>JAUAMA010000004.1:65678408-68210908 GCA_030819835.1 Acmispon strigosus
TAGCTCGAGCACAAACTTCATCAGTGGATCAACAGGTAGCAATTCCGTGAATGGAGGCGCTTTGAACTTTGAAAGCGAAAACGCAAACGCTTCACATGATACGGGATTCTTCAGGTTTGAGGCATCAGACAAGGAAGGGACGTATGGTGATAGACCTATGCCTGATTGGGTGGGATGGGGGGAACCTTCAGATATGCAAGTTGGTAACTCAAGCACGAATCCCTTTGTGGATCATGATGAGTCTGGCAATAACCTTTCTACTAAACCTGATTTAGGTAGCACTAATCCTAGTTCTCCTTCAAACGGGGAAACTGTTTCTTCAAATGGGTCACCATCTACTATTGAATCCATGGAGGGGATTGTGGACTCAAGTCCAAGATCAGGAGCAGTGCCCTCGCTGTTCGAGGAGGATGTTGAATTTGTAGGTGTAGAATTAGAAGGCACTGAGAAGGCTATGGAGCAGGCTCTGAAAGAAGGGATAGTTGGGGAAGCAGGACCATTGAAAAGAAACATGGTCCCTAAAGTGGCCGAAAAGGAAACTTCTGAAGAGGGCGGTCCGGGAGTGAAGGAATTCAATGATACTAACTACTGGAGGGTTGACCAAGAGGTTGCTGTTCTAGAGTGATGAACATGAAGGTAAATCTTGCTCCCTGTTTGTATGAAAAGTTGAACAACACCAGTGCACCACATTCTTGGCTCGCGGAGGCGTATGAAGCAGACCATTGTACAGTATATTTTTGTTTCCATTATGTCCTACTTCTGATATTCACGCATATTGATATTAAGCTTGTTTATTATTTTTAAGTTTTGTTTCTCTTCCTGTAAGTTATTTATGGGGTTTCCCACATTTATCGAATTTAATCTGCTCTTCGTTTCGGGTTCATTTCGACGTTGATGCTAATTTCCACTCAAGAGGGTTTTATTTCTACATTCCTTGAGGTTATACTTGAACATTTCGTGTGCTTCTAAAGTTTAAGGATCTTCTCATAACACATGATATTATCAGTTATACTACTTTGTGTCTATTTCTCTATTCATGTCTCTTATCCTAATCCGTGCTGGATACTCGTGAATGCCTGCATTCTTTTCTCTGTGAATGCGAATGTTTTCTTCGTAACTTTTAAAATCGTTGATATATCGAAGTTGTCAAATTCTGCGAATGCTGCCTTTTGAATAAGCTGAATAACTACTTTCACTAGTTTTTTACACGTGTATTATAATCGGTAGTGAATAGCATTTTTTGTTTTGTAATGTGAGTTAAAAAAATTGCGGTTAAAAAAATTACAGAGTTTTTATTTGTATTTTTTTATTTACTTAATAATTTACTTGTATTAGAACTCGCAATATATATATCAAAAAGTGTCAAACAAATCTTTGATATTTATTGGATCAAGTAGAACTATATTTTTATGATTAAACTCAAATAAATTATAATAACTTCTGTTATGAGTATAAGATAACATTTTAGGAGCGGTTACATCCCTTTCTTATTTTAATTAAATTAAAATATTTTTTAATGATAAGAAAAATCGGATGTCCGCGTAAATTTTTTACACTGACATATACAAACATTTTATTACTTTTCTAATCAATAATTGAGTTTACAAATCATACGAGTTTTCTAAAATGTAACAGTAACTTTCGAAGAAATTCTTTTAGTTTTTTAAAAAGTTTGTTGATAGGATTTCTATCTATGATATATTCTCCAGGTGAGAGACCAAAATTTTTAGTTGACACAGATAATATATACATTATGGAACCAAAAAGATAATATATACATTTATACATCATGATTTATAAAATTTAGGATGAACATCCCTTTTTTTTTTTAACTTGTTCAAAATACGGTGGCGGTTTTTCAAGCCAAATGAATTTTTCAGTGTTCAATCTTGTAATATCACCTTTATAGAAATCTAGTTTGCTTAATTCACACATAATCTTGATTATCTTATCAATTTTTTTTTTCAAAAAATTATCTTATCAATAAATGGCACTGGTGTTTTGGCAAAACGCATAACTTATTATCCCAGCAAACCGATGTGGCTAGCATGTACCAGAAGTTTCTAAATAATACAAGAGCTAGCTGCAGCCAATGAGAGAGGAGAACTAGAAGGTTCTATGAAACAATTGAAAAAGGGAACGCGAGCGAGCGAGCGCGTAGTGTGCAAAGAGAATTGAATTGGTTTGTTTGGTTTGCAGTGTGTGTGTGATTCTGATTCATCGGAGATGATAGAGGTGGTGCTGAACGACCGGCTGGGGAAGAAGGTACGGGTGAAGTGCAACGAGGATGACACCATCGGCGACCTCAAGAAGCTGGTGGCCGCTCAGACGGGTACCCGACCCGATAAGATTCGGATCCAGAAATGGTACACCATCTACAAAGATCACATCACCCTCAAAGACTACGAGATTCATGATGGCATGGGCCTCGAGCTCTACTATAACTAACCTACTCTTCCATCATTCCTAATTTCCCTGCTCGACTATTGCATATTCACTTTGTTTGTGTTTGGATTGATCTTAGATAACATTAACTTTCATGAAATTGATTATGGTAGAAGCGGATTGAAAGTAAAGTTATTATATTTACATGTATATGTGTTTATGAGAAAAGTAATTTTGTAGTGTAATATTGTGATATTCCATGATGTTATGTTGAACATTATTCCACAGTTGATTTCAAAGACAATTGATTTTTAATAGAAGTAATTGATTTTTAATAGAAGTTTATGAAAGTAGCTTCCGTGTGTCAAAGTTAATTCTAATGAAAAAAAAAAAATCCAAACATATTATTATTATGTCGATTGTAGAAGTTAATCTCTCATGTTAGGATAAACTTATTTTTCTTTAAAATCAATTTTCACACTTAAAATAAGCTTCTTCCTAGAATTGAATTAGGTATAGAATCTATTCACGAAAAGCTTTAAGAAAAATATAAGTGTATTGCTCGGCCGTACGAATTCTCATAATAGAGTATGAGGGATCCCTTATATAGTTCGTGCCTCTTGAATGACAATTAATGTGAGGAAGAGGATCGTATGCTTGCATTATGTTGGGAGGTGACCGTGCAAGCCTATTATTAAAAGCTTTCCTTTATTCATTGGGTCTTCTTACATTTGATTCACATTTGGCGATTAGGTCTCGACCTTTGGCTATACATATGTGGAGATTAGGTCAAGAGACCTTTTGGCGATTCAAAGTTTGCGACTAGTCAAGAGGCCTTTGGTGATTAGGTTGAGAGACATTTGGTAATGCACAATTGACGATTTAGGTTGAGAGACCTTTGGCGATACATTTGGCGAAGACCTTTGGTGATACACATTTGAAGAGTAGGTTGAGAGACCTTTTGGCGACAATTATTTAGCGATTAGGTTGAGAGACCTTTAATATTTCGTGAACATTTATGTTCACAAAAAATTCCTAAGGACAAAGTCAGTCAACAAGTAAATTGCTCTGCCTTAAGAATTATCAAACGAACATGGTCTATACATATACTGCAGAGTATGATGGCTCCCTTATATAGTCGAGCCTGTTGAATAACAATTTGTGTGAGAGAGAAGATTGTGTGATTACATTTATGTGGGAGAGAAGATTGTGCAATTACATTTCCCTTTTAATTACAATTATGAGCGTGCATGAGGGATGAATATGGACACCTCTTTCTATGGGTGGCTGAATCAAATCGGTGTGCGTGTTATTAACTCAAATTGAATCGAGCCTGCTTAGACCATCCTCGTGCGATTTGGCTGGCCGAGTAATCCATAACGGTCCACAGTCTCCAAGGTTTTGAGTGAAGATGTGATGAAGAAGCCTTCAAATCATGCCTAAAACTAGGTCAGCTAGCGCTGATCTTGGCTATGACTACGATGACTATAGTGACGACTAACGATAATGACGGTCCAGAATCAATTCTATTTATTTCCATGTAATTGAACTTAGCATTTAAATCAATATATCTGAGATTTTCACCAAATATTTTCAAAAGCCATTTAAAAGTGATTTTGTCATGTGAGAATTGATTCTTAGGTTTAGAACACGAACGAAATATTCTGGCAATTTGATGAATTATATAATCTAATAGTAAGACAAATAAACTAAAATGTTTATTTTATACTGTACCTGCCATGCATCCAACAAAAGTATCAAAGCATCCTGTCACTACTATCTTTGATTCATCTGCATTATGGTCATTGAACTCCAAATTTGATTTCTTGTATTAACAGTGATTTCTCACATATTCTTACCCTCCCATTAATTTTGCACCCCCTCTCTATGATTATTTTTCATTCCCTAATTTCAAACTAAGCCCAAGATTGGGAATTTTATAGGGTGCTAAGTGCTTCACTCTATAACCAAATCTTGGATTGTGTCTGAGGCTTTTTATTTTTTTGTCTGCATACTGTTGGATAGGCTGTTTCCCCCTTTGTTTGGTTGTCTTTTTTTCTCTGGAATTTTGGGCCAGTAAAACAGACACCATGAACAAAAAAGTAGGAGACAATGAAAATTGAAAAATTATAAAAAGTTAATCTTTAATTATTTATAAAAGATTAAGTTTCGTCGTTTTATTCTCATGATATTTTTAATGAAAGTCTCACAAATCAATACTCAATTTTCTTCCTCTTTTAACAAAAATTACCTTTCAAATTTTAACGAAAGTTCATTCACATATACTCGAACTTAAGATAATTGCTTGAGTTATAATAACTTCATGTTAGTTGATTTATGCATTTTATTTTTCAACTTCGGTTACTGCTACGGTCCAGGGCATATATACCTCCACAACCACAGGTCAATTACAAAGGAATTTATAAATCGTCCATCAACACACCTTTACGTCAGTAGTAAGAATTATATATGTCAGTTCATCTATGCACTCAGTGACATCTTAGAATAAACTTTGTGCAACTATAAGTAGTATTTTTGTACAACTACTATTTGCAGTATAAAGTATAAACAATATGAAAACAGCAATTAGTGCAAATGCAGCCCTTGAGAACATAGAAATAGGAATTAATTAGTATATATGCATTGCATGCAATCCAAGATTTGCAATGCAATAATGCCGCAAAAAGGGAAAAAGAAAACATGGTTTTCATGAGTGAAATGTGGGGATACTCATGAAATGTGAAGATGCCTCCCTATTCCAATGCAAAGAAAACAAGGTCCATGAACTACGCCTTTGTAACTGAAAACAAGGGAATTCAATTCAACTCCTCGGAACCTGCATTCTTTGTCTTTGCACTTCGTGAAATCGCATGCCTCCTTAATTTTCTTCTTATTTTTGGACACACACTTCCAATGCTTCCCCCCTTTGACCATTTGACTCCTCATATTTAACCTAATCTTCATCCATGAATATTTTTCATTGCTACTTTGATTCTGGTCAAGTTTGTTTGTTTTGCAAATCAATACTTTTACAATTTTAATCGACACAAATGAATATGGTTTAGTTATATTGTGCGTTACGGTGAATAACTTAATTAAGCAATTAGTTAATAAATATTTATCACATAAATGCCTATTCATAAGTTATTTAAAATTTTTATTAGAATGAATTCAAAACATATATATATATATATATATATATATGTGTGTGTGTGTGTGTTTGTGTTATTTTTATAAGTGTTCTATCTTTCAAAAATAGAACTTTAAACACCTCTAATATTCATACAATGGATGTAGATTGAATGTTCTGGTGGTATTTGCAAGGTTCAAAATAATGGAGCTTGGCGAAATACAATAAAAGTGCACAGGTAAAATACACTTCGACGTTCAAGTTAGCTTCTAGATTAAAGAGAGAATTTGAAAGTTTTAGAAAAATATTTAAATAACTATATAACACTTACATAAACGAACGGCCAAATTTGTATTATAGACATGGTAAGATTTGTATCACACCAACATGCATATTAACTTAGTTGTGAAACTTTTAAATCGTTCGAGTCGATATTAGGCCACTTGAGTCGGCTAGAACAATAAGCTCACCCAAACTGTTTGCATAAGAAATTCTTCAACAATTTATTTATTATAGAAGAAGGATCTATGACTAAATGAGTGTTAGAATTAGTTTTTAGGAAGATTTAAAGAAGTTAATTTAAAGATGCATGCACACGTTAGCATTAAGACGCTATAGGTGGGAGTAAAATGGCAAAACGGCATTAAAATGGGGAAAAGGCTCGGCCATCGAAACGGCAACACAGCATGTGAATCTGTCTGTCAAATTTGGAATAGCATCAGCGGTTGGTACCAGCTGCTCTTACAACCTCATCTCATCTGCTTTGGCTTTGGGATTGGTCTGGTCCCACACCCACGTGTGGCTTTTTATTGGCTTAGAACTCAACGAAACACACACACACATGTTAAGGTGGTTTTGCTTGGGATTGGGATCAATCTGTCTGTCTTCAACGCCTCACGTGCATGGATTCCAATTTCAATTCAGGAACCCCATGCATTTCCAATTTGCACTCGATCGTACTTCATTTTAGACCAAACCCAAATTGCATGCCACAACAACAACCATTTCAATAACCATGTTTTCTGTTTTTTCAGATCCCAACCTCTGAGTTGCGTCAACTCATCTCAAAGTCAGGTTAATTTCATCATTCATTCGTGCACCTTAACATTTCTGGATAAATTAATTCATTCATTCACATATGGATCATATAGCATTTTAAATTTCCGGCAGAATATATATTGAACTCTTGCACAGCATGCATGGAGTATATTTGAGGCAACACCCTCTCACCAATTAAACTCTCAACTTATATTAAACAAAATAGGTGGACCAATGATATTTAAGATAAATAAATAAATATAAAATTCTTACCTCACTTATCTAGTAATTGGTCCACCTAAAACTCGGGTGATTAAACTCAAACTTTTTTTATGATCATTTAGACAAAATTTGAAGGTTTTTTTATTCAATATTAGACTTTTTAAAATATAAGGTAGTATTAATTATGTTTTACAATTAAAATTTTTTTACTTTATAAAAAATTTGCTATAAAATTAATAGAGGGTATATTAAGAAATTAGATGATAATTTAGTAAAAATAAGAACATCAATAAAAAAAATTAGTATCCGGCGATTGTTATTATAAGCATAACCATCGGGCTTTGATGTTATTAGTGTGGTGGATATGAGGTTGGAGAAGTAATGTGGTCTTTGAGTATAGACAGGTTGCAGCCATGGAGGATGACTGTGAGGAGTTCTTGGCTGGTGAGCTTGTGAAGGTAAATACTAATGAGGGCTTCAAGAGAAGGACAAACCTTGTTGGAATTGCTGGTCTCCTCTGTAATCAGTTTGTGCCCGCTTTTTGCTGACTTGTTGGCCGTTAAACCTCACATTTTCTTAGCTTCCAACTTGGACTTCACATTTTAATTCACAGCCACATTTTATTCTATTTCATTTTCACTCATTCATCATATCTCGCACTCATCTCTCTTGTATTCTTATCAATACACAATTTCTAAAAAGTTTGGGAAAGTCAGGCTCCCTTATGTCATAACAAAGATTTGCTGATGGTAGTGACAAATCTAGACAATTAAAATCGTGGGGAAAATATATACACACGTATACATAAACATGTGATCTTAAAAGTAAAAAAAATAATTAATGAGGGCCATTAGTACATTATATTTATTTATATTTATATATATATATATATATATATATATATATATATATATATATATATATATATATAAATAATGTTCGCACATATAAAACATTTGTGGGATATTAGTACATTTTATATAAATATTGTTCATTAAATATAAAATTCTTGTGGGGCCACTTGCCCCAATATCTTTTGAATTGGTGTCTAGCCACCGGACATGTGGCTTTACTTTCCGAATGATTATTCATCAGGATATCCTCTACTCGGTAATTTTTTTCCAAAACTCATTAGTATCTATTATGACATGACATTTACTATGTCATAATTAAAATCACGTATTGATCAATTACGAGAGACATCAGCAATATATGAAAAAAATTCTTAAAAAAATAATGAGAATTTTAATAAAGTGAGAACATTAATAAAAATCTTAAATTTATAATATGCCCTCTGATTCATTAATTTGCCACCATGTCACCGACATACATACTAGTTGCGTAGAGTTGGTTCAATGACATTATCAAGTTTTTTGTTTGAAAATTGCTGAGATGCAATATGAATATGAATATGATTATGATTATGATTATGAAATTGAAAGTGAACAACTGATAGGGACGGGACTTGACCTACCATTCTAATGTCTTGCTGGTTAGACCATACCACATCACATATTTAAAAAAATAAATATAACAATGTCGATGATTGTATGATGTTTTTTTTAATATTTGCTCTAAGAAGATAGAAGAAACTTTTGCCACGGGGAGAGGGGACCTACATGCTATAAATTAATTAATTCTAAGTTTATAATTGCATGCATATATAAGAACTTAATTAACACCAATGTCAAGGGTGCTTCAAGTTTGAAAATTTAGGAGTACTAGTCAAAGAGTTCAATCTCGGGTTCATGTAGATGACACAAATTCTACCTAGAAAAATGAGCAGCTTGCGGTTTGTGCTAACTTCTAAATGGCAATGGCAAGACAAACAAACCTATTGCTATTGTTACTCTAATTTGACAAGGACAAAATCTTCCTTTTACCTTTTTCACTCTACGCCATAATTAATCAATGCCATTATCTTAATTAAGATGGTAATGGAGACAAATTAAATTTCATATAATACTCCATCTTCAAATAGGAAACCATGGAAGTTGCCTGCCGCATATTTATTCACTTAAAAATGGAAACCCAAACTAGCAACAAAACCAAGCGCTAAGAAAGTCTAAAAACCTAAACCTAGAAGCTAATCTCAGAAAAGGAAAGACAGATTAATTAAACCTTACAATTTGATGGATCCCACTACGGATTTACTTCTATCATTATTTTGGGTTGATTTCACCGATTTGCCCCAACATGATATCATATTATTCATTTTAAAATTAATCATAAACTATAGTTAACTCATTATTTTTTTTAGGTAAAATGAAATTATTTTAGAATTGATATAGTTATGAATTATACATTAAGTGTGAACATTATCTAAGTTCAGTTTTGGTGGAGATCCTAGTTCCCACAATGAGTACTCTCTCCACTTCACTGATCATGGAAGCAAGATATTTCTCTGAATATGGAAATATATTATCCCCAATTTAACATCTTATTGTGATTAATGCTAGACGTGTTTGAATTTTTATTGAACTCAATTACTTCTTCAATCAATGTTAAATTTAATGTGACAAATTATAATTTTTCCATTGATACCTTCAGCTAGGTAAAAACGCGATTGCGTTTGAACCGGTGCTAAACCAAAGATACACTAATTCAATCAATGACCATGATCAAATGATACAGACCATGTATAAGATCCAATGAAATGGTTTCGCATTAACACAAACGTTTTCGCCCCACATCATGTAAACTAAATTGAAGAGCCGTAGTAGCTTTACATAAAAGGGAACCCAAATCTTGCTTAATATTAGAATAGCAATCGCCCATGATAGAGGAATAACCATAGTTTTCTTCAACTTCAGATAAACAAAAATATGCGAATCTTGATAGAATTTGAAGGTTAACTTCATATTCATTTTCTTCTAACAATAAGAGTGGTAACTATGTCCTTCAACTTCTCAAATCAATCTAAAACAATGTCTCATATGCCAAAACCATATTAAGCAAATATACTCAGAGGACCTGTCTTATTTGATGCATCCAATCCACGTTCAGCATTCCTAGTTCCTGTAATCCAGACCCTGCAGAACAGATTTTAAAGTCACATAGAGGAAAGGAACACTTGCTCAATTTTTTTAGAACTTCCAAGCCAATCTAATAGCATGTTCATAAATCCTTCTACAAGATTATATAGCCAAAATCAATTCTGGAGAGAAGCTCCCAAGCTTCTTCTCGATGCTAGAATTGATTCTTCGAAAATGTAAGCTGAGGAACATATTTGAACAGCATAATCAATTCTAGCTAACTGAAATGATGTTTGGATGTACTAGTAAATTGAATTTATAGGTCAAAAATTGGATCCACTAACCACAACAAATAGTTTTTTCTACGTTAAACATAATTAATTTTGACATTTTACAAATGAATTTCATAACATTACCCTAAAAGACCGTTTTTTTATAAATGTATCCAAACATTTATCACATAAGTTTAGCATACAAAATTCTAGTAGAATCAATTCTATTAACACAAACACACATTGAGATACTATAAATATTTCAGTTTCTTTTTTCATTGTACCTTCTAGTATCTTTGCTGCCTGAATCTGTCAGAATGGTCAATCTTTTTGCTGTCTTCATGAAGTCACTGCAATGTGATGATGAAACAAAATTTAACCCCCAATAAAGTACTCCAACAAAACATTCACCAGGTAAAAACATAAAACAAGAAAGGTTGTATCTATGTACCTGAAGGGTTCTTCACCAGTTTGTTTAACAGCACCTGTTGCATCACGGTAGAGCACATGACTCAACATCTCAGACCTTTCCATTCCAAACATGTTGGCCAGTCTCCTATAAAGCTCTTCATAAGAACCAACACGTGACAGGTCTAAGGTTCTTCCCACATCTTCTGACTCCATGAAAACCTTGCAATGACCAGTATCCAAACCAAGTTGCCAAGAAAACTCACCACTAGAAGTAGTAGAAGACTTTTCTGGTGATGATTCAAAGTGGGACTCACCAAAAAACCACTTCTCTTTCTTTGGTGTATTACAATTCTGAGACAACAACACATCATCATCACTAGAAGCTCTTCTAGTAGAGATTTGTTGCTCAGTGAGTATTGGTTGACCAAAAAGCCAAAATTGGTGTCTCTTAACATCACCATCAGATTTCTCCAAACTTTTTTGAGAATTATTTCCCATGGTGAGCAAGCATGATAAGCTTTCCTTGCTCTTGTTGTTATCATGGTTGGTTATGTTAGTTGGAAGCACCCCCAACTGCAGTTTGTTGTGGAGGTGGATATCTGAGAGAGATAATCCAATTTGTGCATGCCTGGCTCCCTGTATGCCTGCAGGAGCATTGTCAGATAGACAACACAAGGGGCTGCTAGGCCCGAGGGGGTTGCCTGAAAATGCCGGTAACGGAAATTGAACATCGAGGGGGAAGTCCGGGTGTTGTGGAAACCGGAGCTTCTTCCTCGGCGGAGAGAAGGGCGTGAGATGGTGGATGGCTGACATGTTCGATACTAACTCAACCAGCCACGGGCTCACACGCTTCACATTATGTAGCAAATCTGGCTCATCCCAAGTGACCTGCAATGATATTGGCAAGATCAATCAAGGTTGTTGCATGAGAGGCCTTTCTAAAAGATTAAAAGTATGTTTGGACCAGCTTCTATTTCTACAGAATTAATTATGGCACCAAGAAGCTACTCATAGAAACTTCTCCCTGGTATTGATTCTGAATTTAGAATCAATTGTTGAAGGATTTCGAAACATACATTAATTTAAACTATGGTTTAAATACCATCAAGCATAGAAAACAAACATCTCCCTAAGAAAACATTGCCATTTCAAACTCAAAAATCGTAATGTTCATGGATCAAGAACAGCAAGATAGTGTTTGGTTTTTCGTTGGGGAAACCCCCGTAATCAATTCTGGTAGAGTAGAATCAATTTTGGAAGAAAATACTGATGTTTGTGAGTCATTTCAGAGAGTTGATTTCAGGCCCAAAATCGATTCCGGCTGAAGCTCATTTAACATAATCAATTTTGAGATTTTACAACTGAATTTCAGAACATTGCCCAACAAAACTCTCTTTTTCATAAAAATATCCGGGCATAAATCATTTTACTTTCACCCCACATTAATCGATTTTACCAAAATCAATTGTGACAAATGTTGATTCAAACACGCTCTACCATATGAACGGATTCTCAGAGATCTTTATCGAAAGTGAACCTTAACAAAGCACAAACACAGCCCCAAAGAGACATTAGAATTGAGCCCCTTCTAGCCTATATGGACAAGTAGTTTAGGAACCAGATTACTAAAAGCAATGTTCCCCAAAAACAAAATTCTCGTGTGTTTAATTTGGTGAAGTTCTAACAACAAAGAGTGAGAGTAGAAGAGTACCTGAAGAAGTCGCCAAGGGGAATTAGGCCAACGGATAGGATCAACAACCTGAACAGAAGCTATGGTCCCCATGAACCAGCTTATCCTGGAAGAATCCTCAGTTTCAAATGGCATCTTAAACCTCATCCCAGAACACCATTGAATCCTCATAGCAGCTCTCACAGCTGAAGTCTTGATGCAAAACTCAGGGGTGCTAGCTCTAGGATAATAAACAACCTCAAAAGCTTGATTGCTACCAGCCAAAGTCATAGCTTCCCTCACAGATTCACCACTCACTTTTGGCCTTCCAACACCGCCAGGAATCGAGTTCCCACCACCACAACCATTTCTCAAGAGCTTACCTTCCTCTCTCAAGAACACAGAAAAAGCGGCATATGGTCCAAGGCCGCAGCTTCCGGCACCGGCGCCGGAGCTCCACCCCGACGGCGCATCCGCCCCGCTGCCGATTCCCCTCTTGGCGCGACGGATTCCGACGCAGAGATCGCCGTTTTCGCCTCTCAGAAACACGACAGAGTCCCCTGCAACGAGCTTCTTCTGGTTCACGAAGCTGCTCCACCCGGTTGTCAGCAAGTGCCGGCGCGGCGTGCCTCTGTATATGTGCCGGAACTTCCAAACCTCGCCGTGAACGTCCTTGGCGATAACCGTCTGAACCGGCGGCTCCGCCGAGTAATCCAGCCGCGGAAAGATGGTTTCTGCGCAGTACCTCGGAACAGAGAAACCGCCACCGTTGTTGGCGTCGGATTGAGTTAACGTCTTGGCAAAAGATGCAGGCTTTTCTGTGCCTTCGGCGGAATTTCCATCAGGGGCATCACCATCTTCGTAATCGAGCTCTGAATTTCTCAAGGGAACCAGCCTCATCCTGGCGAAGACTTCATCGGTTTCTGGGTCGGCCAGGAATTTCACGGCGGCGACGCGGCAGAGGATAAGCGGTGGGATCCTCAGGGAAGTTGCGAAATCGCCGTTGCACTGCGCGTGCTCCGCGTGCCCCTGTGGAAAGTAGAACACTTTGGAGTTCACTGGCGGCATCTGAACCATTCCACCGGCGCATGCGTGCCATAGCTGCGGATCCAAGCACTTCGTATCCTCTTTCATTGGCTAGATTTTCGTGGCAGCAGAGTGATCAAACAGTGACACAAGGCTTCGATTTTCGTGCTGATGAATTTTCCCTCAGTGAATCCTGTGAAGTCAAAAGAGATCCAAAATGAGTTGACGGATTAGAAGCTACACCACACTTCTTGAAGAAGAGAAAACAGAGTACTCTGTTTGAAACAGAGTACTCTGTTCTATTGAGAGAAAATGTTTCTTACCTTTTGGTGGAGAGTGAAAATGTGTTTCAGAGAGGTAGATTGCTTTCTTCCACAGTTCCACGGCGCGAATCTTCCAACCCCAACAAGGAAAGACAGAAACTTTAACACCCCAGTGAAGCGAAGCTTGGTTGCACGTTCTGTTTTCAAAGCTCCATCACGTGTCAAAGGTCGCTTCTTGCTGCTGAATTTTGCAACTTTTCCCAATTGGTTTTTCTTCTGGTTTACTCAATCAACACAAAAGCCTTACCTGAAACATGAACACACTGAGATTTCAAATTTCTATCAATCCAATAATAGACCAATGTTCCGCATACAGCAGCTGCTACAAGAGATTCTGAATCATACCTCCACTCCTCATAACACTAACAAGTTTCATCATGCAAAGACCTCTTGTGATTCTTATCTTTTGTTTCTCTCTCAGATCTCAGGGAAAGAAGGAAAGGAAAAGAAAGGGACAACAACTTTTTCTCTTCTACACACACGGACACGGACATAGACACTCTAGTCTCTGGAACCTATAAACTAAACTAAACAACCAAACCAAAGCCTATTGCTGAGCCAGCCAAACCAGACATTTTTTTTCTATTTTTTTATTTTTATAATTATTTTAATAAGAATTGAACTAATGCGAAGTAAGAGAAACCACCAAAAGCATACATTAATTAACATAATTAACATCAAGTTCTTCTAGCTTAAGTGGTGATCTCGGATTCGAGTCCTACGAATATGATTACATTAAATATTTGGTATCAAGAAATTTTCTACTTATAGTAGTTCTAAATGTTTCAAAATTAGGAATACAATTGAATTAAAAAAAGTTAATAATATACTGGGTCTCTATAATTGTAGTGAAGTTGATGATGAGTCTATTGCCGGAAAAAAAAAATCGCATTGGTCCCTACGATTGGCAGACATATTTTTCTAGTCTTTGCCGGAGCCCAGAGCTCCGGTGAGCGCTAACTGGTTTAATGAGTAAAACGTATAATTTTTTTTAATTTTTAATGTCTGTCACGTCAGAAAATGATTAAAATTATTTATTTTCCAAATTTAACCTAATTACTAATTAACATTAATAAATTTATTTTAACTTAATTTAACATCAATTAATCTATTAGTTTCAGAAACACTCAAACTGAATATCTAATTCAAATCTTTTGAGCAATACTCATTAACACTCCAACTCCTTCCTCTTTGAATCTGGAGCCGCTACCCTCTCCCAAGTGACCACCGCCATCATCTCCTCTTCAACTATCAAGACCATCGTCATTCTTCTCCTTTCAAAACACAACTGTCGCGCACCTCCTCTTCCTCACCTCAACCAAATCCTGTGCCACCCACACTTCCTTCTCTTTGTCCTTCAAACCACCATGAAATTGCCACACCAACACTTTCGTCCACCACTCACAGACCAATGTCGCCACCGTTGAAGGAGTGGATTTCGCCGCCGTTATGGACAGAAGCAATTATGGGTTGATGATGTTTTGTTCTGGGTTGGTATTTGAGATTGGAGGTTTCTTTTGTTGGGTTGATGTTCTGGGTTGATGAATCAGTGGCTAGGTTGGTGAATCGGTTGCTGGGTATGTGAAATCGACAACGAAATGGCTGGAGGGAGAAGAGAGAAAGGGAAAGTAGAAATAGACGATAGAGAGCATGCGATACAACAGAGTAGACGATAGAGAAAGAACGATACCAAAAACTTTTGTCTCTACGACGGTGTTTGGTGGTTGATTTTGCTGTAGTGGCGGCTTGGAAGCCATTAGTGTGCGGATGAGATTCTCTGCAGCGATGGGGTTGGGGGAAAGGTGAATCCCAGACGAGGAAGAAAGGTGAAACCTAGATCGAATTGAAGGTGCGACGATGGAGGTGCGACCCAAATGCGGGTTCGGCGTAGCAGAGAGTGAGTTTGTTGTGGCTTCTCCTCCTCCTCCTCCTTCTTCTTGGTTTATGGGTTGGGTGGCAGTGAGGTTTGAAGATCCTGAAATCAGAATGTGAGGTTTATGTTTGAAGATGCAGTGTTCTTAGTTGGAGAAGAAGAACGGGGTTTATGGGTTTCTGAAGGAGGAGGGTGAGGTTTATGTTCAAATCGAAGAACACGTAGAACTTGAAAAAAATATCTGGGTTGCTTTTTTTATGAAATACAAGAGATGATGAAATTTAGTTAATTTTAGTGTTTTTAAAAAATTGGGTTGCTTGTTTGATGTAATCTGGGGTTGTTTGTTTGAACAAGAAATCTGAGTTCATGCTTGTTTCTAAAAATTCTATGGAGAAGTCTAGGTTCATGCTTGTTTGATGGAAAAATCTTGAAAATAATTTGTTTCTGGAAATTTGATGAAAACGAAGATGAAGATGAATTTAAGTTAGGTTAATTTAGGTTAGGGTTAAATATGTTCATTAAGGTTAATTAGTAATTAGGTTAAAATTGGGGAAAATTATTTTTTTATTCATTTTCTGATGTGTCCAGCTTTAAAAATTAATAAAAATAATATGTATTATTCATTAAACCATTCAGCGTGCCACGTCAGCGTTCATCGAAGCTCCGGACTCAAACAGAGACTAAACAAAAAGTCTGCCAATTATAGAGACAAATTCAAAAAAAAAAAATTAACAAGGGATTCATCGTCAACTTCGCTCCAATTATAGGGACACATCTTATTAAAAAAAAACTAATGAGAAGAAGGATGTTCGAGTTGTTTTATTACCAAAAAAGAGTGACGGAGGTGATTACCATAATGTTAGGGTATCGTGTCAGAAAATATCGGTGAGTTGAGGTGAAAAGTAGAGAAAGCTAAGCAAAAGTCCAAAGTGTGGTGAAAGTTACTCAAAACAGTAACAGTGTGGCAGCGGTAAAATTGATTGATTTTGCATTGCAGTAAAGTAATGCAGTATAGTATACCAGTCACTGCTCATTGTTATTGTTATTGTTATTGTTAACTCAACTCTACATCCCTGCCACCCACTGACTACATGTCTGCTATATCACTCATAAGCTGACAAACTAACGCATTTTGACATTTTACTTAATTTAATCATAACAATAATAATTATAATTATAATGTAAACACAAAGTAAAAGGAAACTTGTGTCTTCTTATCTTATATTACTCCTCTCAATAACGATAAAGATAAAGATTTGTGTGTATATTTTGGTTGTAGATCACTATTGAGAGATAGAAAAAATAACGAGAAAAATATAATTGCAAGAGAAACTGGGTCTATGTAAATATAAAAAAAACAATATTTCATTATGGAGACTATGATAAGTGAGTAAAATGTTTTGACTCATTCAAATTCACTTAACAAGGTACAACACAGTTGGTAGATAGCTGAGCTCTTTAAGCATTTAGTTAAGGATTTGAAGAGCAGTGTGTGTGAAGAATGATTCATTAAGAGAGATCTACCCATTTAATTTGGTCTCCGAGCCTCGATTCGATTCCCTCCTTTATTATAAATTCACCCACTTTTTTACTTCTTTTTCTCTTCACATTACCAAGCATATTTGTTTAAATAATGTTTGTTTAACACCCCAGACACCCAAGTAATAATGGAAAAAGATGAAGAAAAAAAAGATAAATATTTAATGTGATATATGTTGTGATGTTATGGTTAGGGGTGGCAATGTGGACCAACCTGTCATCAACCCGCCTAAAGCGGTTGCGACGAGTTGGTCTGCTATATAATGCATGTTAGAATAATCAATTCGCCCCGATTAGTAGCAGATTGACTCGCAAGTAAAAATAATATTAAAAGATAAATATAAACGAGGTAAAAACATCAAAAAATATTTTTTGCGGGTTAGCCTGTCAAAAACTACCCAAGACACTTAAAAAGATTTTTTTTTTTCAAATAAAAGATAATTTTGGCTCATGGATTGGCTCGCCGAGGCCCGAGTAGGCATGACAAGTTTGCAGATTAAGCGAGCGGGTTATACAAGTTCACGAACTGGATTATCTGACTCTTCTCACCTCGTCATGTCAGGTTGGCTTAGGGGTCGAACCCAAATTACTACCACTTGTTGTAGGAAGAAAAAGATAGAAGGAAAATTTGGGTATCTATACATTCAATGATGTGTCTACCAAACATTACTCTATTTCTTTTTAGTATTTAAAGTTTCAACAAAACTTCTTTCATAATAAAACAATAAAGCAAAAACAAATCCAAGACAACGCGTCCAATACACGCGTCATGAAGGTCATGGGAATGGTGACGAGGGAAGTGAGGGCCCTCAATTTTTTGGTCGGGGATCGGATGAGGAAAACAAGCCTTTGTGGAAGTGGTTGGCCTTAGTTGGACTCTTCCCCCACTCTCTACACTCAGTCGTCACTTACATTACATTCATTTTTATTTTATTTTTACAAAAATAGCATATAAAGTAATAACACATGAGAAGTGTTTGGGTTTCGATTTTGTGTTTGTCTGGTTGCGGTCTATTCATTTATGTTTTTTCAAAATAAAATTTACCACTAGCGATCTTCTCATTTTTCGGCATCTTCAGTGTCATTGATGATTTCTTTATCGCGGGCGATCTCCTCCTATTGTGGGTGATCTCATACTTTTAATGTATATTGGTCGTTCCTTTAGTGATTCATGTATTTTAGACCGTCTTAGGTGATTTCACCTTCAATGAAGTGAGTTATATATGTATTCGCTAGTTTGGAATAAGGTCAGAATTTATGTATTTAGGATTAAACTCCTCTATAAAAAGAGAGGTGACCAATTGTAAATAGTGTATTCATCATAATACCAAAACAGCTAGGTTTAGGATTTCTCTCATTGGAAATCCTAAATCAAACTTCTTGGTTCATTGACATGAACACATACTCTTAACTTTTCATATATGGAATTTAATTAAGTAATTATGAAGTTATCAACGAAGTATATGTTTGGATGGTGTACATCCAGAACCAAAATCATGATGAATACACTGTGTATATAAACATGCACAGAGATATTAATTGGTGAAGATGTTTGCTGTGTTTCTTTTTATAAGAACAAATGGTGAAAGAAAGACCATGTCACTAGTGAAAAGGACACTGATCACAGCAAACAAATATGGATATATATATAATATATGTCCACATGGTGAATGTGTAATTGACTAATTGATTATTGTGTGCTATAATATAATTAATAATCAATAATTAATCTACCTTCATGCCAAGATTTGGCTTTGGAAGACCTCGTTTCGTGATGACAAACAGGGGAGACACTGAAAGTTTATCTTGTTCTTTTCTTGCCGACGGTGGGTCTAATTTCTTAATTAATAATTAAAGTCTATTGACTTTACAGAAAAGTAAGAACTTAATTTTCTTGCATATGATATGAGTCTACGAATTGTTCCATGTGCACCTATACAACATATTCCGTTTTCCATCAGATTCAGAACAAATTGAGTTCCTTCTACACTTGTTTGTTATACAAATTCAATTCTGATTCAAAACATGCTAATCAAGAAGCGTTGGGCTATTTTTGTATACAAGTTACCATTAACATCAAATATCAATACAGTTTTCTAATGCTATCAAATTTTTTCCACATTTTCTCTTGGACAATATGGTTTCCGTTTTTTCTTGTATTGGAATAGGAAAAGAATAATATTTGGTATTTGGTAATTTTCAAAAATTGGTGAACACGTTAACCTTAAAATCACGTTAACACATAAGCAAAACTATGAAGCTTTTCCACTTATGTGTTCTGGAGTATGTGTCCAACACTTATCTAAACATGTTGTAATCAATAAAAAGACACAGCAAATGAGAAAAAAATGTGAAAACTTGGATTTTATATTGTTAATGTTTTATGCTATCGAAAAACACACTTAATTCTAGAGTAAAATTTAGGAGTTTATTACTCTTTCACAAAAAGCCTAAGAAGCAAAGTTGGCCGGTCAATTAAGAGTGTCCTACTTGTTAGGTTTGTATTCAATTTTACGTGGAATTCTGACGCAGGTACCGATCGGCCATAAGAGGAAAATTTATCAAAAAGTTCAATTACCATTAATTTTTGTTAAAAAATAATGAGGCCATGGAAGTTTTTGCGGTTTTGTTGTTCAAACTTATCTAATATAAACCATTTTTTAAAAAAAATTATCAAGAATAATTGTGATTGTGTTCACAGAAAGAACTAACTAGACTAGGTCGATAGGAATATTGTACATCTCTAGTTAGTATAGTTGTACATTCAATGTATCTTTAAAAAAATTGTTTTGTCCCTTTATAAATAACTCTAGGGTTGTCTTTTAACGACCACATCCCTCTTTGTCGATTGCTAAATCTGGTACGGTAGCTGTGAATGTGTAATTGACTAATTTGCAGCATATTTTCATCACGTTAAGCTCTTATGCTACGAGTCATTAGACTTATGTTATGGGTTAATGCATCTTCTTCACCTTCCTTGGGAGGTTTTGCTTCATCATGTTTTTAGGGAGTGTAATGTTGTTGCTGACAGTCGAGTGGGCAGAGCTCTAATGTTCATGTTTTGTTATTTAGGACTTGTTTGTCATAGATAGGCCATTTGTGTAAGGTTGTTTTCTATTTTTCCAAAGCACCAAAAAATATTAATTTCTTATGGAAAATGTTAACTTCGCATCAAATCATCCACACTCCAACGAAAGAGATAGAAATAGAAAAGAGGTAATTGATCTATTTTTTGGTCATTGATAAGTGTCATTTTGTTCTGGATATACGGTAACGGTCTCCCCCAATAAATGACTTTCTTGAGGTTCGATTTTGCGGTTTCATCCTTACAGGATCTAGCTTACGTACTACTACACCAACAACCTATTGATGAGGGAAATGACATATGATGTAATAGGAAAATGAAGAAATAATAAAAATTAAGTGAAAATGTGTTTTTTTTTTGTTAAAGGAAAAAAATAAAAATAAGAAGTTTGGGTGAATATATAAAACTGAAAAAGAAAAAATGATGACAAGGCGACAAAATAAATAGTACAAGTAGTGAACTACAAAGGGAAAGCAGCAGCACGTACGATATGTAGCCGATTTTAGCAAAAGCATTGACACTTGACAGAGCATATTCATATTCATATTCATATTCATTCACAGGGAGGAGAGGAGAGGAGAGGAGGTGCTATTACCATCATCTTATCTTGTAAGAGTTAAAAGGAATAACTTTCTCTGTTCCTTAGGCATCAATCAGAATTAGCCATATAAAGCTGTTTAGGTGAAACGACAATGTCGGTTAGTACAACCTTGCATGTAACATCAATCAATCTATTCTATTCCATCAGGGTCTAATGTCTTAAATAAATTAATGTTCAATGTCATTTAATCTTGTATTGTATTTATGTTAAGAAAGAAAGGACAACAACAACAATACAACGTCAAGATTAATTTATTAGCATAGAACAACTCTGAGGTATAGTATAGTGTCGTAATGGTTAGCTTACTTCGTGCTTTAGTTATAAGGTTGGGAATTTGATTATCATTTGTGATAATGAACTTTATTTTATGGTCAGAAATTTACTATTTAATGCGAGCATCCATAGAGAGAAATTAATTAGCATAGAGCTATAGAGAAAAGGATTGAAATTATAAAGCGGCCATGAAATGAATTTGATTGGTTGGTTAAGAATCAACATTGATACCGACACAAAGCATCGAGACAATTAAGAGACATGAAACATGAAATGATAGACACATGGTGAGATCACAATCAATGTACAAACATTGGGGGTTTATAATTTAAGATCTCATTAATCTTATCTTGTGCTCAAAGGTCATAGCCTCAACAAATTAATGTCTCACTTTGCCGTCCCAACATGAAGAACCTAGTTCATTCATCCATGTTTTAACATATTAATAACTGTGAATTTGTAATAGTGCCCCTTCTTTTCTCTATCAGCTATAGGAATTGTAGGGTTGTTTTTAAGTCTTACACTTTTTTCTTCCAAGAAATGGTCCATGCCCTTCACCCATTGATCCTGATTTCTTGACCATATCAGAAGCAGAATCTGCTCCTCCTAATCCAAAATAAACTATTTTCTTCCGTTACATTTATATATTTAAAGAGGGTGCTCCACCAAAATTCACATGCATCCCAAAAGACAAAACAATCCATTTTCATAAACGAAAATTATCATGAATGTCACTATTCCAGCACCAAATCGGACCTACCTACCAGAGCAGATGAAATTGACAAATGAACATAACTTTCACCATTGTCTTTGAATAGAACCCAGCATGTCACCCTGGAAAAATAACTTTCATATTGTCATCATCAATTTTCTTTTGACTTAATTATACATTTGGTCCTCTTAGTATGGACTATGTGTGAATTTAGTCCCCCAATGATTTTTTTACCATATTTAGTCCCTCAACTTTTTTATTGTTGCAAATCAAGTTCCCCAATCATTGTTATTCTACTTAAAACTAAATTCTCAAATTTTTAATAAAAATCTCCACAAGTTATATCAATTTAATCATTGTAGACATCATCACCATAAAAATCTACAAATCAAAATATAAATTTGAATAAAAGTTAAAAAATTGTAATTTATTACCTCTTTAAACTCTAATCTCATATCCTATAAAATCCTTTGAAATTTATCAAATTTTACCATCTTTTTTACTATTAAGTCGTATCATATATTAAATTCGTAGTAAACCTTAAAATATTTGAAGAGAAAATGATGATTTAATAATTTTATACATAAGAAAATTGAGAGAGAGATCAAATTTACTTAATTTTAAAAATAGAGAGACTTGAATAGCTAGAAAAGAAACTAGAGGACCAATATCCCACATAGTCCAAACTAGGTGACCATAAATGAAATTAAGAATTTTCTTTTTCATCATAATTTTATCTTTTTCTTCTTTGTATTTATATTTTTATTTTTTTCCTATCATATGATCAATTTATATATTTCATTTCTCTTTTTTTTTATTTCTCTGTAACTCTAAATGGATATGCAAAAGGGAAATAACAAATTAAGGAATTTAATAGAAAGTAAAGCAATTAAAGGAAAAAAATTCAGTATATCCAGATTCACTTTCTCTTTCATCATATTTTCATGTGTTTTTTCATTTTATTTTTATATCACATCAACAATGATGTATCTCTTTACTATTTCTGGATTTATGGTGTTAGTGAAATTAGGATGTTAATAATTTTTTTCTTATATATATTTATATATTGTATTATATTATATTTTTTATAGAAAAAAATACCTAGGTTTGTTTGAGTGCACGCATTGATGTCCATTGTGAACACCACATTATTTTAGGATGGAGCAGACCCCATCCATCCCCACCCAACATCTATTTTGATTTCTTTGCTGTTTGCACTCAACTGAGGATAAGACTCGAGTTGTGAGAGCCCGTGAGAGTGATTGATCGTTTCGGAAGAATTGTGTTTACATTTTTACTGAAGTCAATGTAAATTTACGTTAAAATCAATGTATTAAAATTCTTCTTATCCAATTCCCGTCAAACTCAATTTAACGTGAAATCATGTTTACATTTGTTCAAACCTAAAATAAACATGCGCATCTTGATGCATCCACGAGAAGGACAGGTGGCATTGGTTGAGGTTGGACCCGTGTCAGCATCAGAGAGGGAGAGGGATAGGGATGTTATATAGCTAGCTAGCTAGCTGTTCCTGGTTGGCATGCATTGTTGACATTGATGAAGAAGGGGCCCAGCAGTATGGTGATGAATGATGGAGACTCTCTCAGAGGAATCTCTGTCGTTGTGTTCTTCTTCTTTTCTCTCTGTTGTCAAGAAGACTCAAGACTCAAGAGAGAGGGTAACTTGTTCATGTAACTACTACAAGTGTTACTAACTGAGCTGGGCACACGAGACAGGTTAATAAAGTAAACGGGGCTTTGGCTTTAATTTGTGTTATCATTTATTGTTTTGTCTGTTTCTGTTTCAATGATGTGAGGTTTTGTATAAACTCGGTCGGTGGTTGCCGGATGTGATTTGAGTGAGTGATGGAACAAGCTGCCACATGTGGTGCAAATAAACGGAAAAAAGGGGTCTAATATATATTGATCATCATATGAAAAATTTACCTTTGCTTTTGTTTTTTAATCAAGTTTTATACCCTAACCTTTTGCACTCCACAATTTTTCACTCTACATACACAAGGGGTACCGGGGGTTATGGAAATAATCATGTTCACACTTTAAATACACATACTTGAATGAGATACAATGAGAATAGAAATAAATAAGTGATATAACAAATAATGTAATGGAAGATGTAGAAAAAAAATATTATAAAAAGTGAGTGAAACTGAAATAGAAGAAAAAGTGAAGTGTGGACAACTACCTACAATTTCTCTTTTATCGATTAAGTGATATCATAGTAATTTTTTCCCTGAAATTATTTTAGATTTATAATTGTTCTCCTACAACTACCAGTCAAGTTAGCTATTTGTACTCCCAGTGAGCTCAAATGTTTGAATGGGCTTTAAAAGACACCCCACACTCAATTAAGGGTAATATCTAATATGGATCACTTAAAAATGTGTCTCATAGCATAGCAGTAAATAGTTGAGTATATTTGAAAATTCACTCACGTTTTAATGTTTTGTAAATTGCAAATAGGTTCCGTTACTTAATTACATGTGATTCAGTCACTCCCCAACCAGCTCTCACCACCCATGTCATCATGCACCACCCTCCACCTCAAAACCTCCACGATCGGACCTCGACCTCCGTCGAGACACCTTTGAAGCCTCCATCTTGCCTTCTCCATCTCTGATCTTCTCGACCATCAGAACTAAAGCCAAGAACTCCACCGCCGCAGTAGGAGAACTCCAAACCATCACTATCGCATTCACGACACCACAACAACCACTAGGGGGAGCTAACCAACCCCTTCCTTCATTTTTCTAATTTTCCGGTGTGTCACATTCTCCCTTTCGACCTACAACTCTCTCTCCTCCCCCCCTCTCGTGTGTGTGCGATCTTTTTCTCTCCCTCTGGTTGTGTATCTGAATTTTAGGGAGGACATATCCTGATACTTTTGAGGATTTAGGTTAGTGGAAGGGCAAAACGGTAGGATCTAGATCCATGGAGTTTACAACGAGGTGAAAGGGCGTGAAGGCCGCACAGGCTAGGGTTCGAACTCACCACCATCGTGTCATTCAAACCTTGGTCTCGAAGCCAATCTCCATCACCAAACGTACCTACATTGACGTGAAGCATCGTCCCATCGTCGTAACATATTTGCCATCTTCGTCAGAGATACGGTGGCCAGAAGTGGAGTGATGCGGTTGAAATAGCGAGAGGAGACGAGTTCAAAACAGATTTGCCATCTCTTTTCTCTATATATATCTAGAGGTGAAGTTTGATCAGGGATGTCAAAGTTTCACTTTCCTGGTTTTTAGGTGGTAACTGTATGCTTACGTAGCATAACCGCATTTTTCTTAGTTTGAAAATCGAAAATGTTGGAGAAAGTGTTGAAAATTGAGTATTGCAAGCATTTTTCTTAGTTTTAAAAGGTTTCATACAAATCTTCATAACACTAAATTGCTTTTCTTTTTTTATGAGAGTTTAATCTCCCGGGGCACTGCCAGACAGAAAATGAGGACCCCTCCCAACAATGTTTTTTTTTTCATACACATGGATCCAGGAATCAAACCCAAGACCACATGCTTAAGAGACCCAAGCCCCTTCCACTCGGACTAACAGAAATTGTTGGTGTAACACTCGATTGCTTTTGCAATATTTATTTGAAATAGCAAATAAGAAGTTTTAAGATAATTATTTCCAACACCAAACATTCATTAACGTTATTATCATATATAATCAATGTGTGTGCCAGTGCCACTGGTCTACTCTGACAGTCTCCTTTGGCCCATCGCATTACCACTTGGTAGGTATGATTTATCTCACCAGAGAGAGAGAGAGAGAGGGGGGGAGGGAGGACCCTTTTCCTTTCATTTTCTGGAGAGTTAGAATGTCGGATCAGGCTTGTTTGGTTGGTACTAGGCTTTGTTATGTTAGCCATTACATAACCTCTGCCTCATCATTATTAAGGGCAAATTGAAACCATGGTTTGATTCTTTCTTTAATATCACTCATGGAATTGAACTAGATTGAGGACATTGCAACCTAAACACTAACACATTTATTTGGTTTGAATAGAATGGAAAATGGCACCAGCTAGCAAAAATTCTGACACGAAATAACCTATTGACTGTACCAACAGAAACAAAAATAGGAAAAGTAAATGATTTGGATTCCAGCACCTTGATTATCCCATAAGAGGAGTAGGATATGATGCATACACAACAGTAATTGGTGGAATGTTGCTGCATAAAAACAGGATGTTATGGTACAAAGGATGGAACAAATGTATGCCCCTACATTGGATTAATGCATGTACTACTAACCTTAGTGGTTATGTCACATTAAGTCTATGACTATAGAGAGGTATATAGAGTTGTACTAGATTGGTAACTTATTAGGTAATAAGGGGTGGTGGAAGCATGGGAGTATGAAGAAAAGGCCAAACACCACGCGAGCTCCTTTATTATTAAGACTATGCAATGCAGGACCACTATAATTCATAGCTTTTGCTTTAAAATGGGGTATGTACCAACACAGCAGGAGCAACTGATTCAACAAATCAATTAACGAGCCACTGCATATCCCTTTTCATTCAATGCCATGGAGTACAGCCTGTTTGTGATATATATATTTCTGTTTGGATCTGTTTTTCTTTCACTAGAATCAATTCTGGAGCTCAGAAGCTACTCACGGTATTTTTGTCACAACAAATTGAAAACTCGTTCGAAAACCACATTGAAGTCTTCTGTCCTAGTTTGCTGTGGCCAGGTGAAGCTTTATTCATACTCCTCAGGTGTCAGATCAATCCTTGCCTCAGGTATCAAAAATGAATTCAAAATGCATGAAATTCTCAAATCATAAAGTGTTGTACCATACTACTATTTAACCCCACTACAAGAAAACCAAAAAATAAAACTCAGATGTTTCGTTTGGGCTTGGGAACAGTGAAGGGGTTGTTGAAGAAGAAATCAAAGTGGGACTATGGGCTGCCTCCAATATATCTACAGCTGGATACATGACTTACGGGCCACAAAATTTAGGATCACCTTTTTGTATTGGGCTAATTAGTCTAGTTTATATTGAAAAATATTACATAGACACCCACTTTGGGTTTAAATACTATATTAGGAAGACTGAGAAATGGAGATAAGTGACATAGATGTTAAATATGACATGATGTAAAAGGAAAATAAAGAAAGAATCATAGAAGAAAAATAGAGTGTATATGGAATGCTGCTACTGTTTATCTCTGAAAAAGGGTATTGGTTTATATTTGCACTATTACAGCCAAAAAAAATTAAGGATAGATCTCCCCACACCAAAATGGTTTGAAGACATGATGATGGAATCATCTTCATCAGTTCATTCGAATGAACGACTTAATATGTTGATCAAAATAGAAAATGTTACTTAAAATGGACAAAGGTGGGAACATGTCCATTTTTTTTGTTTTTGACAGGTATAAACCCGATTGAGAAACGGTGACAATTCCTCCCAACAAATGACTTTCCTAGGATTCATACTTGTGTGCTCAGCTTTGCAGAGATCTAGCTTGTTATCACTATACCAACACTTTGTTGGTGAGCATGTCCATTCAATGCAATGACAATATTTCAAATACAAAAATATAAATCACAAACAACCCATTAAATCATGAAAATATAAAACAGTTAAAAATGGATATCGTTAAAAAAAATTAGGTCAGCCCAGTAACAACCACCAGACTTTAGTAGGAGCTAACTCTTCAAACTAACCTGCTAGAAACAAATTACACTAGTGTTTTTAGTATGGTAAATAAAAATAACCAACTCATTCTGAAGCTGGCTGAAAATACATTATATTTCAGCCTGCAGAGGGAAGCCCATAAAATGCCATGCATGTGAATTCACTAAAATATTGTGCCACCATGCCATGTTTCAAGGCATGTGATATCATTGTCCTTGCCTTAACTTGATCCTCTTTGACTTCATGTCCTCTTAGCACACGTAGCAACCCCACACTTCAACCATTTGGCCTCACTGTAATGCATGTGATCCAGTTAGACATCTACATACCGATCTCAAGTCTCAACCTCTTCAACTTTCAAGGCCATTCTCCTGAAAGCCTAGAAAGCACTAATCAGTGATCCTGTTCTACAACCTCTTATTTCACCAATCAATTTACATTAAACAAATGATGCTAAGCAAATATAACATGAGACTAAAACAAAAATAATAAACAAGGAGGATCCTGTTTTGGACTACTGTTTCTTCCTCAATAAATATAATCCAACATAATATTATTCTACATAATTTCCTGGACGATTCGACAGAGCCAACATAGAAGCCCTAGCAGCCTCCTAAATGGCACTGCCTCTCATCTCCAGGACCTTCTTGTGACTGTTTGAGTGCACTGATTCTACAAAAGTGGGGCTAGCTGCAGGCCGGTATTCAGGAAAGAGGCGGCCAGACCTGTACCGAACACCACAAGCATTGCAGAGCGTCTTGGGACCCATAGGACCTTCTCGCCATTGTGGGGTCTTTGTCACCTCACAATGCATGCATTTTCTGGGGACAACTGTACCCTGTGATGAGCATCTCTTTATCTCAGCATCACCTGAAAGCATGGAGAGATCCTTTTTCCTCTGTTTCTTTGCCCTGCTAAGTAGTTTCTCAGCGCTGCACGTTTCTAAATCTGATTCAGAGGCAGGTGAGCTTTGATGCTTTCGCAACACTGGTAAATGAAGGATGAAAGGAACTGAGAATAGAGAACTGGAGCTTGAACGACGCAGACGTTTGCTTCGAGCACGCTTTGCTGGGATAACAGGTAGATCAAAGTTGGAGTTCTCAACTGAGGAGGAACTACTGCTTTCAAAAACAGAAACTGGACTGTAGGTTCGCAACCGATGCAAGTCTTTTCCACGGAAAGCGACATTCTGTTTCGGAATGGTTTTTCCATATGTTGGTCCGCCAGTCTTTTCAGGTTTTATAGGGGAAATCCCAGTACACTGAAAACCAAATGATCATCAAACAAATAAAAAAGGATAAACAATAATCAATGCAACATCAATGGATACCCTTATTGAATTAATAAGTGAAAGAGGAATCTAGGTAATTGCTGGTGTGCTAAAACACATAATAAAGTAGTGGTCAATTATCAGATGTTGCCAAATGAAATCATCATATCAGGGACCAAAGAACCTTAGTCGCTCAAAACAACCTGCATAACCTTAGTCACTCAAAACAACCTGCATCCTTTTTCAGTTTACGATACTGCACACCACAGTCTAGTTTCTTAAGAAAGTGTGACTACAGACATTGTAAATCATTTTCTATTTCATTACCATTAGAACCCATGGTCTACAGTCAGCCCCAGCCTAATTGTTTCAGCCACTTTACCAAAGAGTCAGAGACAGGAAGTTTCCTCAATTTAATCCATGTGGAAATAGGAATGACTTTGGGCAAGGGATAAGTTATATGATACTGTAACCCACCATTTACCAAATACCAGCACATAAAACACAAACTCATCAATCATCCACTTCTTAACTATTAAGGAACCAACGAAGCAAATATTACATCTTTCAAAGCATTCATACCATGATACCATCTGTTCACCATACACCATAGCTATGTGCACACAAATTCCAAGCATTCTCCAAATATGCTACCAAAACTTTCTCACTTTATGATAGCAAAACAGATGAATATTTAAGGCATGAGTACCAAGGTGTTGTTGAGACTTGAAAAGTTATCAACTAATATATTTTCAAAATATCAATAAAGCTGCCAATTGAATATATAGAAGTTCATACGACTCGACGTCTTTTGAAAACTTTAAAATAAAACACACATTTCATAGAATAAAATTGATGAGTTATATTACGACAATTTTAAATCTTAGAGCCTAAAACTATGATTGACAAATCTATACATAACATAACTAAAATAAACCACATGACTCATTTCCCAACCTACTTTCCTTCCTTCTTTCTTTCCCTTTGTTTCTTTCTCTTTCATCTTTCTTTCCATCTTGTGATGCCATCCAAATATGTAAAAGAGGAGTTTAAGCAACCTGAATTGGCAAGAATAAGGAATATCGCCAGCTTCCTACCTTCCTCCTCCCTTCGATATGCAACCCTTCAAAAATTCCAAGTTTAGGTGCATAAAGGCTAAGCACTACAGACAGAATGACAGCAGCATCTCCAGGACTTTTTGGGTTGGTAGCAGATGAAAGAAGAAACTTCTCTTACAATTTTTTTATCTATAATACGCTTCCTATGAAATCCAGTTATTTTCATGGATGAGTAATTGACATCAGCAGCATGCTTTCAAAGGAATTCAGAGTACTGCCATGAAAGTCACCATTGCTACTTTCCTACTCTTTACTTGTGGATACAACTCAATAGTATATATCAAAGAATGGGGCGTGCAATCAAAGTTGCACAATAATCCTGCTTGTTGAGTTGCGGAAAAATTTAACCTCTAACGCTTGAAGACCTGTCTTCTCCAGTTCACCAAAATCGGGACAAATTAATTCGACGAATTTCTTATCCATTCCACAAATTCATGGACTATTAACAACACTATTCGTGTAAATATCCCAACTGTAAAAACTAATAGAAGTCTAAGAACAAAATCAACAAATAGCACTCACCTTCTGCAAAAACTCCAACTAAAAATCTCCTAGTTGTCTAAGTGACATTATTATCATTTCCAATCAAAGGTCCATGATTAAAATTCAGGAGAAACATTTCATTCAGAGAGTATAGATCATATAAAACAAAATGGTATTTGCCATAACTGAACTTAAAAAACAGGACCTAAATCATCAAATTGTGTTCTTCAATGTCAATGCATTCATGTAATTTCAGAATAAGTGCAATGCAGTGAAGTATATAATCTTAACTTTCCAATATAACAACTGGGGGAGGAGTAATATGTCGGATAATAAGCTAAGCAGATAGACATCAAATATTGCATTCACTATAATTATGGACAGAACACTCACAGAAGCAGAGAAACCCTTCTCAAGTTGGGGTTTTTCATTTTGGGTTTTGCCACATTGCCCAAGTGGTGGTACTGAAAAAGCATCAAAACACGGCTCTTCAAGACGATTAAACTGAACATCCCAGTCTTCTTCCACAGCATTAGCATCCACATCTTCCAGAGGGAAATCAAAAAACTTAAGGACATCATCAAACATCTCATCTGAGAGACCATTAAGGTTCTTGTCGGAAAACCACGAGTCGTTCACGTCGGCCATATCCTGTTACAAAAACATTACAGTGCACAGAAGAGCATCAAACACATTATCATCCTCCTTTGCTTGCATATAATAGAACATTTTTCAAAAAGAAACAAGACAAACAATTAATGGTTGGTTCAAACTCACAAATTAAAAAAAAAAAACTCAAAAGTAAATGTCATAACCATGTTATCCTGTCTGGGCTAATTTGGATAACCACAGTAATTTACCTTGTCTACATTGTATTTTTTCCACAAAGCAATAAAATGGAGAATAAAGCACCAACCTTTCACACTTTCCCTCCATTTTAGAGAGGAAAACAAAATACCCAGAAACAAAAGAGGAAAATGCATGCAATATTACTGCAGAAAGAGAGAAAAGTGAAAAAAAAACAAAAATAAAAACTTTGAAGTACCTCAAACACGGTTTTGCTTCAGTGAGAGAAAATGGAGCACATTGACAGTGATTTACGAACGGAGACAGAGATGCGAGTGTGAAATACGATCAATTTGTATAACGCACAGCAAGATGTTAAGGAATGAGAAGAAAATCTGAGTCCGAATTTGGCAAATTAGGTTTTATTTTTCTACGCAACAGGCGCTACTACACGATGAAACCCTCATCCTCCTCTCGTGATTTAAGTAAATATTTTCATTTTAATATTTCATGACAACTTTTTTTTTGAATCACCGCATATTTTATTTCCATTAAAAACCTTTTTTTTTATATTTTACTATCTTATCTTATCTTACCTTTTTATCTTTTTTTTTTTTAAAAATTTGAATATGTGGTAAAGTTATGATAAATTGGTAAAATGGAGGAATGAAGGTGAATTTAGAGAAGTCCTGCATGTTCTACTTAGGGAACATAGATTAAAGGACACAGCAAGAACTTTCGAATATCTCCGGGATTAGTAGGGCAACAAATCTTGGTAAGTATATGGGGATACCACTCCTTAAGGAAAGAATGACTAGAGATGTTTTTGCACTCGTAATTGATAAGATGAATACTCGTCTGGCGTCCTGGAAACACAAGCTCCTGAATAAGGTGGGGCGATTGTGCTTGACTAAGTTTGTCATGTCCTCGTTGCATGTATATACTATGGGAAGCTTTGTGGCTCCCTAAGGGTGTGCGTGATTATATTGATAAGGTAGTTCGGAATTGTATTTAGTCCAAAGGAGGGTCGAGTCGAAGTTGGAACTTAGTGCCTTGGCCTGATGTGGCATTACCTAAGGATAAGGGTGGGCTTGGTATTCACAGTGCACGGGAGAATAATATTGCTTTCTTGGGGAAGTTGGTGAACAACCTCATGCATGATATAGACATGCTTTGGGTCTAAGTGTTAAAATAGAGATATGTGGGTGATGTTCGGTGTTGGCGGCGACATATCACCCTGGGGATTCTTATGTGTGAAGAGGAATTATCAATGCTAAGGAAGCCGTCAAGCAAGGGTTTCAATCGTGTCTGGGAAATAATCATTCATCGTTTTGGTACTCTAACTGGTTGGGTACGGGGATCCTATGTCATCGTGTTCCCTATGTCATATTTCAGATACGGAACTTAAAGTCTCAGATCTTTGGAGTCAGGGTGCATGGCACCTCGCGGCTTTGTACACGCCACTTCCTCTTGAGATAGTGAATGAAATTGGTCGGATCAAGATTCCACTACATTTAGAGGAGGAGGATAAGATTCTGTGTGCAGGAACTAGTTCCGGAATCTACATGACGGCTTCTGCGTATCATATGATTCGGTGTCAGGATCAACCGAGTTCTCATGATTGGAAGGCGATTTGGAAAGCCCAAGCACCAGAGAAGGTTAGATTTTTCCTTTGGCTCATGGATCGTGGTGCTCTTCCCACAAACCTGAAGCGGCAGCAATGCCACCTGAGCTTGATTGTGACTTGTCCTTGGTGTGGCGAGCAGGATGAGGATGTTGAACACCTCTTGCGAGATTGCCATGGATCGCGGTTGACATGGAGCCACTTTCGGAGTTTATTGCCAACCCCTCCTACGACGAGCACCTTTCGAGATTGGTTGCGTAACATCCTTCAGGGACTGTATCAGGCATTTACGATTGCAACACTTTGGTGTATTTGGCGTTGGCGCAGTAGCGCAGTCTTTGATCCTCAACTCTGGTCTATTCAAGTGGTTTGACGTCAAATATTGATCACAGTGAATGAGTTTGCGAGATGGGGGGCGATGATGACGAGTCCTCGAGAGTCTATGTTTGTGGAGGGTATCAATTTAGTTCACCTCCATACAGATGGCAGCTGGATTTCTGGGTCGAATCAGATGGGTGGTCGCAGTGTGGTGAGGGATTCCACCGGCCGATGGATTTCGGGGTTTGCTTGTTCTTATGGTCCTGGGTGTGCCTTTTTGGCGGAACTTCTGGCGCTCCGGTCTGGGTTGAAGCTCGTTGAGGACTTGGGTTTCCGCGAGATAGTGTGTTACATGGACTGTAAGGATATTGTGGAGATCCTGAGCCAGAATAGGGATATTCGAAACTTTTGGCAAATGGATACTTTTGCTTATATTCGAGCTATATTGGTTGGGGAGTGGAAAGTCAAATTCTCCTATGTCTCGCGTGATAGGAATGCGGTGACGGATACGTTGGCAAGACAAACGTCCCACAGAGGGTGTTTGTTGCGTGTTTGGAAGGAGCCTTCGTCTTCGGTTATCCCGCTCCTATGCATGGATGCAGTAACTTAGTTGTTTCTGTTGTTTGCTTTCATTTCCTTATGTAAAAAAAATAAATCTGTCGAAGGTGAATATCAAGTTTCAAGATTTTTTTTTCTGTTACAATGAATGAATCATAGTTAAGTGTTACTTTCAAAAAATAAATAGTGAGCTAGCAAATCAAAAACGTTGAAAGGAGGAAAAAGAACAAAAACATAAAGAAGGTTGGTCAAATGAGGTGGTAACGTTGATGGGGCATGGGACATGGATCTAAAAGGAATTATTTAAAGCAAGAATAATAATAATAGGTGGATCTCAAACAAATTAATTTAATTTTTATTTGAATGATTGTATCGCACGCAGATTTCAATTTCATACAGCGATTTGCACAAGAAACAAAATCGTTTCAGCGATCACCGACGATAGACACGGACCAATGAGAATTATTATTTACTCATTTCTTTCAATTTTGATTTTTAAGTCTTTATGATATATATATATATATATATATATATATATATATATATATATATTTATTTTATGTGTTTAAATTTTTTTACGATGCATCCGATTAGAATCTATCAATTTGTCAGGTCTTATCTTAACTCTTTCCGATAAATACTTTATAATTGTATATTAAATTATAAAAAAGATTCATTTATAAAATTATACAATAATATTTAGAAAAGAAAGAGAATACTTTGTACAATTTAGAAGAGAAAGAAAAGAAAGAGAAGAGAAGTAAGAAGAAAGAGGTGAGAAAAATAGTAGATTCCTTATAATGTTTGGCAAGATGAAAAAGAAGAGAAAGAATTATGTCTCCTCTTGTTTAATTGCGTAGAGAACAAAAAGAGAGAAAATTGCTTTTGTACAAAAATACATTTTTAGCGTAAAATAAAAATACTAAAAAGGAACAGATTAAGTTAGTGGAGGGTATTAGTGCAAATTTATAAAAATAATCAAACATTGTCTAAACTTTCTTCCCAAAATGGAGAGGTTAGAAAAAAGGTATTGTCGGACACTTTGCAGAGTCTCTCTACACTACAAGATCTTCCACCAAACAAGAGAAGATGAACTCTCTCCTCCCTAGCTCTCTTCCTCACAACTCTTTGTATTTAAATTCTCTCGAAACAAACATATCATAAATGAACTAACTCCAATCCTTAGGGGTTGTTTGTGAGATGATTTTGGAGGGAAAATAAGAGGAAGGGCTTTATTTTAATTTTAAAATAAATAATATTTAATTTGATATTTATTGAAAATAAAATTTATATAATGATAAACATCTGCATGTTTTACTTGCTGTCATGGTTAATGCAAACAAGATATGTTTCTCTATTGCATAGAATGTCGTGTGTGTCGTCACTATTCTTGAGTTCGTTCTTCTTGTCTCATCCGACGCATGGTTGGTAGAGAAACTTCTAAAATGCATCCCTTCAATCCTAGGGTGGCCAAAAGTATCATTACGCAGGTGCGGCGACCAAAGAATAGGCTGAGGTCAGGGACGTGGGCTTGAATTTATCCACTTTCTGATTTCAAAGTGTGCAAAATCATGATCATTTTTGAAGCTTGGACCTTGGAATTTGAAGGGATATACCCTGGTTTTGCACACCCTGGATTCCGATGACACCCCTTCATAGGTCCCCCTTCTTAGAGTGCCTTACTGTGTTTAGATTTTTGACCTTCCCTTTAGAGTATGTTCGGAGATGGTAGCTTGATCTTTGGAGAATCCTTTGGTGGCTTTCTTGAATGGGATAACCATGAAAATAGCAAGTTTGGTGAATTCTTGAGGATGGGGGTGCTGGTGGATATCATTCGCCCTCTAACGAGGGGTATGCTGGTGGCAAGGAAGGATGAGAGACTAATTAAGATTATCTTCAAGAGAGGCTTTGTAAATTTTGTTTTAAATGTGGTCTTCTTGATCATCTCCCAAAAGATTGTGATGTGAAGTCTCGGGATAGTGGTGTTGGGGAGGGGACCTCTATCCCCTGGTCTCTTGGCTCTAGGCATCCTTTGGTAGAGTTAATGTATGTTCATGTTTCAGACGTGAGACTCCTCATGCAGAATTAGGGGTTCCACCATGTCGCTTGTGCCTCTGGTTGGGAAGGTCTCTACTCCTAATTCGAAGCAGGTTGTGTTTGACCAAGGTGATGTTGGTTGTGACGTGTTGGTGGAAAATCCCATGTCTTCTCATGGGATTGTGGGAGGTTATTTCAAGAGAAACAGGTGATACTTCCTCAAATGTTTAGGGGGCTAAAGTTGTCTTTCATGTGGGGATGTTGCTACTACACTTGTTGGTGCTTCTTTGGTCGATTGGAAGATCAAGGCATGGCAGGGTGGCGTTCCTCTAGCTGGTGGTGATGGTGGAAACATCTATGGGAAGAAAAGGGTTGCTAGCACCACATCTCTTTCCCACTGATGTGATTCCTCCCGTTAAAAAACTTAACAGCTTATGCTTTTATGGTAGAGACTGTTGGGCTGCTCTATCGTCTTTAATGAAGATCTTATTGTGGAACTATCGTTAGCTTGAGAACCAAGAGACATTGAGTTAAGATTCGAACCTCTAACCACTTATTTAAGAGATAAAGTGTTAAACCATTACACCAACCAGTTAGTTAATAATCATTCTTCTTAGAATAATGAATTTATCTACTTTAAAAAAAGGCATGAAACATTGCTATTTGCCGCTATCAATAAAACCTTCCAACAATTATTTTCTTTGGTAGTAAAACTTCGATCATTCCATAAAATGCGGATAGTTATAAACCCTTTCATCTTGTTGCTATTAGGAGAGGAAATGAGTTTGGGTCTTCCAATTAAATAATTAATAATTCATGGGAACTATTATTTGATGTGGGTCCATGCATGATGGTGATATAGCGAAATTCTCAATCAAGCTAGATCTAGTAAGAGCTAAAGAGAAAAGCTAAGAAAAACTAATAATAACTAAGTAAAATGAGAGCAAAAACTCAAATTTCCACATCGTTAATTTTTTTTTTAACTATAACAACTATTTTATTTAACGTAAAGTTGGACTGGACAAGGTCTATAACCATTTTTTACGATGTAAAACTCCACTCAATTAAAAAAACTAGAGATATATTTCAGAGTATAGAAATTTCTTAAATAAAAAAATTTAAAAGCAGCTATGATTCTAGATGAATAAGAATCAACAACCAAGTTTTTCTTAATTGATGAAGAGGTGTGCATGTGGCCAATATAAATCCACAACTTTCACTGAAAACGTTGACACACAAGAGTAAGAAAGAGATGTAGACATGAAATATTGTAGATCTGAAAATATTGGAAAGTAGTTCTCAGATCTAACCATGAACAAGGTAGATCAAAAGCAATTATTAGAAAGGAAAAACAAAGCATACAAAGGAATTATTGGAAGAACGTGGAAAACTATAAAACAACGAATAAAAGGATTCCAAGCGAGTGAAGCTGACACAAAGACACTAGTTAGTATCCCAAGCATTTCCTTGTCCAATTTGCACTCAACCTTTACCTTGCCTTGCTGATGCAAATAGATCCAAAGGGATAGAGGAAGAGGGTTTTGCACAGAAATCAAGTCACAACAGATTTTATTGAAAATTTTCCTTTTAGATATATTTTTATTCAATTAGTTTATTTTTCATATATATTTTTATGTATAAAGCATATTTGTTGGGTTGGGTGTTTATGGGCTAATGTTGTGATTGTCGCATGTATTTTGACAAGTTAGTAGTGAAGAGAAATATTAGCACGTGATTGGGAATTCGGGATAGCAACCACATTAGGTCGATTTATCAATTATCACCTTTTCCCAACCTCTTCCATTCCAAGAGTAACTTGCTAGTGTTTGATTAGAATTTTTTTAAACAAAAATCTTATGTAAATAGCGGGTTTAACATCAACCATCTCAAGAAATGGTACAATGATGAGCAACTAAGGCCGTTGTTTGGGATGATTTTTAGTTTTATGTTTTGAAATTTTTAAGAACCAAAATTAAATTTTAGTTTTATAAATCTAGTTTTAGTTTTTTATATTTCCAGTTTTAAAAAGTTATTAACTTTGTAAATTCACAATAGTCACCACAAATATCAACTTTATAAATTCTCAACGATGGGTGGTAGTTGCGACATGATAATGGAAGGGCCAGATAGTAGTGGTGGTAAAGGTCGATGTTACCTAATGATGGCGACGGGGCGGTCGTGGAGGTGGCGATGGTGGTAGTGGTGGAGAATGGTGTTCGCAACGGAAGTGGTGGCATGGGTGGTGGTGCCAATATCAACGGTGGTGACAGTGACGATGTAGGTGGTGGTGGAGATGGATGTTACCTAGTGGCGACGATGATGGTGGCGGTGGCAGCAGCGATGGTGTTGGGCGATGATGGTGGAGGTGGTCGTGTCGGTGGAGGCAGCAGAGGAGGTGGTTGTAGTGGCAGTGCTGGAGGGTGGTGGCAGAGGTGGAAGTGGTGGTTTTGGAAGGTGATGGTGGCGATGGAGGTGGCAGCGGTAGTGGTGGTAGCGACGGTGGAGGTGGAAGTGGTGGTGTTGGAGGGTGGCGGTGGATGAGGAGGCAGCACCAGTGGTGGCAGTGGAGGAGGTGGTGGAGGGTGGCGGCGGTGGTGGAGGTGGAGGTGGCAGCGGTGGTGGTGAGAGTGGAGTTGGTGGTGGTGGCAGCGTTGACAGTGGTGGGTGGTGATGGCGGTGGAGGGTAGTGGTGGTGGAGGGGGCGACGATGAAGGTGGTGGAGGGTGGTGGCAGTTGGTTGTGGTGGTGATGATGTTACATGTTACTAAAACTAAAATCTATGATCACAAAACCATATTTTGTGGTTTTAAAAATTAGGCTAAAACCGTTTTAAAATTGACTATAAAACCATTTCAACACCAATTTTACCAAACATGTTACTTTCAAATTTACATTTGGAAACCAAAAACTGGCCCCCGAATGAGTCCTAAGATTATGTTTCTTGAGCTTCTTTTTGAGAGGAGGGAAAGAAGTCTTTCCCCTTATTTGTGAGTTTAAAATTGGAGGGGGGAGAGTTTAGGGTATTTTCAAAACCCTCTTTCAACCTTAATTTCTAGTTTCCCCAATTCAGGAGTTTTGAGAGCAACTTTGACAAAATGAACTCGCACTTGAACCACTTCTTACATGAGTGAGTAGAGGCGAAAGGAATAATAAGGCATTTAAGGTTAAATCGGACTATCGGAGAAGAAAAAAACTCAGGTGTGACCGTGTGATGAAAAAATTGCAATTTTCATTTTACTAAGATTCGTCCCCCACACCATCCACCCTCCACCAACCTAAAAATGCTCACAGCAACATAAGTTGCTGCAAGATTCAAATTGATTGAACAAATATGGCTTCAGAAAGTAAGTTTTATGGAGACAATATAAAATTTCAATTTCAATTATCTACATTTGCAACTTGGAAATGCATGCACTCCTCCCACAACGTACTTGTGTTGAAAATCACTGCTTCAGCAAAACTGATTTGGAGGCATCCAGATGGTTCAGGCGGCAGGTTCCAAGAAGAAACTCAGGGAGCTCTTCACGTGTGTTGCCCTGCACAAGATATACTACAATTATTACTAAATGAGCATAAAATAACAAATTAGTTCAGAAGGCAAATGGCGTTGTCATTACAGAAGACTTTTTCATATGATCATGTATAAATATAAGAGTATATATAATTTATCCCTGTTGTTCGCATATCTAAAGATTGTTCTGAATCTGCACATCTGTGATTTTCAATGATATATAATTTCACCTATTTTTAACGCAAAAATACATTAGAAATAAAAGAACAAGATCATTGTACCTGTATTAAAAATGCCATCTCAATAACCAGATGGTTGAGGTACCCAAGGACGAGACTCACGACACCTCTTGCAACAGTTGATGATCCAATATCAACGCCAAGCTGAAATGGATGCCCCGATTTCAAGATAAGCATTACATTAAAAGATGATTGAGAGTTAAATGTTTGATGCATCATGCGTGTCCATTGAGCCCTATCCTTTCTTAACACCCATTACTCATTCTCGTTTGCCTCATAAGTCTTTTCCGCAGATCACACCAGATAGACCAAAATATACAGTTTCATACGCACCAACTCAAAATAGTAAACAAGAAATATTGATGCCAATCATCTTGATTTTCCTACTAAGATGCTATTCCACTGATAGTCAAGCCAAACTTACCTCCAAATAGTTTTTTCCATGGAAATAGTTGATTTCCAGAGCTTGACCAACTAGGCATGCCTTCTTTCCCACACTCTGTTTTACTATCCATGAACCCTGAAACAGGAAGTAAATACTCAAAATCCATAGGCTAAACAAATGAATAATAATTGAGACTTTTCCTTCATAATGTGGACCACACATAGGCATATTGAGGATCAGTGATTCTAATAAAGAGAGCATTTTTTAAATTGAGCACTAAAGTGAAATCAAGCCAACCAGTGAACGAACGAAGAAATAAAAAAGCACGTTCCCATAAAAAGATGTTTCTACAAAACCCAAATGGGGTCAGGTAACTGATTAGGGGTAAATGCAAGGGAAGGAGAGAGAATTTAACCAACTGGATGACTTGAGAATCCTATATGGATTCCTGCAAGTGAGAAAACCGATTGCTATTTCATTTGTTTGTAGTGTATTTTTTAATGAAAAACCAAAGGAGGTTGAAGAAAAATGTTCGCAGCCACAATACATAAAGGAGCTACTTATCTGCAACTTGGAGAGCAGATTGCACCACTGATTACTTTTACTAACCTTAGATATGTATGGTATGAGTTTAAATCTTGAATTTCTAAAGGCATCATCGCCCTTGATAAAACTCTCTAGCAAAGGTGTATCTTCCACAGGGGTAGTCATCATATAGTACATTGCTAGACTGTATGTAGTAGAACCCGGAACCTGGTTCAAAGAAAAACCTAAATTAGTTTTATGCTAAATTTAATGTAAGAACTACCTAAGCATTCTTCAAAAATTAGAAAAACCTAACCACAGGACTATTTATTAACCTGAATGTTTATAATGAAGAAGAACTCAGGCCCGCCCTGTGCAGCATATTTCTGCATGTAGAAAAAAATTCATCAAATTGATTATTCTTTAAAATTTAAATCATGTTATATTATAGATCTCGTCATTATAATTATAATATAAACCATAAACTAAAAGTCTAAAACTAACCTGCACAATGCTCCCAGGACGGCCACCGAGGTCATCTTCCCTTTTGTCAGATCTCAGCCAATCTGCAGCAACCAATTTCATCAAGGTACCCTTCGCTTTAACCTAGTAATCAATACCCAAGATGTTAGAAATATGCAAGCATGTCAAAGGCTAAACCAAAAAACAGCAACAGTTCTTTTTCCCTTAAAGTTTTCAGTAATATTGTCATAAAAGTGATAATTCATTACTTCTGCTTATACCTTCTGGTGGTCTTCGAGATAATTTTCACCACGAATCAGGAAAGTAGAAGGATCTGCTTCAGTCAAACTGCAAGGTAATGTACAGGTAGGATCTTTTGGAAGAGTGGACCCGTACGAGCATGAGATACTCTCTTCCCTGACCATCTCTTGCAAGTCCACATAACCCCTCTTCTGAACTGCATCAGATTGTCTCTAGGCATTGTAAATCAAAGAAGAAATCACAGATAATCACCATATACAATCAAAGAGTATATGAATCACCTGCAAGATCATGCAATCTTTTCACAAAATTAGCAGCAGTTGATAACTTCTGGTGACGAGCGTCCTGAAATTCTCAAATTCATACCAAATCAAGCAAAATACCAAGTTTACCAATATTTTCGGTGCAAAATGATAAAAGCATAAAAAGAGTACGCGATTGCGGTCCAGCATCATAAAAATATTGATAAGTAAATATGTGCATTATGAGGAATCAGGTAAAAATATGTACAGATGCAGCCGTGCCTCAGAATGCACCTCTTGGAATGTGATGAGAAGTGATGAAGATGCTTGCAGTATGCACCCAATGGGTTTTTGGACACGATAAAACGCTAAATTTCTAGACAACCTAGAGTACATGAAAATACATAAAATCAAAATATGCCTAGATACAGCCCTGCCTTTGAGCGCATCAGAGGTGAATATGATTGCAGTAAGCGCTCCATTTGTTTTGAGAAGACAGAACGCTAAATTGCTAGACTCTATGAAATATACGTTAAACTATACATAGACCACCTAAGAAGTAGACAAAAGCTGACCACAAATAACAGGGAAGTGAATAAGGTTGCACATTTTAACAACTTCAAAAAATAAGCATTTGGTTGGAAGTCCTCCGAGTGTCAATAACTTCCTAGTAAATTAATAACATTGGTCCAATATCAAGAGGATCATGAATTCATGATCATCTCTAACTGTTGAAACTAGTAAATCCAAAAAACTAAGATTTCCAAATTATGCAGAGTTTGTCTGGAATAGCAGTTTATTCCATCAGTATGATGATTGCCTAAGGGTATCTTTGGGAGTTTTCAAGAGGATAGCAGGGTCTGGCTCATAATTGTTAAAGTTTAAATTGGGGGGCGGGGGCTCTCAAACACACAAAAGTTTAGCCATTCAACTCCTTGCCACTTCCTCCCTTTTGATCCTTCCAAACAGCCTTAGGGAATGCTGTCAATGCATAGGTCTTCAGTTTTTTTTTTAGAAGTTGCGATTCAAGAGTAATTTACAAACAGCCTTAGGGAATGCTGTTAACGCAGAGGTCTTTAGCTTTATTTTCTTAGAAGTTGACATTCAAAGTAATTTACAAAGTTCACATCAACTTAAGCATAAAAACCATATCCCGTGGAAGAGTCCAATTCCTACTCCTAGATTTGTATTACACCCCCCCCCTGAAACTTAAGCCTTTTAGAGTCATATCAGAGAACCCTTGAAGAAAGGGTTGGCTGTCTTGAGTCTTTTTAAGATTACAGAGTAAACAACACCTTAAATGTTATCCAAGTATAGGTCTTGGAAAAGGTTCAGAGCTAAAGAAATGTTTATCAATTAATAGGAAAAGTAAAGCGGTGTTTTGTTTTCCCCATAACAGATATAAAGAACTGAGACAATAATGAGATTTGTAAGCCCGCTTCGGGCAGATAGGTCATTGCCAATGTATATTGAATGAAATATCTAAAGCAATCCCTCAATATTAACTTCGAAGACACACTGCATTACGATTACGACGGTTGATAGTTCATTTCTTTCATGTGTAACAAAAGCAACTGTAGTAAACAGTTCCTTTTTTACCTGAGACTTCTGGTGACTACATTCAGTCATCCATCCATTTTCTGACTCGTCATAGTCTGATGGTTCCGGAACATCATAAAACTCATCATCAGCATCATTTAGACCAACAAGGCTTGCATGCTCTGATTGTGTTTGATCAAATTCTCCAATTGAGGTATCATAATTGTTCCCATCTGCCTGAACTTGGGTATCAGAGTTGATGATTCCTTCCTTCAGATGAATCCTACTGCTTCTTGTCAATTCTCCAGATGAACAATCAGACAAAGAACAATTTCCTAGTCTAGCTCTATATAACTCCCGTAATGCTGCACATGCAAGAGAAATCAATAACTAACTTTCTAACGAAGTATATTAATATCCAGTGACATAAAATAAATGTAAACATGAAGCAAATAATTACATCTGATAGGTACATTAAGCACATTAATGAAGTGCATTAGTATGAATAAATGTAGGCGAGTAGGCAAGGAACAGTTATTTGCAATAATATAAACTTGTCAGCAAAAGAAGACTACCAGCAACTCTCCCAAGCATTCGAATGGTTATAGAATATGCTGATGAAGATTTAATATAAGATCTCCAGAATTTCCAATCAATAGCAAGCATATGCTTTACAACTGATTGCTTTCCTTTGTTGACTGGTGATATAACATACCCTCCACCTACAAAAGAATGCAAGTTGTTGTTATCCTTCAACTACTGTCATCCATGACTTTTCCTCTAAGCTGTTTATCTAGTAATAAAGTGATGGAAACTTATTCAAGAATCACAGAACTATTACTGAAGTTCAGAACAAAGATGATTGAAAGCCAGAACATCATAATTCAAAATTACGAACAGTAAGTAATATAGTATAAGTTTTTTCTTTTTTCTTTTTGAGGTAAAGTACAAGACCAGCTAATAGAATGAAATAGAAAATGTACACTATTTCTACAGTTTAAGCATACATTACTTTTAAGGCAGGCACGGACATAGCCTTTCTGGGGAGGGCACTTTTTGTGAAACACGGAGTGGTAAAGTATAACTGTGACAAAGATAACAAAATAAGTTATTTTTTATTCAGAATGGGTGTATGATTTCTTTCATAACTCATTACTACCATAGGTCCCATCATCTTCTCTCCTCCAGTAGCGCCTCAACAAGAGATCTCTTCGTTTCATTCCCCTGGAGAACATGATATGAAAACTATAAACCGATTGCTACAAAAAGACCAGTAGGATACTGCGTTAAAAGAACAAGTGGAGGTACATCATAAGCACTGAAGGGTTGGATTTTACCAAGGCAACCAATCACTATATAGCTGCTTGTGAATAATGTCGGTGTGACCATCCAGGTGCTCAACCACATTCCCAGTGTAAAAACAGAAATCCCATCTGGAAGTAAATATTTCATTATAATTATAATATTAAAAAATAATATAAGAATGCAAAGAGGCAATTGATAACAATGGTTCATAAAATTTCATTACCATTGTACTGCTTACCTAAACCTTGCTATTATCTAATATAACTATGACCAAACTTTTTATTTGCATTTAACTGAATTTTTAAATTTAATAATACATAGTCCAGATTCCTACACACAATTTTTTTCAAACAAAGCACTCCCTTTCTCTTTGCCCTATGGCCATGCTTGTTGGCCTTGACCATAAAACTAAACGATCATAAGTCCATTGGCCAATTAAAATTCCACATGATCTTGATATAGGTTTTGGTCAGTGATGGATTTGTTGACAGAATTTGGAGCCCTTTGACACATGTCATTTCACAGCTTTTGGGAAGCATAGAGTGGGAAAATTCTCATTTATCCGCATTTTTTCACAAATATCAAGGACCACAACATGACCGCGACCGCAATTTAAAACCTTAAAGATGCTGCTATTTTAATTTTTATTTGATGCTTATGATCAGTCAACTTTTGCTAAGGTAAACTATTTTTCATTACCTTGCGTGGGATAAAATGGTCGTTTTAGTTTTGTTATGCTGATTGGCTAATGGCTATCTCAGATGGGGCACATGGAGACTAGTAGGCCAAATTCAGTTTAGTTTCTTTGTTCTGGTTTTAATTTTGTTCTGCTATTATACTTTATTCATTCTTTTGTACAATAATAAAAAAATAATACAGTTATTTCGAATAGAAGAAATATGTGCTGAGAATGCAATCCTAGCCATTGCAATTAAAAGCCCAACTCAATAAGAAAAAAGATGAAATTATCCTAAGAGAAGATGTCTGTATACCCAATTCAAAGTTGCATCTGAAACAAAAAATACAAACATCAAATAAGAAGATATGTTTTTGCTAAAATGTAACAACGTCATCACGGAAGATCTCAAGCACTTAATGGACTTACTCTGATCTTGACGGGCCAAGTGACATTAAAGTCTGGAAAATGGCTTCTGAAGTTCCATCTACCACACCAACAGCCATAATTGCAGGGTGATCATCCCATTTCTGGAGACAGGAGCATATTCAAGAATTCACGTTTACATTACAAATATAAACCAATAATTACTGAGAAGAAATTTTGCCAACCTTCCCAGAAGAATCCCTATCTTTTGCTTCCTTGAATAGTCGTAAACCTGCGTTAACCCATAAAAAGATATGTACCAGTTTAAGCTAGGTCTTATATTCACTGAAATCATAAAACAATTTCTCAAAAAAAGAGAAGAATAAAAAAGTAACAACTCAAACAGCTGATAGTGAAATAAACTTTACCATTTTGGCAGCCAAAGATTGTCCAAGGTGATGGAGCAATAACATCGGCAGAAGAAAGCGTCCAGTCTACGGTTTCCGGGTGCCTTCTACTGCTAGATCCACTTAGTCTGCAAACACGGCACCAGAAAAAGAATTAATAATCACGCAATAGATATATCTAGAAAACAGTTCAAATAATTGTTAATCCAGATAACTTGAATGTTTTTTCTCGGTAAAATTTGTTTGTAGATTAGATATAAATTTAAGTTACTATACCTAAAGGATTGCCATCTCCTCTTAGAACAACCTACAGCTTCTGGAGCACCCTGCACATGTTTACCGCAACCGTTTCACCCTTCAGGAAAGAAAAAAAATTCCAACGCAGCATGCTAAAAACGTTTCAGGTCACGTACCTTCAGAGACGCTTCATGAAAAGACTGAATCCACCTCGCTGCCTCTTCAGGACGGCTTGCTCCTAGCTACAACACTCACGTTTTGTAACTCAAACGAGCAAATTCCCAATTTGGGGGAAAAAAAACCATTAACCTAACAGTGACCTCACCTTTAATTGATCATTGTGATTTGAAGTATTATAGAGCGTGAATATGAAGAACACCTGCATTTCCAGCACAAAACGAGAGCATTAAACAACATGCATGCCGAATGCAGCAGCCGTTCAAACATATAAAATTGATAAAGAATGCGAATATACCTTTCTGTTAACGCTCTCCCTCCCATTATCCATTACTCTAATGCAGGAATCTACAATAGCACTTCTAACAGGATCCTGAGAGAACAAAGTTTCAGAGAAAGAAAAAAAAAGTTCACATCCTTTAAACTTGATCAAGCAGAACGCAAAACGTAATCAGAGAGAAAATCCAATGCCAAATGTAGCAATTTTTTTTGTTCAATCTTCAACCTTCACTGAATCGATGAAATTTAAATTCACAAATACAGTATTTGTTAATAATTCAAAGTAAAGAACAGAACAAATCGATGAAATGGAAAAAAGAAGTGAAGAAGGAAATGAACCTGGTCGGTGGAATCGGGAACGGATTTGAAGCTGCGGAGGAGGTGGCCGTCGAGGACGAAGTAACGCTTCCGAGAGAACTGAAGTCCAAGACGGTTGAAGCGGATAAGGTATAACCAACCTTCCATTCTAGTTCCATCGCTCTGCTGCAACGGCGCCGCCGATGTTGTAGCACCACCACCACCACCGCCACCACTGCTAATACAACTCATTCTCTTCTCAAATTCACTTCTCACCTTTTCACCATTACAAGTTTACAACAAACCAATCATTGCAGAACAACAAACACATGCACACACACACACAGAGAACGCTGTGAAATTAATCAAATGAAAAAAAAATGGAAAAAATGGAGAAGGCGTGGTGAAATAGAAATGATCGAAGAATTTTTGCAGTTGCAACCACTCAACGCAATTGCAACTGTTTCTTTCTGGGGCGTGTTACTCACTCGGTTTTGCACAATGAGACAAAGATTGCTCGCTGGCGAGTAAGGTCAAATGACGTTGTTACCCTCTTACTTTTTCTAAGTCCTTTCTTTTCTTTACTTCTCTCTTAAGTCTCACGCTTCTGATATTAGCGGTAGTAGTAAATTATTCTTTTCTTCCCAACCTAACAACAACAATGCTTTCATTGGAGGAACAAAATTCATAATGCCACCCACAATAAACAAACACAAAAATATTACATGGAGTTAAAGTTTACGTAACACTTCACCACTTCTCCTTTTAATAAATCATTGGAGGTTTATTTCTCAATTTTTGCGAATAAAAAAAATAGTTAGTAAACCGTTTACTGTTTATTAAGTTGACTGTGGGGTGATTAATCAGCATCACAACTATCCAGTATACTTAGTTAAGACAAAAAATATTGTTAGGAGTTTAAAATATTTATTAATTTAGGCTTTTCTAGGGTGAAGAAGCCTGTCTTAGTTGGTGAAAGGCTGAAAGGCTTCTCTAATAAATAAATAAATAAATAAGATCGCTGAATGTTTCTTTTTAAGTTTGAAAATTTTACTGTATTTATTTTAGAAAATAATTAATTGCTCTCATAAAAATTTATTTACTAATCATTGAGTCATAAAATTTTCTTGGATTATGGTTTCGAAAATATAGTACTCCCTCCGTCCCAAATTATAAGGTCTTTTTCAGATAATCGCGCCTATTAAGAAAACATGTAATAAGCTAATTAATATATTAGTTTTGTTACTTTTTATACAAATCTTCCAAATATGCCTCTATTTAAAAAAAATTTGGAAATTGTTAATATAAGTATTGGATATACCAAAAGTTGGTTGGAAATATGAATGAAGTAATTAGTAGGGGTGATAATTAAAGTTTTGGAATTTAAAATATAATGAATGCAAGGGGTAAAAAATGAAAAACTTATTTTTTTTTCTTCATAAAATATAGAAGGGGTTTTATAATTTGGGACACCGAATTTGTTTATAAAAAGTCTTATAATTTGAGACAGAGAGAACTTTTTTGTAATAAATTATTAACAGCTGTCATCTTTAATGTATGGTTGGTTTGTTTGTCAACTTGTCATGCAGCTATAATTGGATATTAAATAAAAAGTACTACAACAATGAGAACCGGGTTTGTTTCTTCACTGAATATAAAATTGAGAGGAATTTGCCTGGTGATAACAACATTTCATCGACCGTATCATAAATCACAACTTCAAATACGATGTTCATTTTACAACAGAAATCATTCATAATTCACCTTCAATTATACTTTTTTTTGTTGAGGATCTTTGAATTAGAATTTAGTATGACTAGAAGGGACAAAAATATAGATATAACTTATAACATAAGAATATGTGAGGGTTGTTTAGAGTGTGGTGTTTTAGAGGGGAACGAAGCTAAGACCTAAGGGTAAATTTAAATTAATTAATATCCATATTAAGACTTTATGGTAAGAGTATTATATACTTTCATTTTTTTTCAAGAATTATTGAAATTAAAAACAAAAATTACACTACACCAGCACACCAACGCTGCGAGCTCAGCTTTGCATACGGCAGGGACTAATTCCGAATAGCACACCAGTAATGTAAATTCAAAAATGCTAACTTTTTTATATACTTTTATTCTAAAAGGTTGTGAACTTATTATTTTTATTAAAAATAATCTTTTTTTTTCCTCCAAAACCTCGCTCGCGAATAATTATAAATAATTATAAGAGTAACAAAGTCGTTACAAACTATGTACAAAACCATCCATTAAAAAAAAACAATGTACAAAACATATATAAAGGGTTGCTAATTGCTATGTACCTATCTATAAAATGTTATACACATCTATATTTTTTTACATGAAGCTTAATATAAAATAACGCATGTTTTGTAAATTTACACCATTCCTGCAAATATAAAAGTTATACGTACTTAATTACTTTGATAATATATTATATTATATTGAATGAAATTTCATCTTTGATATTTTCAATAAGGCTATCCCTAGCTAAGAACAAAGTGTACATATTCATTTATTTTAAATAATGGACAATTTAAAATCAATCCGTCTCTTTAAACCTATCGAGTAAGTGAAGAGGTAAAAGTTAATTTGGGTTACACACACATATATATATACACTAATTAATCTTAACAAAATAGAAACCATTAAAAATTAAATCACATGTACAAACATGTATGTAGCTCCAACCCCAACCTAATCCCGATTAAACCACATTTTTTCACATAGTTCAATCTTTTCTATTCGAATCAACACACGTAAAGCTCACACATTAACAACGTTTTGAAGGAAGCAATTAAAGTTGTTAAAAATGAATTAGAGAATTAATGAATCGGAAACTCACCATGATCATCTCCCAAAACCATCGCACCACACACGAGGCCATGGCATCTCGTCCACTTGCTGCTGCAGCAACCTGTAACCGCCGCAATATATATGAAGATTGAAGAAGATGATGATCACTGGAGGCTTAGCAATTTCTTCAAGGAGATGAACACCTCCTCAATTACGTACTAATTATATAGAATCGTTGGAGTGAGAAGCAACCTCTTCATCTATTAAATAATCACATAATAAAATTCTGATCAATTACGGCAACTATTGATGTATACGTCTAATAATTGCCTCAAGTTAACTGATGCTAGCACACTAATCCACCACAACTTTTGTCTATTAGTTTAATGGTTTTAGAAAAAAGCAGCTTTTTTTATTTCTTAGTTATTTAATTCTTATATAAAAACTTGATTAAATCTATAAATTTTACATTATTTTCAACAAAAGACATGTGCTATTTTTATTTTTAATTATTTCGAAATTAAATCACAATTTCAAGTGTTTTTTAATTTTATATTTTACAATTTATATTTATCACTTTATATCATTCATAATTTAAACGTTTTGATTTAAATTATCTAAATGTAACTTCTAACACATGCAATACTAAGTAATTTTCTTAAGAGATTAATTCATTAAATGAGCTGAACTTCTATATCATTTATGTCAACGGATAGTACCACGGTATCTCAAAACATGCAAATATGAGACTTGGATCATCAAGGATAAAAAGGCTAGTTGTAATTATGAAAAGATACTGCTCCCTCCCTCCCAAATTATAAGGTCACGCCTATTAAGAAAACATGTAATAAACTAATTAATATGTTAGTTTTGTTACTTTTTATACAAATTTTTCAAATATGCCCCTATTTAAAAAAATTTGGAAATTGTTAATGTAAGCATTGGACCTACCAAAAGTTGGTTGGGAATATGAAAGAAGTAATTAGTAGAGGTGGTAATTAAAGTTTTGGAATTTAAAATATAATGAATGCAAGGGGTAAAAAAGGAAAAACTTATTTTTTTTCCTGAAATCTAGAAGGGATATTGTAATTTGGAACACCGAGTTTGTCTCTAAAAAGTCTTATAATTTGGGACGGAGGGAGTAATATATATTGTTATTAGTCAAATTTATGACCCAAATTAGATCATCAAAGGATAAAGAAAGAGAACAAAAAACATGTCAAAATACATAGCATTTATTTTAAATAATAAATTATATAATTATAATTGTTTGTCAGAAAATAAAAAATTATATTCAATAAACTTGTTATTATGTAATATATTATCAAAATTTTAGTAGGTGATTTTTCTATCATATCTAACACTTTAATGTTTAAAAAAAAGATCTTAATTCAATTATTGCTAGAAGTCGTGAATTAAATAAGTTATACACAATTCCCAGCGAGAAATACGTGGCCATTTACCTTTTTATTGTCATTCACTTATTTGCTTTGATAAAATGATAACAAACCGTATGATTAAGCACACTTGATAAATAGTTTGGTTCCTGTGTATGTTAAATAATTTGTTGAGCGATGCTTCTTCGAGCTCAAAAGAATTAGTCTTATAATTGTTAACTATAGATATAACTTGGTAAATAGAAAAGGAAAACAAAACATTGAGGCATGGGGAGCTAGACATATAACCAAAATAACAAATGTTGATATGCATATTCTTCTTAATATGCCAATCCCACTCCCTTACAGATTGACAGTTAAAAAACAAAAGCAATGGATGGGATGTTATTCTTAACGCGTGGGTGATAGGATCAAGTGCAAAAGAATTAAGGATAACATTATCTTTTTTAAAAAAGCATATACTTATTTCAATGATATATTATTTTTTTATCAACTTATTAAATCAGGGAGATTGGTAATTGATTCATAAATCTCGTAGGCCCTAATGTTTAATTGCTAACGAAAAGGCAACAACTTATGGCATGCAATTAAGGCCATCCAACATTTTCCTCCATTATGCCATATCATATAATCTTATTTTCAGCTCTATATACTGAATCCACTTTTTCTATCAATTTCAACTTACTTTTTTTAAGGAGTATCACATTATCTATAAAATATCTTACTTCTCTCTATTTTATTTCTATCTTTTCTAAGATGAAATTGAGGTATAAAAGTATTATCAGTTTGTATTCTCTGCGGTGTCTACAAGTCATAGAAGCTTTGCCCGATTGCTTTTAGTCTTGGAATATGAAGGTGGTTCAATTCTTTGATGGCCATTGAGTTACTTTGATGTTGTATATTCTGAGTTGGAACTATCTGGGCTGAAGAGCATCTGTTTTTACTAATGTCACCAATGACAATGCTTTTAAGTTTAAAGGGGCATCTTTAAAGTTTAGTATTTAGTATGTACTAGTACTTTATTATTAATGTAATTATAGTATATGCTTCTTTTATGATTGACCTAGTGGGAGACTTGTGATATTTAGTGTTGTTTTAACTACTTGTCTTAAAAATTGTTTTGTTTTTGCCAAGTGTTGTAAAAATGTCAAAATTTGAACAATAATGGACTACTATTTTTGTACTGTTAAACCAGTTTTAGTCCAAGCATTTTTGTTCTGTTAGAAAATGGATCTGGTTTAATTCTTATAAAATTTGTTTTAGAAAATAGATATGGTTGAAATTTGGATTTAAACCAAATCAAAACCAGACTTTGAAGCATGTTCGATTTTAAAACTAGTTTTGAACCATATCCGATATTAAAATTAATTTTAAAATCGGTTGAAAAAAGTGGTTTGGTTCTTAAAACCAAACCATAAAACTGGCCATGAAATAGATGTGATTTGGTTTTTAAAATAACCAAACAATGAATACCCTTACTTTGAGGCTCTCATAGTCTCATGTCTTCCCAATAAGTAGTATCTGAGGCGGTGGTGCATGCAGACCATGGTGACACCTCCTTCTATCAAAAGAGTAAAAAAGACTAGCTCTCACATTATTTAAAAGTTGGGTGAGATGAACACAGGGTAAGAGGAGAGACCCATATACCCAAAGTCATAAGTAGGGTTTTGGGTGGAGATATGATGCCAAGGTCTATAGATCTTGTTTACTCTTGACCCATCACTCAGGACTTCCTTGTCTTCGCCAACAAGAATAAAATAGTCATGAATCACAAAATAATTGATGTAGTCTACCCTTCCTTGACACTGAAAAATGACTACAATTTCTTGAAAGCTATATTCCATGTAGTTTAATATACATGATTGGTAAAGATAATGCACTGCCTTAAAGTTACAGAAAACTTATTATTATTATTATTAAAAAAAATTGATTTACACTCATTACAAGTACCCTAAAATTGAAATATGCAAAACCATAAGATAATAGACATAGCTCTGCTCTTTTAAATAACAGAATCTTTGCTTAATTTCTTAGGCTCATGATTTTCCCCTTCTTGATTACCCATGTGTTTCCCTACCAAAAGGAGTGAGCTATCTTTGTCTTTAACCTGAAAAGAATTAAAAATGAATCACCAAATTCTTATAAAATCTAAATAAACACTAGAACAATCAGAAAGAATAGAAGAAACATTGAATCAAGAAACAAAAGGAGAAGGGTGAAGAAGACAATTAAGTACCTGAGAGGCCAATGGAAGATCACCTGGCTGTTTCTTTTTGTTCTCCTGAGTGCAGAAATAAGAGTACAAGCCCATCCCAAAAACGGCAACTAGTATTCCAACAATGTTCCTTCCAGTGAAGGGGTCATGGAGTAATGTGTAGCCAAATCCCAGAACAAGACAAGTTTTGAGGTGGCCCAGTACTTGATATGTTACAGGAGATGTTTTTCCTATCACTAGAAATGTGCTGAAGTTCACAGAAACCGCAATCAAGCAGGACAAGACAATAAATGCCTGAATTTTTTGTTGACCAGAGAAAAGAAAAGAAAAGAACCACTTTAGAAAATTTCTTAGTTAGTAATTGATCACAGAAATTAAGGGGTAGCTCAAAAGATGAAACAATGATCATATGTGTCTTCAGTCTTCACACTAATCTTGTTTGATAACACATTTTAATTCAAAATCTTCTAAAGGTAACATAACAGTTATATTATTTTCACTTAAATAGAACTCATTTGTAGTCAAGGTGGGAGTTTATGACTCACACTTCAATATCAATTTCCAACATTTATAAGACACAGATAGTGAAGATTAGATGTTATACCAAGACTATAGGAGAATATTTGTAGGCAAAGACACTTTGCTTGGTGAGCATTTGATCCACTAGAGGGCCTGAGACAAAAAGAATTGCGGCTTGGAATGGAGCGGAATGGTAGAGAAGCTGTGTAGAAGAGACGTTAAGCTTCTTCTGTATAGTGTTGGTCAGCTAAACAAAGTTAAGAATCCAAATATCCAATCTTCCCTCAGCTTTAAGTCAAATCATCAGTCTAAGCTACATATCACAATTAATAAATAAAGAGTGAATCTCACCCAATAATAATAAAATGTGTGTCAGAAGTGGATCACAATCTTCTGTCTCATTTCACTTTCTAATTAACATGACCAATTTTCATATGCGACAGAGAAATAGATTGTAGCATTACTCTTAATGACAATAATTACATGTCATAAAACTTGAAGAGTGAGTAGTAAAAGGATACAATTTGGCCAACACATGTAGTTATGATTGCTAGAAGGGAAAGAATGGTTCCCAAAAAATTGAGCTGAAGATCTGTGATGGAGGCGATGCCAACTCCAACAAGTAAAAAGAATAAAGAGAATTTTATTTTCTGGCTGCAACCAAAATAGCATAAGGTTCATTATAGAAAGTAAACAAGTGACCATTGTTTAATATACTGTAACTAGTAGTACTGAGTCTCTTCATTGATGTTTTTTTACCTGAACTGCTTCTTCAGGAAAATAGTTTCTAACAATACAGTGAATGGTATGATCGCAAGTTTTGTCATCTGCAAAATAATCATTCCATAAGGTCAAATCAATATACATATAGACACATGCATACATATGCATATACTGAAGTCTCAACAAGAGTTACATTTGATTTACATGCTATTAAGGGTTAGTTAATTGAAGTGTTATGTGATTTGACAAAAAAAGAAGGGAATAAAATGAACTCTCACATGCATTATCATGTTTTAGTCCTGTAAACTTTGCATAATCACTTCACTCGACTATGTGCGTGTTTGGTTATGCGTTTGTAATCCATATTTAGATCCTAAAATCATGTTCTTTCATAATTAACTAACCTGATAGAATCCAACGGAATTGAAACCGAGGCTCAAGTTGAGAAATCCAATGGAGATGCCATTTAGAAAGCCGAAGAGCACAACAGTCTTCATGTCAATGGATTTGGTCACGAACAGATTTAAGCGTTGAGCCACATGAAGGGTGCAAAACGTGACCATCAAATGCCAACTAGTGAGTGTGGTAGCTGGCCAAATGAAAATAGAAAACTTAGCATACTAATTTGATAAGTGATTATTAAGTTCTTCAACAAGGGAGAAAATGATTATCACCGAAAGGGAAGCCAAGATTGCTCATCAAGGCTTTGTTGCAGATGACAATGGAGACAGAAGAAGCCACAGAGAGAAATAATGCACCAAGAACACCCAATTGGAAACTCGACATCTCTCCCATATTTTCTGTCAATAAAATTTTCAAGATTCTTCTCAATGCAGGACTAATCAGAAGTATATATGATCATGTAATTAAATTTTATGAAAAGGAATAAAGCCAAGAGTTAATGGTCAAATTTGGTCCCTAAAGGATTTTAGTGTTGACAACTTAGCCTCTGAAAGAAGAGAACACATTCGTAAGTCTCCAGACGTGTGATATCTACGGTACGGTCCCTAAAGGAAATATCGCTAACAATTTAATGGTCAAGTTAGTTTCTACGGCCAGATTTGGTTAGCTAAACCTTACATTTACACATTTAGGAATTTATGAACACATTTCTTTCTTCAATGACTAAATTATCGGGGCCAAAATCTTTTATGATCTAATTCGACCACGTACTCTAAGTTTTCTCAGAGAGCCATTTTCAGCAATATTGTATTCCATGATGTCCTCTGTTGAGAGTTGAGACAAACATTTTGGTTTCTTTATAGTATCAATAGTTCTGCAGTCATAATTTTCAAATTCATACATGTAATTCCAACTATCAATTTAAAAGAATACTTGTTCAGCAATATTGTGCTCTTTAGCTTTACTCTATTGGTTGGTACCAAAAAGAAAGTCATTAACACGTACCTTATTTAATATTTGAAAGAGGAATATATCAAATTGAGATCGACCTTGTAGGTAGTGATGAGTGGTAGGAGCCCTGAAAGTGATGACATGAGAAAAGGAAAGGAAACAAATTAAGTTCAACAGACATATATGTGGCTTTGATCAGAAAATGAAAATGGTCATAACTCATAACCATTAATATCAATGTAGAACTGAGTTGCATGGTTTCATCACATACCTTGATGGTTGAAGAAGAGAATTGAGACAGTGAGTGGCAGTGGATTGGAAATGGAGGGTACCTTGTATAGGAATGTAACTTTTGTGGCGATTATATTTTTTATGGGTTGGTTGGTGCCTAATTAACGCCGTTACAGTTTAACGGCCATTTGAAGCAAGACCGTAAACAGATACGTACAGAACATTGTTAACATGATGAGACATAGTTTGGTGTCATAGTCAAGTGAAATAACAAAACACCCTGTTCAATTGAGTGTGGTTGTTTTTCTATTTGACTCAAAGTGAAGATGGCAAAATGGACATATATAAATAAGATTGTGTGTGTTTCGATTTCATTTGAACAGACTTTCATCTCAATCTATAAGAAGAGTTTCATCTCGAAGTCTGTTTTACACTAGTAACAACCAGTTATCCAAACAAAATTTCATCTGTCACAATAATTTCAACGTGGATCAGCATTGAGTTCCACTTAGAAATTCAAACACAAACGGAGTTCTTGTACGGATAAGATAAGATGTTAAAATCACATATAAATTCTATTCTAGAGCTAATGTTGTTACCAAACTCTTTTGTCCCGCATGGTTTTCATGAAATTGTGTTTTAAAAGAGTCTTGACTCACAAGCCTGGAAGGTGAGTGAAACCAATATTTCTTTTGTATCTGCCATTTCAAGCAAGACTCTCCAACCCAATTCAGCAGACTTCAATTTCACTCCTCATTCCTGAACGACAATTTCATCTTTTGAAGAAAAGCTGTGTTTTCTTTTAATTAGAGTGCAAATACGATGGAAGGGAATATTTCTTTGGATCTCATAATCATACGCTTGTTTTAAAAATTATTTATAGTGCATGTTTATTTATTTGTCAAAGCCTTTTGTTTCCTTTGTCTCAAAAAGTTAAACTTGGCAAGGAATCCTCCATAGAGTTGACGTTCAATTTAGTTACAATAGGAAGCAAAAACATAGGTATTCTAGCATGGTAGACTTGATTTTGACATTAATTCAAGTACCACAATTGGCATAAATGTTAAACCCGATGAATTTCTATGTTAAGACAGAAGTGATTCCGGAATAAACTACTGGAGTGACTTTTGCATAGGAAGAGTGTTTGAGCTTAGTTGCATAGTTGGTCCATAGTTTAGACTATATGTGTTTTTAGTCCCTAAGACTTCCATCCTCGTGAGTCGTGACCATTCCGGAAAAGACCAAAAAATGTTTGAATCCATCAATTGAATTGATAAAATTATTATCTATAAAAAATCATAAATCACTAGAGTGTGTACATACGTCAAAAATTACACTTGAGGGAAGAAATCAATACACAACAAAACACCCTCAAGTGCATGTAAAACATGTACAACCGGAAGATGGAACCATACATCAACCTAACCAATTCGTTTAAGTCCTTCAAGATACACCTTATCAGCATCGGTTAGGCGAGCTTGAAACTGGGCCCATTCATTTTTGCATCTGGTTCGGACCTGAAATGGTCGCCAGAAAACCATAATATAATATTTTTAAAGAGAAAACAAATGCTAGAGACAGAGTAATGGTGTATTACTAATACATAACTGCACATGTAGCACAAATAGGACTAAACTAAGTGTGCACTTGTTTATGCAAAAAATGGTGCAAGTATGCATGGAGAAAGACACATACCGCATCTCGTGGATCTTTTCCGTTGTCGGCCTCTCCCTGAATTATACAAAAAATCAGAAAATTTAATTTTAAAATTAATACAAAATTTCTTGCAAGATAAGTAAAGGCCCGGATGTACTGTCATGGCAAGCATCTATTTCTTGTCTTGTTTGTCAGGTTGGTTGAACATTTTAACTCATTGGGTTTAAATTGTAGATAATGCATAGATCCACTTATCTTGTGCCACAGTTTAACTTTTTATTTATTAAATTATGATAGCAACAATGATCGAACTTTGTACTGTGTATGGAAACCGAAACAAGAACCAATATGTGAGAAAGAAAAACACTTGCAAAAGGAAGAATTTGAGGGGTGCATTGGGGTTCCACCGATACTAATTTGCTCCTTTTATGGAATTACACAAAAATGCCATTTTAAGACAAATTCATACAAACACTTAACCCTGAAGACATCTGCTCTATTTATCAGAGCAATATAATCAACATATGAAAGGGTACAACAGATATTTTTTGTGATTAAAGATAGTGCTATAAGATTTGGTGCATGTTTGGATGCAAGGTGGAAAACCAGTGAAGCCAAAAATACGGTAGACAAAAGCATCTTCCTTTAGCTTTTACAACTGTCCACCGTGATTTTGACCTCACCAAGGTTTTCTACCGTGTACCCAAACATGCATTTTGAAGTGTTATGAACCAATTATCTCAAAAGCTCAAGCTATTAGTATATTATATTTCTAACATGACCAATCACACAAGAGCTTATTGAAGAATAGGGGAACAAGAATCAAACTCTAGAGTCTTGGTCACTTAATCATAAAGACTTTGATATATGTCATTAAGTACCCAAAAGCAAAGGCTCAAGGATGAAAACATATAACTAATTGTATACTATATTTTGAAAAGAAAGAATGGCTGAATTAAGAGAAAAATTACTTGAAGCCTCCCTCATTTGGAACTTTAATTTTCACTTTACACAAACCCTTTTAAAATTTTAACTCCTCTCCACCCACACAAATAAAAAAAAAAACCTTCCATCCTAGTTCCATCCCCTGCCAGTATGAACTTCTGCTCACTAAAACCTTGTACAAAATCAACTTCTAGTCTTCTACTATTAACACGCCAAAGATACGCATCATTGAGTAGGTAGAAAATGAGAAAGTGGAAAATAAACATATTCTTAGGGGAAGTTAGAACAACAAAGACAAGATATTTATCATATATACTTTGCTACGTCCAAATACATCTATATTACTGACGCATGTTATTCATTCAAGTGACAAGAAACTCGGTTTCCCTTAAGCAAAGTCTCAAGTTCAAACCTTATAAATAGAAAAAAATATGCATTAAGAAAGTCTTGTTTAAGTGGGCCCAACCGGTTTGACTTGAATTAGTTATGGTTTACTGTAACTGTTAGAGCTAGAAAGTTAAGAGACATTTACTTGCATTTATAATAGCAAACTCAACTTAGAATGTTAAAATCCAAAAAAAATAAGTAGCCATACCATAATTATTCGGTATGCCAACAATGACTAACCTGGTTACCGAGAGAAGGAATTACTTGATGGACAATCCATTGTGAATCAATTACACCAATTTTTTCATGTGCTGGTTGCTGAAAATATACAAAAAGGATTCGGATTAAAGCAACATAAACTAAATCAAATTGCTTGTTTTAAGAAGATTTTAAGTGATAAGAATATAATTCCATATTGAGCACAAAATATATATATTCCACACAAAAATAGCCCTATGGAGATTCAGAAACATGAGAAGGATAAAAGACATGGGACTGTGGAAGCCTCTTTGACTAGTTCAAGAATAAATGAAACCATAGAAATATAGAATGCATTTAAAGAAAGAAAGAAACATATAATAGGATCTCTGACCTCTACACATCTTCTGAGAGCAAAGTCCAGTCCCCATCCATGCACTAGATCATTCTACAAGCATATAATTATAAAATTCATCAAAGAAAAATTTACCTATTGAAATCATATGTGATATGAAAAATAAGATATACCTGAATCATATGCCACACGCAACGCCATGCTTTCCGAGAAAAGACAGGTGCCATAATTTCCACAAATCTAAAATAACACAAGAAATAATAATGTTAGCCAAACAGACAAAGAGAAGGAAGTCCATGTAATGATATTTCAATACAACAATTCAACATTGAACCAGAGTGGAGAACAGGGCATACGCAGCACAAGGAGGCAGATGTGGATCACTACACCAGCCTGGTCTCTCTTCTGTAACCCTATTCACCAATTCATACATAAATGTTAATAAGATTTTAGAAAACATTTGAAGTCACGAAGAAAAGCCCCTTTATTACATCTATGCTTATTGTTAGAAAGAGGAAGGCCAAAGGAATACATGTGAACATCTCTGTCACCCCTCCTCTTTGTCATTTCCCATGTCAATCCATTGTTGGGCTCCAAACCAGGTTGAGAAATCTCCAAACCATGTTTTTTGACTAAATCAATATACCTGGTGAATAAAATATAGTAAATTAATCAAACAAAATGTCACAAAAGGTCAATTTGAGCAGTCTAGAAAGATGAAAATAATACTTGTCTCCGTTGAAGTGTTCAACTCCAAGATCTTCATCCCAAATGAAAATATATTCATAGGCTGATACTATATCAGGGTGTAAAAATCTTTTAGCATACCACCTGTGTAACATCAAGCAAGAAGCAAATTCAATAAAAGCACAGGAGTGAAGCAAAGGATAACCACTCCTAAATTAAATGTGAACACAGAAAATTGGCTTCCCACTGCACAAGACTTTGCTTATAAATTTCATAAGTTAAATGCAAAAAGGATAGGAAAAAGTTATACCATTTTGTTTGTTTCCTTGCACTAATATGGATTGCATTCTTTGACCACTCAAATTGATCCCATTCACTAGTTCGACCATCATAATGAAAGAGCAAAATTGCAAAATCATCAGAAAACTACAGAAGAATATGATAGTCAGTATTTTTTAAAAGAAAATATGAAATGTTAAATACACAAGTATTAACTTGTATAAACGTCATCAATCTCTGTTACCTTTTTTACATTAGCATTGATATTATGCCTCTGATCATAACCAACTGTGAATGTTAGCAAATATTTTGGCTTTTTCTTCAGATCCTGAGAATTCAGGGTTTCATTGAGATTTACGAAAAAAAATATCAACGAAATAAATGTCTGACATGTCTGTGCTATCCATATCAGCATAAAAGCTTATCAACATGCATATACCTACGTCTGAAACTCACATGCAATGGTCCTCAAGCACACATCAGAGGTTCATGAAGACAGAATTGAGATAAATGCACATCCCTAGCCAATATGAGCATGCTAGGCATGCATCAAGGAACTTAGTTTTTAGTTGTCTCCTATATAATGTGCAACTTAGATTGAAGTATGAAGGAAACATTGCTAAGAACGGCTCTCTGTTTTCCCACGACACACTCGATATCAAAGCCTTTAGATAACACATGCAAATATGTGTGTGTGTGTGTGTGAGAGAGAGAGAGAGAGAGAGGGTAAATGGGGGTTTGTTTCAATTTCAGATATGTCAAACAAAGTCATATTTGAAGTAATAAGCCACATAAACTTCTTGCTAGTAAATAACTGCCTTTATCATATACCTCACTAGGTTCTCCCCATAGTCTCCGCAAATAAAGATCAGATTCTGATACAACAATTCCTGGGGGTAGTGATTCAGCTCCACGAGGATTTGTTGGAACATTTATCTGTGAAAGTAGGAGTTTCAAATCAGACGATTTGCTTGATAAAAAATATGCTTCTAACCTAAAGCAAGTATAATTATGTAATGATGAGATCCTAAATGAAATCTACAGCTGCAATGCAGCAAAAATAATGCAGGTAATAATTCTGTAAGGCAGTTGAACTATAACAAAAGCATTCATAGAATATCATTCCTTGGAATATTATTTTCTGGGAATGTAGAGTATGTTTGTACTAGAGCTACGATCGATTCAAACCTAAACATAACCTTTCATTCTTTTCACGTTTTCCACTTTGGAATGCCAAATTTCAAATTCCAATGCATTAAAAGTGGGTAGTAATCGATAGCATACAAACTCATAATTATACGCCTTGAAACAAAGACCATTTTTGAAATAAAGAAACAAAAAGAATAAACTCAGCCTTTCTAACAAAAATTTCATCCATTTTATCTGTGCCAAGTGCTAACAGCCAAAGGATGTTCTCTGGGAAGATAATTACTGATCTAAATCTGCAGCTTTACATTAAATTGCATGCATGCAAATCCATCTAAAGCATAAGAATAGAAATTACCTTAGGTAATTTCATTGATCCGAGTGCTTCAAGATGTTTGGTTCCAGAAGATTCGTCAAGAACAGCATGAGATCTGTCTAGGTCAGCTGAAAATCTATCTATTTCAGGTACAGGTACATCAAAAGAATTCCCTACGCCAGAAAGTAAGCTAATCTGCAAAATATAACAAAAGAGAAAAAGAAAAAGAAATTAAAGATGATAAATTCCTGACACAACACTGAAAAGAATTTCAGTTGCAAATATTACCTTAGTCAAATGGACGGATGAAATTGAAATACCAATAAAAAACCCAAAGGCAATTCCCATAATTGCTGTGATGATAATCCTGGCACTATCATTTGATCTTTTAAGTGTACTAAAGAAGAAACAGGAAACTAAGTTCAGACATTTTCGTTAATTTGGCACAAAGAAAAAGTGCAAGTAAAAGAAAAACAAAATACTTGTATAAAAATATAAAGCAAAGAAAGGCACCATTACTCTGTTAAGTTACAAAATAATTTTGTTCTTACCTGCGTTGCATGATTCTTAAGCAGTTGTTATCTCCCACAATCAAGTCCAGGTATTTATCACTCAGAAAAGGTTCAAAACCTTATGCAAACTCTGAAGCAAATATGCTGCCCTTCAACAATTAAAAAAGTGAGTATAATACACAAGTAGAGGAGTGACCAGGTTGAGTGTGTAGTCTGTGCAAAACTATATCTATCTATCTATCTCTCTATCTATCTATCTATCTTCCATCTATCTATCTCCGATTGCCTGTCCATCTAAATGAAGCCAGTCATGGATGCATGCATACAGGGACAGAACTAGGAAGTTCCAAAATGGGGTCATCACTCCCATAAACAAAAACAAAAAAATTGCTTAATAGAATATAAATGTTGTATTTGCCCTCCTCAATATTTTTATACAGCCTCTTCCAATTAGTATTTTAATTTTGCTAAATGTGTTAATTTTTCACCCCTTACCTATTTTTTATGTTTCTGTTCATGTGAATGTATAGAAAAAAAAAACACAAATGGGTTGGTTATGCATGTCCAAGTGCATCTGCATAGGTGTTGTGTGTGGGTAAGTGAGCCAGAGAGAGAAAAAGGAGGTATTATGAAAAGGTAAAGTGCTAGCAACACTCTCTGTGAGACTCCTTTTCTAAGACGGTCTCTTTGATTAAAATTCATGTAGGTCCCACCAAATTGGGAGTGAGACTATATAATTTGGTGGACCCCACATTGATTTCGACTAATTAAAGAGAGAGTATTATAAAGAGAGTGTTGCTAACATTTCTCATATGAGATGATAAAGATGCAGAAACAATGCAGTGTAAGTAGCATATTTAGTAAGACATTGAGACCAGCAATTACTTCCAAAGCAAACACAGTATCAAGCATTTATAGCTACTATGGTTGTAAGGGGCTAGTTCATAGGCTCCTCAAATCTTGTCACCGTAACACCATTGTGCAACCAAAAGAAAATCAAACATTATTAAGAACAAAGAGAAACCTGATGTGGATTTTAGCGTTGAGTTAACACTTAAGTACACTAATTACACACTCACATAAGTAAGCATTTCCAGTTCTGATACTCTAAAATCAGAGAACTTAAACCGCTTCAAAAGCCATAACTCATCGTAGGGCAATTATCGCCAAAAAAAGAAGAAGCAGAATCTAAAGAACGAACGAAATGAGAGTGACATAGTGTTAACTTACCAGTGAAGAAGGAAATTGCACAATTTCACAGCCAGATTGGTGCATCGTTGATCCGCATTACAGAATCAGAATCTAACTAAACGAAAATGAGTCACAAATATCCGTTCGCACTGCACATAATACGACAGCGAATTTAAGCGTGGAAAATCAAGATTTCACAACTTTTACTTCGGAGAAAAGAAAGATTCATGGAACTTACAGAGTCGATTGCGAAAACGGCACCGTTCTTCTTCTTCTTCTTCTTCGATCTCGGATCAAAATTAAGAGAGAGAGAGAGAGAGTCAGCGATTCAATACTGAGAAATGAAATGAGAATCAGTCTGTGGAGAACAACTGACACTTGGCCATTGTTCAGGTTTCATTTGAGGTTGGGTTGCTGAAACGAAAAATACCAAACTACCCCATTTTCGGGCTTCTATTGTATTTTATATATATGGGCCTATTAGAGCGTGACAAGTTGTGGACACGTGTCCATGAGTTTGATTCTGACAGGCCAGCTCACACCGTTGGATTGGATTGAACCTACGCAATCGGATGGTCCAGAAAATTCCGAAGCGCTCTGATTATTTTAAATTTAAGGCTTTGTTTGAAAAGGTGGAAAACAAAGGGGCTGGAAAGAAGGAAAGTAAGAGCCAGGAAAACAAGCCTGAAAAGGAAAACAACAAGAAAGCCGTACCAGGTGGTTGATGATCACAAAATGAACAGTACACAGTGGAAACCGTGTCAATTCGGGGGTTGTTAGAAAAGATTGAGAATGCATATTCCTGTATTTGTTATAAGGGTTGAAAATTTGATGTTCGGGTGTACATCATTACCGGGAATGAAATAACTTTCATAATTTTCTTCATTTCATTCTCATGAAATTGGTTGGGAATCTTATATTCTCATGGGTAAGTGAAAGTAACTTTCCATTACTCTAAAATTCTATCACATTTTCTTCTATTTTTGAATTTTTAAATTAAAATTAAATTAAAAACATTCACGAGAATACTAAATACTAACCAAACACATTCATAAGTCTTACCCAGACATAACATTCCTATCCTAATATTTCCGGAAATCCTAATGCCCGGGAATGTTTTTTTATAACCGGTAACAAACGCTCATGTATAGTCATGCACGGATCTGCATGGTGGGTTGGGGGGGCAAATGCCCCCACATGAATTTTAAAAAAAATAAAAATAATAATAGTAATAAATTAATACTCCCTTCGTTCTTTTTTATAAGAGTTAAACCAACTTTGCACACTCCTTAAGAAAGTTAGGTAGTATAGTTTTTTGCATTAAATTTGTTCTCAAATGTTGTTAAATTTCCAAAATTGTCCTTAACATATTTCTTTTTAATCTCTTTCCATTATTAATGCAATTCCATATTTCCAGAATTGAATAGGAGTAAAAATGTGAAAAAATAATTAATATGGCACAAAACCTTATGTGATTCTTATAAAAAGGAACGGTTAACCCCCCTCATTTAGCTCTTATAAAAAGGAACAGAGGGACTATTATTACTAATTCCCCTTCAAGCTTGTGGAGACTAGGAAGCATATTGTATATCTATTGGTATATTTGCTTTTAGAGTTAGCTTTGATACTTCCTGTAGCAACTGCGGCAGTTGAAAGAGTTTTCTCCGCTATGAATATCATCAAGAATCAGAAGCGAAATCGTATGGGGATGAATAGTTAAATGATTGTTTAGTTACCTATATAGAGAAAGATGTATTTGATAGTGTTGAGAATGAGAAGATAGTGCGGAGTTTTCAAAATATGAAAACTCGTAGGGAACAATTATAATGTGCTTTCGAATTTTTAATAGTACTATATTATATTTTATATGTTACAAATTTATGTACATTTTGCCCCCACATACTTAAATTCCTGGATCCGTGCCTGTGTATAGTTATGGCCTTATTTATACATTATATTAATTTGTTTTATTTTTAATATAAAGGACAAAGCGGTAATTATATTTTTTTTTTCTGACAAATGTTAGTTGTTAAACTCTGACCCTTCACCTTCCTCAACTTTTATACCCATAGCTCTTCCCACTTGAACTAACATCGGGAACTTTATTACTCTTACTTTTCCTTTCAATTCCCCTCATTTTTTCGCTAATCCAAACAACTTGAATATCCCCTTATTTTTCATTTATATTATTTTCTCTCATTTTCACATCTACCTGTCTTACATAATTCAATTTGTCAACATTTTTGTACTAATAACTTTATATTAGATTTTGTTTCTGAGTAAAGAAACTTTATTTTAAATATGAGTATTATTTTTTAATGCGGAATGCTAATGCACTCCCACCCTCTTTTTAGAAGGAGTGCATTAGCAACCTACACCTTTTTATTTAGACCAAAAAGTCCAACTCTTTTTTCTTAAATGCTATTAAATTTATGGATATTTATGTAACTTTATTTTTATTTATATATTTTAAAATTCGTAATTTCTCACTCCTCACTACTTTTCTCTTTACCCTAAATAATTTTTCTCTCTCATCATTCATCACATTTTTTTCTCTTTCTCCTTGGTTCCATTGATCTGTTGATATGCTCTCATCCCCTCACTCCATGGAAACCTTTTTTTCCCTACTCTGTATTTTTTCCGATTGATTAGTGGCCTAGATAGAAACCAGTACCGCCAAAGAGAAAATAATTTTTATAGAATCTAATTTGTCTCCTTACACCCATCACCATCTATGCGCATAATATTGCTTCAGCACTAGTCGAAAACTTGAATTAAGAATCCCCTTATTATCTATGCATTATTGTCATTAACTCATGAAATAGAAGCTCACAACCCCTGGGATGCTAAAACAAACAATATCAAAGTAAATTAAGATTCCAGGAAAGTTGTTGGCTAAAACCCATCAAAATTATTTTCACCTACTTCTGTTTAAGGGAAAGGAAAAGGTGCAGTGAAGTGAAAGCTAGAGAAGGTATTAGTTTGTTGATTTGGTTTGTGTTTAATAAAAAACTTGTTTTGATCTTTTACCATGGCTATAATGTTACTCGAATTTGGAAGCCTAGGGGAAGTAAAGTCGATGCAGGTGGAGGTGAGGGGATGAGAGCAGATCAATGGAACCAAGGAGAAAGAGAAAAAAATGTGATGAATGATGAGAGAGAAAAATTATTTAGGGTAAAAAGAAAAGTAATGAGGAGTGAGAAATTGTGAATTTTAAAATATATAAATAAAAATAAAATTACATAAATATCCATAAATTTAATAGCATTTAAGAAGAAAGAGTTGGACTTTTTGGTCTAAATAAAAAAAAAGGTGTAGGTTGCTAATGCACTCCTTCTAAAAAGAGGGTGGGAGTGCATTAGCATTCCCCTTTTTTAATATATTTATCTTTAATGTTTTATAGTAAACGTGTGTGGTTTTTTATATTAACAAGAAATATAATATTACACTATTCATATATTCTTTACCTAACATATAAAGTTTTTGAGATGATTGCTTGAGAGAAGGCATAAGTTTTTTTCTAAAATTAATCAGTGTTATGGTTTGCACAATATACCTCGAAGTAAATCACATTAGTGAAAAAAAAAATCATACATTTTTACTCGAAATCTTAACACAATAAGTGTATAAGTAATTTTATTCATATACTATTTAACACTCTTATTTTTACAATCTTACTCAATATTTTTTTTTAGAAAGCGAAATTATATATAAATATATCAAAGGCGGACAAATCACCAAAAGAGCTGCCTTCCCACCACAAAAACAGGAAAGGGAAGGCAGCACCAGATAAAAAGAGAAATACAAATCCCCACCCAAAACAGATGATAGCCAAGACCAAAAAACCCAAGAACCCAAAACGCAATACACAGGCCCTACAACCTACACCAAACCAAAAAGACAACAAAACATAATTCCTACCACCTCTAAGCCCGACCTCCTAAGCACACCCTCAACCAGACAGAAAACACCCATAAAAAAAACAAGATCCCTAAAACGACACCTGCACAAAAAGAATCAGAACCTACGCCTTCCGACGCTCCATAATTTGAGCCGCAATATGCTTAACAGCTACACTGTCAGGGCACTCGAAAACGACACCCACCTGCTTACCAACCGCAATGGCACGTCTGGTTCTCGTCATCACACTTGGGGGCACTGGAGTCTCGAGCGCGACAAGCGCGGAAGCGAGACCATCGTCTCTATCGTCTCCCGCCCTAGCTTCCAAAAGAGAGCAAATTATCTGATAGAAAATAAATAAGTTAAATAACAAGGATTTTGTTTGGAGCCCTAAAGTTTTCTCAAACTCAAAATTTCTCTTTCCCGCATTTGTATATGTAAAATAATATATGAATTGGGTTGAGAAAACTTGAATTCATGGGAATATAGGTAATGAGTCATTCAATACAAGCTTCCTACCCTGAATCAAAGAGCTGCCAAGTCTTAATCTTTCATGTAATATTTGCTATTGCTTCATGCAATTTTGATTTACTTCCTGAATGTTGATAACTTGACATGCCAACCTAACCCTCCTTTTGCTAGCGAGCGTGATGCGTGAAGCCTTGCGTATTGCCATCCTATGACTTCTTAAACAAATAATGTTCAAGCCCAAAGGTGACATCAAATCAAAGCCCAGTTTTCAGAAATGGAGACGAAAAAATTCATTGTGGTCTACTATCAAGTATTAACCCTTTAGGGCATCTTGGGATAATAGTTAGCATCAGTATTAACGGATATTAGCGACAAAAATTAAATGAAACTCTCTTTATGAATTGAAATAAATGTGCTTTTAATTTAAATGGTATTCAAACACCATTGTATTTGGGAATTTGGTGTCCTTGAATGAAAAAATAAACACACCTGACCACTTTGCAATATCAACAATTTAATTACAATTTCCCTGAAGAATGATATGTGTTCCATCATCACCTTGTCTATTTGGGAAACATGAGTGCAACTCCTTACTATTTCCTTCACTAGAAAATCCTGGACCCAATTTACCACTCAATTTAAAACAGAATTTGCATCTAAAGCAAGGAGGATTTAAAAGAATGAAGGATTACACTGAAACTCCTTATAACATGTTTGTATCAAATCCTCTTTTATCATAATCAATCGTAGAAAGTTTTCCAAACATGCACTTAGAATCTGGCGCATTTGTGTGGCAAACCTGTATCTTGATCCACAGTCACTATTTCAGTGGCATTGTCACATCTAAGCACATCTTGACCCAACTTAGCTCCAGCACTCTTAAGTCCCTTGAGAGAAACTGGCTGATTGAAGAGATTCAAAGATGGAAGCTTGGAGTGTGGAGGCAATTTCATTCCTGGCAAAAAATTCCTGAAATCTTCCATCAACAATGGCACCTCAAAATCTTGCTTATCATGCCTCACCACATTTTCTTTAGCACTAATATGTGCTCCTGGCTCCATGTGATTAGTTGAAAAGCTTGCCTGGTTTGGGAAATTTGGATAGAGACTAACATAGCCTCTGAGATACATCATGTCTATGAGGAACTTCTTCCATGAAGCTTGCCACCCATTTGTTCTAGACCTAGGGATTTGAACTGGGTTTGCTTTTGCATCTTCAGTGAACCTCATGTTCATGTACACATAAAACTCTCTCCATTGCTTAGGGAAGAAAACTGCACCCCAACTGCATGGTAATTGGTGCAAGTAAGGTGTGTTGGGGTGGATGTGTTTGAAAACTTCTGTGGCATTCCATTTGGGTCTCTCCTTGACAACTTCAATCAATTTTGGGGTGTAGAGGGAGATTGAGGAGAGTTCAGGGAGAGAGACTTGAGGGTCATAGTGGTAAGACAAGAGTGCATACTTGATCCAGAGGTAGTAGTAAGGAGAAACTTCAATGTCATCTTCAAGTAAGAGGCCAAAGTCATCATCAGAAGATGGATACCAGCTCTCACTCACTGCTCTTATGAGCCCTCCTTGGATGATTCTCCTCCTCAGGGTTTTGGGACCATGTGGCCACTCAAATGAGCTCACTAGTCTAATAGTTGCCTCATCTACCTTGCTGTCCATGTTGAAGGTAATGGGAACTTCATCACCTATGTAGTAGGCATTGCTCAGAGATTTGAGAAGCCTTGTTAGTGAATTGGCTCGGTTTTGGGTAATGATGTTGATAGAAATCCGCATCTTGTTCCAATCTGCACATGAAAATTTCTGTTAGATGACTGCTTAGCATTTCAATCCTACATGAGACAAGCAAGCTAAGTATGATCTTGTTCCAATAAGAAACCTTAACCAGTGATTGTGTATTAGCTTAAATTTCATGAGTTGGATGTTGTGTGGTTTATCAGATTTGAAACTAATGAACATATTTGATAAATAATAGCATGTTTGGAACATCTTCTTTGATTTTGAAGTGAAATCAATTATTGAGATAAGCTCCTGTGAGTATTTTTTAGTGTCATAATTGATTTTGAAGAAAAATAAGTTGTTTGATACACGATGAAAAACCACGGTGAGCTAAAATCATGGTGCACAAAAGTAATTTAATTTAACTTTTGTGCCTATCCATCGTGATTTTCTACCATGTATCTAAACATGCACTAAGAAGCTTCTCTCAGGCATTGATTTGGGCTTCAAAATCAGTTGTGTGCATGTGTGGAAACCCTTATACAATTGATTCAGAAACTAGAATCAATTCCACAAAGAAGGTTTTATCAGTAGCTTAGCTTCTGGGAGTAAATAGAAACTGATCCAAACATGTTATAAATGTAAGGGAGCTACACTAATGAGCCAATGACGAACACCACCAACCAAAACATACAAGGATATGTATATATACTCCAAACAAACTGCATGAGAGTTTAGAATCTGTTCTTACTTGGTAATGCTGTGGAACGCAGATCAGCGATCCAAAGAACTTTTGACACTGAAGCTCTAGGCAAAAGAACAAGAGTGGTGGTGCCATTTGAACAACTCTCTGATGCCATCTTCAGAGCTTTCCTCACATTCATGTCAATGTCAGCTACGGTAATCACCACACTAGGATTATGAATTTTGATCAAACCCTTCATGCTGGAGAACACTGCTTGTATCACAGGCACCTCAGAGTTTGATACTCCACCGGTGAGTGCTCCAATTCCCAAATCAAATATCTTGAAACGTCTCTCTCTACAGACCAACAATGGCCACTTCAGTGCTCTTGCAGCATCTTCACAGGAGCAGAAGGTTCCCCCAGAGACAACAATGTAGGCCTTCTTGCCAACTGTGGACCTGAACTTTTCAAGAAGAGGTGCAAGTGCTTTCACTTCTTCAATGGAGTGAGCATAAAAGAGTGCATCAACTTTTTGAGGGTGCATTGCTGCCCACTGGGTTACATAGCCGCTGGAAAGTGCTCTCCACCATTGGTCATCCCTGACTTGAACTACGTCCTTGAAAATTACAGTGGTTTCAGAGACATAGGCAAGTCTGTGCTCACTATCACCCCATGTTTCCTTGTCTTTTGGGTCAACAGGAAGAACAAAAGACCCTGCATTTCTGTACTTCTGAAGCTGATAGCTGCAATAGGAAAATAATAATAATCATAATCAATAATGAACCTGAGAACTAAGGACAAATCAATGACATGATTGTAGAAGTATAAAATGTACTCCATAGATAGACTGAGTTAGTTAGTGATTGATGGTTTGTTTTGTTGAGATAAATGTATCGGTTCAAAAGTTAATCTTAGAATTCAACTTAAGTCTAATTTTACCTTAAAAACTAGTTTAGTGGTGAAGATTGTTCCATCATTTATAAGAATTTATTTAGTCATATATCTAGTCAATTGTCAGAATATAAAAAAATAATGGGATACAAACAAAAAATTATATTATCAACAAAAGAATAATGTAAGAAGTTCACATAAAAATTCAAAGAATGCATGAAAGCTAAGTGTTGCTCCCTTACTTTGGATTTTACTATTTATAGTATTTCAACTTAGTGGAGAAATTCTAAATTAGCTGCATATTCTAATTTTTTTATTATAGAGTGCTACAACTACAAATAAGAATGAACACATTCTTCACCAAGATTCTAAAAAGTCATCTGAGAATCGCTGACTTCTTTTTGTACTTGAACCATTTTGTGAAGTGCTCTTGTCTTTCTCCACTGAACAATCAAGTAAAAGTCTTCAATTTTTTATTGCCAAACCATAGACAACAAGTCCAATTTCTCATTCTTAAGTCAAAGATTAATAGAAGAATAGTGCATGTTGTCCTACTTATTAGTGTTTGTGAACCTAATAGCATCCACTAAATGCAGACTATCACAATTCACATGTAACTCTGGCATAGTCAAATCAATGTTTGATTGACTTGTATCATCACAGTTCAAAAAAGCTATCACAGGTACATTGTTCTATTTTCACCAACTAAAATATAACTTCACAAAATGGTTAAGATAATAAAGTACATTGACCACATACCTGAGGTGCAGATCTTCACCAGTTGAGAAGGTAAAAGGAGTCTCAATGAAGAGAGTTTTAACAAGCTCAGCAGATAAAAACCAAGAGCTAGACAGAAAATCCACCTGCACAATTTTATCAACTGTGATATCATAAGCAGGATCAGGCAAATACAACCCTGCTTCTTTAGACCGAAACTTTCGGTAACTTGGAAACGTAAAATCCTTCTGTCTAAAAGGCAAAATCCTTCCAATGCTTCCCAGAACAGAGTTCCTGTACTTGCCTGTCCCAGCCACATGAGCTAAAATCTGCAGCATCTTCCTACCAGGAATCATGTCATCATCAACAATGTAAACCAAATCAGCTTCTGTCTGCAGAGCCATTTGGAACCTTCCATAGTACTTGAAATCATAGCTTGAGCTGATGAAACTGATCCTCGAATCGTTGTAGCGATCGACGATTGTCTTCAAAGAGAGCTCGTTCGGGCTGCCGAATGAGAGCACCCAAACATGGTGGAAAGGGAGGGTCTGTTGGAGTAAAGAATCAAGCTGAGCACAAAGTGTTTTTCTTTTGAAGTGGTTCAGTAAAACTGTGATTTTTGGCTTGTTGGGACCTTTCAAATTCCATTTGGATTTCATTGCCATAAGCTCAGACAAAGTTTCTGTTCCAATGCTCTCTCTCTGGAAGTTCAGAACCTCATCATAGAGCTCTCTCTTCAGCTTGATCATTTGGACATCATTGGACTTCTTTTGCATGAAATCTATCTTCTCATTCTGGCACACTTCTGTGTTGGGTTTCAATTTAATTTCCTCTTTGATGAGAGAAGAAGCTTCTTGGTAGTGACTCACCACATGGGGTTTGATCAGAAGCTGCTTCCATTGTTGTGCTATTTGTGTAGCCCATGTGAAATCTGGCTTGGTTGGTATATCTATGGAAGGACTTATGTAGTACAATAAGAATGTTGCATATGCTGCAAACATAAATTGGAAACATGTAAGGGCTGCTACAAATTTAGTGTTGGTGGAAGCAATTTTTTGAGCCTTCAATTTGGCCTTTCCACCAGCATGGTCATTAACCACCATTCCTTCCAAGCTATCCCCGCTTCTCGAACTCGAATTTCGACCAAAAGCCATTCTGTGAATCGAAGTAGATTTAATATTTCCCCACCTGAAGAAGAAGAACACAGATAAAGTTAGTTCCTAGTTCCAACACATGCCATAATGCAGCTCAAAATTTGCAAAATATGCAGCAGGAACTCAAAATGAGTCTAACTAAATGTTTTCTAGCTCAAATTGGAAGAATACCTTGCTGGGGAAGGAGAAGGAAACCAAACGAGAGGTTTTGAAAGTTGAGGATTGAGATAATAATGGAGGACAACTGATTCTATGTCTTTTATTATACATAAAGTGAAAAGTTTGCTGAATGTGCGTGTATATATATATATATATATATATATATATATTTGTGAAATTAAGAAGAGGTATTAGAAAGTGAGAGAGAAGTACCCCATGAAAAATACATCAAAGGTCGCATGGACTAAACCATTAAGAAATGCAAGTGAAACAAGTTACTTTTGTTACTAAACCCTCAAGATACCATTAAAAAGACAGATTCATTGCCACAGAATAGGGCACCCCCTGCATTTTTTTTTGCACTGCATGGCCTTATTCATTTTTGTTTTGGTGTTAGATCGGGATGACCCTACCGGTTCGGAAATTTATAGTTGTCCCTCCCAACAAATGATTTTTTCAGAGTTTGAACTTGTATCATCAACCTCTAATATGGTATAGTTTCCTTAACACTAACACTAGACCAATACTTTATTGGTACCTTATTCGTTTTTTAGAATTTGACTAGACAGAGTCACTTTAGGAGATAAAATAAACTATTATACCTAAAGATTAAAAAGTCAATGAATGATTGAGACTTGAAATTTAAAGAGCATCATAATGTGCTATACATATGCAAATATGTTATCACAAAAACTGTTGCTTTTTCGATATTACAGGCCCTTCATATGAATTTATACTCTCAAATTCTTGGAATTAAAGATTGAATCCAAAGCCTTGAGTCAAAACTCAAAATGAACTCCCAAGATCATGAGTATATTGCTTTACTTGGAAAGCGTCAAGTAGGAGGCAAAACATATATTAATAATGTTTAAGGCACAAACAAACACGAGAAAGAACATGGGGTGGATGGAGGTTATACATACATGATGCATTACTCTCTAGCTTGGTTACTAAGACAATGTGCAAATGGTGAAGACTGAAGAAGAAACAGCCTTTTCTTCTTCAGCAAAACAAGCTAAGCTTGAGTCGAGGCCTAAAGCCTATGTGTGAATATATATAATATGTAACTCACACCATAATCAATGGCTGATTTGCTGTGAATGGTTGAGGCCTTGTTTGGTTAACGTAGCAAAGGATGCAAGTGTTGGCGAGAGACGAGGAAGAATGAGCATAGAATATGAAAACTTGTGATCGAGCAATGTTATATAATAAATAGGTGTGTTTGACTTTTTATTGGAAGAAACGTAAATGAAGTTTGCAGCAAGGTTTCTAAATGGCTAATTGCCAAACTTTGGCGGGTTGGACGTGTGAGACTCGTTGCTTAAAAAGGAGAGAGTTCAAATAAATATTGGTTGCTTAGGCAAGAAAATATGCATTGAAATAAGAACAATACATGGGAACACCATCATTTGGCCCATTTTCATTCATTTCCCTACTTCACTTTCCATTGGAGTTATAGAAGAAGAAGAGGAACGATGGACATTTGGGCTTGGATGTTTATTGATTGGTGGTCAATTAGAGAAGGCATGTGAATGTGAATTTCTCATTACATTACATTTTGGATTAAAGAGTAAACCACAAGTAAATTGAACACCACATTTTTCATCAAAAATCTTAAAACAGTTGGTATATGGGTCATTTCACTTGTAAAGTGTTCAACAATCTCTTCTTCATCCAATATAGAACTTCTTCCTCACACTTTATATCACTAACACTAGTGGCATAGTTAAGCAAGAAGTGAACTGGTATGAATTTATATTTTATAGACATGTTTCTCATTACAATTCTTTTTTTTTTGTCGAGACATTATAATTAATTTTAAAACATATTTCTTCCCCCCTTTTAGCCCAAAGGGTGGAAGAAGAGGATAGGAAAAGAAGAAACGCAAAGAAAGAAAATCGATGATCAAAACTTGGGCTATTAATTTTTCAGTTCAGCCCAGCCCTTTATGGGCTACTGGCTAAACGGGTTAGTCTTTAAGCCATTTTTAAGAAATTCACATTGAAAAAAGTTCAGAAAATTTGGTTTTCATAAAAATACATAAAAATTATAAATACAAGAAATAGAATCAAATAACGATTATATTTTTTTTATTTTTTTTTATTACACTTTATTATTTATTTTAACATGTTTAGATTTAATAAAAAAAATTACAAGGATCTTCCCAACCTTCCACCAAAGCCACAACACTTCCAGCATCACCATCTCCGCTCACATAGGAATAAGCGGACTAGCCGGCTGAAAATAAAAAAAATCTAGACCAATGAGCATGCCCAATGCATCAGGTTGGTTGATTTGCGAGTCGAGTGAGTCAAATTAAGGTGAGTTTTGAATTTTATTAACCCACTCATACTTCAATTTAGTACTTTCAAACCAACTCAAGAGTTTCAACCCACTTCGACACCTCTAAACACTTTATGGATTTGAGCGATATTATGTCATTCAATAGTGTTTTGATTCCTAAACAAAGGTTTCACAAGTTTGATTTTGTATTGTGATTGACAACTTTAAAAAAAATAAAGCGAGTTTTTCCTATCAAAGTCCAGATGCCGACTATCCATATATTCGATTTTGATTGTCATGCCTACATAACAGAAATGGTAAAAAGTGCAGTAAAAAAAAAAGATAAATTTAAGATCCATCATCTTACAAAAATCATCTAAGTTCTGCTCGAAGTCTATTTTTGATCAATGGAACGGGTCTTTGTAGAAAAAAACAGAATTCACATTGAACAGAGTAGTTAGTCTTCATAGCTAGATTTAAACATATCTATATAGTTTACACTAACAAGGAAATATAGTTAGAGCACAAAGAATGCGGCTCCAAATTGTGACCTTCTACGATAATAGTCTTCTTACTTATCTGTCTGAAATTCTGACAAACTAATGTCCTCTACACCAAATTTTCTTCATCTTTCAAAGGCTAATCTAGATGCCCATTTTCCCAGCTTAACTTTGAGGCAACTCTTTCGTGTATGGGGAAATATTCCTATAAAGGTGAAGCCAATTCTCATGAGTTATAGTGAAAGAATTGAAGATAATAGTTGAAGAAAAAATGGCAATTAATTAATTACCTCCATTTTTTTGACAAGCTCTTTTGGTGTTGGGGCGGAGACAATTATGTGGCGAGCAGTGGGACTAATGAAGCCTTCCTCCACAGCTTTGTCAATGAAAGACAAAAGGGAATTGTAGTATCCATCTACATTCAACAATCCCACCTTCCAAAACCAAAAGTTTTATTAACAATTTTCCTCCAATAAAATGGCACCAATTTTCATAATTACAACTCTACTATACCATGGAAGTTTAATGTAAGTTTGGTTTTTATTTTCAGTTTTTTATAATAATATCATCTTATTTCACTTTATTTTCGGTTGTTTCTAAAATTTTGTTCACATAGTGAAAAGCAAGATTATTATTTTTAAAAATAAAATATTTTTTATGGTTAAAATTTAAAATAAATGGAAATGTAAACCAAATATGCTAAAATATATTTGGAGCTTGAGTAGAGACTTTACCGGTTTATCATGAATGCCAAGTTGAGCCCATGTTATCACCTCAAGGAGCTCCTCAAGTGTCCCATAGCCACCTTCATGGACATAAAAGGATGTCACAAAAGAAACGTAAATATTGGTTCCATAGCCCTTTTATAGCTTAGTGTTTCAATATTTCATTTCCTATAAAAGTGGTTAAGAGTTCAACTCCTAATTATTATGGATAAAAAAACTCTTTTAAGTAACTTCTTACCCTTTCATGACTTGTTTGTCAACATAATTGCTTGATTATTTGGTTGGTGACTGAGCATGTAATGTGAATTATTATCATCTTTGTTTGCTAAGGATATTGATAGCTATTCCTTTAAATGCTAATTAGGACTATTTTTTTTAAAATTGACTATCTTATGTTTGATTTAGAATTTTTTTAGTTTTGAACTTTAGAAACTTATAATGATGTGTACTTTTATCTTTTCATGTTGTCAAGTTATTGTATTGAAGTTCTCTTACTATTTTTTTTTTTGCTGAACAGTATTAATATATTATACATTTTTTTGGACATAAATTATTTTAATAATTTTACCTCAACCACATTTAATGACTATTAACCTATTAAATCTCAAAACCATCACTATCTTAACTGATCCAATTGTCTGTCCAATTTTAAAACATTAATTACACGTGGTGTAACAGTGAAAGTTTTAGTGTTGCACTAAGTCTAGATGGATAGTTGATTTGATATTTTTGCTTTGGAACCAATCTTAAATTTTTGTCATTTTGATGCACCATCAAAGTGGTGCATACATAGCATAAGATCAAATATTCTCTTGGGATAATGTACGGAAGACATGTCTATACCCCACCCCTTAAAGATGTTTTATTTCATCTTATATTATGGGAGAGCCTCTAGTAATCTCTAAAAAAATTAAGTGAGGTGAGACCCCACAAAATAAAAGAGAAAAATAATAACATATTTTTTCATCAATAATTTTACCATTCTACTGATTGATTGAGCTGTTTTCATAGTAAAAACTTTCTTTGTTCTTTTCTTTTTGTCTCCCTACTTCTCATTTTTCAACGGAAAGGGAGAGGAAAAATAATTAACCATAGAAACTACACACAGCCTCATAAAAAGCAAAGCCTTTTATAGAGAGATAGTTTTTAAAAAGGTCACCATATTTTGGTGGATACCGTTTTTTACGGATACCAGTTGCAATTTATAAAATGAAAAATAGCCACAACTTATAACTTATAGAGAGATAGTTTTTAACCGTTACAAATTGTAGATATCGTTTAATATAATGGCCATTTAAAAAAATCTTAAAATATATAATTATTTAAATCTTAGAATTTAAGTTAAATCTAGTTCTAAAATTATCCTAATTCTAAAACTAACCTAATTCTATTTCTAAAACTATTTTGTGGGTGAGAACCAATCTATTCTATATATAATTCATTTGACCATATCTCTCATCGGCATAAGACTTCTCAAATAATGGAAACGATTAGCGGATGTATGAATTTTTTCGACATACACATTAGTAGAGATTTATGATTGTCGCAAATTTTTGCCAGAATTAAAAATTCCACTAATACATATCATGTCAGAAAGGTGTGGGAATAAATATATATATATATATGTTTATGTATAAGCATTATATTGTATAATAATGTGATGAACACTCATATCATTAATGTCTCTGGGAATAAGGAACTTGTACCAACCGGGTAAGGCAATAAAGGCATCAGAATGCTTAGCCATCTCTGCTTTCCTTTGATGCATGTCTGCTACTGCCTTCACTTCCCCTACTGTTTCTCCAGTAAGCTGCAATTAACACCCCAAAAATCCAAATCAATCCAACTTATCACTGAAACCACATAGTATACTTCTGAAACAACTCGTGGGCGTGTTTTAATACACAGTGGAAAACTAAAATGAGTCAAAATTACAATAGACAAGAGCTAAGCAACTTTTGGTTGTCCACTATAATTTTGTCATTTTTCCGGTGCGTGTATCAAAGTATGCACTGTGAGAGTTGAAAATGTAATGATTAGTATTGCGGTCTTGCATAAGTGAGCTGAATTGGAAATCATGTTTGCTTCCTCCTCGGGAGAAGAAACAAGTTAAGAGTCAGAAGAGATAAAAGATCGAACAAAGTTAATTACTTTTCTCAGTGATAAAGGCATAAAACAAGGAATGGCACAAGAATCTTAAAGAGGGTTATAGAAAAAAACTTGGAGAGAAAGGACAAAATGGTTCAGAAAGGAAAGACCCCAGATTGGCAGGTGTATTGATAGATAAGTTCCCAAAGAAAGAGACTCAAATGTGAACTCAATGAGAAGCAAGCAACCACAAGTCCCAATTAGAACCTCACATGAATACCAAAAAAAGACAAGTGTCAAGTGTGAAACTCAGATATTAAGGGATAACAAAAGTATGGTGCAAATTTAAAGTTAGGTGGCTATCAGAGCATTGGAACAAGGATATATGGAAGAAGAGCATGTTATGTATTGTGGTGGAAAAGGATAAGAGATTAAGATAATTTCTGTTCTGTCATTTTCTATTTTTATTTGCAATGATGAATTTATGAAAATGCTTCCAAACCACCTTAACATTACCTCTCTTGGCATAAGTGTTTTTGGAATAACTCTGCAGACAAAAAGCAACACAAAGTTTAATTAAGTTCAAAAATAACATGTGTATATAATAATAATATATCACAAAAATACAAATCATGAAGAAGATGGAGCTAACCCAATTACATGGCGACCACCATTGTAAACAGCCTGAGAAATCAACCCCATCAAACCAATGCTGCCTCCTCCATAGACTAGATCAATATTTCTTGACACCTTTTCATATGTACCAAAGAAAATAGCACCCTAAGTTAAGAGTTAAGACCATGGTTCTGTGAAACTAAGAAACATACATGCTTGTGTGGATATAAAAGTTCCAAACAGAAATACTCATGAAAAAACAGAGAAGCTGAAATGAAAGCTAAATAATGGTTGTAGTTCAGATGGTTTTGAAATGACATTTTTCCCTCACTTTAGTTTAGACATCATGTATCAAACACCAAACTATTAACAGCATCAAACCATAAATAAGAGAACAAAGTAAGACAAACCAAACAGAGAGAGATTGATGTAATTCAAAGTCACAAGTTGTCCATAATGATAAAATAAGAAAAGAAATTCAAAGCAGTGCATGAAAAACTCAATTCAGAGAAGCAGAAGTTTGTTTGAATTTGAATAGTGAAATATAATTCCTCAAAAGGGAAGCAGAACAGATAAGTGAGGAAGAGTGACATGGGCATTACCAATTCCCTTCCAAGCTCAATAGCAGCATCCTTGTAACTGGTTTTGTTTCCTGGGCTACTGCCACAGAACACACAAATCCTCTTGAACTTGGATTGCTTCATCTCTATTTCTCTCTCCATGTTCCTCTCTCTTTGTTTTTGTTTTTTTTTTTTCTTGCTCTCTCACACTGAAGCAGCCTCTGAGTCCCACAACTTGACAAGATTGATGAAAGAGCGGTTGAAGGTATATCATATATGAGGAAGCCTATACTATATATAATGGGATAACATTGCACACGTCCTCAACCACATCATAGAAGATGATGCTGACTCACCAAAGTTGTACATAGGGAGAGAGATTTTGATCCAATGATAATGTGTGTTTATACCAGGGTTTTCAACTGCAGATTGCGGCCGCAACCGCGACTTGTTGATGCGGCCGCGATGTTGATGTGTCTCCAAACCCGCTATATTGTGGTTGCAATTGCAATTACAGACCAGAATTTAAAACCCTGACCGCAACATAAAGGGACTTAGAGTCCCCACAACGACGTAGTGTCTCCAATTTTAGCCGCGTTTGTTGCACATTTCAACTAGGACCATGATAGCAAAACAATTTAAAATACTGGTTTATACTTTTACCATGGTCCCTCTATCACCATTGAAAAAAGACTTTCTTTTCTTTTTCAGTAAAATGGGTAGTTGAGAAAATAGGATGGATACCCTATTGCCTTCTTGTGATTCCAATTTTCGATTAGTGAAGGATATCCTATTATTTTCCAAAGCCTGTTTCATGTGTTTGTAATGTAACTTCAACTTGTATAAGCTAGGCAGAGGAAGTTGACCAATGAACAATAATTTGGGTTATAAATTTTCAACTTTGTGATAAATCTAGTAGATCTAGTAGATGTAGATTCTTTTGTTCCTTAACACACAGTTTGGAATGTACTGTTTGTGATGAGCTCGTGAAACTCTTTGCCCGCTCCACCGTTCTTGCTTGAAAAAATTGTCAATTCTATTGTCACTAGCTTAACCATAGGTTTCTTCATCTGGGTTGACTTGTAATCTAGTACTACTTTATCACATTTGCTTGGTTTTGGCATCCAACTAATCATGTCCACCCACCAACTCCCCATGATTTATCACTGTAATTATGTAAAAAAATATGTTTGCACAACTCTCAAACATAGAAATTACTTATAGAAACTTTTTCTAACTTTAGAATCAATTTTAGAAGAAATTCCAAACATGCATTTAAACACTTGCATTCGCACATTGGTGTGACCCATCACCTACTTTGTAATGTGTGTAGCCTCAGCCTCCTTCCTTTACAGGACAAGCTTGATGGAGGCCTAGGAAACATTCATTATTTTTTATCAATCAGATTAAGGTTAAGCAAAAAAAGAAGCCACTCACTTCCATTTCCATGTATGTAGGCCTACCATGTTGTCCCTATATTCTTTCATACTTGCTTTTTGCCTGTAATAGATTATTGATTATTGATATATACAGGGAGTATTTTAAACCATTATGTTGATTTATACTAAAGAATTAGTAATTTTGAAAGATACCTTTGTGCTGTTTTTAATCCCCTATATATACATACAAGTTACTGTGAATTGTTATTAAACCACTTGATTTTAAAGATGGATTTATAGCATGTTTGAATCAACTTTGTTCTTCTAAAAATAAGGAAGAGGAAGTACCTTAGGTTAAGTGTGGTGGTGCTAGGCTGAGAGCACTCATTGAATGCGGTGGTGTAATGAATATCCACGCGTAACACAGTACGAATATCTATAAAAGATACTCAATGCTCTAAAGAATAAAAAGAAAGTCTCAAAACACTCAAGAGAGTAATAAATGAGTAAATAAGTTATATTTATAGGTTATCGTGCAATCAAACTAATATATACTTATTGTTTAATCAACTATGAGGGTGGTTTACAATTTGGCAGCCCATGATGCGGCCGACCATGATTGACCGACCAATAACCATATGTGTCCGACCTTGAGTATTTGTCCTAATCAGAATAAACATTTTTTTCTTCTTATAATCAATTCTAAAAAGCTACTCTTCATAATTAATTATACATTTAAAGTTAACGATAGAAGAATTTTCAGAAATAAACCAATTAAAATCTCAAGTTTCCATGGTGTTGATGAATTCATCCGTGCAATAATGAATGTTGAGGAGAGAGCTTAAATAGTGAATGCGTACTTGACTGACACCAATATTGCTTTGCTAGATGAAGAGGATAAGTGAGAGTAAGCATGTGCTTCTCTTTCCCAGCCATTCCTTGTGAAGAAGACCATCATGACCTGCAGAAGAGTCCTATTGGACACAACCATCTCCGAACCAGTAAGAACTCGACACCTTCAAAACCACATGACCACATTGGTTTCGCCAAATTTGGAAACGTTTATTCTGTCAAAGTATCAGGTTATGTTATATGTAACTTTGTTACCCTTTCTGTCTCCCTCATACGTAACAACCAGCCAATTTTTTTGACTATGTGAATCATCAATTAGCACTAAGTTATGTGTATTCCCATCTCTTCTAAGTTCTCTAAGATAAGATGTGTGACATAAATATGTTGGCAAACAATTGCAGTGAGCCTTTAATTTCTTTATTCTTTGTTGGGGAAAGCACTACACAGTGACAGTGTTATTTCATTAAAGAAATGTGTTCATTGAAAGCTAGAGAGGGGTGGGGTTGTCATTTAATGCTCTAACATTGTTTACTTGACTTTTCATCAAACTAAACTAAGCGAATCAAACAAGAACTACTCAATTAGTAGATAAATCATTAGTCAAATCTGGATTACTGATTTGTATTTTATTAATCTGTGCCAAAATTTTCTTTGGCGGAGGGAAGAAGTGTTAATTGACCTTTTTGATGTAGAAATAGTTTGTGTCTCAATATAAGTTGAGTAAAATATGAATGAGATTTTATCTCAATGAATGCAGAAATAAAGTTTCGTTCATTTTGTATTTAAAATCTTTAGTGAGATATGTTTGTACTCAGGGATGGAATTATGGCTAATTAAAAAGGGTCATCGCCCCCTCAATAAAAAAAATTGTTTAATATTTTAAACTAATTGAAAAGGGCCTTGCTCTGTTGCTATCGCTATTGCTCTATTTATTCATCAATTTGGTTATTTTTTTTAATATTTTAAGCATGGCATGGTTCTTTTAGTTTACTGCTCTAGATATTCATGATGTTCACTATCTAATTTATATGTATATATACTATTAATAGTATTTTGTTTTTGGAAAGAAAAGAAGAATATAGAAGATAGAGATGAGAGGGGTTTTCAGGAAGTGATTTGTGAGTGGGAGAAGGATTTATTATTTATAGTTTGAAAAAAATTAGAAGTCAAGTTTAATTTCAAAAGGTGAATGAATCAGATCTGGGCAATATGCCAAATTGATAGTGAATAAGTGATGAATATGACAAAGCCTAGACTAAAGAAAACTTGACCAAAGAAAATTCATTGAACCAAATTTCTACAATTACTAATAGTAGAAGTTAGTCATTTTAAATTGCGTTTAGCATGTACTCCCTATGTTCCTATATAATTTTTATTATTTTCTCCTCATGCTAGCTATTTTTCTGGCTGCGTCCCTGTTTGCACTTGCAGGAAAAGGAATCATTGGTTCCTTCAGGGACTAATTGGTGGGAATCCTACTCAGATACCCATATCCATGTACAAGTTAATAACTCAGGTATATCCTCTTTCCATTTTCTTTATCAATGTTAATCTTCTTTCTGCCTCATAGCTTTGTCGGTGATCATTATAAAATTTGCATTCCTTTAAAGTCAATCCACGTGCAAGGTAACAAAGTTGATCATCACTAATTGCATGTTTAGATCTGTGTTATCAAAATTAATTCTTCATAGAATTCATCTTGACCAAAAAAGCTCACCACTAAATGAACATTTCGATGGTTAGTCCAACATAAAGAAGTATATAACTAAGATAAAGTTTTAACTCGTTTAAACTAACTAGTGAAGAACTTATCGTACTTACAAATTTTATACTTACAATTTTAAGGGATTTGGCTCCCCATAAGTAGATTCATTTTAAACAGTAAAGTAAACCTCATAACTAATTGATTTATTTTATCATCTTTATAGAAATAGAACTTGTTTTGTCCATTAGCATAAGTTTGAGATAATGGATTTACAACTAATGTTTGATTTAATTTGGTCTCCAATCCAAGCATTACCACAAGAATAATGACAGAAAACTGGAAAATATGATTGCGGAGGCAAATTGAAGTCCTCATGGTGATGGTGTGACATTGATATAAGAGGTTAATAAGTTTTGTCCAAGAGTTACCTTTTGGGATAAGGCACACACACCTCTTTCATCAATTAAGTAGTAGAATTGTATTGTATTACTATTAGCCAATCCATGCATATATGGTGCTACCCTGTCCGGAGAATTTGTAAGAAACTGGGGTCACTTCTTTTGATAATTGTTAATTAAGTTGACGAAGTCAAGTTGAAAGGAATTCCTGGGACTGTGTGATGCAAAAGTGTGCCTAACTACAAAACATTTCACTTTTTTTCTTTATTTTTTTTTTCCTGGGCTCTCTCATACACCACTAATCTTTAAAGGAGGAAGAGGAAGCATGACATCATTCTTGTGGGAAGTGGATTTGGACTTCTCTTTATCCTTTTCATATTCATTGCCGTATAACCTAGTGTAGCCATATATCACAACCACAACCCTAGATATATTAATAAATATTTCAAGGGTTCAGATTAAATATGTGAAATTATTGTAATACTCTTAGGCACCCACCCCTCTTACCCCCAAGTGGGGAACACACTATGTGATTTAAGGGCAAACGTGAATCTGATGCCCTTATCCATGTTTGAAAGGCCGGAAGTGAGAGAACTAAGGCCTACATTAATGTCTCTTCAATTGACTGATCATTCCATCAAACACCACTACGGGATGGTCGAAGATGTTGTTTTGAAGATTGACAAACTTGTGTTTCCAATGGAGTTATGTTGTGCTAGTTATGGAACATGTCTCAAAAGTACCTCTAATTTTGGAAAGATCATTCCTAGCCACTGGGAGAGCAAAAATCAACATGGAGAAAGGTTCAATGACAATAAGAGTCGATGATAACTAAGTCACATTCTCAATATTTGATATCAAAAAGAGCCCTTCACCAAGAAATGAAGTCTGCCTTGTGGAGATGATGAAAGATTGGAGTGGCAAAAAACTAATACAATTTCTCATTATGGATTGCGTGAGTGGAAAAAGAAGGAAGAAGATGTTGAACTACACCACCGAAGAAGACCTCCCTAGAGGAGCTTGCACAATTGGAACTGCGAAAAAGAGGACCAAAATGAGGGATTTCAGCCAAAAAGCCTAAGAGATACAATGATGAGAACCCCTCTAATCCTTCTGATTTTCCACTACCTGATTTTATAACATTATTCAATGGTGTAGGTGTGAAGCTATGAGTAAACTGTATGATGAATGGAAAGACCTAAAAAGGTGCAAAGCACTTTAGGTCTAAGCCAGGATAAAGTCTCAAATTGATGGAAAATCTACCAAATGCTATAAAATTGTACTTCTTGAGAGAGCCCCAACTTTACTTTTCTGTCTTAGGATGGGTAATGTTTTGTTTTGAATAAGGTCCATCAATTTGATTGTGTTGTAAATTTGTTGAACATATGTGATTGGATTTGTTGAATGTGGATTGAAGGTGTTTGATACTTGAAAGATGCCTGAATTCATTTTGACCTTATAGGTTGTGAATTTAAGCTATTTTGACTCATTTTTATGCAAGATCATTTGTATGATTGCCTGGTGAAGTTCTTTGATTGTGGCATGCATGACATCATTGGATTTTATAATTAATTTTGAAAGAGAGGTTTGAAGACCAACGTTTGAACGCTGCTCCAAATTCTTTTGAAAAATCTAAGTTTCTAGCTAAGTGTTGAATGTGTTGCATATTGTCCTACAACGTCCGGTAATAGTGCTAAAAAGTGTGCATACCGTCGTACCTAGTATTAGAACGTTGGGTACCAGTGCCGAGGCGTTGGTACTACCAATTTTACGAGTGAAAACCGAGAACTTACTTTTAACCCTAGCGTTTGAACGCTAGGTACCAGCACCTGAGCGCTGGAATCAAGGTTTTGTGAGGATAAAATTTGGCTAAGTTACTTTTGATTCAATTTTGAACCTCCCAACATTGGAAACCAAAACATTGGACCCAACGTCCAAACATTGAGAGTTCGAAATCTTTCATTTTCCCCAGTGGAGAAAGAAAGTTGTGATCATTCAATGTTGTAATGTTAAAGAACAACGCTTCGACGCTACCTTCAATGTTTCAATGTTGGCCTTCCCAAACGTCATAAAGTTGGGATGTCAATAAAAAATGGTAGTCTCATACTTACCTAGTGCTCAAGTGATAGGTATTGGCGTTTAAAAGATGCAATTTGAAATGTTTTGACATTAAAGCTTTGAGATAGCGTTTGAAGTGGTGGAGGGTGGCAGTGGCGGAAGTGGAAGTGATGTTATTTGAGGGTGGTGTGGCAGGGAAGGTGGCAGTGGTGGTGGTGGTGGCGACGGTAGAGGTGGAAGTGGTGGCGTTGGAGGGTAGCAGGGGATGTAGAGGTAGCAGCGGAAGAGGGCGGAAACGGTGGAGGTGGTGGGGTGAGAGTGGAGATAGTGGTGGTGACGGTAGTGGCAGTGGTGGAGGGTGGTGGTAGCGGCAGGGGCGGTGGGAGTGGTGGAGGGTGGTGGCGGGAGTGGTGGCAGTGGTGATGACGGTGGAGGTGGCGGTGAGTGGTGGTGGTTATGATGTTACATGTTATTAAAACTAAAAACTAATCACAAAACTATATTTTGTGGTTTAAAAAATTAGGATAAAAACCTTTTGAAATTGGGTAAAAATTGATTTCAGCACCATTTTTGCCGAACATGTTTTGTGTTCAAATTTCCATTTGAAAATCAAAAAATGAAAACTAACAACCATCCCAAATGGACCCTTAATTTTTAGTTTTGTTTTCTAGTTTAGACAAAGTTAATGTGTAGAAGGTCTCACTCACGTATAGTCTTACTTTGTGAATAGGCTCCCCAACATATAGTCTCTATTAGATCGATGCATGGGATAGCTACAAAGGTCTCCTTCAAATATGTCTTCACCATGTGATTGACCAATGGCCCATATTTTATATTTTCTACAAAGGGTTAGCCTATTCCTCCAAAGTCCAACTGGACTCCGCTGCTAGAGTCGCTCTCATGGATGACAACCCTGATGCGGCCTATGAGTTGATTGAGAACATAGCCCAAAACCCCTATTAATGGGGGAGCAAAAAACAAGGAGGAAAGCATGAAGTAAGCCCCATCACTCAAATGGCTGCTAAAATAGAAACTTTGAAAAAGATGGTTGAGAAGTTGCAATCCCCACCAGCAAAGTTACTAGCTTCCACATGCCAACTATCTAGAAATTCCGAGCACAGTCAACTAGATTGCAAACTCATGATATACAGTCTAAGCCTGAAGAGTCAACTTTCCAAGATGTGGAGCAAGTAGATGTTATAAACTACCACGGGCAATCCATTCTCCATAAGCTCAAAACCAAGGAGACCAAAAGAAAGAAGAACCTTCCATAAGCTCATTGCAAGTAACTTTTTCCAAGTTTGAAGAGCGTGTGACGTACAAATTTGATCAAATGGGCAAAAGAATCATAGTATATGGAAACTAGCCTTGAGGGAAGAATTTAACATTTGGCTTCCTGGATAGATCAAAACCACATCCAACAAAACATGGTTGAAAACTAGATAGCTCAGTTATCCAATCAAGTCTCCTCTCTTATTGAAGCCCATGAAAACTCTCACAACCATGTTGCAAATAACTCATGTCATAATGTAAATTCCATAGTCATGAAAATAAGGAGTCATTAGAAGAGATTAAGAGTGAAAGTGAGAACATGGTAGGGATTGAGAATATTGAAAGAGAAACTAAGGTGACCTCATCGTGATCATAAAGAATAAATTTAGGTAATCTCTCCTTTAATAAAGTGTAAGTTCCAGCTGAAACATGCAGAACTACATTGAAAAACATTTTCCTTCCAAAACTAGATGATCATGGATGTTTCTTTGTTCCATGTGGTATTGGTCTATTGATGTTCCCTAGAGTTCTATGTGAGAGGGAGTGGTGGGGTGGGGTGGTGTGAGTGGTGGTGGAGGAGGAGGAGAGTGTCATAAAGTCATGACATGGCAGCACATCGACATCCACGTCAATAAATGAACAAATTCGTAAAGTCGGTTAAAATTTTAGTGCATTAATAACAGAAGAATCTAATTTTAACAAATTAAAAATTATAGGATTAAAATTGCTCATTTTAAATATTATAGAACTAAATGACACAATAATGAAATTAAGCCAATATGTTTTGTTTTATCTTACATGTTAGTAAATAATTATGTACTTTTAGAACATGAATGCTATCGGTGTTGGAGCAGACAAATGGAACATGCAGAAGAGGAGACATTCTTTTGAAGCAGCCATTAATTCTCTGCACATTGTTTTGTCTTGTGTCGCTTTAAAGTGCAAATAAAACAACACAGATTATCAAATATCATTCCCATTATTGGTTCATCCATTTGTCGTTATCTGTTGATAATTAATGTTGTTCATCGCCAATGTGTGAATGATAAAACAATCACACATGCTGCTCCCGCATGGGTCATATGCACGGGTTCCAAATTTTCTTTCACCAGAATTTAAGAGTTACTCTCATAATTAACTTATTCTCATAATTAATTCTAGTGTTAGAATTAATAGTAGAAACACAAGTAGTGGGACTCGATGACACATCACCATCAGGGGGTTGAGGAATGACGTTATTGATGGTTATAGCTCCCTTTATCTTACTCTTACTAATGAATCACATGTAATTTACTTCTATATTGTTTTTACAATTTTTAAAAATACAAAATTACCAACAAGCTAGGAAAGTGCTTAAAAAGCTCAAGGGTACTCTACTTTTAACTCACTCATTACTGTAATTAATTTTGTATAAAATAAATTTGAGCAACAATGAACTCTAACAATGCGTGTACCAATCAAACAACGTACTAACCCAATATCACAAAGAAGCTTTTGCTTTTGGCAATGGAAAGTGAATGAAGAACTTTTGACTACGATTAGATTCATTAGAAGTACCAGCCTAATCATAGCCTTAAGAATGGTACATGCATTTGTTAACTTGTAACTAATCCCATGCATGCACTGTTTATTAACAACCAATTAAGTCATCATTATTACAAAAAATTAAAAGGAACCATTTGCTTTAATTCTCTTTCAACCGACAAAGCCCCAAAGTCTACGGTGAAAACTGAAATGTGACAAATCACACCACACCATCTTGGACTTTGACTCCCTTCACATGCTCATACTGGACTTGTCCTTTATAGGACGCACGCAACTAATCGGTAAATATATAAATCACACAAACACTCCGCCACTTATAATTTGTGGGTCGGAGTGTCGATAACTATTTTATGTTTATCAATCATTTTTTATTAGATAATTATTTTTTTTAAGATTTAATTTATTTAAGCTTTTAAAAGTATTTTAAGATTATGTAGAAAACAATATGTTTTTATAAGTTTTTTCTTACATATATTTTTATAAGTTATATCTAAAGAAAACTTACTTTTTACTCCTTAGTAATAAATACAATAAGTATTTATTTTTTATAATATAGTTAGAAAAGGTATTTAATTTTAAAAGGCAGTCAAAATAATAATAACGGGGATCAACATGTGAGTAATTGCGGGGCCTCCGGGTCTGAGTATGGTGGTGCATTCCATCAAAAGCACTCTTACAACTGACTCATAACTGCTAATTAATTATGATCATGGATTCTATATTTGTCAACTTGCTTCCTAATGAGTCAGGAAAGTGCTTTTCACAAAGTACTACCTCTGTTTTATAATTTTTATCTTTCAACATATTTTAGAATTTTTTCTAAATTTTTCATTTATGTAAATTAATTATGATAAGTTGAATCAAAATAAATATAATTGTTGATACCCCGCTTAGGAATATGAGCTCAGACTTTCAGTATTGTTGAATGAAATCCGACACGATGGAACATGGTAGTTTGCCGGTAAATGACACTGACGCTCAAATCAATATACGAAGTAGTTATAGAGTTTTAAGTACAGAGTGTTCTTCCCTTGTGTTAGAGCAAAACTGCTCCACATATGTGCTTTCTATGTGACATGTACCATTTACATATCCTGATTAAGGACCAGCCTTCACATCAGTGGTGAATGCAGAAATTTGAGGTTGGGGATTAAAGGGAACAAGATTAAAGAATATGACATGTTTACAATAATTTCTACAACTCAAGTATATATGTATCACATGTAAGAAAACAAAATTGAAAAGTTTGGGAAGCCATGGTAGTAGCCGTGTTTGATAAAGAAAAGAAAAATTCGCCTAAAAATTAGTAATTTAAAATCTAGCAAGAAAGATGTCTGGTAGAGTATAAAGTATAAGAATATTACTTATTACATATCAATTAAATATTGAGTGAGTGAGTGCAAATGTGCAATCCAATAAGGCATCGTAAAATTTGCGCGCGCATGGTGTTGAAACTTTAAAGTGGAGACTGATGATGCCAAAATGGTTTGCCATAATGCCACCTACAGGGCCTGCAATCATTCTTCTTTTTCTTGGTGTATCTCTGTTTTATTGCTTGCAATGATGTTTTTGTTTTATCTTTTTACAGTTATATCATATATGGTGCATCTCAAAACCCAACATATATATGAAAGAAATTAGCCACATGAAGGACTTCCTTCATGACAGGTTTTGAATTTAAGATCTTGCTCACCTAATTAAGATAATGCTGACTTGATCATCAATCAAAGGAAATATACACTTGGGTTGATTCTTCAATGTCCATCACTAGACAAAATGATACACTTAAGATCATCAACAAGAAAGCTGTAAATGCCACTAACTACCTACTTTTGACAAACATCTTACAACATTATGACAGTGTTAATAACATTTTCTCTGTTCTAACCACAAATGGTCTTAATCTTGACCTTACTCTTTACCAACTCACCATCCACAAATATGCATGCATTCTAATCATCAGACATATAGTTATTCATTGTGTTACAGGAATTCCTATCTCCAATTTATATGAACAAATGATATAAAGAAAAAAACACTTGGCCTAGAGACTAGGAGGTCAAGATTTTCTATTCTCAAATGATGTCTCAATTTTCTGACCCACCAATGAAATCTTACCATGTCAATTAAAAAAGACATGAGTGGGACAGTTACAAACTTACATGGTGGTTTTTAATTGAGAATAAGACAGAATTCGGCAGGGTAGATGATTTCAATCTGAGACTAGGAGGTAACAACGTACAATTGTTATTCAACAACAGAAAAATCTGGTTCTGCTGGCTTCTGAAAGGAGGTGACTACTCCAGAATTTGTCCCAGAATGCATATTGATACTTTTCCTAGTGCTTCTAGCCATCCTTGTTGGATACACAACACTGCCTGAACCAGATTTTGGGGTTTCAGGCTCAGGAATTGCCACATTTTCCCTAGCCCTTAGTTCAGCAACTCCTTTCCTTTTCTTGTGCCTTCTCCATGCAGCTTGAATGAAACAAGCAGCCCAAGTTCTCCATTGGTGCGAGTAAAACCTGAATTTATGCCTTAGTTGTTTGCTGTGTAGCCTTCTGAACTGTGATGCAACAAACTTCAGGTCTTCAGCTATAAGTGCAAAGGCCTCTACTTCTGATATGGCTTTAACTGTTCGAGTGGAAGAAGGGAGTATCACACTCGGTCTCGGGTCCAAGGCCCATGTTAATAGCTCTTCACCACAGAAATCACCTGGGCCGATGCGACATGAGTTGAAGAATCCGGCACGGCCTCCATTGGTGGTGAAAGAGTCAAGGTTGCCTCGAATTATGAAGAGCATCTCGTTCACAGGATCATCCTCGCGAACAAGATAGGTGCCCTCAGTGCACAATGCAGGCTTTAGCCTTTCACATATTGCGTCTAGCATCCTCTCATCCATTTGATCAAACAATGGAACCTGTTAACAAAGAGTTAAAACTTCAATTGCAGTTCTACTGGTTAAAATTATAATATAAAATCATTCATCAGTCTTCACCAGACTTAAACTTTTATGTGTTTCTTCATGTATCGTGATATGAATTGAGAACTATCTTATAAACACAAAGTTTGATCTCATGACTTACTCCTCGAACTAGTTCGAGACAGAGGTGGCGCTTGATGTCTCTCCTAAGATCCAATGGAAGTCCTTTGAGAATAGTTTCTTCATTGACTCCTCGTGTAGCCACCCATTTATATTGATCATATTTACGCACAGACTCTCTTAGTTCTTGAGGTAGTTGCCTGTGATGCATCCATTGTTCTGTATCAGTTCTTTTCACCCTCCACTCTTCTAGGCGAACAGTTATTGATTGGAGGTATGTCTGCAAATTTCGAGTTATATTAGTATGCCTTATTGAATAGAATAATGTCGAATTAGACTGATTTTTTTTTCTTACAATTCAATTTGGCTAACTAAATTTACAATAATCTTTCATAAGCGATTTCTAAAGAAGATGTGGAGAATGTAACATACATGCAACTTACACAAGCAATATGTTTCCTGCAGTACTGGGAAGCTATTTTTAAAACTAGGGTATGTTTAAAAGTTTTCTTGAAATCTGTTTTAACATATCTTACAACATAAACATATAAGCAAATATTAAGGTAATAAAAATAGTTCATGACCTAGTTATAAGTTATTTTATGCATAAAGTGCGCTTGCTTACCTGCATATTACCAATCAGCAATGCAAAAAGAACCAATCCAAGGGTTGCGACAACAATGGCGACCATTATTTCTCCAACAAAAGTGCTAGTAAAAAGTCCTTGGCCCAAAGAACTGCACCCTCAAATCAGAAAAACATTATAGTTTGCTCCATATGATGACACAAACAAATGAACTAGATAAGTGAGTTGCATTTTGGAACATTAGGATTAAAATTGAAATGTTTTCAAGAAAGCAAGGTGATAAAACAAGGTAGAACCGTTTCATAAGACATACCTCAGATTCCTTAGACCCCACCAGAGACAAAAGAAGTACTTATTGAAGAATGCAGAGGATGTAACTTGGGAAGTCACAGCATCAGCATATATACCAAAGGGATAAAAGTCAGCATTTGGTGAACATAAATTTGTGATGTTACTAGCTGTAAACCAGGACACCCTGAGGGCATCATTAACCCTGTGGCAGTCAAAGAATCGATCTTGACAAGAACTATCCAGATCGCAGGCACCTTTCCAACATGCTTCTTGGCGTTCGATTGATAGAAGATACCAGCAAGCTCCTAAAACCTATTCACAACATTAATTTTCCATAAGAAAACCTCAAAAAGAAGAAGTAAATTTGGTGTTTCAATTGTTCTGTATTGTTTTTTTGTAAAACTTTTCTACATTAGCAATAGTGTATATGTAGTTATATATCATAGTTTGCCAACAGAATTAAACCTTCGATAACAGTCATTCCAGAAAGTCTTGTAACATGTTTCGATCAACTTTTCTTTCATTGGAATCAAATCTGAAATCCAAAAGCTACTCACGTGAGCTTCTCCCCATAGTTGATCCAACTTCAGTGTGTTTGGTTTCCCATTTACGCACAAATAGTGAAATAAGATTTCGACACGTTGACTTTAATATGAATCAGAGTTGAGTTAGGGAAATCCAAGTACAAATTTATTTCTGCCTGACTAATATACATGTTTTCATCCGAAGAGTAGCTGGGGAGTTTACTTGGTGGATGATAGCTCAAGATGTTACTTAGGTGTACTTTTAACTCTTTAATTCATAGTGTATGCAAGAATTTGAACCACATTTTGGTTTAGCTTGTAAGAAAATAAAATTTGCTCTCCACAACCACTTTTATCTTAATGTAAGACTAAATTCCCTTGATAAACATGATGAAAAGGGAAAAAGCTTCAGCTGCTTGAACAATCAAGAAAATTTAGGTTTTCAACTTACATGGCTGGCCAACATGTAAAGCATCAAGTTGTAAGCAGCCCCTGCCCATGCTGTTTCTGTCACAACCCCTGTAGCTTTCACAATTTGTGATGAAAGTGGGAAAATCAAATAAAGCCTCGGAACATATTGGAAAATGATGAAAAAGCGAAGGACGTTTTTCGTGTTTGCCATGGTTGAACCCCTAAGAACTGGGATAATAATCCAAATCAACACCTATAACAAAATAGCACATTCATTATTCAGCATGTTAAAAAAGGATCAAAATCTTCTGTCTCTGTTTGGTGTCTCATTCTCTGTCCCACCAGTTAGAAGAGACATCAAACACAGGGACAAAAGATCTCAATTCGTTAAAGCACCGTCACTTTGATTGAGCTAAAGAAGGTATTAGGGTAAGGTACCTGAGGAAGGGGCAATGCAGCCAAAAAGTCTAACCAGAAACCCTTTCTGAGGTACCTAACAGCAATCTTAGAATAGCCTAAAACAAGCTCTCCTCTCCCAAATACTTGTGAAGAAGGAGCAACATAAGCGGTACGAAACTTCATCATAATCTGAATCATGTAAAACGCATCCCCAACTGATCTAACAACTGTGAGGATGACTTCAAGTGTTTTTCCAATGTCAATACACACTTCATCTTGAACCACTGGCAGATAAAAGAACAAAGGGTCCACAAACAAAGATACTAATGATGCTATTAAGAAAATCTTGTTCCAACGGTGGATTGTTTGTCCGCGAGGATCTAACACCCTTCTTTTCACTCTCTCATAGTCCTCTGAGAATACTCTTGACAACACTCTTGCTTTCAAGAACTTCCCTGTCTTCCCTGTTACCTTCTTTTGAGCCCTTCTGGAACTACTAGGCTCAGGTATTTTTGTTCCATCAATGTTGTATTTAATCTTAATCCCACTGTCACCGCTAATTGAAGGGAACTTTTCTACTTCAGGATCATCTTCATGCCTAAAACATTAATTTTAATGTTAATTAAAAGCTTATGAATTGTAAAAGGGAAATTGATTTATTGAGTTATTCAAAGGATGCAGTAGTAGTAGTAGTAGAAGAGAATTAGAAATATGAAAGATATTGTTATGGAAACACACCTTCTAGAACTTAGATTAGCAAAACCCATGCTGGTTTTCCAAAAGAACCAACTTCTCTTTAATCAAAATTATCAATCTGGAGAGCAAGGTGAAGAAACATGAGTTAAATCATAGCTGCTTGTTGTTAAACCAGTAATCAAAGAATGTTGAGTTTAATGTAAAAGACAAGACTAGACCCCGCCATGGTTGTTAAAACCAGGATTCTTATGAACAATGGAACAGAAGATACACAACTATAGCTTAATGTAAAAGCAAAATTCCTTACGTAAAGGGGGAGAAATCTGATATCTTTAGACTTAGCAACAGTTTAGTGAAGAAAGTTTTGAATCATAAATTACATGTACTTTGTAAAGTCCAATGTAAATCAAAATGTAAAATTGGACCCAAACTCTTAAATGTTAACAAATTTATATTATGTTTGGATTAACTCCTCTTTCTTTAGAATCAATTCTAGGATCCAGAAACTACTTATGAAAACTTATGATTTTAGAGTCAAAATGTAGAAGGATTTTCAAAGATGCAGTTATAGTCTTATGAAATACCAACAGTTGAAGTTGAACACCCAAAAGCAACTTCAAGTAAAGCCACGAACATTAGGCAAGTAAATTCAAATGAAATCTCATCTATATACCATAAATAGAAAAAGCAAGTTCGAACACTAGTTGAAGCAAGAAAGTAAAAGATCACCAAAAGCAAATAAAGAAGATGCCAACAAACATTACATAAAGTGAGGGAGATTAATTCCCGAGTATATCTTTGTGGTTGAAGTAGAGTCATTCCACATTAAACAAAGTTGTCAAGAACTCATATCTGTAGCTCCAGAAGCAGTGTAGCTTAGCTTCTTTATTTTCCACCGACGAATTAGAAACCAATTCGATGATTGAAAAATGGGTAATGCAGAGTGAGTGAGAGATGAATCATGAAGAAGAGTATATATTCATTTAATTCCTTGTAATATGCCACTCTCGGATTATAAAAAAACGCGTTCATTGATTGACAAGTACATCACTAAAAAGAAGGCAGAATCTTCAGTTGATTGACTTTGTTTGACGTGGTGACAATTGGCAAGGTAATATATATTGCTATTTTCTTTTTAAATAACATGCTCGGAAGCTCTCTCTTCGCACTCACAATAATTGTGTAGTAAATAAATCAAAGTTCATTTTATCTGAATGATTAAGTTTCACTTTTTAAGTAAATTATTATGCTAAGGGTAGTAAAAACATATTTTAACCCAAAAAAAAATATACACCCATCATTTAACTCTTATAAAAAAACAGAGGGAATAATTATGTGAAAGAGGGTTATCCGGCAGGTATAGTAGGTAGGGAGCATATTTTAATGTTTGATCCGAGCGAGGAGGAGGAGTTGACTGCGATAGATACGGTGTTGCGGAATCTTGACACGTGTTCCTTGCTTGTCACTCTACACCCCACACCCCCAGCTCAGGTTCCCGTACCTGCCGCTAATGGTCGCATGCATTAATCTTTGTTTTATTTGATGGGAGAAACCCCAAATTAAAGAATTACCTAGCATCAACACAATTTCAACTGTCTTGCATAAAAAACAAAAAAACATTAATAAATGTCGGTAGTTTTTTTTTTTTCATTTTGACTTTGACACGTGTGGAGATTCAGCTTTTCCGTTAGTAAACTCGCGAAATTGGACAAAGACAGAAATTGCTCACGGCACAAAACCTTAAAACCTTGATCGCTCATTTTGAAAATTGAAAATAACATTTGTAAAATCGTGATAAATTAGGGATTAAAAACAAATTTAAGCCTAAACATATATATTGTAGAACAATCAAAATAGATAAAGAATTTTAAAAAGTTTCACTAAAAAAAATTGTTTTTAGTTGCACGGTTAATCTCAACCTCGACTTCAACGTTGATTGATATCGGCTTAGTGGCCCAAAGTCATAGCAAAGATAATAAAACATATAGCATTAACTTGATTAATTTGTTCTCGAATGATAGCTTAAGTAGTAAGAGTTAGTAACATATGAGTTGGGAGGTTGGAAGAAAAATTTAAATATTTTTCAATGTAAAAAAAAAAACTTTACTAATATAATAGTAGAAATTATATTTTTATTTTGCTTTATAACTCTCTTTATAGCGGAAAGTATCTTTATAATTATTTTTGAATCTTAAGGACTTTTTTGATAAAATTCATTTTTAAGGAATAAATTGATAAATGATGAATTTATTGAGGACTGAATCAGGGTTTTAGACTATTTTTTATGATAGATTTAATTTCACTTTTTATATCTCTAGTCTGGACCATATGTGATTTTGGTTCCCTTGATTTCTTTTTGAGCTAATTAGGTTCATCTTCTTTTAAAAGTAAGCAAAGTTAACCTATTTGCCAATTTTAATTTATATAAATCCTTAAATATTCATTTTGTTTTCAAATATTTTAAAGTTTACAAGGAGTAGGAGATATAAAATAAATTTTAAAAATTTATTTAAATTTTCTTAACTTCGGTAGGATATGAAGTTGGGTTTTAAAGAGAAAAATGTTTGGAGGTTTTAATTTTTTTGGTTGAAATATAACATTTTGGTTTGGTCAATGAATTTTGAGGGGGGAAATGTCTACAGTAATTTGATTGATTCAACTTATTAAGATTTTGCTTAGAAAAAAACAATTGAAGAGCTTTAAGTATAATAAAAGTGAAAAAAAGACTTCACTATAACAAATAAAAAAATTTAGACATTAAACCAACTAAAGAAGTTATTAAAAAAATTAAAACCACACATCAACCATATTTGAGGGAGTAAAAGTGTAGGTTTTTTATAACATGTGATGCACTAAGTGTCAGATACCGCGCAACATGCACAAATATGTTAGGGTATTTTGAATATTTGTTAGCATTCAGTGATACATTGGCGGAGGCAGACTTATAGGTTGATAGGAGCTAAAATTAAATAAAAAAATGTATACTTTTTTTTAAGTTAACTATACTATTTATTTTTAAAAAATTGTTAGTGTTAATTATTATCTAAATTTCTTAAGTAGAGTGTATAAATTTTCTTCGTGTACACCAACGTATATATTCTTATACTCAGTAGCCGTAAGACTAATCTCTTCAATACTTTAAGATCACCGTAAGTAAAAGCAGATGAATACGATAAATAACTAACACATCATTTATATGAACTTTGGTTATAAATAACTCTGGTTCTAAATTAAGGGACTCATTTTTTGTTTAAATTCTGGTTCTAATTATCAAAGTAAAAAAGAGTAAAAAAATTCTAAATTTTTATTTACTTCAACTACTCGAGAAATGCATGGACACTTTTTTCTTATTAAGGAAGTATAAGAGATTTAAACAATTTCTTTCATAATATATCAATGAAGTGTATTAAGTTTTCATCTTTTTAAGCTGTAGTGGTAGTTAAAATATAGAAGCTCATAACTTAATCATTGTGTTGGCAGGGTTGGTTTGGTTTTAATTATGTTTGTAAATCATGGCTTTTGTGGCCAACGTTTTATATTTCAATAATGATGTGTATCACCAAATAATGCATACATTTTTTTCTATCTATGTTCCGGTCACATTACATCACATATCACGCTTATTATTTATCTTTATTTCTTCATATTTCTCTCAAGTGGTCTACCATCATCGAGTGTACATCAATCATTATTGTATTTATATTGAGAGTAAAAAAAACTTCTATTTTAAGAAGATTGTGCGCACTGAAGGTATGGTGCCATTATTTGTATGCATGTATGTTATTTTTCAATTTTGTTAAAGAGAGTTGTACAATTTTAGGGGTGACCGTGGCACGTGTATGCCACCTCCCGTCTCCACCACTGCTGGGGTAAAAAGTGAACATAATTCTTCGTATGAACTGAGATGAATATACTTTCACGCTAACCGATCCGGTATCTAAGCACACTTAATTAGCCATTATTGGATAAGCTGTAACATGAATGTGATATAATTAACTAATTAAGGTCAGAATTGGTGACTAAGAAATGAGTTTCTTTTTGAATTCTATTTTAGCATAGAAGAAGCTGGTGCTGATTTTGTATAACTTATATGAAAGTAATAATTTATTTATATGTACATGCATCGGGAGTATTATAAAAAGGCTTGAGAAGCAGCCCTTGTGTGAGCATTAAATGAACAAGTACGATTAGTTGTAACTTCCAAAAGATTGTTAAACTACAGACTGGATCCATACATGAGGAGGACCCATCCCAAGGATTTCAGCATCAGTTTTTAATTTGATGCACGAGTGTTTTGACCCCACACATTTCTAATTTCTAATTTCTAATTTCTAATTTCATGTTCATTCATATAAATAAATAGCTACACAGATTGAGCTCATGCTTCTTGCAAATTGTTTTTTTAAGGTATGAATTAGAGATATGGTTAAAGAATTTGGTAGAAGGAGATATTGGGCTGCAAGTCTTTAGGGCCCAAATCAAAAGAAGAATTCAAAAAACCCAAAATAAATATTGCTTCATGAATTTTTTTTTAACATTGAGCATCTCCATACTTAAGTTTGGGTTATTAACACTATTGACATGACCCAAAGTGTCACATAGGATCTAAACAATTCACAAACAACTGATACAGATTTAGCTTCAACTATGAGTTCTTAACACTATTCCTCTAGTCCCACAATATCACAAAATCAATTCATGAAAGAGAAAAAAAATAGTTTTTTAAGCCAAGAACTCAAAAAACAAAACACATTTCGCAAGATGCCGGATCTTACTAAGGTCTCCACCTCATTCTTCTCCGATTCTTAAGAACCTAAGATTCTTAACCTAAGAACTCACATCTAAGAACTAGGGATGGAGTTGATCTTAGAATACTCAATACAAACTACACAATCAACAATCAAATCATAACAAAGAAAATAAATAGCATTGAAAGGGGATTACTTCCAAATGCGATGAAAAGAGTCATCTTTAAAAGCTTGTCAGGTCAAAGCATATGCAACCATGTTGCCTCCCTATTGAATTTGATGCTTGTTGAGAGCATATAAAACTTTACTAGACATACTCTATGTAGGATTATCAACTTGAGTGTGATTTCTCACACGTTCTTCAAATTCTCATAGAAACGCTGAACACATCAAAGATAAATCACTGACTCTCTTATCTCTTATGTTAGGTAAACAAATTCAAACTCAATTTTATATATGAATTGTGAATAAGTATGCTATAATCTTGAACTACATGACAAATTATCTAGGCATTTGATTATATTTTCTACCGAATGTTTAATTATTAGAATGGCTAATTAAGTTAAGATTGTTCTCTATATGATAGATACAGGTTACGATTGTTCTCTATATATTTTCAGAATTAAATTAGAAATTCATATCCATCCTATAACCCTGAGGTTACAAGCTTACAGCCACAAAGAACAACCACAACCAAATCATTTACCAATAACTATAGTTAGTTTCATAAATCAAACAATGTCTTAATATTACATGAGTTATTGAAGCTGCACCTACAAAAAGTAACAACATTGCTGCTTAAAAAGGTACATTTTGGATCCAAACCAAAGAGCACTGAACTTATTAAGTGCATAAGCTCCAGTAAGCTCGTATGCAAACAGGCTTAATATTCACTAGATAGGAGGAGGAGGCCCTGGTTCAAAGAGGGGAGGAAAGCAGCAATTAAATAGACCACAGCAGCACAGACACCATAAGCTGGAAGATATAAAACCAAAGGATCAAAAGAATACAGGGTTAGTTTAAGAAGAAGCTTATGTGAGCTGTCTCTGCATACCATAATTGATTCTAGGAAAATATAAGTTGATTCGAATATGCTAAGAAATGAAGTGCCTTACCATAAATCCAAGAATCCTCCGCCGGGGGGGCCTGGACCTAGCAATGGTGTGCTTGGAGGAGGAGGTGGAGCTGAATCCATCACCTACTTACAACTTTCAAGGTTTGCTTCTACGGATCTATCACTCATTAAAGAAGTCACCTAAGTTTTTATGTACAAGTTCAGTACCATACTATCCTCAAGTCACACCTCTCATCTACCATTCAAAGTCACAAATTATGCCACCTCAACTAACATATAAGCTCCCAAAGTGTTAGGGAAGACTTAACTACTCCTTGTAAGGTACTCACGAGCAACCATTCCAATTTCTTAAGAGGATAGAGAAAGCAGTCATGTACTGAAGTACATAATCCTATGTGTGATGTGTCAGATGATGATCTTCTCCCATCACAAGACATGGTCATATAATTTTTTTTTTACTATCTCTCTTTTCATAAATATTTAATATGTGACGTGAGATTATCCAAATATGTGAAGTGTCTGTTCGTGTAAACTAATGATATCAATATCTATGTGTTTGGAAACTCGGGAGAAATGCTTCCGAAAAAACTATAAGGTAGCTTTTGTGAAGGAAGAAGTGATTCTGTAATATTTCAACGTGAAACGAAACAGGATTGGTTTCCACTCACACTCAACCAACCCATAAAATCACATGAACTACATATGCAATGATAGACAAATAGGAATAACTAATTAATGAAATTTATTACAGAGCGATATAAAGCAGTGGTTTGAATCCAAAATGGCTACGACTTGTTAAAATATATGAATGTCTTTCAAAGTGAACAAATGTAAATTTGATTTAATTTGTCTTTGTCTAGAGAAGATTGTGGTTATAATAAGAATCATTCAACAGGTTGAAATTTTTTCTTGTTCTTGAACAGTATAAGAGGCTATACACATTTATAAATTCTAAAATTGTGTAGTACTAGTAGATATAGGAAATAATTAAGAAAATACAATCAACAAATACAGGAAATAAAGAAAAACAGTTAAGTACAAATATTCATTGAAGATTTAGCTGTAATATGTACACCAGCAGAACTACTTCAAAGGTAAGTACCCTGCTAAATATCATTGCATATTTACTGTGACTGTAAAACCATCACATCCGATTCGTCTCCAAATAAAGCAGAACCGGAATCACCTATGCTTTTTCTGTACAACAATACTATAAAGACATTCTATGCTTATATACATCAATAACTATGTGCTCTTCCTTTCAAAGGAAAGCGAAAAAAATTTAGATAAACACATTCTCAAAACCATATTACACACTGAAATATCCCATTGAGCCATAGACACATAGAGTGGTAACCAGTCAATGATACAAGTTCCTTAGACTTCTGCTTTCTGCTTCTCTGCTCATGCCAGGTGTGTGTACATTATCAAGAGTAGTCGACATTAGTCATGCAAAATGATTCAAACCGTGGCTCGGTTAGGTCTACCGTTTCCTCTTCAAATGCATGCCAGTTCTCACCTTTTGAAGTCAAGAGGACCATACTCTCCAGATACTCAGTTGAAATTGTATCTGTATCTGCATCTTCATTTTGGTTTCCAACTTGAAGGTTGGGGTCAATACCAAGTGGAGGTAAATTACAAGCGGGAAATCTACTCGGTGGAGCTTGTCTTTGCTTCTCTATGTCCTCTGGTTCCTTTACATTACCGGAAAGCAAAAGGTGAAAATACGGTTTATTTTTCATGTCATCAAACAGCAGTTTTGAAAAATAAGAAATATGATCAAACTAGACCACTGAAATTAAGAAATAAGAATTGAGGACACGAATAATGCAATAGTGAATGTTTGCACCTGAAAAAGGCCCATTGTAATGCTTCTCCTCCTCCTATTGCCTGGGGAGATACTTGAAAGAATTTGAACAACTTCACTCATAGTTGGTCGAGTGTCAGGATCCAACAATAAGCATTCCTTTGCTAAGTATGCCATTATGTGCACCTCATCTTCTGGGAAGTTTCCTTTCAACTGCGGATCAATCAACTCTGTTATAACTCGCCTACCATCTTGTAAACGAGGAGTAGCCTAAAACAGAAGAAGTTTGGGCAAGCTACATTAAGCAAGCTATGCAAAAAGTTCAAACTGAAGCAGGTAATTATCAATAAACCTAGTCATCTTATTAATTCAGGATTGTGCATGGAAAATGAGATACATGATATTTATGGAAAAGACATTTCGATTAATAAAATTACAAATTAGGATGTCTGAGCTATTATACAAAGGGTGCGTTTGAATAAATAACTTAATTAAGTGCTTCTGTTAATAATTACTTTATCACATAAGTGTTTATCCGTAAGATTATTTGAGAAGTTTACTGAAATAAGCTAACAGAGCCTACAGATAGGTAAAAGTAATTATTCTTATGCTGATATGAGAAACATCAAAATAACTATAAAAGTGCTTATAGGTATGTAATAAGTTATTCTTATAAGCTTAACCATATACATGATTTAGTGTTTATTCTATAAGAAAGGCTCAAATAAACTCTTCCAAATGCATCCATAGATCTATTCTCAAGACAAACTTGGTCATAAGACTCAGCACCAAATAGAGGACCTAGAAAATCCTTCGAACATGAATAAATGCAAATTCAGGTTAGTGTAACAAGGGATGATTGGTTTACAATACCCATACAACAAGGCTTTCTTCTTTGTCTGCAGATTTATGGATGGGTTGCCGGCCACTGATAATCTCAAGAAGAACCACCCCAAAACTGAAGACGTCCGACTCAAGAGAGGCTCTACCAACAATTGCATACTCAGGAGCAAAATAGCCAAATGTACCCTTCATTCTTTCTGAGGAATCTGAACAACTGGGGATGTCATCAGCTCTCAGGTTTTTAGCCATGCCAAGATCAGTTATCTGCAAATTCATTGTTTGGAAAGATTGTAAAGGTATACTTCATTATTTAAATGACAACTACCACCATATAGAACAACCAAAACTCATACTTTTGCTTGCCAATTTTTATCCAGAAGAATGTTTGTTGATTTGACATCTCTGTGAAGAATTCTTGGAGCAGCTGCTTCATGAAGATACTCCAAGCCTCTTGCAGCTCCTAATGCGATAGAAACACGAGTAGCCCAATCCATATTTTGTCCAAAAACTCCATCTAAACGGTCCCTCAGATTGCCATTACTCATGTAATCAAACACTAGCAACCTCTGAACACTTTTTCCTTTTAATTCTGAGCAGTATCCAATCAATGGCACCAGATGACAATGATGAAGTCTAGATAATAGTTCAATCTGAACAAACAAAATATGTTAAGTCAGATGAAGGCTTTAGAAAAGGAAAAAAGTTCAGGCTCATCTTTTTTATCTAGACACTATCACTATGTAACATTATCAGACATTACAATCAAACAATGATAATAATATTGTAGGATTCGATACCACCTCTGTAAAAAACTCAGAGTCTGCTTCAGGCCCTCTTTGATCTTTTAGTCGCTTGACTGCCACATAACTACCATCTTTAAGCTGGCCACGATATACATAACTACTTCCACCTAGTCCAATTAGGTTGGAAGCTGAAAAGTTTTCAGTGGCATTTTCCAGTTCGACGAACGAAAATTGAATAATGTTTCCATGAAAGGTTTCTCTTTGACTCGCAAACAAGAAAGAGGCCTTCTGAAAGCATCCTAAATATTAAAAAGAAAAGATAATATAAGGGTAACTAGTGACCTAAAAGATAACGGCAAACTGACAGAAGAACTTTGGAGTTTCCAAATAAAATCGAACAGTTGAAACAAATACACTTTAACAAGGAGATTAGGCTTGAAGAATAGTAAACACAAAACCATCTTACCTGTAATATGACTCATAGGAGAATTTATAGTGACTTTTGTTTCTGGAACTGGAGAGTTCCTATGACTGATAAAGTTGGAGGTACTACTGTAACTCGTTTCCTTATCTGATGAGTTCATTTGTGATTGTATAGGACATCTATCCCTTCGGCAGACATAACAAGCAATTGAGGTGAAAAATGCAATAGTTGTGCATATAACGCATATTATTAGAATAACTATAACAATCTTGCTCGAAATATGTTTCTTTGAACCCAGTGCCCTCCTAGAAGTTCCTGCAGAGTGCAGAACGTTCAATCCTGAAATTAGTTTCTAAATACTTTGATCTACGACACCATTGACTTTATACAGGAAGGTATGTTGTTAATTGTTATGTTGTCATCAACAGGACATGAATATGGTGAAAAGAAAATCACTTGTCAAAGTAAGAAGTGCTGTGTTATGAAAAATCCAGTTTCAAAACTACATATTTGAGACTTGAAAGGGTTTTAAAGTGTGATCCAAAAATGCAATTGTTATCCAAATATTGCAGTTTGGGAAGTTTCTGCAACATGATTACAATGATACCAACAGCATTTTCCCACAGTTTCTGTAGTTTGAATGCAACTGCAATTTAAACCAAAAGGCAAATCTTTTACATATAGTAAGCATTTTTGTTCCATGCATAATAATAACTGGAAGCAGAGAAAGAAAAAAAATACCCCAGGTGCAGCTGCAGGCATTAAAGCAATTAGGATTCTGGCCATCTGCTGCCACTTTAGGAGATCCGTTCGGATCACATAAGCATGTCCATAAGGATGCACTCTCTTTAGCATCTAGGTTGGGAGGTAAAACAGTTACCATAAACAGTATTCAGGATGTAATCACACTTCACTGTCTCCCTATTTCACTTAAAAGGGTGAACTAGTATGGCTTTCCAACCATTAAGCATATCGAAAAGTGACCACAACTCTACCATCTCCAAATGTAAAACATGGGTAGAAAAGAGTTCTAATTGTTATGTGCTAATGTTTAAACTTGAAATTCAACAAAATTATATTTGGAGAATGAATCAAATCAATTAGTTTTTGCCATTTTTGCAATCAAACTTGTGTTCTGCCTTCAGTAAATACAAATTGAAATTTATTGATAGAGCTGACTTTTGTGAATTTAAATGAATTCAGTTACCAGGCAACTTCTGCAAAAATACATCAATTCCATACAATTAACAGAAGAAGATTAAGAGGGGGCAGGGGGAGAAACTTGTAGGCAAAAAGTTCGTTGTTTTCATACCAACAAAAAATTACAAGTATACCTGAATGGCAATCACATGATGTAGAACAATTTGCAAGAGTGTATCTGTGGTTCCTTTGGATAGAAGAGCATCTACATTTCCACTTGTTTAGACCAGTATCAGAAGGTTTAGCTGTCGGTAAAACAAGAGGCAAAAATAAAAATTAGAAGTATTATAGTTCAGTTGGATACCTATGACTGAGAAGTTACATGTAAAATAGAACCTCTGTAAACTTGAAGTTACTAAAACAACATAATACAATACCCAACATATAGATTATAGAACACAAGATACAGCTATGTTCTCTTCTGTTTTCAAAGTTTAAATAGGTAGGCACCTAAATATGAATATTCAAGGTTTGCTACTACTGACAAGTCAACAAGTAGAGATTCAATTACCAAATGTTTTATAATTGTGATACAATTCATAAAATAGGTGCTGAATCAAGAGAAAAAATGAAACTAAATATCACTTATTTAGTATTGGAGCTAAGTGTTCATGGGATGCCCTACATATCAAAAGCCGCTATATCTTTTCTTCTTTTGTGCATTAAGATCCGTACACAAGGTATGCTACAGATGACATGGGAAAGCCAAATAGTATATTATACTATAAATGGTGACACTAACCACAAAATGAGTGCTGAATCCAGAGCAAGCTAATAACAAGAATAACAGCAACTCTACGTTGAGGCTTCATTTATTCCCAACCCATATACAACACTAGAAGGAAAAGGAAGGAACATTTAGTGCTACATAAGTCTAAGGGAAAGACTGTTCTTCATATCAGGAAACAAACACATCTTCAAGGTGGTTTTTCAAGATAAATTCATGAGCGGATGATAAGCACCATGCAGTTACATCCTACCATGGACAATGAGAGAGATATTTACCTATTAATGGATAAAGTGTTTTTAAACTATGCAAGAGCTACACAAGATTCAACCTGAAAAATAAATACCACTAATCCTTAACATTTGAGATGGTGCTTAGATGGTGAAACAAACAAAAAGGTTATATGAATAATTTCAGAAGTATATATGAGCCCTTTAACATGACATTGAAGCAACCATAAAACTAATCATGATATGATACTGAGCACTGCACTGCAATCTCCTTTTCCATTGTAGAGATCATAGTTGGAACCAAAAAAGGAATATTGAAGTGGCATCAATTGGTGAACCTGTTAAGGGGAAAGATTTGGTCTTAAATTCTCCTGGGTCCGGAACAAAAAGATAAACGTGTTACAAGAGAAATAGCCTGCTGCAAGCAATCCAGATAGCATTAGCAGTTAGCACCCTCAGGTTTCAGTTTGATTTATGCCTATGCAGCAGAAAAGAGAAGAAAAACAGAAGACAATGACAAGAATTTCAATTCATACTGAATGAGGAAATAGGACCACCCTTTGTCTGACCACAACTTTGTGGGCAGTGTCTATAAACAAGGTAAAAAGAGTAGGAAGCAAGAAATGAATTGGTCAAATAAGACCTGACTTTGAGGCTATCAACCCCAAGTACCAACTACCAAGTACAGAAATAGAGATGAGGTGACACTGAAAGGAGTAGTGACTATATTAGTAGCATATGAAAGTGAATGTAAGTTAGCCAGTGGATTGGACCCATAATTGAACAGCAATCCACAACATATATGCCTGAAAACTTCAAAGTTCAAATTGAAGGAGTAAGCATGCATGAAATGTTCTGATTGTTTGTTACATCAGACAATAAATATAAGCAATGAGCAGTTGGAACTCCCCTTGTTTTAGCTTCCAAAATGGAATGAATTCAACAACTACCAAAAGAACCTATCCTTGTTTCCCCCTTCAAGGTTCAAACTCTTGAGAATAAGGAGTTTTATTGCAGAAGCAGTGCAAATTATAAGAGAGCTTCTTGAAGTAGAAAAGTCAAAACACAATGATTAGCGTTTGTAAGAAATCAAAAGCTGATATAACTTTCGTGCATTTTTGGTAATTAATTAGAATCAATTATGGTGAAAATCACTTTAGGATGATTACATGAATATTTGGGAGCCATCTCACATAATCGATATTATCATCAGCCTAGAGAGAATTAGTTAGCAGTACACACTATAAAATAAAATGTACTAAAACGAAACTTTGGAATCCAAACACAGAACTAGTTCACTAACTTAACTGAAGTGAAAAATAGAAATAATGGGAGAGAAGTCATCTTCACCAACCAACCTGATGTTCTGATCACGTATGCATTGCATTGCATCCCCTTTCTTTCATTTTCACAAAAGGAAAGGAAAATGATATGAATTCCTCAGTGTCAACGTTGGATAACAGCATACAAATGAAGAAGGAGACCTGTACTGTTAAAGCTAACTGAAGAAGGGGACCCTTCAACACCTTCCAATTCCATAAACCTTTCAAACCTGCGCTCATCGTCAACACAAACTCATATAATCACTTTCTTTTTCTTAAAAGAAACGAATATGGTACAGGAGATAGCCATTGCGAACAGTGTATACCCTCACCTCACTCCATTTCTATTCAATTCATTTTGCATATTTTCCTTTTTCTATCAAAATCAACTTTTCAATGAAGGAGAAGTTGGTTCAAGTGATTCATGTTAACTCTCCCTCCTTCCCATTCCCATGGGATAATGAATCAACCATTAGTAGCCATGAACCACTTAAAAATATGGTTCACCATATAACTTCTCTTCTCTCATTCCCCACAAACCGTCCTTCATTTAAATAAATGACCTTTAATTCCACCAACTTTATAACCCAAACCAAATCAATAAAATTGGTTTTTCTAGAATTAGAAACAAATTAATTACAATTTTATCCATTCAAAAAGAATTACGATTTTATAACAATTGGTTTAGTTCTCAAATATACTGATAAATGTTAAATTTTACTTTACATTTGGAGTGAATTAGATAATATTTTTAGTGAATAAAAGTGTTTTAAATAGAAAAATTAAGTGAAATAGTAAAAATTATGGTTTTCGAGGTTTAGAGTAAAAATAGGAATAGAGAGAAGAGACAAATGATAAATGTGAAATATGATGTGATGTGATTGGAAGAAAAAGATAGAGAGAAAAAATGGGTGTTCTGAGATGTCCGCACTATTTAGTGGTTTGTGAATCATTGTTGTAGAAATATGAAGGTCGGTGTATATCAAAGGGTGCAAACCAGAAAGATAGGAAGAGATGTGAGATAAGTGATAAATGTGATATATGGTGTGATGTGATTGGAAGAAAGAGATAGAGAGAAAAATGGTGTTATGAGGTGTCAGGTGTCTACACTATTTAGCAGTTTGTGAATCATTGTTTTTTAAGACAAGAAGAGCCAAAGAATGAAGTTGAACTTCCAAGCATTTTAGAGCGTTTTTATTTTCAAGATCACATGGACCCATGCAACAAGTTCGTGTGACTACGCCATGGGATCACATGCGGCCTATACAATTGGGCAGTCGAGATGGTGCCATGGCGAGTGCTTAGCTGGTGGATTGAAATAGGCTTAGGTCTGGATTCACTTAAGGTAATCAACGACAATCAAGGCTCGCAAGTGAGCTCATGAAGACATTAAAGATGGTCTTGGCGACCTCACACTCTTTTGGCAATTTATGTGTGTATGGGCATTGAAGTAATTAACCAAGCAAAGACCTAGAACCAATACCGCACAAGAATCCGCCAAAATAATAATATAAATAGTTTTACAAGTCATACTCTTTTTAACTTTAATTTGATCATAATATGGTGAAATGGTAAAACTTATTTTTTTCTGTTACAAAAGGAAAAGGAAGACGTTAAAACTTATTTAAATAAGCATGTAAATTTATTTTACACTATAAGTGTATAGTAATTATACTTTTAAAATAATTACTCTGCTATTATTTTATCGAATCAGAATCTAGAATTCCTTCTTATTGTGAATCAACCACAATAAAAACAATAATCGGATCAATCATATTTATATGCGGGTGGGATATGAATTCTCAAGCTACATGGTGGAAAATAATCTTAAACAGATCACTATCTTAGAGATACATGGAGAGCAAACTCAAGTCTGTAAAATTAGAAAGAAAACAAAGAGTTAGACCACTAATGAAAAGAATCTCAAGTATATGTAATTCAGTGAAGAAATTCCCCAAGTATCTCCACAATTACATTGCTATACCCTCCTCCAGAATGCATTATTTCTCATAATGATACTATGATATCCAATCTGTTCCTTTATCCTTCATCCAACCAATGCATTTGCAATTTTGCACTGGTAAAATTAGGACCTTTATCCACCTAAAACTCATTAAAAGTAAAAGAATTTTCTAAACACAGTTTCCATGATTATTTCCTTCTCTGCCGACCATTGGAGGATTTAGCATGAGGGAAACTATTTCCAGATTGTCTGGTGCTGAAAATCATGGTCTGGGAACGGGTAACCATGTCTGCCATTGAAGAGGTTTGGTATGATGCACGCACAAGGCTTGTGGTGTTGTCTGTGGAATCACCTCGTGTAGTTGCTCGTTGCGATGAATGAGAGCTCAATCCTGATAGAAGATAAGCCCTTCCAGAATGTTCATACATTCGTTGGTTTTCCATCCTCTCCTGCATCTCCTTCAACTCAGCAGAAAGAGAAACACACAAGCTATCACCAGCTTGGGCAGAAATAGTTTCAGACAGTGCCTCATGACATCTCTCCAAGATAGAAACTGCAACAACAAATTCACCACGCTCAGCTTTAACTCTAGCCTCAGCCATTGCCTCAGTAGCTAAAATTCGGTTTCGCTGCTTGTCTACTTCTATTGAGACAACTACTCCTTCAGCTACATCAGGTCTCTGAATTTTCACTTCACTAGTTGCATCCAAACACACCATTTCCTTTGTGGCGGGGTCTCTGTACAAGCCTCTAACAATCAACAATGACATCCCATCACTAGAATCATCAGCTGGAACATCCATTGTTACCAAAAAATCTCTTTCTTCTTCAGCATACAAATCTCCTACCTTAATACATGCCATTCTTGCATTGTTAATCAACCTACTGTGGTAACTACCTGATTTTACTGAACTGAGCTGTAGACAAGGGTGAAAACACCGAACTTCTATCTGGAATTCCTGAACTACCACACTCATGAGTCCTCCAATACACTGTGCAAATGCATCCTGAATCATATCCTCAGTTTCAATAAAAGAAAACGTGCCCCCGGATATCTCAGAGATTGAATGCATTGCAGTAGCATCATGGTCAGCACCAAATCCAAAAGTATGAACTGGTATCTGCATACCCTCTAAATTACTACGATGAATGGAGTTTGGCACAAGTGACCGGTAACCCCTGCTGACTATGCTGTATGTATCCTGCCCATCAGATAGTAACATGATACTCCCCACTGGATTCTTCCACCTGCGGTCAACAAACACCTTTACCCCTTTCTTCAAACCTTCAGCAATATTTGTTCCACTATTTGTAACCAAGGAATTAACTGCTCGTAATGCCTGCTGCTGTCCAGTCTTAGTCATCCGCCGTAGAGGGAAGACGCGGCGGGCTGTGGAGGAGAAGGCAATGACAGAAAGCCGGTCTGATGAACTTAGATTCTCTATGACAAATCCCATAGCTCGTTTTAGTAATGCAATCTTTGAACCTTCCATGCTCCGACTTATGTCAAGAACTGTGACTAGGTCAATTGGAGCACGCGAGTTTTGAACTGGCTCTGAAGATTCAGTTTTCTTCCTGCCACTACTTTGTTGTTTATCAGAATGAGAAGGAGCTTTAAGATGAATTAACACAGCAAAGTTATTGTAAGAGGTAGACTTTGAAACAGCTGAAACTTCAGGATATGTTTTGATCTCCATTGTGTTAATTATATTGCAATCAATGTTGTGAGCAATTGAAAGCTGTTGATCCAAGACCTCGTCGTCATCATCAAAATTAGCTGGTTCCCGAAAATTATCAAGTGATGCATTACCAACTTGTTGTGAGGAAGGATGTCTCCTCCTCATGAGATTAGGCATCCAGGTCCAGGCATCTTCTTGTGGCATGTCATGGGAGACATTAGAACCAGGACTCGGAAAAGGGATCTCTTTCCATTTTGCTCTACATACAGGACACATCTGATGCCCATATTTTACATTAGATGTGATGCAATGGAAATGGAAAGAGTGAGAACATTCTGCAGTAAAAATGGCCTGCCCCTTCCCTGATTTCATTGTTTTCAAGCATATTGCACATGGTTTCTGCAGATAAGGTGAAACAAAAAATATGAGAATAGAAGTCCCAAGTACTAATATGGCATTCAGGACAATTTATATACAATATACCAAACAAAACTCTACAGACTTCTTACCCTCACATGGAAGGGCAGGGGTAAAAAGAAACGTGTTAAGGTTATATCTAAAACACGTTTTAGGAATGTGAAACTCTAACCCTTAGTTGATACTTGCTTAATTAAACCATCCATGTTGATATCATCTAGGACACTATGTTTGACACAACAATGCTATTTGTTAGCTTTTGTATCAAATTAATTGAAATGCTTAATAACCAATCATAGTTGAAAAGGAAATGAAAGTAAATAAATAGCTGATAGAGCAGAATTTTTTATTTTAGAAAAGTTACACGGATCATACTATCATTTAGCAATTTTCTAACATTTTTGGACTGGAGGATCTTAATTTTAGTAATTATCACATACTAAAAATCAGAAATGAAATTGGAAACAGAAGCTACAAGAGGGGGCAAAGAAAACCAAGCAAATTAAAGGTTAAAAAGAGTTTATTGACCGTTTTAATTCTTTAAAAGAAGATATTAAGTATCTTTAAAATATTAAACATTACTGTTTTTCATTAAATAAATTTTGTTGTTTTGCCTACAAACCTGTTTTCCCAATCCAGTGATATGGGGAACACACCTGTATAAAGTTATGATTGATATTACTTCGTTTCAAAATATAACTTGTTTTGATATTGTATTATGTTTCAAAATATACCTCTGGATATGTCACTATTTTAATCTAATTATTTGTCACTTTTACAATTTCAAGAGAGTAATAATTATGTTTTATCAATACTACCCTTAAATTAATGGTGATAGAAAATTAAAGAGTCTAAATTAAGAAGGGAGATAAATGACATGTTAGAAAGTTAGGTAGTAACTTTGTTAGAAACAAGAACATTAATATAATTCCTTAATATATGTGTAAAAGTAACCGTTATTAAGAAATGAATAGAGTATATTACTCCCTTTTTATAAGAGTTAAATTGAGAAGTGTTGTGTTCCTTTTTATAAGAACTGACTTGAAATTTGTAGTACATTAATTATTTTTTGACAAATTTACCCTTACTTAATTAGATTTTCTCTCTTTCCACTATGTAATGCATTAATGATCAATAGAAATTTAAAAAGTAAGTTGGGGCAATTTTGGAAAGTTAATGTAAATTGAGAACAAATTAAATGCTAACAAAACTATTTTTCTTAAGGGGTGTGCAATAGTTGTTTGGCTCTTATAAAAAGGAACGGAGAAACTATTTTTCAAACCCAAAGCATTTTTTCTCACTTTTTTCCTTTTATACCATCATTTAATATTATATCTCTACCTACTACTTTCAATTTTTACCTATCACAAATCTCACTATTTCCCCAACCAATAATCACCTTTCTCTCTTTTTAATATAATTAAACTTTAAACAGGGGTATTACGGTCAAAATATTTATCAAATGATTAGTTCTTAATACCCGTGCATAACCTTAAACAACTTATATTTTGAAACGGAGGAGGGTAAATGCAAAAACTGCAGAAGTCACTGTTATAATGTTGTCTAAAACCAACACCAACACCCACACGGATGAGGATCCTAGAATTACAAGAGTAACTTCAGATCCTCCCATTAAGTTTACCTAGTTATTTAATTTATTAATATTTTACTTATTAGTTTAAAATACATATTAAGGGCTAAGATTTATGCAGCTGCAATAGCAAATGCAGAAGATCGTGATCCAATACGCTTCTGTATCGATGCAGGTCCACCACAAAGCACACTCACAGTGCATAAAAAGTTGAAACAGAATGCTACTCATCTTTTTACCCCAGACACCATTTTGATACCTAATAACCAAAAGTCGAGGCGAGGAGAATCTACAGCTAATAAAGTTTTTTTCATTTTAAAAATAAACGTCAACGTTAAATGGTCAAATTAACATTAACAATAATAACTTCCAGAAAAGTAAAGGTAATCCACAAATCTAACACTGAAAGCAAATAAATGCAATGCAACCCCTTTTTCCCATAAGACTCATAAGCCAAGCCATAGGCCCTTAAATGGTACATACAGCAATGGAGAAAGAAGAAAGTAACACCACCACCACCACTTTCCACAATAGTCTAAAGCTTCACAACTCCATCAAATTGTCATTCTATAGCTTCAAAGGTATATATATATAAATTACAAAAAAAATTGCACATGATATCAGTTAATTTAGATCCAATCCTCATATATATCAAGTATTTTTAAAACTCAATTCTCCATGGAAAATACCCAACAAGTACTTTGTTATATGAAAATATACGACTTGAAATAGACATTTGAAGATCTTTATTAAATGAACCGGTGATTATAACCTTTGATAGTGATTGCATTTAGCCATATCTTCTTTATAATCCCGGAATATTATAAAAAGAAATAAGATTTAGAAGAAAAAAAAACACAATGAAAGAGACAACCAAGGCAGTGAAAATCTTCAATCGGAATATACTATGGAAAAAAAGGCAAATTCAATTGTGAATGTGCAAACCTTAGAGGATTTGGATTTAAAGAAGCTGAGATCAGAGGATGAGGATGTCGGAGTTGTTGCGCGGTCGCCGGAGGTCAAAACACGACCAGAGAAGGCGCTGGCGGAGTGGTGGGACGATGAAGAACGATCGACGGTCTTAGGAACTTGAAGACACATTTTGAACCACAGTTTTCTCCATCTATTTTCCATTTTTCTTTTCCCAAAACGGAATTTTATCAGATCCTCAAGCAATGGCCACGGCCAGAGGTCAAAACGCCGTCAGAAAACGCAATGGCGGAGAATTGGGAAGATGAGGAATGATCCATGGTCTTCGGAACTTGAAGACGCAGGTTGATATTCGACAATTTTCTCCATTTAGATTCAATTTTCTTACAAAAAAAATTCTATCAGATTCTCAAGCAATGGCCACAATAACAGACGTGCGAAATTCAAAGAGAAATGCTTGAAAAAAATGCGCCAGTGTGTTTAGGCATTGATTGATTGAAGCAGAGGAAGGGGAAGAGAGAATGAACACAGAGGCGGTGACAGAGAAATGAAATGAGAAGAATGGGAAGAGAGAAATAAAGGCGATTAGTGGTGAGATAGAGGCAAAGTTTGTTACAATTTTTTAAAGGGAAAAAATACATATCGGGTATGGACTTAAAATATGTTTAAATACATTTTTATTCTCGACAAAATACATTATTTTTTTTATTCTTAAGAAAAAATATTGTTTTCAATTCTCCAAAAATTATGGACCTGTTTAATTATAGTTTTTAAAAACTGTTTTCTGTTTTTAAAAATTGAAAAATTTAAAAATCTATTTGGCAAAATTTACTTTTAAAGACAGTTCTTGTTTTCAGTTTTAAAAAACTAACCATAACAGCTAAAATATGTTTTCAGTTTCTATTTTTAGATTTTAAATTTCAATTTTTTAAATGTTGGAAATCATCTCATTCAATAGTTTTTTTTTCTGCTTTTATTTTAAAAAAGTTTCTAAAAACTATTTTTAAATACAGTTTTTAAAAACTGCAATCAAATAAGACTCATATCTTTTATTTTTTGCTTCTGCCGTTTGTTATTCCATCCAATTCAGGCCTGAAAACACTCCCCTACACGCTTAAATCTGCTCTGCAAGCAGTGAAATCGAGTTCAACCATCTCATATTTTTTTCAAATTGTAAAACCTCATATCTGAATGGATGGAAAAATAACTAACAATGACAAAAAATAAAACATGAAATTTTCAAAGAACTGGAAAAAAAAATTCTTAAAGACTAAAAACAAAAACAGTATATTTTGCAGAGATTAAAAAAGTACATCAGCCAAAATATAATTGAGTGTTGTTGTGTCTAAGCCGGCTTTTTTTTTAATATTACAAAAAAAATTTGTAAAATAAGACACAAAAAAGAAGATTTAGCAGAGGCACTTTATGCCATGTAGGCAGCTATCGTGGCCGTGGCATGCAAGTCAGCCTCAATGTCTGAGTCTGACGATCCTCCTTCAAGCAATCTATCATCTTCGTCCACTTCATCGTCCGAATGGTTAACTTCAGGATCCACATTGTCTGCGGGGATGTTGTCAATGTCATCCGCCAAATTAACGGTGTTCCCCGTGTTTCCGAAGGTCAAAGACTCTGGATCAGCAACCACATCATCAACGTGTCTAACCCCTTCATCCGACAATAACTCATGCGTTTTCATCGAATACGTTGACACCGGTATTGACGATCCTCCGGCCTCAGCTATACCAACATACAACTCCAGCATTCTCATTGATGATTGCTGTATAAAAGCGTCCATCATGATGCTGACGTCTTCAGTATCACATATCTGGAGACTTGTAAAAAAGTAGGGCTTTCTGAAGCTAAAAATATGTACGTAACGCTAGAAATAACTTGGTTACTGCTTAGTTGTAACTTCTCGTGAATTCTCTCCTCTTCAAGCGTTCGAAAGAAATGTCTCGTTTAAGATATATTGCCTTTGTTGAACCTTCGAACATAACGTCTTGTCCACCTTCGTAAGCCATGTCGTTGTAGTATACAAAGACAATTTGTTGATCCATCGCAGACGTTTCAGGTTCCTACACAATAATTAAAACTTTAATATTTCTACGTAATAATACTATTATTATCATTTCTAAACAATAAAATTAACTTTAGTATTTCTAAACAATAAAAATATACATAATTATACCTACACAATAATCAAAACTTTAATATTTCTGGACAATAAAATTATTATTACTATTTCTAAACAATAAAATGAACTTTATTATTTCTAAACAAAAAAAATATATACATTATGATTCCTACACAATAATTAAAACTTTAATATTTATATATAATAAAATTATTATTATTATTTCTAAGTAATAAATTTAATTTGTTATTTCTAAACAAAAAAATATACATTATGATTCCTACACAATAATTAAAAATTTCAGGCTTCAAGACAATAAAATTATTATTATTATTTCTAAACAATAAAATTAACTTTATTATTTCTAAACAATAACAATATACATTATGCTTCTTACATAATAATTAAAACTTTAATATTTCTATACAATAATATTTCTTAACTTAGACTAAAAAACCGACACTTTTAACCATTAACAATTCTAAATAATATGCTATATATATTTTACATGCTAACCAACACTTATTATTATTTCTACACAACATCAACTTATAATTTCTAACCAACTATTAAAACTCCTAATAGCATACATATTAAAACTCCTAACTAATTCCAAATAACACATTAATTATAAACAATAATATTATAAAAAAATCCAAACAAATACTAACCAAATTGATAAAATTTGAAGTGAAGGAGAGGATATGTTGAGATGATTGACTTCAACTTGATGAGAATGATAGTTCTTAAACACTTGTAGCTCAAGAACTTAAGGAAATTTTTTTGAAATTTTGAGGATATAGTAGATTGAAATGAGAAATAGGTGTTTGTAACAAATGGAGGTAGCAGGTATATATAAGGACGCAGAACCCTGGAAATTGCAGGGCACCCTGCGACTCCCGTGCCACGTGGCACCCACGCATGAGAGTCGCAGGTAGTTGTGCGGCTCGTGGGAGTCGCAGCCTTCAATGCGACTCCCCGTGTAGCCATGTCCCTTACTCCCCCTACTCCCTGCTCCCTACTCCCCAGCCACCCAGCCCAGCCATAAATACCCAAAACCATGCACGAGCCGCAGGTAGGTGTGCGACTTGCATGCACGAGTCGCATGAAAGCATGCGACTTGCATGCCAGGGCCACGTCACCATCCAGCATGGCACAAATTGTCTTAGTTTGCTAAATCTTTTTTTTATAATATTAAAAAAGAGCCGTCTAAGCCTTTTGTATATTTTAGTATCATTATTTCTGATTTTAAAAATGAAATGAAATTACAAAAAGAAAATAAACTAATGAATATATATTGTTAATGTAAAGAAGTTTTACACTAACCTTCAATTATTATGTTACAAAGAACCAATGGGTTAAATTTATTTTTAATTTTAACTAAAATAAAATTTTGATATTACGAAAATCAATTAGATATATGTATAAAATAATTTTCAGTGACGCTGCATCAAACATTTTCTCTATATCTTTTTAATTTATAGAGATTAATATTTAAACATTGTCCGAGACTTTATTTACTATTTGTCAAAACTCTTGATTATGTTATGTTATCGCATACAATAAAAAAATTGAATTTATTTATAATGTGGAAAAGTTTGTGTAAAATTTTAACATTATCATCCGTCTATAATTTTGATTAGTGAGACTAAGTATGAGAAATTGAGACAAAATTTTGATGACGTTAGTTGATGGTTTAATAGTAATGCCAGAAATAGTGCAATTAAACAGCAATTTCATTTACTGTCTGCATTTGTTGCACATGGCTGGCATACAACAGCTGTGAACAGAATGACCCATTCCAATTCATTAATACCGTCATGAAAAATGTGTGGACTGTTCTATTTCAATTCAATGTTTAAGGGAAACTTGTGCGTCACCCAATAGAACCATCAATCGTGAGAGATTTTGCTAGTTAAAAAGAAAAAAAAAGTTATGTTTGATTATAGTTTTTTAAAATTATATTTAAAAATAGTTTTTAGAAACTGTTTTTTAAAATAAAAGTAGAAAAAAAAAACTGTTAAATGAGATATTTTCGAACATGTAAAAAACTGAAATTTAAAAATTAAAAACAGAAACCATCTTTTAGCTATTATGGTATTTTAGTTTTTAAAACTGAAAGCTATAACTATTTTTAAAAACAGGTTTTGGCAAGCAAGTTTTTAAATTTTGCAGATTTTGAAAACAGAAAACAGTTTTTAAAAACTGTAATCAAGGTCCTAAATCTACCTCCACCTTGCGAGATAAAGAAGAAATGAGAAATATGATACTCAAAGTTGTTTAAATAATTCTAGGAAAAATTTAGATTAAATCACCTTAATGATTAGTTCTAGGTGAACCAACTATATTTAAAGTAAATAAATAAATATGAAATGTATAATTCATTTATCTTAAATATCATTGGTTCACTTAAGAATATGATGATTTAATCCAAACTATTCATCAGTCATATACATAATCTCATGATACATAATGTAATAGAAATAAAATAGAGATACTACCTTCTTATGAGTATCTTATATACTATTTGGCATTTCAAGGAAAAAAAATCAATTAAGGTACAAAGCATTGGGATGCTCTCACGAACAACTCACACAAATAGCTAGAAGGCGGCAAAAACCGCTAAACTCACTTACATATAGCAATTGGAAAAAATCGCTTAACACTTTGTTTGGTTCTATGGAAAATGAGTGCAAGGAAAAGGGAAGAAGGTAAAGAGGATGGAAAAGAGAATCTTTTTGTGTTTGTTTGAGAGAAAAAAAGGAGGGGAAAGAATAAACATGGTGGGACCCACTTTATAATGTTTTCCTCGCCTGTTAGCTTGGAAAAGTTAAAATGTTATGTGATTTTAATATAATGTTTAGCTCCTCTAGAATGAATTAAAACTAAAGTAAACATCACAACTATTCATTTAATTATTTTATTGACATTTTCAACATCTAATCAATATTAGTTGTTATGGTCCTTACTTTACCCTTTAAAATAAGTATAAAGGAGCCAAATTCATGTTCATAATACCCAATAATTTCCTTATTTTATAGGTTATACTCCCTCTGTCCCAAATTATAAGGACATATTCAAACAATCATATTTATTAAGAAAATATGTAATAATTTAATTAATGTCTTAATTTTATGTGTTTTTATATAAATTCTCCATATATGCCTCTATTTAAAACTAATTTGTATATTAATTATATGTCACTCAAATATAATGAATGCAATGAGTAAATTAGGAAAATCTTATTATTCTTTTTCTAAAATCTAGAAGAAATCTTATATTATGGGACATCAAATATATCTTCATAGAATCTTATAATTTGGGACGGTGAGAGTATTTGTTTACTTCGTTTGGAATCAGTGATTTTGTGAAGAAAGAATATAGCAGCAGAGAAAACATGTATCTCAAGAAAAAAAAAATTCTTTTGGAACGCAAGAAAATGTGATGGAAAGAATACAAATTCATGGGGCCCACTTATTTTAGATTTTTGTGCTCAATTGTGCAGAAAAGAGCCGATGAGACACAATTACTTGTAAGTTTACTAAATAACCCTAATTTTACATTTTATAATAATATGAAAAATTATAAATAAATATTACTTTATAATAAATTTTTTAACTATATTTTCAAAATTATATTTTTATACAAAAATTAATTTGCATATGTAATTTTTCCTTAAAGATACTTATGTCATTTTATTAATATACTTTTTTTTTCTTTTTACTCACTTTTCTATTTAATTTCTCTCCAATCAAATAACTTAAAAATCATCTCATTTTCTTTTCTTTTTTATTTCTCTTTCTCTCTTTTCATTGTCTTTTCTCTCATTTTTGTTAATCTTCTCGTACAAAATAGCACAGCTATTATTCAAATTCAATTTTGTTGTTTTCCATTTCGGGTTTGAATGCTACGTTGTCTTTATCCCTCAGTAAATTAATTTTCATAAAAACTTGACATGTTTTGTTTATAAGCCTTTGAATATGCAACTTATGCACCTCCTTGTACTCCGCAAGTTTTGGTCAACTTTGTTTTTATGACATTAAGCTTAGATATATGGATCAGATAAGAGCGTATGATATCTTATTTTATTCTATCCTCCATAAAAAATTGTTGGTACAGTTCTCCAATAAAAATTCGACTATCAGTGAGTATACAGAGGAAATGGTTACTCTTTAGATTAAGAAACATGAATAAAAGTAGAAAAAAACACGAGCATTCTTTTGTACGGTTGAAGAACTAAATAATATATCAAGATAATTAAAAAATATTTGATATGAAATTACAGACAATCTACTAAGCAAAAAATTAAGAAAAATAAAAAACAAAACAAAACTAGCCGGACTCGAGCAGAGGGAGAACTTCCATGGGTGAAGAATACCATGTTTTTAACTCGACCCTCTCCCTTAGCCCCATTCTAGCTAACGTGTATACCAGTCTGTTGAAATCTCTATTAACATGCTTAATTACCACCTCTCAATCTTGCTTAAGCAAGATAAGCTTCGGAGACATGCTCAAGAAATGTTCCTAAACATGAAAGTAACATGATTTGATATTTTGATCTTAACCAATTTTTTTTTTAAATTTAATGATTAATATTTACAGGGTTAGATTTTTCCTTTGGCTAGTGGGTCGTGGTGCTCTTCCGACAAACTTGAAGCGGCGGCAATGCCACCTGAGCTTGATCGCGACTTGTCCCCGGTGTGGCGAGCAGGATGAGGATGTTGAACACCTCTTGCGAGATTCCCATGGGTTACATTTGACATGAAGCTACTTTCAAAGCTTGTTGCCAACCCCTCCTGCGACGGGCACTTTTCAAGATTGGTTTCGTTGCATCCTACAGGGACAACGTCAGGCGTTTACGATTGCAACGCTCTGGTGTATTTGGCGTTGGCGCAATAGCGCGACCTTCGATCCTCAACCATGGCCTATTCAAGTGGTTTGCCGTCAGATATTGACCACAGCAGCAAATGAGTTTGCAAGATGGGGACAATGATGGCGAGTCCTCGAGAATCTATGTTTGTGAAGGGTACCAATGTAGCACACATTCATACAGATGGCAGCTGGATTGCTTGGTCGAATCAGATGGGTGGCGGCGGTGTGGTGAAGGATTCCACCGGCCGATGAATTTCGAGGCTTGCTTGTTCTTATGGTCCTGGGTGTGCTTTCCGGTCCGGGTTGAAGCTAGTAGAAGACTTGGATTTCCGTGTGATAGTGTTACATGGACTGTAATGATATTGAAAAGATTCTGAGTTAGAACAGAGATACCCGAAACTTTTAGCAAATGGATACTATTACCTCTATTCGAGCTATGTTGGTTGGGGATTAGAAAGTTCAATTCTCCTATGTCTCGCGTGATAGAAATGCGGTGACAGATACTTTGACGAGACAAGCGTCCCACACAGGGTGTTCGTTGAGTGTTTGGAAGGAGCATCAATCTTTAGTGATTCCGCTCATGTGCAGGGATACGGTAGCTTAGTTGTTTTCTTGTTGTCTTTTTTTTATTTCCTTATGTAACCAAAAAAATTCACATGGTTTTTTTTTTTAATATTAGTGGCTTGTGACTGCCACAAACTCCAAAATAAAAAAGTTTTGCATGAATCATTTTTATTAATATTTATTCATCTCATTTTTACATAAGAAAATTTTTGCTCCCTCCAATCCTACTATTTATAAGATTCTTTAAAAAAAAAATAGTGTCTCTTTATATAAGACCTCCTCCTAAATTTTTAAAACACTTACTACCATTTTCCATACACACCTCTTGCATTTATTGAACTTTTATAATTCCAAGATGTTGATTACCACTTATATTTAATTCTCTTCAATGTTATCCAATACAAATCAAGGGTAAAAACTAAAAAGAGAAGATAATATAAACTCTCATATAACCAATACATTAATTAAGATCATTACATATTTTCTTAATAATCGTGAACGTCTCAAATGAGTCTTATAATTAGGAATTAAGGATTATAATTAAGAATTGAGGAAGATAGTATCATATGATTCATATCCTAAGATGTGAGAGAGATACAGTGATTGATTAACCTAGATGTTAGTCAAACTCATAAAGCTATAATGGGGAACATTGATGAGTGGCTTATTGTGGCATAATGGCCACTCATGGTCTCTGGACCATAGCCCCAATTCCCAGTAGTCCATTTGGCTGTCCAGCACCACCGATATGTATGTTTTTGGCTATGCTTAGTGATCATGATTGATATGGAGTTATGGAACCAGACCAAGAAAGTTACACAATCTCAACACTTTTTCTTGTCAACTTAGAGCATCTCCAATGGTGAGATCTTATTTTGGTGTCTTAAACACTTCTGGTGGGTTCATACTGCCACATAGGATTTAAGACACCCATAAGATCCCACCGCATATTTCGCTTCAGTGGTTGGGATCTTATTTTACTTTTAGTTGGACCCACAATACGCAATATATTTATATTATTTATTTCCACCTAATATTAAATTAAATTAAACTAATAATTCTATACAAACACATAATTAATAATTAAAAAAATATAATATAATTAAATATCAATTAGATAAGAAATACATTATTATAGTTCAACATGATATACAATACATTTTAAATAAACCGCTGGAGAGAGAAACAATAGTATTTTATTTAAGATCCCACTTTAAAAGAGGAACCAGCTAAGACACTAAAATAAGATCCCAAGTCATGTCATCCCTCTCCAATGGGTGGGATTTTATAAGACCTGAATCTTATTTTAAGATCTCACTTTTAAATCTCCATTGGAGATGCTCTTATATAAAAGAAGCTTGGGTAAATAATGACTTGGCACTAAATAATTTTTTAAAAATTTATTAGTTGTATATATTGTGAAAAAAATTATAAAGAAGTTTAATGTTGATATACATATACATTAATGTAGTACTAATGAAAGACTAAAATTTCTATAATATGTTAATATTTATTAATTCTAATTTTTAATATTTCTTTTTCTAAATAAATCGTGAATGATTATAGAGAGAAAGTAGGCTGAAATGAATGGTAACTGAAAAATTAGGTGTGAGTTGTCGAGTTGATAGCAAAAATTAAATGGAATGGGAGTGCAAGAAAGAAAATGAAGAGTAGGGAGTCATAGTATGGTGGTTGTCAAATTTAATGGATTGCTGAAAAAAAAGTAGGCAAACATGCATCAAGTTTAGGTTGGTGTCTGTCCTAAATAGTGCAGGACGGACAGTAATGCTTGACATCCCATATTTCCATACATATAGTATTAATTAATTTACAAAACCTACGTTAGTTTTTTCTTATTCATTTCATCAAATTCTCTAATCATATAATGATATCTTGGATATTTTTTATTTCAATGCTATATTTTTAACTAATGATTTTTTTATCTATTCATTTTCAAAAACAAAATATTCACGTGTTATTATTTGAATGAAATAAATTGATGACAATGGTACAATAAGCTTGATCGGAGTTTTCTCTATTAATTATTATTATTAATTCTAAAGGTAATCGTGAGAACAAACTCAGCTTAATTTTCTCATTTGATCTCAGGCTTTGATCTTACTTGAATTTGACTACTATTACTTTATCATCTGAATCTGTACTAACCCCATTACAGTAGTGCCAACTGCTAACCACATATATAATGGTACAGTTTGATTTGTCAAAAATGTTATGCACAAATATTCATCTGATTATCAAAAAAAATTCGACCAACTTCAACGTAGTCTAGACTTTTTTTCTTTATTAATTCTAAAGATGCATGTACCTAGTGATTCATCTTCAACGTAATCTAAACCTATTTTCTTTATTAATTCTAAACTTCAACGTCATTCTAAACGTATATTAATTCTAAAGATGCATGTGCCTAGTGATTTCAAAGATAATTAACCTTGGAAAATAATTCTTACCCACCCCAACGTAGTCTAGATCTTTTTTCTTTATCTTTTGGTTGAACTACTTAATTACCACACGTGATACAATTTCCAGATTATTCTTGTGCAGAAGTGTTTATATTGGTTCAAGGATTGTTACTAATTTAAGAATCAAACTTAAGAAAAGCTCACACAACCAAGCACGTGCATTATTTGATAGAAATTAATTCAGCTTAACCAGTGATTTTAAATTAAAGATTTATCTATTTGGATTTATTCACAGTGGTCTCACCCTTCCTAAGGATTTCTAATGCCAAATAACTGAAAAACATTACCTGCTTCTTTCGAAACTCACAATTCTACCAGAAATCCAGTAAAACGGTAAGCTATTCAACACTATTCGAAACCGTTAACAAATTAGACGATATTAACGTTATGATCGATAGGATTATGAATTTCAGCCCCGATTTTCCCACTTAGATAAACATGTTGGGACTTTTTCAAGGAAATTTTTGGGCTGCAAAATGAAATAAAAAATTTCCCTTTCACCCCTGAGAAATACCTCCATTTAGTCGCATAGTTCTTTCCTAATTACATTACATATATATGTACATTTCAATATCAATAAATAGAACAAAGCATTTCAAAAGAACCTACTAGCACTACCATCAGCCCAACAGTATGTACCCTCCATAACTCATGGAGATCCCCTCCTCTCCCAGCCAAAAGGGGAGAAAAAATAAGGTATATCATGGCCTTGTGTTATGACAAAATATGCAGAACATTCCTTGTGGTTATTCATCGTCTGATAAACAAACTAAATTCGGAGATGGAGCTTGATGGGAAGAGTTAGCCTGAACGCCGCTACCGGAGCCGAATCTGGATTTGTTCGCTGCAGCCACATCTGACATACGTGATAGGATATTTGGGTGATTTGTAGCTGATTGGCTGCTGGTGTTCACACGCGAACTCATGGCAGGTAATTTAGGAGTGGCTAACCCACTTGCAGCATCGGGCCGGCGTCCTATATGAGGATTAGACTGATGGCTTATGGGATTTGGTCGGGGTGGACCATGAGAAGATGGTGGAGGAGTTGCCGGAATGTTGCTGCGTGATGGCTGACTCGGCAGCTGGCGCCGATAACCAGGAGGAGTGGAGCCTAGCACAGATGGTGAGGATCTAGGCTGGAGATGTGGTGCAGGGACACGTATCTCACCACCACCTTGATTATTTCCTGAGGTTGAAGAGATGGAGTTGATTATAGGTGGTCTTGCAGGAACACTGGGGAAAACTCCAGACAAACTCTGACCACCCTGAATAGGTGCTACTATAGGCTGAGGGTTAGAAGTAGCTGAGGGACTCTGCAGACTGGTCACAGGAGGACGACAGGATGAAGGACCACCGCCCAGGGAAGGCGGCCAACTAGCATTTTGCTGTCTTGGAAGCTGAGATAAATGCTGTGCAGAACTTGGATCTGACATTAAGATAGTGGTTAGAGAAAGACTCAAAACCAGATGAAAGCACACAGACTCAGACATCGGATGATTTGTGTGCCAACTAATGAGTAGAATAAATAATCATGAGATGAATGCATATACGTACTGATATGCATTAAAGTACATATTCATAAATCTGTCACCTACTCCGACATTAGAATAATCCAAACAACCAAAATGAAAAATCAACAACTGCATGTATGTAATATTCATTAACTTCAGTCTTTTAAGAAAAACATTATATATCCATAATTTTGTTTATGAAGAAGAAAAATAGCAGATTCCAACACCAAAATTACTGATGTGCATTGTTACGAAGGAAAACTCAGCTCCTTCCTCTGCTTCAGTAGCAGTGGTCTACAGACCTTTTTTTTTTGTAGCATATTGTTCATATAGGTTTTTTTTTTTTGGGGAGGAGAAGAGGGTTTAAAAAAATTGGAGCACATTAAATAAGATAAATAATAAGAGAAGCACGACATAATCCTTGTCAAGAACTCTCCTTAAACTTAAAAAGCATCGGCCAACTCAAGCATATTACTGCTTATGTTGAAATTTGATCGATCAATTGGCAAGGAAAGAATCGATAGTACTACTAGAAAAATAGTTGGAAAGGAACTGAAGTGAGATTAGGTTTCTATTGTAATATCATGATATTGTTATTATATCATGATAATACTATGAGATATTTATTTCTTTATTTATGTGATTCGTACAATTGTAATTAGGAGATTTGTATAGATTTTATTCTTTGTAATTATTTCCTTAATTAGAAGAGCCTTAGTCTATATAATGTAACCACCTATTGTAATTTGTGATAAGAAAGAAAATTACATTTCTTCTACTTTCAACTGTTTCTTAACAACTCCCAGACAGGACAGTAAAAGTAATATTAAAATTTAGATGTCTCTAAAAAACCAACATACCTTGTTGTTGCGGTCCTGATGCACCAGATACTTTAAGATCCAAACATTTAGATCTAAATGCATCTGCCAATATCTTATTCACCCGAACTATGTTAAAACTTTTATCCAGATCCATCTGTGTATTCTGAATTACAACTTCGACCTCTTGATATTTAATATCATACTTCCTGCGAAGTTCCTCTAATTCCTTTTCAAATTCAGAATTCAACCGCGATTTCTGTTCCAAAAAGAATAATATTATATAGTAAGCAGAAAAGATAGAAACCTAGAAAAAGTACCATCACATCAATGTATATAAGTAAAACCAGAAACTAACCATATCTTCATGGTCTTTCACAGTTTGCTGCAATGCTTTTTGTATTCTTTCCATTTCATTTTTAAGTGGATCATAGCTCAAATGCTGAAGCATTCTGGAAGCTGAATCTATTTGAGTCTGCATAGGATGATTATTGGTTGCCGAAGGAGTTGAAGAATTTATTGGGTTTGAAGACTGTGTTCTTACTCCACCAGTTGTAAGTGAATCAAGGTTTGAATTTGAGGCAGGGTGCACAACTTGATGTGAATGTAAATCAACTTCCGAACTGGAGTTAGGTTGCACAACATCTTGATTTGGAACCACAGTTGATGCCTCTGGATGATGGCTTGGGAGATCACCTTTATTTGTAGGCTGATGTTCATCTTCAGTTGCTAAAGGAAAATTAGATGGATCTATGTTGGAAGGGAGATGCCCAGCTGGTAATTGACGCACCTTCTCTGAAGTTATCATGATCGGTGAAACATGATTGGGTTGATTGGCTGGTACAAAATAACCCAAACTAGATACTTGTTCAGAAGAATTCCACATTTCCCCAGCTGTATCCGGCTCAGGAGGGGTCTCTACTGATGATAATTGCTGTCCTTGTCCTAGAGGCTCCATGACATTAACTGATCTTGATACTAGTCTCTCCTGGGACAAGGTGAATTCTGCCACAGTTCTAGGCCCTCCTTCCTCATGGTCAGACATGGTCCTTTTATCCACCAATGCAGCATTCGCTAAAGCCTCTATATCATTAAGACTACTTTCTGACACTGGAATACCCCCATCAGGAATTTGTTGCTCCAAAGGTGGATTCAAAAGGGAAATTGTAATTGGACCATCACTTGAAACAGCAGCTTGACTAGGCGTTGACGCTATAACACCATCTAAGACCTGGACATCTAACGATCCTCCATCAGAATTTTGGTGTTCTACATCATCTGCAACATTATTTGGACTAGCAGTTCCACATGTCCTTGACAACTCTTTATCTGAAAATTCATTTACAGCATCTCCATCAGTTATTTGCTCCATGGACGACTTGGGATTAAAAGCAGCAACATTTTCTGGACAATCAGTAATACTGACAGTTATATGTGCCTCTCTATCTATGACACGGGCCCTGTCACCAATTATTTCCTCCGACAAAGATGCATTAAGAGGGACAGAACTATTTGAACCATTACAGTCATCAGCCACATGAATTTGTGCCGCATTCTCACAAACTGGCATATGTTTTTCAGGTGATTGTGACATGCTAGCACTGAAACCAGACACCTCTTCACCAGGAACACCTGATGTTTCCCAATTACATACCTCTCCCTTCAATGCAGGCAGAGACAATGCTTCAGTGTCATCCCTATAACTGTCTCGAGATCCATGGCTGAAATTTTCAACCCCATTACCTTCATTTATCATGCTTGGTGCACCATCAGATTTCTGTTCTCTGAACTGGGAGTGACCCTTTCCTTCAGAAAAATGATTCTTTGGACCATTGTGAGGCTGTTCTTGATCACTAGTCTGCAAGTACTCAACCTCAGTCCCAAGTTCCTTTGAAGCAACAATGTTTAACAACTCCTTTTGTCCCCAAACCTCCACATCTTCCACCCAAGCAGCCTCATTATTCTGAAAGTTCAGCAGCTGAGCTAATTGTGTATCCTCAAGAGCCTTGAAATCTGTTTCATGCTGATATTTCAATTCTGTAATTTTATTTTCATAATAAATACTCGAAACTTTGAGCTTTTCTGTTTTTATCACATCATTGGGAGAGCAGGATCGAATGCCAGCGCACTCTATTTTGTACTTTCTCTCAAAGTAAGCCTTTTCATCCTCAAAAGCTGTTTTCAACCTTTGTTTCTCTGCCTGCTGCATAAGGCATATCTTCTTTAGCTTCCTTTCACATTTCTTATTAATTTCTTTAATGCTTCTGGACATATCTTTTCGGAACAATTCAACCTCTTGTTCCACTCCTGAAGAGGAATAAACCCTATTTGATAATTCAGGAGCTTTTGGAGAACCAGTATCTTCACAATTTCCTGTACGGTATAAAAATATCTTCTTTAGACACCTCAACATAGAATATATGTAATCCACCTCTTCTTTCTTGCAGTCAAAATTCAGATGTTGTTTTGCAAGTATAAGAGAAGCCTTGTGGTCAAGTTTGTACTTTAACAAAGCAGCAGCAGTCCAACACTGAAATTTGCACCATACAAGGAGAGAATAAAAAAAAAACTTATCAGCAACTGCGTATAACTGATTATGAAATGGTAACAATAGTGTTGCAGCAGAAAAAGGTCAACATGTGAAAAATCAACAGAAATTAATTATTTGATCTTGACACAAATTAAACAAATAAATAAAATAAGCACAAAGTATACTTTTGTATCCACCAGATGCTACCACAAGAAAGCAAAAGGAAGCCAAGATCACCAACACACAAATTAATGAAATGGACTGTGAGAACAATAAATGAATAAACAGCTAAAAAACAAATAACCAAATTTCTTTAAGGAAAGAGTTACATCAGAGAGATAAGGATGTGAGAGAAAGGGGGAAAGGACACAATGGAAGAAAATGCAAGAAAATATTCTGACCAGAGATATTTGAAAAGCCTGTAATATTGACACTGGTTCCCTAGGGACATGGTGATTGTTCATGACATATTGAAGAAAATTATGAACCATGCTCTTGACCTGATCCTGCATTATAAAAATATCTCGTCATAACATCAAATTCAGACCCAGATAGAGCTCAGACTGAAATATAGTAATACAAGTTGGGCCAAACAATGATACTCATATGAGTAATAGTATAAAGAAAATTCTTCGGGAATGCAGGGTTCAATTAGAAGAACTGACAGCAACAATAATTTTTGAGCCAAACTCACATGGATTCAAACAACTAAGGAACTGGAACTAATGAAAAAGTATGAATAGATTCCACTTCCTCCTGCTTCTGCATTTATGGTAATGAGTCCTAGTTTCGTAGATAATAGTAAAAGTTCACTAATTACTTAGTGGCTTCATAATCCACCAAAATTAATCCATCAATGACACAAAAAGCACTCCAGAAAAATGAAACAATCACTTAGAAATTAGCAACAGAAAACCATGAGAGATATAGCAATTTTTCTCCTTTATCACCTTCACTACTCTATAAATAAATTTGGTAGTTGTTCAAAACATGGACATGGTAGGTTTAGGATAAGTAATATAAGTCTCCACCTATGATAAGATGCAAGACTTATTGACATATTTAGCTCAGTTATTTTATTCCCAGCACTGCTCAATATCACTTAGAAGCCATTTCCAATACAATCTTCCTCCACTTATTATTCTGGTTTGTATTAAAGACCTTATAACTTCACAATAAATACATCCAGCTTTTGAAACAAAAGGTTATAGCACCAAGAACAGTCACAATCAGAAATTCCAGCAAAATATTCTTCGTTTTATCCAGTCTATATACCTTCAACCTTAGCCTTCACTGTTTCAGATTAGTGACATTTAAACTTAAATTACAAGCTTCAAACCATAGCATCACCAAATTCAAGGAAGGTCTAGTTATCAATCCCAACATCAGAATCTCCATGGGAACACAGTACCAAACTATCTACCAAGTCAACAAATTCTGAAGGCTTTTAAAATAATATTTCAGAAAATCCTATATTTATATTATGTACGAAATCGGACAAGTCGAATTTCATTGTCAAAAAACAATGGTAGTTATTAAAATGCAATCTTGTCAAAGGACCAGAGCAGGACAACACACAGCAAGTAAAACTTAACAAAGAGAGAATTGCATACTGGGAGAAGAAGAACTTCACAGAGCTTTGTTATCTCTGGCTTCAGCAAAAGATGTAAGCTCCTCTGCTCACCATGCACTCTACTTTTTTTCTCAGATTCAACAACATTAACATGAGGTCTATCTGACATTTGATCAAGCAGACAAATTAAGAACTATAATTCACATGGAATACAGGAATAATAACAAACATAGTTGAACTAGCTAAGGATCGAGAGACATTACCCACTAGATCTCCGGATGTACCTGCAGAAGTATTAAATGGTTTTTAGAGGATACCATAAAAACAAAAAAGGCTACAAAGGTTTAAATATGTTTGGGGTCCCTAACATTATAAAGGGAATCAGTCTAGGTCCCTGACAAATTAATTTGCAAAATGTCATCCCTAACAAATCTTTTTTAATCAAATTAAGTCCATTTTCTCAATTTTGACCAGTCAACTGTCTAGTGGCGAGCCTAGTCAGCTGAATGTGGCCACGTTGACTTTTTTCACATCAATTTTAGTCCCTGAAAATTTTTAAAATCATATTTTAATATCTCCTCTTCCACCACCATCTTCTTCCTCTTTCACCTTCTTCCATTTTCTCCATAGCTAAAATCCTCAAACCCAGAAATTTGAAATCCTAAGGAATCCAAACATTGCAGCAAAAGGGTTTGAAAAACAAAGCTTTAAGTGAAATTTAACATAATTGCATCAGAGGGTACGTGAAAAAATCATGGAATGGGGACAACACCGCCATAGCCATAGTCTGATCCGAAAAGCCCCTAACTTTGCAGTAAATTTCAGGAACCAATGCACCAACTAGTGTTGCTCGTGAATTTTGTGCATGAGAAAAAGGAAAGGGGCTTGAAATTGGAACCTGAAAAGAGGAAGAGAATCACTGAAGTGATTCGAGGAGTCCCTTGGTTAGGGTCACCCGAATGTTACAGCCGCACGATGAAACAACACGTTTTCGCAACAGATCCAACGGTCTTGATTCGACTGTAATTTTCTCGCTCTCCCTCACTGTCTCTCTCTTTCTCTCTATCAAGTGCGGCTAGGGTTTTTGGTGTTGGATTTCTAGTGGGTGTTGGGTGTTGGGTTTCTAGGTTTTAATTTTGGTATTTTTGGGTTTCAATATAGGATTTCTAGCTTTCAATTTTCGATTCATGAACTGTGATTTTCTTTCAGCTATGGAGGAAGATTTTTGATTTTTTTGTTTTAAATTTTTGGGTTTTGAATTTTTGGGAATTAGGTATGGGTTGGAGTAAGGGGAAGGTGACTTAGATGAATTTCTGGAATTTCAGGGTTTGAGGATTTTAACTATGGAGGAAATGGAAGAAGGTGAAAGAGGAAGAAGATGTGGTGGAAGAGGAGATACTAAAATATAATTTTAAAAATTTACAGGGACTAAAATTGATGTGAAAAATATCCACGTGGCCACATTCAGCTGACTAGGCTTGTCACTAGACAGTTGACTGGTCAAAATTGAGAAAAAGTACTTAATTTGATTAAAAAAGATTTGTTAGGGATGACATTTTGCAAATTAATTTGTCAGGGACCTAGACTGATTCCCTTTATAATGTTAGGGACCCCGAACATATTTAAGCCGGCTACAAATTTAGACTATTTGTCAACCTCTTTGAACAATAAAAAGCCCATAACAAAGCAAAAGTAGCAAACATAACCACTAACCTGCCTTGATTCCAGTGGATAACTTTTCACCTTCAGATTTCGAAGAAGGATGATCAATAACATTGTTGCTCACTTTCTTGCGCTTCTTCACTATGCCTTCAGTCACGACATCAGGCCCATGCCGCCCATCAACTGAACCATCAAAATAATGGACTTTCTTCCGGCTCCGCTGAAATAAATTAGATGAGTACTTCCAACGGAACTGTTTTCCTTCCAAAAGTTTTGTCCAGAAAACTTGGGGTGCCTCTTCATCCGATAACCTAATTTTCAGCTCACCAAGCAAAGAAAAATGTCCACGGTATGTTAACTCTTTTTGCTGGACTTTCAATAAAACTGAACAGTTGTTTGCATCAGTATCTTCACCATCTTGAGATAGAATGGTTCGGAATTCATCAATTGCTTGTTTTAAAAGTGGTTGGCCAAACAAGGATTTCAGACTTGACATAGAAGTCGCACCATCATGGAAAACTTTCAACTCATCAAATAGACAAGGCGCACCCCACATCAACAGCATATGACTAATGCCCCGGTTCATGTTCTGTAAATTGATGTCAAGTGTCTTATCTTGCTTGGCAAAGCTCAAGGCTTTTTCTTCTACAGTGAAAGCTGAATATAGTCGGAACATTTTTATCAATTCAAACTGTGAGTCAAGTGTTATCTTTTGAAGGGATCTAATATCATTCATTGGGTTCCAATCACTATCAAATATAATAATAATATCAACTGATGACAATTTGATGCTTGGAAGGCATGCACATGTTTCCAACAAAAAGAAAAACCGTCCATTGGTCTTGTCATTAAATTTCTTCATAGCAGCTTGCTTCTTGGATTGCGGGAGACTTTTATCTATCCTTTCATAAGAATCTGGAAGAAATCTTAGTCGCAGAAAGTCATCCAAAATATCTCCTATGGGATCTCTTCCAGAACCTCCAATAGACTGCAAAACAAGATAATATAGTTCAATGACCTACTTTTCCTGAGTGAATGATGATCTGTAAGAGAGAGGGTTCACAGTGCCTATGTACTCACTGACAGCTATACACAAACACAATGAGAAAATTAGAGAAAGCAGCTAAGACAAAGAAGAAGAAAAGACAAACTACAGGCCTTAGGATGAATTTAATTTGCTAAAAATAGGCAATGGACAGCACAAAAATACATGTTCCATATTTGATTTTATTTTTTATATTTTGCTTAAAAATGCCTTTGCTTAAAAAAAGGCATGGACAGCACACACAAAATTCTCCCTCCCCCTTCTTCTTTTCCGCTGTAGTAGACATGTCCCCTGCATTCTTTATTTTAATTTTATTCTTTATTCTGCAAATCTGAATTTTGTATTTGGGTTGTCTAACTTAGACGAAGTATTAAATTCTACGTCCTAGGTGGACCAATGTAATCAAGACAAGTATATTGGGAATTCCATCTACCTCTTTACTAAAATTTCAACAGAAAAAAAAAATCATTGGTTCACCTAAGATGTGGTTGTTTAACCCAGGTAAGTTAGACAACCCCTTTTGTGTTTTGTACTTTTTATTATTTTCTATAAAAATTGGAATTGTTCTTTTTATTTTCATTTATGTTTATTTTTTTAAGTTTAATAAGTATACAGGATTTAAATTTCCAACTTGATGGAAAAGCAAATAACGATTTGAAATAAAATTAATTTACACAAACAAAGTTTGCACAATTGGTTTGCACATCGAAGTAGTTTTTAAAAGATAAATCAATTGATTGCACATTCTGCTGTCTCATTCTATATCCCACTAGTTGCCTGGCTAGATTTTAGCACCAGCAGCTGAATTAACACGCTTCAAAAGTCCTTTTTTTTTTTTTCATAAAACTTAGTTAAACCACGAAAATATAAAGTACTAAAAACAAATCTTCTATCATTACTAGCACATGTAATAAAAGCATTAGAGGAGGTGAAGTGGGGCAAAGTAAGCCTTAGGCCACCACAGAACTTCCACCACACCGTGTTTGTTAAGCTATACTTCACAGTGGCCAAACCCCACCAATTTGTTTTGGGTTCTTTGAGATTTTCCTTCTTTGTACATCAGAATGTTTAGATGCAAAACACAGCAATGGTAACCTCCTCTTAGATGAAAAAACACAAAGTATGCCCTCAGTTTTGTTTCTGGCGGCCTTAGACGAAGCATGCTAGTGTCATTTCTAGCCAAGACCAGGTCCACAGCATTTTCTGACAGACCCATCCCAACGCACTCCAGCATCCAGATCTCTGTTCACCAAGCTTTCTGTTCGCCCTTTAGTTTCTTCTCACATATTACAGCACACTTTTTTTATCATGACTCTCTTCACCTCCATTAATAGCTAGCAGTTCTCTGATCTTTTTTATTTCCAGTTGAGTTCTTCAAACTTCATGGTTCATAATCCTTTCGATTTTACTTCATTCTCATTCACATTCTTTTTCATTAGTTATGAATGTTTTTATTTCAAGTATATTTTTTTAGCATATTGCTACATGAGTCAAGTATAGTGAAATTACTGATCTAGAATCTAAAATCTTTGGTAAACCAGTCATCCTGTTAGTGTTTTCCGGGTTGGCTGCTCTGCTAGACAAATCCAGGATTTATGACTACGGAGCTAAAGAAATTTTATCAATCTGTATGGGAAGATAGTCTGCAAAATGTGTACCTGAAAAAGAATGAGTGTCCTTAAATCCTTTTTCCTCAACTCCGTGAGCATTGAATCAAGAAGCTGTAGCTTGCCACTTGCTTTTATATCAACACCCAGAAACTCAACTGGTTCAAGGCCCTTGTTAAGCAGAGGTTGTAGGGATGCATCAACAACATAGGGATGATTACAACACTGAAGATACCACAACCAGAAAATGAAACCATTAAGAAAATTTACAAACAACCACAAGAAAACAAGCTAAGTAATTGAAAAAAGTAAAGGAAAACCAGATCAACAACATATACATCAAATCAAATTGAAAATAAATTCAATTTAACAACACAAATCTAAATCAAATTTTATTGTTGACGATTGGTGAATAAAGTGCAAATCAAATTGATCAAAATTTTAAAATTACTTCGCTGTCCATGACATAAATCTTTTACTTCATACTAATAAGGAATTATTAACAGTTTACCAACAACCACCTAACAATAACGTGCAAAATAATACTAGCCAAATATTGCATTGCATCATAAAACAGCAAGAACCTATACCAAACGTATGTTGTGTTTGATCTCATGCCATCTATGCAACTAATTCAGAAATACAACCTAACCTTGCGGATTGATATCAGGACATCACGGATAGCACCAGCACTATCAATTTTTGATGATGAGCGAAGGATTTCTGCATTTTTAAGTAAAATAGCACAATATTGCTCAAGCTGCACATGAGATATCTGTACAGGAATCCAATACTCAACAAACCTAAAGGAGTCAGACTTGCATCTGTATGCAATGTCACTTGACAACCTGTCCGTCAGTTGAACAGCGCTGTCATCGGAATCAGGTATTAAACCAGATTTTTCATTATTACTTTGACTATCAAGAGGAGCAGGAATATTTATGTTCCCTACAATGTTATCCTGCAAAAAACACCAGAATTACATAAGGAAACAAAAAGAAGTTTAAACAGAGGGAGACATCAAGTAAGCTTAGTGCCCCTGCAGCAGACCTATAGAGTGTAGCATCTTCAAGTTCTAGGTAATAATCCCCATATTTCATAAGCTTAGTATTTTGATACCACGTTGAAGTTTGAGAGAAATCAAGAGAGAATTGGACAGAAAATGGGAGAAATTGAGGTAAAAGAAAGCCAGAGATTTTGCATTTTGGTTTCAGATTACATGGGGAGTGAGACTTTATCCAAAGGTGCCATTTGCAGTTAACTACAGCAGAGTTAGTTACAGGGGGTTAAAATTTGTTATTAAGGGTTGCAGTAGCTAATCTCTACTGTTACTGCTAATACAATGCATATACAAGTCTATAAAATAAGTACAGAAACAAGTGCACATCCAATATCGTCTAGACAAGTGTATTGCTAACATGGATCAGAAGATGTCATATTGTTGCATCTTGAGTTAAGTCCGATGATAGACCATTTAAATCCAAAACTTCGTCAATTGATTGACCTACAGATTTTTTCATCTCCATTTACCTCTAACAATTAGATAATTCCCTTCTTACCCATGCTTCTACAAATGTTCTCTACGCATATGTATACCACCTAAAATGGAACACTACCATTTTTTTCTACATAGGAGCCACCTCAACAGTCTCTGATAATTTCACTAGAGAACCTGTTAGGATCCAAGAGCGATGGAATGACTTTGATGGTTTGTACAAGTATTTTTAATTCACTAATAACTACTATTCCAGATACATCATATAAATTCAATATTTTATTATACATTTACAAATTCTTTTATATTTAATAATTATTATTATATATATTGTATTCTATAGATAGAATATTAATAAATAATATATAGAACCTAGATAATTTTTGGTTTTTATTGAATTCTTAATGAGACTACGAGTAAAATAGGAGCATCCGTCGACAAAAGGGTCACCCTAAGATGATTATCTCATGTCTATTGAGAATGAATCAAATCAGATGGTTCTATTTCTCAATCTTTTTGACCTGGGTTCTGTAAGAGCAAGTCATAAAGATTGAGAAAAATCGGTCATTCACAACCACTGATGAAAAGGGTTTAGGGTAATCCTCCTGAACCAGAAGCAAATGAAAGAGGGGAGGCCGGAAACGTATTTATTCTAGGAGGAAGAAGCCCTATGGGCGGGAGGATGCGGAGAATGGGCCTAGTTGACTTTAGGCTTGGGTTGATTTTTTTTGTCACTTTTGTTATTTGCTTTGGTATTGAGTCACTTTTGTTATTTGAGTGGGCCTATGTTGGGCCAGAGTCTCTTGCTTAGTAGAGTTAGTTTATTATAAATAGGAGCATTTTCAATAGGTTAGTATTCATGTTTGAAAATTATTGAGGAGTAAGGGTTTTCCCTTGTAAAGAAGGGTTTCCTTCTTGGGTTACTTTTTAATGTTAAAATCAGTTTTTAATTCAGCAAATTCCCCTTTTGTCCCTGTTCTAATTTTGTCGCCTGTTTGGGTTTACCAAACCCTAACAAATTTGGTGCGGTGAGCGTGGAGACTATTAGGGTTTGGTATGTGATGAGTGAAGACACATAAGTGGCAGTTTTATTATTTTATTTTTCTAATACAGTCTCTCAAGAAAGCGTCCTTTGAGCTCGATCGTGGATAATGCACATACTCACCTACCTTGTAATAAAATTCAACATTTTATTAGAACAATGTGGGTGGCAAGGATTTAACTCTGAACCAGTAGATCATAGAGGTTCTTATACCATATCATGAACCAACTATTCCAAAATTTAACTTATCAGATGAAGACACATGAATGATTTTATTATATTATATTTAATATTTCTACCAATTTCATTTCTAATCATATTTCGCCTTGTGAGACCACTCATCCATCATAACATTCTCATCTTTATCATTAGTTGATTAATGCAGGGATGTCATATCAAGGTTAATTAATTATTTATCAGAGCTGAATCATTACTATTGTTTCACTGAATACAACACAACTTTGTTGCCCACGCTCATGCTAATCTGTTTAACACTCAAGTCAGTAAGGCCTTTTCTAACAAAAATTAAGAACAATGACGGGGGATGATGAGGATAAACGAAAACAAACCAACCTCAGTTGCAGAAGGATTACATGACTCGTTGACTGTAGGATTATAATCCAACCTGCGACATAAAGAACCAATTAAACAGGGCTGAAAAACACCTAATGTGTCAAAATGCCCATAAATTATAATGGACTGGTCAACATAAAGGCAGATGCCATAATTCCCACCAAAAGATTCCATCCACATACTTGTACATATTTCTACAATCAAATATGGTAACTAAGAGAATACTCAACAAGCCAACACCATCCAAAACTAACATGTTTGACTACAATACAATCTAAGAGGACAGAAGATGCTTAATAGGCAGCACGAGTCCTGTGAATAATTTAATAAGAGAGATGTGCCATGTGATATTGAGATCATGATTCATGAGTTTGAAAATATATTAGGAATGGCATTGGCAAAGGGAATGACAAATCCAAACCTCTTAAAACACAATAAAAACAACAGAATCAACCAAAGACCTGAATAAAAAATGTTACCAGCAAGTAACATTTAAATCACGAATATTGGGATATGTTACCAACAAGTAACTCGTACCTTATTCGTTTGGAATATGGCTCATCAGTCCCCATAATATTGCCACCTGACATCGAAGGACTAGCATTAGGAATCAAATTGCAGTTGTCATCCTTTGACAGTGAGGCAGAAACATCTGAATCCAAGTCCACCGTCATTCCCTTTCTCTTAGACAGTATCAAATTTTCACCCCCATCATGCCCAACACCATTCCTCACTAACTCATCATCTAATATGGAATTCGACATTGACATCTGTAATGTCTCCTCTCCTGAGAAATTAGGCTGAACACTTTCAGGTACCAAACAAGTCTCATAAGTTGGGGCATTAGATGGTACTGATGAACCTAGAGTCACATTATTTTCTACTGGACTTTTTGGGGGCACATCCAACCTAGAGTCAACTCTCTTTTCTTTTGATGTGGCATCTTCAGATGGTAGTGTACCATTATTGGAGACTTCTTTACAGTCTGAACGATTTCCTTTGGAGCACTCACTGATCTTGGCTACACTACTGTTGTCATCTTCCTGATTTGACTTACCAACCCTTTTCAGCTCTGGAAGGCAATCTGAAAATCAAGCAATTAAAAAAAATGGATGTATAAATAATACCTGACAATAATTAGCATACCTCAACAGAAAAACTTTCACCATCTTCATGTTGATAATTAGACAAAAAAGGAAATGAGATATTTGAAAAAAAAGGCCTGTCATTACTAGTTACCTTTAACTATTTTTTATAACAACTAACAAGATAGTGCAATTAACATTAACCACCAGATTAACATTTTCTTTGTTAAATTTGGATAAGTAACAACACCCTTGACTAAGTAGACAACAAGATTGTGAAAATTAAGAATTACAGGCTGCAACACTGTTATATTACCTTCCTTTGGTTTTTTAAAGAGAGCCCGATATGCACGTGCATCCATTCTCTTTACTTTCACCTGAGAAGTTTCCGAGCCATGTTCCTCATTTTGATTGACTTCCTTAGCTTCTAGTGTCAACTGTTTTACACTCTTCTCTTTCTTCTGTTTCTGATTTGAATTCAATGACCCTGAGCTTTTAGAATCTGAAGGAGTGGAAGACTGGCTCCTCGTTCTTCCGGATCTCCTCAAAGGACTTGGCACATTCTTTTTTTCGACCCTTTCAGATTTCTTACAAACTGCAGGAGCTGGAGGTGTTCTCTTCTCAAGTCGCTCAGACTTCTGAGCACTTGAAGAGCCTGGAATTATCTTCTTTGATGGTGTCACTCTAGCAGACCTTCTGACACCAGTTGTATCTGATTCATTGGGACTTGGGCTGATTTTTCCTTTCTCACTGTCTCTTTTCATCCCCTCGTTATTATTTTCACCATCCTTAGCCCTTTGACTAGAGCGAGTACCACTTCCCATTTATTTAGCTGAACATTATGACTTGTGAAACCTACAGATAAAACTTCATATGAGTAGAGAGACACAGAAACCAGCAAATACGCAAATTTGAGTTGGCACATGACAAACTTCAACAAGATTAGGTGCACAACATGGTACCAATGAGAAGGGAAACAGAAAGGATGTAATCAAATGAAATCCAGCTATTTACCACACCATTTCATTTGGTATTTGACCAACAATTACGGTACTAACGTAACCTGAATCGAGACATGATGATGATGATGGAATGAGATGCATTGACTGAGCTATTTTTCATCATCGCCATCATCATCATCTAAACGCTTAACCGCTGCGTGGGATTGGCTGCATGGATCAGTTTATGCCATCATACTCTAATACTCTGTCATATATTAAGTCTTCACATAAATTATTTATCTCTAAAATTCTCTTAATTACTTTCCTATGTCTACCTCAACTCTGCCTCATTTGCTAGTAGTTATAATAATTTTTTCTGTGTTCAAAACACAGAAAAAATAACACAACTAACATAAATAAGTAACACAACTAACATAAATAAGTAATTTTCCACTTCTGAGGGATATATGGTATATCAATCTCCACATGAATATTTATTTTAGATACATGAATCCTCCTGCCTGTGCAAGTTGAAAATAAATAAGCACAAAAAAAAAATATAACTGGAATTTGTGAATGCAAAAACAAAAAAGGCAAACTCAATTTATGCATACCATGTTATCGTTAAATTCCACAGGTTTGGAAAATAGGGAAAACGGAACAGGCACTTTCACTGGTATTTGGAAGTTAATAATGTTCAATCAAATTGGCAGGCAAATCAACAAATGGAAGAATGCATGCAGAGCGATTTCGAGGGTTTTGACGATTTCAAGGGTTTTGGCGTTTCTAAACAAAACAGATACAGCCGCCACAAGTTCGCGGAATAATTCAACCCAACCCTAATTCACTGACAGCGAAATTTACGGAGACGTGATCGCACAGCATTGTAGAATTTGCAGAGGCTGAAAAATTACGAGAGAAGAAGAAGAAGAAGAAGAAGCAAAACTGGCACCAAATAACGTGTATCGGAAAAACATAACCTTAACGAACCTGCATGGAGCGAGAAGAAGAATCCTAGTGTTGGTTTGGCACCACACTGAATTTCAGAGGCATATACGCTGAATATAACCAGAGAAGAAGACTTAACAGTTTTTGCACATTTAAATAGAAAGTCGAAATTAGGTTTTTTAATGTTAATAATTTTAATTTAAAGAAAGAAACTCATAATAACTTTGTCATTATTATGCACATCAAATTAAAATAACTTGCTATTTTATGGTTTTTTTTGGCGCCTTCTAATGCACATGTCGTAAAACTAAATGTGTAACAGAAATATTGACTGTCGATATAATATTAAAATATTAAACAGTTGAGATTAAAATTTTGAAATTACTAAATTATCTTTTTGTGTAAAATCTAACTTTATTCTCTATCTCTTTCCTCCCCGGTCTTGACAGCGGTCATTCTAATTTCTAAGTTAACACATTTATTTTCCATCCACCAGGTAATAGCAGTGTGAACTCATGCACACCAACATCCTCCCACACCTTCAAACACCACTCGTCAACTTATTCACCTCCTTCTTCACCTCGATGCCATCTTTACCCCTCATAAGCACCCATATGTATGGCTAAAAACCTATGTTCCAAGCCTTAGGCAGCAACCTAAATGTCGTAGCCATCACCACATCGTCGACCTTCAATCTTCAAATCCACCCAAAATGCTATGCCTTCGTCAAAGCTTCACCGTACTTTAGGGCTCACATTTTTCGGAACATTGTGAAGAGGATCACAATAATGACATAGGTCTATCTAATTGTTGGTCAATTTTGGTGTCATTTCTGTCATTTATTGTGTTTGTGTACATTATAGTGAAAATCCATAACTTTGCCTTAACTTCACCTCACCATATCCACCTAAATTATGCTTTGCTTTGGTGGTTGTATTGGTTCCGGGATGAGCTTGTGGCTTTGTATAAGCTCCAAGGAGGTGGCGAGAATGGTGGTGGTGGTCTGGTGATGCTTAGAGTAGAGGCGGTTTTCCGACACCCATACACATAGGGGCATACCGACGTTGGCAGGCCGGGGCCACGCTCATCCCCCTATAATTTTATATTTTTTATTGATTATATGTATTTTTATTTAGAAATTCTTTTTATTCTTAGTTCGCTTCTCAAATATTTTGTAGTTTTTTCATTACAACTGTTTGTCCCCCCAAACATTTTTTCTAGAATTTTAGTCTGGTCCTTCAATTATCACGAAGTTTTATTGTTTAGAAAACAAATCAATTCAAAATTTGAAATATATACGAGACAGATTAAAATCATCTTTTATTTTAATTTTTAAGAATTGAAAGATAAATCTTATCTTAACAAGATAAAAAGTCAATCAAATATTTTTACATAACATAATATTCTTAAGATTTATCTTTAATTTAGAATAGTAAAAAGAGATAAAATAAATTAAATGAGATAAAAAAACGTAATCAAATAAAATATACTCATTCCGTCCCTAATTATAAGATATAATGAAGACATACACTTACTAAGAAAACATGTAATGAGGCTATTAGTGAATTGATTTTTTTAAAAGGTATACAATCTTTCATATTTACCATTAACTCTTTCTTTATTGTATTAATTGTATCACAATATCTATTTAATGTTATCTAACTCTCTCTTAATACATGCAATGGGTAAATATAGAAAAAAATTAATAGTTTTTTCTTGAAATTAGTAAAGCGACTTATATTAAGGGACACCAAAATTTCTTTAAAGGGTCTTATAATTAAGGACGGAGGGAGTAATATTTTGAGAAATAAAAAATTATCTTATTTTTTGATTAAATCTTTTATAAATTTTGTAGATATAAATTTGAATAAATGTACTTTCTCTTAAAATAGAGTATTACATAAATCATAAAATTAATATTGCTCTTTGCGTCTTTCTATAACTTTTCCTATGACAATTATCCTTAATCCATAAACGTGTGAATCAAAATACCATCCAACTCTCGTTTTCAATGAAATTCAAGAACATCCATTTTATTTTACCAGGTAGGGCAACTATTTTTAACTTTTTATTTTTATGTATAAACATAATTATTTTTAGCTAGTTTTAAGTCGATCAAATTAACTTAACCAATGATTTTATTAAAATAATATTAATTCAATAAAAAATATTTTTGCTTATTTGACTTTTAATATTCAGGAATATAAAACCCAGAACTATCTATTCTTTTTTCAAAAAACTAAACGGTCAGAATATATTATTATTGATATAATAATAGATAAATTTAGTATTATGAAAAAATAAGAGTTATATTTAAATAATATTTTTATTATTTAAAGTATAAATAATATTAATTGATAAATTCTTTTATTATTATTTTTCGGCCCACACATATGAACCCTCCATATACATGGTAGGAAGTAGGTGGATCAAAGGAGGAGAAAAAAAACATATTTGTAATTTTAATTTTCATTAAGTATAAATTTGTAAAATAATATCACATATTTGTAACTTCATTTTCATTATATTTCTTTCTAAATTCATTGAAGGCAAACTCCCATGTTTGGAGACCAACTTTTCTAATATGAAAGAACATTCGTACAAGCTAAAGAGAAATAGTAAAATGGATTTGGGCATTCCGTTACTTTGAAGGTGCTTTTAAAACAACTTGCACCCAAACACATAAAAGAAACTATTTTGGGGTAGGGATGTAAATAGATCACAGTGCCGCCAAAACTTTTTAAAAATTTATTTAGTTAAAAAGTTCAGACTTAATTCATTGAGAAAGGCTTGAAGTCTAACAAGTAAGTCTATTTAAATAATTATAATAAATATACATTTATTTTATTATTTTTACATAGGATTTTTATTATAATATTTTAAAATTATATACTTATTAACTTATTTATATGTTTGCTAAATAATGATTTAATGATATAAACCTCCTTAGAAATGAATTAATGATCTATTTAGTTTGACTTAGATAATATAATGATTTTAATATATTTTAGTCCGTTAACATGTAAACTTATCGGTATACTCAAATGTTTTATTATAAAACAGAACTTTAAATAGTCTATCAAACCAAATTTTGAAAAAAATCATACTCATGTCTAAGAAAGCCTAGGACAGATATCATGAGGCTTAAACCTAAAAAAAAATCTATAAAAGGTAATAAATCGGATTATGTCTTGAATTTTTTAAACTGATCAAGTCTATTTAAACAAAGCTCAATCTATCCCGATCTATTTCCACCCCTACTAGAAGAGAAAGTTAATTTAAAAAAGAATTCAACGGTTGACCATGTTAATGTTAAAAACTGATTCACCTGTAAGAACTATAATTCACTTAGAACTATAATTCAACATATGTTATGTACGATGTGCTCGTTATATGCTAACGTTAATTTGCCATACCTTTTTGTGATTTTTTTTTTTTTTTGCAGAGTAGACATTTTGACTACCTGTGTTTCTTACTTCTTTTTCATTCATAACAGCGCTGACAATATATTAGCATAAATCTTCCAACATGTATCAATTTTTTTCTTTTCTTCCATGCTCAAAGACTAGTTGAAGTTAATAAAGAAATGATGACAGAGACACAGTTACTCTGCCTGGCACCTCAATCTTTCTACAACAAACTCGCAATGTCCACATCTCACCACTCAAAGATTGAACCATTATCAGTTCAGAATTTCCCAAGATGGAACGAACTTGGGTGTGAATGATCCGCACATTCTCCACATATTATCCCTTCCTTCCCTTCTCAAGCAAGTTATTGAGAACATATTTTTTCTCAACATGTAGTTTATTTTGATTAAGATTGGATGGTTCATATATTTCATCAACATCAGACTATAGATATAAGTTTAACCTCTAAGCCGGCCAATCTTAATCAAACGGCTCAGATTGCATGAATGTGTGAATTTATAAAATCCAAATTCCTATTACAATGCATGATAATCAATCAATCAATCACCCCACAAAGTCATGTATCATTTGCCCTCCAAGGTGATGCCTAAGCTGCTCTTCTTGTAGCTGCTGTTGGTGTTGCATGCCTTCAATGCCATGCCTCAGACCCAATGTCAGCGACACCGACCCAAGTCCACCATTTCGGCATGGCAAAAACCCCATTAGAGTCCCATCCATGCTTGAACTCATCTCATATTCCATTTTAGACCTCTTCTCTTGACTCCATTGTTGCGCATTTAATTCCTCAGCATTTATGGATGAACCCATTTGTATACCCTGAATTTGGTTTTCAGGCACTGTGTGCTTGCCAAACTTGCTCAAGGACTTGTCCACTCTAGGCTGCAAGCTGGTACTACCAACTTCAGTGCCACAGGTTGCCTCATTTTTACTAGTGTTGTCTTTGGTACCGGTTGTTTTTGTTTCAAGGGTGTGTATTTCCTCAACCATTGGCTTCCACACGCGGACACGAGCATTGATGAACCAATTTGATACCTGCATTGTTCAATTATTTACAGTTTTAGACCATTATTTCAGCAGTACATAACATGAAACAGCTTTAGCAGTCCAGCAAGTATAATTTATCTTTGACCCATGTGGGGCACCTGTTCATGAAACAATGGCAGTCCCTCCCAACATATAACTTTTTTAGGATTCAAACTTGTGTCTCTCTCACACTTACGGAGAATCTGGCGTACCTACCACTATACTAACATCTTGTTACTTTTGGTATAGCAAGTATTTTAACCAAACAGGAAGCCAACCCACACAGCAACTCCATCCCCTCTATAGCATGGAAAAATGAAGAAATTCAGAATGCAAAAAGGTCCCATGACCTCCCAAAGAAAAAGAATCATTTCGGGAGGAACACATCAAAAACTCAAGTTTGGAATGTCAAAGATATATTTGACCCTCACTATGTATGGACCCACTAAGGATATCTTTGTAGGGTAAGATAAGAACAACAATATGTTAAGTTCACACAAAGTTTAATAACTATAACCCTATTAGTGTAAAAAAGTTCCACATATAAGTCTAATCATAATTCATCATCTTGGCATATTATAATTGAATTTAAATTCAAAAAGACAAGATGGCAACAAAATATGATTACATGTTTGACTAAAAACTGTTTCACATTTAGTGTCTAGTTATTTACCAAATTTTTGTTCTGATCTATCATTTTATTTTTCATTTTAAAGAATTATCAAATTATATCATATTTATTAGAATTGAAATGTTACCCTCTCATCCCTTTCCTCCAAAACCCTTAAACATATCCTAAACAGCTAACAATGTGAGAATAAGTCAACTATACCAATTCAATCAACTGAATCAAAAGGCCAACAGGTATAATAATGAAATTCAAAGGACTAGGTCCCCACCTGGTTTCGAGAAAGACCTGTTTGAATAGCCAACATGTGTTTATCAGAGTCTGTGGGGTACCTGAAAAGAAATTCAACAGCCAATAAACCATCATTTTTCAACATCAATTAGCTTTCTTTTTGGAAGAAGAAAACAGAGAAGATTAGCTAGAAAAAGAGACAAACATACGGATGAAGAAAATGCTCAAACAACCAAGCTCTAAGAATCGCCACGGAACGTTCCGGTAATCCTCTCTGGGGCCTCCAAACATGATGCTGTTGGTGTTGTTGTTCAAGAAGGGTCATGGCACCCCTGCTAGATTTGTTCTTTTGAAAGCTTTGTTCCGTGCACCTTACCCTTAATGCCGCATTAGTATCAACTTTACTACTACAACTTGGGTTTGGTATTGTCAAATCCTCTCCCAAGACTTGGCTAATAAGCTTCACCTGATCTGAGATAGAATTGTTTAGGCACCTGAAGTGTTTTGATAATGATTTGAAAGCCATTGACATGTAAGGAGTAGCTGAACTGAGACCCGCCACGGATTCAAATGATGAAACAACCATTTGCATTTGTTGATGGTACTGTTTGTATCTCCTTGTGACCTATTATATATGGGCCCAATAGAATAATAGTGTCAACAAAAATCTCTTAAAAGAAAATTTTGTTAGGAACCAAGAAAAATCTGGTTCACAAGTTTAAAGGGCTACTATGCAAATTAATTTTAGCACATAAAGAATATACTGTAAATAACATGTACTAAATGTTAGTAGTAAAAACATGGTTTATGGGTGGACTAGTTTTATTTAACATGATCGACCATAGAATTGCTGTTAAAAGAATTAAGGAAAACAGCAACTAGCATCAGCATAATGCCAATGATGAAAATATTTCAAATCAATAAAATTACTTTGCCTTTATCTGAAGAACTCATCACAACCAAATTTCAGAAAAGGAAATCTAGCATCCTTTGTAAAGTGTGATGGGGTAAAACATGATAGCATGATTTATTTCCTTTTTTATAACAACCACATCACCTATCATACCTCTTATTTCTCTCTTTTCTTCCTTCACTCTCTTAGTGTTAGTGTGTGTAAAGTGTGAACATAAACTTATTGCCAATTGTATGAAATTAGCAACTGTGGAAATACTGAGTATATTAATGTAAGACACTCTAGTCATGATGATGATAGGAGTAGAGAAACCTTTAAAAATTACACAGCCAATCCCATGGTGATGTCAGTTAGGGGCCTAATATAAATTTTTACTTGAGATAATCAAGAAAAAAAGGACATGTCTTGGTAAACAAATTCCCATCATATCCAAAAAAATCTCTTATTGATGAACTTAGCTACTCAAGTGATTTTACAAGTTGAAAACTTTAACTCCTATTTTAGAATGCCCCCACATTATTTTTATCAATGTGCACAGATTGATTCAATCAAATCATTGAAAGTTACCAAAAATGGAAAAGCATAAAAAGGAATAACGAATCATCCATGAACCGTGAAATAATAAACATTATGGCTATCAACACTCGGACTCTATAACCAAAGGCAACAGCCACTACTGTAATATACATCATTCTACATTAATATATTGTTGGAAATTCAAGCATGACTGCTAAAGTCTGGCATTAGTAAGGGATTGAAATTCTCTGTTCCCTTTTAATTTGGTGTCTTTATCTCTTTTTCACCAATCAAATTGTGTAACGTCATTTAAAAATCACATATGTAAAGTTAAAATTGTCATACTCATGCTTACATGGCACACTTGTATTAGTTGGATAGAAAATTAGACATCAAATTAGTACAGAAGATCTCCATCCTAGTTAAAAATATATTACATGATAACAATACTATGGTTAAAATTTCACTTATCAACTAAAGATTTTTTAGTCAAGATACGGTATCAATCTTACTGATTAGATCTATTTCTTTTTTTTAAGTTCATTAATAGAGATCTCTTGCTCTTTGGGCCCCATCTTCTAACATTTGAATCACCTCACTTGAAGGTCTTCATTTTTAATCTTGACCAAGTTATGCCACGGCCAGTAGTTCATGAGACTAATCTCTCACCCCATGGTTAATGCACTATGCGGTAGGGGGTTAATCAATGAATTTTTTTCCATTCACAATAATTGGGATTTGAACCCCCAACCACTTGAGAGTCTTCTAATTATATAACATAAAATAGAAACTATAGAGGGTTAGGAAAATATATATCAAACTCAATTCATATAGGAGTATTCAACATTATCAATTTCATTCTTCACATTGACACGCATTAAACCGAGTTTTATCTTCACAAGCTAACTTTTCAAAAACCAAGACATGTTGGTTGGTACACACAGCAGTGTAAAAGCATTGGCCCTTTTCAGTTTTTTTCGTAAGAATCTGAACACTTTATGCCTAAACAAATAGATAGGAAAGTAAGTAAGTAAGTGTTTGTAAATCTATTTAAAAACAAAATCAATTCTTCTGTGGTGAGAAGCTTCTTTATTGCATGTTTGGATATACGGTGAAAAACTAGAGTGAAGCAAAAATCACAATGGATAGCCCTAAAAGGTCTTTCACCAGATATAAAAACATGCCTAAGTAGCTTCTGGATTTCAAAATTGATTCGGGAGCAATAGAAGCGGGTCCAAACATGTTATAAACAAAAATATTTGAAGTTTTTCCAAACATGCTATAATAAATAAAATAAAAAAACAGGTTTTAACATGGAAGCAGTGAAAACCGACCTCTTCTTGCATGTACAGAAGCTTTGCTTTCTTCTGTTGATAATCCAGCAGAGAAGAAACACCAGAGCCACTACTTCCAACCCCCCAATCAGCACCGCTAGTTTCATTTGAAACATAGAACATAGATAATGAAGAACCTGAATTGCTAGCTTTTGAAGCAACCCCAGTTTGATTGACAGTGACAGCATCAGCAGAACCACAAGCTTCCCCAGAAGTGACCCTCACAGAAACATCACATCTTTTGCCCAATTTTGGACCAGATACACAACAACAGAACTCATCTAACAAATCTTGAGAAGTTTTCAAAAACCTTGAACTCTTGAGAATAGTAGCATAGCCAGTGAAAGGGCCAAGGGGACCCACATTTCTAAAACTAGTCCTTGAAGCCATTTCTTGTGGTGATTTCCCACAATCTCTAGAAACAAAAGACCCTTCTTCAAACTGAGAAACACAAGCATTTGATGATGAGAGTGATAAAGATAAGCTCTGAGGATTTGAATCATCAACCTTTTTGTCAGTGAAACACACAGGAATATGATTAGGATTAGTCCACCCAAAACGCAATAATTGATTTGGGTGATTTTGATTTCCAAAGCTTGGTTGGTGTTGTTGATCAAGTTCACTGGAATCTCCTACCCAAATTCCTTGGCCATTTTGCTGCATCAGTGAAGCTGATTTAACCACATCATTCAAAGCACTATGATATGAAGCAGAGTGATTCTGCACCATAATATTAGCATCTAGAACATTGTTAGGCTCAGAAGCAAGAAAATTGTTGGTATTGGTGTTGGTGTTGCTTGCATAGTTTACAATACTCCAATCACTGGTTTGATGAGGAAATGAAGCATATTGATGCTGCATCATTAGCCTATTTGGTTCACCTAGTTCATGATACTCTAAACTTGGAGAAGGATTTGAAGTGGTGGAGAAGTTGGGAATTTCTGATGAATAAATTGCCGGTGGCTCATCAAGCATGTTGTTGGCATTTCTAACATTTCTTACTTGAAGAAGATCCATATTGTTGAAGCCTTGGTGTGAAGACAAGTGTTCCAGATTGTGAGGGAACTCTTGATAATGGTGGGAAACGTTCTGGATTCTCAGTTTATCACGGCGGAATTGCTGTGCTACATGAGAATCAGGCCTTGAGCCACTCATTGCAACCCAGCAATACTTTACCAAAGCTTCTTAAACAACTGGTAGTGAAGGCCTTAAGCTCATATTACTCACCTGCAAGAGGAACATATATATTCAACATTACTCATGCATGTTTGAAGAATCTTCTAAAATTGATAAAATCAATTCTAAGCAAACAGAAATTCTATTAGTTTCGGTGTCAGAATTGATTCTGGACAAAAAAAAAGTTGATTATTATAGGTTAATTTAGGGAAAATTTTAGGAAGATGCTTACATAACTAGCTTCTATCTAAGAGTCAAAATTAATCGAGAAAAATAAGCTAATCCAATGATATTATTATAGATTTCATTGAAGGAACAAGAATGAATTCATGATAAAAAACACACCCCCCACTATATAATTTGAGAAATATTTCATTTCAATTTAATGTCTAAAAATTGCACTATTGACAAACAAAGAGAGAGGGAAAGATAAACTGGTGTGAGAGGGAGACAGGAAACTACCATAATAAATGAGATAATAATAATAATAATTACATGAGAAAGGGGAAGACAAAACTGAGAGTGAAGAAGCAGGTCCAGCTTCAGTTGTTCTACAATATTCTCACACCTTTTACAGGCTCAAATAAAGCAACTTGCTCTTGTTTCCCTTCTCAAAGTGTCACAACCTTCATCACATCACACTGTAACAAAATCAAAACTTCTTCAAGCTAGCTCTTGGCAGACGCACGTAACCTCTCAGTGGCACGTGTAGGGAGTGAAACCCTAGTTGTTGTTGTGCTCCATTCCAATGGATCTAGCTGAACAACAACTTACAACTCTAAGCTAGCTAGCTAGCATCACCGTTCCACATAGAAGCCTTCCCTTCTGAAAATACAAAATGAAATAAAATAATTCTTTTTTTGAAAAAAAGCACCACACGTGCAGAAACAATAACAAGAAAAAGCAAGAGACACAGATACGTACGAATATGTATGTGTGAAGGGGGAAGAGCCAAGAAAAGAAAGAAAAGTTGAAGGTTTTTAGTGGCGTAGTAGGTGTGGACAAGGCCGTGAGACTGAGGAACGAGTTAGGGTATGTATGGTGAGCGATGGATAGAGATAAAAGAAGCTAAAAGCTACTATACCAAGATGAGCTAGTAATATATAATAGCAAATGCAAATAAAGATAAGAAGAAAAATATGTGTGAATAATCATTACTCGTAGCAAGACCAATACCTAGGGACGTAGTAGTGTTTGGTACACTACACTACACACGAACGAAGACGACAATGATTATTATGATGGATCCTGGGCCGTTAGGTTTGACGTTTGAATTAACGTAAGTATATAAAGTGGCAGTTAAAAGCAGGTTAAATCCACGCTAGCTATAGCACCTGAAAAAATGGGGAGCTGTCTTCAACATTCATCAACCTGTGTGGTTGGGGCCCCTCCATTTTGATCCTGGCATCCTTCCATTTCCCATATATATTCCCTGTATTTTCATTTTTCACCTCTTATTCATATATTTGTCATGTGTTTTCAAACTCTCTAGTAGATCTGTCCCTTCGTACGATGCAAATGGAGTTTTCATTCTTGATTCTTGATTAGTAGTGGCTTTGACGATCAAACTTTTTTCTTCTTATTAAGTACCTCTTATCTCTTTGATCTCATGAAAAACATTATTTTACTGCTATGATGTGATGTGATACTGTATCAAAACTGTCCATTTTCTATCAGTATAATATTCTTATGTGAATCTTAAAAAGTGCTTCTGTAAAAAACTTGTCCTCCACAAAGAAAATTTTGGTTTAGAAATATGAAAAGATTTTATGCAAATTAATTTTATCATATGAAAAATATTTTTCCATGCTTCAAAAAATGGCGGCTATTCATCAGTTTGGATTGATTTGAAGTGCCAAACAAAACCGTGACTTAATTGATTTAAATTTATTTAGTTAAACACTTCACTTAATTTTCAACCCGAATCAAACCAATTAAAATCAGTTCAGTTCTCAAATTTAGTTTTGTTAATTCTAACCAACCTGATCATCTTAATCAAATTTGTTTCATATTAACATTTATATTTATACTTTTTGAATGAGTTCAGAATATTCACCGCTGACAATAATGACTAATTCTCTAGTCGCAATATATTTACACCTTTTAAAATTTAAATTTATAAGTCTTTTCAATTTTTAATTTTTAAATCATTTTTTTAGAGCTCGAGCAATTTATTAAGAGTTATCTATTTGACCCTAGAAAAAACTGGATTAAAACAACTAATTAAGTGAATCAATAATATTTAAGGGTGGTTAAAATAAATCCTGAAACCACCTAAGAGTATAATTATTTAACCCAATTTTATCGGCTTTTTTTTTTTTAATAATACAAAAAAAAAAATTGCAAAATAACTTAGAAAAAAAAAGATTTAGGGAACTATGGCACTTTGTGCCATGCTGGACGGTGGGCCTCACCTGACACGGAAGTCGCATGCTTTAATGCGCTTCGTGTTCAGGAATCGCATAAAGATATGCGACTTTCCACTCCGGAAATCGAAGCATTTATTGCGATTCCCCTTTCTGTGCAGGTTGCTGGGGAGCAGGGGAGCAGGGTAGCAGGGCTAGGCGTAGGACACAGAATACACGGGGAGTCGCATTGACTACAGCGACTCCCACGAGCCGCAAAGTCAGCTGCGACTCCCATGCATGGGAGAAACGTGGCAAGGGACTCGCAGCCCTCCCTGCGAGTTGTGAGCCCTTAAATGCCACACCATAACACATTTCCTTCACTCCTCTCACTCCCTCTCAACCTGAATTTTCTTCAACCTCTTCTCATTATTTTCTTTCTTCAACATCTTCTCATTCTCACACAGTGCCTAAACCATTTGCAACCTTTTCTCAAAAACTCCCACTCATTATCTACAAGGTTTAAAGAACTCCCTCACTCCTCAAGTTCAAGCAACTCATCTCCACATATACCACCCCCTTCAAATATCCTCACTTTGGTTAGTACATGTTTAGTGTTTTCTATATAGTATTGTTGTTTTTAAATTATTTTTTAAACATTTAGATATGTATGCGGTTAGGAGGTTTAAATGTTTATAAATATTGATGGCACAAAGATTATTATTGTTTTTCTTAATGTCCATGCTATTATTATTTAGAAAAAAACATAGGTGTTGGCGGGTATGTAAAAAATACATAGTAACTTGTATGAAATTATTTAGTTTAAACCTTAGTTAGGAATATAAATTTTGTACACAAGTTTAGTAATGTGTAGGAATAAATTTTTGAATTGATTATGGTTAGAAATATAAATTTTGTAGAATTGTTTATACTGTAAAAAAATTTGTGTAGACAACTTTGGAAATGTTAGTTCCTTATGAATAATTTGTTATTATTTTAGAAATATTTTTTACAAATATTCTGTAGACTTTCATTAGTTTAGAGAATGTTGATTTGTTAGGAATAATTTTTTAGGATTGGTTAAGGTTAAAAACATCAATTTTTTAGAATTGGTTGTCGTTAAAAATATAATTTTTGTAGACTAGTTTAGAATTGTTAATTCCTTATGAATAATTTGTTATTATTTGTAAATATTTTTTGCAAATAATTTGTAGACTTTCATTAGTTTAGAGAATGTTGATTTGTTAAGAATATTTTTTATAATTGCTTAAGGTTAAAAACATCAATTTTTAGAATTGGTTGTGGTTAAAAATATAATTTTTGTAGACTAGTTTAGAATTGTTAATTCCTTGTGAATAACTTGTTATTATTATTATGTAAATATTTTTTGCAAATAATTTGTAGACAATTTTAGAGAATGTTTATTTGTTAGGAATAGTTTTTAGTATTGGTTGTGGTTAAAAATATAATTTTTCTAGACAAGTTTAGAATTGTGAATTCCTTATGAATAATTTGTTATTATTATTATGTAAATATTTTTTGCAAATAAGGTGTAGACAAGTTTAGAGAATGTTTATTTGTTAGGAATATTTTTTAGAATTGCTTAAGGTTAAAAACATCAATTTTTTAGAATTGCTTGTGTTTAAAAATATAATTTTTGTAGACTAGTTTAGAATTGTTAATTCCTTATGAATAATTTGTTATTATTATTATGTAAATATTTTTTGCAAATAATTTGTAGACAATTTTAGAGAATGTTTATGTGTTAAGGAATATTTTTTAGAATTGCTTATGGTTAAAAACATCAATTTTTTAGAATTGCTTGTGTTTAAAAATATAATTTTTGTAGACTAGTTTATTGCCAATTATTAATTTCGCATGTAATTTGATTGTAGGGAGGTATGGCGAATGAAGCGTACATCTACCCCGGCCCTCTAAGCACGACTCTCCTGCACCTACAGGACAAGCATGTCTCGAATTATGTCTGGAATGAACAACCCAACAGGATACTCCATGTGAGAAAACCGGCGGTGAACCGTCTTGGGGTTCCAGAGTTGATCGTTAGCCGACTCCAACGTGCTGGGCTGTACGAGGTCGCACTCGTTAGGAACCAACCTCTGGACAAGGAGTTGATATCTGCCATGGTGGAGCGTTGGAGGCCAGAGACCCACACCTTTCACATGCCATTTGGGGAAGTGACGATCACGCTACAGGATGTGGCGGTGCTCCTCGGCCTGAAAGTAGATGGCCTTCCTGTTACCGGTAGCACCTGGCAAAACTGGCCACTACTCGTGCAGAATATGCTAGGAGAGGCTCCTCCCCCAGATGCTATTAAGGGAGGTGTAATTAAGTTGTCATGGTTGAGACAGGTCATGGCGAACATGGTTGTAGACCCCGACGATGATGAAATGTTGGACCGATACGCTCGAGCATTCATTCTTGTTTTGCTTGGGGATTTTATGTTCATCGACCACACAGGAGCCAGGATATCAATGCGATACCTCGCATTGCTGGGAGATTTTGACCAAGCGGGTCTGTACAGCTGGGGATCTGCATTGCTTGCTCATCTATACCATGAGTTGTGTGCTGCAACCGACCAGGGGAAAGCCGAGATCGCAGGCTATACATATCTTCTCCAACTATGGGCGTGGGCAAGGATACCCGGCATTGGTCCCCAGATGCCGGAACTTGATGCCATCGTCGGACATCCACTGGCTACTAGGTATGATCTTTATCTTTTTACATTTCCATTTTAATTTTTGGTACACTTTATTTTCCTACCGTTGTTGATACATGCCTCTTAATTGCGTAGGTGGAATGACGTTCCGGAGAGCTACGAAAGGCTCTCCATTGACGAATACCGCACAATAATGGACACACTGCGCAGCAATGAGGTTAGTTACTAGTAAAGTTACTCGAAATAACCTGGTTACTGTTGAGTTGTAACTTCTCGTGAACTCTCCTCTTCAAGCGTTCGAAAGAAATTCCTCGTTTCAGATATATGGCCTTTGTCGAACCTTCGAACATAACGCCTTGCCCGCCTTCGTAAGCCCTGCCGTTGTAGTACACAAAGACAATTTGTTGATCCATCCCGGAAGTTACAGGTTCACTCGCCTCAAGGTTCCTACAACCAATATCAATCGAAATTATTCTTTTGCAATAAACAGCGAAATTTCTAATTAAAACAAGAAAGTTTGTAAAAATTGACAATAAACATGGATATTGTATATTTATAGGGTTTGGGGATTTGTTGGTTAGGGTTCAATATTTGGGGTTTAGGATTTGAGGGTTTAGTGTTTAGGGTATAGGGTTTAGGGTTTGAGGTTTAGGGGTTTGGGGTATAATGCTTAGGGTTTGGGGTTTAGGGTTATGGGTTATGGGTATAGTATTTATGGTTTATGGTTTATGGTTTGGGGTTTGGGGTTTAGGGTATAACAATAAAATTAAAAATAAAATTAACAATACAATCTAATATTTCTAAACAATAAAAATATACATTATTATTCCTATACAATAATTAAAACTTTAATGTTTCCAAACAATAAAATTATTATTATTATTTCTAAACAATAAAATTAACTTGTTATTTCTAAACAATAAACATATACATTATAACACCTACACAATAGTTACAACAACATTACTATATCTAGACTATAAAATTTCTTAACTTAGTTTAAAAAACCTACACTTTTAACCATTAACAATTACAAATTGTATTACTAAATGCTATATATTTTACATGGTAACCATCACTTATTATTATTTCTAAATAATAAAATTAACTTATTATTTCTCAACAATAACAATATACATTATGCTTCCATCACAATAATTAAAACTTTAAAAATTTCTAGACATTTATATTTCTAATATTGGTCTAAAAAATCTACACTTTTAACCATTAACAATTTTAAATAATATTATCAAATGCTATATATTTTTTACATGCTCACCAACACTTATTATTATTTCTAAACCATAACATTAACTAATTATTTCTAACCAACTATTAAAACTCCTAAACAATTCAAAACAACACATTGATTATAAACAGTAATAGTATAACAAATAATTCCTAACAAATTAACATTTTCTAGACTTATAAAATTCATACTTTTCACCATAAGCGATTCTATAAAATTTATACATACAACCATAACCAATTCGAAAAAATATTCCTAACAAATTCACATTACTAAACTTGTGTAAAAAATTTATATTCCTAATTATGGTTCAAACTCAATAATTTCGTACAAATTACTACCTTTTTTTAACATACCGGCCAACACCTATTTTTTCTAATTACTAATAAACATTTACAACTCCTAATAGCTCTAAACTTGGACCGAAAGATCTATATTTCTAACCAACGGAACAATAAAATTAAAACTCCTAACCGCATACATATCTAATCGGTAAAAAATTAAAAACAACTATACTATAAAAAACACTAAACAAGTACTAACCAAAATGAGGAGAGTGGAAGTTCTTCCAAAACTTGTAGATGATAAGTGGGTGTTCTTGAAAAAGTTGTAGATAATGAAGAAAATGATTTTTTTTTTGTGAGGGAAAATAGTGGAAAAATTATAGGGAATTTCAGAAATAAGAAGAGTGAGATAGGAGAGTAATTTGAGGTAATTTGAGGGAATGTACGTGTGCTATTTATAGAATAGGCCAGCAAAGCAAGTCGCAGTGGACCCCGCGACTCCTGTTGCACGTGTCAGCCATGCACAGGAGTCGCATGCTTTTGTTCGACTCCTGGGTGGCACACCAAGTCGCATTAAAGGCTGCGACTCTATCGTCCTGTCCTGTCAAGCAGCCTTTGTCCCCCAACTGTGCTCCAACCGCATTTAATGCTGCGATTCCCCTCAGCTGTGCTCCAATCGCATTTAATGCTGCGATTCATACTTCCCAGGCCAAGAATCACATCCTTTTCTGCGATTTCCCCTCAGCTGATTCCTACTCAGCATCCCACATGGCACAAAGTGCCATAGTTCCCTAAATCTTTTTTTTTTCTGAGTTATTTTGCAATTTTTTTTTTGTATTATTAAAAAAAAAAAGCCAATTTTATCTACTATATCATTTACACAACCTCATTTATTAATAGAGAAAATGGTCTTGAGAAACAAACAATCACAAGTAGCGCCAAAACCCCACACAACAAGAAGACACCCCAAGAAAGGAGCCACAACACCCATTAGAAATTACTAGTATCTTTGATCATCTCAGCTATCAAGTCTAATTAGTATTATATTCAAAAAGGATATTAATTAGTTATGACTAGTTTTTTTTTTTACATATTAGTTATGTCAAGTTATAATTATTAAAAACTTAATATTGATTAACATTTAAAATTGATTTGACTATTATATAAAATTATTAAAGAAAAAAAATCTTTCTACTTGCACCGACTTAAAATTCAAGATTTCCATTAAAGTGATGATTAAATTATTAAAATAACGACTATCTTTTATATAGAGATGATGAGTAGAACCAAAACAACCCAGTTTAAATTAGAGTAATTTGATTCGGATTTACTAAAAAAATTAAAAAATGATCAAACCAAAGTAATTAATTTTGATCGGTTTATATTTTATTTTACCTTAAACTCGAACTAATGAAACATGAATAGACTAGTTTTTAACATGCTCCACCGTAAAATTTTCATTTTTAAAGCAAGTCCTAAAAATGATTTTGGATAAATTAATTAATGTGGTATTTAATAAATTAATCATATATCATTTCTCCCTCTTTTTATTTTTCTATTATAAAATTTGAGTGTGCATGAATTTTTTAATCGGTTATTATATTGTATTAAGACACTATCTATAACTTAAATAAGATGAAATTAATATCCGGCACTTGCATGTCAAGGTGCTGCTTGGAAAGGAAAGCAAGAAATTCATATGCAGCTTAGTTCATCTTTTAGCATGTACCACACCTATCTGCACCTCGTGTGTTAATTCGCTTCACGGGGCACATGGGTAATTCGAACTCCTTCTCATTTTTCGTGTGGAAGTTCTCATGAGATCATAGATTTGGTCAAACTCAGCTGCATGTAGGTGGTACTGAGAAATCAAACCAGCATTAACTATCTTCACAAGGTCTAGAGCATCTATTTCACAGAGGTTCAGAGGAGAGACAAATCCATATTATTTCTTTAAAGAAATAATATTTAGGGTGTCAAATCTAAACGCGTGTGAGAGTGTTTTTCAGATTTTGATTGGATGGAAAACCAATTAGCAAGTACTAAAAGCAAAACATGTACTCCCTCCGTTCCTAATTAACTGTCACTTTAAGGTTTTGCACATATATTAAGGAATTGTATTAATGTTCTTGTTTTTATCAAAGTTACTACCTAACTTCCTAATATACCCTTTATTTTTCTTCTTAATTTAGACTCTTTAATTTCCTATCATCATTAATTAAAGGGTATAATTGGTAAAACATAATTAATACTCCCTTGAACTTTGTAAAGTGACAGTTAATTAGGAACAGAAAATGGATAAAAATAGTGACACTTAATTAGGAACGGAGGGAGTAATTTTCAGATAATTAAAAATAAGAAAAAAATTTGTCAATAAAAACAGCCTATTTTACATTGACTAAAAATACATTTAAACCTAATTATTATTATTTTTATGTGGTTTACTTTATATTAAATATGTCAATAATTATCTTAATTGTTTTTGGGAGTTACGAGTATCTATTTATTACCGGTGATCGCGACTTTCAAACTCTTAAGCTTCCATTTAATTAACTGGTTGGCCTTTTTTGTGTCAAGGGGGTGTGATGAATAGACTCATGGCTTGACCGGGTTATCACTCGGGGTAAGTCGGGAGGTACAACATTGTTTTGTTGTGGAGTGAAATCATTAAAAAGACCCCGTCGTTGCACATTTGGTCTCATAGTTTTGGCTATTGATGGATTTATTTTCCAACTTTTTGAGCAGATTTAGCTATCAAAATTTTATTCTTATAAATCAAGTTTCTCTATCATTATTATTCTACTCAAAACTCTTACATTCTCCTTTTTAAATAATTACTAAAAAATTAAATCAATTTAATGTTATTCTCATCAAAACTCATTCATAAGAATATTAAATTTCAATAAAAAATAAAAAATCTCAATTTTCAACATATTTAGACTCAGGTCTCATATAAGGATGACAATTTTCACTTGTATATGAGGATCCCACAAAGATTGCCCCATTTAGGACCCCAATCTTGAGAAAATTCTCAAGATGAAAATCCCCGAACACAAACCCAGTCTCTCTACCTTGCGGGTCTCGTCCCATATATATAAATAAAAATACAATAATACATTTAATAAAAATTGAATAAATAAAAATTATAAAAGGCCATAAGCATAACCAATGATAAAAAACTAAAAAAATCAATAAGAAATATTTTTAGCTTGCTTATAATAAATACTTCACTTTTTGAATGAGTTATGTGTAAGGGGGTATTTTGAGTGTTGAAATTCATATTTAGATGAACTGGATGTAGATTTTTACATTTTAATTTTTTTTGGTAGCATTCACATATAGTGTGATGAATTACAATTAATATTACTTAAACCTTTTTTATATATTTGTATTGAAATTGAAGTGATTGCATTATCATTTATGATTTTTAAATTTATTAGATAACATAATTTATTTTCTATATTTAATTTTTTTAATGATGTGTTGGGGATTCCCGTGGAAATCCGTGGGGAGGTGGAAAACGAGAATGAGTCCAAAATTCTCCGCATTATGGGGATGGAAACAGGGACATATGAGGAAAGCAGGGAAGAGAGTGGGAAAGTACTCCGTGCTCGCTATGTCCCGCCCCATTGTTATTCCTAATCTCATATTTATATCAAAACCCTTCAAATGTTATTAAAAACAATTAATAGAAAATAAAAGAGTTGTCTAAATGATTCTAAGTAAAATTTGGGATAAATTATCATAATTTAAGATAATTTAGTTTGTGAGGCATGATATTGTTAATTAAATTAATGGTATTCGATTAATTTAACACTATTATGTAAGCATCTGTTTAAGGTGAAAGGAAATTGTTGAGGTTGATACTTGATAGGATGAAAAGAAGAAGAAAAAGAAAAAAACAAGATCGAGGGAGGGAAGTGGAGATTACGTCACCTGCGATTGTACCCTGCGTGTTGTATTAATTTCATTGGATAGACGCAGAGAAGAGTGAGTGTTTTGGGTTTTCGAACCAAACTCGATCAAGTTGTGAGTTGTGAATTGTGATTGTGAATCAGATCTTTTGCTTAACGACAGTGATTATTTGCCGTTTACCGATAAAATGAAAAGCTGGTCTGGTCTGGTCACACTAAATTCCTAGCTACCATATAAAGCCTGTCATTCATTATTCTACTCTTTCCCAGTTCCCTACCCCAAATCAAACCAATACTCTGTTTCTGTCCCGTCCCGTGCCACTGTTTATTACGCTGTGTATTACAGCATATCCAAAGCTCAAATCTTCAATAGGGTGCTGTGTGGTGTATTACTGTCTTAGGTAGTGTTTGACCCAACTTTTTTTTGACTTTTAAGTTGCTTTTAAGATAAGTTGAGCCAAACACAATTTTGTATAAGATCTTAAAAAATAAGTTACTTTTAAGTTACTTTTTTTTTTACATATAAAATGTTGAAAAGTAACTTTTAAGTAAAAAGTTAACTGAGGGAGCTTTTTTCTAATAAGTTACTTTTTTCACTTCCTACCGCCCCGGCCACCACCGCCTTCGGCCACCACCACCACCGCCTCCAGCCACCACCGCCACCTCCAACCACCACCGCCACCTCCGACCACCACCACCTCTGGCCACCACCATCTCTGGCCACCACCACTGCCACCTCCGACCACCACCACCACCCCTGACCACCACCACCACCTCCAGCCACCACCACCGCCTCTAGCCACCACCACCACCACCTTCGGCCACCACCACCGCCTCTGGCCACCACCACCGCCTCCGACCACCACCACCGCCTCTGGCCACCACCACCGCCTCCGACCACCACCACCACCACCTCCGGCCACCACCTCCGCCTCCGTCCACCACCACCACCTTCGACCACCACCGTCGCCTTCGACCACCACCACCACCTTCGGCCACTACCACCGCCTCTGGCCACCACCACTGCCTCCGACCACCAAACAACTTTTAACTTAAAAGTAAAAAAAACGAAAACTGGCAAACAGTTTTTGCCTTTTTTTTTAAGATCTTATTGTGAGCTTTAACTTAAAAGTAACTTTTAAGTTAAAAAAAAGCTGGGTCAAACGCTACCTTAGATGACTTTTACTCGCTACGTACTACCAACCACATTGTAATGACTTATAAGATAAGTCTCAGTGCAAATTTTGGATTGATAACTTATTTTACTTTTAATTAGACTCATAATATATAATATATTTATATCATTTATTTTCACATAATATTAAATTAAATTAAACTAATATTTCAGTACAACATAACTCATACTTGAATGAGAGAAAAAAATGATATTTAATTTAAAATTTTGCTTTTGGTGAGGAACGAGTTAAGTCACGGAACTTAAATTTAAGCAATAAGTCATGTCATGTTATTCCACTCCAATGGTGATGTATTGTAAGGTCAAGGTCTTATTTTAAGTTCTTATATAAGATCTCTAATTAGTCCAACTTCCAAACAATGGCGGGAACGCGGAGACTCTAGAGTATTGAAATTGGAGTAACGGCTAACAGCGTATGATGTTTTTTTTATAAGCATTCGGCCGACAGTTATGAAATTAACTCCTTAAGGTTGTGAGATCACGTAAAGTTGTAAACTTTTCATGACAAATATTTCTTCATAGTATCGTTCACGAACCAAAACTTATGGTGTGTTTGGTTTCACGTTTGGAGAGACTAAACGTGGATCTAGCAATCAAAAAACAACTATTTCTTGCTTCTGGAAACGTTGATTTAGTCCAAACGTAGATCATGAGTGAGTTTTCCAAACATGCACTTAAACTAAATGCTGAAGGAGTACAACTATCTACCAAGTGTACTACATGTTGTTGGTAGCTTATGATGTTTTTAATCCACGAGTTCTAATACATAAAATTAGAAATATAATTCATTTAATAACAATCAGGTTTATTAACAATTAGGAGATATTAAAGGAGAGTTTTCTCTCATTGTTTCATTCCTTAAGTTTCGGGCTCAATTGTTCATCAAGTTTTATTTATTTCGAAGTATTATTTTATTTATATTTAATTTTTTATTCTTATTCTATATAAGAGAAATGTCAAGTAGAAAACGAAATGTTAGAATTACTTGATTATGAAACTCATAAATAATTTCACAACTCAAAAAGCTTTTTTTTAAAAAAAAATTACAGTTCAAATATCTCGAAGACTAATATAAACAAATGATAATTTATATGATATATTAAGTTTCTTTAAGATTCTTATTAAAAATAAAGTAATTTTAACATTTTTGTTTTAGGCTCCAAAGTGTCTATACACGGCCCTGCTATAAATGTCTATCATTTTATAGTTAGATTTGATAATAGTATGCAACACCTATAATTTTTCGGTCCCGCCGCGACATACACGTTCAAACCGCCACCAAACGTGAAGACTAAAATAAATTTTTTTAGCGAGGGCTTTGAACCTCTAAAATATAAATTCGTCAATTTATGGTGGTCTCAGCAACATTCCTAAACCGTCATAAAAAAATATTTAGGACTCGTTTCGTATGTGGTATAGTATAATACTTTATAATATAAGGTCTTATAATTTAGCCTGTTAAAAATTTAAATATCTAGCGTTTCATCATACACTGTAGAATTTCTTATATCATTTTAATTAATACAACCCCATATTTGGCTAAGTATTGAATAACGATAGATAGTATAAATATTCAATGTTTTGATGAAAATTATCTTTAATTAAAAACATATTACTTTTTATTTTTGCTGATGGAGAGTTGGTAGTGGTGGCAACGATAGTGTTGTAGGGCGGAGGTGATAACAATGGCAGTGGTCGAGGGTGGTGGTGGTGGTGGCGGAGGAGGGTGGTTGTCGCGGTGGTGGTTATGGTGGCGGTGGAGGGTGCAGTGGTGGCGGCGATGATGATGGAAGATGGTGGTGGTGGTTGTGGCGACAATAGCGGTGGTGGAGGATATTATTCGTGGTGTAGAGTGGCAGTGGGGTGGTGGTGGCGGTAATGGCGTTGGCGACGACAATGGTGGTGGTTGTGGTGATGAGTGGCAGCGACGGTAAGTGTCACGGTGGTGGTGGTCGAGTTGTTAGTAGTGGTGGAGTGCAGCGACAATGGTGGTGATAGTGGCATCAATGGCGGTGACGATAGTGGAGGGTGATGGTGGTGGCGGGGGTTCGCATGTGACAATGGTGGTGATGTCAGTGGTGGTCAATTAATTTGTTTCAAGTAACTTATACGTACAATTTTATCAGACTTTATCCCATATCTAATAATCAATCATTTTAATAATGATGGATAGACATATACAATACAAAATCAAAAATAAATGAGATGCAGTGGTGGAGTGGTGGTGAAAACAATAATGGAGGGTTTAATTTGTATTAAACTAGCATAAATATTCTTGTGTAGTTCTTTCACCTTTTTCCATTGAACATACTCTATCGTTTTCCCTCACCTCAATTATATGCATATTGACATTTTTCCTTGTGATTGTTCTCTTGGCCATGATTGTGTTACTAAACTAGCATAAATAATGCATAAAAAATAATTGACAATATTATATTTGACATGTATAAATGAAAAACGAAAGTAACTATAAAAAGAAAAGACTACAAAAGGAACAATCCCTAATAAAGTTCACTACTATAAAGGTTTTAAATTATATATAGTGAGGTCATACAATCACATCAGTAGTACTAGTACAGAAACTCTATAAATATATGTATATAGGTTCCTAATTTGCAGATGGGGTTGGGAGGGACACCTTGAAACCATTCCGGTTCCAGGCCCGGTTCGCTGTCTGTCTGATTGACCACAGCGAGTACTCATGTGCATGTCCCAGTTCCTGTCCCTGTCTATCTATCTATCAATCTTTCTTTCTTTTCCTATCTATCTATCTATCTATCTCAATATTATTATATATATAGCTTCTGTTCTGCTATTTAATTTCTTTCTTTTGCCACTCGGCTTTCCCTCTATTCACGCCACTGCCACTCCTCTTGTTCCTCCAGGCCCCAACGTACGCCAAACACTGTCCTTTCCAACATTTATCACACAGACACTCCTCGTTTTTTTAGTGTAAATGCTCCTTAACTAGGCTTCTCCTTCCACCCGAATAGTAAAAACAATATAAATACTTACTCCGTCCCCATAAGTCAATTATTTTGTGTTTTTTATTATAAATATAAGTATTTTTATAACATCTATTTAGGATTAATTATTTATTATCATGCTTACTCTTATGTTTAATACTTAATATTCAAAAAAATTCATGTTTTATTTCCAATATCATTAAGCACAGTGGAATGTTAATATGGATAGAGATTTTTATATGAGAATAATTTGGAAAAAGTAAAAAAACTATAAATTTATTACTAGTAACTAATTTTAACTATTTTCTTAATTTTATAGAATTAGGTAAAAATAACTTATAAGAGACGGAGGGAGTATGATTTATTCACACTCATCTTTCTCTCTCTTTGAGTGTACACGACCACAACACCCAACTCTTCCCACCACCCTGCCTCTCATTTGAATCCGCCGTCAACCTCCACCCTCTACCAACACCAAGGTCTCTGCCCCCACCTCCGAATCTCCTTCATAATCCCCTTTCCCCCCTCATACCCCCAAAATTCCCACCCCACCGACTACAAGCAGCAAAGAGAGGCACGAGCTCCATGTTGAACCGACTCTTTGACTTCGTCAAGATTCGCCACCACCCTCTTTGTACCAAAGCTCAACAATGTTGTTCTTTTGGTGGGGTTTTTGCAGCGAAGCATGCAAAGTTACACTCTACATCCTTACGGTGGGGTTTTACTGTGTCAAACCACAATTTTCGTTGTTGTTGTTTTCTATGTCATTGTCATGCTCTGTGTCACGCCATGCTTTGCTTCGCTAAGATGCTATTCGTTGTTGTGCTCACCAACAAGTCACCTTTTTTAGTTCATTATATTCTTAAAGTGGGCTAACCCGTCAAAATGTGTGTTGGGTTGAGACTTTCAACTCAAATGCCAAAAGTGAGTCAACCCAATCCACATTTCGGCAAGTTAATGGTGAGTTGGGCCCGCTCCGCCAGCCCATATTGTCACCCCTAAGTACGTATCAATGTCCTTCGATGAGAAGGAAATAATGTGACTAGTGGCTCACTGGTGTAAGCCATGAAAGTGACGGTAAGAGTGGCGATGATGGCATGCGAAATGAAAGGAAAAAAATGGTGGATGGATTAGAGGTATTTTGGGAAAATCAAAATACAGGGATGGTGTGGGGGTAAAAGGGGGTTGGTTGCAAAAGCAATACTTCTTTCTTTCTTGGGTAACTAAGTGTTAAACAAACAAATATCCCAAAAGTTTAAGCTATTCAGGATGAGCCATATGAATGGTTTTATATTATATTTTAATATGCCCCTACCATGTGCTGAAATTTAACTTCATTTTTTATTAGAAGAATTGAGGGCGGCGAAGATCGAACTCTAGATCAGTTAGTCATAGAGGTTCTGATACCATGTCAAACAACTAATTACCCAATAGCTTGAGTTTTTGGGCTCATTCATTTACACTTTACTTTTCTTTTTCATCTCATTTCTACTTATCTTCCTATCTCTCTCTTGTATTTCTATCACATCATCCATCACATTTCTCATTTCTGTTCATGTATCTCTGTGTGTGGAGTGTGTACAAAACAATTTTTTTTCACTACTGAAAAGCCATCAATTAACCGCAAATCTAGAAATCCGAATGGAGGTAGGTTGACAGGCCCGTCAGTGGGTAATTGATGAAAAACAATTACATTAGTGATGACGGCCCACTTAACGAAGAAAATTGGTTGAACAAATAGCTCGAGGCCCTCTATTGTATTTGTGCGGTTGGGTCAAAGCCTGCTGGGAAAGCATTTTGGGCCGTGCAATGTGGGAAGCAGGTAGCAGTCTCGTTGTGAAAACGCAAAACAGCCAGCCGCCACGCCTAGTTTAAATCGTTGACTTCAGGCAGTCTTTATCGTGCACACGCATGATGATGATGGTGATGATGATGATGATTGGAACCGAATTATTTGAAGAACGCCCCAGAAGACATAAGAGGAAAAAAGCTAAAAACAAAATAATGAGTCTTGATCATCTTAACCATCACAGTCACACATTGTTGAATCTTCAAAGTTCAAAATCCAATTGACCCACCCAAAACGCTTCTCTTAATTTTGTTCCTTATTATGTGCAAGACCAAAATGGCGATCAACGCCACCAGTCCAACCTCGACCCCAATAACCCAAACCAACAATTCCCAGAGGACACCATCATCATCATCGATGCCCGCCGCACGTGCTGCCTCGGCCCCCGTCTCATTCTCCGATCACAACCCTTCCACCTCCTACGCCAGCACCGGCGCCTCCACAGGCTACCGCCTCTCCTCCGAGAATTCCATCTCCAGCAGCAGCCGACACTCCCTCCAGACCCTCCCCCTCCCGGAAAACCCCAACATCTACGACTTCTCCGAGATCCGCGCCGCCACCAACAACTTCCTCTCCAAGCGCCACTCATCCTCCACCCCTTGCTGGCGCTGCATCCTCCGCGGTGCCGACGTCATCGTCTTCCAGCGCAAGCTCCGCCGCAAGCTCAACAACCTCCGGGAGCTTCTCTCCGTCATATGCCGCTGCCACCACGTCAGCATCGTCAAGCTCCTCGGCGCATCCATCTCCGGCGACCACGTCTACCTCGTCTACGACTTCGTCGCCGGAGCTAACCTCTCCGACTGCCTCCGCAACGCCAGGAACGTGAACTTCACCGTGCTCTCCACCTGGATTTCTAGAATGCAGGTCGCCGCGGATCTCGCCGACGCACTCGATTACGTTCACAACAAGAACGGCGTCAGCATCGACTTCGTCCACAACCACATCAGGAGCAGCGCCATCATCGTCACCGAGCCCGGTTTCCACGCTAGGGTTTGCCATTTCGGCGCCGCGCAGCTCTGCGGCGAGGTCGTGCCAACAATCGCCAGCGAGAAATTGGGGGAAATCGTGGAAGAAGAGCCACCGCCGGTGAGGCGGACGAGGAATGCCGAGATGCAATTCGAGGGCGTGAGGGGGTACATGTCGCCGGAGTATCAGGCCACCGGAGTGGCGACGCAGGAGTCCGACGTGTACGCCTTCGGGGTGGTGTTGCTGGAGCTGATCTCCGGGGAGGAGCCGTTGAGGTTCAGGTTTGACGAGACGACGCGCGATTTCTTGAGGATCTCGGTGATCGAGGCGGCGAGGGCCGCCGTGGATGGCGGTGGCGTGGAAGCGAAGCTGAGGAGGTGGGTGGATAGGAGGTTGAAGGATTCGTTTCCGATCGATGTTGCTGAGAAGTTGACACGTGTTGCGTTAGATTGCGTACACGTGGATCCAGAGAAGAGGCCCAACATGAGTCGAGTCGCTGGGAAAGTCTCCACTCTTTATTTGAAGTCAAAGAATTGGTCCGACAGTATCAAGATGCCTGATATGTCTGTTTCATTCGTTCCACGATAACTTCTTGTATGGGTTCCCAACACATATCTCTCATAAAATGAGATTTTAGCTTGTTTTATGAGATTTTAACAAGTTAAACTTGTTTACCGCTAGACATCTCTTCTGCTGTTTTTTTCTTCAATTGTTTTTCCAACCCAACATTGTAATATAGAGAGTAAATTAATACTCCCTCCGTTCCTTTTTATAAGAGATAGATTGAGAGATGTCATGTTCCTTTTTATAAGAATTGACTTGAAATTTGTAGTGCATTAATTATTTTTTGACAAACTTACCCTTACTTAATTTGATTTTCTCTCTCTTTTCACTATGTAATGCATTAATGATCAATAGAAATTTTAAGAAGTAAGTTGGGGCAATTTTGGAAAGTCGATGTAAATTAAGAACAAATTAAATGTTAACAACCACTTTAACTACTTTTCTTAAGGGGTGTGCCATGTTTATTCACCTCTTATAAAAAGGAACGGAGGGAGTAGTGTCTTTAATTAGTGATGATTGATTGGCTGTAGGATGAATAGAATGGGTGTTGATGATTCGATTGAGACAGGAGTTGGAATATGTATATTTTATAAGCAGCGATACAATTGGTAAGATGGACACAATTTTTATATTTGGAATTTATCGTGACTTTCTAACTTCTTTTTTTGTCAAAGGGCCTTCTAGCCTTGAGTTGAGATACATAGAATGTGTTACTATAGAAGGAATTATCGTGGAATTTTGTTGGATGGCACTGAAACATCAACTTAACTATTCACATGTACTTTGACCAGATATATATATATATATATATATATATATATATATATATATATATATATATATATATATATTACACAGCAGGTGCACGGGCTGGAGTATATTACCAATCTTCTCATTATTTTAACGAAACATCTATCACTTTCAGTCTTGAATAATCGACCCATCCTATCTTTTTAAATGTGTGATGCAGTCAATTCTGAAATCAATACTGCCAATTTTATATACTCAATGATTTATGGAAAGCCAAAGTTAGTTTGGCTTTTCAACAAACAAAACGTGAAAGGAAGTTGGAGTTAAACTGAATTGAACCAAATATTGAATTTGGAATTCTCTTATTTATGCCAAAAGGTTATCCTAATATTATTATTGATATTGATAACAAAGCAATGCTGATAACATTAATTCTAACAAAACATGCCGAGAAACTGTTTGGGTCTGGCCTTGGAATTTCAGCCACACATACAAGCGCCAAGCCCGATCATGCAAAGCACAGCTGATCATCTCCATTACAAGACCCGGGCAGGAACTGGGGTGGCATGCAGCTCCTGAAACACACTTCTGAATTCTGGTATCTGCTTTCTGCATTTCAGATTAGTGGGCGAAAAAACCCAGCGATTCACCAAAATCATTTATCACCACATTCACTTTGTTGGATTTTTTCCCATTCTCTCCTCATCATAGTCGCGTGGAAGAGCAAAATCTGGCACCTCCTCAATATCATCTGCAGGCTAATAATAGAGATACAAAAGTAAGAGGTTACCATGAAAATGAGGTTGTTTGGATGTGGACTAAATAACACTTGTTGGAGCTTATCTACTAAAAGAAGCAATAAATAAGCTTCAATAAGATTTTTTTGTTCTGCAACCAAAGGGGCTCAAAATGTCACACACCCAAGATCACCGGCCTACCTGCCATAGTTCCAATACCTTCCACAACAAAAAACCAACAAGCATAACCAAGAAAAACAGCTTGCCTGCCCATGGTCCACAAAAGAGGTATCTGAAAGAACAGAGAAAATCAGCACTTATAGAATACTCCTTCATTCAATACACCAAGTATGCTCTGAATATTAAAGTGACATCAATCTTTGAGAAAAGAGGAAAATCTATAAATAATAATAACTTCCTACTTCTAAATTATGTATAAAATTTACACCTCAACTCCTATCCCCATAAAAAAGAATTGCCATGACAGGTGCTGTCAAATAAAGATCCCAGCCAGCTTATGTTACTAGCAGATTAAATTAAACAATGCTATCCTCAATAATTAACAAAACCACATAGCTAAAACTTTGTGAACAGTGGATTTTTCATTACAATAATAACTATATGTTAGCATTACAATCAAATTGAGCTCATATTTTTTAGAGTGTACCGTGAGAGACGTTCTAGTAGATTTTGATTGGTGCACTTCAAAGCACGGTCATATACAATTTCAGTCCTTTTGGCAACATCATGCCAGTTGTAGAGTTCCTTCACCTGTAGACAATACATAAAGAAAAATGGAGCTAGTTTCTCCAATAAATGCAACAGAAAAAGACCATTTGAACAACAAACTCACTCGATTGTGCATGACTTGAGGATCAATATTTGGCAGCATAGATATAGCCTTTTGAACTGCATGCACCATATCACTGGGGTCAGGTTCTGCCAAAACAATCATGTCATCTGGCAAAACCTATATAGCAAAGAAGTGAATCTATATCAAGGCCTCTAACGACAGCATTCCAGAATTGTTGAAATGGAAAGGAACTGAAGTTCATAAACAAAAGTCTCAGACAAACTATATTAAAAGACGTTTTTTATTGGACCGAATAGGCCTGGAAAGAAAATCTGTTACACCAACCTCAGGAACTCCTCCAACACGTGTGCTTACTGTCAACAATCCACAACTAGCAGCCTCTAATATGGCTATACAAAAAGCTTCTGTTAAGGAACTGAAACAGTGCAAACAATACACATCATAATTGGCGCTGACATTGAGAGCCCCAATATCCCATAATGAAAGAAACTTAAGCTTCTTGAACAACTACTTCCAGAATTAGACAGCAGAATTATAAACTCATCATTGCAATTTGCAAAGCTTGAACAAACTGAGGAATTTGTTAATGAAGCTGAACCTGTTTAAGAAGATATGCCCAGATATTAAAACTGATCGGACTTGTGCATGTGGGACAGCTCCCAACATTTGAACTCGATCTTGAAGAGAATGTTTTTCTCTCATCTCTTCCAAACGCACACGCTTAGGTCCATCACCTCCAATGATGAAACGAACCTTCAAATGATATGTAAGTTAAGTCTTTGAAAGTGCACAGTTAAAAAAAACTAATCCAATTCATTCCTCACACATTGCATATTTCTGTGGGTGCACAATGTAATGGGCCTCTTGTAAAAGAATATCTATACAAGTAATAGCAATGACAGGGCCATCTTTCAACAGATATAAATTTGCATCACGCTGATGACATATACTTGAGGACTTCAAATCAAGATTTAGTTCAGCAATGATATTTTACTGAAAACATTGCAAAAATATACATTATTTTCAGAAAGCCCACCTTACAGCATTTTGTTAAAAGTTTAAATAAGGTGTACCTTACATACAAAGGGTCACAAAATAACTACAAAGAATTGTTTGAATGCATCCCAAAGTAACAGTGCCAAATCAACTTTTCCCCTTTTTTCTTTTAAGGGGGCAGTTGGAGCCGTATAGATGCCTCTGTCTATTTAAGCAAAAACTTTGAAATGAGATAATCACTCCTGCATGTTCAAGTTAGCTGACAAAAAGACATTGGTAACAAACAATTAATTACAAAACGACCAAACTATTCTTTTACTAAAATTGATGTGTGCCCTTGTAATTTCTACATCATGAAAGTAGGACCAAATTTGTAAAATCCTCATCAGTTTTCTCAAAGGTCATCATGAAGTAGTCTTCAACATGAAACAAAACCATGTCCTATTTCATCAAATTTGTCGAGGTAATTCTCCAATTATCACCAGAAAGCAATGTGGAAAGAACTCATTGGGGAATGCTGTGGCTCTTCAAAAGCTGCTGATAAGCTGTTGCAGAAGGTCATTTGTGCATTTATATATTTAATTTGTGTGATTTTTTATAAAAAAGCTGCTCTGAAGTGCCATCAAATGAGTGATGGTAAAATTCCTTATAAACTTTTTTTAAGTATCTAAAATTACAAAAAAAAGTTATTTAATAGATAGCACAAAATTAGGAAAGAATGAAGTTAGAGTTTAAGACCAGGTTTAAGCTCTTTAGATATTGCAGATATTTGATAGCCAGCTGCAGCTTTGAAAAGCAGCCCTTAGTTTTTTTTTCTCAGAAGCATATATAACTTGTAGAGAGCATCCGAACAAGCGCAAAAATCACCAAACAAAAATTTGCAACTTTAAGCACCCTTATAAAAAGCCAAAATCATTTCCAAGAAAAACAACGGTTTCATCAACTCACATTGGGATGTAATCGACATACTTCTGGAATGACTTCAACTAGCAAATCTACTCCCTTCCGATAAACCAATCGGCTGATAACAACAATAATAACTTCGAATCTGCTGGGACGATCCACTGCTGGCTTGAACATGGCAGTGTCAACAGCATTAGGCACCATGAAAACCTTCTCTGGGGGTAAACCCGACCGCAACACCGTGTTTTCCTTGCTTGTGTGAGAAACACATATGGCTTGACTTACATCTGCCAAGGTAAACTGCAACACCTTGTTCATGTGGATGCTTCCACCATCAGAAAAACCATACAGCGAGTGATCTGTAAACACAACCTTGTATCCCATGGTTCTCGCGTGCATCAGAGCTTCATGACAAAATGTCGAAAAGGCTTGATGCCCGTGCACTACAGTAATTCTTTCTCGAATAAGAATAGTTCTTATAATTGGCAGTAAACCATAGATGGTTGGGAATGTATTCTGCATGATAAATGGCCTCCACGGAACATAATATACTTTAAGACCACCTGTCATATATCTAACCCCGGATCGATTTCCATAAGCATGAGTTGCAACCACCACCTGAATAGTCATTGCCATTGAATTCACATCATCTCAAACAACCTCAGCATAAGTAAGAAACAAAGAGTATATTACTCAGCTCCTCTATAACTAATTAAAAACCCCTATTCCCATCTAAAATGAGAACCTACAAATTTTCAAAATACCCTATGAATAACTAAACCCAAAACGCTATCATGAAATTGAAGCATTGCGAGAGATATTAAAGGAATTCAAGAGAACCCCCCAAATAAATAGTGCATATTTTGAGGAAAAGTTATAATATTTGGCTGACCTTGTGGCCTAACTTGAGCAAGCACTGTGAGAGATAATAGATGTGGTTCTCGACACCACCAAAGTTGGGATAGAAAAAATCAGACACCATCAGAATTCTATGCTTTCGGAGATCACCCATTATGCAAAGATTCTATCTTTCGTATTCCGCAGTGATAGGAACTGTGATACTCTGTTCTTTAGTTGATGGCGACGGATATCAGTCCAAAAAACGCATAATGTTGAGCCTGTAGATTGAAGATATGAAGGATCTGGAATAAACCCTAGCAGAATTGATAGGGGAAGCTATGCAATGCAATGCAACAACGCCGTTTTTACATGCTCTGAATGAATAATCACTTGAACAAGTAGCTACTGTCTGTGTTGCTTAGTTTAAATAGTGTTTAACCCGTGCGATGCACGGGTATACAACGCTTCGTAAATACTTGTATGTGTAAATCCAACATAGGTAGTAATACCGTCATATTAATTTCATAATCGCACGTCATTAACAACATTAACTTCTGTATATCAGTATCATTTAATAGGTACGCTTAGAGTTATCCATCGCTTAGCGTGAATTAATAATTAACACATAATATACATGCTGCAGCAATTACGATTCTGCTAATAACATTGTAACATATAAAAACTACACTATAATAGACTTCTAAATTCATGTATAATGTGCATCACTAATCATGATATGATGAGGTACACTGCCTATCTATTAATTTAATATATTAACCACATTCATACCGTTGGGCTCTCTCTCATAACACAGCCAACAACATTCCTTCGAAGACTAACCCAATAAATCAAAACTTAGATTCAATGTTTACCAATTGTATGAATTCTCTCGTTCTGACTACCTGGAATGACATAATTACATGTATTGGTGTTATATTCTTCTTCAGCTTGTAAGCAATAATTTCAAGCACAAGCCTCAGTTAAATCATACCTCACTAAATACAAATTCTGGGAAGCCGTAAGAGTTACAAAATACACAATAGAAAAAATCCTATCTATAAGGTCCTTTCAACCTAATCACACATATTAAAGAAAGATGTAAAAATTAGTTAATGTATTGGTTTTAAAAACAAAAATATTGCAATATTCCAAGTTTAGTTCTATTTAAAATCAAACTGCACATTAATCAAAACTTGAGTATTAGGAAGGTTTAATAATCAGGAAGGGTAAATATTAAAAGAACAATAAATGCTTCTAAAACTTTATAAAGGGTCTTATGTGAAGGACCACCAACAATTTTTTTGAAGGGCCTTATAAAATAGAACAGAGTAACTGAAAAAAAGAAGAATAAAAGGTTATGGAGATTACACCAATGGTTGCCAATAAGCAGAATACACAGAGGGACCAGAAGTTCATAAAAATAGGTTAATTCAAGACAAAAGAGCTTGGTTAGTCATTACCTTAACATATGCTTCTCTTTCCTATATTTTCCCCTTTCCTGTCATGTTATTATATGTACATGTCTGCAAAGCAAGTTAGAACCTTCAGCTACAGTTTTCAATGTATCTCTTTAGGAAAGGGCAACAATCTTCCCAGTCAAAGTATCCATAGCTTTGTAAACATTGCTGTGTGTACACTGCCAATCAGATTGGAAAATATAAAGATAACAATGAATATTCAATCTTTGTCACTTAAGTAGACAGGGAAAATAACTTTCTAGACACTTTCTAGGAGGGTTTTCACTTTTCAATTTGAAGGTTCAAACCCAAATACAAAAAAAGGGGGGGGGGGGGGGGGGTTAGAATTCCCACCCCACTACATAAATTCACACCCTCCCATTTTTACATTCCGGGATTTAAATCCGGAACTTTTCCTTCCAAGATTTCAAATCCCGGAAAGTTTTGCTTCCAGGATTTAAATCCCGTAATCTTAAAGGGGTGCAAAAACGTGTGTTGGGGGTGGGAATTCTATCACCCAAAAAAAAGTCATCAACATTACTATTTTTAGGTGTGGTTGCTTGCGCTCAAAAACCACACGATAAGTCCTTCTTCTGAGCCAAAATTTCTCATACTATCTTAAAACTCCAAAGATCAAAACGCAAAACACCAGCATCCTTTAAGGAAATGAACAATGAAGAACATAGGAACAACTCACATTTTCTCCAAATCCAAACAGTTAGAGCAAGATCATATCAACCTTCACCAACATCATCAAATCAAAATATTGACATGCTTAGATTAGAAAAAAAAGTAAGCATGCACAGAATCTGAGATTTCTTCTATCTTATCAAGCTTTTGAAAAGTATATTTGGTTCCAGAAGCTATGAGGACGTTCGAGGAGAGCTCCAGCGTGAAATCGTTGGCTCCGGAGAGACGTGACTCCCAAAGCCAGACGACGGCGTCCTGCGCATCCGTCCACTGCTGGAAATTGAGGGAGGCAGCGACACGGTCGCAGAGGTAGAAGGTGAAATTCTCCGGCCTGGGGATGCAGCAGCTAATGAGGGATCAGTTTATGCCATCATACTCTAATACTCTGTCATATATTAAGTATTCACATAAATTATTTATCTCTAAAATCCTCTTAATTACTTGGCTTATAGTTTTCCTATGTCTACCTCAACTCTGCCTCATTTGCTAATAGTTATAATAATTTTTTCTGTGTTCAAAACACAGAAAAAATAACACAACTAACATAAATAAGTAACACAACTAACATAAATAAGTAATTTTCCACTTCTGAGGGATATATGGTATATCAATCTCCACATGAATATTTATTTTAGATACATGAATCCTCCTGCCTGTGCAAGTTGAAAACAAATAAGTACAAAAAAAAATATATAACTGGAATTTGTGAATGCAAAAACAAAAAAGGCAAACACAATTTATGCATACCATGTTATCGTTAAATTCCACAGGTTTGGAAAATTGGGAAAACGGAACAGGCACTTTCACTGGTATTTGGAAGTTAATAATGTTCAATCAAATTGGCAAGCAAATCAACAAATCGAAGAATGCATGCAGAGCGATTTCGAGGGTTTTGACGATTTCAAGGGTTTTGGCGTTTCTAAACAAAACAGATACCGCCGCCACAAGTTCGCGGAATAATCCAACCCAACCCTAATTCACTGACAGCGAAAATTACGGAGACGTGATCGCACAGCATTGTAGAATTTGCAGAGGCTGAAAAATTACGAGAGAAGAAGAAGAAGAAGAAGAAGAAGAAGAAGCAAAACTGGCACCAAATAACGTGTATCGGAAAAACATAACCTTAACGAACCTGCATGGAGCGAGAAGAAGAATCCTAGTGTTGGTTTGGCACCACACTGAATTTCAGAGGCATATACGCTGAATATAACCAGAGAAGAAGACTTAACAGTTTTTGCACATTTAAATAGAAAATCGAAATTAGGTTTTTTAATGTTAATAATTTTAATTTAAAGAAAGAAACTCATAATAACTTTGTCATTATTATGCACATCAAATTAAAATAACTTGCTATTTTAGGATTTTTTTTTTGCGCCTTCTAATGGACATATCGTAGAACTAAATGTATAACGGAAATATTTACTGTTGATATAATATTAAAATATTAAACAGTTGAGATTAAAATTTTGAAATTATTAAATTATCATTTTTTGTAGAATCTAACTTTATTCTCTATCTCTTTCCTCCTAGGTCTTGACAGCGGTCATTTTAAGTTAACGCCTTTATTTTCCATCCACCAGGTAATAGCAATGTGAACTCATGCACACCAACATCCTCCCACGCCTTCAAACACCACTCGTCAACTTATTCACCTCCTTCTGCACCTTGATGCCATCTTTACCCCTCATAAGCACCCATATGTATGGCCAAAAACCTCTATTACAAGCCTTAGGCAGCAACCTAAATGCCTTAGCCATCACCATGTCGTCGACCTTCAATCTTCAGATCCACCCAAAATGTCATGCCTTCGTCAAAGCTTCTCCGCATTTTAGTGCTCACATTTTCAGAACATTGTAAAGAGGATCATAATAAAGACATAGGTCTATCTAATTGTTGGTCTATTTTGGTGCCTTTTTAGTCATTTATTGTGTTTGTGTACTTCATAGTGAAGACCAATAACTTTGCCTTAACTTCACCTCACCATTCCACCCAAATGATGGTTTGCTTTGGTAGTTGTATTGGTTACGGGATTAGCTTGTGGCTTTGTATAAGCTCCGAGGAGGTGGCGAGGATGGTGGTGGTGGTCTAGTGTTGCTTAGAGTAGAGGTGGTTTTCCGGCCACCATACACATATGGGCATACCGACGTGGGCAGGGGCCATGCCCCTCCCCCCTAGAATTTTATATTTTTTTATTGATTATATGTATTTTTATTTAGAATTTTTTTTTATTCTTAGTCCGCTTCTCAAATATTTTGTAGTTTTTTCATTACAACTGTTTGTCCCTCCCAAATATTTTTTCTAGAATTTTTGTCTGGTCCTTGTTTTATTGTTTAGAAAACAAATCAATTCAAAATTTGAAATACATAAAAGAGAGATTAAAATTATCTTTTATTTTAAGATAAATCTTATCTTAACAAGATAAAAAGTCAATCAAACATTTTTACATAACATAATATTCTTGAGATTTATCTTTAATTTAGAATAGTAAAAATAGATAAAATAAATTAAATGAGATAAAAACTTGATCAAATAAAATATACCTCCTTCGTCCCTAATTATAAGACATAATGAAGACATACGCTTACTAAGAAAACATGTAATGAAGCTAATTAGTGAATTGATTTTTTAAAAAGGTATACAATCTTTCATATTTACCCTTAACTCTTTCTTCATTGTATTAATTGTATCACACTATCTCTTTAATGTTATCTAACTCTCTCTTAATAAATGCAATGGGTAAATATAGAAAAAAGTTACTAGTTTTTTGTTGAAATTAATTATGGGACTTTTATTAAGGGACACAAAAATTTCTCTAAGGGATATTATAATTAAGGACGAAGGGAGTAATATTTTGGGAAATGAAAATTTATCTTATCTTTCAATTAAATCTTTTATAAATTTTCTAGATTTAAATTTAAATAAATGTACTTTCTCTTAAAATAGAGTATTACATAAATCATAAAATTAATATTACTTTTTGCGTCTTTCTATGACTTTTCCTATGACAATCCTCCATAATCGTGTGAATTAAAATAACATCTAACTCTCGTTCTCAATCAAAATCAAGAACATTCATATCTATACATTTCTACCAGGTAGGGCAATTACTTTTTCCTTTTTATTTTTATGTGTAAACATAATTATTTTTAGCTAGTTTTAAGTCGATCAAATTAACTTAAGCATGCCTTTTTTTTTAAATATTGATTCAATAAAAAATATTTTTATTTATTTGACTTTTAATATTCAGGAATATAAAACCCAGAACTATCTATTATTTTTTCAGAAAACTTGACGGTCAGAATATATTGCTATTGATATAATAATGATAAATTTAGTACTAAAAAAATAAAGAGTTATATTCAAATAGTATTTGGACAGGGCGACCGCCAGAGGCTACATAATAGGGGCGGTTAGGTTTCAGTTTGGGGGTTCCCTAGCTGAGCGGCGTGGGAAGCGCGTCGTGCGCCCATGATTGTGTAGGGGCAGTCTAGACGGTAGGGGCAAACTTGTAATAAGCATAGGGCTTGGACTTTATAATGTATTGGGCTGATTTTGAGGGCCCATAGGGTTTACTCTCTATAAATAGCCAGGGGAGGCTACTGTAAAAGGGGTTAACAATTTTAATAAACGAGGAGATTATTCAGTTATCAGATATCGTGTTATTTTCCCAGAACATTTTTGGCGCCGTCTGTGGGGAAGGTAAACTAACCCCTACGCACTCAACAACTAGCTATGTCAGGCACTGGCCGTCGAAGGGGAGGTCGCGGGCGTGGAGGACGAACGGTGGGTCGTCAGCCTGAACCGTCTCCCACGCCTCCGCCGACTCCTGTTCCGAATCCGGGTTCGCCGCAGGCGGACGCACAGGGTGATGGTGCGTCTGGCCAGGTTCCTTTCGCCGTCTCTATGGCCGAGTGGAATCGGGTGTGTGGCGCCCTGGATTTTGTCCAACAGCAGAACCAGCATCTACAGGCCCAGTTGGAGTATTTTCGTCAACAAAAGGACTCGGGTGTGGAGAGCCTCAGAGAAGCTGAGACGGTGGTTGATTTTCAACCTTTTTCACCTGCCATCCAGGCGGTTCCTATCCCGGACGGGGTAAAGCACTTGGTATTAGACACGTACTCTGGCGAATCAGACCCAAAGGAACATTTACAGGCGTTCATGACCAAAATGGTGATTAGTCAGGCGACCGATGCGGTGCGCTGTAGATTATTCCCATCGACATTGAAGGGAACTGCCTTGGCGTGGTTCTCTAAATTACCAACACATTCCATAAGCAGTTTCACTGAGTTTTCATCTCAGTTCCTTTCGCATTTCGCGGCGAGTAGGAGTCAGCGGGTGACGACGGGTGCTCTATTCAACATTCGGCAGGGCGCGTCGGAGTCGTTGAAGCAATATATGGCGAGGTTCAATGCCACACTGGTACGAATTGAGGACCCTCCTCAAGAGACATGTGTGAACGCTTTCAAGCAAGGGCTGCGGGCGGGTGCGCTGAATAATAAGCTGAGTAGGCGCCCGCCTCGCGACATGGCGGACCTCCGAGCTCGAGTCCATGACTTCATATTAGAGGAAGAGGATGATGAGCAGAAGAGGACACGGGATATGATGGACGCGCCACCTAGAAGGCAGGAACCGAAAGGAAAACAGGGGGAAGTGTTTACGCAACGGGACGCTCCAAGGTCCAACCGAAGTAACCCGTATCAAACTGCTGCCTTTGCCAATCAGCAACGTCGGAACTATGTAGCTCGCCCAGTAACTGGGACGAGACCGGCCCCTCAGCGCCAGGCCCCGCGGCCAATAGCGTCAGTACCCCGGTATTCTCCGGTAACTCACCGGGCGAGGGTGCCATTGGCGGTTGGGCTCTCCCAGATACTGACGGAAAACAGAGAGACTAACTTGATTGCTCGCCCCTATCCGCCCAAGCGTCCCCCGCCCAATGTCGATACCCGAAGATGGTGTGATTATCATGGCGTCCTGGGTCATGATACGGACGACTGTGTTACCTTGCAACGTGAGGTTGAAAGGTTGATAAAGGCGGGCCACCTGGGCCAGTATGTCAGGACAGTACCCACTCCAGATGTAGGGCGACCTACGCAGACGTCAAGACGTGGGAATTTTGGTGACGCGGATGGCGAGGCGACGATGGGAGATCCGGCGGGAACTGTTAACTGCATTTCTGGAGGCTTCAATGATGAATCTAATGCAAGTCGTAAGAGGTACGTACGCTTGGCCCACGCCGCGGTGCATACCGTTCAAGAGGAGAAATTTGGCTTCCAACACCCCAACATAATTTTCACCAGCGAGGATTTCAAAGGAGTGCTTCCACATAAGGGCGACCCTGTTGTGGTGCAGTTGAGAATCAACAACTATGATGTAAGGCGGGTGCTTCTGGATCAAGGGAGTTCGGCAGACATCATATATGGCGACGCCTTTGAGAAAATGGGTCTCACTGAAAGCGCGCTAACACCTTATACGGGGTCGTTAATTGGGTTTACAGGCGAGCGTGTGATACCTAGAGGGTGTGTGGAGTTAAAGACAGTTTTCGGATCGGAAGGATTCGCTAAGACGGTCTCCGTTAAGTACATCGTCCTATCGTGTAAGTCTTCTTATAACGCTTTAATTGGTCGCGACACTTTAAATCAAATTTGTGCAGTGATTTCAACGAAGCATCTCAAGGTGAAGTACCCACTGCCCAATGGGCATGTCGGAACTCTGGCGGTTGACCAAATTCGAGCGCGAGAATGCTACAGGGAGAGTGTGGTAGATTATGGGCCGCAGAACGCCAAGATTGGGCATCGGTGTTATGAGATCAGTAATGAGGGCGCGCTGGACCCCAGAAGGGAGACACCGGAATCTCGACCTTGTCCTATCGAGGAAACAAAGACAGTACAGGTAGGGCAGCGAATGTTGAAGGTAGGAACGCAACTAACACCTGTTCAAGAAAACCGATTGACTCGCTTACTGGAAGAGAATCTGGATCTATTTGCCTGGACGCTTAAGGATGTCCCAGGCATTAGCCCGGATGTGATCTGTCACAGGTTGGCGATTAAAGATGAGATCAAGCCAGTCGCTCAAACGCGAAGGAAGATGGGTGAAGAACGGACCAAAGTGGTCGAGATAGAAACAGCAAAGCTCAAGGAAGCAAATTTCATCAGGGAAGTTAGATACCCTACGTGGCTGGCGAACGTGGTACTGGTAAAGAAAGCGAATGGCAAGTGGCGTATGTGTACCGACTACACTGATTTGAATAAGGCGTGCCCTAAGGACGCGTATCCTTTGCCTAATATTGACAAGTTGGTCGATGGGGCTTCGGGGAATGAAGTGCTCAGCCTCATGGATGCCTTCTCAGGTTACAATCAAATACGCATGCACCCACTGGATGAAGAAAAGACAGCATTCATGACTCCTAAGGTCAATTATTGTTATAGAACCATGCCTTTCGGACTCAAGAATGCTGGGGCGACTTATCAGCGACTGATGGATAGAGTGTTTGAGGAGCAGATAGGAAGAAACATGCAGGTTTATGTGGATGATATGATTGTGACATCAATCAAGGCGGATGATCATTTGGCTGATTTAGGCGAGGCATTCGGGCGAGTACGGCATTACAACATGCGCCTTAATCCAGATAAATGCTCTTTCGGAATCCTCGGAGGCAAGTTTCTAGGCTTCATGGTAACGGTGAGGGGCATCGAGATTAACCCAGATAAGTGTAGGGCGATTATGGAGATGGCTAGCCCGTCTTCAGTAAAGGAGGTCCAGTGCCTAGCTGGAAAAATCGCTTCGCTAGCTCGCTTTTTGCCACACGCTGGGGAGAGGGCGGCCCCATTCTTCAAGTGTTTGAAGAAGAGCACCAAATTCGAGTGGACTCCAGAGTGTGAAGAGGCGTTTCAGCGGCTGAAGCTGTTCTTGTCCAAACCGCCAGTGTTGCAAAAGCCAATAGTGGGCGAGCCTTTGTTACTCTACTTTGCCATCACAGATCGTGCGTTGGCCTCAGTCCTCACGCAAGAAGTGGCGGGCGAGGTACGTATAATTTATTTTGTAAGTCATACTTTGCAGGGAGCTGAGAAGAGATATCAGAGGATTGAGAAGGCGGCCCTAGCGGTTTTGGTTACGGCTCGTCGCTTGCGACCTTATTTTCAAAGTTTTCAAGTGAAAATCAGGACAGACTTACCATTGAGGCAGGTGTTGCAGAAACCTGATATTTCTGGGCGTTTAGTCGGATGGTGTGTAGAGTTGTCAGAATACGGTTTAATATATGAAGCAAGAGGCAAAGTTTCGTCACAGAGGTTGGCGGAATTTGTAGCTGAGTTAACAATGGCGGGCGAGGAACCAGGTACGAAGGTTTGGGTCTTGCACATTGATGGCTCGTCAAACTCGCGTGGTAGTGGCGCCGGGATTATACTGACGGGCCCACAGGAGGTACAGATCGAACAGTCGCTTCGGTTTGAATTTAAAGCTAGCAATAATCAGGCTGAGTATGAGGCGCTACTGGCAGGCCTAAATTTGGCGAAGGAGTTGGAGGTAGAAACTCTGGAAATTAGAAGCGACTCTCTTTTGGTAACTAATCAAATTAATGGAATCTATCAAGTTAAAGATCCGTTGTTGGAAAGATATTTGAATCGGGCACAGGAGCTGATGAAGGAGATTCAGACAGTAGAAATTAGTTATGTTCCTCGAGAACAAAATCAGCGGGCGGATCTGCTCGCCAAGCTCGCCAGTACTCGGCGACCTGGCAATTATAGGTCTGTTATTCATGAAGTCATGCATTCTCCTAGCATAGACAGGGCGGAGCAGGTGTGTATGGTTGTTCCAGACCATAGTTGGATGTCTCCAATTATAGAGGCGTTAACTAACTCCGAGGAGGGCGCGTCGGTAGTCGGAGCCGAGACGAGACGGGCTGCAAGTTATTTTATGATGATACAGGGTGAACTGTATAGGAGGGGCTTCTCAGCACCCCTGTTGAAATGTGTCACTGAAGATCAGGCCCAAGAGTTGATAAAAGAAGTACACGAAGGAACATGCGCTAGTCATATTGGAGGAAGATCGCTGGGGGCGAAAATTCTGAGGGCAGGGTTCTACTGGCCAACTCTGAGGAATGACTGCCAGTTGTATGTAAAAAAGTGCGATAAATGTCAGAAGTTTGCAGATTTACATAGGGCGCCCCCAGAACTAATGGCGACTATTTCCTCCCCATGGCCATTCGCCCTCTGGGGAGTTGATTTGGTCGGGCCATTCCCGCCCGCGCGATCACAATTCAAATACATTTTGGTGGCGGTGGATTATTTCACTAAATGGATAGAAGCGGAGCCTTTGGCAGCTATCACCTCTGAGAAGGTCAAAAAGTTTTATTTTCAAAGACTTATTTGCAGGTTTGGTGTACCTCAGGCAATCATCTCTGATAATGGGACTCAGTTCTCTAGTCAAGCGACCAAGGATTTCTGCGAGGAATGGGGAATTCAGAACCGCTTCACTTCAGTCGAGCACCCTCAGACTAATGGCCAGGCAGAGGCCGCCAACAAAGTTGTTCTAGCAGGATTAAAGAAACGCCTCGATGAAGCAAAGGGGCGTTGGCTGGAGGAATTGCCCATAGTTCTCTGGTCGTACAACACCACGCCTCAGTCGACCACTGGGGAAACGCCTTTCAGATTAACTTATGGCACAGATGCTATGCTGCCGGTTGAGATTAAAAATAAGGCGTGGCGAGCGGTAGCTACCGACCCGGAGTATAATCAGAATAATTTATTGGTTAGTTTGGACCTGGCTCCAGAAGTGAGGGAAGAGGCTCGACTTAGGGGCGAAGCCATGAAACAACGTGTATCCAGGAGATATGATTCACGGGTTGTTCCACGTGTAATGCGCGTTGGTGATTTGGTCTTGCGCAGGCGAACAGGTACCTCAGAGGTCAACAAGCTAACACCCAATTGGGAAGGACCTTACAAGATCACAGAATCTCTGGGCAATGGAGCGTACCATTTGGCAGATTTGTTCGGCAAAAGAATCCCAAGGTCTTGGAATGCCACTCATCTTAGGCATTATTACAGTTAGTAATCTATTTAGTTGGCGCCCTAGCTTTGGCGGCCAAGCTCTTTGCTTTCAGTAATTTTAACCCTGTCATCAATTTCCATTCAATAAAGGTAGAATTTTCAGTGGATGCAAGGATATACTTTTGGGGCCGACAGAAGGCCCCGCCCAAATATTTGATTGTATTGCAGGTACAAAACGAGGGCGCGGAGGACTTTCTTAATAGCCTTACGGACTATTATGGAAAAGTCCGAGGAGGCGACCCTTGTAATAAAATTCGGCCGCCCCATATGTCAATATGATGCGAATTGGCACAAATATGGGATCGCCCGAATAAGAGCGTTAGACATCCGAGGCCCAGTGGCGGTCTAAATCCCAAGGCCATAAAATGGTCTAAATATCAAGGCCCAGTAGTGGTCTAAATTCCAAGGCCCAGTGGAGGTCTAAATCCCAAGGTCCATAGAGGGTCTAAATTCCATTTAAAAACTAAGTGGTCCAGTAGTGACAAAATAAATCTCTTTGCCGCTTCCAAGAGGCCAAGGGGGAAATTGCACTCTCTAGCCCGGCGCACTGTCCCGTTTTCCAGGCGAGAAGACGCGGTGCGTGAGCGGTGGCTCTCTTGGAACGGTGGGGCGCGACCCTTGTGCGACACGGCAAAGAAAGCCCAGCCTTGATCGAAGAAGATCGAGCACGTCTATTGAGCCAAGCCTCGGGCAACCCCAGTGGCCACTGGGATCTGAGCAAAAGTCTCACTGAGCAGAAGCCTCGCCAAGCGAGCAAAAGCCTTGATCAAATTAAATCAAGCCAAAGTCTCACCGGAATAAGGTCGAGCGAAAGCCCCGCCTTGAGCGGGCCAAAGCCTCATAACAGACAACTAGCACAAACACAGGGCGTGCGGGTCATCACGTGACTCATAAAATTTCTAGCCTCTGGCCGCCCTAGCTGCGTAAGACCGAGCACCCCCAAGCCTCGTTAGAAGAGCCATGCGAATACGACTCGTTACGCGAGCGGAAAACATGCGTGCAACAAAGGTCCAAAGGCGGCCTACAGTATCACTTTTACCATGGCCTAGAAGCGCCCTCAAACTTTATTTCTTTGAAAACAATGGCCTACAGAAGCGCCCTCAAAATTATTTCTTTCAAAACAATGCCCCGGTGGCGATTTCAAACTTTATTTCTTTCAAAACAGTGGCCTAGACGAGCCCTCAAACTTCATTCAAAATAGCGGCCTAGAGGCGCCTTCAAACTTTATTTCTTTCAAGATAATGGCCCAGAGACGCCATCAAACTTAGTTTCTTCAAAACAATGATCCCGAGGCGACTTCAAAATTTATTTCTTTTAAAGCAATGGTCCAGTGGCGACCCAAAAGTTATTTCTTTCAGAATAATGCCCCTGTGGCGACTTCAAAAATAATTTCTTTCAAAACAGTTAGTGGCGACCCGAAGGTTGTTTAAAACAATACTCCTATGGCGCCTTCAAAAGTTATTTCTTTCAAAACACAAGTTTTTTCACTCAGTGGCCTAGGCGTGCCCTTCAAATAATCGAAATGACAACAAAGATTTTATGCGAACGTTGAGCATATGTTGAGTTTTACGAGTAGTTAAGACAGAGAAAGAAATGATATTTCATTGCAGTTCCAAACAGATAATATTTCATTACAGTCCTTTATAGTGTGCAGGAAAGTGCAGGAAAGTATCAAAGGTACCCCAAGACAAAAAAAAAAACAAAAAAACAAAACACTACAAAACAGAGCGGCCGCCCATCAAGATTACTTAAGACTGCTCGCCTTGCTCGCCTTCAGCTGGCCCATCCGCGGCTTCATCTCCAGAATCTTCGCCCTCAATTCCAGTATCAGTGACATTTTTCCACTTTCCCATTGCTGAGAGATCAGCTTTGGGAAAAAGGTGTCGCACCTGGGCCTTAGCAATATTGAAGCCAATGACATATTGCTTCAAGCTTTCATCTTGAAAGTCTTTTTCCAGAGAGGCTAAGTCTGCAGTGACAGCGTTGGTTTTCTCATTGGCGGCCCTTAACTTCTCTTCAGCTTCGGCAACCGCCTTGGCAGCATCAGCTTTCATTTGTTCTGCGCCCGCCATGGCCTTGGCAGTATCAGCTCTCATTTGTTCCGCGTCCGCCTTGGCCTTCGCAACCGACTCCTCGAGGCTTTTATTCTTGTTCCGAAACATAATTTCCAACTCTTGCCTCATTGCCAAGAACTTGGCATCTAGAGCGGCTTTCTCGGCGGCCAAGGCATCCTGGTGGCGAGCCTCCGCATCAGCCATCTTTTGCTGCCACGCAGCCTTTTCAGACTTCAAGGTTTCCAGCTCTGAAACCATTTCTCGAGCAAGGTTGGGACAGATGTTGGCATCCTCCCAATCCTTTCGTTGCTGTTCAATGGTTGCTAATAGCCTGGCAACCTTGGCCTGTGAAGATTTGAGTTGCTGGGTGCGTTGGGCGAGCGCCTCTTGTGCCTCCTCGTATTTTCGGACCGCTGTATAACTCCAGCTGATCGAAGCAAGGTGGCCGCGCATGATTTTATCCCCTACGCCGCGCGGAATGGCGCTCACAGGGTGCGCCAAATATTTATCAAAGCGCAATGTCTCTTCAAAAAAGGCGAAGTCTTCAAACTCAGCCGCCTCCTTGGCCCCGCCTTCGGGCTGCTCTTCAGCGGCGACATTGTCATCGCCCTCTCCAGCGGCCTGCTCGTCAAGAACCACCTCCTTGCCCTTAGGCGCGCGCTTAATTTTTCTCCGCTTGGCAGGCGGGTCGGCCTGGTCAGGAGCAGATTTTCTCACTACCACCTCCGGGTTGGGCTGTTTGGTCGGAGGGGTGCTTTGGGAAGCAACTTGACCCGACCCAGTGGCAACCGCGGCGGAAGGGATTGCCGTCGGAATGGTGGATTCGGCAGCCGCCCTCTGTTTTGCTTCCTTCGCCAAACGGGCGAGTTCAGCTCGTGAGATTTGGTGTCTTGACACTGCAACACACAAAACAATAAGCACAGAGTTAAGAGTGAAAAAGCGTAGCAGATTCAAAAAGAGTTGCATATGAAGATAAACTCACTCAAGTGATCCCCGGCGATGCCTTTACTCTCGGCGACAAGTAGCTCGCCGAGGTCGATCAGGGACACACTCCCCAAATACTTTATGATTGCCCAATCCTCAAAGGTAAGATGCCCGTCCTCTACACTAAGAGTATATTTGGGCGACTCCGTCCAATACGGTGGGAATCGCATGACTCCATTGTTGTCATGGCGAAGAAGATGGGGAATGTCAGGGCTGTCGACGACCTTGAAGAATCGTGACTTCCACTGATCATGGGTATTGCTCTTCCAAGCCTTGAAGCGGGCTTTCGAAGGCTTGGCGGTCAGGCCAACCCAAGAGCTGGTGGGGGCTACTGCTAATCCCTTCTTATTAGGCGGGATACATTTGTAAAAATAGAAGAAATACTCGTATTTCGGGATGATTCCTAAGGCTTCACACAGAATTTCAAACCCTCGGATAAACCCCCAAGAGTTTGGGGTTAGTTGAGAGGGGGCGACCTGAAGGGCGTCAAGCACGGCACAGAGGAAGGGTGAGAAGGGCAGGCGGATACGAAAATCTTCAAACATATATAAATATGCGAAGAAGAAATGAGGGGACCGGGCGGTCGCCCGGGCGTCACAGACGCGATCGGTTATGACACAAGGGCGTGTGACTAGACTTGTGTCATAACCGTCATTACAGATACCGCCGAGGCGAGTAAGGAACTCTTTCAAGTTCTGGGCGTCGGTAAAACAGGGAGGAATGGAGGTGACCTTCGTCGAGACAAGGCCCTTTTGGACGAATTTAGGGAGTGACTCTTCATAATTACGAAATTTGGTTTCGGGTGATAAAGGCGCATTCTTGGTGGGTATTGTGGAGGTCCCGGCGCCGGACTGGGCACCGGAGGTGGCAAGAGAAGCTGTTTGTTCAGAAGTTGGGTAGTCATCGCTACTGGACGAAGATAGGTTGCTACTCTCAGGGTCCATTATAGGATGAGAAATGATAATGTGGCAAATAAAGCAAGAAAAAGACCAAAGAAAAACAGAAAACGTACTAATGGCTGAGAAGGAGAGAGGTTGGCAAGCAAGATTGTACGTCGGCGCAACTCCGGCACGGTGAAGGCAAGGAGCAGAAGCGAGAGGATGAGTTATAGTCTCAGGAATCGCGTAAGGACTGAAGAAATATCAAGAAGGGGTAAAATGTGAGTCAGGCAGGGTTTTATAGAGGAAAGCAGGGAAGGCGAAAGGGTGTAACGGTTGGGTGACCCGTGGAAGGAAAATCACGAAAAGATGTGAAGTTCGAGGGACAGTTACGTCCCATCATTGAAGTGACGTTTTCGAGAGTAATGATGGCAATAAAGGCTGAAACGGCGCGCGTGGGGTAGAACCCTAGGCGCGAAACCTTGGGATTGCCAAGGGTCGCAAGCGTAGAATAAAGGGGGGAAACGAAACGGTGGTGTGCGTGTAAGGCGACTGAACGTTTCGAAATATCGGGCGAGAGGCAAATTAAGGTACGTAATTCCAATTAATTGAGATTATTTAAAAGATGATAGTGCGTTACTTTTGCAGCTGACACAGAAACAGGAATCAATGAAGGGGAGTAATTAGGAGAGACATCGCTTATGGCGAGCCCAATCTCGAGGCACACAACGCCCTATGGCGGCGGATTCAGAGAAACACTTACGTTACTCGCCGCATTCAAACCCGAGGCGACTCATTTCCTTGTAAAGATGTACTCTTTTTCCTTCACCAGGTTTTTGTCCCACTGGGTTTTGCCTGGGAAGGTTTTAACGAGGCATGCTTTATAAGGATGACCGCTCGCGGGAAATGTGGTGGAGCTCATCTGGCGAGCCCCTTTGCAAATCGGTGTCAGTACGGGGCATGTGGTCAATATACAACATCCGGGGCGAGTCCGAAGACACCTCACTCTCAGTTTTCGAGTTCGTGTCTAGTGGGCTTGTGGGCTGGTGCTCACGGCTTGAAGATGTCGTTCTCTGAAGACAGTATGAAGACACTTCTCTTTCGCAACTCAAGATCGTGTCTTGTGGGCTTGTGGACAGGGCGACCGCCAGAGGCTACATAATAGGGGCGGTTAGGTTTCAGTTTGGGGGTTCCCTAGCTGAGCGGCGTGGGAAGCGCGTCGTGCGCCCATGATTGTGTAGGGGCAGTCTAGACGGTAGGGGCAAACTTGTAATAAGCATAGGGCTTGGACTTTATAATGTATTGGGCTGATTTTGAGGGCCCATAGGGTTTACTCTCTATAAATAGCCAGGGGAGGCTACTGTAAAAGGGGTTAACAATTTTAATAAACGAGGAGATTATTCAGTTATCAGATATCGTGTTATTTTCCCAGAACAGTATTTTTATTATTTAAATTATAAATAATAATCATTGATAAATTCTTTTATTATTATTTTTCGGCCCACACATATGAATACGTCCCTGCATATACATGGTAGGAAGTAGGTGGATCAAAGGAGCAGAACAAATAAGGGTTTGTTGTTTCGGTCATTTGCAACATGGTATTATGAGATTTTACACCTTACCATCCAATTTAGCACCTTACTTGTTTTTTTAATATCCTGAAAATACCCCTCTCTTCAATAACACATCACACACACCAACTCCCCTCACTTCTTTTCCTTCCCCTTTCTTCATCAGCACCACGCACCACGCACCACGCACCACGCACCACTCCTTCCTCACCACCACTCCTCACCAACATTTCCTTCCCCTTTCTTCATCTGCTCCCCACCGCCGTTGTTCGTGGTATTCGCAGCGCCGTTGTCCGGAGGGTTTGTCCGCCGCGTCGTTGTCGTCTTCGCCGGAGAACAACTGCGATTATCGTCTTCGTCTCGCCATTGGAAAATGAAGATATGAAATTATCTATTTTTTCAATTCCCAATATGTTTTTTGGATTTGTTATAATTTCGGTTTCTAGAACTCGAAATAAGTTATCGTTCCGGTTTTAAGATCTCGGAACATAAAAGAGTATTCCAGGTTGTAGAGCCCAATAAACAGAAAAACGAGACATTGTGCATAATTCATATTATATAGTGTCTGGTGTCTGTGATTTGTTTAGTGAAGAACTACTGTATGTCGAAGGAAACAAACATGTTTCCATATGACATACGCCTAGAAGATGATGACCACACGATGAGCAAATGGATGAGCCATAAGATGAAAATGTCAAGCAAAGCGGTAGGGTCTCTTCTTTAAGTGTTGAGTGTACATTTACCACACGATGAACATCTGGGTGTGGTACGGTTGAAGAAGGGGTTGGAGATTTAGGATTCTCGTGGGGTTGGAACGGAGAGGAGCGACAGTTGCGGGTGCTCACAATGGCGAGTTCTCACGATGTCGAGGTTAGGCGTGACGAGAATGGAGAAGAGATAATAGGGGGATTAGGGATTTGGAGTTCTACGAGAATGCAGTCGCGAGGTTAGTAGTGAACAAAGTCATTCAAATTTAGCGACAACCCACCCGACGCTAATGTTTTATTTTGTAGCAATGTCGGGGCCGATGCTGCAAACTAGACAATTGGACCTGGGCCTCTTAAATATGTGGCGTCGGCCTCTATAGCAGTTAGAGTCGGCATAATTGAGGTTATCCAGCGTTGGTCAGACCGACGCTACACTTTAAGTAAAGTAATCATTGTTTTTAACGTTTTGCACCAGTATTGCGTCGGTTTGACTGACGCTAAAGAGCAAAAATTAGCTTCGACGTTGTGACCTACACTAATTTTTTACTTTAAAAAAGCTCTTTTTTGCAAGCGTTGAAGTTACTAAATTACCTTATTTGCTGGTACAGCATGCAACACTTTTCCAAGTAGCACATCTATAGTAGAGTATACGCCTAAAGTAAGTTTTTAAGAAACTTTGTTATAATTTTCTTTGCTGTTCAAACTAAGGAGAACGTATGCATGGGTCCCAAGATAGTCCTTGAGTTGCATGCCTGCCACATATACACCTGTATAGTATCAGTATGCCATACACTGGGACCATATCGTGCGATATATGGGGACCAAGAACCCGAACTTTAAAGTTTAAACACAAAGAAACCACTACCTAGGTCCCCTACTCAAATTCAGTTTGAAGTTTCTGATTTTGCAAGGACAGCAATTTTGTCTTAAATAATTAATGGAGATATTTTGTTTGTTTTCTTTATCAGCATTATTAGCATAAAAGAAATAGAAGACGTTATTCTAATTAAGAAAGATCTCAAAAAGGGCATTATAATGCAGCTGAAATCTTAAAGAGAGTGGAATGCCAATTTGCTGATAAATAGCATTATCTTTTTGGTTTACCAACGTATCCTCAAAATTGACACTCATCAAACTAATCCCTTTAAGATTCCAGAGTCAAACCTTTAACTAAATTTTAAGGAGTCCAACTATCTATTAATTGTGCTAGATATAATTGGTGATAAATAACATTATTTGAAAATTGAAGTAATTTATATTGAGGAATATATATACACTATGGATCTGAAAGCTAAAAAGGAAAATCAATAAGTACCTAATCATCCCAACATGACATGTATGAGAATTTGATCAGACCATTTGTTTAGCTGTCGGGATATATCTAAGTGAACAAGAGTTAATGGCAGATTGAACTCTTCAAATTAGATAAGAACTTTCCAAATTTTAACTTATCATCAACTCCAAATTATAATTTTTCGCCGTGCATTCAAATATGTTTTGAGATGATTTACCTATTGAGTTTAAAATTGAAGTCGTTATTAATCACACATCGTATCCTACTTTAATTTTTTGTCCAAATTACTATAAATTTAGTGGGGTCATGGGAAAAGACCGTCACCACCTAATTCTATGGCAAAAAAAAAAGACACCATCATAATAAATCTAGCTAGATGTCAGTACAAACCCAAGCAAAATAATGGCTCTTGAGTCCCCTACCAATTGACAGAGAGAGAACAGGTTGGGCAGTACAGACAAGTAGGGCAAGATGATGATATATATACTTTGGGGTACACAAGAGCGTGTGGCATCATATAACCAAAAACAATAGGTCGAGACTTACCACCATTCAAAGAGATAGAAATATAACAGTTCTTTTTTTACAAGTAGTGAAAGAAAAAAAAAAAAAGGAAAAGGAAAAAAACAAGCAAAGCCCCGAACTAAGACCTCACGAACGAAACACTTGCATCCGCCATCAACAAAGAGCTCATTCCTTCAAGAGGAGACGGTATGGCCACCAAAGGCTCACCCTCCTGCGCACCATACTTAGCTAAAAAATCTGCACAAGTGTTACCTTCTCTGAAGGTGTGCTTAATCTCCATTTGCTAGGACGATGCGGAAAAACTTTGACATCCCAAATAAGCGAAACATAAATATGATGATGAGATGGCGCATTCTTCATATTTATGCTAATAAGTTATGTGATAAAAAAAATAAAAAAATAATGAGTATAAATAAATTAAAAAAGGAAGTGAAGTATGAGTGTGAATGCATTAGAATGTGATTGAACTGGAGAGAATATAATATATGTGAACCAAGATTGGACAGCAATGCAAGCACACAATTTTCCATGATAAGATCTTAATAGACTGAATCATCACTTTCATGAATATACTGTAAAAGATATTTGAAGATATTTTTTCTCAAACAAATTTGAAATAATATTATATGAAGGTGAATAGTAGATGTGTTGAAATCTCTGAAATTGAGATGACTTACTGATTGGCCTCTCTTGCATGACCAACCAGATAAAAGTTGACAAGATATTAATCATATTCAGTGCATGCTAAAGCCAAGAAATGAAACTGATATAATTAATGTCCGTGAAGATTTTGCAAATCCAATTCCCAAGCCACATGTTTCATTTTCTTTGATATTCAGACGCAACTTAATTAACCACTTAAGAAAGCTTGAGGACACACGGGAACACAGACCCCCCTAACCGAGAAAGTCAGAAAACTATCTGACTTCAAGAACCAGAATCACAAGGTAACAATTCATAAATCTTTTCACTCAACAATCAACAGTGTTTAGCTAGATCCAGAACTAATTAAACCTCTTTTAGTTAATCTTTTCTTCTACCACAAAAACTACTCCTTGACAATAGCCTCTCTGAATTGTGAGAATACAAGTGATTTTAAAAAATTTAAATTTGAATCCAAACACGTTAGTCTATTAGAATTTGTGAGACCTAACTTAACTCAAAACATAGCTCAACGGTGGAGAATTATTTTCCTATATAATAACTATTTAGTTGATATGAACTTCTTAATTAAATAGTACATTCTCCTAAAACCAATTCTCTCATGATTATGGGAGAAACGGCCAGAGAGTTCTTTAAGAAAAAGAGGTGATGCTGAAAAATCTAACAGCAGATCGAAAAACCTTATCTATATTCATTAACTTCTCCTAAAATCACTTCTCACTATAAGGTGGAAACCAAGATTTTCAAATACACACTTTATTATCTTCACTGTAATTAGGCATTTAAAAATTAACATATATAAGTGTGTGGTATGTAAAATTTGATGGATATGATCGTTGGATCTAACTGAAGCAAAGTAATGATAAAAAAAAAAAAAAAAAAACTATGATATAGACAGCATGCCATAAACTCCAATCATTGACAAAAAAAAAATATATCTCAAATATATTGTGTCTCTTTATTCCTAGTATGTAGTTTGGATAACAACTTTAAAACATTCACATTGACTTCTCTTGCGTCTCATTTTCAATCACTTTATCTTAATATTTTTCTCTTCTTTTCTTATCAAATAATCTGATCATCTTTATTTATATATGTTAATTCTTATCTATGTCTGTATAAAGATCCATTGAATAAGGTGATGCTATTTGCATATACATTAAGAAACTGAACAGATACCAACTCTAGTCCAGCATTTGCATTTCTATTGAAAAAGGAATATTCATAGATCTTGAAGTTAGCAAATAAAGGGCCTCACCCTTGCTCAGCCCCCAAATAGCATAAGTTTGATAACCTAGCATTGTCTACAAATGTAAAAGAGCTAATGAGTATAAAATAGTATTTAAAACAAACAAGTACAATCCATACCAATAATTAAATTGAAAACAAAAGATGAAACCCACCTGACAACAACAAAAAGAGAGTAGAAAAAGTCACCTGATGCACCATGGACAGCATCTGAGAGATGTGTGCTGCAGAACTTGAATTTTTAAAGTCGTTTATGGCCAATGCAGCATCATCAAGATTCTCACTTCAAAAGACTAATGCTATTAATTGCATATCAGAATCCCATATATATCCACTTGCATTTGCATGTGAATCTTGATGATGCTACATCAGCAAACAACGACTGTCAATCTTCCCATGAAGCTGTAGCTGATAAAGATAAATCAAAAGGTAGATTTCATCAAAATGAAAACGTGATTTCAAATATGCAAAGATAAAAAAGTAAGATTCTGCGGTGTTGAGTTTAACATAGATCAACATTGAATTCTATCATGGATGAACATATTGAACACTATATAATAAGATGCTTAGCTTTCTGAAAGAGTGAAATCTCACGGGAAATTTTTCAAGAAGAAAATGAAAAACAGGGAACATGAAAAAGAGAGAAAGCAGGAGTGGGGAAAAAAATAGAAAACAAAAAAGGGACAGTGAAAATTGAGATTTTATTTATTTATGCGCAATTTTGGGAGCAAGGCCACGAGGAGAAGCTGATGTGGCATGCTGTCAGTGGCTGATACATCTTTGGCACACGAGGGCTCGCTGAAAGGAATCTACCCATATGAACTCAATTCAAATCTACTTCAAGAACCCAAAAAAAAACCATTTAAGCAAAAAATTAGATTCAACTTTTCTAAATGAAACAACAAAAAACACACTTTCAGAACATTAAATAGATTGAAGAAAGCCTAAACAAACCGGAATCAAAGCCAGTTAACCATCCTTCAAAATCTATAGATTAGGTTTTGCACTGGTTTCAAACCGAAAATCTACAGATTAGAAAACATATATGCTTATTCAAGCTAATCAAGAAAGAGCCTCTACCCAGAAGGAAGATATTAAAAAAGAAAAGGAAAAAGAAAACTCAAGGCAATAATCAAAACCAAACAGTGAAGACCTACCTTGAAAGATCCTTATTATAGCTAGGAAGGAGAAGTGCTCAAAAGAAACAAAGATACATATATCTACAAATCTTTGGAATAGATCAGATAGAATCTGAAGAAACACACACATATGGACAATTGATATATTAAATATATATATATATATATATATATATATATATATATATATATATGTAGTAAACACCTGAGATCTAATCTTGAACAGAAAGCTAAAGGAGAAAACAAAACAAAAAAAGGTGAAAGGAGAGAGAAGCAGGTATGAGTTTATTGGCAACTGTAGATGACGGTTGAGCAGAGATATATAGAGAGGGACGAACGCGTCTATGTTGATGTGTTGGTTGAAAAATAAAGCTTGTTTAAATGGTGATTTTCTTTCTCTATATTCCCATTGGTTGGACTTAGCTGTATATATATATGGTACTGTACTAATGTTATGTGGCCAGACAGTTGTAGTAGTCCTTCCTAAACCCTAATTTTAAGTTAAATGAGGAGGGTGCCACTAGGACCTGCTCGTTTTCCTCACTGTAGGATCACCAATCACGTGTATCATTGATTATGTTTAAAACTTTCAAATCAATATTTAAAACAATTGCCAACGTGGATTAGCACACTTAGTCAAAGATTTCGGGTTTAACTCTCATCTCTCATAGGTTTAGGGTTTGATTTCCTCTGTGCCCACTAAAATCTCAGTTGGTTGGTAACCCTGCTAAGAGAAATCTCTAATGCTCTTATCCAGGAGTGGGTCTATGCTGCCCTTTCCAGCATGTCACTGACGCCCTTCCGATAGTTTGAAACTGCTTTCTCTTTGTTTTACTATTTTTGTTACTCAAAATATTTAATGTCTTATGTCAACGCTATAGAGTGGTGACACCTAAGTGATCTCACATGTAGTTCATTTTTTTCTCTATCTTTCACCTTAACTTTTAGGGTTATGGTTTATTCATAACTCACTTTTTTTTCATCTCATTTCCACTTATTTCTTCTTCTTAGCTCTCACTTATACTTCTATCACATTACTGATCATATCTCTCATCCTTCTTCATATATCTCAATGTGCGTGGTAGTGTGTATTAAGTATTAACAAAATTTTATTATAATTTTTATCGCATCACATAATATATTACAAAGGACAATCATGGTAAGTGGATATGTAGCTTCTAAGCTTTCGAAGTTTGAGGCAATTCGCTCATTTTAGAGGATAATGATTTGCTTGAAGGGATTTCTTTTGTATGAAATTGCAGGTATAAGAATGTTATTTGTGAGGTGGACCGTGCAAAGTTGCTTTCTTCTCTTGAGGACCGGAGACCTTGAGATTCCTTCCAATGCTCGATGACATAATTCATATGCGTGAAACCGGGATTTTTAACTAGATTAAGAAGTCTTATGACTATCTTATACCCCTTCTTTTCCATGTTTCCCAACTTGAACTAGAAACTCTTCTCCTAGAAAATTCTCTATCTTGCCGTAGTCTTTGTTTTCTTTTTTATCTTGTTTCCAAAAAATAAAAAATAAAATAAAAGATGATGCAACAAATTGTTGTATATCCAAACATCTCTATGAAAATTCGTCCCTGACGAGAGGCTCCTCTCATAATTACCTGCCCCAGCTATAAAAGGGCATGCCCGGTCCGTACAATCTTATCTGGCTCTGCGTTTTTTCATACCATTATTTTTCTTTTTTCAATGAAAAAGAATAAATTTAAGGGAAAATATTATTTAAAAGAAAAATAAATAAACTCTGTGTAATGTATATAGCATTTTGAGCCAGAAGGATGATTATTCATTCATGTATAAAGGGAACGACATGGAGCTGTGTAGCAATAACCAAAAAGAAAAGAGGAGTTGCACGGCCCCAGACAATGACAATGGATGCTAGTAGTTGAAAGGTGAAACCTCAAGTAAAAAGCAACAAGTTTTAAGGGTAATGAATACTCCCCCTTGTTCTTTGAATTTGTTAATTTGATAGATTGAAATTCGGAAGAACCTAATTTCTATGGTCTAAAGCTAAGCTAAACTAAGGAAGAAAAGGAAATTCATCAAAAAAAATTGTTCTCTTTTCATTATATAAAAAAAGTACAATTTATACTAAGAATAAGCAAAGCAACCGTAGAATCAAGAAGATACATACATGTGGCCCAATAATAATTAATAAGAAAAATAATATTAGGGATTAAAGTAGGTCAGACCATCGGCAGGGGCTATTATCTAGCCTACATTAGGCTCAGGTCAAATTAAATTAGTAAATGGAGAATTTCAAGATTTTTTTAAAGCTTATTTAGTTAAAAATGTTAAGTTCAGACAACTCAAAAAATTTATAATAATATAAATTTATTTTTTTATTTTACATTGAATTTTTATTATATTATTTAACCTTATAAACCTCTTTTGAAAGAGACTCATAATCTATTTACTTTGACTTAAACAATATTATGCTTAAATATATTTTTAGTCCCTGCAAAATATATTATTTTTGTTTTTCATCCCTGAGATTTCTTTTATTGTTTTTAGTCATCTGAAAATTACATGTGTTTTTTAGTCATAGCTAGTTGTTTTTTTATCCAATTCAGATCAGAATACACTCTCACACACGTTTAAATATGCTCTATAAGAAATGAAATCGGGTTCAGCCATCTTAAATTTTTCACGGCCCAACCATCTCACATAATCCTCATGCTAGTGAAGCGTTTTATCGGTGCTGGGTCGTTGGGCCTTCGCTTGGTTTGGTTCTGGCTTTTTGCCCTTTTCAATCCAACATCATTGACAACAACAAAAAATGAATCCAATTGACTTGGTCCAATTGAGAGGACCAAATGGGCCGTTGTTCTCAAAAAACTGGCATGGTGTGTTTCTTTAGCCACAATAAGGTCCCTCGGATTAACACCCAACGATCCACATAATGAGAGAGGGGTTGCAACTAACAACCAAAACCCGCCAGTAATGAGATGTTCTTTCTGACGGCATACCAACTGCCTCGGGGGCATTGGTAAAAAGCTCGCTGCTAATGCTAATAGTTACCGACAGTTTTTTTACAATACAAAAAGCTCATCGGTAATTATCCACGGTTTAGACGGTTAAGAATTAATTTGTTCAATACAAAAAACAATTATTATGCTGCGAATGTAAATGTTACATTTGTGGAAGCTTCTTCCACATAAGTAATATTTCATTTGTAGCTGAATGAGTCGTTTAGTCCATTCGAATAAAAAATAATTTTATACATTTCTAATTATAGATACTTACGATTCATAACAGTACTATAGAAAGTATAAAACACTAAAGATGATTGAATAACAAAAATATAGGAAGATTGAATGGAAAACATATGATATGAGATGAAGAAGATAAAGGAAACGTTTCAGAAACGGGTTATGCAAACACCACGTAATAGTAATAGGTTACGGATGACTTTTTCTATTTGTAAAAGGTGTGGGTAACAAGGAAAATTTTAAAACTACCGACAGCTTTTGGTAATCAGTAATTACAAAAAAAATTAAATTACTAATAGCCAAAGTCGTGGGTAAATAACAGGAATTTAAAAAGACCGTCATGTTACAAACAACTTTATTCATCAACAATTTCAAAAATAATTCAAATCAACAACAATTTTGACAGTCAGTGATAAGACGGTAACTAATCAACCTAGGCCGTCGTCCATGGGTAAGTTGGTGGTAAATAATCCATCAAAACACTAGTAGCTACCAATTTACCGATGACCTAGGCTGTCCATAACATATTTTTTATTTTTTAAAAAGTTTTTTATTTTTTAAAAAGTTCATGCATATTACTAACGGTCTAATCATCAATAACACTACAATTACGTGTTTACTTATACTGCAAACGCATACTAAATCCTTAATTAGTAAAAAAAATCTGTTCAATAAATAAATCCTTAACTTTTCAGTGCATGACTATTTTTTAGTTACACATCGATCATATATATAACTTGTGTTTGTTAATCAGGAACACACGCAGAATTACTCAAGGATCTTCATATAAACTCATCTGCACAGCACAAAGCATTCTCCTCTTGGATAAAATACTTTCATTGTTCCGCAAATGAACAAGAGCATTGAGTGCTTCAATAAAAAAACATGGGCAGACTTCATAGCTATTTACAAAACTAAATTTGTTTTGTTAATTGAAATGTACAGGTAATTTGAAGAAAAAATAACGACATGAATAGAGGTCTCTCATAATATCAGTACATTTGTGTATTTTACAAAGATGTTTTACTAAACATAGCTTATGGGAGCACTCAAAGCAAGCTTTCCATTTTTGTCTAAAGCCACTGCACCAGATTCTAAGTCCTGCATAAAATATCAATATATATATATATATATATATATATATATATATATATATATATATATATTTATATTTATATTTATATTTGTATTTGATATTAAAGGACATTCTTGACCTCAATAAATAGTTAATTTGAAACTGACTAACAATTACCTCCATGATTATGTTTTGTAAATCAAATGAACTTGGTATCTAGCAATTTGTTTTCTTTCCCTGTATACAAAAGCATAATAGTGTAGTGTACCTCCTTTCTGCTTTCTAGAAGTTCTGAAATCATTGGCTGACAGGACCATACAAGTGTAACAAGCTCCAACCATGCCTTACCTCTAACTGCAATTATTCCGGTATCAAGAAGTGTTCTACCATCTGCTAGAACTGCCTTACTTTTAACTAGCTCTTCTAAAATGTAGGTTTCTGGAGGAGATTATCTACTAAACTAACTGCATATCTCTCAGTTGAAATTTGAACGTTCAGTTTCAGCTGCAACAATTACTCCATGGTTTGAAGCAACATCAAGGGTGATCGGAACGGTTATGATGCACGAAGTGTCCTTAGGGAGAATCATTACAGAGGTGTCAAAACATGGAAGAATGTCACCGGTCATGGTTAACATTCCACCTGTGAGTATTGAATGAATTTTGTAAGCAAACATCAGCAGCAGGTAACCCCAGAGAAAATGACAGCAAATTAACCCCTTTGAGAAAGAGCAATGATATTGTTATTAAGTTTTTTGTTTACACTCTTATCACCAATGCCATATTGAATATATATCTATATACAGAATTCCCTTTACATTATAATGCCAACATTTGAAAGGGAGATAAAAATACAGGACAAGGTTGAACATTTTGGTTATTTAAAACATTTGCAGTGTTGTTTTGTCATATACAAGGAAAGGGGGGAAGGGCTAGAATCATGTTAAGACAGGAAAACAGAATTTCACTTGAATTAAAGCATATGTGAAGAAAATAACCTTGATCACCAACAGCTTGTCTTGCACAAGAAGCAATAGCTAGTATATGGTCAAAGAGCAGAGGAACTGGGCCATCAGGCTCATCTGCTGCCAAGAAGGGAAGAGGCGGGTTAGCCCAAGGCACTCCTTTTGAATCACCTCCAGCATGGAGCAATAGTATATGCTTCTTGGCCAGCAAATTAGCCATTGGCAGGAGAAGAGAATCATCACTGCCATTGGTAGCAGCAGTAGTTGACACCTGTCAGGGAAGTAAATAAATCATTGTAGATCAAAGCATTTTTGAAATCTGAGAATTAGGAAATGAAGAAGGGTGGCGGGTAACTGTGAGGGTGGCAGCGACGGAGCCGATGCGGCAGCCAAGAGGGTCAGGGACGGCGAGGGTGACGGTGGATGGGGCGATCCGGTCCAAGCGGTTGGCCCGGTTAAGCGCAACTGTAAAACACAGAGCTGAAAATATAACATTGTCGAAAGAGAGGAAAAACTAAAAAAAGGAGAGTGAGTGGCTTCGCCCGGGTTCGAACCGGAGACCTTCAGTGTGTTAGACTGACGTGATAACCAACTACACCACGAAACCACTTTAACATTACATGCTTGAATGGTTGTAGTTTTGTAACTTATTAGTTTCACAAGGAGGTAAAATATGGAAAGAACCTACTTGCATAGTTGCATTCCATAAAACAACAAAGTTTCTTTTCCTCCCACAATGGAAATGAAGAAAAGAACATAACCAAGCAAACTACAATGTTTGTTTGGATGCCTATTGAAATGAGCATTGCTATTTGGGTCGAATAATTATTAAACGAAACTTTACGACTCCATGACCAATCACATAAAAGATAACATACACGTACTTGTACGAGAAATAAGGAAAAACATTTAGACTACAATACCACGTAGGATTCGTGAGTTTGGTCTCGCCACATCCACATTAAACATTTTCCTATACTTAATCCTACTTTTGTATTTTAACTCATTTTAGTACTGTGCTCAATTATAATCAGATAATATTCACATTCCAATTGGGTTAGCTCTTATATGATGGTTTTCTTTTCCATACAAAATACTCAAAACTGAGATTATTCTTAAAGGAAACCAAACACGTACCAAGCACTGAAACTAACTATCCACCGGTTAACACATAGCTTTATTTATTACTCATTTAACTTTCTGTTTTTTAAAAGTTTATTATTATTCATAGAATTATCCATGGTGTTACTTGATTTATTTCACTTATTTTCATTTTATTACAACTCACTCAATTCAATTCTACTCGTTTTAGATATTTAAACATGACGGTTGAAATATAGTAACCTTCCAACCTCTTGTAAGCACATCCCAAATGCTTCGAGATACTTATTGAAGATCCTTGATTGAAAAATGACAATTGTGTCGATTCTAATGTCTATGGGAGTTATAAAGGATTAGGTTGGTCCATCTCCAAACTAGAGCTTCGGGATGCATATATTGATGAATTCTGATGTTGACCTTACATCTCTACTGACAGCCCGCAAGTGACCATTAAAATAGTAGCAAAAGAAAACTAGAAGCATATTTGGTCTTTCAAGATTCAAATCATATTTAGCATATCATGGCTTCTTTACAAATCATGACTTTGGGATCTCAAACGGAAATTTAAGCACAAACTCCATTTGGGTCCATGGATTTTACAAAGAAAGAAAAATGTCTTACAGATTTTGAAAACAATGATACTAGCAAAAGGGCATTCGTTGAATTGGATGAATAATTTAGCACCTCTCTTGATCCCAGTCCCAGAAAGGGGTTAGACTAACTATCAAACAGACTAAAGTTATAACATCCAGCAGCCATGTCTCACTTGGCAATTTTGAATCCTTAATATGGAAAACATGAGGAAAATTTTAACTTTATTACCATCTCAATTTACCAATCCTTAAAACAAAGTTCTCTAATGACAGAATAAAAGCAAAGCATTATTTTTGTAATTTAAGGGGGAAACAATCCAAAATCCCTCTTAGCTGTCATGTAATCCAAATTAGAAACAGATCAAAAACTTCTCTATCTTTAGCTGATGAAAGAATACATTGCATAAGAATGAAGTCATTCACGCCATTGGTACCGACACTTTTCATTCAAGCACAAGTAAAATATAGTTGCCGGCTCATCAGCTGATCGAGTCTGAAATTCTGTGTAGGCAGCTTTATCATGACCGCATTTTTGGCATCGCACTACAAGAAAAAGGAAGAAGTGAGAAAGGAAGAGAAATGGAAATGATGATGAGGATAGAACAAAGTAAAAAATATGGCATAATTCGTCATCATCTCTTAAAAATACTATATCGAAGAAACAAGAACCACCACAACCAAACCTTTTCCAGCTAGATGGTGTCGGCAACATAAATTATGTAATACCATATAACTATGTCATGCATTAAGCTTACAAATAGAACGTTCACCTTTGAAGTTCTCTAAATGGTTTGACTTAAAGGTTTTATTGGTTTATCTAATTACTGTATTAGAGAGAAATAAGCTCTTTAGTGGAAGAGTTGCTAATCACTATTGCTATGTAATATGCTAGTCTCTAACTCATGACCATTTGCCAATAAAGCAATCCATATGTTTTTCAATGAGTTCAAAGAGGACATATTAATTTAAAGTCCAAAGAATGAAAAATATTCGCAAACTTAACCGACTAAAAATCTCAAAAATGGAAAAGAGAACCGTGAGAACAGAAATAAACATAAAAAGTTCCTTTTAGATGTTGATAAGTAAAACTGAAATTCACAAACTCACGACAGAACTTAGAAATATTCAGTTTCCTCTAAATTCATGTATCCTCAGACCAAAACATCCAAATTTGACATGTATTGGGCTATTGGCAGCAGGGGAAAAAGCTATATCTACACAAAAAACTGAAAAAGAACTACGAAGATTTCTACTGCTGGCTTAGACTTGGCTTCTTTGACACTTAAACCTCCAAACAACACAGGGCTTACACCAAATCCCCTTATGCAAGTGCTTCTGATTCTTATTTCACTATGTTTATTCATCTCTTCACCTTGGACCACATTCAACACAAGTGAAGGCCATTAGCAGTAACTAAGAATGGTAATCCAAAATTTATCTTCACAGCTCAACGATATTGGCAGTACTACCATACCATATCATCTCCAACAATCAATAAAAGTAATGTTAAAAGGGAAACCTAGTATCTATTAAAGTTCCAGCCATGGCAGAGGGGAAGCGCCAGAAACTCAAACCTGCAATCACCTGATCACACAGAAGCAAGCAACTTAACTATTGATCCAAGACTCACCCCCCCCCCCCCAATCCAACTAGTCTGACTAGTCCACACAAATTATATATTTTCAGAAATAACCAAAATTGCTATTGGTCATCCTAGTAAATATGCTCCCAACGCACAAATGAACAAAGTAATGGGAGAATCACAATTTAAAGTATCTGGGTTGATTAAACATTATAGTTCTTAATAAACCAGAATTCTGAATATGTTTACCTATAATTGTCCCAATGATAATCTCTAACAAACAAAAAGAACATAATATATTTAAGAACAATTAAATGTACCATCGGCAGTGGGGGCATTCTTCATGTCATCATAAGAGATAATAGGATCAATCTCTTTTCTCTCCAAGCGCTGCTTTCTCTTAATCTTAACCCCTTTCTCAATGTGGCAGACGTATGGGCAAGTGTGACAATAAAGTCTTGCGGTGCGACCACCCGTAGTGGGCTGTTCATATTTCAGCAAGTTTCCGCAGGAGGGGCAAAACTCCATCTTCTATATCTGCAAACACGCGAACACACCATACATAAATCAGAAGTGAAGGTTAATCGGTGTCGGCGTATGTGGTCGGTGTGGCGGCGGATCCTTAAGATGGAGAGGAGAGGAGAGGACGGCAGCGACTCCAGGCGTCACGGCCGAAGTGGAGGAAGGCCGTTGGTTGACGAAGAGAGAAGGAGTTGGGGAGAATCGATGATGGAAGAAGAAGAAGAGCAGAGAGCGATGTAGAGGTGAAGGGGTTCGGGAGTGAGGCTGGTGGTCGAAGGTGGCAGTCAAGAGAAAAGTGAGGGTGGTGGGGGCGGCGGCTTGTGTTAGTAGAGAGGGAGACCAGATTTTGCGAGAGAGGAGAGCTGAAGAGAGACGCCTAGGGTTTCTCGGTGATGTGAAGAGTCAAAATCTAAAGAATAATAAAATTATTAAGGTAAATTTTTATATAAAATAAATATATTAACTATTAAATTTATTTAATGAAATAAGTTATTTTTTAACAATTTTATGTGAAAAATAGTTTGCAAATTTTTAAATGATGTTATGCTGTTAATTTTACTTTTTATTTTGTGCATATTATTTGAAAAATTAATTTATATACATTTAATAATACATATATAAGTATAATTGACTTCAGGAAACTTAAAAGAAACAATTATTCATAACTTAAGTTCCAAACAAAATTATTTATTTATGTTTTATATTTGGAAGTTCTAAATTATTATAAATTTAAGAGTTTAATCTTATACACCGTGTGTGTAAAGTTTCTCTATACATACATCCAATCATAGTGTGTCATATGTATAAATGGTTACATTCCTTTTAATTTAAATTAAATTAACAAAAAAACTATTTTCTTGGCATAGAAGTAAAAAGAACTATTGCTATAAATCTTCTTTTGTCAGAAGCAAAAAACATCTATGATCTGTTACGGAAGGCAAATATGGTAGGTTGCAAACCTTGTACTACACCTATGACTGGGGGTTGTAAGTTGTCTAAACATGGTGACACACCATTCTCAAATCCAACTCTTTGTAGATCCATAGTTGGAGCTCTGCAGTGTGTTACTACAACAAGACCAGAGATCAATACAATGTTAACAAAGTTTGTCAATTCATGAGTTCACCTCATGAAGAGCATTGGAGTGTTGTCAAAAGGATTCTCATATATTTATAAGGTACTTTTCCACCAGCCTGCTTATTCTTCATCCAATCTGAAAATTCATGCCTTCTGTGATGCATATTGGGCACTTGACCCCGATGTCAGAAGGTCCACCTCAGGATCAAGCATATACTTTGGTCTTAACCTAGTATCTTGGTGGTCAAAGAAGTAGAGTTTAGTAGCCAGGTCCAGTGCAGAAGCATAGTACATGAGATTGACACTCACCACAACTGAAGTTGTATGGGTATAGTCTCTCTTAAGTGAACTTGGTGTTGTGACTCAAACAACAACTATATTTGGCGATAACTCGAGTGTAGTGGCACTTTGTTATAATCCTATTCTACATAATAGGACTAAGAAAATTGAACTCGATAAATTCTTTTTCAGGAAAAAATACAAGCTAAAACTCTGAAGACTGGTCATATTCTAGCATAAGAACTAACAACAGGTATAATAACTGAAACACTGTCTAAGCAAAGGTTCACAAACCTCAAAACAAAGCTGAAGGTTCTCCAGCTGGGTGAATGTTAGAGTTCTGTTAGTATAAGTGAGCTCGCATGAACTGTTAGAGCTGTTTGGTTTGTTAGAGCCAGTTATGCTGAGTGAGCAAGTTTTTAGGCTGGTTGTTATGCTGACTTAACTTTTGTGTGGCTGTCAATGAGTCCTATATATATATATATATATATATATATATATATATATATAAGATGTATCTAGTGAGAAAGCTCTTCTTATATGAGAATGGTGAGAATAAATCGTGGCCGTTAGATCTAACAATGAGTGGTCATGATTAAAAGAAATAAGTCACGTGACTTGTTTAAAAAGTCACATTTTTAAGTGGTCATGTGACCACTTATTTCTTTTAATCACGACCACTCATTGTTAGATCTAACGGCCACGATTTATTCTCACTATTCTCATATAAGAAGAGCTTTCTCACTAGATACATCCCCATATATATATATATATATAGGCTCTGCTCCCTATATCTCTTAACAATAATAATATACAATTTTTTTAAAAATTTCGCTTAATGCTTTTCTAATAACATGCATCCAATTGATTTCCGTTGCCTCAAAATAATATTTTATTTTAATTAAGATTAAAAAAGAATCACAACTATTAGTCCTATATGTCATGATATGATTGAGTGTAACTGTAAAACTTTTTCACCCTAACCGTGCATAAAAACTAAACTCAAAGATTTAATCAATAACAAATATTGGCAATTTCTTGTAACTAATTCATAAAAATGATAAAGTAAAAGACTAATCAATCAATAATAAAATCTAGAAAACAAAGGAAAAACTAGTGGGTTAACTCGTGCAATGCACGGATAACTTTTGATAAACCAAATTTAAAGTGTGTGTAATGATATATTTTTGTAACGTCTTATACGTGTAATTGCAAAAAGATATAAATAACATTAAGGCCAAAATGCATATTTTCCAATCTAATGAGTGGAACATCATAAAAATATGTTTTTTGTAAATAAACATAAAATCAGCTACGAGTTCATCCAGATTACGAAGACATAATTTTCATAATCCAGGCATTCACCTAACAAAACAATGAATCAAATTTACTCACCAATCACAAATAAACTTAACTACAACTCATCCACCTAAGAGGCCAACTCCACAGGAACTCACGCCTCATTTAGGTGTTTTGTAAATAAACATAAAATTAAGAACAATATAAAAAGCAACATGTGTGGCTTGTAGCATCATAAAATGTTGCACAATATTGATAAAACAAAATGAAACTCAACATTAGCAAGCAGACACACATTAACTGCTTAATCTCCATCCAGCAGTTCCTGTAGACTATGAAGACATAATCTTCATAATCGAGGACCTCCTATAATAAAACAACGAACCAAATTTACACATTAATCACAAATAAACTTAACTACAATTCATCCACATAAGAGGTCAACACCATCATAAAATTCTTTGAAAATGATTTGTCCCACACGACACACGTTATATTAAATATAAAACACAGATAGATATTAAACATATCACTTAGCAACATGGAACATATAAAGTAACAATTTGATAAAAAAACGTAACATCAAACCCACTAAAGAGAGAAATAGCAAGCATTAGACACATAATTTTGTTAAAGCTCATACTCAAACAAATACAACCCTCATCGCTAAAGAGGCACTTAGTTAGAAAAGGGAAATAAGAATAATATATACAATCCAATAGTCATTCCATTAGTAGTACGTAAATGGTCAACTTTACTCGAGAAGAAATGTATTGTAATGTAAAATTTATCAAAACAGTGAAATATGAGACCAAGTACGACACACTAACACGTACAATCCTGAACCACACAAAAATAAACTAATTAACGTTCTAACACATAATATTATTATATTAATTGTACTACGATATATAGAATCTCAATAAACAATACATTGTGGAGTTATATTTGTAAAGACTTATTCATACACAACATTAACTGTTGTGTTAGGAGGGAGGTCATCATGATTTTCTGTTAGTATCCTTCGAAGAACAATAAGTGATTCTCCAGCTCCGTATTAGAGCCTATATGCAAAGAACTCATGCATGCTAATATCTTCCTTTTCTTTAGTACTTGCATTTGCATCATATGTTAATATATCTTGTCTGAAACCATCCTCCCCATATGGAAATAATAGTGTATATTGAAGTGTTAGAAATGATGGATGGTAGGGATCAATAAATAAATACATAACTTGATAGTTATTTATTAATAAATAAATAATTACATAACGTAGAGGTTAAAAGTTAAAATTAACTTACTCAAGATTATCTAGCTCAACAACAATATAATTGCTCGGCCTATCTCCGCTATTATACCGAGTTAGCTTCCCTTTGATGTTATGACACTAATGAAAAACTTGAAATTTGAAATTTTAAATAACAAATTAAAACTTGAATGTATTTAGTTTGCAGTTAAAACTTTATCATATGACGTTATCAAATTATTTATAATTATTATCTAATTACTTTTTTGAAATTTAAATTTAGATTCTTAAATCAGAATGTTTATGATTGGTTGTGGTCTTACCACAAAAAATAGGGCAGAGTGAAGTAATAAAAACATAGGGTAGTGTAGTGTGCATCTAACCTTAGATACTAGATAGATGTAGAGAGAATGAAGATTTTTTTTATAGACAATGTTAGTGGTTAATTGCTATTCCCTCCGTCTCTAATTATAAGTTAACATTGATATCTATATGTGTCACTAAATATAGCTAATTTAACAAAAAATAATTTCTCTTTTTATGTTTGCCCTTGCATTTATTGGTTTTTCAATACTATAATGATTGAAAAGTTTAATGCATCAACTAACCTTATCATTTGTGAATTTTATGATGTTAGTTTATAATTAGGGACGGAGGAGTAGTAAATTACAAATGCTTCCCCTTTATTATTTGAATCCAACCCTACACCTATTTTTATCTTTAGCTCAATTAAGTGAGCTACCTATGTCCAGAATATTTTCCATTTAAAAGACGCGACGTGGATAATCTACACGCTACGTTGTTGAATGTTGATTGCGCATTCTAGAAGCACCACGCTTATAAGAAAACCCTAAACCCCTACCATTTCTACTTGCTCAAACTCTCATTGTTCAATCCGCGAATATGGCGACCCAGATCTTCTCTCGGGTCCTCCCCAAAACCCTAACCCTAGCTCCCTTCTTCCCTCGCTCCATCTCCAGCTCAACCACCCATCGCTCCCTCTCCGCTCTCTCTTTCCTCCGCCGGTACCGCCCCCTCTCCGCCGTAGCAGTCCCCACCCACCGCGCCTTCCTCCCCGCCATCTCCTCTCTCCGTTCCTTCTCCACCCGCGCCACCACCTCCTCCCTCAATGACCCGAACCCCAACTGGTCCAACCGTCCCCCCAAAGAAACGATCTTGCTCGATGGCTGCGACTTCGAGCACTGGCTCGTCGTCATGGAGAAGCCCGAAGGCGAACCCACCAGGGACGAAATCATCGATAGCTACATCAAAACATTGGCACAGATAGTCGGAAGGTAATCACCACCGTAGTTACGTTTTGAATCTGTAACCCCAAATTATTTAACTGGATGTTTATTTTTATGTATGTTTTATCCAATTCGATGTGTTATTAGATGACTATAGTTTTCCCTAAAAATGGAAGTGATATTTTTTACTCTGCTTTGTTATCTGATGGAGAATAATGGATGGAAATGGATTAAATTTATTAATATTTCAATTATAGAATGAGAAAAACGACATGTTCTATTTCGTTCCACCCAATTTGCTGGGGAAGAAAACGTTAAGGCTTCGAATGGAATGGAACGGAACGGTATGGAATGCGATTCATTATGTTCCAATTCATTTTGTTCTATCACACTTTATTATCAACCAATGAGTTGAACATAGTTTCATTCATTCTATTTCATATATTCCTATCCTCTAAACATGGGCTTTGGTATTTTGAGCTCTATAATATAGAGAAAAGTCTACTGACTCACCCTGAAGTGTGCTTGTGGTTGCTATTAATAAATGATTGTGTGTTTTGGCCTGATCTCTTACTGTAAGCGTGGTTATCCTTCTGTAGTGAAGAAGAAGCGAGGATGAAGATATATTCAGTTTCAACTAGACACTACTTTGCATTCGGGGCGCTTGTATCTGAAGAACTTTCCTACAAGTTAAAAGGTATACATGGGTTCACACCTTTTTCTTTTGGCTTCTGTTTGTCTTCTATAATAGTAAGAGTTTCAAATTTTTATCTTTGAAATTGCAGAACTTCCCAAAGTTCGATGGGTGCTTCCGGATTCATATTTGAATGTTAAGGAAAAAGATTATGGAGGTAATATCTCTTTTTCTGTCTCCTGATTTTTATTCATATCCATTCAGTATATGTGGTATGGATATTCTTGAGTGTATTTTTATTCTTTAACAATGTGTGTGTATATCAAATAACATGCTCAAGGCTCCTCAAATGTTTTGAGATAGCTTGAGAATAGTTCAAACTCTTGTTGTGTTGCCTGTTATATTTCTTGCCGTGAAAGGGGGTATAACTGCATGCTTTGTGAACTTTTCTATTTCCTTTACCAGGTGAGCCCTTTATAAATGGGCAAGCGGTTCCTTATGATCCCAAGTATCATGAAGAATGGGTTAGAAACAATGCTCGAGCAAATGAAAGGAACAGGCGCAATGACAGGCCTCGGAATAATGACAGGTCTAGAAACTTTGAGAGGAGGAGGGAGAACTATGTGAACAGAGACATGCAGGGGAGGCCTCCTATGCCTGGTGGACCTCCAAGCAATGCAGGTGGGTACCCTCCTAACAATGTAGGTGGACCTCCAAGCAATGCAGGTGGTTTCCCTCCCAACAATGCAGGTGGTTTCCCTCCCAACAGTGCAGGTGGTTTCCCTCCCAACAGTGCAGGTGGTTTCCCTCCCAACAGTGCAGGTGGTTTCCCTCCCAACAATGCAGGTGGTTTCCCTCCTAACAATGCAGGTGGATATGCTTCTCCCCCTCCCCACAACATGGGTGGCCCCCCTCCCAGCAACCCTGGAGGATACCCTCCTCACAACCAAGCTGGCGGAGGATACCCTCCTCACAACCAAGCAGGCGGTTACCCTCCTAACTTGGGCAGAACTCCTCCTCCTAACATGGCTGGTGCCCCCCCTAACAATGGTTATGGCCCGAATGCAGGGTATACCCCGAACCAGAATAACTATGCTGGCAACACGGGAGGGGTGCCATCAAACCAGAACATGGGAGGGTATCCCTCAAATGCAGGGTGGTCCAACAATGCTCCCACTAGGGACACTCCAAGCAGGGATGTGGGAGGAGCAGTTGGTGGCAACCCATATAATGCGTGAGATATGATCTGCATAGATTCTCGTGGCCAATGTAGATAATGAAGAATTATGTCAGAGACATCTTAAGAGTTCATTTATCTTAAGGAATTAGGATTTATTACTTTGTTACTCTGCTTCCTCATGAACCTGTACGTCGTGTATCTGAATTTCACAATTTTTGAAGGTTAGAGAACACTTTGTTTGTCGAACTTAACCATCTAAATATGTTATATGATTGAGGTTGCCTTGCAAACGTATTTAATTGCTAATATTAAAATTCAAGTGTCATAGTTTATTAGAGAAAGATGTCTCCTGTACTGTTTTTTTTTTTTTTTTTTGATAAGTGTCTCCTGTACTGTTGACTGTTTGTCTTTTGTCATATCTTGATGGAAAAGCTGAGTTTGGAGGCATTGATTCCTCATTCATTTAGATGCGTTAATTTGCAGGGTGAAATTTGGGAGAGGAATTGAAGTGTAGAATATATACATGATTAGTTATTACTTGTTAGTGACTTGATGTTACAACTAGGTCACATAGAAAATATAAGCTATTAACAGCTGCAACTGAGTTTAAATTAAAGGACTTAGAGCCTGTTTTTGGCTTATATTGAAAATAGATTTTCTATATTTCTGAAGAAGTAACAGGATTGGGAAAAAACAGCCAAATTAAGTAATATGTGCCAGTTTTTTTTTGGTTACAAGAGGATTGCGTAATAATATGTGCTAGTTTGATTGCTGTTTTATAAAGTAATGTTTTAGTTTTTAAAATTAGAATAAGAGACACTTGGTTGATTTAAAAAACTCTTCTTAAGAAGTTCTTATTTTCAATTTTATAACTAAAATTCCAAAATAATTCAGAGATGTTTTTGTTTATATTTTTAGTTTTAATTTATAGGTCTTTCAGCATTAGAAAACATGTCATTCTCTTTTTTTATTTATCCGAAATTAGGGTTTAAAAACTGTTTTTTAAAATAACTTTTAAATTTAAAATATTGAGAAGGAAGTCAAACAAGTTCTTACTTTTTTGTAGTTTTAGGTCTCGGTTAGAAAGAATTTTCTTGGAGTGTATGTGCTTGCGTAATAGTATTCTGAAAATAAAAAAAATTTCAGAAAAGTCTTGATAATAAAGTTTTGATAGTCATAAAAGAATTTTCACCATTTCTTTTAATAGTATTTGATAATAATTAAAAAATTAAATATAAAGAACTAATAATAAATTATGAATGGTAAAGAAATTTAATTTATTAATATTAATTTTCAGAAATGAAAATTTAAATTTAAATTTAAATTTTTATATTATAAATTTTTAAAGAAATATATGAACAAAAAATGTACAAATGTTAAGTAAATTTTATATTTGTAGGTAAATAAGTTATTTTTTTTGATATTTAAAAATATTAATAAATAAAAACACTAAAAAAAATAAGAACAGTAGAAAACCTCGCAAACAAACTAAAAATATGCAAATATATATACAGTAAATATGTATTATAGGCTTATGCTACATACATGCATTATATGCTTGTTCAATATAAGTAATTAATTAGAAATCATTAATGTTTTTACCACACTCCTTGGTTTTTCAAAATTAAACTAGCATATGGCACTTTGCCTTACGTAAGAGCAATAAAGACAACCCTTTTATTTTCAAGTGCAATCCGCAATATAAATGTCAACAAAGTATTCAGGGTCATAAAATATTTATGTTTATCATGACCCACTAGTTATAATACCCGTGCGTTGCAAGTGTTTATTTATAACATTTTTAGAATTATAAACATTTATTGTAATTTAAATAAATAATTAAAATAAATTATAGTTATATATATAGTAAAAAAATAATTGCATTGAGATATTTCAAAAAATAGTAATCATAGAGTTATTTCTATATGATACTACCTAAATTTTGTTTACCATTTTTTTACCATAGAATATTACTTAAATTTAAAATTATTATTTAATAATTAAAATTCTATTATTATTAATAAATTTATAATTTAGTATTTTAAAAATACGAAATATCATTAACTAAATTTAAAATACGTTAGTTCAAATATATTTTTTAATATAATCGTGCAAGTTATATTACCATATATTATTTTTTATGTTTTCTTATAAAAAATGAAGTAATTTTAACTGTTAAAATTATAATAATTTATAGGGTTAATGGTATGGTAGGTCCCTGTGTTTGTACCTAAGTTTGCGATAGGTCCCTCGCCGGAATTTTTTTTGATATAAGTCCCTTAGTTTGCACCAAGTTTGGATTTAGTCCTCGCCGGAGACCGGAGCTCCGGCAAGTGCTTACGTGGACTGCTGACTGTATTAATAGCGCTGACGTGGATTTTTTTAATTATTTTTGAAATTCCAAATATTTAAATTCATTTTAAATTTAAAACCCTTAAACTATTTTAAATCTTAAATTAACCCCTAAACCCACAATCCCTAATTCAATTCAATTCTGAAACGCTAAAAAAACCCTTCTTCTTCTTCTTCTTCTTCTTCTTCTTCTTCTTCTTCTTCTTCTTCTTCTATTCCTGTAATTTCTGGGTTTGTGTTTTTCTTCTTCTTCTTCTTCTATTTCCCTCTCTCTCTCTCAAATGTGGAAAAAGGGGAGAATCCCGTTGAACTTGAAATTGATTTTGACTCTCTGAAACGAAATGAAATGCTTTTGCTCTTTGTTGTGCCGTTTTTCCTTTTTAGCTCACAATATCTGATTCGTTGTTCATTTCACAGTTGCTGTTTTTGGTAATTCGGCTGCTGAGCTTTTTCACCGTTATCACAAGGGACCAGAAATAGTATTAGGTTTTATTTTAGCTCTCTTTTTCCTTTCACAGTAACTTGCTTTGCTTATAAACTACAATTTTCATGATTGCAACTCACAGTTTTTAGGTTTAGAATTGAGAGCCTTTCGTAGAAGCAGTTTTTATTTTGGTAATAGAATTGAACTTGGAATTGGATATGAAAAGTGATATTTTGCATTGTTTGGTGTTGGTGATTGATTATTATACATATGCTTGATTTCTGGAACATTTATTTGATGTGCAGCGACTTATTAGTTCATGGCAAGGTCAAGGCAAAAGTTAACAAACCAGGATTCATCACTATCACCTACTGCTGCGAGATCGAGGGAGTCGGATGGTCCATCTAGATGGGCAGACTACCTTGGACCTGATGTGAATTCTCCGCTCGCGGAATTTGTTTCATGATGGACAGTCCAGGGAATAGAAGAAGAGGAAGAAGAAGAATAAAAACCCAAAAATTAGAGGAATAAAAGAAGAAGAAAAACAAAAATCCAGAAATTACAGGAATAGAAGAAGAAGAAGAAGGGTTTTTTTAGTGTTTCAGAATTGAATTGAATTAGGGATTGGGGGTTTAGGGGTTAATTTAAGATTTAGAATAGTTTAGGGGTTTTAAATTTAAAATGAATTTAAATATTTGGAATTTCAAAAATAATTAAAAAAATCCACATCAGCGCTATTAATACAGTCAGCAGTCCACGTAAGCACTTGCCGGAGCTCCGGTCTCCGGCGAGGACTAAACCCAAACTTGGTGCAAACTAAGGGACTTATATCAAATTTTTTTTCCGGCGAGGGACCTATCGCAAACTTGGGTACAAACACAGGGACCTACCATACCATTAACCCTAATTTATAACATAAATAGCTTATAAATCATCATTTAGGAAATTTAAATTTATTCAAATACGATTATAATTTTCTTATTTCTTATATTTCTTCACGTTAGTTTTATTAATATATAATAAAAATTTATATATTTAAAGAACTTTTTCAATTAATACAATATATATAGTATAATTAATAGTAAATAGTGTACATTAACATTAGAAAATATAAAATAATTTTTCTAAATTATAACTAAAAGTAGTGTTGTATTATTAAATTAATTTTAATTTTTAAATAACTAATATTTTTGGTTACATAAATAATTTTAATATAAAATATTATTAAGTTTCATTCTAATATTTTGAATTTCCCTCCTCAATTGGTTAATTAAAAGTATTTTTTAAAAATATTATTAATAAAAGTTGTTGTATTTTTAATTAATTATTAAATATTTTGTATCTAAAAATATTTTATAGTCTCATTTTAATATAATTATTAAATAATATTATGCATATAATAAGAGGTAAAATTAACGGTATAACATCATTTAAAAATTTGCAAACTATTTTTTCGTATAAAGTTGTTAAGAAATAGCATTATTTCATTAAATAATTTTATTAGTTAATATATATATTTGTTTTATATAAAAATATTACATAGGTAATTTTATTATTCTTTAGATTTTGACTATTCACAGCATCCCAGTTATTCATGTTTCCTCTCCCTCAAAATCTGCTATACGTTTCTACTGACCCATCAAACCCTAATCCTCCCTCTTCTCCCCAATCACACAACCCGAATCCTCTTCTCACAGTTCCTCTTTCTTGATCTTCGACCACCAGCCTCAGTCCCGAACCCTTTCACCTCTACATCGCTCTCTGCTCTTCTTCTTCTTCCCTCGTCGATTCTCCCGAACTCCTTCTCTCTTCGTCAATCAAGTTTGTCTGCTCTTGCTGTCAGAAGAATAGAGGTTGGTTACTCTTGTTTGGTTTTGGTTCTTTGCAACACTAACAGAGGAAAATTTTCATTACTCATCTTCTGATCTGTGTCCTTTTTTGGTTTATAATTTCTTTTGTTGTCTCAAAAAAAATTCTTTAGATTTTTTTCTTAGTTTATATATGTTATTATTTAATTAGGTAGTTGAATAGTTTTTGGAATGTCATTTTTTATTTTGATTCACTCTTTAGTTTTTTAAAGGCATACTCTCTTACTAATGTAGGTTCTCTTACTCAAGTGAGCTTTCCTATATATATAGATTGTATGAATCCATTCTTATTTTATAAATAGCACTGTGGGTTTTGTTTGAGTTGAAGTTGAATTCTAATCACTAGAAAAAGGAACATACCACCCAAGGAGGATAATGCGATTTGTGGAAACTTCATGTTTAGATGATCTTTTTGTGATTGTGTGTCACGCCTGCCAAAAACTTTTTTCCATTGTCTAGTATCAATCTTTGCTACAGAGCGCACTTTGGGATTTTAGTTGGGGTTTCAGTTTCTGCTAGATTTGAGGGCATTGGACATCAGCACTAATTATTGAATGAATGACTTAAAATTAACAAACTCAAAAGATAATGACTAAAGTGAAACAGATTAAGAGCCGGTCTGGATACAGGCATATTGTAGCTTGTTAAAATTAGGTCTCCGAGACTTTATGAATGTTTGATATTCAAAATTTTAGTTGTACAGGAAATGAATGAAAGGCAGAAAGACTGTTTGATTACATTGTGTGCATGCCCTTGGCCCTGCTCTCACTACTCAAAATATCTCTCACTGTATTGAGAGAAGTGAACTGTATATGGGCTGCACTTATTCATATCTGCTAGGCTCCCTGTATTTGTATTTGTACATGGAGGAAGACAAGTAGAATTACTTACACGTACAGCCATGATAAATTCTGCTAAAAATATAGTGAACCTGATTAAGCCAATAGCTTAAGTGAAAATGTCAGGCCAGCTGCTGTTCATTCCTGACATGTGAACTTAAATAGACATATTTTCAAAGTGCAGTAACTCTAATTTTGCTCAGTACCATTCACTCATTACTTTTCCCCCACTAAGGGAATATGCAGCAGCTAGGTGTTCTTTAATGTCTTTTTGGCCCTTTAGTGCTACTGTTATGCAGCTCTGATAATAGTCCTGTCTGCAGCTCAAAAATACGAGTGAAGTATCTATCAGAGTACTGAGCTCTTCAGCTTAGAATCAGCCACCCAAAGTTATTGAGGTATTAGAGCTATTTTATAAAGTTTCTTCTGCAACTTGTAACTTTTCTGCCACCTTCTAAAGTTACTTTAACCTGTGCCATATGAGCGAGTGCATCTTTGATAACCATTTATTTTTTAAGAAATAATTACTTTTTTATGAAAAAAAATCTGCTGAAAATGTTAGACTTTATAGCCTTGTTGTTGTTGTTGTATTATTATAACCTTAGCTGAAAATATTAAGTTATAGATTTCATACTTATATTTAGCTGAGAATTTCATGCTGATCATCTGATGAAAATTATAATATTTGAAACTTTGTCAAGTGTTTGCATGCGCTGCTGAACTTCCTAAATGAATAGATTCCATGTTCATCAAAAAATTGATATATGGACTTCAGTTTCTCTGAACTTTCTAACTCTGATTCACCCTCCACTCTCAAAATTTGAAAACAAAAATCACCTGTTGGGGGGGGGGGGGGGACCAGCTTGCTGCAACATATGTGGTTCGTGAATAATATTTAGGGGAAAAAAGTAGAGGTACCTTAACCTTCAACCTTAATTTCCTTCCAATTAGTCATTAAACTTAAACTATTCTTATATTAGGTCATTTTGTTAACTTAACTCATTGACGGTGAATAAATATCAAATTTTCATCTCATTAAATTATAAGTATTGATCTGTATTGTTATTTAAAATTGATATTATTTAAAGATTTATTTATCATTAATTAGTTAATTTAAGTTAACAAGATGATCTATTGTAAATTGTAATAATAACTAAAGTTTAAGGACTACTTTGGACAAAAATGTAAGAGACATAAAGTTTAAGGTGGGTCGTTGACCTTCTCCTTGTTATTTAATCCCACTTCTTAGCTAATGTTCATTGGAGGTCAATCTATCCATGAACTTGAAAGAAATATTTGAATATGATTTTCTGACCGGCTGAATAAAGAAGAGAGACTATTATCAGTTTCTTAAATTGCGATCTACTTTTCCAATTTGGACCATGATATAAAAGTTTTATAAGTTCTGTTCTCTACAACTGTATTCCAACCCCAATTAGGGCTTCTTCAATTGCACTTCTGTCATTGACATCATTATCTAAGTCTTTTTCAACTAATTGCATTTCTCCATAAATTTACATAATTTTAAAGATTGTAATATACCTGCGACTACAAATTAAAACCTTGAGCTATTTTGTTTCCTAATTGGTTTCTAGTATCATCATCTTACATGAATATATTGCAGGTAGTTTTCCCTTGAACAGAGATCATCAGTTGAAAACAGAAGAACTTTTCTCTCCAAATGGCGCTGGTTGTAATATGTGGACAGCCATGCAGTGGGAAGTCCAAAGCTGCACTTTGTTTGGCTGAAGCTCTCAAAGAATCAGAGTCGAATCAGCAGGTGAGGATCATAGATGAAGCTGGCTTTCATCTTGATCGGAATCAGAGCTATGCAAATATGCCCTCAGAGAAGAATTTAAGAGGGGTGCTTAGGTCAGAAGTGGACAGGTCTGTGTCCAAAGATAGCATAATTATAGTTGATTCTTTGAATAGCATCAAGGGTTACAGATATGAGCTGTGGTGCTTGGCTCGTGCAGCCGGGATTAGATACTGTGTGGTTTACTGTGATGTTGAAGAATCTCATTGTAGAAAATGGAATGAAGAGCGCAGAGAGAAAGAAGAAGCTAATTATGATGATTCAATATTTGAAGATTTGATTAGAAGGTTTGAGAAACCAGATAGAAGAAATCGATGGGATTCCCCTCTATTCGAGTTATGGCCACATAGAGATGGGATAGAGAAATCTTCCGCTTCCATTGTAGATGCTATCTCCTACTTAACCAAAAAGGTGGACTCCAAAACTCGGGATGTGAAGATATTACAACCAACTATTGCAACTCAAACGTCACGTTTTTCCGATGCAAATTCTCTCTATGAGTTGGACAAGGCAACACAGGAGGTCACAAATGCTATAGCAGAAGCGCAATCAAGTGCTCTTGGTGGGCCACTGAATGGCATATCTATAGGGAAAGACTTGCCTTCAATCAATATTTCAAGATCAGTTGCGCTGCCAGAGCTTCGCAGGATGCGGCGTACCTTCATAAAATTGACAGGGCAAACAAGTTTAAGTGGGCGGCCACCTCCTTCTGATGCAGACAGTGCAAAAAGAATGTTCATTGACTACTTGAACAGGGAACTTGGAACTAGTTGAAGAACAATATGTTGTCTTGCAGGTGAGTTTATATGCATGCTTAAAACTTAAAGAGCTTCCATGTTTTATAGGATTACATACTGAGATGCTTTATATTTATTTAGAGCATGATTTTTGAATAAGCTGCTGTATATTTTTTTTTAATTCCCTCTTAACTTCATTGTAACATGATTTACTATCTTTCCGAATTCAAGCTGTGAAGTAAAGATGTTAACTTAGTTATCTTTGTCAGAGCATGTCCTTTGTGATATCTCATTTATCAACATATCGTGGTTTGTTCTTAAGAAAACTGAGTTGATCTAAGTATATTTCTACACTTTCTCTCCATATGGTTAAAAATGGGTATTTCCCGCAAGTATAGATTTGCAGAGAAATCTGTTGAATTGAAAACATTCAAGGTGAAAGAATGTCGAGGAAGATGAAGTATGTGAGCCTTGAAACTGCAAAATGAAGATGAAGAGAATATTGAACATAACTCCATTTGTTTATGTCATGGTTACCGTCATGCCATACAATAGGTTTACTTTAAGGGTATGGCCTACTCTTGTTGGGGTATCGGCATCAGTGTCATGGTTACCACCACATCACAATCTTGGCCGCTGCCACCACTACTCCATACTCTCTACTGCCACCTTTACTTAACTACTTTCACCACTGCTTGACACCCTCCATTGTCGTTGCCACCTAGTATCCTCCGCCTTAGTACTTCTCATCCACCCAGTTTTTATACATCTATGACTATGTGGTCATGAGTCATGACCAATTTGATTTTAAAACATTGGTGTTTATATATTTAAAAAAAAAAGTACATCCATTGATTCAAGCGGGAGAGTTCTTCTGTCTTAATTTGGAATGAATTATTCCTTGTATTCCAAAAAAATAATCTTTTATTATCCTAACATCTTATAGTAAAATGGTTAAAGTGATCAATTGCATATCAAACTGGGGCTGGATTATTACTCCATAAATAAATAGGCGTGCTCAAAAAATAGTATCCGAACCATATCCAAAAATATCAAATTCATACTGATTTTTATTTTATCCATTTTACAAAGTGGAAACCAATTTAGATATCTAAACTTCTTATATGGATAAAAAACCGGTTTATCCAAACCATAACCAAATTCTAATTTTTTATTTACTAAAATATTTTCAAAATTCTAATGTCCTAATTTCACAACTGGTTTCCTGTTCCGCCCCAATTTCAAAAAAAAAAAAAAGCGATTCTTGTACAGCATTAAGCATTAAGCTTAGATCGGATAGGAACGAGGTTCAGAATTCAAAGAGGCTTACCATTTTGGCACTCCTCAGCTAGATCACGATTCCTACTTCTTATTTGGATAAAATCGTGTTCAATTTGATTATTTGTAAGGAATCAATTCAGAAAATGCGATTACAAAGCAAAATCACACAATTGAGTTCAGCAAATCAATGAAAAATGGTGAGGCTAGTAAATCAGAGACGAATAGACAAACGTGCAGTAGCGGTGTTGGAGTTGCCACTTTTAAAACCAAACCAATTATTAAAATCCGGTTTTTAATCCAAATCTAGTTTTTAAAACTGGTTTTTTACCAAATCCAGTATAAAATCCAATTTTAAAACCGGTTTTTAAATATATCCGGTTTAAAATTGGTTTTTGAACCATATCAGGTTTTAAATCAATTTTGAACCGTATCTGTTTTTAGAAACTGGTTCATAACCAGTTTGAGAGAATTAAACTAGTTTAGCTCTGGACTGGGCGAGGCCCTCATCCAGTTGGCGAGTTAAACCAAAGACTGAGGAGGTTAGGCAACCTAGGGCGCCAAAAGAAGAGGTTAGCTAGAAAAAGGCCTTAAAATCATATAAGGATTGTTGGGCTAAGATTTATAAGACTCATCGGTCCACCAAGAAGTAAAGTTAGGGTTTTGTCTCAACCCCTATAAATAGCAAATTATGCTCATGTCAATGAAACTTCTATTCCCATTCTAGAAAATATATTAAAATCGGCGGTTAGATTTTCTTAGAGGCTCCTCTTTCAAGACTTTGGGGATCTAGTGAGTATTTTGATAATCACTTTCATTCTTTATTATTTTGGGTTTCCGGAACAAGTTCAGAAAATCAGACCAAATAAATGGTTTTAAATTGGATATGATTTGGCTGTCCATAATTAATGGTTGCATTTAATTAGCACGGTGGCTCCACCGAACGCAAGAACCACTTCAGTTAAAGCACTACTGCTTCATAATAAACGGCAACTCCTTTATCCCACCCAGTTTAACAGCAAATTTTATGAAGGTTCATTTTACATGCTACCCGCAGCAGGTACTACAACCAAGTTATTGGGGAGTAACAAATTTGCAGTTCATCACACTACCAATGATAGTTATTTTATTATTTTTAAAGTAAATAAACATTAAGACGGCATGAAAAACTTTTAATGAAGCCTTATGAATTTCCCAACAACCATTAGATCATGATTTCCTCCTTCTAATTTTTTTATTTTTTCTAAAAAGAGAAATAACGGTTTTGTTCATCTAGAAATCAAGCTGAGATTTCCTCTAATCTCATTGTGGTGGTCTCAGGCTGTCCTGTGCGCATGGTGACCAACAAAATGTCCACGGCTGAGCATGAGCACGATAGAAAAGGTGCATGTAGAAGACACTTTAATGCTCAAAACAGTTAGAAAAGAACAATAATTGAACAAATGAGTAATACTTGTGCAATTAAATGACAAAACTTGTATTTGGAGTCTAATGTAAATTGTAATCGAAGTATATAACGAATAACTTTTAAGATAATGACTACGCTTGGGCAGCCTTTAAGTCGTTAATTGTGTCGTCTTTGTTTTTGCTCGACTAACTATTGAAACATATTATCTTTGTGATAGCCCTAACTGACCAACACAATATTCATTTGACTGTAAACTTTCTTGGCGGACAAGGATGATATTGAGTTTCATGACCATTTGGACCCTAGAGCATCTACCGAATTATTGGTAACAGATTCTATCCCTTGACTTTTGTTTTCGACCAACCAATATGTTTTTGTCTTTTATTTTTTTATTTTTTCTAGGAGGTATTTTTTTTATTTTTCTACAAGGATCGAGCTCTACACCTGCATCTACATGTTGGTCAGCTCTAAACGCTTAAACTATCATTCCGGACTTCTCTCCTTAACTCTATTTATACTTTATATAATTCAATTTGCGAAATTATATGCAATAGCACTTAATGGCGCCTAGGTTACATTCTAACTAAATTAAAAATAATTGCTGACACAGTTATAACTTTTCCACCAATTTTCTAACTAATTAAGCTATCTACATTCCTACACCAACAATACCGGTAACAGTAATTTTGTTTGGTAAGTAAATAAGGACTATAAAAGTTCTTTCTTTTTGTTTTACTCTAAGTGATATGGATAGGTGAACAGTCATTTTTGTCATTAAAAGTTATGGAGTTTGGTCACTTTTTATTTTCTATTTTAAAAAGTCAAAAAAGTCAATCGTTAAAATGGTTTATTTATTTATTTATCTTTTTAGGATTAAATTGGTCCTCTTTTATTTTTAAGAGATTAAAATAACAATTTTCATCTTTTAAAACTGAAGTGAACTACTACACATATTTTAAGGGAATTATTCTCTGTTATCTTGAAGGCATTAAATGACAATCATGCAATTTAAAGTATAAATAAATAAAAAAACAATAAAAAATCAACATTAAAATAAAAGAACTTAGAATAATTGACAATTTGCTAATCAGTTAAAAGATGACATCGATATCATCTAAAATCAAGTAGCATGGAAGATACCCCATAATTTAAAATGTTTATTTAAATTATTTAAGTTCAATATTGCGTAAAATCACCCTGTTATCTTAGTAATTTAATAATATTTTCACATATGACATAACTATTTTTATTGAAACTGCATATGTCTTGTACTCGAATTTCTTAAAAACATGTTAACATATTATTTAACCAACTAAAGTAAAGTAATTTTATTCAATATTTATCTTAGGTGATTTAAATAGCTCTTTTAAATATTAAAATTTACTAGTTGTGTCATTATAACTAGATCTCTTATCAAAACCTTCACATTCACTTCCCCAATCCCAAAAATATTCACCCATAAAAAATGAGTTTAATTTTGATGCACTGACAGTGTAAAGAGTTTTACACATGTATTCATTCACGTTTCTCTATTATCCATTTAAAATAATTTTAAATTCAAATTTAATTATGACATGATAAATTGCTGCATTCTGATTGAATGACACAGTCAATGCATCAAAATTAAACTCTAAAAGAATATCGTACTTTGGAAAAAAATTAGTTTTGATGTGACACTAACACTATTTTCATTAGGGTTAAATATGTTTTTGGTTCCTGAACTTTGGGTGAGATTTGGTTTTCGTCCCTTGCCGGCGTAAAGGTGGATTTTAGGCCCCAAATTATGAGAAATGGTTGGTTTTCGTCCCTGCCAAAGTGTGGTCAACGCCGCCGTGTCTATGTGTCACAGCTGAGCTTACGTGCCACGTCAATTAATGAGACCACGCGGAATTTCATTTTCTTTTTCCTTTATATTTTTTCGATTTTAAATTATATTATTAATTATTAAAAAATTAAAATTGTTAATTAAAAAAGCAGAAGCCAATAATTAATTTAATTAACATAATCTTTATTAATTGTATCTTCTTCATCCTTATGAACATCATCATCTTCAACATCTTCATCATCATCTTATCTTCAACCTTCTTCATCCTCCTCCTTCTTCAAACAACAACTCTTCACCACCTTCATCCCCCAACAACAACCCGCAGATAGTCCCAGATTTGCAACCTCCACCCAGAAAAACCCAGAAGGCTTTGCTAAGATTTTTCCCAAACCCAGAAAACACACGCACACTTCCATGACCCAGAAAACAACAACCCCATACTTCCATGGACCAGAAAACAACAACAACCCCACATCTTCAAAATCCAGAAAAACAACAACAATCCCAAACCCAAACAGAGAAACTTGCAGAAACCCCAAAACCCCAAACTCAAAAATCTCAACCCAGATTCCAACGACGAAAATCTCAACCCAGATAGGAGAGAAAAGGAAGAGATCAAGAGAGAGAATCAGAGATCTCGCGTGAAGAAGAAAATGAGAACAAGCCGCCGCTCATCCTGCAAACTCTTCCACCGTCGCTCAGATCATAGCCATTGCACCGCTCCGTGTGCAACTTCGCAGCACCACACCGTTGCCGTTTAGTCCCAAGCCGCTGTCACCTAAAACTCAGAAACCCACCTCAAACCCCACCCACTTCAACCGAAAACCCAAACCCAGAAACCTACCTTAAACCCCACCCACTGCAACCCCTACCCACCGTGCCGAACACAGCGAACCCCCGACCATTGTGCCGAGCAAAACCAGTAAACCCTAACCCTCCTCCTCCTCCTCCTTCTAGCAACCCTGCCGCGCGAGCCACCACCCAAAACCACCAACAGACCTTAGAAAATTCAAAAACCCCAACCTAGTTCCAATCAAAGACGATGAAGCAGAGAAATCGAAGAAGATGAAGCAGTGAACAAGAAGAAGAGGAGAAGAAGATGAAGAAGAAGAGGAGAAGAAGAAGAGATGGTGGCAGTGGATCTGACTCTTCAATATTTTTTTTTTAAAGAAATTAGGTTTAGTTAATTTAAGAATTGTGTTTAATTAGAGTTTTATTATTGTTAATAATTTAAAATTGAAAAAAATATAAAGGAAAAAAAAGGAAATTCCACGTGGCCTCATTAATTGATGTGGCGTTGCCACGTAAGCTCAGTCGTGATACATAAACACGGCGGCGTTGACCAAACTCCGGCAGAGACGAAAACCAACCATTTCTTATAGTTTGGGGCCTAAAATCCACCTTTACGCCGGCGAGGGACGAAAACCAAATCTCGTCCAAAGTTCAGGAACCAAAGTCATATTTAACCCTTTTCATTATATTAAAAAATATTAAAAGAACTAATGCCGTCCTCAAAATAAAATAAAATCATTGAAATTGACCCAAAATTATACTTTTATCAATTAATTATATGAGTACAAAATAATAATGAGAAATTAGCACTAATAGTTGCATACCCATGTATAAGTGGTGAAAACAAAATAACAGGACTTCTTCCATTTTTTTAAAGAAGAAAAGTTTGTATCTCTAAAAGCATAGGATTTTCTTATAAGAAGGAAACTTCTCTCTTTATGGGATTTTTTTTTTCTCAGAAAACAATTAATGACCTAATAATGACACCATAAACTGAACCAATTGGCTGAGCAATGTAGAGCTGAATCTCAAACAAAGAAAGTGAATACTATTGATGATGAAAAAGCACTGTGCAGAAAAAATTGAAAAATAGTAATGAAAATAAAAGACAAAGATTTCTAAGGTGGAGCTCAGCTCCAAGCAGTGACATGTTTCACGTGAACAAAGTAAATTTTTGGGTCTGGCTCTTCTGAACCTCTTTTGTCATTGCAATGTGAGTTACCCTTCGCAATCAATATCAGCCTATTTCATATTAAATTAGATGCATTTCAAATGTCACTGAAGCTCGATCCCTCTCGTGGAAGCTGAGCCTCTTTCACCCATTTGAGCGGTTTATAAATTTATTGGTTTCATGAAATCATAAATGGTTAAGTTCACACATTTTATGACACTTTATATTGGGGGGTTGGGTTCGACCATATAGAAGGTTCTGTAAATGCTTCTGCCTGAATCTTAATTCCTTTCTTTTTTAGCTTGGCCTCATTATTTCTGTCAGTAGTTACACTGCAGGGTGCAACCATGTCTATTATGTTTCAGACCAAACTTAACCAATTGTTCCCATGCACGTACGAATCATATAATGTTTGAAATTGCATGGGAGGGGAAAACAGAGGGAAGTTGTATTGTTTTGCTATCCTTTATGAATAGATGGATGAATGCTTTGGATGAATTTTTAATTGAATTATAATGAATACTTTTAATTCAATGAATAAAAGTTTGGGTCGGTTTGACTCTGGTCACCACCACGGTTCATGGGTTAGAGCATGTTTCTAAGACTATAAGTCGCATAGCACAATTCACACATCGCATCAGAAATTGAACACGCAATATTTTGAAAAGAAGAGAAAGTGGTTTGTCATTACCAGCTAAAACAACATGTTTTGGCATTAGTAGATTCATTTAATACAAAACAATCCAACCCATTTGTTAATATTTTTTATTTAATCTATTGATAAAATTTCTCTCAACAAGTCTATTTCTGTACATATTTCTCAGTAAAAAAAATTGGCTCTCTAGTTTTAAATTAAACTTCACAATTTGATTTGTATTTAAATATCAATTAATTATAACATAAACCAATTCTCATCACAATTGATATTTGATAAGAAAAGTTAAATTAATTTTGAGTTATGAAATTAATTCTCTCAAGATTCGGGAATTATATTAAATGGGTAGGTCTCTTCCAATAAATCATTCTCCATACACACCGTTCATGATCGAACTCTAAATAAAATACTAAAGAAGATCAAGTATCTACCAACCGTGTTGGACTATATTAGCATTAACCATTTTTTATATGGAAGTACATGCTAATATTGATTTGTGTTCAATATTCATACCAACATATGCCCAAAAATATCCTTATTAACATTGGCTTGTTAGTTGAAATTGAATCTTATTAACATCTGTGAAGTGTTGGCTATCTAACAAACAATCAAAGTATTAAATGACAAGTTTGTGGATGAGGGTGTTGTTAATAAGTGGAGCTTTTTCACAATTTGTGGTTGGGGAGCAAAGCTGCCAGCCTAAAAGAAGATTTGATAGCGTTACCAACCTATTTAATGGGAGGTAAAGACTATGGTGATAGTCGGTGATACAAACTTGTTAATTATCTTCAATTCTTATAATGACTAATCAACTGCCATGAAGAAAAAATACACAAAGCCCTTAACTAGATTACTATGTCATCTTTAATGTTCTTTAAATGCGCTCCCCAATCGCTTGACAAATGCTATGCTCAATGTATGGAAAGAGTTTATATAAATTTATTTTGTAGCATAAACACTCAATGAGTCATTGATTAAACTTATAAAAATAGAAGGGGTCAAACGACACCAAAAAGCTAGTTTTGATGTAAGAATTGCTCTACCCTAAATAAGAATTTATCCAATCACAACTCTAGTTAATGTGATTCTCAATACACTTTTTCACGTATAGGTCATTTGGAGTGTGAAACTTACAAGAATGAACGTCTGTGAACAACTTTTATATAAGTGGTCTCTAATAAATGAATCTAGAATAAAATATCATATCATACTAGAATTTGAGTTACGACAAACTCTATCCTAAAAGCTATGGGTGACCGAGGGTTGTTCTACTCTTTATAATGATTATTTTAACCGTATCTCTAGTGTTTATCATATAAATGTTTATTCATAAACTTATTTGAGAAACTTATTAAAATAAACTCAAAATAACTTTTATTAAGGTATCGATTTATAGGTATGTCATAAGTTATTTTTTTAAACTTATATAAACACTTACATAAGTGTGTTATAATGTAAAATCAAATAATTTTTTTTTAAATGTGATTTATAATGACTTGAAAATAAGTTTTTATACAACGTATAACCTATTTTGATTTATTCCAATAAACTTATGAAAAAATAGTTATGTGATAAGTGATTATTAAGATAAAAGTTAAATTAAAATGTTTATCAAAGGCATCCACAATCATGATTTTTTTACAAAAGCAGAGTATAGCTGCTAGGTTTTTCCATTTCTTAGCTTCATAAATTAGAAGCTTTGATTTCCCTATGCCACGTGGCAATTGCACATAAAAGGATGATAACTCTAAGATTTTGAATTTTGATGGATGAGTGCAATAACAAGAACTCACGAGCTTCCTCACTTCCCTGCAGAAACAAAAGGTGCACCCACCCTGCCAACCCACCCCTCAAAGTAATATCTCAGCTATTCACGAGCCTATTTAAGGCACTTAGTTTCATATCCTTTGCATTGCAAAATCTACCATAAAAACCTCTCCTTTCACACCCTCACATCAAACACAAAGATAGTACAAGTTCAAAACATTGTGTAATGTCTACTACACATTTTTCCCTTTTGGCCATTTGCCTCATCCTTTCACTAAATTCTCTTGACATAGCCATGGCTGGAAGGATCATTCCCCCAAGTGCACCAAGCACAGTTACAAGGCCACTAGTTTCATCAGAAGTTGAAACTTATGTGAAGCCACTGTTGGATCATCATCACAAACAAAGAGTTTTCCAAGGAAGAGAAGTCAAGGGTTGCTTGCCAAAAAGTGTTAGGCATAACTCTGCTCCAAGCAGATTTGTGAACTATAACACACAAGGCTCTAGTGGCTGTTCTAGAATCCATTCAGAGAAACCTTGATAAAGTTTTTTTTTCTTTTTTTCTGAATGGAAGAAGAAGCCCTTCTTGCTTGTACATGAGTGGTTGAAAGATGAGAAAATCACGTATGTTTCTACTCTGCTTAGTGTGGTTGATAGATTGCCAATTACAATTTTGAACTTAAGAAGTAGTAACCTTTTCCTGATATTTCATATATGTATGGCTATTGAAGAAAGAAATATTAAATATTTGATTTAAATCCTTTGTTTCTTTAAGAAAATCTACGTATTTACTAATAACAAATCAGCTATCGCCTAGAGATAGTTATTCTCTATTCTGGTTATAGTATTGCTTTTATTATTATTAATGTTATAGAAGGGGCTAAAAGCCCAAAACAAGGAATTATTTCCTTAGGTTCTGATTGGTTGGAGGGGAATGGAGGAGAGGGGACTAAAACCCCTACCTCAATTTTTGGTTCCCTCCAATAGTAAAAATATCTCTATAGAAATATCCTTATATCTCTAGGTTGAAATCGAATCCTGTTATCTCGTATGAGCTCCATCCGTTCTGCTGAACCTCTTCTCCATATTTTCCTTTCAACTTTCTCAGAGTTTCTTTTCGTCCTGTTCCGTCTTTGTGTTCCCTCTCTCTCATACAGTATACTTGGTTAATTAGCTAACCTATATTCTTCATGTTGTTTAGATTTATTACAGTGCCTTGCTTAGTGGCTTTCTTGCCAAATCGCCTCGTGAAAAATATTTGTACATACACGCTACTCTGTTTATCTCTTATGCACCAACTTACTGTATATTAGATAGATATTGTGGATGCTATCATTTCTTTCATTAGAAGATTGAGGGCCCGTTTGGTGGTCAGGACAGGATAGGATAGGATAAGATATGAAAGCTGGATTGCAACAGGATAGGATAGGAGCAGGATAGACTCTTATCCTATCCTGCGTTTGGGGTGGACAAGATATTGATAGGATATGATACAAACAATGAAAAATGTATCAAATTTTCCTTGAAATAAAAAATACATAATATTTTTTAAAATTTAATTTTCTAAATAGCTTTTTTTAAAAAAAGTGATTATTTTATTAAATTTAAATTTTTTTCCATTTTTATAAATAGCTTATTTTTTAATATTAACTAAAATAAAATTAATTTTTATTAATTTGGCTATTTTAATTTTTTCGAAGGGAGTGTATTTTAATTAAACTTATTATATATGTAACCAATGGGTTTTAACTTAATAGGGGTAAGTGATTAATGATAAAAATTATTAAAAAATATTATTCTTTCAAAAATATTTTATATTTAAATTATTAATTATAATTATATAAGTAGAGAAATAATTTTAAATAATATCATATGATAATATAAAATTAGTCTATATTTACTATTAAAAAATTAATATATATATATATATATATATATATATATATATATATATATATGAGTAGCCTATTTTACTGTGAGTGAAGAATTATTTTGTGTATTTTTATTATAATATAAATAATGAAAAATAATGTTAACTAAGTAGTAGTAAGTGATAATGAAAATTTAATTATTTTATATGAGTAAATCCAATATGTTCACCATTTATAAATAAGTTTATTTTTTAATTAAATTTATTAGTAATTAAATAATTTAACTTAACAATAACAATTAGTAATTGATAAGTACTAAAATTAATATTTTATTAAAATCAAAAATTTATATTTATTAATTAACATTATTATAAATTATATAAAATGTAAACATTGAAATTAATTTTGGGTCATGGTAATAAACAAATAAAAAACTGATATCCTATCCTGTCAGGATTATTTCTATCCTAGCTCCCCCTCAGGATAACTTTTACACATGATGGACAGGATAGGATAAGGGGGATAAGGGACATGATAGTGTTATCCTATCCTGCTGGCGCAACAAACAACAGATAACAACAGGATATGATTACTATCCTATCCTGTCTCTGCTTATCTTGTCCACCAAACGGGCCCTGAATATGATTGAGTTTCTTATTGTTTGTTTGCATATCATGATTGAAATTGTTAGCATAAGGTGCTTTCAGCGTTTGCATATCATGATTCAAAGAGCACACAACACTATTTTTCATTTTACTGTTCTAACTAGATACAAGCATATTTTAAATACAAGTAAATTTATAAATGGTATAAAAGTAATTTAATTATAAAACTCCTCCCCACCTCTCGTGAACCAAACAAAAAAAGAGTTATTTCCCCTCCCCTCTCCCTTCCCTCCTATGAACCAAACATAATAAGTATCAAAATCTCTCCCATTGCTTCCCCTCCCTTCCCTTCCATCAAAATCCCTCTTCTCCCCTCCCCCTTTGAACCAAACAGACCCTAAAATACAGAATTTTATTTGAATCAAACAGAAATAAACCATATATTTTAAAAAACTAAACTAAGCAGAAATAAACCATTTTTCGGAAAAGCACCCACAACCAAATTGACTTCTCTATAAATGTGCTTCCAATAAGAGTGGGAAAACTGGTTGATTGATCAGTTGATTAATCTCTCTAACCAAATATGCGCTAGGATTGGAACATTAAAAAATGCTAGCAACACTTTATTTAACAATTTCTTATTGATTGGTTAGAGTATACTAAATATATAAATATATAAGACTCACACACGATTTCAACCAATTAATAAGAGGGTGCTGGAAGAGGGTGTTGCTAGCACCCCTACTTGGAGTCTTTGACATCCTCAATCCTCTGTCTAGGAATCAAATTGCTTTCTCTGAATCTGATTCAATATGAACTTTAGAAAGACCGCTCGCTAGAGCAATTTTAACACCATGGACGATTCCCCAAAGCTGAGCATGAAGAATTGAGCAATAACCCAAATTATCAAAGTATCCCACTAAGAAATTATCTTCATGAACCACCACAAGCAGCAATGTTATTCGAAGAGGAGAAAGAACCATCAGTGTCTGGCCCATTAATACAAAAGAAGAAAGCCCCAGTTTCTTATCCAATTACTATCCCTTCCCTTCCTTTATCAAGAAACCTTCATCCAATTCCGAACACAATCAGCAAATTAAAACGTGTTGCGCGATTTCGAGTACAGGAAGAAGAGGAGCTAAATAATTAATGGTTCTCGAATTAACATATATAGTAGCGTAACAGAAATTGCTGCAACAGTGACTGAGAGAGTAAAATAGGATCACTTAATCAACTAGTGAAATAAGGCATAGATTTGCGCTATCATATTCCTTACTGAGGTGGTGGCGGCAATGGTGGCGACGACAGTGGCAGTGGTGGAGGGTGGTGGTAGCGATGGAGGTTGCAGCAGTGGGGGTGTTGGCGACGGTGGAGGTAGAAGTGGTGGTGTTGGAGTGTAGCGGTGGATGTGGAGGCAGCAACGGTGGTGGAGGAGGCGGCAACGAAGGCGGTGGTGGTGAGGGTGGAGATGGTGGTGGCGGTGGTGGTGACAGAGGGTGGTGGCGGCGACGGTTGTGGCGAAGGCCAGTAGTGGCAATAGTGGCGGTGGTGAAGGGTGGTGGTGGTGATACATATTATTGAAACTAAAAATTAAAATCATATAATCATATTTTGTGGTAAAAATAAGACTAAAATCATTTTAAAATTTAGTAAGAAACCTGTTCAACACTATTGTTGCCGAGCACATTTTGTTTTTAAATTTACATTTAGAAGCTAAACATAAAAAATTGACAACCACCCCGAACGAGCCTTAAAAAATGAGAAACGAAAGCAAGTTTCATGTGTATAAAGAGAAGAATACTGCATATTATTGAATTGTCACAGGGTAGATCGTGTGGTAGAGTTTACACAATGGATATGTTGGAACTGGTTAAGGAATAAAACAACAAATTTATTTTCTCTACTTAGTGTAATGTTACTGTTTCTGGAATTGGGTAGCAACTATGGGAAGTGTAGGTGAACTAAATACATGTAGGACATGATATTATAAAGTGCATACCGTAATCAGTTGATCTGGAGTCTGGATTGGCCTAAGCCTGATATAGGTTAGGTCATAGACCCCTACGAACGGTCTGGCCTATTCCCACCCCTAGGACGATGAACTAGTCCCACAACTACCAGCTGTGTGGTACCGGTTAACACATGGAAAAAAAAGCAAACAACCTTCATTTTAATGAAAATGTTGTCGTCTTGAGAGTGGGGTTCTTGGGGTTTAGGTATCGACCAATATTGTTTCCCTGCACAAGCACATATCGCGACTCAGAGAAAGAAAAGCTTCCCCTGCTCGATCTCGGCGCCACCGTCATCATTCGACCGACGAGTCTCCAGCGAGCTGCTGCATCAGGTGACATTCACCCTTTCCGAATTGAAAAGTAAAATTATAACACGTTTATGGCTAAGTTACGACTAGATTTTTACTAAATCAAACAATATTTGGATTAGAACACAATCCATACGTAATATGATTAATTAAATAATATTGCTATTGTTGCCCTCTTCATGCTTAATATGCCACCTCTATTTTTTTTTTCCAAAAATACTCCTCATCTAAAACCTCTCACCAACCTTCCACGACAATTTTGCATTTTTAAAAGTGCGGAGTGTGTTTTGGGAAATTAAAACTGCCGCACTTTTAAAGTGCGGTTTGTGTTTTCTTGGATAGTTCACGACAACTGAGTGGAGCTTTTACGCAATGGTTATAACAAATTCATTTTCCACTTATGTAAAGGAACACCTTGTGATGTTGTTGCAAGGTTTATGGGCAATATGAAAAGCTAGGAATGGGAAGGATTTTAACAAAACTTTGTATGATCCTAGCTTGGCTATGTTCAACGTTGATGATTTACTTTAAATAACAAATTTTTTCCTCAAGATCCTCTAGTCAGTTTCCATCAGGATGTGACAGTTGCATTTGGAGTCGAGTTGTCTTATAATTGATTTTTGATGTCACTACTGGTTGGGACAGATCTCTCATTTTGTTTACCTTTAGCCGAACACGACGATGAGTATCTTGACGATTCCCTTGTTGTTTCATCAACAACATGATGTGTTCTCTTGGCCGCTCAACGCGGATGGACATTATTCTAGTAGTCTAACTATTATTTCATTTTGCGACACCATGAATCTTTCAATGCATCTTCTTCCATGCGGATGGAGAAAACATAGGTGTACACTTGAATACACAAAGTTCCCTCAACTACCGAAACACATATGTGGCAACAAGTTAGTTTGTGATGTTCTGAAATGAGCGCCAAGAAGTTACTAGCAATCTAAAATCGCGAGTAAAACATACTTAAACTTTATTAGTACGTGAGACCGTGACAATAAACTTAAGTCTTTGAAAAAGCAATATCGAAGAAATGAAGACAATTAATTCATAATATTCCCAATTTATAAATATGTTATACATTAAAAAAATAATGAATGGACGGAATGATTTTCTACATATTAGTAATTAATTACGAATAAGTTGCAAAAATCTCCGATAAATGAAACTTTGACATGAAGGCAAAGGGCTAGTGTGTTATGAATGAAGTCATGATTAAAAGATTGATGCAGTGATTTGATGAAATTATGTTACGAGCCTGTTGCAGCTGGAACTGTCGTGCTGGCACTGGGAACCCAACATCATTACACATTTACACTTTGCTTTCATAAAAAGGAAAAAGAAGCACTAAAGATAAACGCCACACTATAAAAGAAAAGACAAGAAGGGGAAGAAATAGAAAAAAGAAAAAGAAAAGGGCAAGAAATGAAAAAAAGAAGAAGATAAAGTGAGAGTGTGAGACACTGAGATGCGAACTGTGTGACGAAAGAAGCAAACCAAACCAAACCAAAGCATTACAAAAAACCCGGGTTCGGCGGGTCAAATCACTCACTCTCATTCAGCTGCTTCTTCACACACACTCTCTCTAGTTTCTTTTTGTTTTCTCTGTTTCTGCATTCATTCTTTCAATCTGCTTTTCTTAGATCCAGGTATGGCCACTGGTTTTTTCTCTCTATTTTGTGGTATTTTTGCATTCATTTGTCATAGTTCATGCTCATTACCCTTCTTTTGGGTTGAAGCTTTTGTGGGTTTCTGTTGGTTGCTCACTTTAACTCAGCAATAGCAGAAGGAATCCTCATTTTTCTTACCCTCTTTGTTTGTTCCCGTCTTTATAGATATTTTGTGTGTTTTATCAGTAAAAGTTTAGTTTTTGGTTCCCCAAAGTGATAAACGAATGAAAGGGGTGTCTGAGGCATGGGTGAGTCTGTTTCAATGAGAAACCCCAGGTACAAGATTTGATTTTTCGGTTATTTGTTCCACCTTTCAATGGGAAACAAATGTGGGTTTTGTGCATTCCTCGTTACCCCTCTAGTTAAGGTCATGGCTTTTCAATTTTCATTTTTTTTTGCATTTTTTAAGAACCCCCATTGTTTTTTTGCACTATTATTTCACTGGGCCTTGCATTATTGATCAATTTAGTTGTAAGTTTTTAATCCTAAATAAAATTGTGAAGTTAGCGAGACATGTTCATTGCATTGTCCAGATTGCCATTTGGTGTCTGAGTTATGTTTTCATACATGAGATTAGATGAAATTTATGATTTGGCCTTAAATTTTGTCCCTTTACTTTCCTATGGTTTTTAATTAATTTGGTTTACCGATTTGAATGGCAGGTTGTTGAAAGACAGTATTTTCTGCGGGCAGAAAATATTGTATGTGTGATGCTAGCAGTGTGGCTGCACATTTGAACTATTATTCCCTAAGGAGTATTCTGCCACTTCGAATGGTGTCTAAAATTTGATGTAAGGAAAAAAATAGAAGATTATGGAAGAAATACAGTCTCAGTCAGATAACTATAGGTCTTCATCATCATCAGCCAGCAGCCCTGCAAGTAGGGTGCCATCGAGTAACTTTTTCTATCTGCGTAAACCTGGTTCACTCAGGCAGCCCATCTCATTTGAGGATTCACCTGAGTGGGAAGATACTGATATTGATGTTAGGGTTGAGGAAGGAGTTGACTCTATTAATGCTGCAACAACACCAGCTTCCCCCTCCCTCTCAAAGCTCAACAGCGGGTCCCTGCCATCCCCGCATCTACCCGAGGGTGCGGTTATTCCAAGGAAAATTTCTGGGGCTTCTGTTGCCTGGAAAGATTTGACTGTTACAATAAAGGGGAAAAGGAAGTACTCTGATAAGGTTATTAAGAGTTCAACTGGTTATGCGTTACCTGGGACAATGACGGTAATTATGGGACCTGCTAAATCGGGGAAATCTACCTTATTACGAGCGATTGCAGGTCTTGAAACATGCCTCCTTTGTCCTTTCTTGCTAAACATTTCATGATATTCCCATGTATATTTGAATAGTTAAGCTAAAATGGAATTTTCCTTTTACCTCAGGAAGATTGCATCCTTCGGCCAGGATGTATGGTGAAGTGTTTGTGAATGGTGCAAAATCTCACATGCCCTATGGATCATATGTGAGTTCTGTGTCTCATTGGCTGTTTAATATTTGAATTTCCAGTGTGTTTATAGTGGTCAATCTGATTTTAAGGTGATAATGATTATTGAAGAATGAATGTTAAGCTTAAAAGTGTCTTTTAATACTTGTCTTTCAGAGATTGGCAATTTCTGTTTCTGATTGTTACAAGTGTACATTCGTGCACTTCTTAACAAGTTAGAATATTTGCATTTCTTAACCAAATATAGAAGTTTATTTGAACCAGAAGTACTAAGTTTTGGTTTTTGAAGGTTGGGATCACTAGCCTATGCTTAATGTTTGTTGCTTGTTCTTTAACTGATTTATAATTGTTATTGTTAGGTAGCAGCTATACATGTATTTTGAAATTTGTTTCTTAATTTGCAGGGCTATGTGGAGAGAGAAACCACTCTGATTGGATCCCTCACTGTGCGGGAGTTTCTGTATTATTCAGCCCTACTTCAACTTCCTGGTTTCTTTTGTCAGAAGAAGAGTGTCGTAGAGGATGCTATACACGCTATGTCGTTAGGTGACCATGCAAATAAACTTATAGGTGGACATTGTTATATGAAGGGACTTCCTAGTGGGGAGAGAAGGCTTGTTAGCATTGCCAGGGAGCTTGTAATGAGACCACGCATTTTATTTATCGATGAGCCTCTTTATCATTTGGACAGGTGTTTATTACTTTTTTAATTCCTTTTAATAGTTTTAAACAATTCTATCAGTTGCTTGATTGTATTCCACATTTAAAGCCTCTTTTGTTAACATCCTTTTTCACTAATTTATCTTTTTTTTCTTCCAAGTGTCTCGGCACTTTTAATGATGGTTACATTGAAGAGACTGGCAAGCACTGGTTGCACTCTTTTCTTAACTATATATCAGAGCAGCACTGAAGTTTTTGGCCTTTTTGACCGTATATGTCTTCTTTCAAATGGAAATACCCTGTTCTTTGGAGAAACATTAGCTTGCTTGCAGGTAACTTACCATCCATACTTTCTGACCCATACACATGAAATGTGATTGAGGATGAGACAAGTTGAGTAATCTTATTTTCTATACAAATTAAATTATATAAGGGGTGTTGATCTTTAATTTTTTATGCTTCATGGGGTTACTATTAATTAGTGAAAAGTGGCTGTTGGAAGATGAGTGTGTTGCAAGATTGTCAATAACTTAGTTTTTTCCCCTAACCTTCTCTGCTAGTGAATGTAATTGCATATGTTGTTACTGACTGCTTTAATTTTATGTTGATGAAGCACTTCTCAAATGCTGGATTTCCCTGCCCTATCATGCAAAGTCCTTCTGATCACTTTCTACGTGCAATTAATACAGATTTTGACAGGATAATTGCAATGTGTAAGAATTGGCAGGTAGTTGTTTCTATTGGATTGATGATTGATGTGCTCATTGCATTGTTGACATTACAGATTAGTCTTTTTCATGATATTAATATCTTCATCACAATAGGATGACAATGGGGATTTTTCTTCTGTAAACATGGACACTGCTGTTGCTATACGCACACTGGAAGCAACTTATAAGTCATCTGCAGATGCAGCTGCTGTTGAAACAATGATTCTGAAACTCACTGAAAAGGTATGTTGAAACTTGAAACTGCTGAAATAGAGGAAAGAGTTGACAACTTAAATAATGAGTGAGATCTTCTGTTAATGTTGTTAATGTGGGCTGTGAGTTTCGCCATATGTCTCTTCCTCTAAAAATACCATAGTACATATTGCCAATGCAGACCTATCATGTATATTGATTTTTAATTTATTATTTGTGCTGATCATCTGAAGAGTTGGGTTTAGTGGTAGATTTGAAGTTTTGGTCACAATCAGTCATAGAAAGGCCAATACAGACAGTACAAGATTTACAATTTTGTATAGCAATCCTATAATCTTAAAGTGGATGAGCATGCTATAGATAGGCTAGGATTATTGATCTGGAACTGACAGGTAAGAAACATGTTTGATTTCCCAGGAAGGTCCAGCCCTCAAAAGCAAAGGTAAAGCTAGCAATGCTACCCGGATAGCAGTCTTGACGTGGAGATCTTTATTAGTCGTATCAAGGGAATGGAAATACTACTGGCTGCATCTTATTCTTTACATGCTTCTCACATTGTGTATTGGTACTGTTTTTTCTGGTCTGGGGCATTCTCTATCTTCTGTTGTGGTAAGTCTTGTACATGATGATTGCTTTTTATCTTTCAATGTGCATTTCTTATAGTTTATGTCTGCATTTATATATGCAACAATTCTGGACACACATAATACATACGGATTAATTTTAACATTTCTTAAATTGCAGACAAGAGTTGCAGCAATTTTTGTATTTGTATCATTCTGCTCCCTTCTAAGCATTGCTCGGGTGCCTGCACTTATTAAAGAAATCAAGGTAATTTTTTGTGTCTTTCACTTTAGGCAATTTATCATTTTGCCAGGACTTTTTTAATATGAATACAATGGAGTATAATTTACCTATTTGGCAAGTATTTATAAGTTGCTTAAATTGTTGATTCCTCCACATGATGCATCGGTCTATACAAGCCTCAACCACAGAACATAATGCCTTACTTTATTTGATGATTTTACTAACTCTGAAAAGTTCATAGGCGTAAGCTTTTAAGCTTTGAAATATAGGTCAATCTTCTTTTGATACTAACGCACTAACTGTTCTCAAAGTATTATAACTTCAAGGTAGAAACAACATATTGTTTGCATTGTGACTGTATGATTATTGAAATTGTTCTGAGAACAATGTATTAGAATAAGCCAAACATTGTTTCAACTACTGTCAGTTACTAGTTTTGTAGTGCTTGTGTTCTAGTGTTTAATAAATCAAGCATTTTGAACACCTCAAAATCAAACCTGTAAAATGAAGAATGTATAGTTATAGTTTTTTTTTTTTTTTTTGCGTAGAACGTAGAATGTTTATGCTATATTTTGTGTTTTCTCTTGACTGTTTAGTGGAACAAACACTTGTCAATTGTCTCCAAGAGCAAAAATGGGGAAAAGAATACAATTGACATAGTTAAATAAATTAAATTATTCATGGTAATGGACATATTTTTTTTGTAAGGTTGGATTTACTGCAGTAAGGTTGATGAAGTTAAACAATTTGCTCTCTTGCAGATATATGCCTGTGAAGAATCAAACCAGCATTCTAGTACATTTGTATTTTTACTTGCGCAGCTCTTGTCCAGCATCCCATTTCTTTTTCTCATCTCCATTTCAACAAGTCTAGTATTCTACTTCCTCGTGGGGCTTCAAGATCAGTTCAGCTTGTTAATGTACTTTGTGCTGAATTTTTTCATGACTCTATTGCTGAATGAAGGAATTATGCTCGTTGTGGCTACTTTATGGCAGGATGTCTTTTGGAGTGTCTTGACACTTTTGTGCACACATGTGAGTCCTGCTGTACAATTATTCTAGATATATAATGTCAAAAAAGTCACACGCTGCTCAACTAACAGTCTATTTTTCTCTACGTTGCCATGATTACACAAGAGGTTAGGTGCTTCCTGAACTAACTACTGCTGCATATGCTTTCAGATTGTCATGATGCTTTCGGCAGGCTATTTTAGAATTCGAGATGTTTTGCCAGGACCAGTGTGGATGTATCCAATGTCCTACATAGCTTTTCATACTTACTCTATTCAGGTAACAAACAAATGTCTGTGTCTTCTACAATTGGCTGATAGCATGTTTGGTTCTGCAGTGCGAAGCCCCATAATCATTTTTAAGGAGGAGTTACAAAGTGTAGCTTCTGGAGTAACCGTGCTTTGGATTGTATGCCACCACATTCCCAATGCTTCAGATTATGCTCGTTGATGCTAGTTTTTGTTGGGATTTAACTTCCAAAATTAAAGAGGATCAAGTAGTATCATTGTTTTCCAAATTTTGTTGATTATCCAATTTTTTGAACATTTACTTGACTTTATCTTGTAGGGGCTATTGGAGAATGAGTACCTAGACACCTCCTTTGCAGTTGGGCAGGTGAGGACCATATCTGGGTATCAAGCTCTCCAAAACGTGTACAAGATCTCCCCGGACAATAATTCGAAGTGGACAAATTTGTTGGTTTTGTTTCTCATGGCAATAGGGTATCGCGTTTTCGTGTTCATTTTATTATTTTTCTTCATAGGGAGAAAAACATCCCTGCTAAAAAGTTTCAAGTGTAATAGGGACACAACAACCACAAGCTCATAGGAACGTTGATCTGCTATTTTTTACATTGTACAATTCCTTTTGCTCAAGTTTTGTGTGTCAACTCTGGTTCTGTGAACTTGACTAATGAAAGAGCAAATATGTGATTTATAACTCTTGTCTTGTTCTATATGTGATATTTGAAATTATATCTATATAATTAGGATTATATTATTAAATTAGGAAATAGAGTAACTTAGATAGTTTCCTTCCTTATGTATTGATCTGATTCTTTATTGAATTTGATCATGCTGCAGCTGAGGCAAGTTGTCCTGAAAGCAACGTGTTTGTTGTGATGAATAAATAATTGGTTTATTGAATCCCAAATGCATTGAAATTGGCTTGAAGGTGCTGCCATGATGGGGCATGGTCCTCTGTTGATTTTTTTTCCCACTTGTTCTGTTTACGCGGCTATTAATTATGATTTATTGATACCTAAGGCAGTGTATGTTATTATACCAAGATCAAAGTTTATTCTTGGTTTATAGTTTTCCTCTTTCATTTTTCCATAGGGAACAGGATTACCCAAACCCAAAGTGTTTATGGTCAGGTGAGCTGGAAACTAAGAATTAGGAAAAACCAATCTATCCTAACTTGAGGTGCTTTAATTCAAAGAAAATTGCCAGCAACGTTCACTTTCACGGTCTCATTTAACACTCTCATTTATTGTTAAATTTATGTGGGTTCCATTAAACACACGAGACCACTTCAAAAAAAAAAAATATGAGTTTCATTTTCAATTTAATGAGACTCATGAATTTTAACTAATTAATAGTGAATGATGTTAGCCCTTTTCTTGATTCAAACTCAGGCCCACTTATATTTGTTTTCAAACGTACGTAAAGTGTAGTTTGTTGTATTAGGATTGTGGAACATGGACAATTTTTTACGTTAGCACTTAGGTCACATGCAAATTAAGGAATGCAAATTAAGGAATGAAACAATTATGAGTAACATTTATAAAAGAAAAAAAAAAGGGAGGGAAAACTTATTATTCTTCATCTTTGCTTGATTATTTTCATTTGTAACAACTACCAAAGCAGAAACAAAGGCAAATGACTCATGCAAGAGCTTGTGCGCTAAAAAAACAATTGAATTCTCTTGTAAATAAAACTATTTTTCACCATCCTAGCTTAGCCTTTCAAGTCCATGGAAGCCGTGCACATAATCATTTCATCATCCTAGCTCGGCCATCCAACTCTAAGCTAGATGCTTAGAACTTTGAGGATTGTGTACAAGTCGAGCTCTACTACTCAAGCTCGGCCACAAACCGTGCCTTGACGAATTAAGTCATAGAAAATGAAAATGGTTAGACAAATTGAAACCATAACTTTTGTGTAGAGGATTAGAATCCTTGAAAGTGAATTGATAATATCAATTGAAACATCGTGTCTATTCATAAATATTCAAAGAGTTCACATATTTAATGCAAATAATGAAAGAGATAGACACAAAATATTAACTTGAAAAAAATTGAAAGAATTTACGATTGAAATAATTTTAATCCCAGTGTAGATACTGCATTAATTTAGCAATAATTCCTTAATATTATTGTGCTGTAGAGATCATAATAAGTAGTCAAAATTGTTAAATTAGAGGAACTCAAATGACCATGATAAGTATTTCCTTTCTAGGGATTGAACACTGAACCTTCTCATTCCCAACCCATATATCTCTCAAATGACCATGATAAGTATTTCCTTTCTAGGGATTGAACACTGAACCTTCTCATTCCCAACCCATATATCTCTATTCTAAGTTCCACAAAGTTCTTATTTTTGGTGAACCACCTAAATTCTAAACAATTTAACTTAGAAAATTGAAATCTACTTTGTATCATAAAAATTAAAGTCCCCACTTTAGAGAGTGAGGTTATAGTGAACTCTACTCTCTTAATGAGATTATCTAGTACACCCTGATCTCTTCTCACAATGGAAAGTGAGTAACCTTTACTATTTTTGTTTTAATTATGATTATTATCTTTAATATAAATTTAAAATCCTTTCTAATCATTTAATTTTTTAGAATACTCAATATCTGAATTTTTTATTTAAATTAAATAATCATACTAAATTATATCAAATTTTTATTTTAATTCAATATATAACATTTATCCTTCCTTACATTAAATTTTTATGACTATGTTTTATTTATCTTCTAATACTTATTTTTAATTCTTACTTTTTTTTTGAGTTTAGGATATCCACCGCCAACAACCGCTTTAGAAAAATACTTTATTTTTTATAATCTTATTATCACATTCATGGTAACATTAAAATTTTAATTTATATCTTAAGTCTTTTCAATAGATATAAATTAAGATTAAATTTGAACTTAAATAAATAAATAAATTAGTATCATATATGTATATTCAACTCAATTTAAAAAATATTCATCTAAATATTAAAAATTAATATTTTTTGTTTTAAATATATAATTTAAATTAATCATTATAAAATTATATTTAATCATTTTGAAATTATTTTTCCCGTGCAATCCACGGGTTAAAAGACTAGTGTTGATTAGTTTTCCGATGTTTAAAAAAAAGACTAGTGTTGATTAATCTGAACTGGTGTAATTAAATAATGAATTAATAATGGTAACTGGTAAGTGATGCCGCGTAATTTGACTGTAGACAGAGAAAGAAATGACTTTGAAGATACGCGAAAGGATTAGGAATTAGGAATTAGGAACCCTTTCGATGATAGATCTCCTCCTTCTTCATCATCGAAGAATTCCCGCGTAATAAAATCCCAATTTTGCGTTTCCATGACGACGTCGTTGTTGAACGGCGAGAGAATCGTGGTCATCTTCTTCATCTCCAAGATCCTCTACTCCCTCCCACTCTCTCTCCTCTCCCATGGCGTCGCTCTCTCTCTCCTCGCCCTCTCCTCCTTCTTCCTCGAAATCGCCGTCGACTCTTCCAATTCCCCCTTCCCTTTCCGCACCAGGCCTGCCGCCTCCTCCGGCATCCTCCTTGGCGCCGTCACGCTTCCTTCTCTCATCCTCTCCAAGCTCGTTCAGTCGTCGCGTGGATTCTCCCTCGCTCAGCTTCCACCCGAAGGTGCTGCTTTCGCATTCATTTCTATCAATTACATTGTTACGATTGATTGATTGATCCCTGCCTGTTAGTTAGGTTTCCGATTTCTTTTCGAATTGCCGAATTGCAATTCCGTGATGTGAATAATTTTAATTTAATGTATAGAGATTCAATATCTGACATTGCAATACTGGGCCACATCTGCCAGCGTCTTCTCTGTGCTTTTATTCCTCACCTTCGCTCTGCGCCGACGTGCTCATTGGGGTGTCAGGTTTAGCTTGTGCTTCATTTTCTTTCAAGCTGTAGTCTGCATCACTGCACTATCTACAACATCCCAAATTGGTATGTCTTGTGCTGAATCGCGTAGGTACTACTAGGTAGGGAGTATGCGTTTTTGCTTTAACTACTTTTTGCTGCTTCATCCTTTGCAGGACTGCATCCGGCACTGAAGATTTCCTGGGTTTTTTGCCATGGGTTGGCCTCTGTGAAGCTGCTTCAGCATTTTCTCAGGATTTTTCCATCTTGTGCTTCCATAGGTATGTCTCACATACATGGTCTTGGTCACCTATTATTTTGTGTGTTAGGGATTATTGCAACAAGCAGACATTTGACGTTATGAAGTTATCCAGAGTGCACTTTCCGATTTAACAATTCTGATCCGTTTGGACCTGTCATATTAATTAAAATCACAAATCATCACTATAAACAAAACAGGATTACTGCAAATATTAGTTTCATTCTTTTGTCTTTTTGTCCTTTTGTCAATACTCTGTTTGTTTCCCCCCCGTTATCTGAAATATGTATAAATGCTTTGTTACTGTCAGTGGTTGATCATATCTTAGCACAATTTCATGGTTGATTAGGGGTCTTCAATTTGTCTGCTCTTTTATTAATCATAATTTCACCTTGATTCCAGGGGAAGCATTTTTGGTAGCAGCAGGCATCGTTCTCTATTTTGGTGACATGTTATTGCTTACTATTAAAAAGGTTAGTGCTTTTTAACGTGATACTGTTTCTAGAAAAGCACCTATATATGTATGTATGTAATTAGTGATTTCATTGTTTGAACAGCTTTGTGGACTATTGGTGTCATCAGAGTTGGTCCCTGCAGAATATAAAATAAGTCGAAGTGAGATAAGCATTATAATTCAGGTATTGGTTTGATCCTTAGTTTATTGTTAATTAGTATAGCTAGATTAGTTAAAGTTGTATACTGTTCCTGCAGGGGCTTGTGCTTGGTCTGCTGCTGTATCCAATAGCTTTGAAATATATTCTCCAAATATGGGAGTGGTCTATAAATACAGCTTCTGCTGAATCAAGAAGATACTATGAGCTTGGGAGATCTCTTATGTTTATTGCTTCCCTTGGATTTGTCCTGATTGTGATGGTACCATCTTGGATGCAGTTGGTGCAGGAGTTTCACATGCATCCTTTTTTCTGGTATCACATCAATATCCTTTTTGCAAACTAGTTTTTTTGACAATGAATTGAGCATGGTCTAATATGTCCTGCTGGCAGCTCTAATGCATGCTATGCGGGATAAAGCAACGTATGCTGCTAATTCCGCCAGCAACTGTGGCATGAAGAATATTCTCATTGTAGCATCTGATTCCACTGTATTCACAGCCATTTGCAGGCTTAAACACGCATATTGCCACCTAATGTAGACTAGTGTTTTTAATTTTACATGAATGTCAGTTTTAGTTAACCTGAGCATAATTCCCAAATAATGAGTTTATTAATGTTGCCTTCACACGCAGCCTGAGTTTTATCCCTCCTGTATCACGACTCATGAATAAATACCATATTGTAAGGAGAGAAATTAGTAATAGCAAACACTGAGTCTAATTCAACTAGATTTAGGGTTACTGACATTTCAGTTTGTTTAGGCTATTTAAAATACAATTATGACTATGATAGTAGCCTCGGGTTCAAATTATTGTGTAAAGTAACTACTTTTCACTTTATCATTATACCAGCTATTTTCACTAGATGGCTATATTTTCATATTTGAAACTTCTCCTTGCAGGGTGCTTTCCTTTGTTTTCTCAGAGCCATCCAAGAGGCTGTCATTATGTATCTATTGGGTTTTCATAATATGTGTTTCTGTTTTGCGATTCTATAACATCTCCAAGAACAGTAAGATTGAGAGAATTCTTTTGCGTAAATACTACCATCTGATGGCTGTCTTGATGTTTTTGCCTGCCCTTATCTTCCAGGTAATTTGAACTTGTTATTTATGCTACTATAGAAAAGGGGTTCTGCCACTTGGTAATATCGGTATCCATTATCTTTTTCATAGAAAATTTGTGTGCCTTGTTTTCGTATACTTGAAAGTAAGGGGAAAATGTACAAACACTCCCTAAACTTTGCCTCATTCTGAAAAGCCACCATTAACTTTCAAATCTGGATGAACCCTTCAATTCAACTTTCTGAAATTTGTAAAAAGACCCTCCACTTCTAAGTTACATGAAACCATTCATCATATGTCTTCCCCTTATTGATTAATACATATAAATTCTTTAATTTGTCCATTTTTTATCAAATTCTCATTTTATTTATTTAAAAAATTATTCAATACTTCCTATTTTTTGTAAATAGAAAGGAACTTTTTAAAAATAAACAGTGAGGACAAATTGGAGATTTCGTAAATATTATTCAACACATACAAGTCATTTTTTTATTTTTTTTATTAATTAGTGACAAAAGAACCTATCAGCTAGTTTTGGAAAGTTTAAGGGGGTCTCACCTGGAACTATTAATATGATATTTTAAAGTTTGTTTCATTTTATGATTAAGAAATATAAAAGGAAAAAGAATAATCATTCCATAATCTGTTTAAAACCATAATTATCATTATTTCTTGTAGGTGCACTATAGGGGCTAGTATTTGTCTGGGTATAAATTTTATGCTGGTCAATGAAACTACTGTTTACCAGCAATAACACTCACAGTTCTTTTGCTTTCAGCCAAAATTTCTTGATCTAGCTTTTGGTGCAGCATTGGCGGTTTTCTTGATGTTAGAAATTATTCGAGTAAGTATCTTGAAATGTATTAAACTTAGCAGTTGTGATATCATATTTTGAAAAGCATGCCGTTTGTTTAACTTTTTATTGTTAGTTATGTTAATAATAGTTCAAGATACTTAAGATTTAAATAACTGCTATGATAGAGTGAGCCTACCATTTAAAGAGCATCTTATGCGGCCGAGATGTATTTAACCATGTACTGATAACAAAAGGGAAGGGAAAGGGAGTAAGAATAGGACACTGTTGCTAGGGAAAATTTCAGAGATATGTCATTAACATGAGAGTTCTTGATTTCATGAAAATTTACTGAACCATTTAAAAATCATGAGTATATAACACCTGAAGGCTGTGGTACATATAGCATTAGCATATATTATTTCTTGCTCAGCTCTTATCTATGTGGATGATGATTAGTTCATGACTTCATCATGAATATAATATTTGGAATGTCTCAACGTTGCAACCTGTATCTTTCTTATTTTCCCAACGTTAAAGTTCTAATATCCCTGTCCACAAATTGTTTCTAGTTTTCTCAAGTGATTTAAAGCAGGCTGATTGGTATACAATTCTATGTTTTCTCGGTCGCTTTTGCATTAACGTTGTTTAATCTAGGTATGGAGAATCTGGCCTTTAGGACAACCAATAAATCAATTTATGAATGCATTCACTGATCACCGTGACTCTGATCTTCTTATTGTCAGGTATTGTATGTCCTTTCTATTACGGCTAACGCTGTAGAGCATACATTATATAATCCATAGAGCTGCATTTTGTTCTCTTTCATGATGATATTTGTTTTGCCCAGCCATTTCTCTCTCTTGCTGGGTTGTGCGCTCCCTATTTGGTTGTCTTCTGGTTACAATGATCGACCTCTTGCTCCTTTTGCGGGGATATTGAGTCTTGGAATTGGGGATACGATGGTAAGTTTTTTTTTTTTTCTCTCTTTAGGAGGTAAGGGATGCACAATTGTTCACACCCACTGAACTTTGGGCCACTGCTAGTAACCAACATGAACTAAACATTTAAAAATTGTCAAAAGGTGAATTGTATCTTCTACTAAAAAAGGAAAATGGTGAACTGTATCACAAATCACAGTGCACATGGTCAAATGTGATGCATTCATGTACTGTTTTGGATCAGTCAGCTAGGTTAAAACCATAAATGCAAGAACCCGAATCAATCTGGAAATTCAACACTGCAAGGCTGCAACAATTTTGGAGCAAAGAAGATACTCCCATTTTTGGGAATGAAGATGTTTTTTCATGATCTAATTTAATTTTTAAATGAGAAATTTGACTTCTTTAGTTGTCAATAGTTTTCCATATAGAAGTGGACTGATTAATATCTAACTAGGGTGTATGAAGGATGGTGATTCGGTGAAAACCATTTTATTTGGTGGACAAGTCAGATTACAGAAAAGCGTTAAAAAATGTTTCTCTTTTGTTATAATTTGTTTTCTCAGAAACACTAAAAGTTTTGTTAATGGTTGCTTCTCAATAATTCATAGATTTTTTCTTTTCTGCTTTTTATAGTGATTGTTGATTATTTGATTTTTGTCTAGGCATCAATGGTTGGGCACAAGTATGGTGTTTTGAGGTGGAGTAAAACTGGCAGTAAGTATTTTCATTATCAATGATTTGTATCTGGGTTTTCAATTGCATGATCTAAATGTTTTGCTTTCTCACTTACCAGAGAAAACGGTTGAAGGTACTGCAGCTGGTATAACATCTGTGCTAGCTGCTTGCTCTTTACTCCTTCCACTCTTAGCGTCTACTGGATACATTCTCACTCAGGTTCTCTCTCTCTTCTTTCTTTCTCTCTCTCTCTGCTCGCTAGTGTATGTTTGTGTTATTATAGGATGCGGTGGGTTTGGTTTAGTGTGGATGTAAGTAAACTCATTAGTAATAAAATTGATGACATATCAAAGGAACTTCATTTGCCTGCATAACTGATATGCTGGTCCATCTGATTGAGGTGTTTTTTCGTTGATAACATAAACATATCTCAATTGTCTTCTTTAGATCTTCCGTCGCACCATAAATAGACAGAGTGCCAAGGAATTCTTGTTCACATGACCCTAGTTCAAAAATAAGTACCAAGTACTTTTGTTACCGCTGACTGACCTAGAACAATTTCTTTCTTGCATCAGTAAGTTAGGAACTAATTGAATCTGCTATAAGTCTTACTATCCCATAATATTTGTTGTTTCAATAATTAAGTTCTTCTTTGATATATTCGTTAACAACTTTTTGCAGGATTGGTTCTCGCTACTTCTAGCTGTGACTGTAAGTGGTTTGTTGGAGGCCTACACGGCGCAACTTGACAACGCATTTATACCACTTTTTTTCTATAGTCTTCTCTGTTTGTAGGCAAAGCACACTCTTCCGAATATAATTTACCTTGATGAGCATTGTTGGGTTCTGCAAATGTGTCTTGTCTGGGCACATTGCTTTGGCAGAGGTCAGATACGCAATGATACATAACATGGAAGTTAGGTTTGATTGTAACTCTACAGAAGTGATAGGTATACGGGTTTTCATAAAAAGGGTTGATACCCAACACACACAGAGCATAGTTCTTAGGAATGACAATTTTCCATTTTTAATGAAATAAATTAGCGAAGCCACTAGAGAGGAATGCTATTGAACTTCATGAAGAAATTTTCAATGTCTTGAATTTTTCACACGTATAGTACTGTCTGTTTTCAAGGTCATGTTGCATGTCGGTTGAAGCCCCACAGAGTCATGGGAATTGGAGAAGCAGGCAGGGTAGGAAACTGTTGAAACTTGAAAATGTGTAATTAAGTAGAACATGAGGTTTCATGTACATATTGCATTTGTCCTCTATTTGTCACTGACGATATAGCATTTTTATTTTACCCCCTTTATTGGGGAAGGACCAAATGTTAAATATTGTACTTGTTGTATAAAATGTAGAACCTTATACATTTTTTCCATTCGTCGGTTGATTATATGATATCTATATTTTATAGTATCCACGCATACTTATACTAGATATCCAGAACAAAAGATGCATATTTTAACCAGGTATTAAAAAAAATTGATGGTAAGAGTTTAAATTGAGTGAACCTTGCTCAATTATCGATATCCAATCCTGCATACATACTTTAGAAGTCCATCCTTGTGGACGTGGAATAATCTCATGTTAATTGAAAATATGGTTAAATAAGTTCTTATAAACCCTACAAACCACCATTCTTTTTTGGCCTGCAAAACAACCTCTGAACTATCCCACGCTATGTTAAGAGTTTAATTCATCACTTCCACACATACCGCACGAACGACCCTGTACAAATAATTAGCTTGTAAAAGACAAATATTCAATATTATTGAACATTTAGTTATTTCGATGCAGCACTTAACACTTTTGAATAAATATCTTAGCCAGCTGGAGGTGAGTGCCAGGTGTACCAAAGCAAAAATAATATCTCTTAGAAGACATCCCAAGTTGCGTAGTTGATCCAACTTAGATTAAGTTCAGGTCAGCTAAGCATGTTTTCCGTGATTGGCATCAAAATTGAAACTTTTTGTTTGCTGTCTCCCAATGTCTATCTGAATGAGAGAGCCTGAGAGGGACTAAATAAGCGTCAATTGCCAACTTGGGCCATTCAACGTACACTACACTAGTACCTGTAAAGGCATTGTGGTGGGGATAACACATATCACCCAAAAAGTATCACCTGCTAGGGCTTACGTGTATTAGAAAAATAATTGTTGAGATCCACCTAGTGTGACATCCAACAAGCACACAAGCTGAGAAACCATGTTGCGCAAACACTCCTCTCAATAGAATCGTCCTGGTGTTAGAGACCGACACATGTACGACACCCGTACTTCAAGTGTCAGACACTTTTTTGAAGTGTTGGAGCAATTTAACAAGTGAGATATAGCGGGATATGAGTTTGGATCATTTGATGAATTTGAAAATTTTCAAGTTGCTACTTTGTCATTTGGTAAACTGGATCTAGAGTCATTTTTTTCAATGATGATTAAGGAGATGAAAACCGTTAGATAGATACTCTTTCTTTTTTAGATTTAAGTGTCTAAATGAGTCTTAGTTTTTCTTTTTGAAGCTCATTGCCTAGGGCATAAGAAATTATTTTATGTTTTCTTTATAAAAAGACTAGTCTTGAGAAGGTGAACATATTTATGTTATATTTATGACTTTATTTTTTAATATATGTATAAGCAGTGTCCCCGTGTCTTAAGTTAGCCGTATCATGCTGTCTTTCTCGTATCGTGTCCGGTGTTCGTGTCAGAGTCGATGCTTCATAGCTGAGAAAAGAAAGAGAAGAAAATAGAGAAATAATTGGTATGATACACATAAGAAGAGAAAGGTAAGGAAGGGTGGGAGAATACATGGTAGTGATGGTGGGGGAGGGAAACGTAATGATCAAATTAAAGGCTGAAAGATTGAATCAGTTAACTTTAACTAACAGAGTGAGGTCAGAGACTAGAGACTAATGTGTAAGATATTTGAACATTTTTAGGATTTGTTTAGATTATTTTCATCTTTCAGAGACAAAATCTCCAGCGCGTGAAATTTTTAGGGATCAAATATACCATTTACTCAATTGATTTTAGTAGTACATGTTTAACTCATTGAAAAAAAAAATCCTAGGGAGAAAAAAACTTCGCAATATTTTTGGCTGGAATATGATTCTATGGTATAAAGAATATCTGCTATAAGGAAAACTCGAATAAAGTGTTTATAAATATTTTTCCATAATAATAATAATGGACGAAGAAAAGGAGCTAGCATGTGGTAGCTTGTTGTTGTTGTCGTTCTGAGAGACACATTTGAATCTCGTTGTCAATTGTCGTTCTTCGCCTTCCTTACATCAAATTCAATCAGCAACTTTTCCTCCGTGTAGTCCAAACAACCATAGCCTACACAATAACTACAGTTTACTTTTCAATTGTTAATTAAATCTTAAATTTGTTTTACCCTAGTTTTAGGAGCCCCTTTAGATTCTAGAAGAAACATCAATCTGATATTTAAAATGTTAATAAATTTTAGATAATCTCACTATGATTCGTAGCTATTTATTTTAATTAATGATAAATTTTTAAATTGTTCAAGATAAAAATATTGTTTGAAACTTTATTTTTATGATTTGTCAAATTAACACATGGCCCACGGCAATCCCCCTATCAAGTCCACATTTTTATAGCCCAATTTAAGTTGTGTTTTTTTAGCTTTGCCCACACAACCCACTCATTAAGTGGATTAGGAAAAAGCTAGCTTAAAGTCAGCTCATTTTTCTTTATTTTTTAATTTACATAAATTCCTATAATAAACTACTTTAAAATTTAAAACTAAAATTTCATTCATATTATTCTCTCTCCCATGGAGGGTGAATGGTAACACAATAGCCCGAGTCAATTTAGGGCTAACCAACCCAACCTGAAAATGTGATGGCACGTTGAGGGCTGACGATAACGAGTCGGGTTGGCCCGCACTCTGTAGAGGGTGTGATTGAAATTAGTGGTCTAATTCAATCTTAGGCCCAGCCCATAGTAGACCTCCCTGAATGGGCTGGGCTAACTGAGCCCCGCACCCAATGGAAGGTTGGCCTGGTAAATTAGCTGCCCAATTTAATTTGGGCCCAACCTGGCTTGAAAAACTTGAAGGCTCATAACACATCGATGATTGACCAGTAAATTAGTAGGTTGGTTCAATTTCGACCCAACATGTTGTGAGTCAGGTTAGGTCGATGCGGGGATAAGTGATGTTGGGCCGGGATGGACGGGTTAGGTCAGCGCTGACAAGGGATTGAAAGGTAGGGTAAGGAACAACGAGTTGGGTCCAGCTGAACGGTTCGGGTCCAACTCAACCCATGGATGACTGGGCCGGTAAACAGTAGTCCGAGTCAATTTGGGCTCAGTCCAACTCATCCCGAAATGTGATGACATGTTGAGGGCTAGAGTGAATGGGTCTGGTCGGCTCGTTTGGCCTACGCCCAAGGGCATATTCAGGAGTTTTTTGTTGGTGGGCTGAAATAAAATATTAATAAAATTCCAAAAGCTTTAGGGAGGACTAAGAGTAAAAAATCTATATAAAAATACATATAGTCAACACATAAATTAAATTTTTTAGGGCTGTGGCACAGTTAGTCCCCCTATTAGATATGACTTTGCCAACACCCCATGAAGTGTTTGACTAGTAAATTAGTAACCTGATTTAATTTAGGATCAACCCAACATAACCTAAAAATGTGATAGTACGTTGTAGGTGAACTTAAATGGGTCAGGCTACAGGCTTGTTTGACTCGCACCTCATAAAGAGTTGAGGTGATAAATTAACTCACACCTCATAAAGAGTTGAGGTGATAAATTAATTAGCATTCCAATTCAATTTAGCTCTAGCCTAGCCGACATGAAAATTTGATGGCCCGGGCCACCCTAAACACGATGCACTTAATTATTATGTTTTGTTGATCTTTTATCTGGTTAATGCATCTTTGGTGGTCCTAGTATAAATTATCTTTATACACTTGGGGTGTTCTACATTGTATGGGGGCTGTTATGTTCATTAAGAATGTTTGTTTCTCAATTTCTATAATCTCATTTTGCTTTCGCGAAATATTTGTACACGCTGACATGTTTTTTTTAGTACATACTTTTTTTTGTTAATTAATCTCTTAGGAGTTTAATTATGAGTAGAGTCTACATATTCTAAAAGAGTTTGCATAGAATCACAAGTTTGACAGTAAAATAAATAATTTTAAAGTTAATAAATTAATACAATTGATTAAATGTAATTATTTCTCAACACATGTAGCCTGTAGGGTGCTAAACAATATGTAACATTCATATATATCCAACATATTTTCAATACGTAATACATACTTTCAAGAGTCCTGACTCAAATCCACATTTCTTAATAAATACTAGTTTTTAAAATTTTCAAATACTGCCTACCTTTTTTTGTTTTTTAGAGTGCTAACAAATTTTCTTATAAATTATTGAAATTGAAATTGTTTAGTTTTTCCTCTAAAAGTGAACTATTAGGATATCAAATCAAATATCAAATATTTGCAATCAAAGTAAAAGACCACATATTAAAATTTGAAAGAGATAACTCTATTTCAAATGCTAGCTAGAGGTGAGGATTATTTCTAATATTTAAGAGCTATCTTTATTGTATTTTTAATAAATGTGAGACTTGTCAACATACCTCCTCATGCTCAGGACGGAGCAGGTACCATATTAGAATGTGAGAGATTTAATTCTACCCAATAGCTAGTTAAGGTGAAGATTGTTTTCTCATATTTAAAAGTTATTTTAGTATCTTTAGTTAATGTGACTGATGAATACAATTGATGATATGGTTGATCTGAAAGTTTTGTGGCTTTTAGCGAGCAGATATTAATCGGCCTTCTCTTCCCGTGCCATATTGAGATATTGTAGAGCTAGCACATGAAGCTGATATTTAAACAAAAGTCACACGCATAAGCAAGTTGATATTTAAACTCACACGCATAGTCAAATAATTCATCCAGATGAAGAGAATCATGTGGTGAGGTCGGAGATCCATGGAGGGCCACCTACTGAATCAGCCAAATGGTACACGTAAACAACTTGCATTTGCATATATGTATAGCAACAAAACACTACATAATAATAAACATCAAAATATTTCACATTCAAAACATTAGTCAATGTATTCTTTATTACTGTATCAGCTTTATACAGATTTCACAGAACACAAAGTGGAGCTAGACTCACAAGATTTACAGCCTAAGCCTCTCTCTTTATATATAATGTATCTAGGAGAAAACTCATTTTATATGAGAATGGTGAGAATAAATTGTGGCCGTTAAATCTAATAATAAGTGGTCATGATTAAAACATTAAGTCACGTGACTTGTTTAAAAAGTCACATAACATTTTTAAGTGATCATGTGACCACTTATTTCTTTTAATCATGCCCCTCATTGTTAGATCTAACGGCCACAATTTATTCTTATCATTCTCATATAAAAAGAGTTTTCTCACTAGATACATCACCTATATTATATATATATATATATATAGTCATAGGTTAGACCAAACAAAGTTAATAAATAAACAAAGTTAATTTTTTTTCAAAAATATATTTAGTTAAAAAGACTATACACTCAGACTTTTGAAAAAGCCTTTGACTCATTTAAATAAATAGAATTAATATAAATTATTTTATTATAATTGTTTTTGTGCATTAGATTTTTATTATATTATAATATAGTTATATATTTATTGACTTACTTATCAATTTAAATATGTTGGCCTATATAATACTAACTCAATTTAGAGATGAACTCATGACCTATTTAAATACTTTTAGAATTTTAAATAAGTTTTCAGGTTTTCAAAAGCCAAATTTGCATATTTTTACTTATTAACCTATAATTTTGAAGGCCTATTTATATATAGACTTGTTTATTATATTTTAATTTATTAACCTATAAGCTTATTGACCTATTTACACATAGGTTTATTGGTCTACACTAAAATTTTATGATGAGATAGACCTTTAAATAATAGGCTATCATACCAAATCAAAAATTTCCAATTAAAATTTTGTTGGCATTATGGCGCCGAGCTATTTTTCTACATGACCGATATTTCAATGTTCATTTTCAAAATTTCCAACTATAGTTGCAAATAGGTCAAACCAGACAAAAAAAAGTCTATATATAGTAAGTAATAAACTAAACTTAGGCTTCAAAATTATTTAGCAGATCAGACATATTTCTATAAAGTTCAGCCTTACCTAACATACTTAGTCCCCTAGTTAGTGTTAAATGACAATTTCATTTAACACACGTGCAATCACGATCACAACTTAACAAAGCTCACAATGTGAAGAGGATAACACCCAAGCATTTGCAATAACATTAATGTTTCATATAGACCACAGAACAGTAATGAAACCTTTGGACACCTAATGCAAAAAATTGTGAGGGTCTGTAGTAGTAAAAATCCGTTACAAATATGGTTTTATATACAGTTTTTTCCGCAATATCTTTGTGTGAATTTTTCCTGCAAATATTCATTTGAAAGAAAATCTATAAGAATAATTTGAAGGCAAATTCATAGGAACGTGGATATCCTGCGGTGTCTGACATTCTGTGGTTTATACACATCGGGACTCTTTGCAACAAAGAACTTTTTTGTTTCGCTGCTAATACATGTGTGTTAATGGAGTTGTGCAATATGAACATGCAAAATTGAAAGAAAAAAAACGGAGATGAGAAAGATATGAAAATCCCAACCAAATTAGAAAGTTATGTCACTACAACAAACGTGATTTTTAACGGTGGTTGTAAGTTGAACAGACGGCAGTTTAACCGCCGTGAAAACACGGTGCTGACAGTTGGCCAACCGTGGTGAAACCGACCGTCATCAAGAGACTTACCCGTTGTTGTAGAATCGCCACACAAACCACTTTAGAAGAATTAATGGCGGTTGCAACCTTCGCCAAGGTCACCACTTCAACACATTCAATCTTCGGTTTTCATGCAATTCTAGTTGCTGCAAAATCATGAGGGTTATTTTACAGCAGTTCTATCCGCAACCATATCTTCAAAAAATTGAAATAACAGTTAGCAAATTTTTTTCAAAGCGTGCTTTCTAACTTTTCATACACAATAAATTAATTGAAACTGATAATTAAAAGGATGCATGGTTTGCAAAGATGAAATATGATTTATTATGCTTTAAGGAGTATTATAATAGTTTATCAAGGTTACTATTCCTTGATAGTCCCTTGGCCTTGATGTGTGCCTTTTTCCCCTCTGATGTATTGAACTTCGCTTCAGCTATTTCTAATTGATCAAATCGTATTTCCCTAAAGAAAATTTATTATTTCTTTATATCTAAGTATCTAACCACTAGAAATTTATATTAGCATTATGTTTATTTTGCATTTTAATTGAGTAGTTAAGGGTTACTTTAATATAAATGGAGGAACAGCTCCTTTAGCATATTGCATCATTTTCTATAATCTTCATCTTTTATTTATCTAACAATATGATGGAATATTGGGTGTGCTGATATATATTCATACTACTAAACTAGATAAGTGCCAACTTAAAATTACCTCTTATTGCGATTAATAATTAAAAAAATATAATATGTAAATATTTAAATTTGTTGATTGAAAGACCGAAAATTATAGTCTAGGTAAGGGTACGCTACGAATAGTTAAAATTTATCTTCTTTAGTAGTGGTATATAAGATTGATATTGATGTGCGTGTTACATTATTAATAGGTAAAACTAAGTGTAGGTTTAAACCGACTCATGTTGAAGAAACGCCGAATGAATTGTAGTTAGGGGTCAAATGCCACTTCGATTTATACTTTTTCAAAAAGATATAATCTAAGACTTTTCTACTTCTGATATAATTTTTATTAATGTGAATATGAATTTTTTTTCCTGTGTACTAAATCTTCTCATTTACACTTAAAATAGTTAAGTTATTTTGGCGAATCTTTTTCATTGAAAAAAAGGACATCTTGTATAATTGGAGAAGTATTTGTTAATGATTTTTTCCTTTCCTTAATATTCTCTAATGCTCTGTTTGTTTGGGTGGATTTTAATAGGAAGGAAGTAGGTAGGAAGAAAAATGGGTAGAAAAGGGTATCTTTGGTTGTTTGGAAAGCACAAGAAAATGGCTGGGAGGGAAAACCGTACTTGAAGAGTACCGTGTCAATTTTCCAAACCCGGGCCAGAAAATGAGCGAAATTTTGATTTTGTGCTCTCTAGACTCTCACTGTTCACGTGATAACATTAATTTTTTTTTACAAGAGGAAGACGAGTACATTGAATTTACTAATTCATATATAATTAATAAGTTGAGTTTATTACAAAATTAAAATAAAATATACGTTATAATAATAATAATAATTTCAGAGATAAATAAAAATATATTAATATTACTAATTTTTTAATTAATTTATAAAGATTTAAAAATTATAATTATAGTAAAAGAATAATAATAATAATAATAATAATATTAAGGTATGAATTATTTGTAAAGATATATATGTCAATGATAAAACAGTAATTATCTACCATACTCATTTTTATTACTTTCACTTTTCTTTTCATTCTACTTTCTTTTTCTCTTTATCCAAACATCTTAAAAATTATCTTATTTTCCTTTTGTATTCCCTCCTCTTATTTTCACCCCTCAATCCAAAGAAAGCATTAAGTTTTGTGTTTGGAAAATTGAAACCAACAAATTCTAACACAGTTATAGATAATTAGGCTCTTTAAACATTTAGATGATGGTTCAAACACGTAAAATCAATTTATTACTACACCACATCATATAGTTGGAATTATTAGCATAAAAAGAATGTGCAAAAAATGGTGTACAAGTTTACATGGTGAAGGTAGGCTAGGTGCAGAAAAGGATGGAGAAAATAAACGATAAGGCATGACATATAAACATGGACAGAGTTTTGTAAAGGACAGACAGCATCAGTAATTATAATTACAGACATGACAACACAAAAAAGGGACGTTTCATGGTAGCTACGGAGGTCGTAGACACTGCACCCACATGCACCGGTCTCCAATTTATTTAACACTCCAACCATCTCTCTTACTCGCTTCCCCTTTTTCGTCCATCTTAATCATCTTCAGCTACCGTCCAAAAAAATTTACAAATATTAACTCGGATGGTAAGAACAAACCACTTTCCCTTTAGAAAGTTTTGTGTTCGGTTCCTGCTCCTAATATAAGAAATGTATTGATGGTGATATGTAAGTACTTCTATATGCGACTAAAAGTCTCGAAGACATTCATTTACACGTAGTGTTAATCGAAGCCGAACCCCAAACTACTTACTTTTAGAAGGTTGCGTGTTCGAATCTCCCTGCCAATGTGATAACTATGCGACCAAACGTCCCGAAAACATGCCTGACCAATGCTGTTAATTGGAGCCGAACCCCCAAACTACTTTCTTTTAGAAGATTACATGTTCGATTCTCACTGTTGATGTGAAGACGGTGTTGATAGGTGATTTATAAGTATTTCTATATGCGATTATAGATCCCAAACATGCCCTAACCCATGACCCATGATGTGATGTTCCTCAGAGTAGCCTAACACTTCGGAACTTTTAATCATAAAAAATAAGCTACGGTCCAAAAAACACGTTATCTATCACCAATGCATCACACACTGTACTAAAGCCTATATAAGTGTATGCACGGTTAATGGTTCATACACTGAAAACCAAGCTTTCTCATCATAAATAAACACTTCCTAAAGTTCCAATATATCCTTAATTGTCACCATGGCCAAGCATAGTATCAGAAACAGCAACATAAAGAAGGGTAGTAGTACTAATAGTAGTGGAGGAGGTGGCATTGTGAGCCTCAAATTTGTAGTTGAGAAGCTCCACAAGAAGCTCTTACTTAGGAGAAACAAAAAAGAAAGTTCCAATTTTGATCACAAATACAAAGAAGAAGCTTTTTGTGACTCTGCCTCTGTGCCAGAGGATGTGAAGGAAGGGCACTTTGCTGTGATTGCTGCAGATCAGGGAAGGGAAGAAGAAGCAAAGAGATTTGTGCTTCCATTAAGCTGTTTAACAAACCCTACTTTTTTGAGGTTGCTGGAGCAAGCAGCTGAAGAGTATGGATTTGAACATGAAGGTGCAGTCACTATTCCATGCAGGCCTTGTGAGCTTGAGAGGATTCTTGCACAACAATGGCTTCAAGAGGATGGATCATCAGATGATGCTGGAAGCTGGAATTCCTGTGATAATTCCATGGTTTCTCAAAACTACTACTCATAAAAAATGGTAGACATATACTAATTCATAGCAAAAAAATGCTATGGATTTCATTATTTGATGCACTTTCTTTAAATATAGTTTACAGTATAATTAGATGAAACTCATTTGAATTTTACCACTAACTCCGTGTTTGGATCAAATCCTTCTAGAATTGATTTTAAAATTAAAATTAATTTGGAGAAGAAGCTTCTCTGAGTTGCTTTTAATTGTCATAATTGATTTCGGAAAGAGAAGTTGATTCAAACATATTATCAGTTGTTTTTGGTTCAATAATCACATGAAATACATCTGATAGTAAAAGTGTATTGAGAAAATGTAAAAAATAAGTGTTGGTTAGTTAATAGCCTTTTTCATCATGATATATGGAACAAGATGTGAAATTAAGAGCATGTTATGTTAATTACTTTCTTTGGAGTTTTTTTCATTTTTTTTTTAACTAAAGCTTTCTAAAGTCTATATCCATAAAACTAATCACTCACCCTGTTATCAATGCATTAAACATTAAAAGGTTTATTAATGAGTTTTTTCATTCACAAGCGAGTTGCGAATTGTGACTTATATACTTATATTCAAATTTAATTTGACCGTCTTATTCACAAAATCAAATAATCCCTTTTAATTTTTTCTTTAATTAGTTTCAAAAGAAATGTTTTTCCTTTAATTACAAGATAATAACTCAAAAAAAAGATATTTTTCCATCTAAAACAGATTTTTTTTTTGGGGAGAAAGAAATAAAACATAACAAATAGATCTAAATATAAATAGTCAAATTAAAATATGATTGTGTATGTACACGGTTGTGTAAATTTTGAATCGTATCATTACTGGTTGACTTAGTTAAAATATTTTTACTAATTCACATTAATTTAATGAATTTTCATGTATATTTCGTTTTTTATCTCTTGTAAATATTTTTCATCTCATCATTTGGTCAAAGTTTAAGCACCAACATGTTGATTCACTTGCCAAGGAAGAATACCACTTATCCGTAAACAACCTATGATTTTAATAACATTTCATCATTTGTGGTGGTGAGTGAAGTTGAATCACCTTTTGTAAAAATAAATAAATTAATGAGTAACAAAAAAAAGCATGGTTAAATTTGTAATACGCTAATTATAATTTTTATTTCTAATTAGCGATGAAAAATTAAATTCTATTTACATATAGTCTACACTTTATTATATAAATTTGAGTTCAGAGTAATGTTATCACTCATTTGATTTCAGTGTGAATTTCGCAGTAAAATTTTCCTATATTAAATACAACTAATTTTTAAATAAATGAGTTTAATTTTGATGCACGTGTAGATAAGTTTTGCACATGCATCCAATCAGAATCCATCAATTTGTCATGTCAGAATTAAATTTGAATTTAAAAATATTTTTATAGATATTAGTGAGAAGTTATTGGATGCATGTATAAAACTCTTTACAATGTCATTGCACCAAAATCAAACTCTTTTTAAATTAAGGTTAAAAATATGTTTTTAGTCTACCAAATAAAAACTGTGTTTTTAGATTCAAATCCAAAATCTTTTCATATTTTTCTTCGGATTATGATTATTATCATTTTATAATATAAGTTCAAATTCGTGTCTTATGATTTTTAACTTTTAGAATATATTCAACATCAAAATTTATTAATTATCTAAATTGAATAATTACAGTAAATTATTCAAATATTTTATTTTCCTATGAAAAAAAAACTATTGAATCCTTACTTTTAATTCAATTTAATTTTTATCAAGTTTTTAATCAATTTTGAAATTTTTATTTTATTTTATTCCTTTGGATCCTTTATTTTTTCTTCATTTTTATATCCTGATTTAACTTTTTATGATCCTTATTACTAGATTCATGATAACACCAAATTTATAATTTTTATCTTTACTTTTTTTTTATTAAATTGTTCTCACAATTTTGACCCGAATGTTGTTAAGGTCAAAGATCTATCTAAATTTATAATGTTTATCTTGCTCCTTCGAAGATATACTAAATTAAATTCATAACAATTATTATTTGAGATATACATTTCAATACACTTTTAATTCAAACTAAAAATATTTATACTTATATATTAAATTTAAAGAATTACTTATTATAAAATTGTATATATTTTAATATAGATATATTAAACTTGATCTATTTCACTTCTTTTGGTTACAAATCTATTTCATTTTAAATCAACAATATAAATTATACTTAATTAAAAAGAATATACTTTAAAAACTTATTATAAATTTATGTTTTAACTATTTTAAGAAGTATTTTTCCCGTGCACGGGATAAATACTAGTATGTGTATGTTTAGTAAAATTATAATTAAATTAATTACTGTCAAAAAGTTATAAATAAATAATGTTTGAACAAGATTTCAGATCTCTAATTTGTAAATTATAAACTAAACAATGCTTTATGAAATATTTTAGGAAAATTCTATGGTACCCGCCTAAAAATTGAGGGATTTCATACCCTCAAGGCTTTATTTCCCATGACTTTTTTATAACAAAATTTTATAATTTGCAATTTAGTCATTTATACTCTAAATAATGAACCAAGGGTTTCAAACTCTCCCATTTTGAAAAGGTACCGAAGCAACACCCAATATTTAAACGAGACCACACTAAAATATTGGCAATTTCTATGGTACCCATCTAAAAATAAGGTGTTTCATACCCTCTAGGCTTAATTTTTCAATATTTCTTTATAACAAACTTTTATAATTTACAATTTAGTTTTTAATACTCTAAATAATGAACTGAATGACTCCAAACCCTCCTATTTTGAGAGGGTGCCGAAGCAATTTCCTAAAATATTTTACATAAATTGAAATTTTTTAACCATATTTTTCTCATAGAAAAGGTATATAGATATTTGACATCTACCAAAATTTAATAAGTGGCTTAATTGCACATTTTGTCATCCTATTTTGTTTTTCAAACTAACTATAAGTCCCTCTATTTTAAAATTAAGCGAATTTAGTCTCTCTCAATTTCATATATTTAAAATTCTATCTTTATTTTTCTACTCAAATATTTTGGGGTTGTAATGAATTTAGGATTTAAAATAATTTCAAAATCTTAAAGAAGAAAATTTAACGAAAAATCAATAATTTTAAAGAAACTGGCAGGATGTGAGATTATATTTTAAATAAAAGGAAGATTTGAGTTTTTTTATTTTATTTTGAGGGAAATCAAGTATATTTTTAATGATTTTTAAGAGCAAAATGACTAAAATAATTTAACCGTTTAAAATTATGAAAAAATTTCTTAGAATAAAAATGAGAATTTGAGAGACTCAAGCAGAATGAAAATGATGGAGGGACTCCATTCTAACCATAAAAAATTAGAGGGACTAAATTTTCTCAAGCAAATATTAGGGGACCAAAATCTACATTAGGACAAAAAGTGCAGCTAAAACTAGATAATTTTTTGTTGTCCTTGACTTGTATTAACTTATGTAGGATACGGTAGTGGTTTCTCCAATAAGTAACATTCTTGGGGTTCGACCATGTGACTTTACCTTTTAGATTGTCTAGATTAGACATAAATAATTTTAAATTTACTATAAGTGAATTGTTTAAACAGAATTTGAATCTTAATTTTATTTTATTTTTAAAGCAATTTGAATCTTAAATTTGTAAAGTGAATGAGTTACGTTATTATTATTATTTTTGGTAACAACAGTAAATGAGTTATTTAAGATGCATATTACTAATTTGAAAATAAAAAATATTAAATTTGAAAATTAAAATTTTTAATTTATTTCATATTAAAAAATTATTTATAGTTAAATGTACATTCTTAAATTTTGTAAGTAGACTCTTTTTAAAACCCTTGTCCAGAAGATCCAATTTTTAAACTATAAACTAAACATGAATTCACAATTTCGAGCTGTTCCATTTTTAGACAAAAACACTCTATTTTTGGTTAAGGATAAAAGAAATATTAAACAAGACTCGTGGCCTGTTCCTAAAAAAAATGCACTTTTTGGCCCCCCAAATGATTAAAAAGTGTTTTGTGATATTTTGGGTCATCGTTGTTTGTGAAATCAGATCTGCGGACCTTCAGTTCCGCTGCTTGGTCGACTCACTTAATGCTCATACTATGCTATGCTATGTTATGCACTTTTTTCACAAAAAAGTGAAGTTATATGATAAGAAAAAAGATATATGAAGATAAAATGAGACGGATATATGATGAAAAAGAAAGAGCAATTGTTCATTATTGACAGTTGACACTTTAACTAATATGAATGAGATAGAGAACAAGACACATAAATAATGAATATGATATGATATGTGTTGACACCTATTTTTATCCGGGCCCAATTTTGAAAAAAAGCAAAAAAAAATAGGAAAAAGGAAAGGAAAGAAAAAGAGAAGGAAAAAAGAAAGAAAAAAAAAAGAAGAGAAAAAGAAGAAAAAGAGAAAAGAAAAGAAAAGGCCGAGCAGAGGAAAATGAAGAAGAAATGAAGAAAAATGGGTCGTGGCCCAAAGGAAAAGAGAGGAAGCATAAGCAAGGAAGGGAAGGCAACTTAGTCATTTTCCCCCTCATTAAAACCCTAATTCTCCTCTATACAAGCCTACCCTCACTAACCCTAAAACTCACTCATCATTCTCTAATAGCCTCCATACTCTCACGAACCCTAATTTTCTCTCACACTCACAATTTTCTAGTAGCCCCCATACACTCATCATTTTAAGCCTCCACTCATATTTTTAGCCTCCACACTCATCTCTCAAAAACCCTAAAAATAACCCCTCTTCCCTCATCTCTGTAGCCGCCACATATCTCTTCCATCAAATCCTCATGTTCTTCACTCACTACCACCACTAACCATTGTCTCAAATTTCTCTCGTTCTCTCACACACCAGAATCAAAAAGAAGGAAAAAGTGAGAAGTTTGAGCAATGGAGGGTTTGAAGATGAACGTTTGTTCGCGGTGGTTGTTGCCGTTTTGATAATGGCATCAAGTGGCAGAGGCTCTTTTGGTTACGGTTTTTTTGTTTTTGTTTTTTACCTTTATATTATCACTGTCGTGATTCAATTTCTTGTGTAACACATTCATTTAACATTGTACTGTGATTAAGCCCTTTAAATGCTCCTTGTATGAGTGGCTTGTTAATCCAACATACTGCTTGGGAACCATTTGAAGGGAGGAGCAACAAAACAGGGATACCTGTTTGGCTGTGCACCCAACTTTTAAGCTGTGGGAATACAATTATATTTGCTTTGGGTAGTAGAACAACTGTTGATGGCTGAATTTACGGGCTGTGTTTTGCGGTGCTCTGTTGATTATTGGCTATGAAGATAGCTTGCTGGTTACATTGAAGAAGGTTGGAACCATTTGCAAGAGACAAGCAGATGAGGTAATTAGGCCTTGCATTTTCTTCAAACCATACCCACCTTGCTACTCCTGTATGTGCTGGAAAGTTTGGATTTTTGAGATTTATTAGCTGGTTGCTAGAAGGGATTGTGGAAGCTGGTATATGCCATTTATCTAAGAGATATCAATGGTGTTGTCTAAAAAATATATGACTGGCTGTTTATCCAAGCATTTTAGGTGTTTTCTATGGGAGTTTTCATCTGGTTGGTTGCTTTGATGCTGCAGTGTTTAAGATTGTCACTGCTGTATACGTATCTCTCCATGGTGATCCTTGATTTTCTCTTAGTTGGCTATTTGTTTTTAATGCTTTAAAAGATTATGATAATATGCCTTTCTGGTGTGATACGTTTTGTTCCTCTATTTTTCAGTTTCATGGTGAAAATCATTGCTTCTGGTTTGAAAAAAATAAAGAAATGAAAAAATATAAAAAAGAATAATAAATATATTTTGTTTTCTTTTTTTCTTTTTAGGAGTAAATAGGAATTAAATAATAAAAATAAATAAGGGTAAAATTAATAATGTAGAAAGCTAAGAAAATTACACAAACAATTTTAGGTACCGTTTAGACGGGCGCTGTGGGGTGCTAACACCTTCCCCACGCCTAATAGACTCTCGAACCTAGATTTTAGGTTTCGTAGGCTATTTATCAATTTTAGGTTTTTTCTAATGTTTTCTTCAAATAAACATTAGTGGCGACTCTGTCTGATAATTAATTATTTTTGCGCCGTCCCGCCGCGACTCCGGTTGCGACAATATGTAGAGATGCAAACAATTTGGGTAATTAGGTTAGTCCTCTAAGGCTTGAGTCTTTGGTTCGAGTTTCACTCCTTAACTTGATTTACATAACTTTTTTATGGCTAGCCTGACTTTTTTAAAAGGCATGTGAAAGATGGTTGTGACTGAGACTGTGACTTTCCCGAATGACATGTGAAAGGTGTGCGTCTCTAGCTTCCAACAATCCACCAAAGCAAATATCCTCTTCTTGTCAAGAGGTTCATGTCTAACACGTAACACCTCATACAGCTCGACGCTTTGGAGGCAGCCTACAATCAAATCCGGAATGTCATGAAAGTTCACCGCCGGTTTTTTCACATCCAAAATTCTATTCGGTTCTTCGTTCCACACATGGTTGAGACGTGCTTGTCTTGCAGGTGCAGTAGACTCGGGTTTAGAGGGTCTGGATTGATGTGCGCTTCATTCGCCATAAGGTTCCTACATTCAATAATATTCTAATTTAATCAATTTTAATAATATTTCTAAACCGTAAACATTAATATCAACATAATATTATTAAAAATTAAATTGGACTTGAAATGTAGAATTAGGATATGGAAAGAGTTTAAGGATTGTACCTTAAAGAGAGAGAGTGAGTGAGTGAGTTTGTGGATAATATGTGAACACTAGACCTTCAACTTAAGAGATTGATAAAAATTAACATTTCTCCTTGAGTTGGAATATAGAAGGATAATGAGAGTAATTGAGCTTGAGGATGGTGGGAGAAGAAGCATAAGATCTTGAATATTTGGATAGGAAGGTCTTGAATTTTGAGAGAAGAAATCGTGGATATTTTGAGAGGAGGGTGAGACAATGAATAAAATGGTGAGATATGAGGAGTTCTAGCTGTCTATATATAGGGGCCTTAGCCGCCATAAATGTTGAAAAGGAATCGCAGGGTGTGTCACGACTCCTGTGCCACATGGCGAACATGCAAAGGAGTCACGGGGTATGATGCGACTCGTGTTGACTATGGGAAATCGCATTGGTCAACGCGATTCTCGGGTAAAGTTGTTCCCCCATTGCTCCATGAAATTAATCTGCTCCCAGATTCCCACGCCTGCTGCAATATTCCAGACGCACAAGTCGCGAGCTGACCTGCGATTCCCGCCTGGGAGTCGTGTGTTGGTCTGTGACTCTCTCCTCCAGGCCACCTAAGCAGCCAACCTGGCTAAAACAACCATAGCTTGGCTACTTTATTTTTTTTCAACATATTTTACTATTTTTTTTGGCAATATTAAAAAAAAAAAAACCTCCTCTTTGTGTGTTTAAAAATCAGAATTGCTTTATTTGTTTCTTTGGCATTTACTCAACGACTCATATTAAAAAGTGTAGTGTAACAAAAAAAAAATATTAAAAAGTGTAGAAGACTTTAAATAGTAATAATTAAAGAATAAAAATAAAAGTTTAACCTAAAATATGATATTTAGTTAATAGTGAAATTAGATATTATATTTTTTTAATCAATTTATTATCATTAATTTCTTAAGAAGTGTTTTCAAAACATTTATTAATATTAGTCTTATTTATATTTTGACATTCTTTGAAGGCACCGGTTTGCCGTTTATACTTTTAGTTTTTTTTTCCTCGGGTATTGTATTACTTTTAAGTATTATAAATTTCAAATTTACTTTTCTAGTTTGTAAATTTTTTATTTTACAATATTTAATAGCAGGATAGCTTCGTATTAGGTGAGGGTCAAATTCAGTTCATTTCTCATACCGCTCTAGAGGATACGCCAGAGGATACGTCAATGGCTGTTAATTGCGATGGCAGTCGTGGTGGTTGGTCTTCCAGTTCAAGTTTTGGGAGATGCTTGCGGAATAGTAATGGAGATTGGTTGGTGCTGGGTTCATAGGATTTGGAGGACATTCAAAATTACTCCATATGGAACTTCAAGCTATTTGGCACGAGTTGAAAGTGACCTAGGATCAGGGGCATCAAAAGGTGGTGTGCTATTCAAATTCTCTTCATGCTGTGGATTTGGTCTTGAGGGCCCCCATCAGACCATCATGGTTATTAATTTGGAACATTAGAGATTTGATTGGTTGGAGCTTAGATGTGCGCTTGGCTCATACTTTTCTCTTTATTTAGAATCCTCACCTGAGCTTGAGTCACTCCTCTTTGTAGATGCTACAGAAACCATTTTTGCTCGGGCTTGGGCTTCGGGGTTTTTGTTTTTGTTTTTGGTCCTTGTACCAAAAAATCACTATTTAGGATTTGTAAAATATGTAAACTAGTTTATACTAAAACCCTACACTAGTTTATCACTAAAAAGAAGATGAATTTTGGGGGGATATTTGGATAGCAACAGCAGGGATAATTTGGAATACTAGAAATAATAATGCTTTAGGGAGGGGAAGTCGATATATCCAGGGCCTTAGATGTGACTCGGTTTAAATCTTGGCTTTGGGTTAAGGCTAAGTTGGGTCATTTTAGTTATTCTGTTATGAGTGCTCTGTAAATCCACTTCAGTGTCTTTGATTCATTGTAATTCTGATTAACCGTACTTTATTGGTTGGATACACCTTTACCTAGCAATATATTTGTTTGATAAAAATAACAACTAAACTTCTGTCATTTATTCTAAAAACTTTATTTAATTTCTAATGTGTCTGTGTTGTGTAAAGCGCAATACGAATTAAGTGTTGCATGTGCAACACCTTTTAGAGCCGTTGAATCTAATGAGCCACTCAAAATTAGTTAGTTACTGGTTACCTGTTCAACCGGTAGTTTATTTATTTTTAGTTTATTATAATTATAATTTATTATTTACAATAAAGCTCTTTTAATGTGTGTTTTTCCTCAACTTCTTCAACCTACTGGCAAACCACACCACCACGGCCAACCACCGCAGCAGCGGCCGTAGGTTTCTGGCTCATGGTCATGGAGAGAGAAAACTTCAAACCAACCAGATCTGGTTGAATCTGCATTGTAACTTGGTTGGTACTTGATTTGAAGAAGAACCAGAGACTCAGATCTAGTTTTCTTGGAACTCACTCAAACATACAGAACCATCTCTACCCATCCTGGTTTCTTTTCTTTTTGTTTCAATTTTACATTCCAATTGAAAGGCAGTGATGGATGTTGTGTGGTTCCCCGAGGGAAGAGCGTGAGATAGGTGAGGAAAAGGGTTAGGGTTTTAACTGGATATTGAACTGAAAATTGAAACTCACTTATCGAAATACGATCTTCGTTATTTATAATCTACATTGAGCTTTCTATTGGCTGTATGGAATTAAAAGAAAGTTCATTTCTTGCTAAAAGATAGTTCTAGCAAAATGCTACAACTCCTTTTTTGTTGCCTTTTATTCTTTAATTTTGCTACTACGATCTGTGCCCTCTGTTTGTTGATTTCATCTTGTTTCTTTGAGTTCTCTTTTTTTTTTTCTTTGTCAATGGGGTAGAGAGAGGGAGAGATTGAGTGTCAGAATATTAAAACATTAAAAGAGAGAATCAAGCCAGATTTGGTCAAAGAATCAAGAATAAACAGGGAGGATATCAGTAGTAATTAGGGAAGGAATATCATGGCATAATTATTGTAATATTTCGTTTCCTTAATTAGCAAGCTAAATTGTACTATAAAATAGGTTCTTCCTGTAAGCATTTGAATCAATGAAATATAATGAGTTATTTTAACATGGTATCAGAGCAGCGTTCTTTGATCCTAGAAACTCAAAATTATTTCATCAGCCTCTTCTTTCTTCTCCTTTCTCTGAGTTAGCCAGAAATGGCTACAACCCGAAATCAACAAACCCAAACCATGTCAGAAGTTGGTAAAACCTCTGTCAACAATACAACCCAAACTACAACCCAAAAACCATTAAACATACCTGATGAATTGATGCTCCAGATCGCATGCGAAACAGCCTTGCCACTATGAACTCCCACGAACCCGAATCCGCCGTCGAAGCACCACACCACACAAGAGAGGTGGTTCCTGAATCTGTGTTGAAGAAGCAAAAGAGCAACGAGGAGTATTCTAACGTGAACAGCGTCGAGGATGCTGACGAAGAGGTTAGTGAGGATGTCGCTGAAACCTCAAATCTCATCCTCCCCATGCGCGAATTGAAGAGGAACCGCCAGTACGCGCCGTCGCACCACCCTTGGACGTCGAGGAGGCCGCCGGACTTCGATTCCCACTCTCAGTTTGGAATTCATGAAGAGATGTTGAAGGACACTGTAAGGACAACTCAGCAGAGAACCGGCGTCCAGGTTGAAGGGAGAACCGGCGGTCGGCGCAACGACGACGGAGGACCGCCTATCAGCGCCGCCGCCGCCGGAAGAGGATGCAAGAAAGACAAAGCAGAGGGACGAAGCAGAAACGCAGCAGTTGGTAAGGGTTTCAAGATTGAAACCCATCAAGGTAATGGGTTTGGGGGTTATGACCCAAGCCCAATACTCCTTAACCCAAAGTTTTTTCCACCAGATTGCCTTTTTGACACTGAATCTGAAATTGGAATTGGGCCATCAAAAAATACTGGGCTGCATACTGATGTTTTAATTAAAAATAATTTTAATTCTGAGCCCAAAGCTTATATAGCTCAATGTACTACCAAAGGTAATTTTGGAAAACCAACTGACTGGATATTTGATTGTGGAGCTACAGATACAATGACCTATGATCACAAGGATTTTTTAAATCTATCCTCACCACCTAAGACTCACATTGAGACTGCTAGTGGTGAACTCGTCACAGTGAAAGGAGGAGGCCCTATTGTGTTCTCTGATAAAGTGAAATTGAATAACTGCCTATATGTCCCATCCTTATCTTCAAAATTGCTGTCAATTAGTCAAGTGACAAAGGAACTGAACTGTGTGGTGCTAATGTACCCAAATTTTTATCTCTTGCAAGACATTCTTACGAAAGAGATCATTGGGCGTGGTACTGAGCGCGGAGGCCTTTACTACGTTGATGAGGTGGTTCACCCGGGACATGCCATGCTTGCTCACGGAACGGTTGACAGACAACTTTGGTTGTGGCACCGACGTCTTGGCCACCCCTCCTTTGGGTATCTTAAGGTTTTATTTCCTAGCCTTTTTCGCAATAGATCCACTCATATGAAATGTGAAACTTGCATTCGTGCTAAGAGTCATAGGGTTTCATTTCCTCAAAACAACACTAGAGTTGATTCTGTTTTTTCATTAATTCATTCTGATGTCTGGGGTCCAGCTCCAAATTCTAGTAAAAGTCGGTTTCAGTATTTTGTGTTGTTTGTGGATGATTTTTCTCGCATGACTTGGATATATTTTATGAAACATAAATCAGAAGTGCCTGAAAAATTCATTATGTTTTACAAAATGATTCAGACTCAGTTTCAAAAGAAAATCCGAATCCTTCGTTCTGATAATGGGGGAGAATTTGTGAATCAGTCCATGCAAGTCTTTTTTCAGGAAAATGGCCTTATCCATCAAACTTCGTGTCCCAACACCCCCCAACAAAATGGTGTAGCCGAAAGAAAAAATCAGATTCTACTTGAGATGACTCGTGCCCTATTACTTGAATCTCAAGCCCCTTCCTCATTTTGGCCTGAAGCTCTAGCCACATCTGCGTATCTCACCAATCGTCTTCCTACCCAAACTCTTAATCACAAAACTCCTTTACAAGCCCGAGCCACTCAAACCACTATCCCTTCAATCCTAACCTTACCTCCCCGAGTCTTTGGGTGTTCTGTTTTCGTCCATGTTCCCAAAATTGACAGAAACAAACTTGACCCTTGTGCCGAAAAATGTGTCTTTGTGGGGTATGCCATGCACCAAAAGGGGTATCGGTGCTATAATCCTACCACTCGTCGCATTCATGTCACTATGGATTGTGACTTCTTAGAATCTGAGCTGTTTTACCACCAACTTCGTGTTCAGGGGGAGACTGTTAGTGAATCACTAAGTTGGTTAAATGATCTAAGTTGTTCTGACACTATTCCAACAGAGCAGGTAGATGGAGCCACTGAATCTAGTCCTATCAACGTAGCCAGGGATGACGAACCAGTACACACAACCAGTGTCCCGACTTCGGAAGATGTCCAGCATGAGGTAAATGAGTCTAATTCTAATGATTTGTCACTTAATTTAAATGATGTCACTACTCATGATGACAGTCTAGAACCAGAAGAGCCAGAGCCAGAAGTGTGTGTCCTACCTCCTCGAAGAAATAGAGGTGTGCCTCCGAACCGATATTCTCCTGAGCATGTGCCCCGTGCTTCAAGGTGTCCAGTAAATATAGCCAGGGGGAGAACTGTTGAAGTTGCAAAAGCATTCTCAGCTACTCTCCTCTCAGAAGATATTCCAAGAACAGCACAGGAAGCAAGCAAGCAAATTAAGTGGCAGGAAGCAATGAATACAGAGATGGAAGCTCTTGAAAAGAATGGAACATGGGAAAAATGTGTACTACCAACAGGAAAGAAACCAGTTGGGTGTAGATGGATCTTCACCATCAAGTATAAAGCTGATGGGAGCATTGAGCGATATAAAGCAAGGTTAGTTGCCAAAGGCTACACACAGACTTATGGGATTGATTACTCAGAAACCTTCTCCCCAATTGCAAAAATTGACACCATCAGGGTGTTGTTCTCAGTAGCAGCAAATAAGGACTGGCCTCTTCACCAGTTTGATGTTAAGAATGCATTTTTACATGGTGATCTGAACGAAGAAGTGTATATGGAAGCCCCACCTGGGTTCTCAGGAAACTTCCAAGAAAAAGAAGTGTGCAGGTTGAAGAAGGCCTTGTATGGGCTCAAACAATCTCCTCGTGCATGGTTTGGGAGGTTTACTATGGCTATGAAGAAATATGGATACAGACAAAGCAATGCTGATCATACACTTTTCTTTAAAAGAATAGGTGATCTGGTCACATGTCTCATTATATATGTGGATGACATGATCATAACAGGTAGTGATGAAGAAGAGATCTCTCAGCTCAGGAAGAATCTCTTTACAGAATTCGAGATGAAAGACCTTGGGGGGCTGAAATACTTCTTGGGTATCGAAGTCCTCCGATCCAAAGAAGGGATTTATATCTCCCAACGGAAATACATACTGGATCTATTAGCTGAGACTGGTATGGTAGACTGTAAACCAAGTGATTCTCCAATAATGGTAAATCACAAACTCAAGATTGTTGAAGAATCTGAGCCAGCTGACCGAGAGAAGTATCAGAGGTTAGTGGGGAAGCTAATCTACCTAGCCCATACTAGACCAGACATCGCATACGCTGTTGGGGTGGTGAGTCAGTTTATGCATCATCCACAGGTAGAGCATATGGAAGCAGCTATGAGGATTGTCAGATATCTCAAAGGCACTCCAGGAAGAGGTGTCATTTTCAGGAGAAATGGGCATCTGGATATTGAGGCTTACACTGATGCTGATTGGGCTGGTAACCCAAATGATAGACGATCCACAGCGGGATACTTCACTCTAATCGGAGGAAATCTTGTTACCTGGAGAAGCAAGAAACAGAAGGTAGTTGCATTGTCTAGTGCAGAAGCAGAATTCAGAGGTATTGTAAAAGGGATAACTGAAGTTCTCTGGCTAAAGAAACTGATGAGTGAAATTGTTTTTCCAATGAAGCTCCCTACCCAGCTCAAGTGCGACAATAAGGCAGCGATTAGTATCTCTGAAAATCCGGTTGAACATGATAGAACAAAACATGTTGAAGTGGATAGGCATTTCATAAAGGAGAAGATTGAAGATGGTATTGTTGAGCTACCCTTTGTGAGATCTAAAGATCAGCTAGCTGATATTCTCACCAAGGCAGTAATAGGAAGAACTCTAGAGACAGTCTTGCACAAGTTGAGTATTGGAGATCCCACTATTCAACTTGAGGGGGAGTGTCAGAATATTAAAACATTAAAAGAGAGAATCAAGCCAGATTTGGTCAAAGAATCAAGAATAAACAGGGAGGAGATCAGAAGTAATTAGGGAAGGAATATCATGGCATAATTATTGTAATATTTCGTTTCCTTAATTAGCAAGCTAAATTGTACTATAAAATAGGTTCTTCCTGTAAGCATTTGAATCAATGAAATATAATGAGTTATTTTAACATTGAGAAAGGGAATGTAATAAAGACTCTAATACCATGTTATGAACCAACTATCCCAAAAATGTTCGGTGAAAAAATATGAGTCGTTTTATATTTTATTTCCTACCCTACTTATATGTGTAAACAGCTTCTAAGTGAATCAATTCATCCTTCGATTCAATACAAACTCTCTTAGTCTCAGTACTTTCTCTTGTGTTCTGAACCTTCTCTTCTTTAAGAATCTTGGATTGGACACCTTACATGGTATTCAGAGCATTCTTCGATCCATGGCAGATTCAATGCAAAGCATTGTTCAACCCACTCCCTACACTAACTCAATGAAGAAAATTACCCTTCACAGCGGTATCAAACTTTAGCCATTGTAATGGGATTTAAGCTTCTCAACTATCTTACTAGAGTAGACATTCGTTCAAAGAATGTTTCAGAAGATGATGACTCCGCTGGAGAAATCTTTGTCAAATACTCACTCACATAAGGAGCAACAAGCCCAATTGGTGCTTCATGGCTCATCTCTTCAATCGTCAGAGCCTCTGTATAATCGAATGATCAATTGTTCAACCTCTCATCAGCCATGGAAGAAACTCACAACACTTTTCCTCGAAAAGAGCTAGCTAAAATGAAGATGCAATTGAAAATACATGAAAATACTCGGTCTCAGCCGATGCTTATTATCTTCTTGAAGTTCAAAAATTGCTAGTTCCCATGAAGTAATGGGGTTCAGCTACTCTAAAGCTCCTCTAAAGTGAGTACATCATAAAATGAGCATTACAACCATTAATAGTGATTACTCACTTTGAAAAAGTGAGTCCACCAACTTTAGAGGAGCTGCACCCAAAGTAATGTAATGGGTCATCCTAATTCCACAGATCATATAGAAACAAGAGAAGATCATATAGAAACAATAGTGTAACTCCTTCATTACTTCTCTTGTCTTAATAAATTATAAGTACACAGTAGATGTCATCAAATCTTTGCTTATGGCTCAAGAAGATCTTTTTGAGCACAGGTTTCATGGAATTCAAGTCAATAGGGCTCAATCTTAGCTCCAATGAGATGGTACAAACTACAACATGCAAGGTGGTCACGGTTTCAGTAGAGGTAGTAGAGTATATTTAGGCTTATAGATAGACATCTCATGGCACAATACAATTATTTCTGCTCAAGCTGATGCTTTGTTAGCAGAGATTATGGCCGTGGAAAGAGGCTTGGAAATGAAGCTGAAAAAAGCATTATGTGAGAAACTGATTGTCTGAATTCTCTCCTTAGTGATTCTTATCAGCTTCAGTTTCACATAATGCTTTCTCTTCACAGCAAGGAGAGCAAACGCAAGTATTAGCAGATTCTTATCAGCCAACGAAGAGAATTAACAAGGATGTAGAATTATTAGCAGAAAAAGAGAGTTTATATTACCGCAAATATACTGCTCTCGGCACAACACATAAGTTCATAAATTAAGCCGTGTACAACTAGTAGATTCGGATAGGCATCACATCTACTGTGTTATCTATCATGCTGGTTTATATCAACCAAGCAACCAAATTTGATAGGCGCGACAAATAATGAAAAACAAAAATAATACCAATCTTACGGGGGTGAAAGGACATCTCGGCTGATAAAAAGTTTGAACCGATTTCTACACTAGTTCCTTGCCATTCAACTCAAGTATTATCACCATGATAGAAATCCACTTATAAGCAGCAACACCCACCCTACATTGTGCTTTAAGTTTCTTAATCGTCAGATAGCAGCAACACCCATCTAACTATCTTGTTGACTTCAGTCAGATAAACCTGCCTTCGCCTTTAGATGTCGCTTGAAGTCCATAATGCCACCCTCCCATCTTTTCACAGTTTGATCAGCACACACCCATATTTCATGGGCCACCTGATTTATGAGCCTAAAATCATGGCTAACTAGCACAAGACCACCATCCCATTCATTCAATGCTTCAGCCAGTGAGTCAATTGTCTCAATATCCAAATGGTTAGTTGGTTCATCCAAGAGTAGCATCTGAGGCTGTCTGTAAGCTAACCATGCAAATATCACACGGCTCCTCTGCCCGTCGGATAAGTTCTTCATGGGCATGATCTGCGCTTTGCCTGACAGTCCAAACTTCCCAATAGCTGCTCTCATCTTCTCTTCCTCAACTCCCGGGTACTCTCTCATCATATACAGAAGAGCAGACATTTCCATGTCCAGCTTTTCAGCCAAGTGCTGGTGATATTGTGCAATGCGGAGGTGATTGTGGCGTCGAACCATGCCATCTGTAGGACCCAATTCACCAGTCATTAGTTTCAGTAATGTACTCTTCCCAGCTCCATTGGGTCCAACAAGAGCAACCCTCGAGTCTAAATCAACCCCAAAGTCAATGTTCTTGTAAATGAGATTGTCAGGAGTGTAACCAAATGACACTTCAACAAACTGGAGCACAGGTGGTGGAAGTTTTCCCACGTCAACAAAACGGAAAACCAAAACTTTGTCTCTTGCTACCTTCTCTGTAAGTCCACCACGTTCCATTTTCGCAAGAGTTTTCTCTTTACTCTGAGCTTGGCGAGCTAATTTTGCAGATCCATGCCCAAATCGGGCAATGTATTCCTTCATATTGGAAATCTGTTCCTGCTCCCATTTGTACTGCTTCATCTGGTTCTCTTCCAGTTCAGATCGTGTCTGAACATACTGATCATAATTACCAGTATACATCTTCAACTTTTTGCTTTGCATGTGGATGATATTCGTGCAGACACCATTAAGAAAATCCTGGGAATGTGAAATCACAACCAGAATACGATCAAACTTCTTCAAATTCTCCTCCAGCCACACACAAGCTTCCAAATCTGAAAACATGTTTATAAAGATAATTATGAACCCACCAATACTCTTCAACGAAAGATAGATGTTACAAAAAAAAAACAATTAAAAAAAAACAATTGTGAAAACATCACGCAATTAAAATAAGAACAGCCAAAAACCAATAGCTAGAATTTAATTTGAAAGTATAATTCAGGTAACACCCGTAATTCCAAGTTAAGATTGCATCGCTCGCATTAGGAAAAATGTAACCAACACGAAATGATATGATAATGCAAAGACAGAATGCACAGAGAGGTGGACAGGGAGAGAAGAATTGAGAACTTCTCCATATACAAGAAAGGTCAGTGTAAAATAATCAAGAGTTGCAAGGAACACATAATTCGATACTGCATTCACAGACCCACCATGATATAAGTATATTATTCTATCTTCAATTATACCCACCATGGAAATCCTTTTTCAAAGGAGACACCACGAAAATGTTGCAGGAAAAACTTCACACGTTATACCCAGTGGATATAAACAAGGATTCAATAATATTTTTGGCATTTATTAGGTAGATACAACAGATAAAGAATCCACCAGCCCTTCAATTTAAGGAATCCAAGCAGAGAAAATAATCACATGAAAGCATGACAGGGTAATAATAACACTATTAAGCCAGTATAATATATGGAAGGAGGAATACCAAGGTGATTGGTTGGTTCATCAAGTAGAAGGATGGTTGGGTTAATAAATAGAGCTCGTGCTAAAGCAATCCTCATCCTCCAGCCACCAGAAAAATCACGAGTCTTCTTTGCCTGCATCATCTTGTCGAAACCAAGACCATGTAAAATTTCAGCAGCACGCTTTTCTGCAGTTGATGCATCCAAGGCTTCTAATCGTTCATAAATACGCTCAAGAGTTTCACCACCCCCATCATCCTGGAACAAAATTTAGTCAATATGGAGCCATTCAAACAATAGTAGTGTAAAAGTTCAGTTGTCTAATAATTAAACATACCTGTGCTGCCAAGGCTTCAGCTTCTTTCTCCAATCTCAACCTTTCCTCATCACAGCTCATGACAGCCTCCAATGCAGACATGTCAGAGGCTTCAATCTCCCTGGTAAGGTGATAAATATCCATGTGCTCTGGAATAGGAAGTTCTCGGTAACCTATTGCTGTAAGCAGGGTAGATTTTCCACAACCATTTAATCCAAGCAACCCATAACGTCTGAAAATAATTTAAAGAAAACACAATCACCAATAAATAAATATTGCAGTTACAACTGATAGCACCCTATATTGAAGTCTGCACAAATGGATAAGGATGACAAACCTTCCATAATTCAGCTCTAACTCGGAATCAACTATCAGATCATGTCCATGAAAAGTAACTGATAGAGATTCTATCTGTAATTTCAGTATAAACATATGTCAATACAACAACAACAACAACAAAAGTCTTATCCCACTAAATGAGGTGGGCTAAACATACGTCAATACATCATAGATAATTTGAAATGCATTAACAATTCAATTAGCTACAAATCATATTTTCAGACTATGCTTTCCTACCGCCAAAAGGATTATGAATATTCAATAACATTCACAAAGGAGAACCAAGTTTTTTTTACCTCAGCTACATGGTAGAATGTAAATGATACAGATCCAACAGCCTGCCTAGGCACTCAAATACATATATGATGTATTGACGTATGTTTAGCTAGATGTAAGACTCCGCTCAACATAGAATGCTACCACATTTTAGAAAACTTGTACACTCCAGCTTCAGGAAATTTGGATTAATAACTAATGAGGTTCAGGGAAGATTAACCCCTACTTTCCGTTTATCAGAGGGACAATGCAATTATATGCACAAAAAAGTATACCAGAACAATTTTAATTGAAGAATCAAGGCAGAAACACCTATGAGATGCCAAAAGGAAAAATCCAAATAAACAACCATTGGACCTCAAAAAAAAAAAGGATTTTCAAGATAAACTCAGATGATGATATAAAATTATACCATTAATAATAACATGCCACTACCAGTATGTTCTGCAATAAAGCTACACAGAGCAAAATGCATGTTTACCAAGGTAGCTAAGCGCTTTAGGCACAGGTAAATATGTATTTGCATCCTTTTATAACAATTTCAGAAGAGATGCGAACCTTCAAAAATCAGTTCCTTCCATCCAGCCCAAAAATGTTCCAAATTACTTTACCAGCTATGAGTTACATGAATTGAACAATTGCTTTAGTTTAATTCTCAGAGAGACAACACAACGAGTAAATCACCAGAAGAACCACAACACCAAATACACAAATTCAAATCAAGCACTCTACAATCACATCAGATTATAGATAACAAAATAACTAAAATTAAATTAACCATTTCATGAATTATATTAGAGCTGATGATGATGGATGAGTAATAGATTACTCACCCGAATATCCCTCGAAAGAGGATGAGAACAGAGGACGCCGGTGCAGGTCCGATCGGAAATCTGCATATCCCCAATTCCGTTAGCGAGCTTGTCGGCTGCCTTGTCCGACGCCGCCGCTTTCGATGAAGCCGCAGTGGCGGCTGCCTTACCTCCTCTCTTCGCAGCCGCTGCCGCCTTTTTCTGTGCAGCCTTCTTCTTGCTCGCGTCAGACACCATCTTCAACCTCTAATCTCTGCACAGGAACAACAAAAGCTTCGAATTCAAAACACATAAACAACGCGAGAAAAAGAACAAAGAAAAATCAAACACGTGAAGAGTGCAAACCTTGGATCCGGAATATGATGAGAGAGAATCGACGATAGATCTGGTGTGTTGGAGAGGGGAGAAGCGGAAAGAGGGGTTAGGGTTCGAGGCTTCTGGTGGAGTAGGGTGAGGTTTGGAATATATAGTGGTGTGAGGTTCCACGTGTCCTCTATTGAGCTACCTTAAGAACCCGTTTGGTGGGGGAAAATAATATTATAATGAGAATAAAAGAAATAGTGGAATGTGGTAGAGAAAAATATCTCAGTGATACTAGGGCACTAGTTGTATCTGCATATGGGCCATTTTCCTCTTTGGTTGGGTTATTGAAAACGAAACCGACCAAAATCATTCATCACTAAAATGCTACTACAATTTTTTGGCATCGGGAGAAAAAAGTTGCTTTCTACACACATGTTAATGTAGAATTTGGCAATTTGAAAAGTATTATGCAACTTGAAAAGTGACATTTGGGTTAAACTCTCACTTTATTTTGGGTTGATGGTTCGAATCCGCTTATGCCAGCAAAATCTCAATTGATTGGCAACCCTACTTAAGGAAATTCCATGACGCTTTTACCCAGAGTGGACATTTGCTAACATCCCCAGCATGTTACTGGCGTTTCTAGAGGTGCTTTCTCTCAATTTATCATTTATTTTAACAAAAAAATTGACATTTTAGGTTTTTTTTACCAATATATGCATTCTTGACTATGGTGGCTAATTCACTCGTGCGGATGCGTGTATTAAGTGATAAATGACTGAGCATGAAATGTGTCCTACTCTCATGGATGAGAACCAAACCCTCAACCTTATGGTTAAGAGATGAGATGAGCTACAACCACGCTACACCTCATGATTTTTAGGGTGTATTATATACTAATTAAAAAAACTAGAGTATTTAATAAAGCGTGTGAGTTATGGTTATCTTAAAGCCTTAGATTGACTTCTGCTCAGATTCCTATAAAGCTTGATGTGGAGATGGACTCCAAAACCGCTTTTGACCTATCACGGTCAAATGCTCTTTTGTCCATAATTGTGCGGATTTGATCTGAGATATTCAGTTCTTAACTTCCCTGAATTGAGAGATATCCTTCAACCTAATTTTTAGATAGATGAATCGTTGCGCTCACCATTTAGCTAAGCTTGGGTATAGCTCTCCCAGTGTTAGCTATGACTAGGAGCATGTTCCTAACTTCCACTTTTCTTTGTTACATGATAGAGCCTATTTCCCCAATCTTGTTCCTTGTGTCTTTTTTTCCTTGGCCTCTTGCCCCTTTTCAATAAATAAAAAATTTCGTTGATACTTTTTTACAAGAGAATTTTAGTAATATATAGATTTGAATTAAAACATTTTTTTTACACAGGCTTTAAAACATGTATCACAATTTAAAAAAAAAATTATTTTAATTATGAAATGGTAAGATGATAAACTTTGATTAATTGACTATGTAAACTTTATTTATGTTAGTACATAATTATTAAATTCTTTCGGAATTTTGGTTTAACCTATTTGAAAGGCCTATAAAATAAATTTTCGTTAACATGAACTTGGGTCATACATTTATTTGATTTTTTAGTACCAATCATGGTTAGTGCTGTGGTTAGGATTATTTCACATATGAAAAACATGTAATAATGAAAACCGCTTAGCATATTCAGAATGGAATAAATAAGATTCCTTTGGCCAGGAAGGAAGCTTCAGCAGTGATTAAGCTTATACACGGATATCTTTATTTTCTCGACATTTTGTGAATAGTTTATGAATTTCATAATTAATTTTAAAGGGAATGGAAGTCAATATGCAAGCATACTATTATTTGATTTCATAAGAAAATCCATTATCTTAGAAATTGACAATCAATCCTAGAAAAAGTCTTTGCAAGTGATCAGATCCTCTTTTTGAAATCACAAAGATCAAAGTGGTTGATCTGTACATTTCCTTCTTTTTTTCTTTCTCAGTGAACCATTTTTATGCTTTATTTCATTTGCCTCAGGAACTCAAAGAATTCATAGCAGGAAAGAGTAGGTGAGAGTTCCTCAGGCAAGAGTCAAGATCAAATATATTTGAATGCACAAGTATATATGTCTGTTGAAGACTGATGGGTTATTTTAGTTACCTTACCATTTTCAATTATACAATTAGGTAGAACTATACAAGTTTTAAAAAAAAATCCTGATTACTAATTCTTTTTCCCTTTCCAATATTCTTGTGTCTAATTACAGGACAATATTTTCAAAAGCAGTTTCAGTTTTTATTATTATGTAGGCTAAAAGTTTTTTTTTCTGTGCAATTCTTTTTTACAGGACAATTCTTTTTTATTATTGTATTGATAAGTCATAAACAGGATGCCAACTGTTTTTTTTTTTCTGTGCATTTCTTTCTTTGACTGGATATACATACTTATTGTTTTTTTCAGTAGTGAAATTAACTAATCTACGCAATTTACACAATTTGTAGATGTAATGCAAGCAGTAAAGATGGCTAATGCTTAGGGTGAACTTGAATATCCAAGCATGCTTCTTGATTTTCTTTAATGATCATAGGCTTTGAATGGGTTTAATACTTTCTTTTTCTACACCCAAAAATCTCATATAATATGATATATGACATAGGTTCTAGTATGTGAAGATAGAGAGTTCTATTACATCTCCTCAATTATAATTTTTGAGTTCATGACGTCTTTATCTCAATAATTAAGTAGGAAATTATATTGTCCACAAAAAGTTCTTAAGACAAAGCTCGGCAAGCACAACTCTGCCTTCAAAACTTTAAAGTGCTAGAAGACCCTTTATATAATTAGGGCATCTTAAATTACAATTATTGGTAATTATGCTGATGGGAGGTGATCATGCAAGACATTCTTTACATTTATGGTGGGAATGCCTAATCCTGGATAGTTGGTTCAACATGATGCGGAATTGCCCAATTAAGCTGTGTAAATAAAGGGATTAATCATTAAACTCTTGGTTCTGCCTAACAACTAGATGTCTTCAAAATGAAAACCGATCAGCTGAGCTTCTCAATAAATGAGACGGTCCACAGCCCAAACACTCAAGCTAAAAAAGCTTTAGTAAAAGAGCCTTTGTAAGTTGTTGCTCGAACGAAGATTTCTGAAGGAGCTAAAAAGACTTGTAAAGCTTTGTTCATTCCGCCTTAACCCACTATCTATTGTGCTTCCGGCGCGTTCTTTTAACATTTGACACGTGGGGCCATTTATGGGGCCTCACGTCCTTTGAATCCCGCCACGCACGAATTTTCTTTGGGTTAAGTTGTCTCCCTCGCTTGGTTTGATGTCTTCGAATTGCTTAGCTTCAAGCTAAGACTTTTTCTTGATTCAATTTGATGGGTCCAAGGGGGGTGACTTGCTTAGTTTCTAGACATTGTTTTTCTTGATTCATTTTTATGCCTTCAAGTCGGGCGATTTGCTAAACGTTGATTTAAGACTTTTTACGGCTACAAGTCGTGCAACTTGCTTAACTAGGTCTAAGGCTTTTTACATCTTCAAGACAAGCAACTTGCTTATCGTTTAGCTAATGCATACATGCCTTCAAGATAAGCAACTTGCATAGCGTTAAACTAAGTTGTTATACAGATCAATTAAGTTGGTCATCCTAAACAACCTAAGTTAGTCGGCCAAAATCCCACAGTGTAACATTGTCAGACAATCATTGAATTTTTTAAGGTGAACTATGACTCGAAACAAGCAATCATATAGAATGATCGGTAAAAATCCTATAACAAAACAAAGTTCCACAATCATCAAGCCTTTTAAGGCAAATCCTAAGTAGAAATAAACAAACATATAGGTTGGTTGGCCGAAATTATAATAAATCTTATATTATTTTTAAACAAAGGTAAGAACGTATAAACATAAGGTGGTATTAACAAGGTGTTGGTTTAGTGGTAGATAAGCTAGATACGCACAAGGGTGAAGTCGTAAAATCGAATCATGAGAAAGTCATTTGGTAGGTGAGACTGTCACCATATCCCGAACGCATTAAAACATGTAAATGACTAAAAAGATAAACATAAAGGAGATTAATTAAGCACTTATGACAATAAACATTTATCACACATGTGCTCATTTGCTACTTTAATAAGCTTATTGAAATCCACGTGAAAAATGATTACCTATATCTTTCTTTCCACCCTAAGTCGATAGTTGATACAAAATTAGAAATTTATTACTCATATGTACTGTTAGTGTAAAAGAACTTTACACAAGCAACTAATAACAATTTAGATTTTTGCTACATCAGATAATTAATTTCAAAACTTATTCATTTAATTACGAAATTAGATTATGATGTGGCAAATTTAAGAGTTATTATTAATTGTCTGTGTAGATATTTTTTATGCATGAGTACTAAACTCAATAACAACCCTTATTCCACATTACAGGTGGTAAGCACCAAATTCACAATGTTCATGCTGTGAATTAACCGATGGTTCTGGATGGCAATGGTGGGAAGTGGGTATAGCTTGAAGTTTCATAAATGACCTCCAAGCTGGGGGCATTACTTGAGCCAGAGAGATAGTAGATCACCGTTTAAAATCCCAGCTCAACAGGACCACACTTCTCTTCTGCCAGCTTCTATCAAATTAACTGTTGTGACAATGCCAAATGAATGCACCCCAAAACTGATATTCAGTTCACCCCAAAACTTCATCTTTGCTCAGAGACAATGCTTGAATTTCATCTATAACTATCGCCAAGCATTAAATTCATCAGTTCTATACAAATTGATGGGGATCAACTTAAAATTCATCATCTTCCAAAGCATTTTTGAAAGTTGATCACGCCACCAACTTGTCTCGTTCGTTACCTAGGTAATCTATGTGAACAAAATTGACTCATAAATTGTCGATATTTATCACCTTGTTTCTTGATCGGAAACTATAATTAATTAATTAATTACACCTTGACTGAAACGATTATCTCCATGAGTCTTGGCCAAGATGGGAATCCCACTTTCTTCTATGAATTATGTACCATGATGATGTTACTTTTTTCCGTGCCACGGTTTATTCCTGATTCGCCTGCTTTGCTTTTTATACTGAGACACAAACCACGCAACTGAATAAAGCACGTTTTGTCATTGCCTCAACCTTCAACAACGGAATATTCTGACCCCAAAATTTCCCAATTGCATTTCTTCTAGCGGAGTGGTGGAAGGGTAAAAAAGATCGCAGTGTACTGAACCTACTTCCTCCTCAACCTCATGGCAGGTTCAATTTCCACTAACTCAAAGTAAATTATACCGTACCAACTTCTTTTTCATCACAATCACACTCACACCAAACCCCAACACAAATCATCAACAGTATTGGCAAATTGCAATTGCCTGATCAAATCAATTTTAAGTACTAACACATAAAAGTAGTAACTAGTAAAGTGGGACATATATTTCATTTTTGTCATTTACATCATGCATCAGACACCACTAAAAACTATCACATACTCTACTCAAATTAGTATCACCACATCTGAAAAGTGAAAACTATATCAACCCTACGACTATTCAACCCTAGTGCCCAAAAACGCAAAATCAAGTTCATCAACCATTTCCCATACTCACATTACCGAACACGCGTTCGGATTTTCGTCACTGAAGATCTGCGGCGCATGCAATGGCCCCATGTAGTACACTCCGTCACCACAAGGCCCATACCCACCGTAAGGCCCATAACCACCGTAAGGCCCATGACCATATGCACCACAATCAACCATCTTGCTCTGCTTTTGGTCCGTTTTCCCCTTTCCGCCGTGCTCCTCCTCAACCTTCTCGTTTTCACCTCCACCGCCGCCGCCACCCTTCTGCTTCTTCTTCTCGCCGCCGCCACAGTCTCCTTTTTCAGCACTGTCTTTGCCAGCTTCCTTCTCCTTCTTTGCAGGGACCACCTCAACCTTCCTCTTCAGCTTCTCCGTCAAATTCCCCACCACAGCCTTCACGTCCATGATTCCCTTGACCGCCACCGTCTCCTTCTCCTTGTCAATCGCCACCTCATAAACCCCTGCACCACCACCATTCCATTCCAAACAAAAAAACGTCAACAAAAAATAAAAAAACAGAGAGAAACAGAATCAGAAAGGAGAAAGCAGAATTGACCTTTGGTCTTCAACGCAATCTTCTTGATCCTCTCAATGCAACCCTGACAGTGCAGAGCCATCTTCAGCACCGCCGTCGTCACCGGAGGCTGTTCCATTCCATTAATTCAACCACGAAATTAAAAACCCCAAATAAACGGAAACAGGGCATTCAAATTTATAAATGTAGGAAAAAAGTTGAAATGAAATGGAATCATCACCTCTTTTGGTTTTTTGTCTTCGGGTTTCTTATTGTTCTGATTGTGATTCTCCTTGTCCTTCTTGTTGGGAAGTGGAGAGATGAGCTCGACCTTCTTCTTGGTTTTGCCGGCGAGCTTGTCCCTGAGTTTCACAGGGTCCACATTGCCGGTGACGGTTAGCTTCTGGGCGTCGCCGTCCGCCGTCAAGCTCTCCACGCCTTCAACAAGAAGGTTCAATTTCATCGCTTCCGGTTACGAACCAACGAAAAAAATAAATAAAATCCAGCAAAAAAAAAATTAACAAATTAGATGAGATGAGATGAGATGAAATCGGATGAGAGAAATGAAACCTTGGAATCCGCGGACGCAGCGGACGATTTTGGAAGCGCAGCCGTCGCAGTGCATGTCGACCTTCAAAACGACAGTGGTGGGGGTTTGATTCTCGTCCTTCTTCTTCCCTTGATTGTTGCAGTTGTTTTCGGCGGCATTGTTGCTCTGGTTTTTGTTCTTCTTCTGCGACATGATTCAGAGGAATTGGTAACGACATTGAAGAATGCAATGCGAAGAAGTTAAAGAAGAAAAATGGAGAGAGAGAACGAACGAACCTGAGCCATCGTGGAGGGGGTGGTTACAATACACTGAGCCTGAGGAGCAAGTAGTGGCGAAATGGAAAATGGTAACTGATCAGGGAAAAGGAAAAGGAAAAGGAAAAGGGGTGTTCAATTTATAACTGTGCTATTTGGAATTGGACTGGACCCCTTTGTATATCAACCAATATGCTACTTCATTTTCGATAAATTATTACTTATTAGTGCTTCTTATTATTTGAGTTGTTGTGTGATGAAAACAAATGAACTAGGATGAGAATCAGATTAGGAAATGGTTTACTTACTCACTAAATAACCAGATAAAGATACTGTCAAAAAAAAAACCAAATAAAGATCAGAAAAATAGGGAGATCAACGACAATAATTAAAGATGTGATAAATATGTTCTTTTTTTTTAACTGGATAAATATGTTGATATAATAGAAATAGGGGTGTGCATAATGTGCACCAACATTACTACTGCCGTGCAAATTTGCACCTTTTGATTTGACTAATTCTAGCATGTAGAGTCATGATTTCGCCCAAATATCTAGTGTTACACTCTTCGAATGGGTAAGAGAATTGTCTCATCTGTCGATTGTTGAAATCCTCCAACGGTTTTGCCATAGTTTATAGTGTCTTGAAATAGTTCTCGTGCACGTGCATGTGCGTGCTCGCCAAGTAGTTTCACGGCGTTGAGCTCCACGATCTCACAACCGTCTTCGAAGATATTGTCCGATGACTTTGCCATAGCTTCTAATGTCATTAATTGGTTCTTGTTCTTGTAGACCTTACATAGATGTGTTCAGCTAGTAGTTCCACAATGTCGAGCTCCACGATCTCGTAATCATTGTCGTGGCCTTTGACGATGTTGTTTATATAAGTTGAACCCTCAAAATGAGCGTCCTTTTCATCGAGGGTTGTGACATGGAGATGCTTGGCAGGAGAAGGCAGACTCGATGACAACTAGTAAACAATATTACAAAAATATTTGCTACATGTTATAGAAGATGTTGTAAGCTACCTTTATAAATATCGGATGAGCTCTTTCAAATTCATAAAAAAAATGTAAAAAACGTAATGGGTATGGATCGCAGTGGTTAAAAGAAGTTGTTTGCATCGCACGTCAAAAGGTCAATTCTTAGAAACTTTACTTTTAAAAAGATCTTTGACCTTCAAATATCCAAGTCGGATTGTATGTATAATTTACAACACCAATAAAATGTGGAAAAAAAAATAACATCACTCATTATTTATACTTTATTTTTGTAATTGTTTTTATTCTTTATGAGATGGCTAATAATATAATTTATATGAGAACTATGAAAAAAAAAAGTGAAAAGGGAGAAAAACAAAAAAGTTATTTTACAATTAGAATTTTCATGTAAGAGATACTTATAACAATCTTTTAAGAAAAATTATAAAAAAAAAAAAAAGCTTGAGACATTCATCTCGGCTTTTGCCGGGTGCCTACGACCACTGTCCAGTGGCCACTGCTACCCGCCTTCAGTTGGATTGGGCCGCCATCAAATTTGTCCTTAAAGATCTCTTTCGTCATTACATTTTTTTTGTTTAATTTAGATCTCCAGTTTTTAAAAACGACAAAAATTTAGTTTCTTCTATTTTAGTGGTAAGGATCTAAATTAAACAAAACAAAAAGATAGTGACAAAACTATAATACTTTTTCAAAATGCAGGAACCAAATTCTAATAGTTTTTAAAAATAAAAAATTAAACTAAATAAGAAAATGCAAGGATAAAATCATAAAAACATCTTTTAATATATGTACCTCTGCAACATAGTTATTGTAAGACTGCTTTTACAAAGATATGCATCCCCTTATATGCCTCATAAAAACATGACTAAGGCTAACAAATACTTTTAAAATACTATTTGAAAAGATTAAAAATATTTATCTCATTAAACATATAAAATTAATTCATACTTACCCTTATGAAGAATTAAAAAATTAATAGGATATAGTTAAATGGTTCTAAAGAACATAAACAATAAAATAATTGAATTATAAAATAAAAATGATTTTGATAGCATTATAATTTAAAACTGTAACATTACGTCAATTTAGACTATGATTGTCCAAGTAAAAGTTAATGGGATGAAAGAGACATCCTTTGACATTTTGCCATATAGAATGTCAAATTTAACATTCCAATGCACAAAAAATTAGTACACTCGAAACACTTCCTTAATCCTAAAGAGAATAATGCAAAATTCTGTTTCATTTTATTAAAAAAACCCTTATAAAACTGTGATATACATGTATTGGTTCATATTTGAGAAATATTAAGTACTCCTCACCAAGTGTGAATTGGCCATATTATCCATGGGTACCCCATAATAAATACCGCTGATCCTAGTAAATATCTGGTTCACTACAACCATTTGAGAGTAGCTATGCATTATACATTGTGCTTGCGTTCTATAACATATTTTGAACCTTGAAAAATGGCTTAAAAATCAGTAATATTTATAATATTATATTTTGGATCGTGCTTTGTCAATAAGCTCTCTACGGAGAATTTTTCCTGATGCTGTCTTAGGAACAGTGTTGATGAATGTCACCCTTCGCAATCTTTTGAAAGGTGCTACCTGCAAACAAAGACAAAAATGAGTGGGCAACACAGATATGCACAAAGATGAATCCTTCAGGTGTGATGTGATCAATTGACCACAGTGAAAGAGCGGGTACGCGAAACAAACGCTACACTCAGGCATCACAGTTTTGATATGCAAATGACTGGTCTGTTTTCGAAACACTGAATTTTTAATTTTTAGTTCTCCCCTTACGTTGCAGTATATATTCACAGGTCAAAGATCTTATAACTTGATGAATGCAAGTAAGAGACCAAGCTTGTCCTTTATCTTTCTCTTACCTGATTAGCAATGAACTTTTGAACATCTTCCTCAGTTAGTGAACTATTGGGTGAACGAACAACATAGGCAACTGGAACCTCACCAGCTTCAGCATCAGGGTATCTACAGAATGGAAATAACTCAACTATGAATTCGCCAATTACTGACAACATAATATGTGTTTTTTGTGCACACAGAACTGAATAGAGATCATGTACGAAACACTTACGGGATGACAACAGCATCAAGTATTTCAGGATGAGAAACAAGAAGGCCTTCAAGTTCTGCTGGTGCAACCTGAGAACAATAAGGCAAATAGCAAAAAAATCAGTAAGATGGCAACCCTTTATCACAAATATTCATTGTCGACTATAACCAGAAGGGTTATAAGCAAATAATCACCCACACAGAGTACAAAGCACAAATATGCACTGAAGTTACTACATTTTGACTTTCAAAAACAACTGGGGGTTCAACATATGTTTAATGCACCTAAAACCAGATTATCTTTCTATTACTCAACTAAATCTGACAGGGATTTTGGTTGAGATTTTAGAAAGGTGACAGAGAATGTATGTATGGCATGCTAGACAAATCTTACATTCATCATCAACATGACATTTGGATTACATACCTGGAAACCTTTATACTTGATCAGTTCTTTGATACGGTCAACAACAAAAAGTTGTCCATCCTCATCAAAATATCCTAGATCTCCTGTATGTACCCACCCCTGTTTATCTATAGTCAATCTAGTGGCCTGTGGATTGTTGTGATAACCTGAAAATTTTCATAATAGCTGTACTAAATTGCATCCAAATAAAAGTCTATGGACAAAAAATCAATCGCAAACTGCATATCAAGAAGTAAAGAAAGGGATCTTGAACAAGTTCCGGGCAATATAATTGAAAACAACAAACAGTAAAAGAAACACGAACTTGTCTGCTAAAGCCACGGGGCTGTATTTCCACACATCCCATAGGAATTCTCCTTCTATTTCTCAGCTAAATTTTTCTCAAACTCAAGTTTTTTAGAGGCAAGCCTATTTCGAATTATTTTAAAGGGGAGCTTTGGCGCAATTGTTGGAATCGCTTCTGTGTGATTGAGGGGCCACGGATTCGAGACATGGAATCCGCCCCTTGTAACTGCAAGGTAAAGCTTCCTACAATAGATCTGTATTGGGTAGGACCCTTCCCTAGACCCTGTCATGGCAGGAGCTTGATAGCACCCGTTTGCCTTCTAATTTTTTAACATTTAAATTTGTCGTGGCTGCTAAAACTATATTCGGTGTTTTAGACAAAATTACTACTTCATATACGTTAAATGCACATAGCAATAAAAACTTAAGTTCATGACATTTTTATGCTCTTATGCTAGCTCTGAACTGGCAAGAACCAAATGTTTGACAAAAAAATCATTCAATTAACAAGTTCAGCCCGGGCTAAATATAACCAGAAATATGAATTACACTTTGTGAAGGCAAGAAAATGGAAGCAAAGCTAAGTTTCGCCATTTAATCAACCCCTGCATCTTACTCACCAGGAAAGTGATGGAAAAAAGGCAAAGTTCTAAACAGAGTTATAATAGAAACTCCAGTGCTAATTAATTTTTCCAAAAGAACTAACTTTTCCATAAAAGAGGGGAAGTTTCTGTTAGTAATATTCATCTAGTTTGTAATTTAACAGAATAATTCTCATAATTCATAGACTGAGTGCCCAATATCTAGCATAAAGCACGTTGACCATCCACATCTCAGTGAAAAAGATGGAGTGAAAAAATAGTCTGTGTAAGAGTCACACTTAGAAATTTAGACAAAAACTTCATGAGAGATGCTCCCCACCACAGTTCAGAATGAATTGTGCAAATTTAGGCAGATGAAATATGACTCCCAAAAATATTTTTCATGCACGAAGTAGGAAATAGTTTATCGGAGTATCTTGCTCCAATTCAATTATTAACTCTAGAGGAGGACTAGTTGCATTGGCAGAGAAGTGAGAAATAAACTCATGGTAGTCCTATTTAACAAAGTTGAGGAATATTGGCTAGTAAGTTTATGATGCATCTTCCAATAATTGCAAGTCCCTTTCTTCTATATTTCAAGTGACACAACAAGAACACTTTATAGCATGATTGTAGTTTGTTGGCGAAGGACTTGGTCGTAAATTTTAAAATCCAGACTATATCTTTTTTCTTTATTCAGAAAGGACCAATATGTTTTAAGGTCATCACTAAGTTTATAGTGTTTGCCATAATTTGTCCTGCTTTCTAAGTTGTCCCTGCAAGCCAATGACCCGTGACATCAAACTTATAACATATACATGTTTTGAATAGGGAAGAGTAAAATTGCATGTACTGGGACTAAGCTTGGTCAAGTTGAATCAGCTGAAAACAGAATAGGCATAATCAAGTGATAATATATTATACCATACATGTTTAACTACTATGTCCTAGGGAATTTAGTTATCATTGTTAATGGTCTATTAATTGGTTCGCCTCTGATATTATCATCAGTAGAGGTTATCTGTCTTTGCCTATTAATCAGAAAAAGCATAAATCAATCCTCCCCACGCTCTCAATATCAATTAATAAGTTAGGTATTTCGTACATAAAATGCTACATTGCATTGTACCTTGCATCATATTAGGACCACGCACCCATATCTCCCCCAACTGTCCAGGAGGGAGAGGCTTCATGGTATCCACACTCACAATTTGAGCTTCCACCCCAGCAACAAGCATTCCTGTCGAGCCCGTATGCCGAATCCCAACCCTCGAATTCTCCACAGAAACAATCCCACAAGTTTCAGTCATACCATAACCCTGAAACCACAACAACAACAAAACACAACCACCATGTTCAAATCAATTTACAGCGCTTATAATCAAAATCTTACAAAAGAAAAGTTCTAATCTGTCTTTCCATAACCACAGATGCACAAAAACAAATAAGCCATGCCATGCAAGTGAGATACTAACTAACCTCACAAACAAGTACTAACCACCAAGTTCAAATCAATTAATAACACTTATAATCAAAATCTTACAAAAGCAAAGTTTTCTTAGTGTTTCCGCAAGAATAACTGAATTAACTCCGGTCCCAAGCCCGGACAAAGGATGAGGGTTGTGTTAGGCTTCAGCAGCCAACATAAAACCCGTCGATATCTTCAATATTGTTGTTCCGAAAGAATAACTGAATAACCTGACAAACGGTGGCATGAGGGAAACGCTTGGCACACTCCGCCATCAACTCTTTCCCAAGAGGTGCAGCACCAGAGCCAATATGCTTCAACGAGGAAAGATCATACTTATCAACCAAACCATGTTTCGCCAATGCAAGCACAATCGGAGGCACCACCCACAAATGCGACACCTTATACTTGTCAATCGTCTTCAGAACCACTTCAAACTCAAACCTCTTCAGCGACACCACTGCACTCCCTCTCAGAAGCTGCGAGTACGTGATAACCGCAAGCCCAAACACATGAAACATCGGTAAAACGACGAGGTACACGCCGGGCGCCTCCCCGGCCAAATCATCGTCCATCCCTATCATCAGAGACGCGGCGATGAAATTCCCGTGCGTGAGGACCACGCCCTTGCTCACCCCCGTCGTCCCCGACGAGTACAGAAGCGCCGCCGTGTCACTCTGTTTGATCTCCCTCGCCGGGAAATCGGTTACCGACCCGGCGAGTTCGATCAGCGCGTCGAAATTGATAACCCTCGGGTCCGGGACGGTTTCGGGGCCGAGGAAAACGGCGGGGAGGTTGAGGTGTTTGACCTTGTCCCATAACTCGGCGACGGTGATGACGAGCTTGGGGGCGGAGTCGGTGGCCTGTTTGGAGACCTCAGCTAGGGTGTAGGTGGGGTTGACGGTGGAGGCGACGGCGCCTAGGGAGGTGACGGCGAGGAAGCAGACGGGGTAGAGGAAGCTGTTGGGGGCGAGGAAGAGGACTACATCGTTCTTGGCGATGTTGAAGCGGCAGAGGAGGGCGTGGGAGAGTTTCACGGTGAGGGACTTGAGCTCGGAGAAGGTGAGGATTTGGGAGGAATCGGCATCGATGAGAGCGGGTTTGGTGGGGAAAGAAGAGACCTTGGTGAAGAGGTGTGAAACAAGAGAGAGGTATGGGTTCTTTGGTGTCACCAGTGAAGGTCTCAGAGACCTGTAGATTCCATCAGAACCATACCCGGATCTCTGCATTGGAACACTCGAAGAAGATGAACAATGAGAAACGAAAAGCAAAAGATAATGCCTGCTTTCGTGGCGGTTTTCTTCTTCTCCTTGTTGATACCTGATAGCTGACAATGAGGATACGTAGTTAGACACACAAATCAGTATCAATGTGTTTTTAATATAGTGGTTAAATAACGAATTAAATTAAGTAATCTTCACACTCCTCCACCCTATAAGAGAAAGGAGGAATAAAGACAAAAATTAAGTTTTTAATGGAGAATTCAATCTTCCATTAGTTTTAATAGAGTTTAATTTATTCATTTGTTGGGAGAAGTCTTAATATAAAAGCAAAGTATCAAGGGAGTTTAATTTAGCACTTCTGAGACAAGATTTTGCATCCTTAATGTTTGTTTAGAGCTATATTGTGGAAGCAAAATTTCTTAGATTTTAAAACCTAAAAACAAAATTTTTCAAATTCTAAATCTTGAAACATAAAATAATTCAGGTTAAGTCTAATTCAAAGTCTCAAAGAGATAGTCTCATTCACGGTTAGGTATAGGATTCTTGTTAAATAAAAAGTGTTTTTGTATAAATTATCCAAACGACACAAGTCAAGATGAGGTTTTGCAGATTAATCATTTTTAACGAGTCGTGGGGTTATTATAATCAGTCAGGTTCGGGTGAAAAAGACAATGGTGTGTTTGAAATTTGTGCTATAGAGAGAGAATTGACTTAGTTGGAGGGTGGCATGGATGGCAATGTGACTGGATCCGAAACATGCAAGGATTTTGGACCAGTCAAGTACATATTTGGTTTATGGACCCAAAAAAGGATGTATCTCAGAATTTTTTTATCAAAAAACGTTTTTTAATTATTCTTGTTTTTTGCTTTGGTATTAAGAAGAGTGTTCTTAATTCCATCACTACCTTTGACCAAAAAATATTCCATCACTAGGCGATGCGATATGAATATGATAAGAAACATTAATACTACGTCACTGCCTTTGGAATTCGAAAAGAGATAACAATATAAGAGAGTTATGTGATAATGTTATGGAGGAATTCGGATAGAGATAAAAATATAAGAGAGTTATGTGATAAATATTATGGAGGATATGATAGGAAAATAATACAAAATTAAAAGAGGAAATGGTGGAAAATGGATTCATAAAAATGGTTTTTTTTTTTTCAAGGAAAAGGCTAAGCCCAAAAACACTACTTACAAAACAAAGACAAAACACAGCACAAAGGAAAGTTTTGATCTAGTTTCAATTTCTTTTATTTGGTTTTTGTTATAGAATTGATGGTACACATATAAGCGCATGGGTTTCAGCTGAGAAACAAGTGTCATGCAGAGGTAGAAAAACAACAATCACACAGAATGTCATGTGTGTATGTGATTTCAATATGATGTTCACATATGTGTATTCCGGATGGGAAGGAAGTGCACATGATGCAAAGGTTTTTTTAGATGCACTTACTAATCCAAATGCAAAATTTCCTTGGCCACCTGCAGGTAAATACTATTATTTGTAATGATGACTTTTTGTGTTTATAAAATAAAGAATCAAAATTAATACATAGTTTGTTGGTACAAGTTTTTTTTTATCTCGTTGATTCTAGCTACCCATGTACCGCAGGTTTCCTCCCCCCTTACAGAGGTGAAAGATATCATGCACAAGAATATAGGGGCCATGGTAGACAACCCAGGAGCCGTGAAGAATTATTTAACTACAGACACTCATCTTTGAGGATGACAATTGAGCGTTGCTTTGGAGTCTTGAAAAATAGGTTTCCAATTTTAAGATTGATGCATTCGTATAAACCTGCTAGGCAACGACTCATAGTGACGGCATGTTGTACTATTCATAATTATATACGCAAGTGGAATCTGCGTGATGAGTTGTTTAGAATATGGGAAGAGATGGATCCTATAGAAATTGATGCCATGAATGAAGGTTCTGACATAGAGGGAACAAACGCCAATAATGACAACTTATCAAGGTTATCCGATGAAGGAGCAACAGAAATGGCAACATATAGAGATCTTATTGCAAATACGATGTGGGCACAACGAAATGACTAGTTTATCAAATTTACTTTATGTTCTTATATATTCATTTTTAAGATTTTGGATTATTATATCCCTATTGGCATTTTATGTATGTCATTATTATATAATTGGTGACATTTTATATACGCTATTATAAGATTTATGGTTTCTTTATAATTTTTTACATTCACTATTATATACGTTACTCCCTTTCGTTCTTTATTATAAGAGCTAAATCAACTTTGCACATCTCTTACGAAAGTTCGGTAGTATAAAAAGGAACGGAGGGAGTACTAGATAAGGCCAAATATTTTGAAAACAAATTTAAGAAAAATATGTCAAAAATATTATCAATAAAATTATTGTGAATATTAATTAATTTGATTCATTAAATTCATATCAATAATGTATCACCACAAAAATTCATATCAATAATTTAGTACACAACCAAACGAGTTTTCTAATTTTTTGTTTCCAAAACATGTTTTCGGAACAAATTTAACAAACAAATTTTTTTGTTTTCTTAATCTCAAAACGGTTTTCAAAATCATATTACCAAACAAATTTTTTTCATATATTGTTCTGAAAATTAGTTCTTAAAAATTATTTTAGAAAACAGTTTTGAAAACAAAAAAATTGAAAACACAATCAAACATGCCCAAACTCCCCTAATATTTCAAATGATTGTAGCATACTTACACTATAAGAAAATGGTTATTACCTACGGTTTTTTAGCGACGGTCATAGATCCATGTGTAATTTTGATAAGTACCGACACCTTAATCGTCAGAACAATCTTTTTTTAGTAAAGATTTTTTTTTATCAACGGTTATGACCCCCGATACGAGGTGGTAACCCTTGGAGGAAAAGGTTATTGACGATCACGACAGTTGGTATAATCAATGGTCGTAGCTACCTAAGTTATTAGTTAGTTCATCCTTTTATAAGTTACATACAATAACATATATATAAGATCGTTGTTTGTCATTTTCATCACACCACTTCTCATCTCCATTTATTCATTTTCTTTTACAATTCTTTGATGTGTTAGGATTTTTATTATTGTTTTTTATTTTTTATTTTTTACTTTATTTTGTAGTATAAGAATTTATGGTTTTGAATTGGCATATTTAGTATACTATTTTATTATGGATTAATTATATTCATATATTGTGAGCATTTTAATTAAAAACGTATTAAATTATTATTTGTTAACAAGTATGATTCAAATTTTAATTAATTAATTAATTAAGTTAAGAATAATGTAAATATATGACTGTATGTATTATATTTTCTGGTTTAACGAAAATAACTCTTTTTACTAGGTATACGAATTGGGTTTGGAATCGAAAGTGTATGAAGAGGGAGATTGATGATGTAGAGGTGGTACTGGTTGGGGAGGGGCTTGGAAGAATGCTGAATGAAATTGACAACGAGAGAGAAGGGGAGGAGAACATAGCGGGAGGGAGAATGGGGTCGAGTAGGGAATAAGAAAAATGAAAAATGAAAAATGAAAAATGGAAAATGAAGGACCCGTGGGTAGGTAAATTAGGTTTTAGTTTTAGTTTTTTTTTTGGTGTATTTTAGGACCACGTGGATTAAATGGGTCATGCATGTACGATGCTACGTAGATAGAAGTGATGATGTGTCAAACTCGGAGGTGGGGCTCAGTTTGCCAACTCACGTTCTTTGTAACGGATGTTAAGTCAGGGACAAAAGTCACACTATTTAAGAAATTGAGGAGTTAAAAAACTCTATTTTATATGAACTAAAAACACATTTAGAGTGGATTGTTTCAGATTAAAAAATAATAATTTTTAACGGTCTAAAGAAAAGAGATTAACTTTTAGAGATTTTAAGAAAAACATAAGTTGAGTTGTGTTTGCTTTGACTATTTAAAATCACTTTTTTATCTTCTCTCTCATTATTATAATGTATCATAATAGATTTTTCTGAGAAGCTAATCTAAGTAGCTTTTCAAAATAATCTGTTTTCAGCTTTCTTTAAAATAATGATTTTTTAAAAAGCTGAAACAAACATTTTAAAATTAAAAAAAATGATTCTTTCATGAAAAAAATGATTTTCTCTAAAAATAAGCTGAAACAAACGCACTCTTAAACTAGCCTTATTTTAAAAAGAAGAAGTTATTTATTTTGTACATCAAAAAGCATTTAAATCAGAAAGCATTTAAATTTTTTATTCAGGGATTGATCCGTAGACCTAACTCTCCCCAACCCATATGTCCTTAACTCTTACCACTTGAGATACTCTTTAGGACAAAAGAAGAAGTTATTTGATGGTTTTTATTTCCTTTAGCTTAATTTTTTTTTGTTACAAGCTTAAAATATTTTAAAAATACTTTGGTTTTATCTCAATATTTTATATTTTATTACATGTAATGTTGATCATTAAATTTAATGAGTTAATAAGATAAAATATATTTTTTGGTAACAGATAAAATATTTTAAAAATACATATCGATAAAAGTTAAATTAAGTTTTAGTAATTTTTTATATGAATAAAATTACAGCATTGTTAGAATGTTTATAAAAGTTAAATTTTTTTATATTGAGATATATATATTTTAAATAATAAATACTAATAAATAGGCTCTAAAATAAAAATAATTTATTAAAAATAAAACTTCTCCAATAATCAATGAGTCGAAGTTTTCATATCATAATTAAATTTGAAATGAAAAATATTTAATATGAAAAAGGTGTGATGTATTTTTTAGTGTATTTAATAGTTCTCGTAATTTCGAGTCCGGCAACACCTCTATGTGAAATGTATTTGATATATATGTAAAACTTTTAACACCGTTAGTGTATATAAATTAAATTCATAATTAATATGTTAAATTATTAATATTTGCAGAATATTAATTAATTTTTTATTATATTAAGATAAAGAGTATATTTAAAATCAACGGAATTATTAATTTTAGTAATATGATCATTTACATGTATATTATTGTTATATTAATATTTAAAATTTAAAATAAATTTTAAATTAACTAAAATATTATTTATGCACTAAGTAGTAGTACTAACTACCAACTTTTGTCTAAAACCTGCAGTTTGTGCATTATAGTTTTTGATGTGCAATTTCAACGGAGCTTGCCCCATGTCTTCTCCGATATGTTTATCAGAAGAGACAATGTTTTAAGGTCAGCAACCAGTCCCGAGAAAATTATGACTGAGTTGAAATTGAAAATGAAAAGCAACATTTTGCTCTTTCCTCACTCTTCAGTTCAGAATTAGAAGTCAATGTATATGTGTGTTTGGATGGCTATGTCTACAGTGGCTCATAAATTATGTCCTTAATTTACAAGAATAATATAAGGGGAAAAAAGAAGATTGGTAAAAATATATATATAAAAATTGATATATGATATAATGTTTATAAGTGTTTGCACCGTTAATATGTTTATAAATCATTTTTGCTATATAAATGCATACAATAAGGACACACAAAACACACACATATGTCTATACTTGTTAAATCCATATTTACCCCTTTATTTTACTAAGGTATTTAAAGTCGTGAAATAATAATGATTGATATTTCGATTATGAAATATACTTCATTCTTATTAGAGATGATTGAACGCTAATTTTACAATTAAGAGACAGGTGAGCAATTATCACGTTACATCTGAATCCATACTTTACTTGATTAAAAAAAGTAAAATAGCGTACAAATCGGATAGAAGTTTGGTGTGTTTTGTCTAGTCGTTTGGATTAATTAAGGAACGAGTTTTGTGCTAAAGATTACTAGTGAGATTGTGCTTAATAATTGAGTTGTTAATTCTTACAGCTTGAATTCCCAGACTTCCACACAAAACAACAAAATTTCTCCCCCGTTGCACTTTGTTTTTTCAGCAATCGTTGCTTTTTTCTTTAAATAATCGAGGTTTGTGGTAGACAAGCTTCCATTGACTTCTCATCAACTGGACTTCACCAGCTGACAAATCAAAAATTTGTATCAAAACGAATTGATTAAAGTGATGCATATTAGATTAACATTTACAATTTTATAAAAGAGGAAATTTTACAAATTCAAAGCTCAAAATTAAAGAAAAACTCTTATATATCTCCATTATGCTACTCACGAGGTTAGTCCAAATAATAATTCATATCGAGAGGGATAAAAAATCTTAATTATGACTAATTTATGAATATAAATTAGAATAATCAACATTCGAATGGTAGTCAAATGAGTGGTTTAAACTAATCCTAATTATAATCAATGTAATGCTTTTAAATACTTTTTTATTTGTAAGTGGGCAGTTTCATTAATTAAGAGATGCATGACTTTTTTTTTTGTACAAAGAGAAGCATGACTTAATGATTAAAAATAAATATATCTTAATCAATAAAGAATAATATAAATATTATAAAAAAATTAAACTAGAAAGTATTCTCTAATTTTCCGGACATCATTAGCAGAACAGTAATCTGATTGGTGTGATTGCACTTGCAGTGAGAGATTGCTTGTAAAAATCTAACATGATGATGATGATTACTAATTAATTGAGAAAAATATAAACAAGCTTTTACTACCATGTACTGTCAAAATAAGAAATCATCAACAAAGAACACTGAACCCCATAATGAGTTCAAACTAGTCTTTTCTAAATCTGAAAATCTCTCCTCCACTACCATGCCTCTCTTTCTCTCACTGAAACATATCTTTCTGATTTTACCTCCAGTCAGTGATGCTCAGTTACTTCCACTCAGTTGTAGACTTGTAGTAGTTATACATAGCCATAGCCTTCTCCTCTGTCTTGTTTTCATCAACACTGAAACACCCATTATTATTACTGCTAACAAGTTGCTTAATAACCTCCAAATCATAATCCAACTGATTCTGCGTTTGGAAAAAGCAATTATTCAGCTTTTCATCAGCTTCTCCACAACATTGGTTAACATCACTGAGCATGCAAGACTTGTTGGTGTACATCATGAGATTCTGATCATCAAAACCCATTATTTCTTCTTGTTTGATTCCATGGCTAACCTGACTACAACTCCCATCAGATGATGAACTGCAACTTCCTTCGCTTCCAAACATGAACAAATTTTCTGTCATGGGGTTATATTGCATGGGATTAATAGCACTAACCAAGGAGGATTCTTGATTTTGGTAAAAAGGGAAGGACATTGAGGTTGTGCTGATGCAGCTTGTGCTTGTGAAATAACTACTTGGAGGAACAGAAATTGGTTCAAGGCATGTGAAAGATGTGTTATTTGTTGCAGGGTAAGAGCTGCAGAAGTCTCTGTAATGTGAAGGGATTATTAATGGTGGGTTTTGTGGAGAGGATTGTAATTTTCTGTTGTGATGAGATGAAGCAAGCTGAAAACCCATGAGCTTCTTCTTGAGTTTGGTGTTCCAGTAGTTCTTGATATCATTGTCAGTCCTACCTGGCAACTGAGCAGCTATAATTGACCACCTACAATGTCATGAAAAAAAAAAAAATTGAAAATGTCTTGATCAAGCAAACTTTTGATGTTTCTAGATCTAAACATGGAATCCATGTGGGAGATAGCTGTCCAAAATAGAGATAGCTATCTTGATAATGACAGGGTTTGAAAATGGTACTTGAAATCCCTAGTTTTTTTAAGTTTACCCCTTTTAGCTATATGAATAGGCTTGATCAATGTTTCATCAAAGGGAAAAAGAATGTCCATGTCAATATTCTGGATCTGGTTAATGAATTTCAGATTAGATTATTACTGAGAAAGAGCACACAAAAAATGGTAGTAATAACTGGTACCTGCTTCCAATATTAGCATAAAGGCTGCAAATGATTCTGTCTTCTTCTTCTGAGAATTCTCCATGCTTAATGTTGGGCCTGAGATAGTTAAGCCATCTCAATCTGCAACTTTTTCCACATCTCTTCAAACCTGATCATTTATCAGTCACAGGATCTTAGTCATATATACATACATGCATATATCATGTTAATGTGGTGATTTTGTCTTTGCTTACCAGCTTTTTGAGGAAGAGCAATCCAATTTCCTCCAGTTCCATGCTTCTCTATGTACTCCTTGAGCCTTGAGTCTTCTTCAGGTGACCATGGTCCTCTTTTCACATTTGCCTTGTCACAGCAAGGAGCTCTTCCCATTTCTCTCCCTCTCTCTCTCTGATATCTCAGCTGATGGTCTCTCTTGTAGGGACTTGCTAGCTTGTGTCTTATAGTAAGAGACCTCGTTTTTCAACTGTGCATATATATTGTTATTTTATTAATTATATCAGAGACAAAAGGAGAGAGATGCATAAACTTAAATGAAAAACATGTAAAACTTTTACATATTCTCACTAACCTTTTCTTTTATCTAATTTCCAACATTTATTTTTCATATTTTTCATATCTTGCTTGGTTTGAAGAATTCCATCGTAGATAATGTTTAAAATTGGTCCACTTAATACATTTAATCTCTGGTTGTTTATATGAGTTGTTTAGCATTATGTGCAGCTTTAAATGCCACATATGATAAGTTACCGATGTAGATTTTGCTTCTACTGTAATTTTACTTTTGGTTGGATTGTACCATACATATTATTTTTTTTTCCTATCTAATTGATGAATGGCTGAGAAAAGTATTTTTCTAGGCAAAAGTAACCTAAGAAGAAAACTAAAAAAAAAGACCTAAGAATTGAGTTAGCAACATTAACAATGTTGCTAAGCAACAAATTATAGAACTTCATGTCAATTTACTTTGATGAGCATTCCAAAATAAATAGTTTTTTTAGTGCAAGAACCAGTTCAGAGTGAGCGTTGGAAACACTCATGTGAATCATATTTTTACCATTACAATATTCAGTATATGTTAATTGAAATATGTTCTTTGTATAAAATTAATTTACAAAGAAATATTTTTAACTTGTGAATTAATTTTTTCTTAATTCATGTTAGACAATAACCGGTCCAACCATAACGTAAGTGTACCCGACTCGGATATGTGTTTACTCACAATCAATTCTTTTTTGATTTTATCTTCATACACGGCTGACAAACTTGAGACTAATATTCTTGAGGCTCGAAGAACATATTGAGTGAACAAATATTTGAATAAATCCTTCTACATACACACCTCATAAGAATTATAGCATCAACTAAATGTTTTAGGAATTTCATTATCTATATTGTGTTGGACCTTGTTGTACAATCAATTATTACACTAAAAAACTACACCCATTTGATAATGCATTTTCCAAACATGCTATTAAATTATTAATATACTAGCCTTGTTACGTTTCTAATCTTCAACGTTGGCACCCTTGCCTTATAAGACTATTTTCCTATATAGGTGAGTAATTTCTTCCATTTTCTTCTCTATTCAACACAAAAAGCATCCGAAGTTTGTGTATAGAAAGAAACATAACACAACAGGGCTATCTTAGTGATGGTTACAGCTACCAGAATCGTGACTCTATCCAAACACAAGGTACCAAAATGGAGGATTGGCCAGGTTTTCTTCGCCATAGTGGGGGTTTGCGTAGTATTTAATTTAATGATTATTAAATGTTTAAAGCATTGACACTCTGCAAAAAGTAGAACATTATGTGTGGAGACAGAAAGAAAAAATTGAAAAGGAGCACGCAATTAATTCAACTAAATCGATATCTAACTGGAGGAGATGTATGATTAGGGCGCACCTGAACATTCACGAAATTAATGGACTTAATTATGTTGCATCATCTAAGTTGTCATAACTGTGCAGCAGTGCCACGTCTTCGAACTTTACAGCTAAAAAATCAATATAAAATAGAAAATTATGAATGTTACGGAACAATGTGAGTGTTGCCCTTAAACGCACACGCAAATCAACTGATATAAAGTTATTCTAGTGTAAGCAGATGTCTCCACTTAAACATCTGAGAATGCGTGTTGACATTATGAGTACAGCAATTTCATTGCATGTTAATAGTTGAGGAACTAGTTAGCCTGTTTGCTTTGTATATGGTGATTGTATGTGACAAGCAGGAAGAATAAATCATGATTACATTTCATGTTTGATTGGATCCTACGGAACAGAGATATTCGTTTCCCTTAAATTCATCTGATCAGGTGTTTGGATTGACTAATCAATGCAATGGTAACTTGTAGTACATTTAGCTTAGCCATTGTCATCATTAGCAAGCAAGCATAATATTGTGAAAATTAATAATAGCCATCAAAACAAATTCTCATAGATCTGTCCTGTCACACTATAACATTCTTGCTACGAAGCCCTTGTGTGTGATCAAATAGCTTGGCAGCATACATGAATAGAGACCCTATATTCGATTTCATACATCATATCATATCATAACATGATGAAGATCATAGCCTATATACTAGTACGTAGTTATCATTCTTTTTTACATCTTCTATTTATACTTCTATACCGTAGTAGATGAACATCCCTATACTTGAAAGATCATATTTGAGTTACTTCTTACATTTGATGTAAAAGCTTTACTTTCAATTTTCTTCTTATCTAATGAAGAATTGCTGACACACTGTGATTTATTTAATGAACTCAGTTGTGTCATTGCTAACGTATGATTTTGCTGCCAGCGAAGCGTAACTATATATACTGTATGCATCTCCTAATTGTATATAGTAATTTTTAATATAAGTACGTGATGCACATTTAAGTATTCGATCTTGTCTTAATAATAAAATAATTTGCTTTACCATTTTGTTCTCTATTTGTCTGTAAGAACTATAATAAAGTACTCTTTCAAAGTTAATTAGTCCTTCATCATGTATAATGTCACATAATTAACTCGGAGAGAATAACATAACCTTAAACCTCCATGCAAGCCAAATCATATTATTAAGGTTAAAAATGCACACACAATATCATATAGAATAGAAAATGTAAATAAGACGTGTATGATAAAAGTACGGATCGAAGATGTAATAAATAAAGCATATATATCAAAATTTGGGGTTGTGGTCGAGGAGTCGGAAGTCGCAAATAGTGGAAGGGATTTCCGGGCAATGTAGGGCGAATGGTGGCTGCTTGTCTGGTTTCTGTTGAGAAGTGGGCAGGGTTGTGTTGGGGGGAAATTAAAATTTTGAAAGGAGAAATTTCTAACTCTCTTAGAATATTGGGGTGGAGGAGTTTTAAGTAATTATGAAAAGATAAAGATGTGAAACACATTCGCGTTTGAAGAATTTTTTAACAACCGCCAATTTCACATCACAATTTCCTCTCTAACTCACGGGCGATTACAACTACTCCATATGTGTCGGAACTCTTACTTGCGGTTCAAACCGACGCTGACATTCGACAAAATCATCACTAGCAGTTTATAGGTTAGATTTTCCATCGTTTCAGCGGAGGTTTGCAACCACCACCAAACGACGAAACTAGCTCTGTGTTTTCCTGAGTTGCGTCACTTAATTCAACCGATGTGAGTCCTAGATGTTAGCGTTTATAGTAAACCACTACTAAGCAATCGTCAACAAACCTTTCAATTCTAGGGGGTCATTTGATATGTGTTGTATAGTATAAAGTCTGATAGTATAAGGTCTGATAATATTAGGCCTGATAGGATTAGATCTGATAAAAACTTTATACTATACAACTTTTGACCATACAATGCATAACTTATAATATCATTTAAATTAATACAATTCTATGTTTGTTGGTATTGAATAAAGATAGGTAGTATAACAATCTAATATTTTAACAAAAAATCTCTTTACTTAATTAAGGTATCCTCATTGTTAGTAGCTGTGAGACTACTTCATCATCTTACGGTCAGCGCATTAAGAAGTACATGCTGACCAATGAATTTTTTACATTTACAGAAGTCGAGAATCAAATCTCTAACGAGTTACTTATGGGACAAAATTCAGAATCATGATAATCCACTTGATATGTAGTGTGTACATTTTGGAACGACTTTTGTCATGGTAATTCAATTAATTTTTTTTAAAGGCAAAAAAAAAAAACAATAAAAAAAATCAACTAGCTTAAATTAATTATGAATTTCAGTAATGAACTGCCTTAAATTAATTAGCATTGATGGGATACGTTGTCCGTTTATGTTGAATTGTTTTAATTAGTAATTAAAATCAATGAATGAAGACACCAAAGTCATGTTCGTAACATAGTGTGTGGCAGCCATAAAGTTAAACTTTACATAATTAATTAAAGCAAATTAATCTTAATCTTCGTCGGTAGGCAGGGATCTAGGAAGATATGTTTAGACTTTAGAGTCCACCCTTTTTGTAATTAAGTCATATATATAATGCCTGCATCTTTGTTCTCACTTTCTGGGATCGATGTGCATTGCATTACATATTATCACTGCATACATATAGTGCTTCAAACAGTAACACCAATCTTTGACCACTGTACTTGACAATTATAAAGGAGAGTCATTATCTCCCTATGAAAAAAACGTTTCACCATCCAAATACAAAAACAAAAACAAAAAAAGGCACTACTCATGTTGCTTTCACCCACTCAACCTAGCCTTTCTTTTTTTTTTGATTTTTCTGTCGTTTCTCTTCCATTTAATTCATTACTTTTGTACATTAATTGAATGTTATCCTGCTTCTGAAAGTGAAAATGTTAAAAAGGACAGTGATGTGTATATAAATATATACATAGACTTATTCAGGAAAACATGTAGCTGATGTCTATGAAATTTAGGGGCTATACGAATTCTTGGACTAAATCTCTTGCTTGTGTACCCAAAATATTTCAGTACTTGATATAATGTGATGCTGTATAAAGTTGTGGCAAGCAGTTCAAAAGAAGCAGCATTAACCTGCAGCATTAACCTGGTGATATGATATGGGACAGGAGTATATATAGAATAATATCAGTTCTTCAATATGGTATAGTCTTCGGAACCTGGCTCCACGGCATTGAATGAATACCAAGATATTAGATTCTACCTCCTCCGTTGCTTTTTATAAAAGTTAAATGAGCCGTGTTGACCGTTCGTTTTTATAAGAACCGCATAAAACTTTGTTCATATTAATTATTTTTTCACATTTTTACCTCTATTTAATTCTGGAAATATGGAATTGCATAAATGATGGAAAGTGATTAAAAATAAATATGTTAAGGACAATTTTGAAAATTCAACAACATTTGAGAACAAATTTAATGTAAAAAACTATACTACCTAACTTTTTTAAGGGGTGTGCAAAGTTGGTTTAGCTCTTATAAAAAGGAACGGAGGGAGTATATAATCAGATAACAATTTTAAATTGGTTACGGCATTTGTTATTAGAGATGTACGAGGTTCAGTTTGGTTCGATTTTAGGTGAAACTAGGAACCGATCCAATCAAACTTTATTGGTTTAGTTTGGTACGGTTTTTATAAATAAATTTCTAAAACCGGACCGAACTGATGATGAAACGGTTTGGATCGATTCGGTTCATTGGTTTCACAAATTATCATGTAGCGAAATTACAAATCCATAGATTAAAGAAACACAAAGATGATGATGAGCCACGATGATGATTTATGATGAGAACAACGATGAAATTTTCTCTAATGGCTAGTTAGACAAAAATAGGATGAAGATATACATGATAACCTATTATTATTAACCTTCAAAATCACCTCATACCTCCATCCAATTTTCTCTAATGGCTAGTTTGGTAGACAAAAATAGGATGAAGATATACATGATAAGAGAGTTGGATAAAATGATGATGTGATATGAATAGGACAACCCTTTATCCTATGGTGCAACCGATCAAGGCAATTGCAGTATATAAAATAAATTGTAAGTAAATGACAAAATTGCCTTCAATGAGGTGTCAATTATATCAGGCGACAATAGTGGTAGGGTGAGGACCGATAAATGTGGCACTAAGGATGGTGGGGGAGGAGGGGGTGTTAGGTAGTGATAGTGAAAGTCGGTTAGTATGTGGCAGCTGCGATGGAAGGTGACAGGTGGCGATGGTGGAGAGTGACGAATCCAAAAGTATTAAGTTGTAAGAGCAATGTGCACACGTAAATTCTTAAACATGAAAAAGATAATATACTACTATTAAAAGTTTGAAAATACATTATAATTGCCTCTCCAACCTCCGAGTTGCAACCCTAAACCGGGCCTAAGACCTGGTTTATACGATGAGTTACACCTCGAGTCTATTAAGACTAACACTTTGAACTTGGGGGATGTGTACTCTTCGAGTTAGACAACCCCGAACCTGGCCTAAAGGAAGGAACATCACCCCTTGAAAGGGAGGGGGAGGTTTTAACTCGGCAATAAGAAAGAATCGCGCACCACCCATAACCTCCCAATAATAACAGGGTGGATGTAACTCCCAGTAAGTCCCTCTCCTCCCTTTAATTAGTCGATCATAGCACTGAAATGACACTATTAGTACACTAAAAAACTACACTATTAGTACACTAAAAAACTGTTGGAAACCCCAGCAACGCAAGGGACAAAGTTAGCCTTTATATTGATGAATATGGTTGAAAAGAAAATCTAGACGTTTGTAAAAGTTCCCCTAATTGCTTGAAAATATTGACTTATCATTACCACGTAAAAATTGAATGCAATCAATTATAGCAATCAAATAAATTTTGGAGTCTTCTTTAATTTGGTGAAGTTTTTTACACAAAACAACTTATGTTGTGCTTGTTCCATTAGAGCTTGACAATTTCTCCAAGTTTGATTCTAATAACTATTTGGACCTCCAACATGCAACTTCAAACTTGTCACTTTTTTATTTAGTTTGTAAAACTTTCCGTTATAAACACATCACTACTAGATGTTCTCCAACATCTTATTTTGTGATAAGATAGCAACATAAGAAAAATGTTACAGATTCCTTTTGACTACATATTTTAACCAATTTCCATATTTTAAATATCAATCAGGATTGAATCTACGTAAGGTATCTCCAAATCTTTTTCTCATGCCATATGTTGATGTTGGCTTCATTCGTCGACTTTGACCTTGCTTTCTATATTGACATTAGTCATTTCGACTCTAGCACTTGGTAATTTTTTGATTATTGTTTTCACAAATGCCGAATAGGCTTCGTTGATTATTCTCTCCACTTTGTCAATTGACATCTCATTTCTTGCTTGAATTCCTCATACCACGGGAACTTTTCCTACACTAACACTTACTTACGATTTGTCATTCTTAGTCCATTAGAGTCGAATATATTCCATTGGTTCTTTCTCTTCCGATTTTACTCCTTTAGCTTTGATGTTATCATTTCGATTTTTGAGATCCTTTTTAGCGCCTGACACCTCATTTCCCTAAATTTGTCTCCATTGTTGTTTTTCTTTTTAAATTCCAGCGTTCGACAAAAGTCAATTTTACCAGATAAATGATATTAATTTAAAGTTTAAAATTCAAAAAAGTAATCAAATTGTATAAAAAGTTATTAAATAACGAAATAATTTATAACTAAGTTAATGCACCCATATATTTTTTCAGGTTAATTAATATTATGAAACTTGTAGTCTTATCTATGATGACATATATCTAAAATGAGTTATAATACGTTCACATTTAACTTTTTTTTACAATTCATTTTTATTCAGTTTCTTTTTTCCATCGCTCTTTACTGTTTCTACCATATTACCTATTATATCACTATTTTTTTTTTCATGTTCATATATCTCTCTAAAAATGTAATTTTGAGTAGTGTGAACAAAACGTAAAAAGGGATTGGCACTTGGTCTAGTTTTGGAGTAATGGGCAATGGCTAGGTTAAAGTTTATGCATGTGTCGGTCAAAAACTTAAACCTGCAAGTGACATGGCTACTATCCAGTACACCTTTGAAGCTAGTATTAATACTTTGCTTCTCCTCCTTGGCTTCAATTCGTATTTGATTTCTTTTATTCTCAGTTTTTGTTAGATGCATATATATCTATGAATGACATGCATGCAGATAGGGACTAGTTGGTCATTACTCAGTACTAATAGTCGAGATTGAAGGAGTTGTGAGACTTGAAGCAGAGAAATTCAGGCGTGGTGGTTGTGTGTGGCTCTGTGTCCTCCCTGTGGCCATGCATGGTCTAAGAAATATAGGTAGGGAATGGGAAAGAACCAATCAATCAGTCACCTCATGCAAATAACATATATATTTGCAAACTTAATTTTACTAGGGATAATAATATATATTTCTTTTTTCTTGCATAATTGATCATTGGATTAAACAATTACAAACTTGAAATTTCTACTTGTTTGATAAGGTTGGTAGGCAACTTTGAAATGTGAAAGTAGCTAGCTGCCAAGTTTATTCAAATATAGTAACGGACTTATGATTTAATAACGGGCACTTGCTAACAAACACAAACAGCAGTCAAAGCTACACTTTCACAGCAATTTCCTGGTCGTCAAATATTCATATTGTTTTCTCGTCCGTTCTCTCTCTCTCTCTCTCTCATGAATACGAATATTTTTTTTTTTCAGAAAATGGTAGAACATAGAGATTGAGTTACATAATACCAGACAATATGCCAGTGACATGTTGAAGAGGTCAGTGAATGCCCACTCGCTCCTTGGAAGGAGTGTCAGAGGATCTCCCTAAGTAGTGTTGTCCACCAACAGAGATTTTACTGTCTATAGGAGATTGAACCCTCAATTTATGAGAAGGTGAGAGTTAAAGCACAACCCTATGACAATTGAGTCAACCTATGTTGGCATGAATATGAATATTAGATCTAGAGTAATTTATTAGTACGTATGTTACGTTGTGTTTATATGCTAATTTACTATTTCATATATTTTGTTTTCAAAAATCATTAAATTAGATACTATTTATTTAAAAATTAAAATCATGCCTTTCCCTTCCCCTCCCGTTCCCTCCAAAAACCACAAAAAGCTAACTCACAAACAATCTCTTAAGATTTTGGGTGAAAAAGTGGTTCCAATTAACTTGTTTACTTTTCTCTTGGTTCAATATGGTAATTTCTCCGAGTTTTAAACATCTTGCAGCACTAACAACGATATCAAAGTTGAATGTTAGTGCGACCATGATAACAACTCATTGTATTGAAAGTCTATCTGGCAATGTAGTGACTAGACGACACGTACCACCGTTGATGCAACAACAGTGCAAGTTTGACATACAATAAATATGCACGTGGATATAATGCTTCTCCTTGAGATGAACTCACATTTGGGGGGAGATTGTTGAGATATCAAGTGTGAGTAAAAAGTCGTCTCACATTGAAAGAAAAATGGAGTGCTAGGTAGTTTATAAGTGAAATGACTCATACACTCAATGTCATAAGATTTTTGATAGAAGATATGATGTTCAATCCACTTGTGTGATTTACTTTTAGCCCAATATAAAAATCTCTTAAATTTTTTTGCATTTGGCAGCAGCATAACATTTCCAACTCTGAGGTAAAGGGCTACCTCTTTAGTTCTTTTGTTGTGTCTTTAATTTTCAAGTCGCAAGTCTTTTATTTTTATTTTTTTCCAGTTGAGACCTAACTATCTAGCATCACTGACAACAGTGATTAATTCCATCGATGCAGGTGTTAACACAAAATGTTAAACAATTGACTACAAAATGTGTATCATCCCACGGATAAGGACCGAGTCCCAACCTCATAGTTAAGATAAACAACCACCACGCCGCACCTCCTATTAGTCTTTCAATTTTGTAAACTAAAGCATGTTGTTCAAATAGTTTTTTCTTTTCTTGTTTTTTTTAAATGAAAACCATTTTTAAATTCAAAAAGTTGCTTATGGAAATCGTTTTTTAAAATAGATTTTAGAAAAATGAATATAAACTTTAAAAATTGTTTATGAATGTCATTGTTTTTTTAACACTTATAAAATACAATGAGATGATGTTCCCAGCTCGAACAAATTGCTTGCGAAAGAAGATACTTGTTTAACGCACCAAAAAATTCCAAGAATTGAGAAAGTAAGTATCACAACCATCGATTGAATTCTTTTATTGACTTTTTAAAAGTAGGTAATCACTATTAATAATTTTAATGCTTAATTTACCATGTAAAGTGAGTCTTTTCACTTTAGAGAATTAACTCGCCATGCTTAACTTTTGTGACTATATATTAGACTCATTTTAATTTATTGAATCTGTTTAATTTTTTGGTAAGGGATAATTTTGAAAAGAAAACCATTAATAATTGTTTCAATCTAAACGAGGATCGATATATTTTTTGAAATAAAGTTTAAAAACATTGGGCAAAAAGTCAAGTTCAAGTTCACCAACCCGCAAATAATTGAGTGCTTGTTTCATTTCAAGTTCACCAACCAGCTTTTCGACCCACGTTCGAAGTCAACGCAATGTTGTTTCATTTAAAAAAAAACGTTAGGTTTTTTTTTTTAACTGAAAAAAAAAAACGTTAGGTTAAAATAGCAGAAAATATACAAACCATTGAAGATAAAAACATTTTCTTTCTTTCCCCCTCTATTTTCTGGTGTAATCAATCTTGAATTATCTATAGGTTATACACAATTTTGTGGTTAAAATACAAAAGTAAATGATTTCTTCTGAGAGGGAAATAAATGAGTAATATTATTTATATAGATGTTATTTTTTCTTGATATAATATTTGAAAAAAACAAGTTCTAATATTATTTTAACTAGATAGTGAGACTGATTCCTGAAAATGGAGAAGAATGATATTAACCAAAAGTCTGTAGAAAAAAATACTAAAAGTCAACTACACGTTTTCTTTTAATTTTCTAAGTATTAGATATTTAGACGTGTATTACTTAGATTGGAGTAAAGATACAAACCTCATTATTCTAAGAATGCACCGAGTTCAAGAGCGTACCCTGTTAAATTGGTTAATTAAGTTGCTAAATTGTTGTAAGGGCGTTGATACATATACCATTATATCACTAATATACCAGTATATCACTAAGTTATTCACTTATAAACCGTCATGAAGACATATTTTGAGAAAAAAATAATTTTACATTTTGTGATCGTTAAAACCCATCATAAATGTAGATATTGAAAGGGTATAATATCATTTGGTGGTGCATTAACCTTTTTCATTGTCGTAATACCACGTGAAAGTGCAAATGTTACTAAAGGCTTGGACATTGTAGGCCAAATATGCTTAGTGCCTTCACCTCATCATTTTTTTTCCAGCTTTTTCAATGCCCTATGAATAAGAAGATTAGATATGATGTCAAGTATGAGTAAGAAGTCTCATATTAATGAAAAAAATATTAAATATTATATAAGTGAGATGATTCATGCACAAAATATCTTCTTTTCATAGCTATTTTTTACCTTGTGACTATATTATGTTAACCAATCACCTTGAAGTTGGGTCGATTGTAGCTTATGAGGAATCTAACATTTCTTTCACTTTTTACATTGTTGTTTAATAAAACATTAATGTAATCGACATTATTGCATCTCATAGTGACTCGTCTCTCAATATAGGAACATGGATCACAGTTAATTGTAGAATTTTACAATATTACCCTACATATTTTTTTGTCATAAATACATTTGAATATAAATTACATTTTCAATTAAATTTTATAATAAATAATTTCATGAATTTTATTTGAAATTCATTAAAGTAGAATAGTTTTGGTATCATTTTAATTGAAGAAAAAAATTATCTTTATGAAATCTACATCCACCTAAATAATATACGAAGAAATGAGAGAAAATAGTATTATGAAAAATGATACAATAGAAAAAGAAAAAGAAAAAGAAAAAGAAAAAATGAAATATGTATATATGAAAACTTTTTAATTGAAGCTCCTAATTTTTGTCTTGATATAATATCATGTATCTTTGTAACCAACATGGATTGACACATATGAGTTTGAGCACAACCCTATAAGGATGTGGGTTAAAATCTTTTTGAGGACACAAATTACAAAATGGTGGTCATTTATATTGAGGGAGACCTCCTACTAGTAACTAGTAAGTACTCCATAAGGATAAAAGAGGAGATAATCCTTTATCACCAAATATCCCCATATCTTATGTCCGGAACCAAAACCTTACACTTTTAGAATAGAAGGTACCAAATTTTTCTACAAATCAAATTCCATTAATCCAAACACGTATTAGTATTATTACACACTACTACTAGTCCACTCCACTGGAGAAAGGTCAAAGCCCAAGATGAACACAAACGCGAGAGGGAGAGGGAGATTCTCCAGCAAAACCCGCAATCCCGGTTCCAAAATCCAAACTTGTGCGATACCCATTTTTCGAATCCAAATTCTCCTTCTGGGTCTCTGTTCTTCCTGGGTGTCAGCATCAAACCTGAAGCTGAAGCCACCACCGCCACTTCCAATCTTGCCCCTCCCCACTGCGTTCCAGCTCCAATGGCAACAGAGCGACATGGCCCTCTTCTTCCACTTCGGCACGAACACCTTCACCGACTCAGAGTGGGGCTCCGGCCGCGCCAAACCCACCACCTTCAACCCCACCAAGCTCGACGCTTCCCAGTGGATAAGGGTTGCCAAAGATTCAGGCTTTTCTCGAGTCCTCCTCACTGCCAAACACCACGATGGTTTCTGCTTGTGGCCCTCTGATTACACCGATTATTCGGTGCGTTCCAGCAACTGGAGGAACGGTACCGGCGATGTTCTCGGTGAGCTCGCCCAAGCTGCCAAGGACGCCGGCGTCGGCCTCGGCGTTTACCTTTCGCCGTGGGATCGCCACGACCCATCGTACGGTGACACTCTCCGGTATAACGAGTTCTACTTGGCCCAAATGACTGAGCTGCTCACAAGGTAATTGTTGTTGATCTTTCAATGTTGTGCTTAAAATAGAAATCCCAATTGGGTTTTGTTCAGTGACTCTCATTGAATCTGATCTGATATGATGGGAGTTCTTAGCTTTCACCTTATTACCTCAATTAGGTTAGTTAGTTAGTTAGTTTGTTTGTTTGTTTGTTATGCTTATGGGATTTGTTAACTTAGTTTTGTGCTTATGTGATTAGCTAACTGTTTATCTTTCAACTTCAAGTAGTATAATATTTTAAGATTTGTATCTATATTACAAGCCTGTAACTACTTCCCTACTTACTATGCATAACTCTTAAACAGAAATGTGTGCATCATTAATTTTATCTTAGGTGTATATAACCTTGCTATAATTTAGGACTAAACTTGCTTTAAAGGAGCCATATTCCTTAAACTATACTTGATTTTTACCATCATGAATTTGATATTACTGAATGGTTTGGTTGGCCTGATTGAGTTCTTGTCTTTCCCGTGATCCTGCAAAACTTCTTTGATGCTAATAGGCGTTTCATTCATGGGTTTAATAATTTGTGCATTCAAACCAGGTATGGAGATATAAAGGACGTTTTTCTGGATGGGGCAAAAGGAGAAAGGGAGAAGCACATGGATTATCTCTTTGAAAGTTGGTTTTCTCTGATTCACCAGCTCCAACCAGGGTCCACCATTTTTTCTGATTCGGGTCCTGATGTAAGGTGGGTCGGGAATGAAAATGGAATTGGTGGCTCGACTAGTTGGTCTTCTTTCAACAGGACTCTCAGTAAAATTGGTAGCCCTGACAATGACCCGGAGTGAGTTCTCTTTCACACTGACACTCCTAATATAATTCTTCACTTTCAGATAGTGCCGATTTTTATATCCTTGTTTCAAAATTCAAATCATGTCTGATCCAAAAATTTGTTTTATAGTCAGTTAGCATCATATAATTAATTCATTTTCTAAAACAATTCAGAAAGTTATGGAATTGGGGTCTATCTATGATTCATCCCTTGGGACTCAAAGGATTAAACTCATTCTGATTCATAGGGTTCATTGATTTAAAATGAAGTTGAAGTATGTAAATTTCAGTCATTAGTTCCTTTCTGCATATACCCATGGAGGCTTGAAACTTGGGATGAACATAATAAGTCGAAATGCTCTCTAAGTGGCATGTGATAAATGTACCAGCAGAGGTTCTATTGTTTCTACTCAGATTAAGATTAGATACTTATCAATATTTTGGGCATCTAACAGATACCTAAAACAAGGAGACCCAGTTGGTCCTGATTGGGTACCCGCTCTGTGTGATGTATCTATCAGACCTGGTTGGTTTTGGCATGCTTCAGAATCTCCAAAATCTGCAAGGACTTTACTTGACTTATACTATAAATCGGTCGGTCGAAACTGTAAGCTGTTACTGAATGTGCCCCCAAACTCCTCAGGTCTCATTTCAGATGAGGATATCCAAGTTCTTCGAGAGTTCAGCGAACTTCGTAGCTCCATATTTTCCAACAATTTTGCTCGGAATGCTTCGCTTAATGCCAGCACCACACGAGGAGGAATTCAAGACTCTCAATTTAGTCCCTACAATGTTCTTGAAGAAGGTATTCACACTTACTGGGCATCTGAGGAGAGCCAATCTCAGTGGATATTGTACATAAATCTCCAAGAACTAGTGTCCTTCAATGTTCTGCAAGTGCAAGAACCTATTCAAATGGGACAGAGGGTGATTGAGTTTCACCTTGAGGCATTGCAGCAAGATGGTGTGTGGAAGAGAGTTGTGAATGGCACCACAATTGGATATCAGAGGCTGTTGCTGTTTCCAAAAATAAAATCTCAGTATTTGAAGCTGGTTATTGAAAAGTCACGTGCAGACCCATTGATATCATACTTGGGAATCTACAATGATCCCTTTACCATTTTGAGCGATATGCCTGAAGAAAAATCAGGAGCCTACTACAATGGAAGTCATGTTCTTCGCAGTTCCACGAGGAATGATTCCCTAAGTGCTACAATGTAAACTTTTACAGACCATTTGTTAACTAGTGAGTGTAAATTTGAAATATTTTTCATAGAAAATGCACATTCAATTCTTTCTAATTCCTCAAATGTGGAGACATTGACAACCAGAAGAGCATGATCTGTTGTATTGACCTTAGTGAATTGGTATCTGGTGCCTTTTCTATTTTGTATCTCACACAAATGATATATATCATGTGGGTGGTTGATTTCCTTCAAGTCCTTACTTTTCTTCGTTTATAGATATCTCTTGATCAGGATTCAGGAGTGACTTAGTGAAGGGTGAAAACTCCTGCATAGTTACCATTTTTATTTTCTGATTTCAAATTGTGCTATGTAAATTTACATATTTTTATTTCATTTCGTTTTTCATAACTCTATATAGGAAATGGTGAAAATAATAAATATAAAATTTTGGAAAAAGAAAAGAAATAATGTCATACTTTTTAAGTAAAACTGAAAATAGAAAAATGAAAATAAATATTGTCTGAAATAAAACAGACCTTAAAAATTTTAATTTTTTTATCATGTTTATTAATAAAGGGGTCCTAAAAATATAAATTTAACATATAATAACAAATTTAAAATGAAAAATGGAGTTAGGTTAGATTGAACTTATATTTATTTAAACCATTTTATTTTTAAGTTTGTATCCTTGAAAATGCTTAATTAATATCCGCGAGATGCAGTTTAGTTGGCAACACAGATCGAGTGTGTAGAAGAGTTCTTGAGTTTAATCCCTGCACAATACATTCAAAGGAGCGACGAAGAGCCTTGACCATGACTAAATCTCGAATCGGAATAGTTCGCATTCGAATGGCGATCAAATATAGATGATTTACACCAAAATTGCAAGGAAAAAAGAAGAGATGATTTTTTTGGCACATCAGAATATATTTAAATTTTCCTTCCAGAATTGATTGCTGGAATTTGCTCTCTCCAACTCGTATGTCTGCAACACTTATTGCTTGACCTATCCTTTTCTATGAGAGAAGAAGAGAATGTGGAGGGAATCAGAAATTCAGAATATAAACTCTCTTCGTTGAAAGGTGAGAAGTGATGGAAGGAGGAGGAAGAGGAGGAGGTGTACCATGCACCATTCTAAGCATCGATCACACAGACATGTATTACAGAGTCTGCGCTACTTGTGAAAAGACTCTTCCTTCCCCTACTTTCCTCTGCAATTTCTGCCACAACAACAACGCCCCCTCCAAACGACTCTTTCGAATCCTTGTCTGTTTTTTCTTCCCCCTTCCTTGTCAATAACGATGACAAACAACAACAATTAACAGCATTGTTTGTTTGTTTGATTTTGCAGATGTCAATTGCAACAGACACAAAGGTAATTACAGTCATCTGCTTCGATAGGGTTGCCAGGGTTCTCTTCGGTTGCTCCGCCGATGAATTCTTTCACTTCGCCAAGCTTCATCCTTTTTCTGGTAATTCCCATTTTCTCCCTTTTTTGGTTTGATTTTTTCATGTGGGCTGTGCTCAATTGTTGTTGTTGTTGTGAATGGTGATTTGTTCGTCACGTCGCACAGGCATCACTGTGAATGAAATTCTGGAGGGAGAGATGTTCACTGTGACGTTTTCCAAATCAGTGAGTGGCAATGCACAGAATACAAGACTTGCTTCCGCTGTTCCTCTAAGCTCTGTGTTTCGCCCCGTAATTCAGGTTTTGAGAGAATGCTATGGATCAGCAGGATCACATGGTTCTTAGTCTCCAGCACCTACTTTGTGTTTGTTTGGAATCTGCTTGCATTATGTAAAGTGGCGAAGTGTTTGTTTTGGATCAAAATTTGGAGTGATTGTCAATATAAATGATTTCGTTAAAATCAATTTTCGGTTGAAGGTGAAATTACGTGCATGTTTGGAAATTCTTCTACAATTGATTTTAAAGGCAAAATCAATTCCTCACTTAAGACTTCTGTTGTTGTGTTGTTGTTTTCCTGTAAATATATAACTAATATAACAAAGAAACTACAAACCCTTATAATTTACTGGGGTCATGGCATAATGTTCAATATATTTGTTCAAGAATTGAAACTACAAGGTTGTGCAAGATTTAATGATAGGGATATATGATTTGCTCCAAATCCTTTTGCATACAAGGAAATGTTATCACTATCTATGCAACTGGAGGATGATTTTGGTTTAGCTCAGAGCATCATTTAATTAGGAGAGACATTTTCTCCACCCCTTGTTATTGCCAGTTTCCCTTGCATCCAGCTTTTTAGCATCTGAAGTGCAGCTTTTGGTTGATCCATAGGGACCATGTGACCAGCTTCCTTTACCTGTTGTTTCAAAAAAAATAAAAAGTTAGTCCAAGAATGATTTAACAGTGCCATGCTGAGGAATGCACCCCCTTAACACATACCTTGAGGAAAGCAAGAGGTCCATGGGTTTTCAGCTCTCCTGCCTTTTCACCATCAACCAAAAATGGGACTGTAGGAGATGCCCCAAAATCTTTCTGACCTGACCACTCCATGGCATCAACCCACCTTGAATTCCCTGCCCATTGAGAGCCACATTAATAGTGTTTTTGGTTTAGACTTTAGAAGTCAATTGAGGTTCCAAAATCAATTCTAGCAAGAAGCTACAAAGTGTAGCTTTTGAATAGAAGTGCATTGGCTTTTGTGTCCAACATTCCAAATACGCATGTGCATATTTGAAAACTCGTTCGAAAACAACAACTTCTCTTAGCTTTTGCTTCTATCCACCATGATTTTGCCTTCATTATGGTTTTCAAACGAGTTTTCCAAGCATTCAAGCAAGTTTGGAGTAGCTTCTTTTTCCTCGAATTAATCCTAAAATCCAGAAGCTACTCACAGAGAGTTGATTATTGCTTTAGAATCAATTGTAGAAATATTTCTAAATATGCACCAAGAATGGTAATTGACCAAATTTTTTTTTTTGGCACAAGCAATTTTCGTCTGAATTATTCAAGCTACCTAGCCAATTGCATATGAGATCTTCTTCTCCAGCATACACAAGCACCTTGATTCCATCCTCAAGAAGATCAGGAATAACTACTTCAAGATTTCTCATCCAGTCCTGCATCATGGCGGAGTACACTGTGCTGCTGCATGATACAAAGTCCAGCTCCCCAACACCCAAAGCATCCCTCACTGTCTTCTTGTTTAAGAATGTCTCCATGTTGGAAAAGTCATAACAGAGACTTCCCTCACATTTTTTTCTAATGTCGTAGTACTGCAATTCGAATGACACAATGTGTAAGTGAACTCAAACTGCTTTATTTTCTCATATAATCTTTGACATGGTACTGTTCTTATTTTCATATCTTACATTAACATCGCCAGCAATGGCCAAGATCTGGTTGAATATGCGATTGCAAACATATAATGCAGATACACATGTGTCTCCACCTTTAGCTCCTGACAAAACAAATAAAAATTAAGAATGTGAATGACCAAAAATAACATGTGGCTAGAGTATCAAGTTGGTCTAGTTTTCTCCCATGTGTTTTTCTTTTCTAAGGATGAGTGAAAAGGGAAAAGAACACATGATGTTATACCGCATTTTTTTATGGCCTGCTCACATGATGGGACCAACTTGTTGATTCTGTTATAATCAGTCTTGTTAATTAGTCCCGTGTCTAATGCATAATCTGTATATGCCTTGTACTGAATTCCAGGATCGGTTAATCCATTACCGATAGCAAAACCCTGTTTATAATCAATACAATGAAGAAAGACCAATTAATTAACCTTTCTTAGTTATAATATGAATTATGTGATAGTATAAGACTAAAACCTTCAGATTTATGGTAATTCCTTCTTTTGCTTTGTTTCCTTGGTGAACTCTGGATGCAAGAGCTGGAATGTAGTGCCCAGCGTATGACTCTCCAGTAATAAAAAAGTCATTCTTGGTGAACTGAGAGTGCTCCTTGAAAAATGCCTGTCATTGATGTAAAATTTAGCAGATCGTATGAATGCACAATGACAGTTTAACATAAAATTTGTAATTTAGATGGTATGTAAACCATGTTGCATTTTTCTATATATGTAAAACTGAAAAATATAAGTGTCTAATTCAATGAATAGATTGTTTTAATTTTACTATGAAATTATTTTCTTGGACCACTTATCAAATCATGTTACCTGCAAAAAGTCATACAAATCATTGCTAACACCTTCTTCATCGTGGCGAATGTCACTCTCATCAGTAGTGTAGCTGAAACCTGTCCCAGTGGGCTGGTCTACAAATAGAATATTTGATGCCTGCACATTGAGTATTGATTGCCATAAGAAAACAAATTTAGTGCAGCAACTTGATTATTTGAGCTAGTCATAGTCTATTGTATGAGTGAGGACAGAGATATGCATAATATCAGTACATTTTTCCTGAGAGACACACTACATTGAATGATCAAGGCAAAATAGAGAAAATTTGGCAGCTTTTTCTTTTCTAGGATGGGAGTTAAAACTTAAAAGTAAAAAAGACATGGGATATTGCTTGCTACTATTACCTTGTCCCAGCCATACTCATTCCATACAAGAGACAAGTTCTTGGTAAAATGAAAAGGACCATTTTCATAAAACATAGCTAGTTCACTGCTGCATCCTGGTCCTCCAGTCAACCATATGACAACAGGGTCATCCTTACTGTTCCTAGATTCAAAGAAAAAGTAGAACAGCCTGCAAATGATGGAGATAAAGATTATTCAATGCAAATCAGGACCACATAATAGTGCTCAATCATTTACAAAAAGATAAACTTAGACCACATAATAACCACATAATTGTGCTCAATCATTTACAAAAAGATAAACTTGACTTCATAATAGTGCTCAATCATTTACAAAAAGATAAGCTTCAAATTGTTAATAAGCATCCTAAACATTGCATTATTTACCTACCTAAGTCAGTAATACAGCATAACTATGCCTATGGAATAGTAAATTTAGGCTGATTGAGATTCAAGTAGAATGATATAACCATGTGAACTTACATCATCAGCAATAATAGCATGCATGTGCGTTGTGTCAAACAAACATATCATGGTGTGTTTGGATTTCTATTCACAGAGTTCAAAAGTACTTAGAACAGAAATCCAACTCTCACAAATGATTGAAAAAAATAAAATCGGCTTTGTTTAATGTCACATTGGAAAGCAAACATAAACTTAGTTGTGGGACAATTATTTGATTCTTTAAGATTACTCTGCAGTCACTTGAAATTTAATTCTAGTCATTTTTAATTTGAGTAGATCAAGATTCCAATAACAGCTTTTTGTAAAAACAGAATAAAGGGGTGGGAAAAATTAAAGAATCATATAAAGAATCTTTTCTTGCACATTTATTCATATGACTTGTCTTCAATTATAGTAGGTAACATGATATTTGACTTATGTTTCATCTAATTAGACATGCTTTGAACCAAATTATCTCTGTTCTTAGCAGTTTACTTGTTCCACCTAACTGAGTTTGGTAATATTAAACTAAACAACCCCCTAAAATCACAGGATTGGACTCTTTGTGATTCTGATATGATGACAATCATTCTGGACAAGGGTGGAAATTAAGCTAGCAAAGAAACAAAACTAACAAAACCCAATTCTCAAACATAAAGAAGCATGCCAAATTTTGCATCTTTATAATACCTTGCAGCTTTGGAACGAGGAAGGCGATAATACCCAGCACGGTGACCAAGCTCTTCAACAGAAGGTTCTGAATCAGCAAGACCAGGAAAACTGAACCTTTTCTCCACAAGGTTCCCAGAGATACCACGAGGTTCACTCACCTGTGTGTTAACGGAATCTTTTGGGAACAGGTTGAGCGCTCTAATGAGCTTTTCTGCTTCAAGTTTTGGGAGGATTTCAGTTGAAGAAAGTGGAAGGTCATCATTGCTGGTGGGAAAAGATGCAGAGCAGAAAGGTGATGATGAAATGAAGCAGAGCAAGATGAAAAGAGACAGAGACATGGTGTTGAGGAATCTTGACGGTGATGATGCCATGTGTTTTGTATTCGCTGAAAATGCGTGGCAATGGCTGTGAATTTATAGTGCTCGCTCGCTGCTACCTATGCTATGCGAACTGCTAAGTCTAATGGAAAAAGGTTGAGTGTTACGGGGTTAACTGTTTCAAGCAATTTTGAGGTTGCTTTTTAAGAAAAAATGACATCATTATTTAATAGATCGAAAATTGATTTATGAAAAAAAAAATTAGTATACATTAGAGTATTAAGTACAGATTAGCATCTTTTTACATGATGATACAATTTCAATAAGAACTATGTTTGTATAAAAATTTAAATTAATGGCTAAATTGGTGAAATTTAAACATTTTATTTAAGAAAATACGCATATGTGAAGATATCTTTTGATTCACGTATAATGTTTTTATCCCTACAATATAGACAGGCTATTTGATTACTGGAAATAAGGGACAGATGACCAAGTTAGCATGTCTTGCAAGGTTGGCCTTCTCCCTACACGTTCTCCACATTGTATGATGAATGAATAACTGAAAAATAATGAAATGGGTTAAGTCGAATCTTGAGCCATTAGTATGCTAATCTATGATACTTCTCCCTTATATTCTAAGGTTTTGTTGGAATTGGATAAGTATATTATTGCACGCAAGTGCATATACCTCAAACAAAAAGAGAGAAATACCCTTGAAGGGGAATGATAATTCAAGTGGTAAAAGTTGTGTAATATGTAAATGTAGTTACAGTGAAAAATCCCCTACCCAAAAAAATTAGAAAAATTGAAAAAATAAATTGGCCAATAAAAAAAAAAGTGAGAGGAATATCATATAGAAAGCAAGAGAGATTATAAAGTGAAGTGAGGGCGAAGTATGGGTCAATTTGTTTAGTGAACTAGGGTAGTATGCACTAGGAAATTTTCCAAAATGACATTATTATCATTATAATCAAATTCTAGATCTAATTATGGGAAGAACATTTCCATACATACGGCACGTTCACCAGCTTCGATCTAGAATTCCTGTCGAGCATGTCCCATGCTGCGGCTCAGCATTGTTGTGGTTGTAGAATCGATTGTCTATGGGGATGACGAAGTTGAAGGTGGAAACGTCAGCCGAGGCAGAGAAAACTTGACAAGAAGGATTCCGCACGGATGCGCTGGTGGAAAAATCGAGGGGGTTTGCAGAGTGCAGGTCGGAACTGCATGTGATGCGGGGGCGACGTCTTTGGCCTTGTAAGTGGAGGAGGCAAGTGCTTGCTCGGGCACACCTGACTCATCCACACGCCTTCGTCACGAGCTTATTTCCTCGGTGAATATTGAAGTGGCTGGCAACCCAAAGAAACGTGGCATCAGAGCATTTAAAGAGCCTCGTCAAAGCTAGATTGTAGGGATCTTATACCACGATTTTTCAATTTTTATTGAGCCACCAAAGGCAACACTTGAAGTGTGATGCGGGTTAAAATTATGTGTATATAAAATTAAATCTCTTGTTGCAAAACACATACCCCGTAAGTCATTATGTCAAGTTGTCAATTAATGAATACAAATAGTTTATCTCATGTCGAGCAAAGCTATTTGGCACGATAAAATTATAGGTGAAACTCGCGAAATGAATCTGATGGATTTAGTTAAATTTAATATGGTAAAGAGAGAGAAAATTGGAGAACATAATGGGAAAGGTTAACATATAATCGATTCACGTATTTCACGTAGGATCTCTATCATGCCATATATCATTTTCCTTAACATATTATGTCAAGTTGTCAATAAATAAAACTCAAAAGTTTGATCGAGTGAAGGAAAAATAAGATCTCACATCTGACATGTTCTTCGGTGCCCGATTCTCTTTTTGGTATAAGATAAATGTAAATATTAAGTGCCATTTAATTCCATAGGTTTTCCTATATTGAATTAGGGCATTGTCACCATACCCCTAGAATTTTATATAAACAAATTGGCAGCAATTGTCTGTTAAATGAAAATATAATCTTAAATAAGGTTTGAGGCCAATATGCAAAATTGTTACTACAAAAGATGCAATTATGGTATACTTATTTTGGTTTTAAAACACTTCACGTCTGCGTGTTCTGTATTTGTGAAGCTTATGAATGAGTTGGTAAGTGTTGCTTGTAAGATATGATAGTGGTGCCTTAAATACATATACACGCATTTTTGACTAAGATCTAAACAAAGAAAACCCAAGGGTATGTTAAACTTTTTCATGAAATTCCCTCCACTCCTCTGTTTTTATTGCTATATACATTTTCAGTTAAGGTGTTATGAGTGGCGTACAAGTGTTATTCATGCATCCGTGTCTATCAATTTATCAAATGTGCTAAGAACCTTGTTTAGAAATAAAAACAAAACAAATTTCTTTTCGTATTCCAATCAATACGTGGTCGGTTCAAGTAATACCGGTGTGGATGTTCGGATTGTTTCATTAGTTTTCCTCTTCTTCATACAAAGTAATAGAGATGCACCATTTAAGGACATTTCTTAGCATCATAGCATATCATATTTGGGATAAAGTTGGAAGCTAACATGAAAATAAGTTTCATGCCAACAGATCCAACACATTCCCTTTACATTTGTTACATTGGAATATGCATTAATTGGTATGGATATTGTGGTAGCATTATTACTCAAGGGTATATCACAAACAAAGACAGATTGGTTGTCGGGTCAGAATCACAAACCAAATACAGAAAATAGTTGCCGTAATTGAGCAGCCATAACTCATAAGTGGTCTACCTTAACAATAGTTTGTGATCATGTGACGATGAGATGAGAGTGATGTTAATTAATCTTTGCGATATGACCTTGTTGGACCCTACTATGCCTTGTTGTCAATTGGTTATGAATCAATTACTGTGACTACAATTATAGGGTATTGAATCAAGTTTGATTGCCTTGTGAGTTTGTTAAAATAATGGCTTCCCATTTTAACCTTTGGTCCAATTAATTCAGAACAGAATCGATTATAAGCATAAGAATTTTCGTTTTTGGTAATCATGCTAGACTTTGGGTTGGAGAATTATGCTTGTTTTAGATTTCATTATTTATTATAGAGGAAGAAAAGTTTGATTCATATAAGGAGCCTATTATAAATGATATGTAGTATATTATTCCATTCGTTTCTTTTTAACCGTTCATATAGAATTTTTTTTTTATATTTATCCACTTAAAATTTCAAAAGAGCATCAATTATTTTTCCAATATTAAAAGCACATTAATTGATCATTTTTCAAGAAGAATAAGTAAGGAGATATAAGAATGCAGTAGAAAAACAAATACAATGAGTAGATATTTTTCTTACAATCTTAATTACATTTTTTAATATGTGTGTTTTATTAGTAGTAAAAAGGTAGTTCACGAGTAAACCGGTTCTTAACATGAATCACCATAGAATTGCTCTTTAGGTATTCTAGAAGGATATTAATACATGAACTTTAACCTTTAACAACATATTTTCAATATAAGTGTTCAACTACAATTTTCAACATCGCTAAATACAAAGAGTTTTAAACAGGAAAACCCCACAAAAATAAATATGCAATTTTGTAGTGATCTCTTAAATCGTTAGAAAAGTTTTTAAAAAATAGTAAAAATGTTTAGCGAGGGTTTCGAAATCCCCCCACAAAATAAACACATAAAATTGGGGTAGTTTCTGGAAACCTATAGAAAACGTTTTTTTTTTTCCAGCTGCTATGCACATCAGTGTGTGTCAATTTGTGTTGCAGAAATGGGTATGTCCATGAAATATTATCCTACCATTAAGACTTAACTTGCTGACTAATTTAATTAATTGAATATCCCATACGTCTCGACGGATAAAAGGGCTCGTGAAATGCCTCTTTATATGTAAGAAAAAAAATAAAATAATCTAATTTTATATATTTCCTTAATTAGTTAAAGTTATGAGTTCCGTATTAGTATAAATAAAAGGTCAATATCAATCTAATTTTACAAAACATCCTTCACATCAAATCAACATTAATTACCGTAAAAAAATCAACATCAATTCTAGTTAATTTAGTATTGAAATAGATTGATGAAACATCGAAACTAACACAATCCACTATTAAACACTTACTTTTATAGCAATTTTTTACTGAGTAAAAAATTTCACAAAAATGTGGTGTGCCATGAGAATTTACACTATTTTAATATTTGTGTATCAAGACTACTGATTTAGTGTCTAGCCTCTCTTTTCTGCCTCAACCTAAGTCTCTACAATTTCAACATAACCCATGCAACACTTGTAATTAATTAGATCAAAATCAATAAACAAATAATAAAAGCCCACAACTTGCCCAAAAAAAAAGTCCACAACTTGAGGTCATCAAAACTTTAAGACAATATTTTAAATGAGTTTTTTTTGGTCAAAATATTATATGAAGTCTTAAGCTTTCATGATTGTCATCACTTTTTGGTCTCTTTACATCCCAAAATAAAAATTATGGTTCCGTATTTGTTTGGGTAATGAGGGCCCAACCCAGTGAGCGTGATATTTGGGCCTCATATCTTTAACACATTTCTAGATATCTATCTTTGACCAAATAACACTTGTATTTTTTTTATTTCTATTTAGTCAGGTGATTCAGTCTCATAGGTGTTGCGTTACGGGGAACTATGCTGAATTTTGGTCAAATTTACCTCTAACTCAATTATTCATTGTGGTATTTATATGTTAACTTTCATAACTGATCTCCGTGGTCTGAATTTGAAATAGTATCATTAGGCCATGAGAATCATGTGGCCCTGCAACTTTACAATCAATTTATGCAATGAAAATTGTTCTTATTCATACAGCATTTTACCCATCTACTTTTAAATAATCTCATTTTCCATCTCACCATTAAAATTATGTCATATTAATTAAAAATTCATTTGGAAAAAGGTTATAAATATTTTATTCATCTATTTTTTAATTTACATATCATAAACTCTTTTTTATACGTGACACAAGACATCATTTGGAGATGAAAAATCTTGAATTTCGATATCTTTTTCAATGACCAATAGTGGAAAATACTGGTTTTGTCTAAGGTGAACTACAAATTAAGTAGTGCACCGTGTACCACCAACTTCTGGCCAATAAGATCGCGTCAAGTGTCCAGGTAAGTGACCGGTAACCGGTTCTACGGGTTATTTTATTTTTATAATTTATTATAATTTTAATTTATTAATTACTATAAACCCCTTTCTCTCTGTTAATCTTCTTTTTATAATTCATTTTCACCTTTTTTTTAAAGGGGTAAAAATGTAATTAATTAATTATTATTATTTTGAATTTTTTTAAATATCAGGTAAAAAACCTGTTGTAGCAGGTCATTTAGAGTGGTGCACGATGCACCACTTAAGGTGCAAGTGCACCCTAGAAGCCACCGAAAATACTAATGATTTATGTACACTGAGACAGTGGTGATGCTAGCAACACTTGCGGTTTATGATAGTTTTTTAGTACCACAAATTACACTGCAGTTTTTTTAACTTTTCAGTTTGCGTAGCAGTTAAAAATCGACACAAATATATATGTAACCGAACTATTTTCCTGTACAGTATCTACATAATAACTCCGGAATGGGATAATTTTCATATTTTACTAACGCACAACGGTTGAAAACCATTATCTAAAAGCAAAGGAACACATTGAGCCTTTGCTTTTATATTTTACCAAACAAGTTTTGTTTAAAAAATAAAAGGTAAAAACTTGCAGCCACCCAAATCGAATCCTAACCTTTTCAAATTTCTTAATTAATGCTCACCCTTAAATTATTTGTCAGAAAATTAGACTTATTTGTTTTTCAGTCAAGGACGTTTCCCTTGCAACTAATTATTAAAAAATAATCCCTTAACAAAACCCACCATGCATTGTAACGTAAGCTTGTTTCTCATTTGCTTCTTGACCTAATTTGTATCATAACATACAAAAAAAAATCATTACAAGATATAATCCTTATCTTGTCGCCTTTGGATATCATCTTATCATTGTGGAAATTGAAAACGAAGTCAGATCTACGGAAGGCCAAAATGATTATGGTGATGCTCAATTGATAAGTTTATGAATAAAAAGGCTCTATTAATTGGTGCAAGTTGAGGATATATATGCATCGTCACTTAGCGTAACCTAATCATCCTTGAGATATAATTAATATATTTGTCTATAATTGAACTTTTCGGTACTTAGCCGAGAATCCGATAAATGATTAACTCTCTCAAATCATAATAAGTGGTGAGCATGTTGAACGCCATTAAGCTCCACATGGCGTTTGAAACTATTTGTACCTCTTGGTATCTACATTCGCTCATACTTAGAGCTAAGAGACTATTGTTTCTGTACTCAGCAAATAATATCTAATCTGGTCAAGTTGTTCCACTGCGAAGATCCAATCCCACCATTCCCCAGTAGACGCCCTAGATCAAGGCCCACCGAGCAATTTGCAGACGCACTTAAGCAAACTGAACCCACTCATCGTGACCGATCACATTCGACATCCGACCATATCTCCCTCAAATCGGTTGCTCCCTGAGTCGGCTACCTGCATCCACCAGAAATAATGGTTGTGTCCGACATCTAACCACTTATATCTGCCTCAAACCGAATGCCTTCTTAAGGTTGTCTGCTTGACCGAGGGCACAACTTAACGCGTCTCCATCCACCACATCTCATCCCAAAGTCAGCAACTCTCTGATCAAGGAACGAGCGCGACGCTGAAAGTCTCTACTGCACTACGCAAACACGCCCCACCAGTTCGATTAAACGTTGTGTTAGAAGATCTAAGGACTCTCCTTCTTAGCCGTACCTCATACTCATCATGACACCCCGACCTCAGTTCCTTCAAAACTCAACCCTATAAAAAGCGGGTCTCACATTGCATAAGGTACACACACATTTTCCATCACTCACTCTCCACTTCTCCCCTATATTATGACGTGGGCGTTGGAATATCATTGCAGGTCCCCCACTGGCGTGACTCAACGACGGCAGAGTTCGCATTCGCTCGGAGAAGCACCATGCTGACTTGAAGCTTCATCGTGCCCCCGACCCATCAAACTCTTTTGAGTGATTTGGTATCACTAATCAATTTGAAAAATGATTTTAAGATGGGTATGATTCGTGGATATATAAATCAAAACTAGATTTTATTTATTGGGAAAAATTAGGAGTTTAATATCTTTATATAAAGTAAAATATATATCTCAATGTCCAACATTGTAAAAAACCTGAATTTGAGCCTGTCGAGTCTTTCCATTTACACAAGAACAAAGTACTTCACCATATCTCGAAAGCTAATTAATGTGGGAGTCAATTCTACGATGTTTGCGGGTTGGGATATTTGAAAAGCATACCACATGGTCCCTAACTCTATTCACAAGAAATGCTCCAATATAGATTGAAATTTCATTATCTCATCTCACTATTTGCATGGTTGTAAATTTAATTTGATAGCACAGAATGACAGAATAACGTTGTGCGAAAACTTTTGCTAAAGCTTCTTGTTTTCTGGCCAACAGGATACCGCACTAAATCCCATAGGCCCCACTCAATTACAATGATCCAACAAACACGGCCGCGGTGGACCGAGCAGCCAAGAAACGAAATGGAGGAGGAGAGTGTGGTGGAGGAGAGCGAAAATTGAAGGTAGGGTTTCTCACTAAGAAAAGAATGAAAACCCGTGTAATGAAAATGGGTGAAGGTCTCACCAGCGTGATAAAAGTGTTGTAAACGCTCTAACATCAGTTCACCTTGCCGTCAGTTAAAATTAGGCTAACGTCAGTTAAAATTGTAACCAGTCATCGTATTAATTTAATTTAAAATCCCTTATCCTGCTAGTCACAATAAAAACGCCACAAAATACTTTTTTCTTAGTGTCGCCCGTTTTAACCGGCGGTAAACTTTAACCTAAGAACAATTATCATCAAGCTAATCCTCCGATGCTAACCCTCTGCTTTCTTGTAGTGCTCAAATTGATTCTTAAACTTTTAATTAAACTTTCACTTGTGATCAATTATAGAGTGGTCCCATATTATAGTGAGTTTAAGACTAGCTCCGATAACATCTTTAAGTAAAAAAATTGACTGTTATGGAAAAAAATTGCAAATATGATTTTGAATTAACTTTTTTCTTTTATAAAATAACCAGAAATGGTGTGATGGCTCCTAGTAAATTACACACACCATGGTCTAGATACAGCAATCAGTATTTACAAAAATGGAATACCTATTCGTGAATGGAAAAGGATTGACAATTGTCTGGCACCAAATACCAATAATGGAATTCATTAATACACAACTATGTGTTAACTTGCTCTCTTTATTTTGATTATTAATATATGCTGGCCACTTAGTTTAAAAAAATATATAAATATATATGCTGGCCACTCTATCCTCTTTCTATATTTGGAAATGGATTTGTCTATTCCAAATTGCAGGATGCACTCCTAGAATCATAACCTTTACTCAAAACTAATAGTTTTTTTATAAGCACTTAAACCCTCATCTCCTTTAATAACTGTCATTTTAAGGTTTTATACATATATTATTAAGGAATTGTATTAATGTTCTTGTCTCTATCAAAATTACTACCTAACTTACTAACATACCCTTTATCTTTCTTCTCAATTTTAACTCTTTAATTTCCCATCACTATTTATTTAAGGATAGAATTGGTAAAATATAATTAATGTTCCCTTGAAACTTTGTAAAATGACTTATAATTAAGAAAAAAAATAAAATAAAAAAGTATCAGTTATATAAGAACGGAGGGAGTAGTTGATATTGTAATTAAATGCACACAATTCATCATCCCTTATGAGATTGTTAAAATTAAAAATTCTGATTTAATTACGATTCATGTCTAATCCAGCTGATAGATACCCGGACTATTTAAACATTTAGTTATAAGTTTAGTATTTAGTGAGTGTATGAAAAATAATTTATTTAAAGAAACTTTGACCGTAGTGAGTAAAAAGGTCTTATACGGGTGTTATTACCATTTGTATATTAACCACATGGACAATGATGTAAGAAAAATCGAAAAGAGCCCCCTTTTTTCTTAGTTTTGTTTTTTTCATTGGTTTGCAAAGAAAAAAAAGTTGTGGGCCTCACATAATTTTTTTCTCCTCTATTATATTATTTTCTCCCTTGACCCATACACATAAATAATCCACCCAGAACCCTCTGGTGATTAATTTTTTGTTCCCAAATTCCCCAATACAAAACGTAGTGTTTGAGTTGCTTCTTAACCCTTTTTGTATTAGCCAATAATAATTGCTTTGCCATTAGTTGGTTCCTTGCACAACAGAAAAGCTTGAGGTCAATTCTTGTCTCTTAATGAAAAATGCTCACTTCGTGCGGTAAAAATTATAGAAGAAGAGAAGTGCTAGTGACACTTTATTTTTAAAATTCATATATGGGATTTAATTAATTATATGAGACCCAACTCTCAATTGAGTGAAATTTACATAAATTTGAACTAATTAAAGAAAAATATTAAAAAAAATACGAGCACTTCTAATTAAAAAAAGTACACTTGCTTTGAACAATTAGACCGTGACCTCAATAATATTCCAAAATTGGCAATTACATGGCAGTTTGTCAACGTCCTTTATTCATCTAATGGTAGTTGGTCAATTCTTAGGGTATTGGGATCTACATTTAACTTAATCAAAATCAATTTTACCTACACATAGGTTACTCCTAATAGTTTCTCATCCGCCACTTCACTCAAAATTGATTTTGCCTCGATGTTCAACAGAGTGCGTTTATTTTAACGTTTTCACCAGTTAACACGAGTTCAAATGCAAAAAAACAGTTTTGGATGCATCTAATGTGTTTTTACTGAATAGAACTAGGCTTTTGGATTAATTAAATGTGCTTTCGTAATATATGCTTGTTTGAAAATCTTTCAACCGTTGATTTTAAAGCTAAAACTAACAATAAGGTTGTTGTGCACTCAATGAGTATAGATCCTAGAGAGATAGAAAAAAAAAAATGCGATGCGATCGTATAAAGAGGAAAAAAGGGGTCCTTAAAGCGTATGCGCTGCTTGGTGGTACATATTTCATTACTGTAAAATTAATTATGGTAGAATCTTTTATAAATAAGTTTTTAGTGTCAAAATTGATTCTCAAACAAAATAAGCTCAAGCATGCTATACTTCCAACAACCATGAGACTTTAAAAAATTTTAAAATATTGCAGTCACATAACCTCCGCATTTTGCTAACTACCACTAGAAAAGTTTCACAAAACCACCATAAATTGTATTATCTTAAAGTTGTTGAGATTTGATATTCATGCTTTCTATAATAAAAAAAAAGACGAAAGGGAAATTAGAAATAATACCCACAAGTTTATATACACATTAAAAGTTTATGCATATGACTTTAAAAAAAAAGTTTATGCATATGATATTATAGAAAAAAAAAAAAAGAGTTTCCGAGGACCTGAATTGCCGACGGTCGTTTATTTAAAGACGTTATTGCAGTTATTGAATATGAGCCATTAGATTAATATTGGATTATTCATATTTAAACTCGTTAAATAAGATATAAATATATGTTAAAAACATGATTTGTTCGATTAAGATCGGATAACATGCATTTGTGATTACAGATTGTGTTCACTGTTTTGTGTTGACAATCTAGATAACCTTCATCGTTAGCTATGGCGCTATGCTGGAACTAGAGCCTCCCAAATCCAAACTATTTTTACAGCCAGTGTTCAAAAATAGATTTCAATTTTGCATCAACTAAAATTTCGTCAATGGCATAACATCCTTAATACTACAGTTGCAAGAAAATATTCAAAAAAAATTAAGTACCATAAGAAAATTGTCATTCATGAAGCTATCCCTTCCCATCTTATTTCCCAAATAAAACTATGAGATTCACAAGTTCCGCATGATTTTCTCTTACAACATAAGTACCTTGTCCTGGTGTTCTATGACATTATTTAAAGATTTGGTATGACAAACCATACATATCTGAAGTTATCTCTGCCATCTTTGTCACATTTTTAAGGTAATAAAAGAAACCAGTAGGGTGTCTTTCCTAATTCCTCCTTCATATTTTTCCATCCCAATTGGTGCAGTGTGTGATAAACATTTATTAACTTGAAAAGGAAGTTCCTTCTCTAGAAGTAATGAAAAGATAAAAAGGCCCACACCACAAATTAAACTATTCCCCCTTCTTGTTTATTATCACAAACTGATAAACATTTGTTTCTGTTATAATTCCCCAATCAAGCAAGTTATTACTTCTTTTGTACCCTGTGGGGCCTCCAAATTTCTCTATATATCTATTGTGTAGTCATAGTCTTTCATGAGCACCAATTGTGTGCCTCAAATCTTTTGTAACACCCTGCATTTTAGCAGAGTCACTCTGGTTACTAGTTACTAGCACTACAACAATGCCATCCTCACTTTCCTCTTTTTCCCAAATGGTTCCTCTCTTTTCTCTTTTATTCTCATTCATTGTTCATTGTACTCATGGTCAGGGTCCACCTTCCCCAGGGTACTACCCTAGTTCCAAAATCAGCACTGTTAGCTTTGATCAAGGTTTTAGAAACCTCTGGGGACCTCAGCATCAGAACCTAGGCCAGGGCTTACTAACAATCTGGCTCGATTCTACCTCAGGTATGTAAATGTCTCACATAAGAGCTCCCAACTTCACTTAATGCATGTTTGGAAATCCTTTCACAATTGATTCTTAAGTCGAAATCAATTCTGACAAGAAGCTTTGCAAGTAACTTTTGAGTGCTAGAATTGATGAGGACCAAAATTAAGTTGATCCAAACATGGAGGAGCAGATTTATATAATAGAGTGGTGCATTTATATCTCATGATTGAAAAAGAAATACTTAACATTTAAATAACGTCATAATATATGATATATCACTGCTGCTTGTATTTGATCATGACATTAACTATTTTGAATCAGTGATTAGAATTCCACCTTTTACATTATGAGCTAGACCCTTCACTTTCAGATGAGTCAAATATGCCTCTTTATTTATTTGTTTATTGAAAACTAAAGTCATGTTTCTTTCACCATTACTACCTGACTGCACTTTTCTGAAACACAGGAAGTGGATTCAAATCACTTCACTCTTATCGATCTGGATACTTTGGTGCTGCGATAAAGCTTCAACCTGGTTATACTGCAGGAGTCATTACATCTCTCTATGTGAGAATTACTCTACTAACTTGAATAATTAATGTTAAAATTTGACTATAACCTTTTCTTTTTGTGTGCTAATCTCCATCCCTTTTCTTTGTTCTTTAACTTTGTAGCTTTCAAACAACCAAGACTACCCAGGAAACCATGATGAGATAGACATTGAGTTCCTCGGTACCACGCCAGATAAGCCATATGTGTTGCAGACAAATGTGTACATCAGAGGAAGTGGAGATGGGAAGATTATAGGAAGAGAGATGAGGTTTCACCTTTGGTTCGATCCAACACAAGATTTTCACAACTATGCCATTCTATGGAAACCTAGTGAGATCATGTAATGTTTTCATGCACTACCATGAACTTGTGATCTTAAATTTCTTGCATTAGTAATAATCTATGTATAATAAGGACCAACAAGTCAACAAATATCTAGGCAAATCATTAATGCTTGGTTATAATATTTATTAAAAGGACCATTTCTATATTCAATAGTGGAATGGAATGTGGTCCCCTTATTATACACTCCTATTGACCTTTTGTAAGTAGAGAAACAAAACTGTGCAAATAGCATCTTTTTGGCCACCCAATGACTCATATTTATTATTAAGAGATTATAAATTGGAGAGTAGTTGCATGTTTGAAAACATTTTTATAATAGATTTTAAAGTCATAATAAATTGTGGGAAAAAGTTGTATGGGTTTCAAAATTGATTTTGAGGAACAAGAAACTGATGCAAATATGTTATAAGCTATTTTGTCATGGGAATTGTTCGATCACTACAAAATCTTGCTTGTGAAATCTAAATTTTCTACGTGCATGCATGGAAATCCATTTGAAAACTACGGTAAAACCAAAATTAGGTTGGACAGAAGTAAAAGTTAAGAAAAATTATTTCTATCTACCATAATACCATGATTTTGACTGTACTGTGGTTTTTGAACGATTTTCCAATATGCATTGGGTTGCTTTTCTAGTTTATCTTACAATGGAAAAAATGTGCAGCTTTTTAGTTGATGATGTCCCTATAAGAAGTTATCCTAGGAAGAGTGATGCTACATTCCCTGCTAGACCAATGTATGTGTACGGATCAATATGGGATGCATCTTCATGGGCTACAGAGGAAGGAAAATACAAAGCTGATTATAAATACCAACCCTTCATTGGCAGATACAGAAACTTCAAACTTCAAGGTTGTACCCAATGGCCAATAGCAGCCTCCACCTCATGTGAGCCACCATCTATCTCACCATCTGGCTATAGCAGCCTGAGCCCTCAACAATTTGCTGCAATGCAATGGGTTCAAAACAACTATTTAGTCTACTACTATTGCCATGATCCTAGGAGGGACCACACACAGATTCCAGAATGTTAAAATTGGGTGTGTTTCTAAGTTACATTTCACACACTTTCATATATTACTAAAACAGGTTGGGTGGTTTTGAGATTGGTTATACCTGCTAGTGCTAAGTTTAAGCAAGAGCAGTAACATCCAAGCCTCCCCACCAGTTTGGGATGTTTTTCTTTTTTTCTTTAATTGTGTTGTGCACCCCAAAAAAGATTGGGATGTTTTTGTTGTTTGTGTAATTGTGTTGGACTATTAATTCAGTCTTATTCCTATTGAAATGAATATGTTTGGTGGATGTTTGAAAAATTTTCTGCAATTAATTTAATTTTGTTCTTTCACAAACTCAGTCGTGGATCCCTCTAGTCTCTTTGTGGTGGTTTCTGACTTTGCACGCGAGGGTGAGCTAGTTGTTCTCGGTGGAGTATAGCAGGATAGGTACTTACATAAGTCACTCCAAAACTCGAATCAATTTAATAGCAGAGAGAGAATTCAAGGTTCAAGTAGAATATAATGAGTAAAGTGAATAATTTTTATGTATTTAAATGACCACACATGTATTTGAAGAGTCTGATATGAAATATAAATGAAGTACTTAACCTTAGTGAAGTTATCGTGAATGAACTTCCGAGTCCAGATTATGTTTTTAGTGGTGCCGGTTATGTTTTTGCTCATCTGACTTATTGAACCATAAGGTCTTGCTTTGGTCGTCCTGGTCGGCTAACACAGTATTCACTTGGCTATGAATTCTTTGGGTCGTCCAGGACGATATTAGACCCTGTAGTCATTTGGGCATTTTAAAGATTCAATGAAAATAGAAGGGGGTTGAAACATACTATTGGATATTTTCTAATGCTGGTTTAGGTATTAGAACTGAGAAAAGGGACCTTGTTCCCTTGTAAGCAAGCCGTTTGATGGAACTTTCTGATGGACTTTTGTTGCTGATTGGGCCACCAAATAAATTAATTATTCAACCTGTGATTCTGCTACTGTCGGTAGCCCTTGCCAAGGACTGTTCATGACTTTGCATCATACCAACAACAATATGATATAAGAAAATGGGCTATCCATATCCTAATATTATGTGTATATTTTTCCAATATCTGGAACACTTGGATAAGTAGAAGGCATGTCTATGATTTTCTATAACAAGGATATGAAAAATTATTGATGAATTGATAAAGCACAGTTTGTGATTGTTATTGCAGAAAAGTACCACAATTAAATCGTGTGATTTGAGTTGTCGTAAGTTATGCCATATGATTGTTTAATTGGTATATATTTGATTTTTTTTAAGTAAGTAAGGTTTTAAATTTTAGTTTTGTGTAAAAACTCTGTTGGGAGAGTTAAACTCACAAGAATGTAAATATTTTGAGTTCGAATTAGATCGATGCACGTGGTCAAACAAAAGCTGTGGTGTTTAACTAGGAAGAACATGAAAGACAGGACATGACTTACCAATAGAGCCAGAAAGGGCAAATAATAGATGGTAAGCAAAGATGCTTCACTATGTTCCTGCTAGGCCCTAAAGATGCCTTCTCAGCCATCGAGTTATTGAATATTATCTTACTTCATGCATGATTTACATCTAATAAGCCTTAGACTCTTAGATGAAGGCTATAATTAAATCATGTGAACTAATTTTCTGCTCCTTAAATCACATCTCAATTACTAGCACAGTTTCTTACTTTGAATTTCTATTTGATCTTGTGAATGACCAAAACTTTTCACTGTCGTTCCATTTGTCTGGTTGTGGCATTGTCAATGTCACATGAATGAATTTAGGATTCGAATAAGCCCGTGGGGGGAGAGCTATGCATCATTTCAAACAATTTTTTATAACCTAAAGAAATTGAGTTAATACTCATGCACATTGTTAGTGTAAAAAAACTTTACACATGCTTAAATTTTTGTCACTAATTAATTATGAAAATTAAATTATGATGTGGTAAATTTATGAGTTATAATTAATTAGCTATATAAAAAAATTTACACTGACTGATAGTACATTACAACGCACGCATGAGTATTAAACTCAAATGAATTTTATTAAAGAAGAGAATATATTTGAGTATAAGATGCACCCAAAATTGTACAAATAATGAAGTTATAAGGGTTTTTTTAAAATGGGTGACTAAACAAGTGACCCAAAGATGGGTAAGTATGTTTTACCAGTTTGTGGCCATAGAATCTGCCACTTTATTTTCATATGGTCTGGATCCTTGACCGGTGACCGGTGACAGCAGTTGCATATCAGTACTAGAGTGAGCTCAATTGTAGTGGAACCCTTTTTCTTATTGTTCGGCCGTGAGCTCAATTTGTGACCCGCGTCTCTTTTTTAAAGTGGGCTGAATACTGGGCTATTAAGGAACCAAATTTTAAGGGAAATGGGCCAATAAAATCACAAAATAAAGAAAGGTCAAGGGCAACGAAAAAGAAAAAAAAACTAACCCCATGAATATATCCATTGGGTTTATTTAACTAGATTATGTACCTAACATAGTGTTATTTAACTAAATTATGTACTTAACATAGGTCTAATTTAATTTTATCTTTCAACCCATGAACTAGGGTTAGCTTATCTTAGCACCCACTTGAACTAGGGTTTGTTTTTTGTAATGATCCACTAGAAATATGATTAGCTTATCTTAGCACCCACTTGGACTAAAGTTAGTTTTTTTTTCAAATGACACACTCGAACTAGTGTTAGCTTATCTTAGTACTCACTTGGAATAGGGTTACTTTTTCCTAATAACCCACTTGAACTAGGGCTAGCGTAATGAATGACCCACTTGAACTATGCTTAGCTTTTTCTAAAGACTCACTTGAACTAGGGTTAGTTTTATCTAATGAACTCGAACTAGGGTTTGCTTATCTTAGCACCTACTTAGACTACAATTACTTTTTCCTAATGACCCTCGTGAACTAGGGTTAGCGAAATGAATGACCCACTTGAACTAAGGTTAGCTTTTTCTAATGACCCACTTGAACTAGGGTTAGCTTACATAGAACCCACTTGGACTAGGGTTAACTTTATGAAAGGCCCACTTGAATTAGGGTTAATTTTATCTTATGACCCACTCGAACTAGGGTTAGCTTATCTTAGCACCCACTTGGACTATGGCTACTTTTTCATAATGACCCACTTGAACTAGGGCTAATGTAATGAATAACCCACTTGAACTAGGGCTAGCATAACGAATAACCCACTCGAACTAGGGTTAATTTATCTTAGCACCCACTTGGAGTAGGTTTAGCTTTATGAATAACCCATTTGAACTAGAGTTAGCTTTATCTAATGACCTGGTCAAACTAGGGTTAGCTTATCTTAGCACCTATTTGGACTAGGGTTACTGTTTCCTATTGACCCACTTCAACTAGGACTTGCTTAATGAATAACCCACTTGAACTATGGTTAGCTTTTTATAAGGACTCACTTGAACTAGGGTTAGTTTTATCTAATGACCCACTCAATTTAGGTTAGCTTATCTTAGCACCCACCTGGACTAGGGTTTGTTTTGTGTAATGACCCACTTGAACTTGGATTAGCTTATCTTAGTACTCACTTAAAGCAGGGCTAGCTTAATGAATGACTCATTTGAATTAGGATTAGCGTAATGAATAACCTAATTGGACTAGGGTTAGTTTTTGTAATGACCCACTTGAACTAGATTTAGGTTAATGAATGACCCATTTAACTAGGGTTTGTTTTTTTTAATGTCCCACTTGCACTAAGAGTAGCTTATCTGATGACCCAACTGAATTAATGTTGCTTTTCTAATGACCCACTCGAACTAAGCTTAGCTTTTCTAATAACCTGGTTGAACTTTTCTAATGACGCACTTGATTAGGTGTTAGGTTTTCATGAATAACTTTTAATTAGTTAAATTAAATAAGATACAAATTAATTAAATTAATTGTTAATAGTGGTTCAATATTTTGTCAGTTAAGAAGTGGTGTGCATATTTCTCAAGAGTAGGGTGTGGAGAATCAAGAATGTGTGCATAAAAAAAAGTTGTGGAGAATGTAAAATTATAATTCTGGATAGTGAGGGAAATAAATGTAATTATAAATTAAATTATCTACAATTTTTTTTTACAACTTTATACTAATTTTAAACTACATTCTTCTCTCAACTAAGGCACACCGCACACTAAGCTTATATAAATTAAGTTTGTTCATATGTTCAGAATTATGGTAAATCCAGAACAAAAATAAAGATCAATAGAGATTCAAATTGTGTAAATTATTAGAGAGATAGGAAGAGAAAATAGATAAATGATAAGTATGAAATATGATGTGATGTAATTAAAAAAAATAGATAAAGAAAAAAAAGTATCCCAATGTGTCTGTAATACACCAATTATCTCTAACCATCATGCTGTGCAAAGTTGGATTCTGTTTCTCTCTCGGCGTTTGATTCTTCTGACACCCTTACAATACCATACCATATCCGTGACTACACCACTGACACCAACACAATTATCAACTTCTGCACCTCCCACGCTAATCATCATTTCACTCTCCAAATTCCAAACCCAAAGGACTATAATTTATTATTAGGCCCTATTATCAACTCCATCTCTCTACTATTTTTTATTATAACATTTTTCTATTAGTATCTCCACCTTGATCCAGCCTGCCAAAAATATACTATATTGTTTATTTGGGATTAGGATGTTAATAAGTACATGCGAGCATAAATAGTATATATCGACCACCCACACCGTATCTTAAAACTCGTATTTGTATCCGCTCAATATTCATATGAATATTGAGTTTTAAATGAATTTTAGAATATCCATAAATAATTATAGACATATATAAATTCACAAATATTTATTAAAATATATAAAATATTAAAAATTAAATTCAATATTAGACTCACGGTCTAAGGTTAATGTGAAAGTGAATATTTATTTTTTTCCCGTTTTACCATTATCATTGTACAAGTTTTCTTCAAGAAAAACCACGATCTAAAGCTCAAGCACAATGTCATAATCAAAGGGGGACAATGAAATGTGAAATTCATCTATTCAATAGCGACCAAGGGGGACAATATTGGCACATTTATGAAAGAAGTGTAAAACTAATTAAGACAAATCTTCATCTCAAATCAAAGGTTATGCACAAAAACTTCATTAACACACATTGCTTCAAATTTTATTCTCCACATTTCTGTAAAACAGATTTAATCGTTAATTTATATAATACTCCTCATTTTACTAACTTATTATTCTTCAATGACTTTAAACTTCTCTTATATTTTCATACTAACCTAAATGTCGAAATGACTTTGCGTGTGCATCTCCGTCTTATTAACATCACACCACCGTATCAGAACATCGTCCATGACTATACACCTCCATCGAAAATCAAGAGTTAATACCTATTAAATATGTATGCAAAAAATTAAAAAATGAGAATTTTTTTTTGCCATTTTCGCATGAAAGGATCATCATCCTTTCCTTATACATGTTGCATCCACTTATAGGAATGTCAGAAAATCTTTACTCTAATTTACTTACAGCAAAAATGATTTTACAAAAAAATAAAAAATCCACCTCCATGGAATAAATTCTTGCCATCTCATGAAGAATCTTCCACATATACACAGGAACCAAATCTTAAATAAACAGGTTTTTCTCTTCTATTCTATGTTCCCCCACCATGACTTTACCAGAATTCATTCCCTGATCGATAAAGCCAAAAAAATTGCAGCTGTCATCCATATTATTGCTCCCCAAACAGCACCCATCCACGCTGGCACCAACCACCGGTTCATAATTCATTCGCTTCTCGTCCAATCACAACCCGTCACGTGGCGCTCTTCAATTCGCCATAAACCGTTGTGGACCTCCGGTGGGACCTACCGAGCTTCTGACTCAGACTCAACAACACCTGCCACGTGGCATCGCCTTCCTGGACTTCACTGTTGAAAAGAAGCGCCCGCCTCGTTCGCGGGTCCCACAGGTTCCTCTGAATCGTGGTCAGGTTCGTCGCTGCCACGCGCTCCAGGATCCTGTCCAGTTTCCCCACGTCCTTCTCCGCCACCGTCAGCGATATCTCCGGCCACCGCACCGCGGTGGAAAACGGCAAACGAATCCCGTCCGCGATGACCACCGGCACGCACCCCAGCGCAACCGCCTCAACCAGTCTCGGACTCCACGGGGCCCACCCCAGCGGACACAAACAGAACACCGAACGTGCAATCTCCGACTGGTAACCGGCGAATCTCTGCCTCCGTAGGTAAAACCTCCGGTCACCGTTGAACCGCCGCCATATAGCCGTCCGCACTCGCCTTCACAAAACAAAAAACACGGGTCAATTTGAAAATTTACCCAATTCAATTCACCAAGACACCAACAATTAATAATGATAGCAAATTTTTATTTTTCTCTTCACAATTTCAACTTTTGTGGGGGTAAAAGTTAAAAATCTTTCTATTAATAATGATTATAACTTTGATTAGATACTAACTATTACTATTATAATTAGTTAATGATGCTTTCAAGTTTCGATGATTTGTGGGGTCGTTTTCTTACTTGCTGTAAAATCGACCACTGATATTCTTAGGATGAACCTCCATTTTCCCCCGGAAGAACGCCCAAATATCTCGCCGGCCGTTCACCGGAGCTTTCTCCAGCGTTCTGTTCACACTCTCCGGCGAAATGTACGGCGGAATCACCACATTCTCAACGTCCTGGCACGGATGCTGGTGGACAACGCCGAACGTCTGCAACACGATCGAGTTCTTCAATATTTCTGGAATCCCATCAGCCATCGCCACGTGCTCCTACACAAAACGCAAAACAGAGCAACAAGGAAAAAACCCATTCAGCACAAAAAAAGTTTAATTTTTTACTACATTTAAGAAACGGGCATTTTGGGTTATGGTTGGTGACGCACCATGGTGTGGAAGCATGCGCCGAAGTCGTGGGAAGCGACGAAGACGTGGTCGGAGCCTCTGCTTCGGTTCCAGAATGGGTGCTCGGCGGATATTAGCTGCACCGCCGAGGCGATGAGGGAGCGCGCGTGGCCGATCGCCGGGAAGCCATTCACGGTGCTGAAGTTGCAGGAAACGTAGACGGGGACGAAGAAGAAATCAGCTTCATGTGGGTCGAGCGTTCGAACATTGCTGTTCAACAATGCTCTGTGAATCGCAACCTCTGAGGCGAACAAATGCGTCCTGCACCTCTCATTGGCGAGCCAAACGGTGTTGTATTTCGGAGGAAGATCGTAGATGAAGACCTTCAAATTGTTCAGCACCCCTGTAACCAAATGGGTCATCAAAAAAATGAGAAAGAACCGAGAAAAATGCAAACTTTATCAATCTGAAAATGCTGAAGCATTTGCCTTTACCTGAAGTGTTGGTGGATTCGAAAAGGGTACGAGAGGGAAGAACGTTGGATTTGGAGTTCGAGATTGGTGGGGGGGTGTTGGGGTCGTTGCTGATGAGAAAAGAGGTGAAGAAATAGAGTGAAAGAGAGAGCCAGAGAATCCATTTGTAATATGAGTAGAAGCAGCAGGTTCTGTTGTCTTGTTGAGGTTTGATGCCATTTTTTTGCAGGAGCTTCATCCTGAGATAGAAGCCTCTGTTCTTTGAGGGTCTCTTGTGTTCCGACATTGCATTTAAAATCGAAAGAAAGTGAAAGTGTGTGGGAGTGGTGGTAGTTGAGAGAGAGCTTTCGGATTCTGGTCTGAGAAGAAGTGGAGAGAAAGAAACAGTGATAGGAGAAGAGAAGAGGGTATAAGTTTGTTGGCAAATCGTTTTTGCACGAAGAATAAACAAATTGGGATTTCACTTAACTAATACTCCATGTCGAAACCAAAACAGTTGCAGCAGCATTTGGTAGTTTTCTTATGGGGTTTTGAGTTAAAAATTCCGATTCTTGGAATGGGCATTTAGTATTTTTAAATTAATGTGGGAAAACAGGGTGGGTAGGGTAGAAACTAGAAAGAGTGATGAGGAAGAGAGATTTGGGAACTCACGTGTTGATGGTTCAGAATGTAACTCGGCGTGTGTATCGGTTTCTATGCTGCTTTTGCTCCTCTCAGCCTTTGTCCTCTCAAATAACCGGATTGGGCCAACATTAACAAATTAAATTCTAGTTAAAGTGAACTTAAATCCGGTTTAAGTTAGGATGCGTTCGGTTTCACGTTTGGAGAGGTTAAACGAATTTAAAAATAACTATTTTTCGCTTTTGAAAACATAAATTTTGCCTATAAGTGAATCCAAACAGTATTTTTCAAACATGCATTTAATTTTACAAACTAAATTTTAGTTTTTTTAACGGTGCGTGAAATCATACTATTTGCGTGTTTTATTCCCAAACCAAACATCAACTCAATATAATAGTTATGTTTGAATTTTTTTGTTAAACTGAAGATAAATCTACATTATATTTTATGTGCTAAAATTTCTCTTCACAATTCATGTTAAATTCAACTTATTAAATTGTAATTTCTTAAATGATACTAAAATATACGTGAAATTACCTTAACGTTTGCCCGAAGAATAACATTTTTTTGCTTTGTTATTAGTATTATATATCCTCTTACTCGCTAGTATTATATAAAATTATCTATTGAGATTATAAGAACCATGAGACTGATCACTATGGTTTAGACACAATATAGTTATGTAATGTTTGTGCTATTACTCAATAAGAAGCTTAGTTTCCACTTTTTACAAGTAGAATTTTAACTTTTTTTAATTTGATAAATACCCTTGATTTACACGTAATGGAGTTTTGATAGTTTTAAATCTCACTTTTTCTTTCATCTTATTTTTACTTTTTTTCTCTTTTAACATTTTTATTAGATCACTTGTCATATCATTTATTTTTATTTTTTTTATCTCTCTTTATTTCACAAATGTGAGAATGTATTTAAAGTGTTAAGATAGATAAGATACTAGTTACAGTAAAAGATAAAAACTACACATGAGCCTAATTTTGTTCTTATAATAATAATAATAATGAGAGGAACATGAAACCACGTCCTCAAAGGAAGATAGCACAGCTAATGAGGCTAAATCCAGTGGTTGAAAGCCGTAGATCGCATTTGATGCTGTGCAATTATGAAGGCAGAATAAAACAGAACATGGAGGTCTTTAATTCTCTGCTATTAAAAAAATAACCTTCCCTTTTTCTTTTATCAATAAGTGATAGGTGGATAAGAAGCATAAGATGCTTGCATTTACTACTAGTAGTAGTTCTTATCACATCCAACCCAAGACTAGCAACAATTAATGGCATGAACATGCATAAACAAACAGTTGAAAATATCGAAATGAGATTGGACTTTGGAAAAAAATGGAATAACATTAAAATTTTCAAGGACATAGTAGAAGTTTGACAGTGATGGAGAAAAAACTGAAAATAAACAATAAAATTTGAGAATGAATTAAAGAGAAAGAAATTGTGGTATACAACCTAAAAAAGGTCAAAAAAAAAAAACTGCTAATAGTAAATATACATAAGGAATAAAATCAACAGATATAATATTGTAAAGTTCTCAATACAAATCTACTCACATAACTCACAACAATGGGTATGTGCTCTTTAGAGTTATTTGTTGTAGCTAACCACAGTTCCGAAGAATACTGTATTTCAAATTCTTATGATGTATGATTCAGCTTCATAAATTATGGCAAAGAATAAATATAGTAGCATCGTGGGGGAACATTATTATCTTAATTATTTCTTTCAAACAATATTTTGCATGTTAATCTTCCAAATTCTGCGAATAACCAATGTTTAAAACGAGTGTGGTGGTGCACAATGCTGAATACGGTTGAGAATAATGTGATGCAATGACAATCCACGATGAGAGAAATATTCAAAAAAGACACTCCGACACCTAATTCAATTCAAGATTAGATAGATCGAGAATCAAAGTTAGAAAGTGTAATACAAGAGAAATGAGTTGTTTGTCCTTCCAGTGTGGTAAAACGCATGTTCGGCTTATCTATAGCTGATGCGGTTAACCGTTCGTCATTCAATCATTTAGGTGACATTGAGGTTTTAGCTTTGCTTAGACGGTCTTTGACCATAACTCTAACAATTTATCTTTCTTGTTGAGTCAGTTAGTTAGAAAAGTGGAAGTTTTGTGTTTAGTCATCCAGATTGATCAACTTAATGGTCACAAGTCATGTTGTGATTTGAGTGATGTTGTGGAGTAGTAGATTGAACGGTCATTTGATAACATGTTACCCTTCAATTTGATTATTAGGTACCTTGAAAACTCACATGCCTTAGTGAAGCACACAATTAAATAAGTCCATTTGACAGTTCAATCATTAATCTCTATTGTTGTGGCAGTTGGAGTAGAAGCAATGTCCATTAAATACAGAATTTGTGCATGTCTAATATTCCTCAAAAGGAACTAAGGATCTTTTGATAAAGTAGAAAGTCATATTGCAAATGATGCAATGAATTGAGAAGGAACACAATAAACAAACTAGGAACTGCTATAAAGGATGGACCACTCCAAAGAGGAGTTTGAGTTGGAAAAGGTCCCAATACATTTGTTTATACATTGACCCCACAACACTGCGGTCTGAGCTGTGCGAGCACATGCTGAACCCGAACATGTTATAGTATAAAGATAGAATCTCCCTCCCCAATTATTAGAGGAAAAAGGTCAATGAAAATAGCCTTTGGAAAATGGGAACATGTTCTCATATGTTAATGTGCATGTGGGAAGCCACAAAGCTGAATTCGAATATTGAATTGAATTTAAAGACGCTGGCAAATAAGTGGCAATTAATTAATGGTAATTTCTACCTCACGTACGGAGTAGGTCTCTCCAACAATTTCTTCTCCATACATACTGTTGAGAGATTAAACTCTCAACTAAATGATTATAGAGTCCAACTATCTACTAATTGTGTAGAAACTTGGACGCAAGCATTTGAGTTTGATAACCAATAGAACCATCAAGTCTGTAGCGTAAGAATATATTCAGGTATGTATGCTGTCCATGCAAAGTGGTTGACCCTTCCCAAACTGTTAATCTCTGAGAAATATGTGCACTTTCTTATAAAATGTGAGAATCGTAGGGTCAGACAAACCTGAGAGACAGATAGAGATTTCTCTACTCTCCTAATTTATTTTGGTACGTTATGCGTTGGAAGGAGGTAAGTTGAAGATAAAGGGCATTAGGACACTTGGATAAATCAAACCTCTAAGCATGAAGGGTGTGCAACACAGCAACTTTAAGCTTTGAGCCACAACCAACATTTTCAAAATGAAGTTGAATATATGCCTGTTCAAGGTCTCTTGATTTTTGTTGTTGTGTTAATTGTCGTTGACAACTCCTAAAAAAGAAAAGTATTCGTTCTTGTAATTACAATATTGGAAGTCAACATAATTACTTGGCAATACATATATACACACCTTGTTTTTTGGTGTTAATATAGATAGATACACAGTTGTGCCAACTAAGTTTAAACCAACATTACATTATACATCCTACAATGTTGTTACCCTCATCCTAACTACTGTTAATGTCTCTAACATTTGCTTAACATAGAGATAAGGAACAAAACACCAATTTGCCAATGCCTTTGGCTTATGAAAAATTAAACCTTCATCAATTCAATTTCATAAACCTCTTTCCAAGAGTTAATTAGCCATGGCTACCAGAGGCACCAGCCATGGCCAATCTTCTGATTTTACATTAACCAGAATGAGAGGTAGATGGTTGTCTCTCTATTCAGCATTTTTAATCATGGCAGGGAGTGGAACAATGTACCTGTTTGGAATCTATTCCACAGAGATCGGTCTTAGCCTAGGATATGATCGATCTGAACTCAGCAAATTGACATTTTACAAAGATTTTGGTGCAAACTTTGCTGTGGTTAATGGCCTCTTTGCTGAGATAGCACCATCATGGCTTCTCTTCCTTCTCAGTGCAGGGATGAATTTCTGGGGCTACTTCATGATATGGTTGGCTGTTACACAAAGAATAGCTAAACCTGAGATTTGGCAAATGTGCCTCTACATTTTCATTGGAGCCAATGCCCCTAATTTTTCAGGCACAAGAGCAATTGTCACAAATGTCAGAAACTTCCCTGAGAGCAGAGGTGTTGTTTTAGGTCTCTTGAAAAGCTACATTGGATTAAGCGGACCGATCTTCATGCAAATTCACCTCGCATTATACGGAAACGACTCGAAATCGTTAATCTTGTTCATCGCGTGGTTCCCAGCTCTCCTTAATCTCTTGTTAATGTTTGCTTTTCGAGAAAGGAAGTTTGTGAGGCGGCCTCAGGAGATTAGGGTGTTCTACCATTACCTTTATGTGTCAATTGCCATGGCAGTGTTTGTTATGGCCATGACAATTGTTCAAAAACATCTAAGTTTCCCTCAAGTGGGGTATGCAGGGTGTGCCATGGTGGTTTTTGTGATGCTCTTTGTTCTGCCTCTCTTAATCTCCCTCAGAGAAGAGCATTTTGATTGGACCATAAACAATCCTAATCATTTCAAAAACAACAATGTTGAGGCTAAAGTGAATGATTATAATTATGAACATGGACATGTTCCTAGTAGAACCTCATCAACTTTCAACAGCATATTTGACAAGCCCGCAAGAGGAGAAGATCACACAATTTTACAAGCAATTCTAAGCATGGACATGATGTATTTGTTCATAACAACAGCTTGTGGAATAGGGACAGGGCTAACTGCTATAAACAACTTAGAGCGAATTGGTGAGGCTTTAGGATACCCTTCAGAAACTATAAAAGCATTTGCATCGCTTCTTAACATATGGAACTATGTCGGAAGAGTTTACTCCGGCTTCGTCTCGGAGTATTTGCTTTGCAAATACAAAATTCCGCGTCCGGTGATGTTAACATTCATGTTAGCTTTGTCAAGTGTTGGCTACATTCTCATTGCATTCCCTTTTAGAGGATCCATTTACATAGCGTGTGTAATCATTGGATTCTCATTCGGTTCTCAGCTACCATTAGTGAACACGATCATTTCTGAGCTTTTCGGGCTCAAGCACTACTCAACATTGTTCAATTGTGGTCAATCAGCAAGTCCTCTCGGTGCGTATATCTTGAATGCGAAGATTGTCCAGCCGAATTATCAGAGAATGGTAGAGAGTATGGCTGTGGAAGGTGTTAGTGATGAGAACTTGATATGCTCCGGGGAGATTTGTTTCAAAGACTCTTTCACGGTTTTAGCATCGGTTGCAATTCTTGGAGGTTTTGTTTCTCAGATTTTGATGGAGAGAACCAAGAGGTTTTATGAAGGGGACATCTATAAGAGGTTTAGAGATTCTTCTGAGAATCATACGGAGGAACAAACATCCTCGTCCTCAACTCGGTGAAAGAACCTAGAGGCTCTAGACATCAGTTTGTTAAGAAACCATTTAAGGCAAAAATGTAGATATTCTTTTTTTTTTCTCTCTATTCATGTATGTATATTTTTCTTTTTTGAAGACTTTGGAAGATTTTTCAATGAACAAGAAAAAGGAAATTCATTAATATGACATTAAGTTTACGAATTTTTTTTATATTGGACATTTTTAATTCATCTAGGTGAAATGATTCATATAATAAATAAATATTATCACATTAAAAAAAGGATAACAAGAATATTATTTCATTAGCACGGGATTGTTATAGTTTAAGCAAAGGTCTCGGGTTTGAGTTCTTATGGATGCAACTACCTTAAATATTTGGTAGCGAGAACTGTTCCGCTCATATTGGGTCCAACCTACTCGTTTGAAATTGTGAGGGTAATTAAATAAAAAGAAAATACAATTAATTGAATGGTTAAATAAAGTATAATGCTTTAGTCTGGTAGTAGTAAATTAATAAAAAAATGCAAATAATTAATAACCTTTTTTTTCGAATACATGCAAATAATAACAATTAATAAATTATAAATTTTTTGTGTTAGTTATAAATATGATATTTGCTAGCAACTCTTTTTTGCATTCATTTTTAACACATTTGATTAGTTCACATCCATGTAGGTCTCACCAAATTAAAAGTGAGACTCATATAAATAAGTAGATCCACATGAAATTTAACCAATGTAAGAGAAAGTATTAGAAAAACAGTGCAAAAAAAAAATGTTGCTAGCACTTTTCTATAAATATTATCTTGTGCACAAATGTCATGATGAAGTAAACAATTAGGAGGATCCCTACTTTAGTGTCTGACTTTTTAATTAGTTTTTCACCTGCTATTGTGTGGGAGGATACTCTAGATAAAAAAATAAATTAAATAATTAATTTAGTGGCTTGACCACCCAAAAAGGGAAGGATGGATGGCCCCTAAAACCCTTCCCACCTTGGTAATGAGGCCTGGAGACTATATGTGTAACCCAAATTCCCATTGGGGAGAAATCCTAAAGGCTATTTGTTTTATTGTTTCCCATATAACAATTTCCTTGAAGTCCCTGATAGGAAAAATAACATCTTAGATGTGCTCCAATATCCTTTAGGAACTGGATTTATGTTTTTTCCGGAAAAAAATACCCATTTTCCAATTAGAAGTTATACGGGCTTTATTTTTTGCTGAATCTTCACCCAAGGAAAAAAAGAGGAAAGACAACGTTAAAGGTCCAACTACACCTTTTGACCAAAAACAATAAGGTCCAACTACACCTCGTGTTGTTTTGATCTAATGGGCCGTGGTATAGATTTGTTTGAGATTTTGGAGAAGGCATCAACCAAAAAACAAAATATACTTTGGACAAGTCGTTGGATCCAAAAATGACAGGAACATTAAACTAAAGAAAAACACAACAAAAGAGACCGAACAAATTATTTTTCATCTTTTAAACAAAAAGGTCTTACCAAACGGGTGTCAGTCGTTGTTCCGGTAAAAGAACCAGGGGAGGGGAGGGGAGGGAGGGGATAACCAATGGAAATGGAAACAGAGTAATCGTTTTATTTAGTCAGAGAAAAATGAGAAAGATCTCTATTACATGAGCTCCCTCTAGCTATATATGGAGGGAGAGTCATAAATGACCTTTAAACATCATGAATGGTATTAAAACCTTAGAATACAAATTGCCTGCCACTGGGCCTTGGGACCTTCGACCCAACTCACTAGTCATAGCTCCCCTAGCTCGCCACGCATTATTCTCAGCTTCAGTCGTCAGGTTGCCTCTGTACTGGGCGAAGTGCTCGCCCAGTCCAATCGTAATGGTAAAAATAATTGTTCGAACTCTTAGGTCGAATGTTTGAATCATAGGAGCCGCATTCTTGATGAAATATTGGACTTTCACCACACCCGAGTCTAAATTGTGAGACCAATTTAATATATCGAAAAAAATAATTCTTCAAGCCGCCATGTGACCTTTCTCTCTTGACAAGTGATTACAAATTGTGCAACCATGTGATATGTAACTCATAGTCAATACCACAATTCCACCCATGTTCTTGAGTGAGCAAAAATGCCTTATAGAGAAACTGTGTCCATGTGGGACCTCCTCCTCCTCCTAATTACTTAATTCCAAATATTGATGCTTGATAACAGTGCTAAATGCTAATCCTTTCTTTTTGGCGTTTGTTTAGACAATGATGCACATTCCACTACTCTAATATCAATCTGATTCTCTTGTTTGGTCTTTAATCACTGTCATTGTGATGGACAATATCCACAATAATCAGATTTCACCTGGATTTTTATGCGTCTTTCTTTTTCTAATTTCACCCTTTTACAAAATAAACACAATTGTGTCTCGTGAGGGAGCTTTGCATATAGTCCTCACGGAGGCCAATGCATAAAAAACAATCCCTTTTTGGTTTTTGGGATTATAATTGGAGTATTCAAGATGTTTTGGTGTTGATAAAAAAACTTACCGAGGAGTATTGAAGTTTACCTCTTTTAAAATGAGTCAACTCACTTTTGTAAAAAATTAAGATCAAGATTAGTTGTAATGTTTTTTACCAGGTAAAATAAGTTCACTCAACTTAGAGGAGTCTTACCTACCAGCCTTATATGTAGTTATCACTTGTGAAAATATTGCGAAAAGTGTTTTGGTCTGATTAATTTTTTTAAAACAAAAATCACATAAGTAAGCACAGGGTGTGGCGTAGTGATTGTTTACCTCATCTCTTAATCTGAAGTTAGGTATGCGATTATTGTCTTTAAAAATGAAACATATTTTATAATTAGCCGTTTACTACTTCATGCGATAATCGATTCAATAATCTAATAATTACGACAGGATTTATCGGTAGTTGTAATGTTAAGATCAGAAGATTAGTACTATGAACCAAAAACAAAAAATTGAGAAGATAACTATGACGACAACCCATCAAAATCAAAATTCCTCACATGCGATGCCATGTCTCTGCAGGAGCAAAGCGACAAATGTGACGTCGTTTAGCTCACTTGATGTCCAAAACCGCGTTCAATCCATTCATTTTGTGTCTCTCCATAAGGAAATATGCGTATTTCTACATTTTTGAATTTCGACAACATATCATATTTACGAGTCTGTGATTCTTTTTACTGTTTTCCAATTTTGATTAATCAAGTTAAATTAAATAAACATATGTGTTTCTAAAATATCTCTTGTTTAATACATTTTTATTTAATATCTTCACACGACTAGCCATAAACAATTTAAATAATATATATTTTATTTAACTATATGTGACTAAAAGTTCATAAATTAGTTGATGATTAAAAAGTCAAATTTTAGTTAAAATTTTAAGTTTTAAAGCTAACTTGTTCATTAATTAGAGGCATTGTATTTTAAAGTTCAAATACATGAAATGACATGTTTAATTTATATAACTTTTTCTATCAATTTTAATTTAATTTTACATATAAAATATTTTTTATTTAATCATAATTTTATATTAATTTAACTTTGAATTCTAAGCCATTTTAGTTTGAAAATAAAATAATTCTTAAAATTAAAAAAATTAATTAATTAAAAAAAATTAAAATTAAAAACACTTAAATAGAAATGAAAATTTAAAATAATTTTCATTACATTTTATTTGGGGTTCTACAAATATATATATATATATATATATATATATATATATATATATATATATATATATATATATATAATTGATGCTAGCATGCACATTGAAAATTTATAATAAGATATAAGTTATAAGCTATTCAAATAGCTTGTTTCATAAGCTATAATATCCTTCCTTTCCTTGATAAAAGGCTATTGAAATATTTATTTATGAAACAATTTTGTTTTGGTCAAACAAGCTTATAAATTAATTACATAAGCTATAATCTAGAACAAAAGTTACATGTCAAACATATTAGTATCTACATAACATGATGCTGTGCATAATTTCATTTTTATCTCATTTTGTTATAAACTTTCTGTTGTGTTATAAAATATTTGAGTTTCCATTTTTAAAAAAACGGGATGATTATATCCTTATTGAAAAGATAAATGTGAGGAATTAACATGAGAAGTTACACGAAGAAAGAAAGTATATAAAATATTGGGAGAAGTTATCTAATTAACATGAATTTCGAGTATTGAGTGGATTAGTCTCACATCCGCCGGTGGTGAGATATTTTAGAAAATAAAAAAATAAAATGATTCTTTAAATATAAAGATTCCGGTTTATGAAAGATTAAATTACTACACAAATAAATATGGATTTGAAAATCATTGCAAAATCTAATGTCAACTTTAGTTAAATGGTTCCACAACTTTTGTGCTAACGACCGCTTGGGATTCGAAAGATCTAAAAGAGTTGATATGATTGGATATGGAATTGACGACCCACCTAAATACTTTATTAAGAAGAAAGGGTTGGCTCTAAGCGACCCATTTTTCTAATTAATCATTTTTTCTTCTCATTAATTCTTAGAGTTAATGGAGCCCACGCGCTTTAAACAAAGTTGGAATCCATATATGATTCTCTAGCTAGCGTTCCTCCCGACATGTGTTACCCGTTAATTAAGACCCCATAGTAATCCATTTCCATCTTTAACACCATAACTTCAACCTTATGTGTATTTAATCGCAACTCAATTTACAAATGTTATATGTTCATCTCCTCACATGTCTACAATTGCTCATTGGATTTTAATATGATACTTCTTATTTGAATTTGATTTCTAGGCGGTTTTGAAAATGAGAGATTATTAATGTTCAAAATATTCATGTTGTACTTAATTGTCAAATAGAAACATAGAGTTTTATTTTCACGAAATTGAAGATAGAAAATATTATATGCGTTTACGTAAATATATGTTGAGCACGTAGTTTGTTAGCAGGCTCAAAGTGAAGGCGATAGTCACTTTAAAGTGTTATTGGAGGTTCCATTTGCAATATTATCATTGAAATTTGAGACATTTATGTCTTTGTTATGGTGTGTGTATAAGACTTAAAGTGGATGAGTCAAAAAAAGGGTAGAATGTAACTTTTATTATGCATGAACCCCTTTTTAATACTAAACCTGAGACTAACTGCCCCAAAAGAAATTCGTTAGTTCTTGTCAGTTGTTGTTGTTTTCTATTACGAGACATTGTAGGGTCCCTCTAAAGAAAGTGTTAGAAAGTAAAAGGTAGGTCACTAGATCTCACCGTTGGACCGTGCAGATTGTGTATAGGCAACGCGTTTTTTTATTTCAAGACAAAATTCAATTGTGTTAATTGTTAATTTAAGAGAAGGATTTTTGTTTCGAGATTATATCAAGTTATATAGTATCTTGGTTGGGTTCATGAGAAACACAACAACAGCGATGAGTCAGTTTCTCAATTGGTTGAATAGTTGTATGGTATATGGACCTTGATTGTTTGAAATTAGCACTTTTTGTTTTGGATGCATTGGCATCTATACCTGAAGGAATGGTGGCTTCATAAGGATTGTTCTAAAACCATATCCATCATGGTGAAACTGTTCATGGGATCTTAGAGAACTTCACATGGTTAATTGTGAATAATGGTTTGTAGGGTGGAAATGTCGGTGAAAGGAAAGTTGGAGATGGAGGGAGAGGAGAGGGGGGAAGAGAGAGAGAGAGAGGAGGGTGAAATGTTGGTGAGGTAAAGGTTGGAGATGGAGAGAGAGGGGAAAAGAGAGGGGAAAGGGAGATAGGGGAGGATAGAGTGAGTGAGAGAGGAGAAAGTCTCTCACATAGATTCCACGTAGATGCCACATATGCAACGCTGCTAACTTTTGGACGTCCCTCTAATATAAGAACTTGATTTTCACAATTCAATGACAAATACCGCTCCTTTTAATATAAGGGACCTAAATTGCACAATCAAGATAGAAGTGAGACGAAAATTACAATTATCTCTTTTTTACCCTCAAATTGCTGCTCTTTTATCCCTTGAAGAGCACATCGTGGGAGGTTAAAGATGAAGTCCAACAATGAGTTTTGATAATTTTGAAGATTTTATTTTATCAACACTGAGTTCATATATGGATTGGTCAATAAGGTTGAGCTAATCCAACTTAACCCGTGGTCGAGCTAGTCCAACTTAACCAGTGGTCCAAAATAGTTGGAGGAAAAACGCCATTGCCTACCATAGTCCTACTTGACCAAGGTAAGATTATCTTCTAGGAGGATATATATATATATATATATGTGGTCCTAAAAAAGCTCATCAATTTAAATACTACAAAAGGTTTCTTTCTCATTGCATATATGTGTAATTAATAAAAAGAATTACTTAACAGTTAATGTCCAACTTGATTTTAGATTCGATTCATGATCATATTTATAATGGATGAAACTCTTTCAACTAATGCGTTAGCCACGAGTAGTTTCAAAGCTAATTTTTAAAATAAAATTAAACAAAAACATATTAAATGCATATAATGGATATATAAAATATGGGATAAAATTTTGATTTATAGTCATTACGAAATTAACTTTTTTTTCTAAAAAACAGAAACAATTTTATTAGACAAGTAGTCAACTTGAGATATATCCCTCTCAATTACTTCATCCTATTTGAATTAGAATTGATTATATAAAACAAGGAGAGGTGGAAGAGAGAAGAATCGTTCCTGCACAAAATTGACAGAGACAACAAAACATTGACTTTGGAATGGTCTCACATAACTTTGTTCAAATAGATTTGGGAGAAACGAAGCATGACCGAGCCCCTATGACGTGACCACCGCATATGAAATCAGAGTGCCACCAATGGGGTTGCACCACCGAGTCGACATGCCAGCCTTTCCCCTTAACTCAGGTAAAACCAAGATCAACCATTTCAGTAACCGTGCAAATCCTCATCCAAATCTCGAGCTAAAAGCCCAAAGTAGTCAAGCGTCCCTAAACCAACATCTTCTACGCCAACAACCTATGTCCCTTTCGCCGAACCAGAACCCCAAGTCCTTCTTCGTGACCACCATTGCTAGAACAAAACCATTGCACCGTGTCGTCATTGTCGTTTCGTGCTCCCTCACCTCTGTTTGACCTCGTCAGAACCACTAAGCCAATGCTCTTGCAACCATTGTCCCATTGTCCCATTGTCCCTGTCTCTCTCGACCCCACTCTCTCATCTCTCACGTTTCTTCTTTGAGTAGTCGTTTTTTGATTTAGGGGAAGGGGAGGTCTGCTCAATTTTTTTGAGTGAGGATTAGGTCACCGGTGGCAAGGGAAGAAGACACCGCCAAAATCCACAACGGCGAACGACCCTTGACATTGTAGAGAAGGGAGTGATGGTCCTAGTGCTATCAGGGTTATCGAGGCATTTAAGTCATTTCATGCTTTATACTCAACCATTCAAAATTATGATATAAAATCAATGGTGAATTTTACCCATATATTGGTACATGTCTTAAAAACATATGCATGTTAGACGCCTTTTATTTATTAGCAACAAAGAATAAAAAAAACATATGAAAGACCCAAAAATATCTATGTTTTCGTGTTCTTCTTCTTTTCCAAACTAATAACAAAACAAATGACATGGAGATGGAGTAAATATGACTCCTAAGATATTGATGAATTATCCACTTGCCTCTCACGTGTTTGTGTCTTTGCAATGAACTTCTTATCCGTGCCTGAACAACATCGATCGATGATACCATATTTGGCCGACAAATTAAACTAAAGTATTGCTAATTAAGCATATAATCTCAATTTGCAATCTGAATTAATGTGCCAAACTCTCATCGTATTTTTCTTTTTAGATTCCCATATTTGGAAGCATATTGGAATACTTTGTAGGCTTATGAAGGCTTCAATCTCATCAGTTCCATTACAAGCCTGCACTCCAAATTGCCAACCGAATCATAACCTTTTCTATATATTGAAGTATACAATAGAATTTGTTACTTGTTGAATCAATATATTTGGATTAATTAATAATTAACGGTAATGTGGGACCAGGTTGGAGCTAATGCTTGTGAAACTATATAATTAATTAGCGTATTAAAATATTCACAGAAGAAATTGTTTTAATACTAATGGAGATAAGGTTAATTATATTGTGTATATTAATGCTGTCCCTCTCTTTAATTTCTTTATAGTGGGATGACTTTCATAAAGGTCATACTACAAACTAGATATGAGGTCTCAATTTTTTATGGAACATGGCTTGCCGTTTGGTTATTGGGTTGATTAATAATCATATTTGCTAGTATCATGCTATGTGTCTATCACTATTTAAATTATGGCTTCATAACATGCCTAAGACATACAATTATTTGACTTTGAAAATAATCCCTGCTGGAATAGTGCAATGCCACTTCTAGCTCGTATACTCATTTTAAGAGCAAACTGAGCATGCTAACTAAACTAATTAATTAACATTAAAGTCTTATAAAATGAAAGGTTATGAAATAAGAAACATTGATTATATACGAAATTATAATTATAAACCGGATGCGAGTAGGAAAATGGCCTCTCCCTGCACGCTTGCTAATGTGCATGATTGTCATGGCACACACTAATTAATGAATGAAATATATTAATGGACAACATAAAGGGAAAAAGGTTGCTCTAATCCTTTAACCCTTGAATTGGACAACATATCAACGCAATCTCTTTGTACCATGTCTATAAATATTATATTAATTCGAGGAAGAAAAAGAAAAGAAAAGAAAAGATTTGAATCTGACTATTCTCCAATCTCCAATGAGTTAACGAAAGTCTTAAAAACATAAGTAGGGTTGCAAGGTGGTTCCTGTCTGGCATCTTCCCTACCCAGCAAACTTATTCACCAGAAATGCCTCCAATGCTTAAACCTGCCGCTTCCTACACACTAATTAATTGGTATATATACTTGAGCTGAGCTAGGTAACTTTCAAAGGTATAAAAGTATAAACAAAATTAAATATCCAAACATATACGGCGCCCCATTTTATTCCTTCTAGGTTTGGGTTTTGTATTATCGATTTGGATTTACTTCTTCAAAGTAAAAAGGAATCATAAGAATTTGCCAATAATTACTATTTAGTAGGGGACCTCTCTCTATTCCTATACAATAATTTTTTGTGGACACGTTTACACAAAATTTTAAGGAGAGATAAAAATATAGAAGATGGATAAGTGATACGAAATCTTGTTACTTTCTGCTCCGTCTATTACCAACAACGGAGATGTCAAAAGCATACAGAAGAACCACCACATGACCATGGGTGAATTTAGTGGTCATAACCTTTTAAAAAATTCCCGTGACGTTTTATTCTTAATTAATCATTCATGGTGAATTTAACAATCAACATTTATTTATCTCATCGGTCACGATTAAAAGTCTTGTCACTTTATATATATTGAACATCATTTTCTTCACAACACAAGAGACAATTTATTTATAAGAGAAACATTCACGTTTATATTGAAATTAATTCTTTCAAACAAGATTTTTTTACCTATTAAGATTTGAAAGTTCTTTTAAAACACGAAAATTAAACTCAAAATCTTATTAAAAGAAATCAAGTATGCACTACTTAAATTGAAACAAGCTCTAGATTATATTGATAAATAAATTGATAAAAGACCAAATAATTAACTAACTTAGATCATCAATCATTATAAATCATCATACATTTGTTTCTCATCAAGGTTCAAAGCTTACACGTGTCTTGTCCTACAGAGAATAAATATGAATAAGATGTATAGGTTATAACCCTAGCTAGCTCAATTAAAATGTCATTAAGATTCCTACAAATTAAACTACAACACTAGGGGTCTTTAATTAAGTCAAATGGAAGCCTATACTCCTTTCTTTCTAGTAGGACTTTATTATTTCAAAGGGGTCCATCAACTTTCTTTGGGCAAATATTGGTGGAAAAGTTTGGTTACCAGCTCCTTTTTCTGACCAATAAAAATATCCCTTGAAGCTGTATATGATATTACCATCCCAGAGGGAGACAGGGCAAAGATTGAAACAGGTGAATATCTATTATGTAGGTTTCTATTATCAATCAAGTCAAACCATGAGTTCCATGAGACGTTTGATAATTGCATATTTTCTTTGGTTTACTTGGTTTGTCAAAAATGATATGCTGAGAAAAAAGTGCTTTTTAAAATACAAATAGAAAAAAAAATCACATCAGAAGGACTCGAAGAGTATGCATACAAAAATGCAGGTTAAGAAATTGAAAGGCTAGCTGACCGATTACAAGCACCAGAAAATCTAAAACAAATTATGTAACCATATTTGTATTTTGAATAATGTATTTTAATACTGAAAATTAAAACCAAGACAAAATGTATTTTGCATTTTGCTTGATGTTCCTGCCATGTCTTCTTTATATGATTTTCTCAATGAGGCTATTTCTATTGCAATTCGCCTTTAGAGTGTCTCTTTCAAGCATGTTAGCTGACGTGTGACGAATTATTGTGCTGATTGCTTAAGTGCGTTGAGTTTACGCAAGCAAAGCGGTTTCTTTTAGTCTCTCCCTCCTCAAGATCGGTTGCCCCGTTTCAGATAGTATGGGAGCTGGTCTAGTTTTTTTTGGTTGTTGCTTTTTAATTTCAGTACTAAAAAATAAAAACCAAGACAAAATCAAGATTGAAAATTAGGAGGAAGGGTTAGTATTTAATAAGTCATATAAAGGGTAGGTATGCAGACTGAAGGTGAGAAATTTTAATGAACAAAATTCAAATCTGAAATACCTTTTAGATTAAGTGGGGTTCTGGATGGTAAACTATTCCATGTGAAAAATCAAAGTCATTTTTATAAGGACGAAGGAATATTAATGGGGAATGTGGAGACAACATGTGAGTGATATTTTCAACCGGAAACCAATTATTTTATTTAAACTAGCAAACAAATATTCCCTCGAAGTCGTAAGTCTAAGTTAGAAGAATACAATTCCTACTCTCCTACCTAGTTAATTGCAATTTTATATGACTAACAATTTCACTTTGAAACAACTAATAATAAGCTTCTATTTAACTTGTCTTCCTCTTGTAAAAAAAAAAACTTGTATTTATCCTAGTGATTAGTCACTTAGCTTCCCGCACTCAACGATTGAAAATTGAAATTCTTGAGCAAGTCAAAGATGTGATTATATACACTCTCCAACAAATCATGATGCGATTTGTTGGATATAATAATAAATAGTTAACATTAAAATTTTAAATCATGTGATTTTTTAAAAATTTAGATGACATTTTTAAATGGTCATATAATCATTTATTATATTTTAATTATGATTATTCATTTAAAATTTAATGGTTATGATTTAATTCTAACATTCTTGTATAAAAATATTTTTCTCATAAGATACATCTCATTGATGGGGACGTATCTTATGAGAATGATTTTCTTATGTTCTTAAAACTATCGGTCGTGGGAATGCCTTAATTAACACTAAAAAATATAATTAAGACTTAAATAAGTTTTTAGTTCCTAGAAATATAGTAAATGTTGATTTTAGAAACTAAAAATAATTTCTTTGTTTTTAATCCCTAAAAATATATACATTGTTATCTATTATCATCCTTTTTTTATAAGCCAAAATGATATTCATGGGAGCACAAGGCTTGCAACAACCCATGACACATAAAGAGGCATCAAACAAAATGCCCAAATAGGAGAAGACTTCTGCCATGTAACAAAAATAAGAAAGTCGAAACATTAAAATTAAAACAAAATCAGATGTGGTTTGCATTGTGCCCCAACGAACCCATCACATCATATTTCATCCTTACTTTAGATTTTGTTTATGTGGCTCACAAAATGCTGAACTCTTCGTACTTAGACTTTTTAGTATGATTTAGCATAATAAGATCCACATTTTAACACAATTCATTGCCACATAGATTTGCACATGAGAGACACACGGGAAATTAGAATTTGCAAAAAAAAAAACTGAATAGGGAGATTAGGGATTAGGGTTCCACGTTCTCTTCCCACTTTCTTCTTCGAGATATCCCATTTATTCTTCCCCCATTTCTTGTTCGACATTCTCATCATCGCCTATCTCTCCATGCTCATACTTCGTACGTCCGATGTAAACCACGTCACCACTGCTTAAACATGAATTGTTGAGTGCGGCCAATGTCTCCTTTGTCATGCTTTTGACAACCTTCATGCCATGAAGCTCTCTGCAAGATCCACGATTGCGCCACCACTTCCAGCCCTAGCCATGGCTACGCCACCATCGTTCGTTTTTCTCTCTCTCTCTCTCTCTCTCTCACACACACACACACACACACACACAACACTCTTCCATACGAATGCTTAATTATAGGTTACCGACGTGAGGAATAGAAGATGAAGGAAATGTAAGTTATAGATGTTTTGCGAACGCCTAATTTTTATTTATAGCACGAAAATAATTTCTAAAGCCTGTAAAGTTACCGGTCCTCCGTAATTTCAATTTTTTTTAAATTATCAATGGATTTGACCGTCGGTAAATAGGCCATTAGTAATTACGTGCTCATTTCAGTTTACCATCAACCTTGGCCGTCGGTAAGTTGGGAGTAAATAATCCTGTTAAAAAATTTACTTGCGCCAAATTACCAACAGTCTTGATTGTCGGTAACATATTTTGTTGTATTGATTATCATTATTGTAAAAAAAATAACATTACTGACGATCTAGGTCGTCCGTAATATGTTGATCAAAGTCGTCGGCACATGACTGATGATTTTAGCCGTAAGAGAAGTCATCGGTAAGTTACCGACAAATTTCTGAAAAATTGTGAATAAAAATTACCAACGAGGTCTTTACCTACAAAAACAGAGTCGTTGGAAGATTGTCGAAAATATTCAATTGCCAATCGTTTTCTTCCTTTATCGATGAATTTTGGCCGCCGGTAATCAACAATTTTCTTGTAGTGGATGTGGCCATATCAGCCCTTGAAGTCAATAGGCCTTCTCCAAAACAACTGGTTATGATGAGTAAATTTCAGATATGATGTAATCCTAGCGCCGCAAAATCTCAATCCCTTATGTGAACTAGGCCCAATCTACTAGGTCACTCTAGTCTCCCCCAGGGGAAGCTTCTCCCCCATAAGGCATTTTCATCGGTTAATGGGTTTTTTTTTTCTCCCTTGGCCGAGGGACTCCTTATGCACACTAGGTGGTCTACCTCTCTTTCCTTAGTGAGAGTTTTGTTTCCTCCCCTAACCACCCTTCCCCACCACTTTCAAGCAGCCACCGCCACCACACTTTTCCATCTCCTTCCAGCCGTCTCCATAACTCATTCTCCCTCCTTGGGCTCACCCTTTATTTTCTCGATTTTTTCCTACGTATTTGCTTTGTTTCCCTCTTCTTCTTTTTTCCGGTCACCACCACCACCTTCATCTCCCATGTCTCATGTCTCATGCCTCCGCCTATGTCCTTTACCTTTCACCTCCCCTCCTCTTGCTTCGCAACAATTTTCTCTCCCACCCCTCCCCATCTTCTTATGTTGCTTTGATTTTTTTATCAGAGGCCTTCATCCTCCATATGATCCCACTGAAGAGTTTTTTCGTTTTTCATTTAACTTCATTTAGTGTCGTTGAAGTCGCATTGATGTTGGCCTCTTCAAAAGCTGCACGAATTGCAATTCCAACAGAGCCGATTGAGTTGTATAGTTGGAGTGATGAAATTGAAAAAGGAAAAAAAAAGACAAATTTTCACTTCGAAGTTAATAGCTTGATTTAGCAACAGTGATGAATCTTGGAATTTAAGGTATTGTGTCTAGTTGTTCCTAATTTTGTTCTAGCATGTTGTGTTTTGTATTAACTTATCATGTTTTGCATCGTAATATCACTTTTTTAGATCTATCAGAAAGATATAAATACATTGAGTAATGAATTTCAGATACGATTGTAAAATTGTATTATCAGAAAGATATCAATAGATCCTACCAATAGACCTCACCTGGATTGACCACACCTCTTCAACATTATCGGAGACCATATGCTCCTTCAAATTTCTAGTCTACAAATTCTGTTTTTCACGAAGGAAACTGAGAAAATTATGATTTGAGTATAATGGTTGTCAAAATCCAGGCTTGGAGTTGGAGCAATTCATCCTCGTATTATTATGATTGTTAATGGTTGAAAGGGGATTGATGGATCACTGTATTTTATTTTATGGCTCAATAAGTGGCTAGAAAAGCTAAGTAATAGACGTGAAGAGGACTTGGATACTGGTTTCCTGTTCCCGCTTTTTACTGCTGAGATTGATTGTGCCACCATTCTATAATAGTCTTTAGTTTACACTTTCATATCATGAATAAAGATAAAGACTAGCTGGTCGTTTGGTTATCCCAAAACTTATTTTAAATTTTAATCAGAATCCCGAGTCAATTATTTTCAATGTGATTGTGTTTAAGTGGTAAATATAAGGTTTTGTTGGTCTTAATCTAATTATAGCTGTGAAATTAATCGTCTTTGTTTCACGGTTAGTGTACTGAGCGATAGGAAGTCGAACATTCAATCACTTGTTTAATATTTGAAGTGCTGAACTAATGTCCAAAAGTTAAAACACATGTACGTACTTTAATAGTTTAAAAGCGATCAACAAGTGCATTCATGTAATCCAACAAGTGCATTTCGTTAGGTGAATATGCATTGAAAATTTGATCAAGATTTACAAGGTACTGAGTGTTGTTTTCAACTGAAAACCAAACATAAGTTTAACAGTGATAAACTTACACAAAATTGTTATAGCTTAAGCATATGTTTTTTTCAAGTCCTCTGAATGCATTTGCGTTAAATACTTGTTAGAGAGAATTTTGCTGTCTATAAATGTCCTACCCGACTCGAACAAATTTTCTCACCAAGAATATTTGTAGTTTAAAATAAGTGATTTTATTTCATCATTCCACTAAAACTAATTCTTTTAAATTTACACTTAAATGATCCTACCTAAACATAGATCAATTATTTAGTAATCTAGTCTTTCAAAATAAATTCTATCATGGGTAAAAACAGACAGTAAAGAGCATTGGGTACTAGGAATTTGCCTCTGCTAGCCTTTTGGCTTTTCTGTACATTTCTTCTACCCCATTGAAAAAGCAAACAAACAAACCACAAGAGCCAACAGTGACTTAGACTGCTTCTTATAAAAGAGACTGGCCCTCCACCCAAACCCTCAAACTCTCTTTTTCTTCTCCTCTCTCTATTCTCTTCCTTTTTCTTCCCTCCATTTCCTTCCCTCTCTCTTTCTTCCAAAATAGCAGAAATTCATATCAAAATTGTTACCCCTTCACACTTGAAACCTGAAAACATGGACAATCAGCGTTCTTCTCTTCTGAACTGGGCTTATTTCTTCCAAGGAAAGGTAGCAACTTTCTTTCACCCTTCAACCATTTCCATTCACTACACACATTAATTCTGCTTAATTACACTTTCTAGACATATTTCAAGAAAAAAGTGTAATGGGGTTCATAATCTTTTGATATTTGAGGACTAATGCTTCAATTGGTGTTGTTTAACTTGATTTTGATACAGTCAATGGAGGAGCTGAGGCAGTCCCTTGTTTATACCACTCTAGAGCTTGAACAAACAAGAGTTGCAGTACAAGAAGAGCTTAGAAAGAGGGATGATCAGCTTCTCAATCTAAAGGATCTGCTCAACAAAACCATAAGAGAAAGAGATGAAGCACAAGAGAAATGCCAGAGACTTCTCTTGGAAAAGTTCCTTTTCCATCACCAGCAACAGCAACAGCAACAGCAGCAAGCAGATCCTCATTCTGGAGTATCCAGCATTGAGGATGAACCCAGAAGAGGAATTGACTCCAACAATGGCCTCTCATCATCAGATTGTGAAGAAAGCATTGTTTCCTCTCCGGTGTTTGATAATATGCCTCAACCACCACCATTACCATCAGTGACACAATCCATGATTGAACTAACACCAGACAAGCCATTACCTGAAAAGGGTAAGCTTTTACAGGCAGTGATGAAAGCTGGTCCTCTGCTTCAGACCCTGCTCTTGGCAGGGCCACTTCCTCAATGGAGACACCCACCACCACCACTTGAGTCCTTTGAGATTCCCCCTGTCACCATACCCTCACCACCACAGCCACCGCCGCCACAACAACCACAGCTCCTCCACCAAGACACCTTTTTTAATGGTTGCAGCAGCACTAGTACTACTTCCCAGTGTGGAAATATCAGTAGAAAAAGAATGTTCTGTGATGGCTCTGACTCTCCTTCAGAGACCAAGTACCAAAGGGTTGTACTTCACTGACTTCTACCAAGTCAGATTTTCACCCACATAGTTTCTTTAATTTATATATCTGCAATTTCACAGGGTTAAAGGTTAGAAGACAAGAGTAGCAATCTGGTATGAGACTGATCTAGCATCTGTACAGTGGTTTGTTCTAGGACACAATTTATCCCGATTTAGTGCATGTTTGGAAACATTTCTACAATTGACTCTGAAGGCTGAATCAATTATGAGAAGAAGTTTGTTTGAGTAGCTGAGTTTCCGAATTAATTCTGCCAAAAGAGAAGCTGATCCAAACATGATATTAACTGAAAGGGCTTGATTTAGGCAATGTTTGGGGTGAAGAATTTATCCTTGGCATTTTCCCCTCTTCACATTCTATCTAGTTTTGTTGCTTCTTGAAGTAAAAGGAGCCTTGATTTCTCTGATTGTAACAATCAATGATATGATACTGTAGTTCAGCAAGCATGTGATTTGAGTGAGTGTGTGTGTTTGAGACTGAGTGAGAATGAGATTATTGGGTGTGTAGTGGTTGGTTTGGGAGGTGAGTGTGACCAACAACCAAAGCAAAGGTTTTTGAGCTCTGCTTGTCGGGTTAGGGGGACCCAAAATTAGAATTAGCATCTATTACTAGCGTGATGTATGATTATGTTGAAGCTTTTTCTTAGGGAAGTTATGATTATGCAGGTCTAATTAATCTTTTGTTTTTCAAAAATTTGTTTCTTTTTCCTTTCTGTGTTACCAATTCACCTAAGACCATTTTTGGTATCTGTTCCCACTCATCTTGTTTACTCTTACATTCTTCCAATGAAAGAGCAGATAATGTTGACTTCAATCATGTACAGTGAAAGCATGGAAGTAGAGAAAAATTAAATAAGAGATTCCACAGACAAATGAAACATGCTGCATCATGATAAAAAAAGGGGTTGGATAATGTAAGAAAAAAGAGGTTAAATTATATAGTCATGGAACATTTCTTATTAATATAGCAAGTGCCTTATCCCTCAATTTCTTCATATGCCACTTTGCTTCTACTAGCACATTTCACATATAAACAACATTTATTGTTACCAAACTCTCTTTATTGTTTTGAGAATGTAAACACTGAAAGCTAGCTATAATGGTACGTGTAGACTTCACACGGATTTCATTACAAGTACCTATTTTTCTTTGTTTTACTTATCTAATCTAATACTACACATCAAGGGCTCATAATATGTATTTTTGTGTGTGCGAAATCAAAAGCTTATCCATCTAATACAACTGTGCCCTGCCATGGTGAGAGGGTCAAGGGGAGGTACATGGAAAAAGTCACATGGATTGTGGTCTCTTGAGGAGACTAACGAGTGTGCAAGTCTTTGGTCACAATAGTTCCAAGACTTTTTTAAATGATGCAACACATTAACTTTGTCTACTCATAATGATTTATTGTTCATAATCAAGAGCCTCAAAACTCACATTTAAGTATTTAGTCTAAAGTTTAATCCCTAAATGATAAACATGAAAAAAAATTATTGAAAGATGTCTACTCACTTAATATGATTTCAGAATCTCGGGTGATTAATCTCACTTAATGTGATCAGTAAACAAGCATGCTAGAAGTTACCAAGGTTATCAGTGGCTTATAATTGTGCAGGAGCGAGTTGTAGAGAACCTTGGCGGTAGAGGTCTAAGTTTTCCTAATTTTATGCTAATTAAATAACGACGTGATTGGTCACATGGGTAGATTTTAAGTCACAAGAGAGACAAATAGCATAGCTATGGAGCGAGTTGCTTTCATAGTGGAAATAAGAAAATACTTTGTTGTTAATATTAAGTAGCTAGCAATACTTTGAAACATAACGTCAATGCATGCTTGGCAGGGACGGTAACAAGACCTGGAAAACACGCTAAGCCACCTTCTGGGCAGTGAAATAGGCCACAAATGTCGCCCCTAGTGTCATGTCCATCACAAGAAAAAAAGAAGTTATGATAAGTGTATATATGGTTTTGGACGGACATACTACTTAGTGGAACCGCCACATACGTTTTCAACGGTTAAAAACCGTCACTAAGTTGTATATCCCTTGAATGACACTCGAATCCACATATGTATAAGTAACATTTCCGAAATAAGCATAGACATATTAGAACTTGTCAATCAATGAACAAAAGTTTGAGCTCACAAAGCCCAGCTCGATTGTTAATACATGCCTAACTCTACAGTTTTTCGTACAAACCCATTAAAGTGTTGTTCAAGGAACAAAATGCATCTACTCTTTTTTCACACACCCATTTTTTTACTATTTATACATCTTATGCTAATCTCATTTTTCTAGTTTTTAATTTTAAAGGAAATGGGTGTAAAAATAATGATAATAAGGCGTGTGCAAAAAGCCCACTTTTTTTTTAGGTATTTTAGGAAAGTTAAATGGGACAACACCCATCCAATCTTACCTCACACGGGTCAAGGTAATAAAAAAGTCCATGAGATAAAAAGGCCAAAAATGCAAACAAAAGCCCACATCTGGCTTTGCAAAATGCTAGCGTTGGTAAAGAACAGAAATTTTCATTCGACGTGCTTTCTTTCTTATTCTAGACGTCAATAATCCTATCATTTTCCTTCACCACAATCAATTTTAGTCTCTTAAAAGCACCTTATACTTGCTTCATGATTTTTTTTCTTATACAGGTTAATCTGTTCGAGATACATTGACGGTTCCTTTTAAAAAATAACTTTCTCAAAGTTGGATCTTGTGACTTCACCCTTATAAGGATCTAGCTTGCTTCCTACTTGATCAACACATTAATTGTGGATTTTCAAGTGATTATACCTAAATTGAAACTTCATTTAATTTTTTTAATAAAAATGTAATTAAACGCAAACAGTCTAATTTAAAATTTGAAGAAGTTAGTTAAATTCAGATAAGTTTAAGTGTTGTATAACTCCATAAATGTGTCATAAATATCAATACAGTTGAGCATGTCTTTCCTCTAACTTTTTTAATCTAATCTCTACTACTTCTCAGTTGTTTAGAACGAATTATTTTACCTTAAAATATTGTGTATTCGATAACGTGAGATTGTGTCGGTGGGCAACCATTTGTAAATACGACTATAAACAATTTATGATTTTAGAGGCATATTCTAACCCGTGATAATGAGTTGTGCCGACTTCATCCAAACTTTCATTAAAAAAAATCTAATCTCATCTTCCGTTTTTTTTAATAATATAAATAAATAATTAAAATTGCAAACATGAGTTGGAAAATAATATTTAGTAAAATATGATAGTTTTGGCCACTTAGGATGATGTGGCCTGGTCGAGGTAGGATTCGCACATTTAAACGCGAATTATTAAGGATTCGTAAAAATCAATGCAAATGCCTAAGATTCGTAGATAAGGGAGCAAATGCTATTTTTTTCATCAGCTCAACCAAATTCATCTGATCCAGTCAAAACTACCCATTTTGCTAATTTGTTTTTCTTATCTATTTTTGCTAAAAAAAATTATTTACATTATTAAAAAAAAAAATCTCTATCTTCCTTTATTCCCAAAAGTTAGTACTTGGTAGATCCAGTCAAACTTGAATCGTAATTGATTTGCCCTTGAACAAAGGAAGAGACCTCCCTTGTCTATAAGCCAATCGGGTTCCTATCTGTCTCTTACACACGCTCAGGTCCTTGTTGGTGTAGTTGCCATAAACGTGGGCAACTAGTATGATGTATGAAAGACTTGGTATACCCCAGAATTTAATGTCACACCTAAGCAAATAAAAGTTATAATTGATGCAATTTTGTGTGTAGCTTAGAATCTGAATAATCTTTTATTTGAATTGTTCCTTTGAAAAGTTTGAAATTCAAAGGAATCAATTAATTGCCTGAATTGATTTGTGGGCCTTGGTTAAGCAGAGTTTGTTATAAGTATAACCTTAGTCCATTTCAAGCCTTTTGCCCTGGTGAATAGGGCATATGCACATCAAATTAAATTAATGCTATGCACAAAAAGTGAACGCATCTTGATTCTTCTTGAATAAATTCAGATTTGAGTCTTGCATATGGAATAAATTTCTGCTAGGAGGGTCAGCTTCTATAACTATAAGAATGTGAATGTTCTCGGTTCGAATATGATTAACTCTCGCTATATGTCAAAAGTAGAAAGCTTTGGCAAAAAATAGAAACCGTTTTATGGGACATCTAATGGACATATGATCTAGCTTCAATTTTTAACCTCCGCTGATATTTAACCTCTCTTAAATCATGTGTCGATTGGATGTCGGCTTAAAACTGTATCTACACATATCTTCACTCACAACACAACTATGGTAGGCATTAAAGGGTCCAGTAGTGTAGTTTTAACATTGTTTTGAAAAGTGAAACTTGAGTAAAGATTGAAGAGGAATGTACATACAAGTTACAACCACTAATCCTGCTTTTATATAGTCTAACGTTGTTGTTTTATAAAATAAAGACAGAATAAATGCCATCCACTTGTGGATGAAGCATACCATCATAGTGATCCATATGTGTAGTTACTAGGAAACAACTATTCTACCTGGCTATTTAATAATCTAAAACTAAATCAATCAAATTCTTAACCACTACTCTACCTGGCTATTTATTAATTAGAAGCTCTAAGTGCTTCCCACCAGAAGTGATTTTAGAGCATTTTATCGTGATATGGTAAGTGATTCTAGCTGGAGTCTCTGGTTAATTATATGGTAATGGTTTCAGAGCACTTTGTGGCTAAAGTTTAATAAATATGTGGCCAGTTTAGGTGAATCAAAATCACTAAGTTCACACTTCACACACAACTACACTTGCTCAACGTCATTATCTCTTGGGCACTTTAGTATACCTTTATTTTTCTGCAAACTATTGAGTACTCAAAAAGTAATGAATATAACTCTAGATCTGCACCACTATACCATGAAGTTCAGCAGGTGTTTAATGGTATTAAGTAACTGTGCTGCTAAGGAGGGGAACATAGTAGGTGAGGGGGAGTGAAACCTATTGCCCCATAAAGAAACTACCAAAAGTTAGAAGGAGTTCCCTAGTCACTAGGTAACAACTTTTAGAAATTCAAACAAAGTGAAAGCTTGCAATACACATGGATTAAACTTCATTAGCACAAGCTTACATTTGCCTAGTAAAGAAGATAAAGCGATAAAAAGAAGACTAAACACTCAATATTCCATTTGTTCCTTAGCTTGAAAGAGTCATCGACAAATCTCTTCCATCTATCATCACAACTAGTACTCTTCTTTGTCTCATTTTCCTGTTAGTATATGATTTTTGAATTCTCACGCATGAAATCGGCATTCAATCGACATATTCGAGTTATAGCAGTCAAAAGTTGCTATTGAAAATTACTTTTCGAAATATATTTTGAAAGTACATTATATGTATTTTTTAAAATGTATGACCGGAAACTAAATTTTGAAATATATTTCTTAAAATTACATTTCAAATTTTTATTTCATCTTGAAATTAGTTTTCAGTTGTTTTTGTGGCAAGGGCGTTAGTGACACAATTCAAATTTAAAACCGCTAAAAAAACGTAGATTGATGTTGGTACTGTTTGTCCATTGAACACTACCTAGTATTGAGTTAATTGAATAATATTTCATGCACATTGTAATTACACTTGCATCTAGTAAATATTTGAGAAGAATGGAAAGAAATGTGAGATATGGTTAATTATGTAATACGAGAAAAAGAGTGATAAATAAAGAGAAAATATGTGGAAATAAGAAGAAAAACAATAAGAGTATAAACATATCAAAACTCGAATTTATCTTTTTTAGTTTTTTCCGATTTCTTAAAGTATCATCTCACCCAATAAATAAGAGACTAATATCATGACGTAGAGTCATGGAGTAAACTTAGACTCTCCTCAAGTGTGTTTTTTCATGCACTTGAATCAAAGAATCTAACGCAAGACCACATGTTTAGACCCGAATCCCTTGCTCTCGAACCAACATTGTTGGTAAAACTCAGTTCACTTGTAAGGGAAAAAACAAATCTACGTTTGACTAAAAAGAGTAAAAAGGGAAAAGCAAAAGGAGGATAGTAGTAACCGTAGCAGTAGAAGCGGGAGTGAACTTTAACTAGCCAAACCCAAAGCCAAAAGATTACCGCGAAACAAGCTGCAACCTTTGTTCTGTTCTGAGTTCTGAGTTCTGAGTTCTGACCTTCGCTTCGCTTCGCTTCCTGTCTTGTCTCTTTTTCACGCTCTTCGATCAACCTCTCACACTTCACAACACACTCTGTCTCTTTCACCCACGCCCATTTCATTTTGAACTTCGTAAAACCTCCTCACTTTCTTCAATCCTCAACACTCTAATAATCTGCAATGGCTACATAGATTCTCGTACCAGCTTCCAATTGGGTACTCCGTTTTTTAATAAAGCTCTTCCCTTTATAGCGAATCATTGCATTTTTTATTGCCAAAGACTTCAGCTTCAATAAGAATGCATATTATATGTTTGTTATATCGTCCCACCCAGAAACATTACTATTAAAGTTGTCTGTTGAGAAAGTCTTCATCTTTTTTCGGGAATGGAAGCGCGAGCGAAGAAGTACCCGCAGCTGAGTCCGGACAGGGCCAAAGTTTGGACGGAGAAGTCGCCCAAGTACCACCAGCACCGGAAGGTGCCGGTGGTTTATTATCTTTCTCGGAACAGGCAGCTAGAGCACCCTCATTTCATGGAGGTTCCAATTTCATCCCCTGATGGTTTATGCTTGAGAGGTACCAAAACCAAAACCAACCACTATTTTTTTTTTGTGTTTATGTTTCTGGGGTGTTTTTTTTTATTTGAGGGGTTTTTTCATGTGCAGATGTGATTGATAAACTTAATGCTTTGAGAGGTAGAGGCATGGCTGCCATGTATTCATGGTCTTGTAAGAGGTGAGGAAGTTATTTGATACTGTCTTATGATATTTATCTCCTTTTGGTGTTCAATTTGTATGGTGAGAAACATGAAGAGAAGGAAGAAAAATCAGAAAGAATGATGCTGAGACTTGATAGGGTCTTAATTTCATCATCACTTGTTTATCTGTTGAATTTTAAGAAACTTTTAAAGCTTATGATTTTAGTTAAGCTTTGTATTGTTTCACACTGGCTGAATTGCTTGTGCTTTGTAATACAGAAGCTACAAGAATGGATTTGTGTGGCATGATCTCTCTGAAGATGATATAATTCTACCTGCACATGGAGATGAGTATGTCCTCAAAGGTTCAGAGCTATTTCACGAATCCAATTCAGGTCTAGAATTTGAACTGAACCACATGTTTTGTTTATGTTCTTGATGTTGTGTTGTTTACTGAGGAACTGAATTAAGTATTAATCATGGTGAGTTTTTCCTTACAGATAGTTTCAGCCCCAGTAACAATGTGAAAGCACAGAGCCTAAAGCAGTTGCCCGAGCCAGTTTCTTCAAGGAGAAATGATGAATCTTCCTCCTCTTCTAGTATGAATGAGAAAGAGACAAGAAACTCTGATGAAGATGATCCTTCCCCGGGAAAATGCGCTGGTTCCTCTGATGTTTCTCCAGAGTCTAGAGCTGGAAAGAGAGGTTCTCTGAGTTCACAATCGACAGATAACAAAATCCACAAGACTGATGGGTTTGTCGATGCTTCAACTCAAACTGAAGACAAGATTAGCGGACCCGAAATCCAGAAAACTTGTAACAGGGCTGTATCAACTGAGGATGGATCAATAGAACCTGAAATCCAAGAAATCTCCAGTGATACTATTTCTCCACCTCTCTCAACTTCTAGTCCATCATCTTCTGGAGGGAAGACTGAAACTTTAGAATCCCTGATTCGAGCCGATGCAAGTAAAATGAACAGCTTTAGGATCCTACAAGGGGAGGGCACTGCATTGCAGACCAACACAAGGATGAAGCCCTCAAATATGCTGATGCAACTGATCTCGTGCGGATCTTTATCAGTGAAAAACCATAGTTTTGACCTTATTCCTTCTTCCTATAAGGCGAGGTTTTCCCATTCGAAATTCCCGTCCCCAATGTTCTCAACATCTTCTATGTTGGGGGAATTTGATTACCTAGCAGAGAATTCGAAGGTGATGGGCCTCAGATTGGAAGACAAAGATTGTTTTAGTGGGAGCTTAGTTGAGTCTAAAATGCTGAAGGAAGAGGATGGACATAATATTTCGAAACGCTCTTCTTCTTTCAATGATGAAAGGTAGGAATCATTGTTGGCATATAGTCCTTCTTTAATGTTACATTAGGCTAAATAACCCGATAGGTATGAAGGTGGAAAATGCTTTGAATTTGGTGTTAGAATTCTTATGCTACTATTAGTTTTTCTACCAGAGCTGAATTTTGTCCTGAGTGAGCTAAATTCTCACTCTCTCTCATTGAATGAATTATTTCATTATTATAAACACAAAACTATCCACTGAGCTGGTTGCTATTACCAGTTCAAAACTCAGATGCAATGTCTAAACTTTGCTGCTCTACTTTTATATTTCGCTTGTGCTTTCATTGATTTTAAGATTTAAACAATATCTCAAGCATATTATTTTGGATAAAAAATCAATTGAAGTTCTTCTATCCCTCCAAGCACTTTGTCAGCACTGATTTTGTTTTAAGGTAAAGATTCTAAAGTTATGCCCTGGCATGTCTTTTTATTTCTTTTGCAAGTTGCTTTTTAAAGCTAAACAATATTTAAAGGAACATAGGAATATAAGTGCTTTCTTATGCATGTTTAGATCTTCATTTATGATTGTATGACAAGATCTCACAAGGAAACTTCAAAGGCCCTAAAGAAGGGGCTTCATTGCTTTACAATGAAGCTTTCATTTAGAACTTCCAATTTCAGACAGTATCGCACTCCATAGTGGGGGAAGAAAAAGTATAATAAAAAAAATAAAAGTAAAAGGCTGGGAAACTGGGGATTTGAATCTTGTCGTGATTTCTTTTTTTCCCACTGTTTCATGCTGTCATGTGAAGTTGTAGTTAAGATTAATAACATTTATCATCAGGTTTTGTAGCTGTCTTCCTGAAACAATGTCGGTTTACATGGGAAGCCCTTGTAGTTTAAGTGAAATCCCACTTTCCTAGGCATAAAACATGAAAGGATCCGTTAGCAGTCCATTTAACTAGATCGAAATCCAAACACACTCATAGTCTGCAACACAAAGAGTTGATGTAGAAACTCCTTGAGAATAATTAGTAACTTGTATATTGTTGCTAAATTAATTGTTGCACTTTAAGGAATTCATTTTCTCAATGTAATGTCCAGCCTTTCATTTTAATGTATGCTTTCTTACCAAATGAGGTCTTTCTTTAGAGGCTTATCTTATATTCTTATATCACATGTTGCTAAAAATGGCTTGGGATCAAGAATTATTGGGGCTGCCTCTGTGGTTTCATGTTTTGTAGTTTTGTAATTGATTTTGATTGTAATGTGATAGAAACATGTTAGTCCAACTCCTGGCCAATGTTTCACGTATAACCAAATCTGTGCACAAAAATGTGCAGGACATGGCAAGAGCTGAAATCACAACATTTAGCAGAATCATCATCTTTTGGAAATTCAAAACGCATTTCATTGACCAAACAGCCACCGAGCACATCAACGAGATCTCCTGTTTCTGATGGATCAAGAAGAAACTCCATGGACAGAATTGATGACTCAATCCACAGTAAAAGAATCACTGGACCTTCATCAAGGAAAAATCAATCTAAAAGGGTAGACTCATTTAGAGAAGTTGAGAAGGTGATCAGAATAGAGGAAAGTTAAGTATTGACTTGATTTTGTTTATACTTTCCACTGATTTTCAGTCATTGGTTGCTGACAAGTTTGATTTTAACTCAACAGGCTTGCTTCAGGAGCTCGGGTTATAATCCAATCAAAACCCATCTTGTGACACAGCTCGCAATAGCTATCGAAAATCATGTTTTCTAGCACGTTTGGATCAACTTTTTTCTCAGAATCACTTCGGACACAGATAAACTTTTCACAAAAGCTTCTTCCGAGAGCATTTATTTTGGTTTTAGAATTAATCACATGTTTGGATTGTCTTTTGTTTCTTCAGAATCAGTTCTCAAATGTAGAAACTTATGGATGTCAGAATTGATTCTAAGGAAAATAAAGTTAATCCAAATATGCTGTCACATAAGTTCTTTTCAGAATTGATTCATACTTAAAAATGTTGTAGTAGAAAGAATTTGAAACATGCTGGAGAAACTGCTAGTTTTTAGCTTTTGTTTGAATGCAACATGATGGTATATATATCTATACATGTCCACATGATATATTCTGTAAATCTACAAAGTGAAAATGTTATGACAGATTACTCACTGCAAAGCGGGGCTAATAGTGCAGGTGTGGTCCTTATGGTCCATTACTTTGTGTCTAAATCTTATGTGCTGGTTATAGGGACTCCTCTGGAATGAAGTGATTGCTCAGTTAATTTTGTAAATAAAGCTGCTATTTCCTTTTGCACCCGCCGCATTGTTTGTTTCAAATTGGTGCCTGCTACTTTGTTTGCACCTCCAAGGTTTAAAGGTGCCGAAAAAGAAAAGTGCAGCTTGGTCCCTTACAAATGCATAGGGTGGTTTCTTTAAAAGTTGAGTTGTAAAGTGCTTTTGGGTGGAATTAATTTAGAAAACAAAAGGTATTCTTCTGAATTCTCATACTTAAAAAGTTAGTAAAACGATTAGAGAGTAAGTGAATAGGAATGAGGGTGATCCTTGTTCCAGGGTCTTCATGGAGTCTTAATGAAAGACTACCGAGACCGTGGTCATTTTTGGGTAACCTTGTGATATATTATTAATCAAGCTGGCTACGTCCCCTTGGCTTCTCTTTGGACGAGATGTTCCATGTCTTAGTTTTCTCATTCAACTAACATGGTGTTCACTTAATTTTGAAATATTTAGACGGGTTGAGATGCTATTAATTCTGATAATAGTAGGGTTGAAAGCTCTTCTATTTACTTTTTCTTTATTAAACTTAACGGTTTTCTAAACATACATGTCAAATCCACGCGTATATACAGTGGATTTTCTTATTTTTCATTCAGTGGCTCTTATTAGAGTTTGAGAATGAAAAATTATGCAAGGGTTGACTCTTGAAGAAGAAGAAGAAGAATGGAATGGAGCATGCTGCAGCAAACGTCAAATGAAAGTTGAAACTATATGTATAAAAGACAAGGATAAAATAAGATAATTTACAAATATATTCATATATTTCCTATTATAATATATGATTGTGTTATTCATGGTCTGATTATGAAGCTTACACGTGGTAGTGTGTGACACGTGGGAAATAAAATTGAGATGATGGAGAAAGGCACGTGTAAGCGTCACTCGAACTGTTGTCTCACACGCCCCTTTGCGTGCCATCCACGTACTCAACCTCATCTGGAAAATCTAATCAATTTAAATTTGCTATAGCTAGTTAAGAATGCCATAAAATTTTGAATTTTAAATGTAAATTTGAAAATAAAACATGTTCGAATAAAATTAGAGTTAAAATAAGAATATCTAAAACATATTTGGCAACCACTACCACTACCATAACCGCCGCCGCTACCACTACCATAACCGCCGCCACTATCACCATTACTACCACCACCCACTGTATTGGCCACCGCTCATTGCCACCACCACTAGTACTAGCACTGTCACGACCACCATCTCAACCACCTTCCTCCACTGCCAACACCAATCTCCACCACTGTCATTGCCAATTTGCCACCACCAACCTCCACCAAAAACAGTGAATTGAACCTGTTAAAAAAACATGCGTTTGCTATCCATGGCTGATTGGGAGAAAATAGAATATAAAAAATGTGATAAAAGAAGTGGTCATCACTGATGTCAGGTTAGATTCTCCGGTTCTTCAGAAAAATAGTTTAGGGATCCAGAGCTTCAATCATTTGACAGGGTTCAGTTATATACTCTCACTCTTCTGACTCCTAAACAGTAAGTCAATTATCTAAAAACTCAAAGCAAAATCACTAGCCAATTAAGCTAGTTTTTTTTTTCATACACATTCAAATTCTGAATTAAATGTTTATAGAGTTCAACTATCTACCCTTGTTGGTCCACCATATATCTAATCTTGTTGGATTAATTAGGGTCCAGCGTGCATGTTAACGTAAAATTAGTATGTGAGGGGCGTCATTATGTTCTCCGTTGATTCCGTTCACATAATGCATTTGTGGTATAAACTTGTAGTGCTCGTCATCAGAAAGTGACACTTGAATGGTTGAACCAATTTAAACTGGCTTCAATTAATATACAAATTCCACAGGCTAGGGTATGCGGAACTAAATAATATTCTAATCATGTATAGATAAACCTGAAAGAATCAAATCACCTTCACCAGATTCAACCATTTACGGAACTGCTTAAAATATAGTAACATTAAGCTAACCAGCATGAACAATATGAAGGTGAAGGTGATGTGGGTTATATTAAATTACTTATAGAAGATAACATTGTTTTCTTTGCATTATTTTTTATACTTATAATTGCCATAACTTATATAACATGCAAAGTTGTACATCCTCAGCCAACAGTGGAAGTGTTGACTGTTGAATTGAACATTAATCTTTTTCAAAAAGTAAAGATGGAAGTAAATTTTGCCTCTCCTAGTAAAATCTTTTTCATATACAAAGCTAAGAATCAAATGGATCGGTGTCTATGTATGGATATATGCTTCAAATACAAATTTTATAATTCAGATGGTGTCTTTGTTAGAAGGGATTAATTAACTTGCAGATTGGTGTTGGCTACCAAATAGTTCAGAACATTATATAATAAAATCCGCTTACAAAATTACAGCACAATCTAAGAATGTTAACAAAAGGTAGATAAGAATGTTAGACAAGAAAAATGTTCGATAATACTGAACAAAAGGAAGTGTAATTATTGATATGTTAGAAAAATATGATAAAGATATCAAGGGAAAAAAGTGTGGAGATGAGATCAAAGAAAAAATTAGGATAAACAATACATTTCTATTCTAGTTAATATTTAACAACCAAAATGTAAACAATAGACTTATAAGTGCAATTATGCCATCATAGTAAACTAACCTGACGCGTCACATATTGGTAAAAAAGTAACTCAACTCATTCTCAGCGAAGAGGTTAAATGAGTTATCACTATTTATTAAAAAAAAATAAAAAAATCATATAAAATGGAAAAGAAATTTAAAACAAGAAAAATAAAAAAATAAAAAATAAAAGTGTTCAATCCAATTTATCTCAAATTTACTTAATCCGTACGTTAAGTGAGTTAACACCCTTACAACTTGATTAAATAAGTCTTATTTTTTTTTTACAACACAACCCACATATGAGTGAGATTGAGCCGAGTTGCATCGCGAGCTAATGCCGATATTGACACCCTCTAGTTGCAATCCTGTGAAATTAAATTAATCTTATTCTATTCACACCAAAACTATTTTAAGAAATAATATAACCATGCCAACCTTCTATAAATTACAATTAGTCCTCTAACTGTCCCAACTCCCAAGTTCCACCCATGGATGCAATGGATGTTCCCCAGGAGACACTTGAATACATCAATAACAATTTTGAGCTGCATGACTTCATTGACAATCCAAACTTTGATCAGTTTATCAATTTGATTCGAGGGGAGAATGAAGATGCCATAGGCAACTTCAGTTCTGATCTTATCAATGATTGCTTCGTTGATAATCACCTTCTTTCAAGTCATGATGGAGTCCAGTTTGATCAGAACAACAATAATAATTTAGTGAATGTCTATGATCCAAACTTGTCTTGTTTTGATGGGATGGTAAAGGGTGAAGGAGAAGAGAATGATGGAGGAGATTCTTCCACAAGCACAACCACCACCACCAATTCTGGGAGTGCTGATGATGATGATGCCAAACCGAAGGGAAAAACTGATAGGTCCAAGACTCTCATTTGTGAGAGGAGAAGGAGAGGTAGAATGAAGGAGAAGCTTTATGCTTTGCGTTCTTTGGTTCCAAACATAACTAAGGTACTTGTCCCTGTCTCAATTAGATTAATTATATTTAGCAGTAAAACTGTCATGAAGTCAATATTTCTTAAAGAAAATTGAGGGCCTAATGATTAGTCATAAAGCCTAGGGGCTAAGGTAAAAGGAAAATGCTTTTAGCATGCAAATTTTTCATATAAGTTTCACATCTGAGTGAGTGTTTCGATACCAGTTGAATGCAATGTAAACGGATTTTAAACTTATTATATTCACAGATGGATAAGGCCTCAATAATTGGAGATGCAGTTTCCTACGTGCATGACCTTCAAGCACAAGCTAAGAAGCTCAAGGCTGAGGTTGCAGGACTTGAAGCATCCTTATTAATGTCTGAAAATTATCAAGGATCAGTTGTTAATCCCATTAATGTTCAAGTCACCAATAACAGCAATCCAATCTGCAAGAAAATCATGCAGGTTTGTTTGATAAAAAAATAATCATGACAACTCTTCATTTCATTTTTTCTCTATATGAACACTAAAATCTGTACATGCTATAGAAACTAGCAATCATATTGAAAAGTAAGAACTGGCTTCATAAGTAATGAATGATATACAGTATTATATACAGGGGAGTATTTCAGTTAAAACTGAATAACAACAAAACTGTACAGTGGCTAACTAACTGATCACTTTTATTACTAACTAACTTATTAGTTTTATCATCCAATATGCTTTGTAGGTGGACATGTTTCAAGTGGAGGAAAGAGGGTATTATGTGAAAATAGTATGCAATAAAGGAAAAGGTGTGGCTGCTTCTCTATACAGGGCTCTTGAGTCTCTTGCAGGATTCAATGTTCAGAATACAAACTTAGCCACAGTTTGTGAGAGTTTTGTGCTTACATTTACTATGAATGTAAGTTATAACTTCCATCCAATTTAATCTTTCTATTTTTGTTGAAATATAAGTCCTTGTTTTTGCTTAAGGATTTAGTCATTGGTGTGTTGAAAACAGGTGAAAGGTTCTGAACCAGAAATTAACCTTCCAAATTTGAAGCTTTGGGTGACTGGCGCTCTTCTGAACCAAGGCTTTGAATTATGCAATCCTTTGATGATTGAATCACTGCATGCATGAAGTTTAATTTGAAGATTGCATTTCAGCAATTATGAGGATGAGGCATGAAAGAAGTTATCGTTAGTGTTGAATCTTTTTGTTAGATTAAGTATGCTAAGTCTAATAGGAAGCTTTTTGGAGTAATGTAATAATGATATTTAGAACATCATTAGTTTGGTTACATGCTTAACTGCTTAAGTGATTTTACTTTTGTGGTTTTTATGAAACAATGTGCTGCCTTGATTACAGCACAAGTTTTATTTCCTTTCAATGTATTTTGTATAAATAGGTTATCAATGAATGAAAAGCAAGCCGCTATCTTTTTGGCTTCCATCTTAAGCTCTAAAAACCAACAAATGGTATCAAAAGCCGCTTGATCTCAAAATAGAATGGCATCCAGCAGCTCCTCTTTGCCACCACCTCCAATGTTTGTTGGAGAAAACTATGACTTATGGGCGGCAAAAATGAGAACCTGTCTTAAGGCTCAAAGTTTGTGGTAGAAAATGTCAGCAATCCAACCCCTCTACCGGAGAACCCAACTGTGAATCAAATAAGATTTCACAATGAAGAGGTGGCTAAGGAAGGCAAAGCACTTGCCATCTTACAAGCAGCTTTACATGCTGATGTGTTTATCAAGATTCTGAATCTTAAAACAGCAAAAGAAGCTTGGGACAAACTCAAAGAAGAGTTCCAAGGAAGTGAAAGAATAAGGAAGATGAAGGTTTTAAACCTTAAAAGAGAGTTTGAAGCCATCAAAATGAAAGAATCTGAAAACGTGAAGGAGTTTTCAGATAGACCTTCAAAGGTGGTCATATAGATTAGATTGCTTGGTGAAGAGCTTAATGATCAAAGAGTGGTGGAGAAAATTCTGGTGTGTCTTCTAGAGAGGTTTGAGTCAAAAATCTCCTCTCTTGAAGAAAATAAGAACTTTTCTGAAATTTCAGTTGCAGAACTTGTGAATATTTTGCAAGCAACTGAACAAAGAAGATCTATGAGGATGGAAGTGAAGACTGGAGCTGAAGGTGCCTTTGTGGCAAGCAACAGAGGAGGAGTTTGGAAAGGAAAATATGCAGCATGCTCTCATTGCAAGAAGACCAATCATACTGAAAACTTTTGTTGGTTCAGAACAGGAGTGAAGTGTAGAGCTTGCAATCAACTTGGTCATGTAGAGAATGTTTGCAAAAATAGAGCAAACCAACAACAATGACAAACACAAGTTGTTGAGTTACATGAAAACATTGAGGATCATTTGTTTGTTCCTACTTGCTATACAGCAAAAAGTAGCATGGATTCTTGGTTGATTGACAGTGGATGCACAAATCAGATGACACATGATGCTAGCATCTTCAAGGAACTTGATCAATCCTAATTTTCCAAAGTTACCATGGGCAATGGAGAAAGTGTTGATGTCAAAGGAAAAGGAGTGGTTAGAATTGATACTCCCTCAAGTACAAAATATATTTCTGATGTCTTATTAGTGCCTAAGTTAAGTCAAAATCTATTAAGTATTGAACAAATGCTGGAAAAACACTACGCCTTGCATTTTGAAGACATGAAATGCATCATAGTTGATCCTGCTGACTATGAACTAATGTGTGTCAAAATGAGAAATAGAATTTTTTCTATAGAGTGGAAATATACTGCTATGAATGCTTCTTCAAATGAAGTAAAAGTCTCAAAAAAGGAGAAACTTGGAGTCGACAATCTCCAAGACCAAAAATGTGAAAATGAAGAAAATTTGAACGATGTTGATTTTTCTGTTAGAAGAATTGGACTGCTTGTTGGAGGTTCTAAAAAGTGCAATGTTGCTGCAACTAAACCTTCGGGTTATGCAAAACTTGCAAGCACAAATGGTTGGAGAATTGCTATGCAGGAGGAGACAAAAAGGATGCGGAAAAATAACAGGTTGCAACTTGAAGACAAGCCAAGTCATCCAAAGGTGAATGGTGTTAAGCATATTTATAGAACCAAATTGAATTATGATGGTTCCATGAACAAATTTAAGGCAAGATTGGTTGATAAAGGCAATTATCAAAAGCATGGAGTTGATCTTTCTAATACTTTTGCACTATTGGCAAATTATGATGTTGAGAAGTCAAACAAGCTTGGAGTCACTAAGGAAAATCTCAAGGAGAAATGTTAGTGTTGAGTCTTTTTTCTTAGATTAAGTATGCTAAGTCTATTAGGAAACTTTTTGGAGTAGTGTAATAATGATATTTAGAACATCATTAGTTAGGTTGAATGTTTAAGTGTTTTACTTTTGTGGTTTTTATGAAACAATGCGCTGCCTTGATTAAAGCACAAGTTTTATCTTCTTTCAATTTATTTTGTATAATTAAGTTTACCAATGAATGAAAAACAAGTTGTTATATGAAGTTTGTGTTATAATATAAAATCATCCGTATATCTTCACACTTCAATAGCTTAAAACTTTTAAAAGAATTGGTTCGTAACATGATAGTGGTCTGAAGTTGCTTATAAAGAAATAAAAAAAAAAGTGGTCTGAAGTTTATTCATTACTTTCTTTTATTCTAATTTAAAAAATATTAATATCATTACAAGAGTCTTCACAAAAAGCATGCATGCCTCTCGTTGCTGCTATAATAATACGACGGTAAATAAATTAATCAAAACTCAACCTCAAAGAAATCTACATGTTAACAGAAAGCATGGAAAAAGTACTTTCAAGTTTCAACCTCAACCCAAAAACTTTTTTCTTTAATTGTTAACATTTTAAAACGGTGAAACAGATAAAAAAAAAATCTTAGCCTCAATTCAAGATGGTTTGCTTGTTCCCCTCCAATGTTGGTTGGTTGAGAAAGTAGAACGCAGATAATCGAAGTTTCTATACACAGCCAATCTTTAACAAGAACACCCACAGATCCAAATATAACATCACGCACAACATTTATCGTAATGCCGCATTTCAGCGCCTCGATCTCGCCATAGAAATCAAGAAAAAGCAATGCGCATGGCTTTTCCTTGCTAGCATTTCCTTCTCCATTTTACCTTGTTGGTGTAATATTACTATCAATGCAACAGGATCAATATCATTGCTCCTTCATTGCCGTGCCAATCGTTGAAGAGATCACTAAGTAAAAGACAATAATCAGATTCTTGGTTACATGATATTGTATGTATCGATCATGCCATCCACCCTTTCACCAACCAAAACTTTGAGAGGCTTCACCTGCAAGCATACTTTCACCATCACAGTTAGTCTGTGCCAGTTTAAATTTCAAGAACAGGAAGGTTTAGTGACAGTCATGTGAAAATAAAATAAAATAAGACGGTGACTCTTTGTTCAGGCTGAATTCAGCATACTAACTATTACTGGGACAAAAATTCTTAAGGAGGTTCAAGAATCATGTGAAACAAAATAATTATGTTCTTTAATTTGGAAATTAAGAGTTAGTCCTTAGTCCTTGTCTTATTCCAGTAAGCAAATGAATTAATGGACTTCAATATAGATTCAAGAGTTGCTTATCCAACAGTCGTGACAAATGCAAACAATAAGCCATCAATCAACATTTCCTTTCCCCCAACCTTGCATGAGTCAACAAACTACACTTTTTTATTTCCTTATTCATTAATTTTGTTACAACAAAATTACAAAATTGATAGAACGTATTAAACTGGTCAAATTACTAAAAGGCTACAAGTGACCATCCAAGCAAAACACAACCAATTTACTGTTTGGAAGGCTGAAGAGTATACAACATCATAATAAATGAAGTACTTTGAGAGTGGAACATTGTGGAGATAAATATAAACAATAAAGAGTGCATCGAACGAAACGTACCATAACTAGGACCGTTCAAATTCCCTGGTTATAAATGCACATATCCAAGACTTTCCCCAATTGAAGAATACTTTCATTTGTAAAGTGCAGTATCATCCAAATCAATCCAGACAGCAATACTTGAATTATGGATTTGCATTTACGCACGAGATTATCCAAAGAGCAGATGAACAAGCTAGAAAGCCACCTCAGGGTTATAAGAAACCGAGACGTCCAAAACTGCACCTGATTAGAAGGCTCGAAAGTAGGTTTAAACAATTCACATTATCAGACCTTACTATGATTAAGCAGGTGAATCCATGTTACCAGTTCCAGCTTGAATGATGATGTACCCTATGTGTTTCCATTGCAGCTCTGTATTTCCATTCCGGACCCTACTCATCATTCACAAAGTTCTTTGTCCTGCACACACATCTCTAATCAGAAGTTTATACAGGTGACCTAGCAACTGTATTAAAAACTATAATTCAAATAATAAGACAATGTGAATCCCACTAAAAAAAATACCCATTAAGTCACAAAAACAATTATTTCACGTGAGACAAATTTATCAATTCAATAGAATTAACGGCCCGCTGTTTGACTTCACACATTACCACTCAGTTTTTAACCTTCAAAATGCGTATATGTGCTTGTGCCTCTCTCCATATATACATGGGAAGGGAATCAAGGGATCAAGTTACACCTATGTGATGCTTAGTATCTTTAGACAGTTAATAACTTAAGGCAGAATATGAATTTTGTAGATCCAACTCGTGAATTATATTCATCACCTTGATTATTATGCCAAATCTTATGAAATTTAAACAACCACGAGTTTACAGTCATACAGTTCATAGTTTCATATATTTTAAAATGTGTATATGACGTTAATTTTTATGTACCTCAATAATATATTAAATAATTTTGGATTGACGTAAGACTATTATGATACCACATTCTGTCAGGAACCAATGAAGCAAAATGTACTTTTGCTAGTCCTTCATGGTAGATATGGCATGTGGGAACCAGTTTATCAAGATATTCTTGCATAGACAAGTTTTAAATCCTCTTAAATATAGCACGTATTGGTTTCTGTCTGTTTGGATTCAAGGAACCGAGAGAAAATGAAAACAGAAAGAGAAAGCTAGAGAGAAAATTCTGATTCTGTGATTGATTCAGTGAATGAATGAGAGACGCAGATCTGCTGTTTAAAAAGAGTTAGTTACAGGTCAGCAACTGGTTGCTAACAACTGTCAGGACTAACCACTAACTGCCTAACAGCTCTAACACCACTAAGGCTACACCACTCTACTGTCACGGATACATACACAGCATATACTCTAACATTTCCCCCTCTCTGAGGGTGGTGGGAGAGGTGCAAACATGTCAAACACCCTCAGTTTGTCTCAGAGAGCCTGAAACTGAGTGGGAGAGAGCGCCCTCGGCGAGAACGTCAGCAGTCTGGTTTTCAGAAGGAAAAATGCTGAACAAATATAGCTGCTTACTAATCACCTTTTCGCTGACAGAAGATGTCAAGCTCCATGTGTTTAGAACAAGCATAGAGAGATGGATTGTGGGCCAAGGCCACAATGCTCAAATTACTATAGTAGACATGAGGAGGCTGGAAGGGCACACACAGTTCAGTGAGAAGAGACTGGCCAAATCAATTCTTCAGCAACGGATGCAATACTCATTGTTAAGGTCTCATATTGGCTAAAGATATGGCAAAATTACTCCATATAAATGGTAGAGCAATCCTCACCCTGAGCTAGTTTTTGGGGTAGTGTAACACCTAGCCAGAGTTCTAAAGATGTTATTAGAGCCTATGTTAAATCTGTTTATTGGGCCTCCCATAGATGGGCCACCCACAAATGTCTAGTCCTGCAAACTTCACTCTCAAGATGTTTAATCCTGGGCGTGAGGAGGATGTCTTAAGGTCCCACATTTTTTAAAGAGATGGCTAAGATAGTCCTTATAAATGGCAGAGTAATCTTCACCCCTACGCTAGCTTTGAGCTAGAGTTCGACCTAGCCAAAATTCTTAAGACTCCAATACTCTAGCTTTGGAGAAGGATACTAAGGTTTTCTTATTAGACTACCATGAGACAAGGTTTGATCCAAGAAAGATGTAGGAGCCATGCCAGCCTTGTAGTCGTCTAGGTTAGAAGCCTAATCTGCATCACAATAGTCCACAAGAGAGATGAGCTGAGTGAGAGGAGCAGGCTGCAGTTTGAGGCCATGAGTGAGGGTGCCATTGGCTTGAGGCATCGGAGGATACGTTTAACAGCCTTCCAATGCTCTTAGAGGGGCTCTGACATGAACTGGCAGACTTTATTAATTGCATAGCTGATGCCAGGGCCTCTTATAGGTGTCGAGATACCTTTTGCCTCCCCCATGTGAACCGTAAAGAGTAGGTCTGAAATGTATTTTGTTTGGGAGAGGAGAGAGCCATCAAAATAGTACTGCACTTGTATCCTACTGGCCCAACTGTTAGAGTGCAAATTCTAAGTGAAGCTTTTGAAGGAGTGACTGAATTATAGACTAAGAGTCACCTCTCACCTGTGGTGGTGATCATCAACATAGATAAGAACCATGATACAAATTCTCCTCGATGATACTGCCAACATTGACGCTAAATTGCCCATCAATAAGCACTAATAGTAAAATGCCAAATTGCCTGATCTGCATCATCACAGACATTCTCATAACGGAGACGCAAGACAAGAGAATGTGAAGGTTTTCTAAAGAGAGGAATTGATTTGTTTTGGGGTGCCTTGTCCATTGATGATGGTATTGCCTCCACTAAGTGTAGCAGGATATGTAATGACGAAGGCGAGGGATATAAATTTGAAAACCCTGATCTTTAATCAGAGTTTATTGATCAAAGAGGCAAGAGGAAGTTGGGTGATGATAGCAGTAGTAATGAAAGTATTGATGATGATGGTGGCATTGATTAGGATTTATAGTAAGAATTGGAGGATGCAACTTACTGCGAAATGGGCAAGTATTGCCTGAAGTGGAATGTGAAATTGATGATTTCTCGGCTCCTTTCTATATGGCTCCAGAAGCCATTAAAGATCGAGGGATGAAAATCATGCAAAACGGTTGTGCACCTGCGTCTATTACGTGGGTCCTCAAAAGGAATCAGATGTTGTGGGCACAAGATTTTCAATGCCTTCATAGTAAGAATGGAGGTGAAGAGATGGTGGGTTTGTGGGGGGTGGCTGTTAGGGTTGGGCGTGATAAAGATTGGATGAGGAAAAGAAGGGAGGATGGAGAGTATTGATGTTGACGTAGGCCAATCATTTAATGTTACATGTAGTGTACTAGACATAAGACTGTGACAACATGGCATTCTATTTGTCACATCAGCACTTAATGGATGCAAGTTGACAGTAGAGACTAAAATTAGACATTTTAAATAATGAGACCAAAACCAAAATATGATATATTTACGATTACAGAACTAAAATCATATTTAAGCCTTCTTGCACATTTTTTTCACTAGATGGAACCCTGGCACAATATCTTATTACAAGTTGCTTCCTATGATATACCTTCTCATCTTGAACTATCAATTTTCATTTCTTAAAATGAAAAAGCCAAGAAACCAAGAAAGGCATTAAACCAAGTTTAATAGCATCTAAAGTTCTCCCTTTTGCTTAGATTTGAGCATCTTCCCTTAAAATAGTATATCTACCTGAAATGGCCAATTAGTGCTTCATTACTGGCTTTAGCTACAGAAGTTGTCATCATGAACTTAAGAATTTCAGATTGTAAATTTTCTAAATAAAAAACTGTTAGTATTTTGTAGTCTCTACTACTGTCTATACTCAATGAATGAAGAGGACAGCATATACTCTTGATTAAGACTGAGGAACTAGACATTGCAATGACTCAGCACATAATATAATTTTTGTTTCCTTTTATATACCGTATCTAGTTACTATGATCAGGTGATTGTTGCAAGGTGCATAATTTTGCCATTACATTTTAAAAACAACAAAGAGGGTGTTGACCTTTACCTGAGTTTTACAGAAGCAATTGACATCCTTTCCTTTTCACTCTAGCTAGGCAACTTGAACATTTAATACGCTTTTACTGTGTTTGATATCCCTCATCATTGCTCTCCTTGGACAAGATCTGCAGTACTGAGCCCTTGGTAATCCAAGCAGTCATTTCTGGCTGATGTTCAAAGGGGTTAAGAGCATGCTTGTTTCCATCTTCAAGCTGCGCACCATATACAAAGGGTAACTTAAGGGTCAGGAAACTCTCAGGTGGCAAGATCACTTGACATCCAAGGCTAAACTGCAATTTTTGTTCACGATCTGGAACTGACGAAGGCAGGCATGAAGTCTGCAAGGACAGAATAGCTAAATATTCTACGGATGAGCAGAATAACAATAAGTAAAACAAAATGTAATTTTGAAGTCAAAACAACAATGCTGGGAAAAGAACAACAAGCATGCATGAATTGGATTTAATAAAACATCACAGCCACATAAGTCGCAGGTTATAAATCATTCAGGGATACCCGGTGAGGAAACCAGTTCAGGGATAGCAGCAGCTAATAAATCACAGGTAACTCTAAAGACTTTTCCAGTTATCTTCTGAATTCTAAATGTACATTGTTTTGGTTAAACTAATCCCAGCAATTAATAGGATGAAACAATGGTGTGGTGTTAGACAAATACAACATATATCAATGCAAATTGGGCCCACAGTACACACTAGAGGGTTGTTTTCCCCATCTCAGAACACCCATTTCTCAAAACCTAAAGCCTTAGCATTTTAAATAAGTGCACTTTATTTAATTTACATTCAAAATTTTCAAGAAATGTACACTGAAAGAAGAAAGACATACCTCAAATTGCACAACAGGGCATGTTGCTAGAATTACAGGAAATGCAGGTGTCACCTACAGCAATATAGAATATTAGATAGGTGATCAGAAAATAATTGTATGCATCGAATTATTATCTTAAGAAACTGAACATCAATATCAAGTGGCATCCAAAACTCAAATCAGCAAACTCAAACATTCAGTTTTCAACTGCCAAAGTTAATGTCCAAAAAACCAAAATTAATGATGAACTGCTCACCAGTTAATTTGAACTTGGAGATGTCAATGGTAAAAACACAACAACCTAAAACATAATGGGCGGTGTAATATTTGTTTCAAAAAACTTAGATCAAATTCTTTATATCTTTATTATTCAGAACAAACAGTGATACGTGAAGAAAAAAAAAATCAAATACAAAAACATAATTGTAATGGAGGGTATTTAATGTTGAAAAAAGATATCTCCATGTCATATTTTAATTTGAGAACTTGAAGGTAAGAATATGAAAAAACTTGATGCAACTTTATCCGTCTTTAAGGGGAAAAATACCAGTATTTATATCACATGTTAGAAATATTTCATCATCCATATGGTGCCTTTCTTTAACAGTATAACAAGCATCAATTTGTTTGAGAAACTGCATCACGTCAATCAATGATTCCTTATCTTTAAATATATATTTACAAAGAAACTTTGGTTTATCTTAAGTGATAAAAAAGAAAATGAAGTAATTTAATGGGGATGAAAGCACACATTTATTAGCCCATAAAGTGATATTAATATACCATTTGTTATGCATAAAGCAGTTGCGCAAAAAATGTAGTTCACGGGAAAAGAGTACAATGCAAACAACAAAAGGAAATTCGTGCATCCACATAGATTTATAATAATAGAAACTCAGTAAATGACAAAATACGCGAGCATTATATTAACCGAACAAATTGAACGATGCTAATTAAAACTGAATTAAATGCTTATATAAGCAGCAACTCATACCAAAAATATCCTTTTAAGCTGTGAGATACCACTGGCAAACTTAACCTTTGGTGTGTCCTTCTTATTCCTAGAATGCCTGCAGTGAGGACACATCATGTAGATAGGCAAGTTTCGGTTTAACAAGGAGAATGCAAGTTCATCACCACCCATGCTAATAGCTTGAAGATCCCCACCAGAATCTTTCATGAGATTTTGGGTTTTTGCCAATACATTCCCAGATGTCAAATTTTGTTCCTTCAGTGGAATGGAAGAATAAATTAGCCCATCTGAATTCAAATCACCATTAGGCATTCTTTCACTTGATTTGTCTGCATCCCTTTCCTTATTTACGGGTGCAAGAGGAATTTCATTAGAGCTTTGATGAATTTTGGCCCAGGAAGCATTCTTACTCACTCTAGAATGATATGATTGATTTCTGCTAGCAGGCTCCATAGAAGAAGATATACAAGATTCTTCTGACAATGAGTGTGAAGATCCAAGTTCAGTGAGATGACGTGCATTTAACAGGAAACGGTGTCCACGGGGGCACTCATGCTCAAATCCAACATATACTATTACATGTTTTAAAGAAGAATGTGGTTTGCTCCTTTCACCATCATTTAAGTATACAGGTACTACATTGCTTCCTATCCTCAAAAAGGGGTCATCACCCCTGCAGCTATTATTGCCATTACCATCAACAGATCCCTCAGTAAACGATATATCTTGGGATTTTTTATATATTTGATGATCGGTCGCTGCATTAACCTTTTCTCCATTTTGATAACTTGGCTTGCTTTGCTTCATGCCCTTTTCTGAACCTGATGCAGGCAATTTCCTTTGCTGAAGAGGAGGGAATCCTGAATCAACAGCCGCTGATCCAGCAACAACCTCAGAAAAAGGTTTTCTCATTTTGAAAATAGGAAAACCTCTACCAAAACTTATCTTTTGGTCATCAGCTTTGATTATATCTAAAGGTGATCTTTGGTCTTCCATTCCATTCTGCACAGCAGGGTGGGGCTGTCTAACCCCAGTTTTCTTTGTATCTGCAATATATTCAACCTTGGTTTCCCTAATTTCAGAACTTTGCTTCACTATAGTCTCTGTTGAACCATTTGGTTTTTTCTGTTTCTCTAAGTATATCGTCCATTTCAGAAGATTTTTCTCAGTGGCACAAAACCCACTTTGAAGTAAGCCTTTAGAGGATTCATAGTATACTGCACTTCCAATTCGAAGCAAACTCCATGCAGAAGATTGAACAGGTCCTGCAACTTCAAATTCTGGTAGTTTGACTGAAGGAAGTAGCTTGTCACAGTCAGAAAAGCAACTAGCATCAGCTGATTTAAAATCAAAGGGATCTGGACGTAATTGACGGGAACGACCGCAAGCACAGGCATGAAGGAAAAAATAGCCACTTGAATGTGGCTTGTGTGAAGCTCCTAAGTTTGAGTTACCAGTCTCAACATCATGCCTTTGGTGCATGCATGGTTTACCCGTCAAACTAACAGCATCACATAGTTGCCTTCCTGATTTCCAAATGGAAGTGCATTCCTCTTCCAACTTTTTTGCAAAAACCTGCACTGAAGGTCCTTTTACCATTGAGTGAAATGCATGCAAAGCCTTGTTTAAATGATCTTCATGTTGTGAAGTAGGATAACAATCAGGTAAATCTTTCAAATAAATCTCCTTTGCAGCTGGAATGGTTCTCTGACACCACAAAGTAGAAAACTTAGTGTTCAGCCCTCTACCACATTGTAACCAAGATACTGCAACATCTAAAGGATTTGCACCCTTTAAAGGCCCTTCCATTGCAGGAGAAACAATGTTCCTTGGACGAGGTTTTCTTTTAATAATTTCCAATTCATCCAAACAGCCCCCTTTTGCACAGAGAATTTTACTCAAGATATGATGGCTAGAAGTTAACCAAACTTCAAAATTTGGAAGATCAGGAGTGGTAAATGTTTTACCAGATGCAGCTGACGCAGCAGCTGCAGCTGCTGCAACAGCAACCATACCAACACCAGCAGCTGGACCACTGTTGGTATTAACTATTCCCCCTCTCCCTCTCAGAATATCTGATTGCCTGTAAATGAACTCCTTGACAGATATTAAATCTTCTTTATTCGCACTTTGACCAAGGCTTTCCAGCAGAAGGGAATCTGATGTTGCTTTCCCATTCAACACATCTTCAACAAGTCCAGCGGCAAACTCAAGAGACTCGCCTTTTAGATTTGAAAACCGATCTAACAAGACAACTGCCCTTGATGCGTCAAGTGAAAAAAGTGATGCAGAAGTTGAGGTACCCCCAGTCCTCACACCAGAATGAGTAATTTCAGAACCAGACAATGTACGACATTTCTTAATCAGAAAGCGGATTTGTGCTTCAAGAGATGACTGTAGCTTCTTCCTAAATCCGCCTTCAGAACGACTAGCAGGGCGTGCCAGCATAACTACTGAACCAGAAACTTTAGCAGGGAAGTTTGCCTTGGCTACACCACTCAAACTAGAAGACTGATTAAGTGAAGAGACATCTGAAGAGTCCTCCCCATTAGTGCTGGAATTTGATAAATTGGAGAAGTCATCGACAAACACAAACAATGTGACAGGAATGCACTGTCCTGGAAACAAAGAAGCATAAGAACCTAAACCTGACATGAGAGACATGGCCGACGCATTGCGACTCAGGTTACCACCGCCTCCTCTACCTGGAGAAGAGTTATTTACTGACGTGGTAGGTCGGGAGGATGACGAAGAATGCGATCTAGACGGCAAGGGCGGCATAGTTTGGGACTTAACAAACGGAGCCATAGCCTGCTTGGCCGCTTGTAGCACGCGAAAATTCCTTAAAACCCTAGTATCAAACCGTGACCCCTCCTGAACATATATGATAACATGGCAAACCTGCATTTCTAAGTTGTCAATTACACTAATCATGCACAGCTTATGATAAAAAATTACACACTGAAACAGTAAAATTGAAGTTCCTAATCTTATTCTTTGTTCATAATATAAATCCTACTCTAACTCTTCAAACTCGGCACAATGAAAAACACAATAATAATTGATCAATAAACGGAAACATTGTGAGAACCTATCTGAATATTTAGCATAAGATGGTTAGAACAGTGAAGAAAAACGACTTACAGAGAACATGAAAAGCATTCCTTGGAGGTCACCGAACTCGTGCTCTTCGACGACGGAATCGAATCCCGGCGAGGGCTCCGGGGAGGAGGGGCGGAGAGAGGAGGAGAAGTGGAGGAATAGGATGCCCTTGTCGTGGTCGCGGAAGTAACTGATTCTTCTGCGGTGGAACCAGTCCGTGGCCTCCTCATCGTCGAGGAGTAAGGGCTTGTCGAGGTTGCCGGAGGCGAAGGCGTTGGAGTCGATGACCCGGTTTAGGAGGTGAGCGGAGTCGTCGCTTCGTTGAGCGATGAAACCTACGACAACGACGCCGTCGGATGAGGAGCGAGGGAGCGCCGCCGAGGGATGGTCGGAGGATGAGGAAGACGGAAGAGGAGGAGGAGGAGGGCGGATGAGGACTCGAACCGGAGAGGGAGAGGGGTTTCGAGCCTCCATCAGCAGCACAATGAAATCAAATGTCTTCTTCTTCGCCTATTATGCAAGATTTGGCTTCATCGCATTTCTTCTTCTTCTTTTTGTTTTTTGTTTTCTCTTTCTCTCTGGTATTTGGAGTTCCACTTCGGTCTATAAACACTTCAACTCAACATTCACAACTGCTTCACTTAGATTATGTTTGGGAAAATATTTTCTATAGAGAGAGAAAGAGAGAGGCATCAGAGTTAAGGTCACCAACTCACCATAGTAAAGTTGAATTAGAGTCGTGATTAAGAGTGTAAAAGGATAACGTTATTTTCTATATTTGATTCCTAAAGTTTTATTTCTAATCCATTAAATCTTTTATTAATATATATATCTAATGACTGATAAAAAAATTCTCTTTACTTACACCATGGTCCTAGACCATTTTAGACACTGCCCATAAATTGTCATACTTTTACTGTGACATTATAGTAGAATTAAGTTAGATAAATATAAATTTAGGAAAGTTATGGGCCTGTTTGTACTTCAACAGAAAATTGGAAAAAGAAAATTAATTTTATATTATAAAAAAAATATAGCGGCTTTTAAGTAACTCGGATAGTTTCCGAAAGAAAAAATATAATAAATCGGATAGTTAAGAAAATAAATTTATGTTATTAAGTAATATTGTAAAACTAAATTTTTAAAAATAGATGATTAATAAAATAAAGAATTAAATTACTAAAATATATATAAATGAAGGGTACTTGAGTGATAACATTAAACGGAAATATATGTGACCTGAAAACTAAATTAGTTGTTACTTCAAAAAAAAATACTTAGGATACGTTATTTTCATATAATGGTAAATTAAACAAGTTTGGGTTTTGAAAACTTAATTGCACTTACTTACCAGAAGAAGAAAAAACTGTGAAGTTTTCAATGAAAGTTGAAACCTATTTTAGCATGTGGTCAAATTTTGAGTCAAAGCTTAATTACCTTAAGTAATGTATAGGATTTGAGTATCGTGTATGGAAAAAAAAAATGGTGGGAAATGTGGATGTTTATAGGTCAAATATGATTGTCTCGTATAAGAAATATTTATATTTGATTAAAAAAATTAAACATGCTCAAAAAAAATTGGTGTTAGATTATGTTAAATTATGAACCTAGATTACCACATAAACTTTTATTTTACAAATGTATTATGTAATTAAATTTTTTTAGGGAAATAATAGAGGAGTATTTTCGGTGCTCTATGATGGAGGAATTTAAAAGTGCTCTACAATAGGGATGTGTGTTAATTATATATCTTTAACTTGTTACTTTTGTCTACCTTTAAAAAAAACTTATATGTAACTTGTTATTTTTTTCTCAATTATTTTGATCAGCTGAGTCCTGAATTGCGTGTGGAATGTTCTTTTCTTTTCTTTTTTGTCAACGTGGAGTGGGATGGAATGTTCTGAAGTACTGAGCTTAGTTGGAGTCCAGTGGGCTGGCTCTCATCAAACAAAAAAACCTCCATCAAAATAAACTTGTAGTTAAGCCCATAAAAATAGAAGAAATGGTCATTAACCTCATAAGGAGGTTCACAAAATAAAACTCATCAAGAGGTCTTGCCTTCTGCCCAAAAATAAAATAAAGAAATGCTAGCAACACTCTTTTCGACACTTTATTTCTAACACTCACTTTCTGATTGATCAAAATTAATGTAGGGTAGTTCACTAAATCATATAGACTCAACTCCCAATTTTATGGGACCTACATACTTTTAATCAATCAAAATGAGAGTGTTATAAAAAAAGTGTCAAAAAAAGTGTCGCTAGCGCTCTTTAATAAAAAAAATATAGTGCGGTGCGGGGTGCCAGTGCCGGTGCCATGCTCACTCAGCTAGTGGTGTCAAATTGGGCTCGTTTGGCCCAGTTGAATTTGCCCAAAACAGGTTTATATATTCTTGGATTGAGTTGGTCGACCCAAAATTTAAACGAGCTATTACAAAGCCAATCTAGTTGTGGGCTCCACAGGTTGCGGGCTAAACATACTACCTCTTGGCCCATTACTTTTTTAAAAAATTCACTTACATATATTTTACAAAAGTTAATTTAAGGTGGTTCCCAAAATAAAAAAAGGTAATATAAATTTTTTTACAAAAAAAGTATTATAATATTTTTAGTATGTGAAATTACATGAAAGTAGTAAAAAAGTTGTGTTATTACTCTTATTTTTTATTTAAACACATTTATACGAGTTTGGGTGAGAAAACAGGGGTTCTAATCGCAATATTGAGATTTGTAAAGTCCACCAAAATAAATTTGAGTTTCATTTATATACACATACTTCGTAATTTTTACATATACTTTTTTATTTATTTTGAAAAGTATTTGAATTTTTCTTTCATAAATTGCTCTATAGATCTTCCCCTCCCTAATTCACATGTTCAAAGCTTTTACATATGTGAGAGATGCGATTTTTAACTTCATTTAATTATATTGTATAAATTTGGATTATGATATAACGTGATTGATTAATAATAATAGGGTAAAAGTCGATCCGTTGGGCTTAAACATGTGTATATGATTATGACCAGCTAGTTTATTAAAATTCTCACATAGCAAAAAAAAATGTATTTTATCCTAGGTAATAAAAAATAATCTGCTCCGATCTAAACATATGAGTAATTATTGTCTATGCATTACATTCAGGGATTAGTCCTCCAATCATATATTTTCAAAGGATAATATATTTTTATAATTTTTAATTAAAGTTCTTTGGTTAAATATTTACAAAAATATAAATTAAAGAAGAAAGAATTAGAGGAGAGAGAAAGTTAAACTGAAGAGAAGTCATGCCACCACATTTAGTTGCTAGTGCAAAGAGAAGTTGACTGAACCTACATGTTTTGTGGATTTCGTCAATGGAGTAAAGAAGTTAAGGCCTTTTTCATCAATATTTGTGAAATTAATAATCCAATTATGATTTGTTTGTTTACGTAGAGGTAGAGAAGAATTTGAGGACAGAGATCGAGTTAACCAGGAGAAAAGTCATGCCACCCACGTCTGGTTGCCAGTGTGGAGAGACGAGGTTGGCTCTGACATGCACAACTCACACTTTTTTTTGGGTTTGGTTAATGGAGCGAAGAAAATGAAGTGTTTTTTTATCAATGTTATGAAGCTAATAATACAATTATGTTTTGTTTGTTAGTTTAGAGCTAGAGAATAATTAGAGGAGAGAGAATTAACCAGAAGATAAGTCATGTCACGCCCATTTAGTTGCTAGTGCAGAGAGATGAGGCTAGCTCTAGTACGCATGACCCACAACTTTTTTGGATTTCGTCAATGGAGTGAAGAAATTGAGTTATTTTTCATCAATATTTATGAAATTAATAATACAATTATGCTTTGTTTGTTCCTGTGTAGAGTTCGAGAAGAAAAAATAGAAGAGATATAGTTAATAACATGAGAGAAGTCATGCCACCCACATTTGGGTATCAGTGTGGAGAGATGAGGCTGGATCTGATATGCAGGATCCACATCTGTTTGGAGTTTTGTTAGTGGACCGAAGAAGTTGAGGCTTTTTTTTTTATCAATTTTAAGAATTGCCATTTGTGTTATTATTCTTATTTTCTTTCTTCAATACAACAATTTTAATGGTCGGACAGAAATGTCATTTGACTTGAAAAAAACTCATTCTCAACTTTTTCTATCCAATTAAACACAATAAGAGAAATCCACTCATTCACCTTATTATTTCTTTTCCATATCTCCTATATTTTTATGATACAAAACTGCCTAAAAAATATACTTTTTTTTCTCACTACTTTCACTTGACTCATCTTCTCTCTTCTCACTTTTCTCTTAAGTCAAACAAAGCATTAGAAATGACAAAGTTAGGTTTCAGTAGCGTACTTTTTATGGGCTCCATAAGACCTCATGCGACATCACTTTTTAAAAATTCACTTAAAATAAATTTTCAAAAGTTAATTCCGCAACTAAAAATTAAAAATTAATACAATTTATGTTATTAATCTTATTTTTTATTATTTATTTAAACATGTTTATATTTAATAAAAATTTTGAACAAATAAGAAAAAATAAATATCCAGCTAGCTAGCTGCCAAGACTAATTTGAGTCAGCCCATTTTACCACCTCTACGTTTAACTGTTTTAATCACAATGGAGTATTATAAAGCCCACCAAAATAAATAGGAGTTTGATTTATATACACACACTGAAATTTTTAAATATGTGGGAGATGCCGTTTTCTACTTTGAATTATTTCATAAATTTGGATTTATGATATGATAAAATTTTCAAACATTTTGGTTAATAATAATAGGGTAAAAGTCGATCCCTTGGGCCAAAAACCTGTGTATGATTATGGCCAGCTAATTAATCAATTAAGGCAAATATAAGGGTGCTATATATGAAGTATCTACACGTGATACTTCTCTTTACTTTTCTTCTTCAATTTGCTTATATTCAAGCTCTTATGATCGGGTTAATTATATGACTATAGCTATTGGTTGCACTTGAAGTTAGAAGGTGTGGTGGAATTTCAATGGAAAAGTTCCCTCACGAGGTTGGCGTGAGAAATTAAATTAAATGGTTAGTAGCTATGGAGTAAAATAATATAGTAAAGTTATCTTCTCTGCGTTAAACCTAACATAAGCTATGTATAGTATTGTGTATTGTTTGAAAAGTATAAGTGGATACACACATTAACTTGAAACAATAAATAATTGCTTTAGAAAAATGGATCTACATCTGAAAGTGTCAAAATTGAAACCAAACACATTCATAAAGAGAGTCGGCATCAAGTTCGATGAAAGAATTTGCTAACCCGTGAACACCTCTCATCCAATTTGATCTCCATTTTTCATTTTTGCTTTATTAGGGAGTGCCTAACTGCCTGAAGTGGTAGTGTGAGGCAGTGTCTTTTTTGTGCTGCGTTTGAAGATGACATGAGATCTGATGATGAGTTCGGTTAGATGGCTACAATATTTCATCACTTAGATCTTTCTTCGAGGCAGAGAAATAAAAGCAAAAAACAATTCTATTTTTATTTTAGGAATGAGTTGTATACTTTAGCCCATAATGTCCGGTATGATTTTTGAATAACCTGCTTAAAAAATTGGTTTTTTTATATGCAGTGTAGTTTGACCAAATATTTATAGTACTAGTATAATTTTTTTTTTCAAATTATCATTGTAGTATAAATCGTCACTTATAGTGACGATGCCTTTTTTTTTTCCTATGAAATCGCCACTGGCAATGGCGACACTTTTTTTTTTTAACTTTCTTCTTTAGTGGTAGAAATAAATCCGTCACAAAATCCTATTATATAATATGCAAGGAGGTTGTGACGGAATGTTTAAAGAGGAATTTTCTATCTCAAAAAACATTATATCGCTAACATTTTTGTGACGGAAAAGTTCTTTCTCAAAATTCCGTTGCTATTCATTTTCTACTTTTCACTAGAATTTTGTGATGGATTAAGTTTCGTGCAATAATATTCCGTCGCTAAATACTTTGTGAATTAAGTTCCGTGCAATAATATTCTGTCGCTAAATACTTTGTGACGAATTTTTCTCTTTACAGATTCTGTCACTAATTCTTTTTATATTACAAACTAGGACTTTGTGACGGATTACTTTCCGTCACTAACAAAGAAAGTAAAAAACAACAAAAAAAGTGTCGCCACTACATTGGACAACATGTTTAAATCCATTGAGAAGTCAACAAGTATATGAAACTAGATGATACATAAAGAAGTCAACAAGTATATGCTATCAACACAATCTTTGAAAAACTCACTCCAACATATTTATTAATGTGATTGGTTTATTTTTTTAAAAATCAACACATTTCTCTCACTCCCTAAAAAACATGTTTACTTTATAAAAAACTAATCACAATAAATACATTGGAGTGCGTCTTCGAAATATTGCGATTTCTTGCATTTCTCTTCCCCTCTAACAAACAATTATCATAGTGAAAGAAAAAATATGGGTTTGTCTAACCACCAATTTATTAATTTTGTTTTGGTGAGTAGAGTAACGCCTATATAATTTCCATTGAGTACTATATAGTTGGTAAGAAGAATAAAATATGATGCTTCCTTCGTCATAAAAAAGCTTGAAGTTCCGTCGAGAAGTTGAATACCATTAATGCAATCAACGTGATATTCCTAGCTAGTTGCAAAAGGCTGCATGCGCAATCACATTTTTCATGTTAAATCCCAAATTGAATGCAGCAGAATTAAAGGGATAAAGAATAATGCCATAGTAGTTGTTGGATTTGGATCACCACCCCTTCCCTTTGTAATCCCTTTCTTCTTTATTTTTTTGTTTTTCTCTTCCTCAAATTAATAAATACTTTCTTTTACGAAAGAAAAATAGTGGAGGAAAAAAAGGCAGAGAGAGCAGAAGAATTATATTTATATATACGAAAATGTCACTAGCAGGTTATGGCAGCATCCATTACTTTCCAATCTTCACGCTACGTGCCACACACTACGTACTTTATCACATTTAATTTGTTACGCTAAGAATCTGCTGTAGTCCTTCTTCTATCTTATCATTTTCTTTTCTTTTTATTCAGAGAATTAAACTTTACTGTACATTGAATCTTCTGCTGGCTGTTGCAAGTGCATGTACATCACCATTTATATAGATAAGAAAAAAAGGAAATGTATCAGGAAAAATAGTTGGTATCAGAACAACAAATATAATGGGAAAAAAGTTGTAAATGTCATTTGGACTAAGTTAAATATAATTAAATGATTTTACTTATACATGTATGTATATACATATATATAAGTATGCAATAATTAGGACAGAATAATTTTTAAAAAATAAAAACCTTGCAACAAAAATTAAGAACAAACCAGAAACTCGTCAAATCTGATTATCTTTCTCACACTAAGCTAGTAATCTATTTCGTCATGCATCTCATTCTCAACTTTTCATTTTGCAAACCACTACTATACTATCATAATAATTTGTGCAGTTGACCACTTTTTTGCACAAAGAAAAAAAAAAAATATATATATATATATATATATGGTCGGTCAAGGAGTTAAACCCACTATGTTTGTCGCTGACAAAACAATTATTTTAAAAAAAATATATAATACTTTTTTCTTAATTTAATACTGAATAATTGTATTCACATTTTGAAAATGTGTTTTTTTTACAAGAAGCAAAATAAAACCAGAGATTACACAGTTTTTCTAATATTTTCGACTTATACCTTAAAATGTCTATACACGATCTTGCAGAGGAGCATACCAAACCTTCAACGAAGACAAAAAAGAGGGGCCAAACTTAACAGAAATTTATGCGACGACATTACATTGTAAAGAGTTTAACATGTCATTCATTATATAAAATGTAAACAAAAACTCACTAGAATATTAAATTATGCCGAAGATTTTTGGTATATTTTAAATTGGTCCCACAATTTTAACCACGGTGAGATGAAGGTAAAAAATTTCTCTAATAGTACGACTTCTAAAAAATAATATCTTTTTAACTGCGCTATCACCTTTAATTGCGCTATCACCTTTAATTGCGCTAACAATCTCCCATCCTATAATTTCCATTAACCTTTATTAAAATTTCACTAAATTTCTAATTTTTGGACTTTCAAACTTAGTTATAATTGTTAGCTTGGTCTCAAGCTCTTGAGCTTAACCAATTAGTATGCAACTGGTCTATTATATTCTCAATTAGTATACAAAAGTTTTTAAGAGAGTCCAACCTTTCTACAAAATTTATCAATTGTTAGCTTGGTCACAACCTTCCTACTTTTGTATAACACCTTTTATGGTGAATTGTTAAGTTTTTTTTTTCTTATATATATTCAAAATTGTGTTTATTCTCTTTATAAGAGAGTCCAAAGAACTCAAAACACATTTACAAAATTAAATAAAGGGATTCATTTGGACCAACCAACTTGCTTGATATCTGAACAACTGCAAATTAATTAGTAGGAGTTATTTCATCATAAGATGTGGGTCAACGGTACATGAACTAGATAAGGGACTACTTTAGATCTAACCCATCAAACCACTCCTCACACCAAATGACAGAGTGGTAGCTAATACAGTACTAGTAGTTATGTCAAGAGAGTGGAATGGATGATCTTCTAGCTTGATACGATGCCACTAGAAGCCAATAGACAATAGTATTGTTTTTTTTCCTTAACCAATGTATATATAACTTACAACTGATAACGTGAGACTGATCAATTGACACATGGTCAGCGCACTAAGTCGCAATAGGAGACCGACCATAATTTTTATTTATTTATAAGAGTAATTGTGAATTGAACCCTTACATATATACTTGCTTAATCATAGTATAATTAGATAAACCAAACACAATGATTAGGTGATTTGAGTTTCAGTGAACTACATCTACCGACGAAGAACTTTTTCTTTTCAAAGTTAGTGGTGTATGTTGTTCTTTTGAATGGCATTACACACTAACGTGTAATGTGTTGCTCACCTACTAGTGGAAGTCTTAGTAAAGAAGCTGATAAATTCAATGATTTCAGATCTACTTAATTTAATCAGTAAATAACGTTTTATTATTAAACCAAACGTGACCGCTACCTGAGAATGAAATGCTTTAATTAATCTCTATCTTCTTGCTTTCTTGAACACTCTAATTCCATTCTAATAATATCAAAACAACATACATGCCCAATTGCACTCTTAACCACCGATGCTTACAAATGGGACAGCTTTTCGCTTTTTCCTCGTTTAATTTTTCATTAATCTAAATTGTTACTGTTCACTTTTCATAAGATCTGGGATGGAATCATGTGTGCTAGTGTGATTTGGTCCGTTTTCTTCATTATATATATTGTTCCAGCCCGAGTCGTGTATAGACATTTTGGGACATAAAGTAAAAATTTTAAAGTAATTTTTTTTTTCACAAGAATCTTTAAAAGACTTAATATATCATATAAATTTTATTTTTTTCTTCAATTTTTCAAAACTAGTTAAATTCATACTTTTTATTTGACATTTTCTCTTACAAAGAATAAGAATAAAAAATATAAAAAATGAATAAAATAATACTACAAAATAAATAAATAAATTGATGAACAATAGAACCTGGAATGCAAGAAATGAGACAATGAGAGATTTTGCAACACTTTGATATAAAGTATCTCCTTTAATTTTTTTTTATAAGCAAAGTATCTCCTTTAACAATTCACTTCAAGATAGAAACAATAAAATTTTCATTTTTTTTGAGAGAAGAAATAATACAATGAGTGAAGGACAAACTTGTACAATATTATAAATAATATATTTCATAAAAAAAACTAACAGCTGTGAGTAAACATAAATTATTTTTTCAATTTTGGGATATAAAAATAACAGGTATTTTATTTATAATTTTTTAGTGAATATAAATTTGGTAATACAAAAAGTTTCAAAAAGAAAATTGCTAATACAAAACGCTACTATTAATAATTGTCAAAGTTGTACTTCCCACATTGCACTTCCCAATTCGCACGTTGCATTGCCCATGTTGTAATTAATATGACCTGATTTTTCATTGTTTCATGACCTCTTTCAAGTCTTAGTGGTATACACTATATATGTACTAATTTTTAATTTTTCGGGGCCTAATGTCATTGCCTACTTGGCCTTGTGGGATACACGACCCTGGTTACAGCGATGTGTCGTGTACATCACCTTTTAGGAGACACCAGCTACACCTAATGTTTGTGGCGCGCGATTTCTGACTGCTATAAATTGCAGAGTTCATTTTTTTATAAACTCTGTAGTTTGTCTACAAATGTCGGTATCAAGTGTCCACACGCTTCACCAAACTTTAGCGACATAGTTACTAGTGATTTAGGTTTGCTTCACATGTCTTTGAAAAATAACTCAAGCGGTAAGAGCAGAAATACATGTGCCTGTAGGTGCGAGATCGATCCCTACAAAAGATCGGGGTAAAGAAATTGACCGATGATAAAAAAGGAAGTTTGCTTCAGGCTTACATGTATAAAACAAAAATGACCAATAGCCCACTATAGTGTAGTGATATATGTAGACATATGCATTTTTAGCGGTTTTAGACTGCCAGAAACATGTTTTCATTTGTTTTTAGAATGTCATGAGTTCTGGCGGTTTTCACTGGTATATTGCAAGGTGTGGCGGTTTTTAGTGATTTTTTTTTTATAAAAAAAAATTTAAATAAATGTATGACACAATTTGGTTGACAGTGACACAATGTCTTCTTTACAAGCCGAATTAATGAAATGGGTTGATTAACTTAATTTCAAAATTAAGCAATTAACTTCCTATTTGGCATGGGATTAGTAATAATTGATTATTATGACAGTTTAGCTGCAACCTCAAGTCCCCCACGTACGTACCTTTAAGTAGAAGATTAAGTCTAAGTAAGGAATTAAAAGGAACCGTCCTAAAGTGCTTATGTCATATACAGAGACTTGCATGCTACACATACCCTCCTTACTCATTAGTCCTTAACCGAATCCCATACTTAATCACATGCCACTTACTCAAATCTCAATGTCCTTTTCTTTTCTTGTTGAATTGGAATACTGCTCATTCATACATACATGTCCATATTATCACTTCATTAGATTAATAAGTACTTTTCTTCAAAACTGAAACTGAATGACGAGATAGCATGCGTTTTCTTTTTTGTTTGTTTAAGTAAGGCATGCTTTTAACGTGCAAACTTTGCTTTAATAGGTACGTGTAAGCTGTTACCTCTCCCTTTGTTTGCCTTAAATATTAATCCTCTAACTCTCAAACCAAACAAAGAGTAGTGAAAACGACTCAGAAGGAACATTAACATTTTTAAGTAGTTACCACCTAATTAAAATCAAATTTCAGCTGCTGCTTCTAATTAATCTCACTCTCTTAATTACCACTACGCAATTAATCTTGGCCACTCGCAAGTTATAAACACTACTACACACTCTATTGACATGTTCCTCACTCATTAAATTAGACCATTAAATGCAAAAAAATACAGAGCATGTTTAATCATTGATGAATCATATATTCGCATGCATTTGCAGTAGCAGTACATTACAACATACCAAGCATTCCATGTCAACAAATAGCAATAGCAGTGGAACAAAGAGAGAGAGCAAAAAGTGTGGCCATGATTGAAGCGTGGAAATGACGCACCGAAACGCGTGTGAGATAAAAACAAAGGAACATTTCTTTTCTTGCTAGTAACACTTCCCAAGGTTGGAAAAGCAAACAAGATTTTTGGGTGGCTGACTATGACTATTTCAGAGACTGAGACTGTAACAAAACCTCTTATTCTCATTCACTACCAAAAATTATACTACTATAAATATAATACTCTGTTCACAGTTCATACACACTCTTCCTCCATATAAATCACACATGTGTGTGTCTCTTTCTCTCCACCACTACTACTAACTTCCCTTTCTTGCATATATTGTGGTGTTCATAGTGAGTCTGGGTCACTGTTTCATTGTCTGAAATGGACATTAATGATCAAGGCACCGGCTACATAACCGTCAAGGGGAAGCGCACCAAGCGGATGAGGCCTTGGTCCCCTTGCGCAGTAGTGGCCGGTACCGCCATGACTTCCAGCAGCTCAAGCGCTTCCGGCACCTCCGATCAGGAAGAGGAAGACATGGCTAACTGCTTGATTCTGCTAGCCCAAGGAAGAGGAGGAGAAAGGGTGGAGGTGGAGGAAGCTGAGAATCACGTTGGTGATGATAATAACAAGATGATGATGATGATGACAGAGAACACTAGCAAAATTGGTTTCTACGTTTATGAGTGCAAAACGTGCAACCGAACATTCCCTTCGTTTCAAGCGTTAGGTGGGCACAGAGCCAGTCACAAGAAGCCAAAAGTGACGGTGGCACAAGAGGAAAAGAAGTCACCAACGCCGCCACGACCACCACCTCCACCAGCACCAATCACAAGCACTAGCTCTCTTCATTTTGAAGAAACAAGGCAAAACCATGTTAAGAACATCATTGTCTCACACCGGGATTCGCTTGAGTTAGGTGTCAATTTCCATGGCAACAAATCCTCCAATAAGTCCAAGGTTCACGAGTGTTCCATTTGCGGGTCAGAATTCACATCTGGCCAAGCATTGGGCGGCCACATGAGGAGGCACAGGGCGGTGCAGGCGGCGGCGGCGGCAACATCTACCGGTAACAGCAGCGCTGCCGTTCGGACAAACGGTGTTGTTGGTAAGCCCCGGATTGTTCTGGAATTGGATCTCAACCTTCCGGCGCCGGAGGACGATCTCCGGGACTCGGTGTTTCAGATTCCGGCGACCCAGAAATCCATGGTGCTCTCTGCTGCTCCGGCTTTGGTGGGTTGCCATTATTAGGCCAGGGTGGCCGGGAATCGGATTTTAATTTTTCAAAATTATATTATTATTTGATCAATGATCATTGTGAATTATTATTATTAGCTTTACTTTAATTTACAATTATTCCTAATTATTATGGATTCTTTGGAATTGTTATTAATAATTTCCAATTGGATATGATCTACTTGTTGAAGTTTTTGGAATACTTTGAGTAAGTAAGTGGTTAGTCTTCTTGGCTGCCTTTCCTTCACGAAAAGTGGCTCATGTAGATAGCATCTTTATTTTCTCCCCTTTTTTCCCCTTCTTTTTTAATTTTAATGTCTTGGGTCTCTATCTAGTTGGGGTTGAATAAATTATAACACAACCGGTAAATAATCAAACTCTTTAAGTATCTATAGTCCAAACTTTGATTATTGGGCAGCGCGTATGAAGAAAAATTTGTTGGAAAGAGATTTACCCACTTAACATGATCTCAGAGTCTTAGGAAATTAGTTCATGACTTTCAGCTATAATATACTTTAGGGAATAAGAAAATGGATATTTCTTTAATTAATGAAAGAGCGGTGTCCATGGTTTTAAATCAAAGTCTTCGAGGTGACCATTTTAGCAACAATGTCAAGGTTCTCGCGGTTTTCAAAATTGCAAGGCGACTGTGGTTCAAGGCGCAACAGCCACATTTATTCTAAATTTTTCACACTATAAAGACCACAATACAACTGTGATATGAACGCGGTCGTTACCGTGACCTCAATTTGAAATCTTGGTGGTGTGTAAGAACAGTTGTGATATGTTCACTTCTACCTAATTTTTCTTTCCGTATTTCTTAACTGTTTCAATCACATCATGTATCATAATTTTATTTATCTCTTTCTATTTTTATCTCTCTAGAGGTGTGAAGTGTACAAGTATGAACAAATATTAATTCGTGTAAGAATGAAAGTATGTGTGAGAGAGTGGCATGGATGAGCACGACTACTAGGTTTGGTTTGCACCACCACCGCAACCAAAAGTCATGGAAAAGGCTTCCTTTGTGAGGGTTTTTTTTTAATTATTTTAATAAAGCTTAAAATATCACTTTCTCTTTGGGTCAGTGTCTTTCTCATCAGTTTCTCACTCACTCTAGCAACCACACTCACACACCCTGTTCCATTTATTGTTAAGAATTATGGGTTAACAAATTAGAAAATTCGGTTTGGAAGATATAATTGTGCCATTACAGCACACCTAATTATATTTAAAATGTCCCCTTGCTATAGTTTAAAATGGTCCACTATAGTTCTTTATTAGTTACAACTCTAAGCTCATCAGTTTCACCTAATAAACCAACTGTTCTGTTATTTCTTTGCAAGTCAGAAAAACAAAACGTTAATAAATTAAACCTGGTAATTATATTTGATTTATTGATAACTTATATAAGTAAATAAGATTATTTAGAGTAATTAGATAGCTTTGGGATTATCTAGTGAATGTTGTAGCCCATACGATGTTGATGCTCCCAAGAAAGATACTGCTGACTCTCACAGACCACAGAGCTATACGTGGTCCACTATTTGGACCCATCAACCACACTCTTTAATATTATCTCCCTTTGTAGGTTTTAGTTACAAGGTTCATCCTTATTTATGTAGTTCACAGAGTGAAGATAGAAAATGACAGGAAGAATATTGACAAAAAAAATCATTTTTTTTCTTTCTCTTCCATGAAAAATAACAAAATGAGATTCCACGTACATAAATGGTATTCATCTGTCTTAGTCTAGCGAGTTCTTTCCTGAACTCAGATATTTTTTTATACCCATTTTTAACAAGTTACAGTTACTTCAGAGAAAAAAAAAGTAAACAAATTATTCTAATGAATTTACTTTCACATTAACTTAACTGATTTCTAAACACTGACGAAGAGTCGTAAGTGAGTTACTTACACTAGTGAGTTGAATAAAGTTAGTTATGTGCACGTTTTGGTGAATGCTGGTAAGCGAAGCATGTGGACACATACATTGCGTGAGGTGTCCGAATGCATAAGAAATAGTATGAGAGAGAGAGAAGTGATTAATTAGTCATTGACATTAGCACATGTAGGTTGGGAAGTTCCCTCCATGTCGTGTAACCTCCCATTAGGTATTCTACGATATATGAATTAATTATGTAACATCCCTTATTTAAGAAAGCTTAGTTATGAGTATTTTAATATTTAAAAGGAGTATTTTACCCTTTAAGTTACATAAACTTAAAAAATAGATAGTTTTTTTTATCTTGACCAAGGTATCCCCACAGCTGGTTGGGATTTGAACCCCCAACCACTTGCTTAAGGGACGAAATGCTGAACCACTACGCCAACCCACTTAGTTTAAAAAATAAATAGTTTAAAAGTATTATTAATTTTCCTAACTCTAAAAGTATTAAAAATTCAAGAGTTAATATAAGTATATATAAAATGTAACGCAGGAAAAAAAAATACAAGTTAATTAAGTATTAAAAATTCTACTATATTATATTCTTGCTTTAAACTATTTTGTTTAAAATAATATTAGTCTACATGTTAACTTTGATATGAATGTAAACTAATTTTATTCACACCCATACAAGAGAGATATGAACAGAAGAGAAAAAAAAAAGAATATAATAGATGATATAAATGTAAGATTGGTAGAGATGAGATGAAAGAGAAATTGAGTGTAAAATTGTCAATATCTGAATTTTATCCGAAGATCTTTGATTAAACAAATAATAAAAATCAAAATGATGATGATGATAAGCAACGTGTGTGGCTATCATTGATTTAAAAAAAAGGGAAGCTTAAAAATGTTGTTTGTAATTGAAACAGCAGGAATACCCCCTCTCTCTTAGCCAATAGGATACTGCTGACTGTACTGTTATTGCCATGTCATGTTTTTGACTAGTCAAACTTAAGTCTTGTCAATTATTAATTGTAGTTCTTTGAACTTTTGTAATTTTTATTTTATACCCAACATTATTTATATTGTTTATTTATTTTATAATTTAGAAAACATAAATATATTTTAACGATGGAGCACGATGCAGGGAGGAGGGAGGAGGAAAAGAGGAATTAGGTTATTTTGTCCAAATCAAAATGTTAATAGTTAATTTCAATTAAATTAAAAATCAATTTGAAAATTAGAAAATAAACATTTTTTGAAAAAAAAGATTATATTGTTTATTTATTTTATAATTTAGAAAACATAAATATATTTTAACGATGGAGCACAATGCAGGGAGGAGGGAGGAGGAAAAGAGGAATTAGGGTTTTTTTTCCCCAAATCAATATGTTTTTAAGTTAAAAATCAATTTAAAAATTAGAAAATAAAACTTTTTTGAAAAAAAAAAGATTTTAAAAAAATAGCGGAAGGACTAAATGATGAATCTTATAAATAGTTGAATGATCAAATCATGTATTTTATAAGTTCTGCTGACATGGTACTTTGTTATTATGACATGGCACTTTGTTATACTCTCATTGGTTAGCTGCTCAGGGGCATCTTAACCCACTCTCATGAAACAGCATTTTAAAGTTTTCCTAAAATAAAATTAAGAAGGTAAATTTATGATGCAACGTGTCATTGATATTAAAAAAAAAATAACAACAGTTAACACGTGGTGCTTAAGCACCGACTTTAGGAGCCAATAAATAGGCAACTTGGGGAAAATGGGGAATCACTGCAAAATATGAGTGAGTGTGAGCGGGAGAAGTTAGAAGCAGGAAAAAATAGTGAAAGGGAGCTCTAAACAAAGAGTGAGAAAGAGAGAAGGAGAAAAGAAAGGAGGAGGAAGAGAGAGATACTAAGGTGATAACTATATCTACTCTCTTTTAATTATATTCACTTTAATAAATTATATTTACTCTCTTTTAATTTAAATATATTTTCTTTTAATTATTTAATCTCTTTTAAATTATATTTATTCTCTTTTAATTATTCTCTTTATTTAACTTTATTGATTACAATAGTTATCATATTTATTAACATCTATTTTATGAAGTTACTTATGAGTTATAATGGTCAGCTGTGCCACAGGTCTCACCACTTTATTATTTATCTATATGCCGACATATTAATATTTATATTTATACAATTTAATCTTATCTCTGTAATAAAAATGAACGGCTTTGCTGCCTCTATGCTTTCATTTCAACTATCAAGTTTTAATATTTGTCTATTATAAGATAAAGAGATTGTGTAACATTGCGTGGCAAACATGGTGATCTTAATTAAATTAAATGACCAGTATAGACAAATCTCGAATGTTATGTTAAGAAGTACCCTACAAGGCAAATCTGGATATTCAAAGGTCGGATTCAATTGAAAGGCGAACCTTGGGTGTTAAAGCATGCATAGTTCTTGGAATGACAGGTTCCTGGGCAAGGGGACGCCCTTGCATTCGGATGGAGCTCTAAGTTGCGGTTGGAATATGCAAAAGTAATAAGTGGTTATATGAGACCAAGAAAAATGTTTATAAGAGAATTGATGATATTTTGATATGCTTGACAAATTGTGGCGTATGATTTTACGTTTTTTTTTTGGTAGATATATTTATCACTGGGAATTGTAAAATTCTCATTCCTTTCATTTCATCTTTTTTTTCAGAGAAGAAGTTTTAGCTATTATGATGTACATGTTCAGGCTAAGACGGACGTTATTATCATTACGATGGACGTTGTTAGAAGAGGAATAGTGTAATATGTATCATACTCAGTGACTTGTATAATATCTTCTATGTAAAGACTGAAACTTGTATTGTATAAGTCTCTTAATGTATGATGTTAGTTTGATTAAGTTATTATATGAAATTCTAATATTTAAAATAATTAAGAAAAGTATGTGATTATTCCAAAGTATAAAATTAGGGGTGTCACAATTTGAAGAAATTATCCTAATATCCTTATTATATTGATCAGAAAGGAACTGAATTATACCATAATAATATAATAATAAATAGTTGCTTTAGTTGTTTGTTGGGCATATCCTAATTTGTGGTCACTCAACTCTTGGTAGTGTGTACATAACACTTGTTCAATTATGGTCTCCGCAATAATATCACGAACTTTTCGCATTAATATGTGGACACGCTCAATATCACTTTGTATCAGAGAAGTGAGAACCGAACCCAGAATTTTGTGCCCATTATTATGGAATGTAAGATAAGCCCAAATAAAAGTCTCTCATCTCATCAACTGTGTCGTGTACTAATTTACTTCACTGTTTGCGTGCTCCAAATGGCCTTCAAGACCGCGAGAGAAGGCCTGGAGCTGCAGGTGTGTTCAGGTCTACCGGAATTTCATTTTTTTTTTTTTTGTCTTGACTAAGGTATTTCCACAGCCGATTACCGTGAGACTAATCTTTCGTCCCACGGTCAGCGCACAAAGCGGTAGGAGGCTGACCATACCGGAATTTCGTTTAAATCAGAGAAAATATATTTTTATTTTAAAATTAAAATTAAAAATAAATGTAACTATTTCTCCGATTAACATAGTGTGAATAGATGACTGTACTAAGCAGTTTCACCTTACACTAACTAACAGTGCATCGCAATTAAACCTTAAGAAAAATGTTTTTACAATTATTTTAGTTCCTAGATGATGAATGGAATACTTGCACACATAGTCTATGGATTAAATTACTACTCTTTCCGTCCCAAATTATAAGACCCTTTAGAGACAAACTCAGTGTCCCAAATTATAAGACCCCTTCTAGATTTCAGGAAAAAAAATAAGCTTTTCCTTTTTTACCCCTTGCATTCATTATATTTTAAATTCCAAAACTTTAATTATCACCTCTACTAATTACTTCTTTCATATTCCCAGCTAACTTTTGGTATATCCAATACTTATATTAACAATTTCCAGATTTTTTTAAATCGGGGCATATTTGAAAGATTTGTATAAAAAATAACAAAAACAACATATTAATTAGCTTATTACATGTTTTCTTAATAAACGCGATTGTATGAAAAAGACCCTATAATTTGGGACGGAGGGAGTATTATATACTATATCAAGTTTAATTAGGGACTGATTTGACGACGAGTATAGATATTCGAATTTGATGATTTGCTATGTTTATATTAATTCAATTGTGATGTCATGAGATAATAAATATGATTCTATAAACTTGGAATAACTTATATACACTTCAATATATAATTATTATGTTCATATTATATATTTTAAATATAAAAAAATAAATTTAAAAAACCACATATTCCAACACATATGTTTTCTTTCTCCAAAGTAAGCAAAGAGTTAAGGTCGGACAAAATAAGCAAAGAGTTAAAACACCATAGCTATTTTTATGCACAAAATAATTTGCCAATTTTAATTAGAGAAACTTTTTCATGCCCCTCTTGACTCTTGAGTGATGTGCTTCCATAATCAACTAATAAAAGATTATTTAGTGAAATAGATGTCATGAAAGATAATAATTAATTTTAAAGCTTATATTTAATCTATTAACAAAAATGATAACACAAACCGTTAACACCAGCTAAGGAAAATAAAAGCACGGAGTTAATCTAGCTTAGGAATTAAGCCCAAGGCTCTAATGAAGCAACATCAAGTACATAGAGATATTTAGACATTATATATTTAACTAAAACTTTAATGCATTGAGTTTATGAGTCACATATTTAATATCATCATTCACTCACTCATTATTAACCAATGTGTGAGGCTCGAAATCATGTTTGAATTCTCAAGAATCATATATGATAAGAGTGAATAAGAGCTTCCCTATCTTAAAGACTTGAAGTGGTTTGGCGTGCCTGCCAACCTCAACAGGTGAATGGCTATGATTGAATTGCTTGGGAGTATTAGGAATGAAACTCAACTAGAATTGAATGAAGCAAGGTTGCATTGTGTGTAGTTGTTGTCTTTTTTGCTTCAAAACAAAGTTCATCGTAGCAGCCTTGGTTCATGGTTTGTATTGTAGAGAAGATAGAGACAAATACCTCAAATGCATGAGCTGGTTTACTATGTGGCTCATTGTCCCTACTTTGATGACCGAATAATTGGGCACTGGCCGGCTTTCACAACTTCTATTTGTGCTATTAGTGTTCAACAAATTTCTACTCAGCCGATGAATTGCTCCACTTGCTTAATCCTGTAATCAATTTTGACCATCACCAAGATTTGGTTCCAGAATCTCCCAACCAAATATTCATTAATTCTTGCAATTTATTTGGGTTTGGTATCTGGCTACAGAACAAATATTTAATGTGGATCTAATTTCCCCTATTTTTCATTGTTTTAGTGGTAGTTCTTGCTTTTGGTGGAATTGGTTACCAATAATATACTTCACTAATTTAGGTTTGGTTCACTTTTCCGTGGCTACTATGTTAGCTACATGGTGAAAAGAACTGCTAAATATAGTTTAGAGGAACATTTATTTGGTTATAAAAATTGTGGGTTTGGTTAGGAGCACATGGTGGTATTGTTTGCAAAGTAGCTCCTCGTAACGAATTTGATGATGCCCGATTGCAAATCATAGTCAAAATTAAGTTCGAATTTCTTGGAGGGGTAGTAACTGTAGCTAGAATAATTAATGTAATGAAATTTTATAAGGTTTGAGTTAAGCCAAGGACGACTCAAACCTTTGAGATGCATTTCTGTGGTTGGTTCTTGTAGTTAACAGTTAATACTTGGCTAAGATTTGTCTATAATTTAACTGGATCGAGTTCTCTAAATTACTCAAGTGAACATTAGCTAAAATTATCACTATTTTAGGTGATGCAATAATATTTTAACATGTGTTATAAGTTAGATTTTTTCGAAAACACATGTCAAAATATTAGGTCATATAAGCTAGGATAATTTTACTCAAGATAAATTTTGAGTAATTCAGACAATTCATTCTCTAAAGTCTCCTCTGCTAGGGTTTGAATAAAGCACAGTGGTCACCTACGATTGGGGGTCACCTCCCCCTTTGGGGAGTTCCCCCTCCTCAGTGGAGGCTTTCCCTTCTTGTAGGTAGGTGTTTCATCCACATTAAGTGGGTTCTCTTCCACACTAGGTGGATTTGCTATGCAATAAGTGAGATTTTTCTCTAGTTTTCCCCCTTTTGCAACCACTATTTTCCATCCACCACAGTGGTCTCTGTTGTCGTCACCGTGTAACTGCTGTTGTTCCACCGCCGCCTTCACCACCCTCCACCGGCACCACCTCCGTGTATGGTCTCCACATGCACCCACCAACCACGACCACCATCGTCCATGGCAGCACCTCCGCTGCCTCAACCTATGATGTTTGTGCATTGCCTCAATCTGTGATGTTTGTGCACCCCTTTTAGGTTTATGTGTGGTTTTCTTGTGTTTTATGTATCTCCGGTGGATTAGAGCATGTTAGTTTGTCATATAGTACATGTCCACATTGCTATATTATAGTGTTTTTTAAGATTGAATTCTCTTAATTTGTAAGTGTTGTTTAACTTATCTTGGTCCTTAATATGACTACAAAAGCTTTGAAAAAAAAATACCTCTTCAACTAATTATGTAGTTACAGATGCTAAGCCATATATGCTGGTTTTGTACGCAGCTATGGATCTTTTCTTTAATAAAACGATGCACTCAATTTAATTTATATCTTGCCAATTAAAAATATTCTTCTTGACCAATTGGTTTCATTTCAGACCATTTTAGTTAGACTGCAGAAACTTTTTGTATAATGTAAACCTCATCTCGTAATGTTATAGTCTATATACGACGACATGAACAACAAGTTGCTGTGGTGTAGTGGTTATCACGTCAGTCTTACACACTGAAGGTCTCCAGTTCGATCCTGGGCAGCAACAATATTTATTTTACACTTTTTGGTTCCTATGCATTTTTTATCCTTTTTCTTTTTTGTGGCATTTTCTTCTCAGACACGTGAATAATTTATTTGTCAATTGTTTCTTAATTCTTGTTTTTTTTATTGTTGTCCGAAGAGAGAATAAATCTTTTCTCCACTTTTTGATCTTCAATAGACACTGCTACTGTAACCAAAAAAAAAAAAAAAAAGACACTGCTACACAAAGATCAAGTGGCTCCAATTTTGCATCGCTTTGTCCATGGACTTCTATGTGGCTCCAATTTTGCATCGCTTTACGAGTTGCGAGGTGAGTTCAAAAAACATAATAAACTAGGGAGGGAGAAAATCCACTGCCCGCGGGTAAAAATCTGCCACGAATATATTTATTTGTTTACTAAAATTTCAGAAAAAACACATCCTAAATACACTCACACAAAGAGACATCAAATTAGAAGAGATAAATAATACATGAAGAGTGATGTCATTTATTTATCTCAATTCATCCAGAAACACTTTATATTCTACCCTATTGCTTTGCCTATTATATTATCCACTATATCTCTAATTTTCTTTTATATTCTCATCTCTCTCTCATTGGAAGTGAAGTGAAACATATTTGTGGTGTGGGTGTATTATAGGGATGGCAACAGGGTGGGCACTCGCACCCGCACCCGCACCCGCTACCCGACCCACTACCCGTGGGTAATAGTCCATCCTCGTGCCCGCCGCTACCCGCGCGGGTACTCATTTAACGGAATTTAAACGGATTCGGGTATCCATGGGTATCCATTTATTTTTAAATTATATAAAAATCTTAATAAATTTATAAATAGTTCATCCTCAGTACCCGTGAACACGAATATGCAGGTACCCGCCCCACGCTTATTTGCAAATGGGTAGTAAAATATCTATTTTCTAGACCTACGGGCCGAAACCGTGAGTACTTTACCAGGAACAATGTGGATTTAATTTAAATCCTCATATGACTTATTTTATTGAAAAATGTGTTAATATTCGAACGTGAAAATGGAAATCAATTTAAATGAATTGCTCTAAAAGTCAATCTAAGGATTACATAAATCTAAAAGTCAATTTAAGGGAACCATAAATCAAAAGGGAAAACAAAAAGGAAAAACAAATTACATTGCATTGGAATGTAAATCTAAGGATTACAAACTCAAGTTATTTGTTTAGTCTTGTCGCTATCAGAGTCGTTGCGTTTCAAGTACACATGCTAATAACAAGTGCACATCATCGCAAAAGTAATACGCTAATAGTTTCAATAAAAGTCGTCATGAGAAAAGTACCAAGGGACTACGAGACAAGTACCGGGTTTAGAGACTCTTTATTGTCTAAGTGAATGAAAGTTGTCATGAGAAAATAATTTCGCAAGCAAAATTAAATCTTCAAGACATAAAATTAGAATGATAACCGCAGAACTACATACTTAAAAACAAAAAAAAGGACTCGCCCGAACAGTAGTGGACAACGCGGAAGTGGGAATGTCTTATTGAGTAACGAAACGATGCTGACAATCCAATGCTTCAAAAATATAAGGGTTCCTCCGTAAGGTTTGTCCAATACTACCTCTATACATTGAATGACTAGTTCCAAATATAGAGTAAGCATGGAAAAATAATCCAATCAAATAGGGAAGTAAGTGGATAAAATGAAATTAAGGTTCACATTGTAATCGCCTTCTTAACAATGGGCTGGTATAGGGGCGCGCTTGACCTCTTCTTGCTTGGACTAGGATGAGAATGAGCTCAGGTTACTTTCCCTGATCAACAACTATGGAAATGAATCCACTAATTAACTGAAGGAGTGAGATCGATTTGCAAGTGGGAATCTATCTGTTTCCCTTTTTAAAGGTTCTTCAAAACATTCTCAGGAACATACCCTTCAACTTGTTCATCAGAGTAAGAGGTCCCAATATTCTTAAGAGCTTGCTAGGTAACCTCTGTTTCTTGTTGCTCGCCATCATCATTTCTATTTTTTCCTTGATAGAAAGCATTAATGGTTGGAAAACATTTGTAAAATACTACAAGATAAATCTGCAGTGGTCATGCTTGGGCAAACTTCGTATTATCGGTTGTTTCGACTCTATTTTCTTGCCTCGTTATTGGACAAAATATATCTCTCCTTTGGTCGTCCTAGCCGTCCAACATGACATTAACTCGACCGTGAGTTTTTTGGGTCGTCTAGGATGATATCGGGTCTTATGGCCATCTGAGTAGGTCAGAACATCAGCCTAGGAGTCGTTCTTCCCTTTCCTACATGTTATCTTCTTTCCCTTTCTTCTTCGACGTTAGCTCCATGGTTCCAGCTACCATGCGACCATTCTTGTCAAGCTCCACTTTCAACAAGGTGTATTTTGACACTTCTTGTTATCATGTTTGTGCCTTTATTTCATGGCCTAGCGTCGTCGTTAGCCACAATGTCGTCACTTTCTCTCTGTTGTGTGCTATCACAATCCACCTATCAATCTGCCACGAGCTCTGCTTGCCAAATTTCTGGAAACTTTGCCATCCTCTTGAGATTCCTCATCCCCTTCTTTCTCGTTTTTCTTTTCTTCTCTTATTTTCCTCTTAGGCTCTACTTTCCATGTTTCTGGTCGAAAAATTCGCCATTTTCAACATTTCAAAATCTGAAAGCGTGAAAGAAATCTCTACATCGAAACCTCTCTCAACAACCTCAAGATCTTGCGTTTTGACCAGGATTTCCTCTTCATCGGCAAGGGAAAGTAATTATCGGTGGACAATTGGCATCAATACCTCCTCAAACGTAGAGTGAGAAGTTGGGCCTTTAGAGGTTATTTACATTTATAGCTTTTATTACCACTCAATCTCAACCTTTAATCAAATAATATTATTGTCAGAATTTTAAATCCAATCATGTTTACTTTACTCAATGGTTTATTAACAAAACCAAATTATTTATTGTCCAACCTATAAGTACCCCACTAAGAAAAGTATAAATCACACCGTGAAAATGACATCATATATATTAATGCCAAACCTTGAGACTTTGAATATATACATTTTTTATATTAGATCATCTTTATACAACTCATCACTGAACAATTGGACTCTAAGGGCCTGTTTGGTGGTCAGGATAAACAAAGATAGGATAGGATAGTAATCATATCCGTTATCTGCTATTTGTTGCGCCAACAGGATATGATAACACTATCATGTCCTTTATCCTATCATGTTTATCATGTGTAAAAGTTATCCTGATGGGGAGTTAGGATAGAGATTATCCTAACAAGATAAGATATCAGTTTTTTGTTTGTTTATTACCATAATACAAAATTAATTTCAATATTTATATTTTATATGATTAATAATAATATTAATTAATAAATATAAAATTTTGATTTTAATAAAATTTTGATTTTAATAAAATATTAATTTTATTACTTATCAATTACTAATTGTTATTGTTAAGTTAAATTATTTAGTTACTGATAAATTTAATTAATAAACTTATTTATAAATGGTGAAAATATTGGATTTACTCATATAAAATAATTAATTTTTCATTATCACTTAATACTACTTAGTTAACATTATTTTTTGTTATTTATATTATAATAAAAATACAAAAAATATTTCTTCACTAACAATAAAATAGGCTACTTATATATATATATATATATATATATATATATATATTAATTTGTTAATAGTAAATATAGACTAATTTTATATTATCATATGATATTATTTAAAATCATTTCTCTACTTATATAATTATAATTAATAGTTTAAATATAAAATATTTTTGAAAGAATAATATCTTTTAATAATTTTTATCATTAATCACTTACCCCCACTAAGTTAAAACTCATTGGTTACATATATAATAATTTTAATTAAAATAGACTCCCTTCGAAAAAATTTAAATAGCCGAATTAATAAAAATTAATTTTATTTTAGTTAATATTAAAAAATAAGCTATTTATAAAGATGTAAAAAAATTAAATTTAATAGAATAATCACTTTTAAAAAAAAACTATTTAGAAAACTAAATTTTAAAAAATATTATGTATTTTTTATTTCAAGGAAAATTTGATAGATTTTTCATTGTTTGTATCATATCATATCAATATACTGTTCACCCCAAACGCAGGATAAGATAAGAGTCTATCCTGCTCTTATCATATCATGTGTTTATCCAATTATTTATCCTATCTTATTCTTATCCTATCCTGATCACTAAACATAACTTGCACACGAGCTACAAGCTGATTTCATTTTTGCATTAAATTATTTTTGTAATTACGACTCGAGTGTGTGGAAAACCAAATATGATTTTAATATTGTAGCTATTAGGAATCAAACAGTGATTTAAACACCACTTTTAATCACTTGTAAGGTCTACAAGCTGATCTGTAGGAAGAATTGAAGAATAAAAAATGGCATGGACTTTAAATGAATAATTTACTGGGCTGGGGCTGAAAATTAAAGCAATTCTGCGTGAGTGAGGCTTCGAGTGTTTTGTTGTGGGCAGGGGTCGAGTTATGTCATGCCACCATGACTCATCTCATACAATTTTTCCAGCAAAAATCATGACGCAGCAACGCCGCCTTTGAGTAAGATTGTCCATCCAATTATTTCATACCATGCGCATAGATTTAATGAAATGTTTAAATTATTAAGGTGAGAGAATAAAAGGATCAGGATCCGAATAAACCAGATGGAATAATTTAATTTCACCTTTAAAAATAAAGGAATAAATGAAAAATATAACAGTAGCTCTTAGGGTTACCGTTTCTGAAGGCGGTTACCAAATTCACTAGCTCTTGTGCTGTTACTTTTTGTTTTCAAAGTATCTATTCTATTGTAAAGGGTAGTTTTAGCAGGGTGTTTTGAAATTATGGAATTTAATTTCTCTAATCTGCTTACAATGTTAACAGTCACCCTAAAACCGCTAGGAACTCCAATAAAATTATACCCCACTTGCAATGGAAATGTTAAAAAAAAGAATGGGGCCCAGTGTGATATTAGGTGCATGCAAGGGAGGTCGTAAGTGGGGAAGAGAGGTTCAAGTTATCCCTCCAAGTTGACTTCTGAATCTCTACATTTCTTGCAGTATCATAACACCCACTTAAGTATATATATTACTGTACTTTGCTTCTTGGCTCTTGCCACTTCATATAAAGTAAACTGGCATATGTGCTCAGAGCTCAATACATACAATATCTTTCATTGGACCAAGAAACTCGGAACCAATCTTCAGTGTAGCATCATTATTGGAAGATCAAAGAAACATTGACAATGATCTCAAGAGCCTCATCTGGCTTCCAAACTGTCCATCAAGGGCTTCAGATGTTTCCTCCCACCCAAGATTTGGTGTCACCCTCTGTTGAAATTATCTCAGGTTCAAGTTCTTCACCCTCAAGCTCCCTCCTTTTCAATCTCTCTGTTCTCAAAGAGAAGCTCAATCAGGTTCAGACTTTGGTGGGTATCATTATCTCCCCAAATCAAACCCTGCCAGAGTCAACATCCTTAGCCATCTCCACCATGAACACCACAATCCAAGAAATCATAGTCACTGCCACATCAATGATGTTCACCTGTCAACACTTGGCTCTCACTACTGCTGCTACTTGCACCACCACCAACAATCAATTGCACCACCATCAGCAACAATCTATTCATCATGACAAGGTACCTCCCTCTAATTTTGGCAATAACATAGGAACAGATATTAGAGGCCAGAGTTTATTTACCAATACTGAGTCAGAGGCACTGGATAACTGGTTTGGTCATGAAAGCTACAACAACAACAATAATCATAACAACAGTAATGTTAATGATGATAATCAGAGTGTTGCAATTAGTGAAAGCAATAATAGTAAGGGGGTCACAATAATGTCTCCAGGGGATGAACATGAACCTGTTGATAATGATATTGATGGTAATGATATAATTGAACTGGATGCTGCTGATTTGTTGGCTAAGTACACACATTATTGCCATGTTTGTGGGAAAGGGTTTAAGCGCGACGCGAATTTGAGGATGCACATGAGAGCTCATGGGGATGAGTACAAGACCAGTGCTGCATTGAGTAAACCCACCAAACACCTTAGGGGCAATGATTGTTTGATGAGTGTGAAGCCTAAGAAATATTCATGTCCTCAACAAGGGTGCAGGTGGAATCAAAAGCATGTCAAGTTTCAACCTTTGAAGTCCATGATTTGTGCTAAGAATCATTACAAGAGAAGCCATTGCCCCAAAATGTATGTGTGCAAGAGGTGCAATCAGAAGCAATTCTCTGTGCTTTCTGACCTGAGGACACATGAGAAGCATTGTGGGGATCTCAAGTGGCAGTGTTCTTGTGGCACCACTTTTTCTAGGAAGGATAAGCTCATGGGTCATGTTGCTATGTTTGTGGGGCACCACCCAGCTGCTATAAATGGCTTTTCATGTTCAGGGAAAATAGAGAAGCAGGGATTGCAAATGCAGAAGGATGGTTGTTCAAGATGAAGCGTGTGTTTGGATACACGCTGAGCTAAAATTACGGTGGACAGAAACAACTTGTTTTAGCTTTTTTGGTTGTCCACCATGATTTTAACTTGACCGTGTGTTAAATATGATTGGTTATGAAGAGGTGCTCTCCTTCGGACTGTATACATTAGATGAGTTAAAATCACACACCATTCAGTGACAATCTATGCTTCTCAAGAAAAATTACCTAGTTGATTCTACATTGCTCCTTTCTAGGTACAGCTTCTATCTTTCAACATACTCTTGGTGATAGTGAATTCCAATAGTTTGTGGCACTGGCATGGCACTGTGCAAGAGTAGTTGTATTTAGGAAAATATTTGGTTGACACTAAAATTACATAAGATAAAATTTGATAAATGTAATATATGATATGATGTCATAGAAATAAGGAAATAAATAGGAAAATTGAGTGGGGTGACTGTTGGGATGTTTGAAATTCGAGCTTGTTGTATTTATGCTAAAATTTTGTACAAAAGTTGGATTGGTGTTCTCTCTTGTGTATCATATACAAATCACCCGCTGTATATTTAAATTGATGAGTTGTTATTTTTCCAAGTTCTTTGGACGTATGATTGATAATGTTGCATAGGAAGTTTGAGTATAAACAATGAGTTGCAAGTAGATAATTCGTGAGATGGGATTTGCTTGTTTGATACATAATTGCATGTCCTATATAAGTTGTAAGTTGTAATTCTTGGACCAACTTGTTATCACTCTCGTCCTTGATATGATACCCCTTAATTTCACGATCGTGAAATATTACTTATTCTCACTTACTTGTTGTGTATTTACACTCCAAATGGAATGAGAGAGATGGACACAGAAGAATAATATTTCATTCACATTTAGTTTCACTTACATCAAGAATGGGATAGGAAGAGAATAGAAAGAAATTAGTGATCTGATAGGTCACATAATAGAAAATGCAGAGGAAAATAAGAAAAAAATGGGTGAAAATAATATGGAAGAGACAATTAGTGTGAATGAATCACTACTAATAAAAAAAAGAATTAGAAATTTTGTATGTGATATGACGCTGACAAGATAAATTGGATCCTTATGACTCGAAAAGTGATGATGAGCTCAAGTGGAAAATTATATAAGATAAATTGGATGATCTTGAAGCTCCGAAAGCACATATTAAACTCATGATTGAGAACCTCGCACAACAAAAAGGTAGCAACTCTAGCAATTCAAGACGTCAAAGGACTTAATAGAAAGGAGTCGTGAGGAAGGGCACGTTCAAACGTGGAATGACTATTTTTCAACAAATCCAACATACACAAAAGGTCAATTTCGACGAAGGTTCCGAATGCAAAGGCATGTATACCTTCAAATTGTGGAAGTCATTACCAACAATGATAACTATTTCTAGATGTAAAAGGATGCAACTGGTAGAATGGGTCTTTCACCATTACATAAATGCACTACTGCTATTCGTATGTTGGCTTATGGGTCACCAGCTGATAGTGTCGATGAGTATGTGTGAATTGGTGAAAGCATTGTTGTGGATTGTTTGATCAAGTTTGTCACAGGAATAAATGAGGTATTTGGGCCCGAGTACTTAAGAAAACCGAGCAACAATGACATTGCACGCCTTGTGGAAATAGGAAAGTCGCGTGGGTTTCCCAATATGTTAGGAAGCATTGATTGTATGCACTATGTTTGGAAAAATTTCCCTACGGCGTGGAAATGTCAATTCAGTCGAGGAGATCATGGCAAACCTACAATCATCCTCAAAGCAGTAACATCTCAGGACCTATGGATTTGGCATGCATTCTTCGGTGTTGCAGGCTCGAATAATGACATCAATGTCCTCAATCAATCTAATGTCTTTAATGAGGTTTTGCAAGGGCTAGCTCTTGGGATACAATTTACATTGAATGGAACCATATATGACATTGGGTACTATTTGGCCGATGGAATTTATCCAGAATGGGAAACGTTTGTCAAAACTATTCTAATGCCACAAGGAGAAAAAAGAAAGTTGTTTGCCCAACGTTAAGAAGTGGCAAGGAAAGATTTGGAGCAGGCTTTCAGAGTGCTCCAACCACGCTTTGCAATTGTACGTGGTCCAGCACGAGCTTGGCACATGGACACGCTAAAAAGTATAATATATGCATGAATCATATTGCATAATATGATTATTGAAGATGAATGAGAAATGTATGGTGGCAATATTGATTTTTCATATGATCAACCGGAGAATGACGCCTCGACACCTGAAATATTCAATGGCCCTCATCCCGATTTTTGTAGTGTACCTACAAAGGATAGCACACATTCGTCAAAGGGATATACATCGCCATCTTCAAGTAGACTTAGTGGAGCATATTTGGGAGCATTTCGGCCATGAAAATAATAACAATTAGATTGTATTATTATTTTTTAAAATTTGAATTTTTCTAATATTTCATCATTATTATCAATTTTAATTTTCTATATTCCATTATTTTATTTTTCAATTATTTCATCTTTTTATTATTTGAAATTTAAGTTAGAAATATAATTATTTGAAATGGAGATAAATAATACAGTATAAAAGTGTGATGATGATTGTGGGGTCCATTAGAAAAACTTTTAAGAGTTGTTGAGTTGAAGTAAAAAGTTAGTAAAATCGTGTAGATAATGTGGCGTTATAGAGAATTATAAACAAAGACATAAAATGACGTGTAGAAGCTTTAATGAATGTTATTGTCGGTGATGCTCTTAGAGTAATTTTTATGGGTACTCGTTAGGTCTTAGACTATTTCATACCCTAAATGTGACTAAAAACTAAGATAGTCTATTTTAGGTTTTACATCATAATCTAAAATTAAGTGCATAATCATGTTGAATTGGATTGGGTTAGTTTTGACATAGAACTGGATCCAAAGTCCAAACAAATGATTAGTTTATTTGATACAGATTAAAGGACAATTATTTGAAATTTTACTATTAAAAATGCATTGCATGAACTCTAATATTGTTATTTTATTCACGTTCAATTAAAGCTTAAAATCTTTTAATGCGGCTACAATCATAGGGATTCAAACCCAAATTTTGGTGAATTGTTGGTTTGAATTTGAATCATCCACTAGAAGTTTTATCTTTTTTGTTAAAAGAAAATAAAAAAAAAGCCGATGCATACTTTTAATAAATATTTTAGTTTTAATTACATTTATTAAATGGTCCTATAAAAAAAAAAAAAAAAAATTTCCTCCCACTGGCTAGTTCCATTGGATTTCATTCGAAAACTTTTCGGTGTCTTCAAAATTTTCAAGAGCGCGCCAAGGAGGGAAAGCGAAAAAGCGACCAACTTGATGCGAAACGAAGAGCTGGATCGATGACGTGGAAAGGATCCAACGGTCCACATCATCGATCCGCACCGATTACCGTTCAACCAATCAAATCTTGGTGTACCAACCTATATAAACAACAGAAACCAAGCTTCGTTTTCCACACCTCAATTCACAACTCGCTTTCACATCTCATTCAATCTCTTTGATCGTTCGTCGCTGCAAATCGCTCTGAAAATGGCAAAGGGAGAGAAGAAGCCAGCTGAGAAGAAGCCTGCGGAGGAGAAACCCGCGGCGGAGAAGAAACCCAGGGCGGAGAAGAAGATCCCGAAGGAAGGTGGCGCCGCCGGCGACAAGAAGAAGAAGAGATCGAAGAAGAACGTTGAGACTTACAAGATCTACATCTTCAAGGTGCTGAAGCAGGTTCACCCTGACATCGGGATCTCGAGCAAGGCCATGGGAATCATGAACAGCTTCATCAACGACATCTTCGAGAAGCTTGCTCAGGAGTCGTCTCGTCTCGCTCGCTACAACAAGAAGCCAACCATCACCTCCAGGGAAATTCAGACAGCCGTCAGATTGGTTCTTCCCGGCGAGCTTGCCAAGCACGCCGTCTCTGAAGGCACCAAGGCCGTTACCAAATTCACTAGCTCTTAGGGTTCTTGTTTCTATTGTTGTCTTTGATTTCAGCGTAGCTTAGTTGCTACTTTTTGTATAGGCTAGTTTGTTTTGGAATTCTGGATAGTGGTGATTTGAGGAATGGAATTTGTGTTATCTATATTCAGTGCATACATCTTTTCAACTTTGTGTGTTTATGTTTTGAACCCAATATCTTCCTGCAAGGCTTTAACAGCTCCTTTGATGCATGCGTTTTTTCACTACTCAAAGAAACTAGTCAGAGTTGTTAGAAGGGAGGAACATCATGATCTTCTGCAATGACGATGACAGTGGCAATAACAATGATAATTACAATGCTTCCTCTTCTTTCCCATTTGGTTGCTTTTTCCCTTTGACATTTGACAATACTTCTCTTCTTATCTCATTCGTATGTCCATGAAAGCGTAAAACTATGTTTACTCTTCAGGAGAGGGGAGTGTCCGAATATAAAAAAAATCTTATATTATCTTAATAATTTCTTGTAATATTTTCTTCTTATGTCTTTTCTTAGGGCATTTAAGGTAATTTAGATTTGATATATTTTGGTTATTGTAAGGGTTTCTTCTTATAAATAATTGGCTTAATAGCATTTTTAGTCCCTCACTTATCATGATTTGGCACTTTTGGTCCCTAACAAAAAAAATTAGCCTAAATGGTCCTCAACCTATACAAACCGTTGCAGTTTTGGTTTTCTATCCAATTCTGTTAATTAATTAACGGTTTCTGGGTTTTTAAAATTTTTTTCCAGAATTTTCATCAATTCATCATCATATTCAACCATGTTCATCGTCATCTTCAAAATTAAATAAAAAAATCCAGAAAATTAAACTATGGTCCATTTACTGTAAAAAAAGAGGAAAAAAGGAAAAATAAGAAATAAATAAATAAAAACAGGAAGAGGAACAGATCATCAGAAGCAGAGAGAGAGAGATGAAAGAAAAGGGAGAAAAGGGAGGGTGAGAGAAACAGAGGCGAGAGAGAGGTGAAAGAAAAGGGAGAAAAAAGGGAGAAAATGGAGGGTGAGAGAAAGAGTAACAGAGGCGAGAGAGAGGGAGAAACAGAGGGAGATCGAGAGAAGAAGGAGAAGCAGATCGACGGAAGAGAAGAGAGGACGGAGCGGCAACCGAGAGGAGAGGACGCAGCGGCGGCAGCTTCGACAGGTCCCAGTGCTAGCGGCGGCGACCGAGAGGTAAAGATCGGGAACGGCGTCGGAAGAGCTTCGGCAGAGAGGAAGAGCGGACAGTGGCGCAACGGACGGTGGCGCGGTGAAGACGGGAGGTTCCAGTGGCGGCGAACTGACTTGGGTGTGAGTGATATGTCCCCTTCTCTCGGTCATGGGTTGATTTGGGGAAGATCTAGGGTTTGAAAACTCCAGATCTGAAATTTTGGGTTGATTTGTTGAAGAATTTTTTTGTAATTTTGGGTTGAGTTGTTGAAGATTTCTGAAATTCTGGGTAATGTTTGAAGATCTGAGTTGTTGAAGATTTTTGTTTGTTGAAGATTTTTGAAATTCTGGGTTGAATGGGTTGAAGAAGATGATGAATGTTTGAAGATCTGAGTTGTTGAAGATTTTTGTTTGTTGAAGATTTTTGTAATTTTGGGTTGAGTTGAAGAATTTTGTAATTCTGGGTTGATTTGTTGAAGAATTTTGTAATTCTGGTTTGAATGGTTGAAGAAAATGATGAATGTTTGAAGATGTTTCAAGAAGATCAATAAGTTAGTAAATTTTCTGATTTTTAATTTATTTAAAGGAATATTCCGTTAAATCTTTAACGGTTTTGGATGGAAAATCAAAATTGCAACAGTTTGTATAGGTTGAGGACCATTTAGGCTAATTTTTTTTGTTAGGGACCAAAAGTGTCAAATCATGATAAGTGAGAGACCAAAAGTGCTATTAAGCCTAAATAATTTTCTAGGATATTAATATTGGGATTTCACATATACATGATCTAATTTGTATATCCAATAGGCTAGCAGCTCGTTGATAGTATTAGTTAGTTTCTTTGATTAACGAGAAATATTATAAGATTGACTTATACTATCAACATGGTGTTGGTCTATTAGATATACAAATTAGATCTTGTATACGTGAAATTCTAATATTAAAACCTACGAAAATTATTTATTGGAAGAAACCCTCCCCGTAACCCGAATATGTTAAATCTAAATTACCTTAAATGCTATAAGACATAAGATGAAAATATTATAAGAAAGTTATAAGTCTATCTAATATCATGAATGCAAAAGGCTAACCCTTAGAAAATTGAGCTCCTAGATACCAGATGTTATTATTATTCTTTTAATGTTAAATAAATTTGAAACTTACAAAACCCACAATAACCTGTCATACAGGCTAACCCACCTTTGAGTTACTTTTTCACGTACCCACTTAATTGAACCTTATATAATAAGCTAACTTATGAGTTATTCATCATAAATTTAATTAGTATTCTTGTAATACATGTTTCTCATATTAAAGCATTGTTCGTGCATGTGTGAACTCTGAGCAAGGACTCTCTTGCTGCTCTAGTGGTGGTGCTCAATTTGGGCTGGCCATGGTGCAGTGAGTCTCTTGTTGAGGTGCAACGGAGGGGACCTACAAAAGACATTCCGGCGCTCAAGTCTGTGCGTGACCAAAGGGAAAATATGTGAGTTAAGACGATCTCAGGAGTATGCAGTAATCTATGTAATGAATGATAGAACATTTATTTATAGGCTTGTGATCGTGTCAAGTGTCTCTATAGGTGTAAGAAAAGTCCTTAAGTGGAGCTTACGACTCGGGTTTGGCTTAGTGCCGAAATGCTGTGGACGTTCTCTTGGCCCTTTGCAAGATCGCTCATATACTTTGCCGAGTGAGTCGGGATGGTCCGTTCCTGTACTCGTGCAAGTCGTCTTTGTGGTGGATGCTTAATCGCAAACCCACGTGGACTGCCTCCGACGAAGTCAATTCGTATAGCTGAAGAGCGGCCAGAACAAGCATGACACCCGATTTTTCTAGTAAATTAATCTTAATTTGAAATTTATTATAAAACTTAAAAAAAAGAAATAACTATCATATTTTGAGTGGGATATATTGTTTAAATTTAGGCATACCAAAAAATTGCTCACATTATTATAAATAAAAAAACTGCTCACATTTCTGCACATAGATGACATGAAAATATTTTTAATTAAATTTCAAATATCTCTTAACTTCTCTTCCCTGTGATTTTAGTAAATAATCAAATATAATACTTTAATTAAGGGTCAAACTAGTAATTTTACTTACATCTCCTCCCTCAGGAGCCCAAATATCATATATGCCCCAGAATAAAAAGCCTTGAATAATATAAGAAAAGCCCCTATACCTAACAAGATTATATGAATATGCAAAATAGTAGTCATTTTATTTCTATCTTTCCGTACATAACCACCGAAAAATGGAAAAGTCTCTTCAAGAGTCTTAGATCCCAAAAGTTTATGATAAATACCGCCACATCCTAATTTTGTAGAGAAAATTAAGTGAAGTACTCGAGAAACAAAGTATGAAAATGTGTTTATAACCTCCCCCGGATGAGCCTCCAACTTAGAGAGGGCGTTTGGTACACGGTTTAAAAAATGATACCTAGGAACTTTATTTCCGGGGATATTACTATGAGAATGTTATACCATGACATATTTAAAAATTGTGTTTGGTTAATAAATTTGATTTCTGAGAATCTTTTCTAACATTACTAGAAACAATTATAGCATGTGTTTGGTAGGGAATGCATATTCCTAGAAATAAATAATAAAATTATTAAAATACTCTTAAATCTTTTTTAATGAAATTATTAAAAATAAAATAACAATGAAAATAAAGTGACTATTATATTTATACTATGAAATAAACATTTTTTATAAAAATTACGTATACTAAAATCATATTTCTCAAACTAAATTATTTAATATCACACTAATATCATATTAGCAAAATTACTAAAATGATATAATTTAAAAATTATAGAATTAAATATTAAAATTTTGAAAATAATAAACATATTATTTCACTTTATCAAAATATTTAACTAACTTTATAAAAGAGGCAAAACAGAATTTTTACTCTATCATTTGCTTGCCCACGTTATCTATTTACCCGAGAATCTTTGATATCCATCCTCCTAGTCAGGTATATGTCACTGCTGAAACGTGAGAAAATAATTTTTCCAAGAATATTTAATACCTGAATATTTAAATTTGTAATCTGAGACTAGTCGTGGGCATCCATTTTTCCATACCCCATATACCTAGGAATCTTTTTTAAGCCCCCTACCAAACGCTCCCCGAGCAGAGTATCTAGAAGGGGAAGTAAAATTAAGCCCTGTTTAGGTTTTATTTTAAAAATTAATATTGTAATGAGAAATATTAATTAATTAAATTACTTTAGCAGTTTTTTATTTTTTGAATATTGTGGGATGTTTTATATGTTTGGAGAGGCCACTATAGAGAGTTTGGGAGAATCCAAAATTCCAAATCCTTCCCTCTCTTTGGAAGAGCGCGCCAATTGATAGAAAGCGAAAACGCGACTAAGTTCATGCGAAACGAATCCACTCCGTCCAAACTCATAAAACAAAGATCCCACGGTCCACGTCATCGATCCGCACAGAAACCCGCTCAACCAATCAAATCGTAGAGAAGAAACCTATATAAACAACAGACACCGAACAACACAACACACACCACAATTCACAACTCTCTGAACGTTCATCACTGCAAATCGCGCTCTGAAAATGGCTAAGGGAGAGAAAAAGCCAGCTGAGAAGAAGCCCGCGGAGGAGAAACCTGCGGCGGAGAAGAAACCGAGGGCGGAGAAGAAGATCCCAAAGGAAGGTGGTGCCGCCGGCGACAAGAAGAAGAAGAGGTCGAAGAAGAACGTGGAGACTTACAAGATCTACATCTTCAAGGTGCTGAAGCAGGTTCACCCTGACATCGGGATCTCGAGCAAGGCCATGGGAATCATGAACAGCTTCATCAACGACATCTTCGAGAAGCTCGCTCAGGAGTCGTCTCGTCTCGCTCGCTACAACAAGAAGCCTACCATCACCTCCAGGGAGATTCAGACCGCCGTCAGGTTGGTCCTCCCCGGCGAGCTCGCCAAGCACGCCGTTTCTGAAGGCACCAAGGCGGTTACCAAATTCACTAGCTCTTAGGGTTCCTCTTGTGCTGTTACCTTTTGTTTTCAAAGTATCTATTGTAAAGGGTAGTTTTAGCAGGGTGTTTTGAAATTATGGAATTCAATTTCTCTAATCTGCTTACAATGTTAACAGTTTCTCTTAAACTGATTTAATGATGAGCTTCTTTAGCTTGGTGTTTGTGTTTTGGAATTACGGAATTTAAAATAAAGGCTATTTCTGCTAAGAAGTCAACATGTTTCATTGTTCAATCTTGCACTTCGGGGGTTTCTATTGGATATCTACTATGTTCAATCTTTAGCTTGTTCAATCTTACTAATCCTCTATCACTAAAAGCACATTTGATATCATTATTTGCAAAATATTTGTTAAGCTTGTCATTATTACATGGACCAGAACATGATGGATCAAATATATAGAAGGTGAATTTAATGACTCAAATCTTGATGTTAAAAGAGATTTTTTTCTTCATCCTGTATCTATTACTTTGCTAATCAACTCCAAATAGGTATTGTTGTAGGTTAAAAAAAAGCAATTTGTAATCGCATTATTTTCTGACATTTGCTAGTGTGTTGTGGGAGCTTCACATAAGTGTTAAGATAATTTTCATGAAAGTCAAATGACTAAAGTGAAAGAAGCATCGCAAATAGTAAAAAATTTCTAGTGGATATGGAATGAATGAGGAGATTACAATCAAGAAGATAGAAGAAATTAGATGTGCTTTCAGTTTAGAGCATAAAGTTGAAGCATGTAATTTGTTGAATTCTATAAAAAAAATTGAATTTATATTCATCTTAAACTTTATGAAAAATATGTAGGGGTTATATCAAGCATTACAAAAAAGTGATTAAAATATTATGAATGACATAAAATTGGTTACAACGCCAAAATATATGTTGCAAGTTATAAGTTATAAGAGATGATTGACATTTTTTGTTTAATGTGATTTATTGTGTCTAGAAAAACATAATGTTATCGTTCCAAATATAAATGATACATTTTAAAGTAAATGTAGATTAAGACGCAAAATGGAAAAAAAAGGTTATAATTTACATCATTTTCAAGTTAAATTATTATATTTAGTGATCGGTCATAACTTCTCGAGCGAAAACATGTTTTACTTTTTTGTGTTGCGTGCTTAAATTTAAGAGATTTATCTTTTGCACCTAAAATGAAAAGTTTATTAGTTTGGTATTCTTTTATTAGTCAAAATTTTCTTTTATACAACTTTTGGCACAAAATAGTCAGATTAAGAATTATTTTGAAAATATGATATGATGGTACATTTTGAAAATTGGAGAAAACTATTGAACTTGCTATCTTGAGAGTGATTCTGAGGTTGCAATTTGACTGCTGAACAGAGGATGTCAAGTGACTCATCCATGTTATTCATTGGTGAGGGAATTCTTTTTCCTTGCTTGAGCATGATGAACTCAGGATTTTTGAACAGCTTCCTCCTTTTAATGTTATGACTTTTATGTTTGACTTTTTGTAATACCCTCTATTTGAGGTCCTAGTTTCTTTCTTGTTTGGCCTTATGGTCTTATAGCCCAAAAAGAGCTTGTGCTAACCCATGATTTATCAACCATAATTGACTGATTATTGGTTGCTAGCCTTGTAGCATTTGTATTTTGACCACAAACTGAAGGAAAGATGTTGTAGTATGGAACTAAATTATTGGTTTCTTAATTCTCTACCACTCCACGGAGATGACTTGCAAAGTACTCTCCAGTTTTAACATTGAACAATTTTAAAATGTTATTTTAGAAATTCAAAATCATTAAATTTCACCTACAATTTTCACCATTTACTCCACCAATAATCATCTTTTAATTTCCTTAATAACTCAAATTTATGTGTATTTCAGTCAAAATATTTATCACATAATGAGTTCTTAATTCCCGTGCATAGCTTTTAACATCATATATATTGGAGTATGGAGGTAGTACAAAAGAACCATATATTAAACAAATTTTACTTTTTACTATTTGATACCCAAACAAGTTATATATAGAAAACTCCTTCCTATTGTTAAGAATTTACAGGACTGATGCCAAAGAACTTGTGATTAGAGGAGGAGTAATGTAATGATGATAAAAACAAAATAGAAATTAGATTAAAAACGGAATCAGGATAAACCCGCTGTGGCTACTAATAAATGAATTTTACCATAAACCAAAATTTGGGCAAGTTTCTCTCAGCATCCCTTGTCCTCTATTTTCAACTCTAACCCTGATTCATTTCTTTGCTACAAAAAATTGCCACAGCCATAGGTGGAAGTCTATTTTTCTGTACACCAAAAAGGCAGAACCCTGTACATACTCTAAATGACTGCGGTCTGCTTCCACCAAAGACCAAAACAACGAATAATGGAGCCTCTAAAAACTTTACACAAACTGTATAAAAAAGTGCTTCAGGCAGAAACTGGCTTCTGTAGTAGTGAGGTCCCTTGAAACACCATCATATGATAAAATTTCTTGTAATTTTTTATCTGTAATGAAGATGGCAGTTAGTGCAATGAGTACCGGATTTGACTCCTCTAACGTGAGGGAGACAAATTAGAGAATAAAGTAATCACAACTATTGATTTATCAATAAACTGTTGTGATGGCGATCATATACTTTATAACACTACAATGTTCTTAAATTAACTGTTGAAATCAATCAACAAAGGTGATAGCTTACTTTAATTCTCTAACGTGACTCCCTTACTTTAGAGGAGCCGAATCTAAACCAATTAAAACTATAAAGCAAACAAGATAAGTTACACACCTCATCTTGCCCAAGCTTGGTAAACCCAAATTTACCAGTCCATATCGATTCAGCTTCATCAGCCGCCGGCAGGACAAGATTTTTCACGTTTAATGAACCAAGCAATCCCTCAATGCAAGAAAATAAGCACTGAAAGTAACCCTAAAGAAAAGAACATTTCCATTAAGAATATTTGCTGATATTATCACCATCTAAATTTACTGGAAATAATTAATCAAATTTATAAGCACTAGATAGTTGGGGGTATAATTATCAAATAACCTGGCCCTGGTACTCAGCAGTTGTAGCCACTAATGGAAGCTCAGCTATTTCCGACCCAAAGACACGAAATACTCCAGCAGAGACAACAACTTGGCTGCAAATAAAAAAAAACACCAGAATCAGATAACCACTAGAGCCAAAAATGCTCATAAAAGAAAACTGATAATTCAACACTCAAACTTACTTGACAGTAAGAACTGCACAATACATTCCACCAAAATCTTGGCCCCGGATGTTCCTTCTGTGGAAGTCAAACAATAAATTTCCAAGCTTTAATGTTTATTCTGGTGTATAAGCTTTAATTTTTATACAAATAAAATAACAACTGATGCTTACCCATACAACATTGTTGGAATGAAATCACGGCCAGAAGCAGCATCAACTATGGGATCAAACCTCTCCTGAAAACAAAACATTTGAACTCTGAATAATAGTAGGCATACCTCGAGCTGAACATTTAATAAACTTACAAACTAGCTCACAATTTCATTCTTAAGTACTACCGATAAATTATAAGAACATCAAAAGAAAAATACTAATATACTTACATGAAAGATGGCAACAGCCTTTGAAAGTAACGGTCTAGTTTCCTCACCAGGAGCCAATTTCCAATTCAAAACCCTCCACTTGATATCAAGATCAGCACCAGTGTCTAAACCTTTCTCTTCATGTTTCTTTTTTATCAAACTTTGAAAAGAATCTGGGATATTCTTCTCCCCACAAGAAACCAAATTAATCAGAGCTGAATGAATTTCACTACAACTTGTTTTGCAGAACCAATTCCCTTCAGGCAGTTCCTGGAATACATATTAACCTCACATCAACAATGTATTCATTGCAAAAGGAAAAATTAATTTCAAAGGAAATATAGATTAGAAATTAAGGTACCGCTAGATCCTGCATTTCATGTTGCTTCAAGCACCCAACATGATATTCCTTCTCGCACTGCAAGAACATCTCAATCATTGCTTCAAATACTTAAAAGAAACTAAACATTAAAGCTTGGAAATCTATAATTCACATGAAGAAATACCTGATCACAAATAATTACAGTCCGAGGACCAAAGGTTTTACTGAAATCATGACTCCTGAACATTACAGAAAAGCATCGTGAGGCTGAGAATAATGTCTCCATGCATAGCAAAGAAACTTGACAAAACGAAAGGGAAACAGAAGTAATAATAATAGAAGGGTTCAGAAGAAAATAACAACTCCTATTGAAAATACCAGTGTAAGTGAAGACCACCCTATTTTAACTGATGAACAGACATTTGTAGTTGGAATGATATTGAGAATTGTAGTTACAACAATGTTGATTAACATAACTAAGTACATCAAGAAACTTGCTAAGAAAGTCATAGAGAATTACCCGCACAAGGCACATCCGTCGTGGTCAACTGCTACAGTTCTGACAACACGAACACACCTTCTGTTTGTCTTTGGTTTATTGCGTTCCCTAGGCTTGTCTTTCTCAAAATTATTCTGGCAATATTTACAATACCAAGTACCACTTGGAATGCATGGCAAAGGAACACAATCTGAAATTGGCAAGCATAACAGTGAGAAATGAGAGCAAAATACAACAGTTTCAAGTTCAAGTTGCAGAGGAATATAATTATTATTTATTTAAAGCACATGATCAAAGAATTCATGAGATCAAGCAGAAACAATTCATTTCTAGACTCAAAATTAGACTGATAACATAAACATGTACTTCAAAAAAAAAAATCCACCCGCCACACCAAGAATCTCATGAAAGAACCAAAGGCAATCACTGTAATTCCTGATGCATTGGTGGCTCTGCAGTGTAGAATTTTATGTACAGAAAAATGATTTTCCAACTATTGTCAACCATAAATAAGCGCTGACCACTATGAAAGGCACTTCTTTCACATTTTGAATAGCAGATACATCCAGTTTTACTTGAATTCTAAGTCACTCATTATTTTGTTAATAAATCTAACATTTAATATGTCTAACAATTTAGGTAACATAATAGCCCTTCCTTGTCAGGGTTCAAACAGTACTTAACAACCACACAAGAAACTAACCCCAGTCAAAAGCAAAACAGTTTAGTTTATGAAACGAAGCAGGCAATTTAGCAATACCATCAATTATCTGTGTGGTCATGATAGGGGGCGTGACCCACCGACAGGAATCACATCCATTCTAATTAATTGTGTCTCTTAGGAACAGGTGTTAGATTCAATATAAATTGGAATTTGGAAGTAAATCTGATTGTAGGGGCATTCAGGCATTGGGAAATTGGTATTTGGGACTTGGGAGAGAACTGGACTCTCGAAAACCTGTACTGTAATTATTCTCTATAAAGATCTATAAAAGTTCTATTTCATATTCTATCTTCATCTATTCACATTACAAGATAGGAAAAAGCAACACATCAACCTAACATAAATTCATATAACAAAAGCCAATAACAGTTCACCTATGTGAAAAGCTCTTGGGCATCCATCACAACACAACAGATCCCCTCCATCTTCACATATGCTGCAAAGGTCATCATTATCAGTGCAAGAAAACCTCCGATCTCTCGACAAAGAGATGGACAAGTCATGTAGTGAGACTCCATCTGATGTGTATATGTTGTGGTAACTGCAATCCAAAAGCACAATGTCAAACAGAAAGGAAATGAAGATCGATTTTACAAACACCACACTTCATTCATGGATGGAAAATAATTGAGACCTTGCAAATTAAGAAATTAACAGTAAAAAATGAAGTGATCAATCCCTGTAAATTAAATTAGAGTCCAGTCTATTGACAATTGAGATAGGTTAAATTTCTTAATCTACTCTCCCTCGAAGAACGACATGTCATTCTTAACTTCTATCAATATAAATTTCAAATTTAAGTTCTTCCAAATTAATAATTTGACTTCTTTTGTGTTTAAATATTTACAATGCACGAGATACTTGATAGTAAAATAACATCAATAAAACTGGCAGTATGATAGGCAATTCAATGCAAAGCTAGATAGTTAATTCACAGGTACACCACACACCCAATTAAAACGTTTATAAAGAACTCACGGCTTGCGTCGAGTTGCCCAGCCAGCATGAGACTCAAACAGAGAGGCACTGACCTGCTCATCGAATTTTTCAAACAAAAGGTACAGGAGTCAAATAACCAGAAGCCTAATACTGGACAAGATATATACATCAGAACAGAAAGTACCTCAGAGTTGCAGCAGGTACAGTAAATTCCATATCCCTTTTTGTAACCGACCAACAATTTCTGATCACACAACATACACACTCTCAGAAAAGATAAAAAAGCTATGATGTATAAATAATAAAGCAAAACCAATCTCAATCAAAGCAACCTTTCCATGAGCATAGTAGGATAATTCAGCTCCTTCAGGCAACACATCTTCTTCGAATACAAACTTATGCAAGCGTAGATCCCTATCAAATTTTAAAATAAAAATAAAAAGTTCAATGAGAAAAATTTAAATCCCTGATAAGAGTGAATGCATATTTTTATGCATTTAAAAGTATATAAATCTAAAATATAACTTAAACAAACGGTGATTGGTGCTTCATATACACACTTACTTTCTTGTCAGTTTTCCCTGACTCTTACCCCGGGATGTACTGTGTTTCATCCCAGTCTTTAATGACTTAGGAAGCACAGCTGTTTCTGGTGATCTGAGAGAATTGGAATGTGCATCCATTAGACAGTAATATCCAAAGATTGCAGTGAACTTCGATAAACTACACACATACTATACGTGCACTCAAATACAAGAATGTAATATGATCACTTTGTAGTTTGGTGAAAACAAGCTGATGCATTAGGGTAGAAAGTTCCAAGTGAAATTAAACAGAAGAACTAGTCATCCTATACTATTAACTAAATAAAATGTTAGAAAACCAATAATAGAAAATAATAAAGGCTCTCTTTGTTAAATGTTTGACAGATACTATACAAGCAAAGTTACAAAATGAACACATGCTTATCTTACATTCTCAAAATGTAATTATTAAGTTTATACGACAAAATAAGCAGATACCTGGGCTGAACATCTGGTGAAATACTTTCACTGCTTGCCAGAGGTGTTTGAGGGGGGCAGCTGCTTGTCACAGCCGTTTCAGGAAGACAGCTACTTGCCGCTGCTGTTTCAGGGGCGCAGCTGTTTTCCGGGGTGCAGCTACTTGCCTCGGCTGTTTCATGTAGGCAAGGTTGAGAGTCTTTTAACTCTGTGCACGAGTCACATAATAGTTTTGACAGACCCTCTCGATCCACAGAAATGGACACTATAATTCACAAAAGAAACTTGTTACATCGCCTGAAAATAAGTATGCAAAACTGAAAACACATTGGGTGAAGAGTAGAAAATCAAACACAAGCATTCCAAACCTCTGCAGTTGAAACAGATGTTAGATTTCTTCAAAGTGAAGTGACCAAGAACCATTTGAACAGTTTCTTCCATGCTTCCCAATGGACCAGTCAAACATGCATTCATGACATCCCGGAGGGGACGTCCATTCTCAAGGTAAGTGTACTCTGGGGGACGTTTGTTGGCACTACCAGCATGCAGTTCATAAACCGTGGGCGTGACAACCTACTTTCAGCAAAATCCATTAATAAAGAACTTTACCAACGCGTGAAATGTTAGATGATACAAAAACACAAAGTAATCTTCATTTGACTTACCTCAACCCCATTACAACTATCACAATAACACGAAATCCCAGGGCCACTAATCACTCCTCGCAGCCCTATTTCTCCAGGTCTCCGGGCCTACAAATTTCACAATATACATCACACTGACATCCTAAATATCAAGAAAGACTCAAAGAACCATGATAAGAAAATCAGATAATACCTTCATTCCCTTGACATACTTCACCGTCAGTCCTTCTAGAATCCCTGTAGCCAAAAGATCCTTCAGCCTGGTAGGGAACCTCCTCAATCTGGACGTTGTTAATGGAGCTGGTGTGGTTATTAGTGGGGAAGCCTCAACTTCCTTTTGAGCATTATCATTTATTCCAATACCTACATCACTAACCTGTTCCCCACCACTTTCCATTTTCGTCTCATCAGAAGTTTGCTTCAATGCTGACCTGGTGAACCGCCTCATTGTCTTCTCCAAAGGTATCTTCTTCTTCTTCTTCCTCTTCTTCCCCTTATCATCATCATTACCATCCTTAACCAAAGCTTCTGGGGCTGTCCAAGTAGCGCCTTTTTCATCAAGAGCACCCTTCTCCGAGTATTGCAAATACTCTTTGACCACAAGGGGTTGTTCATCAAGAGCACCCTTCTCTGGTTCTTGCAAATCCTCTTTGACCACAAGGGTTTGTTCATCAAGAGCACCCTTCTCCGATTCTTGAAAATCCTCTTTGACCACAAGGGTTTGTTCTGATTCTTGCAAATCCTCTTTTACCACAAGGGGTTGTGGTGTTACCATTTCATCCATTTCCTCCTCGTTGATGACAGTTTCCACCACCGCATCACTCTTGGGCTCCTCTTCAACAGATTTTTCGACCTCATCGCTGGGAAGGTCCACCACGTCACTCTTGGCCTCCTCTTCGCTCATGGCATCACCCACCACCTCCTCCTCCTCCGCGTCCTTCGCCGCCGCATCAGATTTCCTTGACCTCTTGGTGGCCCGACCGGTCCGAACCGGGGCCTCATTTCGGTTCTTGCTGGCCCTGGTTCGACCCAAAGAACCGCTACCAACCTCTGATTGAGCCTTCATGGCGAATGCAAACTCCCTCTTGAGTCCCGTACGGATCTTGGAAAGCAACACAAACTCATTCGAATCCTTGCCTTTAGCCATCAAAATCAACAACAAAACGACACCGTAACCGGTTGAAATCACCAGAACCCCTCCTCTTACCTGAGAAGCGAAAGATTGAACCTTTTTGTTTGGATTACAGGCGCATGCAGATGGAAAATTGAAAGGAGGGAAAAGGGAAAGTTAGGGTTTTGAAGAAAAGGATGAAGGAAGATTTGAGATTTGTTGTTGTGGCGTGGGTGGGGGTGGGTTTCGTTGAAGAAGGTAATAATTTCTTCAATGCCGAAACTAACCCTGCGATGATGGCGATACGTTTTCTCCAGTTTTTCCATTCTCTCCCCTTTTTGTGTGTTGTATTTCAAGTATATGCACCTCTTGTTTTTTGATACGCCCGATAACAAAATCTCAAATTTTGAAATTGTTTTAGGAGATAAATGATTCACCCTTGTCGATTCACTTGGTATCATATGATATAGAACCAAAATAAAATATTACTATTTTTGTTTTCTTTAATTAATACTTCTTCTTCGAAAACATGCGAATTTTTTTCAGTTACAAAAAAACATGCGAATTTATTATTGCTTTATGTTTTTTAAAAATCTATAATTGATTAATTAATGATTCTAAATCTTCCCCTAAACTTCAGTTGATTATTTGATGTTTAAATAATTAGGCAGGTTTTATAATTTCAAATTGGGGGAGTAAGTTACTCCTCCGAAATTTGAGTTATGTGCAACTTAAACTCTGACCTTTAAAAAGATGCATCTAACTCTTTAAACTTTATAAAGTATGCAAAATGATTATTTCACTAATATTTTGGTTAATTATTCATGTTCAATGGTGTGTGGGTGAACTACCGGCGTTGGCAAGCTGGTATGACCCACGACTCGTTGTGTCCCCTATGCCACGAAGAAGACAAAACCATCTAGCAACTGCAAATGCGTGCGACCCTTATAAAACCACTTGGTTGAGGTGCATAGGCAACCAGCTTTCTTTACTTCAGATTTTCGGTGTTGGGTTCTAAACTGTATTCGTGGAGGATTTTTTATCACCATATGTAAAAGTATAGCTCCTGATTTTCGGCTCCTCCTCTAAGCTATATGGACTATGCGAGCTAATTTCATTTTTCAGGGTGTAAATTTCGAGTTGCAATAGGTTTTGACCTCGACGTTAAGGATGCAGTTGGACCATGCGCATTGTCGAGATATTCTTCAGAATCCTACTCTGCTAGGCAGACGTGGGCACCATGAAATTCAAGTGGGGTGGTCTCCTCCTCCTCCCACCTGGGTTAAGTGTAATATAGATGGTCTGACGAAGGGTACTTCACAATTCGGGACATGCGGTGGAGTTTGCCATGACTCCAATGGGTATTAGCTCTTTGGTTTCAGCTGTAATTTGGGGACGTCAAATGTATTATGGGCGGAACTTTGGGGCATCTTCATCAAGCTCTCTTTGGTTTGGAACAGGGGATTTTCGAAGATCAAAGTGGATAGTGACTCCATGACTGTAGTGCAACTGATTAATGGGGGTTGTGATATTTCCACCCTTATGCTTCACTAGTTAATCAGTCAAAAGTTTACAGGACCTATCATTCTACACAAATTCCCCAAAATTCCTTTTTGACTGCCAGGCCGTCCGTAATGGAGTACCGACGGTTTTTGAATGTCGGTAATAAACCGTTGGTAAATAAGACATTTTGTTGTAGTGAGAGTGCGAGTGTTGGTCTTAATATTATAAGTTGTTTAGTCATTTAAGACACTTTCAGTGAACGATAGATGGGACGATTACACCCTATACTTTAAATCCTCTGTTTTCCTCTTTCTTTAATTAATTAAATTATATTAATATTGTTATTATGATAATTATCAAAAGTTAAGAAAATAATATCATGATTTAAACATTATCAGATCATTATTTTTAATTAAAAAAGTCATAATGAGTGGAATGATATGAATTTATTTTTATTACTTCCTCCGTTCCTTTTTATAAGAGATAAATGAGGTGTGTTGGTTGTTCCTTTTTATAATAATCACATAAGGCTTTGTGCCATATTAATTATTTTTTCACATTTTTACTCCTATTTAATTTTGAAAATATGGAATTGCATTAATGATGGAAAGGGATTAAAAAAAATATGTTAAGGACAATTTTGGAAATTCAACAACATTTGAAAACAAATTTAATGCAAAAAACTATATTACCTAACTTTCTTAAGGGGTGTGCAAAGTTAGTTTAGTTTTTATAAAAAAGAACGGAGGGAGTACAATTTGAGAGGCTTAACACAACTTTAAAGTTAGCTCAAAAGTTAAGTGTTGTTCTATCATTTATAAAGTATATATTGACTAATCTCTAGTCAATGTGATGCTTCTCAACATACCATCTTACGCCCAAGACTTATATGGAGCGTGAGACATGCACGAAAAGTGAACCGCCATTAGGCCATTAGCGTGTCACAAACAGTTTAAATATAATCTGTGAAGAACCATAAAAGTCACAGTTTACGGGACGCTGCCATCATACAAAAACGCCCAAAGACCGTAAGGGAAAAATGGTGGGAAGAATTCATGATCAACCATATATGTAAAGAAAAAATAAATCACACCCCTTAAATATGGGCCAATTTAATAATTTAATTTAGTAAAGAAACAGCACAAACAGATTCGCATAGCCTCCAAAGAAGAAAAATTTATCAAATTTAATATATTCACACCCTTCATTTTCTTTCATCTCACTTTTCTTTTGACATTTTTTTTTATCTCTCTTTTATTTTCTCATCATATAATTAATTATATTTCTCACTTCAATCTCTCCTATATACATCTCTATGTAAAAATGAAGATAAAATTAATAGTGTGAACAAAACATATTCCAAACATTATCACCAGTTTCGAGTTTGCAATGAAAATGGTGCATATTGGTTCTAATTGAAGTGTAAAGTGCTTGTTGGTATTGGGATTTGAGATGTTCTTTTAGATGAAACAACCATATGAAAGAGCCGCGGGGAGTTTAATTGACAACCAACATGTAATTTGATTGAACCACTCCACCATTTTTTACTTTTGATATGAGACATATATGAAACAATGTAAAAAGTGTTGTTTAAAGGTGCATTAAGAATCCGTATGTGTTTGTTGTTATAAACGGTTAATTTTAGACAACGCATTTTTTAATAATATTAAATAAGTGTTATTTATCTTATAATAGAGAATAATTATTACTTGAAAATTGTTGTATTTTCCCTAAAATATATTACATTTTTTTACAGTGTTACCACAGAGCATGAGAAATCGTTGTCAAAGGAAATATATAACGCCAAAACATGAAACAATCGAAAGGTGTTGCGAAAAGTTTTTTTTTTTTTGTCAAAAAACGTTTTTTATATCTATTACTACACTTTTCAACTGTTGCTAAAAGTAAAAAATGTAGCGTCAGAGCAATAATCTTTTATTTGCTTCAAAGGAGAGAATAGGCTAATGACACTTTTGAATCGTTGAAATCCTGTCATGTTAAACTTTATATGACATTCTCCTATTCAATTTTTTGAAAATAATGTGTGAACCCCATAACAATGTTAACCAGTAACCACCATTGGGCGGTAGGTTTTGACTATCACAGAGTAGAAAGTAGTAAGAAACGAATTTAACTTTTCAATTTGTGGCCATAAAAACAATTACTGTTGGAACTGTAAAATTATATATTTATCTTTCTCCATATCTATTAAACTAAATAGGTGAGATAAGTAAAGTTTCACGTGATGATATAATTTTTAAATAAGATGATCTAAATTTCTCTTTTAAACAACCCTCTCAGGTAGACTCTATCATTAATTTACTTTTGGAAAAACTCTAACACACAATTACTTAATTTATCACATAAAGCATATGCATTGATTTTTTTTTTCTTAAAATATTTCATAGTCGGTGGCCATGAAACTAATCATAAGGCTCTGAGAAAACGTTAATTTAGTAAACCTCTTCCAAAAAATATGCATTGACTGAATTTGTTGTGATGCATAAACGCGATTAACACATAATACTATAACATTAAAAATACTAAGCATAATACATATGGGTTCCTGATTAATTAAGAAAAGCCTGAAGTTACTCCTAGCACTAGTACAGAAGATACATAGCAGATTATCCAGAAAACGAAGCCAAACTACATAAAAATTTCACTGGTTGTAGTTAACACTAATTAACTACATAAGAACAATGAAAAAGAGAGGTCTTCTAACATGAACACCTGGTGGATATTTGAGTAAAGGGATTGAGGCTAAAAAGAAGGTATGCCAAAGGATTGAAGTTGCCCTGAGGAAGGGTGATTGTGAAATGAAACCCACCACAACCATATTGTATAAGTCCAAATTAAGAAACAGGTGAATGATGTTGTCCAGCGCCTCCAACACCATCCAGAACCTGCCTACTAAGCCATGAAATAGCCAACTGGGGTGGTGGGGTTGGCATGGTTTTTTGACGTACTAAGAGGGAAAATGAGTTACCTGAGCTTCAAGTATGGGAGAGTACTTGCATGTGTTAAGAGTGAGACAGCAAGAGCAATAGGAAGGGTTTTTAAAAGGAGCTGAGACAGAACGCTTTTGTAACGTGTATTCATTCATTCACACTTCATCGTTTTCTATGCTATCTCATTTCCACTTATTTTTCTTTTTATATTTATCTTCTATTCTTATCTTATCATTTATCATATTTTACATTTTTCTCTTTACTTTTTTATCTCGCCGGTGGCAGGCGTGTTTGGAGTGTCGATAAAACATTATTACTCCCTCCGTCCCAAAATATAGGGTTCTATTCAGACAATCACGCTTATTAACAAAACATGTAATAAACTAATTAATATGTTGGTTTTGTTATTTTCTATACAAATATTCCAAATTTACCCTTATTTAAAGCTCTGGAAATTGTTAATGTAAATATAGGAAATACCAAAAGTTAGTTGGGAATATGAAAGAAGTAATTAGTAAAGGTGGTAATTAAAGTTTTGAAATTTAAAATATAATGAATGCAAGGGGTAAAAAAAGAAAAACTTATTTTTTTATTTCTGAAATCTAGAAGGGGTCTTATAATTTGGGACACCAAGTTTGTCTCTAAAGGGTCTTATAATTTGGGACGGAGGGGGTATTTTGTAACTCCAACATGGGATATCCATTGGGATATGCGGTGACCAACTTCAATGCTCCACACACTTGATGGCCCTCCCTCCCTTTCAGTAATTTAAAAAAAACAACTTATGTGGCGTTTGAGAGCTGCTCTAAGGCAAGATCTTCCTATCTTTCGCAAATTACAGAAAAAAAGATTGTTAACACTTGAAAAAGGTGAAAAGGGTTGTTTTAAATAGAAGTTTCGTTCCACTTTCTGATTTCTAAAATTGTGTGAAATACTTTGGTAAAGAAAGAAAAAAGGAGTTCTCATCAAATATGGGAAAAGGAATATGTGGGTGCGCGCGGTAGTGGAGTGGTAGCTAGCAATAACATTGCAGGGTATATACTTGTTGATCAAAGAAAAACTTGCATCAAACAACTCAAGTCCTAGGTAGACTAATGACATTTAAGATAAATAGATTATAAATTTCATATTTATTTATTTATTTTAAACATCATTGGTTCACCTAAAATAAAAGTTGTGCAACCCAGATTTTTCTTTAAGTCATTTATACAAGCACACTTTCTTCGGTTGGCATTTATGGTACACTGTGGTTTCTCTAATGTGTAAAACTAGCCATTAATAAAAAAAAAAACCATTCAATATGTTCTTGGGCCATAGTTGTAATTATTGGAGCCGACCCAATTAGGTTTCTACCACACTGACATTCAAAATTATTGGAGGTGTGCTTGATTTTTACTTCTTTGCAGGACCAACCCCTCTGAATGTTGTTGACCACTATACTTCCTTAATTGGGAGACCAGTCCCAATGTCTTATTGGGCTTTCAGTATGATCCACTTCTAACTCTCTCTTATCACTACATTGTTTTTTTCTCATCATCTCATTAAAAAAAAAATACTGATTTTAGTAATAGAAAACTAATAAGTGTTAAGACTTCATTTATCTAAGTGTTAAGACTTCATAATTGTACTGTTTTTTATGCAGTTGTTAGAAATTAAGATTTTATATGCTGATGAAGCAAAGGAACCAGCATTTGATAAAGCTCAGGATTACCTTAACCAAACTATGAATGCCACTGAAGCCTGATTAGTCCCCTTTCACAGTTTCACTTGTGATATGTCAGCATCTGGAGATGGCATTGTACATTATAGAAAATTTACATTTTAAATTTTAATCATAGCCCTGCATTTTTCCGCTAAAGAAAGCACTGATCTCTTAGAAAAATAAAAAAGGAAGAATTTAGATCTATAAATCAGATTCTCTCTTTGTCAAATTTAACTTTGATAGCATTAAAACAGTTTTATAATAAATGATTAAATTGGCACTGAGCCACCATATAGGAAAATTGATATCTCATTTGCTTTTGCTCAAACCATGATTTCAGGAGGCAAAATCACAATTGAGTTTGTTACACTTATTTTTTAAGATGAAACATGATCTACAAACTAAACCCCACATCTATCCGTTGAACTCAATGTGGATTCACATTGAAGGTAACGTGTCAAAATTCTCCGATTCACATTAAACTTAATGTGAAAAGTTCAAACTTCTCTGTTGACGTTTTGAAATTCGTAAAACCACATTTACCTAAACTCTAACGTCAAACCAAACATATACTAAATAAATTCTGTCATCAAATCAAATATGATACTTCTTTATTAGGCTACAAGACTTAGTGTTAAGGACTCTTTCAAATATTTCATATTTTTTGGTTAGTTGTGACCTGATAAAGTGTGGACTCTTCTGGTAAAAAAAAAAAGGCTATTGTGACCTGATGATTTCCATTTTTATGTGTGGATTTTAATGAATCACTTGTTTAGTATATTATTGTGTGGTAACTGGTAAGCACTAAATAGAGACAGATAATGGGGAGTTTTGACTTTGAGTATCATATATTATAGTTTTGACTTTATGAAATGGGGTTTGTGGAAACTAGAAAGTCAAAACACTGGGGTGAGCTAAGATTTTACGTTATGTTCTGTGATTCTGGGGGAAGGTTTGAGCAACTTGTGGTTGTGGGTCATGGAAATGTTGTTAAATTCTGAAATATGAGACCTTGAGTTGTGAAACTTGATAGCATTTTATTTTATGTAAAGTTGGACTGCGAATTGCATTATCCATATTAATTAAGTTGCACTTGCGGGAATCCTCATGCTACAGAGAAGCAATATTGCACATATATGCCTTTATTCAAATGCAAGTTTGTTTTACAAATTGGAGGACACGATCTAAGATCCCGTGTACAAATACCAAAAGTGACTGTATATGATGACAGTAAAGTATATTCTAAAACATTAAATTATAAAAAATAATTCAAATATTAAAAATATATAGTAAAGTGGAGTCGTTTTAAGGTTCGTTGATTTGTCTTCTGTTAAACTTGACGTCCGATTTAAGATTTGGAACTTACCGTCATTTGCCCGGAACACACGAGAAACAGCCACGTGTACCGAAATGATGACTGCTTCGAATGAAAAAAACAAATAAAAAATTCAGACGTTTAGTCACGGCGGTTTCCAAGGAAAAGTCTCACACACGCTGACGTGCCGCATTTCTTCTTTTCTTTTCTCTCTGAATTCGCTCCTTCTCTTCTCTTCCCATTCTACTGTGTCTTCCATTCGATTTTTACGCAGAGTCAGAGATAGGGTTTCCTATCCTTTAACTCGGAAATCAATAGAAGAACTTCACTGGTACGTTCCTTTTGATTCCTGTGTATTCGATATTCACACTCCGATTTCATTGTTCATTCCTTTTTCGTCTCCTTGCTTTTTACTGTTGCAAAATTGAATGATCTGCAATGCCGATTTCACCGCCGTTTTGCTTAAACTATGTCAATCTCAATCTTTGACAATTTTTGCTTTATTTTGTTGGCCATTCTGTAATATGGATATGAAAACACACGTTGGTAATTTATTATTAAAAGCTTATGTTAACTTTTTTGTTACCAGGAATAGAAATTGAATAGGATTATATCATTATTAACGAGTTTAATGAATATGCACGGTCAATCCACCTCAGTGTACAAACATTATATCCGTTATCATTATTATTATTATTAAAAATGTTAGCTACACTTATTTTTATTATTCAAGCAGGCTAAGCTATAATTAGCAGTAATATCTTCTTCAATTGCGAATTTTGAAAATTCCAAGTTTGTATTTCGTTATGGGGCTAATGCTGATGACATAGAAGGGAGAGCAATGATAATGGCAAGCGTGACTCAAATCCATGGAACTTTAAAATGGCCTGTCTCCGACTTCTCTTTGATTACCCTGCATCTTATGCAATTTCAGTGCAAAGATTCGTACAATTGTTTAGATAACTAATTGCATGTTTGATTGAGCTTGTGTTTCCTCATAATCAATTTTGAAATCCAAAAGCTACTCACGTAAGCTTCTCCGAAGAATTATTCTGGCTTTAGAAGTAATTGTAGAAGCATTTCTAGACATGCACTAAATTAGAAATGGCTCTTGCTGGACTTCACTACTTTCCTGATGGATTCCCATTCTCAGTCATCAGGGAGGCAAAGGGATGGAGGGAGGGGAGGTACCCGGTCATCTTCCCTCTTGCAAATTTGGCGCGAGAATGAGGATGAGCAGGTGGTAAGACAAGTTCAAGGAAGACCTGGGGAGGTTTTAGTTCAACAAAGGGGTGATGGGTTGGTTGCAGGTGCAGACCTCTCACAGGAAAATATGCCAGCGAGCTCCCAGATCGAAGGGCATATCACAGAAGATGCAGTTGTGGGAGAGTATCTGAAACTTGGTCGCAGTCACAAAGTCAGAATGAGTCTCATGATGAACTGGAGGAGTTGAACAATTCTACCTGTGAAAACTCCTCTGATATTCGTGAAGTTGAAAGGGAAAGAGTGAGGCAAATTTTCAGGGCATGGATGAGTAGTGGTTGTAGAGGTCACACATCAAATATTTCCCGAGGAAATAATGGTTCAAGGGGAGAAGGTCTTGGGGAAATTGAGCAAGAAAGGGTGAGTATCATAAGGGAATGGGTACAGATGAGTAGCCAGCAGCGTGGTGTTTCGTCTGGTGAAATTAGGGAAGAACAATCTGCCGAATCTGGTACTCAAGTTCAGGTTTGTGATGGATTTGTTCTCAATCAGAGCGAAGGTCAAACTGAGCATACACGGAAAGGAATTCGTAAATTACGTGGTCGGCAGGTTCTGCTTGATATGCTTAAAAAGGCTGAGATGGAAAGGCAAAGAGAAGTTCAGGAATTGTTGGACCATCGAGCTGTATCTCATTTTCCCCATCGCAATCGCATTCAGGTTTGTCCACTAAATGATGGATATCTTTTCAATCACATTTACTTACTTTTTCTGTACTGTGTATAAAGTGTGGACCGTGGAGGTTGGGCCATTAATGTAAGGAGTAAAGTATTTGCTTTCTTGAGTCAGTGTTGGAAGGTACCCTGAGTGAACACTATATTTATTTTTATGCTCAAATTATCGGGGAACTTGAAGTAAAACAATCTCATTGTAGGCATAGTGAAAGGAGAAATGGGAATACAGTCTATGCTATATTGAATAGAAAAAACTTTACAATTTGAAGTGCAAGTAATTTAGGAAAGGGAAGAAGGAGTGAACACTTTATTTTTATCCTCAAATCGTAGGGGGAAGTGGGGAACTTATAGTAAAACAATTTCATTGTAGACATAGTGAAAGGAGAAATAAGAATACAGTATATGCTATCGAATAGAAAAAACTTTAGAATTTGATGTGCAAGTAATTTAGGAAAGGGAAGAAGGAAACAGAAAACCTTATGAGGGTCTATTTTTGTGCACTTATTAATAAAAGGAAGTTAATTTTTTTTTCTTCTAATAATTATATGTAAAAAACCTTGAAAAAATCTGTTTTAGTCTCAAGCTAACAGTAATAGCATCTGAAAAGAAAATCTCTAAAAAAATGCTATACCTTAAAATCGCTTTTATTCAAAGTTGAAACAAACTCATCCCAAAACTGAATCCATAAACAAAGAATTTAAGATCTAGGACTTAATTTGAATCTGAGCTTTTCTCTTGCAATTGATGATTGTTTGTTAAAAATATTTTCAGGCCTTGCTTAGAGGCAGGTTCTTGAGAAATGATGGATCAATTGATAGTAACAGGTCCACTTCCATTGCAGAAAGTGAATTAGGCTTGTTAAGACAGAAACAGACTGTTTCAGGTCTAAGGTATGCAGTTCATATTTCCAGTAAGTGGAGAAGAAACTAAGTTTTATTTTTATGTGAAGTCTTCTGGATTTCTTTCTTTCTCTTTCAACTTCTCTATTTAGTGATTTTTTTTCCCATCATTTTCTTGTGTTCCCTTAATTGGTCAAGCATCTTCTGCTGACTTTCTCTTCTATCTTGGAGCCATATAGCTGACTTGCACTGAGATTCTGCTAATTTATCCATTTTTTTAATGTCTAATGAGTTCATTCCTGGATATATATATCCTTTACACTTTCTAACCTACAAATACCGAGGGCAGATTGGTACTAATCTCTTGTATTTGTTCAAACATGTGGCCACTTTAACTTGATGCAACAAAAGATATTACTTTTGTTATTATAAGCTTATTTTTGCTGAATGAGACTGTAAAGCAAGAATGTTGTAATACAATAACAGTATCACGTACAGTGTACGAACACAATTACATCACTTCTAAATAAGATGGTAAATTGAAATGAAGTAGCTGAATCATTTTAATTTCAATTTTAATGGTGGGTTTTTTGTCTTCATTTTTAGTTGATATGTTTTCACTAGTAATTGCAATTTGCAAATATGACAATAGGGTTTTCATGATTTCCATGTGTTTTTTAATTTCATGAAAGCAAGGTTTATTTGTTTAAATTGAAAAACAAATCATGATACAATTGTATGAAGTATATGTTTTTTATAGCATGTATTTTGTTGGGAAATGACACATTGATGGTTTAAGTCAACCACTGCTTGAGGACCATCTTGAAATTAATCTTGTATCAAATGCGTCCAAAGTGTTGAAATAATCTTCTCTACCTTATTTCCCCTTAATCTAATTGAAGTGTAACTATTCCTTGTTGCTTTAGCTTCACTTCATAAAACTAATTGTCCTTTTTCCTTCCTTCTTTAAAATTGTTCTATGCATCAGCTTTATGCCAGTGACGTTAACTTGTCTTCTGAACAGGGAGGGATTCTTTTTTAAAAAGGACAATCTTGGTTGCAGTCTAGCAACCAGCAACCAATCTGATACCTCATCTGACGATGAAATTGATGTTAATGCAATTGAGCAAACTGAAGCTTCCAGTTCACGTGTGGTCCCCAGTATACATTCTGAACAACTGGAGCCTAATAACAGGGGAAGTGATAGATTTGGGATATCAGGTGATCAAATTTGTTCACAAGGAACCACTTGTAAACATTTAGATGGGCAAAACTCTACTACTCATGTAGAAACAAGAGATTGGGAATTGTCTTCGTGTACCAGGGTTGAACAAAGAGATGGCATTGGACAAAATGTTGATATGATGTCAACTGAAGATACTGGTAATGACCTTACCCAAGAAAGCTTGCAAATTGATGTTATGGAGCATAGTAATATTCTGGAACTAATTGAGGTACATGCAGAGCAATCTCAGCTGGGTGATATAACCGGTGATGAAAGCAATTTATCAGATGACAACAATCTTGTAGAGGGCAATATTGTTGATGATGTAGATTCGATTGAATCTGTTGCTCTGGAAAGAGAGCAACAAGAAGTTGTTATTGTTGAAATTGAAGCAAGTGACTTGCATCAAACTAACGTTGAATGGAGAGATAGCACCCAGGAAAGTGTGGATGATAATCAGTACAGTAGCACCACAAATGAATGGCCCCAGAACATCCTGGAAAATGATGATGGAGAGAATTCTCATTTGCAAGAGCAAGAAGCCTCTGAAGTGTGGCAAGAAGATGGTGACTTTCAAGAGGCTGTGGAAATTTGGTTGGGCGGACCTTCTGATAATGAAGTAGCTCCTGTTGGTAGAATTCAAGGATTTTATTTTCCAGAAGATGACAATGTGTACAGTGTTGAACTCAGGGAACTGCTAAGTAGGTATGTAGATATTAATAGAGAGTTTCAGCAAATTTCTTTTTGAAAATGGAATGAAAAGTAATTAGAACTAATATTTATTTTCCTTTTGTAGGAGAAGTGTCTCAAACCTCCTACGGAGCAGTTTTCGTGAAAGTCTTGACCAGTTGATACAGTCATATGTTGAAAGGCAAGGTCATGCTCACGTTGACTGGGAGCTGCAAGAAACATCACCTTCTTCTCCATTGGCAGAACGAAACATGGAGCAGCGGAGTAGGGATAGGCTCGTTGGTTCGGAGGCTACTGTTAATAGTCCACTTGATCTGCCCTTGCCACCAACACCTCCTCCTCAGCCTTTGTGGGATCGGCACCCACGTCATGATGCCTGGTCACAGAGTGACATGAATAGCCAGCGCCTGGGAATTGTGCGTTCACTTGCAGGACATAACTTCTTTTCTTTAGTTGATGTACTTCACAGTCTTGCCAATAGTGTCCATTTTAAGATTTGGATTCCCTGCGGTCACGAAAATCCTAAATTCACGATTCATGGAATTTGAGTCCTTTGATCAAAATAAAAAAAACTCAGATATTCCTTCAAAATCGGAAAGCTAAATTGAACTCGGAATTGTCAGATTTTGATTGAAATTTTCCGACTGCGGAGAATCCAAGTCCTCTCTTCTTCCGCCTGTTTAAGATTTAGATTCCCTGCAATAAGGAAAATCCTAAATTCACACGCATTCCGGGAATTTGAGTTGTTTGATCAAAATCTAACAACTTAAATGTTCCTTCAAAATTGGGCAGCTAAATTGAACTCGAAATCGTCTGATTTTGATTGAAATTTCCTGACGGCAGGGAATCCTGATCCTCATTTTTTCCACCGTATAATCGTGTTATATTTGCATAAAATTCTGATTTGGTTTTTTTGGCAGGAGTGGGATACTATTAATGACTTGAGGATTGACATGGTTAGGCTACAGCAAAGGATGAATAATATGCAGAGAATGATGGAGACTTGTATGGATATGCAGATTGAGTTACAACGTTCAATAAGACAAGAAGTCTCTGCAGCCCTGAATCGCTCATCTGGTTCTTCAGGTCTGCAATATTCTTGTCCCTTTCATATTTCACATCCTATTTCCACAGCCTCTGTCTACCTGACCCTGTGATGTTAATCTTAAGAAAAATAACTTTATTGATACTCTTAAATGACTGAGTTAAATTCTTCACAGGAATACATGGTCATGATTCATCATCAGACGATAATTCGAAATGGGATTGTGTCAGGAAAGGACTTTGCTGTATATGCTGCGAAAGCAATATTGATTCATTGCTGTATAGGTACTATTCAGTACCACTTTTGAGTCACCAGTCACTAGTTTGTTTCTGATGTGAATCGCTTACATATTATTGTACCTGTCTTGCAGATGTGGGCACATGTGCACATGTTCAAAATGTGCCAACGATTTGCTCCAAAGTAAAAGAAAGTGTCCAATGTGTGAAGCACCTGTGGTGGAAGTCATACGTGCTTATTCTATACAATAATTTTTGCAAATTTTGTTATTAAAGGGTCACTGGACCCTAACAAGTTTTTCACTGGACGTTTCCAGGTAATTTTTTTTTCTTTTTATATGCCGTGATTGCTATATTTATGTTGAGTGCATCATTGTAACACCTGCTCGTTCTTTTTGGGCCATGATTCTGAAATGAGTGAGTGTAATATGTTCGGTTTGGCCTTTTGAGAATCCTTTATAGTCTTTCTCATGTAGAGTTGCATACTTGCATTTGTCTGGTTTGAGCATATACCGCAGGTTTCTTATGACATGTTTGGATCAAGTCTCTTTCATTACAAGAGACTCATAGAAGCTTCTCCTTCTGGGGCAAGCACTTAGTGATGTGTGGTGGCATACTAATAAGTGATAATCAGCAAAATTCACTCCAACATGTGATGGTTAATGACTTAATATACTCGTTGGTCATATACTATCTGGAAATGTTATTCTCCTTATAACTTGATATTATTTTGTTTTGGTGTATGATTGGCACTTTCCTATAAATCTCTTGTTTAATGTACTGGTGCTGGTATTTTTTTTAAATGCTCAAAAAAGAAGTAGAGAAGTTAATTTTGAAGACAAACTTTTAATGACCAACCTAAATAAGGATCAAGATCTTCTGTCCATAATCAGTAAAAGGAAACAATTTTAGCACACGCATATGTACACACACACTACAACTTTATCTACAACAGGCTGAAGCATATATCAAGCTCCATAGGATGTATAATTGGTCACAGCTTTAGCTCCTTCAGCAATAGCATGCTTCCCTAGGTCTCCAGGCAAAACCAGCTTCACTGCGCCTTGGATCTCCCTTGACGATAGTGTCATATGTCCTGTGTATGTCTTCAGCTTAGCAGCCTCATCAGCCAGCCTCTCAAACATGTCAGTCATCAAATTATTCAGAATAGTCATGGCTTGAGATGAAACTCCCATTTCAGGGTGCACTTGCTTCAATACCCTATACACATATCTCTGGTACCCTTCTCCGTTTCTCCTTCCCCTTCTCTTCTTCCTTTTCTCTTTACCACCTCCCCCTTCTTGGGTCTTAGCCTTCTCATGTTCTTTGCTCTGAGCACCCATGGCAATGGCAGTGTTTTCTTGCTTTGCTTTCCCTTCAGTAGTCATAGTGGTGGTGCTTGCATCTTCTTTGGCTTGAGGAGTGACTTCAATAATGGGAATGACCCTCACTTCCTCTTGTCTTAGAGTACTATCTACATCTTCATCTACATGAACATCTTTGTTGCCCCGGGTTAATCTTTTGCCTCTGGCTACTACTGAAACCTGCACACTTTGTTGCACAACTTTCCTTGTGGATCTGACCACCATCTTAGCGCGCTTTGGAGCCATTAGCTATATCACTTCCTCACCTCTCAAGCTTCTTTGTGAACGGAAAAAGGGAGGATGAAGGATAATGGAGTATCTTTTTATTTGTATAATAACCAGCTAAGCCTTCTGGCACGGGTGCAAGATGTTGTTGACATGTGGAGGCTATGTGTCAAGTGCCTGTGAAACAAGTAGATGCGTGGGGGGAGTGGTAAGTTCTGGACGGAGACTGGGATTTGCCACGCTTTTTTGTCCCTTTTTTAGTTTAAAGCACGAATATTTTTTTAACTAAGTATTTAACACAGTTATATTCATATTAAATCGTTTTTCACGTTGCTTTGATTATTCTAGTATCTACTCAGCTTTGTGTTCCTCAGCTTCTTGCAAGGTTACTCTCTTCAGGACGGTCATTTATAATCCTAGCTTTGTCTCTGGTTGGGTAGTTATAACAGGAATGCTGGCATTGTTCCTAAGTGCATGTTTACTTCTATACAATTGATTCTACGTTAAAATTATGGGGAGGAACTTGTGTGATTAATTTCTGTGTTAGAAATTCTAACTTAGAATTGATTTTGTGGGAAAACCTGATTCATCCATGCTATAAGTTGCTCAACAAACTTTACATTGCTTGTCGCACTCTTCAATTGCATTGTGGTTTAAATTTTAAAAAGACTATTTCTTACTGGAGCTTATGGTTGAGCAGACTTTCGGATGTTTTCGTTTAGATTTTAGATTATTTTCAATGATTTACTGTGGAATGCATCACTTTTTAACTTAAAATAAATTATCTTAGATTTCACTTTATCATAAGAAACTTCGTGAGTTCTTTCAATAAATATCTAAATAGCGTATTTTATTAAATTTTACTAATCTGTTTTTGCAAAAAAAGAAGGTCAATTTTAAAATAACTCATTCAATTTTGCAAATATACTTTTTAGTTTGTTGCGTTAAAGGAATTAACTTTCTTTTTATGTCTAACTTCGGTATAAGAATTTTAAGAAAAAAATAAAAGTTGTTTATCAATTTTCATTTTTTATAACGTAAAAGTTACTTTGTTTGCCATTTGCGTCAAATATGTTATTATCTTTGATTTATACACTTTAATTTAAAATATACCTTGAAAAACAATTATTGTTTTTAGCTCCTGAAATATTAGTTTGATTGATAATATTCTTTATTAGTTTGATTGATAATAGTCTTTATGATGTAATAAATAATTTTTGAAATATTTTGTACAAGTCGCCATTCTATGTGGCAATGCTAGTCAGATATGTGTTGGCGATATCAATTTTAGTTCTAAAAATTCTCTTTTATCAAATTCGGTCATTCTTTACTTCCTCCTCCCATCCATCACTCGCTCCCATTATTTTTTTCCTTCGAACCACCGCACTCAAACTTTTCACTCCTCTCCTCCATTCTGTTCTGCCGGTGGCTCCGGCAACAAAAAATTTCTTTTTCTTCGCACTCAAATCCTCTTCCCCTGATTTCGCTGCTACTTGCTCACTTCCTTCCATCTAACACCCAATGACAAAACACAGAGGAAACGTTACAAACACGCGAGATAATTTTGACACGCAAAGGATGCTGAAAAGACAAAAAAATCAACACGTTTTTTAATCCAAACAAAACAAGATGTAATCCACTGTGGAAGTTAGCAATTTTACCATGGTATTTTTGAAAGATGGAGAGGAGAGGAGAGGAGGGACAGGGTTTGAGTGCCGTGGTTTGTCGGAAAAAAATGGTGAGAGAAGGGGTGATGAGTGGGAGGAAAAAGAGGAAGAGGAAGAAGAGGGGGGAAAAGAGAATAACTAAATTTGATGAAATATAATTTTGAAGGAACTAAAACTAATTTAAAAGTTACACGTGGACGCTTATATCTGACTAAGAATGCCATGTAGCTGGTAATTAGGTAAAAATATTTCAAAAATAATTTATGGCATCATAAAGATTATTTTCAATCAAATAAATTTTTCAGGAACTAAAAACTATGAATTTTTTTTATATGAGCAATTTTAGATTATGATGTATAAGTCAGAGGCTAAAAACATATTTAACCCTTGTCATAGTAGAGGTGGTAGTGGTGGTGGTGGAGGGTGGAGGTGGCGGCGGCAATGGTGGTGGTGATGGAGGGTGGGGCGGGGGAGGGGTGATAGTAGAGGTGGTGGCAATGATGGAGCTAGTGGTGGTGGTAAGTGTTACTGGTGGCGACAATGGTCATGGTCGTTGCAGCGATGGCAATGGTAGTGGAGGATGGTGGTGGTGGTGATGATATAAGTGATGGTTGAGGCAGTGGTAGTGGTGGTTGTGGCGACGGTGTGACTCCTTTCACAATCATTGCATGTGCTAGTTTCTTTGTGTTATTTTTCACTCATTTTTGCTTTATATTTTGTTAACCGGCAACGTCCTTCAGAAAGCCCTCTTTTGTTATTGTAAAAACAGTCCTTTAATCACTTTTAGTAGTTAGAGATTTATAAAATTCAAAAATATAAATTAATTAAAATAGATTTTTAAAAAATAATTTGTCTGATGTTTAAAATTTAAAATTAACTAAAATTTTAAAATATGAATTAAGTATTTTAAAAGGAAATGTTATAATTTCTAACTAAATTAAATTCATTTATAACAAACACATCCAGTTTCGAATTGTATTAATGAACTTGGTACATAGTTAAAACCAAGTGTAGAATCGAAGGGTGTGTTTGATTGTGTTTTCGATTTTTTTGTTTTCAAAATTGTTTTCTAAAATAGTTTTTAAGAACTACTTTTTAGAACAATAAAAGAAAAAAACTTGTTTGGTAATATGATTTTAAAAACATTTTTGAAAATAAAAAAATAAAAAACCCTTACTTTCTAATTTCTTTTAATTACAGTAATGCCATTAATGAAACAAAGCTGAAAATAAAAAACAAAAACAACTTTTTTCTGTTTTGGTTTTTCTGTTTTAAAAACAAAAAAACAGGAAACTGTTTTTAAATTAACTTTAAGAAAACATCTTAACCAAACAAGTTTTTTTGTTTTTTAATTTTATAAAACAGAAAACTGTTTTTAAAAGCAGAAATCAAACAGGCCCGAATATTCTCCAAACTCTATCGATTAAAGATTTATTAAATTAAATTCAAAATCATAAGTGTAATTTAATTACAATATTTTTCAATTGACCTAATTTTTTTGATGTTTAAGTTTTAAAAATTGAATTAAATATGTTTAAAAGAAAACGTAAATAAAAATATAAAATCATTTATGATAATTATTCTGCGACAAAATAAAATTTTGTTAGCCACATCCAGCTCCCATCAACCAACAACTGAAAATGCGCCATATGTACAACTGTCACCGAAGGAGAAAGAAGATTTGAACAGAGATACGTCCGCCAAGTAGTGACATCTGAAAGAACCTGTCGCAGAACCTGGTTCAGCTCCCACTTGTTCTCTCCCAAACATTGTTCATTCCTCCATCTCCATCCCCACCATAACACAGCCACCCCTAAGAGACATTGCTGCTGCCTAAGGAGACTCACGAGCCAAGACGATAATGGGACATTAGAATCAAGAGGTGGTAATATAGAGCCAAACTGACGCCAGAGCAAACAAGAGCGGGGGCATTTGCGAAAGAGACGTGATAAGCTCTCTGCAGCTGCACCACAACGCGAGCAAGAAGCCGACTCGTTGAGATGGTTCCGATGCTTCTTCTCGTTAGTGGGAAGCCCTTCCTTCATAATTAGCCATAGACAAAATATGATTTTCTCACGAACCTTACAGCGCCAAACACGCTTCCAAGGCCCCGAATCAATTACGTCGAAGTCGCCCAAGGTTGCATAAGCCGAGGACACCGCGTACCTCCATCATTTGCGTCTGCCCAGCGAATAACGTCGTGCCCGGTCGAATGGTTAGGCACTCTAACCTCACTTATCTCCTCCTTAACCTCCAACGGTAACACTGTATACAACTGCTCAAAATTCCATAAAGAGCTCGACCATATTTAAGATTGCGAAATGGTTAGAAGGAAACAGATTATTTTTTGCATTTCAAATTCGGATTTTTTAGAATTGATATCTGTAAGGATTTTAAATTTCTATTTTGCAGAACTTAATTTAAAATGTTTTTTTAGTTATAATATAAATATTCAGTATATTTAAAAAATATTTCAAATAAAATTAATTTTGAATTACTTAATTTGTTTTAGAATTTTTAAATTAATTACTTAAAAAGGATTAATGCTTTAAATTTTTACCATTTATACGTAACAACTAATAATTACTAAAATTAATTACAATGTATATATAAATTTATAAACTTTATAGATTATTAAATTTGAATTTGAATTTAAGTGTGTCTAAATTTTGAAACTTCACCATTTATTCATTATTTGACTTATTAGCAGCTGAATAGGTTAATTGAAGCAACACTAAATATTGATTTTATTCATTATTGCAATTATGAATTTGATTTATATCGCAAAAATCAATATTATTTAATATTTCATTTCTTTCCTATTTTTAATTCCATGATGAATATTATATAATTTTTTATAGCTTTTTTTTTCTAGTTTAAAAATATTGAACATTTATATTATTATTAATACTTTGCTTCACACAATCATCGTATAAACTTTAAACCTTTCCTCCTTCCATCGTGTAAACATTTCCTCCTTCCATTGTCCACCCTTCCTCCTTCCATCACCTAAACCATTCCTCCTTCCATCGTCTAAACATTTCCTCCTTCCATTGTAGAAACACAAACATTCTTTGTAAAAGAACTGGGGGTAGTCTTGTTAAATACTAGAAAGGAGAAGTCACGTAGAAAACTTGTAAAGGAGTAGTCCTTCGAATACTAGGAGAAGTCCTGAACAATACTTGTACTATTTGGAGTAAATAGTGGAAAATCTTGGTGAAGTCAAGGACTGGACGTAGCCCTGTCGATTAAGGGGGTGAATCAGAATAAATATTATGTGTGCTTTATTTTTCAGCTTTAATTAATTTCCGCTACACTTAGCTCTTGAAAAGTATTTTGAAACTTATACTTGTGTTTAACAAAAAGATTTCAAAATCACACACACAATTCAAACCTCGCTTTCTTTCTTGAGTGTTTTATCACTGTCAAACAATATTTAATATTTTCACTAATATTAATTCATATACATTTATTAAATCCAAAACGGCCTAGCCTGATGAGTTGTGTCCAGACTAAGAGGAACCTATGCTTATCATGAACCAACGTTTCCAAACGGCCATAGCTAGCATGATGAGTTGTATACTCACTAAGAGACGTTCTTTTCTGTTGCAGGTGTTTTTGTCTTCGTCCCAAAGATGAGATGGCAATCACCAATTTACTTGCATATGTGTGATTTTCCGTTTGGGTTTAACCTAATAGCTGATAGTAATTAATTTAAGCCATGGAAGTTCTAATGTTCAATATTTGACATTCCATATGGGGTTTTTTCAAATATGTGTGAGAGTTATAGAGAATGGAAATAATAAATAAGAGAAACTGGAGAAAACGAAAGTGGAAGAAAGAGAGATTAATTGATTTCTTTCGAATTTTCAGCTCAGTTAAATGATTTCTTAAATGATATATGCTTCCCTGATAAATATTTAAGGGGAAAGAGAATTTCAATTCTTTAATTTCTTCAATTCAATCTCTTCCATCCTTCATTATAAGTTTTGAATATGAAGTATCAAATCCAGAAAACAAATTAATGGAGGGCACAAATCTTAAAATTTCCTTAAGTTAGCTTCAAAAAGTAAAACCAAACCTCTTGAATTAATCGTGATTAAGCTGTAATAAACTCAAGAGTTGCATTCACGACCCAATTTGAGACTGTTGAATGAGTGAGTATCTTTAAGAAAAGTCGAATTGGATTTCAAACCAGAACAATTTTAAGATTTTACATCTTCGCTATTAAACGGCAACTTGTTTATCAAATATCAATGTATTAGCATCAAATCAAGGCTAGATACAGAACCAGAAAAATTGATAAAAAAACGCGAAAATTCAATCTTTAAGCAAAACCAACAATGACTAATTAGAAGATGCAACACCAAATTTTAATTAAACAGCAGAAATAAAGATGGATGGAATAGCAAACTATATAGTCATAGAGAACCTTGAAAACCTATGGAAGCTAATTATTCTACATGAACTATATAGTCATGCAGAACCCTAATAGATGCATGATGGTTAACTATGTGAGGATATTCACTCACAACTACATGCAATAAATCAAACTAAGAACTCTTAAGAACTAGATAAACTTCAATAACTGCATTTGCGCTGCATCGAAACGGGCTCTAAGAACATTTACTGACTTCTGCGCCTCTTAACCCTAGCATTCTCTCCCTCAAACTGCCGGAAGAAGAACAGCTGCATCTGAAGCATGCTGGGCTTTGGTCCAAGGCCATTTGATCTGTGAAATGGAAATGGTGGCGGTGGTAGCCACACTCTTTTCGGTCTCGGTGCAGGTGGGCACGTCAAATGGCTCGTAATCTGGTTCTCTGGTGCTGTTGGGGTTTTGCAATCTTCTTCTTTCAACTCTCCCATCATCCTTTCAATTTGAATTGTCAGAACTGGGTCCAACTCTTCTTTTTCTCCTTCTCCATGACCATTGTTCAGCCCTTGAGGTGGTGGAGTTGCCATGGAAGTTCACTAGCACTGCTGCAAAAGAAAAGGAAAAACAATTCAATTAGGTGTAAAAATCTTCAAGACAAGAAAGAATATTTTAGGTAATTATTTTTTACCTTATTCTCCTCTGAATACTTCTCTTTCAAGCTTGAAACTTTTTTCCCCTTTATATAGATTAATGATATAAAGTACTCTCTCAACTCTCAACGTTGGAATGTTACAGTAACTGAAGGTTAAAAGGTTTAGAGCTTGTTTGGATGTGAATTAATTGAAGCTTATCAACTAAAAAAGTCATATTTAAGTTTTAATAAATGTTTTTTACTTTCCATTCAAACAAATGTTTGCCCAGGCAGGACAAATCATGTAAGTTCAAACTTATCCTACTGAATAAGTATCTAGCCGTTGGACTCTTTGGTACTTATCTTGTATAATTGATATTTTAGACCGTTAATTAGTCATTGAAATGGAAAGTTTTATATTATTAATTTTGTTATTAATGCTCTATACAAAGAGAGAGAAAGAAAACAAGAGAATAGAAAGATATAATGAGTGATATGATAGGTTAAGAAAAGATGAATATGAAGAAAAAATTAATGAAAATGAGATGAGAGACAAATTGACCGCAAAATGATTGGTCCGGGTTGGCCCGAAAGACAAATTGATTATCAATTTTAAACCTCATCAAATAATTATAAATATATATCATTTTGTAAAAAGAATAATTTCTATCCTATTAATAAATTATGGAAGAAACTATATAGAAATGAGTTTTTCAATTAATTTAAAACATTTAAATTATTATTTAATAATAATTTTTTTCATTTTAATACTATGATATATAATTTGAATTAAAAATAAAAATTAATATATTAAACCTTTGAAATGTTTATTTTAAAAAATCTAATTAATAAATGATTAATTTGTTTAAAATAATTTTTAAAATACTCAATCATTAAGTAAATAAATTAATAATGTATATAAATATCTAAAAGATAATAAATATATATTAAAAAACATTGGTGTGAAACTGGATGATCCATAAACTTGTCAAGTGAACCGATTTGAACCGGTGAAAATCAGATAAAATTAGTGGTATTCAACCGATTTGAACCAACCATATTTCAATTTTTCCAACTTTTAAATATTTAATAAAAATATATTTAATTTAAATAAAGGTCTAATATTAAATTAGAAGAATAACATACAACTTTTTTTGTATTTTTATTATTCATTTTTTTTCTTGCAAAATATGCAATGTGATGATTTTATGTCAAATAAATAATTTAATTTGACTTGATTTCATAACATTTTTTGTGACTAAATATTTATATTTTAGTTTTTCAAAAGAGAATTTTATTCATCAGCAAAATTTCATGAATTCTTCAATTAGATATTTTTTTGTTGTTGGTTTTTCTGGTATTCCCACACCCGACAACCATGAGATTAATCTTCCAAAAGTTTGAGTTCATGTTAAGAGCGTAGACATCTCCCGACAACTCCTTCTCCACATGCATTGCCCAGGGTCTGAATCTTGGATTAAATACTTAGGGAGTCCACCTATCAACTACGGCCTCTCTTGTTTTAGACTAAGTGTGTTTGAGCTCAAGAAATACACAGAGGCTATTAAAAAATTGCAAGAAAGAATAAAAGAGTTAAAGGATGTCTTGCACATAAGAAAGCTTAGAATGAGTCCAGGGGCGGAGTTAGGATTTTAGCTCGACAGGGGCCGAAACTCTGGTGTCAGAAGTTTGCTATACGTAAAATTTTAAATTGCGGTCGCGGTTATAGTCGCGTCGCAGATTTCACTGTTGCGGATATTGCAGTTGTTGTGATGTGTGTCGCGATCTTTACAATGTGAATATTCACCACTTTACACAAATCAAATTAAAATGATGTGATTTTTAGATAATTTTTAATAACTATATATACCTTTATTTTTCATTATTATGAGATTGGAAAGTCTTCTGGTGGTGACATTTTTTAATCAATCTACAGTAAAATCAAAAAATTTCAAATTAAGAAATTACATATAAAAATAATGTACAGGTTTTCTATTGAAAGTTTATATAAGTATTAACTTCTAGACAAATTTGCATAAGCTAGTTTATAAATTATACAAATTAATATTTGATGAAATCAAATTGAAATTTAAAAGTCGTTGACTATAAGTTAGTCATGAAATTCAAACAAAACTATTTTCATAGCAATTTCAGTTATTAGTTAATCAAATAATAAAATAATTTACTAGTCAGTCATTTTAAAAAATAAGAGTAAAAATAAACACAAACGTTCTTTTTTTAGTCTCATTGGGTCTTTAAATCATCAAAAAAGTAAAAAAAGACTCATTGAGTCTTTTATTCTCATTTCCCAAACGGTGGGCATGGGCCAAAACGGTCCAATCATAGCAAAATGGGTCCTTTTTTCTTCTCAGAATGTTGTGGCTGAAAGTGCCTTTTCTTCCATCAAAGCACATGCAGATCAAACATGCAACTACCAGATTCAAACCAACCAACGCTCTCCTAGTTGTGCAAGTCCATCTTTTCTCCCTCACTTGACTAGTATACTACTACTCCTATATAGTATCAAAAATTAGAAAATTTCACAGAGGCCATGGCACCCTTGGGCCCCCTGAATGAGTCACTACTTTTCAATCTTCTTCATCTTCGCCCTTTTATAGTCTCTTGGAAATGTTAACGTTGAGATTAGGATTAGGATTCATCTTCAAGCTTTTTCTAGTTTTAAATAGTCTCCTGCTAAGAATTATTTAATGCATATGGTCATTTGTTGTACCATGATATCTTCAAAAGCAGCTTTAACTTGATCTTTACTAAAAATGGTGGAGCATAGATGTGTGTTTATTTCCATTTTTGTAAAACCTCATGGTTGACGTGAGAGAAAATAATCTTTTGTCCAAGAATAGTACGAGAATTTATACAGAAACCACTTTTCAGACTGTGATAGAAGTTACCATCATACTGAAAATTGTACCAGATCTAAGTACGATGTACTATGTTGGACGTTGGTACCATAGATAATATTGACCAATAGACTTATTCACACTTTGGACGATGTCAACCCTTAAACGATGTCTTCACAAGATAGAATAGCTGATGCGTTATTTGTTGTGAGACGATGTCTTCAACTTGACGAACTATATTGTAGTTGTTTATTTTTTTTAGAAAGAAAGTATATATATATATATATATATATATATATATATATATATATATATATAAGGAACAACAGGGGCACGCCTTTACAGAGTACTACAAAAATATGGACAACCAGATTAGACAAAGTGCAAGGGAACCCAACAAAACTAAAATTACATGACCAAAAAGAAAGGCCACCAAGCAGTACACAGACAAAAGAAAGAAGCAAAGGCACTGGCCAAGGGAACCAGCCAAGAATAGAAAATCAAAAACACCAGAAGAAGCTTAGCAGCATAGCACAACGCACATGAGTACGTAGCAAAAGAGAACATGGATTCGACAAAAGTAAACTCGCTGTAGGATCCCATGAAATTCAGCAATCAGGACACAAATCACTTCAGGCCTGCGAATAAGAAGGAGCAACAGCGGAACTGGCTCCCTTAAACCCCAATGGGAAGTCTCAAGCAGGATGGCAAACAGGATGATCAGATCAGGAGGCAGCCTGCCACATCCTACATCATAGCGGTCAAGACCAAAGCAGAATTTACATGTCTCTACTTCAAATAAATTAACCATTTGATCCCACCAGAAGGAGAAGTCACAAAGGGCAACCTCAACATTAGTCTCATGTAAATGCTCCACTTATTCTGGTCACTAGCAGGCTCATAACAACCCCTAAATTCACAGACACTAGGAAGAGCTCTTCTGCAACAGAGATAGAGGCTAACCGCCAATTCCAAACTAATGCATAATGATGACACCCCAAAACAGACAGGCCTAGGCAAACATATTGTAGTTGTTTATATGTAGATGATGTTTAGCCTAAATCATTGTGAAATTTCAAAACTTCATTATTTGGTGCAACTTTACTTACTTTAATCTGTTATAATCAAAACATAGTAAAGAATTATTAAGTATCCCTTGTCGTTGAGACTTAACAAATCTGACTTGAGCATCATAATCTCTTTTTCACATGACATTGTGTTGTTCCAACAATAGGAGATCAGAGTCCAATTCACCAACACAGCCTAGGGAGCAAGTAACTATAAAGTGTAGCACAATTGGTAAATAGTTGAGCTCCTTAAGCATTTAATCCATGATTCAATCGCTGGAATGGTTGTTTGAGAGAGACCTAACCATTTAACATGATCTCCGAAACTCAACGAATTAGTCTCATGACTATCATCTGTGTGATGTTTTGGAAAACCAAAACCTAAGGAGCAAGTTGGATTTTTCAAGAGGAACATTAATGCCGTCTACCATAGACCATTTATTTAGGGGCACATTTAGTTGTTTCGGTGGACTCTAATGTAATGTTTGATAATTAAATCAAATTGCTACTAATATTTTTTTCCTCTAACTCTTCAACTAAAATTAATGCTCCTCTTGATAAAATTAATGTAACCAAAAAACAACTAAATGTGCTATGGGGATGAGTATTATGATATAAGTCCTCCGGGTGAAGGCTTTTATATATTCCAAACATTGATTATATATTTATTTAATGAGTCTAATACAAAGCACACATATTGTACCGAAAGCAAACATATATTCGAAAATAATCCTTATAAATATCAAATCCATATCCATATCCATATCCAGCAGCATTAATTTTCCTCATTTCCCTGTTGAGGTGGAAGAAGAACATTTTGGTAATTTTAACATTTCGTCCAACAGCTTTTTCCTCATTTCTCTTTCTGACTTTGCGGTTAGGACGAACCTTCCATTCTCATTCTCCTTTATCCATGCAAGCTACACGTACGAACGAAGTGCACCGTTATTAATTAATTAAAAATAAAAAAAAGACATGAAGCTAACATCATGGATATCATCAAATATTCAACACAACAATATGGGCATCTATTATTAAGTACAATTAATTCAAAATTTAACATAACGTTAAAACATCTTCAATATTAACTCATGTTTTGTCTACTGCATGAAGAAAAACATGGTCCACAGATTTAAATGACTTTTTCTGCAAAATATTTTTAATATATTAATAAACATATTATAAATAGCATACACTAAATGTTAGCAGTAAAAACACAGTTCATAAATGTACGGTTTTTTACATGATTCACCTTAAAATAGTTCACAACACAGGCACTGACCAGTGATCGATCAATATATGGATAGGGCTATTTTCAGCTTAAAAAAATTGGAAATGAAGGAGTTTGCTAATCGTGGTTAGATCTTTGACATGGTTTAAAGCAAAGACTCGAGATTCTAAACTTTTTCTAATGGTGTTCCAGCTAGGTGCATGTTTGAACTTGTACTAGTGCTTTTCTGTGTTCATGTTGTTTGGTGATGTACTTTTTGTTCCTGCAGTTTGTGTGAGAGTTGTGTCTAAACAGCTTTGAGGCAAATTACAGGTAAGAGTGTTATGTCTAAACACAGGTATTATAATTGACATGCAAAACAAGTTGAGTATAAATGTATTGAAGTTGGGTGCCTATAGAAGTATGAGAAATATTATAATTGTTTGAAACTCAAAGTTCGCTCTCTATCTTGAGAGAGATAGAAATAGAACTTAGAGAAGTGAAAAATATGAGTGATGATGTGATAGAGAAATAAGATAGAGGTGAGAAGATATTTAATAATAAAAATGAGATGAAAGAGAAAACATATCAATATACAAAGATTGTTGATGTAAGTACAAAGTATTGGAATTGAGTAGTGAATCATCACTCTAATTACACTCACATCAAGAGTGAGATGAGAAGAGAATATAAAAATAATGTGATATGATAAATAATGTGATAAGAAACACAAAAAGAGATAATAAGATTAACTAAATGTAAATGAAATGAGAGAGAAAGTGAAGTATGAGTAAATTATTAATCATTTGAAATGTTCAAATGTCCATGTACTCAATTTCATCCAATTCAAGTAAATTCACCCGCAACATTCTAGTCTATTTCATCCAATACTCAATTTTTCTAATTTCAATTTGGAATAAACAATATCATCCAATATGATACTCCATCATATAAAATTTAAACAGTGTATGTTATGTAATTTTATTTCATTTTATTTTCAATTAGATATCCAAATTCAGTCTTAGATTTTATTTTAAAACAGTAAACAAAACAAGGATATATATACACATAAAAAAAGAGTGATAAGAGATATGATAAAGGGGAGAGAGACCAACCTTGCATCCCAAAGAGCAAAAATAATAAGGATGTGAGATGCTTCTTTGGCACATCTCACAACTGTAGTAGTTCTCTTTATATTTATTTTTACCTATGTTGTTTGTCTTCTTTCTCTTCTTAGACTCGGGATCAACCTCAGGCTCAGGCTCATCCTCATCTCTGTTCTTCAAGAAAATAACTCTATGCTTGTTAATCACATATGTTTGAACACCACTAATGTCGAAATCCTTGTAAATTTCTGTCACCCTCAAAACTTCACGAAAATAAGACCTTCTGACCTGCATGCCACTTACATGTATCAGGATTCAGAGTATGTTTTGGTTCCCGTTAAGAAATCCTAAACTATGGTAGAGTAAAATCAATTCATGATTTCAATAGTCATTTTGCGAATTTGATTTCAGACCTAGAATGAATCCCGATAGAAGTTAGAGAGTGTTTTCTCTTTTGAACATAGTTAATTATAAAATTTGACGATTGAAATTCACAAGATTGTCCAACAAATTAAAATCGTTTTTTTTTCTTCATAAATGTACCAAAACATAAATAACTTATGATTCAACTCATTTTTTTCTCTATAATCAATTTTATCAAAAATCAATTACAAGAAATGCTGATCAAACACACATCTAATATTTTCATCGATCTCAAAAACTAAAACCCTAGATTTTTTAAAAAAAAAAAGTAAAAGAAGTTTTATTACACTAAAACTCGGCCCTAGCTAGCTAGAATCTATTTAACAAATAGTTAAAATACAGAGAATCTGGATCTGGATATATAAAAGATAGGGGTATTTGAGAATTAAATTAGGGAAAGCTAGGGTTTTAATTAGCGAAACAAATGAATTAGTTTTATTTATTGGGAGAGAAATATTGAATTGAATAATTATTATGAGATTAAAGAGGTAGCCGTGCCCACATGAAATACTCGATGACCCTGATGATGTGATGCTATGCAGTTGTAGCATTGTGCTTCCGTGTTGCAAGTGAGGCAGAACATGTCGCGTTCATTTCTGGTGGTATCTTTCTCGTTGTGGACTTCGCATGTTGAGAAAAATGTTGTCAGCGACAGAAATGTTTCCACCCACGTTGGCACACCCAATGTCTGTCAGAATTACAAAATACTAATTAATAGTAGGAACACAAAACAAAACAAATAGCACACACAAGAACAGAATTATTCATTACCATGGTCAAGGTTGATTATGGAGAGGATACGAGAGAGTGAGAGAGAGGTCAAAATCACATGCATAAAATGAATCACATTTTACACATATATATCGTATAATATAATATGTAAGATAAGTGGATTGGGCCTTGATCCATGGATTCTTTATTCAAAAAAAGTTGAATGTCTCCACTAATGAATATGATTTAACATGTTTCCTTACGATAACATTAATTCATAACCATTTCTGTTTCCTTCCTATTGGGTGCTTAATATGTTTAGTAACCATTTAATTTCTTTTTTTGGTACATAATTCATAACCATTTATGTTTACATTTATAATTATTTTTAAATGATAAAATAATAATATTCTTCTATAAAAATTATAAATACTCCAATTTAATAAATAAGTTTCCAAATACGTGACTTTTTTATAATTAAATTAGTGTTTTTTATTTACGTTTATTTAGTGTTGTAGTACATAGGACATATACACTAATTCACATATACACTAACATCTGTAATGTGTATTCTTGACTATCATCTTATATATATTATTTTTATTTTTGAAAAATATCATACAGCAAACAATTACTAACATATAGTCCATTTAATATAATTAACAATATTAATATAAATATTTTAATATTTTTTTATTGATTCATGTATTTAATATATATATTTTTTTTTTAGAAAGCGAAAATATATAAAAATAATCAGGGCCTACAAAACACCAAGAGTGCTGCCCTCCCACCGCAAAAACAGGGAAGGAGAGACAGCACCAGACAAAAAGGGAATATACAAAGCCCCACCCAAAACAGACATAGCCAATACATAAAAGCCCAAGGACCCAATCCGCAAAAACATAGACCCAACGATCTTCGCCAAAACAAGAAAAACGCCCCAATCTGGAAAAAACGTCGCAATATCAAGACAACACAAACGAAATGTCCGGCCTCCTAAGCAACCAGACAAAGGCCATCCACCAAAACTACAAGATCCCAAAAACCGACACCTGCACAAAAAGAAACGAAGCCTACGTCCTCCTACGCTCCATAATTTGAGCCGCAATATGCTTAATTGCCAGGCTGTCAGGGCACTCGAAAACAACACCCACCTGTTTTCCAACCTCAATGGCACGTCTAGCTCTCGTCATCACACTCGGAGGCACTGGAGTCTCAGTGGAGACAGACGCGGAAACGAGACCATCGGCGCTGGGATCTCCCGCCCCGGCCTCCAAAAAAGAGCAAACAGGAGAGGAAGGCTCCGGACACCTCACCTCCTTCCTAGGCCGGCCACGAGGCCTCTTGACCCCCAGCCCACGAGCCCTACCAGCAGAAACTGATTCCCCCTTGGAGCTGCCAGAACCACCCAGTTTCTTTGGCCGACCACGTCTACTAGGAGACTGCAAAAACAACCCTTCCTGAGAACCAAGCATCTCCTCACCATGACATTCTTCACTCTTATCCGAGAGCAAGGGGATATCGCTGGAAGATCCATCAGAGACACCAGAAAACACCACCGCGGGAGCCTCGACCTGCAAACAATCAATTTCAGGAAAGAGAAGCACATCAGGAGTCCTCTCAACAGCTCCGACACCCTTGACAGCACCCAGAACCAAAGCCACCTCCTTCATGGCCGCCGCAAAAAGATCTCCTCCAAAGGCCTCCTTCCACGAGCGAGCACGGGCCCCCATCGAAGGCTGCCCCACGCCACACGAGAAAACAGGCACTGAGCGATGAAAATTCTTGGGAAACTTAGCCGGAGCCACTGAAAGGACAGCCCCGCCCACTTTGAGGCCATCCAAAGCGATTGTAGCAGAGGCAGCCTGACGCTTGGACAGGAAACGGACGAACCCGAAGCGAAAGCGACGCCCAACTTTGCGTTTACGTTGAATAAAGACATTCAGGATCCGACCAAAAAGGGAGAACAAACCGCGAATGTGATGATAGCCAATAGACTCTTCGATACCGTCAATGAAGAGGGTCGAGATACTGCGCCGAGGTGCGACGTGAGACTGAGGGAAAAATCCCCCCTCCGCCACGAAGCCATCTAGACTCGCCGGCACACCCTCAGCCACCTCGCTACCTACAACAGCCAACCTCTGTCCAAAGCCGCCACTCGCCGACGCCGAACTTGGCAGGGGTTGACCAGAACAGGGAAGGACCATGACCAACACACCCAAAAGGCCCTTGAACCCAAAAGATCTGGATGCAGATCTAATCATTGAAACTCATAAGCGACCAACCAGGGGGAGAAGCGCGAAGAGGAGACGCGAGAAGGAAACGAAACAAACCACAGAGGTAGAAACAACTGAAAGAGAAAATCAGGGGAAGAATCGCGAGAGGCCACAAGGGTTCGCGAGGGGCCAGCAGCAGTGCCACCACCACACCAGGAACGAAAGCTGAAAGAGACAACCAGTGGAAGGATCGTGCAAACACGAATCGCAAAGAGTAGCAGAGCCAACGAGACAGGAGGATGCGCGACGGGGACCAGAAACACGAAGGAAAAGAGACCAGACCGCCGCCTCCCAGGAAGCGGCAGGTCGCCGCCGCCAGAGAGGCAAACACCGGGGCCGCCGCCGCACCAGGGAGAAGAAGGAGGGGAAACCCTAGCAGAGGTAAATGGCTACCTTATTTAAATAATATTTAATATATATATATATATATATATATATATATATATATATACTATATGTTTACAATATTTGTACAATAATATATTAAATATAATATTTAATATTTTCTATATATATATTATATTATTATATTATATTGAGTATTTAGCATTTACTAGGTATGTTTTTCACTCAACGGTCAATACTTATTTTCCTTGATTTCTTAAGGGAAATACCTTTACTAATAATAATAATAATAAAAATAACAATAATAATAATAATAATAATTAATATCAATATTGACTTGACTTAATCATTAATAAATGTATTCATTAGTTATTAATTTTTATTTTAATTATTAATTATTGAAAATATTATTATATATTTTTTAATAGATTTAAATTAAATAAAAATATACGCATATTTTCTAATTGTCTTGAACTTTACATTAATATAATATTAATTATTAATAATTTCTATTTATATTATTAATTATGTTAAATGGGCTATATGATAGTTATTTTTATTCACAAAAAATATGATAGTTATTTTTGGTTGGATGATTAATATTAATGCATTCAAACTTCTTACCAATTCAAATATGACATAAAATATTGTCCCGAATGTTAGCTCAAATGATTAGAGCTGAGAGACATAGGTGCAGGTGTAGGGCTCGATCCCTACATAAAAATAAAAGGTAACCCTCACCGAAAAAATAAAAAATATGACAAAAAAGTATTGGCCCATCGAAAAAAATATATAAAATATTTGTCAGTAAAGGTTTGACCAAAATCAAAGTAGGAAAATTACGAATTAAAATTATCAATTATTTCATTTATTTAGTGCATTAATTAAAATTATTTTTTTACTTGTTTTCAAATGAATAGTATATTTTTTCACATACCAAAATAGATTTCAAAAGTGAAATTCTCACAAAATGTCTTTTCGAGCTCGTCTCCCATTTTCTCCTCGAGATTTTTTCATTGTTTTAGTTTTATCTACAAGTAAAATAATAAATTGATTTTCATATTGTACGTTCTATTTTGAATATATAATGAATCAACAAGTAAATTGAATAATGAAATTTGTGCTCTTACCTCGAAGTCAATCCATGAGTGTTATGTAAGAGAGTTTTGAACAATCTGTAAGAATTTTCAATTCTATTTTTTCATAGTATCTTTGTAGTTAATATGGAAATTCCCCCATATATAATTGACTTTAAATTTCACGTATAAAATTTAAAAAATCATGGGATTTGGGCTCGAGACATCAACCTTATGGCGAAGCGATAAGTTTCCAATTACTTTTTTTTTCTCTTCAACTTTGTAGTTCAACTCATCGCCATCCGAGACTGTTAGAAATTCTTTTTTTCTTCTCAGAACACCTATTTCGTACCTATAAGTGCGAACAGACATACATAATCGCACTTAAAGGTGCGAATATGAAGTTACCCGTTATTTTTTAATTGGGTCGCGCTTATAAGTGCGAACCAAATTGGAAGCATAAATCGTACTTATAAGTGCGATTTATTCTGACAAAATGGTAGAAGAAAGGGACATCTCAGGAATCAAAAAAGATTTTAAGGGCATTTTTATAAATGACAATATTTGGGGGGTGTAAGGCGCAATTGGGGGCGCCAAACGCAACTCCCTTACTTTTATTCAAGGGTTAATTATTAAATTGATCTATGTGTTTGTGTTGGCACCCAAAAATCTGTAATGGCTAGTTGAGCAGCCAAAATAAAATTTTATCCGTTGGGAAAAACAGTTGTTGACATGCTAGCCAAGAGTAAGGGTTAGCCGTGCGGCACTGGGTAAAACAACTGAATTGGGCTAGATGTATCGGGACAAAATTATTGGGAAGGTGTAGAAACTTGGGCATGGAGCAGAATATTCCAAGAGTTTCTAGAAGCTTTCCATGTGCAAAGAACTATAATGAACTCATTCTCGTGAAAATAGGAGAACCGGTTAAGGAGCTAGCCGAAGCAAGGAAGAACGGCTAAAACAAAGCCTCCAAGTTGACTAGGATAGAGAAAGAATCTGAGACTCCCCACTACCTGAAATTTTTTGTAATGATCTAAGAATGTGGGAGAATGTTAAGTGGTTCCTAACTGCCAGAGTTAGCCGAATTGACCTCTATAAATAGGGGCATGGTCATTTGTAAAACACACACAACTCAACATCAATCAAACCTAACAAATTTCCTGCATTCCTTTATTTTCCAGCACTTTACTTTCATTACATTACTTTCCTTTATCCCTTTCAGCAGTTTATTTCCAACCTTTTAAGCTTTCATCCTTTTATTCCATTTTTAGCCGTTTACCTTAGTTCATAGTCATGTTCTAGTCGCACTTTCTCAATAGCGAGAACTAAGAGCTCTTCGGAGTGTCTTAGGAACTTACATTGTGGAACAAAGTCCCTTTTTCATGGAATCGTTTGATTAGGGAACCCAACATTGGTTTTCCAGTCAACCTACACAGCTTCTTGATCTCCAAATCTATTTGTAAACCAACAATTTGTAAGTTGGTTTAATTTGTGTCCTCGCCGGAGTGCGTTTAAGGAAATGTTGGCATTAATCCTCACCCGAGGGTGGAACTTTAGCGATGTTGCCTAGTAGCAGACCATAAATGGCACGCCACAAGTATTTTTTATTAATTTTAATTTTGCACATGTACAATTGATAATTAAATTAAATTAAAATATTAATTAAAAATAAAATTACAAAGAAACACTTAACAACCTAAACTCATGAGTGTTCTTCATCTATTTCTCAATCAAACCCAGCACCCCAATCAAAAAACTCAGCACCCAAGATGTGACATTTTTCCAGAAACTCAGAACATTGAACTACACCCTCCTCATCTAGAAACTAAAACAAAGAAGACCCTAAACAAATAGATCCACATCTTTTTAGTGAAGAAGAAGAGAACTCTGATTGAAGTGTGAAGAAAAAGAAGCCCCATAAAAACCTAATGTAATATAAAAAAGAAAAACCTCAAAGGAGAAACCAGAAAACCTGTTGCAAAGATTTTATCTTCTTTTTTCCTAATCATTTGATTGTGATCTGCTTCATCTTCTGAGTGTGTGTGTGTGTGTGAAAGAGAGAGAGAGAGAGAAAGAGAAGAGTGTTGCGTTTCGAACAACACACACTTATAAGAGCACGTGCCCTCCATCTCTCAATTAATAAAAGATTGTAAGTTCTAGTTATCAAACCCAAAGGACCAAGTGGACAACTAAACCTAGGGGGGTAATTCATAGTTTTGGAAAATCAATATTAAGGTTGTTGAGAAGGTTGTGGGCATGCAAACAACATAGTTGAGAGAAATAAGTAAGAATTAGAAGACCTTGAGATTACAATGATAATGGATCATCTCCTCCCCCCGTTTACTATATATGTTATCCTAACTACTCTTGTGCCAACTATACCATCTTATGATAATTAACTCAATGATTAAGTTATTGTTAATCATCCTATCTAAATGCACTAACTTAAGAGAAACTCGTCATCTTACTCTCTTGGAGTTCAAGCACACCTACAACATAGATTAGTAGGCAAGTTTAGGTACCCAAGGTTTGTTGGTTCCTTTAGGGTTTATAGTAGGGATAGATCCCTTCTTTCTACATGCAAACTCACCATTAGGCACACCATATGATATAATATAACAAGCATTGAGAGAAAATAGTCATCTTCTTTCTATCAAGTTATTCACTTTTTTCCAATCGGCCTAACTCCAATTCATGCTCTTGCAGTTTGACAAATAATGTGGTCAATGTCATTCTCGATAAGTTTTTCTTTTAGGAGATTGTAGTCACCTTTGGTTTTCAAGCCCTTGTCAAAGATCTAAGTCTTTCAAATTTAAATCACTATTAGTGAACATTTTTTCAAGAGAAATCAAATAGTTACACAAATGAGTAAACCGTTTTTTTGCAAATTTAGGATAATCTCTCCCGGTTTCACTCTAAACATCTCATACTATTGGTAAATGGGTGTTTAACCTAGACCTGTTCACTTCCTCGGTTCCCTCATGAGTAACTTCTAAGGTATCTCACATTTCTTTAGCCGATGCACAATTGGAAACTCTAAAAAATTCATCAAAACCTAAAGTATAGGTAAGGATGCTATTGGATTTTAAGTCAAAATGAACCTTTTTCTTATTATCATCATTCCATAGGTTCCTAGGCTCAGGTTGACTCACTCCATCCACCACTACACTAAGTATAAAAGGACCTTCCCCTATAGCATTCCACATATTCAAGTCTTAAGACTCTATACATATTTTCATTCTTATCTTCCAAAAATCATGGTACTCACAATGAAACTAGGGGTTTATTTATGTTTGCTCCTTCTCCTAGAAAAGATATAGAGGATGCCATTTTAGATGTATTTAACCCAGATCTAGGAATTAATTACCCAGGTATTCATTCCTTTTTCCTTCTTTAATGACTAAAGAGCGACATACAACACTCACAAATTTTTCTTATTGGGCGTTAGTTACAGGTGTCCTCCTCCAATCACTTTCAACGCCCTATTCTGTTATTGTCGTCTACCCCATTAAAATTAATTAAACCAGCAACTGTTTTAAAACCATTAAGTCCCTCATCCCTCGCACTTCTGATCCCTCTTCCTTCCCTTCCCCCCCAAAAAAGAGAGCGAAAAGAATCTAACAACAGATCTCTGTTCGAACGAATGGCTCCGATTCCGTCTGAGAACGGCATCGAAGGCGATGATGAGAGAGAAGAGGAGGACGATGAAGAAGAGGAAGAAGAAGAAGAAGAAGAAGAAGAAGAAGAGGAGCCAAGGCTCAAGTACCAGAGAATGGGAGGCAGCATACCTTCGCTGCTAGCCAGTGATGGAGCGTCTTGCATCGCCGTTGCCGAACGGATGATCGCCCTCGGCACTCACGACGGCGTCGTTCACATCCTTGATTTCCTCGGTAATCAGGTCAGCCACCCTTCTCTCTCGTTCCGAGCAGATGATTGCTCTTCTGCGTCAATTTTGGTTTCGTTTCGCGAATCAATGTTTGCGTCAAATTCGAGCTTCAAAATCAAGCTCTCTAGATAAGTTAGACATTTTTTCCCTTCTCTAGATAGCATACCGGAGAGAGAGAGAGAGTGAGAGATAGAATTTTCTTGATTTCTGGAACGCGACCAATTTCTATAGCACCTTAATGTCACCTTTAGAGTTGGCAGAGTTGAAGAAGCAAGTGGAAGAGTTGTTAGAAAAGTGCGTTCGAAAAAACACCTTATTTAATCGCTTATGGCCTTAAGCACTTATTCATAAGTTATTTTAAGAAATTTATTGAAATAAGTTGAAAATATGCTATAAATTAGCATAAGCTCTTTTTTCATGAGCCATTATGAACAGTTTAAGAAAATAAGCTCAAAAGTAGACCATAAACTCTCCCATACACCATAAACGCTTATTCGTCCTAGTGTTTTCCTTTGGGGATCTATAGTTTTAGTTTACTTTATAGAAGCCTTAAATTCTGTATTAGTTGCTTACTTTAGAGAAGATTTGTCGTAGATGACTGCTTTTAGGTGTTGATATGTCACGGGTTAGGTTATAGTCAGCGTGGCAGTGTTTAATTGATATATGATTTTAAGAAACCGGTTTTACTGAGTCATCTTATTCCAGGTGAAAGAATTCTCTGCTCACGCTGCTGTTGTTAATGACCTCAGCTTCGATATAGAAGGTGAATATATTGGAAGCTGTTCGGATGACGGATCTGTTGTAATAAACAGCCTCTTTTCTGATGAGAAGATGAAATTTGAATATCGTCGTCCTATGAAGGCAATTGCTCTGGACCCGGATTACGCAAGAAACACGTCTAGGAGATTCGTTGCTGGTGGTTTAGCTGGGAATTTATACTTAAATTCAAAGAAATGGTTAGGATATCGTGACCAGGTTTGTCAGATTCTTCTAGCCCTTAGTTGATTTTTTCTTGGTAATCCACTAGTTTTGTGAATTTTTAGCTATAAAAATATCCCATTCTCTGGAAAAAAAGGTTTTGCACTCTGGAGAAGGTCCAATACATGCAGTAAAGTGGAGAGCAAGTCTTGTTGCTTGGGCAAATGATGCAGGAGTGAAGGTTTATGATACTGCCAATGACCAGCGTGTAACATTTATTGAAAGGCCACGGAGTAGCCCTCGGCCTGAGATTTTGGTTCCTCACCTGGTTTGGCAGGTTAGTGAAATATATACGCAGGCTTGCTTTTTATGGAATTACCAGAAGCAGTGTCCATTACTATGATCAAATTGAAAGCTTGTTTAATGCTCTATACTGCTGCAATAACATTTCATTTGTTCTCATGCCATTTCTTGATAGGACTGCTGTAGTTTAAGTTCCTTCCATATTTTACAGGATGACACCCTTTTGGTAATAGGCTGGGGAACATCTGTCAAAATTGCTTCAATAAGGACAAACCGCCATCAAGCAGTCAATGGGACATACAGGCAAGTTCCTTTGTCAGGAATGGCCCAGGTGGATATTGTGGCATCTTTTCAAACTAGCTATTTTATCTCAGGAATTTCCCCCTTTGGAGATTCTTTGGTTGTTCTAGCGTATATTCCTGGAGAAGAAGATGGAGAAACGAATTTTAGTAGCACTGCTCCTTCACGGCAGGTATATATCTTCCTTGCATATGATGTTATGAGATGAAACTATTTAACTTCTCAGACTGACATTGCACCTGTAAATTGTAATACTCTCCCTCCCCCCTACAACTAGTTTTCTTTCTTCATTTCTATATTCACTCTTCTTATACATTTTAATATTACATTATTTAGTCCAGTATGTCTCATCATGCTGATATATCATCTTTAAATTTTTTGATAGTGCTACTTGCTATTATTAGATGTATAAAACTTTGGATAATGTTTAGCGTTTACTTTATATGTCAATTGCACTTAAATGTGGAAGCAATTTTATGCTTAATATGTATCATAAAAGGCAAAGAAAAGTAAAGCAATACTTGCATTGTCCTCTCCATTTGATATTGAAAATTGAGTTGTTCTCAAGGTGAGTAAGTGTAATTTTAAACAGGGTAATGCACAAAGACCAGAAGTACGGATAGTAACATGGAACAATGATGAACTCTCAACAGATGCTCTACCATTACATGGCTTTGAGCATTACAAGGCAAAGGACTATTCCCTTGCTCATGCTCCCTTTCCGGGTAAACACTTGTTTAGCTTTTTTCTTTATGATCTTTGTTTTATGTATGCAATGGTTCGACATGATTATAGTTTCTTGTTCATTCAAATGTAGGTAGCAGTTATGCTGGTGGTCAATGGGCTGCAGGTGATGAGCCAGTTTATTATGTTGTATCCCCAAAGGATGTAGTTATTGCAAAGCCAAGGTTGATGTCAATAACTTCTTGATCCTATTGCATTGTTCTAAGTGATTGATGCATTTATGTTGACTTTATTCTACTATACTTGAAATGCTTTTTTCTACCCTGGGTAGGTGATTGAGGGAAAAATGGTCTTAAACCTCAATACTTCATTGCATCCACCTATTGTGATAGATATTCTATTTATAATTGTCTATATTTCATTATTTGCTCTTGATTCATCACTTGCCAGCTGACTTCTTGGCATGGAAAAATGTTACGATGCTGTGGATAAATACTATGTTAAAAGTTGTTCAGTTTGCCAGTGTTTGTGATATTCCTATGTTTATTTCGTTTAATATGTCATACCATGAATAATCGAAGGAGTCGGTATTTGTTTCTCAATTTAATCAAGAAAAGTGGCTGTAGAGAAAGTGCCATGTTTTCCTTATGCCAGTGATCGTTCTATATTTGTTATGTTCCTTTTGATAGGAAATCAATCTAACTTACATTGTCCTAAAGGGACTAGAAAAACCAAATTAAAACTAAAAGAAGGCCGTCATTTATCTTAAGTTTCTCTTATATGCTATTTTATAATTTAGTATGCAAATTAGAAAAAAAATTGAAACAAAATTATGGATAGAAATTAATGCATTTTAGTAATCAGGGATGTTGAAGATCATATTGCTTGGCTTCTTCAACATGGGTGGCATGAAAAAGCTTTGGCTATGGTTGAATCTGGTCACGGACGGAGCGAACTAGTTGATGAGGTATTTATCTTAATTCCACATGTTATATATATACTCTTACTATTATTATTATTATTGATATTACAGTTAGATGTGTATGCTTGTAAACGTAAAAAAGGCGAGCGTGTGTAGCACATAGCAGTGGAATAAGGTTATGCATATGTGCTCATTGAGGCACTCAATTCTGTGTATGCAAAGTAGGATTGCGTGTATGTGAAGGTTCCTGAACATTTTAGTTTGCCAAATAATGTCATCGATTATTTTTCTATCAATAACACTAAGATGCAAGCTCAAAAGGAACTGAAATGAATCCTATAATTTTATCTATTTGGTGAAAATTGGTTTCATTTTGTTAATCCCCTGTACCTTCATCTATTGAGAAACTTTAAATTTATTCAATCAGTTTTGAAGCATGATTGACCTTTTTTTTTTCTCTAGTTTCTTCCTTGAAATTTTATTATTATGCTATTGCTTATATTTCTTGAATAATCATCACTATATATGGCATATTATGTAGGTAACTATGAGTTCTTCTTGGTGAACTTGTCCATATGAGCGCAACTGTAATTTATTTTTGCAGGTGGGTTCTAGATACCTTGATCATCTGATAGTGGAAAGAAAATATGCTGAAGCGGCTTCTTTGTGTCCGAAGTTGCTTCGAGGATCAGCCTCAGCATGGGAGAGGTACCAGTACCACATATGAGCAGTTGTAGTCTGTTCTACAGTTCTTGTTTGGTAATTGAGTGTCAATATATTGCTTTCAACAGATGGGTTTTCCACTTTGCACACCTCCGTCAACTCCCTGTTTTGGTTCCTTACATGCCTACAGATAACCCTAGATTGCGTGATACTGCTTATGAGGTTAGCTAAAGCCTTAAATAAACTAGTCTCTTGATAACTAATTTTTTCCTGTAGTATCTTTAATCAACTGACTTGGGACTTATTCTGCTTTTTGTTTCTACAGGTTGCTCTTGTTGCACTGGCTACAAATCCTTCTTTTCATGAGGATCTCTTGTCCATCGTTAAATCCTGGCCACCTGTAATTTATTCCGTAATGCATGTTATTTCAGCTATTGAACCTCAGCTGAATACTTCATCCATTACAGATCCACTCAAGGAGGTGTTAGTCTGACTAATTATGATTTATATATGCATTATGAATCCCTTAACACAGTTTATATTAACATGTTCGTTTTCTACGTCAGGCATTAGCAGAACTGTACATAATTGACAGCCAACATGAGAAGGCCTTCTCGTTGTATGCTGATGTAGGTGCTCTTAATCTTAACTAATTTTCCTTGTACTCCGGAAACAATGATATTGATTGAATGTCGTTGAAAGGAAATGCTAGCAACACACTCTTTCAAACACACTCTTCAACACACTCCATGTGATTGGTTTATTTTTCAAAAGGTCAATACAATTTTTAAAAAGTGAGGTAAACATGTTGACTTTTTTATAAATAGATCAATTGTTGGAATTGTGTGATAATGTGTGTTTAAAAGAGTGTGTTACTAGCAACTCCTTGTCGTACAAATGCTTTGATAGTAGTCTTACTTCCTCTTTTTCTGTTGAAAATTTCAGCTTTTGAAACCTGAAGTATTTGACTTCATTGATAAATATAATCTACATGATGTACTTCGTGAAAAGGTATGAATGTAATTCTTGAAGTGGAGTTTATCTTGGAATTCTTCAATGTTTTCTTTATAGTTTGCAGAGTAAGCTGACGCCCAAAACATATTTTGTGTCCCTGCTGGCATTTTATTTTAGGAATTTATTTTATGTCATTATTGGCATTTGATTTTAAGCATTAATGCACCTAAAGAATCTTATTACAGGTTCTGGTGTAGTATATTATGATAAGGTTATTCATGTTTACGCATCTCGTAGGTGCTACTTGGACCGAGTAATTCCAATTATCTTGTTTGGCATGTACTTTAGAAAGGAAATGCCAAATCAATGGAATTGATACTATTTTCTGTTCTTAGCCTAGTATGTATTACAGTTTCAATCACAAAAGTTAAAATTATTTTATTGATAGTATTATTATCTTTGTTGCTGCATACCTTAGCAACCATTGCTGATGGCATGCTCTAGCAACCTTTATTATCTTATGACTGGCCATGCGCCAGTCTGGCAGCATCCTCCAATCATTGTCATCAGCACCTCTGTTCACCATTGTGACCAACATCTTTTAATTACCATTGTTGCTTCTGTCCTTCGATCACTGTCATCACTTGTGTCCTCTGGTCAATGTTGTCATAGTTGTCCTTTGATCACTGTCATGGCTTTCACTTTTTCATATCATCTTTACTGCCAGCACTCTCCGGCCACACTGCCACCAACATCTTTTTTAGCATCCATGACCTTCAGGGACACATTTGTATAACCACATGTAATTTGACAATATAAACTAAAATCAATTTATAAAATTTAAAATTTGATTATTAATTGATTTAAATTTAATTTGTAGATATTTTAGATAAAATATTCAAACTATAGAATTCTAGTTCAATTTAGAATAGCAATTCTATTTCTATACCTCATGTCTTTTCTTTTTCCAAACATAAGAGTTTTCAGTCAATTAATTTAAATTATAAATATAATTTTATTATCCAAACAGATTCTTAGATTTATTACATGCTTAGAAAATAAAGAATGGACAAAGTCCCATTCACTCCCATCCCAAATATTTTGGATTGGTTGATTAGATTTGAATATTCTCAAAATCATTTGTAAAGGGGAAACAACAACCATAGCCATTTCCCACTAAGTGGGTAAGCAACGTGAATAAAATAACGCCATAATGTCCAATCATGAATTATATCTAATGATATTTCACTAAAATTTAAATTCAATGGTTTAGCTATAGTTTTTCTTGGTTTCCCTTTACCTCTATCTGTGAGTTGTCTTCTTACCAGGGCTTGTGCAGGTCTCCCGTACACATGCCCGAATCGCTTAAGTCAAGATTCTATCATCTTTTTCCATAATATGTGCTACCCTAATTTTCTTTCTAACGCTTTCGTTCCCAGTCGGATGAGCTCATACTTTATTTGTACCAAAATCATGAGTTAAATCGTGTGGATAACGATTCTTGGTAGGGAAATCAACTTAAATTGCTCACAAACTTGTTTCTTCATAGGCTCGGGTGGACTCGAGCAGAATTGGTCAAACTCACACAAAATAGCTAATCTTAATGTGAGTCCAGTTAACAATTCTGAAAGGGGATCTAATATCTTCCCCAAATTAAATAAAATGACATGCCAAAACTATTGTCTTGCTAAGAAACCACAGTTAAGCATATAGTTTTCTGCAAATCCAGCATTCGGGTAAGTGGTGAGACAGAACACAAATCCCATTCTGAACCCAGTTTTAACCATTTTCCAGCATCCAGCCACCGTGAACTAGAACCCAGCTTCAAGCTAACATCCATGGTGGTGATCACTATTAATGGTTGTGATGCTTACTTTACCATGTAAAGTGAGTCAACTCACTTTAGAGGAGCCAAACCCATCTTTTATTTTCTAGTTTATAATAATAATATAACACCAAAAAAATACTACTTTTTCCCTCTTCTCTCTACCGTTTTGCCGTTAGGATTTTCGGATCCTTACACTATATCTTTATTACCAATACCTCAACTATGAAATGACACTAATAACCTTTGCTTTCTTTGCTTTATGAGTAACTTTTGGTACCCAAAGCAGTTCTGTAACTGTTAGGAGTATACCGTATCCTCAAATTTGTTTTTTATGACCGTTGGAATCTTTTTGCCTCACCTGTGCCTATTCAGGTTGTCCAACTGATGATGCTTGATTGCAAACGTGCTGTTCCTCTATTAATTCAAAATAAGGACTTAATAAGTCCACCTGAAGTTGTGAAGCAACTACTAGATGCTGATATTAAGTGTGACTGCAGATATTTCTTACATTTATATCTCCATTCATTATTTGAAGTAAATCCAGATGCCGGGAAGGACTTTCATGATATGCAGGTAGTAAATCCACACTCAATGCAATATTTATATTTAGAATTGATGAAATCCATGTGAATGCCATTATGAGTTCGACCCAAACTAATTGCTGCCTTTTTTATATAGAATATAAGAGATAATCCTAGTTAAGGAACAACTCAGTTTTTTCTATGTTCTAACACGACAATGTAAAAGGGTTGAAAGGGAAACCCTAATGATTTATGTGATTTGACACAAGTTTATTTACTTTAATGTGAAGGGTGACTTTGTATAAATCTAACATGTGTGTATCAGAAATATTAGTGAATGATATTTTTGTATTCTTCAGTTTGAGAGTTTTCTTTTCATGTGCGGCTTGTGATTAAGGCTTTTTTTCTCAGCTAATATCATCCTCTTGTCTACTGCATAGGTAGAACTCTATGCAGACTATGATCCAAAGATGCTGCTACCTTTTCTTCGAGGCAGTCAACACTATACTCTTGAGAAGGTTTGGGATCAACCAATCACCTTGGTAGTATATATTTGCATACCTATGAACCAGTCTCAAAAATGTTTTTCAGGCTTATGAAATTTGCCTTCGGAGAGATCTAATGAGAGAGCAAGTCTTCATCCTTGGAAGGATGGGAAACTCAAAACAAGCCCTTGCTGTTATTATAAATAAATTAGGGGACATCGAGGAGGTATTTCATCTTTTTCAATTGGAAGTCGCTTTTGGTTTCAACCGACATGTAATCATTAATCAAAACTAATGGATTTTATGTTGAGTTGAAGTGGTCTTAATTTTGTGCAGGCTGTAGAGTTTGTCACCATGCAGCATGATGATGAACTTTGGGAAGAACTAATCAAACAATGCCTTGACAAACCTGAAATGGTATATCTTGATGACTAGTTGTATATATATGATTTAGCCCAGTTTGATTACTTGTTTTCAAGACAGGTTTTTGCTGTTGAATAAAGAAAAATGTTTGGGAGTTGGTCCCTATTCCACCATATTTTAAAGATGAGTAACAAATAAACTATTTTGAAAACCAAAACCTGGAACATCTTTTGGATGTTCTCTGACTTTTTTTTTCTTTTCCAAAAATGTAGTGCCAATTTTTATAAACATCTCATTCATTTTGAGCAGCCTCATCTCTTCCTGTGTGTTTTACCTTCCTTTCAAGTCTCTTTGCTTAGGCACTTATATTTTGTTAGGAACCTTGTATTTGAATAAAAAGAATAGGCAAAACCTCCCCTGGTTAACACTGTAGATCGCTGGGTTGGCACCTACCTCCCCAAAGACCCCAATTATCACACGAATTCGTTGATGGTTTCAGTCTCTTAGCTTCTATTATTTAGAACATACTATCTTTAAATATTGACTCATCCTTATTTCTTTTTCTGTATGCTTGCTTTCCTAATAAACCTCTAACTAGTTGACACCTAACATCTTTCTTACTTCCGTCACTGGATCGCTCATCTGTGCCCTTTGTCAAGCCAAGGGTTGGTTGCTACTTCAGCATCACAATGCATGTAATGCATGTTATTGTCCGTGAGAACTGACATGCCAGCACCCCCTTCTCATGTCTCACCCTTTCTTACGCTAGCTCCCCCCCCCCCCCCCTTTTTTTCTGGAATCAGTTAACTAATGATATTTCTGGCGGCAGTGGGATGGCCTGGTTTTGAAGATTCCTCCCCCCTCTTTTACTTTTGTAGATGCTCCCAGATAAAGTATGGCCATGCTGAAATATTTTTGGGCCACTGTATGCCTTTTGAGATGCCCTCCTTTTGCACCATGTAGTGTGAAAAAGGCTTTGTATGTTATCATGTGCTTTTCTAGATGGAATGGATGTGAAGTCACTGGACAAGTCATTGTTATGAGGGAATAAAAAATGGGTCTTATCTAGAGCAAATTTTCCAAAAAGATTTTTAATTGGTTTTATTTTCAAAGTTGTTCCTAAATTTCTGATATATTACACAACTTTGTTTTAAGTGATAAAATTTACAAATCAGTTTAAAAAATAAAAAAGCTGAAACAGAAACAAATATACTCAGTATCCACCTATTTCGTATACCAGCTCCTTCTCAACCTGGTTCTGAGATGAATTCTCGTAATTGACAGGTGGGCATACTATTGGAGCACACAGTTGGAAACCTTGACCCCCTCTACATTGTAAATAAGGTTCCCAATGGGATGGAAATACCTCGGTAAGCAAAAAGATATGACTTAAACAGCAATTACGTTCATCTAATCATAAAACATATCGGATGAATAAAGTATTCATATTTGGATTGTAGATTGTATTTAGTAGGTTAATGCCTGTTTACATAGTTATGTTTATGCATCTGTATGTTCACCATTTGTTTCATTTTAACTGTTTGCTCAGATAGTTTAATCATTCTGGCTTCCCAATTCCTGCTGCATTCTGTAATTAATAGCATTGCGTTTTTCACTGTAAGAGTATTTTCTCTATCTGCTTTTCTACAGGCTCAGGGATCGGCTGGTAAAAATTATCACTGATTACAGGACTGAAACATCACTTAGGCATGGGTGCAATGATATCCTTAAGGTACTTTCTCCACCACCCCTTTCTTAGTACAAGGGAAACGTTTTTGATCTTATTAATTTGATGTGGTAAGATATCCTTTGCTGTCATTAAAACAGGCAGACTGTGTCAACTTATTAATTAAGTATTACAAAGAGGCCAAGCAAGGAATATATTTAAGTAATGAAGAAGACGAGCCGCGAGCTAAAAGAGCTTCTCAGATGTTTGACAAATCCCCGAGTCTGAGAACCATTGAAGTGAAATCAAAGACTAGGGGTGGAGGAAGATGTTGTATATGTTTTGACCCCTTTTCCATACAGAATGTATCAGTCATTGTTTTCTTTTGCTGTCATGCTTATCACACAACTTGTCTTATGGATTCTTCCTACACTAGTAGTAGCAAGAAAGAGAATGGAGCCACTTCCCAAGAGGCAGAAACATATGATGATTACAATGGTTTTGTTGATGATAATAGTGATGACGAGGAAGAGACGGAGGCAGGTGGCACTCGAATGCGTTGTATATTATGTACCACTGCTGCTAGTTGAACTGAATTGTGTGGTTGCATCTCTGTGTGTGCTTGTGCTAGCGTGGATAATATTTTTGTTCATGGTTGCATGCACATGGTGCTTGTGTGCTTTCCCCTATCCTGGTGCTTCAATTTTTCATTTTTCAATTCATTTAATCAATGTATTCATAGTTTATTTTATTTTGTACATCATCTTCATGGCTTGTAGTATATTCTTTAGGATCATGATACCATAAATTTTTCTTGTTCATTAGTAGCTAAAGACAAATCTAAGTTCCAAACTCAGTATTGAAAGGCTTTTGGAATGAAAGTAAATGTTATATTTTATCAAAATCTAAAAATTCTAATCTCACGTATCGTACTTGTAACCGCAAGAGAAGAATTATTTATGATATATAAAGACGAAACACAAAATGTAGATGATGTTGACATTAATCAGCAACGTCTTTTACACCAATATTTTGTCACAGATGTTTTGGTCAAATTCTTCATATTAGTCTCTTCATTTTCTGTTGATGTATTAGGATGTGTGGTTTTTCCGTGTGAGCAAACATACATATGATAATTCAAATATTTACTCACGAGCAAGGTACAGAGAGATTGCACGCGTACCAAAAAGAATGGATGCAGCTATTTGAAGCTTCTCTTCACGTTAGAAGAAGATTAGGAGGAGCTTAAGGGTCCGTTTGGTGGTCAGGATAGGATAAGAACATGATAGGATAAATGATTAGATAAGCACAGGATATGATAAGAGCATGATAGACTCTTATCCTATCCTGCGTTTGGGGTGGACAGGATATTGATAGAATATGATACAAACAATGAAAAATGTATCAAATTTTTCTTGAAATAAAAAATACATAATATTTTTTAAAATTTAATTTTCTAAATAGATTTTTTAAAAAAAGTGATTATTCTATTAAATTTAATTTTTTTTCATTTTTATAAATAGCTTATTTTTTAATATTAACTAAAATAAAATTAATTTTTAGTAATTCGGCTATTTTAATTTTTTCGAAGGGAGTCTATTTTAATTAAAATTATTATATATGTAACCAATGAGTTTTAACTTAGTAGGGGTAAGTGATTAATGATAAAAATTATTAAAATATATTATTCTTTCAAAAATATTTTATATTTAAATTATTAATTATAATTATATAAGTAGAGAAATAATTTTAAATAATATCATATGATAATAAAAAATTAGTCTATATTTAATATTAAAAAATTAATATATATATATATATATATATATATATATATATATATGAGTAGCTTATTTTATTGTGAGTGAAGAATTATTTTGTGTATTTTTATTATAATATAAATAACGAAAAATAATGTTAACTAAGTAGTAGTAAGTGATAATGAAAATTTAATTATTTTATATGAGTAAATCCAATATTTTCACCATTTATAAATAAGTTTATTTTTTAATTAAATTTATCAGTAATTAAATAATTTAACTTAACAATAATTGATAAGTAATAAAATTAATATTTTGTTAAAATGAAAAATTTATTTTATTAATTAATATTATTATAAATTATATAAAATGTAAATATTGAAATTAATTTTGGGTTATGGTAATAAAAAAATAAAAAACTGATATCCTATCCTGTCAGGATAATTTCTATCCTAGCTCCCCTCAGGATAACTTTTACACATGATGGACATGATATGATAAGGGACGGGATAATGTTATCCTATCCTGCTGACGCAACAAACAACAAATAACAACAGGATATAATTACTATTATATCCTGTCTCTGTTTATCCTGTCCACTAAACGGGCCCTAAGGTGCACCACATAACCAATATGATTACTAAGCACAACACACTGAACACACAAATACGTAAAGCATAAGAAAAGTAGCTATTGAGTAAAGCAGAGTCTCCCAATATTGTTGTGGCAATCATTTTCCGTGCCACTTCTACTTTTCCGTACGGTGAAAATTTGAAAATGATGGTTATGGTCTTTGTTCATCGACATCTCTTTTGTTGTTACTATTATTTGATCAAGACATAAATGGATTGCTAAAAATTTTCAGCATAGAAAAGATAATATTGCTATGAAGCGACGATGAACTGAAAACCATGTAAAATTCAATAATGTTCAAACCTTTGTTCTGTCCACATATAAATAATCATTATACATTCGTTTGGTTTAGATTTTGATAGAATTTATTTTGAAGGAATCGATGTCAAAAACTTATATTAAAAAAATATTTTGATTTGAGAATGATAGATCTATTCAGAAACTACTGATTTCAGAAACGATACAAATATTGTATCTTCCACCCAAAATTTAAAAAATATTTGGTGCAACTTCTTTAAAATGAGTTGAGAGTACTCAGTTTAGATATAAGTTGCACCAAAAAATATTTGGTGGATCAATAGTTTCACTTGTATAATGTTCAATACTTTTTTTATCCTAGTGTTGTATTCACACTTGATATTCTAATATTTGGCTTTATAAAAAAATTGAGAATGATCATTTAAAAATTTAGAAAAATTGATTTTATTTGCATGGTAAAGTAAAATAATTTCTAAAGTAAAAATTATAGATATATTATATAATTTATGCATGTTGCTAAAAAAATTGTGACTTTCATATTTAGAGTTAGTTTTAATCGATTTAATTAAAAGTTCTAGTTTGATCTCTCCAACTTCCAAATCAATTTTATTCACTGCAAAGTTGATTTTGAAAAATTAAACTCTAAAAAACAAACCACGTGTTATTTGGTTTTCTGTCTACCACTCAAAAACTACAAACAAATAAAAACTACATATATAAATACCAGAACCTTTAAAACAAAACTAACTTGTAAATTTGGTATAAAATTGAGAGACGTCAAATGCTCCTTGATTATGAATAAGGTTGATAGATCTAAAGGGGAAATAGCTAACTTAATTACCATGCAAGAACAAGTTCTGTGTATAAGTGAAGGGCCGGGTTTCCCATTTTCCAGCACCATTCCCCTCTGAGACTGAGTTGCCAAACAAACAGCAATGAAGGCAACAAAATAAAATTCAGAAAATGCGTTTCCTTAGTGCGTTGTAATTCATGGATCACAATCAACTTTGCCAAAGCTATTCATTCGGTAGTGCCTCAACTGGTCCAGTATAATTATCACTCATTATGCTCTGCTGACTGCTGAGTGCTGTGGATGGAAATAACAAACTTATAATTCATTTTCTCATTTCTCGTCATCAATTATTTTCAACAAAAAGGATGCTCCAATTAATTAATACACATAATCGCTTATTGAAGGTTTTAACTTCCATTACAGGATGATTTTTTTACTCCATTATCGAACAAATAAAAACACTTTGTCACATCAACACGAGTAGAGTCATTACCAACTTATGGCGGTTTTTTTTCAATTTAAGCCACATATTTTCCATTGATTTAATTATTTTTCGGGTAGGATCATTGTAAACGATAAAACTCCACTTACCAAGTATTTAGTATGACTCCACTCACAGATACCCAAATTTCAGATGATCTACACGTTTTAATATATCAAAATTTCATTTTTGGAAATAGAAAATGAAACATAATTTAGAGATAAAAGATCAATGGAGTTTCAAATGTAAAAGATGAAAGCATTGAATCATGATAGTACAACTATACATGAATGAATGATTATACGTGTGAATGATTGTGATTAAAAGTGGCTTAATGTTACCATGAATTTGATGTTAACAATTCAGTCTGATAAAGATTTACTCCTCAACCTCTCACCATATGAAATCATCTCATTTGTAGGTCCACACATTTCATATAAACGAAAGCAATTGCAATTTGCACATGGAACATAATAAAGCCTCATAAAGCAATTTGAAAGCACTCACTCACACTAAGGATAACAAGCTATATATGGGACATGTTTGATTTATGTTTTCAATAGAAAGCAAAGCGTGTCACAATGGAACACCACCACCCTCTGTTGTTTAAGTGGTTTCTTTTCATCTTTGTTTTACATTCAACCTATCTCACTGCAACAATCTCGTTGAATATTCCAAGGTTGAGCACATTTGCTGAGTGGAAAACAACCATGCACAACAACCCTGTTGCAATTGATGATACAAAAGATGTCAAAACATTTTATTACAAACAGGTTCTGGATCACTTCAACTATAGGCCTGAAAGCTACAAAACATTTCAACAGAGATATTTCATCAATTTCAAGTATTGGGGTGGCGCCAATTCTAGTGCCCCAATAGTTGCTTACTTGGGTGCTGAACAACAAATGGATTATCCCCCTATGGGCATTGATTTTCTGGCTACTTCATCTAATGCTCTCTTAGTATACATTGAGGTAACTTTTTTTTAAACCATGATAACATTCAATCATCCAATGCAAAGATTTGAGCTTGAGTCTCGCTGAGATGTGAATGTTCCCTGATCGATCTGTAAAATATTTGAGCTTGACATATTCTGACCTTTACTTTTTCTCATAATCAGCACCGGTATTATGGGAAATCAGTACCATTTGAATCTAGGGAAGAAGCATTCAAGGATGCAAACACTCTTGGGTATTTCAACTCTGCTCAAGCAATTGCAGACTATGCAGCAGTACTCATACACATAAAGAAGACATTACATGCCCCAAATTCCCCTGTGATTGTAGTTGGAGGATCATATGGTGGAAGTTAGTAACTCTGCAATTTAAAATCATGCTCTAATGTTACTGCTATTAATATGTATGTTAATTGCTGAGAATATATATCTTTGTTAATTATGCAGTGCTTGCTACATGGTTTAGACTCAAATATCCCCACCTGGCTATTGGTGCCTTGGCCTCATCAGCACCAATACTCTACTTTGATAATATCACACCACAAAATGCTTACTTCTTTGTTGTTACAAGGGATTTCCGAGTAATTTTACAGCATGATTTGATTTTTGATTTATGAAATGAAATGTATCATAAATGTAAGTTGATTAGGAATTTGTATACATGTAGGAAGCCAGTGAAACATGCTACAAAACAATACTAAAGTCGTGGTCTGAAATAGACAGAGTAGATTCACAGCCAAATGGTGTTTCCATTCTGAGCCAGAGATTCAACACTTGCAGTCCCTTAAAGCAGTCTCTTGAGTTGAAAAACTACCTAATAACTATGTATGCTTCTGCGGCTCAATACAATCAGCCTCCGAGATACCCAGTTACTGAGATATGTGGTGGCATTGATGGAGCTCCTTCTGGCAGTGACATACTCAGTAAGATATATGCAGGTGTTGTGGCTTACCTTGGAAACACCACTTGCAAATTTAATGCCCATACTGATGTATCTGAGACAACTCAGGGTTGGACGTGGCAGGTAATCGCATGTTTGAAATACTTCTACAATTTATTAATTCTAAAACCAAATTCAAAATTATGAGGAGAAACTTTTGTCGGCTTTCGAAAGAGTTTATTTTAAAGAAATCGAAGTTGATGGTCACACAACAACCAAAAAATAATTTCTGGCGAGAACATGTTCATTTTCTGATGGTCCCAAACCGCCACTAACTGTGTAAACACAGATACAGCTACCTCACCTACTGTTCATTTTCCCCATAGCAAAATATTCAGAATGAATCTCCCTTCTACTCCCTATCTCGACTACATGGTACCTATTTTTCAACATTCAAGATTCTATTAGAGGCTAAATTTAGAACAGGGGAAGGGTAATCAGAGAACCTTAATTTACAGAGAAAGAACCAACCAAAAAAGAAGGAAAATAACTTCATTAATCCTAAATGATACAGATAACATAATAAAGAAAAACCCAATCAGAGAACACCCGGAACATAAATACACAATTTACATGAGTTCAATTTCAATTTCTTATGTTTCTAAAAATAAATATATAATATGAATTGCCATATATGTACATTCAGACATGCAGTGAAATGGTGATGCCCATCGGTATAGGAACCAATACCATGTTCCAACCTGATCCTTTCAATTTGAAGAGCTTTGCCAAGGAATGCAAGAAATTGTTTGGTGTCTTACCTCGCCCTCATTGGGTCACTACTTACTATGGAGGCCATGTAAGTATACAACTATTACTAAGTTATCTTCTCAATTTAAACTTTTACATTCAATTCATATATGTTGTATGGCAAATTACAGAATATAAAATTGGTCCTTCAAAAGTTTGGCAGCAATATCATTTTCTCAAATGGACTTAGAGACCCTTACAGTAGTGGCGGGTAAGCACTTTTTTATTTTGGGTAATTGTTTTAGAATAATATTTTAAAACAGATTTGTACAACTTGGATATATTTCAGGGTTCTGAAGAACATATCAGACACTCTTGTTGCAATCAGTACATCCAATGGTATTATATTTTATCTGTTTGTTCATATATCATTATTTGAGTTTATTAAATAATTAAAAAACTGCCTCTACTACATCTTTTTATTAAACATAAACATTTTGAAATAGTAATATGTTAATGTTAGTGACTAACAATGATTTTTTAGGATCTCATTGCTTGGATATTAGTCCTGCCAGTCAAAGCGACCCAGGTTGGTTAGTCTTCCAACGAAAGAAAGAGGTCAAGATTATCAAAGGGTGGATCGCGCAATATTATACTGAACTTGCTGCACTCAAAGAGACACTAAATTTCAGACAAAATAATCCCTTGAATTGATGCATATATATGTGTGTTTCCTCGTCAAATGAAGTTCTGAGGGTTATATATAATTTCCCATAATCAATATATATCAGCGCCTTTATCCAAAATAGATTAAGATATGATCAATGTATATTATGTGATTCCTACTTCCTTAAAAATCTATTTGATTGATGGTGTAAAAATCTTTACATTGTCACTATATTATCTACTTTTATTCTATACATTGTCCACAATTGTTGGCATTGATTTTGGTTCAACCAAGAATCATCAACTAGTTAACCTCACTCCCTCTAACTATTTTGATTTTTAGTCTTTATATGAGGTTAACTAGTTAGAGGGTGCATATGGACTAAATAGATATTTAAGTTTTTTTTTTAAAGAAAATTAGTGGTTATTACGTATCGCAAATAACTTATAAGGATCATTATTCAATGTCATACAGAAACTGTGACTTATAGTATTTTTGTTTTTTTTTGTTTACATGAGACTTGTATAATTTAGTGCCGGATATGTGAATTTTATCTATAAAACCTCAAATTCGATATAAACAAAGACAATATTAAAACACGCAAACTCGCCGAGTGGGATCACACACCATGTATATGAGGAAGTCATTGATTTAATGTGTTATAGAAAGAAAGGAAGAAAGCAATGAAGCACCACCCCTTGTTGTCTCTTTTCATCTTTCTGACATACTCAACCTGTCTCACTTCAACACATTCGTTGAAGATTCCAAGGTTGAGCCCAATTGCTGAATGGGAAACAACCTTACCCGACCCTGTTGCAAATGATGATGATAAAGGAGATGTCAAAACATTTTACTACAATCAGGTTCTCGATCACTTCAACTATAGATATCAGAGCTACCAAACATTTCAACAAAGATATTTCATCAATTTCAAGCATTGGGGTGGCGCCAATTCTAGTGCTCCAATATTTGCCTACCTGGGTGCAGAAGCACCGCTAGATGGTTACCCTTCACTCATAGGATTTCTTGCTGATAACGCACCTTCTTTCAATGCACTCTCAGTATACATAGAGGTATATTATAATAATTTCTAGCTAGAGTTGCAATGAATCTGAATACTAAGCTATTTAACTTTGATAATATTCAAAGATTGATTGAATTTTACAAGATTCTGACTCTTTCTTTTCTCATAATCAGCACCGGTATTATGGGAAATCAGTACCATTTGGATCCAGGGAAGAAGCGTTCAAGGATGCAAACACTCTTGGGTATTTCAACTCTGCTCAAGCCATTGCAGATTATGCAGCAGTTCTCTTGCACATCAAGAAGACATTACACACCCCAAAGTCCCCTGTGATTGTAGTTGGAGGATCATATGGTGGAAGTTAGTTCCTCAAATTAGTAGTCTCCATATAGTGTTTCTGCTTAGGTACTCTAATGCAAGGTTTTAAATTGCGGTTGCGGAATTACGGAAAAATGCGAGATGATGCTACTGCAATTGCGGCCGCGATGGTGTTGTGAGGACTTCAAAACTGTTTACTTCACTGCTGCAATTGTGGTTGCATATTGCAATTTAAAACCATGTTATAATGTTCATAGGTATGTTAATTATTGAGAATATAATTGTTTGTTAAATTATATATGCAGTGCTTGCTACATGGTTTAGGCTCAAATATCCCCATGTGGCCATTGGGGCCCTGGCCTCATCAGCTCCAATACTCTACTTTGATAATATGACGCCACACGATGCTTACTACCTTGTTGTTAAAAGGGATTTTCAAGTAATTTACCATAATTTGATTTCCTAACTTTTTTTTAATAAAATGCATTATATATATAAAAGGTGAGTTGATGAGAAATTGGTATGCATATATGTAGGAAACCAGTGAGACATGCTACGAAACAATACAAAACTCCAAGACTGAAATCGAAAGAATAGCTTCACAGCCAAATGGTCTTTCCATTCTGAGCCAGAGATTCAACACTTGCAAGTACTGATTCGTTTTCCCAATCCCTTATGTGGATATGTTATTTTTCTGTTTTCTTACTTTCTAACGGGTATTCAAACATGTATCACTTGTTGCAGTCCCTTGAACTCGTGTTTTGAGTTACAGGACCACATGGAGACCATGTATAACGGTGCTGCTCAATACAATCGCCCGCCAAGATACCCAGTTAGTGTGATATGTGATGCCATTGATGGGGCTCCTTCTGGCAGTGACATACTCAGTAAGATATATGCAGGTGTTGTGGCTTACCTTGGAAACACCACTTGCAAATTTAATGCCCATACTAATGTATCTGAGACAACTCAGGGTTGGACTTGGCAGGTAATCGCATGTTTGAAATACTTCTACAATTGTTTTATTTTTTGCGTGGGCCGATCATACACATTGTCATTATTTGTCCCCTTTTTGTTTTTTGCTAGAAATTTTCAACTGAGACCCATAAGATTTTACCGTTTATTCGGTATCCATTGAGACTCGACAGTGCCCTGGACGCATCCTCTTCATATAGGAACTTTGCAAACCAAACTTATGTTTTCTACTTCTCTTTCTAGAATGTTGCACATAGAGGCTCGATATTCTTCCAAATCTGGCAAAGAGAGCTTTGATTTGATGATAGGTTGTTTGCTCTGAGGGACCATCTATAAAGAGGTTCATGGTGTCCTTTTGTTTAGCTCTCGCATTTTCAGATTGAACATAAACTTTTCTTAAGCTACGTTGATAGAGGCTTCTTTCTTGTTGATTTCCTTCCTCAAAGCATACCGGCACCTCTCCCCCTCCTCCCATTTATTTCCGTATTATTATATATGTCCTTCTCTGATTCAAAAACTCTGACCAACAATGTATCTTATTCAAGTATGTGATGCTTCATGTGGATTGGTGGAGCGCGGTGAGGTACATAGAAAAAGACATTCTAACGCCCACGTGACATAACAGCTTAACCTGAGTTCTAACAACTTAACCATAGTTGTAACAATTTAACTAGAGTAGTTAAGATAGATGGTTTGTTTAATTAAAGCTTGGTCTTCCTTTCGTCTTAGTCTAAAACTTTGTTGTTGTGTTTGAGCTCTAATCATCCTGAGCCAGCCTAACCGCTTTGAGGCGGTTGGTCGGATCCCGACTCTAGAACAATATATTTTCTTACATTTAATTTTATGCAAGCTTGTTGTTGATCTAAAAATTACTATATATGAGTTATATTGCTTTTTATGTAAATTCAGAAATGTAGTGAAATGGTGATACCCATCGGCATAGAAAACGATTCCATGTTCCAACCTGCACCTTTCAACTTGACGGCATTTGGCGAACAGTGCCACACAAAATATGGTGTCTCACCTCGTCCTCATTGGGTCACTACTTATTATGGTGGCCATGTAAGTGTTTCTTTACTTCGCACAATTAATAACATTCATATAAATTAAAGGTTAATTATATAATTGACATCAATTAATGGCAGAATATAAAATTGGTCCTTCAAAAGTTTGGCAGCAACATCATTTTCTCAAATGGGTTGAGAGATCCATACAGTAGTGGCGGGTAAGTACGTTAAATAAATAAATAAAATGTTTTATTTGGAGGATTTGTTTTAGAAAGAATTTTTAAAACAGCTTTGCATGATTTCTATTTCAGGGTTCTCAACAACATATCAGACACTCTTGTTGCCGTCCATACAATCAATGGTATTTATTAATTTACTCATATTCATATATTTTAGTTGTCTGTTTATATTAGCTACAATGTACCTTTTGTTTTTTCTTTTCTTTTTGTTGTTGAGAGTTGCAATCTTTCAATTTTAAAATACATATAAATAAAGGAAATTTCTTTAGTACCCACCTAAAAATTTATAGCTAGGTTCTACTCTTAGATAAGGAGAGTCTTACATGTGACATCATCCCACTAAAATCAAAACTCGTTACATTTACGGACACAAAAGCATATTTAACAAATATATATATATATATATATATATATATATATATATATATATATGTGTGTGTGTGTGTGTGATTGATGAACTTTGGTTTTTCAGGATCTCATTGCCTTGATATTTCGCCTGCAAATCAAAACGATCCAGAATGGTTGGTCCAACAAAGGAAGACAGAGATTAAGATTATGAAAGAATGGATCACCGAGTACTATGCTGATCTTGATTCAAAGGAACGCTAACAAATTCTGAGATGAAAAATAAGTTAATAAATCCTCATACACTCATGAAGGAAGTGCTTTGCGTCATGAATCAGAAGTTGAAATCCCACCACTAAACTAGGATTTTGAAGTTTTACCTTGTTTTTGTAGTGTTCCTTTCTTGACAAAAACAGGAGCTTGTAAAGTGTTCTGTTTTTTGGGCTTTATATGACGTCTTGTAGCCCATGGAACGGCGAATTATTGATGTTAAACTTATAGTGATTTTTGTCTCCTACTTTAACTTTTCATAATTTCAGTACCCATATTTAACCAATTATATGATTTTGGTCCTCATACTTTATTTGGCACAACTTTAGCCCCTTAGTCGATTTTCATATAAAAAATTTCTTAAATCTTCATTTTATATTCAAATGTTCTGGGATTCATGACGGATTGGGGGTAAAATATAAATTTAAAAAGAAAAATGTTAAAATTTGAAGGATTTTATAAGATGTGTGATTAGGTCTAAAGAGGAGACTTTTGAGATCCTTTTATATTTTAGTTTAAACTTATTATTTTGGTTTGTGAGATTTGAGTGGACGAAGTAGATTTACAATGATTTTATTAAATTAGTTTGTGAAATTTTCACTTAGACAAATAAAATTTGAGAGTTTTAGATAGAATATAAATGATTGGAGACTTAGTTGTAACACTTTTAAAAATTCTGTTAAAAAAAAAAACACTTTTGAAAATTGAGGGACTAAATTTTCTGAAAAATCTAATGGAAACAAAATCACACATAAGCTATAGTAGAGGAATAAAATAAGCCTATAGAAATAATGACATAAATTTAAACCCTGATTAATCGTTTGTTGGGAGTGTCAGTCCCAGATTTCTAAACTGGTTGACACTCGTCAAAGGCAAAAAATAATTTGATGAAGAAAGCATCAGATTTTAAAATGTATGGTGGATATGTGTAGAAAAGTTCATGTGGGGATTCATACATTATTCTTTGGGCTACTTTAGGAAATGAGAGTGTCACCTTCCACCATACCTTTGATCTTTTGAAATGGTCTCTAAGGCTTTTCAGATAGACCATGTGAATCGCATGCTTCATTTGCTAATGAGAGCTAAGACCATTACACATGAGTGGTGTTTACTGTTTTGTGATTGCATCAAAATAGAAATAGTGAATGTAAAAGGTTCTATCTTATAAAATAAAATTCCCATTTTTTCCTCTTTCATTGTGCAACGGTGCAATAAAGCATCTTAGCCATGTTTTGCAATTTGTAGTGTTCACATTTTCCCTTCAGTTAGTGTATTTCTCATTCCCAGTCCACTTTCTCCATTATTTTCCTGGAAGCACCATCTTTGCTACCCAAAAGAAAAAAGCATCAAATGTGATTGATTCGTGTTTTTGATAAAATGGAAAAAGTGAGCTACCAAATATAATCCGTTTAGCATAAGTTGAACTTCGCATATAATTAAGCCTCCCACTTGAGTCTAAAGAGTAATTGATTTGAAAAGCATTTAGACCATCTATGTCACATAACCATTTATTTCAAAATTAAAAATTAAGATGTTAGTATGAATGATTTTATATTATATTTTAACATGTCATTAACACATTAGTTTATTTGAGCTTAAAGCATGGACAACACACATGTCCACATATATCACGTGCTAATATTTAATTTTTTATTAAAAGAATTAAGGGCGGCAAGGATCGATCTCTAAACTGTTTGATCATAGAAACTCTAATATCATGTCAAATAATTATTTACCCCAAAAGCATTAGTTGTTAGGTAATTAAGGGACACGTTAATAGTTTTATATTATATTCTAACAATCTATTCAATGTATTTGCATCCCAGTGGCTCGTGATTATTTGGGGTTTGTTTTAACAGCTGCTTATGCTTTTCCAATTTTTTTGTGGGTCAGTGTTGACGTGCTTTGCTTTCATTGGGTTTTGTTGTTGGCTTCGGATCTCTCCTTTCAGAGGGTGTGCTTTGAGATAGATTACTTGCAATTATTCGAGTTGGTGCACAAAGGCTCCTGCATGCGTAAGATTCAGAAAAAGGGTCTGCCAGTTGGTATATTGTATGCATCCTTACCTTATTTTTTACACAAGAGATTGTTTTGCACAATTTAAACCCGTGACCTCCGTCACATGGCAACAACATTTTATTGTTGTGCCATGGCTCCCCTTCTACAAGTATGTTTGATTACTGTTAGAAATTATGAAAATGGAATTCTATGCATTTTTTGTTGAGGTATAGCAAGTTGGTTAATACCCGTGTTATATTATCAATATATATATATATATATATATATATATATATATATATATATTCACTTGAACTTATGTAATATACACATTAAGCAATGTTATTAATTGTATTAACTATCAATGTTCTTGACAAGCAAGAACACCCTAAAACTAAAAGGAAACTAGAGAGAGAATTCTGAATTTGACGGGTTACAAGAAAGACCTCCCCTTTTATAGTGGATGAAATCTAAACCCTAATTTTACCTTAAAAAGGACCTCATGGGCCTTCCAATCATACACTATTAATATAAATTTTCTTTACAGAGACATTCAATTGATTTCTGCTACATTAGAAATTAAAGATTTAATTTAATTAAAATAAAAAAGAAACATAACTACTAGTCCTAATGACATACAATAATTGGATAACAGTGTAAAGAATTTTTACACATCCGTGCATTAAAATTAAAATCTATTGTTAAAAAGAAATGAAAACAAGATCAAAATTTAAGTTGGTTTTTATTAAAAAAAAGATAACACTAGATTTTCAATTTCGTACTTTTTTTTTTTTGAAAGAATTTCGTATAAGAGGTAGTATTTTCTTATCATCATATGAAGCATAATATATAGAGCGCCTATTTTTCAATAAACCAGCACCATCTTGGCAAATTCGTTTTCTTCTTAAAAATTGTATGTCTGCCATTGCCTTACATGTTTAATTTTCAAATCATGTACTCCATCTTTATCTTTAGTGTCTCTTAATTTTAGTAGATTAATTACTTTGGGGTCGGCTAAATGACCCCATCATTAATTGGGGTCATTCAACCCCATGTCAACGTAGACCAATAAGATTGTGTTATTTATTTTATTTATTTTCACATTATTTTTTAATTTTAATTATGGGACAATCTTATTAGTCTATATGAGCATGGGGTTAAATGACCCCAATTAATCATGGGGTCATTTAGCCAACCCCATTACTTTCAAGTCTTTGGTTACTATGTATATGTATATGTATATGTGTGTTTATATATTTTAGAACCTTGAAACATTGTAGCCTATAAGAGGCACACACTTGCTCTCAACCATGGGATCCATTATGCCCTCACTTCAATGTCTTTCTCTTCTGTTTCTAATTATCTCTGTTTGTTCATCTGCTTTCAACATTCCAAGGTTAGGAACTTTGAGGAGAGCCAAAGAACAACCACAAACCATGTCTTCCTCTTATCAATTGCCTGAAGATCTCAAAACATTCTATTACACACAAAGACTGGATCATTTCAATTACAGGCCTGAAAGTTACATCACTTTCCAACAAAGATATGTGATGGATTTCAAGTACTGGAGTGGAGCTAAATCAAGTTCACCAATTTTTGCATTTCTTGGTGCAGAGTCATCGTTGGAAGGGGATATATACTATGTTGGGTTTCTCAGGGAAAAAGCTCCTCACTTCAAAGCTCTTATTGTTTATATTGAGGTACGTAAGAGTGTAACATAAACTCAATACAATACAGAATTAATATAATATTATATATGCATATGATTATTATGATGTTTTAATTTGAACAGCATAGATACTATGGGAAATCAATTCCATTTGGTTCATGGGAAGAAGCTATGAGGAATGCTAGTACTCGTGGCTACTTCAACTCAGCACAAGCAATAGCAGACTATGCAGCTGTGCTTTTACACATCAAGAACACTTTGTCTGCTCACAATTCTCCCATAATCGTTATTGGAGGCTCTTATGGGGGAAGTAAGATTGAAATCCTCTATCACTATTTTGTCTCTCTTTTAGTATCACGCCAATCAAATTGTGTCATAACTTATAGTACTACTACTAGCTAATTTATTCAATTAGAGTTTTATGATGTGCAAGCAAAAGGGTTCATTATTAATTAACTTTGTTACCTAATTATTGTGCAGTGCTTGCATCATGGTTCCGGCTAAAGTATCCCCACATTGCTCTTGGTGCTCTGGCTTCATCAGCACCCATTCTTTACTTTAATGGCATTGCCCCACAAGCCGGATACTATTATATAGTAACCAAGGACTTCAAAGTAATTAATCTACAAACCTATGTCATTCAATTCTTTTCAAAGAATATGAAAAACTCTTTAATCTTTATTCCAATTGAATAATTGGCATGGTTCAGGAAACTAGTGAGAGGTGTTACCAAACTATACGTAAATCATGGTATGAAATTGACAGAGTTGCTAAGAAGCCTAATGGTCTTTCAATTCTCAGCAAGAGATTCAAAACTTGCAAGTAAGCATAGTACACAAATGTCTATAATTACTTATTCTAATGCAAAAGCTAGCTCGTGATTGCGGATTGCTCTGCCCTATATAAGGACTTAACGTGAGGCTCTGATATCATATTAGAATTTGAATTTGGTCTATATCAAGTCCTTTATACTGGGTACATCAATCTTCACACGTGAATTAGCTTTTTAGTAGTTAGGTCCGACCCAAATTCTAAGACTTGTTCACCCAAAGATTGTTTCCTTTCCTTAATTAATTTGTCCTGTTTCAGCAAATTGAGCAAAGCTTTTGAGCTGAAAGACTACTTAGACTCAATATATAGTGATGCAGCTCAGTACAATGAGCCTCCTGAATACCCAGTTAAGATCATCTGTGAAGCTATTGATGCAGCAGCAGCGAAGAAAATCAATATTCTTGGGCAAATATTTGAAGCTGTTGTGACTTACATGGGAAACCAATCCTGCTATGACATGAATGAATACAGTCATCTAACTCAAACTAGGCTGAATTGGAGATGGCAGGTAAATATATATCATCCTCTTGTATAAATTAAAAGATATTTGGAACATGTTTGATTTAACTAATTATGAATTATGATTAAACAGACATGTAGCGAGATCATTATGCCGATTGGTCATGATAGGAGCGACTCAATGTTCCAAGCATCACCATTCAATATGAGTAGATTTGTAAGCGAATGTAGGAGGCTATATGGTTTACTTCCACAGCCTCATTGGATTACCACATATTATGGGGGTCAAGTACGTATTTTATTATCCTTCAGCTAGCTACCTCCATCAAACATAATATATCCCTTAATTTCTATAAAATGCAGGATTTGAAACTGATTCTGAGGAGGTTTGGTAGCAATATCATCTTCTCCAATGGATTGAAAGATCCCTACAGCTCTGGAGGGTAAAATTAAAGAAAGTAAATTTGATAAATGAGCTTAATTGGATTGGAGCACTTTTTCCTTATTGTTTTGTCTGAATCTATTGCATTGCAGGGTGTTGGAGAGTATATCAAACAGTGTGATTGCTGTTTCAACTGTAAATGGTAGTTATGAATTCTCATTTTGAAAGTCCATTACAAGTTGATGCATGCTTACAATTATATTAATGCAGGGTCTCATTGCCTGGACTTACTCTCAGAAGAAGCAAGTGATCCTGAATGGTTGGTGATGCAGAGAAATGTTGAGGTCAACATAATCAAAGCCTGGATCGCCGAGTACCATGCTGATCAACGAGCACTCAATAATTAAACTTAATAACTCCTCGTCGACCCAATAATGTTCCAGTACTAATCATTAAAGCCAGTAATTAAATTACTCATTTCATTTCTTAATAATAATAATGGTCATTTTAAAGTAATAGAGGGAGTAACACGCATTATCCTACTAAAGTTATAAAGTCCAATAAAGTTACTCTATCCTGCAATATAGTGTTTGGGTTAGTTAATTAGTTAATAATTTAGTAAGTGTGCATGTATATATAATACATAGTGGTTCAAGTGAGTTTTATGTATATTGAAAAGTATATAATATAATTTTATGCAAAAGAGATTGTATTAATGCTTTTGTTTCTAAGGTTACTACTTACCTTCCTAACATACTTTCTTAACATACTATCTTTATCTCTCTTCTTAATTTTAACTTTTTACTTTTTTATCGCAATTAAATTAAGAGTGGAATTAATAAAACATAATTAATATTCTCTTGAAATTATAAAAGTGATAAATAATTAAAAATAAAATTAAAATTAAAATAGTGACAGGAATATAGGAACGGAGGATAACAAAGTTTTGTTTATGTTTGTGAGGGACATCATTGTTATCCAATAATAGTGGAGTTCCAAAACGTGCCTCCACTATGCATAATTAATGTTGATATATAGTAGCAATAAGTTAATAATGGTTGAAATTGGAGAATTTATCATGAACTTCTTTCTGTAGAGAGTTTACTCCACTATTTGACCTTGACAAATCTAACCAAGAATTGTAAATCAAGGCCTATGTATTTATTTTAATTATTGCATGTGGATCAAGGTATATTGAGTTTCTTTTTTTTTTAAGTTTAAATCAAGGTCTATCGAGTCTATATATATCACAAGTTAGCAGCTTAATTAATTTTAGTTATTGTAAATCAAGGTTAATCAAGGTTATTGTGAATCAAGGTTATTGTATAATATTTGTTGCTTTAATCTTCCTTATTTCTTTTAAATATGTGTTTCTTACCTATGACTTTTTATATTAACCAACCCTATATTACAATGACTTGAACATCTTTAACCCTAAAAAAAATTTATCCTAAACCTCTTTTAATATTTTGTTTGTAGTATACCCTGAAACTAAAAAAAATAAAGATGATTGGTGGTAGTTAAAATGATACCACATGTAAGCATCATTTTTTTTGAAGTAATTTTTTTTTATTGGTGATAGCACTATAGCAGTATTTTTTTTTTTTTTGAAGTCGATCGCAATTTTTTTTTTTGTCAAGGAAAAGAAGGTTACTTCATTGAAAGGGCATGACCCAAACAAATGACCCAAGGTCACAATACAATTAGTCTTTTCTACAGAGCCAACACATAAGCATTACATATCTAAGGCCTGCTAGCTGATATAGGGAGAAGTAGCAAGACTACTTACAAGGACACCACAAGCGGCCCAAAGCACTAAGCCCATGAAAGATGGGTCTGACAAACCTAGCCTCAAACCCTAGCCAACCATGTAACAGAGGTAGCATAAACGGTGGCGGAACAACCGCATCTCCAAAGCTCAACTCAACAAAGGATCTGTTACAAGGCCATCAACCACAAGGTGCACAACACCTCTAAAATAGGGGACAAACCCGCATCAGATCTGGATGAACGAGAGATAAGACCGGGGATGTGCCATCATGAGCGGTGGAAGCCGCAGCTGGTGGTTGGTGGCATAAACCGCAGTCATGGCACCGGTGGAGGCAGCAAGAAAGAAGTCGATAGCAATATAAATATGCTCAGAAGGGGGGTGCCTCTAGGGCTATCCCTGTCCCAAGCCATTTAATGGGTGTATTGTGTGGGTTGGGGTTGTAAGACCCCCACTTTTTTTTTTGAACTGGACCCCCACTTAATAATGGGCTATAAACATTATGACCATAACGCATGACTAAGTGGCCTGACCCATGGGCTAGGGGATCTTTTAACGGGCTCTATTTTTATTTCCATTTCCTTTTTTGCAAACAATTTGGTATAACCCATATTTTGGTGGAAAGCGATTCGGCTCTCGCTGTTGGTTGGGTGGGTTGTAAAACTCATAGGTTATGGAAGCTTCTGAATGATCTGAACAAGATAGATGTTTGAATGGTAGAAATTAACTGTGTGAAGCTATTTCATTGTTACAGAGAATCAAACTACCTAACGGATTATCTAACAAAAAAAATTGGGTGTGGGAGGGTTCTCCCTCTTTGGGAACATATTGAAATTGAGCAATAGTGGTTTTTTCTCCATTTTGTAAACTCCAACTTGAGAGGGATGGTCTCAAGCTCCTTTTCAATCAATGAATTTTCTCTTTAAAAAAAGAAAGAAGGAAGGAAATAAATAATTTGTGTTGATCTAAACTCACTTAAGAAAGAAGAACAAAAATAATTCGCATATTTCATTTTTTTTTTTGTGTTCTGCATCTTAGTTCTGCTTCAAGTTGTCCCTTATTGGAAGTCTTCTTTTTTGTGCATTTTAATGTTGTGTGGTGTGGTTATGGTATACTGAAAAGTTTGAGCTTGGTTTTCTTTATTTTTTTTACCATTTATTTTTTCCACTTCCAATCTCTAATGGTTGGTCGGAATAGAGACCAAGCTTCAAGCCACTTGGAGTGCATGATCAAAATTACAAAGGATGGGTTGAATCTAGTGATATTTTGGTGTTGCATTTGAAGATAGACACATGAATATGGACCAATAAAGAGCAAAAATTAAGATGAAGGTTGAAGATGATGACGGCGACAATTTTTTTAAAAAAATGAAAGGTTCTTTTTTGAAATGTAAAAAGTTAATGTGGTATTAATTTGGAAATAATTTAGACGGAACGACTCAATTTACTCACATTTATAAATTATGGAACCAAAATTGCTCATTTTAATTATGGGAAACTTAAATCGCATAATTACGATTAATCAAGTTCTAAGAGTACAACTAAGTCTTTTTTTTCCCTTTGTGTTGGATATTGCCATTTGAATGTTCATTTTTCTAGGTTAAGTTTGAATCTTTCTCCAATTTCATTTTTTTTAGATTGTAATGAAAACTGGAGCTTGAATATGAGTATTTATGAGGAGTGGAGAAAGAGGGTTTTAGTGGAGGGAAAAATCTAATTTCCTTTAATTTAATAAAGCAAATTTTTTTTTTGTTTAAACAAAAAAGAATAAACGTGAAAGATGCAGAGCTGAGCTAGTTAGTGTTGGTCGGAAAGGGAGAAGACGAAATCGAAGAAGATGACGATGGTAGGTTTGAAGCAATTGATGCGACGTCGTTACAGTCTCAGAGATTCCATTGCAGCTTCATTGCCCACCACGCAACCCGAGAAGCTCCGTCACTCACTTCCATCCCACCATTTGGCTCGTCTCACCCCCAAACGCTTCCTCGATTTGCATCAGGTCCTTCTTTTTCCTCTTTTCATTCCGTTTTCTCTTCATAGCATTGTTAGGCACAACAAAATGCTGCAAAAATCGAATTTTTAGATATTATTCCCACTATTTGGCTCACGAATTTTAATTTTTTGCAGTTTGGAAATAGGGCAGCAATTGAAAAGGAGCGCGCTCGGCTGTGAGTGTTCAATTTTTTGTTTTTGGGGTTTTTGTATAAAGAAATGAAGTGGGTACTTGAGCTGTAATGTAATGGAGTGTTTTTGTGCAGTACAGATGAAATGAATAGGGGATACTTCGCTGATATGGCTGAGTTCAAGCAACATGGTGGTAAGGTATTGAAAATTTGCAATTTACATTCGGTTGTACTTGTTAGTGGCAAAAAGCTAGTTCATTGCATATTTTGTTGCTATACCACATTGTTATCAAATATCCGCCATGGCGGTTTTTTGGCTTTCCACCATGGCCGATATCCCGCCATATGGCTGCCATATTCCGCCATTATTTGTCATGTGTGGCAGGATTTTGGCTTTCCGTTGTGACCTGCCATCCGCAATTAACAACACCGTTATACCATCACCATGTCATAAGACTGAGATATTTTTTCACAGTTCATAATTCAGTGTTTTATATTTCAATTCAGTTAACATCATAACCCATTAGGTAAAGAAAATTCCCTAAACCCCATATTGTTCAGTTTTAGCTGAATTTTTGCTAATTTTGTAATGTTCAAGCTTTCTAAGAACCTGGCTTCTCTGTTTGACTTACCTCAAAACAGTTGGTTGTATATCATTTTGTTCAATATATACATTGATGATCTGATATGCTAGTGGCAGTGGTTGGTTGGTTGGTTAGACTGGAAGTACGTCTTGGTTGTTCCAGATAGTCAGTGACTGTCTGTGATTTGTGCAGATTGCTGAAGCTAATAAAGTGATAATACCAGCGATGGAAGCTGTGAAGTTTCCTGATTTCGAAGTCTGCTACTCGGATGGCAAAACAATGAAGCTTCCTCTCCGTCTTTGTGATAATGTAGTTGGCTCTGACAAATCTTCTGTCCCCAAGGCATCTTTGGTTTGTCTTTCATTTCGAGCAAGCTCGCAGGTAAGGGGTCATGGCATTGTTTTGTAAAGATATAACTTCTTTTATCTACACCACTGCATTGTATGCTCATCTAAATGCTGTCAACACCAACCATGTATGTCTTAAATCGTTAACATATATGATGGTGGCATCTGTTGCAGTCTTACTATTCAATTCAAAAGCTGAACAGTATCTGCTCTTTGTTGTCCATCGGGAAGGGGATTTAAATATGTGTAGAGAAAATGATAAGAATGACAACCCAGTAACTAATATGGTACCTAAAGAGTTACCAGGGAAATTGGTAAATAGTGGTAGTGGTAAAGTTTGGTAGGTGTATTCTAGAAGACCAATTGTAGCAGGACCTGAGGGAGGAATATTCAGAAAAGCATAATGGTGAGGAGAGAGAAGATGTGGGGGCAAGAGTCTGTTATAAGAGAGGGGATAGAATCATGAGGTGTATTGATGATTTGGGTTTAGTTTCGGCCATTGTGGCTTGGGCAAGAGAGGGATCTCTCTTGAGGTTTAGTCTTTACTAGTGTATCTGTCTAATTCCTTCACAGTAATACTGCATTTATAGCAGTGATTTGTCATAGTAACTCTACAAGTTAATCATACCTGTTCTTAGTCCTTATCAGATAGAAAGAAAGATATTAAAAGATGTGATGCAATGGAAAGCTACTTCACTGTTCAGCCTAAACAATCCTTGTTTTTGACTGGCAAATCACCATATAATGCTACAATCAAGTCGTGTCTTTCAATCTAGAAGTGTAATCCTGATTTTGTGTGTTTTACACCTTTTGGTCAGATTAAAAGTCATAAAGGAATTGTATTGTGCGTTCGTTGTACTGTTTGGTATTTTGGTAATAATATTTTGTGTTGGTTTTGCCTTACTGTTGCTGCAATGAAATTCCTTTCTATATCCTTCACAGGAAATGATCAATTCTTGGAGCATGCCTTTTGCTGAAGCATTTAGTAAATCCAAAGATGTTCATTTATATCAGGTAATTTTCTGTTTGGTTTAGATTTTATCCATTTCCTTCTCATTGATTGTGACTTATTGATCAGCTATTTATGATGGATGACACATAGCTGAAATCCCCCTCCCCAAATGCTTAGCTTCATGCTCTGAAACTTCCTGAAAGAAAAAGTTAAAAGATGCTAAGTGGTACATTAGATGTTCTGAAAGTTGAATTTTTAAAGATCCATATTCCACTTTTGAAATTGAAAACTATTTTTTAAAATTTTATTTTCTGTTTGTGCTGTTGTTTCTCTGGCCATAATCGTTCAGTCTGGTTTAGTTTGTTAAGGACTGAAGAGAGCCTTCCTGTCAACCACTTCCTCCATTGGGTCTAGGGTCTTGAGGTGACCTCATGCTGGGCTTCAGATTGGAAGTCAGGATGTTTAGTATCCAATAAGTGCTGTTTGTTAGGATATGGAATTGAGTTTTGGAATAGTAATTGGAGTCTTCAACTTTCCAGTTCTAATAAGAATTCCAATTCTGAGTTTGAATCCATTGAATTAAAAAGTAATCATAAATAAAGTCTTTTCCTAGTAGTTAGGGTTAGCTAGGATAAAAATTAGAATTCCAATTGTTTGCTTAGACTGCAATAGTTACCAAAGAATTCCAAGTTCCAAAGACAAGTCAAAATCAATATTTCATATTTTTTAATGTTCATGATCATTGTCACATGCTAACTCTAAAAACCATTGCCATTGACATGCTTTACAAACCATTGTCATTGGCGAGGGCAACAATCGTTGTTGGCACCTGCCATGCCATTGCCAAATACCTTCGACCACCGTCATCAGCATCCTCCAGCCACTGCCATTGTCACCACCAATGTCCTCTGGTTATCACAGCCACCAGCATCCTTGAATCGAATTCCAATTCAAGTTGTAACTCTTTCTAATCTTTCTATATCTCAATTCTTTAGTTGTCCACCAATTCCAATTTTGACAAAAATTAAAATTAGCATTCCTAATTGTAACGCTGATTTTTTTATCCAAACGGACTCTTGGAGATTATTTCTTTCTGTTTCCAATTTTTGAATGATCACCTGCAAATTTAATATCTAGCTTTAGTATTTTCTATCAGGTATCATTTATAGATTCATGGCTTTTATGTCGGGGTCCTGTAAAGCGTTTCCTTCTCTGGACGATGAAGAAACCTAATAATCATAACGAAATCAAGGATACACTTCAGAGGCAGACTGTGTATTCATTTGGTGACCACTATTATTTCAGAAAAGAACTGAAGATACTAAATCTCCTTACAGGGTATAAAAGCTTTTACTTGCTCAGTCGATCCATGATTACCCAATGAAGTTGAGCTATGAAGAGTGCAGTTTTTTAACATTTTAATTTCACAGGTATATCTTTCTACTAGATAATTTTGGTAGAGTAAGATGGAAGGGCTCTGGATTGGCAACAGAAAATGAATTGTCTTCCCTTTTTTCCAGCACATCACTTCTTCTAAATGAGTAATGAGGTAAGACCTATTTTGATGATTTATGCCTTGCTGTAGTCATATCATATTAAATAAATTTATTCTTGAACCCATATTTTTCTATTTTTTCGTGTTTTTTAATTGATTTTTTTTCTTTGTGTGGGTGTGAGACTACAATGATGTTCTGTATTTCACAGATTCTGGGCAATGGTTAACATAATTGGATGCAATTTTGACCAGTCTGTCATTTTTGAACTGTAACCTAAGGAAGCTGTGTGAGGATAATTTTTTTATTTGAAGTACATATAGTGTTTTAACCATAAATTGAAATTCATTCAAATAAAAGCACATAGGATTTTAGGATAGTTGAAAGCTTTGCTCTCAGCTGAAGATTATCCTTGACGATGCCATCTTTTGTAACCATCACTTCATAATGTGCTGATCAAGAGGGTATCACTTTAATGTCAGTATAGATCTAAATATTTTTCACTTTCATCATTAACTGTAAGGTTAAGTGCATGTTTTGAAATTCTTTTACAATTGATTTATAATGTCAAAAATTTATTTTCAAGAGAAGTTTTTGAGAGTAGTTTTTTAGTGGTAGAATTGAATATGAGAGGAGAGAAGTTTATCCAAGCATACAAGTGATGGGTTGTTTCACTTTTATTATTTAATTTAGTTATTCACTTTCATTACACTTGGCGCCTATCTTTCTCTCATTCACCACGAACATGAGGAACTCATCGCCATAGTCAACACCATCACTACAAACCAACTCTCCTCTCTGACTTGAGCATCCATTCCCCTCCATGTGCAAAGCACAATGTCAAATTCACAACTCATCAGGCACTCCTAAACTCACTCATGAACTCCACTTGTATGAGCCTCCATTATTGAGAATCATATCTGTTGCATGTTTGGTTCCACGGTAAAATCCTCTGGAATCAATTCTAGTTAGAAGTTACAACTCCAAATTTATGAGTAAACGTGTGTTGGATTCTGTGCAAACAGTGAAACTAAACATGTTATATAGCACAAATTTAAATAGGAGAACTGAACTCAAACAACGCCTGGGAAGAGGTACAAGTAAGCAGTGACACTTTGGTTGAGATTCAATTGCCCGTTGCATTTTTTTGGATTTCTGGTGTAGAGACTGGACTCTCAACGATAATAACCAACTTTTATGGTATGATTTTCTCGAAATTATTATCAATTGGTATCAAAGCTTTACACTAAATTTCCCAGCTTCAAACGAGTAGCAAGGGCCTTTTTGTGGTATGATTCTTTCAAGCTTTACTCTATTTTTATTTGCTGCCATAATCTTATTCAGCCTTACATTAACGCAGTTAAAATACCAGTTTTTGTCAAGATGTGTAAGCATTTCACAATAAGGATTATATTCAGAAACCAAGCTTAATCAAAACAAGCAAAAGAAACGTTATATTTTACAACTCGTGTACGCGATTGAATTAGTAATTCTGTGAAGTAATTTACAATAGTGCCAAAAATAAAGAAGAGTGGTGATCTGATTCTACAAGTCTGTTAGTATACAACAGAATCATCTGAAGCTGAACCTCACAAACCTATTGTGCATAAAAAAAAAAACGAGGCACAAGCAACATTCAAAATAACAGGTGGTCCTGCCAATCGGCACAAATATTAAATATACACTGGAAATGGAATATACATATGAAAAAGAATATAAGTTATCTCACATAATGTATAAATAAATGCTACAAAATCAAAAAGCTGCAAATCAGTGTTATTTGAAGGAAGAAAGCCAAGAACACTGTCTTTGTCAACTTAAGTCCATCACGTAAAGAAGTGCTTCCACTTATTTCTCCACTTCCAGCATTCACAACCTGGCTAGTGCCAGTGCCAGTTGTGGCAGAGACATTAACTGTCAAAGAACCTACATTGTTGAATTTAAATTGAAAAGCATTAGAACATAATGTTAAGCAATGATGGAGCCTAAATAGGATTAAGAAATAGAAGCAAAGAAAATATAAACAAACAGAAAACTTCTACATAAGACCCATTTTCTGGGGGCAAAAGAAAAGGTTGAAGTCTTCAAGTAGACCTTATACTCAAAATCATTATGCTAGCCTAATTTGTTCCTCACACCCTTAAAAGAACAGAAACAGTTTCTTGGTTGGAGTGGAAAAGCAGCAACTTAAAAGAGCCTCATGAAAAATATAAGTAGTTGCTTTTCTGGTAGTGTAGGTGCAACTTACAGTCATAGTTAGCCCATCCAATGCGTTGACCAGCCAGATCATAAACAACAATTTTGTCTTTCAATACCAGATCTGCCAAAACAGAAATTGATAATTTAAGTACAAGAAACAACATTTTGAATTGATAATGATATTCTAGCAGGTTGAGTGTAGAAACATACTGGTGTTCACTGTTAAACCACAACAATAGCAGTGAGAATTTTTTTCGGCAGAAGGTGGGGGAAGAAGGTAAAGAAGGGGTTATAATTTGATATATATTATCCGTGGGCATAAAGTCTATCAAGTACAACAATTTTTTTTCTAAATATAAGTTCCAGCTTCAAATGTGAAACTTATGAATGGTGGATATATGACCTAAAGAGTTCAAACTGATATTATACCTCCTAGAATTGTTACCCCTTGGCCCTGGATTTTCTGAATGCCAATACACCACACTGCTTCACCACCCTGCGCATATGTTCACCATAACATTTAGTGAGATAACATACAGTATATAAATATCAGATATAATGAAGCAGAAGATGCATAAGAAATTGCACATAAAAGTTATCAATCATCAATGTCCAAGAATGTACCATGAAGTACCTACAGACATATCATATAATTTAAGAAATTGATTCCCATGTACCCAAAAAAATATGATCTAAGAAATTATTAGTTCTATACAAGAAGCTATCTTGGAATTTGTCTTACAGAAAGGCAGATGGGGCATCTTTAGAACCAAAAGTAAAATCGAACTTAGCTTTTAAGGGACAAACAAGTGGAAGCAAAGGAAAGAATCGGATCAATAGACGCTGATCCTTCAACCATTGTCAAATGCAACTCACTCTGACTTGAAATCAATATCTATGGAAATCATATAATCTAGACCACTCCTCATAAATTGAAAATTTAGAGAGTGAAGCTTGAATACTTACATTAGAAGTCTGTTGTATAAGGTAGTCCTGTGGTCCTAAAAGCATAGATGCACCACCAGCAAAGTTCAGACTTACTTGAGGAAAAATGTCAGTGACACTAAACACAACATATACAAAAGGAGAGTTAGTGAAAGAGATTAGAGAGTATCAAGGTGATCTATTTTTTAGCTCCTAATCAGAAAAATACGAATGAGTGGTAAAACGATCCAGGAAAAAATATAACCTTGCAGTGGTCAAGTAACACTGAATTCCCTTGGAATCAACACTGCTTATAGATTGTGGAATTGCAGCTGTAATCTGCATTCACAAAAAAAGCATTTTGCCTCCAATATTTAGTAAACCTCCAACCAAGAGTATGCTGTCATTGCAAATTAATTCACAACGCATCCAAGCAACATAGGCTATTGATAAATTGAATATCATGCAATTACATAAATGAAACTCACCGCATTGACAAAGGGATCATAAGCCTCTTCTGCTAGATACGCTAAAGTTGTTCCAGAATCAACAATGGTTCCTCCATTGTTTGATGTTGCAAAAACTGATGAATCAATTTGCAATGTCTGGCCGTTGACAGAGATGCTCTGGAGATTTAAATTGTAATGAGGCCTGAAATATTTGAAAAGTAAGCAGTTAATCTAAATACCTTTTCAGATGGACATTCTTTCAAGACACTTAGTAAAAGTACCTAATGTCACAAACTTGTTTAAATTCCTTTATTCCAATTCAACTTCTGCATATAATTGAGAGAACTCACTAATAAATGTTCATCTTAATATCTTACGCTGGTTCATGATAGACAATACATTTCTTTCTGGGTTATGAGGGTTGATTTCAACTTCTTTCAGGCTTAATCTTACTCAGATATGAAATATATAGGACCACCGAATCAACCACCGATTTACTTTAGTATTTACCTTGCTCAAGGTACTATTCCAAGAGTAGGCACAAAGGTAGATGGCAAAACCTGAAAACATACTATCCACATATCTTCATCTAGGCTTTCCATTCTTCAAATTTCACAATCACATTCTGATAAGAACCAGCCGCTGAAGAAGAAAGAAATCTGATTTTACTGAAGTAACACCCTCTCCCTATTCCCAATTACAAATTATCCTGAAGATACCCACACTCCCATTAAACTCTCTTATCTATAACATTTCCTCTCTCAGCCTCTAACAAAGTCTCTCAAACTAATTTAAACTACCTCTACTAACTAACAACGGTTACCTGTCACATTCCTAACCTATACGCTAAAACATAAACTGATTTTGACATTCAAAATTGACAAACAAAAACTTTGTTTTAACATCTTGCTTAGATGATGATTAGAAGCCTGGAACACCAAATGACTTCCAGTATTAAATACTTGCCATCTATCAGTAGGTCTGAAACTTTTAGGCAAACACTTTATTATGCTCCTAAGAACAAAGGCACAAATCTCCATTTGCTAGCTACCTTTACCGAAGAATTCAGATTACCCTCAGCATGGATTTATTAATTAACTACTACAAAAAGAAAAAAAAAATGTAAGCTTAATTGCTAGAAGGATATCAAAATGAAGCAGTAAGAACTTACTGTAATGGAACAAGTGGAGTATAAACTATGTTTGGCTCCACAATCTTGCCGAGGACCAATATTCCCCCGCCACTACTATCTCCTTTAAGACAATGAGAGAATACTTTTGGAGCAGTCCCTTGTGAGGAGAGCTGGGAGATGACAGACATTTCCTGTTGCCCGAATCCAAATATCCCGTCGACCGCTCTGTCAGATTTCGTCAAGTCCCCACTCTGCTGGTTACTACATCTGCTCAACTCAACAAAATAATGCTTTCCAAGATTAAACCAACAAACATAAAGAAATAGGAATGCTATCAAGTTGTATCAACCATCTCAGACAAAGAAACCTCACCCAAAAACTACAGGAGCTGAAGAATTTTTCTTCACAGATCCCGCTGAAATAGTGTCAAGATGGATCATATCCGACACATAGTAGCCTGATGTCCCACTACCATCTCCATACTGGAAGCTGTAAGAGCACTGGTTGTTCTGACTGGAACAGCTGGCATCTGATGTTTGGATTCCAGTTTTGCACCTTTGGTCAGAGCAAGAGATTGATGAAGATGTTGATGAACGCTCGGGATCAAAAAAATTGAGCTGAATCTGTAACAAAATCCAGAAACCATGATATTGAGAGACTCAAGAAGTATATTGATCTTACTGTTCTGCATACATGATACTTAATTAATTGATAAAGAAAATTGAATTCACCTTAAGCCCACTTCTCTGAGGACAACCATTGCAGGAGCTGCAACTGACCCAGAGAACATCACTGCCAGTATCAATCTGCACATTAAAATCTACTGGAGGAGTGCCTAACTGCACCGTTGTAAAATAGAGCCTGAAATAAGCCATTAATTTCAAATTACAATCATATATAATGCAAGAAAATAAAAACTAACAGCTGGGGAGTGGAAGGAAATTAGTAAAGCAATTTAGAAACCATATATTTACCTTCCATTACATAAAGAAAAACAATCCTGTTAGTTTATTAGCCTTCCAATTCCAATATAGTTTGTCTGTTATGTTAGTTTACAGTAGCTCGTAACAAGCACTTTATAAAAGTTTCTGTTGGCTGTTGGAATTCTGTAAGCAGTTACTGAAGTCGTGTTCGGTTATGTGGTTGGGAGATCCATACAACATGTTTTGATCAACTTCTATTTTCTTAAAATCAATTATGACACCTAGAAACTACTCACGAAATTGATTTTGGCATCGGAATCAATTGTGGAAGAATTTCCAAGACATTCATATAATCATCACTTGCTTTGAATTATGCACTCACCACCAATCCAAACACACTATAAAAGTTCTGCTAAGTAACTAAACAGGGATACACTGTAAATTCACTCCAGTACTCAATTAACAAAGTAATGAAACAATCTCAGTAATAGAAGGGTTTAAGAGAAGGTTCTCAAAAAATTTGGGAACCCATTATGCAGAATCCAACCCAATCCCAAAAAGTCAAAAACTTTTATGATTGATTCAAGCGCACGAAACCAAAATCCAATCTTCAATTAACAAAACGCACACATTGAAATAGGAAAAGTTAGTTAAAACCGACAGAATCACTCACCCAACTTGGAAGGGATCGAAGGTGCCTTGAACGGGGAAATTAACGACACCGTTTGAGGACTGCGACGACAGCATTCTACGATGCCTGAACATGTCGCGAGCTCTGAGGTGACTCAACTCCACTCCGTGATTCGTCGGAAACGCTCTTTGCAACGTCAGAGTCACCGGAGATCCAGAAACCGCCACCGCAATCAACAGTGACAGAGCGACGGAGACAAGAAAAGTACCCGCCATTTGGGTCGGTTTGTAACTACCTTTTCTTTTTCTTAATTACTGTGTGTGTTTATAGATTACACATGTACAATTCGTGCGAAAGATTTGAGACACTGATCAAATGGGTCAAAGGATTGTACGTGAGACAAAGGTTTTGAGGTGATGATGTTTTTTGTTGTTGTTGTTCGTGTTGTTGTGCAGTGTCAACGTGATTCTAGAAATAGGATAGAGAATGAATGTGTCTTGGTATGTTCCATTCAAACACAAAAGAAGAAGGTTTCAAGATTGTAACTTGCAACATTCAAGTTCAACTATGGATTACGTAACGTTGATATGGTATTCTCTGTCTTCTGTGATGTCTTTTTTTTTTTTTGTCGTTTGATTGTAGGGAAGTCAATGGAACGAAAAAGATTTTTTTTTTGACACATAAGGAAATAAACGAAAAAAAATTTAATCACGAACAAAAAGAGAAATCAAAAACATCAAATTATGAAACACAATTCAATTATGGAAGTCGCGAACAATCGAAGGAAAATAAGCGCTACTTGTTTTTTAAAGAGGCGCTTCCAAGCCTCAAAGAGTTAAAGATAATCAGTTTCAAAGTAGATTTTGCGAAGCCCAAGATCTAATGTCAATGCCAAAGACCATCTAAACGAAAGAGTTTTGGCAAATGTTGGAGGAAAGACCTCAATAGCTGCTGATGTCGTTACTACTAGAACATCACCACTGAAGTCACGAACAACGTGTAACGCATCAAAGTTGAGTTTGAAAACTCCTCTACAAGGACACCACCAATGCTCATGAGACGTTGGCGTGGAGGTAAGATACGTGCCTACGACCCACAAGAGAAAATAAAGTGTTTATAAAATACTACATAGGTTTAATTTAATTACAATTTTCATTCTTATAATTTGAGAAATGCGTGAAATTTGTTCATGTATTTTTAATTGCTTCGATTAATTCTCTACTTTCAAAATTAGACAAGATGTTAATTGTTATTCAATAACCACTACAAAAAGTTGAGATATATCACATTCTTTTATGAGAAAAGTGACACAAATTGTTTGTACATGCCATTCACGTTAAATTGTGATCCACGTGCCTTTTTTCTGTAAATTATTGTATGACAAGTTGGTGTTTGCCGCACATTTGTTCAGTTTTAAAGTTAAGAAACTTATTGAATCCATTGAAATTGAAATTTTATTTTTTTTAACTGGAAATTGAAATTAAAGAGACTAAAATTACGTATTTGTAAAAAACGTAAGATTAAAAGTGTGATTAAGTCGATCTATTAATTATTTGAATGTGGCTAATCTACCCCTTTGTTTGTTATTTTCTGTTTCGTTTGAAAGAGGTAGCGTTTTGTGAATTAGTAGGGCCATATATATATATATATATATATATATATATATATATATATATTATTACATTAAATAAATAAACATGAAGCTTTTTATTCTTCTTCTCTTTTCTTTAATAAAAGGGAGACAATGGTGTGGTCTTTGTCATTATTCTAGAAACTCCATTATTTTAGAGACTCCCCAGGCAGAGAAGTCGTAGCCGACGATTACTATTAACTATATTTAAAACCTACAAGTTGCGTGAGTGATTAGTTATTTTGAAGAAAAAATGGATATTATTTTTTACATTTAAAAATCGAACTTTATACAATAATGGATATTTAAATTAAAATAGGAAATGTAGAAAAAAACAATAAAATTGGATTGAAATTAAATTTGTGACGCTGAAAGCATTTTTAATATGTGAGAATTGAGAGGAGTATATCTATGTCACTAGATCGAATCATAAATAATAAAAGATTAAAACATAAAAACATGACTTTTTAGTCAGAAGTTGATAGGTATCCGATATATCACGATTTCCTCGGAAAGGGAACTTCTTTATGATGTTAGCTCGAGTCGATGGCCCCTCGGTTGTCGTTGTCTTCCATGTGGTTATGTCGGCTTTCGCCTGGCTTGATCTGTGGTGACAGCTGAGGTGCTCAGAGGTTCAGCCATTTTGTTCTAGTTGTCAGAGGCGAGCCTCCAAACGTCGGATGGCCTCCTCTGAAGGAAATGGAATTTTACGGATCTCTTGGCCATTTCTACATAGTAGAAAGAAGTATATTTATACCTCTAGATCAGCTCATAATAATCAAGATTAAAACCTAAAATCATATAACTTTTAAAAAAAATATGCGACCATTATATTACACAACTTTTAATCTCAATCATTTTATATAGTCATGATTTATCAGTCTATTCACTCATAATAAAAACTTTTATGACCTGATAGGCCTCAAATACTAATAAAATTCATGATTATATTGATTATATATTTATATATGTATATTAAATTTGAGTTTCATCTTGAATCTCATAAAATCACTTATTAATACTATCAATTATCATGAACCCTATGTCATCTTAACATTGTGCCAAATACTTAAATTTTTCACGTTAAATTAAATCAAATTGATTATTGATATTATCAATCCCTGATTAGTTAATATTTAATTAACTAATCAGGGATTGATCTTTGACGTCGTCCGAAATCGGGTAGATCTTATCTTTTTTCTATTATTAGGGATTGTCGTTCATTTTCTTGTCATTTTGATTTTATGGATCTTACTTTTGTTAGGCGGGAAGGCAATATGGTTGCTGATTCCTTGACCAAATTATCTTTTTCCACGTTGTCTTTCGTCTGGATTGAGGATGATCCTCAAGAGATTTTAGCTACTCTGCAGCATGATGTAGTGGCTTCTGCCCCTGTTTCTTGATTAATATATGTATTCAGTTTTAAAAAAAATAATTAATTAAATGAGAACTATACTTTTCTTGAACTTTTCAATCAAACTTAAATTTTTTTCAACTAAACATTAAGCATAAATAATCGGCTAAATTTTTTTTTTCAATTAAACATTAAGCATAACGTGCAGGCGGTTATAAATAATCGCTAAATTATATGAACATAACTTTAATTAACATGTGTTTTCCAATATTAAAAAATATTTGTATTACTGCAAAAGTAAAAGAAAAAATATTTTAATTAATTTTCATAAAATACCTTTTTAACTTAATATTTGATTTTGTTACGTAAGAAAATGTTGTTACTCAATTTGACATAGTTGCGTATAAATGAACAAATGTTGCCTACTTGACGTAATAACTTCTCATGAAGTAAGCGCTGATGTTTCTTCTTCTTTATATTATCATTATTATTATTATTATTGGAGTATTTGGTTTGAATTGAACGTTCTTGTTTGTTTGATTATCAAAGATTTTGAAATGATATTTTCTAGAAGAAATATTATTGTCAAAAGGACAAAACAATAAATATTGACAGAATAAGTTTGATAAACTAAAAACAATACTTTATTCAGAATTTAATTTCACTAACACTAACACTAACACTAAGTGTGAAATAAAAATATAACAGAGAAATAAGTGATTTGATAAAAAATGTAGAAAAAAAAATAAAAAGAAAAAAGTGAGTTGACATGACATGGAAAAAAAGTTTATGTTAATGTATCAATATTTATGTTATTGATAAATTAAATTGGCGTAAAACACTTACTTCGTTTAACTCCACTTGTCACCTTGTGACTCGGAGAAGGATTTAGTTAGAAAAACAAATAAGTTTTAATTTTTTATGAAAATTAATAGTGTGTAAGATTTTCAAATTAAGGATTTTATATTGATGAGTGTTACAAAAATATTATTATTTATTAATAAGAAATTGACAATTTGTTTAATTTGAAAAAAAATCTTTAATTTTTTTTTTACATTGAGTTCGAAGTTAAATGGACTATATTATTGCGGGAAAGAAACTCATGTACAATCAAAAAAGAGAAAATTCATACATCAGGATGAGTCTTAAACGAATGAGTACCAATACAAGGTCATGTGTCAAATTCACCATGCATTCCGCTACTTGATTTGCTTCCCTCATGACGTGAGAACAACAAACCTCCCAACTCTTAGACAACCAGGCTCTAATCTGATTAATCAGAGAAGCATACAGATAAAATTAGTCATAACCTTCATGAGAATCACTCTTCACCAAAACGTTCTATCCAAAGTACATTCGAAGTCCCTCGGCTCCTACTGAAGCCAAACAGCCACCTCCCATTCGGGTCCCAACAAAACTTCCACAAGCAGCAATCCAATCAATGTATTCATACATTTTGATTTTCCTACTTCTTGTTCGAACTGTGCATTACCTACGGTTGTTATGAAATGTTCCTTCACCAGAGCGGTTGTGGCAAGGAACATAATTCTAAAAGAGTGCATTTAACTTACTAGTTCCCCTTCAGTTCAAAAGAACTTACTAGTTCCCTTAAAAAAAGCTACTAGGGTTTCTTGTGGGCTAAACATTATTTGCTTGTTGGGCCCACGTTTTATTATCAATATATTTAACCCATAGAGTGAGTGGCCTACCATATTCATCCGAAAATATATTTAGTTGGTGGCTCAGTAAATAAGTGGTCAATTTTATTTTATATTTTACATATCAACGTATTGGGGTTGCCTAAATGACCCCATGATTAATTGGGGTCATTTAACCCCATACTCATATGGACCAATAAGATTGTCTCATAATTAGAATTAAAAAATAATATAAAAATAAATAAAATAAATAACACAATCTTATTGGTCCATGTGGACATGGGGTTGAATGACCCCAATTAATCATGGGGTCATTTAGCCAACCCCCAAAGTATTAATTAGTACTACACTATATATTTATTGAATAGCAGTTAGCGTTCATGCAGTGACGTTAAGTTTTTTTTTGGGTTTGGTTGCCTGTAAAGTTGTAGATATCATTTTCTATTATTGATTATTATTAAATATTTTTTGTTCCGATTTATAAGACCCCTAGAAAAAATTTGGTGTCCATATATACTCCTTGCATTTATTAAACTTTTGTAATTCCAAAAAGTTGATTACCACTTATCTTTAATTCTTTTCAATGCTACCCAATACAAAGGGTAAAACGGAAAAATAATATAAACCTTTCTAAAACCAACACATTAATTAAAATTATTACATATTTTTTTAATAAGCGTAATTGTCTTAGATGTTATAATTACGAACGAAGGGATATATTATATAATTTTATTATTGTCAATTAGACTATAAGTTCAACCTTGGTTGGACCAATAAATCTTAAACTAGTACCTCAATCAGTTTAATGACCGGTCCAATTTTCTAAACCTCGGTTATAATCTATATCCTTCATTATTAAAATAACTAAACTCATATTTTTCGACGAACAAAATTTTCTTTTTAGATTAGAGCTTATTTTATGGCATAAGTGTTTATGTAAGTGTTATAGCGAACTTATGTAAATAGTTTATGATTTATCTATAAACTATTTTGACATTATTTTTATAAGTTGTTCATAATAGCTTATGAAAAATGGCTTATGCTTATTTATAACTTATTTTCAACTTATTTCAATAGATTTCTTAAAATAATTTATGAATAAGCGTTTGTGCGGTAAAGTCTTATGACTATTAAGCGCTATATAAACTACTTTTCGAAAAGCACCCTCCATGTTTGTTTGTACAGTGTGAGTGTAAAATTTTATTTTTTACATATGCACTTAATTATTTTAGCCACATCCAAAATTAAAATTTTAATTTAATTTAAATAATAAATATAGAATATTACCATTAATCCTATAGGGCACATAGTGGTAGTCCATTAAACTCTCTTTTTTTTCCCTCAATGATTTACTCTGTATGCAAACAAAAAAAATCCTTTATTATTCTTAAAGAAAGATTAATCTTTTTCTATTCCGATTTCCGAAGCAAAAAAATAAAAAGAAAGATTTATCTTTTACTTTTCGTGTTTGTTTTCCCGGCAAGACCCACTCTCATAAACCCTAACTTCGTTTCCGTTTCCGTTTCCACCGTTTCTTGAGTTCAAGGGGTTTCTGTTACCTCTTCCTCGTTCTAGTACTGGTCAAATCGATTAATCATCGTTGAAATTTCCAATTTTTTTCAGATTTGTGGATTGTGGTTTGTGTCCCTCAATGGCGGAGGACCGCAATGAGGCGAGTGATTACAGTTCGGAGGACGAAGGCACTGAGGATTACAGGCGTGGAGGGTACCATGCGGTTCGGATTGGGGACGCTTTCAAGAATGGGTGCTACGTCGTGCAGAGCAAGCTCGGTTGGGGTCATTTTTCCACTGTCTGGCTCGCTTGGGACACTCAGAAATCGGTGAGTGCCCTTGTGTTTCTTTCCTCATAAAACCGTTGGGAAAAACTAAAAATCAATGCTTTTCACCTTTGTTGAGTAGTCTAGTGTTTTGGGTCAGGGAAAAGTTGGTATCTTGGTAGAGAATTTTGGATCTAACTATATGCTTTTCTTCATGTTTATCATCCTTTTTTAGTGTGGAACAAATAATAAAGAACCCGTATTAACCAAACCGTCCAAACTCCAAACCTCATTCTGTTGAACAGATTTTGTAAGAACTAGTATGTTTGGATTTCTGTTGAACTCAACACAATTTCGTGTTTAGGACAATATGAAAAATTCATGCTTATCCACTGATGCATCGGGATGTGTGTTTTCCGTTTGCATTAGAAGCCAAACCGACACATGCTTTTTGTTGCCTCGTTGCTCTTTCTGGTTTGCTACTGTGTGTCATATGATGGCAATTTACTTTATGACTGTGTTATTCTTTTTATCTTTGATAACTTAGCTGACAGATATGTTGTGGTCTTTCATTTGGAACTCTACTGATGAAGGGGGGAAATTATTTCTTTGCAGCGATATGTTGCCTTGAAAATTCAAAAAAGTGCTCAGCATTACACTGAAGCAGCAATGGATGAAATAAAGATTCTTAAACAACTTGCTGAGGGGGATCCAGATGACAAGAAATGTGTTGTAAAGCTTTTGGATCACTTTAAGCATTCAGGGCCCAATGGCAACCATGTTTGTATGGTTTTTGAATTCCTTGGTGATAATCTCCTCACACTTATCAAGTATAGTGATTATCGAGGGATTCCGCTTCCAATGGTCAAAGAAATTTGTTTCCATGTTTTGGTGGGTTTGGACTACTTGCATCGCGAGCTTTCAGTGATACACACTGATTTGAAGCCAGAGAATGTCTTGCTTCTGTCTCCAATAGATCCATCTAAGGATCCTAAAAAATCAGGTGTTCCACTTGTCCTTCCGAACACCAAGGACAAGGCCTTGTCTAGGAATGGGACCATAAAAGATGATAAAAGTTTGAATGGAGATTTGACCAAGAACCAGAAAAAGAAAATGCGGAAAAAGGCTAAAAAAGCAGCTCAGGGTGGTGTCCTGAAGGAAAATCCTGAGGAAGCAGAGGAGGATTCTATAGCATCTCAGCAAGATGATTGTATTAATGATTTGAAAGTAAGTCTAGAGTCTAGTGAAGGTAACCCTAATAGTTCACTGAGTAAAGATGAGTCAACAAAGACACGTGAAACTAAGGATGTTCCGCAAGGAAGTCAGGGTCCTAGGAGAGGTAGCCGCTCTACCAGAAAGAAGTTGCTTGCAGATGTCGATCTTAAGTGCAAGCTGGTTGATTTTGGTAATGCTTGCTGGACATATAAACAATTCACAAATGATATTCAGACAAGGCAGTATAGATGTCCTGAGGTTCTTCTTGGATCTAAGTACTCAACTCCAGCAGATCTATGGTCCTTTGCTTGCATTTGCTTTGAGCTTGCTACTGGTGATGTTCTTTTTGATCCTCATAGTGGTGACAACTATGAGAGGGATGAGGTAAGTTCACCTGTTTTGGACTTCAAAGGAACTGGTTGACTTGACTTTTGTCTATCATCATCTAATGCTTGCTGTTAATATTAATATTTTTATAATTTTTGCTTTGAAAACTGGCTTGTTATGAAAAAAAAAATCTGAAGTGAGTGGAAGTCGTCCTTTAATGTTTGATTTGATTGTTATTTAATATTTTAATTCTACAATCTATTTATTTTTACCTTTTCATACTATTAGAATTGCATCTTTGTTCAAGAACATTTCTGCTGGTTTTGTTAAGTAAATAACTGTCTAAATTTTTTGCTCCATCTCGCTAGTTATTTAGATATGTTTAGATACTTTCACGTTATCATTGCCTTAGTGCTATACTTTTTACCTTTTGCTGTCTGGCTGAATAATTGCATCTTTTTTTGAAATTTTTCTTTGTTTATATCTGCCATCTGAAGAATTTGCAATATATGTGGAGAGTAAGGAACATTTAGTAAGAATAGTGCCATATTAAAATGCTTCTTCTACCAATGTGCTCTAGACATGCAACAGTTTGGGCCACATTATTTTGGTTAAAAAGGACATTTTCCAACTGAAGATTTTAAGTTCTGGGCAGCTTTGTTTTCTGAAGGTTAAAATAGATGTCTAGCTCTCAATCTGTAAGTAGGCTACCAGACCACTCATAGGACATTTTTTCAAAGAAATCTGCTCATCAATTCTGTAGGAAGCAAAATAACTTTTTTGAATTTATTGGGGTTCTAAGCCCTCATTTCATTAAAAGTATTGTTTACTTTAAATTTGTTTTTGTTTTCATATATACGAAGAGTGCCATCGTTTCCTATTCTTTTGGAAAATATGTGCCAAAATATGATATAGTGCTGCAGTTATTTGGACTTGAGCTTCAATTTACAAATTATTTTGATCAGATTTTTACTCGACAGGATCATCTGGCATTGATGATGGAGCTTCTTGGAATGATGCCGCGCAAGGTTGGCATCTTTATTATTTTGCATCTTGATATGCATGCTTAATTATCCCTTGTGTTATTGAGTTAGTCAATCGTTGATACTACTTTCACGATCTATTGTATCTACGTCTTTTTTTACAGTGATCCACTTTGAATTTATTACTATCTCCAATCCATAAAAATTGAGCAATTTTTTTCCTTCAGATTGCACTTGGTGGCCGCTATTCCCGTGACTTTTTCAATAGAAATGGTGATTTGAGACACATTCGTCGGTTGCGTTTCTGGCCTCTTAACAAGGTGCTGATGGAGAAGTATGATTTCAGCGAGCAAGATGCAAAAGACATGGCTGACTTCCTTCTTCCACTACTTGATTTTGTCCCTGAGAAGAGACCAACGGCTGCTCAATGCCTTAGTCATCCATGGATGAGTGCAGGCCCTCAGACTCTTGAGCCCTCATTGACTAATGTGCAGCGTGATGCTAATGACAAGGAAATGTCTGAAAAGATGAAGAAGGAGAAGGCTGAGCAGGAGGCTGTGGAAGTTGGCATGGGGAACATAGTCATTGATGGAACCTCAAAGCCACACATAGATTTCCAGTCTACGAAGCCGTCAGAATAGAGGTTCAAATTCAAAACCCTAAAGCCACACCTGATTTTGTTTATATGGCAAGCCTTGATGGTCTTTGGAGTTTGGTAGTCTCAAGCTATCTTATTAAGCCTTATGTGCACTCATATTTAAGATTGTGATTTGAGAAGCCCATCATGGGGTCAGGGAAGCTTGGACGTCTGCTACAATCGGAGTACTTATACCACTTCTTTCACTTATTACAGACCAGAATGTCAAAAAGATAGCTTGCTTCACTTTCAATAGAAAGTGCCCTAATTCAAGCCACGAGGATTTTTTCCTCAGAGTTTGTTTGTAACTTAACCAAAAAGATTAGTTGTTCATCTTCCAAAAATGCTGTTTTTTAGGGAGTTTGAACTTGTACATTTTTAATGAGTTTATTTTTTGGTATTCATAACAGATTTTGTTGCGGAATTTATGTTGCTTATTTTTGCATTCATAACCGATTTTGTTGCAGTATTTCTCATTTGGGTTTTTACTTTTTGACCTAGAACTTAGGCTACATTATATACTCATTTTATGTTTCCCTAATCATAGTTTCTAGGTTTCTTTCTACCTTGAGCACCTCGCTAAAGAGTTTATTTTACCTTGTTTTGAAAATCAGATTGGATCGGCTAGTCCGGTTGGGTTAACCTGGAACCAGTCAAGCGACTAGCCTATTTGAGGAAAAAATCAGTAGATCTCAGTGAGAACCGATCAAACTTGGTCTAAACTGGTCATAAGAGATTATGTAACTATTAAGAATAAAATGTTTTATTTTAGGTTTTTTTATCCCCAAGATGAAACTTTCCCATGTAGATTTATTACCTTAAAAATGATTTGGCTTAAAAGCAGTTTAGCTCATGATGTTTCGCAAATATGCAAAAGTTACTCCTGTTTTTATTTTTGGTACGAAGTGTACGATGTTTGCCATTTTGTCAATCTGACATTAAAAACTTGACGGAAAAGGCTTATGTGACAATTGTTTAATGACGAAGTAGTCCACATGGCATGACACGTCATTAATAAAATTCAAAACTTGAAAAAAGGGATGGGGGAAAGGAATTATTGGTAGCGGATCAAGATGGCGTGTAGGGGGTTTTGGGAGTGCCTTTTGAAGCTTTTTAACTTCATTATGACCTTGACTGGTCTCGCCATCGTGGGCTATAGGGTCTATCTACTGGTTCAATTCATTAAAGCTTCAGGTGGTGATGACACTCCGGCGATTTCTTCTGCTAGTGATGGTGCCGGTTTAATTTTCAATTTAATTACCAGTATGTGTTTTGGACAAGTAATTTGCAGATGATGATGTCAATGAAGAAGAAGAAGCATGAAAATAAGTGATATAAATATAATTGTATTGCCAAATATATCAATTTTGTCTGTAGCTCAACTGGTTAAGTGGTTATTTTACCACTTTCAAGTGCTCTGTCATTAAACAGTTGCCACTTAAGCCTCTTTAGTCAAGTTTTTAACGTAAGTGCTTTTAAGCCAAATGATTTATAATAAATTAAACTTATAGCTAGATTTATGACCTTTAAAATACATTATAATAATAACAATAATAATAAAAACTTTTAAGTAGATTTTCCGGTTAATCTAATCTTTTCATCTCAAGTAATTAACTGTAGATAGGTGTTAAATAAATCTGATCAAAATTAAACATGTTTATGATTTGTAGGGAAGTGCACGAACCTGAAAAACATGATTTTTGGAAGAAAAGAAAATTATTTGATTTTGACGGAATCTGGAGATGCAAACACGAGCAGTCACATTTTTTAAAGCATATGATGCAGTGCTCATTCAGGCTACCCCAGAAAAAAATCGAATGTTAACAGGCCATGCGACCTTGAAAGGAGTTCGGGTGGCCGACTCACTGTCTTTTCAGAGAAACAAGGTGCTATCTTTTTTACTCATCTTTTGACCTTTCACCAGAACTTAAATTAAAAGTAAGCATACAATTCAAAAGATGAGAACTACATTACCACCCTAAAAACATGTTTGATAATATTATACTTCCAACGAAAATGGTTATTATTGATATCAGCATTGAACTACCTTCTTCATGCATTGCTTATAAATGTTGTATGTTGTATCCTGGGCCAGATGGCCCTATAAATAGTGTGGAAGTTGACGAATGTTTTACAGTTTTAGCACACATAACGCCCTCAAAAGCAACAACCAAATGAAGAATTTCTTGATGGCTGATAGTCTATCATGACTATCATATGAACTCGCTACGCAATAAAAAATGTCTACCATCATGCATACTTCGAACTCATTTTGATTGATCCCCATCGACAATAATCACTGTGGTTGTTGGGTTCTTCCTTTACTTCACAATTTAAATTGGAAGATCATTGGAAGCCTTGAAAACATCCCCTGAAAAATGAATCAGATTTTTTTCAGGTTCGGACTTAACATGTATCCATGATTACTGATCACTATACCTTGGAAGATCATTGGAAGCGTTGAAAATACTTTACATATCTTATAAGATTAAAGATGTTATATATCTGTGTCTCATACTAATAATATCGGAAGAAAAAAGTTTAGAGCAGTATTACTGGGGAAACACGTTTAAAAGGTAATAAAATCACCTATATTTGAAGTTTCATCATATCAAAATATTTTCCTTGCCCTGAGGTAGGAGTACATAAGAACAAAAGCAATGATTCCACCAACAATTATCCCAGCTGTTGTCAGCCAAAATGCAAGCTGCATAAAATTCACAAAATATGGTTATTTAACAAGAGAAAATGCAAACCTCATCAATGCCGCAAAATATGGAAGTTGTTGCCAATCTGACTTGCTTTTGGGGAAAAAAAAGGACAGATTGGCAACACTACCAATAAGAATCAAGAAAGCCATGCATAGAATAAGGTTTTAGACAGTCAAGTCACATACCACTTGTTCCTCAAGATAGGACTTCAGGTTCATGCCAAATATACCTGAAATCATGAAAATATTTCATTATAAATCAGGTAAGGACATAATAACCCATGCATTTGACATAACTATTCATGCTGTATAACCAAAATATCTGATGTAATTTCCTATTCAAGATCAAATTGAGCTCCTCCAGATTCAAAATCTTGGAAGTCCGTCAAGAAGTGTTTTTGAACAAAAAAGGGTTTAATGAACAAGAAGTGGTTTAATGATGCAATGCATGTTCATATTGGCGAAACTTAAGAGCTGACTGATAAAAAAAAAGGGTTAAATGTTTTTTTTGGTACTTAAAATTTTTGTCCATAGCTCTTGGTCCCGTGAATTTTTTATTTGAAACAATGACATATGACGTCATAACACATATGTGGCATATTTTTTTGCTCGGCCACGTGGCACTCCTCACCGGACTGTCCACATGGACTTTTTACATCATTTTTGGTCCCTCAAAAATTTCTTTCATCAGGTTTGGTCCTCCTCCCTCTTTCCGCTCTTCTTCCTCTTCCTCCTCCTCCTCCCACCCACCTCACTCATTCTCCCCACCATTGTTTCTGACAATTCACCGTGACCCACTCATCCCACAACCACCACACCCAAACCTTCTCCCTCCTCTCCCCCAAAACTCTCCTCCCTCTTCTCCTCCCCTTTTTCCAAAACCCGGTGCGATTTCACTATTGCTTGTACTATTATTGGGTTGGTCAGGTGAGGTGGAGAAGCCCCTTGCAATCCAACGTCTCCTCTCCACACTTGACAATCAACCTAGGCATAGCAACTGAAGGGATGGAAGCAGCAAACCCTCCTTTATATTTGGGAAGGACTTGATCCCATCACATGGACCATTGATCCTGACAATGGTAAGCATGTCTATGGATGTTAGGCTGCTCAGTAGTTTCTCCCAATTAGTGATCTCAATTGATGTCAAGCTAGGCACCAAAAGAGATCCTAGATTTTTACATTCTGGAATGGATAGTTTTTGGAGATTTTGAAAAGACTCAGGTGGGAGAGATGTGAGCGAGTCGCAGTTGCTGTGTATTTCCAGTGAATCTAGTAACTCGTGTGTTTGTTGGTGTTGCTGAGGGGATTCTAGTTTTCTAAAATCCACTATAAGCAGAGCTATTCAGCCACGCGGGTAAACAATCCCTCGGAAATGATTTTACACTAGCAATAGTGAAACTCACCGAGTTTTGGAAAAGGGGGTAGGAGAAGAGGGAGAAGAGTTTTGGGGGAGAGGAGGGAGAATGTTTGGGTGCGGTGGTTGATGGTGGCTGCGGGATGGATGGGTCAAGGTGGCTCACCGGAAACAATGGTGGGGAATGGGTGGGAGGAGGAAGAGGAGGAAGATGAGGGGAAAGGGGAGGAGGACCAAATATGATGCAAGAAATTTTGGAGGAACCAAAAGTGATGTGAAAAGTCCACGTGGACAGCCTACATCTAACTACGATTGCCACATGGGCTGGTGACTGAGAAAAAATATGCCACATGTGTTATGAAGTCATAGGTCCTTATTTCAAATAAAAAAAATGCGGGACCTAAAGCTATGGAAAAAAAAATTCAGGAACCAATTTAGATTCACCCCTGTAAGTCAGGAACTAAAAACATATTTAACCCTAAAAAAAACTATTTTACGGGATGAGTGCAGAATTGGCTGTTTTGATGCCATCCAAAACTAACAAAATTGTAATTAACCAAGTTTGAGTTCATCTCTAGACTCTAGTATGTGAAATTGATTTCTTTAACTTGTTAATGTGGACTTGAGTGTTATTAATTTACATAAAGTTTGGTTCAAATTATGGGGCTTTTCTACAAACCACTGTATTGCATCAAATAATCACCAGAAATCTGTACCTGCTACGAGGGCACCAACTGCCACACAGAATGTTCCAACCTGAAGAAGCAGTTCCACTCTGCTAACCTCAAGCCTCCGTGAGCTGTTGAATGAAATCAAATTTATCAGAACAAAGAAGGTTAGTAATGACAGATATTATTGACGGCAACAAAATTCTTTTCTTGAATTCAGTTTAAAGCTAAGTAATCCATGGTTTCCGACTTTATGCATAATGCTCTCATGTTACTCTTGTAACACTGGTGCATGAAGGAATGTAGATGGATCTTCACTTCACAACAACAGCACATACAGTATTTCATGACATATAACATCAAATTATGTAATCTTGCAGTGATCTACAATTCGTTGATACAAGTCTAACCCCCCCCCCTCCCTCTTCTTTCCCACCACAAAGAGAGAGAGAAAAGATATTCAAACCTCAAACTGACAGCTATAGAATCTTCCATTTCCCTGGCAGAATCAAGAAGCCTTTCAGCTTGACCATGACAAGATTCACATCTGCAAGTGCGTTTTATACGATAAAAGTCAATTTTGAGATGAAATCATTAGAAATGTTAAAACTACAAAGGAAAGTAATTAACATTTGCCAGAGTTGTCAACTAACTGTGGAGTTTGAACGCTTTATGAGACTAGTTTCTTAATGCATATTCCTTTCAGATATTGAGACATGGATTATAGAGCTTTCTGGATATCCATGGAGTTGTAACATTTATAGATAACGATTAGTGACTGTTAGAGAGAGTTAGAGTTAGTTTAGGTAGTTAGTTAGAGATCAGATGTTATAAATAAGAGGGCGGAAGTTTAAAGAGACTTATCTTTTGTTTTGGAAAAGGATCTGTACTACGAGAGAACCAAGTCTATCGAATACGTGGCTGTTGCACAATTTTTCTTGTGAATAAACACATTTTCTTCCTATATTCTGATCCGATTTCTTTCAAACATGCACTTCTCTGGTGTATTAATATTAATGACAAATTAAAGCTTATGACTCGTGGTTTCAACTTGTTTCCAGTTTCCACCATCTTAAACTTGACAAACAAAACCATGAAGGCATGTAGTAGTGCGGCATGGTGTACTACATAGACCATATATAAATCCTCAAGGCATGAGCAAACACAAAAAAAAGAGTCAATTATGAAATAGAATGTACAGATTTGGAGTGAGACTAACCTTTGAAGATAATTTTCCAGAAGCATCTCAATTTCCTCCTCCTCCTCTGCATATCATGCGCAAAGCAAAGTAGAAGCTATGTTATAGGTCATATGCAGAATGTAAATATCCATATTGATGTCAACAACAAAATAGAATCCATTGAACAGCTTACCCTCAGCAATTTGCTTTTCTAAGGGCACTGAGCATTCCACATTATTGTTTCCTCTGTTAAGTATGCAGTTTCTTCCCATGATACATATCCGGCGTATTTCATTAGGGTCCTCCAGAAGGTCAAGCAGCATCTGTCTGAGAGATCCTGCCTTGGAACCTAACTCAACCTAGCAATTGGCAGGAAGCAAATAAAAAAGTAGTTTTCTCCCAGAACCACTGATTGGTAAAAAAAAAAGTTTGACAAAAATACCAAAGTTTGTTTGCTAGTACGAAGTTGCTCCAATATGTCGCCAGTTATCCGATTTGGCAAGGCCTCAAGAAGAGCTTGAACCTAGGACCAAAGGCAGACAAGATGGGGAGATAAAATAGTTATTCCAATCAGGGAGTGAATCCGGACACAGAGAAAAGGTGCAGATTTTTAATCTGTTATAAACTTAGTAGGCAAAAAATCAATCTACTCAATAGTTTAATAAGAAAAGTTCTGCTTATAGGTACGCAAAAAGCACCTCAAAGTGCCATGAAATGCACTGTATGATACTTGAAAGACCTTATAGAATGGCACATCAGACGTGAAAAAGTGGATAAACCCAGAATTTTCTACCAGTTTTTGTACATATGCAGGTTTATTAATAACTACTTACGCACCTCACACACACAAAGAACCAACATTATGAACGTGTGCGCACCCCACACACAAAGAATCAACATAAACATATTCAGTTACTCACTGTGTTTCCATACTCACACGAGGTTCTAAGTTCACCAGTCTCTGCTCCAAACGTTGTATTCTTGAAAGCAATGCTGCTTCAACAACCTGAAAGTTCCACCAAATATCTAGGGGTAAGACAGTATGCATATGATGATAAGCCAAATGGATAATGACCCAACAGTATACGAAAAGAAAAGAAAATTATACCCATCATAACCCACTTACCATCTGCATGCTCATGTGAACAGGAATTATCAAAACTCCACAAATTTTTTAAAGAGGGTATTTGCCACAAGTGACAAGACCTAGACGGCTAGACACAGTTACTTAGAAATAAACTACCAAAACTCCCAAAAGTCATCGACCTAGACAGCCATAAAGAATAATATAAATTGTCGTAAACTACTCTAAGATATTATAAGATATCTTTTTAAATTCCAAGTTTCTAATATAAACCATTTTCAAGTCAGATTATATTTCCTTTACTTTGCCTCATAGGACTGAAAATCACCTTGTTCTCTCAAAGATATAGCAAAACATTAGTTTAGGATACATAGCATTAGTGCACAAGACTGTGCCTGGAAGTGACTGCAACTCTATTCAGTTTTGTTTCTCTCCTATTCAGTAATAACAATGTCAAATGAAGAAGTAAATTCCAGACAAACCTCGAGTTCAAATGGCATTGAAGGCCCTCCATTGTTGTTCTTGGGGTTCAACCGAGGCAGCAATGACTCTAGAAAAGCTTGTCCTCCTTTACTGGTAGAAGTTTGGTTTTAGTTCACTGCTACTTTATCAAAGAAATAATGACAGTGAAGCACCCCATGATACATGAATTATTTCAGAATTAAAACAATACCGGTTATAGTCAAATATAAGTACACAATCTTGCATTGCTATTGCTCGTAGTGAACCCAGATTTAGAAGTATAGCATACTCACGGACCTATACAAGACAAAGAAATCGAATAAATATTAGTTGATTAATATGGCTGGTGATATAGATGTTGTATATTCCTCTTGACCACGTACTGGGTAAACTTTCCTAAACAAAAGGTGTACCATGTGTGTGAGTATGGACTAGATACATTTCTATGAGTGCGAATTCATTTTGAGGCTGAATTTTTATGAACAATGTAATATAGGAAGTAGTTCAAGGGAAACTTTTGGATCAACCTTCCTAATAGGTTGATTAGATTCTTATTTCTTATGTATCTAGTCTTGTGTAGTTTTTATTCTACCACTTTCAGGACACAGTTCTAGTTTTCATTCTAGTTTTACACTATAAATTGTACCTAGATAGTGCTTAACTGCAATTTGGGGGGATTGAGAAGGATGATGAAGAAAGCCAAGTTCAAATTCAATTTTTCATAATTATATAATGAACCATTCCTTTTTTCAGCATAATTATCTGGACTTAAATGCAATATGATTGGACAACAGAGCACTCCATGGACATCCTCATGAAACTTGAACGTGTGTTTATACTTATGAGATATTAAGAAATGACACAGGGAGAAAAGACATTTTACCAGTAAAGAAGGCATTGAATTTGTCAAAAACAATGACGGATCCACACTTCGAATGTCTCGTGGACGAAGACCTGAAAAATTAAATACTAATCAAACTGCAAATGAAAAATAGTCAATGATATAATATTTGATAATGGAAGACAACAAGTAGGTGAAATGGCCAATCAAAATACAATTGCTTATATATCTTAATAATTATGTCATAAACAATTCCTTTTGAATTGAGCCCATTAGAGTGAAATAAGCCCAAACATGATTACATGACCATGAAATATTAGAACACGGTAAGATGCTAGTAACGTGAAATATTAAGTGTTCATTCACAACTTCCAGCACGAAGCATAGCATTTTACTTACCACTAGACTTCAATAATTGTCTCCTGTTGATTTTCCTTGTCGATACTGTCCCATTGGATTTCACTTCTACAACCTGCAGCACAGTTCATAAAACAAAACGAAACGATTGTTAAAACAGGAGAAGCTGCAAGCCAATTTGGTCATATGGTTTTACCTTAACTCCACAATATAATTTCAGAATTAAGATAAAATTAAATGAAAAAAAGAGAGCTAAGAAGAACGAACTTCATAAACCGGTTCCCGAATTCCGAGAGAGAGCGAATCGCCGGAAGAAGTGGTGGCAATCCTCTGAGACTCCTCAACACATTCATTTGCAGGAACGGAGGTTGAGGTCGGAACCTTACCATTCGCATCACCCGCCGAAGCTTCATCGGAGTCGGACGCTGCGGTCTCAGCTTCGCTCCACTGCTTCTCCTCGGTGGATCTGCAATTCACCGGCTTCAGCGGCGGCGGAGATGCGGCGGAGATCTTGCTCCGGCGGAGGAGCGCGAGGGAATCGAGGCACGGCGGCTCGAGGGAGCGGAATTCGGCGAGATCGGAGAAGAAGACGCAGTTGGCGCGCGGTTGAGAACGAAACTGCAGCAGGTGCGGCCAGGTTAAAGCCATGTTTCTATGCTAGTTACTTTTACTTCAGTTCTTCAGGTGAGGTGTGGCCGGATATGGTTACAGTTACGGTGGTCATGCATTGCATGCCGTGAATGGAGGTAGTTGGAGAGCGTAACGATCAATACGAAACAGATGAATAAATTATCCAAGTATTTTTTTTGGCAGTTAAATACTTGTAACAACGTTTCTAATTTTCTTATAATTATAATTATATTCTGATGAATTTGATGGAAGCGAGAAGAGGTGGATAAGCAGAAAAGGCAAAAAGTGAAGATTCTACTAATATTTACTTTATCGAAAAATACTTGTGTATATATTTCTTGGCATATTATGCTCGTGTGGATGAAATCCGTCCACGAATGTCAATTTGAATGCGATTGACCTCTGCTTTATCCATATTTAATTGGATAAGACTTATATTTATTTCAATCATAACATGAATTCATTGAGTTGTGATTTTTGAAAATTGAAAAATTGAGTAAGTTATTACATTAATTAATTCTTTTAGTTTTGAAATTTTTACTTACAGAAGATCTCAACTCTTGAACTTAAAATTCCAAAACTGTACCCATATGGGCGTGAATAAAATAAGTAATAATATTTTTATTTAAACTATTTTAGGAAATAAAAGAAATATACAAAAATGTTTGATTTGAAAAAGTGATACCCATAAAAAACTAAATGTTGTAGGCAAAGGCAACGGTGCATAAGCCTTTCAAGTGGTGTATGATTACATTACCGATATTTGATAATTTACCCTTAAATTAGTTTATAATTTACAAGTGATGACATCTCTTTCCTTCTCTCCCTCTTCCACGCATCAAAAGTTGGATACCAATAAATTTTTACATTCTTTCTTCTCCCCTCCTGAATAGACATCGGCTAAAGGAAGATCTGCGCAAATCAGGAACAACAAGTGGATAACTTGCGATTGTGGTGGCAAACAAGTGTGTATGAGAATGTGAAAAAAAATTGTTAGTGGAAAAAGTAGGCATAACGAAAAACTGAGAAAAAATTAAATTTTTTATAATTAAGAAAGACAATTTTCAACCTTCAAGAGGGAGTACCGGCTTGTATAGAAGCTCTTCAAATGGTTGGTATTGCAATTTGGATATGGATTTTAACAACAATAAATTGACAAGGTTTCAATTTCCCATTATGTTAATCTCTTTATCACTCTTCTGCATATTTCCATTGTCTGTTTCTCATACGATTGTCAATATGCCAGAGCAACAATGTGCTACTACGAAAAAAGTTTGAACTTTGAAGCCTTATTTCAATAAATAAGGGATACAACTAAATGACCATCTGGTAAAACATTAGCAAAGGAAACATGGTTCTTGTTGTTCCCACTCAAATTCATTATTCATTCACCATAGACATTCTGATTTCTGTTTTCGTCATTATTGCGATGATTTTTCTGAATTTTAATTTAAGAAGAGGTGGTGCTTTCTGAACTTTCTATTAATACATGAAAACACATTGTTGCCTCATATATCATGATTTTGTTCATCAATCAGGAGATACGTCTCAAGGGGTTCTCGGTATTTGGTTGATGTATTAGTGTGGACTTAGTTGGTTCACATGGCTTAGTTTTCTAGTTCAAGTATCGTGTGTAGTGAGGAGAGAGTGCTCCAGAAGAAGAGAATAACCTGTTTGATTTCTGTTTTTAAAAACAGTTTTCTGTTTTATAAAATTAAAACACAAAAAAAACTTGTTTGATTAAGATGTTTTCTTAAAATTAATTTAAAAACAGTTTCCTATTTTTTTGTTTTTAAAATAGAAAAATCAAAACAGAAAAAAGTTGTTTTTGTTTTTTATTTTCAGCTTTTGTTTCAGAAATAACCAAGACACGGAAAATATGTTGCTTTCTTTCATTTCATTAATGTCATTACTGTAATTAAAAGGAATTAGAAAGTAAGGGTTTTTTATTTTTTTATTTTCAAAAATATTTTTAAAATCATATTACCAAACAAGTTTTTTTCTTTTATTGTTCTAAAAAGTAGTTCTTAAAAACTATTTTAGAAAACAATTTTGAAAACAAAAAAAATCGAAAACACAATCAAACACACCCTAAATTAGAATTAAACGATTACTCCAGTCATTTCATTCATTTATTTTGAGCTATCCATTATTTTAATATTATATCAATGGTTAAAAATCTATCATGCACCATTACATGACCTAATGTTGTAAGAGATGGATATTTTTTTTTTGGTCAATTAATAGATGGATCACTAAATATATATTCGGCACTGCAATAATTGTGATGATTTACTTGTGGGGTTACTTTTGGAACATCACTTTTATCTCACTACACCACCTAACTTTCATCTATTCCAAAATTAGTTTTGAAATAAAGATGATAGGAGAAAATCAAATTAACGATACAGAAGAGGTTAGTGTATAAAAATGAAATGTGCGAGAAATGCATCATCAACCGGTCGTTGTAGTATAGTGGTAAGTATTCCCGCCTGTCACGCGGGTGACCCGGGTTCGATCCCCGGCAACGGCGTCTTTTTATTTTATTCTCTTCTTTTTCAACACACGAGCCTATTTTTTTGGTTTGGGTCAACAATACACAAGGTTTAAAGGAAACTTTATTGGGTGGAAAGTTACTTTTAAAACTGGGCTTTATAATTTCGGCGTACCCAAAGTTGGGCCGCACAGAATAACGAAATTAATTGTAGAGAACTAATCCAATGTTTTTCTGGTAAAACCTTTTGTCTTTCTTAATTAGTTTTTGAAAAAACTAAAGAGGTAACACTGTAACATTTCATTTATGAGAGGAAGTACTGATGACTTAGTGTTAGTTGAAATTTCATTACAAATTTAGAGCTCATTCACTATAATATTTTTAGGGTTAATGGTTCAACATGTATCTGAAGTTGTACTAATATTTGTATTTGATCCATCGCCGAAAAAAAAATTGGTAAAAGTCTCTCAGTTTGCAATAAATTTTTATTCAATTCCTGCTGGAGACCGGTAGGGATGGCAGCGGGTAGGGTCGGGTGCAGGTTTAACCATACCCGAACCCGAACCCGAAATCATATACCCAAACCCTGTTCGGGTAGAAAAACCATACCCGAACCCGTTGGGTTTCGGGTTCCCCATACTCGAAATTATACCCGCAGTAAACAAAAGGGAAACCATAAAAAACTCGAAAACCCGACCCATACCCGAACCCGATTACTAATGCAGTAGCAGCAACATCTTCATAATGATTTAAAAAAATGACTCTAGAAGCCAATTCAAAATTCCATATTCAAAATTATGAATATATATAAAGATATATATTCAGAAACTTGAAAGTTGAAACAATGAAACCCTAGTAATCACTACTAAAGTACTAATATATATATATATTAAGATATTTTAGTAATTTAATATATAGAGATCGGGTTTCGTGTAGGGTTCGGGTCGGGTTTCACCATACCCAAACCGAACCCGAATAGCAATTTCAGAATCGGGTAAAACCCGAACCCGAACAGAACGGGTTTTACATGTAAATTTGGGTCGGGTCGGGTTTGGTACCCGCGGGTATGGGTTTTTTTGCCATCCCTAGAGACCGGAGCTTCAGCAAGAGCATATGTAGTGTATTGACTGTTTTAATGATGATTACGTGGATTTTTTTTATTTTTTTAAAGGAAAAACATGTTAGAAAAACCTTTTAATTTTTAAAACTCCTACTTTTACTAACTCTCACTTTAACCCCCGATTTCCATTTACCTCAAATCCCTAAATTAGTTTTTTAAATCCCTTTGTTCATCTTCATTATCATCTTCAAACATCTTTTATCATCTTCATCAATTTTTTCCAGAAAAATTAACTTTCTCCGATCTTTCTTGGCTTCCTTTTCACCTTCATCTTCAATCTCTCTTACTCCCCAAATCACATAAAAATTAACCCAACAACACCACACCCAGGTTCATTAAAAAAGCCAAATTCTTTTTCTCCAATTTCCTTCTCTACCGCCAAATCCCACAAACCAAAAACCCAAATCCCACAAACAACAAACCCAAATCTTTCTTCTTCACACCTTCTCCCATCGTCGACTTCACAAACTTTCTCCCCTTTTGTTTTCAATTTCAGTTCATCGTCTTCCAATTCGTCACCCAAACATAGATGTCACAACGCCATCCCCTCTGCAACCCCAAGCAAGCCATAAAACTAAATTGAAGGTGTGACCTAGATGCGGGTGAAACCCATATCGAAGGTGCGACAATGGTGGTTTCAAGGGACAGATCCAAGGTCTTGATAGAAGTGCGACTCAGATGCGGGTTTGTCTTTGCAGACAGAGTGTGCGGTGGCTAATTCTTCTTCTGGGTTTTGGTTGGAGAGATTGGTTGCGATTTGTGGGAGTTGCGGTGGTTCGTGGGTTGGATCATAAGGTGAGGTTATCATTTGAAGATGTTGTTGGGGGTTTCTGGGTTTCTAAAGGAGGAGAAGGAGGAGAGCGGGTAGCGGGTTTGCAATGTGGTTGGCGGGTTTACGGTGGGCGGTGGGAGTAGTGGGTTTGCGATGAGGGTGAGGAGGATGCCGTAAGGAGTATGAAGGAAGACGATAATTGGGTTGAGGGTACTCATAGGAATTTCAGTGTGGGTTTGGATTGAGGAAGAACAAGGTCATGGAGATGGTTGTTGAAAGACTTGGGGATTTTTGTTTTTAATCGTGGTTTGTTGGTTTTGTGGATTTGGTTGTTTGGTGAAGAGATTAAGTTAATTTTTCTGGAAAAAATTAATAAAGATGATAAAAGATGTTTGAAAATGATAATGAAGATGAACAAAGGATTAAAAACGCTTATTTAGGGGTTCGAGGTTAATGGAAATTGAGGAGTTAAAGTGAGAGTTAGTAAAAATAGGAGTTTTAAAAATTAAAAAGTTTTTCTTGACATATTTTCCTTTTAAAAAATAAAAAATGCATATAATAATCATTAAAAGATTACTATGCAATCGGCTGTGGGATACGTTGGTTAAGATAAAAAAAAAAAAAAAATCATCATTGCCGAGCTCCGGTCACATACATTGAATAAACCAAACTTCACATAGACTAAATAAACCAAACTGAGGGACATCAAGACTTCAGTTTTTGCTAATTCTCGAGCTTTTCAAAACTGGAGGGATAAACCAAACGTAAAGAAACGCATGGCGGTTCGAGCAGATCCAGCAATTGAAGAAGAAGAAGAAGAAGTAGAGCACGGTGGTCCCACACACCACCCTGCTGCGCCGTCACATGAGGTTCTCATCAACGCCTCCCTCCGCTTAAATCACAAATACAGAAGAACATGATTGATTGGTCACAATATTTGCCTTTTTTTTAATTATTATTATCAATTTTTTGTTTGGTGATTGTTTTGAATTATTCCTGATGCAGTTTTTTGATTTATCAACGACGGTTGATCCCAGTTATATAATCTCTTTGATAAGGAAGCTTCTACCTTCAGATTCTGCTTCTGAGAGTACCTTCAATGGAGTTGCTTCGGATGGCCCTAACCTAGAAGGAGGGGATGCACCGTCTGCATCTGCTGCTAATGGTGAACACCCTGAATCATCCAAGAGTATGGATGTTGATGTTTCCCGCGAATTTTCGGACTCGCGAGGAGAATATCAAGGTGGTACGCGTGATGGATTTGGACATTCCGGTGTCGTCTCGGTTGGAGAGGATGCCTGGGAGGAATATGGCTGTGTTTTGTGGGATCTAGCTGCCAGTACAACACATGCAGAACTCATGGTAAGAAACGATAGCACATTGATGCTGTCTTTTGGTTTACTCAGTGTTCATTGGAGTTCCTTTAGTTAGCTCTCATGATCCGTCAATTTTTAACAAAATTCAACAAAACAGTATTCAAAACAGTGTTGTTGATCGCGGAAAATAGCAGAAAGCCAAAAATCCACTATTTCAAACCCTCAGAGCGCGGATAGCGGTGAGCCCTCGGCGCGCTACGCACTATTTGACAACACTGGTTCAAAAGAGTCCATTGCTAGTATCTTTCTTGTTTTTTTTTTCTTATTGTCGAATATTAATGTGTTCTAGCCCTGAAGTGGTCTCTCCAAATAATGAGCTGATTCGATGTACCTTGCTGCCACTACCTGGTTCTGCAAAACCATGTTTAAGTCTCAAACTTCACTCATATTGGTCTTCTAATAAGATGATAGATGATCATTTGAAAATTTTCTGATGTATGCTTTTTTATCACGCCACTTTCTCCATCAACCATCAAACTCCTGGTCATTGATATCAAAACCATCTTTGTCACTTTCTCTCACCAGAGATCTAAATACATTTTAGCTTGTCAATGCTTCGAGGCATTCAACTTTTAGCTTGTAGTATAAACTGAAATGTAGTGGTTACTGGGTATAATCCTGCAGGTGGAGAATCTCATACTCGAAGTTCTTTTGGCAAATCTCGTTGTGTGCAAATCTATGCGTGTTACTGTAAGTCATTGTCAAAATATGCATCATGATTAAGACTGCATTCTTTTAATGGTTTGTGAAAGTAAAATTATCAGGTGACTAATAAGCTCTAATGTTACTTTGTTGCGTATTTTTTTGGATTAATTACATGCTGCAGGAAATTAGCATAGGAATTATTGGGAACCTTGCCTGTCATGAAGCTCCAATGAAGCATATAGTCTCGACAAAAGGACTAATTGAGACAATTGTGGACAAATTGTTTATGGATGATCCTCAGTGCCTGTGTGAAACATGCCGGTGTGATGTATTTTTTACACATGTATTTCTTGTTCACTTTGGAATTTGGATACCTGATGTCAGGGACCAAATTTACTTGATCGGTTATTTTTTCTTGTTATTCCTGATTTTTCACCTCTGCATCTCCAGTGCATGACTTCTGTGAGAAAGAAATGCTCTGCTAGTATAAAATGTTTCATTTACTTTGTTTTAAGGGAAAAAAATGTGTATATGTTCCACGCATATCTAATTATTCATTGTCTATTTCCAATTGGAGCATTTCATTTTTCCAGGAACTTGCATGATAGTGAGGTTACTGAGTTATAGTCTCTTTTGCTTTTACTGAATTTTTTCATCTTTCTTCTAATTTGTTCTTACAGAATTAACAGTAACAGTAATTACATTTACTGAAGTGCAGAATGTCATTCTTTTGTCTGCCATAGTGTGCATTTTGTGTAATTCTAATAGTTTGGAAAGCAGAGCTATCTCATTTTGCATTGTTCTATAGCTACGTATCCTTGGAATGGGCTCTTTTGTTTTTTTGGGAGGATATTGGGTCAGTCCTAGGGATTTGCATCAGTTTCTCTTAGTTGGTTTCAGAGGTTTTGGCTCACATTTAGAAGCTAAGGTTTTGTAGCAATTTTCTGTTTGTGATTCTTTGCTGTTTATGGCTGGAGAGGGATGCTATAATTTTACAGGTTACTTGTTTTACTCTAGATTTCATTTGGGATAAGGTTATTTTGTTACCCACAGTCTAGGGTTCTACTCAGTTCATATGGTGTTTTTAGATCTGTTTCTTTCTAAGACACGCAGAAAATGGCATGCTTTACTGCATGATTCAATAATTCCTAGGTGGTAGTTTTGCTTTTCTTCAAAGGATGTCTTATCTTCTTTCTTTGCACTATTATCTTCTTCCTTAATATATTTATTTCTGTAAAAGAAGAAGATGCACACAGATATGCCTACTCGACTAGATAGGAAAGTGGAGTGATATTTTATTTATTTATCTCAATAATTTATGAATTTTAATCGTCTTTCACTATTTGGCACCATCATATTTATTTTACAAACTTAACTCATAGTTAGCTTTGGGAACAGATTGCTGACTGTTGGTCTTCAAAGTGGTGAATCCATTACGTGGGCTGAGGCGTTGCAGCCTGAATATATTCTATGTCAGATATTATGGATTGCAGAAAATACTTTGAACCTTCAGCTGTTAGAAAAGGTAATGACTAATGACTACTTTGTATACTTCATGATAGTTTCAACTTTTTTATTTTTATGGAGGTTACAATACGTGTAGTCACTAAACTTGTCAAAAGCATGCTATGAATATTTTCACTCAAAAAAAATTAATTTCAGAGAAAAGATTGACTATTTTGATTGCTTTTTTGACATTCTTTCCAAGTCAGAATGCACATTCCATCCATTCAATAGCTAAGAGCGTTCTCTTTTTAAACAGGGTGTTGGGCTTATATTAGCTATATTAGAAAGTCAGGCGAAAGTTGTGGATGCTCTACTTCCACCTTTGATGAAGCTTGGTTTGGCAAGTATATTGATCAATCTCTTGACTTTTGAGATAAGCAAATTAACAAGTGAAAGAATCCCTGAAAGGTGCCTTGATCCACATCCCTACATTGTGCAGTGATTTATCTTCTGAAAATTTCAGTGACACATGCTTCTAAAATGCACTGGCTTGCAATATTCCCCCCTCTTAAATTTCACTTTCTAGATAACTATACATCCAGTTATCTGGTGGAACTGATATGACAGCCTAATATCTTAATGTTTCAGGTACTCAGTTCTTGATTTGATTCTTCGTGCAATTGAAGCCCTTTCTATTGTAGATGACCATTCTCAGGAAATTTGTGCAAGTGAAGAGCTTTTTCGACTCATATGTGATCTGGTTAAGTTCCCAGATAAAGTTGAGGTACAGTGTTGCTGTAGATAAAACTTTCAATGCCGATGCATTTTGCTAAACCGTCAACTATTGATATCAATAATTTGGTATAAGATGAGCTGTAAATTTATAAATTTTAATAGTCATAGGATAATTTTATTTTTTTCATGCTGGGGTGTAAAATATTATCAAAGGGGTGTCTTAGTTTGAAAAATTATGTCTTCAAACTCATGTAAATATTATAACGAATTCTCCAAAATAATTAATATCTTTTTTTTTTGTTTTTTTCAAGATGAATCACGAGCTTTTATATCTTTAAAGTAAGGAACTTTTTCTCTGTCAATGAACAATATGGTATCTTCTTTTCCTTTTCCTGGTTCCCTTGAGTACCATCGAATGAACTGTGTACTTCTAGTTTTTTCTCATAGATATTTTCCACATTTTCCGGAAGCCATGATAAGTTGTTTGACATTGGGTTTTACTCAAATAGACAAGATGAGAGTTTTCAATACTAGGCTCCCTCTCCCCAAAAGAAAAGGTTGCAAGTATCTTTCATGAAAACACTGAACAGAAGGTGCTTCTTATTGATATTGATGATAAATTCACAATTTATTAATATATAAGGGTGGCTGAGAATTGAAGTTACTGTTACACTTATTTGAATCAAAAAGGCATTCGTCCTTCTTATGGAGGATTGTTTAGAAAAAAACTAAATCTAAATTCATTCGAGCAGTGAACTAATGCTCTTGCGCCTCTTGGTATTTTATTATGTGCTTCTCTCTTGCTATATTATTATGTGCTTCTCATAGATTGACAAGAAATGAAAATGATCAGGCCAACTGAAAAAGCAATTGGTGATTTCTCCTGCAGGTTGGGAATTGCTGTGTTACTGCTGCAGTTCTTCTTGCGAATATTTTGTCTGATGCTGCTGGTCATGCTTCTGAGGTCTCACAGGGTAAAACATATTTTTCTTTCACTCTCATCCACAAACTTCGATTTTTTTTTTCTTTTTGTATCTCTGGGTTAGTTAATAACATAATATAATGGTAAATGGCATTTTGCCTTTCAGATTCGTGCCTTTTAGCTGGTCTGCTTGACATATTCCCTTTTGCTTCGGATGATTTGGAAGCAAGAAATGCAATCTGGAATGTAATTGCTAGATTATTGGTCAGAATTCGAGAAACTGAAATGATCCCTCCAAGTGTATGTAACTATGTTTCGGTTCTTGTCGGAAAAATTGATCTGATTGAAGATGAGCTTCTCAACCAACAGGAAAGCTTGTCTTCTCCTGGTTCAACAGCAGATGCTATAAATACATCTGTATCCTTCTCTTGTAGTTAGTTGAATTTGTTGTTTCTGATTCTGATCCCCCCTTTGCATGGACAGTAATTGAAATGTATGAGTCACAATTCTTGGAATGAGGTTTCTATGTCTTAGAAATAAGCTGTTGGATTTTATCACTCTTTTATTTGCATGCTGTTATGATTATATGATTAGGAATCCATTTTGATTCATCTCGGAGTAATTGGCTCAGGCTAGAGAGAAGGTGATAATTTATAGTAACTAACAAATTATCCTCAGAAGACTTAAAACATTATTTCTATTGAAATAAAAAATAATTTCATTTTGATATCTTGTCACATGTAATTATATACTACCAGATCGTCTAATGAGTTTGACATCTCTGCCGTTGCTAGGAAAATCATTTACAGAAGCAACTAGTTTATTATATTTTTGTTTTACAGTCTTAACATACAGGGCATTTTTTTTTCTGACATTTATTAATGATACTGTAGGTTACAGAGGAATTTTTACATGATCAGATACATGCAGCAGAAATTATATATTAACCAGCTGTTAATTTGTATGTGATGTCATAGAATCCATTGGTGACATTTATTATTTTCCTTTATTTATATATTGTCAATGTGGTTTGCTTAGATTATTGTCCTTTAATTCTTACGGATTATACCTTTAGACTTCTATCTAGCTACTGCTAGCCATCCAAATGAGCCTAACTATAACAGGCCAGTCATACCTACTAACCGTTAGGGCTTAGGATGACATGCTTACTTATGTGGATGCATGATTTTCCATTTAATTGTTTCCCTTTACCTTTGAACAATAGCTCAGGAGGATAATCAGCATTCTGAATCAGTGGACTGCTGTAAAGGAGAATGCTGAGAGTAACATGAATGCTGAAGTTATTGTCAGTGAGGCAGATGTAAAAAAATTGTTGGATTGCTGTCATAAATTCTCGAACTAGAATTACTTTGCTCTTGTAAATTACTATTGTCCTGTCAATCTTTGAAGGTTCTGTTCCTGCAGCTGCCATTTTTTATTTGCTTGTTCTGGGCTGTTACATTTAGATGTATGTATATCAATTTTGACATTGTCCTAACTTGCCTTCTTTCAGAAGCTGTTGGTGGTGGGTGAATTTTCGTACCTAACTTTTAGGATTGCTAGTAGATTGCTGGGCTTTATGCAACCTATATGCTGAGAGGTATTATTAGTAAATCTCTGGTTTTGTTCTTCACGAGTGATGAAAACTTAAGACTGATAAGATTCCTAATTATTCATGCCCGAAGTTCATTTTTTGGCTTGGTTTTATCCCCTTGCTTTGACCTCGTGTTTAACTCCCTCCCGAAGCTTCCAGCACCTTTTTAGCTTTGTTGTTGTTGATTAGAGTTGACAAATCTAACTTTTGAATATTCTGAAGCTAGTTGTATTTTGCTTGGTTTAAAGAGCAGGACAGGAAGTGTTTGAAAAAGTCGACTTGAGACTAGTAGTGAAAGATATGTTCTATATCCATGGTTGAGCTTGTGTTAACATGTGTTTAATATGTTAGGATCGGTAAAATCCTAACAGCGGAATCGAAAGAAAAAAGAGGATAAAATATTTTTTTTTGGTATTTTTATTATTAAAATTGGAAAATTAAAGATAAACAAGAACTAAGAGGCTGGATCCTCTTAAAGGGTTGGTTTCCTTTACAATTCAATAATTCTCAAGACATACCCTAACCTAATGAGAAACTCCTATTTATAATTAACTAAATAAACTTAACCCCTAAAAAATAAAGAAAATAAGGTAACTAAAATAAAAGATAGTCTCCTAAAATAAAAGATAGATTCTTAAACTAAAAGATAGACTCCTAAATTAAAATAAACTAAATCCCTAATAGTCTGTCATATGTTTAACAAGGTATATTATCAAAAGGATTTTTTTTTTTTTTTACAATGAAGGTAATGGAGTTTGAATGTATGATTTTGTGTAAACTATTCAAATTCCTCATAATCTAATGCTAGCTTTATAATGTTGATGGTTAATTTTCCAACTAACAATTAGAGTTTTTCATTTTTATGCTTTAAAGTGAATCTCTCAATCATATTTTTAAAAAGTCCTGTAAGTTGATGTTGTCTGTCATATTTCTTCTATCGCTTAAGGCTAGTGAATTTCTTAAACTAGTTCACTGGAGAAAGACACGTGCAATTCAGCTCACATAATCGTTGATAGCACCATTCATCTTCTGATCGAAGGTAACATGAACTAGCGTATAACTTCAAATTTATTAGAATACAAACCCAGAAGGAACATCTTTGAACACCCGAAAACAGAAAATTCACATAAAGCTTACACCAATATTGGTCTTATTACGTTGTCAAAAAAAATAATATTGGTCTTATTACACGAAACTTGATTATACATAACAAGCTTTGAAATTGAACATATTCAACCTACTACCACATGAGCCAAACGCACAACAACCACCACAAATAACTCTTAAAAAAAACTTCACAGCAGAGAGTGACCCGGAAACTATTGGATTAAGATATCAGAGAGATGCCAGCAGCTAGCAAATTATTTGCCAAAATCTTGTTTGCAGCTTCTGATGGATGAAAACCATCCCAGAATACATATTCAGATGCATTCGCACATGTTCCTAGGGAAAACCGATTGCACAAAATAGATGTCTCGAGCAAGCCGGTTCCACAACAAGCCCTCCTTGCTTCGGAAAATCCTGCAACAGTGTAGGGTGCCACACAAACAAACCTTGTTATCAATCCTTATTCATGAGTCATATACAAAAAGATTGGCTTTGTGGGATTAATTAGCAGAGTTAGATGTTGTACCATTTTCAGAAGGCTTAGTGACAATGTCATAGAGAGGTTGGTAGATATCAAGGGGGGCCAATTTGAGGCCAGGAAGTGATTTTTGCAAGCTCTGAGATGTGGTGTTTAGCTTTCTATTGAAGTTAAGAGCATCATTGTTTAGCCTTTCCACACATTGGTTGCTGCCAAAGCCAAAGAGAGTGATGGCTGCTGGCAGACAACCCATTGGAGCTAATGTTGTCACACCAATCCTTCTTGCCCCAAGTGCATATAAATTCTGTCAAATGCATGTTTGGAAATTGGAATTTTAAATTGCAGAGAAAAACCAGCAAATTACTTTAGCAAAGGAAAATAAATATTTTTTTCTTCTTTTTGTTATCAGTGAACACATCTTAGTAGAACATGGTTGAGAAAGACATGCCTGAATGAAAGTGGCATAGCTTTGCAGGAGCATGTCTGAGAATTGATCAGCTGTGTAAACAAGGTGAAGCAGAGGATTTATGTAATAGTTCTGGACAAAATCACTGTTCCCAGCAGTAATAATATGTATAGCACCAGATATAATTGATGAAGCATTTGACTTCCCTGCTATTCCCACCAATATATTCTGGCATTCTTTGTAGTATTCAAGCTGCTGGCTCAGCGGAATTGCTTGCTAGACAAGAGGAAACAAAGGAAAGGAAACACACATACACACAGATGATGAGATCATGAGAAGTAAAGAAAAAAAGAGAGAATGTTTTTAGCTTGAAACTTCCAACCATACACTTACATATAGCTTGGCTGTAAGTTCATAGTAGCCAGAAGCACCTGAGGCAAAGTTGGCACCATTCAAGAGGTTCTTTCCTTTGTCCTGTAAGTTGAGGTAAGCTGGGGGGTACGAAGTAAATCCAAGCTTTTCAGCTGCAGTGAATGGACAAATAAAAGATCAAAGTCTTGATAAAATGCAATTAAGATAATGTTCATTACTTGTTAAATGAGGGAGAAAAAAATACCAGTGAGGTCTGTGGCAAGTTTTCCATTGCAAAATCTCCCTGTTGGCTCTTGATTCTTGAAGTCTCTTCCATAAGGAAGGAAGTTTGATTTAACAATGGTGGGTAAGTGGTTATTATTGCCCACATCAACTACAGAGTCCCCAAATATGAACAATGCAGGGACCAGAGCCAGAGGTTGTCCTTTAGCCACATTGAACAACACTACCAGAAGCAAAGAAGCCAGAAAATAGCTTGAATGCCCCATGCATTTCATTTTATCTTTAGTAATGAGCCTATTCAGAAAGAGAGAGAGAGATAAAAAGGCTTTTAGTTTGGCAAAGCTGCAGTTTCGAGGATCTTATAAATGATTTGTGAAATAATGACAATCAATATATTAAATACTACTTATTTCTTGCCAAAATTTCATCTATTTCCATCAAGACAATTAATATAGGAAAAGAACCGTTTATATATACTACTACGAGCATATTTTCAGTACTAGTGTAGCATTAAACACTCATAATACATCCCCTTTGACAAATATTCAATAATATAGCAGGTCTTAAATAGAATTAAGTTTATAATAATGATGGCAATTTAATATCCTTTGATTTGTTTGAAAACAATTAAGAGTATGTCGTGGATGATGGCTATTAGAGTGGTTGGTATCGCACCTTTCACTCTATAAGGTTCGTGGTTAAGTGCTCAGTACCAAATTAACCATTTTCCTTTTCTTCTTATTTGTAACAATAAGGTTTTGAGGAAAGAAATTTGAAAGGACCGTGTTGAAAGGGGGAAAAAAGACTAAAAAATATTTAAATACAAAATAAGAGAAAATTGTATTAAGCTCAATTAGTCTTAAAAAATTAGGCTTGAGACACTCAATAAGCTTTATAGGTCTAAAAGACCTACTTACTTAAATAAATATAAATTTATTTTATTGTTTTTATTATTTTACATTGGATTTTTTTTATATCTTAAAATTATATACTTATTGACTTATTTATATGTTTCAACATGTTAGATTATATAATGATTTAAGCGTATAAGCCTCTTTAGAAAAGGATTAATAATCTATTTACTTTGACTTGAACCATATAATCATATTATTACATTATAGTTTGTTAGTCTATAAATTTGTTTATGGGAATTTCTATGGTACTCATCTAAAAATGTAGGAGTTTCATACCCTCTAGCTTGTAATTTTCCATGATTCTTTTATAAGAAACTTTTATAATTTGCAATTTAGCCCTTATATAATTTAAATACTAAAATGAAGGACTTCAAACCCTCTCATTTTGATAGGGTACCGGAGCAACACCCTTTGCTGATATGTTTACAAATAGATTATTTGTTCTACTTGAATTTATTATAATAAAACTGGGCTTTACATAGGCTATCAGGCTAGACCAGATTTTCAAATAGATCAGGCTAAGGTATAAAAAAAAAAACTTATGATAGGCAACGAGTTAGGCCCAGACCTTAAATTTTTTAAGCAGTCAGACCTATTTAAGTAAAACCTAATCTAGCCGAGCCTAATTTACTTCTACCCCTACTTGGAGGGCATTTTTTTTGTTGTCATTTATTAATGATACTGTATCATGTCACAGTTAGGGGTGGGAATAGGCCAGGCCGCCGACAGGGGCCTATGGCCTGGCCTGTTTAAAGCCTGGCCTGGCCTAGCCTGTTTAATATAAAGGCTAGGCTCAGGCTTTTTAAAAAGCCTATTTAGCTAAATAGATCAGGCTTAGGCTTATAAAAAAGCCTATTAAGCCTATCAGGCCGGCCTGTTTATTAGCATCTTAATTTAATATATTAGTTTAATAAAATATACAAATACATCAAAATATTAAATTCAATTTACATCCATCTAACCTGTCACCAGTTTTAGTATTTGTAGAAAATTTAATTTTACCTTTTTGAAACTTGCCGATTGACAAGCATAGTTGGCCTATTTAGATGTAGACTTGTTGGCCTGCTTAGATGTTGGTCTGTTTAGATGTAGGCTTTTTGGCCTATTTAAATGCCTTATGCGAAAATAGGCTTTAAATAGGCTTCAGGCCAGGCTTTCAAAAAGGCCAGACCCAAGCAAAATAAAAAGCCTATGATAGGCCACAGGCCAGGCTTAGGCCTTAAATTTTTTAAATAGGCCAAGCCTATTTATGTAAAGCCTAGCCTGGCCTAGCCTATTCCCACCCCTAGTCACAGTCTCAATGACGATTTTTTACATGGTAAGGTACATGCAGCAGAAATTAGATATTAACCAGCTGTTAATTTGTATGTAATGTCATAGAATCCATTGGTGACATTTATTATTTTCCATTATTCATATATTGTCAATGTTGTTTACTAAAGGGGCAATTCTTAAGCAGGCCAACAAAAGCATTAATGATCTTTGCATATTATTGTCCTTAAATTCTTAGGCATTGTACCTTTGAACCTTTGTTGTTGTTGATTAGAGTTGACAAATCCGACTATTGATAAATTCTGAAGCTAGTTGTCTGAATGGTCATCTATTGCTTGGTTTAGAGAATAGGACGGGAAGTGTTTGAAAAAGTCGATTTGAGACTTCTAGTGAAAGACATTCAATATCCATGTTTGAGCTTGTATTAACATATGTTTATATGTTTAGTGGTTAATTTTCCAACGAATAATTATAATATGCTTTGAAGTGAACCTCTCATCATATTCTAAAAGTACTGTTCTTTAAATTCCTCACTACTCACTAGTCTAATGCAAGGCAAATGAATTTCTTAAACTAGTTCATTGGAGAAAGACGCATGCAATTCAGCTCACTGGAAAAAATTCTTAGTCCAGGTGATGATGGTCCATGAAGCTGGGAAAAATTGACTGTTTATGGTACAAAAACAAATTGACATTCTAAAAGAATCATTTAGAATAAAGAGATTGATATCAGATCTGCAATTTCACAAATGATAACAGCTGTGATTGATACCCTGTTTAGATTCAGGCTTATTTGAGTTCATCTACTAAAAATGCACCAAATAAGTTTCAATAAGTGCTCTTTAGTTTGCAATATGTCTGCGTCTGCAGGAACAGCTTTGATCACCCGAAAACCGAAAATTCACATAAAGCTTACACCAATATTGGTCTTATTACACGAAACTTGATAACACATAGCAAGCTTTGAAATTTAACATATTCAACCTACTACCACATAGGCCAAACTCACAACAACCACCACAAATAACTCTTAAAAAACTTCACATTAGAAAGTGACCCAGAAAATATTGGATTAAGATATCAGAGAGATGCCAGCAGCTAGCAAATCATTTGCCAAAACCTGGTTTGCAGCTTCAGAGGGATGAAAACCATCCCAGAATACATACTCAGTTGCATTGGCACATGTTCCTATGGACTTCTGATTGCATAGTATAGACGTCTCGAGCAAGCCGGTTCCACAACAAGCCCTCCTTGCTTCGGAAAATCCTGCAACAGTGTAGGGTGCCACACAAACAAACCTTGTTAACAATCCTTGTTCAAGAGTCATATACAATTAGATTTGGCTATGTGGGATTAATTAGCAGAGTTAGATGTTTTACCATTTTCAGAAGGCTTAGTGACAAGGTCATAGAGAGGTTGGTAGATATCAAGGGGTACCAATTTGAGGCCAGGAAGTGATTTCTGCAAGCTCTGAGATGTGGAATTTAGCTTTCTATTGAAGTTAACAGCATCACTGTTTAGCCTTGCCACACATTGGTTGCTATCATGGCCAAAGAGAGTGATGGCTGCTGGCAAGCAACCCAATGGAGATAATGTTGTAACACCAATCCTTCTTGCCCCAAGTGCATATAAATTCTGTCAAATTCATGTTTGGAATTTTAAATTGCAAAGAAAAACCAGCAAGTTACTTTAGCAAAGGAAAATATTTTTTTTCTTTTGATAATTTTTTATTTTTATGTAATCAGTAACCAGCAAGTTACTTTAGTGGAACATGGTTGAGAAAGACATGCCTGAATGAAAGTGGCATAGTTTTGCATGAGAATGTCTGAGAATTGATCTGCAGTGTAAACCTTGTAAAGCAGAGGATTTATGTAATAGTTCTGAATAAAGTCACTGCTCCCAGCACTAATAAGATATATAGAACCAGATATAATTGAAGAAGCATTTGATTTCCCTGTTATTCCCACCAATATATTCTGGCATTCTTTGAAGTGTTCAAGTTGCTGACTCAAAGGAATTGCATGCTAGACAAGAGGACACAAATGAAAGAGAAGCAAAAACACACACATATTAGGACTCTATTACCAATATGATGAGATCATGAGAAGTAAAGAAAAAAAGAGAGAATGTTTGTAGTTTGAAACGTCCAAATCTACACTTACATATAGCTTGGCTGTAGGTTCATAGAAACCAGAAGCACCTGAGGCAAAGTTGGCACCATTCAAGAGGTTCTTTCCTTTGGCCTTTAAATTGAGATAAGCTGGTGGGTAAGAAGTAAATCCAAGGTTTTCAGCTGCAGTGAATGGAAAAACAAACATCAAATCCTTGTTAAAAACCAAGATAAGGGGAGTGATTTATTTGGAAGGGATGTTTATTTACTAAGTGCATGTATGGAAATTTGTTTGAAAATCATGGTAGACAGAAGCAAAAGCTAAGAGACGTTGCATCTGTCCACCATAATTTTGGCTTAACCTTGAGGATTTTGAGGGAGAAAAAATACCAGTGAGGTCTGTGGCAAGCTTTCCATTGCAAAATCTCCCTGTTGGCTCTTGATTCTTGAAGTCTCTTCCATAAGGAGGGAAGTTTGATTTAATAATGGTGGGTATCTGGTTATTATTGCCCACATCAACTACAGAGTCCCCAAATATGAACAATGCAGGAACTAGAGGCTGTCCTCTAGCCACATTGAACAACACCACCAGAAACAAAGAAGCCAGAAAATAACGTGAATGCCCCATGGTGTTCAATTTCTCTTCAATAATGAACTTGATCTGAGAGAGAGAGAGAGAGGCTTTAAAGATGAGGTTACAGTATTGGGAACTGTTGATCTGAGAGGATGATTTATTGTGCTTTGAAGCTGTAACCTGCAGTGAAGTGCAGTTAGTTTGGCCAAAGCTGCAGCCCCGAGAGTCTTATAAATGATCAACTTAACTTTTAAGGTACACAAGTCAAAATAGAAAAATTATCTTGTTATCAGTGTCTAAAACTATATTTGCATGCTGTATAATTTGGAAAAGAGATTGCATGCTTGTTTTATTCTACTACAACTCTGTAACTAAAATTTACAAGTAGAAACAATCTTTATTAGTTTTTCTTCCGGTGTTAACCAGGTATTTCCACGACCAATAACTGTGAGATTGATCATCCACCCTACAGTGAGCGCATTAAGCGGTAGTATTTTGATCAATGAGTTTTTTCCATTCGCAAGAGTTGGAATTCGAACTCTTAACCACTTGCTTAAGGGACGGAGTGTTGAACTATTATGCCAACCAAATTGGTTACAAACTTATTAGCTGTAACCCATCTTAATGTCACTCGACTTTGGGGAAAATGTAGTCAATACAATTTTATAAGATATCTTGAGCTACAAGATACACGTTGAAAGATACATAATCAAAGAGGGCTATGAGTAGCAGGTGGTTTTCTCAGCATACTATGAGATGTTAGTTGAGTAAGAGTAATGCCATTTTCTTACCCTGACCTCTACATTTCCCAAAACCATAAGCCTTTACTAACAATTATTTAGTGGTAACAAATGACGTTGGTTACTAACCATTTAGTACAAGCAGAGTCTTGCACGTCATGTTCTGAGCTGGCCCAGCTTCAGCAGCAAGCCCAATTTTTTACCAGACCAAATGGATATCACAACTGGGCTCAACTTATACTCAAATGGCCTGAGAAAAGGGGCATTCCATCAAAAAATAAAAAAGAGACCATTTCAAAATAATGCAACTTTAAAAATATTTATCAAGTTTGGTAGTTTTGATCATGTAAAATGGTGTCATTGTCTGTCCTTCAGAAGTCTCCTCACATGGAGTGAACTTTGTACGACCTAGTTCTCCTCGTGTGAAAGTTTTTCAGAGTTATGATTGTATCATTTGAAAAGTCTTCTAACTATCTCGTCAGAACAAAGACTTCTCATTTGAGGAGTCTTCCGAACATGTATTGTCAGCGTGGTTTCACATATTTGCGTGAAATAAACTATCTCACTATATAGATATCAACATCAATGGCTACCACATGGATTGTGTTTTAATTTATTTTATTGCCATCAAAATTATTTTTATTAATTGTATAAAAAAATTTATGTATTTAATTGCTCTTGCAATTTCTAGTTGGACAAGACCACTAATTTAAAAATATTTATTTATTTTTTATTTAAGAATGCTCATCATGCATTGAATACAATACTTTTTTTTAGCCCAAGGTCCTTACCTACAACCGTATTAATCTCTTCTCTACCGTGCTCGCACTATGCAATAAATAGTTGGCCACAAGATTGCACACAATACTTCTGTAATTTGTTATTCTACTTCTTTTAGATGTGTGAAACAATATTAGTTTTGTTTTACATGTATTTTTTTTTCTCAAGCTATTCACACGGTCGGCATTTAAGAGACAAATCTTTCGAAACTCTTCACGTTAAGTGAGTATCTTCTCCCAACAAATGTTTCTCCATATAAACCGCACAGGGATTGAATCCTGATTTAAATACTTAAGGAATCAAGCTATCTATCAATTGTGTTACATCTTGTTGATACATGTATGTCTTTTAAATTATCCGTCGAAGTGTGGCCTATATTAAACTTTGGTTTAAATAAAAATCAGCGGCTAATATAAAATAATTATCAAGAATACGTTTGATGCTTTGAGTAATATACCTATTCAGTTCCATTAAAAAAAAAAGAATACGTTTGATAATTTGTAGTAATATTCAAGACATTGATTGTGAAAATAAAATCAGATAAGGGAAACATTCATTGTTTGGTTATTTTATTTTTTATCATACGACACCAACGCTAGTGTGGAGGTGAAAGAATAAAGATGACATCTAACGACCACATAAGACACAACTAAGTGACCGACTCACATTCGCTTCTTATTTGTTCTGTTCTGTGACGGTGATGGCCGGGTGGGGCGCTTTCATTAAAAAAATTAAACACTTAATTATGTCTATCATGATTTTTTTTTTAATAAAACGTGCAGAATATATTAAGAAAAAATAGTGGGCACAGAGGTCAAAACATCAGCAGTCACCAAAGGGACCGCAGCCAAAGGAATTTCCTCCACCCAAACTGTGTTTCATCTTGTTGGTACATGCATATCTTTTAAATTATATGTTTCTCCATATATTCATTGTGTGCTTATTTTATTTTTTATGATACGACACCAACGCGAGTGTAGAGGTGAAAGAATAAAAATGACAGCTAAAAGTCACACAAGACACGACTCAGTGACTGACTCACATTTACTTCTTATTTGTTCTGTTTTGTGACGGTGATGGCTTGGTGGGGCGCTTTCATTAAAAAAATTACACACTTAATTATGTCTATCATCAAAATTAGGTTTTAGAACTTCATCTCTGAATTATTTTTGGAGCTCTGACCAATTATAAAAAATATAAAATACTTCAAATTTAATTTGATAATTAAGAAACAATTTAAATGGTAATAGATGATCATTCAGACACCAACAATGTGTTAGTCGAGTGATAAACAAATTAAATCCTTATAAAGATGATGTTGCAATATCGAACCTCACCATGAGGTGCGGTGTAGTGATTAGTTAACTTCGTCTCTTAACCATGAGGTCGGTTGTTCAATCCTTAACCATGAGAATGAAACATATTTCGTGACTAACCGCTGTTTAGCGCTTGATGCTAACACCCATAGCAAAAAGACTAGTCATCACAGTTAACGATTACCTTGACTAATAAAAAGACATCCTTTGCATATTGATTACTAAGTAACTACTATACCTTCTTTTTGCTTTTCATGTGGGGGACTTAGAGCCAAAATCAACAGAAATAAAAGGTATTAACAAGAGCCAAACATGAAAGAAACTAAATAAAGAGGATAGAATACCAATTTTACCATCATAGACTCCTCCAAATATATTACACTTTTTATTTTAGTATAAATATGCTTATGTGTATTTATTTCTTCTATTTATTTATGATTCTATCATTATTAATTATGGTTTTAATTTTCTACATTTAAAAGGTGAAATAAATATTTTAGACGATGTTAAAAAACGGTAAAATAAATATTTTAAGACTAAGTTCACCTAAAAATTATTACAATATTTGAAATTAATCAATCATCGATAGTTATAAAGAAAAAATTGTTTAGACGCCTATTCACCCTAGTGTATGTTTTGAAATAAGATGAGGGATTGAGGGTGGATAAAATTACAATTAGTCCAATATTTTACGTTCACAATTACTACAATTAATCCAATATTTTATGTTTATACAGTCTTGAAAAGCAATGCTGGTACCTGTAATAATATTTTATTGAATGAATAAAAAGTTAGAAATCCCAAATGGCCTTATTCTTCTTCAAGACAAACAATAGCCTTATAATACACAGCTAATGAATCATGGATCATTACTATATATAAATAAGAATCACACAAAACAGAACAAATCTTTCCAGAAGAGCACGTTAATCATAAATCAATTAATTAAATACCTTGCGTGCAAAAATCAAATATCGATAGCAGTGAGTGTGTGTGTGTGTGTGTGTGTGACAGTAGAAAGTAGAAACCCAGCCAGATAGATAGATCATAGATAGAAAGAAAGAAATAAGAATCACAGGTGGGAGAGCAAGCACCACTTCTTCCTTCTCTCTTTATTATATTAACATCACTTCACTAAATCACTCATTTTTCTTCAAAGTTCTTCTCTTTCACACAACCAGAGTCACTTACAATGGCTGCAAGAGTGGATCTGGATGGGAACCCCATTAAGCCATTGACGATTTGTATGATCGGCGCCGGAGGATTCATCGGGTCCCATCTCTGTGAGAAGCTCATGGCGGAGACGCCGCACAAGGTGCTCGCTCTGGATGTGTACAGTGACAAGATCAAGCACCTCTTGGAGCCTGACACGCTCCCTTGGGCTGGTCGAATCCACTTCCATCGCCTCAACATCAAGCACGATTCCAGGCTCGAGGGTCTCATCAAGATGGCAGATCTGGTTCGTTCGTCCATTCCTTCAAACCCACTTCGATCTTCCATAACCATTTCTCATTCTCTTTTCTGGGTCTCTCCCAAAATTCAATCTTTCTCTCAAAATTGTGTTTCTTTTTTCTCAGACCATTAATCTTGCTGCAATATGCACTCCTGCGGATTACAACACACGTCCTCTGGATACCATTTACAGTAACTTCATTGATGCTCTTCCCGTGGTATGTGTTCTTATCTCTCTATATGCGAATTTTGGAGTAAAAGGTTCAATTATTGTGGTTGTTGCTCTGTTGAGGGTGTGGAAGAATTGATTGATGTGGAGTAATTGGTTTCAGGTGAAGTACTGTTCAGAAAACAACAAGCGTCTCATTCATTTTTCCACATGTGAAGTGTATGGGAAAACAATTGGAAGCTTTCTCCCCAAGGATAGTCCTCTTCGTCAGGTGAGCTTGCGTTTTCAGTTCACTAGTAGATGTTACTCCAGATCCGTGCTTAAACACTAATCCGTTACTTTTGGGATTGTGTCGGTGGTTGTCTTGTCTCATCTCATCTCACCCCACCCATCTGAGATCAACGGGTTTCATGATGCTATATGCTTGCATGCTCCCTTATAAATATAGAATGTGATTGATGATTAGCATTTGGCATGTGTCTGTATTATAGGACAATGGGAATTGTGATCACATTTTCACACATATGGTTCTTGGTTTCCTTATTAGCATTTCGCATGTGTATTATAGGACGGTGGGAATTGACATCACATATTCACACACTCACATATATGTTCCTTTGTTGCTATAGGAACGGTGTGTTAATTTCATTCGAAGTATTTAGAGATGGTGGATCTTTTCAATCAACAGTTCCTATTTGTCTGTGTGTATTTTCCTTTTGCTGCTGTTATACATTTTGCTTTTGTTTTAGGCCTTAGGAGAAAGGAAGTTTTTTTGTTATGATCTAAGCTTTTTATTTCCAATTCTGTGTTAGGATCCTGCATATTATCTTCTTAAAGAAGATGAGTCCCCTTGCATTTTTGGTTCAATTGAAAAGCAGAGATGGTCTTATGCTTGTGCAAAGCAGTTGATTGAGAGGCTGATTTACGGTGAGCTGATTTTTTTTCATTTGATTTTTGGGTGGATATATCTGTTTTCAAGCCTTGACTCGTTTTGCTGACATGCCATCATTGACAGCTGAGGGTGCTGAAAATGGCATGGAGTTCACAATTGTGAGACCTTTTAATTGGATTGGACCAAGAATGGATTTCATTCCTGGCATTGATGGTCCAAGTGAGGGTGTTCCCAGGGTTCTGGCATGCTTTAGCAATGTCAGTCTACATTTTGATTAAGCTTGTGTATATTTCAGTCAATTTTTTTGAATACTAGCTCTAAGATTTTGATCTTTTCCTCTCCTGCAGAACCTCCTTCGCCGAGAGCCCCTCAAGCTTGTAGATGGTGGCGAATCCCAGAGGACTTTCATTTATATTAAGGATGCTATTGAAGCTGTCTTATTGATGATTGTATGTTGTTTTAAAATCCAATCTTTTACAAGACTTTGTCCATTTTAGATACTGATTGTGGAAATTCATCTTTGAAGTATTGTTCTTATTTGCTGGTCTAAATATGGACTATGATGACATTTTTAACAGGAAAATCCTGCGAGAGCCAATGGGCACATTTTTAATGTGGGTAACCCAAACAATGAAGTTACAGTTCGGCAGCTTGCTGAAATGATGACAAAGGTTAAATAATAGAGTTCTTTTATTGTTTAACCGACCCTTTCATTTTGAACATCAGCATGTTATTTGGTGACATTTAATATATATTTCTTTTAAATTCCCACAGGTTTATTCAAAGGTGAGTGAAGAAGCTCCTTTGGAAAGTCCTACGATTGATGTGAGCTCCAAAGAATTTTATGGTGAGGGGTACGATGATAGTGACAAGAGAATTCCCGACATGACTATAATTAACAAGCAACTTGGTAGGTTCCCTCATTAACCATACTTAAAGTATGTTTGGATCAACTTCTATTTTGTCACAATCATTTCTGAAATTTAGAAGCTACCCACATAAGCTTTTCACCAGAATTGGTTTTACCTTTAGAGTCAATTGCGGAAGAATTTCCAAACGTGCACTTAGACCTTAAGATTGTTAACATTCTAACATTCTTTACCTGTTTATCTTATCTCTTTTTCAGGCTGGAATCCTAAGACCTCACTTTGGGACCTTCTTGAATCGACCCTAACCTATCAGCACAGGACTTATGCTGAAGCCATTAAGAAGGCCATAGCAAAACCAGTGACAAGCTAAGCTCTCATGGTGATGTTGATGGTGTGTTTTAGCACTTACATATAGTTTTACTTGTTGATTTTACATAAATGGTAATTTTCCCAATTGGTTTTGGTAGCCAATAGTCCACGCCCACTCCTTTTATTTTTTACATGTTTATGGAGAAATAGTAATTTATCAAGGGCAATCTTGTGCTGTTGCTATGTAATTTTCATGCAGAGTTTATTGCTATACATGTTTAGAGACCCATTTAGTAGGGAAGATGTTTATGGGGAAGACCCTTTTCTATTGTCTTTCCAGATTCAGTTGTAACATTTGACATATGTTTTCTACATTATTTGTCATTAATTTATTTTATGCTGAATTTTGTTTATGGATTATTTTATGCAGCAATATGTTTTTTTTTTTTTTTTTTGAATTCAGCAATATGTTTCCCTCTATTAAGTTGTGCAAGTTCCACCTACCTTCATTCTCAAAAAAAAAAGGAACAGTGCTGATCTATCCTAGTTAAAAATCACTGGCCTAGATTTCAGTCAGTCAGATAATTGTACTAAGGACTTGAGTGCATTTATATGAAAATAAAAATCAATAGAATCTGTTCCATAAAAACATGAGAGGATAATATATGATTTTTATAGATAAAATTAAATAGAAAGATTATAGTTGTTTTTGGAGGTGATATTATTTTAAAGTATTTTGAAATGAAGAATTAACTTTTTGGAATAATGACTATTGAATACTAAAGAATAAATAATTTGAAGCAGGTATTGATGAACTTAAAAAGTCAAAACATTTAAATAAAAAAACAATCAAAAGAAATGGGTGAAAAATATTTTACACGCCCGGTGGGACTCGAACCCACAATCGCCTGATTAGAAGTCAGATGCCTTATCCATTAGGCCACGGGCGCCTGATGATAAACAGTCAGATTATTTTTTTAAAAAAATAAATTTCATTTACCATCTATAACCCCTCTCATTTATTTAGAAAGTTGACATGGGAAAATAATCAAAATATTGATAAATGTTAGTAATAATGATGATAATATTTTAATGAAAGATAAGTGAGATCAAATATGAGTCAGTATTTAACGAAAAAAATTACATAAGTGTCTTTGTTAGTGAAATATAGATGTTAAATCACATGAGAAAAATGTTTTTATATGAAAAAGTAAGAATAAATCATGACCGTTACATCTAATTATAAATAATCAAGATTAAAACATGAAGTCATGTGACTTGTTTTAAAATATCAAATATCATTTTTAAGTAGTCATGTGATTATTAAGTTGTTTTAATCTTAATTATTCATAATTAGATCTAATAATTGTGATTTATTATTATTTTCTCATTTCTACGTGATACATCTTATATATATATATTTATTCTGATACTGCACAAACCTTAGAAGTGAACATCATAATCAATATTAAAATATAAGTGAGTTTACATATTGTATTACTTAGATGTTAATTTTTTCGGTAAAATGTGTTATATAATGTTATTTTAATTCAATTTTTAGACAAAAATGATAAAAAAAAAGTAGTTGCTGACATTTGATGAGATTATTGTGTACCGTAAGGTGTGAAGCGATCTCGTACTAAATGAAACAATTTTCACTTTTTATAGTAAAAAAAAGAGTCAACCTAATGGAACCTCACCAAAGGCTCTTACTATTCAAACGGAGGATAAGATAAGAGATATGAGTCAAACCTCAATTCTCATAACAACGTATCTCTTAATAAATGTATCAAATTAAACTAACGAGATCCCTATATCTTGGTATTCAGCCGATAGTGAGATTTCTCCCTAACAACATGATTATGTTTCTTAAACTAGTCTGATTTTCATCAGTTATAAATAAATGATCATCTTAGACACTTTAAATACTCTCTTTAATATAGTGACTGACTTGAGCGTCGTAATTTATTTTGCAGGTGATCTGCCAGTCCAACTTGGTGGGATAATAAATGGAAAAAACTTTTAGCAACTAGAGTTCATTTGCTCACATCCTCCCCTAATGACACAAAACTAGTGGCTAATTCAAAAGAATAATAGAAAAAAATGACCTTTCCAAATTAACGTGCTCCTAGTAGACAACGGGGATTATGATGAAGGAGAAAACTTAGATGCAATAATTTTTTATATTGTTTATGTTGTTATGAGATTGTCTAAATCATCTAATTTTTTTTTTTTTGACAAATGACGATGTACTATTTCAACATGATTTTCTTGACCAATAATGGAATAACAACAATAAATAGGCAAATTTCTCAACAACAAGCTACACGTTGTTTAATGATGTCTATCAAGCTACTTCCTTCAGCTGTACAAATGAGAATGTTCTAAGGAAAGTGAAGTCTTATTGTATATGTTCCTTGAACACAAATGAAATGGAGGCTTATCATGACCAATGTTCCCCTCCTCCAAACCCATTTGACCCCTTTCATTATTCAAGTTCACCCAATGATCAATGGTCATTTTAATTCAATAAAAAAAAATACTAATTAGTCCTAAAACATATGTGATGATTTGTTACATACGACCTTAGAATCTTTTTAATAAATTTTAACCTCTGCCCTTTCAAGTTCGAAGTTTCTCAAGGATTCAAACTACCACATGGTACCTTTTGTTTATGGTTAATAGTAGGTCCTACTCACCTAACGACCATACCCACAAAACAAACCTCCTCACCCATTTGTAAGGTAATAGAATAGGAAAAAAAAAAGCCACTCATGTTATGGTTGGACCAAAGTTGCTGAGTACAGGCCAAAAGAATAATAAATAACCCAAAAAAAAAAACTACTATTATTTAGAAGCAAGAGGGAAAATCGGTCATGTTGACTCATTTAGTAACAATAAATACTTAAAAAATTGTGATTGATTTTCGCTGTCGATATAAAAATTGTACAAATGAATGATAAAGTGAATCTTACCGCCATAACTTGACTCATAATGATAATCGGAGCTGAATAATGTTTTTTTCTGAAAGAAAGTGGGAAACAGAGTGTGTGATGAGAAGGGGGACAAAAAATGACTTCCAGGACACATCACACTCATTTATTGACCTTTGTAATGTTCTTCCTTAGCCCCAACGACGAGTGACGCTCCTCAATGGTGGTTCTTATCTCCTCCATTTATTCACCAACATCTTTTGAGTTTGATGATATTATTATCATCATAACCACGCTATGCTTTTGTTTATTCAGACACTGCCGCTCCTTTTTCTTATTAATTCGAATTTGCTTTTACTTTACCATCACCGCTTCATACAACCGTCGTGATCGCTGGCTGCGTCATTTTCCGTTCCATTTTTAATTCAAAGCTTGTTCCTTTCCTATCAATGCTCTTCTATGAGCTATGTTCTTTGTTGGGTTGGGTTTTTTTCTTTTCATATAAACTAAAGAGTAAAGAGTAAAGACACACTGTTGTTGTTGTTGTTGTTGTAGTTGTTGCCTTCACCCCCTTATTGATCTGTTCCTTTCTCCTTTCCTTGTCTTCCCATCATTCATTCTTCTTTTTTGCTTTTACCCTTTTCTCTTTTGTCCCCCCCATGTGTTCTTGTATGCAAGAGGCAACGATTATTTAGGCGAAAAAATGTTGCTGGGGTGGTAGAGTAACGGTAAAAAGAGGGTCTTTTCTTGTGTTGGCCATGGCTCCAGCTGGGAAGCTTTCTGGGTTTCGTCGAGAAGGCGATGACTGGTATTCCCTATCTCAAAAGCTTCTGTTTTGAACTTCAATTTTGATTTTTTTTTGGTTGTCACAGGAATTCATATTTTTCTTACGTTTTGGTTTCCTTGTGCTTTGGAAGTTATATGATAATGACATGTTTGATTCTACTGATTAATGGGTGGAGTCCAACTCAGACATGCATTTCTGTATTTTAAAAAGAGATGTTTAAAGTTTGATGGGGAATTTTTTTTGGTTTGTGGTTTTGGTAGGTTCTGTGATACTGGATTGCCAAGTGATATTGCTGTTTCCATTGAGGGTGTCACTTTCCATCTTCATAAGGTATGTGCCCTCCTTCACAATTATCCTCTTCTCTCCACCAATCTATGGATGGTGAAATAGTTGTAGGCTTTATTAGTTTATTTTTTGTGGTTCTAGTTTATCCTACTGCTCTTTGGTGTTCTGTTTGTGTTTTGATCCAACCCAATTAATATGTTTCTGGTTTGTGGCTTATGCTTTTGATTTTGGTTTGTTCCATCTTTATTGTTTAAGTGCAGATACTAAGCATCCTTCTTTAAATAAGGGAGCTGCATTATTAGTTTCACTAGACACAATAATTTTTATTTGTGTATTGAAATTCTGCACAATACCACCAGTTTGTCCATAACCTTCTGGATCTTCCTATGGTGGAACCCATTTGTATGGTTCTCAAAGGTTGTGGCCTTTCTTGTTTTTTGGTTTACTTTTAGGCTTTAATGTTAAAATTCCTGCATCTTAGTTTAGACAGGGTAGGGACAGGCCTATCCTAAATTGATAATTGTGGACTGTATTTCAGCTCATCTAGTATTATTCAAGATGATGACTATAAAACATTGCTTTTAAATGATTGGATGTAGTTTGGTCTATGCATCAATCTGTGCAGATTTGTAATTAGTAGTGCTTGACATAGCAGTTAGTGATCAAACTAAAAATTTGTCTAGTTTTATCAAAGGCATCATCTTTGCTGATGTCTAAAACACAACAACTTCAGACGCATTTGATTCACATAATTTGCTGTTTTGGAAGTTATGCTGCTAGATATAGGTCTATCTCATGCCCTAAGCACTTGTTCTTGCTCTGTGTCAAATATTTTTCTAGGTCCTCCCATCATAGTTCATAGGAAAAAGCGAATGTTTTGAGATATTGGAGAAAATTTCTCTGGGAGCTGGTTTTTCCTGTATTTCAATTTTGACTTCATGCGTAAACACACAGTTAAATAACGGACATTTCTGTAATACAAAGTTTGATTCTATGTCAGTGGTACTGCAGATTGATTTTATGCCTTTGATATGAAAAATACTAGCTGTACTATTGTATTTGAGTTTGAGTAAGAATTTCCATGGAACTGCAGTTCCCTCTTGTATCAAAATGTGGAAAAATTGCTCGAGCTCATGAAGATTCCAAGAATAGCCATGAGGAGACTCTGACAATGGTGCTGGAAGAATTTCCTGGTGGTTCGGACACTTTCTTAATTGTGGCCAAATTCTGTTATGGGTTTCGCGTGGAACTGACTGCCAAAAATGCAGTTCTGGTCCACTGCGCTGCAGAGTACCTTGAAATGACAGATGAATTTGGAGAAGATAACTTGTTGCCAAAATCAGAGAGTTTTTTCCATAAAAATATACTGCGCAACTGGAAAGATTGTATTTTGGCTCTCCAGAGTTCCGAGCCTGTTCTACCAAGAGCTGAAAGTCTTCATTTAGTGGGTAAGTGTTTAAATGCTCTATCTATGATGGCTTGTACAGACCCAAGTTTGTTTGGATGGCCCATGATGATGTATGGGAGTTTTCAGAGCCCTGGTGGAAGCATTCTTTGGAATGGTATAAACACCGGTGCTAGAATTCGGAGCTCGGAATCTGATTGGTGGTTCGAAGACATCTCATATCTCAGTGTGAGTTTGTTTGAGAGGCTTATTAAGACAATGCAAGCGAGAGGTATACGACCTGAAAACCTGGCAGGTGCCATTATGTATTATTCTAGAAAGCACTTGCCTGGTCTGAGTCGGTGGCAGGGTGGACAAGGCGGCAAAACCCGAACGGTTGCGAGTTTCAGCTTGACGCCTGCTACTACTGTTGATCAGAGGGTTCTGTTGGAAAGCATTGAAAAGCTTCTTCCTGAAAAGAAGGGAAGATCTTTTTGTTGCTTCCTACTTGGACTCCTAAGAGTGGCTTTGATATTGAATGTTGGTCAAACTTGCAAGGATTCTTTAGAGAGGAGAATAGGGATGCAACTGGAACTGGCAACTTTAGATAGTCTTCTGATTCCTACTTATTCAGATTCTGATGCATTATATAACACAGACTGTATTGAACACATCGTCCATCATTTTGTATCTACAGAATCAAATTTAACTGCTTTTTCTCCTTCATCACTTGATCAGCATGCGTCGTCGTCATCATCTGAGTCATTAAGGAAAGTTGCAAAATTGATAGATAGCTATATCGCAGAAATTGCTTCTGATGTTAATTTAAAACCTGGAAAGATCCGCGCTCTTGCAGAGGCACTCCCCGAGTCATCAAGATTATTGCATGATGGACTTTACCGGGCAGTGGACATTTATTTCAAGGTTTGATTTTCCTGAGCTACATTTTTACTCAATAGCTTATTGCTATCACGAATGGTTAGTTTGATGACTGCTTGTGTTGTGGTATTGTGCAGGCTCATCCTTGGCTCTCTGATAAAGAGAAGGAAGAACTATGCAACATCATTGATTACAGGAAACTTTCAATCCATGCTTGTGCCCATGCGTCGCAAAACGACAGGTTACCCCTCAGAGTTGTTCTTCAAGTGCTGTTCTTTGAACAGCTGAATTTGCGAACTGCGTTAAATGGATGTCTCAATGCCATGGATGGTGAAATTGCTCCAGCAGCTCCTGTTCGTGCAACAGCCTTAGGTGATACGGCGGGCGAAATTGTACAGAGGGATGGATGGGTGACCGTCACGCGTGAAAACCAGGTTTTAAAGGTGGACATGGATCGGATGAGTTCTAGAGTTGGAGAACTTGAAGAAGAATTCAGTAAAATAAAGAAAGAAATGAAAACTGTGGCCAAATCTCACAGTTCTCAGGGCTCGCCTCGGTTTTTCGCCAGGAAATTCGGGTGTAAGCTTGTTCCTAGATCTTCAGATGCTCAACCAGAATCCCTTGACCGCTCTGTGTCCACACCAAGAGCATCAACTGAACGGGCACGTCGATCCCATAATTTGAAACACAGGGGAAGTTTTTCTTGAGGATCAAGAAACCGGAGTCCTCTTAATTTTATTTATCCATAGTTTCATACATAGCAGCACAGTGTTGAGTGGTTTAGATTTTTTGTACGAGGGAAAGGGAAGGAAAATGTTTCTTAACCCATTATGTCTTTTTTATTTTTATTTTTAATTTCACTAGTATTTGCATATCTGAACGTTTTCCATTTCTTTCCCTCATGTAAAGTTGGTTGTACATTTGTGTAGGAAAGTTCACATGTTGTCCTGTTTGTCTGGGGAGTAATTCATGTAATTGTCCATATAGATATGTTCTTCATTTTGAGATGTTGACAGTGGAAGGTGTTATTTTCGACCCCATATGTGAAGTTCACTATTGTGAGAAATTCATAAAGGTGCACGTAACTTACCATGAACATGAAGTGCATGTTTGAATACACGTGTAAAACTACGGTAAAGTTAAAATCACGGTAGACAGAAGCATTTTTCATTAGCTTTTGTGATTGTTTATGGCTTATCATGATTTTTCACTGTGTATCCAAAGATGCACGACATCAGTAGTTGTGATACTAGCATAGTTTCTTTAATAGATGACAGTGTATAGTTGTGTCATTTAGTGTAATTACTTTATCTAGGATAAGAACAAATGTGGTATGCTAGTTGCTTTTATTTTTGGGTCCAGATGGATTCATTTCGTAGCTGAAAGAGTCATAATTCATACAGGCTACATGACATCATTAAAGTCCACTAAGGGGCTGCAATATAGCACAGCAAACACCAAAAGAAACAAATCTGAGCTCCCATGCTTGCTGACATTTTTGCTGACTTTGCCTATTTGTCTCTGTTAGAGCCGGCAGCCGGCAATTTGGAGTTATTATGTTAGCTAGTTCTTGTATATATTAAACTTGGCTGAATAGATTTGTGTGATAGAACAGTGTCTTAATATACATTTATAGGGGTAATTCCTTTTAGTTCCCTCCATATAGGGATCAAGATCCTCAGTACCCAAATGATATTTCATTCTTTGTCCCACAGATGGGATTGTGCCATGTCAATTGAGATCACCATTGAAATATATAAATGTGATATTCATGTATTTTGTTAATTAAAAGGGCATAAGTTTATTGGTTAGGACAAGGAATGATACATCATTTAAAGTTTGAGGATCTTGGTTATTAGAGACAAATTATTTAAAAACATAATTTAGTCAATATAAAAATAGATAAAATTCATAAATCTAATGAGCATGTCTACTCGAAGTCTCACGAGTGAACCTTAGGACTTAAGACAAAGTGAGTCAAGCCATATTAGTTCACTTTTTGGTGAGTCGAAAAAAAGTAACTCATTTCGACCAATTGTGGGTCGGCTCGTCTCATTTAAAAAAGACAAAAATTTAAAAGAAAAATTAGAAAGTAATGTAAAATTAAAAAAATATAAGAAAAATTACATCTATTGTTAAATTTCTATTTTTTAATTGATATATAAAATAATGGGTCGAGTAGGCAAATCCAGATCAAACCTATGTTGTCTTATAAATTAAGTGAGTTGTTTCACATTAGCTCAGAAAGTATGAGCATGTGTTTTACCAATCCGACCCACTGCCAAGTCGAATTGGATTGAGTTGGCTCACGAGCTAAAACTGATAATAGTAGCTCTAAATCTTAGGTTGGTGACTTCATAGGTTGGGAATCATAGATGGAAAGTGATTTGGAGATATCCGCTCAAGACATATAGGCATTCTGAGTGAGAAATGAAGAGAAGAGAAAGAAGTCATAAATGTGAAAATGATACATTAAAGAGATAAAGAGAAAAATGAGAGTATCTATTGAATATTTGCACTATTTGCGTATCTCAGTATCATCACTAATGATAGAGACATGGTATTGTAGATCAGACCAGTTGATAAAAAACTAGTAACGAGTGCATATCAGATTAGTTTGCAATATGCAATTATGGTGATGGCGAGAGTACTAATTCCAGTTAGTGGTGCCACTGCTTCACTGGTGAGTGGTTGTCACTTATTAATAGTGGCGACCAACTTAATTAGTGGAGGGAAAATGGCAGAGTGAGTATGTGATGTGAGTAACCCTGCCCTACATTTGTATCCGATAATTTGATTAAGTATGAAACATTTGTGTTTGCGTGCTCACACATCAAGTCATGTATTCGGTCTTCAATTCTAGAATCGTTGATTTTGAGAAAAGAATAAATATAATTTAGGTTTTATCGGTTCGATTGGGTTGGATTCGAATAAGTAGAGAAGTTAGAATCAGTTTAATTGGCTTGATTTGTTTTATTGAGTTAACACAGAGCAATGAACATCAACAAGGAGCTTCTGTATGAAGGATAAAATTTTCTTACTCCAAATTAAGGTTTAGAGGGATGATATCATTAAAACAAGCACATTGCAAGTTACTTTTTTTTTTTGTTATTTTTTTAACTTTTGAAGGGTGTAAATCAGGTTGAGAAACTGTTATTATTCCTTCCGACCAATATTTTCTCAAGATTTGAACTTGTGTCCTCATCTTTTCATGAATCTAGCATGTCTATCACTAAATTAACACCTTATTGATTAACACACAATAAGTTGATTGTGCAATACTTTTTGTGGTTTAAAAAATTCAAACATAATGTATGTTTCATACTCATTTTTATTATACCCTTTATATTTATGAGTAAGATAGAAAAGGGAAATGGATGTGAAGATAGATTTAATGATAAAAGAAAGATTAGGGGTGAGAATAGGCCAGGCCGCCGACAGGGGCCTATGGCCTGGCCTATTTAAAGCCTGGCCTAGCCTGGCCTGTTTAATATAAAGGCTAGGCTCAGGCTTTTTAAAAAGCCTATTAAGCTAAATAGATCAGGCTTAGGCTTATAAAAAAAGCCTATTAAACCTATCAGGCCGGCCTATTTATTAACATCTTAATTTAATATATTAGTTTAATAAAATATACAAAAAAATCAAAATATTAAATTGAATTTACATCCATCCAACTTGTCACCAGTTTTAGTATTTGCAGAAAAATTAATTTTACCTTTTTAAAACTTGTCGATTGAAAAACATGGTTGGCATATTTATATGTAGGCTTGTTGGCCTGCTTAGATGTTGACCTGTTTAGATGTAGGCTAGTTGGCCTATTTAAAGGCCTTATTCGAAAATAGGCCTGTAAATAGGCTTCAGGCCAGGCCCAAGCAAAATAAAAAGCCTATGATAGGCCACAGGCCAGGCTTAGGCCTTAAATTTTTTAAATAGGCCAGGCCTATTTATGCAAAGCCTAGCCTGGCCTAGCCTATTCCCACCCCTAAGAAAGATGAAGTAAGTGTAAAAATGTTAAAAAAAATTACATGTCAAAATTGAACAACTTTATTTTTGTAGAATTATTGAATAAAATGTTGAGTAGACACTGAATGTAGACATTTATCGTGACAAAGGAAAAAAAATGAGAGAAATAATTGATGTGATATCATAAGAAGAGATAGAGATAAAGAGAAAAACGAGGTGTATGTAAAGTGTCTACACTGTTTAAGCATTTATGTGTAATAACTTATTTATCGGACTACACGTCTCTTTTTGAAATCAACTACATGTCTCCAACAACAAGTTTTGTAACAATAGTAATATGTTTTTCTAATGCTAACTAGGTATATCACAATTGAGAATAATGAGACTAATCTCTCGCCCATTATTAGTGCGCTAGTAATCTTATAACGTGTGTATAGTGTTTTTTTGTAAATAGAAGTATAAAATGAGGAGATTTATTTTATTTTAAAGTTTTAGAAAAAACTATTGTAAAAAAATTTATATTTTAGTGATTGCTCGACTATAAATTGAAATATCTAGATATTTATGGGTGATTTAAGTCATCAAAGATAAATATTAGGTAAAATCATCTTAACTTTAGAGACCCAATAATATTTTAACATGTTTCATGAGCTGAAATTTTTTAAACCCTAAACCCTAAACCCTAATTTTTTAATACACATGCCAAAATATTATTGAGCCACTTAAGCTAGGGTGGTTTTGCCCAATATTTATCATTGGTGATTTAGAAAACGTTATATATGTACTATACGGCGTCCCTAACATCAACGACGCTTTGGCCGAGTGGTTAAGGCGTGTGCCTGCTAAGTACATGGGGTTTCCCCGCGAGAGTTCGAATCTCTCAGGCGTCGTTTTCTTTTTAGTCTTTTTTTTTTCAATTTTCTGAACTGAATCTTGTGCTGATTCCTAATTCCGTAATTCGAATCCTTTGTCATTTTACAACTCCTCCTTCTTCACTTTCTCACTGTTGCCTCTGGCGGCACACTGCAACAAACAAACATGCTCACCTTCACCATATCCAATAACTCCACACCCACAACATGGACTTCCAACCCAAACACCCCACAATTCAACACCACTCCACCACTCACCTTCTCCATCTCCCTCCACAACCACAAACCGCACCTTTTCAGGATCCAATGCACCAAACAAGACCCCTTCGCCCCGCTTGAACAACCCAAATTTGATCCCACCGCCCAGCCCGCAATTGGTGGAAACGACAACAGTGGCGGAGATGGCAATGGCGGAGGTGGCGGCGGTGATGGGGATGGAGAAGCGGGAGGAGGCGACGGCGATGAAGAGTTCGGACCCTTGTTGAACTTCGAAGCGGTTATGAAACAAACAGAAGCTCGGGGTGTGAAGTTGCCTCCTGATATGGCCGAAGCCGCGAGGATCACAGGCATTAGGGAAATGTTTCTTCTTCGCTACTTGGAATTGCAGGTGGGTTTTCCGAAAGTTGAGATTTTTCGGTTTCAAGTTCGAATTTTTCTTCACTAATTGCGCTTAACCATTTCAGGGTTCGTCCTGGCCACTGTCTTTTCTGATAGAGCATTGTTCCATGCTGAGGAATCGAATGCTAGCTGACCCTTCTTTTCTTTTCAAAGTTGGAACCGAGGTTTGTTTCTGTCTAATGCGGTTATGGTTTTGATATGAACTTTATCATGTGCTGTTTAGCTTTGTTTTGTTGAGGATTGGATTTGCTGAGCAAATTAATTTGTCCCTGATTTGGTTTGTGTAGATTATTATAGATTCTTGTTGTGCAACTTTTGCGGAGGTTCAAAAAAGAGGCAAGGATTTCTGGGCTGAGTTTGAGTTGTATGCTGCTGATCTTCTGGTTGGGGTGGCTGTTGACATTGCTTTGGTGGGTCTGTTGGCACCGTACGCTCGAATCGGCAAGCTTTCTGTGTCAAAAGGTTTACTCGGACGCTTTCAACATGCGTGTGCAGCCCTTCCTAGCAGGTTAGTGTCTGCCTGCAAGCATCTATGTCGATTAAGCATAGTGTTATTTTTTCATTTGATTACTGTTTTTACACTAGTTCATTTGGATTAAGACAACAAGGAAAACATGATCTGATAGGCACACTCTCTTTCCTTTAATTAAAAAACTATGAAGATGATGCAACTTTTTTGGCATATAGATGACATTAACCCTCAAGTAACTATTGAGCTCTGCTGATCAGCCTGAATTGATGAATTATTTTCCATTGTACTTTTCAAGCCTCAACCACCTGGAGCCATTAGAGCTTTTTCCGATTGAGTTTTCTTGTTTTCCTGCTTGACTAATTTAGAGTGGACCGGGTCAAGCTTTTGTAAGAGCAAACTGGTTGGTGGATTGACATACAATTGTTGCTACAACCAGATGCTAATTTTTGGAAATTATGGAATATATTGTGAATTCAATAGTGCTATTTGGATAGGTTAAATGTTTCAGACTTTCATCAATATTTTAGTCTTCATTATTTGTTTATTTGCTACATCTAGGCTGAATTTTGTTTTCTATTCAATGTCACCATCTTTATTTATGTTTGGTGTAGCAAACCATTTATTCTGTGTAATTGTATGTGGAAGCGGGCGTTAATTAGCAATTTGGGTCTTTAATTGAGATCCCTTGTATTCTTGTAATTGAGATTCCATGTATTCCTGTAACTGTGAAGAATGGTACTTCAGGGCAACCCTGGGAACAACTTTTCCCCTTCCTTCATTTGTGCCTAGCAAATTTTTGGTTGACTTAAAATTGATTATAATCTTTACCATGCTTTTCGGAGATGTAGATGAATGTGGAATTATCTTATGATACTAAATTACAACTTGAATGCAGTGTTTTTGAAGCTCAAAGGCCAGGATGTAGATTCTCTGTGAAGCAGCGTATTGCAACATACTTCTACAAGGTGTCGTGTGTTCTGAAACTTCATAACTATTTAATTGTATGACAGAAAAAAGTCATAAAAATTATCCAACAACAATAGCATCAAATTCGACTGCATGCGATAGGGTGCTTCCATCATAAAAATATTTTACTTCAATTTTGTTTCTACTCGAAATTTATTCCTGACATTCTGTGTTCAGGGTGCATTGTATGGATCAGTTGGATTTGGATGTGGTATAATTGGTCAAGGAATTGCTAATGCAATCATGAATGCCAAAAGGTACGCCTACTTGACTGTCCGGATAGAGGGCTTCTGTTGTTTAATTTTAATACAGATATGTCTTATCGACTAATTCCTTGGTTAGCTGCATTATTTTGAGCCTGTTTGGATATGGACCAAAGAGCACTTGTTGGAGCTTATTTAGTGCATTTTTTAGTAGAGAAGCTCCAATAAGCCTGTATCCAAATGGGCTCTATTTGCTTGGATTTTTTGTTATAAGATTATGATTAGAAATATGCAAATGCTTTTTTTATTATGGGGACCATTTTGTCTTTTGTAAATTATTAAAGGAATATTATATTTAAAACAGGAGCATTAGCAAATCTGAAGAGGACATACCTATACCTCCCCTTCTGCAAAGTGCTGCTCTTTGGGGTAAGTTTCAATCTGTTATTCAAAATTTCTATCTCCAGTCTTTTATGCTTTGTTCTAGAACATTTGGTAGAACATATCTGAATAGTATTCTGTTTTGTTCAGTTTCTTGAGTTGGCTCTGTTTTATTTAGGGATGGGGAATATATAAAGCAAGGATCTTAATTTCAAATTGACAATAAAAAGCAGTTTCATATCAATTTGTAAGGTTTTTTTTCCGGCCTGCTCGCAAGAAGCACATAAAGTTGAGCACCATCTTCTGTTTTTATTTAATTGTTGAACAGAGGAATATAAACCTTATTACCTTTGAGCTTAATTGTTGCATTATGGAGAGATGGAAGAGAGAAAAAGAAGAAAAGAGGGGCTAGATAATTTGTGTTAGTTTCACATACAGGACATAGAGATTTTGCTCCTTTAAAAGCGAGAAGGTCACTTATAGTAAAGTTAGTAATTATAAACATTGATTAAGAAATTAACGGTTTAGATTGTGATCATATAATTACAGATATAAAAAAAAAACTATGAAGTTCTTTAAATTTCAACTGTTAATTTCTCAATTAGCGTGATGACTTACTTTGCTATCATTTACTTTGGAGGAGCTAAGTCTAGTATGTTGGGGTCATGTTAACTGATCCAACAGTAGCTGAGGAAAGGAAATAATGTTAGTATTATCGCCATGTTATAATTTGCTTACTGGACTTTCCCCTATCAGGTTTCTTTCTTGCTGTCTCATCCAACACGCGTTATCAAATTATTAATGGATTGGAAAGTCTTGTTGAAGCATCTCCGGTTGCGAAGAAGGTTCCTCTTGTTGCAATGGCGTTCACTGTAGGTGTGCGATTCGGTAACAACATCTATGGTGGTATGCAGTTCGTAGACTGGGCCAAATGGAGTGGCGTACAATAAGTGCCCTTGTTTTCACTTCCCTGTTTCTCATTTTTTGGAGTTCTAATCCAAAGTTGGAGCTAGCAAAGGTTCTTATTTAAACTAAGAAGGAAAGCTCCCATCATTTTTTTCACATAACCATCCACTCATGCAACTTTTTCTTTTCTACTACTTTTTTTCCTTTTTAATTTTCAACATCGTTCAATTTTCTGTAACTTAGTTGTGGCAGATGTGTTCCAGAGGACTAAGCTTCATTTAACTAGGCATGTTCTTAAGTTATCAAATTCATCTATTTGGGTACTGATAGTCATAGCATGGGAAAAGATATTTTGCAATCTTTTTTTGGATTAAAGTTAGCAATTATTCTCATCAGCTGACAAACCAGTGGGTGGTTGGTAGCATTAATGCTGCTAATTTTCTCTTATCAAGCATATAATATATATTTGTATTGGAAAAAAGTCAACATAAAAAAATTATTGAGTGAAGCTATTTGAATATTTATGTCATAGTTAAGATTTTGTAGTTGATAATTCATGTAATCAATAATTTTCATTAAGTTAGTGAAAACTACAGAAATAATTGAAGTGTGTGAAGAAGCAGCGTGCATGCATGGTAGGTTTATATTTTACAGGTTACTATGACAGGGTCTACAAAATTAGAAATTGAAGACTAGTGCATCTACACCTACAATGTGATAAATTGACAATTATTTTCTTTTTAACTTATCATACATGCTGGGTGTTTTGTTTTAAGATGAGAGTTATTGAAAAAATTTCTCACTTCTTGGTACTGTATTGATGTGTTGAGATGTTTCTCATTTGTGTCAATACTGGCTTTTCCATTGATTTGTTGAACTTAACTCTAAACCACATTTGTGAACAACAATACTGTCCCATTTATACCACTAGCCGGTTGATTTAAGTGCAACTTGTTTGATTCCCTTAACTAAGATCTTGTGTTTTGTGTATGGAAAAAATTCTCATGAGAGAGCTAACCTTACTTGGATGTAGATATTCCTGCTTAGCTTAAACAAGATTCTCTCATGTGGAGAAGGATATTGTATTAGAAAAGAAGTGTTTCATTTGTATCAAAGCTGGTGTCTTTCAAAACAGACAAAAAAAGCTGGTGATTTCAATTAATCATAAATTACTCATTTGGGTATGCATGCATTTTGCTAACACATGTTCACTCAGTTGGCAATGACAGATCACTTTTTTTCAAAAAGTTATGTTTAATTTTCGATGTTGATGTGGGGATATGTTGGTAAACAATTTTTAAGTACCTCTATAAGCCGTTTATACTTTCGGAAGCATACTCTGACTTGTGGTGATGACCAGAGTCATACCAACTCAAACTCGATTACTACATGCATTTTGAAAAAAAAGACACACACAGAAGGACTAGGGAGGAGCAGTTTTTATATCTTACCAGAAGAAAACTCGATATGAAAAAAAGGCACACAGAGGGGCCAGTCCAGCTGTGAACACAATGGTATGAAGCTTCACAGCTGGCAGTGGCTACTTTGGTGTAAATACTCATTACTAGAAAGGCTAATTGTGTGGTGTCACATTAACTTTGAATTTATGTAAAACATACGTCATATATATAATATATGTGTTATAGTAATGCAATAAAATTATAAAATCATGTTATTGCTATTATTTTCTACTTGGAGCACAGTAAAAAAGACCTATTTTTCATCTTCATTGCATACATTAACTGAAAAAAGTTGACTCTCTTATCATCATGCCATCATCAAGAAACTGAGCACTGTACATGTTGCACAAATAAAAAGTTTTAGAAAAATAATGAAATGTATTTGTTGCATTATTAATAAACTTACAAAACCAAGATCTTTTAAATTTATTAACAAGCAAGATTATAAGAGATTATATCATGAACTAAACTGAGACAGATAGTTAGACCGTGATGACACCTAATGAATGTTGCAAGGCTGTGATGAGATCCCCTCCCAGTACACATGACTCCAAATCCAATCGTTAGGCAAAGGAGGCCAAATATGACTTTGACCTCTGTAAGATACCCTTGACTTTAATATCATTTTTACACTTTCAAAAAAATTTATCAATTTTAGACGCCTTAAATTGAATTTACTTTTCTCTTTTATCTCTCTTTTGTATCACACCATATTAGAATTTATTCTTAATGTTTATTAAACATTAGCTTATAATAGAGATAAGCACCTTGTAATTCAAATACTTCATTAACGCTTATAATATGAGATATATTAAGTGTGTGTTTGGATTTATGTTGAATTCAACGTGAATTTACATTAAACTTAACATGACAAAATCTCGCTTCTATAATTCACATTAATTCAACGTAATAAATTTTAGCTTTTATATTAATGTTATAAAACACTTGAAATGTTTACATTTATTCAGACGCTAAACCAAACACATACACACACCCTTACAAACACGGTGTGACCAATTTAGAAGAACTTATTTTTCTCTTTCTTATTTCTTTTTTATTTATTTTTGACCTGTAATAACCCATCACAACAATAGATTTTTTCAAGGTTTGAACTTATATACTTATTCGCACGTAAACTAATTTGCTTATAGATGGATGGAGATGCATGTACACCTTCTTGTTCTATCCTCTAACATGATATCTATGAAATATTTTCCTACATAGAATATGAAACATTTCTCTCTTAATAGGATGTCTACTTCTCTCTCCTCTTAATATGGATGTCTTTTTTTTTTTTATAGGAATGTGGATGTCTACCTTAATGTCTATCAAATATTTCCTCCCTGGAATAACAACAACAAAAACATGGGAAAAATATTGAAAGAGGATGGTATTTTTTATATAGAAAACATGAATATGATATCATTAAATAATCAATTTTTTTATTATTTAAAGACAAGAATTAGGTAGGAAAAAAAAAACAGTAAAAAACAGAAAAATGGAATTGGTAAATGGTAAATAAAGGTGGTTCCATATTCCATTTCATTCCAGCAGTGTGCGAGGGCTGTTTTTTCAATTTTCGTCAGTCCACCCTCTCTCTCTCTCTCTCTCTCTCTCTCCTCTACCACCACCCCGCGAACTGTTTCTCGCTCTAGACGACAGATCAACCGTAACAGAAACACAATTCTTCCTCCGTTCTCCTCCTTCATCTCCGTTCGCCGCGTCGGAGCTGAAGATCGGCGACCCTCAATTTCGATGCTGGATCCGCATCCGTAATCCAAATCGGAGTTTGGGGATCTAAGAACAGAACACAACAGAACAGAAGAGAAGGATCTAGAAGCTTAAAGCGGCGATGGCGATGTCAGGGATGCGAGGGCTCTCCGTGTTCATCAGCGACATCCGCAATTGCCAGAACAAAGACCAGGAGAGGATTCGCGTTGACAAGGAGCTCGGCAACATCCGTACACGCTTCAAGAACGAAAAGGTTCGCTTAGGGTTTTTCCTCCTTTTTCCTTTTAGCTGCTCTACTTCAATTGCCACTGATGCACGGCTTCTTAGTGACTCTAATGCGTCGAATTTGATGTCGGTTTTTTTTTTGCTAAGTTCTGATGTTGTTTTCACTTTGATGCTGTGGAAACCTAGAAAATGAAATGGCGGAGCTGGTTGATTGATATAGGTAGGTTAGATGTTGAGCATGCTTTGAATTTAGGACGATGTATCGAACGAATAGGACTTAAGTGTTTTTGGAAGTAGCCAAGATTCCAGAGGCCTGTAGAGTGTACTTGACAGTTATGTCATGTGCTTTCTCCGGCTGAACTATTTAATTACTTTTTTTTTACTTCTTGTGCCCCTTTTGCTGCACGGTTGAAGTTACTAACATAGAATGGCTCAATAGCATAGCACATGTGTAGATATTAATATACATGGTGTGGTATGGTAACTGTATCAGAAGAAAACTGCTATATAGCATGAAATTTTTAAAACAAGAAGGTAGTGAATGCTGACACGGGGGGTGTCGGGCGGAAATCACGGTAAGTAGTGTGCGGGAATATAACTATTATAGGATGGAAATCGAAAGTCAGAGTTGCTTTGTGAGATTTGTTAAAAACTTTTCCGGGCCATATTAGTGTTCTTAAGGGTGGATAGCGTACGATGGCGGAGTGCCAAAAAACCTACTATATTTGACAAATAGTGATGGCGGATAGCAGATTATCGGCCATGGCATAGAGCCCAAAACCTGCCATGAGATTCCGCCATGGTCGATATTTGATGACACTGGGCCTTATAAGATTTCCCGTATTAGAAGGCCACTGCTTCTTAGTTTCAATATATTTAGTAGACATTTTAAGTAGCATAGTTTCTTTCCGGGATAAATTCTAGTGACTGTACTGTTACTGTGTTAAAGAATGTATTGGAAGCTATACAATGATGTATTAAGTGTTTCCCCAATAAGGTATGGTTCCTGGAGGATTTGACTTAAGATATAAAAATGTTTTCTTCTGTTATAGTGTTTGAGGTCACATCACAATTATTCATTTTTCAATCTCTGTAGATGCTTCAATATTTCTATGTCAAATTCAGTTTTATATGACATGAAGATGGCCTTGTTCTTGCTCTGTACTAGGGAAGTTCACGAGTATCAAGTAATAAAGTGGACAAGACCAAATTCATTCCCACAAGGACTGCTACTAATTACCAACTACTCTTACCCTCAATTATATATGGAAGAAATCAAAATTCTAAGCAAAAATTGAATTCTAGATAGTCAGAAAGAAAATGCATTGAGGAAGTAAGAATGCAACATTGAAGACCGTAGGGATCCGATTTCACTTAGTAGATCTACTCAATCAATTGATAGGGAGATTTAGAATGCTGACTTAGTGAAGATCTATTCAATCAATCGATAGGGAGATTCCCTGGGTCAACTAATACTCAATTCTCTGGTGTATCAGTCCTCTTTAATTACTAAAACCTAATTAATTCCTGAGCTTGAATTCTAAGAATAAAGTCATTAAATATTTAGACTCCCAAAATAAATCCCTTACAAACACTAATTACTATTATTAGAAAATTAATGAATATGGTATTTATCACATGGTTTAAGTCATGTATACATTTTCCAGTTTTCTACACAACTCTCAAAATAAATTTATGAATGGTCAATTCATAAAAGATTAAAGATAAGAACCTGTATAAACACTCCATGGTCAATAGGAATCCAAATACATCATCATTCAAAGTTCAAACCAAGCTACATCTTCACCCTAGCAGAAAATTTAATTCATCAATAATAACAGAACAAGAAAATAAGACTATAACTATCTAGCTGTCTTCTTCTATGCGTCTTCTCCCTGGAACTTTCTAGCTGTCTTCTTCTAATTGAGCTCAAGCTCCTTTCATGATGGGTGCTCGTCTAAGAGCTCTCTAACTATCTCAAAAGTCTCCTCTCATTTATAAATTAGGTCTTGAAATCAAATACTCATGTTTCGTGATTTAGAATATCCTTATAGAGTCTAGACCTTTAACTTTTTTTTTCTTTTTTGTTGTTGTAAAAATAGGGTTTTATTTGATTCTCTATGTGAACTCAAGACGTTGAGCTTGAGAAAATCTCCTCTTTTCGAAATCTCTCTCCATTATTTGTCCAAAGTATTCTAGAATAAACCCCAAAACTCAAATCAAACATAAACATGATAAGGGAGACTAATTTGTGCAAAATGTGAGAATGTCAACTGAGATGAAATAAAATAATGAAAATTCTAATAAATAGAACCCAAAGATCTGTGCAATTTTGCAGTGTGTCCTTTTTTGTTTCATGCAATCCAAGAACTAATTGATATTTTATTTGTCCACTTTATTTTAACGCATAATATGCTATTAAAAATATAAATAAATGCTTACTTTGAGATTATATACTTATGAATGCTCAAATTATCTAAAATTTCATATATATGATCACCGATAATATGACATGATTCACCAGCTGCATTGGTTAATTTTGCATTGTACAAAAAGTTCTCAAGGGTCTAATATACCAAGACCTATAGCTAGTGTCAACAGATTCTGACTCGCTATGTCACTGCAATATCTTTTGCTAGAAACTGTACTCTAATGATAGAAACTGAAATCTGCATTCTGCCATCACCTTTTTTGGGGTTTAACCTAGTTTCTAGAAATTAGGAACGCTTCAGTTTGAAGAGCTGTCCTAGTGCTGGACCATGTGGATTGTGGAATGCTGTTATGAGATCTTTGCCTTTGCCGCACTTCTTTTTGTTGAGATTATCTTTCACTCGTGCCCAATCAGTTTTTGCTGCTCACTCAAATGGTGTCTAACAGTTCACAAATACATGCAGTCCCACCTTCTGTAGAAATTCGACTTTTCTTATTAGAAAAGGGGACAAAAGAATTGAACTCTAAATCACTTGGCCATCAAAACTCTTATACAATGCAAATCCAATCACTTGACCTAACTATTTTAAGAGTTTAAGTTGTTAGGTGAGTAGGTGACAACACATTAATTAGTTTTTTTATATTTTATCTTTGATATTTACGTTCTTTTTTTTTTGCCTGCAAATAAAAAACATCTGCTCATCTATTACCCATCTCCTATTGTTGCTTGCTGCTAATTAAAGAAACTTGAATGTCTTAATATTATCTGTCTTTTATTTTTACCTATTGGTTCTTTCTTTAGGCTCTGACTCCATATGAGAAAAAGAAATATGTTTGGAAAATGCTTTACATATACATGCTTGGCTATGACGTGGATTTTGGTCACATGGAAGCTGTTTCTCTTATATCTGCCCCAAAGTATCCAGAAAAGCAGGTAAAATTTTACTTTTATGCGTTGCTTTATATGTATGCAAATTATTTTGTGTGTATATTTCTTGTGAATTGTCCTTTTAGTTCATTTACATGCTTACCTTGCAGAAAAAATATATGGACTGAACAGAAGGAGTTCTAATTTTGCCTTGAATGACTGCAGGTTGGGTACATTGTAACATCAAGTTTACTTAATGAAAATCATGACTTCCTCAGGTTGGCTATAAATACTGTGCGCAATGATATTATTGGTCGCAATGAAACCTTCCAATGCCTAGCCTTGACTATGGTACGGTAATGGAAAAAAACTGCCAACTTTCTTAGGCTTGCTCATTATATTAGTCATTTAACAATTATCTATATAACCGTGTTCGTCATAATCTCTTAATGTACTTAGTGGAAAACGTTTTGCTATTTGTGGACAACTTCCTCATTTTTTTATATTGTACCATCCCTTGCTGATGTGTGCGCCATGTAGAAGCTTTTACATAGTAATATGTACTTATTAATATATAAATTACAAACTAACAAATATCCACCCTGGATGATTCTTTAATGTTTTTTGTTTTCCATTATGGTTCCAATATATGTGAGTTAAAGATCTCATTATTTTTCAAGATTTTGCAATCAATACATCTAGTAAACTATGGAAGTTGATAAGACTCGTTACTCCATTGCTTTCCTTGGACAATGAATCTTTGCTGCTGAAAGATTGTTTGAAAACCACATGCAAATGCCTGATTCAATCAGATTAAATATAGACATTTTAAATTATTTACAGTAAACTTCCCCTCCTTTCTTTTGCCTATTTGATTCTCATTTGCACTCGAAGTAGTTAAAGATTAGATACTCGTGGTAGTTAAAGATTAGATACTTGGGGGTTGTAAAGCTTGTAATATATTTTGGCGAGAGGCGCTACAGACTTCTCTAAAGAAAAGTGTTAATAGAAAAATCAGAAAATAGTAAAATGCTTTGATTCTTTCACAATTTACCTTAAGTCCCCAATCCCCATGTAAACTGATTGAGCCACACAAAAGTAAAATATTAAAATCATAAAATGTTCTGCAAAATCTTAAACTGCTTGCGGTTAAAAGTCTTAAAGATCAATAATACAATGCTAAGAGTAGTGATTTTAGCATCACAATCAGCAGGTTTGATGGGTGTGATTTTAGATTTCTTTTACAGTTATCAAAGGCTAGTAGCGAAGTGGCTTAGCTAAACCTGAAATGGTTTCCTATGCCACCAGAGTTGTGTGCCTTAATCAGCAAGAGCCACTAACCCTTTTGTTCCCTTGCTTCAGCCAGCAAGAGGGGAATTTTCTCTTGCAATATATTTTCGTAGTCTATCTTCTAGCCTTGCTTTACATCCAGCTAGTTGTGGGATCGAATCCCCCTTATAGCCGACCTCACTTAGTGGGATAAGGCTTTTGTTGTTGATGTTATTGTTGCTATATAAACTGGAATATTCATTTTAGTATCTTCTGTAAATCGGATTCATTTACTTTTCTTTTTGTTGATACTTTATTATATGTACTGTACATTTATAACTCTTATCAGCTTTTCAACTTTTGAGTCACTGCCACCATATCATGTCTTCTATTTTGTAGGTTGGAAATATTGGTGGCAGAGAATTTGCTGAGTCCTTAGCACCTGATGTACAGAAGTTGCTGGTAAGAAAGTTTGCATTATTATTAAATAGGTGTGATTGGAAAATATTGATCTCAATTGCTTTTTGTGATGCAGTTATCTAGCAGCTGCAGACCACTTGTAAGAAAAAAAGCCGCGTTGTGTTTGCTTCGCTTGTACAGGAAAAATCCTGATGTTGTCAACGTAGATGGATGGTAAAAGTGAATGTAACTTTACTGGTAATATACTTTTTTCTTTATAGCTTTTCTTCAAATGTATCTTATTAGGACTTTTACCTTAACTTTAAGGGCGGATCGGATGGCACAACTTTTAGATGAACGAGATCTTGGTGTTTTGACGTCTTCTATGAGTCTCCTTGTTGCTTTAGTATCAAACCAACACGAGGGTTATTGGAGTTGTCTTCCTAAGTGTGTCAAAACTTTAGAGCGGCTTGCTAGGAACCAGGATATTCCCCAAGAATACACTTACTATGGTATCCCATCTCCCTGGCTTCAGGTTTGTAAATTTTTCTTATCATAAAAAAAAATTTGTGTTGGCTTTGGTTTTACGAAGATTTTCAAATGTTATTCTTACACCTTGCTTAAATTAAGAACTAAGAGTGTTGAGCTAAATGTTTTTATCTTATCCAGCAAGTTAACCTTCAATAATGCTCGATTTAGGTCAAAACGATGAGGGCTCTTCAGTATTTTCCTACCATTGAAGATCCAAACACCAGAAAATCATTGTTTGAGGTTTGTAATATCTCAATGATGACACATCCATAAATTAACAAATTGTTGTGAGCCTTGATTGATTATTTCAGGTCTTACAAAGGATACTGATGGGAACTGATGTTGTGAAAAATGTGAACAAGAATAATGCATCCCATGCTGTTCTTTTTGAAGCACTTGCTCTGGTATGTTCATTGTAAACAAATACAGTTTGGTCACTCTTTACAATCTTGTTATAGTTAACACTTTAAAAGCACTTTTATTGTAATGTTGGTTAAATTACCTAAAACCCTAGCAGGGGAGTCCCCAACTTTTTGCTTTGGTGTTCTAGCATGTTTTTTGTCTTCTTGGTTCTATTTCTATATGATATATTTAATCATGTTTAGTGATTCATACTCATGATTTATTTCAAAATATTTTCATTTGCATACTTAACGGCTTGAATAGATGTAGTTATGGACCTAGCCATAATTATTATCATGTGGCCAAAGCACTGTATGTGGGACTGGCCCTTGTACGGCTGTACCATTCTTCATGCATAAAAGCACACAATAGAGTCAATAACCTCAGGTCAAACCTTTAAGACTTTTATAAGAGGGATGAAATGTCATTACTCTGTATTTTCAATCCCCTTCTCTTCTCCTTTTCCATATTTTGCTGGTTCTTGTTTCTATCTCTGCATCTACTGGCATGCACAATGTGTATTTGGTGGGTTCTGTAACCTTTCCTTAGTTACTGGTGTTGTGCTATTGATATATGGATGATTCTTCATGATGTGTACCGTTAATTTGGTGGGCTATATGTTTTTCCCTTCCCTGAAATTTACATGAGATGTCTTAGTTATATGTTCTATTCTAATTGCTCTATTCAGGTGATGCATCTTGATGCTGAAAAAGAGATGATGTCTCAATGTGTGGCTCTTCTTGGAAAATTTATTGCTGTCCGTGAACCAAATATTCGTTATCTTGGCCTGGTAAGTTGGGGGGCACACTTGATTTATCCGTATTTCTGTTTTCCAGTTCTTTTCCTTCTTTTTCATTTTTCTGTTCAAGGGAGGAGAAAGGACTGCATCACCGATATTCTGTGGTAGATTTCATTGCGTTGTAGTTTAGAAGGCTTGGTCTCTGTTGTTGTCATAATGCAATTTCCAGTAACTTACATGCTATTTTGGTGCAGGAGAATATGACTAGAATGTTGATGGTTACAGATGTGCAAGATATCATTAAAAGACATCAAGCTCAGATTATTACTTCATTGAAGGATCCTGACATCAGGTTACATTTGTTAGCCTATATTTTGATTTCATTGATCCTGTATATTTTCATGGAATTATTTACATGCTGAAGCCAGCCTGCATAAATTCTATTGGCAACATATAATTATAAATGTATGTATAATCTTGTGATAATTATGAATGATAAGATGTCCATTTATGGAAGTTGTTAATTGATGCTTTTAATTTTTAATTAATTACCTAATATCATATGTCTGACTATATGAAAGGCTCCGTGATAATTAGTTGCTATCCAAACAAGGACTGTTAGTTAATGTTTCTACCTTCCTCTAGCTAAAGGGCCTGGTATGAAATGTCATGTTTAGCTTGACCAAACAATGCATTTGGCTATTTTCAATCTTTGACAAATTAATGAATGACTTTAAATGTTCTCTTAATGGTTGGTGTCGTTCCTCATACCATTGAACGACAGTTGGTGATTAACACATTTGTACACCTGTTTTCTTCTGAATTGCCATCGAGGATTTGCTGAACATGTTCAAACTAAATTGTCAAAATAATGAATGGCTTCCACATTTAATTTGTTAACTGCGGGATTCTTTTAGTTAGGTCTTACGTACACTAATAACTGATACCTCGTTGTATCTATCATTACTGATGAATATTTATGCAGAAATATTAATCGAGTAGCACATATGTGAATTATCTGAATTGGGTTTACATAATGTTGCTTCGCTCTCGGCACAAATGTGGATTTTTTTTGAAGTAATTTTGTTTTTATTAAATTCTCTTGTGTTGTTAATAGGCTTCTAATATTTAATTTATAAGAGAAAGTTGCCAAACTAGTTTCTACTTGATAATTTTAGAAGTGCTTGAAGATGCAAATATGATACACAGCTACTCCCTCCGTTCCGAAATATATGTTGTTTAAGGTTATGCATAGGAATTAAGAACTCATCATGTGATAAATATTTTGACTGAAATACCCCTATTTAAAGTTGAGTTATATTAAGGAGAGAGAAAGATGATTATTGGTTAAGTAAATAGTGAGAGTTGTGATAGGTGAAACTTGAAGGTGGTGGGTGAGAGATATAATATTAAATGAGGGTATAGAACGAAGGAAGTGAGATAAGTAGTCTTGGATTTCTAAAACAACATATATTTTAGAACATGGGTGAAAAGTTAAAACAACATTTTTGGAATGGAGGGAGTAATTCCTTTGTTCTCAATGTCCATTTTTATTAATCTAGTATTTCTAACTGCAATGATATATATGCAGTATTCGGAGGCGTGCTCTAGATTTGCTTTATGGCATGTGTGACGTTTCAAATGCAAAGGATATAGTTGAAGAACTACTGCAGGTATAGAGTTAGATCCAGACTAATTCATGCTATTCAGAGGTCTCCCTGACCCTTTCACTTCCCCAACCTCAGGACGAAATCCAAAAGAAAGAAAATGAACCACTGTTACATGTCAACCACAAAATGACTAGTTTGCAATTACAACTGTTTTGTAGTATCTCAGCACAGCAGAGTTTGCAATGCGCGAGGAGTTGTCACTTAAAGCAGCCATTCTAGCTGAGAAGTTTGCACCAGATCTTTCATGGTAATGCCATAAAGCCTACTTTAGCATTCAGGATTAGTTGTAGCCCTTTCTGTGTCATTGTCTACTGTGTGTAACTGCTGAACTGCTCACATAAAAGGTTAAAATATCCATATTATGTATAGATAGGCAAGACAGAAAAAGGAAATCATATGTGGTTCCTTACTCGTAAATCGTAAAACTAATAAATTGAGGACAAGGACTTCGAATACTTTAGATGGGTAATTACACAGAATTAACTCTTCCAAACCTTTAAAGTCTCCCCCAAAGGCTCAAGTTCACAACTACCATAGCATCCTTAATTGTTTGCTGTAACAAAATGCAAGAGCTTTTTAAGGACAATTTCTTGCTTTTCCTTTACTATTTGACAGGGCATTTCTTTTCTAATTCCTTATGGTGCTCTGCGAATGGTTGCTTTTAAGGGTGGTTTCATTATCATATATGTGATGGGTTTTTATATCCAAAATGAAAATTTTAGTATGAATGAAGAGATTTTTTAATTTAATTAATTTGGGTTTTGATGTGTTTTGGGCTTGTATTCTTTTGCCTTTTTTTTGGGAGGGGGGGGGGGGCATATTCAATTTATGCACCTGCCCCTCCTGTCAGAAAAATTCTTCTTGGAAAAGAGGGGCATTATAACCGTAAAATTCAAAATGACAGCTGATACGTGTAAATGTTGTAATCAGAATTTTCTATTGCAGAAATATATGATCAATTCAGAATTTAGTGGGGACATGAGAGGAATTAGTTTGCATCCTTTTATGAAGTTGCAAAATGAAAAATCATTAATTTCTGAACATTTTGTGTAACTGTGAAGGATTGCTGAATTTATGTGTAAAATTCAGTATTCGTAGAATAGACCTGTATTTAAGTACAAAAAGATTCCCAAGCCTTCATGAACAGAACTTTTGTTGATGTTACTGTGCCATCCTTTTTTTACAGGTATGTTGACGTGATTCTTCAACTAATTGACAAGGCTGGAGATTTTGTCAGTGATGACATCTGGTTTCGGGTGGTGCAGTTTGTTACAAACAATGAAGACCTACAGGTGAGTTTAAAGCTTGAAGTGACTATGCTTCTCTTCCTAGTTGGCGCATCATTGACAGGGCATGTTATGTCTTTGATTAGCCTTATGCTGCAGTAAAAGCTCGAGAATATCTTGACAAACCAGCCATACATGAGACAATGGTTAAGGTTTGTGTTTTCACTGCCATTCTGTAATTGTCTGAATATTATCAGTGTTGTATAGTATTTATCTGTTATTGTGCCTCTTGCTGATGGTTTCTAAACTGTAGAATATGTATGAAATATTTATTCATATTGGATTATAATGGTGAAATCTTTGGTAGAAGGGTCCACTTAAGTTGAACTTTCGTATTCTCGTATGAAGTGTGAAGAATGTCAATAAGTACTTCTCTCTGTTAATTCATAGATTTTCCTATATATTGATTTATTACTGTTACTAAATAATTTATTACTTGATCAAGTCACTAAATAATAAGAGGTCTGATTTTAGTCGTGTATTTGTTTAATACTTATTTCACATCTGAATACCCTTCAACAGGTCAGCGCATATATTCTTGGGGAGTTTGGACACCTTCTAGTGAGACGACCTGGATGCAGTCCCAAGGAAATATTTAACATTATACATGAGAAGCTTCCTACTGTATCGTAAGAGGAATCTCTCTCTCTCTCTCTCTCTCTCTCTCTCTCTCTCTCTCGTAGTTTGGATCTGTTTAGCTTAGATACCTTATAAGTCATGCTTCACTTTCAGGACTTCTTCTATTCCTATTCTTCTGTCAACATATGCTAAGATTCTGATGCACAGTCAACCACCAGACCCTGAATTACAGAATCAAATATGGACAATATTTAAAAAGTGAGATTTACCTCTGCAATGTTCAATTTTTTTATTATGGATTGTTTTGTGGTTTATATGGTGCCATTTCTTACTCATTTTCACATCTTTCTAGATATGAAAGCTCAATTGAAGTTGAAATACAGCAACGAGCTGTTGAATATTTTGCTTTGAGTAGAAAAGGTGCAGCCCTAATGGATATATTGGCTGAGATGCCTAAATTTCCTGAACGACAGGTATTTTTACAATATTGATTTCGAGGAAACTTGTTTGAAGTTTCTATAAATTATGGTCACTTGAGTAACCAATGTTATAACACGGATTAATACAATACTCTTCTTCAAATTCAGTCTTCATTGATTAAAAAGGCCGAGGATACTGAAGTTGATACTGCAGAACAAAGTGCCATAAAGTTGCGAGCTCAGCAGCAATCTCAAACATCAAATGCTTTGGTTGTAACAGACCAAAGTCATGCTAATGGAGCTCCACCAGTTAGTCAACTTGGTCTAGTAAAAATGCCCAGCATGAGCAGTAATGTGGTTAGTTTTGTCCTCCACTTTTATTTTTTATTATGTCAGTTTGGTTAATGCTCCAATGCAAAACTTTGTCAAATCTACTTAACATGGAATGAATTGACGTTTTGGTTAACATTTTACTGTATTATTGATCAGTGTCATCCTTTTTTACCACAAGGTCGTTCCTCTTTGTGCTTCTTAATTTGATACTTACTTTATCTCTAAACAGGATGATATTTCAGTAGATCAAAGATTATCCCAGGAAAATGGGACTTTGAGTAATGTAGATTCTCAGTTTCCCTCAACAGATCTCCTTAGTGATCTCTTGGCTATTGAAGGCCCTCCCAGTGGCAGTCTACACCCTCAGCCAAGCTCAAGTTCAGGATTGGACGAAACTGCAGTTGAAGCCACAGCCATAGTGCCTGCGGGAGAGCAGGCCAATTCTGTGCAGGTACTGGTGTTGATTTAAGTGCCAAAGTAAATAGTGAATGCTACATCATAATTACATTTGAAGATTGTTTATATTAAACCGATGTTCTCCTTTACACAAATAGGATTGATGATGAACTACATTATTAAACTAAAACTGTCATTAGTCTTGAATGGATACAAATTTATGATAAATGACGTATCACATCACTCTTTGACTAGACTCCATTTCCATTAATCATTAGAAGAATACTGCTACAAAACAATTTGTGGGCATTGGGACACAACTTATTTTCTTTTTATGTGCAGCCAATTGGAAACATTGCTGAGAGATTTCATGCTTTGAGCCTGAAGGATAGTGGTGTTCTGTATGAAGATCCTTATATTCAGGTTATTTTTGTCATACTTTTTTCTAATTTAAGTTAAGATCACGCTTTGTTCTTATATTTTATTTATATACGTAAATATTTACAGATTGGCATTAAAGCTGAATGGAGAGCTCATCATGGGCATCTTGTTCTTTTCTTGGGGAACAAGAATACTTCTCCTCTTGTCTCAGTTCAAGCTTTAATATTGCCCCCCGCCCATTTGAAGATGGAACTCTCTCTAGTACCAGAAACTATACCTCCCCGGGCACAGGTGAGAATCTGTTGTTACTTGTCTGTTGCTTCAGATATTGTTAGATTTGTTTATATTTCCCCTCTTTTAATGGCATAGGTGCAATGTCCACTTGAAGTCATTAATCTCCACCCAAGCAGGGATGTCTCTGTTCTTGACTTCTCCTACAAGTTTGGTAACGAAATGGTACTTCAATTTAAACTCGTTTTACATTCCTAATATGAAAATGTTTATAGGGTTTAGTCCTCTAGGCTGAGAGAGGAGACGGACTACAAATTACTCATAATAAAAGGGTAAAATATGTTTGTATATCTACAATGAGTTGTATTATCATCATTGACCGTTTACATGATTCAAGTCCGTTTACATACAATAGATCTTACTAAGCTTCTACCGGAAGCTTAAGGTTAGTTGTAACTAACCTGACCATACTAAACAGAATTCTTAACTAAAGTAAAGCACTTAACCATTGTTAAGCTATTCCAAACGGACTTTGGTATACCTGTAACAGTAGTGGGACATAATTCACCAAAGGTGTGATATTCCTAAATTTCTAACTGTCAGAAAATTTGTTCTTTTAATTTTAGAACAGATCATAATTAAAGAAAAAGTAGTTTCTACTCATTGAAGAAATTGAAATATTAGAAACAAATCATAAAAGGAAGAGCTTAAGTTTCGATTTTAAGTTTGGTAAAAGAACAGATCTTATGTTAAGTTAAATGGAACATTTGTTGCTATTTTTGACATGCAACAATCGTAAACGTTGGATTAAGTTATTTTCATGTGTTGGTTTTCATAGATCAATGTCAAGCTTCGCGTGCCAGCTGTCCTAAATAAATTTCTCCAGCCTATAACAATATCAGCTGAAGAGTTTTTCCCTCAATGGAGATCCTTGCCTGGACCACCTTTGAAGCTTCAAGAAGTGGTATGTATTCTGCACTGTGTACATTGCGAAGTATGTATATTTTTACTAATTTGGTTTCATTTATCCTGAGTATTCAATTCACAGTGGTAGATATTTGTTTGTTTTGCTGGCTTGTTCTTTTGGTCGTGCAGTGATAGTTTCATCTTTTCTGTTGGTTTTGCAGGTTAGAGGTGTCAGACCACTTCCACTGCCCGAAATGGCAAATTTATTCAATAGTTATCATCTGACAGTGTGCCCAGGGCTTGTATGATATTTAAGACCCTCTTTTTTACTTTCTTATTTTTGTTTATTTTGCCTGAAATTCTTCAATAACTACTAATTTTTGTATAACTTGTTTCTGTTTTAGGACCCGAATCCAAATAATCTTGTTATCAGTACAACATTTTATTCAGAAAGTACAAGGGCAATGCTTTGTTTGGTAAGTATATATGTTAATATTGCACTGCAGTCCCCACAAACAGAATAGTCATGAATTCTTAAATAATCTGATTATTCTTATATAAAGAGAAGGGGAAATTGAGGCTGCATTTGTGGCCTTCTTTAAGGTCATGATAATCAAACTATGTTACATTGTCAATCATATTATTGGTTTTTCATAAAGAACCTCCGTGTGCAGATAAGAGAGGATAGGATATAAATATTTTTCCCCGTTGGAGAAGCATGTGGTTGCTTGTTGATTCTCCTTTTCATAACCTGGTTTTAATAGGTTTTCCAGCCAATCATTCTTAATTAACCTTCGATGATAACGTTAGTTGAAATTTCTTGAGGTAGTTGTTTTAACACTTTACGTAAATGAATGCACAGATAAGAATTGAAACAGATCCAGCGGACAGAACCCAGCTGCGAATGACAGTTGCATCAGGGGACCCAACACTAACGTTTGAGTATGTGATTTAATTTCTTGCTTACCCAGATGCCATCAATACATTCTAGAGCTTTAACAAATCATTCTAATATTGGTTTGCAGGATGAAAGAGTTCGTCAAGGAACAACTAGTCATAATCCCACCAACATCCCGTGTACCAGCAACACCAGCAGCTCCAACACCTCCAGTGGCTCAACAAGCTAGTGCTCCCGCTGCAGCATTGAATGATCCTGGGGCCTTACTTGCTGCTCTTCTATGACAATATAAAGGTGTGATCATTTGTCATTACACTCTTGTAACCTGATCTACACAGCCTAACCCACCTATATAACCCTCAAGCGCGGGGAGGATAAACTAAATCATGATGCAAGGGCTGGCGGAGTTAAGGGTGAGTGAGCTTATTTGCCAGCAGAGTGTTCGAGCAGGGGTTTTCTGGGTTGGTGGGCATTTTTGAGATTCTTTCAGCACAAAGGGATTGTACTTTTAAGCGATATTTTATATCATTTGGGTGAGGGTTCAGTTTTCTCATATTTTTCCCCTTCTCAGTTTCACTGGATTGTTTGCGGTGCATCTGATAGCTTGTAAGATATTGCCAACCAATTGTAACAGTTTGAAATTCTTATTCTAAAATTATAGTTGGAATAATAGCTTGTGGAGTATATGATTTTTTATTTATCCAAATGCTTTTGGGGCTCTATGTCAAGTTTTTGCGTATGACAATTTTATAGTATGACTATTGAAGGGGTGGCTACTTGAACATATAAAATGAGACTGATGTTCAGTATGCCATAGTTAATTTATGCATAGAGGGATGCGAGAAATACATGCCAAAGCGTTTGCGCAACGATAAATAATTAGGTGGACCAGTTCTGAGGCTGGTGCGGACCTTATAAATAATTATCAAGTGAATAACATTTTTGGTCTCATATTACAGTACAAAGTGCATTATAATCTCACGGTGCCTAATGTTAACCTATATCCGTTTGTACTTATAGAATGGAGTGACGTGACGCGTTTATAATTTTATACCACCTTAGCACACGAAATCACAAAAAACGGAGTGATGAAACATGTTTTACCCTTTTATTATTAGTATGTAATCTCTTTCACATTTACGCTTAAATGATGGACCAGGACGAGACAAAATGCAAAGTCTAAAGTAATGGCTTCTTGGTATGTGGATGAGGCTTTGAAGGACAGGATTGTATCGTTACTTCCATTTCTTTTATGGATAATATTGGCAAATGCTTGGGCTTCTCAATTCACCACGACCAAGCTAGAAATAGGAATTTCACTTTCATTGTTGATCATGTGGCCTCAAGGTTAGCTTCCTGAAAAACGAATTTGCTGAATAAACTAGTAAGTGTCACCTTGGATAAGTTGGTTCTTTCGGCTATTCCTATTTATGTCATGCAAACTGAAATGACTCCCTCATTCTATTTGCGACCATATTGATTCTACTACGTATCGTTTTATTTGATGTAGTTCATTTAGTTCTGGCATTCCTTTGGAAGCTTGGGACAAGTTGATGTGTCCTAGAAGTCGGTGTTGAAGGCTAAGGCCGTGTTGCATGATGGTTTTGTTTTTCAGTTTGGCTACGGTGATACATCCATCTGGTACTCAAATTGGTCCCGTCTAGAGCCATTGTGTGAGCAAGTTTGTTAGTGTAAGATGAGTATCCTCCTTTAAATTGGGAATTTCTGCATCAGGGTGAAGTTTATACATATAACATTACAAATTAGTAATTATTTTATTGAACACAATAAAAGTGCATAAATTAAGCAAAGACATTTATAGAATAAATAATTTGATTAAATATCCGACACAATTACATTAATTGCAATTATTTTTTAGGCAACACATAAAATAAAACAGAAAGAACCCAAAATTAGGCAAGAACACTACACCCTAGTAATCCGCCATAAAAAAGGGACAAGGCCAAGAGGAGGAGTGGAAAACAAAATCAAAGGCGTCGAAGATGCATCACCCATCTTGACCATGAAATCATGCAAATAAAATCAAAAAACAAATAAATTTTATTTCTCAAGCAAATAAAATCATGCGAGCGGAGAATAGTTAAATAAAAATTATGTGTAAAGGAGAAGATATCTAGTTCTTTTAGTGATAAAAAGTTGAGCATCTAAAATTAATAAAAATACATTAAAACGTTAGATAATAAGTGTAATAAAAATGAATTCATTTTTTAAAATAGGAAAATAGTAAAAATAAAATCATTAACAAAAAAAAAACATTGGGTAGGTTCAATCAAAATACTAAATTTGTCTTCTGAATTGAATTGAGTTACTTTAGAGGGTAAAATAAGTCATCATACCATTAATAATAATTAATTAATTTGAAAAGTTAATAAAAACAACATGTTTATATGTGTTTTACTTTATTACCAGATAAGGTAATTAAGGTATGGCGGGAAGTCAAGGCATATGGCCGCGTGCGCCTCACGTGGTCTCCGCGCCATCTAAACTCACTTGGTCCCCGCCTCTTTCGTAATTTACGAATTCTTTTTTGAGTTTTCTTCTTCCTCTTTGTTCATCCGATTCTTTTAAACGTCAAAACCCTTCCCATTTGGCGCGAAATCAGGAGGTTAGGGTTAGGGTTCCGATGGGGAGCAAGGTCTCCGACCACCACCTATCCACCGTCCGATCCATCGTCGGTTCAGAATTCACCGACATGGACATCATCAGAGCCCTACACATGGCCAAAAACGACGTCACCGCTGCCATCAACATCATCTTCGACACCCCCAAATCCAAACCCACCCGCATCAGCACCAACCCGCAGCGAGTTTCTCCTCCTAAATCGACCCCTGACGCTGTACCCGCCGCCATCGCCGACCACAACGACAGCAACGGAGGAGTCAACAGTAGCTCCCCTGTTGGGTCTGACGATTGGTGGTTCGCGGGTTGCGGCGAAGCGGCAGGGTTGTCCACTTGTAAAGGGAGAACTGTTAAATCAGGCGAGGCAGTGTCTTTCAGGTTTCCTGCAAAGAAGCCCCCTGCTTCGCCCGCTACGGCTAAAGGGTTCGGACGTGCAGCAACTTGTACGGAGATAGTTCGATTTTCAACTGAGCAAGCTGGAGAGGTAACTGCTCTTCTGTAATTCAATCTGGAGATGTATCAATGAGTTAGTTAGAACTGAGATAAAAGTAGAAATTATAGGCGAAAGATTAAAGTGAGAGAGAGAGAGAGAAGTAAAGATTGTTTGAACGAGTTACCTTTCATGCCAATCAATATTTTCCTTCGATTTGCGTTTAAATTTATGGAGGTTTTGACAGATTGGTAGAATACCAAACGAATGGGCTCGGTGTCTCTTGCCTCTTGTGCGGGATAATAAGGTTAAGGTTGAGGGGCAATGTAAATTTGCGCCTGATGTTTTGGGCATCATGGACACCATTGCTTTGTCAGTCAGGTATGCCGTATGCTCAATTAGCTACATGGCTTTCTTCACCTTTATCAGAAGTTTACACTAGTTTCACCTTTATCATAAGCTACATGGGTTATCTTTAATGTTTATGATGGTAAATAAATAAATTCGGCTGATTTGTTTTTTATTTATTTTTGTGTCTATTTCAGTGTCTTCATCAATAGGTCAATGTTTGTTAAGCGTCACCAGGTTTCTCTCAAGGATGCTACCAATTCCACGGATGAATCAGTGTTTCATCCTCTTCCAACGCTGTTCCGTTTGCTTGGCCTTAGCCCTTTTAAGAAGGTGGTTGCCGGTGCTGTGCCAACTGTTTTTATTTGTGTTTTATTTTTGCTCAGGTTCTTCTATATAAGTATTATATTCAGTTGAAATTGTTTTTTACTTTCTGCCTGTGGAGTTGGCTTCTATTGTTAGAAAATGAAACTCACCAGTAAGTCTGAAGAAAGTTGTACTGGAATATTGACTTGCAGCATAACTTGATTTTTAGGCAGAGTTAACTCCTGGTGACTTCTGTTCCAACAAGCGTCCTTTCAGCCAAAAGGTAAAAGGCTGGCTATAATTTTTGTGTGACTATGTCTGCAACCATTTTAAAATTGTACTTCTGTAACAGTAGATATAGTCTCTTGACTCTCTTCAGGTCACACTACCACATGCCAAGTCTGAGCGTCCTTCTCAAAATGGTGATGAGAATGAAAATGATTGCATTTCTGAAATTGATCTTGAAAACATTGTTGGTGTCGGATCAGGCTCAGAGTTAGAGGTGTGGCATTCTAAGAGTAACATGCTGTGTTTTACTTTATGCTTATAAATGATGCAATGACAATAACCATTAACCAAAAAGTTTTTTCAGGAAATGGATCCCCCTGGAAATCTTTTATGTGAACTGCGGCCCTATCAAAAGCAAGCTCTTTATTGGATGATCCAGATGGAGAAGGGACGATCTGTAGATGAGACGGAAACAACTCTTCATCCATGTTGGGATGCATATCGCCTGGCTGACAAGTATGCCTTTGGTTATTTGACACAGACACATGCTCATATATATAAAAACCAATGAGTGACTGATGAAGGTGTGCTTTTGGTTTTTAGGAGGGAGCTTGTTATTTATTTGAATGCGTTTTCTGGTGAAGCTACAATAGAATTTCCTAGCACCCTTGAAATGGCCAAAGGAGGAGTATGTTTCTTAAGGAGTTAACTCTTGAAAATCTTGTTACTTTCAGATATTCTTCAGTGTTTGTAATTTATTATTTCATTTTGAATTTGAAGATTTTGGCAGATGCTATGGGGCTTGGAAAGACCATCATGACCATATCCCTTCTTGTTGCCCAGTCAGGAAGGGGTGGATCATTAGGTAATCAACTGATGACTCAGTCCTTCATTGAAGGTGGTGAAGTTAGTGATACAGTGGACAATTTTTCAAACATACCGAAGAAAGCAACCAAATTTACTGGTTTTGGTAAAATGATAAAGCAAAAGAATGCTCTAACAAGTGGATGCAACTTGATAATATGTCCCATGACTCTTCTCGGGCAATGGAAGGTATTTGCTCTGTTAATTTTTGCATATGTTGAATCTCTGGTGACTGCATTTCTTTACTTGAAAGTTTAACATGGTATGCAGCTATGGGATGTATAGAGTAACTCAAATGCTTTCTTTCCAGTTCTGAACATTTGACAATTTCTCCAGGTAGAGATTGAAACTCATGTCAATCCTGGGTCTCTTTCTCTATATGTTCATTATGGACAAAGTAGGCCAAGAGATGCAAAAAGTCTGGCCCAAAGTGATGTTGTAATTACTACATATGGTGTTTTGGCTTCTGAATTTTCCAATGAGGTAGTTGCAAACGTGTTTACTCTTATTTATACTTCACATCATATTTGCTCCATTACTTACAACTTATAAATTGATGTATCCTTATATTCATCTTCTATACAGAATGCAGAGAATAATGGTGGTCTCTTCTCAATTCGGTGGTTTAGAGTGGTCCTTGATGAGGCACATACTATAAAATCTTCTAAAAGCCAAGTTTCTATGGCAGCTGCTGCTCTAATTGCTGACAAACGTTGGTGTCTTACCGGCACTCCTATCCAGGTGAAATATTATATTACGAGTTTTATTCTCATCTCAAGGTTGACAAACTTTTTTGGTATTCATGGGTTATGGATTAATTGACTAATTGATTTGCCGGGAATAAGAGATTTCACCCAAGTACCAATTTTTTTAGAAGACCACTATGTGATGTATTAACTCGATATACCAGGAATCTTTGATTAGCTCTAAGGTTATATTGTATGATCAAACTTATGAATCTTTTTTAAGTTTGTTAGTATATATAGTTAGTCTTGACTATATTTATGTTATGACAGCTGTTTGTAATCTGTTAGAGGTAGTTATAGTTTGTTAGGATCCAATTGCATGGTATGGGACTTGAGTCCCACATTGGAAGTATGAGATTCTAGTGTGGGGTTTATATGACCTTGGGCTCTCCAATTACAATGGCTAGATTTTAGTGTGGTATGGTTCTCCTACGGTTGTTATCAATCAGTATCAAAGCCTTCTACCATGTCTCTTGATTGAGACGAGCAGTCAAGTGGTGACATTGACATTGAAGTGTTCTCTCGGGACTAGTCAAAGGCTAGTGCACAGCTAGCCCGCGTGGGCGCTGGGGCTGCAGAGCATGGTGGAATGTTAGGGTCCAATTTCAAGGTATGGGATTTGAGTCGCACATTAGAAGTATGAGATTCTAATGTGGGGTTTATAAGGCCTTGGACTCTCCAACTACAATGGCTTAGCTTTTGCGGTATGGTTCTCTCAAGGTTCTTATCAATTGGTATCAGAGTCTTCCACCATGTCTCAGCCGCAAACGAGCGACGCAGGTGGTGACATCGACATTGCATTATTCGCCTGGTACTAATCAAAAGAATAGTGCACAGCCAGCCTGCGTCGGCGTCGGGGTTGCAGAGTGTGGCAGGTTATTAGGATCCAATTGCAAGGTATAAGACTTTTGAGTCTCACATTGGAAGTATAGCACTCTAGTGTGGGGTTTATAAGGTCTTGAGCTCTCCAACTATAACGACGAGCTTTTGAGGTATGGCTCTCCTAAGGTTCTTATCATAGTTAGTTTCTAACAGATAGTTACTTAGTAGACAGTTAGTAACTTCTCAGGTTAGCTAGTTCATGTAGCTCATGTATGAAAGAGCTATCTTCTGTAAACTCTCATTAGAGTATACAATATAAAGAATTCATTTCAGCTTCTATTCAATGTTTTTTATGGCGGAGAGCCAAAAACCCGTTATATTTGACAAATAATGATGGCGAATGGCGGATTATGGCAGGATATCGGCCATGGCGGAGAGCCAAAAACCCGCCATGGCAGACATTTGATAACACTGCTTCTATTACAAACGTTCTCTCGTCTACTCTTTGCGTCATCTTAACAAACTTTGGCAGTGTCTTATGGTTGCCATCTTCATATAACTATAATCTGTTTATGATATCTCAGTATAATAACTTAAAGAGGCTCCCGTCTTGCATTCAGGCTCAGTTTCATTTTCATTTATTATTCATGTTTTATCATAGTGTTGCAAGATGGACATTGTGTTTAAACATCATAACCTTTGGTTTGTCATGCACTTGTAGTCTTGTACCTTGCTATGCTGTCAAACCCTTTGGTTAAGTTTTTTGTTCTTTCAATTTCTAAAGCGATATTAGCTTAAAAATTTCATTTTTGTAAAGTTGAAAATATCTGCTTCAGGATTTTTAGTGACTTCCTAATGCGTATTTCTTCATATTTTTCCTTGCAATCCGGTTCATGTATTTCTATTGATTATTATTTTGCTTACTTTCTTTTTGGTCACGAGTCTCATGACAGCAGATGTAGTGTTAATTCTTCCTGATATTGAGCCCTTTTTTATCTACAGAACAACCTCGAGGATATTTACAGTCTTCTTCGGTTTCTGAGAATAGAGCCTTGGGGTCATTGGGCCTGGTAAATTACCTTTTTCTCAGTATTGGATAGGTTAACTCTAATTGAATCGTGTCCTATATTTCTACAGTTCTTCCCTATACCTCATTTGTTCCCTTTATTTCCCTTCCATAATCCATATTTTAAATTTCACTTTTGGATGGTGAACACCAGGATTTGATGTTTAATTATGCATATATGTTTTGATAAATGTTTTTTTAAACTGAGCTTTTAATTCCTTGTATCTAACAGCATTTAGAATATTCTAAATTCTAGGGAAATTATAGCTTTCAAATATTTCCTTCTGAGGGTTGAAACAAATATCAACAGGAACAAGATTTATGCATGAAATATAAGTTACTTGTACTCTGTTTATTACTTTGACTGTTTACTGTATAGCGGGTAACTGGGTATGTGGCTGGAATGCTGGACTGTGAAAATTTGTCTTTTATGATCCACAGGTGGAACAAACTTATACAGAAACCATTTGAGGGTGGTGATGAGAGAGGGTTGAAGTTAGTTCAGTCCATTTTGAAGCCAATCATGTTGAGGAGAACCAAACATAGCACAGATCGAGAGGGAAAGTCAGTAAAACTGCTTAAGCATTTGTGCTATTTTAGCATCTAGTATATTCTATTAACTTATTATTTTTGCAGGCCTATCCTAGTTCTCCCTCCAGCTGATATGCAGACAATTTACTGTGAACCCACAGACGCTGAAAAGGACTTTTATGAGGCCCTATTTAAAAGATCTAAGGTATTGTTAACTTTCTAGTCTTATTTCTTTGGCACTGAAAAAAAGGTTCATTGATCCAACCTGTTGATGAAATTTATGCAGGTAAAGTTCGACCAGTTTGTTGAACAAGGGCGCGTTCTTCATAATTATGCTTCCATACTAGAGTTACTCTTACGTCTTCGGCAATGTTGTGATCATCCATTTCTTGTAATGAGGTATGTCTTACATTCATTCTTATACTGGAATGTTGTATCGAAAATCCACGTCTTGCACAAATTATTGTGGCTGTAAGCACCTGGCACAGTCAGTTGGTTGTTAAGGAATAGTTCACTAAAATATTTAATCTGTTTTTCAAGATTTCTAACCTGTGCTGATCATCATAATGCAATTCATAAGCTAATTTAAGGACATTTTTCGGTGAGGTTTGGTTAATTTCTTAATTTTCAGGAGATTCAGGAAGGTTTTCGATAAGAAACTTAGAATTTAAGTTAATCCTCAACTCAGTCCTCCGAAGGTCAGGGTGTGGCTACATTTGTTTTCTAAAATTTTGTCACTACATTAGTCCCTCAAAGATACACACAGTTGTTAGAGGTAGAGGGAGACCAATGAATACAACTATAGGCCAAACTATTAAGAGAGATTTAGAGGTAAATAATCTATCTACAAATTTAGTACATGACAAAGCATTATGTCATCGTTCAAATCATGTAGCTGACTTCACTTAGGGGGAAAGGGGTTGGTTTTTCTTGTAGTTAAATTGTCTAAAGTATTTGGCATACGTTTTTTGGATTATGGGTTTACTGCGAATATCTTGTCTAGCTTGAAGACAGAATATGACATAATTTTAGTATTCTGGTGTATTTGGTTGCATCAGAACAATAAACTATATAGGAATGAGTTTGTCATTGCATAGGACGGTTTTCTTCGCTTTGCTTGATGCTATTTTAACTTTTGATGTTTATTGGGAAGTTTGTTTGCAGCAATGTGATTGATCAGCACTCTTGTATTTATATTATCTTTGACCCTTGCATCATTAAGTTGTTTTCTCTTACTAAGCCTTGAACTTGTTTTCATGGTCACAATTGATTCATTTAGTCGGGGTGATACTCAAGAATTCACTGATCTAAACAAACTAGCTAGGCGCTTCCTTAAAGGAACCTCTAATGCTTCAGAAGGTGAAATGAAAAGTGCACTCTCACGGGCTTATGTTGAAGAAGTTGTGGAAGAGCTACGCAAAGGGGAGCAGGGAGAATGTCCAATATGTCTCGAATCATTTGAAGATTCAGTGTTAACGCCTTGTGCTCACCGCTTATGCCGGGAATGCCTCTTGGCAAGTTGGCGAAATTCTACTTCCGGTTTATGTCCTGTTTGTAGGTATTGTCCAGTTAACCTGGAATATGGATGTTTTCTTATTCAATTTTGACCATAGGAAACTTGAGACTTATATTTATTGCCGTAATTTCAATTTTCTAATGAATCTTGGTTATAATGAAACTCCTAACGATATTGTTTCTTTTACAGGAAAATAATCAGCAAGCAGGATCTCATCACTGCCCCTACTGAGAGTCGGTTTCAGATTGACATTGAGAAGAACTGGGTAGAGTCATGCAAGGTAACTGTCCTTTTGAATGAACTTAAAAATCTTTGCTCATCAGGCTCCAAGAGCATTGTTTTCAGCCAGTGGACCGCTTTTCTTGATCTCTTGCAGATTCCCTTTACTCGGTAAGATTTGTTGCTGGTTGAACCTTATTTTAGGAAAAATGTTCTTTTGGTTGTTGGAGAGAATCTGAATGAATGTGAATTCTTTGAAAACTGTTCCAATAATTTAGACATGCCTTTTCTTTACATTGTGTTGTAAATTGTAATCATTCTTGCATTTGATGATTGCTGTGATCTCGTTACATACGTTTTCTGTTCCTTTCTACATCATGTTTAAGCCATTAATGCCATTATGAGTTATGTTTTTTAAAAACTTTGTAAGGGTGAAAGCATTTGTTCATGGTACATGGGTCCAATCATTGTCGGACATATTTTAATTTTTATGCTGTATATTAAATGTATTATTTATTTAAATATTTTTTGTTGGATAATTACAAATGTTTTAATTAAAGTAATTTTTTTATCATATCTATTCTTACATGTTACAATAGTGATATACATATGTATAACAAGTGCTGCTTGTGGCGCTATGGGCAAAAACTCCAGATGCATGCAAATGGCCCAAGTTTGAACGTGAGAAACCTAAAATTCAGTTTTTTGTGAGAACCAGCCATATGTTCAGCCCTACCAGTTATGTCCTTTTCCAACCATATGCTGGTTCACATGTTTGACAAAACTACCCATGGATTTGGTTTATATTTAAGCCAGTCGTTCTAGCCGGTTTTCTGGTTTTTAGGACTATTGTTATGTGTGCTGTTACCTTTTTGTTGTTTTGGTACATTTTAGTTTTGATTGATGAACAATGATACAAATGAGGTTTGTCATCTTTTTCATTTATATATGTCCAGGAATAGCATTTCATATGTTCGTCTTGATGGGACTTTGAATCAGCAGCAGCGGGAAAAAGTTATCAAAAAATTCTCAGAAGACAGTGACACCATGGTCTTGACATATTTCCTCTTGCATTTGTCTGTTATCTAGACAGAGTAGTGAACTGGTTCGATGTACTGACTATTTATAACCATCTGTACTTATTTCTTGCACCAGGTGTTATTGATGTCACTAAAAGCGGGAGGAGTGGGTATAAACCTAACAGCTGCTTCCAATGCTTTTGTCATGGTAAGCACAGATCAGTTTATGTGGCTCAAACTGTTGTATTTGTCTAGCTTCAGATGTAGCGCCAGAATTCAGATAGGATAAACAAATTATAAAGATTCATTCAAGATCTTCTTACAAGTGTTCCTTGCGATAGGAGTCATAGAACCCTTGCTTCACAAATCGAGAAAGAAACAAAATCTTAACATGGCTCTTTTATTAATTTGAAGTTGGGAGATAAATTAATGAAGCAATGCAGATATATAGTTCGGATGGGGATCAACTAATAATGTAAGAAGAATCTTCTTTCCTTTGGTTGCAAAATATATTATGTAGAAATCTGAAGATATTCCCATAAAGTACAAAGTGATTCCAGATTCCTATTAATATTGAGTATGATCTACATGATGCAAGATTTTAATTAAATTAGTCCCTCCATTTCAAAATAACTGTCTAGAAATAGAAGAAACATGTATATTAAGAAGTGCAATTAATATTGATAATTTTTTAAAATATATTATTTATTTTCCTATTTTAACCTTTAAAGTGTGTATTATTTCTTATTTATTGTCCTGGGGCAATATATGGAAAAATGTCAATTAATTTTAAGTGGACAGTTATTATGAAACAAATTTTTCTCTTTTGGACAGTTATTTTGAAACGGAGGGAGTAATTCTGAATACTCATCATCCCTACAAAATAATTATTACCAGAATCGGATGTATATAAAAAATTAAAATAGTGACCAAAATCACAGGGTCCTAGTTTACCCGATACCTGTATGATCTCTCTATATTATTATAAAAGTCGGTATTACCCGATACCTGACAGTTTTGACTTATCTCTAGTTTTTTTTGCTTTACATGGTTTTGAATTTTAGAAACAAATAAATTACCTTGTATCAACTCAAGTCATCATTGTTATTATTACTGACTAATTCTTTTACTGGTTTCTTTAAACATTTACAGTTTTTTTGTATTCAACAGTAATTAGTTGTTTTAGTATATATTTGAAATTAAGAAATTCAATCTATACAATGTATTGGGAGCAATAAATCTTACATAGGACTAGGAGTAAATAATTGCATATATAAATGATTCAGAAAATTACACCCAAATATTTTTATGAAAAACCAATCTAGCATATATATATATACATGTTATACATTTGGAAAGCATTTGTTTTTTTTTTCCAGTAATTTTGGATTATAGACAATTTGTCAATATGAGCAGGACCCATGGTGGAATCCGGCTGTTGAGGAACAAGCTGTTATGCGTATTCATCGCATTGGACAAACAGAGAAGGTGGCCATCAAAAGGTTTATTGTGAAGGTATATTTCATATCTCGAATTCCATAAATCTTGCATATATCTCACATGGTTCTGTTATATTTTCAATTGGGGCTTGTTATTCCTTCACTTGTTCCCCTTCTTAATGTATTTTTTTATCAATAATCTTTTCCAATTGAAGTGGTAAAATTTTAATGAGGGTGATGCTTGCTTTATGTGTCTAACATATGAGAATATTAAGTTCAAGCAAGTTAATTTGGATAATTACGTCACTTGTTGGCATGTTTGTTTGGGGAGTATCACCAAATGATGTGACTGTTTACCTTGTATCAACTTGCTATTGACTTGTGGCATCCATTCTTATTTTTCACATTGTAGGGGACAGTTGAGGAGAGAATGGAAGCAGTAAAAGCACGTAAACAACGAATGATTTCCGGTGCCTTGACCGATCAAGAAGTTCGAACTGCACGGATTGAGGAGTTGAAGATGCTTTTTACTTAGACCGATGTACCAGTGCAGGCATTGTTTGCTGTTAGATGCATCATGCCTCTTTTGCCAATTTGCAATTTTGCATCCCATGGCTTTCCTTTGGTAAGTGCCCTTGATTCGAATATAGTTGTGAATCGTAATACAAAGGCGCTTCTTAGGTGGCACGTGAGCCAGGGAGCTCTCTCTTGGCTTACTAAAGACATAGGGAGATCAAGTTTTGTGGACAATCTTGATCAGCATCATGCTTGAAGCAGGCTGTTTGAAAGGGAAGGTGCAAATTAAGTGAAGATCTTTGATTTAGTTGGGGGTAAATTATGGTGCTGTTATGCCATGTTTGGAGCGGGGAAAACAGTGGAAAGGAGAGTAATAGAGGGGACATTGTTTTGATGTTTAAGGTAAAAAATAAGGGAACACCCTTTTTGTTTTGGGACTTGAAAATAGAGGAGGGTAGGTTTGTAATTCAATATGTATTTAGTTAAAAATGAACCATTCCGGCTGCCTTAATTCCAATTTGGAGAGGAACAGTTCTTGTACTGTTGAAGTAGCATAAGAGAAGTATTCCATCCTAATCTTCTTGTGTGGGTCATTTCTCCTCATCTGTTTCCTTTATATTCATCCAGCCAATACATTGTAATTAGGGTTCAATGATTACAAATAGAAGTGTGTACACAGCTTGAACGATCTAGTCGTGGAACTTTCAGAATCCACTGTACATTACATGCAATGTTCACTTGTAGCATTCACAATGTCATAATAAAATGCAATGGTTGATTTGTGGTTTTTGCTGTGGCTCATGTGTTTGGGCTTTCTTTTATGGTTTTTTAAATTGGGCTGGTAATAAGAAAATAAAATGATTTTTTAATCGATAAGGAAGATATTTTGCATCAGAAATGTAGAAGTGCAATTAGTATTTTACTTCTCAACAAAAACTTTCCATTTTTTTGTCAATAAAAACTCCTTATTTTGTCAATAAAAAACTAAGTTTTTGAATTCTTATCCTTGACCCTAACTTATTGTTTGGTTTGACGAGAATGGAAGGGATGCGAGAGGAGTTTTTTTTTAAACTTATATTAATAGGTTCAATTTTTTTGGAGATGAGCTGAGGGCGATGGAATAACCAAAATCACTGCTAACTCAATTTTGTCTCTCGTTCAAAAGTGAGCCCTTGTGTTTAGGTTCTAAAAATTATATTTTAAAAGTAAGGGAAATAAAAGTAAAGTTTTAAATTCTTTCCCTTCCTCTCAAGAACCAATTTGGAAACGAGTTACTTTTCTCCCTCCTCTTGACTAAACATGATAAGATTTAGAAGGCTCTAACTCTTCTAACATAATTCAATCTATAGAGTTAAGTAAGTCACCAAACATTATAAAATTTAAATATTCATTTTAGAGGAATCAAATCTGATTTAAAAACTTCATCTTTCCTCCATTTTCATACCCTCCAATAAAATCTGCCACCTCTCTCCTCTTTGGTACATACTGGTTTTTAACTTCTTGCCTTTTACCGGTGCACATGGTTTTCATTATTTTGCTTGAATTCAAATGATTAGTAGAAATAGGATTATATTATTCACTTTTTTATTTGATTTTGATCTCCAACTAGTGGTTTGTTCACATGGTATATATTTTATTTTCCTTAAGTAAATCTTGGATTCATGTTTTGTGTGGACGAAAAAATCTTTGTTAGAAGAGCTACCACCTCCCGAGTATAGATGTTTTTGGTTTGAATGAGATTGTCTCATATAGAGGTTACCGACATGTTTGGATAAAAAGAAAATTGTTACTTTTTACTTTTTTTAGTATAATTCTCATGCACCATTAGTGTTTTTCTAATGTGCCAAAAATTGCAATAAAAACGGTACAGGGGTTACTCTTACTCAAATACAAGACTAACCTATTAGGCAAAGAAGATGATATATATACAAATTGATGAAAGATAAAATGAAACCACCAAGTCTATACCTAAACCAAGATCAAATTACGTCTTAACTCTTCCAGGTTAGATGGAATACGCAAAATACCATTTTTAAAGATATTATCATCACGCCCACTAGATACTCCAAACAACAGGGAACCAAATGGTTGTGAAACCATTAATCCGAAACTGTTTTACATATGACATTTAATCATTTTAGGTCACATTAGTCTAAAGTCAGAACAATTATGTTACTTTTTATTTTTAATTAAATTTAAAGTTTACTACATGACATAACAAATAACTATTAATGTTGGTGTAAAATTCTTTTACCCAAACACACTGCAGTGGTTTCTTCCATGCCACTAGATTTAAGATGACATCGGTATCATTTTATAAGTTGACGGTCATTTTAAATTTTCTTATTTTAATGTTGATTATTTATTGTTTCTTTTACTCTATCTATACTTCAAATTGCAAGTCATAAATTTTTGTCTTTTAATGTTTTAGAGATTACATGGTAGAAGCCTCTACCACTCCATATATATTAAACTGTTTATTTTTATAGGGTAAAAACAACATCTTTTCTGAAGAAAAAAAAAACTATTTTCTTTTGCGCTGTAAAAAAACAACATTTTTGGGATGTTTGCTTTATTATTTTAAGATTTTTTATTTGGGTCTATAATATTTTAAGATTTGAGTACAAAATACCAGTATACTCTCAAACAAATATTATATTAAATCATTTCACCTATGTACCTGAAAAATAATTTTGTATCCCCCAATAACAATACAAATGATTTTAAAATTTATTTTCTAAATACCAGACCGAAGAACAAAACAAATTCTTCTTTGATGATGTACATTGTACAAAAAGTAAATTGTAAAATGCAATTAACAACCAGGGCATTTGGTCTAGTGGTATGATTCTCGCTTAGGGTGCGAGAGGTCCCGAGTTCAATTCTCGGAATGCCCCTTTTTCAGGTTTTTTTCGTATAAAACCAGCTTTTGCTGGGTCCTATCTTCCTCGTTCATGCAACGGTAAAAGAGGAGTGTTTGATTCTAATATTTCTGTGTAAGATGTAGTTAGAGCACATCTTTATCCCAAACATTAACAATTTTCATTTGATTCCAATCATCTAAGGGACATAAACCTTAGCATAATATATATCAAAAGAAAAACAAAACCTTAGCATAATCTGTCAGAACAAAAAAACAAAGTTTTTGGAAATTACCATCATGTTGCCACATCTCTTCACACATTGCAACACTTGCCTGACTTAGAACTTTTATGGCCATGGGAGACAACATAGCATCAATCTTAAAGCCTTACTTATAGTATTTTCCAATATGCACATTAATTGCACTGTGTAAAGTTTAAATGGACATAAAGTAAAGTTAGTTGTAGCACATGCCAGATGATTTCATATCCAAAAAACCATAAACACCTTGTTGAATTGTCCATTTTATCCAACAACAAAAAATTATAATACCGGTTTTTTACCAGTCCTAAAGACTCGTTACCGATAATTTATCAATCACGTTTTACATGAATTGAAACAGACTATTTTGTAATTGTTTGAGGCATGAAAGTGTTAAGGGGTAGTTCTTATCTCGCTTTGATTATTGAGGATTGTAGGATGTTAGCTTTTGATTCTTTTGAGCTTTTCTTTGTTCATTGTTTTGGTAATAATCTTGTTGACTATATGGCTAGGAACTCTAGCTCATTCACTAACTTCGTGTGATTTGAAGAGGTTCCCCAGGTATTCTCTCTTTAGTTCAACATGACGCATTTGCGTGTCAGCCAACATGGTGCATCTACGCCTTGAACTGGAGAGTTCGTCGAGACAAAAGCATCACATGACATATCTATGCCCTAAATTGGAGCGTCCTCCTTGAAAAAAGTATCACCTGACATATCTATGCCTTGAACTAGAGCGGCTGCCATGACAAAAGTATCATCTGACACATCTATGCCCTAAATTGGAGCGTCCTTCGCGCCCAAAGTATCGCTTGACACATCTACACCCTAAATTTATTTTTCAATGATATTACAATACAATAAATCTCTTTCAAGTTTCATCTTATTATTTCCCCAATCACGAGAGGTAGAGCACCCAAACAAATACATTAAAAAGAGGAGAAAGTGAGTTGAATTTGGTAAAAATGTTTTGGGTTTTAAATCCCAGAACATATATAAAAGAAGTATGGATGATGTCAAATTCAACTCTCGGAGAAAAACTACATACCTTTAACCAAGGACCACCGTTTTTTTATGATGGAAAAAAAAACCAAATTATATGATTAAGCGAAATGTTTCTCCATATACACCGCTCAAATATTGAACTTTAACTAGATACTTAAAGAAACCAACTAGTTACCAGTTGTGTAACAACTTGTTACACAACTTGTTGGTATTATAATAATAATAATAATAAAATGCAGTTAAAAGAAGCTTAATAATATCTTCACCAAAATATGACTATAAATAAACGACCCCCTTTCTCTCTATCCATTGCCCTCTCTGTTTAGTTCTGGTTCTCACTCCAACAAGGAACAAAGAGGTAAACTTTACAAGTGAAAGGGCATTTTCTACTTTGCATGTCAATTTGAAGAGAGATCTGAATAGTGAATACTAGTATATTAACAGCTATTATATTCCTTCCTAATCTGCAAGAACCACTTAAATTACAACCCAAACAAACCACATTTTCACCTATTTAACCCCTTATCCCACACAATCCTCTGCTTTCTCTGTTTTGCTTTCCTCTGTTTGCTCTGTTTTCCATTCCAGCCAAAATGGATGAAGGAAATTCCAAATTTTTCATACCAACATCAATTCAGGGCGTGAGTTACGACGTCGTTGCGCAGATTCAGTTGATTTGGGACGTGGTCAGAACGCCATTGATAGTCCCTCTTCTGAAGTTCAGTGTCTACATTTGCTTAGCAATGTCCCTGATGCTCTTCATCGAGAGGCTCTACATGGGCATCGTCATCATCCTCGTCAAGCTCTTCTGGAGAAAACCAGAACAGCGTTACAACTACGAAGCCATCCAAGACGACGACGTCGAACTGGGCACCTCGAGTTTCCCCACAGTTCTCGTCCAAATCCCAATGTTCAATGAGAGAGAGGTGAGTGCTCTGTTTTTTCTGGGTTCATGAAAAAGGAGCAAACTTTGAAATTTTTGGTTCGTAGGTTTACAAAGTTTCCATTGGAGCTGCTTGTGGGCTTTCATGGCCTTCTGATCGTCTTGTGATTCAAGTTCTCGATGATTCTACAGACCCTGCTGTTAAGGTATATATACACATAAGCAAACAACAACAAAAACAGAGTGTTTTGAATGTGTTATTGATAAATCATTGAATTGAGTTTGAGTTACTTTGTTTTATGTTGTGATTGTGAATGAACATTGAATTGGGTTTGATTGGCAGAAAATGGTGGAGGTTGAATGTGAGAGATGGGCGAGCAAAGGGATCAACATAAGGTACCAAACCAGAGAAAACAGAACGGGATACAAAGCGGGTGCGTTGAAAGAAGGTTTGAAACGAAGCTATGTAAAGAACTGCGAGTATGTGGCGATTTTTGATGCGGATTTCAGGCCAGACCCAGATTTTCTAAGGCGTGCGATTCCGTTCTTGCTGGGGAATCCTCAGATTGCGTTGGTTCAAGCTCGTTGGAGATTTGGTAAGTCTATTAGATTGCCACCTAAAATATAGTAGTACACCTTCATTTTTTTTTCCAATTAATTCGATAGATAAACATGACACTAATTTCAACAAGACTTAGAAATTATATTAAGCATTTAGAATTCTCTTCATAAATTCTATTGAAAAGATAATGATAAAGAGAGTGTTGCTAGCGTTCTCCTCTACTACCAAATTTAGCTTCATTATGGAATTTCCTTTATCACGAAAGGGTTAATTTTGTTAGGTCAACATTGTGTAATGTGTTGATGTGGAGTGGAGTGTAGTGTGGTTTGCCCTGGTCTTTTGCAGAAGGGAACAGGTCATAGGAAGGAAGGAGTAAATTAGCCTTGAATCACGGTTGGGACCACCTTGTTGTGCCACCTTTGTTTTGAAGAAGGTGTATTGTTTGCCTCGTGGCAACACTTACCTCTTCTAGCCTAATACTATTAGGATTCATTAATAAAAAACCTTGCATGACCACTTTTTATTTTGAAAGTTTAAGTAATATCCTTTGTCATACATTGTATGAATCATACTAAAAAACCATAACAGTGTTATCTGTAAAATAACAGAATTCATTTCCATTTTCATCTAATTTTTACTTATATTATCTTTCTATCTTTCTTCTATTTCTACTGCATCATTTATAATATCTCACTTTTTCCTCTCTTCTCTTCTTATATTTTACTTGTCTATAATAAAGTACTCTTATTTTTTTCATAACATATATTACATTTATCAATAAAAATTAACTTAAATATATTTTTAATTCCTAGAAAATATTTTATTTTTATTTTTCATCCTTAGAAATTTTTTTCCTTATTTTTAGTCCTCCGAAACTACATGTATCGTTTTTAGTCCATGCTAGTTGTATCTATGTGCGTGTGAGGGTGTTCTTATATCTAAATTGGATGGAAAAATAAAATATATAATTTTTTAAGAAAAAAAATTCCATTCACAAGAAAATAAACATTTTTTTGAAGCAACATTTTCCTTAATGAAAGCGACAGAAATGTGATGAGGAGCGATGACTGTTGTACGGTATGGAGGGGGTAGCTTTGTTATTTTGTGTGAAAGTGTTGAAATTTTACTAATTTGCTTTGGGATGGAAATTTGTAGAATGGAGACATTCTTCAATACCATATTTTCACTTGTTTGAAATTAACTTTCATTTTTCTTTTTGGTAAACGTAGGAAATTAAATTAACTTGATTAAGTTTAATATAAATTACTTTATATTTAATCTAACTTCTCATGTGTGTGATACTTTATCAAATGAGTGTCTATCAAAGTTGTAAAAAGTCACTGTTTGAACCTTTAGGTTGAGAATTCAAATCCTAGAAGCCCTACTTTCGGGTAGCGTTGACCTTCACCAGACTTTGGTAGAAAATACGAGAGCAATTTAGCACACCAAAAAATATATGTGATACTTTATATGTGTATCAAATTTCAGAAATGTTAAAACAGAACTCTCACTAAGTGAAAATTATTAGTTAAAAAAAAAAAATCAATCAAAATTTTAAAATCTTACTTCTCTCAAAATAATTATTCTTAAACTATTCCTTTCATTTTTTTTTCTTCTCAATTTGAACGACCTATAATCCTACATGAATAAAAGAAATTCTTTGAAATTTTATTTTTATATTCAGATTTTCCCTTAAATCTGAGTTACTTTTATTTTTTTATCCTATTTATTTAAATTGATTACATAGTATGGTATCTGCTTTGTGACAGTGAATGCAAATGAATGTTTGTTGACAAGGATGCAAGAGATGTCCCTGGATTACCATTTCACAGTAGAGCAAGAAGTTGGATCAGCCACTCATGCTTTCTTCGGTTTCAATGGTAATTCATGTTCCAAACAAATCTACAATGCTGGTTATTAAAACAATTGAATTGATGTTCCAACTATAAACTTAATGCAGGCACAGCAGGTGTTTGGAGAATTGCCGCAATCAACGAAGCAGGAGGGTGGAAAGACAGAACAACAGTGGAGGACATGGATCTTGCTGTTCGCGCCAGTCTTAGGGGCTGGAAATTTCTTTACCTTGGAGACCTCCAGGTATGCATCATATTCTATCAGCAAAGCAGATAGCATTATCTCATGTCACACAATGTCAAGTGAAACACATGACACTGCTGTCGTGCGAACTTTCTACATGAGAGAATCTTGATCCTTACATCCGTATATCTATCATTACAATTTGTCTTTTGTAATGGTGGGCATTTTTAATTTGCAAAGTTCCACTATGCATAGGCGAAAAGTGAGCTTCCAAGTACTCTGAGAGCCTTCCGCTTCCAGCAGCATAGATGGTCTTGTGGTCCTGCTAATCTATTCCGCAAAATGGTGATGGAGATAGTAAGGAACAAGGTTAGTCTTTTCAATGATATACTTCATATTGGAGGGGGAAATGGTAGCTGTTAAGGTTGGAAAAAACTGACTTTCCATGTTTAATTTGATCATTTTCTGCAGAAAGTGAAATTCTGGAAGAAAGTGTATGTCATATACAGCTTCTTCTTTGTTCGTAAAATCATAGCTCACATGGTTACTTTCTTCTTCTACTGTGTTGTGCTTCCCTTGACAATTTTGGTCCCTGAGGTTCAAGTTCCAATATGGGGAGCTGTTTATGTTCCTTCCATCATCACCATCCTCAATTCAGTAGGAACACCAAGGTCTTATTTGATCTCCCTTCATTTGCAATATTATGTCTTAGTTGTATAGCATGTTTAGATCTAACTTTTATTTCCTCATAATCAAGTCTGAAATTAATAGGCTACTTTCATAAGCTTCTCCTCAGAATTGATTCTAGCTTCAGAATCAATTGTAAATTCTAGTGTTTGGTTTCCCGTTAGGAAACCCCATAATTAATTTAGGTAGAGTAGATTCAATTCTGGATAAAATAATGATGTCAGGAAGTCATTTTGGAGAATTGAATTTAGACCCAAAATCAGTTCTGGTAGAAGCAAGAGAGAGAGTAGTTTTAGCGATGAGCTTAATCAATTGTGAAATTTTACAACTGAATTTCAAAACATTATCCAAGAAAAATCACTTTTTTCATACCTGCATCACTTACTTTCAACTTACTTTTACTATAACGAATTATACAATAATCCAATGTAACAAACGCTTGACCCAAGCACGTAGAAGCACATAGTCCCTTGAGTTTGTTCTAAGGTGCATTTGAAACTTTGACAGGTCCATTCACTTGTTGTTCTACTGGATCCTTTTCGAGAATGTGATGTCATTGCACCGTACCAAGGCAACCTTCATTGGTCTGCTAGAAGCTGGGAGAGTCAATGAGTGGGTTGTTACTGAAAAACTTGGAGACTCTGTCAATAACAAGAATAAAGCAGGAGATGTTGCCAAGAACAAGACCAATATCACTAAAGCAATGAGAAAACCTAGAATCAAATTTGGAGAAAGGTCAGTTTTCTTTTCACAGAAGTTAATTCCATCTTCATTTGGCCTTATAATTTCAATTTCACCATCTACTTATTAACAATATCTGTTTTCTCTATCTAATATTCCAAATTTCAGATGCAAAAGAAAAGAAAAAATAATTTATCTTGTTCTTTTGGGCTAATGTGGTTTTCTGGTTTTACTTGTTCAACATGAACAGACTTCATTTGTTGGAGCTTGGATTTGCTGGCTTTCTGTTCCTCTGTGGATGCTATGACTTCGTGCATGGGAAGAATAACTATTTTGTGTACCTTTTCCTTCAGACCATAAGCTTCTCTATTGTAGGATTAGGCTATGTTGGAACGATTGTCTAAAGCTTCTACAGCCAAACTCATACAATAGATATTTGGATACACGACGAAAAATCACAGTGAAAAGGCAAAATCATGGTAGATAGCTACAATAAAAGCTAAAGAAAGTTGCTTCTATCCTCCGTGATTTTGGTTCACCGTGGTTTTTCAATATGTATTCAAATATGCACCGAGTAGCTAAAGTTTCAAAATGCTGTGTCCATATGTTACTGTTTCTCTCAATAAAATGCATAAAGTGGACAGCTAATTATTTTCATGTTGGGAAAGAAAAGTTCTACCCATGATTTTCTATGACTTCAGGATCAAGAATATTCTGACAAATCACACCCAAAAGAATGCGGTTGAAATGCATCACACAGGCCTACGAACAAGAAAGAAGATCCACCAAAATGCTCTCAAATTCGAGTCAACAAGTAGATAATGTTGTTTTGATTGCATAGTCAATTAGTTTTGTGATATTTAACAGTTATTTATTTCTTAGTACCATTATTTTTTATCCATAGTCTAAGCCAAATAAGGATAAAAGATGAACATTTAGTCCATGTTGTTTGTTATTACTTTTAGGGAAGAATGAATTTTATTAATTGTGTAGGTAATCAATAGCCTCTTTGGTGGCAATATTACTACTGGAAAGTCTGAAGTAGTATTTTGAATAGCTTATTAGTGCTTAGGTAGTAAACTAGTAATATTAGCGTTTATCGAGTATTATGTTAAGTTTATGAAAAAATTAGTTTATAATTTACCTATAAATTGTTTTGAACTTACTTTTATAAGCTGTTCGGAGTAATTTATGAATAAACATTTGCAAAAGTTCAAATGTGCTCAAATCAATTCATTGTTAATTGTAATAGCACCAGGTCTTTTCCTCTTTTTTCTTTTACAAAGGAGGGCCCCAACAAACAAAGATACGCAAAAAGTAAAAACAAAAGGAGAGGAGGGCAATCCCCATCCATCAAATGATGACACTCTCCTATTAGAGAACGGAAGCTATGAGTGCCAGAAGTGAAACTATGTCCTATAAACGCCAAATATTCCACAAGAGCATTTGTCTCCCTAAGGACGTGCTGAAATCTCATACACCCATGCTCCCGGCTCTTCTTCACGTAGGGCCTTGATAACTGGCTAAGGATCAATATTAGCGGTGGTGGGCGTGATACAAGCGAGGTGGATCAGCCCCGTTTTTTCTCTACAGCTTTGTGGGCGATTTGGAGATTGCATAATTACTAGGACTTTAACTGAATTGAGTCTTACCTTACCAGATTATAGGGTTTCATTCGGTCTATGGGTTTAGAGCAGCAGGTGGCTACTGAGGTCGAGCTTCTTCTCCCTAATCTAGATGAGTCGCGCGATGTCTTTTAGTGCAGCAGATCGCGCGACTCAGCTGAGGGAGGGGAAGAGGGAAGTGGGAGAGAGGGGGAGGAGGAAGAGGGGAGTGGGGGGAGAGAGAAGGGTGGAGGAAAAGGTGATTTTTCAGTTAAGGGACCAAATTGAAGGTTGAAGGTTTAGATTAAAACACATTTGCCAATATAACCATTGAGCATGCAACCCAAATTGAATTTAAAAACAAATAAAAAATATGTGGGGTTCATTGTGTGTTACAACAAAAAGAAATTACTGTTGGGAAATCTCACATTGATTAGAGATGTGGTTAAACAAATGTTTATAAATGATAGAACAACCTTCAACTCTTGAACTAACTTTTATATTGAGTTATGTCTCACAAATTCTAATAATTACCATTGAAGTAAACACTAGAAAAGCTGCTTATGGGTAACTTAATTTTTCCATTACATTTTGGATCCACAAAACATTGCTAAGTAACACAAATAAACAACTCTCACTGTGAATGTCACACTAATAAACATAAGTTGGTATCATCACTTACATTTTATTTGGTTGAAGAAATAAATGAGATGAGTAGAAATAAATACGTAGATTTTAAGGGTTGTTTGATATGATAGAAAAAGAAGTATATAGAAATATTAATTATTTTTTGTTACATAAGGAAATAATTACAAAATGACATTTGAATCCTCTATTGTTAATATTATCTTTGTCGAAGGTAAGGATAGTAGGATATACATGTAAATAAGGAAATATGAATCAGTGCGAATAAATTAAAAACTGCTGGCTGTGGGGTTTGAACCCACGCGGACGTTGAGCCCAGAAGATCTTAAGTCTTCCCCCTTAGACCACTCGGGCAAACCAGCTAATTGAAATGCTTGGATCAAATAACGTATTTACTAATAACCAACCGTATACTTGCTCACTTTGGTAGAATAGATAGTAGAACCATCTAGAAAGAAGGCTTTGGCTTCAATTTCCCATTACAAATCCCTCCCCTAATTTCACAAACCCTAATTCCCCAATCGAGAGAAATTGATTCCGCTGTCTCTGTTGAATCGAATCAATCATATCTTGTTTGCTTTGTAACAATGGCGGAGCACTTGGCATCGATATTCGGGACAGAGAAGGACAGGGTGAATTGCCCGTTCTACTTCAAGATCGGAGCTTGCAGGCATGGTGATCGGTGCTCGCGGCTCCACACAAAGCCCAGCATCAGCCCCACCATTCTCCTCTCCAACATGTACCAGCGCCCCGACATGATCACCCCCGGCGTCGACGTTCACGGCCAACCCATCGACCCTCGCAAGATCCAGGACCACTTCGAGGAGTTCTATGAGGACCTCTTCGAAGAGCTCTCCAAGTATGGCGATATTGAGAGCCTCAATGTCTGCGATAACCTCGCCGACCACATGGTTCGAACTTTTCCCCCCGCTGTACAATTTTGCCACATTTGGATTTATTGAGATTCTTACTCTCATTTTGTTTTTCAGGTTGGTAATGTGTATGTACAGTTCAGAGAGGAAGAGCATGCGGGTAATGCTGTTAGAAACCTCACTGGAAGGTTTTATGCTGGTCAGTTACTCATCTTTGTGTTTATTGTGTTTGTTTTCTTCAGGGTGAACTGGTTCAATTACTGAATAATTGATGATTATCAAAATGCTAATTGTTAGTTTGTGTGTTAGCCAATGAAGTGTAGGGTTTCTGATTACCCAATTGTGTGGTATTGTTTGCTTTGTGGAGATTGAACATCAACTTCTCTTTCAACTGTTTTATAAATGATGATAACCAAATGCTAATTGTGTCTGTTTGTGTGTATGTTTGTTAACCAACGATTATTTTATAGATATAGATGGGTATAGGGTTGATGATTACCCAATTTTGTGTCTTTGTCTTTTGAGTTTTCATTCTTTGTTAAGTTTGAACATCCGCTCAGCTGTTACTGTTGTTTCCCATGCTTGCAGGTCGTCCAATTATTGTTGACTTCTCTCCTGTGACGGACTTTCGCGAGGCCACTTGCAGGCAGTATGAGGAGAATACTTGCAACCGTGGTGGTTATTGCAACTTCATGCACTTGAAAAGAATTAGCAGGTAATATTTAACTTTGGTCATTCAGCTTTTTTCTTAATTTCTGTTTTTTTCTTGGTAGGGGGTGTTGAATTAAAGGCTTATATTTGTTAAACATGTGCAATGTCCAGGGAATTGAGGCGCCAGTTGTTTGGGAAGTCTCATGGAAGGCACAGTAGGAGCAGGAGCAGGAGTCCTTACAGGCATCGGAGCCATGAGGAGCGGTCTCATCGTAGTCATAGCAGTAAGTATGATGACAGAGACTATTATCGTGAGAGTCGTAGCAGGAGACGCAAGAGCACAAGTCCTGAACGTAGGAGGGGACGAAGTCGCAGTCGGGAAAGGAGGAATCGTAGTCCGGTCAGGGATCCCAGTGAGGAGAGACGAGCCAGAATTGAGCAGTGGAACAGGGAGAGGGAAGAGCAAGATTCTGCAAGTAAGGCTAATACTGAGCGAACCAACAATGGTAACGGTGGGCACATGGAGAATTCTAGCACATATGATGGGTATCAGCAAGAGCAGCAACAGCAACCTCCTCAGGAGGGATATTGATCTTTTTATGTTATTATGGTTTGTATTCTCTCTCTTTTATTTGCATATTTACATATTCCTGTAGTCCTAGCGAGGAAACAGTTTATTTTAGCACAAATCACCCACAGAATGAATATAGCTTACCACCCATTTTCCAATGTGCAGGTGCAGGTGCACTGTTCTGTGATATGGAATGTTTTTACTCCCTTCCCCTCTTTTTTGACTTCTAGGATTTTTCCATTTTGTCTTTCATGCATGATGTGTGATTGTATATAAATGCTTGTCCCATTTTATGCAGGTTTCTAAAATATTTCTCTACGTTGAACCATGTTTTCTACACTGATCTTTAGTAGACTTACTGTACCGATGAAATGTGTTTGAAATACTGAGCGGCTGAGCACTTTCTTGTTTTCACTTTATGCATGAAGCTCAAGCTGAAAATAATGTGAAAATGTTAATTTTTCATGTCTGATGCTGATCCTAAAAATTTTCTGGCTAACCTCTAGCCAAGTATTCTTCGTTCTCTCTTTCAAAGTTGTTCTTCTATACTGTCTTTGCTGTTGAATTTTCAAATGTGGTGGCAATTTCTTTGCATTTCCATGTCCTTCACTAATTGCAGTATAGCCTCAAGGCATTCTGGCTATGTAGTCCTAAAAAAATAGCTTTGTGTTGTGTCATTCACGGCTTCAATGTGTAATTTTTTTTATCTCGACATTTTTCTGCTAGAAACAGGGGTGTCGCCTTTCTCAACTGGCTATTTATGCCAGAAACAAGGGTTTCACCCTCTCTCAACTGACTATTTATCAGCATTCAATAGATCATGTATGCTTGCTACAGTGGTTGATTTGCAGTTGGTGCATGTATGCATTTTTTTACAGTCAGGGATCCTGATCACAGTCACACATGAAGACTAGTGAACGACCAATTTCAACAGTTCTATAGGGGTTGTTGTTCTATATGAGCTCTTTTTGAACTCGATTGGAATTGGAAATAGCACTATCTTACGTTTTCAGTTTTGCAGGTTCAGGTATCCCTGCTTCTAAGTATAGAGTCCTTGAGTTAATCGCAGTTTACCGTGGAATTTGTGTACAGGTTCAGCGTATGCACCGGGAGGATATTTTATTGGATCTTTCAGGTACATTTTGGAGATCTTCATAAGCACTATCGGCTGGCAAGTAATCGTGTTAGGGTGAATTTGTAAGTGAGGCCTTCAGTCATGTGGGTTTTCTCCTCATTGCAGGGAATATGGACTTATTTTTATTTTACTTTTCCCTTGCTTGTTAAGATGATTTCTTCCAGTGTAAGCTTTAGATGTCTATTGGAGACTGGCATTTGAAATCTATACTTTTGTTGATGTGCTTTTAAAATTGTTACTTTGAGGTTGTAGGCTTTTGATTAGAAATTAATGACATTCACGCTTTTCCTTAAAATTGAATGGAGAGCTATGTGCGTTTGTATAGGCTTTAGAAAAAACGTGAACGTCCGTTATTCATTTTTCATTTTATGATTAGAGACAAATTGAAAGCTGAGCAACGAAAATTTGAAGGGTTTTTCTTGGGAAAAATATGGATACTCCTACTTCATGCTACATGAAGAACATAAGTTAGATAGCGGAATGGGGATACCTAGTGTAGAAGATTACGACATGAGAGTGATTTGAGAGGTTTGTATTTCTATATATTCATTCACACATTCGATACTTCATTGTGCGGAATATATAAGAATTAGACAATATTTTGATAAGATCCATCCGTATAGGTTTATCATCTTCATCAAGAAGACCTTTTGGAAAAAATTATCCAATTTGGAAGGGGTTTTGATTGAACAAAAGGAGAGGAAATGGTGGACTCTTAGCGAAACTGATTGAAAAAGAGATTATATTTGCAACATTAAAATTACCTTCAGTGAAGATCAGTTTGATAATTAAAAGAAGAAGAAAAAAACTACTCAACAACAATGGGAGAAATCGAGAATGTAAGGGAGATGTTTACCTAAAAATTGGCTAGGTAAGCATCATGTAGAAGAATGCAACTTCTTGAAGTTATATGCCACTTGAAAGTTGAAAGTGTTAGATTATATAGCTTATATAGCTTTATTTTAATTATTAATCTTAACGGTAGCATAGTCTTTTACTTATTGCTTATTTATATTTGTTCATTTGCGTAGTCCGTAACTTGGTCCTAATGAAACTCTAGTACTAATATTCTCCCCTTTGCTCTTTCTCTCTCTCTCCCCTCCCCATTTGTATTGCTTCTCTTAAAATGGTAGCAAAGTTATTTTACAATGAGTTATTAGAGGAGGCGTGGTGTTCGAATCTTTCAAAAAGGATCAATACGGATGAGAAAGATTTGGTAAAACCTTGCGAACAAGAAGAAATAGAATAAAAAGTAATATGTTCAAGAAGCACAATTTGACGTGAGAGATTCAATTCTTTATTTGTAGGATCATAGATAACCTTTCTGGCCATCACCAAAAACAAGACAGATATAAATTGCAAAACGAGAAGACAACTTACTATCAACATCCAAACAAAGAACAAAGAAAGTACCAAAAAAAAACTCTCAAGGTAGAATAATAAGGAGCACAACCATATACTTTTCAAGGGGACCTTACTTTGTTACATTGCTAGACCTAATATTGCTTTCATAGTGCATGTTGTTAGTCAATTTGTCTCTTCTCTTGTTAAAGAGGGGTTCTTCATTGCATTGGTGGTTATCTTCACGGCACTCAGTTCATAGCACTTATTTCCTTCATTTTTTTCATCGGAATTGCATGTTTACTCAGATGCTGATTGAGGTGGTTTTTCTACTAATCTTAAATCCACACAAGTTTTCACATTTTCCTATGAGATTATCTAATTTATTTGAATAGTAAGAAGCAAACAATTGTTTCTTGATCTTCTACAAAAATTGAGCATCTTGTCATGACATTCACTATTACAAAAATTATTTGATTACACTGGCAACTTGACTATATGAGTGTCTCCTCTTTGCACCTACATATTGTGATACTAAATATGCCACAACACAAAATCACTTACAACTCGGCCTTTCACGAAAATACCAAACGTATTGAGATCGATTGTCGCTTCACTACGTCACTTTCAATAGAAAACCATTACTTTACCATTCATATCTTCCTCCATGCACATTGATTAAATGTTTATAAAGTTGCTTATTAGGAACTCTTAAGGCTTCTTGTTGATGCAACAAGTTTGAGGGGATGTTAGATTATATAGGTGTTTTCATAATTATGTCTTAAGAGTAATATAATTTTTTTGCTTGTTGCCTATTTTCCTTATTAGCTTTCTATGGTAATCAAGAACTTGGTCAAAACCGTCTTTCAGAAGACTTACATTCCTCCTTTTGGTGAAACTGCTTCAGAGCAACAAAATCTCATTCTTTATCAAGATAACTGTGCTAAATCGTGTTTCTATATTTTGATATCACAGTCAAAGTTGAATTCTGATCTTAAAGTTAATTCCATTAATCATATCAAGGAATACAATTCCTAATTATTTTATTTTATTAAAGAATTTATAAGCAATATTAGTACACGAATTTTAGCGTGTATTCCAAAAGATGAGGAAAATCCCTTGGGAGAACAACTTAACCCACAATCAATTTCATGTTTGTGGCTGTTTTAATATAAAATAGACATTTGCTATGGCTGACTAGCAGAGAATAGAAAGTAACCAACGAATTTGTTTTAGAAACTATCAAATGCTTAGAGAAATATTTTACTATTTCTCCCAAGAGTAAATATTATCTAGAGGACTTTGGAATTCTAACACACCATCGAAGAGTAAATATTATCAAAAAAGTTGCCAATTTGCTTTATCAAGAGGACATGGAATGCAATAACCAAAGTAAATAAATATCATCAAGAGGACAATGAAAACATAGACATGTCTCGCTTTATTCGCCATTTATTTAGGAATTAGGTATTTTTACAAAGATCATAAGAGGACTATGAATACCATTTATCTGCAGTGTTGTTTACAATTTTATTATTAGAATATTCAAAAGTTAAAAGAATCAAGTAGGAAAATACTACCTCAATTATTAATCTTTAATTTTATAAAGTGGTGCACACAATTTAAGTATTTAATTCTTGATTTGTACCCAAAATCTAACTTACTCTCTTACATTTTACAATAAAAACTAGTGATAACTAAAAGTATTAAGAGAGAGGTCAAAGAAAAATTTATACTTCAATTAGTAATTCAGAAATAATCTTTAAATAAGAATATAGATGACAAAATAACAAATTTTAAAAAGGATAAAGGATAACAAAGAGAAAGCCAAACATAAAAAAATGTCATGAAATTCGACGATGTTCAATCATTAGTGATTGTAAGTTGTGCGTGTTTGCGAATCCTAAATATGTCATCTAAACGGTTAATTAGAAGATTGCGGGCAAAACCAATAATATTTTCCAGAAAAAGGGGGCGAGTAAAAGAATTCCACATCCAATAAGAGCCTATGCTGCCTATATATCCTCAATGGCATAAGTAAAAATCAAACAGTTAAAATCAACAAGCAATCTCTGAACGCAATGTATCAAAACAAAACTTGAGACTTGGACAGTTTGCTAGACCAAAAAGTAAGGACAGACACCTAATGCCCTTAAGATACTCACTGTAAAACAGTAATGAAAAATGCTACATGAGTTGCACTACAGAAGTAGTATCACTGACCACCATGCTTAGCCTTTTTATGTTGTTGAAAACCACTTTCAGAGTTGAATGACCTGGTCAAAAACAATCAAAAAAGTTAATCACAATTCACTTTAACAAATCTTAACTTTGGGTTATATATTAAAAGTCATACTTGCTACAGGGCTCGCAAGAGAACTGTCCACCCGACTTGGGAGATTTGGCCTTGGCATCAGTATTGGGAGTCTTTCCACCTTTCTTAGGGTGAGGAGTGGCTGTATGTCCTGTTTTCTTACCATCTACAACACAAATTTTAGCAGGAGATTGATGGTGTTATAAAAAAATTAGGGAGAATGAATGACACGGGCACAAGCTTTAAGCATGTATTCAAATAGATTTAGCACAAAACTAAGCATCAAATAAATATGTACTTCAGTCTATTGACTCTATTCAATGAAAAAAACCTAAAATAGAATGATAAATACAAAGCAGCACAGATTATTAGTCTCACCAGTCTTCTCAGGAGTAATATTTTTAGCTTTCTTGGAAGAAACTGGAGTTTTTGCTGCAGAGTCATTAGGTCTCTTCTTTCCCTGATCCACCTACAAACAGCGCCATAAAAAGTAAGCAAAGTCTACCCATCACACAACCATAAACATAACAAAAGAAAAACAATCACAATACCAATATGATGTTACCTTCTTAACAGGGGTCTCTTCATCTTCTTCATCACTGTCACTCTCGTCACTGTCACTCTCATCACTGTCAATCTCAGCATCCTTCATCTACAACAATCAACAGTAAAATAAATAAATTTTGAAGACATTCGTCAGACAATGTCATATATATTGAGAAGTCCCTTGACTAAATATTAGAACACCACAAAAAGATAACAAACTAATTCATTTCAGACATTTGATGTGTATCAGAAAAAATGACAACATTTTTGACAAATAAATTATTACAAAATGAAACATAACATAAATCATTACCTCATCATCAGAACTTCCAGACTCATCATCTTCATCATCAGATTCATCCTCTTCAACTTTCTTTGGATCAATAACCTTGACTTGTTTTGCACCACTCTTCGCACCAGCCTTTTTAGATCCAGTTACCTTCAATTCCTCAGGTTTTGTTTCAGGTTTTCCTAAAATGAGATCATTGCTAATTAGTTAGCTATGTAGTAACATTCACAACCAGGAATAATTTTCAGATTAAGAGGAAGCATTTACCATTCTCAATGTTCAATGGGATATCCTCATCACTATCTGTCCAAGTCAAAGAAAACACACAAATGTTTAAATAACGAACTCAATCCAAATTTAATAACAAGTTTAAGAGAAAAGTTCAAGCCTCACCAGTATAATCATCCTCCTCACTCGTGCAGGCAGGAACACATCAAAGGTTAAGGAAAAATTGAATAATGAAGTCATCATATATATTGTTACATTCAACTACTAGGATACTAAAATGATCACTTGTCAAAATTTAGTTCATAACCATAAGTTAACATAACAGAGCATTAAAAACACTTGGAATATACTCAGATATAGCCTCAGAAGTGTAAAAAAAAAAAAGAACAATTCAATATATAAATTAGCCTGTCAAGGATATTCGTCAGCAGGATAAAATGCTTTGTATCCACAGAAATGGACACTAGCACTTTTAGAGCTGTGGGAAAGCTCAAACTCCTTGTCAAGAACAATTTCAAGAGATATTTGAGGAATTTTCTCCCTGGAAAGGGTTCCCAAAACAAACTTCTGGTCACCAACTTTCAAGTAAAGCACCACAGGTTCTTTGTCCTTCTTGGACTCACCGAGTGCAGCCTAAACAGTTAAAAGGTTTTAGATTTTGGACAAACGCTCGTAAAAACAAACAACGCAACATAATAACCAAACAAAACCCTAACCTGCGAAAGGTGAATGCATGCCTCAAACTCGTTTGGGTCGACCTTCACAGCTTCCCCAACCTTAACCTCAGCACCTAAAACACAAACCAAACGGATCAGGTTACAGAGCAATAAACCCTAGCACACAAATTTGCACTCTAATTGCATTTCATACATGAAACAAATTTGAAAAACATATCAAAATCGAGATTAGAACGGCGAATGAAAAGAACGATTGAGCCGAAGATATCAAAATGATGACACCAACAAAACAAAAATTTAAGGAAAAAACAACGAAAGAAACGCTAACACTAGTAACTATCGTTCAGTGGAGAAAATATAATGGTTAGAGAAGAATAATAGAGAAGGAGAAGATAGAATAGAATAGAAATGGTTACCCCAAAACTCCATTGGAGGAAGAGAGAGAAAAAGAAGCACGTTAGGGTTTTTGGTTTTGGGAGAGGGAGCGAGGTGTGAGCGAGTGGTGCGAGAGGAAGAGGGTTTGTAGGGTTTATGTGATTATATATATAGTGAATCAAAATAAAAAATAGAACAAAATAAATAAAAATAAGTTTTGGGCTTAGTGGGGCCCAGCTAGGGTTTCTTTGCGCTCTGAACCGCGCCTCTCACTCTCCGCAGTTTTCAATTAGTCTCACCCTTATTATTCTCTCTCTGGTTTTGGTGCTGTATTTGTATTTGGGCCCCTTTATCTTGTGGGCTTTTTATTTTTCAATCCATAAAATTCATGCAAAACGTTTTTTTATACTCTTTCTCTTACATTCATTATTAATATTATTTACTTGAAAAAAATTTATTAATATTATTGATCTATTTTAGAATGGATGGGAAATCTTCAACTCGGTCTTGGAAATGGGAACATAAGCCTTCCTAGTTAGGGAATATGTCACTGCATAACATTGCCTCTTAGCATGAACTAGTTGGCAACGGCGAAAGGTAGAAGCTAAATTAATAATTTCTGTGTTCCTAATTTTAAAATTCTATGAAACAACTACACTTATTAAAAAAACATCTAATGAGACTAATAATACATTATTTTTAAAAAAATTATACATTATTTTTAATTGTATTTCACTGTCTCTTTAATGTTATATCACTCTCTTTTAATAAATGCAATAAGTAAATATAGGAAAAGATAATAATATTTTGTTGAAAGTAATAAGGAGTGTTATATTAAGTGACACCAAAAATTTTCAAATGAGTATAATCATGTACTTAGACACAAAGATAAGTTGGGTTCCTAAGTTTGGTCTTCCATGCATTGCACGGGATAAGAGAGGACAATATGTCTTAGAGTGAACCATTGTAAAGCAAAGGTCTCAGGCCAATTCAACAGTCCACCTGAACGCGGTAGCTTCAACAATAAGAGGGTCAATCATTTATCGGAAAAAGCATACAATAAACAAAATATATTTACCCCTGTTTACTCCATTTAGACATATCTCAACTGTTTTAAATATGATGCATATGATTGAATAGAATTTAAAACACGAAATAGAGGACAAAATTTTACATGTGAATTACCTGAAATTGGGCAACTTATAGCTTGTTTGCTTCTTCTTGGGAGTGAGTAGCATAAATTCAAGGTGGACTTTCATACAAATTTTATATGAATTTCATCTCTGTAATTAATTTTGATAGTGAAACCTAAGTTAAAATTTGGCCATCTCCATAATAGTAATTAAACATGGCCCTCACAATTATAAAACTAAAATTAGATCAAACATGGCCCTTACAATTAAGTGTTGAGATCATTATTGAATCCTACGAATTGAATAGTTCTCATGGGGGCTTCTATAATATAGGCTTCAAAAGTAGCAGTATGTTTGGAACAATGTTATAAGAGAAAACACATCAATTTAAGCACATCAAGCAAAGTCGCATAGTAGAAAAGTACATGGTATGTTACAAGACAAGCAAACCAAATGGTTCTAAGGAGCATATTATTGAAACTACACCTAAGATGGCTACTTAAGGTACAAAAAGAACCAAGTCATCCCCATGTTAGAGACAACAACATAGTTACACCTTAAATGACATGTGCACTCAGAATTCGGCATTTAATATACCAAACTGGATAGTGGATTAGTGGCATACTGTATCTTAATTCTTAAAAAGAAAACACATACCAATGTAAACAAACCAGCAGAGTACATGGTATATTAGAAAATTCCAACTACAAGTAATCCCAAACTTGAATTTCCAACTTCTAACTACTTTGATCAGATTCCAAGTTTTGTTCAAATTTATTTTGGCCTATAAAATAAAAATGAAAAGGGAAGAAGAAAAAAAGAATGCACAGGCAGGGAGAAGTCGTGAGGAATGAACGAAGGGGTGGTGTGACTGTGAAAGGTGCGGCACTGGTACTACCTAAATAACAAAAAAAAATTGGAGCTGAGGTTCTACATGAAAACCCACTAAATTCAGAAGCCGTGGATAGGCTGAAATAGTGGCGGCTAATCACCCTCATATGGTTATCAGCAATGAAGAGTTAGACAGAGAGGTATCCCCAGGATGTTAATTGATTCATCAATCACTTTTGGATGGACTGAACCCGGAAAGAGCCCTCGGCATTAATGAAATAGTAAACTGAAATAATGCTAAGATAAAAAATTTATTCGAAACCGTTGCCTCTTCTTGGCAACAATAATAGGGTATAGGCATTCTGCCTAATATCTGATGTTATACAAGAAGATCCTAAATGTTGGGTTGAATACAAAACCAGAAATTCTTAGGGACAATTGTCATTGATAGTTCACCGACAAGCCTTTTACTAAGTCAAGAATGCGACAGTAATCAAAAAAGAGGGAAGATTCTTTGCCCTCCAGTCCATCCCGGCTAACCCTGTTACTACCAGCCAGGTTATTACATGGACTGCCACCAATAATCAGATCAAAGCCTCCAGTCACACTCATCAGCTGCTCCAAACGTTCACCATCCAATTGTTGTACATCATCCAAATCAATCAAATTCCCTTTCTGATTTGTTTGCTCCCACCAACTCCTTACAATGTTCCTATTCACTTCTGATTTTTCAACTGCAACCACATTCTTTAGAGGGATACCAAGACGATGAAGAGCCACTTCAGCACCACCAATTCCCGAAAAGAGAGAAAGAACATTGATACCCTTAGGGTACATCTCCTTCAGAACCGACAGATGGTAAGCCACTGTGTCCACCTGAAATAAACTGAACTTATAAGGGAAGAGACATTTACATGGAAACTTAAATGCATAAACCACTAGTTTCTGACATTTACATGGAAACTTAAATGCATAAACCACTAGTTTCTTGTATAAAGCAAACCGCTCTAATTCATAAAAACAATCAGAACCCATGGGAAAGTTCACACACATATATATGAAAGAGAGAACAAATAAAACTTCATATAATTTAGTTCCCTTACCAAAATTATTCTGAATACAACACCTAGAGTTTTTTCACACTAGTAGAGATCTGTTATTTATGGTGTTGTATCTCAAAGGACAGACACTTCTTGAGATGTTGAAGTGCCTCACACGTTTCCAACACCAATACCTATACAACACTTATATAAAACGTGTGTCAGACATTCTTTATTAGGTTTCCTACAAAAAATTATGTTTTATTAGTTAGGACACTTAGCAGAAACACCATGGACAACTAACCAATACTCAAACAAGGCTGGGTACTTAAAAAGACACGACTCCTACTGATTGAGAGAGAAAGCATTATCACACCTGGAATGAATTGCCAAGGGACTTGTATCTGTCGGTCCTACTAATTCCACCTCCCCTTGTGTGGTTCCTTGGGAAGCCCAAAAGTGTTTCGATTTCATCTGGTTCCAGTGGGGCAAGCTTATTCCTTCCAACCCAAACCAGATTCCACTTCCGACACTGATAAAGCACTTCCTTTTGGACGCTTTCAGGTGGCACTCCATCATAATTCTCTAAAGACTTCCGCATTCTTTCTGTCAGTTTGGCACTGGCAATAGCCGTTTGCAAGCAATTAAGTTTGGTCCTCGGATCCCACGAGGGCCACCACTTCCTTGTTAGGGGGAAAGCATCGTGTATCGTTCGAGGTGGTTGTGGTAGAAGGGGGAATCTATTATCAATTGGGAGATTGTGAATATAGCCTCTTTTCCTAGCCGCGGCACAGAAATATTTGGAATCCACAAATTCAGGCTCTACGTCATACAAGAATCTTGATATAGTTTTCCAAACACCTTTTGGAGCAAACGCCACATTTTCATAGAAGAAATAAGGAGGCCCGATAGCATCCCCCGGAATTTTTCTGTGTGTTACGAAATTCGGCTCATTAGGCACGCCAAACCCAATCATTGGTTTCGGAAGATGTAATGGCTCATCATCTTCATTCAGGTTTGAGATCTCGCACCCCTTTCGCTTCTTCCTTCCCAGCACTTCATGATCATAAAATCTTTGCTTTTTGGGTTTGGTAAGTTCATTATAATGTGGCTGTAAAAATAAGTTTAAATTATGTATACATATGACAAAATAAATAAAAAAGCGTAACAGATGGATGGTAGATGTTCGTGATTTAAGGAAAAAATAAATTACAGAAGATTAGATGTATTAAGGACCTGTTTGCTTAAAATTTAAAAAAAAAATTGTAAAAAGGAGATTATTTTTTACAGCAAAAGCTAATATGTATTTGTTTACGATCATAAAAATGTACTCTTTACTTGAGTGTGATTTCTCTCTTCTACCGCATATATTATTTTAGAGAAACCACTAAAAAAAATTATTATAATATCAAAAATCTGATTATTTTTAAAAATTGTTAATGAAGAAAATAAAAAAGTTATTCTTTTTTGTGAAGAAAGCTTAATCCAATATGCTACCTTATCATCGGGAGGAAGAAGGGCATCTTCTGCCTTAGCCATTTGAGCTACACCTATAAAATCAACCAATTCCTCAAGCGAAGAGTTCGGACCTGCAGTATTTCACTAGAACAATGAGGCCATGGAAACAGAAAGCAAAAAGTGCATTATTAAGTAAACTTAAGAAAACAAACAAACAAAATGTCCTCACATGAGGTTGTTATAGGGAATGACCAAGTTAATTTAATTCCTGTGTTATTTGGGCAGTAGCGAATTTCAGATATATTAATTTATCAAACACAGTACAAACTATACCAATATTCTGAAACAACAGCACAGCATTCTTTAAAGATGATAATATTACATATAGAAAAATAAAATTTTGTTTTTTGAGACCAAACATCTCAATTTGGTCCCTATTTATTAAGTTTCTCGACCGAACCCGCCATCTTATTAAACTTTAAAGTCCATGGTGTCAAAGCATACAGGACACAGAGCCTTTGAAGTGAAAATTAATTGAATCATGAACTCCAGACAAGCTCATGGCCCATCAAAACACCAAAAAGCATATCTCAGAGCAACCATGCAACTTCTCAATGCAGGGAAAAAAGACATAGTCTTTGAGACCCATCAGACAAACATTAGGATAAATGGCTTCATGAGATCTACAAGCTTGCAATTAGTATGTGCTCAAGTAAGTGGCACACTACATAAACACATCACAAATTTTAATAAAAATGTAAACGAACCAAAGAACCAGAAACCTCCAAGGACCATAACTTTTTATCTAGCAAAATGGAGCAATAAAAGAGGCCACAAGAGTCTAGGAATCTATGTCTCAATGATGAACTTAGGCCAAATTGAACCAAAACATGTTTTTTAACTAAACAAACAATACAGGAAAAATTAGAACATCTGACAATACAATTGAGAAACTCCAGTGAAGACCAACTCAAAATATGCTGTATCTTTCAAATTGAAAAAAAGTAGTTCTCTTCTCTCATAATAAATTTTCAGCCAATGAAATAATATTTCAACCGAGTCAATGGCCGGGCAGCACGCGTGTGCATACAAACAAGCACACACAGAGACAGATATACATGCATGCATAAACCAGTGGGAACCAATTGAAGATAAAACAGCAAAAAAATTGTTTTTCATATGGGCAGAGTTTAATAACACTGCACAAAAAATGTTTGTCATATAGTTTAAGTTTCTGAGACACAAGCTTAAATCAATTGAAGATAGTAAATGGTGCAACAAGAATAAATAAAGTCAAAAAGACCAAGAATTTTTGCAAAACAAAAAGCTAAAAACCTAGCACAAATCTTAGTCAGAATAATCTAAAAACGTACCTAATCTTTCTATGGAAATTAAAGCTTCTTCTTCCTTGAAGCCCATTTTTACCAAGGCCACCAAGGTATCATTATTTCCAGAAACACATTTTGTAATTTCCTGCAAAAAACCATAAGCAAGCCATGACTAAAAATATATAACCTGCAACTTAATTGTTTCTAGCATAAGCAATTTCAGACCTCCCATAAATGCATTAAAAGTAAGTGCAAGCACAACGAAGATATTTCCATTTTTCTTTGGAGTAGTAAAAAGAGAAATTCTATAAGTTGCTAAAACATAATAAAAGAAAGAGACTTATGGCATCAATTAATCCATGTAACTGACCCCACATAGTGGGAAACGCTTTGACTGTTGTTTTTTTTAATCATACTAATTATCTCATGGTTAAAATTGAGTGTATGCCTGTAACTGCATATCTTATGGCAGGCCACAAACCAACCTAGTAGATGACATTAAAGACACAAAATATAACGATGACAATAAGATGAATCACATCATACAAACTTGAAAACAAAACATCAAAGCACAACTAGCAGAATTACTTCATCATCAGAAAAAATATCAGCATCTGAGATATCATCCCAAGAGCTCCCTCCATACTCTGAAGAGCTGAGATCTGGTTCCACTTGTGGCTGTGGCTGTGGCTGTGGCTGAGGAGAAATTTCTAGAACCTGCAAATATGAAAACAAAAAAATCAAGACAACTGTAATATTGACAGTTAAAATTGCAAAACATGCAAAAGAGTATATTGAAAAAGGCCAGAAAGATGTCTGAAATAAAAAGTAAGATCAAAAGAACCAAAACGAAAGAGGTGAAGGGGGTAAAAGAGAGATAATGAATTAATAACATTGAAAATAGTGTTGACAAAAAGGGGGAAATGCATGTATCATAAGCACCCCTGTATCATAATAGGTGACGCAGACCCATAACCCTTTTAGGAAAAAAAGGTTTAGAAATAAAATCCTCCTCGGTAGGGAGGTGAAAGACAAAAATGGAGAAGCTTGATAGTACAATAAAGCTCAATCCCTCTGCATTTCAAGAGAAACTCCCTTAAAGAAACAATGGCATCATGGAAATGTTAAATGAAAACACAAATTAAATTAAGAAATTGTTATTCTCTTCATAACAGATTTAGATACATATCAGTAGGGAGGTCGAACTCCCTTAAAGAAACAATTGCCACCATTTTATCAGTAACCCATGATAAGTATCTCAATACGAAACAGGGGTTGAATACTCCAACTTATTGCAAGCACCCATTACTTTTCTTTGTCTTATTTTTTTGTTTATGGCTTGGATCTTGGATTACATTAAGGTTTATTATCTGATATATCAGCTTATGTTCAATTTAGGACTTCATTTTTTTTGTATCCTAGATCTTACGATACATAAAAAGATTTGAGTCACAATTTGAAAAATAAGTATTCCGGTTCACAATTCGAATCTCAAGTCACTAACTATACTTCACCACTCTAAAACTCCTGAGTCCTATGAACTAAGGTCGGCTGGATAGACAAAAAAAATAACAATTGCCATAGAAAACCAGCAATTGTCCTCAACTCATTATGTCGTTTCAACTTTGACACAAGCTAGAAACAAACACATACAAATAGATACCAACAGCTCGACAACATGGGTAAATTTAGGAAAAGATGAAATGAGAAAACCAAAAAGTGGGGATACTAAATGTTGGGTATAAATATAATTTTGATGACAGGTGCTTGTTGATACAAAGCCAAACAGTTTAATAACATGGCATTTAAGATTTTACTCAGCTGTTATGATTACACGGAAACTACAGTATTTTTTCACTGATTCATGATTTACATGCAAGAAATTTTCACACAACATTGCATTTCTCTGATATAAGTTCCCAAGAACAGGGGATACTGCCAATCAAGATTTGAGAAAATATCAACTTACCGAGTATGTGAGAAGTTCTTCCAGTAGTTTAGCTTCATTTTCTTCACCTGGATGTTCATCAGAGCAGTATTAGTTGTGAACTTTATGAATCAAATCTAGAATTAATGGAGTAAAGCAGTACTTTTACCATGTTCCTGAATTACTTTGGAAACCATTTCTCCAGGAAATCCCATACCAATGAAGTGGTCAAATATCTTTGAATTAGATGGACCTGCTGATGTGCTTGCCTTAAGGGAGAGAAAATTAGACATTAGTAGCTAAAAAAAATCATTTCTCTTGTAGAGTCCTATTTTAATATGCATGTTTCTTAATGATGCATGTGTGTTGGGTTTAAAATGCTTTCATGGATAGAGTAATTGGATAGACCATCAATATTACTTATAATAGTAAAGCAAAATAAGTGCATCCATTCCCAATAACGATAGCAAACAAAGGTCACACACGTAAAGGGAGAATGAATAGAATCTAGCATAATTTGCTAAGAATGAATCACAGGAAGTGACAGTACCGAAAGAAAAATAACAGCATGCAAGTCCTTGAATATCCAACTCATTAGCATATTCCATGTAGTCTTGGAATATTAAATCAGATAAATTCGGATGTTTAGCCCAAAACGGAAGGAGGGGATACAATATGTCGATAAATAGCAATATAAAAAAGGATTTGATTCTTGAAGAACTAGTAACAAAGAAATAACATATGTATAAAATCCACAAATTCCTAATGGTAAATGCACATTATATATGTAAAATGTGAGGTCTCAATTTTCAAGACTTTTCTTCTGTGCTATCTTTAGCTTTCAGGAAATTTGTGAGGTCTCATTTTGCATTATCTTCAGCTTCCAGGAAATCAGTCCGTTAATTACTTAATAATCAACTGCTCATAAAAATAACCTCTGAAATAAAGTGGTGAAACCCCTAAAAGCTTACCTCTCCAGACCCAGTAATAGTCTCTCCATTAGGAATTCTTAAACATGAAGATGAACACTGAAAGTTCTCAATCTCAAGCTCATCTTCTGTGGTCCAATCAATATTGTCACTCTCCACACCAGAATCATTTCCACCCTGCAATAACCAATACGCACAAGAGAAGCAAAAGATAAGTAGCAGAAAGAAAAATATGAAGTAATTAAGAAAAGCAAAAGAAGAAGAAAATTTAGAACCATATTGCTAGTCAACCGAGGCACAGTAAAGTTGTACTTATTAATGAGGGCCCATAAAGCAACAAAATATACACATCTTTGAATGTGGTTTTGAGATAAAACATACCATCTTTGATCTCTCAGTCTTGTGATATACAGATCTTCAGGCTGCCCAAGCAGAGGCAAGAGGATTAGCATTAGACAAAGCTAACTATAGTTAGGAGTTGCACCAAAAGAATTTAGCTGATCTAAATTTGAGCAGACTAAATAAAACTGTACTTAAGATTGACAATGCAAACAATATGCTCCAGCAAAATACACCAGAGACCCATATATACAGCATACCATTGCAAAGCTTTTACTTCCAAATCAGTACCAGAGCCTCTGTAACTAGCTAACCTAATTCTAAACTACCACAAATTGTAGGAGAGCCCCTAGGATTCATCAAAAACTTCAAACAGCCAACTCTAAAAGGGGACAGCTACTAGGTATTTTAGAAGTGCATGGGCAATTATTTCTAAGCTATAACAACACACAAACTCAGACAAATATAAATCTATAACACATAGTTACTCCAAGTTGTAAGTTATAACATTTTTAATTATATATATACAAACATTGGGTTAAGTGCATTTTATCCTAAAATTTCAACAAGGCCCGAAAGTCACATTCATTCTTTCTTAACTAACAAAGTAGAGTTAACGGTAGGATGCGTCCTAGAGCAGCCACCCTGAAAATGCTATCACACCATGGCAGATCACAAGGAAGGCAGCCACTGTAACAAAGAAAGTGGACAACTAAGGAAATTCAAAGACATACATGCATGGAATTATCCGAAGTACCCAAAAATAATAGATAAATGGAAATAAAGGTGGCAAAATGATCCACTAATCCTTTACGCATCCAGTTCATCCATGTATAAACCCAATCCAATCCATCTAGTTATAATAATGAAATTAATGGACTGGGATTGATGGGATCAATTTCGCTTAGAGGAAAACTGAAAGGATCCAATTATCCTATGCATCTACCCAATGGATATCCCACTACCCAGAAATCAAGCTCTTCTCAGTAAAAAGGTGTCCCTACAAGTGTGGTACGGGTGTCGGTTTCATATCGGTGTCCAACAACAGGACACTCCTTTGAACAAGGTATTCGTGCTGCATAGCTAGCAGCAACACAACCAGCCAACGCTGGATTGATTACACGCCTATGCTGCCTGATAGCCCAATGTCAAAGGCAGATAAACTCGATAAGAGTACAGTGATTTCAGACAGAGGACAGTTTAAAATTTTTTATTTTTCTTTGAATTGATCAAAAAATGATACTTTCACACAATTCCATGCGTATTAGGGTTTTTTGTTGCCTTTTACCCTTGAAAAATCTAAAGACAGAAATTATGAACCATACAATACATGCACGGCAGCACGGACACCAAAAGAAAATCTGAACTCCAGAAAAGAGAACACAAATTTCACCAAAACACGCAATTACAGTGCCACCGAGTTTAATCAAATAATACACAAAACCCCTAAATCATCACAGACTAAACTTGTCACAAATTCAAACAACACAGAAACTAACAAGCACCAGTTGAATCTCTACCTCTCGGGAAAATGCAGGAGCATGAGCAGGAGCGCAAACCCTCCGAGGGAATCGAGAATGTACTTTCCCGCCTGCGCAAAACACAAAAAGAAAAGAAGAAAAAAATCACCTCAACTCAATTTGAAGCACTTCAATTACAGTGACTCGAGAAAAAAAAATTTGAAGAAGAAACCAAAAACCTCTGCACACGAATTTCGAGATAGTTGCAGAGAGGCGAAGAAGAGCGTGACGAGAGAGAGAGAGAGAGAGCAGAAGAGAAGGTTATGAGTTCCGCGGAAAATGGACGCGCACCGAGTCACGGCGAATACGAACTCAGCGACAAGGGGACTTCGAGCTCATGCTTCCCGCACTCGCGCACTTTCACTGCTTAAATCTCACTGTTTTCTTGCGTACGAAATTAAGAATCCTGGACCGTAGGATTCGAATATCACCTCTATCACTGACTTTTTTCCATTCAAAATGGAGAGAAAGGAAGGAAAGAAAGTGAAAAGAAATGCACGTGATGAGCGATATCATACTCATGAGAGTGGGCTTTGTGGAAAAGGAGAATATTTCCTTTTCAATGACATTTAATATGAGAGGACAAAAAAGTCCTCGAAAATTGTGTAGTGATAATAAGGATCAATTAATTGATCCTTATCTTTTTAAATAAAATATATTTATTATCGACATATATAATGATATAATTTTATTAATATATTTAGGAGATTTAGGTATTGTTTCGCTTAACCTTTTTTCCCTTCTGTTTAAAATGGGAAGTTGGTCAAACACAATTTATAAAAAACTCTCTACAAAATAAATAACTTATTTTTATTAAAAATATATATGGTAATATAAACTTTTTTAGAAAGAAAAAAAGGAATAAGGATGAGTTTTTTTAAAAGAAGTACCTTCTTTTCTTATGAAGACCACAATATCGTGCTCTTATTTACGCGATCTTTCTCTCTCACCATCACCTCCACCGCCACCTCCATCGTTGCCACGACCTTCCACCGCCACTACCCCCATCGTCAACACCAACCTCCACCACTGTCATTATCGCCACCACAGCCTTCATCACCACTTCCACCGCCACCACTGTCGCTAGGGTGTCTAAGATGACCTGAATCGACCAAGCCCGGTTAAACTGAGGTGTTTTTTGCTAAATTGGGTGATTCGAGTCGTTTTTAGGGTCCAACGGGTGGCCAAATTCGGGTTGGGTTTGGGTTGAGAACCGACCGAACAACGTTTGAAAAAAAGCTTCACAGCCCAGGCCCAGTAAGGAACTTAACCCATCAGCGTTTTTTTTATAGGCCACTAACCCAACAACGTGACTTGTGTGATTTCACTTACGAAAACCCTAACGAAACCCATCATCCCACCCATGTGACTCTTTCTCTTATCCTCTTCCCCACCAACGAAACCCTCCTCCCACCATGACCCTTCTCTTCGCACGCAGTGGCAGTGCAACGGCATGACCATGACCATGACCCTCGCAATCTATATGATGTTGTCGAGGGAGATCGAAGGTTGTTCAGATCGAAGGCTGAGAAGAGAAGATTCAAATTTGTTCACATCGAAGGCTAACAAGGGGAGATCGAAGGTTGTTCACATCAAAGATAGTCATAGATATGGGCATGCAAAAAGATGGTGATGAAGATGAAGATGTTGGTAATGGATCTATTTGATTTGTAGGGATTTGTCTCTGGGGTAGGATTCCTCTATCTCGCTCTCTCACCCTCACCATCAAACTGTCATCAAAGGCAAAGATCAAAGTGAAGCGTCAACATATCTGAGTTCTCCTGCTTGTTTCAGATCGCAGTATCAACAGATCGGAGTTCTACTTCTCGTTCCAAATCCCGCACCACCAAGTCGAAGTGAATCACACCGCACATAATTTTACTTACACTGATGTTTCAGTTTCTTTCCTCGTGTAACTTGAATTTTTTGTGACTATTTTATGGTATGGATATGTTTCTTTCCTCTTCTTTTTCCTTTTTTTGGTGATTCTTTTACACGATCAACAATCCGGGGAATGCGCTCGACCTAACCGTCACCCATAAACTCGAACCCGACGGAACCGTAGGCGGTGAACGGTACGTATCGATCCTTGGCTGGAGGCTCATTTCACCGACCCAAACCAAGGTTTGGGCCCGGACCTGACTGTACTCGACCTATGGACAACCCTAATTGTCGCTACCACGACCATTGCTGCCACCAGGTAACACCCACATCCATCACCACCATTTCTATCACCACTTCCACCATCACCTCCACCCCCACCACCTCTACCATCACTGTGACCACCTCATCACCCCCACATTGTCGCTACCTTCTTTACAACCGAGTAGCAACACCACCACCACTATTGTTCCTGCCACCGCCACGATCACCGTCGTGACCAGGTTACACCCACCACACCCACTACCACCGTCAGCTCCACTTCCACCTCCACCACCACTGTCTTCGCCACCACCACCACCGTTGTTGTCATCACCTCCACCACAACCTCAAACTTCCACACCACAACTACCTAACCCCTCCACCATCGTGTCGTCGCAGCCACTCATTGACAAATAGCTTATAAATTAAAAGAAGCTTTTGAGCTATAAAAAACAAAAATTGTAAAACAACTTTTACTTTTTTCTTATAGCTCTTATTTTCAGCTTTAACTTAAAAGTAGACATGTTATATTCCAACAATTCAGAAACACAACAATAGCCCAATGAACCAATTGTTCAACAATAATCCCAACAGTCATGGTATGCAGCATAGGTAGACATGTTATATTCCAACAATCAAAACATTCGATCATGTTACATTTAGATCCAAAACAGGAATCTCAACATCGAAATCTTAATCCAAATAATTCACAATCAGCATGTTATATTCAAAACACAAATACAACACAACCACAATTAGACATGACTATATCTAAGACCGAGTTACCCTTACCGTCGAACGGGTTGCATGAACTTGATCTCCAACCTTGCAAGATAAACACATAAATAACAATCAAACAACCATTGAAAAAGTGGAAATCAACATAAAAAAAACTAGAAACCAATCGACCAAAACGGGGTTTTAGGAAAAAAAACACAGCAGAAACAAGCAGCAACCCCATGCACGTGCGCAGTAATACCCACGAACATGCGTGGCCATTATGAAAACTGGCCAAAATTAGACAGAGGCCTTGCACATGTGCGCAGGGTGGCCACGCACATGCGTGGCCCCTCTGTAACAAGGGTCGAAAAACATGATTTTCACGCATAAAGGAGTCTAGAACAAGTTTTTAACATTGGATTTTCATAGAAAAGATTTCCAAGTCATCAAACACTAATTTTCCAAGGTTCTAATGCTTCATAAACATTTTTCTTAAAAGAGGACCACATAACAAAAAAAAATTGGAATCAAAACGACACAGAAAGATAAGGATTAGGAAGGGGGAAACCAACCTTGTTGTTTCGAATGAACAAAGCGAACAACAATAGGAGGTGCTCGTCCAAGACTCCAAAGGTAGCCGTCAACGGGTCGGATAAGAAAGCCGGAAAGGAACTTGTGATTAACCTTTGGAAAGAAGGAAGAGAACGAGAAAGAAATATAAACGGAATCATCACTGTCTTAGAATTTTATCGTCATTACAAACTCATAATTGAAAGAGTACAAGAGACCTACCGGAGAACCACCCTCATAGTACTCTTGAAGAGGAAGAGAAAGAGTAAAATTCGACCTCAAAAGGAAGGGGGAAACACGACAGCAGCAACAACAGCGACACAGAAAAGTTTCAGCACTTGAGAGCTACAAGTTTGCACTTGAGATGAAAACAAGTGAGCAACCACCACATATAGTGGTTCGAACCCTAGGAGTGATAGTAGGAATTTGCTGCATATTTTTCTCTCGTTAATTATGATTGAAAATTCCATCAAATCTTTCTCTTAACAGCTCTAATGATAACATTTTAAAACAAAAACGAATCTACCCCAATTAACGGATATTCTGAATAGTGACCACTTAATAGTCATTATTCCAAATCAAATATATTCAGAACATATCATTCAAAACCAGAGATAATATCTCTTCTCCATGTTCAAATTTGAACATAGTAACAAAAAATAGAATCTGTTACAGAAAAAATCAACAAAACTAAACAATGATCAACAAGGACCAAAAACAACCATAGCCCAATGAACCAACCGTTCAACAATAATCCCAACTGTCATGGTATGCAGCATAGGCAGACATGTTATATTTGAACAATCAAAACATTCAATCATGTTACATTTAGATCCAACAGAAAAAAAAAGTTAGGTCAAACGGTACCTCAACCATTTACTAATTATGTGCATCTGTGTTAGTGAAAATACATTTAAAAAAATGACCAAGATTATATGTAAAAACTTAGAAAAATAAAAGATTTATAAACTAGTATTTTACGGTGTGTAACATATAAGAAAATATTTGAATTTAGAAAATATAATTTTATAATGAAATATTATATTTATGTAGTAAGGAGGGCTCGCGCTTAAACAATAACTAATGGCTACATTAACCATTATGTTCCCACTAAAAAAAAAAAAAACCATTATGTTCAGTTTAAAAAAAAACCATTATGTTCAATGTACATTATGCAATATTCATAATTTACCCATGAAAAAAGTTGTTTGTAACATATAAATACTCGTCTAGACGTTTCTGTCATCACTTCTTCTCTTCTTTCTTTCTCATTTCTTATATTATATCTTGATTTTTTTCATCTTTTACTAAATTTATTGTAAATTTTTATTTATTATTTTGTTGTTTAAATGTTTGTAGTTTTTACGAGGTGGCGTTTATAATGTTATGTATGTCACTGAGGTTAGTAATTAATAATTATTATTAGAATTCTAATAGTGCAATTAGGAGTATTAAACATGTGTAATTAGAAATATATGAAATTAGTATTTGTGAGCATGAATGATTGTAATTGTAAAAAAGTTAAGGATGTCTAAATAAATGAAATGTTATAGTTAGAAGTTAGGTTTTAAGGGCCTGTTTGATTTCTGTTTTTAAAAACAGTTTTCTGTTTTATAAAATTAAAAAACAAAAAAACTTGTTTGGTTAAGATGTTTTCTTAAAATTAATTTAAAAACAGTTTCCTGTTTTTTTGTTTTTAAAACAGAAAAACCAAAACAGAAAAAAGTTGTTTTTGTTTTTTATTTTCAGCTTTGTTTCATTAATGGCATTACTGTAATTAAAAGGAATTAGAAAGTAAGGGTTTTTTATTTTTTTATTTTCAAAAATGTTTTTAAAATCATATTACCAAACAAGTTTTTTTCTTTTATTGTTCTAAAAAGTAGTTCTTAAAAACTATTTTAGAAAACCATTTTGAAAACAAAAAAATCGAAAACACAAACAAACAAGCCCTAAATGTTTGATACATGTATGATGTATGTATTGTTGCATTTCTCGCATAGGGAAAGAAGACGAAAAGAAAGAGAGGGAACATTTCTTGCACAAGGAAATAAAGGTGTACAAAACCCGACAAGTCCCATCAACATGTGGCTTTAGAGTCGAGTCCAATTCGGCTTGTTTCATAAAAAGAGGCAAAATGATATGTTCTATTAAGAACCCGGCTTAATGTAAGGACGGGTTTGGGTTGGCCCTTGGGTCACTCTGCCCGTACCTGATACAATTTTTTTTTAAACAACATTACTATTATTAATAATTATGCAGTTTACCATACTACACAATTCTAAGGCTATGTCACACCATCTTCCTCTCTGGTGTTCCTTTGCCTCCTTCCACTCCTTAGTTGTATCACATGGCATAGATCTTCATATATATGAAGTATGTTGTCACAGTTCGTGATGCATTTCCTTGTGAGAGGCCTTTGAGATTGACCCATGTTTTTCTATGTACATCTGTATAGGCAATTGTTTTGGGAGTAACCCTCCCGGCCACACGATAGGCCCCTCGGAAGAACCCTGTCCGACCAACAAGGCCCTTGCACCCCCTCAACACTATGACGACAGGCCGAGAGGGGGCAAGTACACCGGCAGCTGATCGCTCCTTCACGTCAAATCAACAACCTTATCACCAAGCTACCTTCGTATGCGCACCAACCTAGGATCAGCTCTGGCCGTCCGATCTCCTAGATGCGGCAGAAGATCCAACGATCCTCTGGCGGGTCATCATCACCTATCCTCGAGGGTTCTGCCACCTCCAAACCCCTATATAAGGAGGATCTACTAAACCATAAGGCACGCACTTCTAATCTAAACCTACTCGGATTAACCCTCTGACCCCGACCTCTTACTTTGGCATCAGAGTGTCTTTACAGGGACCCTTCCCGGGAGCTAGAGCGACGACGAATAACCTCCACCCGAAGGAACCCAGCACCTATCTACCGCCCCCACCTCTCCTCAGCCACCATGCGATGTGGTCCAAATAGGCTTAGCTTGTTCAGTAATGAGAACCCTTTGACGTGAATTAAGTGGCCAATAACTTAATACATAATTGTATTTCTTCTAGTCATGCTCGAGTTTTTTTAAAGTAAAAAAAGCAGTGGTGATATGTAACACCTAAAAAGTGTCTTGAAAAAAGTGTTTTATGACGGTTTTAAACAACCACAAACGTATGTGTTAAAGGTGGTTGCCACTATTGGGAGATTTGTAAATCATATTTGTAAAAAAAATATCAACATGCAAAACAATCATGCTGCTCAGATGCTTTGTAAAATATTGCAGCCTCTAGTATGTCACTCTTCAAAATTTCCACTTAGTGTTAGATAATCTAGTACGTCACTTTTCAAATTTTCCAACTTAGTGTTAGATAATGTTAGTGCTCTTCGAGTCAATCTGATCATGTTTTACATAAACCCGGTCTTAGTTAGACCCGGACATTATTAAGTTTCTTCGAATCTATAAAAGAGTTAAAGCCCACAAAATAACCCAATTAATATTTAGGGCCGAATGAAGGATAACGATAATCCATCCCAACTCGTCCTACGTGAATAGTTAAAAAAACAGGGCACATCCCTCGTTATGCACTAGATTTAAATCTTAACGAGAGATAACAATGGACAATCTACAAACTAATGGCTTGAGATAATAATAAATCAATTGGAAACTTATCAGAATCTGGATTTTTTTACAAGTTCTTCTCTTCGTAGTCTTTCAAGATGAGCACTTAAATTGTCACAATTGGGAAATATGGGTTTCACCATATACCACAAAAGGGCGTATTATATAAAAACAACCACAAAAATGAAAACCCATAATTTAACATCAAAACAATAGATCTAACACAGGGAAGAGATCACCGTAAAAAAAAACACAGAAGAGATCTGGCGTCATACTCAATTGAGAGATTTCAGGAGTGATTGGTAGAGATTTTGCTAAAACGTTGAGGTTATAAGATTTGTGAAACATCCAACTATGAATAATGAACTATTCCATGTTTGTTTGGCCCGTCATAAAATACCTAAATAATTTTTTATTGGTTACATTCCAAACATAGCCTTAGAAAGTGATCAGACGACACATCAACTTCCATGTTTGATATAACAATTGCAGAGTTTTTTAATGAAGTTGCTTGCCATGGAGGGAAAGGAAAAAACAGAATCAACCAAAATAATAATAACAATTGGACCAATTGAAGAGCTTTAAGATTAATATCATGTATGTATTTAAAAACCATACATGCAATTTTTACAATTTTGCTTTTAATGCCAACAACTATTCCATTTTTGCCGTAACTAATTTGTACATGTAACCGGCATTTAATCCATTCTGGAAAATTAAAAAAAAAGTTACATTATTCGAGAAAAACAATAACTAACCAAACAACCAGAACAATCACAGCATGAAACGCATGAGTTTCAACCAACCACCAAAACCACCACCACCTTCGCGCACTTTCCCGGCCTCTTTCGCGCACGATGCCGCAAACGGCGACGCCGCGCCACCGTCAGCGGCAGCGGCATGCTTTTTTCTCGGGCACATAAAGAAGTTCCTAGATCCAAGTTCTACCAGCTTCTCCTCCCTATGCAAACCTTCACATCACGTAAACGAAAAACCAAATCAATTTTACGAACCCTAAATACGATTCAATTTGAAGAGATTGTGAAGGGAGACTCACTTTCTAGGCTAAACTGCGAGTAATGAAGGTCGAAATCGGATGCGTCGTTGGTCGGCAGGATCGGGCGGCGAGCTTCCTTCACGTACTGCCGGGTCACCGCCGCCACGAGATCGCCGACGGTGGAATCCGGCCTCATGAGCACCTGCACAGGCCCGAGGCTCCCGAGCACCGTCACCTTGAGGAGCAGCTTCGGTGGCTGCCTCGGCAGACCCTCCGGCGGTGACCCGGCGTGGTTCCGGTACGAAAGAAGGTCGGGGTCGGTCTTCGGACGGCGGAGCGGAGTGGCGGACATGGCGTTGTAAGACGTAGATCTCTCAGCCGACAACCTTCCCCGCCGATGACTCTGGCTATTTGGACTCGGCATGTTGAACCAAGCAAGCTTATCGAAAAATAACAAGAAAAAGAGGGGGCAAATATGTAGTTTCAGGAGTTCTTTCTTTCTTTCCCACGGCGTTTTGGTGTGTTTTGAATTACCTCATCAATCGGCGGTACCTCACATAACGGAGGCGAGGGAAGCCGAGAGCTGTGGAGGAGCTTCGGCTCGGAGGTTGACGCCGACCGGGGGGCTATCATAACCAGAAGGGTACAATCGGAAATGTGCCGGGGGAAGGTCCAATAGGGTTTTTTTTTTAAGACGAAAACTTCACCCCCTTGCGTGCGTATTTATAATTCGGAGGTTTATAATAAAATAATAATGGAATTGGAAAGAGAAGAGTGTGACTGGGTGTAGCCGGTAAAGGGTGAGGGATTCGCGGAGAGCCTTGTAACAGAAAATTTGGATTGGGAGGCTGAGAGGGTGACACGTGTGTGGGTATTGTTGTCTTGATATTGAGATAGAGGGTAGGGGATGTTTGTTTGATGTTGACACGTGAAGTGTAGTTTATGGGAGATGCTATGGATCTTGATGTGCACAATTACTGCTTCCAAACACGCTGAACTTGCGTCTTTTCTCGCTGCGACTTTCACTATACACTCGAGTCAAATAATCTTGGTAACCGAAAAAACTATTCATATATATCAATTATTTAACTATTTAACACAGTAATATTCAACACAACTTAAGTTAGAACGATTTTATACTAATTGATTTACATCTTTGGTGGTACCAATGAGTTTATTTCATTCGTAAATATTGAAATTTGAATTTGAAACCAACTATTACACACTATAAGATAAAGGGTTAAACTACTAGCTCAAAATCAGGTGTTTAATATCACTTCTTTATTTGTGTGGTTAGTTTTTCCTCCATCTTTTATGTTTTAAGTTTTAAATAGAAGAAAATTAAATATTTAGGATAAATGGAGTATGATGATATAACATAACTCCATAAAGTGTCTATTCCAAATTCAGATGTTGTCTTTCAAGGTAAGTATTAAGTAAATAATAATACTAATATAAAGTAAATAATGATAAAAACCACAAGGACGTATTTTAAAATATTCTTCTTAAAATCACTTGTTTTTTAGGACAATTCTTTAATTTTAATTTTGTTTTTTTACAAGAGGAAAATGTGCTAAGCGTGTACATAATACATATCAAAAGACGCCTATTCTTCTGGTACACGCTTAGCACGTGCCACCATTCAGCACTCCTCTCTTCAATCCACGCATGACCTAGGTAGTAGGTACTGCTTTTCCATTAATTCGCATCATCGAATCTCGCCAAACTGATTTTTAGTGATAAATAAATATTAAAGCATTTGTAGCATGTTTTTTTTGTGGTAAATATACCATGTTACTTTTGTTTAAATTATAGAAAAAAGTCTGAATAACCTTTTTTTGGCAAATTCTTCTATACTCCACCAAAATGAAGGAGTTTCATAGTCTTAATTATGTTTTTTTTATAATAAACTTTTTAAATTTATAATTTAATTTTTTTATGTTAAAAATTGAATTATAATGTATCATACATTCTCATTTTTAATGGATACTGTAACAAAACCTATATTTTTTATTCAAAATAAAGCAATTTAAACATATTTAGAAGGAAAGAATGAAAATAGTGTATAATCACCTTGAATTGTGTTATTTACAGACAAATAGGGACCTTAACCTCTTATTGTCTCAATTGACTTTTATACACTATCAATTGTTTTAAATTTTTAATACACCCTCTTGTTAACATAGGATTAAGGCCCCGTTTGAGAAAACAGCTTAATTAAGCGCTTATGACCATAAACGCTTATTAATAAGCTCTTTTAAGATATTTATTATAATGAATTGAAAATAAGTTATATATAAGCATAAACTCTTTTTCATAAGCTACTCTGAATAGCTTATGAAAATAAGCTCAAAACAGCTTATAGGTAGGTCATAAGCTATTTACATAAGTTCTCCCAAACGCTTGCATAAGCACTTATACTATAAGTTAAGCTCATATAAGCTATTCCAAACGGGGCATAAGTTACTAACAATGAGTGCACAATTTATTTTTTTTGGTTTAGAACATCACTAGTATTTTTCACTGAGATAATAGTGTTCGAGTCGGGTAAAATTTTTATCTTTAGGGAGATAAAATTCTTCATATCAAATATTTAACGCAATTGTATTCACCTTTACCCAAACCTAAAACATTCTGTTTAAATTATAAAAACATCATACACATAATTTTTTTTTATGAAAAAAGCATATTACCACCTAAACGTTTGTATTTTTCAAATATAGGCATTTTGAACTTTCACACTTCATTATAATTGATTTCAAAACTCTCCCTAACAAATCATAGAATGATCTATTTCAACAATAATAAAAGGGGGATCGCGTTTGGCGCCCCCCTTTTGCGCCTTACGCCCCCCCCTCTTATAAGTATTTTACCAATTTGCCCCTAAAAAAAAAACTCCCATTATATCCCCATCTTCTTCATCACCCTACCATTTTTCCACCCCCTTTCCAATTCTCTCCACCCCCCCCACCCCATCCCTCTTGTGACCACCATCCCCTCCAAACCTTTAACCACCACCACCTTCATCTTCCATCAACCACCTCCTTCATCTACTAACCATCAACATCCTTCCTCTTGTTTCCCCCTTGCTCCCTCCCGTCGTTTCCTATTATTTTCGTAGAACACTGGTTAAAATTCGCACCTTAAAGCGCGAAATGGGTCTCAAATCGCACTTATAGGTGTGCAAATTAGTATTTTTTTTTTTTAAATTTTTCTAAGGTGTGAATCGCACCTAAGAGTGCGAATGGGCCTCCAAATCGCACTTATAAGTGTGCGAATTAGTATTTTTTTTTCAAAGTGTGAATCGCACCTAAGAGTGCGAATGGGCCTCCAATTCGCACTTATAGGTGCGAATTAGTATTTTAATTTTTTTTAATATTTCTGGCCATGAAAAAGGAATTTCTAACGGTCTCGGATGGCGACGGGCTGAACTACAAAGTTGAAGAGGAAAAAAAAGTAATTGGACGCTTATCGCTTCGCCATAAGCTCGGTGTCCCGAGCCCAAATTCCATCGTTTGCTATTTTTTTTTAATTTAAAAAAAAATATTTCACCATAAATTTCTAAATATGTCAACTAGACTAACTGTGGTGGTCCCATAATTTTTAAAAATCATTTGGGCATTTTTTGAATTTTTTTAAATGTTTTTTAATATGAAATCTCACTCCTAGATGCGATTGGACATAAATCGCACTCCAAGATGCGAATAATAACCAGAATTCGTGGTTCACTCCTAGATGCGATTTATGTACATAAATCGCACTCTTGCTTGCCCCTTCTTTATAGGATAACGTAAAAGGAGATGACAATGAAGTAGATGGAGAAAAATGTTGATGGTGATGAGTTGAAGAGGAAGAAATTGGAGTTTTGAAATTTTTATGTTTTTTTTTTGTTGCAGTTTTTTTTTTTTGGTTCAGTTTTTTTTTTGGACAGAAGGGTATTTTGTTGGGAATTTTAGAAAAATAGGGGGGGCGTAAGGCGCAATAGGGGGGGCGCCAAACGCGATTCCCTAATAAAAGGTGTAGGAGAAGCCAACGACAAGAGATCTCTAACCGCAGAAAAAAAAAGAGGGTGAGGGTGCTTTCTTTGCAAGCTTGTAGAGGGTGGCGATGACGGTTTTGTGGCAAAGGCTGAAGGGTGTTACGTCACACTTTGTGAAAAAGGGTTGCAGGGAGGAGATATGGTGGTGGTGGGTGAGGGTTGCAAGGAAGAGTGTCGGTAGTGGCGGTTGCCTCCTTCCTCGATGCCGTCCAACTTTTTGATGCATTCACTTTATCGCGCCATTAGGCCTTCTGGACGTGAGTTACCATCACCTCTTTTTATTAATAGTGAGCTTTAACAATAGGTTGAGATTGCCTATACTAAATAGAAATTAGAGGTTCAAATTCATACCTTTTTTATTTAGAACTACATTAGGCGACGTCATGTTTCTTTTTAAAATAATTTATAATTGTGGGCGGTGTAAAAAAATTACATTATCAACTAATTATATTTTAAATATGTAAAAAAATTAGTTTTTAATTTAATAGTTGATGTGAAACATCTTTTATTTTTTTGAAAATGTAAAACATCCTTAAAATCTAATTGGTTGATAATGTAAAAAAACTTTACATTATATATTTAATTTTTATTTTTTACGTCAAAATCATAGTATGAGATAAGAAAAAATGAAAATTTGTTCTTTTACTATTTTTTATTTTTACTCCGATTTGAACTTTAAATAATGATATTCAATTGCAATTCAAATATATTTTTAATCTTCACACACCTGAGAACAACTTAATAAATAAATAAAAAACAACCCAATTATGGTTTTGCCACATACGTATTATTTGGAGATAAAACTCAACGTATAATTTTATATAAATATCAAATCAGGAGTGTAAACTTTTTTAAGCAAAAACATACTTTTCAAAGAAACATACCAAAACTTTAAAATAAAATTGTATGATTAACTCTAGTTATTCAAACTATCTTTTCAGGAAATTAGCCAAACCTATTTAAATCAAAATTTGGCCAAATGATTTTGTTTCTAGTCCACCTAATGTGTTACTTGAATCTGGATTAAGGTTCTCTTCAGCTGTGGGGAATCCTCGTCATCGAAAAAAAAAACAATTTTATATAAATAATTAAAATAAAGTGATGTAGAAAGTTATGAAGCTTGGGCTTCGATGCACAACTGCAAATTTTTTTATTAATATCCAGAGCATATCTAATTACAGTTTTTAAAAATTGTTTTTCATTTTTAAAAACTGAAAAAAAATTAAAAATCTACTTGACAAAACTATTTTTAATTTTTTTTTTTGAAAACAATTATTATTTTCAGTTTTAAAAACTAAAATATTAAAACAGTTAAAAAATGTTTTCAATTTTTGCTTTTAGTTTTCAAATTTCAATTTTTTAAATATTGTAAAACATGTCATACAACCGTTTTTTTCTACTTTTATTTTAAAAATCAGTTTTTAAAAACTCTTTTTAAATACAGTTTTCAATCAGCCCGGGTCCATAAAATCTAATGTAATGTTGTTGCGGGATTGCCAATTGCCAATTTTATAAATTTATTTGGTGCTAATGATTAATTATGACTTGTTGGTTACTACTTTGTATCTTCCGGTGGAGGCGGCAGCTAAAAGAGTGACTAAGTGGGTCAAACATGCCAACAGAAATACGCAAGTGGTGGTGGTGGTGGAACACTGAACCACCATGTGAGACGAAAGAGATAACCCGCATCCCCTTCTTTTTGGCAATGTTAATATGTTTGAAGACGGTCCCTTCCAATAATTTTTTTTTTTTAAAATTTAATTTTTTGACATCACCCTTACAGAAATGTAAATTACCTGCCATAAATAAACCTCATTTGGAACAATTAGTGATATTTATGTATAAAATTTAATTTATATTGACGGTTAGTATAAAAATTATCTCATGTCATCTAATAGCTAATCATATACTACTTCAGTTATTTATTAACTGATCGCTTATAATTTTAAGAGAGCATTAATTGATTTTTTCTAAATAATACATTTGTCTACAGAATAAATGATGAGAGATAAAATACATTTTAAAGAGTAAAATAGAAAAACAAATAATACATGTATGAAACTTAACAAAATTAACTGCATTTATTAATATCTATATTTCTTCTCTTTGTGAGCATGTAAGTTAACATTATTTTATTACTTAATTATAGTTCAAATGATAAGATTTTTTTTATTTTGACTAAGGTGTCCCTATAATCGATTGCCATTAGACTAATTATTCGTCTACGATAAACCTACGAAGCGGTAGGGGCTGGCCAAAGAGTTTTTTCCATTCACAAGAGTTGAGATTCAAATTCTCAACTATTTACTTAAAAGACGAAGTGCTAAACCACTACACCGATCCACTTGATATAAAATGACCAACAAACTACTAGCTATTGTTAAAACGAAAAGTATAAACACATATACACTTTTAACCATCATCCTAAGGACATGCCATTTTGCGGCAGTTTGGGGAGTCAAAACTACCACAAGTTATAGAAATGTATGGTTATTTATCATTATCCATTGTCACCTCTTTTAATTTATTTTCCTGGTTCTGTAGATATGTGAATTTCCGTGCCAAATTCAAATTTGAATGTAAATTCAATTGTCGTATAGTTTGCATGAGATGAGCAAGGTGAGGAGGCAAAGCTTGTGTGTGGTACAGAATGGGCCATTTGCAAGTGTTCCCTTTCCAAACAAACTCTATTATTATTGTATATAGAATCTCTATCTCTATGTGCATTCTGAATAATCATGGCACAGACGCATTAGAAAAGCAGAGAATTAGCGTGTCTAACTTTAGGTACATCATCACTTTTTTGAAGATTCAATAATTACCTCTATCATTAGCTTACGCAATTGTATCACTATAATTGATCAGATTCCTTCTGCAAAAATGGTTGAGGCAATTGAATGCAAGTAAATAATTGGTGACATAGTTTGCACTCATGATTCATTTGAAGGAGGATAAGGTTTGGCAAACTTTTTAACTTTTTTTTTATGAATAAAATAAAATAATTTTGTGCATATGAAAATAGAAGGACATAATTTGTTTGATTTTAAAAGTAGATAAGGCCTTCAAAATTCAAATCACTCATGATTCACTTAAAACGACACGTTAGTGGATTGACCAACTTAAAATAAGCGTATTTGTGGATTGACCCACCTAAAATAGTTAAAAATGAAAAAATATTAAATAGTAATAATATAAAATATTAAATTTAAGAAGTAAAAAGGATAATCAACCTGCCTCACCCGCTAACAACGCGTTTCTTGGTGAGTTAGGCAGCGGGTCAAGACAGGTGTCATCCCTAAATCCTAATGGATTGCGATCATTTCCTGTGTCGTAGAAGAACGGTATAAATCTCCACCCTCAACCTATACTATACAATGGTAAGTTAAATTTCTATTTTAAAAATTAAATGTAAATATGTAATCAATTTGAACGGTTAAGTTGCAAAGTTCACACCGTATTCAAAACTTCAGGCATGGTAACGCTTTTCTTTCAACCAATATTATTTTTGTGCCCTTGACTGATATTTGACATGATAAAATGAAATACTTTTAATATTTAATAATAGGTTTGGGGATAGGATTGTGATTTTATCGGATTAGGAGGAACGATGAAACTACGGTGAGGCGGGGCTGTGGACTTCGCGGCACTTCGTTTTTCGTCGAGCTCGGGAGGGGTCATTTGAGATTTGAGGAGAGCTCCTTATATAGAGGTCTTGAGCCGACACGCTCCCCGAGGGCTTGTGATGATGACTTTGTACTTGCTTCTTTCTAGGTCGTTGGATCTCCTGTCGTGTTCAGAGGATCGGATGGTGGAGGGTTCCTCGAGAAGCTATTGCAGATCTTGTGGCTCCACATCTACGAGGATAGCCTGGTAAGAGGATTGCTGATTTGACATAGAAGTGGTTGACGGCCGGTGCACTTGCTAGGGCCTCTCGGCCTGTCGTCGTAGGGTCAAGGGAGTGCGTGTGCTTCTCTGACCAGTCAGGGTTCGCTAATGATTGTTTCTCGAGGTCTGAGGACTTGACGTGGAGTCGGGAGATTAGTCCTAGAACAATTTGAAATTTGATTTGTTCACTCACCCCTAACAAAAATCTCATCAATGAAATCATCTTTGAATGAACGATTTTGCTATTATTTTATTGCCGCTCATCAGTTTTAAATTAGCAATATTTTCCCACTTATGTTGTGTACTATATGTCCATTGTAATATACTCCTATTAAAGTGATATTCACTAAATATCTATTTCCACTACGTGCGAACTGCGAATTCGCCCAGCACGATAACATGAATGGGCCAGGTCGGTGAAAGATTATTGTTCTTATTTATGTTTCAATTGGTCACTGTCATTCTCACAGGTTGTTGCTAATTGCTAATATTAAAACAAAAAAATTTGAAGTTATTGCTGATATGAGTGTCAAACCTGGTTGATAGACCACTACTTAGTGATATTTGATAATTGCTTTATTTAATATTAAAACAATCAAGTATTCACAGGTGTCAAAGTATGTGTTATATTTGATATATAATCATTGACTTTTAATAATCAAAATATAGCTAAGTACGTGACTATGGAAGTCTAGATATAATTAAAAATTTAACAAGCTTATGCGTGGACTAAATAGATACATCGTTTAAATGAAATAACAGTTTGATAGAGGACATATAAATTGAGAAGATGAAGGTGTAATGATCAAATCTTACCACTTAACTATTCTTTGAGGAAAATAATCCAAACTAATAGGATGTAGCTCAAACCTTAACTTTCTTGGACCAAATACTACATAAACTATTCAAGGCTGGACTTTGACAACAAATGTTCTGGGCTTTTGATTAAATGATTACTAATTTACACATATACTTAATTTGTTATTTATAAGATTGATAATACAAATGCTATTCGAAAAATGAAAAATTATAATTATTTTCTTTACTTTCCCCTTAATATTTTACGTAAGTATAAAATAAATCTCCCTCCACCTCCTCCTATTTTATTTACCCCTGAATATACTAATATGGTGCCACTTGCCCTTCAAATCTTAAGGCATTAGTTAGTTAGAGGTGGAAATAAGTCAAGTTAGACCAAATTTTGCACGACCTAAGCCTGACCTGCCTTCTAATTCTGCGGTCCGAGCTTGGCCTGTGGCCGGGCATAGGTAAAATTTTAAGATTTGATCTACTAATCAGTTTACAAACCTATTTAACAAAAGAACGTCCTCTTAAAGAAGCCAATAGGCCAATGGGCCGATAAGCCGCAGGCTTCTAAGTCTTTCTATATATCATTAACTTAAAAAACATTTTTTTTTATTCATCGTAAAACATATCGGACCAAAACATATTTTGAGTTTTAAAAAATTAATTAAATTGTATAATATATTCATTATACTAATAATAATAATAATAATAATAATAATAATATTATTATTATTATTATTATTATTATTATTATTATTATTATTATTATTATTATTATTATGTAAACAAGCTCATCTATTTGGCCAAACAGAATTTTTTTAAGCTTAGTTTCAGGTTTTTTAGATAATCAGACTTTTTAAAAAATCCAAGTGTGACACTTTTAATAATCGTCAGGTCACCTTTGACGAACCAAGTCACGGGCATCTCCACCCCTAATAATAGTTATTTTATATTAATTGGCTATGCGTTCATTTCTTCGATCCATCATCATCACAGCAATGGCCCCAATCAGTTATCTAATACCAGCGACTAGTTTGTTAAAGAAGTTGGTGCAAGCAAAACATGAAAATTCCTCCTATTAATGAGAGCCATTCGAATCCTTTCAAGAAAGATAGGTGCACTTTTTGGCGTTAACATCATCATTGTTTGCAAGTTGCTTATATCCATTAATTCTGGTCGTGTAGGACGCCATAACGTGAAGGACCACATATCACATTCAATGGTATGTAATGTGCTTATATACATACATACTTGGTCACGAGGCATGCATGGGCAAGCTGCCACAAGTCCCAAGCCCCATGATTTAGAGTTGATACTTCTTCCACTTATTTGAACCACTTATTAATCAAAATCCATGGAGAATTTTAGAGTTGCTGCCTTCGTTCTTTATAATGTAGAATTTTAGCATTGTAAAAATAGAAATATGCACCTTCTTACGAAGTTCTAATTTATTTTTGCCTTTGGAGAGTGGTGTAAAACACGGTAAACAAGAAAATGCAAACATTATTGAACAATTATTTCAACCAGTGCTTAATTTGAAACAACAAAAATATTACAACACAGTTCCATCCAATTTTGTGTCTGTGCCCTCAGCAAAAACTTATGCTAGTTCCTATTTGGTACAGAAAGGCCTAGAGAACAATAAAACGGTCTTCAAATGAATTTCAAGTGAACCGTTCATCAGATATTTTGGATGAAAAATAGACAGGACACGATTATAAGAAAATCTGTCTATGTTGTCTCAAAATAATACATAGAGGAATGCAAAGACAGTATGCTGTCTAAATTCCTTTCAGGTGCCACATGCAACCACAGGTCACCACTCACTCTTGGTCTCTCGTTATTGGAATTTGAAGAAGCCACTGGACATGATCGAGTCCGAGACCAATGAACTTTCCCACCTGAACAGCTTCTTGCACTGACTCTCCCATGTGTTATGCCAATGGCCTTCAACCGACCCTTCTGGCCAATCACCGGACGGAAACTAACTGATTCAACTGTTTTCACATTGCTGAAGCTGTCAGTGTGCCGCGGACGAACCAGCTCTGGTTTTGATCTGCCCTTGTTCCAGAATGAAAATGATTGTTGCAGCTTGGATGGAACCTGACAAGCCAATGGACAAAGACAGAGATTCAAGAATTTTCCTGTGATCAAGACTTTGAAAAATAAAACAAGTTTCAATTCACATTGGAATGAAGTGGAATTAAGATGACCAACAGGGCATGTGAGTATTGCTCCCTGGTAAAGTGATGCAGGCACACAAGACACACGCAAACCCTAGTTTCAACTTCAGACAATTTAACATTTTCAGAAGCTTTTCAGAGCCTTTACATGACACCCAGAAATTGATCTTTAAGTACAGACTTGATGGTTGTAATTTAAGTTATAAGGCAACAATATGACTCATAATTATAATATTCTTCATCATACTTCATGTGGTTCTTTATAACTGTAAATGTATGAGAAATATTCACAAGGGTAGGGTTACTAGAATTTTGAATACTAGGTAGTTTTAACACCCTTATGTTCCACAACTCGGTGCACGCATAAGGGTATATAATGAGGTGAGATTAGTCAATTACCTATCATTTGTAAAATTGTTATCAAAGAATAATACAATAAAGACACATAATGGTCTTGACTCTTGAGACTTCATTTAAATTGCTCAATGATGTCCTAAAATTTCATACTAGTTCTGATTATTCAATGGCAACTGATATACATGAGAAACTGAGAAAGCATAAAACTTCAAACACTGATATTAGGGTCTCACAAGTTGGATCAAGTGTGGCCATATAATGACAGTCATATACAAAAAACATGCATCAATATATCAAATGAAAGTAGGAAATCATAACACACCATGGAGATGAGGTTGCAAGAAGCAAACACAAGTGAAGTTGAAGAAAATGGTGATTTCCCAGGTTTTCCCTTCTGTTGATCTGTAGTTTGTCCCTGCTCAACAGACCCAAAACTTGATTGTGCAATATCATCCTCATCTTCCTCATCCCTTTCCTCCTCTTCCTCTTCTTCCTCTGCAGGAGCCGTTTCATCTTGTTTGGTTACAGAAGTCGTGTCATCTTCATCTTCAACTAGTTTTGCTACAGAAGTCGTTTCATCTTCATCTTCATCTTCATCCAGCAAGCCCATTTCGACCTTCTTTTCCTCTTCTTTCTCTTCTCTACGCAATACGTCTTCCAACTCCTCCATGGCCTCTTTCAGACGAACTTCAGCTTCTATCAGTTCAAGTTCCTTCTCAAGTTCCTCAACTTCCATTTCCCTTTTTTTCTTCTGCTCTTCAACCCATTTATCTATTTTATCAAACCATGGCTTGCATGCATTTTCAATTGCAAGTATAAGACGCAACCATATGTTCTCCTTTCCTTTCTTTGTAGCTCGACCAAAAAACTCATCATAACCAAGGGGGAGAAAATCAACATTTTCTGGGTCCACATCCTCGCCCTTTTCCAGAGGTGGTCGCCAGAATAATCGAACTCCATATTTCTCATCCTCAACATAATCGATTAGATTTCCAGTTGGTGTGTGGAGGATGAGAGGATTCTCAGTATATATCAGCCTTGATGGGTCTTCAGGATCAGGCTCTGGTTCCTTGTTAATAAGTACAAATTCAGGAGGCTCGTGATTCTCATCTGATCAAGGATTTGGAGGAAGCATTAATAAATAAATAAATAAAAGGACTTCATTTTGGCAGAAAGGACTCGCTAGAGGCACCAACTATGTACTTGTTCACACAAAAGTTGAAAGAATAAAATACCTTTGGACCACCAGTATTCAAGTTCAGCTGGCATAGGTAACCTCAGAGGAGCTTTATAGAAAGAGTTGAGCCACATTTCTCTTTCCTGATCTACTTCATGCACATATGTTTTCCAGTAATCAGGGACCTGCAACAGAATGGTCTCCATGTTTCATTCATCGCATAAAATGAAAAAAAGCAATGAATTCAGGTAAAGCATTGCCAATGAGACTTACTTCGTGAAATTGGTTAATGAAGCCAGGCGCCATCCATACATCCTCTCCTTCATAAAAGTATGGATGCTGTGGATCATTATATGGGCCTCTCTTTTCCCTAACCACTGCACAAACAAGGTGTTGAATGATAAGTGAGAATAATCAAGATAAAATCAATGTGGCAGCAATCAGGAAAGGGAAAAAGGAAAAACAATTTCATTCCAGAATAGCACCCATGTAAAATTTCAACCATACAACAAAAGCAGAAAGACTCTAATAGTATCCCAAGAAACAACATGGATACTAAACCTTTTTTTACTTGCTGACATGATTGTCAAAGGGCAGAAAGGTGAATCCGATCATGTACATATTTGTGGTGGTATTAGGAACCCAAGAAAAAAAAGGGAAATTGATAGAAACAATAAAAAGAAGTGAAAATTTTTCATTGAATAATTGAGAGTAGGAGAAAGAATTCTCCTCCAAGGGTTCCCACTTCTACAAAAGGTTTCCCATATCTTACAAACTATCTAATTCTCTGCATAAATCCTTCCCACCTTATTTCCCTTATTTATCTAACTGATACTCTGTCTAAGTACAGATCTTCTCCAAATGTTCTTAACCAAATACATTCTAACTAACTAACTAACTAACTAACTACTCTAACTATTCCCCTTCCTTCTATCCTAAGAGGTGTGAAGAATAGTTATTTATCCCAAATAACAGCACAGAGCGGCACGCCTTAAGACAATTATACTGAGAAAAAATACTAAGTTTCAATATGAAACACAAGTTCTTATTCCCACTACCCCCCTTGATTTCCATCAAATAACATAGTCACCTTTGCCACATCAGTATTTTTTGCAACTTTACTTCGTAACATATAACATTGTTGTTCTACTGGGATCTTGAATAGTGCAATAGGTCGCTATGCTGAAGATTCAAGATTCGAGTTCAATAATTAATACTAGAAATAAATAAATAATAAAAGTTAAAAATTACCCAAGATTACAGGTATAATTAATATTCAAAAGTCATTGTTTTGAGCTAAAAAAAAGTCAATGAGTCATATAAGATTAAGACTTAAAGCAGGGACAAGATGAGGAAAAATAGATAAGGGGGCGAAAAGTTAACACATTCAACAAAACCAATAATGACTAATTAGATGACGCAGTATAAGAATTTGAAGAGGGGGGGGGGGGTATAGCACTTGAATGCTATTTTATTAAGGACTTTTTTTCTCTTAAGAGTCAACTTCCCCATATTTACAGTATGTAGTTTCGTCCCTGACTTAGAATAAACTCAAACACACAAAAAAGGAGAAAAAGAAACAGGTGAGCAACGCTGCTGCAAAACAAAGGTAGATCAACAGCAAGATCTACGTGCAATGAAAGGGACTGACTTGCTTGAAAACTGAATTGAGCCGTGGAGGATGTGCAGAACAAAGCAATGAGTTGCAGGTTAGTGGATTGAAGGGATTGCATTTAAATAGAGAAGGCTAACATGAAAGAGTATTCGAGCATGGGGTTGGGTTCCATTTATTCTGATAAAAAATTATGAAATCACAAAATAACCCCATAAGAAAAGGTCAGACAATAAAGAAGATGGGGGGCGGGGAGAATAGTTTTGATGGAGACCAATAATAACACAGAAATATTGTGTTATCACTTATCACTGAATAGTAACTGAAAGGAAAACAACTAAATAGGATGAATCCACCTACTGCCCAGAGCCAATGGCTCCACAGAGAAGATTTTCTGCCAAAGCTTACAACCAAGAAACTAACCACAGCTACAATGATAATTCCCTCTCTCTACCCTAGTCTGATAAACCTCTACTGAACATGAATATCCATTCCAGCAAAACTAACTTGCTAAGACAGCTACTCTTTCTGATCTTTCCCCAATTTGCCCCATTCCATTTCTTCTGGTATAGATCTTCCAGTTCCAGGACTGGATATTGATCAATTGGCTTTGAACTTAACTTACCCCATGTATTTGGGCCTAACAGGTTTTTAATCCCTGTTCACAGTCACAGACACAATAAGGGCGCTATTGCACACTATTAATAACTAGTGTTAAGTTCCAATTGGTCTTTATAATATGACTCCACTACAAATTAGAAAATAACATGGAGGTGAGTGTTCTTAAATCTTAACTAGTATTAAAAAGTCTAAATCGATTGGAGATGTCCAAGGAAGTAAAAGATAACAGAACAAGGACCTTCATACCATAATCCATAACACATGTGCTAAAATGGAAGGTCAGAGGCCCAAAAATACACTGAATATAAAGTTTTCCATATGAAGTAAGTTTCAAGGAGGTAAACCAGCTTACTTCCATCTGGTTTGTTAATAAACATGCGAGCCTTTGCAGCGGCAACTTCTGCTATACCAGCATGCACCTGAAATTGACAGAATGGCCAAAATAATTAGATATAGCCACAGCTCTTAGATTATTATTATTTCATTTTGCAGAGGAGAAGATTATTACTTACCCCTGAAGCTTGGTCATCACATCCCTCTTCATCATCCAACAATTCTCCGAAATAGAATCTACCCTGTTAGCACACAGATTATGTAACTACAAAAAAAATGTCTTCTATGTCAATCAAGTGTAATGAAAATGCCATTAGTCCTTATGTTGAGATGACTTGCTTTATGCACCCTTTACATTGGTTGAGGCGTTCAGCCAAATAATGCAGATACTGCATGTTAAACTTAAACTCACAATGTTTAAGTAAATAAATAGAGGTCTCAATAAGCACAAAAAATGTAGGACACTCTCCAGGAAGCTAAAGCAAACATGTTATTTCTGTGCAATTATTTTTCATCTTCATAGTCCAGCTTCCTGTCCATTTTATCCAAATTGCAAAGTAAGGCAGAGACTGACTGGAGTTTTTTAAGGTTGACACATAAACTTTGTCTGATTCATGCACCTACATATAAGATACGCTCGTTAACTTCGTAAACACCACATCCATGCATCCTCCCATGCTTCCACTGACCAGCATATCGATAGCGACCTTTCTCCCTGGGCATGAAAAAACATTTTTTAGACCAATAATTATACCAGACAGAAATATAGGGAGACAATGCAGAGAACGGTGATGCTATTGTGAGGAGTTACAATTCACACACCATAAAGGTAAACAAAGTGTTTTACCAGGGAAAACCCAACAAAGAAATTAATAATTAAACTTACGGCTTGCTTCCGAATTGCTTAACCCATTCCTCATTTTCATAAAAGGGGATTTCATAGTTCCCATTTGCAAGAAGATAACTATCTTCAATATCCTTCTCTAGCCATTCTCTGTCTTCTGGGGACATAAAATCTCTTGCTATTATCTTTCCTTCAGCTCGCATCTTTGCTTCAAGCCTAAAGGCATTGGATGAAAGCAACAAAGGAATTGAATGTATATTCAAACTGTGACACAATCTAGGACTTCATTCATACAGAGGGGTATTTTTACAAAACAGGTACGTACTTGGACCCAGGAGCAGGTTCTATAACAGGTATATCAACTTCAACTACACCATGACCCTCTGGATCGTTTTGAAGCCACTCACCTTCATATCTAAGAAAACAAAAACACATTGTGAAACATCAATGACATAAAAAAGAGTTGCATGATATACTGACATATCAAGAAATGATGTGCAGACATGTCAAATGGAGAAGAGAAGTAGTAGATACCCAGTAGTTGAAATAATTAGCAAACTAAGTCAAAGACCCCAATCATTACCAGAAAACCCCCATAGAATATTACCTATGGATTCACTATACTCTTAAGGGGGAAATGAAGGCCTCTCTTTCTGTATCGATAACTTCATATAATCTTTTGTTGCCAATATAAAGAAAGTTATTCAACTGAGAGTTTATCTCACTTTCATCAAGTTGTGCCTCCATATTATGGTAGGCTTTTAAATGCAAGGGATAATTGCAATAGTGCAAAATCTATCCATGTTACGTGTAGAACAAACCACATTTAACGTTACAAATTTCAACACTTTCTCTCCGCCCCCCTAACTAAGTTTGTCAAAGTAGGATAATTAATTCATTGAGATAGTATCAGAGCTTCTTTGAAGGCCAAGGGCTTGGTTCCTCGTTGCCCTCATTAAATTTCAACAACAAGCATGGGTTTTGTTAGTGTTTAGTCCCTAATGGCTTGTGCATGAGGAGGCATAGTAGCATCTACCTACAAATTTAATAAAAAAGCACTTTAACGGATTAATGAATTTGTACCTCCACCTCTCCAATGCTTAGCTAAGAAAAATGATATAGATATACAATGGCAGTTCTTATCAACAATGAAATTAAGGTTTTAAATATTTTAGTCATCAAACTATAGATTCAATAACATCCTACAAAAATTTGTTCCCTGCTCCCACCCCAATCACATTATTCTCTAATTGCTTGAGAGAATTCCTTGTATCTCCTTCTACCTGTTTTAGTTTATCCCTGCCACTATCACCTGCCTAGTCATAATGGGGCAAAGACAAACCTGACAAGCCCATCCTTAGAGGCATAAACACCTTTTCCATGAGCATAGTCATCCCAGACAGTGCCTTCATACCTGAAAAGTCACCATCACAAACAAAATTATTAAATCAAAAAATCAACTACCCCACACAACATAATGAGATTCAAAGTCAAAATCCAAAATCCAAAGGAAGCATTACGAGCTGCCATCTTCAAAAATGTAGCTGACCCATTTGAGAAACTCCTCAATCCTATCCAATTCTTCAATCACAGCCTTGGGGCTGGCTATATCGAAATGGTTATCAGGAATCGGCGGGTAAGACTTCCGATACGGAATATAAAATGGCGCAATTGGAGGGTGTCTCCCCTCAGCAATCTCATCCAACACATACTCCCACTCATCCTCTTCAACCAACGCAGGGTCCCAACCGGTCCCACCGATTTCTTTCGGCCCATCCGCCCAAAACTCCCTCAAATCCTCCTCGGACCAGTTCTCAGGGTCCGGCGGAAAGTCAAAGGGGTTGTAATCATCCACAAATGCAGGGTCATCTTCGTCGCGAACCTCCTGCACGACGCCGCTGTCGAGGACCGCCGCGAAGTCCTTGAAGTTGGTCTCCGGGTCGGTTGGGCGAAGGGGCTCGTCGCTGCGGCGGAAGCTGAAGGCGCGGCGGAACTCCGGGTCGTCGACCTCGTCGCCGTAGGAGGAGTCGGAGTCGTAGGAGGAGTCGGAGTCGGAGTCAGAATCGGAAAGTGGGGGGTTTGTTGGGTCTTGTTCTGTGGCAGCATTGGTGGGAGGAGTTTGCTGTTGTTGTTGGTTATTGGCCATTTTTGGAGTGAAAGGAAAATGGTGATAAGTGTGAAGATAAGGTTTAACTGCAAGAGCCAAGAACCAAGAACCCAACCCAAAGAGCGGGTAGCTACTTAGTATTTAGTAGTAGTAGTAGTACTATACTACTCACTGGAAAGAGGAGGGTTTCGTTGTTTCCGCTCGAGACGGGATAAATGCGCATACATCAAAATTTACCCACATAAAAAAAACTCATAATTCACATTAAAATTCACAAATAATAAGATAAGAAATAACAAGAAACATAAATTCACAATCTTTATTAAATATCATCTAAACTTAAAAAAAAAAAATTTCTCTCTTTAAACCTTAAACTCCCACGTACAAAACATCTTCAAAATTTTATTAAAAATCCACTAAAATATTAATTTTTTTTATAAGTTAAAAATGTATTAAACAGAGTATAAAGAGTACTCCGAACCTTTAATATAAGAAAGGAAGATAAAAAGAAAAAAAAAAGAACAATAAATTATTTCATATTTCAGTCAATCATAGATTAAAATAATTAAATGAAAAATAAAGATTTGAGGATTTTAGGCACATGAAAACTTGTTTAATTTTAAAATTAGAGTCATGTAATTAGTTAAATCAAACATTTGTACCAAAAAAAGGTTAAATCAAACATATTATTAGAAGTGTAATAAAAAACATATTATTACAACAAAAAGTGCTTACTAACTATTAGCAAAGAAGGAAATTGCAAAGCAGGATGTTCTCTTCCTTTGACTCAGGACACAAAAATGGAAATGGTGATTAGGGTTCAACAAACCGTGCTACCTAGAAAGTCTGGGCAAACTTCGGGGTGAAAATATTCATCACCCCCTCTCGATAATATCTCTTTAATGACTAAGAGCGTGACACCTTAGATGTAGATTTTCAATGAGAACGGATGCGAACACATGCAAATGCAATGGCAGTGGACATGGCGTGAGTTCCGTATCGTGGCTCACCTGCAAAGTTGTGAGTTGAGTTCATCCAATTTTCACCGTTTGTTTTTTCTTTCTTGAAATTATGAAATTGATACTGAGAGCACTATTGTTGATTGAATTTGCCAGCAGAAGATTAATCTCCAATTGAAGCATGAAGCATTTTCCAATTTCCACCCCTTTTTCCTAATTGCTTGTTGAGTTCATCCAATGATAGGGTTTGAAAGTGAAATTTACTGAATTACACAAAATACACCACTACACAAATTAGTAAATAAATCTCTTCACCAGTAGCCAAGCTCTTCTCTTAGACTATAATTCTCAGCCTTACATATAAATGCGTAGTTATAGGGAAATTGGGGACAGGGTTTCTGTGTGTATCTGTCTTACTGTGTGTAAGGCTGAGAACTATGATCTTAGAGGATAGCCTTGACTCTAAGGATGGTAGAGAGATTTATCTACTGGATTTGTGTGTTTGTGTATTTCAGTTTCAAACCCTATCACAAATGGTGTGCTATTTCTAGACTGCTTATGAGTATGGTAGGTAAAGCAGCCCCCAAAAGTATAGAGACAACATCAATTGATGTGGAGTAGAAGACTGCTATGGAATTGATTGAAAACCTCAAACAAGAGACAAAAAAGAGAGCAAGAAGAACAAGTGGGGCAAGCACTCTTTTCTGCTATGATGCGACGGTAACCTTATGAAGAGGTGCCCTTCAGTTTCATTCATCATTTGATTATGAACCTCCTCCTCTCTTAGTTGTTTGATTTCTTACTGATTACTTAATTAAAAACTAGCAGATGGCAAAGCAGAACAAGGAGGTATCTCCTAGAAATGAATGTAAGAGATTCTGTATATTACTATTTGACCTTATCCTTTTCCCCCTCCCTCTTAATAAAATAAAAATGAAAATATGATAAAAAAAATCAGATTAGAGCAAGTGTCTCATTTTTAGAATTAGATATTAAATTTATAATATAAAGGTGGATAAGTGTTTACTTCTTTGAAAAAATATTTTTATTATCAAATCAAAAGAATCCCTATTAACAAAGAATTGCCATTAAAAGATGGGCAAATTCATATTTTAATTATACAATTTTTATGATAGTTGAAAAATTAGAAAAATTAAAATTTTCACACACAAGTATAAAAATTAACAATTATATTGACATCAGTTTGATTTAAAAATATAAAAAGGGAAAATCCAATGTTTACTTTTATATAGTTAAAATTATAAATTATAAAAATTAATATATATTTTTGTAACTAAAAAATAGTATATTTGAATATAACCTATACTTTGTATTTGGAATAATTAAATGAAATTCATGTACATATTAGATGATAATTATTTTTATTTATTACAATATATATATATATATATATATATTAATAAATTTGAATTAATAGTTTCTTTTACTACAAGAGGAAGACTGAATTATTAGTTTTGACTTGGAAAATTCAAATTTCATATGTTGTTTATAGAATCAATATAGAAACGAAAAAGTGAATTTAATTTTGACTGTCTCACTTTTTAGAATAAGATATCGAATTTATAATTTTATAATTTAAAGGTGGATAAATGTTTAGTTACTTGTTTGAATAACTATATAATTTATTATCAAATTAAACACAACAAATAAATCAAATTAAAATAATGCCTATTAACAAAAAAATATTATCAAAAGATGGAATTCAAATTAAAATTCAGTTATAGCCATTGAGTTTTAAAATTTAAAAGCTGAATTAAACTGATAATTATAATGTTTTTTATGTTAAAAGAATCCATATCCACACTGTATCTACTAAAGTTGAGTGTTCAATCTCAAACCTCAGGAACCCTTGAAATAAAAAGACTCCTTCATATGTTGACACGTGTCACTTTGTTTTTTTTGGTTACTCACGTGTCACTTTGTTAAATCAAACTCTCTTCCCTTAATTGCCAAAATCGTTATTAATATGCAATTCAAAATCCCTTTCCTTTATTGTTTAATTTGAAAGACAATTACACATCAAGTACCAAAGTTATCGCTCCCATCCTCTTGCTAAAATTACTCTTATCCTGCAATTCAAAATCCTTTCCCTTAATAGCCAAAATCACTGTTAATCTTGCAATTCAAACCTCTGCCCTTAATTGTTGCAATTTGAAAGACAATTCAAAATTCAATCCCTAAATTGTTGCGATTTGATAGAGTTAAAACGTGTCAAGATAGAAAAGTGAAATAAGATTTTCATTGTGTTGTGTTGAGACTATTGCTACATAAGTATTTTATGGATTTTTTTCTATTTCTGTTATCAAAACCTAATTACGTTGTTTGGTTTTGGTATGACATGTGATGTTACGCATATTTAAAAATGTTACCTTATGTCATATATTTATTAGCTTTATAACATCAACTAAAAAAATGTTGTAAATTAAATATTAAAAATACCCGCGCATTGCACGGGCTACTTATTAGTAATTTACAAACCACTAAATAATGCGTACACCTCGGGACACATTTTTATACTTATAATAATAAATAATAAATAGAAATTCAAAATATTTTTAGTCACTTCAATATTATTATATAGAGTCTAATTATTTATATTCAACAAGCATATAATGCATGTTTACAAAACAAACATATAATGCATGTCTATAAAATAAGCCTATAATACATGTTTACTATATATATATATATTTGCATATTTTTAGTTTGTTTCCATGGTCTTATACTGTTTTGGTTTTTTTGGTGTTTTAATTGTTTGTTTTTCTCTAAAGCTTTTGGTCTCAAGTTGTTCTTTAATAATATTTTTACTTTAAAAAATGTTTTTATCTACATAAAAATAAAAAATTTACTTAACATTTTATTAAATACATATTTTTTGTTCATACATTTCTTTAAAAATTAATAATACAACAAGTTAAATTAAATTTCTCATTTCTAAAAATTAATATTAATATATTAAGTTTATTTACCATAATTGATATTTATTTAGTATAAGTAATTAAGCTAATTTTATGATTTATTATTTTTTCTTTTTATTTAATCTTTTAATTATTATCAAATACTATTAATTTAACAAAATTAAAACATTATGCTATATTGTTTCTTTGATTAAAAAAAATCACAAGAGTTAAAACTTCAACCTCTTAGGGGGCGTTTGTTAGATGGGCATAATAAAATATACCCGGGAATGAAATGGTGGGGATGTAGATTCCCTTGTTTGTTAGTAGATTAGAAAAATTTTGCCCTGGCATCCCTCATTCCCGAGAATGATTTTCAAGTATGATTTTCACACACAGCCACCTCAACATTTCCATTCTCATGGGTGGGTATCAAAGATGCCCGTGAATGCTCTAAATTGGGTAGCAATTTTTTTTTAGGAAAAAATCTATTTTATCATTTTATTCACCCGATTTCCGTCAATATCTCATGAAGGTGAAAAAAAAAATTAAGGGTATTTTAATAATTTTATTATTCATTCCTGGGAATATGCATTCCTTACCAAACGCATGTCATAATTGTTTCCAGTAATGTTGGAAAAGATTCCCAAGAATCAAATTTATTAACCAAACACAATTTTTAAAGATGCCTGGGAATAACATAAGATTCCTGGGTATATTTTTTCATACTGTCTAACAAACGCCCCTTAAGTTATTCTTTTATTTAATTGCATTTAATATTTTATAATAAATATCATTTAATTTAAAAAGTTATTATATTAATGTAAGTCCACCCTATAATATATAACAAACTTTCCCGTACATCGCCCGGGTATAATACTAGTTAGATTCTAATTGAAACTCAAAATTATAGCCGTTGAGTTTATTATTTTAACAAATGAGTTCATCTTTTTTTGTTATTCATCTGATAATCACATCGTTTTTATGGTAACAGAAAATTAGAAAAATTGAAATTCCACACACAATTATAAAAGGTAACCGTTATGTTAACATCAGCATATATTAAAATATAATTTTTTTTTAATTAAAAAGTATCTACTGAGTTTATTTATATATTTTTGATATTATAATCCCTTTTATTACTATTGAATTTTTTTCTTTTTATATTCTTAAAATCAGCTTTAAGACTTTTCAAAATATTCAAAAATAAATATTAGTCAAAATAAATCAATAAATAATTACTATAATACACTAAAAATATTTAGTTTTTAAATAAATAAAATAAAGTATTATTTGATAGATTATTATATTAGTTACCGCAAAATTTGAAAAGATACACATTTGAAATATATCTCAATTCTCAACAACCCTATTGTTGAGGGAAATTTCTGCGTCCCAGTTGTTGCTTAAGAAACGTTGGTGCTGCCACTTCTGGCAGAGTGTGAGAAACGACTGAGTTTTTGAATCCCAATTGTTGGTTGAAGAACGTTGGTGCTGCCACTCCCTGCAAACAACAGAGTTGTTTTTGAAGGAAGCTGAAAACGTGATTAACACAGGAGGAAGATGGAGAATGACGCTGGAATACAAGATTGGTGGGAACCAGAGACCCCTTCGAAATTGAGAAGCAAGAGGCAACGACACGTGGAAGAGGTTGGAGTTGGTTCTCCCGTGAAACAGTTCTCCCATGCTAACTCGTTCCAGGGCACAACAGAGGGAGCTACTAATCCACTTCCTCAATGTAAGTTTGCACTAATCTATTGCCTCAAGCTCTGAATGTTCATGAAATTTTATCCTCCAGTGTTTTTTGTTTTGTTTAGAATTATAGCAATTTAATTTTATATTCTCATGTAAAGTATACCAATCCCTCACTACAATAGCTCAATGGTAATAGCTTGATCAACCAATGCTGTTGGATTAATTTCTTTGGATCCGGCTATTCTGAAATGAGGAATTTAGGTTTTAATGTATAATTTGGTGTCACCAAATCTCTGGGCTAAGTACCTTGGGGCACAAGTCTGGTGCCAATCTGGTACCAATTGAGAGAATTGGATGGAGATTATGAGTTTGCCTACTGGTTCTGGTTGTGGTTATGTTAGATTTTCTGTTCCTGTTTTGGTTTTGCCCACGCTGTTTCAAGTGTATTACAGTATGCTAGCTTGTAATGTGTATTTGTGGTGCAATGTTGTAAGTGCTCTCTAGGGTTTGATACCCTTGTTTTGTAAGTTCTGTTTAGCCTGACTTATGCCTTAATCCTTCGCATCTTTGACCAAAACAAGGCGCATTGTTAATGTAACATCTGGGTGTACATATATGACATTTCCTCCAGCAAGAACTTTTTCCCTACACTAGATCCGAGTAGAATTGTGCCTTTTTTTCTGTGAAGGATTTTCATAGTTTTGGTCTTTCTTTCTGTTTTTATAATAGGTATAAAAATTGACCATTACCCTGAAAGCATATAATGACTATTCAAATCCCTAAAAGTTCTACTATGTGAAACATCTAGTCCTCCTGCAACATCAATTTTAGTTGTTTCCTGGTATATGCTCTTAACTTGTTCTGACAGCTGAACTTTAATAGTGATACTTAGGAACTTACAACATTAATGATTTTAGTCATTTTACACTCTTTGTTAAATTGCAATATTGAGAGACAACTTTTTGGGTATGTGCTTGCTTTTAATTAAAATTAAATATTTAATGTTCTAGCTTCTTATGTCTATTCAGGTGATGATGCTGAATTCGTTCAACCGTCGCCTTCAAAGAAAAGGAAGTTCAATGAAAAAGAAGTTACAGATGATAAGCCACATAGAACTAAAAAAACTAAAAAGAAGACATACAAGCCTAAAATTTACACTCCATTTACCAAGAGAACAACGAAATCCCAGCGCAAAAGCAGCACCACTCCAAAACCTTCAACTCCAAAACAGAGGAAAAGTGATGCAAGAAAAAAAGTGGCTAAATGTCAGCGGTCTTTATTTGCAGAAGATTCCGACGTTTCTATACCGTTTTTGAATGGTTTGAAAGACAAGCCATGTGAAGTTGAGAGTTTCTCCATGAAGAATGAAATATGCATTCAATATGGCTCGCTACAAAGTTATCACCAGTTGGCATCTTGTTTATGCCTATTGGAAAGCAGAACATGTGGAGCAAATTTTCCAAGAATGTGTAAGAAGAAAAGAACTCGCAGAGAAAGACCACGTTTGGAAAAGTTCTTGTCTCCTTGGCCTATTGTAAAGGGGAAGAGGTCAAAGAGTTTCATTAGGAAAAAAAGAAGTTGCATAGTTTTCAATTCAGATGACAATTCAACTACTAGCAGAAAAATGAGATCTTTAATCAATAGAATTCTTAAGTTAAAGAAAAGGAAAAGTCGAAAGACTAATAAAATGACTGCTCAAGAAAAGTCCGGAGGAGAATTAGTTACTTATAAACCACCACCCTCGGGGGTTGATGTTATGCTTGATGAAGAGACATTGAGAGTTTGGGATTTACTGAAGGAAGAAAGAGGTCATGAAGAGAATGATGAGATGAAGCAGAAATATTGGGAGGAGACAAGAAAAATCTTCTATGGCATGGTTGTATCATTCATAACTCGCATGCATTGCATCCAAGGTACATTTATTTCCATGTTCATTTCATATTCTATTAAAATTAGGATTAATTGAAAATATGAAACATTATTTTTATAATCTTAGTTTGACTTTGATTGATGATTTCCATAAGCAAATTAGGTTTAACTTAATTTAAATGAATTTTTTGAGCATGACTCTTCGATTTCATTGGGAAATCTGAATTTTTTGTAGGGACACATTTATGTATTTTGGACAATCCTCAGGACTCTTTTATTTGAAGATCTTAAACTATCTCTAGTTTTGAATTTGATAATAGTTTTCACTTATTAGAGAATTTCACTTTTACATATGGTGTGTGAAATTTACGATACAGTGTGATACCTAAGAATTCATTGAGATAGTAGAGAGTGATAAGTTTATATAATAGAGAGGATTGATTTCAAGTAAAAAAAATTGCTTTTGGTTTGTCAAATCTCTATTGTTAAATTATGTGTGCTGATTGTTAAATCATTGTTGATTTGAAAATTATGTTTATTGTCAGATTAATAAATTAACGCTGCAGGTGATAGAAGTTTCTTACCATGGAAAGGTTCAGTTATGGATTCCGTGGTTGGAGTTTTCCTAACTCAAAATGTGTCTGATGCTTTGTCAAGGTGAAATTAAATAGATAAATTATTTATCTAATTTTATTTGATATTGAATAAGAATTAATACTTATATTGGTTCCTATAGCTCGGCCTATATGTCACTTGCTGCAAGGTTCCCTATCAAAGTTAGTTCTGGAAAAAGTGTTGAGGAAGTAGCTGCTCCTGATAGTCAAGAATCAACTGGAAGCAACATGGTTCTTTCAAATCCTAACTTTGATAAAGAAATGGAACATGGGAAAGCTGAAGATAAAAAAGCTAAGGAATTTTCTGAGGTTGATAATAGGGGAATGGAAAATGATTCTGGTTTCATTCCTACAAAGAAAAGTATAAATGAAGCTCTGAAACAGGAGAAGTTATTGGAAAAGCAGCGACATTGGGAGACACTAAGGAAAATCCACACTAAAAGCTATCGACATGATGATCAAATGGATTCTGTTGATTGGGAAGCAGTAAGATGTGCCCAAGTTCATGATGTTGCACAAGCTATTGCATCTCGTGGCCAACACAACATTATTGCTGGAAGAATAAAGGTACAAAAATATTTAGTTTTTCATTAATATTGACTTTCAAAATGTTATATTGAAGTAATTATCATCATTGAATATTTGTAGAGCTTACTCAATATACTGATGGAATCAAATGGGAGTTTGGATTTAGAATGGCTAAGAGATGTTCCACCAAGGGATGCAAAGTAAGCCCAAACATCTATTTCACATCACAATATCTTTTTGTGCAATTAGCCTATGCTAGTCATGAAAATAAATTATTCTGAACTATATCATTTATGGTATAGGGAATATCTTTTGAACATGAAAGGAATTGGATTGAAAAGTGTGGAATGTGTACGACTTTTAACACTTCAACATCGTGCTTTTCCGGTAAGTATATAAGAAGAGACAAATTCTTTTCTTAATGATTGAAACTACTTTTGTTAGACAATTATGTTTTATTGTTTAAAAAAATATCACTTGTGTAAGGTGGATGTAAATGTTGGAAGAATTGCTATACGTTTGGGATGGGTTCCAATCCAACCATTACCAGAAACAATTCAATTCCATGATTTAGATCAGTAAGTATTTCAATAAATCCTGGTCTTGAATTTTCCATTAATGTATCATTGTTCACCAATTACAATATTTTTTTCTCAAATACAGGTTTCCAAATTTAGATAAAGTTCAACAATATCTTTGGCCACGATTATGCACTCTTGATCAGCGTACACTGTAATTATCAAATATCGTTTTATCTATTTCATATTTGTTTTATATTAATACATGTTACATTTACAATATATCATCTTATACAGGTACGAATTGCATTATCAGCTGATAACCTTTGGAAAGGTACATATTAATATTATCATGGAGTAATGCTTCTTTACATTTTAAACAAAACAAGATTTAACTGATCTTAAAATCTCTTGTAGGTTTTTTGCACAAAGAAGAATCCCAATTGCAATGCTTGTCCAATGAGGAATGAGTGTAAACATTTTGCAAGTGTACTAGCAAGGTATATATCTTGCATTAAATTATAATGTTTTTGAGAATGCTCAGTGGCTTGATGCTCTATTTCTTTATTTTCTCCTCTAATTTGGCATAACTAGAGAATGAAATATAAAAGATGTTCTATTGTGCAGTAAAAGGCTTGCCTTACCTGGACCAACCTCAGATCAAGGAGTAGTAGTGACATCAATTGATCCTACAAATTCTTTTCAAAACAACTTTGGATCAACATTCATGACCGAGGTGAACACACCTTTAATTGAGAAAATGAGTAAAGAATGTGAGCCTATAATTGAGATGCCAGCATCACCAGAAACTGAAAACACAGAATTGGTTGAATTCAAAGATGATGTTCATGAGGACAACATTGAGGACATCGAGGACTTACTAACAATCAATCTTAGTCAAGGATGCTTCTCACAAACACATGATTATTCTTTTGAAGAGCCCGAGCATGATGTGAACATATCAACATCTTTAGTTACGTTGGATGCATATGCTGCAAACATTCCTTTGCCAAAAATTAAGAATGTTAGTCGCTTGAAAACCGAGCGCCTAGCGTAAGTTTCTTACTTCCCTATACTTATATGCTATCTTTTCCTACACATTTCTTTCAATTAATGTTTTTTCTAAATCTAAATTATAATTAATCATTATTATGATCACATGCTTTTCTACTCTTTTTTGTAACCTTTTTATGTATTTTTTATCACAAAAGAAAATATGAATTGTTTCATTAATCGATAATTTTGACCGTACATGTTTTGCTTCACTGTTTTACTTTTTATTCTTTTTTGATGCAGTTATGTGCTTAAGGATAACCACCCTCTCTTAGCAGGGGTATGCATGCTCACTTTTTCTCCCAACTGTAATAGAATAAGTATATATACACATGTGTATATTATATGTATATATGTATTTGGTTTTTTTTTTTCCCAGCACACTCCACGGGAACCTGAAGATCCTTCTCCTTATCTTTTTGTTGTATGGACATCAGGTACGTAGTATCATTGAATTATATATATATAAAATTACATTACTCTTTAAAATAGCTTCTCCTTTTAGAATTAGAGTAAAATGTTTCTTGTCATATGACTATGGTCACGGGATCAAGTCCTGGTCATTGGTTCAAGTCGTGGAAGCAACCTGTTGCGTAACAAACAAGGTATACAATACACTAAATTGATCCCTGAAAGATAGCTCAAGTGGTAAGAGTTGGGGAACATATGAGTTCGGAAGGGGAAAATTCAGAGTTCAATTATTGGAAGAGAAATTTGACTTATAAAAAAAAATAATACACCAAATTATGGGATCTCTTCCCAGACCTTGCGTATGCGGGAATTTTATGCAGTGTGCTCCCCGTTATAATGTGGAAAGTTTTTTGTAAAAGTAATTGCAAATTGAAATGTTTGTTATTTTGTTGTGTATTAAAAAGGAGAATCAGAAAGCTCATGTGAATCATCCCAAGACAGCATGCAGGAGGAACTCAATAGTCAAACAGTGCCTGGAACTATTATGGTGATGAAAATATAGAATGTAGTAAAGTTTTTTGAAATTCAATTATATCTTTTACGATTATAAAGTTATATAATTTATGAAACAGATACCATGTCGATCGGCAATGAGAGGACGTTTTCCACTAAACGGAACATACTTTCAAGTTAATGAGGTGAATAACAAAAACAATTGCATCATTGGCTCATAAATTTCATCATGTCTTTATATTGATTTTTTGTTGTCATTTCTTCTTTCCTTTTACAGGTTTTTGCTGATTACACTTCAATGATACACCCAATTAATGCTCCTAGAGCATGGTTATGGGAACTAGATAAAAAGATAGTATATTTTGGGACCGGAGCATCAGCAATAATGAGAGGTAAAATGACATGATGATATATTGAATTCACATATTAAAAAAAAAAAAAAAAAGACAAACCTTGAGCAATAGTGCTTCCACTATGCGCGAGGTTCAGGGAAGAGTCAAACTCACTTTATGGATTTAATGTAGACAGTCTTACCTTGTATTTTTTATAAGAGGCTGAGGCTCACCCTCTAAACCTGTGACCGTTATAGCAGCAATCTTATCGTTGCATCGAGACTCACTCTCTTAAATTCACTATCTTTGAGAATAATAATTATTTTATTTTTCTATTAAACATCATTGCAGGTATGTCACTAAAGCAAATTCACGATGTTTTTTGGAATGGTAAGAGCAATAGATCAATTGATTGAGTACTAACTTCTACTTCAGTTTCATTAAAACTGTATGTAATGCTCATTTTTATCTTATAGGTTATATTTGTGTGAGAGCAATTGATGCTGAGACAAGAGCTTCTAGACCCATATCATCTATTCTGCATCAAAGCACAACCACTAGACTTGGAAAAAGGGTAAATGAAGTGTAGAATATTTGTTGTATGCCAAGATCCAATATTATGACTCCAATTTATTTTAGAGTATGTGTGACTAAAATGATGAGATTATAGACATCTGGATTTTCAATGTTTGTAAATACTTTTTATGCACAAATGTTATCATGTATCCGCCTCAACGTTGTTAATGGTGGATGACGAATATGATATTAGCCATGGGAGACAGCTAAAAATTCGTCATGAGATTCCACCATGGGCGATATTTGATAACATTGGTTCTCCTTTGATTTTTATGCACAAATCCATAATAATGCATACTCAAATTTGAGTGAATGATGTGTCTTTGGATACACGACAATTTCTCTTTCATTTTATAGTTGTCTACCATGATTTTAGTTTTATTGTGTTTTTTTACCGTGTCTCAGACATGCACGATAACTTATTCACTTCACAATGGTAAGCACGTAGTAACACTTTTTGTTTCGAATTTCGAAATACATGTTGTCATGAATTATTTTTCAACCTTTTGTCATTGATGAATTTACTGTTTGAAAACACAGATTTTATAACTGTTAAGATTTGTAAAATGCATATATATATATATATATATATATATATATATATATATATATATATAATTTTGGAGAGTTGGACAAACTTATCACAACATGCTAGATAAAACAATAACTTATAAAAGTCATAAGTTTCTGTTATATATGTTCTATCAAACAGAGGATACTGTCATACCACTTCAATAAGACTTTTTGTAAAGCCCCAAATGTTCTAATGAAAATAAAAACAGCAAGAGATATCCTAGCTTAATATTATCTAAGCTTAATTAAGAATATTAAAGGAAAAGATTTCTGATTTCAAGGCTTATGGTGCTGGGTGTAGATGTAGTCCAGGTGTACTTCTAAAGCCATTCTTCTCTGCAAACATTCTTCATCTCTAACATTGCAGTGTTCTATCCCCAGCAGCTGCTAGATTCCAAGACAAGCATAATTGCAAAATATAAGTTTAATTTATGAAGGAGGAGAAACACAAGCAATGAACCTTGTAATGAGAAAATTGAGCTTACCTTAGAAAAATTGTCTCCTTCCAACTCCAAAACAGAGCCCTCCCCTGAGTCTTTATCCACTTTTATGTTTTTCCCTGAAGAAACCAATTTCTACTTTATTAAATACATTCCAAAGGGAGATAATTTGTGAAAGTTTAGAAACTCGTTCGAAAATCACAGTGAAACCAAAAAAATATGATAGACAAAAGCAAAAACTAAGGGAAGTTCATTGAGGCTTACTTTGTTCACCGTTTAGTGGCCTTGCAGATAGTGTTGAGGAGGAAACTAGTAAGAAAAGTAAAAGGAGTAGGGCTCGAGAGTGAAAACTTAGCTTCATGTTCTTAGCTTCAACGAGAGAGAAAAAATGGTGTTGGGAAAAGAAGACACTAGAGAGTGTATAAGGGAAAGTTTGGTGTTGGTTCCACTAGGATGCTGAAAATAGATATAAATAGACACATGCAAGCAAAGTAGCCACTGTTAAAATTTAATCACAAGAAGATTTCTAAAAGAATGCAATTCCAATTTCATCACAATGCCTCATAACTTGGGCCCAGTCACCATCATCCTCTTACTATTGTTTATGATGCTGCTTTCCATGCTCTTGTGACGAGACCCGACCAGACCAGTAATTCTATTTGGTGTGTTGTGAAAGTGCTTTTGTCATTGTCTGCATTAGAGGTCCAAGCACGGTTCAAAAGGCTTTCCAATAATCAATGTTTTGGTGGTTGAAAGTATCAGCAAGTCAACCTTAAGGACACACTCACAGCTGTTCTCCAACCTCATGTTTTTTACCACTGCCAAATCTTCAACACCACCTGTCATTGTTTAACTGGATTAAGGATATTTTCATGTGAATTGACAGCAAAGGTAAAATGTTGCTCCGATTGAGATCACCCATTCAAGTCATTGAAGCAATCTTTTGTGTAAAACATAAGTTAGGATTGTTTACATTAGACAATGGTGTTGGACTCAGACCCTTCCCCATACTCTGTGCATAGCAGAAGCTTCAATTAACAAATATTTTCATGTTAAAATTTCACGTAAATATTCATATAGAGAAAGGTAAATATAGTTTCCCGTAATATTGGATGGGTTTGGATTAAAGATTATCTTAAAAATACATTTAAACCAATGAAAATAAGAAGTTTCTTTCACATTTGCTACATTAAAATTTGTATTTTTCCGTTAAAATTGTCTCGTATTGTAACGCATGTGAAGTGTAAAGCAAACACACGCATTGTGATGCGATATATATCATAACTATTTTAAGTTGCATTGTTACCTAAAGAAGTCATATAGTGCATGTTTGAATTCCAATTCAAGTAAACTCAACCTAAATTAAACTCAAATTTTCCTTTCACCTTCGCTGCTTTGGGTTAGATTTAAAATTCTCATATGATAAATAGACAATCCAACTGAAAAAAAAAGACAAGATTTCCCAAACACTAGAAAAAACTAATAGAATGTGCTGCAGTTGCTTCCCCACTGTAATCTAAAACATATCAGTGACAAAGCCCCCAATTTATAGTGCCATCATCAGATTTCTTTGTTCTTATCTTTATTGGCAATATTATATCATAATCAAATGCTGTCTTCCTTCATATTATATGCTAATCTACTTTTTTCTTTCTTTTATATATATAAAACACTAATTCACCATGTGATGAGCAAGTTCATTTGGGATACTTGTCATGCTTGTAAAAACCTTCAATGTATCTCTTATATAATAATGCTGATTTTTATTTTTTTTAATCCCGGTAGTGCTTCATGAATAACTATGTGCCTCTGGAATATGGTAGATTCCATTTCTCACCAATTAGTGCTGTTTTATAGAAAATAGTAAAGCTGATTGTTCCTCCACTTTGAAGTTGATCTTAAGTTAGCGTGTACTCTCATTTGTAATTTGCCTTTCCCATGTAATTAATTTATATAGCTAGCTAGATTATGCTTCTCTTTTGGAAGATTTGAATCTTGATGTCTCTAGCAAGCTCTTAACATAAAAAATTTAAAAGAAAAGCCATTGTCGGATTGGGATTCGGCACTGGCATAATTTTTTATTGTGTAGAGTAATTCCTTTGGGGAAGTGGGTTGGATTATTCTAAAGCTGATTAGAATGCATGATGATGATGACTCTTATTTTCCTCTTTCTATGGGTGGCGTATAGTGGGTTTGTGAGTACTCCATAGCAAAAAAAAAGTGTGTACTCAATGTTAATCCTTGTTGAGCTAAGGCATGCTTCTTTATTTATGGGTTGAGATGTGTGAATCACTTTTGCACCAATGTTAAGGGAGAAACTATTACACTTGTAGCATGTTTTGAATTCGCTTATTTTCCGCAAACCTATTCTGGCGTTTAAAAGCTACTTATGAAAACTTTTTGTCATTAAGAATGTGTTGGTCTAATTGTAAGCAAGCTAGACTCCCGTAAAAATGAGAATACAAGTTCAAACTTTAAAAAAGTCAATTATTGAGAGACAACAACAGTTTTACGAACAAGTGAAAAAACGTGTCGAACTTTTTGCCATAATTAATTTTGGTTTTACAATTAATTGTTGAAAAAAATTCTAAACCTGAAGTGAACCATGGAAAAACAAGGGTGGATGAATCACGGTCAACCATCTTTGAGAAGGACAAGGAAAATGTTCACAGTGAAAAATCAATGCAGTGTTCCATTGGGATATGGGAATAATGTAGTAGTAGCTCATAACCATTTATATTAGTTGATGTTGATTTGGTAATGGCATATAGTACCATAATGGACAAGTCATGTTGACTCAGCAGTTTTGCAGTTTTTCCTGGATTCAAATGGCACGTCATTCCTCATGTTTGCAAGAAGACAGAGGAACATTTGTACACCCTAATAACTAGTATTATGAGGGATGGTTATGAACTTGATTGGCTTACAAATTTCTATTGAGGGAGGACACAATAATATGGTGATCGTTCACACTTGAGTTAGAGAGATTGTTAAGACTTTAAGTGTGGATAAGAAATAAATAAATAAGTCTCACATCGGAAGCAACTGCTCCGATGCCCGAAGTCATGGGGCCTTAGCAAACAACTAAGAAAGCAACATGCGAGTGAAGACATGATTAAACATGCACTCAGAATAATAATGCTTTGAAAAAAACGTGATTCATTCATGAAAAATGAAGTCATTAGGTAAGAGTGGCTAACATCTTTTGCTTTTTCTAAATTCATATGTTGATGAATCTATGACTATGGCTATTCATGTGATTTTTTGAGATAATAAGCTGTTGTGAAGAGTTGGGGTGGTTTAAGTGTAACATGAGGTTGTCGAACTTTAATGTCACTTGTGAAAAAATAACCAAGGAAATTCATTTATGCTGGTTGAGTATTAAAATTAGTAAATAGGTCTTACAATCTATGATAAGTTAAGGACCTAAATTGTGTTGGGATGCTTTTATGTTCTATCATCGTTTATTTTATTTTGCATTTATCATGGCATTAAGTGAGATACCTTCTTGTTCTCGTCGAGGACTCTGTTCTATTTATAAGTTTCAGTTCAAGGTTTCAAAATTGTCTTAAAATATGATAGAGCATCACAATCAAACTTCAACAAAATAGCTACTGATCTATAATTTTCTTTATATTCTGTCTTGGTGATAATTTTTGATTTTTCAGCAACTAAAGCTTGTTATGGATTCAATCCTAAACTTCAATTGGGTTATTCTATTCCACCTCTTAAAAAGAAAAGAACTTAAATCAAAATACTTAATAGCATATATTTATACAAAACTTCTAACCCGAGCACACACCCAATCGAGCCGTAGACAGTCAAGGAAATCCGATCCACGAAATCATTTGATCTGTGACTCTTACTTACGTGATACTCAATATTTGAGGTATCAAGATACTTTTGAGGTTTTTGAGTGAGGCGGTTAAGGTACATAATTGAAGACGGTGCTCATGACTTCTTTATAAATTTTTGAAGGAGATGTATTAAGTAAAGAGTAAGGGTCTGTTTGATTGCAGTTTGTAAAAACTGTTTTCTATTTTTAAAAACTGAAAATTTTAAAAACCTACTTGACAAAACCTGTTTTTGAAAACAGTTCTTGTTTTCAATTTTAAATACTAAAATACCAGAACAGTTAAAATATATTTTCAGTTTATGTTTTTAATTTTCAAATTTCAATTTTTTAAATGTTGGAAAATATCTCATTCAACAGTTTTTTTTTTCTGCTTTTATTTTAAAAAATAATTTTAAAAAATAGTTTCTAATTTTTTTTTAAATACAGTTTTAAAAAACTGCAAACAGACTCTAATTTCCATACCATCATCCAAAATTCTTCCTATCATGATTCCCCCTTCCAAATCAGTTTTCCTTCCTAGTTTGATTTTTGTTATCAACATTGTCGTCCTTTTGCCCCTGGTCCTGCCAAACTATCTTCCATGTTGACATATTTGACCACTATTCTCCCAAATTCTACTATATCTTGAGGTGGAGACTTCATCAATGAAGCTTGACCTTCAAATCCAAGTTTGGAACCAACATTGCTTCCTTATAAAAATTGGAAAATAAAAAAACCCGTCTGTCAACTTTCCATACTTAACTTCTCATATCGACTCATCTTTTCCCTTGTTTTAACTTACCCAAAGTATATGAAGTCTTTGCCGATCCCTTTCTTGTATGAAATGATGTATACACATAGCATTTAAATAAAATTTGATGCTTAGAAGATTGGGCCTAAAGAATGCTTCACTAGCCTTATCTTTTGCCCGACCATGTTTGCTACCCACATACACTTAGTATGATTGTACTTTTAATCTATCTATAACAATTAATGTGTTAATTACTTAATTTAGTGCTTACACAAACTCAATCTCTTCCTGAACGGATAGAGACATCTAAATCAAAGACCAAAAGAAAATCTCTTCATTTTTTTATTTGCTATCTCCTTCTGCTAAAATTCTTAAATTTCTATATTCTACTAACTATGAAGGATTTATAATAAATAATGTAGAAAATTTTAAAATATTCTAATTTGGATGAAATATGATATTTTGATTGGCGGATTTTGAGGATAAACTGTTTAAAATGACTTAATTAATTCATTTATAATATTTGAGCTGTAAAGTAAGAATTTAATGGTTTTATGTGGAATTGCTTCAGTATGATAGTTATAAATTATTAAATTATAATAACACTGACAAATTTGATGTTTGATTTCTTAACAAAAGGAGTACTAGCAACATTCTTTAACACTCTTCCAATACTCTTTCATTAATTAGTTGAAATTTGTGTAATTCTTATTAATTTGAAAAATATAGTTTACCAATATAGTATTTTCAAACCGTACAACAAATTGTTGAGATGGCCGAGTTGGTCTAAGGCGCCAGATTAAGGTTCTGGTCCGAAAGGGCGTGGGTTCAAATCCCACTCTCAACAGCATTCGTAGTCTTTTTGCATTTTAGTCCCTTTTAACTCTTTTTGATTTCTCAATGATTTTTAGTTTAAAATTAAAAACTCCAGCATGACAGACAGCACGTTGAGATGGCCGAGTTGGTCTAAGGCGCCAGATTAAGGTTCTGGTCCGAAAGGGCGTGGGTTCAAATCCCACTCTCAACAAATTTTATAGATTTTCGACATTTATGCCCCTTTGAAACTTTTTATGTTTTTTCTTTTTGGTCACTAAACTTTTATGTTTGATCGAACTCTCATTTAAGTTTTGGGCTATTTTTTCTGTCACTAAGTTATGGGCTTAAGTTGGTATGATCTATAGCCCCTTCCGTGGGCCATTCATGACTTCAAAACTACAAAACTCAAGTATTGGGCTTAAACCAAAAAAAATATGAGCATTATTAGAAAAACAGGAAAACCTCAGGTATTGGACCAAAAGGCAAGCACCATGACCCAATGAAAAAAATGTTGGAAACGTTCTGCAATCTTATTTCTGCAATAAATGAAAAATGAAATGCATACCGCACTTTAGAGTTTGCAAAAACATTCAATGTGCCTCATGTTCATCCTACCACAATATAATTTTCAATACACTAAAATCACCATTTCACAATCTAATTTGCGGTAATGTAAAGTCGAATTTACATACCATCATTTTTTGCGGCATTTTTTGTCTATGCTCCTTTTGCTGGTAGTTATTGCAGAAAAAGATGACTCTTTAAATATTTAGTCAAAAACTCATGTTCGTGTCCTTTTGTTACTTTCATAGAGCATTTAAAGCTTATCCTTAAAAACTACCCAAATTAAAGAGTGTGGAGTTTGAAAAATCTAAAGTTGGATATGAAGATGATGGAGAAGTGGGAGGAAGATGATGGAGAAGGGTGAGGGAGAGATGAGGAAGGGATGGTGAAAGATTTTAAAGGATGGTGGAGTTGTGAGCGTAATTTTGGGGAAAAAATAACGAGAGAGGAGGATGGTGAGTTGAGATATGGGGATCGTTGCTTTAGTTTCGCCCAAAAATGTTTAGGAGTGGTCTTGGTCTAGAAAATGTAATGTTGACAAAAAAATCTCTCGAATCATATATGATGTTGAATATGACTCGTTTGTCTCGACTTATTATAAGAAATAATAATTTATTTTAAAAATAATAATTACTTATATATATATTTTAAATTGTTTGTTTATGCTTTTGATAAAAAAAATCATAATTAGAAAAAAAATAATAGAAATTTGATTATGTTTTTAAGTTATTTCTAATAGCTTTAAGAATAATCAATTATTTCTAGTAAGTTAATAAAGTAAGAACAAATATTTTGTAAATAAACAAAAATTAAATTTTTTTATTAAAAAATTTCTTAAAATAAAATCAATTTTTTCTTTAACTCTAAAATTACTTATTCTTTGAGCGGAAACAAACTGAGCCTATAATGAAAATGAATCCATAAAAGAACAAATTCAGTAATATACTATTTCTTGAATAGTATTTCCATTCATAATTTCATACAATGTTAGTCTTCATTCTCTCTTTTTTTTCTACAAAAATACTTCACCTAATAAACCTGTTTGTTCCGATCAACTCCTTTCCAAAGATAGAAATTACCACCTGATTACATTGTATCTTGCGTGTGATAAAGTCTCACAATGCAAGTCTTTCTTTTATGAAAACTCTTCGCAACTACCACAATTTTGGTTCCATACTCTGACTTCAATTCAACCAATAAGGCTATTTCCTATTTGCCATTCAACTCCTTTTGCTCTTTCTTTGAATCTTCTTTGGAACCACACCTCAATTTGGTTTTATTTAGGGCTTAATCAAGTCAGAAAAAAAACTATTTTCACATTATTGTGGGGACATAAATGTGAGACTTCACTTGACTTCACTATTTATCACTTTATCTAGTTTCAAGTCAATCTAAATTCTTATAGCTCTATCTATCTAATCATAATTTTGAGGACTTTTCATTTTTTTTCTTCCCTTTTGAACCAAATGTTGGCCAACTTTACTGGAATCTACAACCTTAACTTCCTTTGCTCTCTTTTAAGACAAGAACACAGTTGAGAAGCGTGGAGAATTCCTATTCCCTGCATGTGTGTGACTTCAAGCTTTGATTTATACTTCTCCAATAGGGAATACTCTGATCCAATCACACAAATCATTTAAAAATTATTATTTAGAAATTAGAAGTGTACGTACGTACATGGAAGATCCACGCACTACAAATCACAAAAGCAGCCACAAATTAAAATAGAAAAGGGCCAACCAGTAACGAGAACCATGTACTGAAAACAAAACAGCGCATGCGAATGGCAGTGTCGGTTGTTTGTTAATGCTCACCAATATCGACCACATCCACAAATTATAAAACTGCACAGAGACTACAAGCAACACTCATTTTAATACTATTTTTTAACGGGTTGGCTAAATAACCACATGATTAATTGGGGTCATTTAACCCCATGTTCACATTGACCAATAAGATTGTTCCATAATTAAAATTAAAAAATAATATGGAAATAAATAGAATAAATGGCACAATTTTATTGGTCCATGTAGGCATAGGTTGAATGACTCCAATTAATCATGGGGTCATTTAGCCAACATTTTTTAACACTTCTATTAATTAATTGATAATCATGGGAATGTCATTAATTAAATTGAAGCAGGTTCATTCTTGCTGGTATTTGTCAATGCATGTAACAAAATCACACTCTCACCTACCAATAACATGACATGTACACAAACCATTTCTCTCCTGTTTTTAATTATTTATATTTATATCAAATATACACACACACATATATATATATATCATAAAATCTTATGATCATGGGAAATTTTAAGAAATAAAAATATTTATTTAAAATATTATATTTAATATGCTAGTAACTTTAAAATAAATAATTTACATTTTGAATTGCTTAGCATTTGCTAAAATTTCAATATCAGAGGTTGAATTGCCCATACCTTTTGCATCATCTTTCTTTTTCAGCCACATCAAACATCTTTCTCAACACAGCACATCATCACCGCCACAACCGGGGAAAAAATAATTTTCTTTTACCAACACCACTCACTCTTACTCATCACCCTTTGTATTATTATAGAAATTAAAGATTAATAAATATGCACGATTAATATAAAGAAGTTTTACACTTACATCAACTTAAATTCTTGGAATCACAGGACCATGATATAAAATGAGTACGCATAATGATATAAAATGTTGAATAGCTAATGCAATAAGAAAAAAAAAAACCTAAATCTAACCATTATTTTCTTATAGCTTTCAAAATATTAGAATTCACGAAACAAAAATAAAAACACTTTCATTCTCAAAATTTTCATAGGATTTTTTTCTATTAATTTATAAAATCAAAATGTGTTAAGTGGAAATGAAATCTAATTATTTTTATTTCATAATTAAAATAACTAATGACGGGCTTAACTTTCAGTAACTTTTTTTTAAAAAGAAAATTCCATAGATATCCAAACTAGGGGTGTTCGTGGTCCTGTTTGGTTCGGTTTTGAAGGAAAAATTCATCCGATCCAATCCCTTCGGTTTTATCCCTTCGTCATCCAATCGGTTGTTTTTATTTTTTAGATCCGAACCAATCCGATCCAATTTTTATCGGTTTGGATTGGATTTCGGTTTTTCAACCGTAAGAATGAAAATATAAAAATAAACCATGAAATAGGGAATACTTTAAAACATTCACCATGCTTTTTGGACTTTGGAATAAACAACTCAAGACAATTATCAAAAGTCTCCTAACAAATACAAAAACATAAATGGAGAACCAAATCAGTTTAATCCTTCATTAGTTTAATCCTTCATCACAAAAAAAAAAAAAAAAAAACCAAATCAGCTGCAGCTCCTAATTGACTTTCGTTAACTGTTAATCTTCAATCTCCAATTCTCCATGGAGCACATGTGTTTTTCATATTGTAAAAGGGGCAGAAGAGGAAAACTAATAAAAAATGTGACTAAATATGTAATTTGATATATAAAAAAAATAAGCATGTAATCTTCTTTCGTTTCGGTTTGGTTCGGTTCGGTTTTGGACAGTGGAACCGAAAACCGAACCGATCCAGTAATTGAACATCGGTTTTTTCAGTTTTCGGTTTTTTGGATCGGTTTGACCGGTTTAGTTCGGTTTAGATTGGTTTTGAACACCCCTAATCCAAACATTACGAAAATTCAATTCTATATCAATGTATACTCAATGATATATAGTCGGCACATCCTCATGGGGAAACAATAAGCTATCTTATCATAGGGTTACTTTGGCATTCTAATTTAATATTGAATTGTGGACATCTTTCACCTTGGGTTTGGGTTGATGGGCATAAAGCATAGGGTTACATTGGCTTTATTGTGGAGCCTAGACCTAGTCATGCATTTATTCAAGTTCCTTAATAACGCAAGCCAACTGCTCAGGCTACAATTTAGTTATCTCTATTGGGGTCATACTCCAATGTCTCACTTTCATGTCTGCAAGTTGTGATGGAAGTGGCTCATTGCTCCCACGTTTTTTTACTTTTTCTTCTTCTTCTTTCCTACAAAGATCTCGTATCTTTTTCTTCTTCTTCTTTCCTACAAAGATCTTTTACGAGGACAACTCTATTCGAGTCAAGAACATTTATATCATATGGTAAGACTAATTCTTCTAATGAGAGTTTTTTCACTCACAAAACTTGTAACCATGCTACCACCTCCAAACTACTGCACAATGGGCCAGTGGTATTCTGGTGAGGCCTGTAGAGGTCCACTCCTTTGTAGGAGTGTCAGGGATCTCCTCGAAGAGGGTTGTCCACAAATTAAAATTTTACTACGCGCAGGGGATTCAAACACTAGACCTAAGGGGATGTGAGAGTTAAACTCGGAACCGACCAGTTAAACCTTTTCATATACATTTTATTTATAATTTCAAAAAATTAAGTGTAGTTTATCTTTCAATTGCAATTTATTTTTCACATAAATTTTATTCAATATGAAGATAACAATTGAGAAATAATCATCCGCAATCACTTATAAACACCCAACAATACGTAACGATACCACACACACGCTGCATTATTCTCTTCACCTCAATCTTCAGATTTCATATCACATCAATAACTTATCTTTCTTCTTGACCTTTCTCTCTTTAATTCTTATTTAGCTACCAAACATCTTTCTTTATCTTCACAAGTTTATTTATGGAGTTTAAAATACAATTTCACCTGCGTCTTACATTTTTCAGCACTCAAAAATTGGTTATTTCATAACGACTTTAAATGAAACCCAAAAAGACACCACTAACCTATTTTCAAAGAGGTCGGTAAAACTAAGAATATCATCTAATTATTTTACTGAATCACCACAGTTCACTTAAAATGAAACTCATCGTAAGTCACTTTAAAATTATCTCAACAAAAACTATAAAACAAATGAACACTCTATTCTTATATACTTATATAGTGTCATTTTTATTCATTGGAAAATAAAACTAAGCAGGAACAATACAAGGAAAGAAATTCATCTTGCATATCTCACCAAAATGTAAACTTCTCTCTTCCCTCTTGACTTGGGCTCTGAGAAGAGTAACCCTGGAATCCTCTTTCCAAGGTTCCATGATAGATTTGGAAGTTCTTAATTTTTATGTACCCTTAAGGACCACCATCAAATGGAGTATCTCTCTGAAAAAAAAAAAGACCATTTCCATGTGCTGTGCCAGTCCAATTCTTTGTCTTGATTATACCATGGCCCACGATGACAATGATTATTATAATAGCACTTTTGTCTGTTCTACTTTTGCATCATACTTATAATTGAATCTTAGGTTTCTTTTCATACTCTCTGAGAAATGCTGATTGGCTTAATGGGAACAATGGGGGGAATGAGGATTTGGTATTTATTAGTCCCCTCCGGCGAGACCTTATGAAACTGCTCTAGCTGATGCCATGTGAACTTTGTTCCCAAGAGTTTAATGTTTATTTTTCATGCAGTTCTACGGTGGATATGTTAAAAACTGGTTCATCGAAGTTTGCAGAGAAAGTCTTTAAACATGTGGAGAATGTTTTTCTTGATTCATAAAAGGCAATGCGTTTTTTTTTTCCTGTGTGTGTTTTTCATTTTAATTTTCTTACTGTTTTAAAAAGAAAATTAAAACATAAGCTTTTGAACTATATAATATCTATTGAAATGGAGACAATAACAGTTCAATAGGTTGTCTATAATTATTCTTTGGTGCATGCCCGGGTGCCTTAATACAAATAAGTGTAATATACAGGAGGAGTGAGGTGTACCAATTAAAGTCAAATATGTTTTAATGAAGTGGCATGTTTAATGATCTTTGTATTCATAATGGAATTTTCGTATATTTGCTAAACAGTCCTTTTTTTATTTCCTTTTTCTTTAAAATTGGTTTATAAAGTAGTAAGTTTTTTTTAACATTTTGTGTATTCATTAGTTTCTTGTGATTCTTCTTCTGATAATTCTTATTCTGATGACATTGGTTCTAATTACAGTTATTAATTATTGGTTTGGAAATGATTATTGGATGGGAAATGATTATCATATAGTTTTTAGATCATGTGTTTTTGAAATGATTATCATATATTGCTATTAGGAATTATTTTGTTGAAGACTTCAGATAGGAAATCCTGTTATTTGTTTGTGGCAGTTCTGAAATTTTTAAAATCTTACACGCCTGGATTAATGGATACATGACGTTTTTATTTTCATTGCCTTCTTCCTCGCCGCTTCAAACCAATTCTCCCCTGCAAACACAACAATCCACTGAAAAGGACCACACCAAAACTGCACTAGAACCCTCGCCGTGATCATAATTCTGCCACCACAACCAGCCGTTGTCATAAGCCACCGCACCAGGAGCCTCCGCGTTGTGCCATGAAGCCATCATCTCAATCGCTGCTGCGAAGGTCGCATAAGCACCGCTGTGCCGCCGTCGCGTCTGAATCATAGACCACCATCGCAGCCTCCTTCCAAGCTTCTTCTAACAACACCCTCAAATTTTCCCTCTTTCAAAACCCTAATTTGACTTGCCCTCTTTTCAAAACCCAATTTGATGAAGCGAATCGATCTTCAACAAGTGACTCTCCTGCTATTGCGATTCTTCCTCAACCTGTTTCTACATTCTTCTATGTTCGCGCACAATGCCTCCTCTGTGATTGTGTTTCTTCCTCAAGCAGAAGCAAGAAAACTCGACAGTACACTTCTGAGAAAAGGCTCGTGAGTCGTGATTTTTTCACCTCTTAAAATTAAACATAACTTTCTAAATTTACATGGCAAATTCTTTGGGCATACATATAATTAACATATTTGGGAGGCCAATAAAAAATAACAGTGTCTCATACCTATTATCATTAAAGTATTACACATGTCATTTCTCATTAGTCCACATCACTCCTGCACCGTATCCAAATTTTCACTCCTACATCATAAAAATCTCCTTATTCTTTGCCCTTCCAAAATAATCCAAGCATGAGCATTTATTTAGATTTCCATGTCAAGTTTCAGTTTAAAGACAACCTATACGGTTTCAAAAAAAAAAAGACAACCTATACGAAGATTGGTTGTTAGCCACTAACCCTAATTAATATAAACAAAAATAATACATCTCGTAACCACTAAAGGGGTTTTAAATTTTTGTGAAGAGTTTGCAAAATTTAGTTAAAAAGATAAAAGACAATAATTGGATTTCAATTTTCTGATTTTTCAGGCACAACATATAGCACCAAAATAATTTGCAAGAGGAAGATTTTTCTGAAAATGACTCAAGTATAAGTTTTGAAAATATCATTGCTCGTACTAGCACATGACGTTGAAGTGTATGTTTGAAAATTCTTCTACAATTAATTTTTATAGTTAGAATCAATTATAGAAAAAGAAAAACTTTTATGGTTAGCTTTGTTCTAGTCGGCTCAAATTGGCTACACACATAGTCGTCCTAGTCAGCCCAAAATATTGACAAATAAGTAGTGAACATCGTGTTGTTCGATCATGACGACCAAAAGGCAAAGTGAATGCTCATCCAAATGTAAATTAGCTAAACAAATTATTAAGTTATTGCAAGTTAGATAGCAAAAGTGAAGTACTCTTACTACTACATGTTTCTATTGCCATAAATTCATGCTTGATCGTTTATTCACTTAAGCATTATTCAATATGCTCACATTAAGATCTTCAATCCTTAGAGAATTCTCTTTAGCTACTTTCACCATTACTTGAGCGTCAAGAGTCAAATTTGCATGTGCCTTCACTACTATAGATACTTACTACTTCACCGCACTCTTAATTTCTTTACTATCGTGTATCATCATACATTAACCCGCCTTACATCTCTTGTACTATGTGGAAAAACAATACTTCTACATTTTAAAATTAATTATGAAAATGAACATTTAATCCAAAGAAACTAGAAATTGCTGTCAAACTAGCTTTTCCCCTTAAATAAGCCGTTTGTCCTTTATGGAAATTTCTGATTAGATTATTTAATAAAAATATTATTTAATAAAAATAGGGAATACATGAAAGAGCCATCCCAACATTAAAGAAAATGACAATGGCTTAAAAGAAAAGAAAATGAATAGGTTATAGCAACATACAAGTCTGTAATTAAATTGAATAGAGTTATGATTCATAAACATATTTTAGGTGTAGATATTCAGAGAGAAAAAGGAAGAGAAGAGAGATATGTTATGAATGTAATATATGATTGATGTAATAAGAAAAAAGATAAAGAGAAAAATAAAAGCGTTTATAGGTATCTACACTGTTTATATGTTTATAAACTGAACACAGAAGATGCCACCGCATATGCTCGCTCTCAATTTCTCTCCATCGATGGTACACTTTTTCCATGTACAACCATCATCAAACAGAAGAATACTAATTAAAGGGAATTGGGTGTCACGCACCATTATTACAAATAAAACCTAGCACAACCACCATATGTTTCTATGACCAATATAGTGAGTGCATTTTAGCAATAGGCACGTGTTCGTATTTAATTTTTTATGGGAACTATTTTTACTTTTTTTAGTAAATAAATGTATAGTAAATTATAAGATTTATTTCATTTTTTAGAGTTGCTACATTAGAGTAAAATTTAATTGCGTCACTTAAAGTGTTAAAATTAATGTGATATCATGGAAAAGCATAAAAAATTATATGAATTGACAATTACTCCATCTACATACAAATACAATGGATGGAGACACATTCTGTAGATTTTGATTTATTTAAATATCCTAACAGTGCTGTTTATTATGAATGATAAAACATAAAAAATGCAAGAAATGCAAATGATAACTTTTAATATTTTGCATATCCTAAAAACCAAAACCCCCACCTTTAACAAACTTTTTTTTTTAATTGTTCTCCCGAATTTAAGGTGTTGTCTAAGGTAAACTACCGATTAAGTAGTGCATCGTGCACCACCAGCTTTTGGCCAATAAAATTGCACCAAGTGTCCAGATAAGTAACCGATAACCGGTTCTACAGGTTATTTTATTTTTATAATTTATTATTATTTTAAATTGTTAATTACTATAAACCCCTTTCCCTGTTAATCTTCTTTTTATAATTCATTTTTACCCTTTTTGTTTTTAAAAAAAGTAAAAATGTAATTAACTAATTATTATTATTTTAAATTTTTTTAAATATCAGGTAATAAAACCTGCTGTAGCAGGTCATTTAGAGTGGTGCACGGTGCACCACTTAAGGTGCAAGTACACCCTAGAAGCCACCCGAATTTAACCCCAATTTGCTAAATAAAAGAGATTTTTGATGGATTCACGGTCCTATAATAAAAAAACTCTCATGTTTTCCCACTAGAGAGTTTTAGTGTTTATCTCTTCTTTCATATTCATTAAATATGTGATTTTTTTTTAAATATTTATAAAAAGGAAAAAAATATAATGTTTCACTTCACATTATTGTATCACATAGGGGTGTTTGTTAGATGGGTTTACAAAAATATACCCAAGAATGAGAGTGTACGAATGAAGGTTCTCTTATTTGGTAGAAGATCAGAAAAAAATATGCTCTGGCATGATATATTCCTGGGAAACTGTTTTTCTCACATTTCACGGCTCAACATTTCCATCTCTAGGGGTGGGTATCAAAGATTCCTAGGAAGCTTCTAACCTGTGTGAACAATTTTTTTGAGGGAAAAATCTATTTTGCCACTTCTTTATTTATAATTTTTATTAAAGTCAGAAGTTTTAATAAAATTAAACTAATTTACGAAGTTAGCTAAATATTTTAATAAAGTCAAATAATATGTTTATTATTTTCAAAATTTTGATATTTAATTCTATAATTTTTAAATCATATCATTTTAGTAATTATGCTAATATGATATTAGTGTAATGTTAAATAATTTAGTTTGAGAAATATGATTTTAGTAATTTTTATAAAAAAAAATGTTTATTTTATAGTATAAATATAATAGTCACTTTATTTTCATTTTTAATAATTACATTACAAAATATTTAAGAGTATTTTAATAATTTCATTATTTATTCCTGCGAATATACATTCCTCACCATGTTCCCAGTAATGTTGGAAAATGTTCCCAAGAATCAAATTTGTTGACTTAACACATTTTTTAAAGATGCTATGGAATAATATTCTCATCTTAATATTCCGGAGTGATCGAAACCAGTCGATCAATCACCCGGGGATGGTGTTTGTTGTGGAGGGAGACAACGTACTTCTGGCGAGAGGCGGCGACTGGATGGTGGTCGTCTTGGTGCTCGTCCGTCCGTCTTCTCGGCGCTCCGTCATTCGTCGAACCCGGGAGGAGTCTCTGCGATAACACTCGGACGCTCAAATTACAGGCGTGGGGTTAGAGAGAGAAAGTTATGAAGGGAAGTGTGTACCTTGTGAAGTGAGGGGTTGGTCCCCTTTTATAGAAGTGGAAGCTCTTTGGTGATCTCAAGGCATGATTAGGACCCTTAGCTCGTTCCCTGTCGTTGGATCTCCCTGCTAAGGATTCCATCTTGACGGTTTAGCCATTGCCGGGTACTCTAACTGTGTCAGGACGTCGTAGGTCGTCCCGGTATCCGTGCGTTGACCGGGCTTCCGTCGCACAGTGCGGTCGTCCCTATGGGTCCACGACCGACGGAGGGCTTCCGATCGTCGACCCCAATTATATAGAGTAGCCCTTAGGAACAGTTGCCCCTAGCTCCGTCAGGCACGTAGTGCATGGCAAGAGTTAACTTCTACTTGCCGCTATTTGTGGTCAGACAAGAGGTTGGTTGACGAGGAAGGTGATTATCTCGTCGTAGTGGGGTTGTTGGATCATCCCTCGGAACACCGAGAATAAGATTCATAAGTATCATTTTTTAAATCTTGTAGCTAACGCCCCCCATAAAATATCTAAATTCAACGTGAGTGTGATTTTTAAGAATCAACCTTTCTGCCAGATGCATATATAAAACCCGTTAACCACCCACCACACCAATTAGGTCAATTTTAACAAACTAAATAAATAATGCCAAATGTATAAAAAGTAAAAACACAAATAAAAAGGTAACTAAAATAATCATTTTTTTCTCTTATTCACAAAACTCATAATGGACATGACACTTTTAACATTTTTTGGAGTAATAGAACAAAACTAAATAAAAAAAAAATGAGGTGTTGCTAATCTCCCCTGGAACTAGAAGGAGTCCAGGGCGTCATGTCCATGGGGTAACTCCCCAACACTCGCAAGAAAGACGTGAATTCCTGCACCTCCGCCAACGCGTTCTGCGCCCTCACGTCCGCCATCGACGCCTCAAAATCGACATAAAACAAATACTCAAAGTGCTTCGCCGTTCCCACGTTCGCATCATCCACCAGCCGAATCGGACGGTTCCGGTGCGGCCGCGACTCGATCTTCGTCAAACTGATGTTCCGAAACGCGAAAGCGGAAAGCACTTTGAAAAGCACCGAAGTCCCCTTATCGTGCGCGAACACGATGCTGGTTTTGAAAGGCCGGTCCGTCCGGGGGATTATCGGTTCGCGTGCCAGCATTACGAACCGGGTTACGTTGCTCGGGTCGTCTTGGATCCCATCCGCCATCACTTGAAGTCCGTAAAGCTCCGCCGCGCGTGCGCTTGCTATGGCGGCGGTGTCGCGGAGATTGTTTGCGGCCACGAATTCCGCTGCTCCGGCGGTGTCGTCCACGGCCTCGCGCGCCACGTTGAGGCCTAATTTGGTGAGAGAGTGCTCGCACTGGGAGAGCGCTTGTGGATGAGAAATCACGCGCGTGAGATACTCTTTTCTAACGCCGGGGAGGGCGAGGAGGCAGTGGTGGACCGGAAGCTGGACTTCTCCCACGATGTGGAGGCGGTGGCGGAGGAGGAGGTCGTAGTTGCGGTGGATCGAGCCGCCGAGGGAGTTTTCCACCGGGAGGACTGCCCGGTCGGCGATCCAAAGCTCCACCGCCTGAAACGCTACCTCGAACTGGTCGCAGGGGATGGCCTCGCAGTTCGGGTAGGCTTTCCCGGCGGCTGCTTCCGAGTACGCGCCGGGGACTCCCTGGTACGCGACGCGCAGAGTGGAGCCGTGCATCGGAGCCGGCGCGAGGTCGGAAATGGTGAGCGGCTTCGGCTGTATCGCCTTGGTTTGACCTGTGAGATTTCCGATGGGGACGAGCTGCAGGTCGGTCATGGCGGAGTTATGGCCGTTAACGGTAGCGAGCTTGTCGGCAGCGCTGCCGCTCTGGTCAGTCGGAGATTGCTCCTGGGAAACCACCTTGCTGGCTAAGATGGCGCAGGAGCTCTGCCAGTCGGCTCGGCTGGTTCCGACTCCGTAGCTCCCCGGTTCGAACCGTATGCCGCATTTGACGGAGAATCGAACCCGGTTCTGAGACAGTTGAGGGCGAATGATGGGCTTGAGCGTGGTGGAAGACGAAGGCGGCGAAAGAGTCTGCATCTTATTTTGTTTGAGAAATTAAGCAGAAAGAAATGAAATGGAAAAGTGAGAAGTTTGTTTGTTTGGATGGAAAGGAAAGAAAAGGGTGTGTGGTTTTTGAGTGTTGTTGGTTGAAGCTTGGATTTCTCTTTTAGAGGAAAAGAAACCTGAAGCTGAAGAAAAATGGTGGTGGTTAATGGGGTTTATGTATTAATGGGAGAGAAGGTGCATTAGCCAAGTCTTCAAGGGAGGCTCATTGAGGTCATTTGGTCAAAATCTCACACCTACCCCCCTATCAATAATCGATAATCTATACACTCACCTACTTGTATTTTGTTTTTTTTTTCATATATTTTATTATTTTATATGTATACTGCTGGTTCTACGTTTCTTCCTTGGAGTTGGTCATCGTTTTCTTATTTATCCTAACCTAAATCTTCCTTGAACTCAACTATTAATGAAAATATTAATTAAGAGTTAGTGATGTATTATATTATTAATTGGATTAATGAGGTCTTATATTATTAACTATTTAAAACTTTAATATTATATGGTGAAATGAGTTAAGGACAATGTTTTTATTTTAGTATAGGGTTCATTAATCATGATGAATCATTGAAGAAGCAGTAATTAAAGAAATGGTAATGAGATAAGTTTTAGATTTAAAATTTATTTAATGATATTTTATGTAATTAAACATGTTAATTTTTATTAAAATGATAAATATTAAAATTAATTTACAAAACATTAAACACTAATTATAACTTGAGAAAAAAATATCTATGACTATAAATCCCTGCTGATCATAACACATTGCAGTGGTGGAAGTAGGTAAAGGGAACATTGGAGAAAATACCACAACTTCTCTTTGCGCTACCTAAGTGCGCCAAAAGTCACACAACTAACAAAACACACCAATTTATTTGTCAAAAATTGTCTTTCCATGTGTCAACCATCAAAGTTGCTTAAATAGTTGAAGTCCTATTAATTTATACAAGTGAAAATCTTAAACTTTAAGATTTTGTAAAACTGAGATTAAGCAAATCATTAGTGGCTAATTAAAGTCAATTGAAATGATACCCTCCACTTACAAACCAATAGTTACTAGACTTTAATGAGATCATTGATAGAATGAATTTACTGATTGAGTAAAACAGAGATTACAACAGTGTTTATATGTTCAATGAGCTGAAGCCAGCTGCATATAGAAAGCTACAGTTAATCTCTAATTAATTCTCTGCTTTTATATATGCTAAACTAACTCTAATTAATTGCTAGCTGAGACCCTTGCTCCAACATATATGTATATATATCATGCTTGCTTGTTCTAAGTCAACGCTAAAAATTTCAGAACAAAAACTTAAAAGCAATAAGAAAAAAATTACATCACCACAAATGAAAACACCAAAATAAGATGTGAGGATCGGATTCATGCATGCTTGGGATTTCCAATCTCTAGCATTGTAATAGCTGAGTTTCTTCTCTAAAGTTAACATCTTTCATTACTAACATGAAATTCTATTTGTTTAACACTTCAATTCAAGTATAGTTTTAGCTTCATGACATTCTAAGATTTTAAAGAACCCAAAATAAAATGAAAGTATAAGATACTAAAACACCCGAAAGTTTCATTTTGCCCCACATGATTTTAAATTTGTAATCCCTCATGAATGTGGCTAAGATTAATTTATATATATAACAAAAGCAACGGTGCAGCCAATAATAATATATAGACGAGTTTTTTAATTTACATTATTGACATCTGCTGACAACTACTAACATGGACCACATGCATAATGTGCGTATTTCAATTTTAAACTCCTATTTTATGTCCAAACAAAAACTGAAAGTTGTATAGTAGCTTGTTTTCCTTTTTTGACTTCCTTTTCCATCAGAAGAAAAAAAATTGACTTTCTCTTTGTTGATTAATTGAAAAGCTGCATTTAGAAAAATTAGCCAAATATGTTCATCCGTTATAAAAGTACTTCAACTAAGATATTTAGATTAGGAAAATAATCCATGACTCAAATCTGATGCCTCTATTAGAATTAAAACAATCTCATCTCTATTGGTTTATGTGCTTGATAAGAAGTAATGAATGTAATATATGATGTTTCGATATATTAAGATTTGTTTTCTCTTTCATCTTATTTCGATTTGCTTTTTCTTTATATCTATGTTTTATTTATATTGCATCGAGTATTATATCTCACTTATATTTCTTCTATTTTTATATCTCTATGTGTGAGATGAAAATGCGGCGAGAATAGATTATTTTCTTTTTAGTATTTAAGATATTTTATAATGTGCAGCTTGGGCACTGGGAGAATCTAAGATTTTCAATTGTCAAGTCTCACCATGTGTGGCTGCCGTGAGCACACCAAAATTTTTTTCTTTCAATTTTGTCATGTTGAACACATCTTCTTTTGCACTAATTGTTGGTATACTATTATTAAAGTTGTAAGAATGATGATTGATAGGGTCTCAGTATCATCGAAGATATTTATAATCGCACTGATAACTATTTTAATATTTCCAACTTATTGTGGTTTCTAATAATGTATTTCAACTCATTATAGTCATGTTTTTGATTGACAAACTAGTGAAATATAAAAATTTGTAATAATGCGGATATTAAAACGTGCATGTTCGTAAATGTCTAAAGGAAGAATTTTGTTTTTCATACTAGTTCTCTCTCACTCGAGCAAGATTGCCCTCCAATCAAAACAAAAATATTCAAAGATCGATGAGAGATCATCTAAATCTGAATAATGAAACTTTTACAAACATTATTACAATTCAAGTAAACTCAAAGTTATTTAAAAATCATATAATGATCAAGATCACTTCATATGATATATGAAGGGTAGTAACATTGCCTGCACTCCTTTTGTATGCATCCTTAGTTTCAATCTATCAATTACAAGTAAAAGAAGAGTCGAATGTGTTTGATACGTATCAGATATTTATGTCGAACCACTTGATGCTCAAATGCTAATAGGAACAATTCAAATTTCGTCATGACGTAAGATATGTGTTCTTAACAATAAATTTAATTCATGATTTCACAGCATTACAAGTACAGCAGCAAAAGCCACAACAGAGTTTTTGATAGTCAGTAGAAGAATCAAAACAAAATCTAGATTGAAGACAATAGGCAACTAATATAGAACAGCTAAGGACCAAAGATTGCTTGGTGAATCAATAAATATACTAAACAAAAACTTTCCAGACCCTAATTGAGGAGGTTTAAAAATGTGTGTGTGTATATATATATATACATAACCAGGATGATTTGTCAAAGCCCCCCCTTAAAGCAAACACCCCCTGTAGATTTTGAATGAATCAAAACTAGATACATGGTTAATCTTCTTTCTGTCCAAAGATACATAGTTAACCTAACAAATTACAACACAAATAGACCCCTCCAGAACTTCAATCTACATAAATTAACACCCAAATATGACCAATTTTACTATCCATATCATTGAGCCCCCAACAAGACGTGTGAATCTAGATTCAGGGTGGGCAAAATGGTGAGCCAACTAAACCCTTGTCATTCACAGGCCAACCCACTTCACCCATCTGAAAATCCGACCAACCCTCAAGGGCAACTCATAGTCATTCTTAACAGCAGGCTCCCTTCTCGCAACATCAGGTTCTGACCAAACATATACCCCGCGTTCCTGCTTACTGCCAGGTACAGTATTATCCAAGATAACGGCGACAAGAAAAGCTATCACCATGTGTAGTGAGAAAATCGTGTTTAAGAAATAGTTTAACTGCAAAAGGAACAGATTCACAAGTGTTATTTTAGGAAAATCTGACATATCAACCAACAACAACAACAAAAGCCTTAACTCACTAAGTGAGATAAGGCTTATTTGGATCACACGATGTCATTAAGCTCGGTCAAAAACCAAATTTTGTGACATATCAAACAACATAACAAAATTTCTCCCTTAAAAATGGAACTGGAGAGCACAGCAACTTTTCACCAGCATTCAAGTGTAAAAAATATCAAGGGAGTGCAGCAGTTGGTAACCATGAAATAACATGCAGAATTCTGTCAAAAAAGATGCTGCAGAAACAAAGCAGAAATCTTAATGAAAACCAAGTAGTTGTAGACAAATGGTCTTAAATATGTATGCAAGCAACTCTCACTATGTCAGTATTGATTATGAGGGTAGTTTCAATTTAGTTTCAAACTCATTAAGATAGAGAAGCCATGATGTGGTTGGCCTAGCAAAGCCTACCCTGACAGATGAAAGTGGGCTTTCTTTCTGTAAGTGTTTTGGTGGTTGACAAATTTCGATCGCAGCATTTAATGTCATCAAAATCAAGCATAAGATTTACAATAGTAAAAGGGCATGACACAAGACATACCCCTCCATATTTGCTGCTGAAAGGCCCATGAGAAGCCACAATGTACGGCTGAAAATAACTTGGCACTGACAAGTTAGAATTTGGAGAGATGCCGTATTGTTGAAAGTAGGCAGGTATGGATAAAGAGAAAAACAACGATAACCCAATTATGATGATATTGCGGGAGCTTCCGGCTTCACTGTAGCGTAGATTTGACAAGCCCAATGCTGTAAGCATTGCCCACATAATGCAGAGGAGACCAGCAACCATGACTTCAGGAATTGAAGCAATGAACCCGCCAACCTTACCTGTTATACGGTGAGTGAAATTGAAAGAGTTACATTTGCGATAAAATTTTCTACATTTGAGAGAATAAGATTTATAAATGGGTATAAAAAAAAGCCAGTAATCTACAATCTAGTAATCAAGGAGCTCCTTATGCTATTACATGAAGTTTGATGATTAACTTGTTAGCGCATAACTATTTCTATATGCCAAACAAATTGATAAACTACTTCCAGACATTACAACTTTAACAGAGAAATTGAAGGTAAACTACTTCCAGACAGTACAACTTTAACAGAGAAATTGAAGGTTCAGAAAGCAAGTAGCCAACAGTTGGTATTACTTAAGTTTGCCTTCAGAGATTAATGAAGCACCCTGAAACAAACCAGCAGTAAGAATCTATGATGCACCGAGTAGTTAGAAACCATAGAGAATGGACCACTATTTTCAAACCAACACTACTGACTACACACAGCACATCAGGGGAAAGTCCTATGTGAGGCTTTTGAATCTGCATTCTGCAACATGTAATTTGTACTAATTCTGCTAAGAAAATCTTTTATAACAAACGTCTTGAACTTAGAGAAGGTTAAAGATATCCAAATAGGTTCTTAAGAACAAATATTTCCCTAGTACAAGAGTTAGAAACTGAAAATAGGACTAGCAAGTTGTAATAAAAATTACCAGAGGGATCAAGAGCCCAAACTCATTGTATCTCATTGTCATTGGCAGAAAACATGAGAAAGAATTAAGTAACAGCAAAAGGGTATAACATGAGAAAGATTTAACACTTTCTCTTCATTCAATTTCTGCGGTGAAAATTCTGAGACTACCTTGAAATTTAAAAATAACAAAATTTTGGGAAAGCCACTAAAATGCGACGATCGTCACTCAAACATCTTCCAAAGACCTAATATGAGTACAAATTGCAGTAACTATTAAAGTTCAGCAATACAAATCTGATATCTCTGGATAATAATTAAAACTAAGATTTCAATTCGATACCACAATGAGATTGATGTAATAATTTAGTATAATGCCTCTCCTTCTTCAGAAAGGCCTGGTTCTAGAGTTGATGCTTGCAAGCATCATATGCTTTGCTTATTGTTCTAAAAGGGTAAAATCAAGATATACTACACAAATGGTTTTCCATCTCCAATGTCTCAAAATAAATATAGTTCCTTCTAGGTTATCTATCATAGCATAGACTGATAAACATAGTTGCAATTACACAGAGATAATGGATACTTACCCACAAGAGATGACACTATCAGAAAGCATGCACCCAGTTGTACTGCTCTGCGGCTTCCCATTTTAGTCACAGCAATTGTGTGAACATTTTCAGTTAAAGTTGTAGACCCAGTTCCGGTACCCCAGAGACCAGCCAAGACACTACAAAGACCTTCTAAACCAATTCCTCGACTAAGAACTCCAGGAGTTGGAGGTCTGGATGCTACCAATAATGAAGATGCATGATATGAGCCAACCTACAAAGTTATAAATGAATGTCAACAACATCATACAGCAATTGTATCGTTAATCTCTCATAGATCAGATCATGCTATCATTTAACTCATCTAGAGTCTAGACAGTATGTATCCTAAAAATAAATACAATCACCTAGTCAACTTTTGCGTTTTCAAAATTTTATTTTAGTGTATACATAATCAATGCTATTGATGCACTTATTTCCTAAGCTGAGTTAGAACCCATACTACCTCACTCGTCGATATCTACTTGCACCCGAAAACAGAAAAAATATAAATTTGATCACTTGATTAACTAAATAACTTCCTATTTGAGTAAACAAGCCATTGTTTATTAAACATATATAGTTTTCTTAGGTCTAAATCATAATTTTCATTAAAGCTTGTATCGTACCTAAAAAAGGGAACAGCTTTTGACATATAATATTGCAAGCACATTGTAAAGATGACAAGAGGCCCAGTAGATGGTCACTTTTTCCGACTGAACACAATCAAGTTAAATTATCAACATATTCAGAGCCAGATAAATAATAGAGTCCAGGAAACAAAATAAAAAATAGACAAGAAGCTAACCGAATCCACAGATGAGATTAAGGAAACCACACACATCACAAGAGCCATTTTCCAGTGGAAGGCAGGAGTACCCCATTGTAGTGGATAAGGAAATCTAAACCATGGGGATGATTTCAATGCATGAGTTGTATCAACTCGACAATGCCTCATCCTTGAAATGTGCTTTCTACAGTGCTCTGAAACCATATTTGAGGCAGGTATGTTGCTGTCACACCCTTTGTAGCTGTATGCTCCAGCTTCAGTGAGCAAGAAGGCTGCTGCCCATGTAATAGCTAGACCCAGAGGAACCTGGCAGTCAGGTTAAGAAAACAACATCACGCTTAACAGAAATCATTTGCTACAATGCAGATAATAATATAAACAACAGAAGAGTAACTAAGAAGAATTGTTTAACATTAAACTTACCGCATATATTAGAAATATGCGGTGTCCAAGAACAGATATCTTACGAAGATACTGCAGAATGCAAGAAAGTATAAATTATGTTAGCAGTTTGCACAGTGCGACGATCAATATCATAGATACAGTGGGAATTTGAAATAAAAAAACTTACAAGAGAAAAAATAATAACCACTAATATCTGTATTGCACCGATCTCAAGACATGTACCCACTAGTGGAAAACCATAACTGTAAAACGAAAGTCCAACTGCAGCAATAGTTGGGGATACAACCACGGGATTGATCAACCTGAAAGGACAAATGTGAAAGGTAAACATTATTTCAGACAACTCAGACATTAAAGTGATTATATTATGAGGAAAGACAAAGGGCATAGGCTCGTGGTATTTGAAAGGTTGATACCATCATACCACAATCCACAGGAGAAAGAGCCCAGTGAATCTTAAAAATATGATCTCCTATTTCAACATGGTACCATTAGACACACTCGTACAGCGGCTAAAGCAAGAGTCCTCAGACACTTGTCAAAACAGGGGGAAATACAGCTTATTTTGTCACTAAAGTCACTTTAACTCTGACAGTTTGACACCTATGATAGTTTTAATAACCACAACGATCTGACCAACATTGGCATATGAGATGCATTTCATTGCAGTCTGAATACTAGATGGAGGGGGTGGAGAGGAAGGACGACTACTAACTGTAGAGTAAAAGCACTCAAAGAGAGCAGGGAAGCTTAGGGACCCCAAAAACTATGCACCCTCTCTTCAGTGCTACCACCCCCATATATAACCCCCATAAACATATGAGAAGATAATATATGTAACTTTTTTTCAAAACTCAAATAAAAGACCCAACACATACAACATAATAGTTGAAGAGAACCCATATTTGGCATGACAAAAATCATATGAATGCTTAATGAATTCCAATTGGCTATCACATAGAAGCAAAATTAAGGGGAGTGGGGCACCATGGAGGGAGGGAAGACAATCATAATGCGCCACATAACGTTCCTATAACTTTCATGCACTCGTACTATTTATTGTTTGAGCAGTGCTAAAAATTATGATACATTCTGAGATGAAAAAACAACAGAGCAATATATAACCAATCAAAATCTTGATAGGAAATAGAGGGGGTGCAGTTACAAAACTAGACAGAAATGAGTTGAAGCCACGTTGAATACTTGTGTTTCGTTAAACATAGTAACCTAATGTTTAGCAATTTCCTTATTGTTTTTTATAGTTTAAAACACTATGCAATATGATTTTTCCCTATCGCTTTTATTCACACTATTCTTTTTCCCATAATTATCGCTTTTATGATTTTACTTGAATCTCTCAATCATTAGCAGTTAGCACTCCTTACACATTGTATCAGTGCACAACTGTTTGATGAAACAAGGGCGCGTGTACTAATAAGAACACAAATGAACAGGCAGAGAAAATCCCAGAATCACACCTTACTAACAGCGACATAAGTCCAGTATATCCAAGGAAAGTTTGAAAAGCTGATCCAATAATTATAGCCCCCTGCAGCACCCTCATTATGTGCTTGAATTTCTGAAAATTGATAAAGAAACTTGGGTCACCAATCTTTATTTCAATTATTCCATTAAAACACTTATAACGCACAACAAAAAAACCAACAAAGGAAACCGTCGTAAGACATGAAATTTGGGTTAGTCAGAACCATATGATGATGCAGATAACAATTGACATAATCTGAAACATTAAAAAAATGAGAAGAAATACACACATTTTCATTTAATCCTTGAAACTCCGGGGAGTTGATGATCGCCAAAGCTGGAGCCAGATAAACAAAAGAAGGGCCCTGAATCAAGGGCAACCTGGTCCCAAAGGTAGTATGCAAGAGTGTAGTTACTCCCGACACGAACATCACTGTTGAAACCACCGCAGAAGTATCATCCTATACCCACTAACACATCAGATAACAGTGCCCCCATAATAAATAAATTTCAGTTACCTAAAAACTTCAAAATTAAAACCAGTAATCACTCACATGAGTACCTCCCATGGCAGGAACAATGACGAGCGGAATTAGAATCAATGAACCTAATATTGAAACGTAATGCTGAATGCCGTATACACCAATAGGAACTGAAGCAGTAACCATAAACAAAAATCATCAGTTTTCATAAAAAAAATTCAATAGTAAATGATAAGCATGCTTCTTACTCTTAAAACTTACCTAAACCAGGTGAATCTCTGAGCTCATACTTCATATGCGAATGCCTAGACATGAAGCCATCCTCATCCACACTCTGCGGCAAGCCACCGCCAACTTCCTCGTTCCTCGCCGCTCTCCGCGGCGGCTGCTGCTGCTGCTGCTGCTCAACCGTCGCCTGGCCATTGCTACTGGGAACTCCATCCGAGTCCCTGCGTTTCTTCGCCACCTGGTACTTCGAAGGTGGAAGCGGCGGAACCTTTGCCACGCCGTTCGCCGTCGCCGGCGGAGGAGGCGCGGGAGGCCGACCAGCTTCGAGATCGGTGCTCGCGTCAGGCTTGGGCGGCAGGCTTATCTGGCCTGAGTCTCCGGCATTGGTCTCGCCGGAGAGCTTGGGTTTGAAGCCGGTTTTCTTCGCCCAGGAAGAAGAAGGTGGCATTGCCTTAACTTCCGGTGCCGGCGCCGGCGGCCATGGCCCCGGCCGTGGGCGAGATTTGGGATCGGAACCGGACATTGAGCGCGAAGCTAGTGGCGCATAGCTTGAATGGTGGTGGTTGCAGATCTGGTGAGTATAGAGCTGAAGGTGTAGGGTTTTGTCCTGTACTAGCCGAAGAGAGAGAAAGCTCCGGCGTGAGAAAGAGAGAGAAAGTGTTTTGAGTTGAGAGTGAGGAGCTAAGACCGCGTAATTTATTAAATTATTATTACTTTATTTATTTGTTGATTTAAAAAAAAATTTATTTGTTATGGTTATTTTTTAAATCAGAATATTCACTCCTGATAGGACGGAATCTCTCGTCGGGATGATTGCTTTAACGGTAAATGATTAGTCGTAAAATGTGTTTCATTTTCATAAATAATTATATAACCTCCTCTGAGTTCATAGTTAAAAAAAATGAAGTGAATAACCACATTAAAAAAAATAATTTTATATTGATTAATTGATTGTCTCCGTGTTTTGTGTTCCGGAAATAATATGCGGTGATGTCAGGGAAAAGCATTTGGATAATGTATTGTGCATGGAATTTTTTTTTATTTAATGGCAACAAAACAAAACTCCAAGATTTTGCAATGGCCGTGCTTGCTTGTGCTTCACCACAGTGACGTTATTGTGGAACATGATAGTACCCATGTCTTTAAATTTATTTTTTAATGTGTCAAATTTTCGAGTTGATGATCTTGAATTTAATCCTAAACAAATAAATTAATATATAATGTATAACATGGGTTTGTGAATCAATTTAAACTTGTAAATACAGGATATTGTCTTTTAAGTTTGAGGTTAAATAGTTTTGAATTTGTGAAGAGGTAGGTTATAGGTAGGTTACGGGCACTATTCATTAAGAATAAGATCCATCCATGATGAATAAATATGGGGAAGGAGAGAGATAGCACTAAAAGATTGCGTAAGCCACCGATATATATGCATGAAGAAGAATGGTTTCATGATATCTAAATTCGTTAATTGAAAGCTAGCTTATGACCATATTGCGTACTTTTAGGTTCTAGCTTCTCCTTTTACAAAAGAAGAGGTCAATGACGCTTTGTTTCAGTGCTCTCAACTAAAGCTTCTAAGGTGGATGGGTTACCGATGTTATTCTATCAAAATTTCTGGAATATTGTGGGCAAGGAGGTTTCTCGGTTCTGCTTGCGAGTGATGCATTGGGAGATCTCTTCAGGTTCGATTAATAAAACTTTGATTGTCCTTATTCTAAAAATTAAAAAATTCATGTATACAGATAATTACCGCCCTATCAGTTTGTGCAATGTGGGCTTTGATTAAAATTATCACTAAAACAATTGTAAATAGACCGAAGTTAATTTTACTTTATATAATTTGTGTCACACAAAGTGCTTTTGTCCCGGGTCATTTGATCACGGACTATGCTCTTATAGCATTTGAGTGTTTCCATTCCATGGAAAAAATATTTTTGGTGGGAAACGAATGATGGCTTTAACGTTAGACATGTCAAAAGCTTGCGATACGATTGAATGGTCGTTTCTGGAAAGTTATATGTTGAAAATAGGTTTTCTTGATAATTGAGTGTCCTTGATTGTGAGTTGTGTTTCCCCATTCACTGTATTTCTTAATTTTATGTGGGGAAGTTTTATCTGCCATGCTTCATAACACGATTTCTAGTTCTTTTCTTCATGGTATTTGAGTTGCACGTATAGGACTTTTAATTTCTAATTTATTTTGTTGCAAATGAAAATATCATATTTGCTTGTGCAAATGTTCAGGAAGTTGAATGTTGAAATCTATTCTTGCTACGTATGAAGGTTTTTCTGGTCAAATGATTAATCTCGACAAAACAATGCTCTATGTGAGTCGTAATGTGCCTAATAATTGTACTAAAGAGTTGAAACTACAAGTAAGAGTGAAGGCAATTGAGATATGATAAATATTTGGGGTTTTCTGCCATCATTGGCAAATCAAAGACCCAAGTGTTTAACTTTGTCAAGGAAAGAGTTTGGAAGAAGCTCAAAGGGATTTGGATCCTCTATGTGAAATTTCTCTCATGTGCCATCATGTAAGAGTTTTGTGTCTATCTCTCTCTTCCTAAACATTTAAAGGGTCCCACTATATCTATTTAATGCATATATATGAAGAGAGAGATAGACACAAAACACTCACATGATGACACGTGAGAGAAATTTCACATGAGATGATCCAAATCCAACTGAAATGGTGGACATAAATGGCGTTTTCCCTTGCAGGAACAGAGGTTCTTGTAAAGGTCGTGGCTCAAGCAATTCCAGCTTAACTAATGTCTTATTTTGTTTTACCTGATAGTATTTGATCCCAGATAAAGATCATGATGAGTAAATTCAACTGGAGCGGTGATGTTTCACAACACCATATGCATTAGCTTCGTTGGAAAAATTTGTGCTGCTAGCATTGAAAACCTTGGGTTTCATAACTTTAAAGCTTTTAATATTGCTTTTAATGGCAAAAATTTGTGGAGGATCAAAACTATGTTTACCTCGTTGCTTAGCCATTTTTACGAAGATATAAGTTTCACAAATGAAGATATTTTGGGTGTTAAGCGAGGATATAGACCAAACTATGTGTGGTCAAGTATTCTTAAAGCATACTAGATTCTTTTAAAATAAAGGAATCTGGAAAACTGGTGATGGGACTCATGTCTGCATTTGGAATGATAATCGTCTCTCTAAAGACTCACTCATTGCTTGTTGTCGTGATATGGCTGAGGAAGCGGTATAAGGATGGTTTCTCATTTTATTTCTCCCCTAACAGGGATTGGAATAGGTATATAATTGATAATTTCTTTCATCCGTTGGTTGCCCATAATATTTATGCAATTCATTTGCCTAATTCTCATATTTTTAATGTTTTTGTTTGGGCTCTCACTGTTGATAGAAATAATACAACAAAAGCAGGTTATAATTTTATGATTGAGAAGGAGACCGCTCATATTGCCTCCTCATCCTTGGAAGTGTCGACCCCGCCAAAGGCTTGGAAGAGGATTTAGAACTCGTTTGCGCTCCTTGAATGTAAAGAGTTTGTTTGACGGAATGCGTTGGGGATTGTTCCGATACGGCATTGCTACGATTTCACGACGTGGATATAGCAGGCTTGTGCCCCCTTTGCGGATGTGAATGGGGCACAAACAACTGTTTTTTTTGTTTTTTTTTGAAAGACTAATTTTTAAAATACTTTTATACACCAGAGTGAGAATTCATGTAATCACTGTTTTCTTCATACACATAAATATAAATATTGAACTCATGTCCACATGCTTAAGAGACATGAGTCTCTTCCAGTCAGATCAACACTTTATTGGTTTACTCGTTGAAATTGTGATTTTGTGATAACAATGAACAATTTAATATTTTTGTTAACTCATGTCATCACCTATTAACTAGGTTAATTGTATTCTTAACTTTGTTACACATCTCAATACCGTTGGAAAAGAATGTGGTTTTTTCAAGTGAACACAAGCTGAATAAGTGATTTTTGTATACTCATACAATACAATATTGTAATGTGTTGTTGAAAATACAATCCGTGACATTAATACAATATGTAAATTATTAAACAAAATTAAAAAATTCGTAGGCTAAAAAAAACTCAAGATGTTTGGAAAGGAATTTCTGGAAATGATGGAGAAGCATGTCACGAGTGAGACATTTCCACAATGAAGGAATGGTGGGGCTGATTTCACAGGTTATCATGAGCTATAATAACTAATTAATAGAAAATAGAAAAAAAGCGATGAAAAGAAAAGTAAAATAAAATAGAAAATGCTAGCTGGAGAAGACTAACATTGAAGAAGAAAGCAACGGGTAAATTTGGAAGGTTCGAAGAGCGTGTTTGGATAGTGTGTGTAAGTGTAATTTCCCAAACAAACGCCAACTAGCCGTTTGAGGATGAAAGCGACTGGGTTGTGTTGTGTTGTGTTGTGTTGTACTGTGACTGAGCTGGTGTAACAATGACCCAAACCCAAACCCATACTTCACTTCACTCTGGTCAGTTCTTGCTTCATCTTCATGTTGATTTGGTAGTTGGATTTGGAAATTAATTGGAACTATCATCATTACTTCTAACACACGTTCCTTTCTAACATTTATAGACATGCTCAACCGTAAATTTAATGTATTTTTATTTAAAATAAAGGAAAATCTTATTTTGCAACGAAATAATTAATTGCACAATTCAATCCACGGTTAAAAATCACTATAAGCCAACATTACAGTAGATAGAAGCAACTTTTAGAGCAGTCCAACGGTGATTTTGACTCCACTGCCGTGTACTCAACACATGTTAAGTGTGTTTTAATAGTTAGTATGTGCCGAGGGGAATGTTTCATTCTAATTTATAGAAAAAGTACCATTATTTTTTAATCTTGAAATGTCGTCCGTTTGCAATACGGACGGATAAATATCTAAATACAAGCTTAATTTTACTAGTTAAATCTTTCATCATTAAATAGAAAATGAGTTGTTTAATTGTACAAGCTCACAACTTATATCATAATTGATGATATAAGGACAAAAAAATTTAAAATAAGTAAGATACTCATAGGCATATAATTTGCTGATAGATATTAGTTATTCTTTAAACAACATGCTATACATCAAAATAAACTAATGAACTGAAGTATTACTAATCTAAATCTAAATTATGTACAATTTGGTAGCTTTGGCATACTTCATGAGAATAGTTGAGTTGATAAAATTTATCATTTATAAAATTTTATTGAAGAAAAAAAGTGGATTCTATTAACAAATATATTAAGTTTTTTTCCCCTCTTTGGGCAGTAAAAATATTGTGGATCCAAAATGTATTAAGCTCAATTTTGGCCAACTAAAAATTACCCAACCCAAGGTGGAGAGGTAAGCAATTTTGACAACAAGAAAGGTGGGGCATTTTTTTTAAAATAATGCAATTAAAAAAAAAATTTAACAAAAACAGTTAAAAGAAAATTAAATTGCAAAACTATGGCACTTTGTGTCATGTCAGGGGGAGTCGCAACACCCCATGCGACTCCCAAGGCAAGTCGCAGCCTCTCATGCGACTTGCATGTGCAGGGGGGGGCCAGAAGTCGCGTCCAACCAAGCGACTCCCAAGGCCTGGAATCGCATCTGAACAAGCGACTCACGTGCATGTCATCTCCAATTTCTAAACCAAAAAAAAATTCATAAAAATTTCAAAACTCCAATTTCTTCAACTCATCACCATCAACATTTTTCTCCATCCACTTCATTGTCATCTCCCTTTATGTTATCATGTAAAAAAGAAGGGGCAAGCAAGAAACCTTGAAGCTTGGTTATTATTCGCATCTTGGAGTGTGATTTAAAAAATATCTAAAAAAATTCAAAAAATGCCCAAATGATTTTTAAAAATTATGGGACCACCACAGTTAGTCTATTTGACATATTTAGAAATTTATGGTGAAATAAAAAAATTTCGAAAATTAAAAAAAAATAGCAAACGATGGAATTTGGCTTCGGGACACCGGGCTTATGGCGAAGCGATAAGCGTCCAATTACTTTTTTTTTCTCTTCAACTTTGTAGTTCGGCCCGTCGCCATCCGAGACCGTTAGAAATTCCTTTTTCAGGGCCAGATTGCTGCTTTAAAAAAAAAAAATTTAAAATACTATTTCGCACCTACAAGTGCGATTTGGAAGCCCATTTCGCACTCTTAGGTGCGATACACACTTTTAAAAAATGCGACTCCTTGGGAGTCGCTTGTTCGGACGCGATTCCAGGCCTTGGGAGTCGCTTGGTTGGACGCGACTTCTGGCCCTGTCCCCCTGCACATGCAAGTCGCATGAGAGGCTGCGACTTGCCTTGGGAGTCGCATGGGGTGTTGCGACTCCCCCTGACATGACACAAAGTGCCATAGTTTTGCAATTTAATTTTCTTTTAACTGTTTTTGTTAAATTTTTTTTTTAATTGCATTATTTTAAAAAAAATGCCGAAAGGTGGAGGGTTTTTTTTAGTAAATAAAACATTAATGTAAATTTTACATAAGAGCATCTATAATTTATGGGATAATGATGTTATCCATTCCCATTCATCAAACAATTTGTGCCCTTAAATTAAAAATAGTATGCAAATTCTGCTGTACAAATGTCGTTAAAATGGAACACAAAGTTAAGTTATGATGATATCTATACTAGTCAAACATCCATTAGATTATACACCGAAATTTAATATTAATTAATTTTTTTTGTTGCATTTGGAAAAAATATTAATTAGAAATTCAGAGTGAAATGCATGAAAATATTTGGAATGCAAAAATATAAACCTTTTTTTTTCTCTTTGGGGCAAAAAAAAATAGTGGATTCCAAAATGTATTAAGCTCAATTTGGGCCAACTCAAAATTACTCAACCCAAGGCGGCGGTGAAAATTTTTGAAAAAAAAAAAATAGAAGGTGAAAATACGACGTGAATAAAACATTAGTGTAAGTTTTACATAAGTTCCTTAAAAAAAGTTTTACATAAGAGCATCCATGGTTTACAGGATAGTGATGCTATCGATTTCTATTCATCAAACTATTTTTGCTCTTAAATTAAAAATAGTATGTAAATTTTGATGTACAAATGTCGTTAAAATGGAATACTATGCAAAGTTATGATATTTACACTAGTCAATCCATTAGATTATACACCAAAACTTTGTATCAATTTAATTTGATAATGATCTTTTGCATTTGTGACTTTTTTTGATTCGAAAGAGTTTGTGACTTTAATATTGGCAATCTTTTTTGTTTTTATCGAATGGGCTAACATAAGTTTTTTTTTTTTTTATTGGTGTAAGGGAGAGAGTGAGGTTGGATTGGTATGGTTTGAACCATGGGTTTTAGCCTAGTGTTTTATTCTGAGCCTGGCCTTTAATTAATGTCTTTGACAAAAAAAAAAAACCCTGCACATGAAGCTTTTACCACTTATTATGATAATGCCATATATTTTATGAGAATCGTTTTTTGCACACACCTTTTGACTATTTACACACACTTCCCTTTTTTTTCTTCTTATCTTTTGAAGGATGTCCACATGAGCCGGGAAATTGTAGCTGTCTCCTAATAAATGATTTTTCGAAAGATCAAACTTGTCTTCTCACTTAATTGTTACAGGCCTAACCAACTTGCTTACCACTAATTAACCTTGATGGTACACACTCATTCTTTCGGAAATTTAAAACTAAAAAACACGGTATTCGAATGTATAAATAGCAAAATATGGGTTAGTGAAAAGTAATTTTCCACACCCGCATCAAAATTATGAGAATAATTTAATAAGAAAAAAAGTAATTTCTCTTTTTTTTTTCTTATGGGCAATTGCCAAGTTGTAAAATATTGATCTGTAGGAGTTGGGATTAGCTCATCCATAATGGTTCATCCTGGTTGGAGCATTGTTATATCGAGCTATTTCGGTTCGGTTACTTGTGATATATTCGGGTTTAAATAGTTGAACAACTTAACCCGTTAAAACCTATAAAACAAAATTAAAAGGGTTTTTGATTTAGGGTTTTATTTCTTCTTCTTCTTCTTGTGCTTCTTCTCAATCTAGGAGTCTCCACACCGCACAGCAGCAGTCATGCAAGTTACTACACCTTTCAAACTTTGAAATTTTGATTTCCATGGCGGAAATGATAGCATAAAGAAAAAAAAAAACCAAGAAAAGCAAAATTTCAACTACGATAACATCGTGATAAACTGGTTGATGTATTGGATTCGAAATAATTGTTGTTGATTTGCGTTTTCATTTTGATTATGGATGTAACTTTATTTGGCTGGAGTTTGGAAATTTTAATTTTGACGAATAGCATTGTGTTGGTTTCCTTTGATGGTTTAATCGTTGTATGCACAAGATTTTCAAATGTTATGATTGGGATTAAGATTGCGCTAAGTAGGTTATTGGTCGTAGGAGGACTATCATAATGCATATTCTGTCTCTAAGGGGGCGTTTGTTAGACGGTATGAAAAAATATACCCAGAAATCTTATTCCTGGGAATATTAAGATGAGAATGTTATTTCCGGGCATCTTTAAAAAATGTGTTTGGTTAACAAATTTGATTCCTAGGAATCTTTTCCAACATTACTGGGAACAATTATAACATGCGTTTGGTAGTGAAGGCATATTCCCAGGAATAAATAATGAAATTATTAAAATGCCCTTAAAAAAGGGAAAAATAAACGGAAATCGTGGGTGAATAAAAGGGTAAAATAGTTTTTTCCCTAAAAAAAATTGCTACCCAGTTTAGAACATTCCCGGGCATCTTTGATACCCACCCCTGAAGATGGGAATGTTGAGGTGGGTGAATGTGTGTAAATCACTTTCCCGGGAATGTGGGATGCCCGGGCATATATTTTTCTAACCTCCTACCAAACAAGGGAATCTTCATTCCCACATTCTCATTCCCGGGTATATTTTTTTATACCCACCTAACAAACGCCCCCTAAGATTTGATGTCATGGGTGCACTTTAGAGAAAAAAATATTATGGAGTTAAAATCAGTAGTGCAATAGGATTGGAAATTTGCATCAGTTAAATAACAGATATTGAGGGCGATTTAACATAGCAAATTTTTGACTTTCCGCCATTTTCTGTTATTAACCGGATTGTAATAAAATTCACACATACATGTACACTCGCACACATATAAAACAACTATGAAGTTATTAAGATTTACTAAAGAAACAGTGGTTATAACTTCACTTTTGAAAGGAGCCCAATACTAAAATGTTGCTTTGAAGGTCTAGAATTGTGTCATAATTCAGAAATGCGAAGATCTAATCATGGGTTCCCACAATTTTCTTGAATCTGTACTTGATGGTTGCCCACATGTACTTATTGTGTTTGTACGAAGTTGTTACTCCAATCAGCACATTTATTACTTCTTCTCAATGTCTTGAACACATTAATCATGGATTTTTCGTCATCTTCAAATTAGGAGAAATTGCTCTCACTCCCTTAAAGTTTAATATTATTGCAGTTTCAATATGATATTCTGTCTCAATTGGCTCTCTTGGTTCAATCATTTAAAAATTGACTACTATATTAGTTTTTGAAAAAAAACTGTCAAATTCTTGCAAAATTAAAATTTCAACATTATTTAGTCTTAATGTAAATTTTGTTAAAATTTTAGGTAGTTTACATGTTTATTTTTGGACTAATGACAAATATGAAATTGTTTAGTACTCCCTCCATTCCTTTTTATAAGAATGGGTGAATGTTTTTTTTTTTTTATAAGAACCACATAATATTTTATGTCATATTAATTATTTTATGATATTTTTACTCTTATTCAATTCTGAAAATATGAAATTGCATTAATAATGGAAAGAAATTAAAAAGAAGTATGTGGACTGGGCGAGCGCCCTTGTCTTGCAGTAGGGCGGCCCAGTTGGTCTACAGGGCGGCCCCACATCAGTGAAGGGCGGCGACTCCAAGGGCACATTTGTAACACATAGGGGGTAAATTTTGTAACCTATTGGGCCTGATCTTTGAGGTCCATATACTTAGTTTGAATTAAATGTTATTTATGATTTTCTTTCCCATAAATAGCGAAGGGAGACTCATGTAAATGAGTTCACAATTTTCTCTAATAATACAATAGCATCTCACTCCGAGAACAGTATGTTAAAGATAATTTTAGAAATTCAACAACATTTAAAAATAAATTTAATACAAAAAACTACACTAACTAACTTTCTTAAAGGAGATGTAAAGTTAGTTTAGTTCTTGTAAGAAATCAACAAGAAAATGGCTAATACTACGAATGCTTTGGTTTTCATTCAATTATATCGTAGTTTTAGTCAATTGAACCATGAATTACTCAACCTTTTGTTTTAATACATTTTTTTCTGTTGATCTTCTCTCATACTTTTTTTACTAGTAAAGGATTACTGGGTCCCCTTTTAATTAAGCATAAACATATAAATTCTATGGTTCAATATATTATTTGATCCGCCTAATTGCACGAATCTGGTTGTGGTGTAGCCGACATTGGGATTTTGTTTTTTGTTATGAGTGAATATTTTAAGGATTGAATAATACAACGGAATTTTTAAGTGTCATTTTCATCAATTAAATTTAATACAAGTTTCCATAAACAAGAAAAAGTCATCTTCACATAACTTCCAAGAAATAACAGAATCTCAACAAAGATTTTTTAATTCTTCTTTAGAATACGACATTTTATGATTAAGAGTCAGATTAGGTTGCAGGCTAAAATTGCACATGCTTAAGGAGAATCAGATGTCATTTTAGACTTGATTGCAAATGATGCTTGGAAATATATTTAATGCAACCCTAAAGTTGACCTACCATTATATATAGATCTTGGCTTGGATTATGAAAAGAAAAATGAATATTGATAACAGAAAATGTGGTCGAGAATTTAGGTCCCTTGACTTTGTCTAAGATTTTCCTATCATCATTTTTCTTGCCTCTATCAGTTCTAATGTGTGAATATTGCAGCAAAGGAAAGGCAACCAAAAAAAAAAATATTATTTATTATTTATTATTTTATTCCATAGTTGGTTGTAAGATGATGAAATACAGAGTGAGAATAACTTAGTTCATAAACTGATATCTTACCATGATCACCAAGCGCAAGTAACATAAGAGTGTTTTCAATAGATCCATTGATCTAATTAAGGAAAGAAAAGTAAATTACAAATTACTCAACTCACCTTCATTGGTTTACCTGGTTTAATTTTGTACCTTCTCATCTGAATTATTCCTCAGATAAATTGAGACTAGTTTGATCCTTAAAATACTCACTCTACCATCAGTTATATGAGCAAATCTTTAATATTCTGGTACTCAATATTGTTTCTCATACAAATATTCATTTTTTTCTATTTTATATTTATAAAATTAATGTCATTATTTCCATAAAGAACTCAAACAATTAGGATAAGATTGTATATGATACACGATAAACATTTACTCATTAAATTTTGCTTTCTAAGGCAAATGAAACACAAAAGTATTAGAATTATGGTTACATCTAATTGTACCTCAAAAAACTTGTTTTTAAATGAAGTTAGATTCAACCTGAATTCTAATATGGTACAAGAATCTTTATCCTAAATTTGTTTATTGAGCTATCCATATATGCATCACTCACACATATTCACTCCTAAAAATTTTATATTTTAGATATCCAACCCTAGATATGAATAGATATGTTAAGAAGTACGATATGAACTAAACATATAACTAAATAAATCTTTATAAACGATATAACAATCTCACCTCTAAATTAACTTTTGAGTTAGAATTATACCTAATTGTAGAATTTATTTTGGAAGCTACCTAACAGCTGCAGGCAGCAGCTGAAACCTCCCCTGTAAGAGAACTTGGCCTTTGGGCATTAAATACGGAGTTCAATACTTGGTAATAAATTAAATTAAATTAAATTAAATTGAATCCATAAGGTCCACGTGACTTAACATTAATAATTAATGACAAAGATGGTTTAGTTTAGTCCTTCAAAACCAGCATGATGTAAAACAAAACTAAAACTGCATCTCATTCAGTGCATAACAGTACAGTCAATGAAACAGCTTTTTGCTGATCATTTTTTAATAAGACAGTTTGTTCTAGATATTCGGACAAGTATAAAATAAAAAGCTAGTACTTCATTATTTTTAAAAAATTACAAATGATAGACGAGTTTATTTAAAATTTAATTTATTACATATCGTGTTTGTTCTTCCACAAATTGAACTATGCGCATTAAGATCTCTTTGTGTGGTAGTAGTAAATAGTAGATTGACCGCTCTGAATACGGTGGAGATGTTCGCAGCGAAGCAAAGCAATGAGGGGGTTTACTTGTTAAAGGTATTTCAATGTTTAAGTTAATTTTAAGAAGAAAATATCAAAATCTTAGAAGAATTGAGAAGCGTCAACTTAATGTGTAATGTTTGAGTAAATAAACAAATAAATATGTATTTATAGTCACGATAACCGTAGTTTGTATGTTTCGAGGTCTGTAGAAAGTCTTGATGAATATAGTGTTATTTTTAGATAACCTTGCAGAGTTTTATTAAATGTGTCGGAACAGTCTGTTCCACTAATGCTAGAATGAAGTGTTTCTTAATTTACTCATCTCAACCATGGTGATAAGTATCGTACGATACAACGATTCATATCGCGATTCGATTCGTTTTTCATGCTAGGCGATACGAATCGGTTGATGTATCGAATTGTGCTATGAATCGGAGGTGAATCGCTCTGTATGTATCGTATCGGACGAATCGCGATTCACTGTTGAATCGACCGATTCACATACATGCATATAGACAGGTCATTTTTTTGCATTTTGGATTTTATTTTGCATTTTTTTCTTAAAATACTATAGGGAGTCAAATTTTAACTTTAAGATAGACTCATAATTTTCAAACCATGCACCCTCTACATTGAGTCTTCACGGTTTCACCTTTTGACTTTTATCTAGGAAGAGTGTTTCACGTATCAAAACATAACAAGTAGGAAAGTACTTCAGACTTTGCCATGTTATTGATATTTTTTAAAGGGAAGAACAATTGCACTTTGTATTTTTGATAAACTTATAGTTTGTTATATTATATATACCATATATTCTCAGTTATGACTAAATGTTTTATATTTATATCGTACAATACACAAAATGATGCGATTCACAATTCAACTACCATGATCTCAACCACTATTTCGATACTCATCGGTATATTTATGTGTCATATATAAAAAAATTGTACTTACATTGTGCGCAATTATAGCAACTGGCGCATGAGCCCGGGTCACATGGAAAGGGCACTGGTTCTTTTAAGAGACTCAACTGCCAACCTAGGTAACTTGGACCCATTCCCTCAAGAGAAAGAGTTGACTAATGACTATGATAGTTTGTTGTACGTTTTCATTCTCATCTCATCACTTGCAACTTGTTAGCATATGCATATGGAGTATTTAATATCAAGAATTATTCTCGAAGATATGTTTCTCCAGACACCCGATCGACATATATGTTAGCGGCTGGCTATTTTTAACTATTGGGCCTGTGCGCCCGAAAGTGTATGTTCACCGGTAACATCACTCATTTACCATTGCTTTTGGGACTAGTTATACACTTCAATTTCTTTAGAAAAATTCTAATTCCCCAATCTCCAGTGACTCTTGATTGGTAGTAGTAGAAAAGGAAGACATTTTCTTGGCCGGCCTAATTTGTATATCAACTCATCAATTCCCAACATTCTCGCTAATAATAGGTTCAGCTTTCCTCATGTTTCATTAAGAAAATGAAGGGGGGAATTTATGTGGTTAAAACTTCATTGTTGCTGGTGGTTAATTAAGTAGTTTTATTAAAAAAATCTATGTCAATGATAAACTGCACTGACATGAGAATTACCTCTGTTTATATCAAAAATAGTCCCAAAGGAATCAGCAAATTTTGTCGGTAAAAGATGCCCTCCATGGAATTTTGGGAGAAGAGAATTTAATTATCAGTTTATATTACATAAGGCCAGGACACATGAATTTCCTTTCAGTTGAATATCACTTTTGAATTGTCACCCTCCTCTTACTACTCTTCAGTATGATTGTCTCATGTGTGTACCATAAAATCCTTAAGTTTACCTTAAGCAATCTTGAACTTTTGGTTCATTATGAGGACTATATACTTGAGCATGCTTCAGAACTAGAACTGCCGGGGGTCCATAACAAAAAGTTATGTCCTCACACTTGGAGGAAGTAATGATGGCCCTATGGCGTTGTTTTCTATTGTGTATGAACCTTTTCCCATTCTCTCTCCATTTCTCACATACAAGGGCCATAAAACTTGATGTGGGCATAGCAAATGCACTTGCTTTTGTTTCTTAAAAAGAGATCACTATGTTTAAAAATGAGTTATTACCATGGTTTTTTCAGAAATGAGATTGCTCGATTCTCCTTGCCTACGGCGCTGTGTGGCATTAATTGACTTGGCTTATGCAACGGAGCTGCGTCGACATGACGATGTGTACCTGTAGAAGACACTTTGAGCTCAAGTTAGTGAGGGAACAAAGAGTGAATCACAGAGTTTAAGAAGAACTCAGAGTTTTGCATAATGAACAAAGTGTTGTGTAAATGAATGATTGCACATGTATTTATAGGCTCGGAGTCCGTCGTAAGACTCGTACTTGTCTCTGCAGGTCTCTAGGAAGTCTTGTAGATGGTCTTTCAAGAGAAAGGTTGCCCTTGGGTAACCTTGTTTGTTTGTTATCAAATCAGTTGTTGTGTAACCAGTCAGCCTTAGCTGGGACGAGGCGATCCTCAACTTAGTTATCTAGCCCGCCTGTACGATGCTCACTTAGTCATGATTGGGCCGACTGAAATGCTATTGAGTCTTTTGACCTTTTGGGTTGCCAAAACAATCATGATATGTTTATGTGTTCTTTCTTTGAATCACAACAAGTAAAATAAATTTTGCAACGGATAATCTTCGGCGGTTCCACTGAAATTGTCGCAAAGTGTCACTTTGAGGCGGTTTTTGATGCGGTTATGATAATGACTACAAATTACTTACGAAAGAGGCAACTTTTCATTAGTTAGAGGTGGTTTAAAGTTATTTATGTCCGTTCATTTAGCGTGTTTAATAAAAACCGTCACAAATAAATAAGGTTTAAAATATTTGAATAAGTCATAATATTTTTTTTTCTCTTTCACTTAAGCCTAAGCGTTTCATGAAGCCAAGTGAGTCCTCGAGTTCGTTTTCTCCCTCAAACCCCAAAATCCTTTATTCTCTCTCCAAGTCTCATTCTCACTCGGTCATGGATTGATCACGCTAATTGATATATATGTTGTCTGACGGTTATTCCAGTTTTTTGTCATAATTGCTACAAAATAATCTCACAACACTTCAAACAGCAAAGTTTCTTTATTCGCCGCCAATATACAAATTATGTCAAGTTTTTCCGTCAACTCTTCATAGCGAGAGATGTCTCACGGCTAGCAGTTATTTGACTAATTTTTTCGAGATTTTGAGATCACATTAAGTTGATAGGTCTCTTCTAACAAATCATTCTCTATGCATACTGCCTAATGATCGAACATTCGATTAAATGTTTATTAAGCTTAGCTATTTATCAGTTGTGGTGATACTCGTCGGTCAAAATCTTTTCTTTGCCTAATTCAACGGTGCAACCACATGATATTGAGGGATGTATAAGATAGACCATAACAAATTAAAAATATTGCTCACACTCCATTTGATGGCATTAAATATTTCATTCTGGATTTTTATATCTTCGAGCGTAAATAGATGGGAAAAATTAAAGGTGAGTCCTTACCTTGGCTAGCTCACGTTGTGCTTTTATGTCAGTATATAATCATATATGTATCGGGAGTGGGAGTTGGTGGCTCTAAAGGCCAAATTTATTTTGTGGGTCATTTATTCATGGGTTCATCCCTTTTCATTTCTTTGGATTTTCATAAAATATGTAAAGTTTTTATTTTGGCACACAAGAAAGTAAAAAAGAAAAAGAAAAAGGAAATCTATATTGTATTGCACTAGTGATTTTCTTTTTTAGGGTCTATTGCATTTATGATTATTAAGAATCCTCATCAAAATATATTAATCATATATTAAAATGATGAATTATTTAAACTATTATATAGATGAAAAAGAGCGCTATTGCTACCACTACAACTAAGACCATCGCCACTACTATCTCCATCACTCACCACCACCACTGTCACTGCTGCCATCACCACTAATGCTACAACTACCACCCTCCACCATCATCATCACCACCACCATTATCCACCACCATCATCCGTCACCAAATATATAATTGTATCAATTTAAATGATATAGTAAGTTATACAATATTCTTTCAAACGTTGTATAGTATTCAACTTTTATTAGGTGATCTTATTCTATTAAACATAACACCATCAAAATTTTATACTATATAAGATATATTAAACGATCTCATAAGGTCATTCAGGATCACAATTATTTCTTATGTACAAATTTTCATATTTTTTTATGTTAAAATTTACTATTTATGTTTTTTCATATGTATTAAATAAATATAACTCTTTAAATATTTGTGAAGAAAAGCTAAAAAAGATAGAGTGATGTTTCACTTAATATTATCAATTACATGTGAGGATGACAATCCGATTCATTCATTCGGATTATTCTTTAAGCAATGGAAATAATGTATCATATTTGTGTGTTGTGTTCCACTATATTTTTTGTAATACTTCTTTTGGCATATTATTGCATTTTTTTCGATCAGAAAAATATTTTTTTTATCTGTAAGAAAAAACAAAATATATTAATAAGAGAAAAAAATTAAAATACAGTCTTTCTCAATAAATACATTTTCTGCAATTAAAGTAGCCACTCAAAAACCAAACGGGTTGACGTAGTGGTTCAGCACTTCGTCCTTTAAGCAAGTGGTTAGGGGTTCGAATTCCAACTTTGTGAATGGAAAAAACCCATTGGCCAGCCCCTACCGCTTCGTGCGCTGACCATGGGGCGAATGATTAGTCTCACAACAATCGACTGTGAGGATACCTTGGTCAAAGTAGCCACTCAAAACAAAACCCCCACTAAAAAAACACCTAGAAAAAGATGTAAGTGAATTAAAGCACAACCGTTTTACAAGCGAAAATAAAAAGACACACTACTCTTCGACAAACGGCATAAAATAATCCCATAAATCTTTTAAACCAAATATTCCTATGTACATCCTTCAATACTCGTCCAAAGGAAAATCACACACTCATTAATTCTCTTGAAACAGTTCAATCAACCTCCTCATCAGAACCATGAAAGTACAATCTAAATTGCTTCCTCAAAGCCCATACTCTTCTAGCTCTTACTTACTTTCAAGTTCTCAACCCATGTTTGACAATTTCATATCCTTTAACAAAAGGAGCCGAATTGATATAGGGGCATGAGACATCATCAAATTTTGTATTTCTTCTACCTCTCACTTCTCCTTTTCCTTTTTGTAACTACAATTTTTTTATTTTATTTTTTACTTTTTTCAACATCTTTCCCATCAAAAGACATATCGATTATTTTTAACGTTAAATATGTTTTTAATCTCTATGAAATATGAGTAAATTGAATTTTATCCCACCAAACAAATTTCATAGTTTTTAATCCCAACATTAATGAAACATGTGATGTTAGTCACTGTAGGACACTTTATAGCTTTTTAAACTGCCACTAACAATTTTGTGTTCGTTAAAAACCACCACCAATGCACAAAAATCGCCACATAATAAATATGAAAGACTAACTTCCTATTCAATTCATCTCTATTTTACAAAGATTAAATACACATTTTACCCTTCTTTTTAATTTCTTTCTATTCCCAATCTCTTTGCAAACATCATTCACCCATACATATTGTATTGTTCGAGCACTAATATGATATAAAAAAATAAAAGATTATATGAAAACTTAAGTCGTAATTTTTATTATTATTATTATTTGAAAATTGATATAATATATCTTAAATAAATAAGTTAACCAATTATGATGTGTGTCGTGGTGTTGCTCACCACGTCACTTAACTATGATGTCATGTTTTAATCAAGTGAATCATAAATATATAAGTGATTTTTTTCTTATTTTACCTATCTCTATCTCTAGTATCCTTCAAGAGTTTTTAAGATGTCTTAACAACTCGGGAGAAAATTAGGGTTGATTACTTGATTGTGAGACTTAAATTTAAAAGTATGATGAGTTTGAAATAGAATCTGACACGTAGAGAGTTGGTTATGACGATAATGAAATATTTTGGTTCTAAATGTGGTTAACGTTGGTAAGTACTCAATAAGTTGAATCATCAAAGCGCGTTGACATTAGCTATAATCCTTACCTACATTTCGCAAAATTAAAACATTTATTATACTTTAACAATTATATCTTTTCTTACCTAATCAAACTTATTGATAAGGGAATTGGGAGAGATTACATGTTAATGAAATAAAGAAAATACAACAAGAGTAAACAATAATTTTGAGTTTTTTTTTCGGTTACATGGGAAAATAAATAATTCTGAGTCTAGACAAAGACATTAATCTATTTTAAATTTGTGCATTCTTATATTAATATTAAATGATACTGAAAAACTAAAAAGAGTTTTTTTTTTTTTTGAAACTGAAAAAAACTAAAAAGAGTTGAGGGAGTAGTATCATAGTAATTTATATATTGCGATATCAATTGTTACCCTGACTATAATTTTTCATGATTCATCAATATGATTCGTGTCTCTCTTAATTATATATCTTATTAATCACCAAACCCATGGTTCAAAATTAAAGCAAAACATGATGAGGAGCATGATTATAAAAAAAAACTATGATTCATTTACACTTTTAATAATTTTCATATTATTTATAGTTAACTTTTTATATATTTCTTTTCTCTTTCAATTACATCATACATTACATAATTTTTTTTTTCATATCTCTTTTCTCTCCACTCTATTTGCACTCAAAATGAAGTGTTATAAATTATTTCCTAAAAAGGATAAAAAACAAAGTATCATCATGCCACATACAATGTTAAAAAGAAAGAGAGTAAAAGGGGTTTGAGCCCTCACTCCTCCCCTTCTTAAGATGAGGTAAATGCAAGTTAAGTGTTCTTTGAGTCTCATAACTTTCGTACTTTAGATGCAAGTTATTCCTCACTCTTAAATTTTTTTGTTTTTTAAAACAACAAAGAGGGTAAGAGGAGGATAAACCTTTTCCATGACCTTTTTCTTCTTTTCTATATATTTTTTTTTTTTAATTCTAGTACTAACTGGCATTAACAATTTAAAAAGCACAGTAAAGTTTCTGCCTCAATCTTCCATTCTTTCCCTTCTGTTAAGATGCTTGCAAATTGCAATTATTAATATTATTAATTATGGTGTGTGAGAGAGAGAAGAGAGGATCATGTTAAATGGAGATTAAATGGTAATGGACCTGTCAGGAAACAAGGTTGTCTTCTCTCATTGAATTTCCTTCTCCCTCTTTTCAAACCCAAGAACACTTCAAAATTGAAATGCAGCCATAATCTCCATCGTTCTCAGCCCCCATCTGAGAACAAAAACCACCCATTTCCCATCTTCTCCAAAAGTTCAGATCTTTACAAAAAAATGAATGTTTCAGGCATGATTTCTTGTTTTAGCGAGAACGCAGTGAATGTGTCACATTCCTCATGTTCTAGCTATTCAAATTCAAACAACTCTTGCATATCTCCAAGCGTTTCACCTTCAACCCAAATTTCAGTCTCCTCTGTCTACAGAACAACCCTCTCCAACCAAAAACAGCTTCTGATCACAGTCACATGGTGCAAGAGCCACTCCAATCAAGGACTCACCATAAGCTTCGGTGAAAACAGAGATCCATTAGCAGCGGTTTTCAGACTCAACACGAATTCACGGTTTTTCAGGAAGAAGAAAGGAAGCAAATTGATGGAATCTGATGAGTCGTCAAAAGTTGAAGTTTTCTGGGATCTTTCCAATGCGAAATACGACACAGGCCCTGAACCTGTTGATGGGTTTTTTCTAGCGATTCTTGTGGATGCAGAAATTGGCCTTGTTCTGGGTGAGATTTCTGAAGAAGCTGTGAACAAGAAGCTGAAAAATCGAACCTTTTTGGGTAAATCTTCACTGTTATCACGGCGAGAGCATTGTTCAGGGAACACTACCCTTTACACGACGAAAGCTCAGTTCTGTGATTCTGGAACCTTGCACGAAATTTTGATCAGATGCAGCGGAGAAAGTGAGGGTTTAAAATCCCCTGTTCTCTCTGTTTCTATTGATAAGAAAGTGGTGATTCGTGTGAAGAGGTTGCAGTGGAATTTCAGGGGGAACCAAACGATTTTCGTTGATGGGTTGCTGGTGGATTTGCTTTGGGATGTTCATAGCTGGTTTTTCAACGCTGATTCTTCTTCTGGGTATGCGGTTTTCATGTTCAGGACAAGGAGTGGGTTGGATAGCAGATTGTGGTTGGAGGAGAAGTCTCCATTGAAAGATAAAGACAGAGATGGATTTTCATTGTTGATCTATGCCTGTAAGAGCACATAAGAGATAAGATAACTTGTTTTTTTCATCTTAGTCTTTTTAACCCTCTTGTTTCTTTTCCCATTGTTCTTTCAAAGGATACATATTAATTCCTTTTTAACCATAGGAATCAATCAGAAAGTAAATAATTTTGGGTTGCAGAAATTTGAGAAATAGCAGAATTGTGCTTGTGTGTCCTTTGTTTCTCTGAGTGCTACTGATACTTATTTGAGTATCTCAATTTTTGTTCTACCAATGAATTATTTGTTTGAATCAGCTTTTTTCATAATTAATTATAATAAGTTACTCATTCCGTTCCTTAATAACCATCACTTTAGAGTTTTACACATATATTTGTAATAATGTTCTTGATCTATCAAAGTTACTATCTAACTTCCTGACATAACCTTTATCTTTCTTCTTAATTTAAAATATTTAATTTTCTATCACCATTAATTGAAAATGAAGCAACTTTAAGCGGGTAATTGATTATCTTTGACTCAAAAACTACTATTTCTAGTTTTGACTGAAATTAAATTTTACATAATCTATCAAATATAAATATTTGCATCTAAATTAAATTAAGTTCACAACTAGAAACATAACTCAAATAGGATAGGAAACGAGACAATTGTGAAACATAAATTTCAATTTCAAATTTCCTAGAATAAGGTGTCCAATTCTGAATTTCTATAAGTCATGCAATGGTAGAAAAAGAGTACAAATTGCTTCAAGTTTTATTTATTTGTTTAATTATTTTGTGTGAATTTTGAATTTCTACGAGTCATGCAATGGTCGAAAAAGAGTACAAGTTACTTCAAGTTTTATTTATTTGTTTAATTATTTCTGTGAATTTTGAATTTCTACGAGTCATGAATGTTAGAAAAGAGTACAAATTACTTCATGTTTTATTTATTTGTTTAATCATTTGTGTGTAAGAAAGGGAATGCCTAAAAGGATTTGGGATTAAGACATGGATATCAGAGAAGATCTGCACAAAGGTGAATTTAGATTCTGGTTGATGTAATTGAAATGCTTTTAGCCTTTATAGGAGAATAAAGTTGAGAATCTTGTCAATGAAAAATATCTTGACCAAATTATTCTCCTTTGTTTGCACTTTACTGTTTTGTTTGTTTGTAGCTGTTAATTGTAGACGTTGCTCAAAACAGCTATGTAATTTGATAACTGTTAAACATCCACCAACACAAGCACAAATAGCTCACATTCACAATAGTATTGGTATAGTGGTGTTCTTATCAGATATTTTTAAATGAAAATGTCAAAATAATAAGAGAAATAGTAACATATATGTGACATGTCTGCATTAGTTTTTATACTATTTTCCACTATATATTAATGTCATAATTTTCGGAATTTATTGCATTTTCTTATTTCTATCCATCTGTTGATGGATACAAGTACCTGATGAGGCCCCATTTGTGTCTCAAAGCAATTAAATGTCATAAAGCCTACACGATTTTCAGGGCACTTAGCATGAACAGTTGTAGAAGGATAATAGTTGAGGTTTTTTGCATCAAAATCATTCTAACCAGGCTTTAATATTTTATATTCCTCTGTTCATATATATGTAGACCCCATGTTATGATTCTCTTGTGCCTGCAATGCTCGAGTAAATACAAACTAGGGATGGTTAAAAACACCACCCCTACCTCAAATCACACCACACTTGTTTAAAAACTCAAAAATACCCCTACCAATTTATAATCTCCGCACACTACTTACATCTTAACAAAACAACACTACTACCAGTTCAAAAAAAAAAAAAACAACACTACTAGATTCTAAATCTACTATTCTATAAATACATTTCGGATATTAGAATTAGCTAGTGCCGGATTCTAAAACCCGAATGTAGAGTATTTTTTAAATACTGGATTTTGTAATTCGGTAGTGTTGTTTTTAAAACAACTATCAGATTCTAAAATCCAGTTGTTTAAATTTGTATACAAAATTATAGAATCTCCAATAGTATTTACTTTCGAATTTTAGAAATTTAAATTAACAGAGAGTGCGAAATGTAATGTCAAATCGTTCTACTAAATTTTAAATCCAATAGTTTAGAGTTGAATACTGGATTTTAGAATAACTACTTATTTACAGTTCTAAAGACTTTAGTTTACGGTGTATAAAACACAAAAAAGAAATTCATTGTATGTAAGCTATTTTGGGATTTACACGACTAGATTCTTAAGAAATTCTTAGTTTACTACTTATGAAAATGTGTTCTGGTTTTAATTCCTGAAAGACAATTTAACTGAGGGTATTATAGGAAATTATTACATGGCTGGGTGATGAGATTTGAGCTAGGGGTGGTGTTTTTAACAACCTCCTACAAACTATTCTTATTATTAATAGTGGGGCTGCTTATAAAAAAATAATTTAATAGTGGGGCTGTAGAAAAAATGCATGGGCTTAATTAAGATAATGTTAAAAAGCTTAGTCAATGAAGTTAGGCCCAGAAACAGTTTTTGGAGTTTGCTAATTTTTCTTTCAGATAAATGTGTAGAGAATTATATTTTGCATGGGCCAAAAGTAAACCTTCCGATTGATGGGCTTGGCAAAATAAAAAGCAGAAGTCTGGAAGAGATTTTTGCAATTACAGTTTAAGAAAAAAAAGAATAGCAAAATAATTAGGAGAGCAACTAATTTCATCATTGACCAAAAAAAAAACAACTAATTTCATCAGAAGTAAAGCAGACATATATGGTGAAATCTTGAACTGGAGAATTCAGTGGATGATAAAGACATGAGGAATGGAGATCTAGAAAGACATTCACTAAAGATAATCAATTTTGATATATGTATATTAACTTTTTTTAATCTCAATTCCACATTTTTTTTTACATAGAGATAAGAGGAACTATTTGTTCGGCCTGTCAGTTCGACTTACTTCCCTAGTTTTGGTATGGTAAACTCCGAATTGTAGGATGGTTGTGAATTACTGCAAAAAAGTCTTCAACGCTCAAATTAATCAGAATTAAAGCATAGTAAGGGTATAAAAATAGTGTGCATATCTTAGATGTGCTAAGGGGGCGTTTGGTAGAAGATGTAAAATTATATTTCCAGGAATGTTATGTTCCTATACATGATTTACTCCTGGGTATATTATATAAATGTGTTTGATATGTATTTTATATTTTTGAGAATATTTTTAAATTTTATTTAATTTAAAAAAAAATGTGTGATAAAATTGTAAAAATTGGAAGTTAATTCCAAATGTAACTTTCGTTCCTATGAGAATATAAGATCCTCATCTTTTACTCCTTAGGAGATATTTGAGTCATTAGGATCATCCCTTCTTTTTGGTCAAAAATGAAGTTTGTTGAAGATGGGCCACCTAAGCCCGGATTTTTCTCGGGCTAGAGTGGCTAAATGGGTTGAGTGGTTTGGATTTAACAGTAGAATATGAATCCAAGAGACAGGAATTGTTCACTTGATCAATGTAAGGTACCGTTTGATACTTAGGAGTTAGGACCTTTTTTGAAAAATTTCAACGTGATTATAATGATACCCAAAAGTGTGGTAATGAGATAAATTGTACTGCTATTATATTTGGATACATGTTGATATCACTCCAACCAGACGTTTGCACTCACTTCAAGATAAAACACAGCTCTATTTAAGCCAGTAGATAATAACTTGTTCTAAAGGGCTAATTATCACTCTTCAAAATCTTAGATCTTTTCAATACAATGACACAAAGTAAAAGAGGGCTTATTGCTTATTTCATTTTTTGATGTTACAATTTGTGTGCGTTTGAATTTCTTATGCTTTCTGAGGCCCCAGAAAATTTGCTTATTTTAGCATAAAGTAGAAACTGAGTGATGGGAAAAAGAGTTCATCTTTATCATTCACAAGTCATAGTACGGATTCAAACTGCATGAGAAGCGGTAGCAAAAGTGCAAAACAATCCATAAACAAAACTACAAATAGAGGGCACAAGCACATACATGCATACACCAAACAGATTCAACTTTTTAAGTTGGAATCTTTATTGCTTATAAAACATCTTCAGGATCATGCTGCTGGTGCCTTGACAAGAGTTGATGGGAAATCCAGCACCACAATCTTCTCAATAGCTGTTGAAAACGTTGCTGAGAAATCAACATGATTTGGGTGGCCCTGAAATGCAGTGAAGTCTTCTTTCTTGTTGAATGTCATCAAGAAAGCATGAGTGAAGCCTTGTCTCAGAACATCTAGGCTTTCAATATCCTGTCCCCTGTTCAAGACAAATGAAACCATATGATATGAATATATTATGATGGTAAGTAAATATGAAATATCCAAAGTAAAGGTAAATAAATAGAATGAATGGGAATTCCCTTGATTCTAAGAAAAACTCAAGGATCATAACATCTTTAACTTCTTGTACTTATATTAATTAAGTGCCACAGAGAGCCGGAGGAAGAAGTTTGATACTAGAGGTGAAGATCAAAGAAGAGGGCGAATAACAAAGAATATAATATGCCTGCAATAATTTCTACGACTCATGTAAAAAAAATAAAGTTGAAAAGTTTGGGGTCACGACACCACCATATTTCCCCTCCCTCCACCACTGTTTAGCGCATGTTTGAAAACTTTTCTGCAAATGATTTTGAAACTGAAATTAATTATGTGAGGAAGCTTACTGAGTGTGTTTGGTTGCCTGTTGGTGAACCTCAATCAATTCTAATAAAGTAAAATTGATTTTGGATAACAATACAAATGTGAGAGTCACTTTCGAGAATTCATTTTAATCTTAAAATCATTTATACTAAAAATCAAAAAGAGTAGTTTTTGTGCAAACATAATTAATTCTGAGATTTTACCACTTAATAACATTATCCTACATAAAACACTTTTCTTTTAAAGGTATCTAAATATAAATATCATAACTTTTAACTCGCATTGACTATAATCAATTTTCCAAAATGGATTATGGCAAAGCCAATTATAAATAACGTTAATCCAAACACGCTCTCATAATTGATTATGGGTAGGTTTTGAGTGTCGGAATTCATTCTAGAAAAAGAGGTAAATAAAGAAAACGTACCATTCAAAGGACTTAACAGCATCAATCTCTGAGACCAGCTTCTCCATCCCTTTTGTTAGCTCTTCCACCACCACACCTTCTTTGAACTTAACAATCACAAAGTGCTTGAATTCCCCCATGGCCAAGTACCTATGAACCAAAGCTTATTACTAGCAGCCTCATATATACTCACAATTTGCATGTCAAGTGTCAGAACCCCATGACTCATTTCACTGCTCTGTTGGCAGCAATGAATTACCAACAAAAAGTTGTAGGAGACAGCATCTTTCAGCTCAATCTTAGGAAAGGTACTACTTTCCTTTCATAAGTAGACCCACCATTGTTCAACTTCTTCTTTCCAAATCCACAGTGAAAATTGTCTCAGTGCCATTGTCTTGGCACATGAATGGGGTCCTTGGTGTCATTTCTTTACACGAGTTTTGAGTGAACCTTGGCCTGATTCTGAGAAAACATCATCATCATGTTAGGAAGAGGAAGAACTTTTTCTTCCTTTTGTGCTGTGTGCAGAAAAGGAGTGGTGGTGGCTGCACTTTTCTCCATGTCCTAACCACGTGCAACGCCAAGGTAAATTATTGGACTTGGAGGGACATGCTCTGCACCTATCCTTAAGGAATCTTTACTTCAACTAACTAGGCCCTGTCTTAGGGTTAAGGGGAGGGAAGAACAGTAACCTCCAAGTGACTTTCATCTTCTCATACATAGCTTAGCTTCACTTGGCTTTCACAAATTCAACTTGACTTATTTTTAGATACTAATTGTGAACCAATATTTATGTGTGTTTGAATTTTCGTTTGAGATAAATGTAAACATCCCCTTATCCAAGACTTTAGATTCATTGTCTTTTACGCCTTAGAATGAAGTGAATGAACGAGGCAAAGTTAAAACAAACATACGAGTTTTGTTTAACTTTTATCTTGAACTGTATCCTAACGTTCGTTTATACTATTATCAACTTATATCAAAACATAGTCACAGTGTGTTTAGAGTTTTCATTAGTAAAACTTAAAAGGACTTTCAACAAAAATTCATATCTCACAGTAAATTGGGATAAAAGTGCTTATATGTGAATGTAATGGAAATTCAAACACACTCTTAATGTATGTTTGGATCTTAATATGAAAGGACTAATATCAAATCCATAAAAAGAGTTTTGTTCACTTTTTATTTTGAAATACTCTTAATTAGGTTGAATTTTTTATAAATTGCTTAGAGTCTAAACTATTAGTTAAAAGCTTGTAAATGGTTTTATATTCCACTTCTAACTCATTGCTCATGTAATTAGACTTGAGGTGTGAATATATAAAGATCTATAACGTTTTATTAGAACAAACTAAATCAGTTGATTGTAATGATATCATAGATGCTTTTTGGGTATAAATCAGTGAGTATTCGGCCGCCTACCTTTTCAGAAGCTGATTACTTTTTATTCCTTCTATTGTGCATGAATTGAACTCGATAACTTTTTTCATACACTGAGCTTATTTCCGAATTGAGCTACTGCTTGTGAGTAATTATAAAAGCTTGAATTGAAACAATAAAGCAAAAGCATATTAATAAATATATATTTCTCCATCAACTTTAACATATTCACATTGGGTTTCTCTTATGCTCTCTTATTCTCTTTGTTCCAACCAAATTGAAGTTTGTGATGAATTAATTATTTTTTGACAAGAATACCTTAATTTAATTAAGCTTTCTCTCTATTTGCACTTACAAAAGCATGAATGGTGCAGGATGTTGTGGCCTCTGGCCGTATTATTAATTAATATATCTTTTCAGTTCAAAAAAAAAGCATGAATGATGCATATAAATTAAGAAAGGTGAGTTATGGGTAATTTTAGAAAGTTGATATAAATTGAAAACAAATGTAATGTTACTAACTACATTAATTATTTTTCTTACATGACGTGAAATAATAGTTTGGTTCTTATAAAAAAGGAATGGAGGAAGTATCTCATTTTCACCCAATTTTCCTACTTATCTCTTTCTTTTGTTTCGACCACATCACATATTGAGAAGTCTCAAATTAACTATAGATATGTTTAAGATAACCCTTATATAAGAGAAAACAATCCTCACACTTGAGCTAATTTTTGTGGTAGAGTTAAGTCTCTCAAAATCTAAATCACCCATCATATTTCTTATTTCTCTCTCTTCTACCCTAATCTCTCTCTAAAGGGTGAAGGTGGAATAGATGTGTAAGAAACATCTCCCTTTCTACATTTGCATCAATATTTTTCATAGGCCGAGTTATATTTCATCAAGTAATGATAGGTAAACATACACTTTGTTGCAACATTCATTAGACATACACATTTATGATAGGTTTTAACCCTCACAATACTTTGTGATAGTTAAAAATCCTCCATAAATATATATGGTTAAGGAATGTTTCTGAAGGAGTATATGTCTATCAATAATATTTCATGTGACATTTAAGTTGTTTAACCAGTCACGTTTTTCAACTAACTAGGCACGTTTTATCTGATTAGTGAAATGAGATCTCATCTATAGATTGTTTTGGATGCTTTAATAAGACTGGTAGGTAATCTGTCTAATCACCAATTATCGGATGAATTCCATGAATCAGGTTAGATTTTAAAAAATTATCTTATCATAAAGAAAAGTCTTCATGGACCAAGCCTAATTACGTTGGACTGATGCTAAAATGTTTTGCAAGTTGGCCTATATTGCTCATTGGAAATGATCGATCTACATACTCCCAATATACTATTTAATGAAGATATTTAACCACTGTGTCTGTAAATTTTTGAGCACATCTAAATGATATATTAAAATATATCGCCCAATTTTGTATGTCGGCCACTACTCATTACTAATTTAGCGTTAGCAAATCGGTTATTTATGCTATTAATTGGCAGTAAAAAAATACAATAAATTTCTTGTTTTACTGGTAAAAAAAGATAATTTATAATATAAAAGATCTCCAGAAATTGCTTCAGTATCAAGCAGAAATTCGCAAGATATAACAATATTCAAGTTTATCTTGAAATATAAACCTATTGATGAGAGTTTTGAAATGAGTGATTGTTGGTTAATAATATACACTTCATCAAGATATAAATGACGGCGGTTATGCAAACATTAATAGCGGTCAAAAACTTTCACTAACATATATGTCGATGAGATGTCTAACACATGTGTTTAAGAATATTTTTATTTAGAAAATTTTCCATTGAGATATATATTCCTCCGATGCGAAGCCTCAAGATACAACTCATACAAGCCCACGAAAAATGTCCAAATTTCCATCATCGCATTAAGATCTCATGTATTTGTACCTTGTAAAGCATCAAGATATAACATATGTACCTATAAAGCCTTAAGGTATATATTTATCTGAACTCATCTGTTGCTCTGCTAGAGTTAGGCAACAGTGAGTGTCATTTCTCCCCCTTGGGGGGGGGGGGGGGGGTTCCTCCTCCTTTAGAGAGTTTTTTTTCCATACTTGACAGGAATTTTCTCCCATAATAGGGGGTTCTCCTCCACATTATTAGGTGAAGCTATTACCTAAATAAGTGGGTTTCTCTTTTTATTGTTTAGGTTTTCTCCCATTTTCCTTGGCTATCACCGACCTCCGCCCCCACCTCCCCTGCATCCACCTTGGTCGCTCCCCTGCCTCCATCAACCACCATTAGGCCTGTCGCAGATCTAGGGTTGAGACGATGCAGTTTCCACATCGCCGCTGTCGTGAGCACCACAACCAAGGTACGAGGCCATCTTCCCCACCGCCTCTTCTCTCTAGCACAGATATGGGTTAAAAGGGGATGATTTTGGTTTTATTCTATTTTGGAGAGAAGTGGGGTTAGGTCGATTATGGAGTTCATTGCAAGACTTACTTCATCCTTTGCCCCACCATCCGCTGCGTAAAACACCATCCACCACCTTTATGCTCCGGGTACTCCTCCTATCACGGTCTTCGATCACGGGCACCGCTTCCACCACCGTCCATGTTGTTCTGCTGATGCTTCCCTTTCCCCTCTTAGCCTATGATGTTGCTTATTTGGAATCTACATAAGTTTTCCTATTCTCTCCTTATTCTCAAACATCTTGATTGTCCCATTTTTGTGCCACTGAAGTTATCATTTGGGCTTCCTAGGTGCGGCGCAGTTGCAACTCTGGCAAAGCCAAACAAGTTGCTATAATGAGAGCATTGTTTAAAAATGAAGATAAAAGTTGTTCCACTCAGAAGTCAATCGGTCTCTATGCTAATTTGGGTATTTAGGGGCTTTTGTACGACTCTTAGGGTTTTTACAACATGGTTTCAGCTTATCTATTTGAATGTGCATGCTTGTTCTTAATTTCTTTAGTTTCTGTATTGCGGTATCTATCTTTGAGATTTATTCTCCCATATTGTAAATTCCGAGAGGCAACCCTTATTTATTCCAAATAGCTTTGACAAAAAAAAAAGGTATAGGATTGCGGCTAAATTTGTCTATGACTACAATAGTGGTCACAATATCGAAAAGTTATTTTCTCTTTGGAAAAACAAAATATTGTCCATTATTTTCTCCATTTCATTTTCATCTCTTGCATCTAAAAGTGATTAATCATAAACAAAAATATTCATATTGAAAGTAGAGGCAGTTATTTTTCCATAGAAAATTCAAAAATTCAAAATGCTATTGTTTCAAGAGTCTGATGAAAAAAGAAATGTCTTAACCATGTGGAGGAAAATAAGCCTAGTCAGAAGACGCGTGAAAGCCTTAAGTAATGTTAGAAATGTGCCGGAGACACTTGTAATAGTATAGTTAAGTGGTCGTTGTAAATGTAATTATGACTTAGCATATGAATAGAATTTATGTGTTTGTAATCGTGTTCAAGAATTTCTTCATCTTGATCATAAAAGCTTAAACATTTTCACTAAAAGAACCTTAAAGGATTTGAATCCAATCCGCAGATTACTCATGGGTTTCCATTTGATTATAAATAAATAGAGTAAACACATGCCTGTCTCGCCATTGGCTATGTGAGTTAGTGAGTTGGATCATCTAACTTGGCTCGCTCTACAAGTTAAGGGGGTTGCCCTGATGGGTGGAACCCACGTTACTAATAATGAACTGCCAAACTACCAATTATAAAGTTTAAGTTATTGGGTATGAGTCACATGAATGATTTTATATTATTATTATTTCTAACACGCCTCTCACGCAATAGCTCGTTTGGGCTTGAAGTTTAGACAATGCATATATTCACCAACCATGCGCTGATATTCAATTTTTTTATTAGAACTCTAAACCGCTCGGTCATAGAAGTTTTGATACCATGTCAAACTAACAATTATTCTAAAAGTCTAAGCTATTGGGTAAGAGCAATATAAACATAAATTTCTCATTTAATCATTTTATCAAACAAATAAAGATCTATTTTTATTTTCGAGAAACAAATATATCTTGATTGAAGTAAAAGAATAGAATCTAATTTTTTATTTTTCAATTAAGTATGGAAAATAAAAAATTAATGCAGCTTTAAAAGCAAAAGAAGAATTTTTAATTTTACTTAAAAATAAAAAATTTGAAATTTTCTATCAAGTTTTTTCTTTATTTTAATTTGAAAATTTCAACCCTTTGAGTGTGCTTCCGCGTCAATGGTCAACCATAGCTCATTTGTCAATCAATTCATTTCTTCAGATTTCTCATTTGTCAACCCATCTAACACCAAATCGTTGATGGACTGAAATCACTGTCACTTAACAACGCTAGAAATATCAAAGGGCTAGTAAAAAATTATGAATACAAATCAACTAAGGTTAATATTAACTAAAGTCATTATAATTTTAGATAGCTCAACAATAATATTTTAATGTGTGTAATAAACTAGAATTTTCTAAAACACATGTGAAACTATTATGTGGTTAACTAAACTACGGTCACTTTACTGAAGAAAAATCTTGAATGTTTAGATTTAGGCAACCCAACGAGCTTGTCTATATGATTATAGGAAAAGTTGATTGTCTACCACTCTAGTCTTAAGTTAACCGATCATATTTAAGTTAAGTGGTCATTGGTCCACATAAGAATCTAATGATTTAACCAAGTTTTTTACAAGTGTCATTTAGACAACTCTTGAGTGATTTTACGGAAGATAAATCTAAATTTGGATTTTCTCAACCAGACATTCTGTCTCAATCTCTCTCAATCCTACATCTGAATCAATCAGTAATTTTAAATCTAACAGTTTAAAAATATTCATGAATTGAACTCCATCTCGTGGTATGAGTCACTTATTTATAGCCGGACAGCAATGACATTAATCTCTTTAAAACTGAGAAATCACATTAAGTGAGAAATCCATCCAGTGTTCTCTTCTAATAATTTTCCATTAACTAGAAAGCTAGTCCGTCCAGAGAGTGAGATCTGCTTCACAATCAACGTGATCCCAGTCCAATCCTCTCTTCATGGATGGTGGCGTAATAAGCAGACCCTCTGCCATACTATCTAACAATCCCGGCATGTTATACAACGCCTCCTCATCAAAGAACATTGATCTTCTTGTCTCATCATCATCCTCCACATTAATCTTCTCTTCTTCACATTCCACCAAACAAGCCTTTGAAGTTGTGGGTGCAAAAGCCGCCATTGCAGCGGCGGCTTTTGACGCAGCTTCTCTTATATCTGTTGCGGAAGATGATTTCGCAACAGGAAGAACAGAAACTGAATCAGGGAAATTGAACGCGGCTGAACTGCCCTTAAGTGCTAGGACAGCCACGTCATGTGCCCTAGCTGCCATCTCCGGCGTAGGGTATGTCCCCAGCCATATCCTAGACTTCTTGTTCGGTTCACGCACTTCACACACCCATCTGTTGCCGTTTCTCTGCCGAACCCCTCTGTACACCGCGTGCCGCGTCTTGCAGAACTTTCTTCTCCCTGCTTTCCTCTTCTGAGAATTTGATGCTTGTGATTGTGGAGAAGAAGTGGAAGATGGTGAAGAGGAGGAATAGGGAGATTCATTCGTCAAGTCCATTGTTAATGCAGAATAACAATTGTGTAAGTGCTTTGAATTTATGGAGATCAGAGAGAGAGAGATGAAGGTGTTGGGTATTGGGAGTGGTGTATATATATATATATATATGGAAGAAAATTTGCAGTTAATTATGAAGGTTGATCAGATTCAGAGATTGAGGGTGAATGAACGAACGAATATGAATTTGATATCCAATGGGAGAGACAAAAGTCGGAGGGGGAACACGTGACTCACACTAATGTCATGGGGGTATAGTAGCTCATTTGGAAAATGATAAGAATGAGATTCTTTGGACTTTGACCTTCAGTATAAAATCCACTCTCAAATTTGTTTTATTCACATGACTGTGTATGAGTTGTATGTTGTTACATATAGCATGTAACATTGGGGTTGACCACATGATATATATTTCACGTATGGAAAATGATTTATCATAAACATCGAACCAGCACTCAAAATAGAAAAGGAAGAAAAGAGAATGAAATAATTTACACAGCATAAACATCGAACCAGCACTCAAAATAGAAAAGGAAGAAAAGAGAATGAAATAATTTACACAGCAATGATTAGTGTAAATCTAAATAGTACAGACATCTCTAGACACTCATTTTTTTTCTCTATCTCTTTCTTCCAATTACATTACGTCATATATCACTTATCTCTCCTCTCTTCCTATCTCTCTCTAGTGGTCTACACCCTTTGAATGTCTATAAATCTTTATTTTAATTTACATGATATACATAAGAAGAGGATTAAGATCATCTAATATCACATGACAATGTCAAATGTAATAGTGTGTTTATATCTCTTTTCATAAACATTTAAAGATGTAACATATTCATGAGTCATGGCACATGAGGGGAAAGATAGACACAAAATATCACCATGAGAGACATGAGAGTTTTGACTTTAAACATAGTAGGATCTTCATCCCTAAGAAAAGAGATAGAGAAAAAAAAAATGTTTGCACAATTTATATATTCAAGTACCATTACTGAACTATGTTCAACTAGCTTCACGATTTATAGTTAAATGTAGTTGAAATATAATAGTTAAATATATATATTTTTAATATATGATACTATATATTAAATAATAGTTTGACATAAAATATTAAGAAATTAAATTTAATTAAATTTAAATTAGCATAAGCTAGCTATCATATTATATGTTAGATATATGAGAAGAAAACCAATAAAAAATGAACACTCTATGTAATGTGTGATTTCTTATTTCGAGTTTATATCTTTATTTAAACAAAATATATATTTTGTTAAATTAATTAAAATTAAAAGTTAAAAAGTTGAAATCAACCGGTTTCATTATAAGAACCAGCTCATTTATCCACGACCTTTACCAACAGCCAAATATTTGTGGGTAATTGACTTGTTTATTGATGATTTGGCTGTCGGAAACGCACCTTCTTCTGAGTAAACAAAAACTTCTTGATGTTTCAAGTCGTCGGTAAGCGACACCTTGTGATGGGAATGTATAGCGAAAGATTACCAACAACCTAAACCGTCAATAAATGTGGGAAAATTTGGAGGGGCAAGTTACTGACGACCGGCATAATTGACAGTAAAGTCACAGGTAATTCTAGCCGCTCAAACCGACCACTTTTCAATGACATGAGTTATAGGTAACTAGGTCAACTGAAGTATTTTTAACATCATCTGATGTTTACTTTGCCACGGTTATGACCCTCACTAACTTGAACTTTTATAGGCTTCCGACGGCATTTCTGAAATACATCTAAGATAAGGTTATTAAATCTCAATAGTGTGTGTAAGTTTGACAATATATGTTGCAAATTAATCTATATGAGAATTATTGTTGAGGGAAGAAGTGTCGTCAACGGAGCCGGAACCGACAAGTAGTCTTACATGCATGTTAATGTATGATCCAAGATTGTTTCATAAATATTAATTAATACTCTCTTTATTCTTTTTCGAATTATACTATTTTAAGATTTACTCATAAACAAATGAAAATACTTCATATTCTTGTTTATATTAAATAGAGTAATTAATTTTTATCTTATTTTATTAAGATGTAATTTTGTGGCTCTCTCCACTCTGTTTTTATATTCTGTATTGGATGAGAAGCTGTTTTTTGCTAGGGGGTGTGCTGTTGATTTAACTCGATATATACTATAGTCAAGTGTTAGAATGATTATGTTAATTAGTCTTACTGTTACTGCCAACTTTTTTAAATCATTATACATGTGTTGCCATTTTGGAAAATGAATTTGTTTTATATTGATATGTAAATGTAATTTTTCTTAGTTTTGTATAATTTGATTATATGAAATACATATATAGCTATGTTGTATGTTATTTAAAAAAATGGTAATTTAGGAATTTCGTGATACATTTCTGGAAATATGCCAAATAGATGTTAATTATATCCAGGAATATAAAAAAGATTTCCAGAAATAAAATTTATTAATCAAACACATTTTTTAATATATGCACAAACATAATATTCCTATCTTATAATCCCAAAAATTCTAATGCCCGAAAATGTTTTTTAATAACTTGTAATAAACGCCTATTGGATTATCATTTTTCCGTGTTCATTTTAAGACGGTATTTTCTTTATACATTTTAGGTACATGTTATATATGATAAGTTGCAGAGTGTGCAAGATGCAAATGATAAGTTGCATTATGCTTCTTTCTTGCACATTTCGGCGGAGAAACTAATGCGGCGCCGATAAAGCAATTTGGAGTCGGGGATTTTTGTTGTTGATGTACTCCTTTTGGATTTTTATATAATCATATTCGCACAATCTAACAAGATTAGATCAAAATGTGTTAGCTGTCGGTTAGGAATTATTTATATTTTGGGGAATGTTAATGTTCTTAAGGAAATATAAAGTGATATCATGTTAGGACTCATAGAGGAGGTTTGACATTTATGTTTAAAAAGGGCGACTAGTTTTATGCCTCTAGGCGAATTGTGCTCTTTAGAGGAGTTTAGAATGATTTTAACTAACAACAGGCAAGACGTGGCATTAGGAAGCCACATCTCAAGGGACAGATTGATGATGATTAAAAATAGCTTTGTACATAAGATAGGTCAAGGAAAAGGGAAGACTTATGTCCATTTCAATATTGATTCAGAGGTCGAGCTTAGGATTCGTTTATTATTCTTAATTTTGTTTCTGCTTAGTTCACTTTGTGAGCAATAAGATTTAAGAATTGAACTTTCAATTATTTGCTGAAGAGATGAAGTGTTGTACCAATACACCAATTCACTTGATTTACCTTAACTGTTATTTCAGCCGACCAAGGAGTCCAAAAGTCTCAATAGCATCTCAGTCAAGCAAGCAACGTTGAAGCTAAGCAAATGAGATGACTTGGTCAATGAACATCTCGTCCCAACAACATCGAGCGATGGGACTATGTCTCACACTTTAACGAATTAAGCGAGACGGCCCAGGGGCGGCCCATGTCTTGGAAGACCTCCCTAAAGATTTCCTAAAGACTTTAAGAGACAATCATGACAGACACTGAATTTATAAAGACATGCGTAGTCGTTTATTTATGTACGCATTGCTCATTATGCTAAACTTAGAGTTCTTCTTATGCTCTGAACTCTTCTCATTGCTCTCTTAGTAACTTGAGCGTCGAAGTGTATTCTGAAGGTAATCCCTCTGTCATGTCAACTCAGTTTTGTCGTGCCTGCAAAGCCATTCAAGACCAAAAACACCACCACCAGAGAAGAGATTCAAACGATCTCATTTATGGAAGAACGATTGTAAAATTTGATAATTAATATAAGCATTAAAGAGGGAAATGAAAATGTATTTATATCTTCTTTTTTTTTTGAAAATGGCTCACGATGGGTTGGGCTGTTCATTTTGTAATAGAGCAGTTGCTCTCACATTCAACTCGATTCTATGAGGAACTCCTAAACTACCCTAAACTCAGTCACTCAGAAACAGAGCAAGATTAATCACTTTCTCTTGCCAAATATGCCAACTTTAATTTCAAAATGTATATAGAACTAAGAGAACATGCTATGATTTTGTATCTGTATGAAAATTGGTCTAGTTTTGTTCTCAATTTTCTTGTACAGCTACAAGTATAGTTTCTTCTCTTCTTCTTCATCAAAAGACGGATTATAGATGAAGTTTGAAGACAAAGAGGGAAGAAAACATCAAGAAGTATCTCAAGAAATTAAAAGGAACTCAAAGGAATAGATCCATGTAAGTCATTACTTCATTCTTGTGATTTCAATACGGGAGAATCATGAAATCCAAGATATGTTAATTTTATATTAAGGGAAACTTATAAAAACCGTTCACATTGCACTCAATTAATATATAAAATGCACGCTAAGTGTTTGCATTAAAGCCAACTCAACATAAATCCTCCTTTCATGTTTTTTTACTTTGAATAGCCAAACCAATACATGAAAATGGAATTTTAGAAGATAACCAAACAAATATATCTACTTATATAAAAACTGAAAGAGAACTTTTGTTGTAATATTAGAGTCTAATGCACACTTTTGTTGGACATTCTTCCCTAATTTAGTTAGTAAAATACATTGAAATCACAAATTATTCCACATCAATGATACTGATTCAAGTTAACAGCACAGTGAACCCACAGGGTTAACAGCATCTCAGTGCAGAGTATCTATGTGTTTGCTTAGCTCATCCAGCTTCTTCATCCTCAACCTCTCACTTTCAGTCACCAGCTAATCCAAAATTCACATATTGAGGAGGGGAAAGGGGGCATGTTAGAAAGAAAAATATGAAATACTAAATTACAAACATTCAAAACAATGAGCAATTGCTAACCTCCACTAATTTGGTAACAAGTTGAGCCTTTTCTCTGTTTTTGTCATTGAAGGCCTCTAGTGCTTCATGGTATTCTCTCTCCTGTGACCCCCAAAAAGTATTACAAAAGAAGCTTCAGAGAACTGTTTCAGTCAATCTTGTTTTTTACTTCTTGGCATAATGATGAAAAAGAAAAGCATGCACGAGGAACAAGAATTTGACATCTTGAATTGAACATATTTTGTGTTGGCTTGAATGACCGTTCAACTTTTGTTGAACTGTATGTTAACATTCATTTGCATTTGTGTATACAGATATCCAAATATCAACATATTTGGATTAATTTACTTTTTCTCAAAATCGAGTTAGATTTTGATTGTGGAATTAAGTGTAGAAGGATTTTCAAAATGCTAATAACCACTATCACTGTTCTACATGGAAATTTAATCACAATTATTATGAATGATCACCTTAACAACTAAATTAATCATGTCCACTTGCCTCAAGCTGATGACAAAACATAAGACCAAGAAAGTAAATATGGTAAATTGACTAAATTCTACGCAATACTTAAGTGCTTGTATCAAAAGCTGTGCAAGTAAAAAAAAACATTGGGATCCCTTTGTCTCCTAGAATAAATCCTATGTCTTCTTTCTAGTATACATTTTAGAAAGATGACAAAAGTAAACAACAGCTAGTAAACAGTTAGAAAACTCCACCTTTTTCTGGCAGGTTTGGCCCAGTGGCTTCAACTCCTTGTTAACCATGTCTATCTTCTTTCGAACTAATCCAACTTCCTTCCTCATTGGATCTGTAAAACCCTCAAGCTCCTATGCAGTTTCTCAAACAAAGCAATGATTATTTATAATGGATGAGAAATTTTGTATATAAAAATGTGAGTAATCAGCTAAGAACAAGTATAAACACCATGTACAATTGCCTACTTTAGTTCTGTTCTGGTTATCCTAGGCTCTTGCTTTATGAGAAAACCAAGAAACATAATCTTTTAGCCAGATAAAACCTTCCTGATTAATGTATAACTTATATTTGCATAAACCGAAAATCAAACAAAGAATGAAACCAGATAAACCTTCTTGCTCAAAATCATTGCATGTGGAAAACACTCTACAATTGAGAAGCTTATGTGAGTTGTAGCTTCTATGTATCAGGATTGATTTTGAGGAAAAAGAAGCTGATTCAATGACTCTATCATAATATTTTGTTGGACTTACTTCTCTAATCTCAGCCAAGCGCTTTGTTTCGGTTTCGACTCGACCCAGATGAGAATGAACCTTGTCCCTGACCTCCATTTTTCTCCTCTCAATCTCTTCTTCTTTTGCTCGGAACATTGCCAGAGCTGATCTTGACATCTCCTCTTCCTTGTCATCTATTCTGGGGCTCTGGTTGTTGCTAATCATTCCTGAGTTCTTCACTTGCTGCACATTTGGATGATGTTGCTGCTGACCATATGACCGTTTTGGTGTTGCCATTGCTGCTCCACAAAATCCCACAACACACTTTTCCTCTCCCTTACCAGTTCTCTCTTTTGTTTGGAATGATAGCACTCTTTCCCCTTAGGTGCTTATAAAACAAGACTGGCTTTTAAGCCAAGTATCATATTTTAATGCTCTAAATCAAATGTCTTATTTTATTTAACAGAATATAGAATGAGCAAAAAAGACAGAAATTCCTTTTAAAAAAATAAGCTTATACACATAGGAATGAGTGCTAGCCTTGCAGCAAACAATAAGGTTATTTTTTCGTGACTTTGCGGTTACAGATTCAAGCCATGAAATCAACCTCTTGTAAAATTACAAGGTAAGGTTATTTACATTAAATCCGTAAAGTGAGTCCGACCCCCTACCTGAATCTCACATATAACAAGAGCTTTATAGCACCAAATTTTCTATTTATATACTCAGAAATGAGTTTATCTTAGCGCAACAAATTTTATCTTTTGGTTTCACGTTTATATCTTTCTGAATCATTTTCCCCCATAAAAGTTATTCCTATAGCGTGTTTGTTTTTACGATAGGTTCCATAATCAATTTTGGGAAGAAATAGCTTCCGGAGCTACGGTGCTTTGGATTGTGTCAGTGCCAATTCAAACATATGCTGTTAGTAGCATCTTTAAGAATCATTTCTTCACTTAACATGAAAATCTCCAAACAAACACTACCAAGGTTCTATATTTCCAACCTCCTTTTCTCAAAATCAAACTTAGTGTGGCACATTTTAAGTTTTAAATCATTTGTTTTGAATAGTATTCTATCTAGTGAGTATTATGTTTCAATTCTTACATCCACTTGTCCTATATTGTTTATTTTGTGAACTTCGTGAAGAATCATAATGGGCCTTCTTTGGTTAGATAGCTATTTTCTTAAGTTGGTATATTGGCAAGTTCAGCCAACTATGGCTTCTCACCCGACCATATAATTGTTTATGAGCAACTAAATAAACAACCAAAACTTTAACAAATGACTTGTTCATAGTAATATGTTAGCATTCCACCATAATCCACGAAATTAGATCCTCCTCCGACAATTTATAAGAAATTTCCTTTGGTATTAGTTTTTCTTTCTCATAACAATAAAAACTTTATCCCACTTAATGAGGTAGGTTATATGAATTACACTACGCCATTGAACTCAATAAAAAAACTAAAGCCATACAGCATGTTGCTTTCGGGCAACGACCTACTTAGCGCAATTATGTGCTGTTTGATTCATATTAAAAATGTCGACGGATTTTACGTTGGCTGTCGAGACCTAACACAACCCTCCTCTTTTTTCTTTCCTCATAAATTCAGAATAATTTTAGAACCCAGAAGCTTTGCATAGAATCTTCACCCCAAATTTGATTTCGATTTTAGAATAAATTGTAGAAAAATTTCCAAACATACACTTAATTGGAGTACCTGTCATGTAAACTTGTTTTCGAGCTCATAAGGAGCATTGGTTACATATTGTTCTTTCTTGAAGATGGAAAGGTGCTTGGAGCAGAAGTTTTGGTTGAGGAGTGGACAGAAGGGGCTCACCTAGATAAAGCATGAATGTGGGAGAGCCTTAGGGAACAAGACAAAGTAGGAGAATTGGCAGCAGCTAAGATAGTTGCCTTTATGATAAATTATTCCCCCATATGGCTGACCAGACCACAAAAAGAAATTCTACAGCAGAAAGAAAGTCAGGTACCCTCACAGCTTGGCGTTGTAAGAAAGAATTTCCATCTTATGTTCCAAAGTAACCGGCCACTTGCATCAAATTAGCCAAGCCCTATAAAGTTCCCATGATGTATTTAGCATTAAGATCTGCTGTTTCCATATAGTATCTCAATTTCCTGGTTTACTTGGACAGGACGACCACCCACCCATTGGGAAGATCACATTTCGATCGCCCTTAATATGGGGCGATCTAGAAGCACTCCCGAGAAGCAAGTAGATCGCTCTTCAAGATATGTCAGGTGTCCATGTGGGATCGAGTGGGGCTAAAGCTGAAGAATCTTGAGATTTACTATTATAGTTATTGCTTTGAATAAGGATTGTGGACTATGATTGAAAGACCCAAAAAGTCATTTTTAGGGTAAAATTAGGATTTAGACCTCACCCATTATAAAAGGGGGTCTTTCATGTTGACAACTTTTCAGATCTACCATTAATACACAAGCAATTAAGGGTTCTCTCTCTAAAAATTCTTCATAGCTTTAGGGTGTTCTATGCTTGATAGAACACTACTAATAACAAATTGCCATCTCAAATAAAAATATGATTGAAACAATTACAAACTTACATGGTTATTTTTAATTGACATATCAAAATTTTATTGATCGGATAAAAAATGAGATGCACTTTAGGGATTTAAGATTTCAATCTAATGAATTGATGTTTGAAAACAAACCCCAAAGCGACCGCGCTTATGACCTCTTCGTCCAATTCAAGCCACGAAAACCCCTTCGTGTTAAATCATTGGATTCTTTTCTATCACCCTTGACTTTCTCTCAATACCTAAGATAGCAAGCTATTGGAAAATGAACAAGTGAGGAAACAAATATGCTTATAAACCTTTTAGAGAATTGTTCTTAACACTCATTAAACATAAGCCACCGTCTCACAATCAATTATTAGACTACATTCCTAGATGTGTTCTAGATGTGTTGTTGTTAAAAAGATTCACTTATTTAACAAAACTGCATAAAATTTCATGAATTTATGCTAAGCTTCAAAATCAACACAAGCATTATAATTCATGTACCATTCCACTGCAATACCGATGTTGGTGCAGTCAAACTTCAAACTAACACAACGACTATGGGTTGATACATGAAATTATTATCATATCTCATTCCAATTGCAGAAAATGTCATGGAGTTGACGGGAAAAAATGACAGCAAACTATAACAAAAAAGAAATATTATATTTCATTTCGCTTGAGGAAAATATTTACGTGTTCTCAACAATCCTATATTTGCTAGTTCACTCATTTCAATGCTTATAGAATTATAGTGTATTGGTTAAAAGACTTCGACAACAGGGAAGAATAGTATTTCATTCTTTTTACTAAGATACTACGTTTATGTTTCTTGAACTCTCACAACATAATTTGGGGCAGTTTCCTCATATGAAACATCAAGGCATTCAACCTAGGATGGATCAGTTTGCGTCTTTTTAAATCTTCATCATCAATGTGTTTTAATTGATGTTTCTCTTGTGATGAACACTAAATACTTGGTGAAATATGACTCATCTTCTTATTTGAAAATATGTCTTCTCCATCTTCAAAAGTGGCAAGACTCAAGAAGAACTTTTTGAAATACGAAGACAAGTTATATTTCACTAAATATCCGGTGTGCACCATAAGAGTAAAACACCTTGTAATGAAGATTCTAGCAAGACTCAAACCGACCCCTCCCAAGTTGAATGCATGGATAGAAGGAAGGTGTCATGTGAGGGAACCACCCCATATCATGATGTGAGAGATCAAGAAACATAATTGTAGCTCTCAGATAAAAATTGAAATATCATTCTTTGTTGTTGTCAAAGTCTTTTAACAGAATTCGATAAGTATGGCAAGGAGTGAACTAGCAAATATAGAATTGTTGAGAACATGTAAATATTTTCTCCAAATGAAATGAATTATAATGTTTCTTTTTTGCTATAGTTTGTTGCCATTTTTTCTCAACTAAATGAAAATTTTCTACAGGGAAAACGCGATATAATAATAATAATTCCATGTAACAATCTATAAATATCCTTGTATAAGTATAAAGTATGATTGAAACAACATTAGTATTAGTATTGTAGTGGAATAGTACATGAATTATAATGCTTGTGTTGATTTTGAAGCTTAATATAGAGAGCAGGTTGTTGATTACAAACTTTCTAATAAAGGATGACGGAGGTGATCGTAATGGTGTTGGAACCCGCCGTAGTGTCTCTTCCATATAAGAGAAAGTGACTCTTTTTTAAATTTCCGATTTGAGATATTTAAAAACCTTACATTTTTACTAAAAAAAATTAATTAGAGGTACTAATGTAGTTTACATGCTCTTTAATTCAAATCCTTTTCTCTCTCTAATCTCACAAATTTTTGTATTTTAATTGATGGGTATTAACTACTTATTAATTTTTACTTTTCTCTCTGTTTTCTTTCACTTCTTTCTCCTTCAACTCAAAATTGTGTAGTAAGAAACTTTTACAATCTCTCCATCGCAGAAAATTACCTCTCCTCCCCTTCTTACAACGTCATTACTATTGGGAAACGATAGACAATCAAAGGAACAATTTTCCCTTCCTTCGTGCAATTTAAAATGAGAACTAACTATGATAATAAAAAGAAGTATAGCAATAGAAAAGTACATGCATTTCAACGTGAAAAACCTCCTCAATGTGAGAAAAAAAACTAGAGGACCAAACCAATAATAATCTCACATATAAAGCAGGATAACAATAAACTTCAATACACTTACAAAATAACTCAAGAAAAGTAAATGAAGTTAACCTGACAAACTGAAACAAAAAAGCCTTCGAGCCCGAGCGCATAAGAGTAGTCTTCATATGTGTGAAGACCTGTTCTTCCCCTTACTCTCTATGATGACATCTTGTTGGCGTGTCTTGGTTTCAATCCAAACTATTATTTTATAAGGGCGCTGGGTAGATAATTTCTCTGAACTATTCGATGTGGGACTCCAACCTTTTATAAGAACCTTGGTTTACAATTTCTCTGAACTATTCGATGTGAGATTAGTTAGGGAAATCTCAATTAAGGAGGAAAGCCAAAAACTACTGATAAAGATAACTTGTTTCCATAAAGCGTAATGGTTATTAAAATCGGATTGGACCGTCTGATTCATTTGGTAACCAATCTAGTAGCTGACCCAAAATAACAACCAAAACAAAGAAATAAAGACACCGGTAAAAAACCAAGAAAAGTGGTGAAAAACTCGTAATCGAAAAAATCAGTGGTTTTCAGATTTAGATTGGTTCATGAAATTAATCTTAAATGTTTTTTTCTCTTCAAAAATGATGACTCACTTGTTTGTTTGATTTTTTTCTACTAGGTCTCTGATGCGCGTATAAAATACATGTTTTATACCTTACTTTTGATATGGTTTTGTACCTTGATATGCATAATATCCATAAGTGCTGATATGTTTTACAGTGTATTTGCATTAAAAGGTTAAAACAGGGATAAAGTTGAATATGCAAGAAAAACGGGTAAAAAGATGGCAAAGTGCTGATTTTACAATGTTGTCTGCTCTGAGCATTATCATAGATTGGACCGTGCGACTTCATTCACTGTTTGCATGTCATTCTACACTTCTAGGGCTTCAAATTGACCAGACAATTCGCCAATATAATATTTGTACAGAGAGAAGGAGCCCAAACAAGTTGACCATGGCCATGCTGAATTTCTACCATGCTCATACTGATGAGTTAAGTGAACACGACTGTGTCACTTATTAAGCACAGCCGTATTACCACCAGAACTCATAAATTACATGCAGACTAGGCCACCAACAACTAATACAACACCATTTTATTTCTTTATCGCATGACCAGTTCCCCCACATGCCAGAAGTGAGTAATGGCCTTACATGAGAATCTTAAAATGAATGATTTTTGGCGGGATGTTAAAGTTTTGGAGGTCTCAGAGTCCGCCCGCGACCGTGAGTTCAGCCGCAACGTGTCAACCACGGCAATTTAAAACCACGTAAAGCTTATCTGTACATTGAAACTGCACTGAAACACGTAACGCTTAGATTCTCCCATACATTCAAACTCGCATTCATACATGGACTCAGAACCTCATTCCTGAAAATAACTTTGAGTTTTCAGGCACTTTAGAAATCATCCCAATATGGCATTTGCGGAGCCGAGATTTGCGTTGCCGGAGAAATTGGAAGCCCCTGCCGGAAATGATCGCGGCGCTGCTACCGGCGGACCAGGCGACGATAGTCCCGCCGGAGGAGGTGGCTCGACGACGGTTACAAAGTTGAGGGAGAAGCAGCCTCTGTTATGTTAGGTAATATTTCAGTTTATTAGGACCGTTGGATTGATCTTTTGGTTAGTATTTTTTGATATTATTTTAAGTAGATTGATTTATTTAACGGTACTCTGAAGCAAAATTCCTGAAACCCCTGCTTCAGCTTCTTCTTTTACTATCTCTTCTTCATCTGCTTCTCCAACTGAAGCAAAAAGAGAATGACTCTGAATCCTTCTTCCAGGGCATTCTCTAAGGCTTCAACACACCCAGTTCTCAGAGCCCTCAATCCTATTACCCCTTTCAGGGACAGTGATCCTCGCATTGCACCCCATATGTTCGACCAAACTCCTCTGAGAGACCTCAAAGAACATAACCAATTGCTCTTCGATTACTCTCGCAATGACCGACCCGAAGAAGCTCTCAACTTGTTTGTGTCTCTTTGCCGTTCGGGTTTACCCCCTGATGAGTCCACCATGTCCTGCTTCTTGAAAGTTTGTGCTGGTTCCTTTGATGATGGGTTTGTGGGTAGACAAGTGCATTGTCAGTGTGTCAAGTCTGGACTAGTGCAGCATGTTAGTGTAGGAACTTCTCTTGTGGATATGTATATGAAAACTGGGGCGGTTAGAGATGGAAGGAAAGTTTTTGATGAAATGGGTGACAGAAATGTGGTGTCTTGGACTTCCTTGCTCGCCGGTTATTCGTGGAACGGTTTTAATGATCATGTGTGGGAGTTGTTCTGTCAGATGCAAGTTCAAGGGTGCATGCCTAACCAGTATACTGTTTCTACTGTTATTGGTGCTTTGGCCAATGAGGGTGTGGTTGCTACAGGAATGCAGATCCATACCATGGTTGTAAAACATGGTTTTGAGGCAGTAACACCTGTGTGCAATTCTTTGATTAACATGTATTCGCGGTGTGGGATGCTAAGAGATGCTAGAGCTATTTTTGATAGTATGGAGAGCAAGGATTCAGTTTCTTGGAATAGCATGATTGCAGGACTTGTAGTGAACGGACAGGATTGGGAAGCTGTTGAAACATTTAATGAGATGCAACTTGCAGGGGCCAAGCCTACGTACATGACATTTGGTACTGTTATTAAGTCATGCACCCGTCTTAAAGAGTTGAGATTAGTAAGACTGCTTCAATGTAGGGCTTTGAAGAGTGGATTTTTCACACACCAAAGTGTTATAACTGCACTTATGGTGGCATTGACCAAGTGCAAGGAAATGGACGGTGCCTTTAGTCTATTCTCCTTGATGCACGAGGGTCAAAATGTGGTGTCATGGACTGCCATGATCAGTGGATATATGCAGAATGGTGGCGTTGACCAGGCGGTGAATTTGTTTTCCCAAATGAGGAGGGAATATGTGAAACCAAATCATTTTACATACTCTACGATTCTTACAGTTCAAAATGCTGTTTTCATTTCTGAAATACATGCTGAAGTTATCAAAACTAATTATGAGAAGTCATCTTCAGTAGGAACTGCACTTTTAGATGCTTATGTTAAGTTAGGACATATTAATGATGCTGTTAAAGTTTTTGAGTTAATTGAAGTGAAGGACATAATAGCATGGTCAGCAATGCTAGCGGGATATGCACAAACAGGAGAAACTGAAGAAGCTGCTAAAATCTTCTGCCAATTGACAAAAGAGGGGATCGAACCAAATGAATTTACCCTCTCCAGCATCATTAATGCATGTGCTGCTCCTACAGCAGCAGTAGAACAAGGTAAACAATTCCATGCCTGTGCAATTAAAATGAGATTAAATAATGCTTTATGTGTAAGTAGTGCTCTTGTTACCATGTATGCAAAAAGAGGCAATATTGATAGTGCACATGATGTTTTCAAAAGGCAACATGAGAGGGACTTGGTTTCTTGGAACTCAATGATCTCTGGGTATGCACAGCATGGTCAGGCCAAGAAAGCATTAGATGTATTTGAGGAGATGCAAAAACTGAACTTGGAGGTTGATGCTGTCACATTCATCGGTGTTATTTCTGCTTGCACTCATGCTGGCCTAGTGGACCAAGGTCAAAATTACTTCAATGTCATGATCAATGATCATCACATTATTCCAACAATGGAGCACTACTCTTGCATGATTGATCTATATAGTCGTGCTGGGATGCTGGACAAAGCCATGGATATCATAAATGGGATGCCATTTCTCCCAGGTGCAACTGTGTGGCGCACTCTCTTGGCAGCTTCTCGAGTGCACCGCAATATAGAGCTTGGAAAACTTGCTGCTGAAAAGCTTATTTCACTTCAGCCACAAGACTCATCTGCATATGTCCTCTTATCCAATATGTATGCTGCGTCAGGAAACTGGCTAGAGAAAACCAATGTGAGAAATCTGATGGATAGGAGAAAGGTGAAAAAGGAACCTGGGTATAGCTGGATAGAGGTTAAAAATAAGACATACTCATTCTTGGCCGGTGATTCGTCACATCCTTTCTCAGACCATATTTACTCAAAGCTTTCAGAGTTAGATAACCGGTTGAGGGATGCAGGTTATCAACCTGATACAAACTATGTTTTTCATGATATTGAAGATGAACAAAAAGAAACTATTCTTTCTCGGCATAGTGAAAGGCTAGCCATTGCATTTGGGTTAATATCTACGCATCCTGGAATTCCAATCCACGTTGGGAAGAATCTTAGAGTCTGTGGAGATTGTCATAACTTCATAAAGTTAGTATCACAGGTTGAACAAAGATATATTGTTGTTAGAGATACAAACCGGTTTCACCACTTTAAAGGTGGCGTGTGCTCATGTGGAGACTACTGGTGATGTGTGGGCCATCATATGTTTGCTGAATTTAAAATTTACTCAAAAGATCAAACAGATCATATACATTTAGATACAGATTATATACAATGTAGATGAATAGTGTGGTGTCATTTTGATAAGCTACACCATGTGACTCGTTTTACGTAACCTTATTTCTTACTATTTTCTGTATGTTTTTAACTTTTTATTCCTCTTAATAAGTATTATTGTTAAAATTAAGTTAGTCATAATTTTTGTAACAGTGAATGCCAGAACTTTTCAAAACTATAAATTCATATTTTAAGTTGGTGAATTTTAATTCTGATAATATTAATACAGGCAGCAGTGCTTTTCCATTCACAATTTTTTTCTATAATTTTTTTCACGATTTAAAAGGTCCTATCTTTGTTATTTGTGCATATCTTTTTATACAGAAATTCAAATAGTTTATTGTTCCACTGAATATATATAACTCAAATAATCATTTTGTAAGGAAATTTCGCTAATGAAATGCATGTTTTGATGATTTAATTATCATTTTCATTTGTTTATTGACAGAAGCTATGCCTTTTGATGAAAACTAATTAGAATGTTTGCCTTACTGAAAACTAACTATGAATGGGAACCTTCAAGTGAGCAATGTAAGATTTTTTGGTTGGTTATATGTTTAAGTCTTAATTTTTCTTTCTTGGTCAGGCTATATTATGAGTACATTCTAAAGGGAAAGAAGGAATACCGTGTGTTGTGCAGGAAGCTGGAAACGGAGGAAAGTGGTTGGCTAGAAGGCCTTTTTGCTTCGCAATGGAATGACAATATTGAAAAGGGAGTAGATTTGGCTTGACTTGAACGAACTCGCTGAGAAAATTGGCAAGTTTCTTCTTGCTTCAACATTTTATGTTGGGTATTGCCATTCCTTTTTTATGCCAGGGATTTTAGTGAGGGGAAAGGCTTGGTTGGTGTTGTATTGTTGACAATATAGTTCCTGATGGAGGAAATGTCCACATTTGAACATGTATAGTTTGACATGATCTCAACTACCTTGCATACACAGTTGATAATTTTGGGGGTGAAAGGCCTCTTTATATTCACACAATGTTAGAGGTTTTAACTCATCTGCTTGGTTTTCTGCATTGTTTCCAGTTCTATTCAGTGAATCACGAAGCTGTGGCTTTTAGTTTTTCAACTCTGAGTTGGTCCACAGTTTCCTTGACGTCCACTGTGTCGGCCTTTCCGCCATTACAACCACTTCCATGAGAAGGATATGTTCTTTCATTTGATTCGTTTTGAATTTTTACACTTTCTCATCTCTATTATGCTGATCCGCTGTGTGTTTCAGTCTAATAGCAGAGATTCAGAAGATTTGCACTTTCTCCGGAGGCACGCGATATCTATAATTCTATTATGAGGATCTCACATGTGGCAGTGGTTGGTGCTGCAAATGAAAGTCCTTGGAACATGAAGTAGGTACCAGAAGAGGGTTGCTGACATTATTACCAAAATGAATGGTGAGTGTGTTTGTTACATTACGTTACCTTGATCATGTAAAGTTACCCTTTGATCATGTATGCAGCACATGAGTGTGAAATTGTTGATTGGTTCTGATGCTCTATGAGAAAATCTTTTCTTACCTGTTACAAGCCTGATACCCTCTACCCTGTTTTCTTCACAGTAAAAGGTTTGAGAAGACTGATCAGAGAAGAGGAGAGTGCAGAGGTCCTGTTTTTGTTTTTTTGTCACCGGCTTGAATTAGGTTGCATGTGTTTTGGCTGGAAGTTAGGAGAACGTAGTTAGTTTTATAACCAAATAATTACAGCATCGATCCTGCAATATGATAGTGTAGAATTGTTTCTGATTGATTAAAAGTTTACAACATCGAGAGCAAGTATCAGCTGCAGCCATCCCTCTTATGCTTCTAAGCTGATTAGTGGGCAAATCATTAACCATCATGGCAAATTATCCAAGTAAACAAAAAATATTGTATAGCGTCTAGTTTCCGAATCCAATTAAAGGAATGGATGATATGATATTGTTCCTGCTGGAAACCAATCTTAGATAAGTTTTGAGTCATAACAGTTGTTGGTTGCCCAATCTTTCATGCAATTTAGTTTCATGTTGGTTCGAGATTGCTATTCAGCTACTGTATTCAACAGTTAGATAGACAAATCATGAACCAGGTATGTATTTGTTACTTTGCAGGCCCCTCTTTTCCACATATGATTTCTTTTCTAGTTCTTGCTTCTTATTGTCTGTCAGTGTTGTCAAATATTGGATATAGCATTGCTATAATGCAGTGCTTTGAGGGTTCACCGCTATCCGCTATTTGCTGCTATTTTCCCCTTTTAGGGCTTTACATAGTGGCTTTTTGGCTTTCCGTTATTTTCCGCGATTAACAACATTGTTGGATGTTTATCTATAAGAGTTCTCGATGTAGGTTCGCTTAAATGGGGTTACCATCCTTCATTGGTATTACTGGACTCTCAGTTGCTGTAATTGTCCTGATTGTGTTACTGGCCAGGTTGCCATCTGTTTTTTTTTGTATGATTAAATAATATTTTCTAGGTTAAATTGCAAATCTTCAACTCTGATCCTCTACCCAATAGTAGAACACCTTCAATGCACTTTGCTTATTGAAGGTGTTGCACAGAACACTAATGGAAGTGTTTATGTAGCTGAGGTATGCTAAATCTAGTTTTCTTTACTCTGTCCCCCTACCTATAATCACCTAGTGAGTGTTTCTGGATCACCAACAGAAAAAGCAATTTTACGTTGGGCTATTCAGGTCTGTTTTGAAACTTCAATTTTTTTCATTCATTTCAAGGAGCTCTATTCGTTGACAATTAGTTATGACTGTTATATCAAATCTCAGCTTGGTTGACACAGGTTACAATTTTTCTGCTGTTCTCGTGAATTATATATTTGATTAATCATATAAAACTGGCTGCTTATCCTATGTCATAAGAAGAAGAAGAATTAGGAGAGTTTGTTAATTTTGAGCGTTATCAGGATTTAATAAAGCATCGGCGTAGAGGATGCTGGTGCATTTTTATTTCTTTTCAGGAGTAAGTCTAGCAGTAGCACTGTGGAAGTAAATTCTATATTTGTTCCTGATATATACATAAGTGTTTCTCTACGCAGTGAAGTGTTTCCCGTTTCTTTTACCATGTAAGTAAATTATTTTAGTGTCTATGTATGCATAATGTTTACATTATGTTAATTGTTGAGCCCTTTTAGTTCAAAGTTCAAACTAGAGTGCCCTTATTTTATACGTAAATATTAATATGGCTGATAAGTGTAGTTTAACTTAGACCAGTGGATATCAAGAAAGATTTTGCGATCACTAATTAGTGTGATGAATGCATGTCAAATTAGAGTTCTAGGCTTAATGAACTCGTGTGCATTTTTTATAAAGCAACTTCATATCATTATAAACCCGCAACAAATGGAGGCTATCAATGTTTACAAAACAAACCGACATTAAACTGTCTAATTTTTGACAGTAACCATTATAAGAATACAAGAGAACGTTAAATCAACCGAAAAAAAGTAGGTGAAGTATAAGGTGCAATACACATTGGTAATGTTCAATAGAATCACACCAGCTGTCAAGTGGGAAACCATTTACCGGTTAGCCTTGTTAATAGGTTTCTAAATAAAATTGAAATGGAATACTGTTATGACATTAAAGTCCTTATGTCCTTTCTCAGTTTTTGTATCAACTTCTTCACAGGCAAACCGTGCCACCACCGCCACCTTCGGCAAACTACCGGAGCGACGACCGCAGGATTCCGGCGCAGTGGTCACCCCTTCTTAGTAAGCTTTCTTCTGGCTACTAATCCAGGCAACCAACTTGAAGAAGCACTCTGCAAAAATCAAATTTCTACCAAACGAAATACACACCCGCCAAAGCAAATTTGAAGCAACACTTTCCCATCTGGTTAAACAGCAAGGAAAAAATAGAAAATTGTCATGATTGCAGACAACCAACTTGAAGAGCATAATCGAGGGGGAAATCAAGGCTTTGATATCTCCATTGTCACACCACCAAACTAAAAAAAGGATGAAGAAACACTCTCTCCCGCCGCCGTAGGTTCGAGGATGCCACCGTAGGTTCGAGGATGCCATACCGTCAACGATGACGACCTTGGTCAGTGTGATCCCCATTTCTTCCTTCAACTTCTCTTACCATTGAGATTATGTATTCATGTGATTGTGTCGATGGCATCGTTTGATCAGATCTGAATCGAAGATGAGCATGCGCTATAGGGACCCGTGGGGTGGCCCGTTGAAGATCAACGCCACTATCAAAGATTGGAGTTGGAATCTCCAAGACCTCGAGAGGACGGAGGCATCATGTCTCCACCGTCATCGCCAGATTCATCACCCGCATCTTCTTCTGCCCCTTTCTGGGTTGCAAAGCCTATTGCCAGATCTAGGACGAAATGAAATCCAAGCGCCGCCGTAATACCTCTCAACGTTGTCAATCCTGTCACCGCACCGGAAACCCCATGGATCTTGGGAGAAGGATGCCGAGAGAGAAAGGAGAGGGAAGAGGTAGAGAGTAAAATAAAATTCAGAAAATAGGAGTGTAAATTCAGAAAAATAAAATTACACTTCCAGAATTAAAATTAATTATCTACATAGAACTGTGGTTATACTCGCAATGGCGTGAGCTTATCACCACCCGAGCTCTCTTTGAAAGAATTGATTTATACTTTTTTATATATACAGAAGCCTATTGCTGTATTGCACAGCCTAATGAGGAAATTATGGTTCAAATTTCAAGTACTTGAATCGGACAAGCACATAATCTTACTACTTGAATATCTTACATTTATTTCTCACGAAAATTCGTGAACATTGGTGTACATGCTGGCTCATTGCTCATGGTAGATCAGAATCTGAAATCAGTAAATGGAATGAACAATAGAATGTCAATCTCCATGCAATTCCACTTGTCTTTCTACCATGCCAAAGAACCAATCAAAATGTTAAGCAATAAAAGGAAAAAATGTGGACCAATTAAAGCATAAACTTGGGCATATCCATTCATCACACAAGGAAGCATGATATCATCTATTAGTTACATCAAACAAACAGAGAACCACATACATTCACGTTCTAAACCTCCATTAGTGATCAAAGTCTGTAGCCAAGCAAATTTAATAAGGCACTAAACATATAAACAAAGAAAAACGTTGGTACATATTGAGGAAGGTCTATGAAGTCTGCTGCAAACCACCCAGTTCCTCAATCAGAAACTCCCAACTCATTCTTTCTTGCCAATTCCATGTGACATGTTATAGATCCCTCGTCCCTGAACGAAGGCATAATCAATGTTAAAAAGATATACCTCCAGAAACAAGAGGGAACTTGCTGATAGCTTCAAAAAGACAGTTAATGAAGTTTATATGAAGATTCCTGATTACAAACAGACTTACAATCATATACAACGAAGTCGCTGCCAAAGCAATTGGTATTGCTACAGATGTAATCTTATCATATGGCCCTTTCAAGTATGTGTGTTTGGGGATACTCTGGAAATGCTTTTGCTTCTCAATAAGCTTCTCCCGTGGTCTAAAGGGAGGTTCCGACATCCTGCATAAAGTAGTTAATAATTCACCAGTTACAAAGAAGAGGAAAACTATAAAAGAGAATGGCATGGAAAACAAACAAAATTGTACCCATTTAAAGCAGAAATGCTCTATAACTCACAAACATAACGAAATTGAGATACATGCTTGACGAAGCCAAATCAAGCATGAAACAAGTGGAGATTGGAGAAGATGGTTTTTCCAACAGAAACAAAGATGAAAAGGCACAATACAAAAAACATAAAAATGCAGCTCCATTATACTGAACTTTCAAATAACCCGACCATAAATTTTATTGTTCAGTCCACTAGTTTTGAAAAACTAAAACCAAAAGGTCCTAAAGCCAAAATTTCACATAAAAATCTATCATAAACATTCAAATATAATGAGATAAAGTTTGCATCCTTTAAAGTGAAGATACACTTTAAAATGTAAAATGAGAGTTAAAATCATCAAATTGTTAAAGTATACTCCTTCGTTTTCTAATCAACTATTATAACTCTACAATTTACCTATCTTCTAGAAATGTAAAATAAAGTCATCCACGTGTAAACTTTTAGGATAGTTGGTTCATAACATGTCATAAGAGCCTCTATGAAACCATTGTTGTAATAAAATGTTCAATTTAAACAAAAGGTAGGTGGGTCTATACTCTACACGTCATTCATCCAAGAGCTAATTGGGCACATGTGGTGACAAAGCTTCCAACAAAGCTGTCCAACAAAGCTGTCCAATCAGCTCTCGCATGAAGGGATTGTGCTAAAAATATAATATAAAATCATTAATGCTTCTTACTGAAGCAGATTTCCACATAATAACAAACTATTTTGTTAATCTATTTATATATATCCTTATCTGAAGCTAATCGTTGTACTTAAGGAACTAGTTTGGGCGTTCAGCTCAGTCTGTAATAAAAATAAAAATAAAAAATCTGAAACTAATTGATTATTTAGATATCCTTATTGGACTTTGCTACAATGACACCAGTTTCTCTTACATCTCATATCCACACATTTTCTCTTCCGATTTCTCTCTTGTTTTCTCACTTCTCTCTCTTCTATTTCCTTCTGTCCCTGGGTGTGGGGTGAAATTAGGGTATGAACAAATTAATTTTTATCATTATCTCTGAAAATAATTGACAAACACCATCAAAGGGCATCAATACTCAATAAGATGTTTCATTAAACAGAAACCTCGTCCACCTAGGGTTCTAGTACGCACCACTGATAGAACAACAAACCCTAAAAAGAGATCTTAATTTCCGATTAACGGTATCGCGTGATCAAATACGAAAGAAAAACCGCAGTCGCGCTCACGCAGTGTAGAGAGGGGAAGCTTACTTGAAGTGAATTGCAAGAGCGTTGCAGAGAAAATGGAGGAGCTCGCTCGCTCGCTCGCGCGCGACACGCCCAGGGTCGTCGATAGATGAGGATGATGATAGGAGCACCCCTTTCAGTCACAAAATAGCATTTTTTTTGTCGCGGTAGAATGTAGATTCTTCGAGTAATATACTAATTTTCCCCTTTTGTCCCTCAATTTTTTTCGAATTTATTTTATTTTATTTTTGGCTTCCATTTTCTTTTATTTTAAAAAGATTCTAATGAATATGCACCTATACTAAGGGGGCGTTTGTTACGCGGCATGGAATCAGATTCCCGGGAATGCTAAGGTCGAGAGTGGACATTCCCACGTTTGTTACAAGTTTAATAATTCACATTCCCGGGTATCAATCATTCCCAGGAATGGAATAACCGCCAACATTCCCTTCATTTCATTCCCATTAATTGGGTTGGGAATGCAAGATTCCTATGGGAAATGAGTTATTTTAAATATAACTTTTCATTTTCTTCACAATCTCTCATATTTTTCTATTTTTAAAATTATAAAATTAAATTAATTTAAGCACATTTCTGGGAATACTAAAAACTTACCAAACATATGTAAAAAACTTGCCCAGGAATAAGATTCCCAGTAATTTCATTCATTGGAATGTTATTCCCGGGATTGTAATCTCAAACCATGAAACAAACCCCCCCTAAGTGTTATGGGACGGGTTGGGACGGGTATATCTTCACTTTTACCGGCCCTAAATACTGATAGGGTCAGTTTCTAAACCTGAATCCGTCCCTATACCCGGAAATGCCCGATGAGGTGCGGGTTTAACACAGACCCGACCGCAAAAGAACGGATCCGGGTTGGCCCGAAGGACAAATTGAATATCAATTTCAAATTTTACCAAATAATTATAAATACATATCATTTTGTAAAAAGACTAATTTCTATCATATCAATGAATCATGGAAGAAACTATATAAAACTGAAGTTTTTCATAACTATATACTTAATTAGAGAAAAGAATACAAATTATATTCACTTGAAACATACTATAATGAAGATATACAAAACCATGTTTTGAAGTTAGTGTGTAAATGATGTTTGTGGGACGGGTTGAGACGGGTTAAACTTGACTTTTACCCGACCCTAAATATTGATCGGGTTCAAATTTTAAACCCGAACCCGTCCCTAAACCCGAAGATATGCGGGTTGAAGGGACATGGGTCGGGACGGGTCAAGAGACAGGGTCGGGTCCTTTACACCCCTACTAACACCCAACATAGCATGTTATGTAGGAGGAATAATATGTAACACATTTAATTGTTTTAAAAAATAATTTATCACTATCAGTCATTACTTGTACAAAACTACAAATAATGCCTAAAAAATGGTTTTTTTTTAATGGGAAAAAAAATGGTTGATTCATGGTTTGTGACAACTTTTTCTACACGTTCATCTAATTGATTTTCAACTAATCAAAAATTTGATTTAATTTTAATTAAAATTAAACAAAATATAACCGTTTAGTACAATATAACATAATGGGATTAAATATCTGTAAAACTTTTTTACATTGAAAGAGCATATTCATTAATCTTATGCCTCAATTTGTTAAAACTTTTTAACTTGATTTTAGTCATTTTATACATTTCTCAATCCGGGAGTTAAGGGTTAGTTCAATACTGTCTCACACAAACTATTTATGATTTTGACCATTTTCTCAATTTCCATATATGCATAAATTTATTAAACATTCATTTTTTTAATATTTTAGGGCTTATGATACATTGAATACTAGAAATTTTAATTTTAAGTTGTAATTTTAATTTTAACATCTTCATAAAATGTAATTATGTATAAAGTTTGAGAAACCATTAAATGGAAGAAGATAAAGAATATATAGTACATTCTATATATATTTTATCTTTCTTAATAAAATGTAATTATGTATAAAGATTGATAAGCCATTAAATGGAAGAAGATAAAGAATGTATAGTACATTCTATATAGTACTTTCAATCCATTTGGTTATGTTACTCTTGAGAATGCAACATATATATACGCGCACACACATATATATATATATATAAAGAATGTATCAAGTGAGAGCAATGTCTATTGTGTGAGGTGAGAACGTGACCATACAATCATAAATGCTCTCATCTCTCACAATAAACATTGTTCTAACTTAATATGTTCCTTATATATGTATAATTGATCATAATAGAAAAAAATTGTGAAGTATTATAATTTTGTCATGATTGTAAATATTTAATTAATTGAATGCGTATTAAATATTTTATTACTATGTAAATTGTAAAAGTGTGTTAAATTAAATAGTCGTTGATAAAATAAAAAGTTAAATATATTTGTATCTTCGAGTTTGGAAGCCTCAAACCCGAAGAAGAACGTTCAGCCTAAAGAGCGACTCTAACATATTGAATTTGAGGACATATAGTTAAGTACCCACCTAAAGTAACTATCTGTAACCTTCACAAAAATAAAGTCGCCCACACGACTGTCATTAAAGTGATTTTATTTATTAGATAGTAGTTGAAGAGCTAGTGACATTAGAAATTTTATTCAATTTTTAATTTTAATTTTAATATTTATGTATTTATAGGAAATTTATCATTGCTTAGTGAATTTAATACAAATGTTTAGCTGAGAGAAATTAGTAATATAAAAAAGTTATATAGTTTAGGTAGTTCAATAGCCTCTAGTATTGACAATTTTATTCAATTTTTAAAACTGTAGTATTGTTGCATGATTTAATAAGAGATTAATAGATATACACAGTTAGTGTAAAAAAGTTATACACTAATATCCAATGACATTATGCCATATAGGACCAATCAATTACATTTTTTTAATTTAAATTAAAATAAAGATAAATTTATGATGTGGTTTGGATGCATGTGTAAAAAGTTTACACCGGCGGTGTATTAACTATTTTCTCTATATCTGTAGTTTATTATGTTTATATTTTTTTATTTATTATATGGTAGTTGAAGAGCTAATGGCATTGGAAATTTGATGCAAATTTTAATTCTATTATTTAACGTATTTATAGGAATTTAATAAAACGTTCAAGTTGAAGATAAATTTCTTATGTGACGGAACTTAATTGGATGCATGTGTAAAAAAATTTACACCAACTATTTTCTCATTTAATAATATTATAGGCTATTAAGTTTATAACTTTTTTAATTTATTAAATAGTAGTTTAAGAGCTAGTGACATTGGAAATTTTACTCAATTTTTAATTTTATTATTTAATGTATTTATAGAAAAGTTTTTATTACTTAATGGATTTAATTAAAGGTTCAAGTGAGTTATATATATTGAAATTTAAATAACATTTTGTTCAATTTCATTGTTACTTAATACTTAGTTCAAGTGAGCTTACTATATATATGTGATACAACTTTTAGAAGTTTAAAAGTAAAATAAGAATTGTGATTTTTTTACAAATTTTGAAGGATTTTGTAGAATATGATATTAGAGTTTAAAGAGGAGAAACTTAGAATTTTTTACTTTAGCTGAAATTTAATATTTAAATTTATTCGATTTGTGAAGATTTTTCTTAAAAATAGTTGAGGCGTGAGGGAGCAAATCTACTAAAAAATAATGAAGCTAAATTCACATATAGTCAAAGGTAGAGGTCCAAAAGTGCAAATAACCTTTTTATTTGTCATAAAATTATTTAGATAAAGAACTTAATAGTAATTTTTCCCTTTAGATAAGTTTCACTTCATTTTTCTCATTATACTCTCTAATAATGCATGTCTGATTTGTCATTGATTACCACTCAAACTTTCAATCCCACCAACAACAACTCATTGTTCCTCTCATACATACTTTTTTCAGGTGATAAAACTATTGAAAATATCATCTCCAAGAGGATGCTCTTCGTAAGGAATCGAGCTATAAACCTCATTATGAAATACCACTGTATACACTTTTCAAGTTTAACAGATTTAGCATACTTCCACTAGGCCAAACCTCTTCGGGTGTTCCTCTCATACATATAGTAGCGGAGGAAGGGCACACTCTACCATGATCCCCCAAACATTTCAATTTTATTTTCTTATATAAACTGCAAAAATCATTATAAACATGCCATATTCTTTAATCTTACCTGGCTATAGACCAAGTCAATATTTGCATTGGCTGAATTCCCCTGTACTTACCCTATCCCCCCTCCATTCCCCACATAAGGCATTTAATTATTGAGAGAGTTAGATAGCTAGCTAAATGTGTGACAGCATCACGCGGGCTACATTTGCTTGAAGCTATTGATTATCTTGTTAGTCCAGGAAAGTGATGGTTTATTATCTACATATAACCAAACTCTTTATTATTGAAAGAATTGACCGTCAAGACATGCTAACAAATCAACAAAACAAATTAAGAGAGATTCTTGTGGAACAAGCTAAGTGGCACTTTCTTTCTTGTGTTTCTCCACATGAAAGACCTTAACAAGGAAACGGCCACACGAGCACAAACAAAACAAAAATAAGATAATGCAATAGCTGATATAAACTATTATCAACATAAGCTAACATTTTAAATTGGGGTTGTTTAAGTTACTATGAGGGTGAACAAATCCTATTGGAGGTAGATCAATTAGATTTAAAATAAATGTATCAGTTCTTACGACTTGAGCTATTATTCGAGGACAAATTATTATATAATCTAACATGTTTAAACACATAAAGAAGTCAATGGATATATGACTTTAAGATATTATAATAAAAATTCAATGTAAAAATCATAAAATCAATTTATATTTATTATATTAATTGAAATAGGCATGCCAGACTTACAAGGCTCTCCAAGTAACTTTTTTTAACTAAATAAACTTTTAAAAGAATATTTGCATTATCTATTTAATAATTTGACATGAGCTGACTTGGGTCTGATGTAGTTTAAATCATAGGTTTATGTGAGTTTAGTGGCCAGTTCCATCTCTACTCTTAAGTTTAGTGGTTAATTACAAAATTAACACGATAATGGTGGTGAGGCCCTTGTGGTTGTGGCCTTTGGTGTGCATGGGCCAGGTTAAGTTGGACTAGAGCAAGCGGTTTTAAGTGATTGTCTTTTATGGTGATGGACTTGTTAATGTATTAAAGATCCGAGTGACATTAAAAGTTTCCAAGTGACATGAAAGGGGAAGGGTCTTGAATTTAATTAGAAACGGCTCATGATGGCCAGAGCAGCTTTTGAGACTTTGTAATGAATAAACTTGAGGATAAGTGATTTGAGGTATTTATTTTTTTAAAAAAAGGCAATATTTAATAAAAAATATAATAAAAACTTTTTGAGTATTTTTTTCAGTCTTTGTACATTTTTTTTTGTTGCGAGAGACAATCATGTTCAAACAAATCCTAATACAAAATTTAGCTTGAGAGAAATCTAATATATACCAATTAAATCAACAGTCAATTGAGTTTTTTTAGTATAATTAAGAATATTAGTAAGACATGTTAAATATTTCATCACTAGTTATCATAAAAAAACACTCAAATTAAACGTCGGTTAGTGGGTTTATAAAGGTTTGCCATGATGCAAGTAGCTAGTGACCTTGATTACATAATGATATTCGGTCCACCTACCAATAATAAATAGCATAATGAAAAGAAAAAGAAAACAAATCTATTTTGTACAAGGTATATCCTTTTTTTTTCAAAATTTTATTTGATTGAATAGTTTTTATGTCCTTTCAAAAGAAAAGTTTCTATGGGCGGTATGTAAATAGAGAGTCGTTTAATCACATTTATTCTATAATGATCATTGAATTACCTATTTGTTCTACATAAATTTTGCTTCAAACGTGAAAAAAATACATCTTAAATGCATGAAAACATGGACAAAAAAGTATTTCCTTACTTCAAACGTGCACCGTGATCAATATCTAATGCAAAGACTTAATGTATACTTAAATTGAATAATACATTCACCAAAACATATATAAGTAAAAACAAAATTACTCGAATAATACAACATTAATTGTTAAAGACCTTTGTGTTTTCATTCTTTTTCACCTTCTCTCCTTTTTTTATATTTGGCTTTTTTTTCCTCATTACATCATCAGTTAAATTTCTCCTTTAAAAAAAAATACATAATCACAATATGAACTGTGATTGTGAGGCTTTATTTTACCTTCTAAGGTGACTCATCAACTTTAGTGAATCAAATACAAATTATTAAGAGTTGAGAGTTTAATTTAGACTTGATTTTACTTCCAATTATTTTATTATAGTCAATGCATGATTTTAATCTCTAGTACTTTTTCTATGCAAATTTAATCTATCAGCGTTTATTTTTTAATCTAGACACCACTTCATGCTTGGTTCTTTTCCACTGAGGCCGGTGGGCTTAGGTCACTCATCAGGCTACGAGGCACGTCTAATTCACTATGAATCCATGACAGTACACAACCCCAAGGCTTAGAGCTAGAAGTTAGCCACAAAGACCTTTAGAATTGAGATCGTTGCTTTAAGTCTGTTGTTGGTTTTAGGGCCTTGACTTCTTTAATCTGGTGGACATGTGCCCTCGAGGGCTTCAAAAAATATGAGACTGTTGGAATGACCCTTTCGCCTTTGTCTTGTTGTGGTGTTTGATATTTTCGTGTGCTGATCCGATTGCCTTAATTATTTGGTCACGTGCTCTCTTGGGCTTGGAAAGTTTCAAAACCTTCAATGTGATCAAGGAAGGTGCTCGGGTGAAGCATGACTGGTTCATTTTTGTTGGGATCCCTCCCCTCATTTTGTTCCTCCAGGGATATAATTGTTTTGACCACATAATAATATCAATAATAATAATAATAACAATAATAATAATAATAATAAAATAAAGGACGACGCCAACGAGAAGAAAAACAAGTGAAGAATAAGTTCGTTAAGAAAACGAAATAAACTAGTATAGAAACGTGATCAAGAAGGAGCGTGGCATACAAATACGCTTGAAGATGGTGTGTTGCTCATATAATGAGCATTGAGTCTGAGAAAGTCTTACGGGCACCATGGTGGACGTCAAATATTCACGTATAAACCCTGAAAACTGAGTAGACTAAGAGAATGATAAAACTTTTTGAGATTATATTGAGCAAAAAAGTGAACATACAATGTATTATGAAACCTCATTATATAGTTAGTGAGCCATCAACTTTAGGTAAACAAAATATTAAGGAAAAATGGGAAGTTAGCTCAGAGTGACATGGTTGTTACCTTAGGAGGAGAAAATCAAGGGATTACAAGTACGCTCAATAATAACCAATCTCTTTGACATGCCTTGAGTATCAAATGGGATGAATCTAGGCACCACCTCATGTTTGGTTGTCTTTCTTCTTAGCTAACTTACTTGATTATAAACTTTGGTTACTCATCAAACTAGAAGACACGTCCAATATGCAAAATGCTTCTTAAAAAGATTAGATTTTTAACATCTTGTACCTTCCCGCAACTTGTATATATCAGTTCTCTTATTTTATAATTTAGTTGGGTCCAATCTTTTTACATCATAAAAGTATAATATTTTGTTGGTTAAAATTAAAATATGGGAAAATTACAATTCGAAAGTGACAAGTGACAAATGACCTGAAGGCCCATTGATAAAACGGGTTTTAAGTTGAAGCCCAAAGCACACTAACTACTGCCTATGGCATAGACATTACCATTTCCTGATTTCCCCCGTTTCCTCCGTTTTCAGATAGCGTGAACTGCTCTTTCACTTTCCTCTCACCAAAAATAACCAATCCAACCCAGTGAGCAAATAACCCCTTTATTATAACACTCAACACTCATTACATTACCCCTCTCACTCACACTCTCCTTCTCTCCTATTCCCAACGCAATGGACCCCTCCTTCGACGATCTAGCCGACGACCTCCAGAGCTTAAGCTTCGCCTCCACAACCACCACCGCTGCCACCGCCGACATCAAACGCAGCACCAGCTTCGGCTCAGAAACCACCACCCTAACCGCCTCCTCCTCCGCTCACTTCGTTCCCCCCGCCGCCTCCGCCAAGCCCCACGCGCCCTCCTCCGACCCCCGCTGGGCCGCCATCCACCAGATCCGCTCCGAGTCCCCCAGCCGCCGCATCGTCCCCTCCGACCTCCGATTCTCCCGCCGCCTCGGCTCCGGCGACATCAGCTCCGTCTACCTCGTCGAGCTCAATGAGGGCGCGCTCCCCGTGATGTTCGCTGCCAAGGTCATGGACAAGAAGGAGCTCGCCAGCAGGAGCAAGGAAGGCAGAGCCAAGACCGAGAGGGAAATCTTACAAATGCTCGACCATCCCTTCTTGCCCACGCTCTACGCCGCCATCGACGCCGCGAAATGGCTCTGCCTCCTCACCGAGTTCTGCCCCGGCGGTGACCTCCACCTCCTCCGCCAACGCCAGCCCAACAAACGCTTCAACGAACCCGCCGTCAGGTGCGCACACTACACTACCACCCCCATTGCTATCGTATCCATTTTTCTGTTTCAGTAACCGTGAGCGAGTGAAGCATAAGAGTGTGACGCGCGCGTGAGAACATAGAACTAGAACTAGAACTAGAACCGTTAACGCAAGTCATAATAACCGACGATGCAACGTTGAAAACGACGGGTTACTTCATTCCCGTTTTTCCTCCTTCCCCCTGTGGGACCCACCCGGTGTCGCCGTCACTTGTGCGGTAACTAATCCCTCAGGTAGCGTGTTTCTTCTCCGGCGGTCTTAATTTCCGTTTAATCAAATAAATTATCTATTACTAGTATAACTCTACTCTAAATACTTGAAACACGTAATCATTAAAAATATCATACAACTACTTAAAAAATATGATGTGATTTTTTGAAATTTTTTATGAATTAATGTTTTAATTATATCATTTATTGTTAAATCTCACTGTTATAATTTATTTTCATAAAATACATACTTAATATTTAGTTTGAAATTTGATTTTTAGGCGATACATATAAAAATATATTTATGGTGATACATTTGGAAACCAGATAATTACCTAATGAATTAAGAACATAATTCACTGACGCATAAATAAAATAGGTGAAAGATATTTTCCTCTTGTAAAAAAAAAAAAATAGGTGAAAGATGAATCGCCATTATGGTTGATTTGAATTTGATTGATCAGGGTGCGATTCGATGCGATGATTCTTCTAGCTAAATTGTGCATAAATTATGGGTAGGTCAACGTGCGGTTAATTAAATTATGACGTGGCCTTCCAGGTTAGGCTCAATTTATTATTATACTTTACTTTAACCGTGTCCGATTCACGTGTGTTGGTTAAACAATAATAATTGGATAATCATCATAATTCATAACTTTGCACATGCCCCTACAATTTGGGGGTAAAACGCTACTTTCAAAAGTCAAAACAACACCTTCCCAGGTCAGCAGCTACTCATATCATGTTATTAGGTGTAGCTAGCTAGATCCCTCTTACTACTGAGTACTGACCAGTGTACCGTACCATTCTAAAATTAAGGACTGTATGTCCTTAGCTACTATCTTACACATTACACAAACTACATTTAAAAATATCCATTTAATTAATAGAAAATATGAATTGAATGAATAAAATTTGGTATATTCCCAAAATGTTTAGACTAGTAGAGATAAGTGATAAGTGTGATATGATGTAAAGTAATTTGAAGAAAGAAATAGAAAAAAAAGTTGTCATCAATCATTGCTGAAATTGAATGTTGGGATTTTTCATTTTTCGTGATGGATGGAAAAAAATTAATTGTTTAGTAAATTCTAAGTTACATATATTTTATTAATATTAGATATGAATAGAAAACTTTATATTGCTTAACAAAATTTAAAATGTTTTTTTTTGCAGAGGAAAAATAAAAAATAAAATGCAGTTTTATTGAATTACTCGTTAAAGGAAAAAAAAAACAATAATTTGATTTAGTATAAAAACTAAACCAATGAGGTGATGAACTAGCGGTAATTGAACCAAACCCCGTAACAATAATAACACAAGTTCAAATTCCGGAATAAGACATTTATTGGGTGGTGATATTTTTTATTTTTTTTTATAAAAACTAAGTTGTTGAGTTGCCAAATAAGGTATGTATGTGACTACATGAAACAAAAGATACATAAATATTACAATTTTTTTTTTTCATGAAACATATTTGATATGTTAATATGGAATATGACTCATTTACTCCTACCTTATAAAGAAAAAGTAACAAAATTCCTTCTGTTAATGAATAAAATTAACAAAATAGTAATATCATATATATTCACATACTTTTTTTCGGCATATATATTCATATACGTATATAATAAACAGATCATAAATTTATTAAAGTTTAATATTTTGATTTTATTATTGGTAGTTGAAAACTTGAAATCCCTTATCTTTGTACAATCAAGTACGTAAAAAACATATTTCATCAATACTTTCTCCTTCAATTTTAAAAAACAACAATCCTACTTAAAAAGATATCCATGACGTGATGACATAGGTCATCAGTCCAGGGGTCTCAGGGGAAATCCAAATACTTTATCCTTGAGTCCTTAATTTTTTGCAGGATTTCTGGATTTTTATTTTATTCGAATCAAATGGGAGGTTAATTTTGCTTGCAGTTGCAGCACTTACTGGGACATGTTCTTCCAAAATCTGGTTCTAGTGCTCGCTACCTGCTACTAGTAGTTTTCTTTCCTTTTAACAGCTTTTCTCTGTCGTAACGTGATTAATTTGCTTTTGCCTGTTCTTTCATATATGTTCCTGCTTTTATGGACCAAAAAAAATTTGTGTTCATAGCTTGTCTGTTTGGTGACCTTTCAAGAATTTTTATTTTATGTGTTTTTTTATTAATTTGTGGATGCTTCTTTAGGTGATTAAGAGAACTCTACAATCCAATGAAAGCAAAAGCTGGGTGTTCTTTCAGATGCACTGAAAAGAAAAATTATTTCAAAAATAAGAATAAGCTATCTTGCATGAAGAGTTGTTTTCTCGCTCTTGTTTTCTTGTCATTATTTGCACGTCTTATGCGAACCATACAACTTTTTGAATTAGCTCTCAACAAGCATAGACAGTGTCATTGGCATTTTTTAATTTTCTCTGTTTGAAAGATATATCACGCAACATAAGGCAAATGCAATAGCAAAAAACTTTCATGTCTTACAACCCACAGAACTAGTTACTAGTAAGAGAAAAACATTACACACGAATATTCTCGAGCATAAAAAAAATATAACCAAAATAGTGTTTATATAGGCAGATCAGTTTTTCACTCTTAAAGTAAAGTTAGGTCTAACCTGAGTTCTAATATGATACATATGTTATAAATATTCAACTCTAAACATGAGATGTGTATTAAAGTCCCACAATAACATGAAATATGGCTAAAATAGTCCTTGTGTAGGTCACTTTTTACCTAGTTTTTATGGTAAAGTCGATCTAACCTGGATTCTAATTCTAATAATAATGTACGACAGGGATAAGAGTTTCTTTTGGGAGTGCTTGGTCTATTTTAGCCTAATTAATAAGCAATGGACCAGCCCATGTCGATTTTATGTCCTTATCTGACCCTCATGATCCCATCTGTAGTCCTAACAACCAATATTCTTATACATACTTCGTGTCATGTTTGCCAATAATCTTCCCCTAGCCAATATATATGGTATTATTGCATTTTTCTGTCAAATATAGGCCAAGTATCTTCACACATCCAAACATGATCATTATTCAACAACTCCGGCTAATTAATTTTAACTTGTCTCTCTTTGGATTTGACTGATTAACTAATACTAATTCTACTTTTTATCTAATGGTTTTACAGATTCTACGCATCAGAGGTGTTGGTGGCACTTGAATACCTTCACATGTTGGGGATAGTGTACCGTGATCTCAAGCCTGAGAACGTGTTAGTTCGATCAGACGGTCACATTATGCTCACTGACTTTGACCTCTCCTTAAAATGTGATGATTCCACACCAACGGCCCAGATCATCTCCAATCAAAACTCTCCTCATATAGCCCCACACAAGGATCCCCAAGTTGAACGGATACAATTCAACTCCTCTTCTTGTATAATTCCTAACTGTATAGTCCCAGCGGTGTCGTGCTTCCACCCGAAACGCAAGCGGAAGAAGAAGCAGAGTCAACATAGTGGGCCGGAGTTTGTAGCTGAGCCCATGGACGTCCGATCCATGTCATTCGTGGGGACCCACGAATATTTAGCCCCAGAGATCGTCTCCGGGGAGGGCCACGGCAGCGCCGTGGACTGGTGGACCTTAGGAATATTCATATTTGAGTTATTTTATGGTGTCACACCTTTTAGAGGCATGGACAATGAGCTAACCTTAGCAAACATTGTGGCTCGTGCCTTGGAGTTCCCAAAGGAACCCACCGTGCCAACCACGGCAAAGGATCTTATCTCACAGTTATTGGTCAAGGATCCTGAAAGAAGGTTAGGGTCCACAATGGGGGCTTCCGCCATCAAGCACCACCCGTTTTTCCAAGGTGTGAATTGGGCATTGCTAAGATGCACAGCTCCACCTTATGTTCCCCCACCGTATACTAAAGAAAAAGAAGCTGATGAAAGTTGTCCACAGGCCGCTGTTGATTATTATTGATGCTATAATGATTATTAGACATACATGCTGTGAGACACTCTTTACACATATCACTTTGCGGTGGTTTTTAAGTCCCACAACTGTAAAGTGGTATGTCTAAAGGGTGTTGGTCAGAAATTTATGTCCATGTATCATCATCTCCTTATTATGAAGAGTAAAAGTACAGCTGATAAGATAGTTTCACGAAATTTAATTCCTTTTTTTTTTCTGGTTAAATTGTCACCATACCCTTCTTATCTTTTATATTTAAGATGCTTGAATAGCAGAGTGTAATTGTCAACCAGCTATGTATATGTTTGATTAAACTTGAAGACAAGAAATTGGGTGGATCTAGTGGCGTACCATATGTATAGAAGGCTCAAAAACTTTATATAATATGGTTGGCGACAGAAGTTGCACATGATTTGAATATTTTGTTGGGTTTCTAGACATTAATGGGGGTTGTAACTTGTGAGCTTGAGGGTCAAACAGAGATATGGGCTACACGGAGATGAGACAACATATGTATAAATTACAATGACATTGACTAGGGAAGTGCTTGAACGAGAGAAAAGCGGTGGCACAGCGTGCGGGGTCAGGTGCATAGAGCCACGTACGTAGAGGAGGACCATATGCCAATCGATGTTTTTAATTTGTGGCGTTTTTATTTGTGAAGATCATGCCTCCGGCCACGTGAAATGTCGTGTGTTGAGGGTATGAGACAACTGTGGGGTTTGGTTGTAGCCACTAACTTGTCAATGAGTAGTGTGACTGAGAACCACCCTTTGCTTCTTCTGTTTCTCATCCTTTACGAAATGGTTGACTAATTGGCTTTCAATATTAATCAGATGCTACATGAGTGTAATTAAAATAAGAGTTTTGTTCTCTTGTGAATTAAAAAATTATTTAGTTAATTTCTACCGCTTAGAGCACTAACTGCGGGGCGGATAATTAGTCTTGAGACAGTTGACTGTGAGATACCTTGGTCAAGAAAAAAAAAAGAATTCTGAGGAGTGTACACCACTTTTGAGACAAACACGAAACACCCCCAACCACAAAGTCTTAGTGTTTGTTGTTTTTTCAATAAAATAATTGTTTTTCTCTCATTTAAAAACTAGTTTTTATTCTATATATCTCATTTCTATCTACTTTCTTTACTTATATCTAACTTCTTTTTTTATCACACAACAAATCTTACTTTTCACTTTTTTTTCAACGAGAGACAAATTGAATGTCACTTTCAAATCTTATTAAAGAAATATAAGAACTTATTATTACTTATTAATTGAATAAACTAAATTCTTATCCTATAAATGAATTATTTTTTGGTCTTTAACAGGTGTAACCCCGTCCAGGAAATTATGGTAGTCTCTCACAACAAATGATTTTTCGTATCTTCACCTTTATGGGGATCAAACATGCCTACCACTGTACCAACACCTTGTTAGTATCCTATTATTGAATTATAAAAGAAACTACATAGTTATTAAATTATTTGTATTGAATTTTATATGGAAGAAAGTTCCAATCTAACTATATAATAAGATGAATTTTTACTTAAAAAAAATTCACCATAGATACATAATGGGTTGTTGGAGACTTAGACATGAATTTGAAAATCTTTGTGAAATATTAATTTATGAAATTCTAATCCTTTTGTGCATAGCTCTGTGCATACACAAATCCATGTTTTGCAACTAGTAGGGTGTTTGTGGGACGTGAGACGGATTGAGATGATCATGTTTGTCTTTCACCTGATCATAAACATTAACCGGACTAATTTTTTAAACCTAAACTCGTCTATAGAGTTGAAGAAATCCGATGAGATGAGAGTTTAATGAACTTGGGTCAGGACAGATTAATGGACCGGGTTGGATCCTATACAATCTTGTTTCTCACTATAAGTGTGAGCAAGAATTAGCGGTGGCAAAATGGGGCCAACCGTCCTACCCCTCTTTCAACACACCTTAAGTGGGTCGAGGAAGGTTAATCTGTCAATTAATATGGATCAAGAAAGTCAACTCACCTACTTAATGGTCGGCTGATTCACCATAAAATTAAAACATTTAAAAAAGTAATAATAGAATGTAAAAAAAATCTAGTGAATTAGCATCTTAGCCCATGAGTTGACCTACAATAACACATCCAAAACACTTAAAACCCATTAAAACTTAAAAGTTACATTTGAAGAAAAACAAGATAGCCTCTGATTGGCCTTGCCCCACCTCGCTCGACAGATTAAGTGGGCTGACTCAGCGGATCAAATTCATTTCACCATCTCTAGTGAAAATGAGGTGTCAACATAACATTAGTGATTTGGAAAAATTATTTTTGAAATGTGTTTTGCTACTTGAAAATCATCGAATACCTTTTTTTGGGTGTGTTAAATTGCTTTTGCAATTTCAACCAGGTGTGGTGAAGGCAAAAGGTCTCCCAACATAAACACTTTAAAGTGTGTTCGAATTCCGCTGCCAATGTAAGGGCTGTGTTGGTGAACGATCTGTAAGTACGTTTGTAAGTGACCAAAGGTCCTGGAGGCATGCCCTAACCTATGGTGGTGATCGAAGCCAAACTCACTCAAACATTTATTCAATCGAAAAAAAAAACTAACCCGCATTTGTTTTCCACCCAATGTTTCTTTGCTCTCAAATTTTATTCAATCTACCAACAAGATGCTAGTCAACTGGTTGGTAAGTTAGATCTTAAGGTTATGAGACAAATTTGAACCCAAAAAAAATTATCTATTGAGAAAGGCTGTGTTATCTTATAAGTTTACACTTGTCAACATGAAAAAAATATTATTCAATCTAGGTAAAACGAGCCATTGGATCTCGAAGAAGACATTAAATTCCACCAAGGCACACATAATGCCTATCAAAAAAAAAAAAAAAAAAAACCAAGGCACACATAATTAGTTTTCGTGATTTCTTCAAATTCTGTACAGTCCATAATGGAATTTGTTCTGGGTAAATCGTAATGGATTTTTTTTGATCAATTAGGGGCTGTTTACCTTTTTGGTAAATTCTTGTTTTTTCATCCAAAACAAATAGTCATTAAGCCCATTACATTGTTTGGAGTTTAAACTGGGTTGGCCCAAGAAACGGTCCAATGTCCATTGTCGTTTGCAGTTTTACAGTTACCCATAAACTGACTAATCAAAACGACACACCGCTTTAGGGTTCAGTAGAATTTTCACACTACCACTTCGCTTCTCTTCACTCTTCGGAAGAAGAAGAATCTTGTGCTTCCGCGAACTCCTTCACTTTGTTCGCAAAATCAATCTGAGAAAGTTGAAGATGGAGGAGGAACCTGAGAATGGCGCAAACGCCGCAATCGATGATGATGAACCGTTAGCAGGACCCGGTCCACCCCCACCCCCTCGCGCTCGACCCAAACGACCCCTCCAGTTCGAGCACGCCTACCTCGACGCTTTACCCTCCGCTAACATGTCAGTTACCGCCTCTAACTTCTTCTCCTTCTTGAATTAGGGTTTCCCTCCTGAAAACTTGAATCAACGTCTCTGTTAGTGCGTGTGAAAGATGGAAATTATGGATTGTTATTTGCTTTTACAGGTACGAGAAGAGTTATATGCATCGCGATGTGGTTACGCATGTCGCTGTTTCAGATGCTGATTTTTTCATTACTGGAAGTGCCGATGGTAAAGCATCTTCTCATTTTGGCATCTCTGCAAATCTAACTAGCTAATATTAGTGTTTATTTTAATTATGAAAACTTTTGCTAGTTATTATTGGACTGATGTGAAGTTCTTAGCTGTAGTGATCTTATTAGCTGATACCGTTATTTGTAACTTAGTGTATGTTTCATGTTTTGGAACCTGGTTGGTATACTTTTAGTTCTGGGGACAAGTGATTTTGACAGAAGCTACCAGGAGTAGCTTTTGTGGGAAGAGAAGGGATTCTGGAAGAATTAATAGTGGAATCAAACTTGCTAGTGTGTGTGTGTGAGCAACTGATTTAAATTAGCTATGCCTTTGGAATAAGACCAGTGGCGGAGCTGTTTAATTAAATGCTGGAGCCAAAAAAATGCTTAATGGGTAGTGAAATCTTCTATGGAACTTGGTGAAATTAACTTAATTTTGTGAGAGCTCAATCGAATAAAGATTGCGATGAGGGGTTTAATTACAAGACTCATTATCAAATGCACCACCACATTATGGAAAGAAAAAAGGTACAGGTTAAAGTCAGTTTAATATCAATGGATCAAAATATAGGTTTAGAGTATAGTTATTCTGAGTGTGTATGGCTTTCATACAATATCATAATTCAAACATATATAATTTATCTTCATCTGCTGTACTAGTATTTTTATCTTTTTTTAATTCTCTCTGATTTTGAATTGGAGTATCATATATATATATATATATATTGATAAGCATTTTAATAACTTTGGGGGGGGGGGGGCATGACTCCCTCCAGACACCATAAAGCTCCGCCAGTGAATAAGACTGAGCCTTACTCTCTGGTCTCTTGCTTCTTGTTGTCAGGGCATTTGAAGTTTTGGAAGAAAAGGCCTCTTGGTATTGAGTTTGCCAAACACTTCAGGTCTCATCTTGGTCCAATTGAAGATCTAGCTGTATGTTCCTTAACCTGACACTCCTTTTGCATTTAAAATTTTATGATTTAATTGATTGTTGCTTCTATTCTCTGATAACTGATGTTATGAATGTATATAGTCTGATTTGCTGTGACTGAAACCATGCCAGTGATATCTTTTTGTGCTGAAAATTTTCTCTTGTTGCATTATTTATTTATCTTTAAAAATCTTCTTGTTATTTTGTCATCAACCATGACTTATTTCAGCTATGCAGGTTAGTATTGATGGTCTGCTGTGCTGTACCATATCAAATGACCGTTCTGTGAAGGTATATGACGTTGTCAACTTTGACATGATGGTCATGATTCGCTTGCCATATATCCCTGGTGCTGTTACCTGGGTTTACAATCAAGGGGATGTCAAAGCGAGACTTGCCATTAGTGACAGGAACTCCTCTTTCGTGCATATATATGATGCAAGAGCTGGTTCAAATGATCCTATCATCTCCAAAGAGGTGCTAATTCTAAACTGACCCTAATATTACTGACTTTTCATTATCTATTAGCTTTTTTGTATTTCCTTTGTTATAGTTTCCACATTCCACAATTTAGTTACATAATTCTTTGCTCTTTTGTTCAGGTACACATGTGTCCTATTAAAGTTATGAAGTACAACCCTGTATATGATTCTGTGATTTCAGCTGATACAAAAGGGATCATTGAATACTGGAGTCCTACTACACTTCAATTCCCAGAGGAGGAGTATGTGCTTACTTCTATCTTATTATTTTACTGGCTCTATCCATTTTATATTGCTAACTCATGAAGTTCAAACACTCATGGCTTCTTGTCCACAAATAATGATCAGTAGCCAAGTTGTCAAAGGTGCCTGTCAGGAGGTTATAACACAAAATCATAAATAAATTAACAGCTATGGCTGGGACCTTTGACAACTTGGCGTTGGGGTTGGGCCAGCAATAAGCTGCTCATAGACAGCCTGAACTGCATGAATAAGTATTTAAATCAGCAATGCCATGGAATGCCAAATATTTGAGAACATTGTATGGTTGTTTCACAATATTACTATTAATTTTTTTATTGTATGAGGCAATTCTGGAAATTCTTAGTTGCATTAGTTTTAAATGTATGATTTTTGTTTAGTTATGAATGCACTTTAATCCTTTCCCTTTGGTGCTTGTAGGGTCAATTTTAAACTGAAAAGTGATACTAACCTCTTTGAAATAGTAAAGTGCAAGACTTCTGTTTCAACTATTGAGGTACTTCAGTTGTCTAGATGTACATCCAAACTTATGGTCGATAGCTTAATATATTTAGGTGGGTTATGAAAGCTAGATACGTGTTGTTTGACGTAGAACGTGTTTATTAACTGTGTTCCGTCCTATAGGTCAGCCCAGATGGTAAGCAATTTTCCATTACATCACCTGACCGTAGGATACGCGTGTTTTGGTTTAGAACGGGTAAACTAAGGCGGGTTTATGATGAATCCCTGGAGGTAACAGTTTTAGCTGAATTTCACCCTCTCTTTCATTGCTTTTCGGACATTTGGTGGTAAATGAATTGCTTTATTGATAGGTTGCTCAAGATCTCCAAAGAAGTGATGCTCCGTTATACCGGTTGGAAGCCATTGACTTTGGCCGAAGAATGGCCGTTGAGAAGGAAATAGAGAAGACAGAAAGTGCACCACAACCGAATGCAGTTTTTGATGAAAGTTCTAATTTTCTTATATATGCAACCTTGCTTGGGATTAAAGTGAGATTTTTTTCTTAACTAGGTCAAAATCACTTTACTTCCTTCAAATATACAATTTTTTCATATTTATGACTTTTCCTTCACTTGCTAATTCAATGAAGCAACTGGACGGGAGTTCATTCCCTAATGTGCTTTACATCTGTATTTTTATAGATTATTAATTTGCACACCAATAAAGTTGCTCGAATACTTGGGAAGGTGGAGAATAATGATAGGTTCTTAAGAATAGCTCTATACCAAGGTGATCGAAGTAGCAAAAAAGTAAGAAAGATTCCTTCAGCAGCTGCAAATGCCAATGAGAGCAAGGAGCCTTTGACAGATCCTACTCTCCTATGTTGTGCTTTCAAAAAGCACAGGATATATTTATTCAGGTATCAAAGTAATAACTCTATTGATCATTGTACCCCTGCTTTGAACTCCAGTTATGTAGTCTTATTATCTGATATCGTGTCTGGGGAATTTGCCTGGTAGCATTTTTCTTTTTAGGCTGTACATTATGTATAATCACATGCCATCGGTTGTATGACTTGCAAAATATAAATCTAAATTGCATCTAAGCTTAGGAGTCTGTCATGTATCAGCCGAAGAGAACCAGAGGAGCCTGAAGATGCAACTAAGGGAAGAGATGTGTTCAATGAAAAGCCTCCTGCTGATGAACTTTTGGCAGTTTCAGATATTGGAAAGTCAGTTACAACATCACTTCCTGAGAATGTGGTGTGTTATCTTTATTGGCTCTTAAAATATGTTACTATGTTTGTGACTTGCAATCAAATTCCAGAGTGCTTTCACTTCAACTAATGTGTCTCACAATAAAAAAGAAAAGCTTTCTAGAATTAACTTACCTCATAACTGGGGAAACAATTCATTTTCTCACCACTATATTCTACTATTTAAGCTATTATCCAATGGAAGGGAAGAACGATATTTCCTTTCGTTCTTTACAACATAGTAGGTTTTCATATTTTCTTTTTAATCACACACTTCTCTGTGCCCCCAATAGAAGAGCTTTACAATTCCAATTCTTCTTTTGCAGATTCTACACACCACTATGGGTGATGTTCACATCAAACTATACCCGGAGGAATGTCCAAAAACTGTGGAGAACTTCACAACTCACTGCCGAAATGGCTATTATGATAATCTTATTTTTCACAGGGTAATCAAAGGTTTCATGATCCAAACAGGAGATCCTTTAGGAGATGGCACTGGTGGGCAATCCATTTGGGGGAGGGAATTCGAGGATGAATTTCACAAAAGGTAATCCAATTCATTTATAAACTTCCTATCTTATTATATGCAGGAAATGTCATCATGGTTTTGGGCTCCAGAGTAATTATTCGCTGGCCTGTGTGTGTCTGTATGTGGGTTGCATATAGGAAACTTCCTAGTATTGTTTAACCTCAGATGGAACTTAGAGCAAATAATATTTTTCTTGCAGTTTAAGGCATGATAGGCCTTTCACAGTGTCAATGGCAAATGCGGGCCCAAATACAAATGGTTCTCAGTTCTTTATCACCACAGTTGCTACTACGTGGTTGGACAACAAGCACACTGTATTTGGTAGAGTTGTGAAGGGAATGGATGTTGTACAGGTAAATTGGATTCTATTCTTGCATGATCATTATCATTTTGGCTATGTTTGGATATCCATTGGTGTAAGTGCAAACGGATGTTAGCACTCACTTCGAGTTAAAAAGTGAACGTAACTCTTCTTATGGATTAAGATGAAAGTCCGTTCATGTTGTACTAATCCGGTATCCACGTATACACTTGTTACCTTTCGGATTTGAGTTCCTGTGCCCATACAGATTTACTTGCCAAATAATTTCCATGCATATGATGTGAGCTTTGGTATCACTTGATCACATATTTTTCAAATTAGTCATTTCCTTGATTTCTTTTTCTTCTATGGAACTTTGATTAACTTTTCTCTCTATGTTTTCATCTATGATATAGTACATCTTTTTTTTTTTGGAATCTGAACAAACTAACAGTTGAGAACTTCGATTTTGGCAGGGTATAGAAAAAGTGAAGACCGACAGGACAGATAAGCCATATCAAGATGTTAAAATTCTAAATGTCACTGTACCTAAGTCTTGAAGGTCTTGGTTTGTCCGATTGATGCAGTCAATCATATATACTGATGATAGGATGCTGAAGAAGTCATAACTGGATACTTCTTTTGATTCATCTTTTAGCCTGTGAACAAGGGCAATTGTTCTTCGTGTACAACCCTAATTTGCGATGGCTGTACGCTCTTCCTTCACAGTACCACCCTCTTCCTTTACCTGACTTGGTGGTTCTAACTCACTGATGCTGTCTTCTGCTTGGCTAGTGTAATAATGTAAGCATGCCTAAGGATTGCAGTGAAGCAATATCACCATTTGACGTGTAATTTTCAAATGATGGGTACCGGAAGTATCTGTTGTATGATATTCCTGCTTCATCCTTGTTTTTAAAGCTCCAATTGTTATGTTGAAAAGTTGGTTTCGAAAACCTTTCATGTATTGTGTTTGAGCGGGCGACCTTTTCCACTATTTTCTCTGCAACACCTTCACGTCCTACTTATTTCCCCCTAGTAAAATAGAGACTTGTATTGACCGGGAAAAAAAGCAGAGATTGGTGTTTTATCTCACCTCCACTTCCCTCAGCCTCCGCCACAACCACCACCACCACCAGACCTATCCTCCCTCCACCACCACCAAATATTTTCTACACCATCCTCTCCTGCAGCAAACCACCAACTTGCTCCCCAAACACCCACCACTAACTTGCTTTCTAAACATCCACCCACTCATATCCAGCCCCATCAAACCAAAACGTCACCGTTGTTTGACGGTCCCGATGTCAGCCTCATCAAAGGCAATAGCAGCCATAAGCACCCACCTTCCACAGACCCTCCCAAAGATTGGAACTTGTAATCAGATGTTGAGTCTGTTCCTGAAGTTGAATCAAACTCAAATCTTGCATGTTGGATGGGTGGCTCACCGAGCACAGTACCCAAATTCCCAATTTGGGGCCTTTTGGTTTCATTACTCTTCTTCCTTTCTTTTATAATGTGAGATTTTTACTGGTTTCTCCTTGGATCTGGTTTTGCTTGGCTGTTGGCACTTTTCACCTTTGCTGTAGTCAAGTTCTATTTTGGTTTTTCATATCTGGATGTGCCTTTGAAGCCTTGTTATATTGACTAGATATTTAATCCTTTGGGTTACTCAATTGGGAGAGTTTTAATTTGTTCCATTGATCATGTTTCTTTATATAACAATCTTTTCTGCTGTAAAAAAAATTTGTCATGTTGCAGTACGAAGGAGCATTCCTCTGCAATCATATCAGTTGGAGGTGGGTCCTAATATAATTTATTTGGGTTAAATTTGAACTATTGTTTTTAAAGAAAAGACCTGTGGTAGCAGGTTAACATGTCCTTGTGTAACTTTGCACAAAAATTAATTTGTGCATGCTAGAGGCCCCCAACTTGTGTTATGTCATTTGGACATGTCAATTATACACTAATGAGTAGTTAATCTCTTAGCAGAGCCTTTAAAAGAATGAAGATCATCGATACCAAAATAACCAAGAACAGTGGATAAAGCTAATTGCTACTAGTCTTATACTGTTAAAGGATGAATGCTTATAATTAAATAGCCAAGAAGTCAGGCAAATTAAACTCAAACCTTTGCTAAATTTTATCAGGCAAACTGATGCCATTACATTATTGTCTCAATTGAAAAAGCAAAACTCCAAATCTAATGTAATATGTAACTCAATAAACAAAATCCGTGTATGGTTAGGCTATAACTCTAACTGAACTGCAGATGCTGACTCGGACTTTTTAGCCAAATAAACCCAAAATAAAATCCTGTAGGATAAAAATGATAAACACAAATTAGCAGGGTGATAACTTAAACAAATAATCATTAATAGGGCTACAATTAGAACACTTACATCTTCATCCGACTCCTCCTTTGCTTCCTCCTTCTTTTCAGCCTTGGCTTCCGCAGGTGCAGAGCCACCAGTTGCAGGTGTAGCCGCAACAGCGACGGCACCACCGTTACAAGGAACAGCAGCCAACTTTTCTCTTCCACTAGTAATTATCTCATCCAAATCTTTTCCCTTGACTTCGGATAAGAGCAACTCATGAATCATCTCATCATCAGCATCAACCCCAACTACAAATCATACACAATAAAAGAATTCACTCCAGTCAGATCAAATCTGATTAATTAATCACTCTGCTAATTTGTTTTTATTATATATTAAAAGAATTCAGTACTCCAGTCAGATCAAAATTTGATGTTTTACTTTTTTCCCTTTTGGGGTGCATAGAAAATCAATGTTTTACATATTTCCTATTCTTGTAGCAAAACAACATAAAGAAAAAATGTTCCTCCTACAACAGGAGGCAACAACAAAAACAGAAATGAAAATTTCAGAGTCAACATGTAACAAAATCCCATCGCTTCATTGTTTGGTTTTCATTCATTTGATTAGCAATTCAACAAACCCTAAACTAATACCAACATTACAAAAAATATAAAAACAGAAACTTTTCAGTTACATTACGAACCCAATTCAGAAAATTAATGCGGAAGACTAAAAGATCGTCCAAGGTACCAACTACTGACCCAGAAAACAAAAAATTCAAAAAAATATGCAGGAAAAAGGAGGAAGACGTACCAGAGCAGAGAATTTTCTTGATATCCTGAGCAGAAGGGATGAGTTCCCTCCCAAAACGGCAAGCAAGTACGCAGCGACGAGCTTCATATCTGAAACCAAAATCACAATGGTTAGTAACACAAATCAACAACAATCAACAAATGCAGAAGAAATTTTGGTTGAGACGTGAAACGAAAGGTTACTTGCGATTGACGTCGATTTTGTTGCTCTGCAGAGAGTAGAAATATATAATTAGGGTTTTTGAATTTGTGGGCCTTTGGGTTTTTGTCTTTATTGAATTTCCAGGAACACCCTCACGTGTTTCGTTTATTTTAACAGAGGCGTTTGGTTAATTACTTAATTATGGCATTTAGGGGCTTTTTTTTTGAATATTGTAAAAAAATAAATTATTTACTTGTATTTTAAAAATTATTTACTAATATATTGTTGTTTTGGACATGTGTGGAGCTGACATGGCCTACCTAATTCTGTGTGCAAGAGATATTTCATAAGAGGCGTTCAACGCAGTCAATAATAATGTAATTACTGTGTTGACCCATGTGAGCATGAGCTGCTGGAGTCAGAAAGTACATGTGCTACCAGACTTTAAGAAAGCAATCACGTGTGCTGCAGAACACAGGGTAGGAGACAAAAACTGACCATGTTGGAGGAGACAGGCTTGAAAAGCGCCTCTCATGCGTTGCTTAATGCAACAGCTGGCCGCTTCGGATGAAGCGCTTTTCCTTGTTTGGAGGTCACGAGAAAGTTGTCTTGTTGTGTTTGGTACGACAAGACACATGAAGGAAGGTGCTAGTTTTGAGGCGTTCAACTTTGACAAGAGACGCTTGGTTTGAAGCGTTCAGCGTTGTTGGAAGGAGATTGGTTTGAGGTGTTTAGCTTAAAAGCGGGATGCTTGGTGTGAGGAGTTTCTCCTTCTATATATTACAACCCCACAACCCACACTCTCCAAAAATTGCACTTCTCATGTCTCTAAGTCTCTACCCACTTGGTACCCCACATCATTTTGTGGTCTTCTCACTTTGTAAGCAAATTTTCATGACTTATTCAATCTCGTTAATCATAGTTACTTAATCATATTAGCATCATGCAAAATAGTTGTGTTTTTTACGTGCTTTCATGAGTATTAAAAACATTTAAAAATTCATGTTATCTTGTCTGTATAGTGTATACCCAGCTATTTAATGTATTTATTGTGTGAATAATGTGTGTGCGGTTACTAACTTGGTACTATTTTGTGTAGGTAGGTACCGCATAAAATGGTTGAAGAGTATGTTATTCATCCTGGATCGCGAAATCCTTCACTGTTGAATAAACAAAGCGTTCATGTTTCTGAATATGTCTGGAATGGTCAAGATAGATTGCTACGGGTAAGACGTGCTTGTAATGGCCAATCGGGAAAATTGATAAGCAAAGTACCCGAACAAATTGTAGAAGTCCTCCAAAGTGCTGCACTTTACCACATTGCTTGCACTAAGGATGTAAGTCCTAATCATGAGTTGATAACTGCTTTGGTGGATATGTGGATACCTGAAACCCAAATATTCCACCTGCCAGTAGGGGAGTGCACGATAACATTACAAGATGTTGCACTGCATCTTGGTCTTAGGATTAATGGTCAATCTATGACCGGGGTGACGGATCATCATGATTGGAGGGCTCTTGTGGGCGAGTTATTGGGGAAGACTCCTAAGGTAGGTGGCATAAGAAACAGTCAAATGAAAATGATATGGCTAAATCAAAATTTTGCTTATGTGGCAAATTTTGTTGGTGATACAGAGTCCTTGAAGTGCTATGCACATGCGTATATCTTACGTTTGTTCGGAGGTGTTATGTTTCCCGACAGCTCAGGTTGTCTCGTTTCTTTGAGATTTTTTCCGTTGGTACAAAACTTTAGTGAGACTCGATGTTACAACTGGGGGTCAGCAGTGCTAGCCCAATTGTACCAATCACTTTGCAAGGCAACCAGCGTTGACAAAAAGGAAATTATTGTGTGTACTTTGTTGGTCCAGCTTTGGGCTTTTGACCGAATTTGTGGTATTGGCTTGGATACGAGGGGATAGGTACCGATGAACTTCCACGCTCATCAATATCAATGTACAACTCCATAAGATTCATGAGCCTTTGCTGATATGCGTTGATCATGCGTGCCACACCTTTATCGTCGAATACTTCAAGACCTATAAAGTGATTTGGACTTTGTGACATCAAAATTCTACAAGTCACACAAGAAATCACCTAGTTGCGTCCAAGCTTCAACTTGCTATGAATTATCATCTTCAAGTTATCCATGGTCCTTTTGCGTTTAAGTTGCATGGATCTCTCCTCTCCTTCAAACATCAGACCGTCATTGCCATCAAATTTCCCGCCATTGTAATAGACCAAAGCAACAAGTTGACTCATTGTGTTGGAGCTAAATAATTTCAAAGAGTTTCAGAATAAATTGCACAAAATTTGGAGAGAAAATCGTAGTAGAATATGAGTGAGGTGTGAATTTTCGTGGCTGGTGGTGTTGGTATTTATAGGGCGTAAGTCGTCTAATTTTAGGTGTCTATTGTGCACAGTAGACGCCTCATATGAGGAGTTTGACAAGATAGGTGAACTCCTCATTTGAGGAGTCTTCTGGTCAAACCAAATGTCTAGCTTTAGGCGGTTTCCTTACACGCAATAGTTAGATTCTCGGTTTCGGAACACTCAACAGGGGAGATTCCCACGCTGTTACCCAGAAAACATAAAACGCTTCATATGAGCCGTCCTGTTGTCCCATCAAGCGTCTTGATCTAGACGCTTTAATTACATGTATTGTCTCATCATACAAGATTCCAATTTTTTACGCACCAGTCAACACAATAATTATGTTATTATTAACTATGCTGAGTGCCTCGTATGAGACGTCTTTTACACACATAAAACGCTCCATGTGGGACGTCTTTTATTAGACAGGTCATGTCAGCTACACATATGTCTAAAACAACAATATATTGGTAAATAATTTTTAAAATACAATATTTTGATAAATAATTTATTTTTTTACAATATTCAAAATAAAAGTCGCATTTAGGGGTGTCTTTAAGTAAATTTGGTTTAGTTAAGATAAAAAAGGAACCTAATATTATCATATTTATTTAATTTAAATTATTATTTTTAATCAGTCTAAATCATAATCAATCGGCAAAAGATCATACTAATATATCTTAACCACATTGCTTATATAATTTTTGCATATCAGCAAAAGATTTCAATTTCAAATAAAAATAATAATCTATCTCATAACTAAATTAATAGATAATGACACCAAGAAATAAAGTAATAAAATAATTTGTCAATCAAATAATTGAAATAAATTTCAATTCATAAGCGCACACTTTCAGATAATTCAATAACAAATAACAAATTTATCAAATACATAAATAATATAACTCTATTGTTTTTGTTTTTATTCCATGGTTATCTCATTTTTGAATGTGAAAGAGTTAGTTTAATAGATATAACAGTTTTACCCGATAACCAATCAACATGTTACGTAGGACGAAAAATTACTTATATTTTAAATTTTAATTAAAATAAAGATATATTTTGTAATGTGATAAAATTTAATTGGATGGCTGTGTAAAATTTGTTTACATTTGACGATGCACATACATTTAATCAATTAAATGTGTAAATTTTTTATTTCACAATTATATGAGTTTTATCGTTCAAGATCTTTTTAAATTTTTTTTACAAGATCTTTTTATTCTGAGTTATTAACCAACCACTAAATATAAAGAACTCTAACATATACTATAAGTTTATATCATTTTTAAATTAAAATTTATATCAGATAAATATTTCAATTTAAAGTATATAAAAAATTTAATGCTGTGGCACGAGAGGAGCTTGTGCACAACGGCACACCAAGTGCATTCTAAAAAATCTTTTATTTTATTTTATTCATAGACTCCCCATGATTTGCAATAAAGATCATTCCCATTGGTTAAATTAATTAATTGTGCTTGGTGTGCTATACTGACCTCGTGCAAATATCATTATTGTTTGTTAAATAGTGTTAGTAATTAAGGAGGTAGGTGAAAAAATTTTAAATTTTAAATATCTATATAAAAAAATTTAAATTATGAAGATCTAAATAATAATTGATGAAGCTGATCTCAATGTACTCAAAGGTGAAAGCTTAATCCTCTTGCTGGTGGGAGCCGATGCTATTTGAGCTAAGGTGTTATCGGAAGTATTTGTTGAGAAATTACACATCGATTAGGAATAGAAGTTAGATAACATTTATATATGATAAGACAATCCTCACCTCTTGAGCTAGTTTTTAATTTGAGTTAAATCTCTCAAATTCTAACATAATATCAAAATCTATCATACATCCATTTAGTGGAGACCATGAGTATTTGAGCTCCCTGATGATTTGATTGAGAACAGTCCTCAATGATCCAACAAAGTTTTAACTTTACATGAAAATCTCTATTCTATATTAGGTGGCCAAAATGAGAGGTATATCATATATGACATTAACCAGATACATAATACCAAATATATTATTTCCTCTTTGCTTTTATTGAAAGTATCACAAATTCTTCTGCTGAAACAAAATTGGGCGTGAACAATTTCCTCTTTTTTCATCCCCTTAGTCCTGTATAAAAGGAAGCAATCACCAAGAGCATGACTCATGCACGCCTATACTCATCTCCACAGTCACCAATCACTTTAAGCAGATCTTTTCCTTTCCCCGAGGCTTCTCTTATGCTGTTAACATCGTCTTCATCAAGAAAAAGTGAAAAGATAGCATTCGTGTCTTGAATATGTTCTGACAAGCCAAGTCTTACACCAACCATTGATCCTGCTATTGCAGGCTGAAAGTGTGACAAGAACTAAAATAAAATGAATATCCACCAAGGCTTGTCCAATGTAACATGAGTTCTTAAATCAATTAGAATAGCAAGTTCTTGTAAGAGAGAAGAAATCAACTTTACCTGATCTAGTACATACTTCACGGCGACAGTTGAGATCGAAACGCCATGTTTAGAAGCTACTTGTTTAAGAGTCCGAAGCAGTCCCTGGAACAAACCCCATCCTCCCCAAGCATCCACCATCTGCCACGCGATGCAAAATATCGCAAAATTTTCCAATATAATGAAATCAGAGGGGATAGAAACTTTTTATAGAGCACATATGAAGGTGCTGAAATTTTCTTACAGCATGTTTGGAAATCTTTCAAAAATTAAATTTTGGGGAGAAGCTTTTGAGTACTTTTAGGTGCCATAATAGATTCTGAGTAATAATAATCTGATCCAGACATGCTATTAAACTACCTATAGAATGATAGTTAACAGTTCATGATATCATACCCTTTTGTACTTTTGGAGGGAGGGAGTGTTTATTGCAGGACCAGCAAAAGGAATAGATATGTTGGTGTCAAGGAACTTCTCAGACAATAGACCACCCATTACTGTACCATACCTGCATCACAAATTGATATACTAAGGGAACAAATTTTGGTAGTTTTCTTTTACTTCACTTTCTTTCATCTCATTTGCGAGAACTATTTTCTGCAGTTTAAATAACTCTTTTTTTTCTTGCTGATGGATAGAGAGAGGGAGGGAGGGAGAGAGAGATGAACGTTATAAGTTTGACTCCTGTAAGCTGACAAAGCTCTGCCATTCTTTGTTGGGGACGCATGTCAACAATTGAATGTTGTACCTGATCGTGAAGATACAAATAAGAATCACGAACCATCATTAATTAATAAAAGAATTGAGAAAAAGAGAAACTAAAGCACTTGAATTTACCTGGTTGCTCACAACAGGAATCTCATTTTCAAGAATGATTTGTAATCTCTCTGTATCAAAGTTTGTTAGAGCCACAGTCTTGATTTTACCTGTACGGGGCTAACTGAAGTAGGTTGATATCATATTCAAATCAAGAAATGGGAATTTACATGCGATTCTTAATAGTTATTCAGAAACAAAACTTACCTTCTTCTTTTAAGTCTGTAAGATGTTTCAGCGCATCAATGTAGCCTGTATTTGAATAATCCCACCTAAATCCGTTATAGATAGAGGAAACTTATCAGAAGAGCATCTAAACATCAGAAAATTATAATTATCTTCAACAGTAGTTCAACTAGATAATGAAAATCAATTCTTCATTTATTTCAGTAATAGACTAGGAAGCAAAATGGATGGATTTCTCCGTTTTAATTCTCCTCGAAAACTTGAAGAATTGTAAAACGTTAGACAAGAATTATGATGCTTGACCATCTCAGAACATCCAATAACGAGAGGTTAAATACCAATGGAACTGAAGCATGTCCAAGGAATCCACATCCATTCTCTTCCTTGAAACATTAATGCTGTCTCTTACATAGCTGCTTGTCATCTTAACTGGCGGCGGCACCCACTTAGTGAGACTGCATCAAATGATACCACGGTTAAGACAATAGGTTGTGTTATCTTTTAACTGACAATTTAAAAGTGTCAAATAGGATGTGTATCCAAGTCTAAACTTGCTGCGTTTTCTTCAAGCTAAAAAAGAGTTAAGGAAAAAAATATCCAGTCACATAATCAACTCACCCTCTGACCTGTTCCAAAAACTCTGGTGGACGCTCACGACGAACTCGATTGATGAAAATCCCATACAGATCTTCAGCAGGGCCATCTGCAAAACCCAAAGAACACAACAATGAGAAAACAATTTTCACAAGTTAGGACCCTTCATGCAAACTCTTAAAAGAGCAGCTCATGTGAGAAGAATCCACATCTATAGGACTAAAACATACAAAATCATATCCCACATTCAAATTTGAACAATCTCTATTCCTCTAACACAGAAAATTAATGGTGCACAAGTGAAGCCAAGGATTTAGCTTATTGGGGAAGCAGGTTCATGATTTCAAACAGAAAGCAACCAGAGGCAGCTACTCCCGGTAGATTTTGTGAAGGGATAAGTGCATGTCTGGAAATATTTCTACAAGTACTTCTATCAATTATGGGGAGAAGCTTTTCTTCTGGGTCACAGAATTGATTAGGAAGAAAAATAAGCTAATTCAAACATGCTATAAGTGATTCTGAAAGTTTTCACATGAAACCAAACATGTTGCAGGTTGCATACATATATCAGCCATATCAAAAGTGGTGAGTCCAGCATCAGCATATTTAAGCATAGCATCAGCAGCAGCGTCCCTATCAATTCTGCCCCATCCACCACTCGTCTGCCACATCCCATTCACAACCCGGCATATATCCAACGAATCATTGCCATTCTTAACCACAATGAGCCGGTTATCCTGCGTAGCCACACACTGACATGGTCTCAGATGCTTGTATCTTCTTGTTGCAGCTCCTCTCCTAGTTGGTGTTCCGTTTGGAGTGAAAGTGAATTTGCTCAAAGAATGCCGCAATAACTCCAACATTTCCAAACTCCTCAAGTGTCTAAAGAAAAGAGCTCCTTTCAACAGAAAAGCCAGTCACAATGCAAATGCAGCATCAGTGGTCTATCCTGTATTGGCACACCGTTGCTCTCCACCATATATTTTCGCATTTTTATTTTATGAGGTCGCACTTTTTCTTTATTTTTTAAATTATTATTATAATAATAATAACTTGTTCGAAATATGAAACTTTCTCAAAATTCAATCTCGTGATATCCATCTAGCTTGCGTACTAATATGTTGCAAAGTAATTAAATTTTCAAAGAATAAATCTTGAATAAAAAAGACCATTTATAAACTATCTAAAAATATTTTTAATTTTTATCAAATTCTCAATCACAAGCGGTGAAATGTAGGGGGGAAAAAACACGTGAATCGGAAAAGTCCACGTCATCAGAGAGGGAAGCGCGAGGGGGAGAGAACGTACAGTGATCGGCCATGTCGAAGGTGGAGAGGCCGGAGTCGGCGTACCGGAGCATAGCTTCAACGGCGTCGTCTCGGTCGATTCGGCCCCATCCGCCGCTGGCCTGCCACATTCCGTTCAGGACTCGGCAGATGGCCAGTGAATCGTTGCCGTTACTCACCGTCACCTGCCGATTCTCACTGCTCGTCGTCACATCAGCGCACCGAATCGAGCTCGTGCCGGAACCTCTTCTCCTGGTGGTTCTGGCTGAGTTGAACCGCGTGAATAGGTGGTTGTGACTCACTACTGCTGCCATTTCTCGTGGACTCTGACTCTGTGAGAACGGAAGGAAGAAGAAGATAAGGAAGGTGAATCCAAATGTTCCTTCAACCTTCTGAAATGACGATAGTGCCACTGGTTCAAAACACTTGAGCCCAAATGTATTTATTATAAGCCCAAATGGACTGGCCCATAGGTTTATAAAAAAAAAATCATCCAACAATGCTCTCGAAAATTTGCGAAATTAGGGAAAGTAATATTTGTCTATTACTTCATGCATCAATTATATAAACTGTGATTTGCTTCGAAAATTTGTAATGAAAATATGGGGTTTTGCCCCATTAATATTAAAAAATACTTAAATAATCCATGTTTGTTAAAGGACCGAATTGGATCCCTCTTCATACGGATGACAGTTGGATTTCTGGGCCAGATCAAATGGGGGGTGGCGGTGTGATAAGGGACTCCACTGGCCGATGGCTATCGGGGTTTGCTTGTTCTTATGGGGCTGATTGTGCTTTTCATGCGGAGCTTCTGGCGCTTCGAATTGGTTTGAAACTTGTCTGGGATTTGGATTTCCGAGAAATTGTCTGCTACATAGATTGTAAGGATATTGTGGAGCTTCTGAGTCAAAACAGAGGCACGCGAACTTATTGGCAACAGTATATTATTGCTTCTATTCGGGCAATGTTGGCTGAGGACTGGAATGTTCAATTCTCATATGTTATGCGAGATAGAAATGCTGTGGTGGATGCGTTGGCGAGAGAAGCTTCTAAGACAGGGTGTCCGATGCGTATTTGGAAGGAGCCTCCTTCCTTTGTGATTCCGCTCTTGTGTAAAGATGCGGTAGCTTAGTTCGTTTCTTTTGTTGTTTTGTTTCATTCCTTTTGTAACAAAAAAAAACACCATTTACCTCAACAACATTGCTAGTACCACAATGGCGGGTGAGGTGGGAGAATAATCTTGCTTAGTTAGGTGCCACTACTGTTTGGTCAATCAGTCAACAAGTTGAAGGGAGAGGATACTTACTAATGACACTAACTCGTTGTGCGCCACCCATGTGTCACTGTTAGCGTGTGATGAAATGTTTTTTTTTCCATGCTAGGGGCGAGGAATGACACGAGGTGATGAAATGGTACTTAATGGCTCCGCCTTTCTACTTAACTAGATATAATATCCATGCGTTGTAGGGATTTATTTACATTTTCTTATATAATATTTAACAAAAGTACTTTTAAAGAATTGTAAATCTTATTTTATTATTTGTCAGTGTAATTATAATCTAAATACATAAAGAACATTGTAAAAAAACAAAAAATATTATTGATTGGACATGATGAAAATACTAAAAGTAATATATTATGAAATTTGATTTTTTTTTTCCCAGCCACGAAGATGATGACGCCATCGAGACGCCTGTTTAGCTAAGGCATTTGCAACACAATTCTTGCTCCGGTTGATGTGCTAGAACTTGACGCTCCAATCTCTAGTCACCAACTCTCAAATACCCAAAATTAGATCACGTTGCCAATACATGCTTATATTAACACGGGACACCAACAAAGCAACAACTTCCTAAATGCCGCACTCAACCTCGCGGATGCCCAACTCCCAAGTCCGAAGCAAGCCATCCAACACAACCATTAATTTTGCCGTGAACGCATTCCCCGCACCATAGGAGGCTGAGAAGCCAAGCTTGCAGCGCCCAACCACGTCAAACACCATGCCTCCACCAATGATTTGAATTCACGAGCCAGCTTCCCATCAATGAACAACCGTGTCACTACGTTGGCACTAGAGGAGCCTATAGCCACCATGGGAGCCATCCTTCCCCATCGCACAAATTCAGTAGCCATAACATGAATCTGCCGGAGAAAAACTCCCACGACCGCGAATAAAAAATGTGGCTATCAGGCCACTTCCAAATGCACCAAAGAATAGCCACAATAAGAACATGGTCCGAGCCTTGTAATGAATTGAAAAACCAGACATCGAATGTCAATGAATCTGAATTAAGAGGAAGGACATATGGAAAGGAACTCAAAACCAGTCCCAAATGGGCACAAGTGCAAAGAGATGGTTGACATCTTAAACCGGGTATCCACACCGCGGACAACAGATGTTGAACTAAAATTTGATTAAGTATTTTAATATAGATGATATTTTTGATGTATTGATAAATATATTTCATAATTTATAATAACTTTTCACTTATGTGTACTTGAGCTTATAAAAAATGTATACTATCATTGCATAACATACTTTTATTGAAATTTATTTTCTGTACAAAAATATAAGCTATTTTTTATATTAAATTACTCGCAATTCCGACTCGAGTGTGATGAAAGCCAAAAGTCTCCCCAAGAATGCAGTTCAAATAATGACTTTTTACCACTGCAACCGACACTCGTTAGGTAAAGAAAAGCTACTTTTATTGCTTCATGTAAATTTTTTCTCTAAAATAATATTGTAATATAAAGTAATTATTTTATATTTTAATTATATGAATTAGAAAGTGTTATTAATAATCAAAATACAATGTGTTTTCAACAAGAGGAAAACTTTCAAGAGCTAATTACTATTGTTACACATATTAGAAATTTTACTATTAAATATAAAACTTATACTATCAAGTTCTTTATCTTTATTTTACCAAGTTTTTAACATATAATGACACATGTATAATTTTATAAAATTCAACAATAAATTCTTAATTAATGCCATTTATTTTTAGAAAAAATTTACCTGTCCAATTCAAAGAACTTAATAAAAAGAATACAAGGAACTTATCTAAGTTGTTTCCTATTATTAATTATTAATGGGTGATATAATTAATGATAAAGTCATGTATGAAAGGACATTGATGATGGCGGAACATGCGGCATACTCAAGGAGTGCAATGGTGGAGTGGGTTGAAGGGAGAAAGTCTGTATAATAGGACATTTACGTGATTTGCTTACTATAATCCTAGCTATTAAATATTTTATTAATAAATCAATGGTAAATTTTCACGTGCGGACTTTTTCGCAAATGTATATTAATATTAGCCTTCACCGATATATGCAGGCGCTTGAAATCTTTTAAGAAAAATTGTTTGGATTATATAATTCATGACTTAGCTAGCAAAACTTCTCTTTAATAAATAATATGTATTCATTAAAAAGAGGTGAAAATGTGTATATTTACTAGATTGGAGCTAATTTATTTGAGTCATTAAAAAGAACCAAACAATTTATTCATTTAATTGAATAATTGAAGTGATAAAAGATGATTACAATAGGCTAAGGAAGAAAATGAAATGTTAAACTCATGAGTTCTTGAAACAAAACATTATCCTCACATAGCAGCATGTGTTAACAACTTTAGATACAATGATAAATAGATATAAATTGACGCTCTCACCCAACAGTGTCGGTGGTAAAAATCGCGAGAGCAATTTAACACAAAAAAAAAAAATCAACCCTCTCATTTCTCACGTGTGTGTGTGTGTTTGTGAAGCCTGGAGCTAGTAGATTTATTGAAATTTGAAAGGCAGTGAAAAATGATTTAATTAAAACTATTCTGGAGCTGAGATTGATTCGCATTAATGTTCATGATATATTGAACAAAGAATGTTAAGAAAAGGTTATATTCATAATTTTTCGAAAAGCCTCATTTTATGAACTTATGATTCAAAATGAACTTATGATTCACTGATGTATTTGTAGACTCGTTTCCAATCTATGTGATACACTACTAAAATCCTCCCCTACGTGAGTTACTAAAAGCTGTGATAAGCAAAAGGACATGAATCATTTTAGTGGAATCACATGGATGTACTATGACTTGAGTTTCAGCTAGTGTTATCAAATATCCACCATGACAGAATCTTATGACGGGTTTTTAGCCATGGCCAATACCCCTCCATAATCCGCTATCATTATTTGTCAAAATATGGTGGGTTTTTGCCTCTTCGTCATAGACGGCCATCCACCATTAACAACATTGGTTTTAGCACACTAGATGAACCTCAAGTAAATTATCAATAGTGTCGACCACAAGAGAACTGTTATAAAATCTAAAAGTCGGCAAAAGCAAGTAAATTATCAATAGTGTCGACCACAAGAGAACTGTTATAAAATCTAAAAGTCGGCAAAAGCACATCCACGGAAACGAGAGAAACTAACAAGGACAAAATGATGATGTTTCTAAGAGCATCATATTCAAAGGCAAATGAGATACATGTTTGAAACAAACACATTTGAAAAGCAGCAAAAGGAGAGAATTCAGCACCACATGGACTTCAGTTCGGTGGTTGTGAACCCTCGATCTCCAGTCTTATGATTCTCCTCTCCAGCTGTAAAATAATTAGCATAATCAAACATATTAGTATACAATGCGAACTTCGAAAATTCAAGTAACCAGAAGCAAACCCTACTCTTTTTGTTTCCTTTTCATGCAGTCAGCACCCCAAGTGCATTTTTAAGAACTAGCTAATGCATTTTTAGATTTCTCAACTGAGCCGCAAAATAACAAGATGCGCGGAACATGTCTTCATCCCAAAAAAAAAAGTAATGTAGCATATACCTGAACAAATTGGCTCAGCTGGCTCCTAGTGTACTGGAACTCATTTTTCATTAAGGTAAGGTTTTCAGAAAATCTGAACAGCAAAGTACACAAACAAAAATTAGATTGGAACTAAATAAAACGTAACACAAGAACATCATGGTTTCCCGATATAAAATGTATAAGCGTTTGACGAGTATATGAAGTTCAGAATTTAAGTGCAAGTGTGTCATTCAAGAAGACCCTAGGATTGCTTTCGATGATACAACAAAGAATAGAGGGATAAGGAATGCTATAACAAGAAATAAAAAGACAGACAAGATTTCCATATAGAAATGATAAGTTGATGTGATATAGCAAAAATGTTACACTGTAAAACAACTCTTTAGTCTATGCTCTAATAGATAAACAATAGTAGGTTTTTCTTTTGCGTGTAACAAAGCATCATGGTATTAAAATAAGAGGATGTAGCAAAATCAAGATACAATTACTGAACAAAAAGGAAAGAACTGACTACACACATATGACGACCTTGTTGAAATTATACGGAAGAAATATAGAAATATTATTTGCAGTTCTTAGAGAATACAAGAGGATATACTTAATAATGTTTTAAGGTTGTATTGAAAATAAGGAAAGATAATTAATCAATATAGGAGTTTGGGAAATGTACTTAAATATAGATAACACGCCGATTACACTAAATATATGTTAAATACTTAGCTATAATAATTACTCTAACTGCCCCCTTAAACTCAAGAGGGTGCAGAGGGAAAAAACTTTAGTTTGTAAATCAGACCACAAAAGCGTGCAAAATCAAATATGGCTCGTGGTGGTAGATACAGACAGCATTTAGGATTAGAGACAGGATCAAATTCATCTAGGTACAGATGGGACCATAATACGTCTATGGGTTGGAGATGGAACTGGAACATTGGAGTCCATCTAATCTACGCACTTATATGAGAATATTTGACACAAGAAAAGCATACTTCACCCACATACTGTCACTCCACGATGTTATTTTAGTTGGAATAAGAGCAAGAACTGAAGAATTGGTCGACTTGAAGTAAGAACCAAGAGATCACGAAACCAAACTCCTAGTGACTAGTGAGCCATCCATATATATATATATATGTGTATATATATATACACACATATATAATTAATATATAGATTGTCCTTTAATTTTTGTAATAGATAGCAGAAATGAAAAATTCAAATACAGGACAATGAAGAAAAGATAGGGTACCTTATTTTGTGCCTCTCCTCACAAGCGTTAATGACATCAACACATGCAAGCCTCATATGCTCTGCACCAATGCTGTAACATCAACCACAAATAATAAGAATTACCTTGAAATAATAAAAGATGTAATATCAAGCTTAAATTCTTATTGCCCAGAAAAATAAGCAATATATAAGACTTAAGCATCATAGGCACTTCTCAAGTTATCAATATAAGTTTCTAAAAACTAACGCAAGCTTCCTCTTAAGGGTTGCAACTACAAACATCCTCATAGAACTAAAAAAAGAGACATTTACATAGTTAGTCTCTGACACAATATCAAAGTCTTTTTGATTAAGGGATCAACTGTTCAATCATTCCTCTAACTGAAGTTGAGTTTCAGCACATACAAAAAAATATCTATGCATTGTCCACACTTTAAGAAAAAAGACTCTTGCATATGTTAGATTGGATATAAGAACCATTCAGGGCCCATCATCTAATAGCTTAAACTTTCAGGACAGTCAGTCCTTGAAATGATATAAAAGTTTTAATGACCAATTGGTCAAGAGTTTCATCTGTCACCTTCATTCTTCAAATAAAATTGAGTTTTTCGCCTCTTACAATTACATGGCACCTTCACCTAATAGCTTAAGTTTTGAGAAGATTTTATCCCTAATACTGACAAACAGGCATTCTAAGTTCTAACACACAGGTAAGAGCAATTTTACTTTTATAGAGTGAAGAAAGCTTGTATTCAAAGAAAGAAACAAAGCAATTTGATCTTAAAACTTTTGCTTGTTAATAACGTAGTTCTATAATTCTGTGATCAAACCAGGAAAGTTTCAAACTAGGATATATAAACCCGTGTGTCTATGCATGCATACTTAAGCATGGGGATTTATCTCATCAAATAAGTTATCTTCCACAAAATCATACGAGTGGTTTAAGGTAAGAAAAGTTTTTACCAAAAATCATATGAGTGAAGGTAAGGCAAGTTTTTAATGTTATTAATACCAGAGGGGAATTATGGATAATTAAATACCATAGGAAACTATAGAGAGTAATTAGTGTGATAAATTTCAAGCACCACAAAACTTGTGCATTTGTAATAAATAAATTCATAAGTGTAGCATTTTGATGTCAACAACTAATGCCAAATGAGAAACAAATTCAAACCTACAACTTTGTCTCTGCACATTTAGATGGAGGAGCATCAGTAAGTTATGAAGATACAAAAGATCACAAAAATCTCGTTATAATTCATATTCCATACAAGACATGACCTCTCATTTATTTATTTAGAAAAAAGGACACTCAATACACAAATGTTCATTTCACTTGCTTATTAGCCCAACAGAAGGGGAGCCTCGTTAGAAGCATGATAAACATATCAGTGTGTTGACTGGATTTGCTGCAATATGACTAAGTCACAGATTTGAGTTGTGAAATTAGCCTCTGAAAAATACAAGGTTAAACTAATTTCAATAGACCCACAACAGGTCCAGCCCTTCCTACCATGATGGAAGATTTAAAGCATCAGGTTGCCTTACAAAAATATTTCCCCTTAACATTAAAAAGGTATCTCACACGAACTTGATAATCAGTAACCATGAAGGATTGCACAGAAGTATATAACAAGCTATAATTTTAAATTTCCAGTGTATTTAAGTTCCTGTTTTGCATTCCTGGAAAATGTAATGAATTAAGTTAATATTACCTTCTCATTTATGAGAACATGCAATGGTTTATCATGTGTTCGGAAATGAACAAACATAAAAGATATCTTGTTTGTTAGCTGGTCTAAAGCATGAGGGAGAGGACTACAACTCTATACATATTCACAATGCAATCAATTATGAGCATATTAAACTAAACAGTAAAAAGATATAAGATAATCTCAAAGCAAATAGACAAAGGGTTGGGTGGATAGGTAGCAAAGAGAGACACAAAAATGCAGATTAACTAATAGAAAAATGGCAATGGAAAAGGGTTGCTTTGCCAGATGAACATGAGTCACTAGCCCATTGTTAACCAGTTGACATTTACTGGATAGACAGGGATCATTGGCTGTATCTACTCCAGCACAGTCTTCTTTTTGTCCTTTCTGTTACTAGACCCTGCTAGGACCTAGGGGAGGCCTCACCACTGGAGTGGTGCCTAAGGGATTCAAAATAGGGAGAGGAGGGAGAGGGGTCCTTTTCATCCACAGCCAGGAACTTGAAAGTAAATGTCACAACCAGTGTTCTACTTCTGCATAATTTAACTTAGTATTAAAATATTCTTTTTAGGGCTATGAAAACAATTCCCAGGCCATTGTTCAACAGCTCAAGCTTTTAGGTCAAGATTTCTTTTGACAAAATTATCATGAAAGGGAAAAAATGAAAAAGAATAAAACATATATAGTAAAAGACAAGAGAATATTGTGTTTCATCAATATTGCCTTTATCAAAAGAAATGAGTGTTTCACAAACTTCTACATTATTGTGTTTCATCAACTAAGCATTCAGTGATGCATAGTGTCTGAATAAGGATGCCTGTTTTAAGACCCAGCGTATCTGAAAGATAGAAATTGCAAACTACCTTGTGTTCTTATTCTGTATTTCACAAGCTAGGATAGCCAACGAGGAGAAGTCAACTTGTGGATTATCACTGTAGATATAACAATGCCAGTAAGAGAAACTAGTTAGATAATCAGCTTGAAAATGGAAAACTATGAAATGAGCAGAAGCATTACCATTGGCGAGAAAGTTCAGAAAGCATCATATCAACATCAGCCAAATAATTTTCAATCAGCTGTACAGCATGATCTCGAGCTCGATCCCTGTTGATTCTCGGACACAAGATTGCACTAAACTGATCATTAACTACCCCCTGCAAGTAATGGAAAGAAAAGAACACAGTCAAACATATGAACATTCTTTCAAAACAGGGGCTTAAAATCAGGAGAAAACTGCTAGACCAGAACAAGATTATATTCATGTACACCTGAAATGCAAAACAGAGTTAAATCACTTGAATTTCTGTATTGGAAGTTGATCCCAGTTTTACAAAGAAAAAAATAATATTGACACAATTCAAAGGAAGGGAATTAAAATGTAATTTGAATTTTCAGATACTGAGGAAAGCAGCAAGTCACTCCATCTACAACGAGCACTGAAGGTCATCCTCAGTCCTCACAAAAGAAAATTAGGGAACATAGGCAGAATTTTCAAGAGGAAGGATGAGAACACTAGAGAAATCCCCGGCAAACAGTTAAACAAGGATAAAAGCTAAATCACCTACAAAGGAATTTTTTACCTCCTCAAGCAATGAAATCAGGTATCCTTGCAAGAGTACTTTCAGAATAGGCATAGTCATTATTTATAAAAAGCAGAAATGTAGCTCCATAGAGAAGCAAAACTAAAAGGAAGATTAGCGCTTTAGTTGGAAGAGTCTTGCATGAGAGATCGTACCTTTAAAACCCAAATGCACAGAGACAAACAATAGCTCTAAAATAGATGAGCAGAATGAGTAGAGACAGAAACTTCCTGTCAGTTACTCTGGACTCAGCAATCAGCATGAATTTTTATGAAATTAGCCACTAAAATTTGCAAAATAACATTCAATCCATTGTCAGAGACAAGCTGTCACTACATCTACAACGAGCTATTAAGGTCAACCTCACAAAAGAAAATTAGGGAAGAAAGGCAGAATTTTGAAGAGGAAGGATGGGAACCCTAGAATTATCCCTGGCAAATATTTAACACAAATGAAAATTAAATCACCTATAAAGGAATTCTTTTACCTCATCAAACATTCGAATCAGATGTCCTCGTAAGAATCCTTGCAAAATCCACATTGACATTTTTCTTTAAAAGTATAAATGTGGCTCCCTGAGTAGCAAAAATGTAAGGAAGAGTAGCGCTTCGGAGACTGTCTAGCACTGGGAGGAGGTACTTTTTCTAATTCCAGATATAAAACCCAAATGCATAGAGACAAACAAGAGCTCTCAAATAGATGAAACTGGCTGTCACTTGCCCTAAACTCAGCACGAATTCTTATGAAATCAGACACTAAAATTTGCAAATTAACAATCATGCCATTGAGAGAGAGATGAGGGAAGTTTCCTTTTTTTTTTTTGGTTACAAAAAATTTAGGGTGAGGGGATCGTGCCCCAGTCCAAGGCAAGGAGGGAAAATTGCCGGGCTCAAGGAGCACTTACATTTAAAACCCAAATGCATAAGAGATAAATAAAAGCTCTCAAATGGATGAGCAGAATGAGGAGATAGAAACTGTCAATGTGAATTAATCATTAATGAAGCATTAATTAATGTCTGTCAGTAATCTTGAATTAAGCATTAATGATAATGAAATTAGCCACTAAAGTTTGAAAATTAACATTCGTGACATTGTCAGAGACAGATGTAAAAATGTTGGAAACTTTTCCTTGAACATTGCAGATTTTATTAAAGAGTTTTGATGCATTCACACCTCACTCTCTTCCATCCAATTTTCACTCAGATTCTCTTTCTATCTCTTCTTTTTCTAACACATCACCAATCATATCATTTATTTCTCTCTCTAATATTTTTATCTCTTTCTAGATGTGGGAATTTGGGGTGTCAACATAATTTTTTTTTTATCATAATAACTAATAAGTACTCCCTCCGTTCCAAAATATATGTTGTTTTAGCATTTGTACTATGTTCCAAAATATATGTTGTTTTGCAGACCTAAAGCATTTTTTCTCACTTTCTTCCTTCTATACACCCATTTAATATTATATCTCTCACTTACCACCTTCAATTTTCACCGATCACGACTCTCATATATGCACTTAACCAATAATCATCTTTCTCTTTAATAGGGATATTTCAGTCAAAAGATTTATCAAATGATGGGTTCTTAATTCTCGTGCATAATATTGAACAACTTATATTTTTGGAACGAAGGGAGTATATAATATTATATATGAGGAGCTCTATAGTGGACCATGTTTAAAATTAGTTCACCTATGAACCATCTCTTTACTAGTTATAAAAGGTAACATTTAGTATATCTTATTTACAACATACTTCTTATGTGTCCCTCATCAAATAAGCTCTTTTAACTTGTGAACCATATTCTTCTTGATCCATAATAGACAAAACACACACACACATATCTATATAATACTCTTTTTGAAAGATTTTGGAGGGGCCATGGCCTCCCCTTGGTCCCTTCAAAGATCTGCCACTGTAAACTATATTGATGTATTCGAAGAAATCTCTATAATATCTTGATGCTTGCAAAGTAAGAAATAGCTCATACTTCAATACAAGAACCAAACCTTTTCCCTCTAGGTAGAGTCGGCTACATGGATCATAAACACCGTAATGCCTGTTAAGTATTAAGCTCAAACTTCAACAGTATGTACAAAATTTAACATTTAAGAGATAAGAAAATAATATTCATCATTAGAAAAAACAGTTTATCTGCAGACATATCTATCTACTCATATAATTCATTACACATCAAACTTAAACTATACTACAATAATCACAAACCATAACAGAAATTTTAATTAATTCAACTACTGGTTAAAATATTCTTTTTTAAATATGACAATTTTGAATTAAAATACTACCATCCAAAATAGTCTTCTTGGATCACCCTCCAACTGCATTAAAACAGGCCACCACAATTGTTACCTGAAAAAGAAAAAAGAGAATATAACACTTATACATATCTGAAACTAGTAAAATATAGCAACAAGTGAGAGCAAAACAGGGATAGGAAAAGAAAAGGAAAAGACTATTGCAACTAATATCCATGTAACATTGTTTGCAAGAGATGTAGCAACTAAGGTAGAAAAGAAGGCATTATGACTAAGGTATACAATCCAGTCAGCAACTAACATTGACACAATAAATCCAAATATATCCCAATCCTTTTTTTTTAATGTGTTACTCTAGTAACTTGGTTGACATCACATGCAGAAAAGGGAAAAGTTTGATGAAGAAAGGCATATTTATCACTTACATAGCAGCGATGCTAAACCCATTGCATATGATCACACAAAAACTATATGCATGTGGTAGTGTACGAGGGAACAATCACATAATTCGACAAAACGAGCAAATCTTAGAAAGGAAAGTAAAGTTTCTTGATAGATCATGCTTTTAAAATTAAAATTTCTCGCACATCTATTAATTTTGGAATTTAGTAAATTCAGAGACATAGTATAAAGGAAGTTTTCGATCACATATCTTGTCCACCAAAACAACCCTTGTCCTCTTACATTGCTGAGTACAATACAACAATAACCAAAGCCTTCTTTTCACCAGGTGGGGTCGGCTGCATAGATCAAAGACACCATAATATCCTATCATGAATGATGAAATGTCTAATGACATGCCATTTAACTCCAAATCCCTCTTAATGGTCTGACCTATAGTTATTCTTGATCTTCCTCTACCTCTAACTTGTGGACTATCCTCCATCTAGATTACTCTTCTTATTGGTGGTGTTTCTACAGTTTTTCTCCACACATGCCTAAATCATCTAAGATGAAATTCTACCATCTTCTTTTACAATAAGTGCTACTTTAACTATTTCTCTTATGCTTCCATTGCTAATCCTACTTTGTCTTTTGTGACCACTCATTCGTTGTAACATTCTCATTTTCTTGATGGCTCTTTACTGCCTAGCATTCAATTTTGTACAACATTGCCGGACTTACAGGCGTGCATTAAAATTTCCTAAATAACATTAATAAATGTCAATTTCATATCTTCAAAACTAAAGCATTATTTCTTTTTTGGGTAAAAGAATAATGTGTTGAGGTAATTGAAAGATCATATCTATAGGATAAAAAATAGACAAATGATTATTGGAACACTAAGGCCATTGTGACGTACTTTTAGTCTGATATTAGAATCCTTCCTAAGGTTAATCTTGTGGAACTAAGATAAATAAATCATGAACATGAACGGAAAATAACTCCATAAAGTTTTACAAATTCATTTCAAAAACACATTATATCAAGCTTATGTCCAAAACCAATGCTTCATAGATAACGAAGGTTTTAATTGTGCAATTAAGTAAATTTGATACAGGTGATTAATATATTATCCAATCAAGTTTCACAAGTTCATTTCAATCTAAATGCAGCAGATTGTAAACAAGCAGCAGATTTTAGGTGTAAAGGATGAGAGTTTAAGTATGGGATCCACAGTCTTTCTCCTCGTATTTTTTCTGCGATGCACACACTCAAGTGTCTGAGGATATGTACAATAAGACGGTATTTGGTAAGGGGTTGGATATTACTACTATTATCAAAAGTTCTTCAGGAATTGGTTATCATGTTCTGGAAGCGGACATCACTACTTTTCCATGGGTTCATGCTCATTGTGCTTCAAACTGTGGATCCGGGAGGTATTTTTCAGAGTCAAACTCCAGAAGATGCAAGGATGCTGATTAAAACTGCAGGACGTTTGGAGCAGCCAACCTACATTCAAGGAGCATTGCCTACTTCCCACCTTGAGGCCAAGGTGGATCTTTTAGGGGCGGGTCTCGATAGAGTTAGGCCCCTGACAGTTATTGACAGTTATGTAAAATAACTGGTTGACAATTATTGGCAGTTTTGGGGGAATTTCTGTTGTAACTGCTGAATAGTTTGGGAAATTCTGTTTTAACTGCTGATTAGTTTCCTTTATAAGGAGGAAATAGGTTTGTTAGAGTGGTATTCTGGAAATTGGGAATAGATTTGGGAGAGTGCTGGTATCTTGAATAACAGTAACCATTGTAGTTCTTTTGTTATTCTTGGGTAAAAAATAGTTTTCCTTTTCATCCATAATTGGTACCTCTCATGTGGTCAAGCCTGTCCCTGTTCGCATTGTTCTCTCCTTGGCATTGTCCTTCAGCTGGGTTATTCAGCAACTTGACGTTACTAATGTGTTTATAAATGGAATTCTGAATGAAGAGGTATACATGGTCCAGCCCCCTGGGTTTGAGGATGCTGATAGGACCCTTGTTTGAAGGCTGCACAAAGCGACTTATGGCTTAAAGCAGGCACTGTGTGCCTGGTTTGATAGGTTGAGAGCCACACTTCTTTCTTTTGGATTTATTGGGAGCAAATGCGACTCCTCTCTGTTCATCTACAAGGATAACACACGCACATGCATGTGTCTATTTTGGCAGAAACTTAATCTCGTGGTGTTCTCGCAAGCAGCCAGTGATCTCTCGGTCTAGTACTAAAGCTGAATATCAAAGCATTGCCCTTATTGCTACTGAGCTATAGTGGATCCAGTCTTTGTTTACTGAGTTGCATCTTCGGTATGTTGCACCTACTATGTACTGTGACAATCAGAATGTTACTGCTCTTGCCCACAACCCCGTTCTGCATGCTTGGACTAAACATTGGGCTTGATCTTTATTTTGTACGGGAAAGGGTTCTCAACAAGGACTTATGGGTATTGCACGTTCCTGCTCAGTTCCAATATGCTGACATCCTGGCTATGTCCCTTTCTCCCACTAGATTCCTGTTTCTTAGAACCAAGCTCAAGGTGTGTGAGGTAGTTTCTAATCACCCCAGTTGAGCTTGCGGGGGGCATTGGAGTTAGTATGTTGGTGAGTTAACATAACAAGTCTTCTCAAAGAATATCAGGTAGGTCTATATATATAGACCATTCTACATCTGATTAGTAATACAAAATTTCAGCGTTTCATAATTCTGTTATAGTTAGTTTTCTCTAACTCTAATACATATTAAGCATCATAATAGTCATCCTTTATACTAAAAAATATTAAGATAAATGCTAATTGCACAAACATTTTCACTAAGTTGAAATTATATGGTTTGGTCTTTAAGATATAGAAAGAGGAAAAAGGAATACATCACATGAATATTAATGTATTATATTGGGTGTTATCTTGCAAAAGACAAAATACTTACCCATATTTACAGTGATAGGTAAACTTCTAATTCTAGTTTAATAAGGAAACTCATAATCCTAATTAAATAAGGAACAACTCAATAAAATAAAGAAACTGATCTAATGAATTTTCTAAATTACCTTAATTACTCTAAGATATGATCGAGATATTATAAGATATCTTTTTCATATTCTAACACTTTTAAGCATGTATTATACACAGATCACTCAACCCATAATGTCCTATCACATATTGACCATAACAGTGTCATCCTTTATACTAAATAAGTAAAGATAAATGCAAATTGTACACACATTTTACTATAAGGACCTAATCTCACCATCTGGCAACCAATTTGTTAGGCATAAAACCAACAATGTGTTAGGATTTAAACTATCCTAACAGCAAACTGTAAAATAGTAAGAGAGAAGAAAGAAGAGAGATATACAAAAATCAATCCTAATGGATTTACAAGAAGGAGAACCTTCTTTCCAAGGGTGAAACCCATCAAGGGAATATCCCTTTACAATTCCAATACTTCAAAACATAAATCTAACACCACAGTGGAGCTGATAACAAAGATTTTCCCTTATCTAGGCATTTTAATCAAGCAAATTAACCAAAGAATGGCAAAGGAAGCACACTCACTGCCGCAATACTTTACCTTCTTCTCGCTGTCTTAAACCTCTGAACTAAATTAAAAGAAAATGCTTTCATTTTATTTGAGCAATACAGAACACAACATCACAACCATCTGTTATTTCTAGAGAACAATAGAACATTAATGTTGATTTAGTATTTTTTCAATTTGGATCCTCCATTTCCAGGCTTCTCAATTCAACAAAAGTAAATCATTTACAAGACCAATCAATATGCGCCCATTAAGATTATTTTTTTCCTTATACAATATGAGTATACGACAGCTGTGCAAAGCAAATCATGTAGCAAGTAGCAACAATTTCCTAAGAATTCAGTGCATATTTAATATTGACTTAACCAACTTATAATTGAAACACAAACTTAAGAAAATGGTTCATTAAAAGCTTTCTTGAAAAATAATATTTAAGAAATTGTTTGCTAAGAAGAACCAGATGTTCCGTGAAAGCCTAAGCTAGACGGACCAGAAGTGATTATGATTTAACTGGACAAGGGTTTCAAGTTTTCTCCTCAAATAAGAAAATTCATTCTTGATTTGATAAAGAGCCTGATAGCAACTGAAACATCAGAAGAAAAGACATTATTGTTACAGATAAAAACCAGAAGTAAGCAAATAACTAGGGTTTCTAACAAAGGTGTTGATTGATCCATGTGGCAACACCATCTTGTAGGATAAGGCTGCCTAGGCCAATGTTGCTAAAATGCCTATGAATAAAATTAAGAAAGTTGCATGACAGTTTTCTTACTGATTCTTATCTTTCATATCAGAAGCATAAAGAAGTTCAGCACATTCACGCTTGACATTCTCTGCACCAACACCGCAGCAACCAGTGAAAAGCATAACACGTTATCGGTCAGAAAATATTTAAAAGTTAAAATATAAAATTCAGTCATACATCTACCAGTTATCTCATGATGACCGATGTGATATAAAAAGAATACCAATACTAACATATTTTTTTAATTTTAAAAAGAAATAATCCACATTTTCATGAACAAGTGACTCCAACCATGAATATAACATATTATTTTGGATATTACTTTAGCATGGTGTTGGGAATCATGACAACAGTTGAAAGGGAACAAAAGAACCCCAGACAAATCTGACATTTCTTTTGACCCCTTACACAGAGGATTCCTTGGCACAAAAGAAAATTGAGTACTTCTGACAATGTAAAATGCTAGGAAGGTTAAGCATAAATTTTGATGTCATATAATTTCAACCAGAGGAAAGCTTCCGACCCACGGGTGTGGGGCAGCAGCGTAGGATTGCCGCTTTTACAATATATAAGAAGAGTATTTTAACCATGTACTTCAATAATTAACAAATCCGAACAATTCAATACAAGCTCTGAAAAAATTACATTATTATACAAAATGCAACCAGGCCAAAATGCAATGTCCATCAACACATGTCAGGATGTTTGAAAACATACATAAAGTTAATTCTCATCAAATTATTTTGTACAGAAAATCCACTAAGTTTCATAAATTTCACTATTAAATAAGCCATTAGGATTGGAGCAGAATTAGGTTAGTTTGAGTTAAAACCTGAAGCCTCCTTCATGGATTGGAGTTGGAAGAACACGTGAGTCACGATCCCCTGCGAGATTCGGTAGCACCACCAGACCAGTAAGCACAACAACACGAGAACATGAAGAACAACAATAACTAAATAACCACTTTCTATTCTGAGATCTTCAAGCGCGGCGGTGAAGAAGGAAGGGGTAATTACATAGATAGATACCTCGTCGTACATGGACTGGATGAAGCATTGAAGGCGATTTTTGTGAGCAGTGGGAGCCATTTTTTGAGTAGTTGAGAGAAGTTAGAAGAGTGAGAGTGAAAAGGGAGATAGTGGAAGGTTTTGACTAACAGTGATTGTTGTGTGTGTTGTACCTTGTAGGCTGAATGATCCATCTTTGCCTATAATGCATTATGCTGTATGTTTGATTTGATGGTATTATTTAATATGTTAATGAATAATGAACGGTGACATCAGATGGAAACCAGCAGAGAAAAATATGTTAGCAACGCCATCTTTTCTTTCTAGCACGCATAGAAGTAACAAATAGAGTGTTGCTGCCTTTCTTTTATAGGGAAAGTTTTGGTACACCCCTTTACATTTTTATACAAAATTCATCTTTTGCTTTTTCCTATAAAATATTTCTCACTTATAAGTGTGGTAAATTTGGATGGTGAGAAAATGCAAAATGGTATCCTAAAACTAATGCTCATTAATTCCATTGACTCCTCTTGTTTTGGTTCTATGCAATTTTTCTCATCCTAACAATTTATTTCTTCACCTTCCTTCTCATTCTGGGATTTAAAATTTGGAAGCAAATTTTCCGGGAGTTTAAATCTCAGAAAGTAAAATTTCCGGGATTTAAATCTTGGAAGGCAAAAATAGGAGGGTGTGAAATCTTATTCATGGGGTGGGAAATCTAATACATTTTTTTGCCTACTTAATAACTTTTTCAATTCAAGTCGGTCATAACTATTATGAGCGGTAAAGCTCTTCCTGCCAAGTATTTAATGCAGCTATGCACAGGGGTTCTATGTAATTTTGGAAGTATGTAATAGAACCAAAAGTTCACCTTTTTAAAAATTATTAATTTACAGTTTTACCTCTTTTTAAAAGAATTTTTTTTAACAATTGGGTGCTAGTTGCAGTGGTAAAAAGTGGTTGCTTAAATCCCAATATTGAATGTTTGATTCTTATAAACCGCACATTTAAAAAAGATAGTTGGGCTTTACAACACTGGGATAGATTGTGAGAGCATTTTAATTAAAAAAATCTTTTAGCTTATAAGTTATTCTTTACGTACGCTTAGAACATAAGATTCCTGGCTTGGGTACTATTTATTCTGCTGCATGGGCTTAGCCTTTGGAAATGACTAACTTTTTATGAGCAAATTTTTAGTTAACAAATATTACTCTTCATTTCATGTAGAGGGCCATCTTAAGTGCACCTGTATATGTACATGTTCACTTTCAAATGCATAATGTCATGATTTCGCTTATGAACACCTCTATATTTAGAGGAAATTAGTTAAAACATTTTATTTATACTTGATTTCGTATATGATTTGTTACCAGAGAATCTATATCTATATATATATAAAAGGAAAGGAACACAATGAGTTGAGGTATGCATAAACCAAAAGAAAAAAATATATAAATAAGAATAAGGATGATTAAGGATTCTTGTTATTTTTGTTTTTTAATTAATAACTTAATTTATTACATGTAAAATAATTTTCAATTAAATATTACATTTGATGTGCCACATAGGAACGCGAGCACACATGACAAAGTGCTCAACCTTCAATGAAAACTAAAATTTAATGATTTTCTAAAATGGATAAATGAATTTCAACTTTACAGCAACAATGGATTAAAATTAAAATTCGCTTATTTTATAGGGACCAAAACATAGTAAACCCACAAATTTAATATTTGTAGGTTGTTTAGTAGATAAAAGTAAACGAGAAACGAAAGAGAAAGAACGAGGTGGATTTATAACAAAATTATTTAGTGACTACCAGAAATTTGCAGGTTTAGGTTGTTTCCGATCATCGTCGATGAGAACATAGGGGGAAAATGAAGGAAGTTGTGTTCTCGTCAATTTGGAGAGATTGTGGGACCCACGATTATTACTCACTCTCTTCTCAATTTTCACTATGAAAAACCACAATATCGGATAGAAGAACTTCAAGTAAATTATCAATAGTGTCAACCACATGAGAACTACTAGAAAATCTGAAAGTTGGCAAAAGCACATCCAAGGAAAAGAGAGAAACTAAAAAGGGCAAAATCATGATGTTTCTAAGAGGTATACATGTTCAGAAGTTCGAAACAAACAAATTTGAAAAGCAGGATTCATCCGATCCAGCAAAAAGAGGATTCAACAACCACAGCGACTCTAGTTTGGTGGTTGTTAACTCTCAAGTCTGATTATCCGCCTCTCCATCTGTAAATTTATTAGCAGAATCAAACATATTAGTATACAATGCGAACTTTGAAAATGAAAATTCAAGTAACAAAAAGCAAACTTTCCTACTCTTTTTGCTTCCTTTTCATACAGTCAATACCCTATGTGCTTTTTAAGAACTAGTTCATGCAGCTATGTTCTTTATGGCAGATTTCGCAACTGAGCCGGAATAACAAGAGGCACACTGAACATATCCAAAGAAAAAAGTAGTGTAGTATACCTGAACATAGGCGCTCAACTTGTTCTTGGTGTTATCGAACTCATTTTTCAGCCAAGCTAGGGTTTGCGAAAATCTGAACAGCCAAGTGCACACAAAAAAAAAAGATTGAAACTACATAAAACATTACATAAGACAATAACATCATGGCTTCCTGATATAAAATGTATAAGCATTTCACGAATATATGAAGTTCTGAGTTTAAGTGCAAGTTTGTAAATCAAGCAGATCCTAAGATAGGTCGATGATACAATGAATAATACAGGGATAAGGAATGCTATAACAAGAAATAAAAAGACAGACAAGATTTCCATATAGAATGATAAGTCGATGGGATGTAGTAAAAAATGATTACATTGTAAAACAACTCTTTAGTCTATGCTGAATGCTCTGAAAGATAAACAATAATACGTTTTGCTTTTGCATGTAACAACGCATCACGGTATTAAACTAAGGGTGTGCTTGCAAGTTAAGTTTTGGAGGGGGGGGGGGGGGTTATGAGAAGCCCTCCCCTTGTTTGGAAGTTCAAATTTTCACAAAATCCATAAATTCCCCAAACCCTTCACCCCTTTCTAAAATCTCCCAAACAAGGGGAGGGCTTCTCATTAGCCTCCCCCTTCCCTTCAAAACACCTCACAAACACACCTTAAGAGAATGTGGCAACATCAAGATACAATTACAGAATAAAAAGGAAAGAAATGAATTTGACACACATAGAACGACCTTGTTGAAATAATATGGAAGGAATATAGAAATATTACTTGCAATTCTTATAGAATACAAGAGATACACTTAATAATAGTTTTAGGTTTGTATAGTGGTAAATATTGAAAATAAGGAAAGATCATTAATCAATATAGGAGTTTGGGAAAGATAATTAAACATAGATAACACGCTGATTACACTAAATATATGTTAAATACTTTGCTATAATAATAAATCTAACAACCCCCTTGAACTCAAGAGGGTGTGGAGGGAAAGAACTTGAGTTTGTAAATCAGACGACAAAAGCGTGTGAAGTCAAATATTGCTCGTGGTGGTACACACTGATAGCATTTAGGATTAGAAACAGGATCAGATTGAACTAGGGTCAAGACGGGGACCATAATACATCTATGGGTTGGAGATGGAACTGGAACATTGGAGACAATCTATGCACTTATTTGACAATATTTGACACAAAAAAAGCATACTTGGCGCCCACAGACTGTCAGTCCACGATGTTACTTTAGTTGGAATAAAGAGCAAGAACTGAAGAATTGGTCGACTTGAAGATCCAAGAGATCATCACTTCTATATTTTTATAAGTAGAAGCCTATATATTGGAGACCAAGAAACCAAACTCCTAGTGACTAGTGAGCCATCCATATATACACATATATAATTATATATTAGATGGTCCTTTATATTTTGTAATAGATAGCAGAAATGAATCGGACACTGGACAGAGACAAAAGTTCAAATATAGGACAATGAACAGAATAGAGGGTACCTTTTTTTGCGCCTCTCCTCGCAAGCTTTAATGACATCAAAACACGCAATAATCATATGTTCTGCACCAATGCTGTAACATCAACTACAAATAATAAGATATAACTTGAAATGATAAAAGATGTAATATCAAGCTTGAACTCTAATCGATAAGAAAATTAAGCAATATAAAAGTTGCTAAAGTTATCATTAGAGACAACAAGAGATAAGCATCATAGGCACTTCTCAAGTTATCATCAGAAGTTTCTAAACTAATGCAAGCTTCCTCTTAAGGGTTGCTAAGAGACATTAACATTACTTTCCAGTACTGTATCATTTTGAGTAGATGACAACATGTCAGTAAGGAAATAAAGACAGACAGTTCCAAGCTTCAAAATTATTCCCACATTAGATATAAAAGCGATCCACCAAGCTTTACCTAACAAATTGAACTTTTAAGATAGTAAACCTCTGACATGATACCAGAGGCTTTATGATTAAGGAATCAAAAGTTCAATCATTCCTCTTACTGAACTTGAGTTTCAGCACATGGTAAAAAAAAATAGACTCTTGCATATGTTAGATTGGATATAAGAACCATTCAGGGTCCATCATCTCATAGCTTAAACTTTCAGGACAGTCGGTCCTTGACATGATGTAAAAAAAATTGTGACCTATTGGTCAAGAGTTTCATCTCTGTCACCTTCATTCTTAAAAAAAATTGAGTTTTTCCACAAGACTCTTACATGACATCTTCACCTAATAGCTTAAGTTTTTAGAACGATTTATTTATTCCTAATATTGACAATCAGGCGTTCTAACACACAGGTAAAAGCAATCATACTTTTATAGAGTAAAATACCTTGTATTCAAAGAAAGAAAGAAAAAGCAATTTAACCTTGAAACTTTTGCTTGTAAATAACCTATTTCTAAAATTCTGCAATCAAATCAGGAAAATTTCAAACTAGGATATGCAAAACTGTGTGGCTATGCACGAGTTCTTATGCATGGGGATTGACCTCATCAAATAGGTTATCTTAAACAAAATCATATGAGTGGTTTAAGGTAAGAAAAGTTTTTACCAAAATCATACAACTGGTTTAAGGTACGCCAAGTTTTTAATGTTATTAATACCAGAGGGGAACTAAATAACAGGGGAATTATGGATAATTAAATGCAATAAATACCATAGAAATTATAGAAAGTAATTAGTGTAGTAAATTTCAAGCACCACAAAACTTGTGCATTTGTAATAAATAAATTCAGCAGTGCAGCATTTTGATGTTAACTAGTGCCAAATGAGAAACAAATTCAAACCTATAACTGTCTCTGTGCACATTTAGACTGAGGAGCATCAGTAAGTTATGAACATATAAAAGATTACAGAAATCTCTTTATAATCCATACAATACATGACCTTTCATTTATTTATTTAGAAAAGAAGACACAATGCACAAGTGTTTATTTCACAGGCTCAATAGCCCAACAAAAAGGGAGCATCATTAGAAGCATGATAAACATATTTATCATTAGAAGGGGAGCCTCGGTGTGTTGACTGGATTTGCTGCCATATGACTAAGAAATCACAGATTTGAGTTCTGGAATCAGCCTCTGAAAAATACAAGGTAAAACTACTTACAATAGACCCACAATAGGTCAAACCCTTCTCACCATGACAGAAGCTTTAAAGCATCAGGTTACCTTTCGAAAACATTTCGCATTAACATTAAAAAGGTATCTCAACGAACTTGATAATCAGTAACAACAAAGAAGAGCACAAAACTATATAACAAGCTATAATTTTAAATTTCTAGTGTATTTAAGTTTCCATTTTGCATTCCTGGAAAATATAATTAAGTTAATATTACCTTCCCGTTTATGAGAACATGCAATGGTTTATCATGTGCTCGGAAATGAAAAAACGTAAACAATATCTTGTCTGTTAGTTGGTCTAAAGCATGAGGAAGAGGACTACAACTCTATACATATTCATAATGCAATCAATTATGAGCATATTAAACTAAATAGTAAGAAGATATCAGATAATCTCTAAGCAAATAGGCACAGGGTGGGGTGGATAAGTGGCAAAGAGAGACACAAAAATGCAGATTAACTGATGGGGTTGCTTTATCAGATGGACATGGATCATTAGCTTTAGCTAATCAGTTGATTTACTGGATAGACAGGGATCATTAGCTGTATCTACTAAGCAAATGGACAGTCTTGTTTATTTCCTTTCTAAGGGATTCATAATAGGGAGCCCGAGTGGGGAGAAGGGTCCTTTTCATCCACAGCTAGCAACTTTCAAGTAAATGTCCGGCCATAGTTCAACAAGCTTTTAGGTCAAGATTTATTTTGACAAGATTATCATCACTATCTAAAAGGGAAAAATTGAAAAGAATAAAACATCTATCGTTAAAGACAAGATAAAACTGTGTTTCATCAATATTGTCTTTCACAAAATTCTACATTGTCTAAGCATTCACTGTTACAGCTAAAATTATCAAGATGCATAGTTTCTGAATAAGGATGCCTGCTTTAATACACAGCATATGTGTAAGATAGACATTGGAAACTACCTTGCGCTCTTATCCTGTATTTCACGAGCTAGGGAAGCCAACATATAGAAGTCAACTTGTGAATTATCACTGTAGATATAAAAATGCTAGTCAGAAAAACTAGTTAGATAATCAGCTTGAAAATAGAAAACTATGAAATGAGCAGAAGCATTACACATGGCGAGAAAGTTCAGAAAGGATCACATCAACATCGGCCAAATAGGTTTCTATTAGACGCACAACATGATCTCGAGCTCGATCCCGGTTATTTGTCGGACACAAGATTGCATTAAACTGACTATTGACTACCCCCTGCAAGTAATGGAAAAAAAATAACACAGTCAAACATCTGAACATTCTTTCAAAAGAGTGCTTTAAAATCAGGAGAAAACTGCTAGACCAGAACAAGATTATATTCATGTACACCTGAAATGCAAAACAGAGTAAAATCACTTGAATTTCTGCTTGGATGTTGAAGCCAGTTTTACCAAGAAAAAAAATATTGAAACAATTCAAAGGAAGGGAACTAAAATGTAATTTGAATATTCGGATACTGAGAAAAGCAGTAAGTCACTCCATCTACAGCGAGAACTTTAGGTCATCCTCAATCCTCACAAAATAAAATTAGGGAACAAAGGCAGAGTTTTGAAGAGGAAGGATGAGAACACTAGAGAGATCTCTGGCAAACAGTTAAACATGGATAGAAACTAAATCACCTAGGAAGGAATTTTTTACCTCCTGAAGCAACGAAATCAGGTATTCTTGCAAGAGTCCTTTCAGAATAGGAATAGCCATTATTTATAAAAAGCAGAAATGTATCTCCGTAGGAAAGCAAAACTAAAAGGAAGATTAGCGCTTCTGTTGGAAGAGACTATCTTGCATGAGAGGTGGTACCTTTAATTCCAGATTTAAAACCCAAATGCACAGAGACAACAAAGGCTCTAAAATAGATGGGCAGAATGAGTAAAGATAGAAACTTCCGGTCAGTTACCCTGGATTCAGCATAAATTTTTATTAAATTAGCGACTAAAATTTGTAAATTAACATCCATGTCATTGTCAGAGAAAAACGGAAAGGGAGAAGTTCCTTAGTTTAAGACCGAAATGCATAGACAGCAAGAAAAGCACACAAAATGAGGTGTATGAGTAGAGATAGAAACTGTCAGTCAGTTACCGTGAATTCAGCATGAACTTTTAGGAAATTAGCCACTAAAATTTGCAAAATAACATTCATGCCATTGTCAGAGACAAGCTGTAAGTCGCTCCATCTACAATGAGCTCTTAAGGACAACCTCACAAAAGAAAATTAGGGAAGAATGGCAGAACTTTGAAGAGGAAGGATGCGAACACTAGAATTATCTCTGGAAAATAGTTAAACACGAACGAAAATTAAGTCACCTAGAAAGGAATTCTTTTACCTCGTCAAACATTCGAAACAGGTGTCCTCTCAAGAGTCCTTTCAGAATACACATTGCTGTTTTTCATTAAAAGCATAAATGTAGCTCCCCCTGATAAGCAAAAATATGAGGAAGATTAGCGTGTTGGAAGAGACCATCTAGCATTGAGAGGAGGTACTTTTTTTAATTCCAGATATTAAACCTAAATGCATAGAGACAAACAAGAGCTCTCAAATAAATGAAACTAGCTGTCACTTGCCCTGAATTCAGCACAAATTCTTATGAAATTAGACACTAAAATTTCCAAATTAACATTCATGCCATTGTCAGAGAGAAGGGGGAAGTTTCCTTTGTTTAAAACCCTAATGCATAGCCACAAACAAAAATCTCAAATAGATGAGCAGAATAGTAGAGATAGAAACTGTCAAATGTGAATTAAGCATTAATTAAGCATTAATTAATATCTGTCAGTAATCATGAATTAAGCATTAATGATTATGAAATTAGCCACTAAAATTTGAAAATTAACATTCATGTCATTGTCAGAGACAAATGTAAGAAAGTTGGAAACTTTACCTTGAACATTACAAATTTTATTAAAGAGTTCCGATACATTTACACCTCATTTTCTCTTCCATCCAATTTTCACTCACATTCTCTTTCCGTCTCTCTTCTTTTTCTAACACATCACTAATCATATCATTCATTTCTCTCTCTTATATTCTTATCTCTTTCTAGATGTGGGAATTTGAGGTGTCAACATAATTTTTTTCTTTATATAAGTATATAATATTATATATGAGCAGTTCTATAGTGGACCATGTCAAAATTTAGTTCACCTATGAATCATCTCTTTACTAGTTATAAAAGGTAACATTTAGTATATGTTATTAACAGTGTACTTCTTACGTGTCCCTCATCAAATAAACTCTTTTAACTTGTGAATCATATTTTTCTTGATCCATAATAGAAAAAACACACACACGCACACATATATATACACATATAGGGATGTATCAAGTGAGAACTAATATTTATTGTGAGAAATGAGAACTAATTATATTAACCGTTGGATTAAAATGGGTGGTAAGATTGAGTTTCTTATTAAAAAACCATGTGACCTTTGTCACGGGACTTTCCCTCTTTCACTGTCACCCAATGTCCGAGCGTTTTTTTTTTTTTTGCCGGAAAATAACAAATCGTCCCCTCTCTACATCTGCTCACTTTTCTCTCTCTTTGATGGACTTCATAATTTTCATCGTAATTCGTTTGGGTTCTTAAATCATTTCAAATTCTATCAACATCAATGATCTGCCTTCTTAGTAATGGAAGCAGCCCTCATTGAAATATTTGGGCAAGAGGAGTGCTAGCAACACTCTCTGACACTCTTTTTAACACACTCTCTTTGACTGGTTAAAGTCCATGTAGGTCCCTCTAAATTGGGAGTGGGACCCATATAACTTAGTATACATGGATTTTGACCAATCAAAAAGAGTGTTAGAAAGAGAGTGTTGTTAGCATTTCTCATTTGGGCAATCATGTGGTTTAGTAGATGACCCAAAGGCAAAGATGCAATTGAGTGTTCTCCACAATTCTTCTTCATGGGGCTGGCGGAAGCAAAACAGGACAGTGCAGGGAGTGGAAGTGAGATTGAAATAGACAGGAAAAAAGGGGAAAATACGAGGGAATGGTTTAATAGGATCCCAACAGATCTATTCCATTCTACATAAGGTTTAATGAATAACAGAGTGCTGGTAATGAGAGAAAAACAGAGTACTGTGAAGCACTGCTTACAATTCTTCCGGCGTGCACTGTGATTGTGATTTTGTACTAGAGAGAGAACAGTGAAAAGTAACAATGAAAAGAGGGAAATATCTGGAGCAGAGGTACGAGATTTTTTAATAAGAAACTCAATCTTAACCACCCATTATAATCCAACGGTTATTATTATTAATTCTTATCAATAAAGATCAGTTCTCACTTGATACATCCCCTATATATATATATATATATATATATATATATATATATATATATATATAATATTATTTTTGAAAAAAATTGAAGGGGCCATGGCCCCCCTTAGTCCCTTCAAAGATCCGCCACTGTGTACGATGTATTCCCAGAAATCTCTATAATTTCTTGAAGCTTGCAAAATAAGAAATAGCTCAAACTTTTACAACAACCAAACCTTTTCCCACTAGGTAGAGTCGTCTACATGGATCACACAACACCGTAATACCCTGTCAAGTATTAAGCGCAAACTTCAACAGTATGTAAAAAAAATTATCATTTAAGCAATAAGAAAATAGTATTCATCATTAAAAAAAAATTATTTGCAGACATATCTATCTAGTTTCTACTCATATAAATTCAGTACACATCAAACTTAAACTATACTATGATAATCACAAACCATAACAGAAATTATAGTTAATTCAATAACTGGTTAAAATATTATTTTTTAGAATATGACAATTTTGAATTAAAACACTACCATCCAAAATAGTCTTCTTGGATCACCCTCCAACTGCACCAAAACTGGCACCACAATGATTACCTGAAAAAAAAAATATATATATCACCTGATACATCCCCTATATATATATATATATATATATATATATATATATATATATATATATATATATATATATCACACTTCCACATACCTGACACGTAGTACAATATAGCAACAAGTGAGAACAAAACAGGGATAGTAAAAGAAAAGGAAAAGACTATTACAGCTAATATCCAAGTAAAATTGTTTGCAAGAGATTTAGCAACTGAGATAGAAACAGACGGCAATATGACTAAGGTATACAATCCAGTAAGCAACTAACATTCACACAATAAATCCAAATATATCCCAAATCCTTTTTTTTATTTGTTCCTCTAGTAACTTGGTTAACACCACATGCACATAAGGGGAAAGTTTGATGAAGAAAGGCATATTTATCACTTTCATAGCAGCAATTCCAAACCCAATGCATATGATCACACAAAAATTGTATGCATGTGGTAGCGTACGAGGAAACAAGCACCTAATTCGACAAAACAAGCAAAATCTTAGAAATGAAAGTAAAATTTCATGATAGATCATGCTTTTAAAATTAAATTTTTTCGCACATCTATTAAATTTGGAATTTAGTAAAATAGAAAAGAATTTTTCAATCACATATCTTATCTTATCCACCAAAATAACCCTTGTCCTCTTACATTATTGAGCCCAATACAACAACCAAAGCCTTCTTTTCACTAGGTGCGGTCGGCTACATAGATCAAAGACGCCATAATATCCTATCATGAATAATGAAATGTCTAATGACATTTAATTCCAAATCCCTCTTAATGGTTTGGCCTATAGTTATTCTTGATCTTCCTCTACCTCTAATTAGTGGCCTATCCTCCATCTAGACTACTCTCCTTATTGGTGGTGTTTCTACAGGTTTTTCCCACACATGCCTAAATCATCTAAGATAAATTCTACCATCTTCTTTACAGTCAGTGCTATGTTAACTATTTCTCTTATGCTTCCATTGCTAATCCTATTTTGTCTTTTGTGACAACTCATTCGTTGTAACATTCTCATTTTCTTGATGGCTCTTTACTGCCTAGCATTCAATTTTGTATAACATTGCTGGTCTTATAGAAGTGCATTAAAATTTCCTAAATAGCATTAACAAATGTGAATTTCATATCTTCAAAACTAAAGCGTTATTTCTTTTTTACGCAAAAGAATGTGTTGAGGCAATTGAGAGATCATATATATAGGAATAAAAAATATAGGATAAAAAATAGACAAATGATTATTGGAACACTAAGATCATTATGACATACTTTTAGACTGATATTAGAATCCTTCCTAAATGATTATTAGTATATTAACCCTAAGGTTAACCTCATGGAACTAAGTCAAATAAATCATGAACATGAACGGAAAATTACTCCATCAAGTTTTACAGGTTCATTTCAAAAACAGATTATATCAAGCTTATGTCCAAAACCAATCCTTCATAGATAACTATTGACACCTTATGAAGCCCCCAAGGTTTTAATTGTGCAGTTAAGTAAATTTAATACAGGTGATTAATAAAATATCTAATCAGGTTTGACAAGTTCATTTCAATCAAACATGCAGCAGATTATGAACAAGCAGCTGATTTCTGGTGTAAAGGACGCGGGTTTAAGTATAGGATCCAGTCTTTCTCCTCATATTTTTCATGCATGCATACATTCAAGTGTCTAAGGAAATCTACAATAAGACAGTGCTATAACTTGAGACAAAGTGATGGAAGTTATATGTTTCCAATATCACAAACAGGTCGATATCAACGTATGACATTAAGCCTATACCTTTTAGTAATCATAATAGATAAGTTAAGTATGTAGATTCAAGATTTAGCTTCTTGCTCCACGCCTTTGGCTAATGACATTGTTTGGGTAGATCAGACAACCGAGTAAATCCTAACAAAAACTTGTGGGAAAATCCTTTGGAGACCAAGTGTTTCTGATTGAGAAGATCAAATACAAAATATATGGAATTTAGAGTGGATGATTTGATAGTGAAAGTTACAGATTAGGAAGTATCAAAAACTGTCCTGTTCAAGGGATTGATGATGGGTGAAATGGAGCAAAGCTTCAGTAATATGTTTGACCATGACATGCCTATAAAATTGAAGGAAGATTTTATAAAACATCAGTTAGACCTGCAACTTTGTAAGGATCCAAATAAGGATTAGTAAACTACAATCATACGTTAAAATATAAAGGTTGAAAAATGAAGAAGGTTCTGATTGATGGTGGATATGCCAAGATGAATAAGATCACGAATGTGACCATTAGGTAGAAGATTGGTGTGGATCCTACAGAGGAAAATCTTATAAAAAACCATACCATTTAAGATAGTGTGGCCATGTAAGTAAAACAATTATCTCTATAAGTCCTAATAAAGAGATGTGGAATTAAAGGTTAAATCCATTTAAAAAGGGGCAGAAGACTAGAAAAGGAATATAAAAGACTATTAAGAAGGATTTAAATTACATGGGGCTTCAAAAATATATGATAAATAATCAAACATGACAGTGCGTAATAGAACCCAGACAGCCTACCCTTCTTGGTGTGAATAAGATTTAGTTGTAATTGGTTTGTTTATTTCATATTTATGATTTACAATAATGGCACAAAACTCATCCATTAGGAAAGACTTCACATGATATTTCTCATACAGATCATAATGGCAATGGACGCATAGAGAAAAGAAGATAACACAACTGGAAGGAACATGTTATATCCTCATATAAAAAGAAAAAGGAAAAAAGGAGAGGGAGGCGAAGAGGCTAAAGGAGCGTTATAAAACTCAGACGGTTCATTGGTCAAGGTACTGGATTACTAGGACATTGGTGAAATCACTAGTTCGACCCGTTAAACTAGAAAATACTAAAAGTTTTATGCTTAAAAATTTAAAACCTGTAAAGATAAAAAACATACTAAAAATAATTATAACATTTAGATATTTGTATAAATATTTTATTTAATATAAATACAAATTTACAGATTTATAAAAATGATAGTTCAATATTAATAAGAAATATTATCATTTAAAATGGAAGAAAAAGTTAAGCTATGTGATAGTTGATAGCCTAGGCTCCAGTTCACAAGACTTCAGAGTTTAGACTCAGGCCATCAGGTCATGTTAATGCCAGTACATGACATTTGCTTACACTATTTCACTTTTCTATTTTTTCAATTTCCCTTCTATTGTTTTTAACTTTTAAAACTTAGTTGATTAACTAAGTTCCTGTTTGGTTTCCCGTTTGCGAGGAGAAAACACACTTCTCAACGCATTAATGTAGAAACAAGATTTTGCCAAGTTGACTCAAACGTGGATCGGCGTTGAGTTCAATGGAAATCCAAACATAAGTACGTTGTATCTCCCTCGATACCTTCACTCCCCGGACATACTTTTTACTCACTCTCTCTCTCTCTCTCTCATCATTCCCCCATCTGCCATCATTGTTCATGTGATTTCTCTATGATAAGTCTGTCTTCCACCGAGTTATGTTGGCATTGTGATAGGTAACCACCCCTTAGTTACTTTAGCCAGTTAGTCAGTTAGGGAAATCATGTAGTCAGTTAGTTATTTAGTGAGTTGGTTAGAGATTAGAGAGTGAAGAGAGAGTATAAATAAGAGGGCGAGGGGAATAGTTAAAGGGTCTTGTTTGTAATAAGGGAAATTAGGGAGAGCACTGGTGTCTCGAAAACCAGGGATTTGTGTAATTTTCATGTCATTCTTTCAATAAAATTCAGTATTTCTCTTTGTTCATAGCTGGTACCTATCAATTGGTATCAGAGTCTTCCACCATGTCTCCCAGCTGCAGACGAGCGACGGGGGTGGTGACGCCAGCATTGCAGTGTTCGCCTGGGACTAGTCAAAGGGGCTAGTGCACAGCTAGCCCGCATGAGCGTCAGGGCTGCAGAGCGTGGTGGGATGTTAGGATCCAATTGCAAGGTATGAGACTCGAGTCCACATTGGAAGTATGGATTTATAAGGCCTTGAGCTCTCCAACTACAATAGCTAGCTTTTGTGGTATGGTTCTCCCAAGGTTCTTATCACATTGTTCACCTTGGATTGGAGCTTTACAGCATAACACACTGTCTATCTCTCACATTCTTTCCCACTGCTATTTCCTTTGCTGTGCCGCCTCTTCTGTGTATTGTCTTCTCGGATGGATGATGATGTATTGGGTTTGGTTAGCTCTGCTGAGTTTTCACTCATTTCAATTTTTTTAATTCTATCGGTTTCTACTAATTCAAGTGCATTTCCAATCAGATTAACGGCTTGGACCGGTCATATGATTGGTCCCCAATCGAGCCAATGTTTATAAAACTGGATAGAAGTGCCATTCTATTTGGAAACTAGCTCCCCGGGCCTATCCCCCCGCCCTACTAAAGCCAAAGTTATTTACTATTTAACTCATGACCACATACCCAAAGAGGCTTTGGTACCTTGTTAAGAACAAATTTCCTTTATAAACTTCTAATGAAACAAAAATAAAAAAAGATAGTTAAATAAAAATGATAGAAACTCAGGTTTTCAGGTTAAAAAAATAAAAAAATATTGTTAAATAAGAATGACAGAAACTCAGGTTTTCAGGTTTAGAAGTAGTAACTTGGTTATTAGGTCATGTATTGGAAAAAAGTGCTATAGTAGAAAATATTTGTTATGTGTGTGTCTGTTTCCATCTCTCCATGAATTCTCCAAGATGAAATCAATCTCTCAAACTTTGCCATACCAAAAATAATACTATTAACAGTTTAGCACACGTGGCTCTATAAACTCTAAGTTGTGGTGAACAGTCCTTGAACTTGTAATTAGAAATATACGTCCAAGCATCTTCTCAGCTTGTCAATGTTGGAAGCATTAACTAATGCAGCTGTCCAAAAGAAACGTAAATTCCAACAAACAAGAAAAATGATAGCATGGTATAAAGAAAATCTGATTTTCTTTCTTCCCACTCCAAAATCAGAAATTATGAGAACCCTAAATTTAACAACGGTGATGGTAAAACCTAATATTTTGGATGAGATGATAGTTCTTGAATTTGGACTACGCCAAAATCAATTCCAAAAGCTAACTCATGTGAGGAGAATTGTCTAGGCCTTCCAAGGGAAAATCCCTTTACAATTCCAATACTTCAAAATATAAATCTAACCTAATGAAGACTCCTATTTATAACTATTCTAACCCTACTAAGCAAATAACACTGGCCCAAACTAGGCCCAACTCAAAGAATAAAAGCAAACTTAACCAAATAAGTCTAAAACTAACTAACAGAGATAAAGAAAATCAAACCCAGCCCCAAATTCCAATAGGACCATGCTCCCCAGGCCCAATAATATTTAGAACCCTAATACCAAGTGACCGCGGTATATCTCTGCATACAAACTAAGAACAGCATATCCCCCCACCTTTAAAGAAGAATATTTTGCTGCTAAAATTAGTTGAATTTCAAATTTAGAGACACCAAAGGACTTCTCTCAACAAAATGAAATTTGAAATATTCAAGTTGAAACCGTTCAAATATGTACGTCATTAGTAAGACATTCTGATTTACTTTTATAGGCAACAACACAACAAAATAAGAGTATGAATTAAGTAAAGATAAACATGTTTGTAACTAAACGGATTTATCACATTCTCCTCAACCAACCAAACCTGATGCTACAGCAGATCAACAAATAACTGAAGTCAGCAAAGCATATATGAAATTCCAACCAGATATTCTTCAGTTGTTGCTATAATAAGTGACATTCTTTTGACTGCATGTTCTCAAGAATCAAGATCAATAATTCGCCTCTCCATCTGCACATGTAAGAATTAAAGGGGGGGGGGGGAGAATAAGAACATATGAATATATGAATTCTTACTACAATCCTGATTTATAATGATTTAAAAAAACATAAAATATATCCTCAGAAAGAAAACATGAAATTAAATTTAGTAGCTTCCAGACCAATCTGCATTTTTTACATCACAAGGAAATTGCAAGGAGTGTGCCATATCAAGCAACAAGACCATAAGATCTGAAAATTAGACATCAATCCCTAAGAGTTGATAACTTCTCAAACTAATGAGATATTATAGCCCAGCGCATGTTATGCTTTGTAATCATAGTTAGTTTTCTCTTTCAACCATAGTTATACTTCTGTTGTAACTATAGTGAGGTTCTGTTGTAACAAAAGTTAGATTCTACAATAGTTACTGATTAGTTGCAAACTCTATATAAGAGTATTCTCTTCTACTCTTTCTTAATCAATGAAATCACTTTCCAGTTTCCACTCAGGTCAAACTATATGATCTGTCTTCTCTTTGTTTTAAACACAAACTATTAGCATTGAAGAGCAACAACAAAAAATCCCCTTCATCTTTGAAAGAACTGGTTACAAAGAGGGAATGGGTACAAACTACAAAGAGATGTAAGAGGCCAAAAAGATAAATCCAGCTGTGTGCTAAATGAAAGAAGACAGAAAATACAAGAAATTCAAACAGAAGTGCTCTCCACTTCCTTTGCATCTATACAAATGGGATTCTCTGAAAGAAGCCATGTATTGAACACCAAAGTAGGGTTGATAACAAAGATTTTTCCCTTATCTAGGCATTTTAATCAAGCCAAATTAACCAAAGAATGGCAAAGGCAGCACACTCAACGCCACAATACTTTTCCTTCTTCTCTCTGTCTTAAGCCTCGGAACTAAATTAAGAGAAAATGCTTTCAATTTACTTGAGCAATACAGAACACAACATCATAGCAATATGATATTTCTAGAGAGCATTAATGTAGATTTAGTATTTTAACCATGTTTTCAAGTTGGATCCTCCATTTCCAGGCTTCTCAATTCAGCAAAAGTAAATCATTTACGAGACCAATCAATATGTACCCATTAACATAATAATTTCCTTATATAATATGAGTGTATGACAGCTGTACAAAGCAAATCATGTAGCAAGTAGCAAAGTTACCTAAGAACTCAATGCATATTTTAATATTGAATTAACCAACTTATAACTGAAATAAAAGCTTAAGAAAATGGTTCATTAAAAGCTTTCTTGAAAAATAATTGTTAAGAAATTGTTTGCAAAGAAGAAGAATCAGGTGTTCCATGAATGCCTAAGCTAGACGGACCAGAAGTGATTATGATTTACCTGGACAAGGGTTTCAAGTTTTCTCCTCAAATAAGAAAATTCATTCTTGATTCGATAAAGAGCCTGATAGCAACTGAAATATCAGAAGAGAAGACATTAGCATTACACATAAAAACCAGAATTAATCAAATATCTAGGGTTTCTAACAATGGTGTTGATTGGTCCATGTGGCAACACCATTTGGTAGGATAAGACTTCCTTGGCCAATTTTGCTAAGATGCCGATGAATAATCTTAAGAAAGTTGCATGACAATTTTCTTACTGATTCTTATCTTTCATCTCAGAAGCACAAAGAAGTTCAGCACATTCACGCTTGACATTCTCTGCACCAACACTGCAACAACCAGTGAATACGTGGTCAGAAAACATTGAAAAGTAAAAAACAAAGTCAGAGTCAGAGTCATACATTTACCAGTTATCTCATGATGACCTATGAAATATAAAAAGCATACCAGTAGTAACATATTTTTCAATTTTGAAAAGAAATTTCATGAACAAGTGACTCTAACCATGAATATAACATATCATTTCGGATATTACTTTAGTATGGTGTTGGGAATCTTGGCAAGAATACAAAGGGAACAAAAGAACCCCAGTCAAATATGGCATTTCTTTTGACCCCTTGCACAGAGGATTCCTTGGCACACAAGAAAATTGAGTTCTGACAATGTAAAATTCTAGAAAGGTTGAGCATAAAATTTGATGTCACGCAATTTCAACCAGAGGAAAGCTTCCGACTCACGGGTGTGGGGCAGGAGCGCAGGATTGCCGCTTTACAATATATTAGAAGAGTATTTTAACCAAATACTTCAATAATTAACATATCCAAACATTTCAATACAAGCTCTTAAAAATTTACATTATTATCAAAACACATTGTTGCTATGGAGACCAAAAGTTAGGATATTTCATGGCATAAAGATATCATTGGAAACTAAGTGTAGGGTGAATCAACAGTTGAAAGAAATTCTAACTAAGCTCAAGTTTGCAAAACTGAGTAAAAGGGTGAATCATAATAAAGCCACTAGCTAAAACCTCATTGCCTTCACTATACACCCAAAAAGAAAAGGAAAAAAAAAGATATAGTTACCCGGTGGTTCTTGCATATAGTTCAAGAGCCAGAAGATGAACCTTGTGAAAATTGACCTCTTGTTGGTAGCTGCAGGTGAGAACACAGGGTCAGAATTAACCTAAAATTAGAAAGTGAGTGAAGAAGAAGTTGATGAGGTGTGAGTGAGATTAGTATTAGTACATGAGATCAGTGAGGTTAGAGAACAATCGAATGCAAGAAACACAGAAGCTAGTGACTGCTCTGACAACATAATCACGCCGAATAGCCTCTTTCATGGATTGGAGTTGGAAGAACTGTTGATTCACAATCCCCTGCGAGAACATGAAGAACAACAATAACTAACTAACTAACCACTTTCTATTCTGAGATCTTCGCAGATAAAAACAAGATTGAAATGCGAAATTACCTCATCGTACATGGATTGGATGAAGCATTGAAGGCGATTTTTATGAGCAGTGAGAGCCATTTTTTGAGTAGTTGAGATAAGAAGAGTGAGAGTGAAAAGGGAGATAGTGGAAGGTTTTGACTAACAGTGAGTGTGGTGTGTCCGTTCGTGGCCAACGGCCAGGGGCACCTGGCAGACCAGGGCAACGGAAGGGACGACTGGTTTTCCCACATTTTCCCACATGGATCCATTTTTGTCAATGAGGATGAGTTCTGAGTAGGCGTGGGTCTCTCTTGTTTGGTTTATCGGTGAAAATAACAAGAGAGAATATCAGTTGAGACAAAATGTTGAGAATAATAAGCGAGTTTTGATTTTAATCTCTTTAAAATTACAATTAGTCTCTTTAAAATTACAACATAATTTTGAAGAGAGATAGAAATATAAATGAGATATATAATTAGTTATTTTTTTATCGGATTCCTAAATCAGGGAGTTCTTACTTATTTTTTATTATCCATGATTGTCATTCCGAAAATACCGTGGTTATTTTTTAGCTCCAAATGCCTCCACTTATACCCATGAGGTTTGTTTCTTTGCCTGGTGGTACTCCATTTGGTGAACACACATGTATTTGTTTCTTTGCCTTCTGTTGCTTAATTTAATGAGAATCCTTTAAAAAAAACATTAACAATATGCCATAAAATATCTATCCAAGCAAGCCCATATAAGATTACATATCCAAAATTCATCAAGTTATAACACTAACATATGTCATAAAAATCCAAACGATCGCAAAAGGACAAATAAGCCTATTTATGTTTAGACTTAATCCATACAAGCGCCATTGTAGTTCCTCTAAGTGAGAAAGATAAGCATATTCTCCCCTTTGAACATAAGACTAATGCCTGTATAAATTAGCTCACTCCCACGAGCGAGCCCTGGTAGATTCTTCAGCCTCTCTATGCATGCACTGATGTTAGTTGATGTTAGTTAGATCACTTAGATCTGGGATCATTTGACTCAAACCTATTAATAACACGTTCCAATTGACTAGAGAGTTTAGCCGCAGTCCCAACTTTCTTCTCACCCTCTCTACCTCTTCCTCTTCCTCTGTCCATTTCCCCTTGAAGATGTTGGTTGTGTTGTCATTCCTATCTCAATCTCAAGCACTTCTGTTTCAGTCTCGTTGTCAATATCAACATCGCACGACTCTTCCACTCCAATGTTAGGACCATGAGAATCTCTTGAATCTTCATATGGTGCATATGCTGCAACACCAGTAGCAACAATACCCCTTACTAAGGTTTCCATCTCAGGCAGAAATTTCGGACCTTCATCTCAACTTTTTGACGTCGGGATTCTCCTGTGAAAAACAAAAAGAAAAATAAGGATTGAAACTTACAAAAAAACCTCCCAATATGTGTGTGTGTGTGTGTGTGTGTTTGCTGTTTATAATACCCTAAAGCACACCTTTTCTGTAATAATACCCCGAAGCCAAAAGAAACCTAACCATTTAATACTTATAAAGATAGTGAAAAGCAATTGATTTCTGGTGCATGTCAAACATGGTCAGGTTGATAATACCAAATACATAGCCAAAAAGGAAAAGCACAAAAGCCAATGACCCAATGCAGCATTGGGTGGAGTAATTCAAAAACAGTTTCTCTGATGTTAGTGTTAGTTATAACATCTTCTGATTTACTAAACAGTTAGCACAAATTCAACTTCTTTCCTAAGAATAATGATATGCAGACAATACTTGCATTGTCATGACAAAAGTTATCTTAAACCTCCACAATGCGGCAACACTCATTGGTGTTGTGCCACCCCTTGAATCATTTGCCTCTGCCGGATACAATAAACCTTTCTCCACGCCTTTCTCACCTTATTCATCAAAACCAACATAAGCCCTCATCATTCTTATCAAGCAAGCTATAAATCATGCCCCTGCAAAATTAGGCCTGAAATCACCAGGGTCCTAAAGCTAATACAAAGTGCAGGGTGAGTGCTTCTTCATTCGTTGCTTATAGAGGAGGCGGTGTTTAAGAGTCTCAGAGGAATGCAGCACAAGAGATCACACAAAAGCTAAACACATATTTAAAAACAAAAACCCAACTCCACCAATAAAATTTAACAGGAAGCAGCACTAAATTCTACTTAAATATCAGCAATTGAAAACCAAGTGTAACAATCTTACCTCAAATTTAAATGTTCAACTTCAACCCCAAGAAAAATCCAGTAAAACCCAGAACTCACATAAAAACCATGACTCAACTAAGCCATATTCATTCATCCAACATACAGTTAGTTCACAACATTTATCTAATTGTACAAGAACATTGATACAGTAAGCATAGCAACAAAAATAGCTGGTCATATAACCATACGCTAAATAAAGGATCAATGAAGTTTTTAATAAAATTAAAGCATGTATCAATCATTGTAATTCCAATTGTTATGGTAAAAAAAATCCTTTAGCTAGTATTCTGATGAAAATAGAGGTAATTCAAGACCACAATTTTTCAAGCCATCGACTTAGCTGACAAAAATCCAAATCAGAGAAGAGTGAGTCAACAATAGAAGCATAGGGGCTTCAACATGAACAGAAATGGTACATCAAAAGAGCAGAACAGGATTGTTTTACGTCACCGATTTTTTTGAAAGAAAATGCAATGAAGAGAAATCTCACCAACCAGGAGTTTGGAGACGATGATGATGAACCTACAACAGTAGAAGTCGACGATGTTGAACAGCTGCTTCAGTGGCGGCGGTGGTGGCGGCGGAGAGTTTCAGCGGAACCACTTTTGTGTGCTAGGGTTTAGTGTTTCAGAGGTAATAGAGATTGAAATGTGGGACAAAGGTTGTCATTCTCAAATTCCACTGAGTATTTTTGTCCATAGAATATTAGGACGCAGCTTCCCGAAAAGCTCAAAAAAGAAGCTCCCTCACTCAGCTTCTCTAAAAGCTCTCTTAAAAACTTTTTAATAAGTTAAAATTAATTATCCCAACACTACTTTTAAATTAGCTCTGGCTTTTTCTAGAAAAAAAGCTGTAATAAGTGCTCATTTGAGCTATCCAAACACCCTCGTAGTATCTTACCAAAATAACTAGTAAAACATGTAATTGGTAGCCCAATAGCCAATAGACACAATCGTTGCAATCCTTCAAACAATGCATTCCCTAGAATCCTTTTGAAACAGAGATTTATAAGCATAACAGTTGAGAGAAAACTGATATGCATATTATTATAATCATAAAATAGAGCAATCTGTAACAGCCAAAACAAAATAGGATCATCTAATCCACATATATGATTATTTGAATGAAATTTACATTCCCAAAGCAAAAAAATTACCACATTAAATGCTACATGATGGATTACCAACAACAGAAAAGAATTAACCATATTGAAAGAAAAACCATCCCAGTGACGTTTAAGCTAACATTGGCATCTAGCATTCTAAATGTATCTCATTTTGCTATACTCCACGCTCAACAAATCGTAACATAAGGTTATCAGCCTCCACCATCTTACCATCTAACACCAATCTCTTGCTTACTCTCTCACACAACTTTAAATTAGGAATCAAATTACGTCTAAACATTTGACAGGCCACTTTATATGCAGATAGTGCAATCCCTTTAGTCAAATAGCTTTCCATCAGAACATGGCATGTATTGGCATCAAGTTTCGATGCTGTTCTTAAAACCTTCCCTAGTAATTTCTCAGCCTCCTCAAGGTTCCCAAAAACACAAAGCTTCTCAATAACCTGATTGTACACTGTTGCAAATGGTTGCCTAGCAAGCATTTTTTCCAATAATTTCAACATATCATCTATTCTACCCAATTGACTATAATGGTGGATGACTGACCTATATGTTACAGGAGTAGGAAGCAGACCTTTCCTAAGCATCTTCAGAATTAACTCAGCCCCCTCGTCCAGTCTACCTTTCTTCCCTAATGCATCAAACAATGCTGTATATGTGACTGCATCAGGATGTTTGTTGCTTAAATACATGTCATCTAGCACTGATAGAGCAGCTTCCAAATCACCAATTTTACAAAAACCATGAATTACAGTAGTAAAGTTTACAACATTAATGGCACAACCCTTGTTTAGAAATTCTTCTAAATATTTTTTAGCTTCTACTACTTTCTGATTTTGACAGAGAGATTGTATTAGCAGGTTAATTTCAACCGGAGTTGGGAAAAAACCTTTTTCAATCATTTCCCTGACCAAATCACAGGCCTCAGACAATTTCCCCTCCCTACGGAGCCCATGCATCACAGCACTGTAAGTGATGGCATTTGGTGTCCACCAGTGCTCCTCACTCACATGTATCATCTCCCTTGCCTCTAATGATTTTCCATTGAGACAGAGGCCATTTAGCAAAGCTGTATATGATACAGTATTTGGCTTGCATCCATGTTTGTACATCTGCTGCAGCATCTTCTTTGCTTCATCAATCTTTCCCATTCGACAAAATCCATCAATAATAGCAGTATATGTCACTACATCAGGATTACAGCCTCTTGAGTACATATCGATGACTAAACTCTTTGCCTCACCCATCCTCCCCGTTTTACAGAATGAATGAACTAATGCACTATACCCAACCTTATCAATGTGAAAGCCCTTGTCTTCTGCTTCCCTTAGGAAAGAAAGAGCATCATCTGCATGTCCATGCTTTGAAAGCATGTGGATTAGTGTGTTATATGTAACCTGATCTGGTATTAATTTACTATTCTGAAACATGTTCTCCATTAAACACTTCACTTCTTCAATTTTTTTCTCCTTGCAGAGGAAAGCCATCACAGTATAATAACTAACCTTATCTGGAGGGCATCCTTTGGACGGCATTTGAGCAATAAGCTCCAATGCATCTTGAATCTGATGTGAATCACAGTAACCCTTGATCAAGCAGTTGTAGGTGACAACATCGGGTTCGATTCCGGCCAGCTGCATTCTTTCCAAGAATCTCAGCGCCTTTTGTAATTTATCGCCCTTCACCAAAACATATATAGCAGTGTTACATATAGATAAATTAGGGTCAACACCAGCTTTCTGCATCAAGGTCAAAACTCGCAGGGCATTCCTCAACTTGCCTGCACGACTATAAGACACCATCACATAGCCAAACGCCTCGGGCGAACATTCAATTCCTCGGCGGGTCATGAGCCGAAGGACCCGTCTTGCGCCTTGGCACAATTTAGTCTTGCTTAGGACATCCAGCATTGTATAGTAGACAACAGTGTCATGCCTGTAGCGCCACTGCCGATCCGCCCAGTAGAAGAAATTCAACGCAACCCGCTCATCAGCTTGAGAGCGCAAAACAGCACAAACAAGCGGGGGCTTGAGGCTTCTCAGTAAGTGCCTTAGGTGTCCTTCAAAGTTAGGGTTCCAAGAAGGCTTGAGAGTAATTAACCTACAAATCTCCCTGACCAAAGGGTGTTTGAATTCACTCTCATCAATTTCAACCCTTCCAATATTTTTTCTATCTTTTTGATTCCCATAATGGGAACTAGTCAGCTCAATACTCTTAATCTCATCATCACGATCTCCTTCTCCTTCACCATCCTCTTCCTCTTCTTCTTCATCTTGTTCTAGATGATCATTGACACTTGCAGCAAAACGCAAATCCGTAGGAAACCTAGAACCCACTTTCCCTAAACCATCATGGAAATTCTTAATGTGTCGAAGATTCGTCGTTGAATAAGAAACAGAGACCGAACTTGTTGCATGATGAAGAGTCAGAGCAATAGAGGACAAATGGTTAAAACCTTTCAGATGATAGTGACTCAACCTGAGACGTACCATCGCCAAGTGCAAGCAATGATTTTTATCAGACGAAAACTATGTTGTCTTGGTTTCTGCAACAATGTCAATACCCACATCTCAATATCATCAACAATGGTTCAGAATTCATTCAAATTTTAGAAAAAAAATAAGGATATTAACCTGCAACTGCAAGCTTGAGCTGGGTAACCAAGCAAAGCAATCATCATCCACTTCCAGCTTTCACTGGTCTGTGTCCGCTGTTCGATATGTTTTCTGCGTTTCTGTAGCGTCTCCGCCTCTCTCCGCCGTTTGATGTGCTTTCTGCCCGCACCTACGGTGTATTTGTTAAAAAATTATATTTATTGTTTTTTTTAATCTCTCTTCAAAGGGTGAGACATACTCCCTCTCAACCTTTCAAAAAATCACACTTATTAAAAAAAAAAGTTGGTTACCCCATGCTCATATGGACCAATAAGATTGTCTCATAATTAAAATTAAAAAATAATGTGAAAATAAATAAAATAAATAACACAATCTTATTAGTCCATGTGGACATGGGGTTGAATGACCCCAATTAATCATGGGGTCATTTAGCCAACCCCTAAAAAAAAATATGTAATAAATTAATTAATATCTTGGTTTTGTTATTTTTTTTACAAATATTCCATATATGCCCGTATGTTAGTATTGGATATATCAAAGGTTGGTTGAGAAACATGAAAGAGAGAAGTAATTAATAGAGGTAATAATTAAAGTTTTGAAATTGAAAATATAATGAATGGAAGAGATAAAAAAGGAAAAAAAAATTAAAAAATTTAGGAGGGGTCTTATAATTTGGGACATTAAATTTGTGTCTTATAATTTGGATGTTAAGTTTTTTTTTGTTACGAATGAAGAAAAAAAAATAATTAAGTATTTCGTATATTATATAAAATTTTATGAAAAATATAAATAATTAATGTTCAAATTAATATTTGTTTGCATATTTTTTTCCAAAATTTCTGTTTATATTCTTCTTTGAATGTTAAATTTGAACCAATAAAATTTTAATATATTTTGTGAAGGACAAAAGTAATAAAAATATTTTATAAAATTATATTTTTTACATGTTTTGATTAACCGGAACTTTTTTATTTAAATGTTGAAGTAAAATTAAATATACCTTAGACGAAGAACCCTAAAAAATTAAATTCAAGTTTAACTTAAATTTTTTTTACTTTACTTTTTATTGTCTATTACTAAAAGTTGAAAGTTCAATTAAGAAAAATACTTTCCCTCTTCAAATATTAATTTTACATATATTCTTCTATATTATAGATAACGCGATTTTATGAAAATTTAAAAAAAATAGTGTGGCTTAAAAAATATTATGAATAGTAATACATGAGTATATTTGATAAATCTAGCTAAAAGTTGAAAAATTATATCAAAATTTCTTCTATTTTTATTTTTACTATTTTAATAATAAAAATTAACTACATTTTTATATTTTGAGGACCCTATGATAATTTTTTGCAATAACTATGATTTGAAGTTGCATATAATTTTTTAAAAATACAAGTTGATTTAATCAAATTAAATAATATCTTATTTAATTTAAAAACTATGGAAAAGAATACAAAAATATGGCGGATAACGAAAAGGAGGTTTCCGTCGAGGAGAATGACTTGCTTTATTCGAGCGCTAAGAAGGACTTGGCGCACACTAATGCATTGAATTCTTAAGCTCAAGTTGATGATGAAATCATGGAGGTAAGGAAAAGAGGAGCTTTTTGAAACGACCATAGGGATGACGAGAACAAGGAAGACAATCTCCTATAAGGATGTTTGTCTAGGCTTGAATGGGTCTAGTAGAGAGGATGTTGACGCTATCCATAATTGCTTTGGTTCCAACTCGGAGGAAGAGGATATATCCTCTTTAGATGAGGAAAACAATGAAGGAGGAGAGAATGAGCAAGAAAATGTCATGTGTCCGGTGATCAAATTGTCACGAGAAGAGAGGAAGGAGGCTTGCCAACCATGGAAGAAGTCACGTATCGTCAAGGTTTTGAAAAAGTGTTTGGGGCTTAGATTCCTTAAAACTCACTTGATTAAAATGGCAACCAATAAGGGGAATGAAGGTCATTAACCTTGAATGTGACTATTCTCTCTTCAGATTCAGTGAATGGAGTGACTATCGTAATGTCTCCAATGAGGGACCCTGGATGATCTGAGGGCACTAGGATTAGCCGGGCTCGAACGCCCCAAGCCCCTTTGCCACAGGTCCAATCACCCCAAGCCCATTCTCTTGGATATTACAATTTTACTTGTCAAGATCAAGAAGGATTCAGACTTCAGAGTATTCCTTGTCATGTTATATGTGATCTTGTCAAATTGTATGCATAGAGATACTGGTTATATTACTCATTTTGCTATGTGTGTAATTGTGGGTCTTTAAATTTGCTAATCCTAGCCCCTGTCCCTTTTAGCTTTGGTAAAAGAGATAATACACAGTGGTTAAACCATAAATATTGCTATATGGTCATGGAATGCTGTTAAACTTTGCTGAAATTAGTTTTAAATGGTTTTCCCTTGAATTGAATGTGAACATTTAGAAAATTGAGGTAAAGTTGAAGAAGGCCAGCTAACCTTGTTCAATTTGGGTAAATTCTTGAGCAGGGTGTATAAGTACCCTCAAATGTCAAATCCTGCAAAATAAAAAGAAAATAAGCAATGGGAAACATGGGATGAAATAACAAAGATTAAAACTCATGAAAGTTTCAAGTTTTGGTTCAAATTCTATTTCTTTATTCTAAGAAAAAGTGGTGACAATGAAACCATGATTGGAGAGAAAGCATAATTTAAAGCTTTAGTACAAAGAGTTGTTTTAAAGCTTTCCCTAGGTTTCTTATTGGATGGATAACCATGATTATAGTTTGAGCATCACAGATATACTTGTTGTAAATGATTGGAGACAAAATTTGAAGTTTCCAATGCCAGTAATTATGCAGGAATTGTGCTTAAGGTTCTGCTGTTATTGTGGTTGGTTTATTCTAATGACTATAGAAAATGTTATGAGGGTTTTATTTGGGCCTAATCCAGCTTACAACTTAATTACGGTTTGGTTTTTCCTACTGGTTTGTGATTCGTACAATCATGAATTAGAAGCTGAGAGTGCATAGCTATTATCTCAACTTATTGTTGATTGTCACAACCATAAGGTTAGCATTTTTAGCTCTATGTTTTAGCATTTGAAAAAGTTCCAGAGTTAAACAACCTCTTGATATCAGAGGATGCCTTGTCCACCTATACAGAGGACAAATTATAATGTCATATTCAACATCCTAATCACATATTTGAAAACTTCAATTTCCAAGTTTGCAGGCTTTGGGTACAAGAGGATATTGATGATTCTCACCTTAGTATTCTCAATATCAGAGATTCTAATAATTAATATCCTTTCATATATTTTTTTGAAGGGATATCCTTTCATATATGATAAATTGATATATGTGACACAAAAGATAAAGAACTAGGCTCTGTAAATCAACTGATATATCATAAAAGCACTTAACATGCATCCATACTGAATCCTAGCCGAGTAGAATGAAGCAAGTAGAAGAAAAAAGTCTTTCTATTCAACTGCGAGATTATCTACAGAGAATCCTAGTGTTATATAGCACTTTGTTTTTTTTGGGTCTAGGGGTTTTACAGTGTACTTATAGAAGAACTTGCTTCACATGAACTACTACATCAACTACATCTTTCAGAAACTTGAACCGGCAACCCGCCCCGCAACGTGGCAGTAAGACCCGGGGCGAACCGGGGCTCCGAATGCTCCCCCACAACCCGAATATCAAACCTTCCAACCAAGGCAGCCACAACTGCCTTCATTTCCACCAAAGCCAACTCTTTACCCAAACACACTCTAACACCGGCCTGAAAAACCGGGTACTTGAATTGATTCTCCGGCACAAACACACCATCCTTCAACCATCTCTCGGGCCGGAACTCAAGACACTCCGGCCCCCAAACCCGCTCCATCCGACCCATAGCATACGGGTGGTAGGTGACTCTAGTCCCCTTACCCACAAATGTCCCATCCGGCAACACATCATCCTCACGTGCGAATTTCGAGTCAAACTGAACCGGAGGGTACAGCCTCATGCTCTCATAAACTGCCGCATTCAAATACTGCATTTCACGAAGCTGCTCAAAGCTCGCGAACTCCTGAACCGGAAGCTCCTGCTCTGAGTTCCGGTTCGTAATCATTACCCTGTCCACCTCCTCTCGAATTAGAGCCTCCACGTTAGGGTAATTTGTTAGTAGGCAGAAGAAACATGTCAACGCTGAAGCCACCGTGTCACGACCGGCTAAGAGGAAACTCACCACGATGTCTCTGAGATACTTGTCGTCGTCGTTCACCGAACCCATGAACCTTGAGAGAAGGTCTCGTCGCGTGGAGAATCCCATTTCTCTTCGGTTGTTGATCATCTCTTCAGCTAACTCGTTCACCACGCTAATTGCTTCCTTCAGCTTCTTCTCTGACCCTATATTGAGGAACCGCTTGATCTTCCATATCATTGGAGATGCCGTCATGGCTCGCTCCGCCGAGAGCTTCGAGGCGGTGTCGAATGCGACGGCGAGGTCTGACACAGGTAGTGAAAGCTGGAGACATTGCGGGTCCCACCCGAATGAGAATTTGCAGATGTTGTCGAAGGAGAATCTTCGCAGAATGTCTTGCAGGTCAACGACGAGTGATGATCTGGTCGAGGCTGCCGCCATGAAAGGAACCAGCCTGGAGTGGATCTCGTCGTTGACGATGTCCAGCGCGTGGGAGCGGATTGCCACGCTCCCGAGTTCGAGGCTGGCCATTTTGCGCTGGAAGCTCCATTTATCTCCGTCGACGTTGAAAATTCCGCGGCCGAGGAGGTCGCCCAGGATGGCGGAGAACGGTTTCCCTTTGGGGTAGTTGTGGAAGTTGGTTTTAAGCATGTGCTCCACGTTTTGGGGGTTGCACGTGATGGTGTTGCCGAGCACGTGCACGTGGATGGTTCCGGTGGGCGAGTCACGGAGGAGGTGGGTGTACCAGTCGCAGAGGTTGGTGTACTCGGAGGACCAGCTGGCGGACATGTAGTTGGTGCAGATGTCGCAGTTACACCATGGCTTCATCCTTGTGATGAAGATGAGAAGGGAGAATAAGGAGAAGATGAAGGTGAAGGAGAAAAACAAGAAGGCGAATGTGGGTGGCATGGATATCGATTGTGACCACGGTAGTGATGAAGCTTGGAAACTCATGTCGGTTGATGATGTTTCAGATGTAATGTGAGAGAGAAATTGGGAGGAAGGAGATAAGGGTATATATAATGATTGGTTGATGGTGTGCAGACATCAGCAAGTAAAGATTGGTCGATGGTACACTGTTTAGAGGGAGAGAAAGAGTGTGTAAGACGTGGTGGTAATGTTCAATTGTTTAATGGAAATTGTTGGGTAAATATCCAATAAATATGAATAATATTTTATTATTAATGTTTTGTCAAGCACGCTCTGCGACATAAAAGCATCATGCGTTAATGTTTTATCATTACTATTTTTACCGTGTAAATCGTCAAAAACCACCACAATTTAGTTATCTAAACACTTGTGTCTGTGAATTAATATTGATGTTAGGTGACAGAAAATGAAGACAGATATAAAAAAATATATGTAAATACAAGTTAATAAATTCAAACACTCCAATACTCGAATCGCTCATCACTCAACTTAGGTACTAAGTTAATGAGTGACTAATTACAACAGTGAAATATAAATAGGAAAATGAGTAGCATGTATGATGTTTGTACTATTTTTAGGTATCTAGATATTATAACTCTACTCTTTTTTTTTTGAAACTATAACTCTACTAAAAATAATGGTTTGGTAACAAAAAAAAATTGAGTGTGAAAACATAATAATAATACCTTTAAAAATGAGCCATGTTTTCAGTTTTGTGGTTTTTAATTTTTTTTTGGCTTTAGCTGAGTATGGGCAAGAAAAAACAGAAAATGAACTTGTGGGAAATGAAATTGACGTATGGCACGCAGTGTGGACAGAGAACAGAATTGCACATGAATAACGCGTGCGCTAAATAGCATCACGGCACACATTGGTTAGGTTTGAACCATTTTCAGCACGTGACTATATTCTTAGGGCGTTGGAATTTCCATAACATTAATGACATTTTTACATGATTTGGAATTTGTCTGTCATTTTTAATTTTCGTCGATTATTTATTTTACTTTCGAGTTATAAATTTTTTCTTTTAATTTTTAAATTTTTTATAGAAGAAGCTCTCATGATTTTAACAAAGTTGTCTAAATCACTTAAGATTTGGCTATGAGTAAAACCATCTAACTTTGGTGGTCTAATAATACTTTAAACTCTTATTCTCCTTTGTTTTACTTGAAATGAGTTAGTCTGTTTAAAATACATTAGAAATCTCTTCCAAAAAGATATTTTTCTCTTATTCAATAAAATATATGCATCAATATAAGGTGGTGTAGGACGAGATGAATAGTGCTAAAAACTGGAAGTAAGAACTCGCCACTAGAGTGAAATCTGCATCAATTCTTAAAAACTGCTTAGATCCTACATTACACATGGGGCACATGTGAATAGTGCTAAAAACTCACTTCTTAGCAATTATCATTGGAGATGCTCTTAAGTAATACATGAGATGATAGAACGAGGGAGAGACCGGATGAATAAAAAATAGTAAACTTCATGATATATTTGGATAAAAGTACAAATATTATCTTCATATTTTAGTAAATAAAATTATGTATACAAAAAATATCAGCATCACATTTTTTTTTATATACAATTCTTATTTTTAATAATATTTGAAAGAGATAAGTAAAAAGATAAAATTAAATAATTTTAATATTATAGTTTAATTTTAGTGCACCGCAATTCTAATTTAATTAATGTGGGATTCTAGCTTCACACTTGAATTCTCAATATTCTCCTTCTTAAATGTGAGTCATGACCACATTATCATGCTCCCCCTCTGTGGAAGCTATCCACACAAGCACTGATGTTCGCTTCACGCGTCTACAGGACACGTCTCCTAGTCACACCGCTAGGAAGACCTTCGGTACAAGGAGCCGCATTATGGCTACACCAACTATCGACTCTGATACCACTTGTTGGGTAGACAGGGGAGCCCAAAGCACGAGAGCATGCACTAATGGGCCAACACCGAAGACCACCAAGAGATTTGGATGCCACATCTTCACCCAAAAACCTTAAGGTGTTGGGTTAATGGGTCACATCTCTTATAAAGCATTCACCTCATCCATATTTATCCATATTCACCTCATCTCTCACTTGAATTCTCCACATTGGGCCAAGGACATCGTGTTTGGTATCCATAACTAAGGCGAGTAAGATTTGCAAAGGTGTGTTCGTGTCATCTCTTTTATTAGTGTTATCAAGGTATCTCTATAGCGATATGCATCAGACTAATCCTCTCAAGACTCGAAGATACATTCAGTGGATAATTCTCTTCTAACAAATTATTCTTCATACATACTGCCCATGGGTCGAACCATGGACTAAATGATTAAAGAGTTTTGCTATCTCTCAACTACGATAGAACTTGTTGGTCATCCGCCACCCCTTTGCTCTTTCCTCAATTTGAATAGAAATAGATAAATTTTCACTTTTATTTACCCCTTTTAGCCCTTCTTTATAAGGTGTCTAATCTCCATAAACAAATACTCTTTTTTGGTCAAAGATGTTTAGATAAACACTCATAAAGATTGCCTTACGACACTAATATCATGTGAGAATATCATCTCAAAGAGCGACATTGCAATGAAAATAGATAAGCAAGATAAGAATAAAACATGCTCACTCATGTTGATACATTACATCTAGCTAATTACATGAAGTAAAAAACCTAAAAGTCATAAAAAGCTCCTAAATTTCTAAATTTCATCAATAAGGCCAAAGTTCCACCTAGCCTCCGATTGATTGTTGTCTAGATGTGAAAATTTGATAAAGACTTTTTACATGTTGATAGTTTCTTCACCTCCGTGGCATGTCCAACTCTGTAAGAGTTATGCATAAACAGTGACAAGAAAGACCAAAATAAAACCATTAATGACAGTAAACCAACATTCAAGGAAACAAAGGGTAGTTGGAGCTTACAGTGAAAGCTGATGGCATAAGGTGGATCGAGGTGCGAGAGACGTGGTGGCTGAAGAGGTGGGTGGAAGAGACACCAAAAAAAAAAAAAAACCCACTTAAAGGTAACAAACGATCTATTGTAGTAGAGAAAACACCTATGGTGGGCAGAAACACCCACATGAAGAAGAAGAAATCTGCTTAGTGGAGGAGGAACCTCCGATAGGGGAAAGGACCCCAAAGGCGGAGGCTGCACTGCTCACAAACTTCTGCCTCTTTCTTTGCTAGGGTTTGAGAAAAAAGAGTTCAAATAAATATTCTAATCGCCACTATTATTTTTTAATTAGATCAATTTTTTTTATGAAAAATACAATTTTCTAACCCATTTTTCTCTTCTCTTTTTCCTCTATTTTTATCATACTTAATTAGTACATCCACATATAAAATCTTCTCTTTTTTTTTCACTAATTTTATTCTACTTGTATACTCTCTTTCTCTCTTGTCTATTTCTCACATAAACTAAATAAAGCCTAAATGGAATAACGCAAAGTAGAAGACATCAAATATGCTTTTGATACTCCGCAGTCATTGAAATGCTTTTACATTGTCTGCAACTATTTTAAATTATACATTAGGTAATTACCCTATATTTTTATTTATTATTATTATTATTATTTCCTATTTATTTTTTTCCAAACCAAGCTCGTGTCTATGATGTCACCAAGTGGTGATTGAATTGCACCAAAAAAAAAACGTGTGGTGATTGAAACTTCCTTTTTTGGACAATAGTGGTGGTTGAAATTAACTCGTTTCGGCGTTCAGCTCTTATTTTTGCAGTGAAGCTCATAACAAATCACACCACTGCGTGAGCATTTAATTTGTCGCAGCACTCGTGGAGGAAAAAAAAGGACAATTTTCCCATTGAAGGTGTGAAAGTGGCCCCTGACGGCGTATTTGTATTTACATTTAATAATTGGTTGTGGCATTAAAAAATAAGCTTTTAACCAGACATTTAATACTTTTGAGTACATAACATCTAATATCTAACGGTGGTTGGACTTCAGTGTAAAAAAATAGTGCATTAAAAAAATTAAACTCAAAGTTTATTGAGGTGTTTTTGTTAAGAAGTGCTTATCACAAAAATGTAAGCTCTCAAATTAATTTTAAAAGTTTAATGAAATAATTAATATACTAATATGAACGGTATATGAAAATAAATCCAAAATAATTTATAATTGGATTATAAGTTATTTATATAAATTATTCTGATACAAACACCTCTATAAAAGCTCGTGCTATAAGATATATTGAAATAAATTTGATTAAGGTTTGACAAAGAAAAAGTACATTATAATATTAATAATTGATGAACCACGGAATTGGATTATACACATGCAACAATAATTTTTACGACGGTTTTAAACGCCACCAAAATGTGTTTTACATTTATATTTTTAACTTTTCATTTTGTAATAATTTAAAATCGTCACAAAAAGTAGGTATTATGAAACTTCAATAGCTCACGCTAACAGCCGCTATTCAAAACAAGATCTTATATCTAAATCAAATATCTTTTGGCATATATCTAAAATGATATGTACAAAATCTTTGGAGTCATACCGACACGCATCACCTTTGCAACTTGCAAGACCCAGCTATTTTCCAAGCAAGGAGTAAGGTCATGTCGAATAATGGCAAGCAGTTGGACTTGGAATTTAAGAAACCAGCAATAATCCAAGATTTATTATGTCTCCTTAATTCACCACCACATGCAGCCCTACCTGCAGGATCCGCACACCATCAAGTTGAGGGCGGTGAAGTCCCCATCTCTATCCATATGCACGATCTTTGCTAGCTTGCAGATAAGCTTGATCGACTTTAGTAGCCAACTGGATGACAGATTGACAGAATTGATGATTTCCCCCTTATTAGTTTAGAATAAAGATTGTTGTATACCCTTTGGGTGTAGACCATTAGAGAGAGATAGAAAGAGATGAGAGATAAGTGACAAATGTGATATATGATGTGATGTGTGCAGAAGAGAGAGAGAAAAAAAGGAGGTGTCTCGAGGAGTCTATATTATATAGTAGTTCATGCCATTTTTTTTAATATAGAAGGGTGTGGGTTGTCACTTGTAAGGTTTTTTCTTTTTCTAGGTGAGAGTATCCACATGTTTCGGTCGGCCCAAAAGGTTATCAAACCCAAAATCATTCGAGGCAGCCTAAAAGATCCATTTAAGTGGACTCCATAATGGCCAGTCGAGACAATGCGAGTTTTATTTTGTTCAAGCTCATAGCCGAGCGGACTTGAGCTGACACAATTATAACGATACTACGTACGAGGTTGTTCACATGCAACTATTATCTTGGAAGGCCTATACATAGACTTATTTAAGGTGCAACGCCTTGGTACTCCTAATGCGTCGATAAATACAAGTTTAATTGTTCATTTATAGAAGCATTACTTATTATGACATCTCGCAGTTCCTGTATGACTTTGAGCTTTTCTCTAACTGCTCTTTCACTGGCTTAAGTGTCAGAGTTACTTTGCAAGTACTCCCTTTGTCGTGTCAACAACATACCATCGTGTTGGGAGATCTTCTCTAGCGTGCACCACCGCAAAGAATCAAGAGCTTCACCTGACTCAGATTATAGAATAACACCATTGTCAATAGTAGTAAATAATATCTTCAGTCGACGATGGAACATGCTCAGACAAAGTGGTAAACGGGTGACCACGTAATATCACTTTTAAGGTAAAACTCTTTATATATTTTTTTTCTTTTTTGTGGTTTATTTACATATACTATTTTATTTTCGTTGCTATTTATTTATAGAATTTTAGCCTGTAGATAGTGTAAATATTAGTTTTTCTATGTATTTAATTTGAACTTTTGATGCAGAGAAGAAATTCACAAAGAATTCAAGTTTTAGGTGAAAAACAACTCGATCGTCTGAGTTGGATCGTCTAACCTGGTGGATCGTCTTACCTGGTGGAGGATCGTCTGACCTCATGATCGTTTGACATCATGGGGGGTCGTCTGACTTCATAGATCGTTTGGCCTCATGGAAGAACGGAGATGTCAAAGACACTTGACAAAGACAGTTTGACTAAGCAACCACTGTTTAGCAAGTTGACAAAGGCGGTTTGACTAAACAACCACTGTTTAGCAAGTTGACAAAGGCGGTATGACTAAGCAGCCACTGCTTAGCAAGTTGACAAGAACAACTAATCCAACAAAGGCGGTTGAAGAAAACTTGCCAATGAAGTTTTCAGCCATGAAAGCACCTTGACCTGTTCTGCTTTTGCCTATAAAAACAGAGCTTCGTCCAAAACAAAAATATTGATATATTTTTTAATTAAGTTTTTAGCATTCATAATTTTTAGGAAATAGTTAGTTTTAGTTTTTCTTTGAGATTTTGAGTAGGGTGAAGATCCTAGAGGGAGGAAGCAAGCTAGAAGTGAGAAAGGAAGACTCTTGAGGTTCAGTTCGACGCCGCTGAGGTGGACACACAACGTAAACGTCGCCAAGTTTCTAATTTCCCTTATTTCTTCTTGTAAGCTTGTTAGTTATCCATGTCTATGGATAATTAACCCTCTCTTTGTTGGATTTGGATTTAACCTTTAATTATGTAGTTTCTATTTGATTTCTATATAAAAATCTCAATTCTATCTCATGGTTCAATGGTTTTTTCTTATTCATCAAGCTATGTTTTAGTTGCGCTCCTAGAACATTTCGATTGATTTGGCGTAAGAGCGGAAACTAAGCGTATAGAGTCTGATCTATAATTAACCATATAATATTCCTAATTGCTAGACATAGAGTTAGGATTGTTAGTCATTTAAACATCTAATCTTAATGATAACTATCTTTCTTAATTATGTGAGGAATCAATGTTTAGGATTAAAAAGTTATTGCTACCCCCTTGATGACTGGATTTTGTATGATAATTTTAGGGTCTTTTTAGTCTTTTTTATTTTTATTTTATTGAGTCTCATATAGATTTTTGTACATTTTATTAAGATTTTCTATTTATTTTTGCTTTTGCATATAGATTAGCTTTTATTTGATTTTTAAACTTTATTTATATAATTTTAGGAATTTTTGTTAGTATTTTAGTCTTTTAGAAAAGCTGGTAGAAATAGTCATTTTGTCCAGGGACGAAATTGTAAACTTCAGGAAAAGAAGGGCAAAAAATGCAAAGTTCGGAAGGGGAAGGACCAAAAGTGAAGTCTCAGCAAATAAAGGACCAAAAGTCAAAAATTGGAAAAGGAAGCACTAATTTCAATTGAGCACATGGGAAAAAGGGCTTGAGTGGAGGATTAATGGCAATGGTTGTTTCAGAGTTAAGAGGGGACAAAACTGAGGCTAATGAAGGCCATCAATGACCATCAACTCCACCACCTTGAAGAGCAAAACAACCAAGAAGTGCAAGCATCAGCCGTGCCAACGCTCAAGCGTTGGAAGCCCAACGCTCATGAGTTGGCACTCTGACTTGAAGCCTAGTGTTTAATTTGACCCAACGCCCAAGCGTTGGAAGGGCCAACGCTCATGCGTTGAACCCTTGACTTAACACATTCTTGTAATTAATTCCAACGCCCAAGCGTTGGAAGGACCAACGCTCATGCGTTGGGCCCCTGATTGCCTACGTCTGATATCATTAAACCCAGTGCTCAAACGTTGGGATTCCAGCGCTCAAGCGTTGGGATGCAGTCATAAAATGCTATAAATAGGACTGCATGCTTCACTTGAAAAACACACCAGAATACAAGAGCTATTCTTTCTTTCTTCCTTAGAGCATTATTCCTGAGAATTATGGGAAGCCTTTCTTGAGCTCCTAGTCCAGGTTAATACAATGTCTCTCTTAGCCATGCTTGGCTAAGTTCTTTTTAAGTTCTTGGGTTGTTTTTAGCTTATAAGTATGTTTTAAGTTTCTTTTTTATATCTGAATAAAATGCATTTCATGTTTCATTTCCTTGTTCTTCATCTATCCTGCTGTACACAAGTGTTGCAACTTATTTCTTTATCAATTGCAATTGTTAAGTAATAAGGGAAATAGGAATTGGAAGAACATTTTGCATATCACTAAGGAATTAGGATAAGTTTTGTTTATGTTGGCCTGAATATGAATATAGAAACTCATCTTCTTCTTAAATAAATTAAAAAACTAAAGAATTAGACTTAGTAATTTAGAAGAAAGCTTTGCATGTTTAAGGAATTAACCTGTAAAGAAACTAGGCTAGAACATCATGAATTTCTTGATTAAACTTCAGATATAAAATTGATTCTAAGAGCATAATTTATAAGCTATTTACTCAGCCCAAGTTCTTAATTTTTATTATTATATTTTCATTGCGAATTGCATGTCGAGTTCTTACTCAAACCAAATTCAAAACAAACCTTTTTATTTTTCTGCACTAGTTCTAAACAAATTAAAATTAGACTTTGAAACACCTATCCCTATGGAGAACGATATCTTTTATACTACTCGATAATCAACCGTACACTTGCGGATTTGGCTTATCACCGCTCATGCGAGACATCGATGAAGCAGGGTTGAAATGGTGTGGATGAATCATTAATAGAAGTGAATTTGAATATAGAATCATTGGAGACCAAGTAGTTAAACGGTGAAATCTGAATCCAACAGTTTCTCAATCTGCTTGAAAACTCGTTTATTTGTTTTGTTTATGTTATTGTAAAAACAATCTTTAAACCAACGTTTGATTCTATCCATTATTTAGTTAATTACATTAAAGAATAACTTTTGACCGCAATTCCCTGTGAGTTCGATAAATCCCGTTGCTATACTACATTTTAGTATTGAAAAGGATTTTAATAATAGTTGAGTAACAATTTATAAATTCTTTTGTTGAACAGTTGAAAAGTAAAGTGAAATCCACTTTCATCATCTACTAGGCACTGGATCCCACCTGATGATTAACTCAGGTGCGGCTTGTGTGGAAGAAAGATGGAGTGTAGGTGTTGTAACTAAGATGGATCCTCTTTCTTTGGTTGCATCTTGTTCGAAGTTGACTGCGAGCTAAGATGATTTTGTAGCTGAGGCAAAGGGTGTCCTCCATGGTATATAAACTGGTGGACCACGTGGGAACAAATTGAATTAAGGTGGAAATTGACTGAGCGTGTAATAAACTGCATCCTGAATCATGTTGCAGTTAACAACTATTTAGGTCTCGTTGCATCTAAAATTAAGAGGCTTATCCCTCTTTTTTCTCCAGTTTCTTTCTCCCATGTCTACAAAGAAGCTAATAGGGCAGACCATTTTTTAGCAAATTTCTCCTTGTGTAATGAGGATGAAACTTGGATAGGTAGAGTGCCATCCTGTATCCAATCTTGTACTCTAGCGGATATTCTGTCGAATATTTTTTAATGCAAGTCTTAGTTTCCTGGTAAAAAAAATAAAGAAAAAACTTTGTTTGAATTTAAGAATTAGGTGCCAAATGATAAATAAAAAATATCCTTGGTTTGGAATTTAAAGATTAGGAGATAACTAATAACAAAAAAAATTATTTAAATTAAGTAAAAATAGAGAATTCAAAAATTAAAATTAAACCAACAAAACTATATGTATTTTCTACAAAATCTACATATTTTTGATTTTCTTATTATAACAGGTAATACGAAGAGGCGGACCTCGCTCGCCAAGTAAATATTAAATCTTTTTCAAATCTTTTGTTTTATTTTGACTTTATCTCACTCCTTCATTTTACTTTTCTCAAAAGGGATAAGATTAATTATATTCAATTTACACTATTAATTTGGTTAATCTTCTCTTGTTAAACTTGAGTAATCATCTTAAAACAAATGTATTTGAGCTGCTTCCCTATTCATGGTAGATTCTCAAGCATTGCTAGATTTTTAACAGTTTTTATTTTTGCATTTCAAATTTTTTCTTATTTAAATATTTTTTTTGTCAATGACACTTTTCTCTTTATTAAACGCATGTGTGTAAAACAATATGAATGTGTTTTCACCTAATGGTTGTCCATATATAGTCTCTTTTACGTTTGGGACTTAGGAATATTTGATTGTGAGTTCTAATTATAACCCAAAAAAACCACCCAACCAAAAACTAAACATGCCTAACTCACTTGTTTGACCAATTATATATATCCTTATTCCCTTAACTCACTACTTCAACTAAATCGATCACGCGTGCACATTACTACCCCCTCCGTTTCTTAATAACTGTCACTCTAAGGTTTTGCACATATATTAAAGAATTATATTAATGTTTTTGTTTCTATCCAAATTACTACCTAACTTTCTAACATACCTTTTATCTTCCTTTTTAATTTTGACTCTTTAATTTCTTATCATTATTTATTTAAGGCTAGAATTAGTAAAATATAATTAATGCTCTCTTGAGCTTTGTAAAATGACAAATAATTATGAAAAAAATAAATAAAAAAGTGTCAGTAATATAAGAACGGAGGAGTATTAGAAGTGTTGAGATCAACGGTGGCATTTAATTTGTGTTTATAGATATTGTGATGAGTTTCTATAATATGATAATGAGTGATCCCTAAGTCATGCTTAAATACAGTCACACCACAACTTTCCTACTTCAATATGACTTGCCCCCAGCTGCAATAAGATAAGTATGCAAATGACTTTTCAGATGCAGATCTTCCACAGCAACGATGCAAGTGACGTAATTGATGACCTCTTAAACAGTAGGGAGACATTGTTTAGGTAATTATCCACTAGTAAATGTCTCAAATTAATAAACAATTGCTTTTAGATGCATGGTTCATGAGTATACATGCCGGTTGGTCTTACAAGAGTGAAACACGCCAGGCTATTTGGAAGATCCCGTACCATAAGTTTTGATTTTAACGTACCCACCCAACGTGATCTCAAAGTCTTAGAGAATTAGTCTATGAAAATACTTTTTACCAACAAATTAATATATATGTAAGAACTTCTTTTGCTTAACTCACAACTTCAAATAACTGAGATTGTTTCACTGGAACCTAGTTTTGTTAAGAACTTAATGTGGAGTGTTGATGTTGTGTGTCATTGCCACCCCCATTACATGCACACAAAAAAACCTATCATGTGTGAAATTGTGATTGCTTATCTTATTTCTTAACCAGTCAGCCACACATAAGTAAGTGATTTAAATTAAAAGTAATATTACACATAATATATATGTCAGCGAGACTTAATCCATTGGAAAAAGTATAAATTATATAAGGAGATTAATTTTTAGCCCAAGTCTAGGTTTTCAGTTAAAGATGAATTGTCTTTATGACCCCAGATTATCACCCTAAAATTATATTTTACACACCTAGTATATATATTTTTTAAATTAATTAATTCACAAATGCCATTAAATTAAAAAAATTAGTTGCTTTTCTCTTGTAACCAAAAAATAAATAAATTAAAAACATTAGTTACATATTCTATTCACATTACATTTATATTTATGAAATTTCAAGTTTTGGAATTGTAATTCTATATTTTTGGAATAAAATACTATTCTCATGAATTAAACCTATGGAACATGACCTATTAGAAGCAAAAAAAAAAACAACTTTTGAAACTTAAAAGGTTGAAAATATAAATTTTTTCTTGTGAATTATATCATTGAAACTTAAATTTTTGGAAGCAAAATATGTTACACTTTCAGAAGTTAAAATTTTAAAAGAAAAATTAAAAAAAAAAACAATATCATCATTATATTATGTCAATCCGGGATGTCCCATTTAGCCTTACAATTTTATGGGCCAAGCCCAGCCTCATGAAAATAACTATTTTACACCAAAATAATTGGTTTCTTGATCCAGAAAGAGAAAAGAATTCAGACCCAAAAAAAAAATTTAACTATTTTGTGGAGCCCGCCCACTAACATAGACATAGAGGGAGGGAATCAGGGAAGCTTGGCGGAAGAACCAAACGAGAAAGCAAACCGCGTTTTCCTCTCCACTCTTTCACGCAATTTCTCTCATCAGCGATCTGAAGAACGGTTCGTGATTCCTCAAACCTCTCATTCTCTTCTGTGCTTTTTTGCATCATTAGTTCATCTTTTCGAATACCCAGGCCGCATTGCGTTGGAAATCCACGGCGTCATTCTACATTCATTTTCTCCATTTCTTCTCATGAATTTGTTGATCTATTTGTGTTGTCCGGTAGACTGGAAATCCCTTTCGTTTTCCTCGTCAATGGTGAGTTCTATCTCTAATTTCACTTGTTCTGTTTCCAAATTTCTCTGGTATGTTATGATGGAACTTGGAAGAGTGTTTCCATGTCCTCTTAAATCCTAATAATGAATAACACCTAAATGAAAAAGTAGATGCATTATTATCGAACACTGAAAGCATCCAATTTTCTGGTCTATTTGCTGTATGCATATATGCTTTGACAAGACTTCATTACATTTTTGGTCCCTCTTCTATCGCAACTGTGTGAAGTGAGTCCTTGTGTTTTAAAACAAGCTATTGGAGTCCCTAACATTTCCTTGACATTGACATTGCACTTTTGATCCTTCCGTCCAAAGTCTAACACTTTTGCTTATGTGTCACCAAGAGAGTGATGTGGCATGTCCATGTAGGCATCTTAGGACGTGACATGTCACTTGGTTTTTTAAAAGTGCCACTAGGATGTCTATGTCTCTTCAAAACTGTTAAACTAGAGTACTAGACCGAAAAATGACGAAAGGAAGGATTAAAAGTGTCAAGGAAATGTTAGGGACTTCGCTCGCATAATCGTGATAATAGGGGTCCAAAAGTGCAATTAAGCCTTCCCTAAATTCTGTTCTGAAATTGCAGAGGGCCATTAACCGAATTAATCATGATGCAGGTTTTGCTGGGCCATTCACCATTTAAAGTTTAAACAATTGGTCAATAGGTATGCACGTGCTTCTTATCTTATCTGGTTGGGTGTGAATACTACATGCTGAAATCAATAAGGTTAACATGCACTGTTGGGTCTTCAGCTCTGTTTGGTGCATTTTATTTATCTTATAGAATTTTCAGTTTCCAGATTCAGAGAATAATAAAGGAACCTGCTGCTGTTGTGATGTATGATCAATCCAAAGTCATCTCCTATGTCTTATTATTTTGCTCTTACTGATTTTTATCTGCAGAAATGTTCTTACAATGGATGAATATGCATCATGCTTTGAAGTTTGAAAGCATTGATCCACTGGGGCACCCTATAAGAAATGGACGACCAAGCTGGCTGCTACTCAGAATGCAAAGGTTAATGAGTGCACTCCAAGGAATGATGTCTTCTCTGAAAGGGTTCAAGCAGAATTCATAGTTAGCGATCCCGTTGGTTGGAGCAGGGACATGCAGGTTAGAAATCTTCTATGGCTAATTTGTAGGAATTAAGATTATAAATAGTATATATTATAATTAAACACCTTTTTCTATAAGCATTGGAAAGTTAATGGAAAGTTTAATTGTTGTGTAGCCATTTCTTTCTCACAAAGCAGCATGATTTGTATGTGAAATGAAGTAGAACAATTAGATTATTAGTGGTTTTTGTTTCCCTCTAGATGGGAAACAAAACTGCTGATGGGATGATTTTACCTAACTGGAAGTTAGGGCTCAGGCCTCCCAAGTCCATCCACTTTAAATGTTAATATATAATATTTAACTTGATGTCATGTACACATGGCAATTCCATTTGAGCGTAAACAACTTATAGATAGGTCATAAATTATTTACATAAGTTATTCCAAACACTTTCAGAAACGCTTATATATAAGATAAGCTCTCATAAAAGGTTCTTATTTGCAGAAGCCAATACAACTACGCAAGTTTACATTGAGATTTATGCTGGTGTCATAATGTATAGCCAAAAGAAAAATTCTGAATAATCTTCGCAAGATTAAAAGTAAAATATGAAATATTTGAATCACTGGATAAATCAAGAGTTTGACACATGCATAGAACGCCAATACAAAATAAATAATATGTTACAGACCAACTTATCATCACTAGCACAAGTTTGAATGCAACCAAAATTCAATCTTCATAAGACAGAGAAAGCTTCAATAATGGCCAATGCAGGGCACTATGTAATATTGTAATTACATATCATCACTTGAAGGCATACTTGACGATACCAGGAAAATGGATATTCATGAAGTAGTCATCCCAATCAATCATTTTTGGGTCCAAGTAAAACACATCCATCTCTACCCCTTCTTGTTTTGCAGCTGATTGCAACTTCTCTATATTCATATTATCAAATCTGTGTCCAAAACAAGGACTTCATAAGCTAATGAAATATTAAACAATGCTACAACAATCTTATATTATAGCCACTAACAATCAACTTACATGCCATGGAAGAACAGGTAAGGCTGGTAAAGGTCAGCCAACCGCATTACAGTACGGATCTTCCTGCTGAGTTCAAGATACATTTCTTGAAAATACTTGCATAACACTGTATTGGCCACCTCTAATCCCTATCATATGAAAACTCTGTAAGCACAATGCTGCTAAAATAGTTTTTCTTTTTTTTTTTAGACCAAAGTATCAACCGCCGACAACAATGACTAATTCTCTCGTCGCGGATACTAGCGGTTAACGACTGACTACGAAGTCAGCTTCATTCATATGAGTGACGGTCGAATCCCCTACCTCATGGTTAAAAGACAAGGTAAACAACCACCAAGTCAACCTATGTGGTTAATGCTGCTAAAATTGTTGATCAACTCAATAATTGTAATTCAGGTGAGGCTGTTTTGTCATGAAGCAACTGTCCCAAAAGCTAAGTTATTTCGGTAAAGACACATGAATGCGTAAATGCATTTACCTTGTGCGAAATTTCAACTTTTTATTAGAATTATAAGGACAATAAGGATTGAACTCTAAATCACTTTATGGTAGAGACTCTCATACCATGTCATCAACCAACTATCCTAAACATTTAAGCTATTAAGTGAAGAAATTAACATGAATAGTTTTAATATCATATTTCTAATAGTGAACTGTGATTGCATTAATAAGAGAAGGAAATTGGAGTAAAAGATTAAAGGTTTGAAGTAACCTTGAATGGAAGCAAGTAACGGATGAACATATATCTATGGAAGCTAGTCATGTTGCCCATCATGGTAATTTTGCCGACCTTGACTGGATTTCCATCCTTGTTTAGCAAAGGCTTTTGTGTGAAATATCTTAAGCAGTAGTCAAGGAGATTGCAGTATCTAACAGGATTTCTAACAGAGGAACCCACATGATATATGATATCATCTGGTTGATTTGCATGAGCCACCATGGCAACAAGGATTGCATTAACCACCATGTCAGCTGGAATCTGATTCAAACTCAAACTTGTCGCATTAATACATCATTAATTTGCAATAAGTGCTGATGTGGCAAAATTAACAATGTTGTTTGACAGGAATCATAAGAGTAGTGGGTGTTAACTAGCTCTTGTATTTTTTATCGTAAAATTTAGTATTTTTCTAATTTTCATAAAAGAATGGACTCGTGTTTGATAGCTTTTTTAATGTTTTAAAAATGAAACCAGTCATTGAACCTGAAGTGACAATTAAATATATTTTATATTATATAATATATTAAGAGTTTAGTTATTATGCACAAGCAATGTAATTTACTCAGTTATCTAATTAAAATCCATTAATTTATTTTGTATAATTGAATTTAAATTTAAAAATATTTGAAATGAAAAATGGAGAGATGCGATGAGATGCACGTGCAAAACTCTTTATATGTATATAAATTAAATCCATATGTTAAATAACATATTTATATAAATATTAAGAAGTTAAGTCAATAAATTTTACATCAACATGAAATGAATTTTTCTTTTTTAGGGAAATGATCTTATTATATGCTAACTTAATCAAAAAATGATAAAATTAATAATTAATGTACGTGGAACTTTTTAACTTGACATTGAACATTTATTCAAATAAAAATTATTTTTATTAAATTAAAAAAAAGGAAATATTGAAATCTAATAAGATTCAAACCAGTTTGGTACCACCAATTCTAATTTTTATTTTTTTTGAAGAAAAGACAATGTTTTTTGGGAGAATATTCTAATTCTAGTTTGACAGGTGTATTACATCAGTTATGAGATCAGCCCGTTATGTTAAATGGGCCGATCTATAGCTGGTATATTTTTCTTTTAATCGGATTGGTTTAAAATCATGTCCTACCGAACAACCATAACACGGGTCAAGCTTAAAATAATTTTATATTTCAAAAAGTTTGAAAGATATAAAGTTCAAATTGAATTATATAATAACTAATTACACTACCTCAAAAAAAAAAAACTAATTACACAATATTATTTTTATCTCTTTCAAAAAGTTTCTAGTCTTCAAATACTTAGATATATATTTTGTTGATATTGTTTAAAATGTGAGCATTGGGTTATGTCAGACTAATATTTTTTTTTGGTACATAAAAAAAAAAAAAGCTAATGCAGACTAATATAATGAAAGGCACCAAAAGAACAAAAGCTATATTTAGTGACTTACCACGTCAAAAACTGCCTTAAGATCCGCAGCGAAGCATGTTAATTTTCCTTTACCATAAGCTACAATTAAGCTGTCTATGGTTCTGTAGAAAAGTCCCAAGATAAGAAGGTTTTGGGTTAAGTGTTAACTTTCTTGCACAAAACGGTGGGTAACTGAAAATGTATGCATGAAGATGAAGTTAACAAAATTTAGTGACTTACTTCAAACCTTCAACCCAACCAGGGAAAGGTTCTCTGAAAGTGCTGGTAATGATTGTGGGACGTACAATAACAACAGACATGTTTCCCTTCAAAGTTCCTACAAGCATTTCTCCCATTGCCTTTGTAAAAACGTATGTGTTTGGCCATCCATATAGAGTTGCTCTGATAATTAATTAGGATACAATAAAACATTCAAGATATGGTAATTTTAAAATATGGTTAAATATGTTTTTAGTTCCACTAGAGTTTCATCACTTGAATTGAGTTTGATCCTTTTAAAACAATTCATAGCTTTTATACTCCTCAATATTAATGAAATATGTGAAGCTAGTCAATGTTATTTATTATGTGATGGTTTTTGTGTATTAATGAGTGTTTTTAACTGCCACAATATGTGTGAAGTTTAAATCGCCACAAAATGCACTGCACCAACTAATTTTACATATTTTATTAAAGTTAAAACTAAAAACTATGATATTTTTTAAGAACCAAATCCAATTCACCTTTATTTTAAAAGGACTAAAACATTAACCATTTAAAATAAAATCCAATACAAATTTTTAATATATACTTATTGGCTTAATATTTTTTAAACTAGACTTAATTATTTGAAGATTTAAACATGCTATCCTACATAAATATTTGAGCCTATAAACTTATTTTTTTTACAGCCTATAAAACTTATTTAAATATAAACATATTCTTATAATATAATATAAAACTATTCATATGGCCCTTACTCAATAGCTTAAGCTATTGGGATAATTGTTTGTTTGACACATATAACATATTAAATATCTTATATTAATTTTAAATAAGTTTTCAGTTCCATCTAAAATTTTATTAAAGTCAGACTGTGTGAATTAGGCTAACATACCAGAGTCAAGCCAAAGTTTGAGAAGTAGACCAAACTCATTAATTAGAAAGTCCAACTTAGCCCAGTTCAGTGAAGTTTTTCTTGTGGGGAAATCATAATTAGATCTTAAATGGTGAAAAAACTTGGTTTCTATATAGTACATAATATGGAAGGAGTAGACATAAAATTAACAAACCTTTGGATGCCCAAGTCCTTCATGGCCACTTCAATTTCATATTTTGTGGCTCCCTCGTCTTTAAGCTGATTCAATTTCTTCTGGACCAATTTCTTTTCTGTGTCAATGTCTAGTCCTGGCACTCCATTTAGTGACCTACCAAAGGGGTGAGGATCCTCTACTATCAGCCCTCCTCTCTCACCACATACATAAGCTGCAAGGTTAGCCAATCATTAATTAGTAAGAAAGAGAAAGAAAAAATGATTGATGTGAAAAGAGAAGTGAAGGAAAAGGAGAGGAGATTTAAAAATAATTAAAGAAAATGGGATGTTATTGAGAAAATCATTATTGAATTAATATATGCTACTCCAAGGAGAAAATTATTGTTGTATATTTTGTGGGCTTTGTCTATCGTGTACTAAGAAAAATCTGGTTCGTAGAGTAATTTTAAGAAATATATTATAAATAATATATACTAAACCTTAGTAGTGAAATCATGATTTATGGGTAGATCAATTTTTAACGTGATTTAAAATAGAATTGTCTAATTTTTTAAGTATAACTTGCAAGTATAACCATGAGGTCTTAATTGCATGAGTTAAGCATTAAATATTGAGTTTGATATTTGGGCCTATATGTATGAAAAAACATGGTTGCAGGGTTTCCACTTTAATACGACATTATCTAGAGGATTAGTTTCTTAGCTATGAGCTCATAGTATTCTCTTAGGGTGGAAAATTAACATGTATAATATTAGACAGATTACGTCATCTTAATTGCAACAACTATTTGACAAAAAGACATACAGTTGATACATGCATGTATTTGAACAGAGATTTCATTTTGAAAGAGTGTCGTGTGGAATTAAGATTGAATGTGAGTTTTGAACTATACTATTATTATTATTATTATTATTATTATTATTATTATTATTATTATTATTATTATGCAGACATAGCTATTATATATTGTCTTGGTGATTCATAGATACCAACCTGTTGATACGTGGAGAAGCACTTTTAGTTTAATACATTTTTTGGCGAAGCTCAAAACATGCTTAACTCCGAATGTATTTAGACCCAATGCAACATCGTATCTGCATTTAACAACCATTGAATGACAGAAAAAGAAAATTACAACTATAATTTTAACCACAGAGAGATAAAAGCTTTATTATTTGTTACTGTGATCAACACAGACGCTGTTGTAGAATCATATCAATTCACACCTTTCATCAAAGTTAGTTGATGCAGCTACATTAACTATGACATCTGTTTCATTGCAAATCTTTTCGCTCAGAATGGAGTCCTTCAAATTTAAGTCCTCATAAGAAATGTCCCCAGGCACCACAGTCAACTTTTCAGAGACAAAGGAATTGAATTTTGAGCCCTGATTTTCCTTCACCAATCTAAACAAGTCCTTCCCTATGATCTTCATGTCAAATTATAATTTCTCATATCAGGTATACATCACACACAAACTTATTTATAAATAAAATTAATATTGACAAAGTCTTTACTATCACAATATCAACGGTATATGGTTATGATTTATTTTAATTTGTACTCACCTCATTGTGTAAGCGTTGAGTTGCAGACTCAGTATCAGTGGCTCTCAGAAGAAGATAAAGTTTCTTCACATTTGGTTGAACCCTCAGTATCTTTTCAACAAAAACTGCAAAGCCATACAAGTAATTAACACATCATAACTCATATTTCTATCTATCACACAAGAAGCTTGCTTAATTAGAGAGATACTTTTTGCAAGGAAGCCAGTGGCACCAGTGACTAAAATGGTCTTGTCCTCAAGGAAATGCATTATGCTTCCCAATTCCATTGGAGAGAGGGAGAAAAAAAAATTTGAAAGTGGATCTTCAGATGCAACAAAAGGACACAATGCTGGTGAAATGCACTAATGCCATATTTATACTAAAATAGTTAGTAGAGTAAAGGAAAGATGCAAAAGATAATTGGGCTTTGCCCTCCATGTTTATAAGAAAAAATGCAAAAAAAAGATAACGTAAGTGCTTATTATGTCAAAAGCATTGGTTTACCTATAGAGTGAATGTGAAGCTCTCTGTTTTGTTCATTTCCTACACATGGCGACACATGATACAGTTCAAAATCGGTGATTTTGCTATTGTTTTCAACAGAGATTTTCCAAACAATTCTTCGAAGCTAACCCATAATAGGTCCGTCTAATGTGAATGTGGGGAAGATTTGAAGTAGCCCAAAAATTGAACCATTGGAATTTACATTGCTACACTAGTTTAATTTAGACGATGAAAATTGTACCACCCATTATATTATATTTGAAGTTTTGATTCATTCACATTTTTTGACAGGTCTCTGAGTTTGTATCAATGATAGGTCCCTCACCGGAAAAAAAAACTTTGCTATAGGACCCATAGTTTGCACCAAGTTTGTATTTAGTCCTTGTCGGAAACCGGGGCTCCGGCAAGTGCAGATGTGGCTTGCTGACTGTGTTAATAATGCTCACATGAATTATTTTTTTAATTTTTTTTAAGAGATGGCACGTAATAAAATTATTTTAAAATTAAAACCCTTAATCTATCTAAATCTAACATTAACTCTAAAATCTTCAATCCCCTAAATCAATTCTGAAATCTAACTTAATAACCCCTAACATCACAAACACATCATGCAATCCCTAACTCCTCAATTTTCAGAGACTCTCTTCGTCGTTCTTCTTCCTCTTCTTCTATTCTTCTTCTTCATCGTTTTTCTTCTATTCTTCTTCTATTGACCGGAGACCGAATCTTCAAATTTTTTAGAAAATTGAATGAAAAAGAGACTTACATTTACATGACTCAAAGTGATAATAAAGAGATTAACGTGGTTCACTTGAATGATAGAGAGCCAGCACAGTAAAACCAATATGTCATGTGCTTAATTGGGCACTTGTAGGAGACTATCCTAAGCACCCTTACCTACCCTTTTTGGCTGTCCTCCACATGTGGGTCTCTCGAAACCTAAACTTTTTCCAATATGTCTGCTTCATATACATGTACACATGACTATGGATATGTATGTGGTGGATAAAAATTGAAAGCTATCATTAAGATTTAAGAAACATGTTACTCACAATCACAAATGGCAATAATTTTGGTGGAGTTTGGTAACATTATTGTCATCTAAAGTGTTGTATATCTCTTGTTAAGATTTTGTTTTTGAAGCGGTTGATTTATGTCTAGGATGAATTCTATATTTTTTCGTTCAAAATTGATTCAATTTAATTTTAATTTTGTTTCACACACAAAATTTGTAATAATAATCCTAGAATTGTTACTTGATGCAAACTATTTAAAAGTCTTTACTTGTCAATATTTTTACTTACTTCATGATGCTCAAATTTTACACAACTTCAACAAACATAAAAGATGCTAAAACTATGTCCCACTTAGATATTTTATGTCCACGAAAAAAAAGTTAAAGGTATGTTGAAGTCTTACATACAATTACGGACTTTAGATTTATTTACAAAATATTGAGTACATAAGGATAAATATTAAGTATGATAGATAAAATAGGGGAGCGCTTCAACTGTAATTTACCACAAAAGGTACCATTTAAATTTAGGGGAAGATTTTATTGCACAACAATAAAACATTTAATATTATGTATGTGAGACTTTCTAATTAATTGAACCTTTCAAAAAATACTTTCTACCTAATTGTCATAGACCTTAAAAAAACGCCCCCACCAAGATATTGCAAAAGAGACACCACCAGCATCTATAATAAATATTTATAGGCACCCAATCACATAACCTGAAAACAAAAAGAGCTTTCAAATCATATTTGTTGAATGAGAAAAAAGATAAGAGGTATTTGACGAATTTGTTTGAACAACAAAACGAAGTCTATTATATACAATAAAGACTTAAAATATGTTTTTAACCCCTTTAATATTGAAGAGTTTTTATTTAGACCTTTGTTATTTTCTTTTTGAAAAAAAGCCCTCAAAAATAAAATAATATGGTGTTTTTGGTCTCTGCCGTTACAAAAATCATTAAATTTTTAACGGATGGTGACATGGCAAGCCATGTTATCAGGTCGCGTAAGAACAAGTGTTAAAAATTAAATTTTGTTGTGGAGATGATACAGGCACTTGCCCTTTCACTCAAAAGACACACACATTTCCACTAGTTAGATAGTAACATTTTTTAAATTTGTCCACGATTTTTTATGTGCTTATGTGGCAAGGGTGTTGACGTGACCTGATTACATGGCTTGCCACATCACCTTTCGTTAAAAATCTAACGTTTTTTTAAATGCAAGGACCAAAAACACCCTATTATTTTGCTTTTGAGGGTTTTTTTTTTTTTAAATAACAGAGGTCTAAACCAAAACTCTTCAATATTAGAGGGACCAAAAACATATTTAAGCCTACAGTAAATGCGATAAATGTATAACATTATTGTCATTTTATTTGCAATAACTAGGCTATTTATTTACAATTAATATAAGATACTCTACTTATATACAAGATATCTAACACCTCTCTTCAAAGCTAGAGCATATACGTCATATACACCAATGTACTCACAAGTAAGGCCGGTGAGGAGGATGAGACGGCTGTAGGAGAAGTTCTTGTGCGAACAAAGGATTGCATCAAAGAACAGTTTTGACATGATGACATGTGAACTTTCATGCTTCTTCCAATGGTGTATAACTTTACCCCCTATGCATGATGCTATGTAATCGAAATTTTCTCAATAACCAACGAGTTTATATGGATTGCAGGATCAAAGACTGAAAACTCGGATTAAGAATCATGAAAAGTTTCAATCTTTCCCAATCCTCATCGAGTTGTACCTGTAGATGCTCAAGAAACAACAGTGACATCGAAGGATAAAAGATGGGATGTTTCAAGAGGAGGAGAGAGGAAGCGATGAGAGCAGAGGTCGTACACGACGAGGGCGGTGAACAAAATAAAAGGGTTCAATGACATGGAGAGCAGTAGTGAGTTTCATCAAAGATGGCAACGGATACGGCGGCACTGACGACAACCAAAAAAAAATTGGAGAATGAGAATAGGGAATTTCAAAATTTGCGAAAATATCTATTTGTGGAGGATGAAATAAAATGATATATAATTATTCAAATTGTTATAGGCACCCAATTACAAAAGATGAAAACAAAAATGACCTTCTAAATCATATCCAATCAACATCCATCGAAACACATAGGAAAATATCACCAATTTGTCAAAACAAAGGGTTTTAAAGATAAGTTTCAGGTGCCCACTAGGGTGGACAATTTCACTTGTGTATTTTTTACTTTGTTCCTTTCGCTCTTTCTCCTTTCCACTCATCTCCATCACTGTCTTCATCATCTCCATCACTGTCTTCATGATCTCATCATCATGCCACCACCATGAATGGAAGTGGGAATTAAAAAAAAATCAGACACATAAATATAGGGGGGTTTCTAAAACCTTTTAAAGAAAATGATTATTAGCAAATTGGATTGAATTTGGGAACCTGAAACAAAATTCTAATTGATGTAAAAATAAAAATTGGGGGTTGTTATTGTTATTAAGTATAAACGAACCCATAAGAGAGTGACATTAAGAGCACCACAACTTGTTTTTCTTCCCCCAATTTCTTCTAATGTGATCACTGCATCAACATTTTCCTCCCTAACGCCAATAGCCTCTGGATCAAGCTCGCACTATCACCCACTTTGTTCATTTCCCCTTTTGTGACCACATCCTCGTTGTTGTTTCCCTTGCTTATCCCCAAAATCGCTCTTCTCTTCTTCATCTCGCAAGTGTTGCAGAGCAACTTCGATCCCGCAGGATCACCTCTCTCCGTATAGGAGTCTTGGTGGTGCTACAATCGGCGTAGGTTTTTTCTGCTCACTCCTTGATGAAGCGGCGACAACGTTAAGGTTTCCATCCTTCGTCTCCGATCCTTTTCCGCTCCGATCCCCCATTTATGAGATCAAATTGAACGTAATGGTAGTTATATTGAACAGTGGTGAAAGAAGGAATATTACATCTATACCATCTTAATTCCGATTCAATATATCATAACCACTAATTTGAAGAATATTTTTAAATTCCTAGATCTAACGGTTCTAACTCCTTAGTCCATGCTGGACTAAAAAGAAACACATTCACCCTAGTGGGTGCCCAAGTTTCATTCCAATTATAAGCATCCTCCAATATTAATTGGACCAACTCCCACCAATACCATGAATTCCATGACAGCCATTAAACAATGATGTATATTTTTTAGTGCAGTGTAAGCCTATGTTCTATTTTATCAAAATCAATTTTGAAATTCAAAACCTAGTTTTATGCGGTTTTCTTTTTATTTCTCAAAATTGATTCTATCTTTAAAATTAATTATAGAATAATAATCAAATATACAGCAAGTAATTAAATTATCTGCAAGTAACTCATCATTGTAGTTGTTGTAGGCAACACAAAGTACATCAATTATTGGCTACAATGTTCGACGTGGTGGTTAGCTCATCTCGTCCATTAATTATGATATTAGAGATTCTTCGATCCTCACATATGAGAATGAAGCACATTTTGTAGTCAACCGTTTACCGTTTATGCAAATACTTACGGTGAGAGAATTAATCACGGTTGTCGACGGTGAATATCCTGCTCGCAAGCACATCAATCAAGGTGCCCACTAGGGTTGACAATTTCAAATTTCTTCTTGTAAAGTTTCGATTTAATTACTTCCTACCCAGGATACCCGTTGGCCGTTGGTATTTAATTATTGTTTTTATCACTTGATACTCAAGAAACCGTGTTAATTTCACTATTTGCGCATAAGGTCACTGAAAACAGAGCTCCTTTGTCGTGGAATAGTACATAGTTTATACTTTATACTTTATACTTTATATTTTCACTTTTCAACGACAAATATTTGTTCAATATACTGAGGTTATCCTTTTCTATAATTTATCACAAAAATTATATATTTGATTCGTTAAAGTTGTATATATTTGATTTCTTTTAATTAAGTTTTGAGTATGGTTTTGTGGATAAAAAATACCTCATTAAAAGGATTAGACCCACCAGAATATTAATTTTACGGACTCAAATACCATTGTCTCCATAAAAATTACTTGTATTATATAAAAAAAAAGCTTAGTTATTTGTTGCTTAACATGTGTAATACTCAAAAGTACTTCTGAAAAATAATGTAGTGATCAGGGATGGAGAAAAATTATAATATATATATAAGTAAAATAAAAAAGGACTAATTAAAATAGATTCTCAAATGGTTTATTTTTTGTCAAAGCTTCTTAGTCAGATTAAAGGCTAAGTCAAGCAAAAAGACACTTACAAATCAAGGGAACCAAACCCTAGAAAACACTACAACATAGCACTACAGACACTCATTACAAAACAAGCTAGCCCTAATCCACTTGGAATAAAAAAACACAATCAAATAGATAAGGGAAAACCATACATAAACCTCAAACAAAAATCAAACTCCATCCAATACTTAGATCTGCCGCTCTCGAAGCGAAAACTTAAACCATATTCTGATGTCACTTCTTTTATTTTCCAAACATTGCTGACTCTGCCGGATATGCAGAAACTCATCTATGCTTCAAGACGATCATCAACAAAGGTGCACATGTAGCACCTCTAAAACAAGAACAAGAGAAGGAGAAGACCATATGCCAGATGAAACGAGTGCACAAACCACACAAGTTGAGGCATAGGAGGTGCCGCCATAGATGGTGGTGGCCATGGCTGGTGGGTGTATGTGGAGACCGTGAAGGTGGCACCGGTGGAGGGTGGTGACAGCGGTAAGTTGCAGTGGTGGCACGACGACTTCACAGTGACGGGGGCAAAGACCAGTGGGGTGGAGGGAAAAAAGCGGTGGCCGCAAAAAAGGGGAAAAATAAAGAAAAAAGATATAAAAAACTCACTTATGGGGCAGCAAATTCGCATGATATGAAAGATAACTCATCTAAATTAGGAGAAACGCCTGCCTAGAAGAAGGGGAAGTCTCCGAAAGGGGAACCCCGCAAAGGGGGAGGAGACCCCTAAAGGGGGTGACAACTGTGTTTTCTTCAAACCCTAGCAATGAAGACATGAGAGAGCTAGGGTCGACTTTGCTAACATTTACATGATGGTTTTATCATATTATTATTTATAACACGCCCCCTCATACAAGAGTCTATTTGATCGTGAAGCGTAGATAATGCACAGACTTATTTACTATGTTCTAAAATTCAACTTTTGTTTAGAAGATTTGAAAACGGTAAAGATCGAAGTCGACTGCTGTCATGAAGACACTGATACCATGTCAAACAACTAATTATGAGTAAGAATTATATAAATGGTTTTATTATATTATTATTATTTCTAACAAAGATAATATAAGAATTTTGAGAAGACAAATATAATATTTAAATACTATGTGGCACATCTTTTTTCTAAAAGAGAGGCAATTGCCCCAGATTTACTTCTTTAGTTCTTTCCCTTTATAGTGATGAAGTAATCATATAAAAAGACGTTCATGGGCCAACATAAAAACGTAACGCTTTCATCAATAATAAAATAAGATAGAACAAAGTGACCAACTACGTAAGGGTAACATATATATTTGACAATTAAACTTCAACCACTTATTGATTGGACTCCATTCTTCTCCACAAGCATCTATGGATGTAAGAATTTTCTTGTTCACCTATTTAGATTTCACATGGCAGATGATTAAGAGTCTGGATTCAGAATTCATTAATAGAAAATACCATATTAATTAGCGGAGTGTTTTTCTTTTAATGTTAACTAATATCCTCACAGTTGAAATTTGTGAAATAAATCTTTCACCCCACTGTTCACGTATTAAGTAGTAGATGTTAATCAATGAGTTGTTTATGTTCACAATAGTCGAAATTCGAATCTCCAATTATTTACTTAAATGGTAAAGTGCTAAACTACAACATCAACCTATTTTTTTTTCTTTATGAGATTTTTTTTTCAAATTTATATATGATAATTCAAATTACCATCATAATTGATGTTCCCATGCTAATAACTATGCTAAAAGTGTAGCACTTTTATTAGCGTATTTGATTCTTTCTTTGAAAAATCATCAGAACCATGATTTCAGCAAAAGCCTATATCTATGATTTTTGTCCGATTCAAAGAGAAATCCGAATACATGTTGTCATTGATTTTGTATGTGGTACATTTCCTATTGTTAACGCCGCAAGTAAAGCCACTTTTCCTGTGTTTCACTTTTTGGAAGTCAAGAAATTAGGCTTAAATGACAAGAAATATCTTGTTTTAATCGGTGTGGTTGGCTTTGCCAAAAAAGATGACGTGGCTATCAGAAATACACATATAATACATATGTCTTTCAATAGTTAACAAATAAGAGATTATTTGTTTGTTTGTCTGTTTGTTTGTTCAAGAACATTAGAATAAAAATGAAAACAAATAAAATGAGAGAAATACAATAAAGATGATAAGTTTGCTCGAATTTGACTTCATTGATTGACCTTTTTTGTCTCAAATATAATCCAAGCCTAAGCATATGATTCATTTACACCATTTTAATCGTACTTCATCGATATCTCGCATGAGTGGATAATAATAACTCTTCAATCCTAAACATTGATGGCTCGCATGATCAAGAAAGATAGTTATCGTGAAATTTAGATGTTTAAGTGACTAACAAGTATAACTCTATATCTTATAATTAGGATTATTAAGTGATTAACTATAGTTCAGACTCAAAACTTTGTAGCATCCACCCAGAAGTCGAATCAAGCTAAGCAAAATACCCTAGGTAATCAATTTAAGATATAGAATGAAGATCAAGAGAAAAACACTAAATCATTGCTACAGAACATGTTTTATATTGAAGAGAATCACATAGAAAATATAAGTATCACACAATTACATCAATGCCAATAAAAGAGGGATTAGTTATCCATGCATAACTTTACAAATAGAGATAAAGAACTAGAAGAACCGAAACCGTCGCAATGTCTTACCGCTGAATCTGACCTCCTAATCTTCTTCTCCATCCTCCTAAGCTATCTCCCTTATTTCTCTTATGTTTTTTTTTCTCCACAACAAGTTCTCTCTGTGAAACGCATGTTCTTATCCTTCCCAATATTTTCAAAAACAGTATTCATATTAAAACTTCGCAGACTGGGCTCCCAATTCCTCCTGAGGCCCGCACAACGCCTCTTAAACCTTCAAAAGGGGATTTCTCATCTGCCAAAGGCGCCTAGTGCATTCTGAGGCCCGTCCAGCAGCTTGAACACTTTTCAAACCTCATTTTCTAACTAAAACTTGCATTTTTTACCAATTCAACCATTCAAATTAAATTCCAATGTGTTGTGACTCTAAAATAATATAAATTGAATCACACAAGTCAAATAAGTGCTTAAATGACACTATCATTGACACATCAACTGTTAATCATTTGTGGCTCACCATGTAAGCTGCTGATATAAATTTTTAAAATCTCAAATCTTGCAAGATGTAGATTCGAACCCTTGACCAGCACCACAATGGGCCAAGCTCCTACCACATGAACTAAGTGCTCGTCAAATAATATATGAGTAAAATACACGCACCTCATAATAACACTCAACTACAATTCTTGTTTAAAATTTACACTTTGTCTCAATCACAATTTTAAATTCTATACCCCACTCACTACTCTAACATAATCCGAAAGATGTAATCAAATATTCTTTTGGACGGAAGATTAATCCATTTAAATATAAATAATAAACAAAATAACAAAACAATATAATAAATATTTTCTTATTTTAAATTTTTTCTAAATATTTATAAAATATCTTAAACTTCTCCAAATAAAAAATAATATAATAAACTTTATGTTTATAATTTATATTTATTATGGTAAAAATATTTCTAAGAGACATATTAACATGTCTATGGTTTTAAATATAATTTAAATAAAGAAAATAGTTTAAAATAAATAAGGCAAAAATATTTATCAAATAACTTACCGAAAATATTTTTATAAACAAAATAATTATTTATTTATATTACTATTAAAATAAATAGATATGTTAATATATCTTATAAATATTTTTACCATTATGGGTAGATTAATCTATACATCTCCTAGGAGCCGCACTTTTGGGGAGATCTTTCACCTTCACCGCACCCGGATCGAAATTGCGAAAGCAATTTTTAATTAATATTTTAATTAAATCCCTATAATTTTAAAAAATTACAATTTGTTAATCTATACATCTCTTAGGAGCCGCACTCTTGGGGAGAGCAATTTGTACATCCTTATTCAATCAAATTTTAATTAAATCCCTGTAATTTTTAAAAATTGCAATTAAATCCCTAAATACAAAAAATGTTAAATTTTTCGTTTCCTATTATTTACACAATACTACTGATGTGATTTTTTTTTTTATCTATTTTTCTCATATTTCATTAATTTTCAAACTTGTAAATCGTTATTCTTGATATAGGGATTTATATACTACTAAAAAAAATTGTTCTTTTGTTGTTGGTAGGTTGTTTTTTTTTCTCTTTTTTTGTAGTGATTGTAAATTTATAAGGATTATTTTTTCTTATTGTTTCTTCTCGTCGTGTTCAAAATTACTTTTGGGACAAGCAAATATACTTTTTAAAGTATTTTTTTTGTTAAAATAGAAATAAAAAAATACAAGTTTTAACAAAATAAAATAAAATTAAAGGCTTCAAATAATCATATGGGAGATCATATTGCCACCTCAGTAATCCTAAGACATTTTATAAATATGCAGAATATTTATAAAATAAAAAGACATTAAACTGTTTTTCAAAATAATAACAGAAAAAAAACTGTTGAAACATTTAAAATTTGAAAATTAAAAATATCTTTTAGCTATTTTGGTATTTTAATTTTTAAAATTGAAAATAAAAACTATTTTAAAATTGAAAATAAAAACCGTTTTACCAAACTTGGTTTAAAATTTTTCAAAAGAAAAAAACAGTTTTTTAAACGGGTAACTCTACCAAATATTGCTATTCTGGAAAACTAAACGCGCTTATTTCCAATCAATCGTGCGAAATTTTCATTCCCTCCACTCTCGTTCGCGCTCAAACCCTCGCCATTCTCCAAACCCTCGCTGGAGTTGTTTCCCAGGAAACCCTAACCGTTCTCCGTTCATCTCGCCGCCGTGGAACGACAGGATGAAGTCGGAAGTCGCGGACCCAACAGGCTCTTGCCTCGTTCGAGAGGCTCAGATGCTTTCCTTGTACAAATTCAGGTATCACTCATAACCCTTCTTCTCTCCCTTTCTCTTTGATTAATTTTCTGTTCGAGAGGCTCTATTTGATTTCCATTTTGCTTTTGTCCAGAAAAAACTGCAAGATGTGGTTTTAACAGTGGCAGCTTCTGGTAGCTAATTGCACTTGGACTTTGTGTTTGGGTAATCCTCTGCTTCATAAACTCTTTTCTCTTTCACTTTCTCAGTGTACTTTTTTTCCTTTTGACCATTAACATAACAACATTTTTGTATGATAGAATGCTTTGTGTTCCTTTCCTCGATTGTGTTGTGGGTTGCATTAGTGATGGTAGTGGCATTATGAGCATGAGTCTTCTTCACTCTTATGTTGTCTTTAATTAACTCATTGTTGACCATTGTGAGTGACTTAAGTCATAGTTTGGCCAGGAGAGGCATTATTTCATTCTGGCATGTTAATGCATTTACTGCTCTCAACCGTATACCATGTAAGACATAGTTTGGCCAGGAGAGGCATTATTTCTCATGATGATAATATTTGTCCAACATGCTTTGCAAAAGAGGAATCTGTTGCACACAGTTTCTTTGAGTCTAAAGTCTTTTCTAAGTATGGATGTCCTGTTTTAGATGGTTTGGAATATCTTCAGCTCTGGATAATATCTGTATAGTGCATTTTCATCAGTTTACGGGCATTCATTTTTGCAATGAAGAATACAAAGAGGTGTGACAAATTGTCCTGTTATGCGCTTTGTAGACTGCAATTCTTGCCTAATTGATGGCCCTTAAATGGTTAAGCAGTGCTGACTTGTTACAGCTGCTGTTCTGTTCTTGCTATTATCAGTGGACACAGTTAGAGAATATTCATTTGTTATCTGCTTTGATTAAACAGAACTAGAATCGGAACACATGATGAGATCTTACACTGACTAATTAGGAGTCAATTCTATCTTCAAGTTATGAGAGATATAGGATTGAGTCTTCTGTAATCTTCAGCACTAGAGGAACACTGAAATTTTGTTCCATTAGCATATTAGTTATGGTTTTGTTTGTTAAAAAAGTAAAAGAGAATGAATATTAGCAATTATTCCTCCTCTTTGTTTTATTAACCCTGAGAAAAGAAGGAACAAAACCAACCCCAAACTGATTTTATCCGGCATACCATGCTGAAAGAAACATAAATTGTAAGAAAAAGCAAGATTATATGATATTTAATACACAGACTACTAATGATTTTAAACTTACATGGTAGCTAGCAAGCTAATACCAATTATTACATGACTCTTGATCAATAAATAACAACACCACTGTAATGTAGCCCTTCCACCACATATTTGAACTTAATAAAATCACCAATGTTGCAAATCACATCACTTGAAAATGTACTTGACAATACCGGGGATATGGATGTTCATGAAGTAATCATCCCAATCAATATCTTTGGGGTCGAAGTAAAACAAATCTGTCTCTATCCCACATTGTCTTGCTGCAATCCGCAACTTCTCCGTGTTCATATCATCAAATCTGTGTGCCATAATTAACATTCTCATAAGTAATATACACGTTTTAACATTTGACTAATTGAAGCATGATGGTGAAGATTTTTTCTAATACTTACACGCCACTGAAGAACAAGTAAGGCCTGTAAAGTTCCACCAATCGCATCACAACCTGGATCTTCCTGTTGAGCTCTAGATAGGTCCCCTTAAAATACTGGCAAAATGTTGTATTGGCCAGCTCAAGTCCCTAATTAGATGCAAAAGTTGTCATCAGAAACTTCCTTTATTAACGTGAGCAAGTCTAGTCACCGGTGGATTTGTGGATACTCTGGTCTAAATCGAATAAAGTAGGCTAGTCTTGTGTGATTACATTGCTTAAGGACACATAATTAAAACCTCAAGAGTTAAATAACCCAACATAGGTGGTCCCGACGGTCGAGGGAATCTCGTATTGATGCACTCAAGCATTTTGAGCTTTCTAATTAAGATTTGACGCTTCACATTTTACGTTGTAATAAGTAACTTGGAATAGTAATTTAGAACGTGAGTCATCTAATCTTGATCTAATAGCTCGAAATGCTTGAATGTGTGAATGCGGGATTCCCGTGACGGCAGAGAATTCAAATCCGGACAATGTAATTAACATTACTACTGATCTATGCAGGGTATCAAAACTAATAGTCCTATCTTGAATTTTTAATAGATTATAGTCATTTTACATAATAAATAGCTTGTTCATGTTTTCATATAGACATTATTCTGTTAAAGTTGAATCATGGGGATGATGGGGTTAGTGACTAACCTTTAATGGAAGTAGGTATCGAATGAACATGTATCTCCGGAAGCTAGCCATGTCTGTTAACACATTTACTCTGCCAACCTTCACGCGCGATCCATCCTTGTTTATCCATGGTTTTGCTGTGAAATATCTTAATCCATAGTCCTGGAGATTATGGTATGTAACTGGATTTCTAACAGAGGAACCCACATGGTATATCGCATGATCACTTGGTTGATTTGCATGAGCCACCATGGCCACTAGCATTGCATTCACCACCATGTCAGCTGGTATCTGCATGTTAAAATTGATGAGATAAAAAACGGAGATATCATAATAATAAGATCAATTTTTTGTTCTCAGAATCAATTCGAGCACACCCTCAAGCTAGTCATAGCAGCTTCTCCCAAGAATCGATTTTGACTTTAGAATCAATTATAAAAGAATTTCCAAATGTACTCTAAGACAACACATTTCATGCACTAACTCACCACATCGACAACTCCATTGATATCTCCAAGGAAGCAAGTTAGTTTTCCTTTCCCATAATTAACAGCTAAACTGTCAATGGTTCTGTAACAAACACAAAAGTAAGATCTTCGTTATACGATTGAAATATTGAATTTCACTTTCAGATATGGTTCTGTAGTTCAAACATGACAATTTTCTTGCATATCAAATATGGGGTGCCCTGTTTTTATTTTGATGTTCTGCTTTAAAAGCTAATTAAGTAATGGTAATTGAGCTCAATCATGAAACTAACTTTATTACTTAGCTGGTATATTTGATGCATGATAAAGTAAAATTTGATTCACCTTACACCCTCAGACCAACCAGGGAAAGGTTCTTTGAATGTACTTGTTACGATGGTAGGACGCAAAATAACAACGGGTAAGTTTCCTTTTAATTGTTCCACAAGCATCTCTGCAACTGCCTTTGTAAATACGTATGTGTTTGGCCATCCATACACATTTGCCCTGATCATAAGTGATGTGAAACACAATTATGATAAAGTTTGTTCAGGTTATCATAATTTCCTACAATACAATCTCTAATAAAATAAATACATAAGTAATAGAAATAGGATCATGAATATGTCATGATATATTGTAACTGTAAAACTGCTATTAAGTACAACTTTAACACTATGTTTAGTTGAGAAGAGAAAATGAGAAGATAAAAGATGAGTAGAGGGAAAGAGATGAGAAATAAGATAGACTTTGTAGGTTGTTTAGTACAATAAAAATAAATGAGATAGAATGTGGTGGATTTTCTTTTTTTATCAAAAGACTTTTTTTATCTAAAAACTACTATACTTCTGGCCATCAAAATATGTTTTGTGGTGATTGGAGTGCCCAACTAAGTAAATAACTACATATTTAAATAATCCAATGCCCTACATGTTAGTGCTCCATTTGAAAAAACTACATGTCCCTTTCAGATGTTATGGTGGCTTGCGTTCTTAATATGAAGGCACTACACCACACAAGAGACGAATGTTTATATTTGTCTGTTATGATTGTATTTCATTTTTTAGTTTTAATTCTTTACTTGCAGATCTCAAAAGAAAATGGAGCCATTAATGTTTCAACTTTCAACAGTATTGTACTTTTCCCTTTGGATTTAAATTCTGACGTTGATGCTTTGCCTGATTGCCTCACTGATCAAAGAATACTTTTTATGCTTCCATCTATATAACTGAGCAATAAATACACTTGCTACCTGAACCAAGCTTTTGAAATCTAACCTAACTTTGTAAACATAAATAATTTCTTTTATTGGCCGATCAAGGCGTGATCTTGAGCTTGAACTAACAAGCTCCAATGGCTTCTAGGTAGGATAATGTAGTCTCCATTATGATGCATGTTTCACTATTTATCCTCAAATGAAACAAATACTACCCTGTTGGTGCTTATCAAGAAGAGTAGCAGACACAACACAACACTATAGTTGTTGTTCTCTGCAGTGTGCACATTGTCTCTTAATCCATCTAGCTACCAAAGTTGTTTAGAAGTCTCATAGATAGTTAGAAATATGATTAAATAAATCGTTAAGTAGGGTAGAGCAACTTCACCTCCAAGCTAGTTTTCGGTATCAAAACTAAATCTGTTTATTGAGTTTACACTGCAGATGTCTAGCTTTGGGCGTGATTTGCACATCCACGTTCAAGTAAATGGAAAAACAGTCACATACACCCCTGATATTTAATGGAGATCCCACTTGTTTGTAGGCGGGTCCTATATTCACTTACAGAATACTATTGATGTAAACAGGTGGTATGGGAGTAAATCTGGACCTTGCTGACAGAAAACGAAGTGCGTGTGTTTCAAGTGGGTCATTAATTAAAGCAGTGTTGTGTTTGAGACACAACAAATCAAGTTGCTCAACTAGAATACCGGCAGCACAATATAACTATTCAGAAGGCCAAAAATATATACACTGTATTTCTAGTTAACTATCACGGCCACTTATTAATGTTTGAAAAGTGACAAGTGTCTTAGCTTTTGTAATTAAATTGTGATCGTTAAATGAAACCATCTTATCTTAGCTCAAGTATCTATGCTAAATGCAGAAGCTAATTAACCTAATAATAACATATGGTTAGATGTCATGTTTTTAGAATCGGACCCAACGTTTAAACAATCTAAACACCAATTCAAGGTTCAGTGATCAGACCATGGTCAAACTAGCCAGCTTTGACCAGTATAACTGGACCGAATCGACTAATGTCGACAACATTGATATATGTAGATTTTCACAAACCTTTTAATAGCTAAGTCCTTCATGGCCACTTTAATTTCTTGCTCTGTGGCTCCCTTCTCTCGCAGCTCATCCAATTGGTCGGACACTATTTTCTTCTCTACATCGATGTCTAATCCAGCCACACCATTCAGTGAATCACCAAAGTGATATGGGGTCTCTTGTATGAGCCCACCTCTCTCACCACATACATAAGCTGAAATCAACAACCATTGATTATGTGAGACTAATTAATGCTTTTTTATCCTAAACTATTGACATTACTGATACTTGCCTGTTGATACATGAACAAGCACTTTGAGGTTAATACAAAGCTTGGAGAAATTCATGACATGCTTTGCTCCAAAGGTATTTAGACCAAGTGCTATATCATACCTGAATTTACAAGGGGGGAAAAACAAATTTAAAATAGTTATGGAATATGTTAAATTAGTTAAAAAATATATGATTACTAAATATTTTACCTTTCATCAAAGTTAGTTGTTGCGGCCAAATTAATGATAACATCTGTTTGATTGCAAATTTCTTCTCTTAGAATGCAATCCTTCAAACCCAAGTCGTCATAAGAAATGTCCCCAGGCACCAAAGTTAACTTCTCCGAAATAAATGCCTTGAAATTTGCACCCAATTTTTCCTTTAGCAAATTAAACAAGTCCTTTGCTAATATCTGTATCAGCAACTAGCTTAATTAGATGACATATATAATGAGAAAATTAAAGTGCGTATTAGCTCACTTCATTAATGACTGGAGAAGCTTGAAAATGATAAGAAGGAAACAATATTTCTACTTGGAGTACTTAATCTTGTCTAGTACTACTTAACAAGCATATGCTTATAAAAAAACAAAAAAAAACCCTACTTAACAAGCATATAGTAGTTTTTCACTTTTTTTCCCCATAAAGACTTAAAAAACCAAGACCTTAAAAAGTCAACTTTACGTGATGAGGGGGAAATCTCTTGAAAAAGTGTAACTTCCAAACTTATAAAGGGGTAAATGCCAGAAAACTGTAGTTTACTTTTATGCATGATTCTTACCTACCAAATAAATGAGAAAGCGAAAGTTGCAAGTATATATGCTTTGTAAACTTTTATAATTAAATAGATTAAGTGTATAAAATTTTATGAAAAAAATTGAAAAATTATTTAATAATTCATCAGAAAACTTTAACTTAAGGATAATATGTTTTATAATCAAAATTTGAGTAATTGATGATTATAAGATTACATACTCTAAATATTTGATTTAACTAAATTTTTGGCTGTGTAAATTCACATAATTCAATTGTTGAATTTATTGAATTCATATATTATAAAAAGTTATTAAGTAAAGTAATCGTGAAAATTACTCCTGAAGTAAGTCGATCTCAGTGTGTGTTTACCTCATTTTGCAAGCGACGATTTGCAGATTCTTCATCTGAGGCTCTTAAAAGAAGATAAACCTTCTTAACATTTGGTTGAACTCTCAATACCTTCTCCAGAAAAACTGAAAAATATACAATCAAAGAGGCAAAGACGTCACCAATATATCACAAAATAAGCATATCTTTGAAGGCAGAGAGAGAGAGAGAGAGATAGCATATATATACTTTTGGCAATAAAGCCAGTGGCTCCAATAAGAAGAATGGTCTTGTCCTGAAGAAAGTGGAGTACACTTCCTACCTCCTCCATTGGAGAAAAAGTATGTATGAGAAGAAAGAAATTAACCAATTAGTGAGGAAACAAATAAGCACAGTGGTGAGGGTGGGATAATTGAAATGGTAGCCATTTCATATATTATATATATATAACAAGAGAAGCAAAGCAAAGGAATGTTATTTGGAGCAATTATGAGATGAGTTGTGGATATAATTAAGCAGTTGGTGATACTAGTAATATTGGCCCTCCTCGATCGATCGCACGCAGTGTGTGATTCAACTTACCCCACTAGCTAGCACACTATACCCTACGTACACGAGTCACAAACAACAACCGTAAAATATAAAGTGAAGTGAAAGTTCGTTACTAGTCCATGAATATCTAACCTAAGATCATTGCAAATATCAACATCAATGTAGAGAAATTCTTCCATATTTTTGGAGTAAAAAGTTTTTTTTTTTTGCACTATTTAATTCATGTACCGCATCTTAGTTACATGAGTAATTATTACAGTTCTTATACGTAGAGCTAGGAATTTCAGACGTTCAATCGACATACGTATTTATCGGAGGTTTTTGACTAATGGTACAAAGTTTTAGATCTAGCTAGCCACCGTTTGTATAAATCAAGCAAACATGCCTGATTACAATCAATCTTTTCCTTTTATGGTTAAAAAGATAAAAATCCTACATGTATTCCCTATTTGGACTTGGGCCTTATAGAGATGTCGGTCAAATGTACCTATATACCGTAAAGTAGTACATTGCTCGCCTGATGGGGGTCGAGTTATTCGTAAAGTAAAACGATCGCTAGCCATGTTGAAGGGATGGCACGCCATGTTGAAAGGATGTCTCGCCAACCAGAGGGGGAGCTTGACCGCTCCTTGATGAGTCACTTCTAACCTTTCAACATTGACCAAGTCGCCCAAGGATTAGCATACAGTTTTGATAGCCTCTTTATCACTCTCTGGATATGTCTTGATCCCCAAGAGTTCACCTTTAGATTACTCGCGAGAGCCTTCACTCGCCACAACCCAGGCAGATCATCTAAAGAGGATCGCTTGGTTCATATTTCATTCAAGAGAATGCCTTAATGGAAAGTCTCTGACTAGTCCAGAAGACATCATGCCTGAAGTGCGAAGGCGAAGTGTGTCTCAATGGCTTACCGTGATTTCATTAGCGCCCTGCACCTCTGTTCCTTGCATCACATATTTTTTTCTTTTATGTCGTGTTGTCACATCCGCCCTTTTGTCATTCGTTGCCTTTCTGACTTTACAATGTACCTATTACCCCTGACTTTTCAACCTGACAAAAGTAATGATAAGTTTGAAATTCAAATGAAAGTGCTTAATTTAAAAGGTCACTACCATAGCCAGCTATCCCTTGGCGTGTTTATCACGCTTATCTGCATCCCTCATTTCACGGCGATCTACGTGCAGTGCTTGTCCAGGCGTCTCCTCGGTTCATAGCCACTTAGGGGCACCCATAGTGTTTCCCAAGGAATGCAATAATGAGCTTTTAATGGTGACGGTTGGCTCGATAAAGTGAGTGCGCGTGCTCCCCACACACACCCATTAGCATTTGGCTGTTGTCTGCACGCGCTCTATGCGCACCCTTTGAGTTGCTCGATTCCCTCCCTATATAAGGGGGATTTTATTTAATTTTCCTATGTCTTGTCCTTGATTTTCTATGCAATTGATTTCTTCCCTGTGATATCTCCCTTTCTCTCTAGCCTCCTCATCCCGTCGTCTTTGCGTCTCCTAGAAACCTCCTTCCTCCTTCCCTTCTCCCTTTTGTAACCTTTATCACAGTGTCGTTTGAGTTTACCTCCACTCTATGTTCTTCTTTGTGGTTCATCCTGTCGTGTCTCCACCCCTTTCATATTATCCTCTGTCATTTCCTCTACTACTCTGGTGAGTATGTTCACCCATTTTCTCTTTTTATTCTGTTTTTCTTGCCACCTGCAAATTTGGTGAACACAATCAATTAAAATCAAATTCACTTTGTTAGAAAAATAAATAAGCATAGTTATACCTGCTCGAGGTTTTGATAGGACTGGGGGCGATGATAAAAGAAGATTGAGGTGAATAAAGCTTCCTCTCATTTAGGCGTCCAAGTAAAGGTGGCATTCTTCCTCAAACATTGAAAAAATGGGGCGGCCTTGTAACCTGAGTATGGGAGAAATCTTCATCCCTTGTAACCTGTCAACGCTGCACATCTTTGATCATGGAGGGACTCATCATCTCCATGATCGCCTTGCACTTGTCTGGATTAACTTCGATTTCCCTAGATGTGATCATGAATCTAAGGAGTTTCCCACTGTGAACACTAAAGGAACATTTCTCGAGGGTTAGCCGCATGTTTCACCTTCTAATCTCTCTGAACGCCTCATCTAGGTCACGAAAAATGCTCGCCCATATTTGTTGACTTTACAATCATGTCATCAAAATATACCTCCATGTTTCACCCTATCTGCTAAGCGAGCACTTTATCCATTAACCTTTGATAGGTTGCTCGTGCATTCTTTAATCCAAAGGGCATCGTTCTATAAGAAAAAATTGCTTCGGTCGTCCTAAAAGCAGTTTTCTCATCATCTAGGGTGCATGCGAATTGATTGTAGCCAGAATAGGCGTCCATGAGGCTCAACATCTCATAACCAGGTGCCCCGTCCACCAACTTGAGACAGACTTTGTTGATATCTATGTAGTCAGTACACATTCGTCACTTCCCATTCGCCTTTTTCACCATGACCATGTTTGCCAACTGTAACATCCCGACTTGATGACCGATCTCACGATAACAACACGAGTCTTTTCAGAGCACTTTGTCCTCACTTGCGCACTTCCCGAGAAAATTTCTTAGGAGGTCACACGTTCCAATATTGCTCCAAGTCTAGCACACTTAACCTTGGAGTTCTTATGAGTTGGGCTTCCAAAAAGAAGATGCATCTTGTTGTTATGAGTAGTACAAATCAAATCTTTTAAGCCCTCCTCAATTGTATAGTCCCATATCTATACAGTCTCAGAATACTTCTTGTTCAGGTGTGGGATCGGTTCAGTCATGTGTCCCTTCGCCTAGAAGCCTACCAGGAGCCGCTCCTTGTCCGTGCCTTATTGCACCGGCGATCAATCCTCGTCCTCGTCGGCCCCGGGTATCACACCAACCATGTCAAATACTTAATCTCTCTGATGAATCCTCTTTCTAGCAGTTTTTCTGTCTCTTGGCAGAATGTCACATTCTTCTCCTCACTCATCTTCCGCCTCATTTGAGCTATCAACTTTACTCCGGGGTTCAACGACAATTTGTGGCATATGAAGTTTGGATCTATACATGAAACATCTTTCACTGTCCGAGGGAATAGATCTAAGGTTTCTTCCAACAACCCCCTTAATCTACCCTATTGTTTTGAAGTCAAGTTTGTTCCCGCTTTCGAAAATCTCTTGGGCGGGTTGTGGCCTATCCTCTCTAGAATCATCCCTGGACCCGAGTTGAACTCTCCTTGGATGGACACCTCATGGCATCGATGACTCATCTTGATTCCTTCATCGTCGTATTTACTATAAAGCTTTAAACTGTTGCTGTAACATTTTTTTGGCATTTTGATCCACCTTCCATGCGCCATTACTTAAGGGATATTTCGTGGTTAGATGAGCGGTCAAAATGATTGCACATACTTTGTTCAGCTTTTCACCCTATAATGACGTTGTACGAGGCAGCACAGGCAATGACTAGATACTTGGCTCGAACCCTTTTAGCCCACACTCCTTCGTCAAAAATTGTTTCTAGTTCCACATAGCCTCTAACCAACACTTAGGCTCCAGTAAATCGTATGAAAGACCCCACATAAGGTTGTAAGTCACCCTCGTTCATCCTAACTTTTCAAAGGTATCCCCATATATGATGTCAACCGAGCTTCCTTAATCTAGCAAAATCTTTTCCACCATGTAGTTCACAACTCTTAACTCCACCACCGCCTTGTCATCTTCATGTGGTTTATACCCTCAATATCTTTCAAGGAGAAGATGATGTTTGGGGTGCTCAAAACCATGTTGAACTTCCTGCATTGAGTTCACGGAGCAAACATATTGCTTCTTAGTCAAAAGTGCTGACAGAAAAAACACAAGGGATTCAAATTGTTCACTTACAGAATAGGGACCAAATCGCATAATTGTAATAGATCATGGGCGAAGAGTGCAATTAAGCCTAACGAGAATAAAAAATGTCAGTTTCTTTATAATTGCCGATGAAAATGGTCGTTAATTACTTATTAGAGAATTTCTGACATAGCACAAAACTGAAATTTTATTAATTGCCTGTATTAAATGATTTTATACTGACAGTAAAAATGTATTAAACTCATTGTTCTTCTCGTTTTCAATTTGGTTTTGGCCACCAATATCTATTTGCTCGTGATCAACAAGTCATGATCACTTCTTTTTTTAAAAAAAAAAATAAAGTCATGATCACTGTTGATAAGTTCCAACATCAAAACTAGTTGGTAATCACAAACAATTAATGTATGCCCCACACACACATATAAAAAAGAGTACTTAGTATTTAGTAATGTTAAAATTCAAATTTGTAATAATATTTGTAAATATTATAAAGCTATATAAGTTACTAACTACTCAGTAGGCTGTGACTTCGTGTATATTTTTTGAAACTGAGACTTCGTATATATGTATGTGATCAACTAACGAATTAGTGTCAGGCATGGACAAGGTTGACAAATCCAGATCTTGGTTCTAATTTTGAGGGCAAACCGTCAGCTTATAATTGAAAAAGAAGTTGTTAGATACATCTTGGTTCTAATTTTCTAGTAGTGAAGTTCAAGGAATTTTTTTAGGAAAAAACTTAGTTATACTTCCATGTGTGCTGTTTTTATTGTTATCTAATTAGAACATGACACGTTATCTGGAAAAGAATAGTTCAGGAATTATCACAATTAAGTAAGTGAATAGCTGAATTTTTTCTAGTGATGAATTTGCATTTTGATTTGACGGTGTCATTTTGTAAATTAGTGACGGAATGTGCAACGGTGTTTATCCGTCACTAGTAATCCATCTCTGGTAATCCATCACAAAATTTGTCTCTATTATTCATCAAACATTTTTAGTCAGAAATTTTGTAACGGATTATTTCCCTTTCTAACTTTCCATTGCACAAGTTGTTGCTAAATGAGAGAAATAATTTAGTGAGCGATTTTTCTGTCGCTGAATAGTGAGGAATATATTATCGTCTCCAAATGTTTCCGTCACTAAATTATTTATTAAGAATTTGTTATTTTTAAATTTTTTATATATTAGATTGTATTTCATAAAAAAGTATTTCAAAAAAATATTTTTCACACCAACCATTATTTAAAAATTATTAAAATTTGATTTTTAAATTTATTAATTTAATAAAAAAATGGTGTGGTTTAGTCCATTAGGTCAATCTTTCACCCGTTTTGCCGGCACACCACCGCTTGCCGGCCACCGCCACTCTATCGTCGGCTATTCATTGAAGGTAACAAACACTCTTCACCCTTTGCCTGGCCTTGTGAAGGTGATTAGTAGCTTAATGAGAAGTAACTTGGTTTGTGCAAAACTAATAGTTTGGTGTATTGGTGGCATCTACAATAAACACATTAGCTGTAGCATTATACAAGGTGTTATCTGCATCCCTTAACCCATCTAATAAGGGATCTGGATCCTCTCATGTGTTAATATCATATGACCATGTTATGTGAATGATCTGAGTCTTTAATTACTTTTTTAATAAAATCTGATGGTCAGCATTATTTCCCGCACAATTTTAATTTTCTCCCTCCATATATTCATTAAGGGCCCAGATTCTATGAAAAAAGAATTAAAGACTCAGATCTTCACATGACATGGTCATGTGAGATTAACACATGAGAGAATCAAAAACCTCTAATAAGGGAATGCACTAGGAATGTTTTGATTATTTTATCCTTGATGGTGTTTTCTCGGATGGACCAATAGTTTTACTCTCTTGTCTATCTATGTCAGTCCGGCATATTATTCAGTACCTACTGCTAAATTTATAGAGTTATGATTCAAAAACATTTTTTTAGGTATAGACATCCAGAGAGAGAAATGAAGAGAAGAGAGATAAATAGTGAATGTGGTATATGATTGATGTGATAAAAAAAGAGAGATAGAAAGAAAAATAAAAGTATTTATAGGTGTCACTCTTTATATATTTATGAATATTTTTAAAATTTGTATGTTCCAATACACATTTTATTGTCAAGTTTATACATTTGCAACAATATTCTTTCCTAAATCTCCCCTAATAATTTCAACTTGACTCAACCTGCATAATTGAATGTGCAGGGTAACTTGATATTACAGCTTGTGTGTGATATTTATCAGCCTAAACATAACACCATAGTTGCAATAGCCTTCTGAATGCCATTATACTGCTTGGTTGAGACCTTAATGATGATACACTTGTCATTTCTCTATTTGAATTTATCTAAAAGTAGCAGTTTTAAATAGAATTGCATTATATAATTCATCTATACTTATGTAGAAGCTACACTGATCAATGCGTTTAAATTTTTGTGTGTTGTGTATACGTGTGTGTTGTTAACAACTTGTATGTAATTTTGGCTTTTATTAGTTCTGCCAAAAGGTGAATTGTTAGCATTGGTTATCTTAACCAACTTCACTTTTATATGGTTTTTGGCTAAGTTTACAGCCATTTTATTAGAACATTGTTGGTAACTAGGTAGTAACCCCTGCAATGCACGGTTGCTTTTTATAAAATTTAAAAGGGTTAATGGTTCAATAGGTCCCTGAAGTTGTATCGAAATCGGTGTTTGGTCTTTTCCTAAAAAAATGACATTTAGTGACGGTTTTTTTTTACAATTACGGGCTGTTTTTGACCGCCACTAAACATCATTTTTTTAGGGAGGGACCAAACACAAATTTTAGTACAACTTCAGGGACCTGTTGAACCATTAACCCAATTTAAAAATATATTAATTATATCATATTATATAAAGACAATAAAAAAAAATCAATTAAACGCCGTCAGTTAATATTTATCAATTAAAATTTATCTTTTATAATATTTAACTTATATAGTCATTTCTCATGTGATATACTTGCAATGAACATGCAACCTACAGTCATTTTTTTTAATTTTATTTAAATAAAATTTCATACATTAATATCCCTAAATATTAAGTCAAGTAACGCAATCAGTTTAATTTGTATAATGTTATCTATTAGTTTTAAAAGAAAAGTAATTTCCATAGGCTAACACATTCCTATTAACAAAAATGAGGTACATAAAATTTCTTTGAACCCCAACAACTTTACAATATTTAGTGGCACCACTTTCTGCCACAAATTTGATCCACTGCAAAAGTCGTGGCTGATTATTTAGTGATGGTTTATTTAGTGAGGTTTTTTTTAGGCAAATGTTTATCCACTTTCAACTAACATTTGATAAAGCTTGGATAGATTGATTAATCTTCCTAAACTTTAACTTGGTGGCGGACCCAGAAATTTTATGTTATGGGACCAATATATACATACAAATTTATAGTACTAAAAACATAACATATTACTAGGGACAGAACTAAAAAAACTAGTGAAGGAGGGCGAGAATTTTAACCATGTTAATAATTTTTTTTAATAATAATTTCTATTATTAGCTAAAAAAACTCAGCTAAAAGTTTACAATAATTGTATGTACTTTTAGCTAAAAAACTCAATTAAAGAACCATGTATCACCCGGTTGTTGTCGTTGCTCAAACAATACAAATTAGGTTAGTCCTTGTAAAATAGAGGTGAATTGAATTTGGTTTCTTCGGAAAAAAATTCATAGTTTTACTCTCCAATATTATTGAAATAGGTGAAGTTAGTCACTGTCGTATATTTTGTGGGGGGTTTTGTGTATTAGTGGTGATTTTTAACCGTAATAAAATATTTACTCTGTGTTTTAGTGGTGGTTTAAACTGCCGCAATATGAATTGAGGGGTTAAATAAACTGAACCGAGAACTAATTTTACTCTTTTAATTAATGGTGGGACTAAAAGTTATGAATTTTTTATAGAGAGATCAAATCCATCTCAACCATATTTTATGGGATCTAAAAACATATTTAAACCTACAAATTAAGAGAAAATTAAAAGACAAATAGTGAGTTTTGTTATGTTTGACAAACTAATATTCAACGGTGTTGTGTTAATGAGCTTGGACCAAGTACTAATCTACTTTGGGTATTTGAGATTTTGGGGCAAAATGTCTTAATCCAATGGTCAGGACAGATTCATCTTTTATGCAATGAGTATTAGTGTTGGAGTATTTCTTAAAAAGTGACAGAACAAAGTTGACAAATTAAAACAATTAATGGCATTAGAAATAAATTTGTATAGCTGTGGGGGCATTTATTTTCTGGTGGGGGCAATTAAATATTTTACATTAAAAAAATGAGGGTATTAAAGGAAATTTAAAAAATGATGTGGGGGCAATTGCCCCTGCCTCCCTCTCAAGTAGGTTCGCCCCTGATCTCAGAAACATAATAATGATATTGTCTTAAATAGTTGGTACAATAAACTACTTTTCTTTAGCTCTAAAAGTCATCACTGTAAATTTCTCAGCACTTTTAAAAATTTATGATCTAAATTAAGGGTTTGACTCCTCTAAAGTGATTAGAGTCATTTTAGAGAATAAAACAAGTCATCACATTGTTAATGATGCTTACCTATTTTGAAAGGTCAATAAAAAGTTAAAAACAACTCAATCAATTGTGTGATAATTTACTTTACCATGTAAACCCCTAAATCAAATTGTTTTAGAAAATAGATTTAAAGTCAAGGAGGTTAATGATTTTTTCATTAAATCTTTTATTTAATTTAGATATTTTCATATTAATTATAAAATAAAATATATTTATTTTAGAATGATGCTCCAAATCATCATATTATTTCTTTATGACGATTATTCCCTAAAAAGTAAGGAGATTGTAAGTCAGGAATTCCTACTAGGTGAGTATCATAATATAACATAACACTCTAGTTGTGGTTTCCAACCACTATATCTAAAATATTGAAGAATGTTTTTAGTTTTATACAAGACTGACAGCAATAACTATATCTTGAAATACAAACAAATGTTATTTTTTAAGTTGGTCTGAGCAATTTTAATTTAGGTGTGATGGAGATTTAATGTCTTTTTAAGAGTGCGGCTCCTAGGAATTAAACTCTTGATTTAGGGGTTTAAACAACCACTTTTTACCATTGCGATCATTACCGAATAAGATACAACATGTATTATTAATATTAAATATTTGTTTCATCACATGTAAAAAAATTAAAATTCAAAAGTGATTAATTGTATCTCTTTGTTGAGAAGCACTAGATGTGTTCTTGTTTATATTTTCAAGAACGCCAGCTAGCACCAAATATTCTTATCAAAAGTAGCTTTTGAATTAAAATGAGATTCGTCTAGTTATACTAGGACATTGCAAAGTGCATATTTGATTTAAGCATGTTTTAGCCTCAAGCTCATCCACTGAAATCAATTTTCACTATCATGGATGTTTTTGTTCTTGTAACTCATCATGACTTTTCCTTTATTATGAATAAAAACCCAATTCTAATTCGAGATACATAACTAAATTTTGTTGTTTGAAAAAAAAAACTAAATATTGTCAAATCTACAAAATACTTTGAGATAATCGATACAAGAAACAAAAAATTAATAAAGGAACAAAGTATTGGATTGCAAATGGTTGAGAATTTAAGTGTGAGTTGAAGTCTCACATTATTTAAGAATGAGCGAAGCAAATACTTTATAAGAGATGTGACTCATATACTCAATATCTAAATGTTAGGTTTTGAGTAAAAATGCGATGTCCAAATCTCTAGAAATGGTCTTTGTTGTTGGGTATGGCTCCTCCTATCTCTCTAGTACGTACAAACTACTTAAAGAGATCAAATAAAGTATTAATAGAATATTAATAGGTTAGGTGGTGTAGTGATGTAAGTTGCAAATTAAACTCTGCAAGTTATTAGCAATGCCGGTAAAACTACTAATTTTGGTGACGTACCTGTAAACCTAAAATAAGTTGTTAGGACAAGAACTTTGTTTGCCATGTTATCTGTTCATAATTAGAAAAACCATAATCTTAATTTTGTCCTTTTAGTGAAATGAGTTTGAACACACACACATGGTTTGTCTAAATATTATTTTTGTTCAGATCACCTTAATTGAAAATTAAAGCTATTTAATTATATATAAAATACTATTTTGGAAGAAATAAATACCCTGGCTTTAATTTCGTGTTGTCTCCAAATAAAATCCTAGTCAGTGAACCATGTGCACTTAAAAGGGGTAGGAGATAGTTGAGCAAGTTAATTGGATTAATTTGGACAACGATAGATGTTAACTCTGGGGTTGTAGCCTGTACAAAAAATTATCATAAAAGTTACAAAAGAAATTAGTATTAGCTAGGGATCAAAACTTGTCTTCTATCTATAATTATATATAGGTCATTTATCCCTTACTCGTGCTATTTTCAAAAGTGCAATGGTTTACGAATATATGGCTTCTCAAATATTTATTATTAAGTTATGAAATTTTCATACACATAATGTAATAATTTTTCTAAAAGTATTTTTTGTCCATCTTTCTTATTTATATCGACCATAATATTGTCCCTCTTTTCTTCTTCTTCTCTCTTATTGTTGTATGATTTTTTTATGAAAGTAATTCTAATTTATTATTTGTCAATTATATACTACCTCCGTTCTTTATTATTAATTATCCACTTAGAAAAAAAAATAATACTGTTTATCTATCCATTTAGATTATTTTTTTTAAAACTAACGGGCAAAAAGTATATAAATATTACCCTCCATCTAAGAGAACATTAATCGGTGATTTTTCAAGCAATATCTTTGTGAGTATAATAAATGGAAAGCGATAAAATACATTTTAAAAGGTAAATTAGAAAAATAAATAATACTTTCATGAAATTTAACAAAGTTAAATGCACTTCTTAATATATGTGTTTCTTTTTTTTTTCTTTTTCTGGACAATGAATAAGGAATGAAGGCAGTATAAACTATAAAGAACTTTTAAGCATTTCTAACCAAACACTATATTTGTCAATTATAATATATAAATAACTTTTAAGCATTTCTAATCAAACAAGTAATCAATAAATTTACGCTTTTCTTTTCCATATGGTTCCACACTTTGATAATAGATTATACTCCATCCGTTTCAAAATAACTGACTATTCAGAGAAAAAAACTTTGTTTCATAGTAACTATTTACTTAGAATTCCAATAGAGCATTAATTGATTTTTTCCATATATTACCCCTATAATAATAATAAATGATGAGAGATACAAATACAATCTAAATGTTAAAATAGTAAAATAAATAATATATTTTAAAAAATTAACACTATTAATTGCATTTCTTTATATACGTGTTTCTTCTCTTTCTATACAGTTATTTTAAAATGGAAGGAGTATTAAAGGAAATTCCCGTCTACGAAGTATCGATCTAAAGGAGAAACTTGATGTAAGTTTTTTCCTGACCTAAAATGATTGATATATCAATATGGATCTAAAAGATAGAAGATTTGATATACTTTAGTGATGCTTTTGAATATTGTCTTTAAAGTCTCATTAATTCCGTGTTTAGAAGAGCTTATTTGACCTTATATAATAACATAAGCATTTGTACAAGTGTTTGAGAGAGTTTACGAAAATAGTTTATGATCTACTTATACATTTTTTTGAGCTTGTTTTTATAAGTTGTTCAGATTAGATTATAAATAACAATTTATACTCACTTATGACCGACTTTCAACTTAAAATCAATAAATTTACCAAATTAGTTTATGAATAAACGCTTATACGATAAACGGTTAATTATGTTGTTTACCTTAACGCACTCTTATTATAATAGACTGAAAAATATTTCTCATGTAATATACTCATTTTTAACTTTTAGTCCTTATAAAAGCTTTTCATCAGTTTGAAGCCTCTTAAATTTAAATTTCTATTTTTAGTTTATGCCGTTATTGAGGACCTTAAACGCGTAGGTTGTTGAAATTCATCACAATCAGCAAGGTCACGCAAGCACCGCATCACATAAATAGTTGACGTGGATGATTACTAGTATCAGTGGCGGAGGGAATGGTCACCTCCATTAATTAAAAAAAAAATTAAAATAATAGTGTAAGTTTGGACTCACTTTATATTTTTTTATAGCAAAAATCATATTTATTTATGTTGGCATCACCTAATTCAAAATTCTCCTTCCGTCACTGATTAGGATGTGGGCACACTTGAATTGTAATTTTGTTATGATTGTTATTTTTTATAAGTAAATTTATTACTTAAGGTACAAAAGGGTGCTCAAAACCTGAACACAAAGCAAATCGTCAAGGAGAGTGATTTCAGCAAAAGATTACATTGATTAAAATGAAAAAGACATGAAAATCCAAATCAAATACCATGAAAATCCAAATCAAATACCAACCCATTGGACAACCTGCTAATGCCCGAACCAGTAGTTGATAAACCAGCTTACATCTTAAAAAAAAACTAAGATTTCTTCCTCTGCTAACATGCAACCAGCCACGTCCATGGCCTAGGAGCAAAGCCAAGTAAAGAAGCTATCAATCACCAGCACCATGAAACACACACCTAAGAGCATCTCCAATAGTGAGATCTTATTTTGGTGTCTTAAAGACTTTTGGTGGGTTTATACTGTCACATAGAATTTAAAACACCCATAAGATCTCATTGCACATTTCGCTGCAGTGGTTGAGATTTTATTTTACTTTTAGTCGAACCCACAATACACAATTTATTTATATTATTTATTTCCAGCCTCAACCGAAACCCTTCTCCATTTCTCTCAACCTCCTCTCTTATTCTCACTTCCCATGGCCATTTCGACGCTTCTCGCTCTTTGCGCCAAAATCGTCGTTCTCTCCCTCTCCTTCTCTGCCACCGTCGCTCTCTCCCTCTCTCTCTCTACCGTTGTCGCTCTCTCCCTCTCCCTTGCCATGGCCAGATCGAAAGAGTTGTACGACGGATTTCTTCACCATTTTTGTAATTTTTCTATGCATATGTATTTTTCATCTCCTGTTATGTTGACTTAATTTTTTAAATTTTGGATCTAAATAGATCTCTTGATTTTGCCATTGTTCTGTTGTATTTCTTTGCCCCTTCCATTGTTCTGGTTGGATTAAAATTTTCCCTATGTTTTCTGTTATGGTTGAACGAGTGAGAAAGAATTATATTTAACACAGATCTTAGTCTTTTCTAAGATCTCATGTCATGCCAGCTATCTCCAACAATGAGATATTGTAAGATACAAATCTTATTTTAAAATCTCATCTTAAGACACCCATTAGAGATACTCTAAGAGCACAACTGCCCTTCCATATATGCTTGTGTAAATTATTAATGTTGCTAGATCCTCTTATCAAAGACTTGGAGCATTTCAATTAATATATATATATATATATATATATATATATATATATATATATTAGTTTTATTATGTTTTTGATATGTTAGATCAATGAAGGTCTAAGAATGCGTGTTATAAGATATGTTTGAGAAGATGTCAAGTTTATTAGAGATAAACATATTTCTTCTAGGGGTTGGCTAAATGACTCCATGATTAATTGGAGTCATTTAACTCAATGTCCACATGGACCAATAAGATTGTGCCATTTATTTTATTTATTTTTATATTATTTTTTAACTTTAATTATGAGACAATCTTATTGATGATCCATGTGAATATGGAGTTAAATGACTCCAATTAATCATGGGTCATCTAGCCAACCCGCTCTTCTAGTATTTTGAGATGTTTGTACCACACTTGGAGATTGTATATTTCTCTTCATTGAACTAAAGCTTTTCTATATTCATAATGTTTTGTATTTAATATTAGTATTGTTTGTGATTGTTCATTAAAATTGGTTTTATTGGTTTAACTTCTTGTTAGTTGTCAAGAAGAAGGTACACACATGTATTATTAATCTAAAATTATCTATTAATTCGTGATATGATATGTTATATTGTTATCCCACTTTCTCTATTTTCATATTACAATTTCTATGTTAGGGAATTTAATTGATTCAATTGAAATTCCTTTCATTTTAAATTTTTTAAAATTTGAAAATTTCCAATCCAAATACAAAGTTAATGTTTTGAGTAAAAATATGGTTTTTTATTTTTTGTTTTTTAACAATCTTGTTTGTCTTTGCAATGTACTGTGTATGTAGAGACATTTCCATGCCCCCTTCATGACACAACAGATTAGACATAACCCAAATTTCATGTATTAGGCACGCAACCTGCCATGTGCCATAAGTCTCTATTTCTATCATTATCAAGAAAATGTTTGTTTGTTTCTTCATAAATGATTTAAAACAACCAGTTGTTAGCAAATAAATTAAAGTGATTGGTTGGTACACAAGTAATGCTTGCTTAAACTAATTATATTAGTTTCTTGTCCTTTTGGTCATGCTTCTTAATGTGCTTTCGCATTTAGGTGAACCTTGCATGTGGGAGTTAGATTTTGAGATCAGACAAATTAAAAAAATTAAGTAAATGTAAGAAAATATCTTGAAACAAATAAATGCCTGAACAAGTAACCAACAACCCCCCACTTTTGTTTGTTGTGTGAATAAAATCTCAGTCTCCCAACTCTAATCCGTGTGCTCTTAAAAGGTAGGGACAGATTGATGGGATTGTTCTTTAAGAGTTTAATTTGTTTTTTCGAACTTAATTATTACTCTTTTTATAATTTTGAATATAATATGTGAAGGGAGTTGAGCAAGCTGTGTTTGGAAAGTAACAGGGTGCCAGCTCTGTGGTTGTAGCTTAATGGGGAAGGAAAAAGGAATGAATTATGAATGTGATTACGAAAGGTTTGTTTAAGTAATAACATGAATAATATAAAGCAGGACCACAACCACCAACAATTGCTAAATTTTGAATTGGATCATTAAATCATTTATAAAGGTTGATTGTATAAAACTTTATTATAACCAATCATGGTTTAAAGATATGTTACATCAATCAATTAAATTGAATACAAACTTTATTATTTCACATCTTACAAATGAAATGAGATAGAAACAATATAAAACTGAAAAATAAAATGAATCATAAATATGTCCTCCCAAGGTAGGCTTATGATAAAAGCCCAATTCAAATATTTGAAATTGGGCCGAAGAAGCTACGTTCCAGACCTCGTTTCGTTAATTCATGGGGTGTTCCTAACACAACCCACGTAGCTATTTACTTCCACACACTACTTTTAAAATGTAATTTTTAGCATTCAGAAAAATAATTTTTTAAAGAAAATCGCACCTGAGATCCTTCTTGAAAATTTTGTTGCTCTTTCTCAGTGTATGTTTAGATATTAGTTGAGTTAATGTGAAAACACATTTATCTCAATCCATAAGAGTTTCACTCACTCTTTGCCTTGAAGTGAGTGCTAATACCGGCACCAACGAGTTAGTGGTCCTAATTGACATGATTGCCACCATGTGATCTCAAATGAAAAAAAAAAATTACCTACCACTTTAGCAAAAAAAATTCATTCTCAAATTGCACAGAGAAACAAAACAATTGATAGTTAAACTAAATCGACAGCAAATTTTGGATTTAACAGCATCCAGTAAAACTTGAGGTTTCCTTAACTAAGAAATGACTATAATAATTTCCTAAGCTTGACATTTTACAAAAAGCAAGTTCCAAGTTGATGGGAGAAGCCACAGATGTGACATTAACTTCAACTTTTAGTACCTTTCAAGTGTTTGTTAGTAAGATCAGATTCATCCATGCCACTTAAACCATCCTATGTTGATACAATCCTACTCTGTATACCACCTTCATGCACAAGCTTGGAACCTTCTTCATTCACTTGTGCATCCTGGTTAACTTGATCAGTCATGTGGACATCTGAATTTACTTCATTTGTGAGAACTGGAGGAATTTTGGTTTGATCTTTTCCCGGTTGGGTATTGTCCTGGCAATCCATGGCTGCATGATCAGAGTTCTTCTGATCCAATGTTGGGGGAGCACTGTCCTTGTGAATTGTTGCTAGCAAACCGTTCTCAATTGGTTTGGTTCCTGGTGAAGATGACTTTGGTAACATGGGATTTCTTTGATCTTGATTAGCATCAACAATGTCATACTCAGATAACAGATCCGTGAATTCGTTAAGCAATCTCTGGACTTTTCTGTTCGACGCCATGGATGGAAGAATATCTTCCCTAAGGAGTTGGTGTTTCCTCATTCCCTACAAAGATCCAAGCCAGAAAATTTGAGATGAAGTTGATCATGTGGTTTGAGAATCATGTTATGTTGTGTTTGGTCAATAGAAATTCTATAATCTTGTCAGAGTTTGACATTTCTTCAGGATAAATAAACATCACTGGACCTAAATAATCAGCCAATAAATCTCTCCACTGATAATAAATTTCACTAAATAATCTGCTTCAACGCCGTTACACCGTTCCCAGCGTGAATCATTTTTTAACAGATAGTAATAAGATTTGGGTTCAAGCACACAAATGTATCGCATATGTAGATAGAAAAAAAGCTTACAAGCACAAAAGGATCCCATGCTAATTTATTTGAATCTGGAGATGCTTCCCCAGCCATTCCTGTTGGAGGTCCAAGGAAACTCTCGCAGACTTCTCGTAAACGAGATTCATCTGCTTCCCTGCAATCATTTTGAAATCTTTACTTAGTCTGCAACAGTCCAAATCACAAAGACCACAGAATGTGCATACATGATTACGAAGCACTTAAAAATAAGATTTATGACTACATTCTCTGAAATATATATGGCAACTTTCTTGATAAGAAAAATTCTGGAAGACTATTCACAAGTTGAGTTCCATCCATCTTCAGAGTAGTAGTTATCATGCAAATCGAAAAGATTTTCAGCAAAATATGTGTAATGTACCTGGAGGGGAGTAGAAAGAATATACTATATGCACATTTAATAGAAAAGTAAAAAAGTGCAGAAGCAAGTGTCCCCCGGTTGCAACAGATGGAGCATGCAAGTTTCATGCAAGATCAATAAGGTGCGAAAATTGTATTTAGAGAATATCTGAAGGAAAAAGGGAGAAGAATAACACCTTGCAAGAAATCGTACATATGACAATAGGCATTGGCGATAGTCATTGGCGGATCCCAAAGCCAAGGAAGAAGCCAATTGAGATTCCAAATGAGCACGCGTCTGCATTCCATCATCAGTCACTCTGTATCAAGATAGTCGAGTTTAGTATTTGTTACTTCGAAACATCAGAATTCTAATAAAAAAAGGGTGGGAAAAAATGTGAAACATGAGATCAGAATAACAAACACATTTCATTCGTCCTCCTAAACAGAAATATGAAAGTATAAAGGAAATAATCGTAGATATATTCAAATTTCAAATTAATTTATAATATGTCATCTCATTTTTTATGATAATACATATACAAGATGAGAATAGGGACATAAGTATCCAAGAAAAAGTCGGAGTAGCGAGAATACGATGAAAACTCCATACAGGCAAAATACAGTTTAGATAAAAAATAGATGCCAATCAATACACACCTTGTCCACCCTGGTTTCCGGGCCATATATTTTCTAAGATCGACCTGTAAAGCTGCCAGTTCACCATTTTGAATTGAACCCAAACTCCAAGAGCTGGCAAAATTTGATGCAGGGAAGCAATCATCTGCAACCCTCAGCCAACACTTGAAACTCATGTCATATAGGAAAGCATGGCGAGTGGCCAACACAACAAGAGGAGAACCCGATTTTGATAGCTTTGCAGATATAACTTTAATAGTTCCTAAAACAAAGCAATAAAATGTTTAAAGACACCATAGATGAAAATTGCTGGAATACCAAGGAAAGTTCCCCTCGTGTAGGGTAAAAAACAAAATAGTGAGGGCATGAAAACTAAGCGTCTCCAATATCAAACAAGCGTAGGTAGCATATGGTACCTGCATCTTTAGCGGATGAATTAGGACTTGAAGTGACTAGAGAAGCCAATGAATCTTGAAGGAGACAGGTTCGGTTAAATAAATCCCATACATAAAGGGATCCTTTTCTTGTCACCAGCAACAACTTCCAGCATTCATCACAGTCTACAAATGTCGCAGCAGATCCCACCATCATGGTAGGCATTGCTCGTCTCCCACACTTTGTGTAAATCTTCTCAGAGCAAGAAAAATACATAAATGTAGAGATAGCATAAGATCTACCATTTTGCTCATACATTGAACTATATATTATGCCCATGTACCCCATGGTATATACAGATTAGTCATTTTTCACGCGGAATACAGAAGTAATAATGGAATTGAAATTGAAAATTTTTTTCTTTCTGAAATCTGAATATCTAAAGATAATGAGAGATAAGCCACAGAACATAATCCAATAAGATAAAGCAGTAGAAGATTAAAACAGATAACTTTCTTCATGCAAGATTTGCAGTTTCACTCCACCCCCCAATAAAAGTTGTGACACATTTATGGGATATCTAAAGTGTGTAAGAAAGTTCTCTAATCAAGCATTAGCGACACAATGTTTGAGCTTCTGCCTTTATGCAGGACACATACTAACCACTTGTATAAACTTAATTGATGCAAAAGAGATGCTACCAAGATATTCAAAAGCATAAAATGTGTGATGAAAGGCACAGAAGAGGTAACATCAGATATACGTAAAAGAAAGAGAGATAACATCAGATAATAGTAAAATATGCTGATTAAGTCTTAGGAAAACAAGCAACAAAGAATGTTCTGATCAACTACAAAAGCTAATTATACAATCATAACCTGTAATAAATAAGAAATACTAACAGAAAATGAGTAGTAAAAAAAGCCATGTATATACAATTATACATGTAGAAAGTAAATTTACCTGCAGAGATCCATCTTCACATCCAACTGCCCAGAAATTTGCGTTACCAGCTAAAACAGTGACTTTCCCTGATATTCTATCAGACCAAAGTGTCTGAGGCCCCCTCATGCACAAAATTTCTGTTTCTTTCGTCATGGATGTATTTCCCATCCCTACAATGTCGGTTACAGCATGTTCTCTTGGGCGTGCTTCCAAAAGAATAGGTGAAGTACCTTCACCACCTTTCTTGTCAAATACCCTAATGGAAAGTGTAGCACCACAAGAAGCTGAAGAAGTAGAAGTCATCAAGTTGCCCAACTGTTCAACATTGATGCTCCCATCACCAGCAGAAGCTGGAACTTTCTGAATCACAAGGCTCTCAGAAATTGTGGCCCTAGCAGTAACCCCAGAAGGGCCAGAACGCTCTTTTAAGTCTGAATTTCTGAAATGTGCTCCTCCCAGCGTACTTGCTCGTATGTCATCATCATTAGAAACAGCTCTGTCAGTACCCTGTCTGTGATCAGAAGATGCAAAAGGAAAATCAAGTGCCTGCTGACCAGAGATGTTTTCCTGCTGCACTCCAACTGCTTCGGGAATAATTCTTTTCCGGCCATCAGGTCGTCTATACTCTCTTTGTTTAACAGGACTAGAAATCCGACCAGATGTCGTAACTTTGTCTGATCCATCCCCTGCTGGACCTCCACTCTTAATACCATCATCAACTTGAGGCTCGACATTCTTTGTAGTAACCCCAGGATGAACAAAAGCCTTTGTCATTGTCAGGTGTAGCTGGACATCAGAAACCACTTTTTTGCTAGATGTTTGCTTGGCAGAAGCTGCTTCTAGCAGTAACTGTGCCGGACTTTCTGCTAAGTTTGCTCTGCGACCACTCACATCACCATAACGATTTCTCTTCACCTCATCTAGCTCAGCCTCACTTAATCTCTCTCCAAGTTCCTTTGCCTCAAATTGAAATGTAGCCACAGATCCATCCAAGGAACATGCAAACAGTTTATATCCATCAGGGCTCCTGTTTGAAATGGGAAAGAATGATAGAGTTACTCACAGAAATCAAGACATGATAAAGCCAAACTACTAATTAAAAAAATAGCACATGCAACTAGATACGAAGAGAAATACCAGGACAAATCCACAACACTTTGAGTAAAAAAGTGCTTAGCCACAAACAGAGGGCGGGGACTTGCAGTAGTCCACACTGTAATAGTTCGATCCTGACTACCAATGGCAATAATATTGTAAGGCTGTGGCTCTTTGTCTCCAGTCTTGAATGCACCATTGGACCACCCAACAGGTACAGGCTTCACTTCCTGAGCGTTAGAGACATTCCTTCTGAACATAGAATGGTTGAACTTCACCACAATGATTGGAGCATTGTGTCCTAGGAAATCAAATGTTGCAGACCATTCACCTCTCTCTAGCACAGGGGCAGAATGCCTTGGCTTTTGGAAACCATGTGTGGTGGTTATAAAATGACCACAAGGAGACCATCCGAGACGCCTAAAAAAGGTTGACCCAAGCTGAAAGGAAGATGCACTAATTAAGTAATGAAAAGGTTAATCAGATCAGAAAGAACTACAAGATAAGAAACTTACTGATTTTGCCCAGTGACCATCTGTCTTATGAGCAAGACTCCAATCACTAGTTCTCCAAATAATGACAGTTTTGTCGTCAGATTGACTAGCTATAAAAGAGCCAATAGGATCCCAGGCAACCCCCTTGACCAGGCTAGAGTGACCCCTAAGAACAGCAGTGCAAATGCCATTGCTCATATTCCATACATGGATAGTGTTGTCCAAACTCCCACTGGCCAACGCAGAATCATCAGGAGACCAATTAAGATCCACCTACTTTAAGCATGGACAAAAAGGATCCCAAGTTAATGATGATCTAAAATGTAAAAGCATTTGGATAAGCAGCTAGAGGCCCGTTTAGATGACAAATTTGGTGCATTCAAATCTAAAGAGCAAATGCCAACATGAAATTAATTGGTTGAAAAAGTAGAAGCAATTGCATTACCACATCTGCAGTGTGCCCTCTCAAAGTCATTACTACTTTCCAGTTCTCAATATCTGGGGGCTCTCCACTGCCAAATTCTGTGGTTCCTGAACCAGGCTTTCTCTCATGTATTAATATCACCTGATCATCAGACCCTGATGCAACATACCTTCCATGCTTTGCCCACCTAACGCAGTTGACAGAGCCAAAGTGATCCCGCAGGGTTGCAAGAAGCCTTTGTGAAGAGTCACAATTTTCCATGTCCATACTGACAGACTTCATATTCCATATGCGCACCTGCATGAAACATACTTGAGAATGTTATTTTATGAAAATCAATTCAAGTACTTAAGGCTAATACAGAAAGTAAATATGAACATCATGAATGCTTGAATCTAATCCTACCCTGAAGATCTGAAGTAGTACACAGCTAGTTTTCTCATACACAGTGAGAAAGCATTACTTAGGTACACAGTATACTTATGAAAAGTAACAGAACAGAACCAAAACTTTGGCAATAGTCATTTTTCTTAGGCCTTACCTGACAGTGATCTTTATACAACAAAAAAATACATAGAAAAGCATTATTCCTCTGATATCCATTACAAGGCATCATCAAATGTTCAAGAATTGTAGGTGAATTTTTCATACCTTATGGTCACCACCACCAGTGGCGAACCTCAACCCCCCAGGTTGAACATCAATGGAGAAAATTTGCATGCCCTCATGGCTAACCCAACTTGGTTTCTCGGCAATCATCTTCCCAAATGAAAAAAATCACTTCTTTTACGTCAAAGAACAGTCTTTCTTCCACTCTACTCGCTGCAACTTCAATTCCACCCACTATGCTCAAAACCTACGAGATTCCTACGCAAATTGCCGGTTCTGATTCCCGCAAAAGAACTCAGAAAACCTGAAATAGTGAAATAAATAAATAAACACAGTGAAATTTGACATGTAAACACTACTAAACTCTAGGGTTTAGCAAATTTCTTGAAAGGGGGGGAAAAACCTAAATTGTTGAAAACATACAAACCTGAAAAAGAATAAGAAAAACAGAAGTTTTCCAATTTTTGAAAAAGGGGAAAATAAGGTAAAAGGACAAAGACCCTAGCTTTGGGGGACAAATGAGCAAAAACCCTAAAATGTGATGGGGGTCAGAGAGAAGATCGAAGGGTTAAACTTACTTCTCTCTTAACAGTCAAACTCAAATCATAGCCAAGATGCCAAATGACTTAGAAAATAATGAATTTTTTTTTAATAAAAAGAAGAATATGAAGAAAGATAAATTAAATATGGTAAATCAGAAAAGGGTGGATGTGAAATGTGAATGGTCACTTACTCTTTTTAGTTTGGTAGTGAATCATTGCCTACCTGAAATGTGCAATTGCTGACAGACAGTTCAGTATCTAAAGAGATTACGAAAATCTTGTTATTAGAAACAGATTAAAACAGAGAGTAGAGAACATTGTTTTTCCAAAAAAAGAAATCTGTGTACCCCAAAGACACAAAACAGCAATATATAAACATGGGTTTCAACTATCATATGACCACAGCAATTTAATTAATTAGGTCAAAATATCAAGTAGTAGTGGACCCCTTCCTGCTAAGCTATTAACACTTTTTTTTTAGTTTAGAGTATCCTTAAGCCATAATTAATTTCTTTATCACAAGTACTATAATATAAGGATCAAATCTCGATCTTAAAGTTAATGGATAAGATGAGCACTACCCCGCCACGTTTTGTAAATTCTTTTTTCCATTTGTTAACATGTTTGGGACATTTTGTGATTTCAAAGCTATTAGCATCGCCGCATTAAAAAATTGGTGGCAACATTTTATTTATCGGACAATTGCAAGTAAATGACATCTTCTCTCACACAACTGTCAGATCGTACACTACAAAGTAAGGCTTGTCTCAAATTTTCGTACAACCGACTAAATGATAAGACATGTATTTAATGCCAATGACATTTTCTCTCCAACATTAATATGTTGAGGAGAAGAAGATTCAAATAGCTAAAACAATAAGTATGACTATAAATATAGGGATGAAGACTGAAGAGCTAAGTTACCAAGTTATAAGTTGCAATTGTATATTTTGCGAACTTTGTATATTCTTTCAACATTTGTTGCAAAATTTTCCTACGTGCTCAAGTTTATATTCTTTTAAGAAACTTTGTAAAATTTCTCATACCTAAAGATTCAAAAAGAATTATCATTATTTAAGTAGCAAGCTTGAGTTTAGAACTTATAGAAGTTTGTATCTACACCATTTTCTGATAAGGATGACTTAGAGAATCAATTCAAAGAATGACTCATTGATAGGCTGAAGAGGCTATCTCAAGTACTACGCAAGTTAGTCTGAATAGCCTGAATCTATTCAGGTACTATCTCACATGCTTGTAACTTTGAGAAACTTTAAGAAGTTAGCAAAAATAACCTTCTTAATGAGTAAGAGGATTGGGCGTAGTCCAAGGTTTGGGGTCAACAAGTATAAACATTGTGTGTTCATCTTATTTATTTTCGGTCTTTATATTTCTAATTATATTAATCTGAAGAGGAAGCTAAACTCTAATTGAAAACTCATTTTTAACTTAACCATATTTTTTCTGCTGTCAAAAACTCTGAAAGTTGCACCTTGGTGCTAAACCTCAATAGCTTGTGCTTGCTTTCGAAATCTACTCTAGGTATGTTCACTTTTCAGCATTTGCTAAGCTTTTAAAATGAGAAAATTAAGTTTGTAAAATGATTTTAAAACATATTCAACCCCCTTATTGTTGTGTTATCTTTGTTTATTTCTCTATGGCATCAACACGCCCAATTCTCAGACTTGGACGTTACCATTTTCACTGCCTCACTAATCCTCTGCTGCAATGACATGCTGTTGCCGGTGATCCTCGCATTGCACCCCATGTGTTCGACAAAACTCCTCTGAGAGGCCTCCAAGAACATAACCAATTCCTCTTCGATTACGCTTGCAATAACCAAACCCAAGAAGCCCTCGACTTATTTGCATCCCTTCGCCGATCGGGTTTATCCCCGGATGAGTACACCATGTCCTGCGTTTTGAAAGTTTGTGCTGGTTCCTTTGATGATGATGGGTTTGTAGGTAGAAAAGTGCATAGTCAGTGTGTCAAGTCTGGACTGGTGCAGCATGTTTATGTAGGAAACTCTCTTGTGCGTCTGTATGAGAAAACTGGGGCGGTTAGAGATGGAGGTAGAGTGTTTGATGAAATGACAGACAGAGATGTGATGTCATGGACTGCCATGATCTGTGGATACATGCAGAATGGTGACACTGATGAGGCTGTGAATTTGTTTTTACAGGAGGGAAGGTGTGAAACCAAATCAATTCACATACTCATTCATTCTCAGGGATCAACATGCTGTTTTCATTTCTGAAATACATGCTGAAGTTATCAAAACTAGTTATGAGAAGTCATCTTCAGCAGGAACTTCACTTTTATTCGATTATGTTAAGATTGGAATTGTTAATGATGCTGTTAAAGTTTTGAGATAATTGAGTCGAAGGATATATCAGCCTGGTCCGCAATGCTTTTAGGATATGCACAAGAAGGAAAAACTGAAGAAGCTGTAAAAATCTTCCGCCAATTGATAAAGGAGGGGAACAATTCCATGCATGTGCAATTAAAATGAGATCAAATAATACTTTATTTGTGAGTAATGCTCTTGCTAACTTGTATGCAAAGAGAGGCAATATTGATACTGCCCATGAAGTTTTCAAAAGGCAGAAGGAGAGGAACTTGGTTTCTTGGAACTCTATGATCTTTGGATATGCACAGCATGGTCAGGCCAAAAAAGCATTAGAGGTGTTCGAGGAGATGCAAAAACTAAACTTGGAGGTCAATGCTATCACATTCATTGCTGTCATTTCTGCCTGCACTCATGCTGGCCTGGTGGACCAAGGTCAACATTACTTCAATGTCATGATCAATGATCATCACATTAATCCTACAATGGATCACTACTCTTGCTTGGTTGATCTATATAGTCGTGCAGGAATGCTGGAAAAAGCCATGGATATCGTAGATGAGATGCCATTTTCCTCCCGATGAAACTGTATGGTCCCCCGTCTCGGCAGCTTCTCGAGTTCACCGCAATACAGAGCTTGGCAAACTTGCTGCTGAAAAACTTATTTCACTTTGGAAAACTGAAGGGTCAGAGAAAAGCGAAAAAGGAAGAACCAGGGTGCAGCTGGATAGAGGTTAAAAAAACAACAGACTCATTACTAATCTTTCTTAGCACAGTGAAAGAATGGCCATAGCCTTTGGATTAATGTGCACACCTCCTGAAATTCTCATCCACACTGAGAAGAATCTTATAGTTTGTGAAGTTTGTTATAAATTTGATAATTTATTTAGTTACTATCACAGATCGAACAGAGATACATTATTGTCAGAGATTCAAACAGGTTTCATCACTTTAAAGATGTGTTCATGTGGAGTCTATTGGTGATGCTTTGGCTTTAATATGTTTTGTTTGGCAAAAGTTGGTAGAGTATTGATTCAAATATGTTTTGTTGGCAGTGAATAAAAAAAAATTATATATATATATATATATATATATATATATATATATATATTCATCATCATAAAACAGTGATTTTAAGAATACAAAGAATATATAAAAAATTATGGAAAATAATTTTTAGTAAAATAAATTCGTTTATTTTCCATAAGGAAATTGTTGTATTCTAAAAATCAGCCCTATGAGCAGAGAGTCGATGTTAACCAGTAAAAAAGTTATTGATGAAGAGATAAAATTATTACATGATACAAGTGAGTGTACAGGACAAGATTATGAGTAGAAACGATAGAGAGGAAATTAATATAACACCTATTGTAGAGTGATAGACAATAATTTCTATGATTCTATCATCACATTCAAAATTAAGTTTCAAGCAGATTATAGGATTTCCTAATCAGCATTTTTAGTAATGACCAAAAAAAAATCGAACTTCAAAACTGAAAAGCACCCAAGCCTATGTCTGCCCAATTTTTGCGCACCCATTCATAGCAGATTAACATAGGTAGCCAGTATCACAAAAGTTATTTTTTTATTTTTCTAATGATTTCAGATTTCGTTATACACAATTTAGGGGAACCAAAATGAGTATCCACCTAATAAATCCACCTCCGTACAAAGAGGGACTTGATATCCCCCAAAACAAAATGAAAAATATGCATTTCACTTTATCCAACAGCTAAATAAATTACAAACTATAACAATATAACACCAGAGTGGATCTTGAAGTGGAATTCAATCAGCATTAACCTTCTTCTCCAAACTCCTTTGTGAATCTCTCATGAACCTCAAGGTCAGTTTTGCTTACTGTAGGCCTTTGTCTAGCAAGTACCTTTTCAAAATCTGTTCTAGTTATAGGGGGTGGAAGGATCTGCATCAGTTTTAAAACAGTAAGCATTTCGAACACTTCAATTAAAAATACATATGAAGAACCTAGTCCAAAAACATCAGGGCTCTGCTTCTCCAATTATCATTGAGAGAGAAAAACTTCCTAGTGCCAATCAAAATCTATAACATCTTATATACCTTAGAAGCAAGTCCTTTAGCAGCAAGATCCTGCATTGTGATTTGCACTGCACCCTGTTGCTTTGGTCCACATGGGATCCACATACCCTCAGGATTCTTAAAGAAGAACATAGCATCTTGGGTTTTGCGGACGGGTTCAAATAAAACATCCTTCACCTGAACAAGAGGTAAAAAAAAATCACTTGAAGTTCATCCAAGTAAAAGATTATAGAAACCAGACAAGTGGAAACTTACACAGACAGAGATATCTGAACCAGAAAATCCGTCAGTCCTGCTAGCCAAGTATTCAAAATCACTTTCATGCAAGTTATGGGGGGTATCACCGAGATGCACCTGCTCAATATATCAGGTCAGAAAAAAAAACATGGTAAAACCATTTTGGTAGAGGAATGATATCTAGCCCAAGAAAATGCAAATTGGTCTTACCTTGAACATGTGTTGGCGGGCCTTCAAATCTGGTAGAGGAATATATATACGCTTATCGAAACGACGCCTTATTGCCTGCAATTACAAATTGATTAGGGGAAACAACATTGTATTGACTCTATATGAGATCACTTTAACAGAATTATTTGCATTACCTGGTCTAGAGCATATGGTGTATTTGTTGCTGCAAGAACAAGAACTTTCTGATCATTGTGTCCAACACCCTACAATGCAAAGCGAACAAACTAGGCTAAGTAATAAAATAGAAAAGAGGGAATATATACCAAAACTGTTGAAATCAACATTTATGTTAATAACAAAAAAATGAATCACAATAACAACATAAATATATCGATATTCGATAACCAACTCATAGTTTGATAACAATAATATACATTTGGGGATTTTTTTGGGGACAGTATTTTACAAAAGTATAACTGCTGGGTCACCTTAAAAATTAAAATAATGCAGCAGCAAAATAGAAAACAAGATTACTTCTAGAGAGGCGAATTTTGACAAGATCTATTAATCAAAAGTTGCATGCAAACTTTCTGGTCTGGATGACTATAAACTAAGTAACTATACAAAATTTGAGAGCATAGGAACAAAGGCAAGAATATATACACGCTTCTGAGTGTTTGATAACCATAAAACATGCTTTAGTAGTTCAGTTACATAACACTGAATAGATATCCCATTGAAAACACAATAAAAAAAAACAAAAACAAAAAAACTTGTTGACAGTATAATCACAATTCACACACAAACATGAAAAAATGCAAAAGAGCAATTGCCACAGAAACCTATATTGTTTCTATTACAACAAGAAAAAACTTGAAGCATGCAACACAAATTAATAAGCACTTAGTTTTACGACACCACCAAGTTCTTGAAATTTGAAAGTAATTGTACAAAAGCATGACCAGACCAGAACCCAAGGAAACCTACATATGAAAAAGAATTGCAATACAAGCTTGTGGGTAAATGGTTTATATCAAAGAATTCAAGAATATAATTATGTTTTTTTCATGATTTGAAACTATTTTAATAAAGGACTCACATCTATAACTGGGGGACTAAGGCTTCTAGAAAATTTCTGGTTGAGCATGATGCAATTCAAATGTAAGCAAATTGATAGGGAGCGAACCCTAATTATAAAGGTCTACCGCCGCAAGAAGGGTAGGAGTGCATCAGGGAATAATTAAGTCATTTTCTGGTTTGAGTCAGTTACTTTATGATCGAGTCAGTTATTTCTGGTTATGTAACTTCTGTCAGTTATGTTTTAGAAACTGAATGTGGGTAGTTATAAATAAGATACATCAGATTAATTATCAAGAAGTTCTGAAGTAAATTGGCAGGGAGAGAACTGGCTATCGAACATCCAGCATATGTATGTGACTACTGAGAGGAAACTCTCTTGTTTCTATTTCAATAAATTCCAATCTCTTTCTGTACTCATCAAGGTTAAACTAATTAATCTGCTTGACAACAAATCTCCACCATAAAACTATTACCTGCATCTGCACTAGAAGTTCTGTTTTAATTCGTCTTGAAGCTTCACTCTCATTGCCTTCTCCACGCTGACCACACAGGGAATCTATTTCATCAACAAATATGATAGAAGGGGCATTTTCTCGAGCCATTTGGAAAAGGTTTGACACAAGCTTTTCACTCTCACCCATCCACTTTGAAACAAGGTCTGATGAAGAAATACTGGGGAAGAATTCAAAAGTTAAAAATGTTTGCAAGAACATGTCCACTTATGGACCTACATTCATAACAATACAGAAGGCGTTCTTTAAAATAAATACTAAATACATCTCAAATTCTCATTAGAAACAAAATTATTGTCAAGACACAAAAAAGGCAATGAAAATTAAACCATGAATTTGAAAGAAATTATAATTATGCATTCCGTCTTCTAAATGCTACACCATCAGCAAATATTAATGAATCACAGCACCGCACATCATAATTCTTTAATTCTTAGTATTGTTTTTAATAGAAAAGCTAAACCACTTCCATTTTAATTCCGCTTATTTTTATCCAAACATAAAGTTAAAAAATTAAGGTAAAAAAAATAGTGTTGCAGCTTATACAAATTTAGAGTAATTTCCAGTCTAGTTGAGAACTCTTAATGTAATTACAGTTAAGCTATATTCGATTGAGAACCATATGCCCAGGGAAAGTCTTATAAGATTGCTTACTTGCAATCCAAGTTGAATGCTGATAAAAGGGTATGCTATGTATAATATGAGACAAATATATATCCACGTATAAATATGGATTCAATCCAAGTTTTGCTTCTAATCTGGTAAGTACCAGACTCGAAGATTTCGCAATCCTATAATTTCATTGTTGTTATCAGATATTTCCTTTACTAAACCCTATTCCTTTCTTAAACAATAGAATAAATTTACCTGAAAAATGTGGAATCAGCTTCTGTTGCTACTGCCTTGGCTAAATATGATTTTCCTGTTCCAGGCGGTCCATACAATAAAAATGCTCTCCAGGGTCTTCGTTTACCTGAAAAAGACCACGAGGAAACATATTCAACATATTAACGAATGTACATGGCATCTTGTTCATATAACTAAAGGTTTCTAATTTAAGGTCTGCATGCAAGTGTATGCAGAAAGTTGAAAGATGGAAAATTTAGAAAGGAAATCACTTCAGCTGGTTGGGCATAATAAAATTATGATAAGGTGAATTTTCACTCAAGGGCACAACTTTGCTTGAAAGGTTGTAATTATGTATCCCATCCTCCATTTTCCCCCTTCAACTTTCAACACACTCAACCAAGCACACCCTTAGGCAGGGCTTGACATGAGGAAAGAGCATAAAAATAGTATAACTACGGAGTTTTCTTTGATTCCACCGTTTTAAATGGAATTAAACTTTTCGCAGTTTATGTCTTGTTTTGTTCTACTTCTAATATGCACCAAACATAGAGTGAAACCAACAGATTGTATTTTGTTCTAACCTATCTACCAACACTACCTTAGCTAGAAAAGAATGTATGGACCAAATTTTAGCTCCTTGAAGCACATCTATGCATATAGAAATTGCTATGCTCAAGCCTTAGAATGCTCATCCCTCAATAAGATACATAAACACAATGCTTCTAGTTCATGCAGAGTTTCTGTAATTTTAGAAAATAATCAAACGTTGAGAAGGAAACCGCAGCTGATAGTGATGAATGAAGCTAATCAACCTGTGAAAAACTGAGGGAACTTCACAGGCAAGATCACAGCCTCCTGCAAGGCCTGCTTCGCGCTCTCCAATCCAGCAACGTCATTCCACTTCACATTGGGCTTCTCCCTAATGATCGCCGAGTTAAGCCCGGCCCGGAGCTTCGCCTGCTCAGGGTCCTCCCCGTCCCCGCCTTCCCCGTCCTTAGGCTTCGTCTTAGGCCGCGTGGCCACCGCGGCGTCCCCATTTGATGCCGGGCCAGGCCCTCCGTCGTCGAGGACAGCCCGGATCTCCTCGGCCCGGCGCAGGTACTCGGTGAATTTCTGCGTAATAGCTTCCTTGATCTTAGGGTTCTTCTCGTACTTGAGATGAGTCTTGAAATACTCCAGAGCGTTCATGTACAGAGGGAACGCTTTCGCGTAGTTGCCAGCATTGTCTTCCTGCACTGCTTGCTTCACGTACTCTATGGCTTGCTCCTTGAAATTGCTATACATCTTCTTCTTCTTCTTCTTCCGAAGAGCATATACGACGAGAATCGAAGTTCGTCACCGAGGATTTTCGAAGGAAAAGGGAAAACCCTAGACCAGCAAGAACACGATGATCGTGTCTCGATGTGTTTGAGGAAAAGGGGGAAATTGCTGCCGAATATGAAACCCTAGCTGTGTGAATTGGAGGATCTGATCGGACGGAGATGGAAGAAAGGGAAATGACAGGGCAGAACGGAACCTGAAAATACGCGTTTCAATATCAAATCATCTTGTTCTTGTTCTTGTTCTTGTTCTTGTTCTTGTTCATGAAGGAGTAGAGAAAATTCATCGAAATTGAAAAAGATTTAATTTCAATGCTATCACACTAATTGATTCTTTTATTTTCTATTTTAAATATTTTTAAATTTAATTAAATATAATTTGGTAAAAAAATTATAGAGTCTGTACATCTATATCTATCTATATATTATATAAAAAAAGGTTTATACCAATCTACCCACTAACATAAGGTATAAATCCTAATTACCCCTATTATGACCTACCCACTAAGATCCTACCCTAATTATTAAATAAGAAACGAATCATGACTAATTAATATCAAATTGTACCACTACGGTTTCTCTCCTATATCGTTTTAAATCGGGAGAACTATTGCATACTTCTAAATTGTTTTTCTGCTACATCATTCTGAAAGTAATCGATTATGGTGGTGAGTTTCAAAGTAGAAATCTCTGTGTAAGCAATTTGTTCATTCTTACAAACTTTGCTTTTCTATTCTGCAGTGTTACCGTGTTCTAATCATTCAATTTGTTTTAGTTTTAATTCCTTCACATGTTGCAATTTTATCTATTTTTTATTTGGTTCTCTTATAATCTTGATTGCAATATTCACATTCTCCTCAATTTTGTAGGGTATAGGAGATGAAGGGAATGGGAAGCACGCTCTTCCACAAGAGAGAGACAATGAGTTCCTCTAATTTTAAACGATCAGCGAACTCAAATACCGTCATGAGGAAATGGATCATGTCAACGTTATTATGTTTGAATTCTTCAATTCGTTTTAGTTTTGATTCATTCTAATGTTACAATAATTTTTTTGGTTCTCTTTTTATCTCAACTGTAATATTTATCTTCTCCATATTTTTGTAGTTAGGTTTAGGAGATGAAGGCACAAGGAAATGACTAATCTTAGAGGTAAGAAAGATATTATTGCTTTTTGATCCTTTGGTTCATCTTAATTTTGATTTTTTCTGGCTTGCTATGCTTAACCTTATCGAATTGATTTTGTTTGATACTTTCTCATGTTATAAACTCTTTCCCACTTGCTTCTCATAATTGTATCTTTGGGTTCTACTGGCCACTTTCTATAGACATGCATCAATGATTTTGGAAGCGGAGCACCAAACAACAACAAGAAGAAGATGAAATTAGTAAGGATCATTCTGTGAGAGCCGGTTCATTAAATATACGGGGGAAAATATTGAATTTGAAAACACATTTTTGGATGCTGAATTGATTTTCGAGCAAAACATGTATCATTCGAACTATCTAGCATCACTCTAATGAATAATATATCATTGACACATATGAATAATGAAAATTATTCAAATGAGAACTAATTTTTAATTTAAGTTAATTAAATTTATTTTTTTGAATGAGCAACAAGTGTATGTAGCAAATTACCATTGTTGACGTGTAACAAAAAAAATTACCATTGTTGGCTCTAAGGTATGTGTGTATACCTTTGTAAATTATTTAATTCCTTTTAGAACAATTTTGTGCTCTTTAGCGTCATAGGAAAACGGTTTTATTAGTGGCGTGTAACTTATTTTTCTGTAGAACGACACGATATTTTGAACCAATTTATATTAAAAAGTAACTATAAATGAAATTTGACAAAATCGTTTTAAACCACGTTATAAATTAAATTTGGATCTAAAGAGATTATAACGTGATTAATATGGTCCCACCTAAATATTTACAAAATAAATAAATCTTTATTTTGAAATCATATTATCGTTTAAATTTGACAAAATCTTTTTGCTTTTACGGTTTGTTATGGCAAATATTTAGAATTCCAAAAAAAAAATTCAACTGTTAATTTTCAAAAGTTGGTGTCAAATGATAGTATTGATGCATCCCGTTGTTATTCACAATTTAAAAAAATTGATATAAAAACTCAGTAGAAGATTTTTAGTTTAATATATTAATTAGTATTTCTGCAATTTGAGATCCAATAATCAAAGCATTTATACACAGTAATTCAAAATGAATCATAATAAATTAGTTAATCCTTATAAATAGGTTAATTAACAGCGTGGATATCCTAGACTCATCTTTTTAAAAATTATCATCCAAAGTTTTTTTTTAAATTTAACATTAACATAACTTTAAATATACATCTCTAACAACCATTTATATCTTGAGAGAGAGAGCGTTGGAGAGGTGTGATGCGAGGGTGGAGCCAGCATGTAATGGATATCGGTGAAGAGGCATAATTAGGCGGTGGAAAGGAATCATAGTTACTCACCCGTTGCGCGACACAACACAAACAGGAACCGATCGGCATCCATTAGATCGAGAGGTGATATTGTCATTAATTTTACCTCGAGGGGTTTGCTGCACTGTTGTTGCCCGGAGAGAGGACGGTGCACTCCAGGCTAAATATTCTTATATCAATAATCGAGGAATGAACATGATAAAATAACATCTAAATTTAGCACAAGATATGTCGTGATAGTTAGCTAACTTTATCCCTCAATCATGCAGAAGGGGGTTTCGATCATTGCCCATGTGAGTTAAGCGCAAATTGTCGCCAACCGTTTACTGCTAAGTAACTATTTCTCACAGCTATAGTATTGGCCACTATTGTTGACCTCACAACAACATGTATAAGAAATTATAAAAATATATCATTTCACACACAATAATTTTAGTTTATCTAAAGTTACCTGTGCCTCGCACAGGTAAATTCAACTAGTAAAATTAAAGAGAAAGAAAATAGTTTTTAAAAACTGTTTTCTGTTTTCAAAAACTGAAAAATTTAAAAACCTGCTTGGCAAAACCTGTTTTTGAAAACTGTTTTTGAAAACAGTTATTGTTTTCAGTTTTAAAAACTAAAATATCAGAACAGCTAAAAGATGTTTTCAGTTTCTGTTTTTAGTTTTCAATTTTCAATTTTTTAAATGTTGGAAAACGTCTTATTCAACAGTTTTTTTTCTGCTTTTATTTTGAAAAACAGTTTTCAAAAACAGTTTCTAAAAACTCTTTTTAAATACAATTTTCAAAAACTACAATCAGCCCGAAAATTGTGCTCCTTTAGTTTGGTTTCATTATCATTATCACTGTAGATGGAAAGACTGATTTTTGCAGGACCCACAGCAAAAATACTTTCTTCTCAAATTGGAGAGAAAGCTGTTGTTTATTAGTGTTTCAATTTGAAAAGACTAATAACCCATTTGCTTATTTATTATTACAATTGATTTTAATTTTTTTTATAATTGTTTGAATTGTTTTGTCGTCTATGGTTATGGTGTCTTTATGCATTCATGCTTTAGAGTAATTATTTTTCTTTTTACTCTTCCTCTTGCAACTAAAAAATTAAAATAAGAAAATTTATTTCTTATGTTGATATGGTAATAAGAAAATTAATGGGTGGAACAATTTATAAAAACAATAATTTAAAAAGGTAAGTTTTCCATTAATTTTAGATAATAATTATAATATAAAAGAGTTGAGAGAATTTATATCATTTCATATATACCAACTTTTTCTTTCCCTCTCTTCTAAACTAAATAATCTAAAAAGTCATCTCATTTTTCTTTCATTTCATTTCACTCCTTCCACTTTTCTTTCCGAACTAATAATAATAAAACCTAAAGGTAGCCCCATTTCTATTTCTTTTGTTTTTAAATGATTTGACTCTATTTTTGAGAGGTATCAATATCAAAATCTCACAAGAGTGATGTTACAAGATCGAATATCAAAAAGTCATTTGTTAGAACAAACCGCTACCGTATTTTAAACATATAAACACATGTGGAAAAAAGTAAAAAACGCACAATCAAATAAGTGGAGGTTACTATCAATATCTTGAAATTTTTCGTGCTTCTTCTAGTCAAAAAAAAGGTCAATGAGAAAAGGACTCAAATGCTAGTGGTACAAAATGTGAACCCTAATTAGACTAATGAATTCAATAGTTTGAAGGAGTTCTATCTCACTGGGTCACTAGCCTTAGTTTGCTTATAATTCATAAGAGGAAGAATTAAACAACTTACAACAATTTTTTCAGGTTTTTACTTGCGGTGACAATAGCAGGCGTTGATTGCTATACATGGGTATCTAACTCACTATCATTCTATATGTTCGAATAATCATTTATGTTAATTTATAGGTAAAAATTAGGCATAAATACATTTATTTTTATTCACGGCAAAATACGTTGTTCTTATTTTTTGTTTTGGGGAAAAAAAATTGTTTTTAGTTCTACAAAAATTACATGTTTTTTTTTTGTCCTTACTAATTGTTTTTTCAATCCAATCCAGATCTGAAAATACATGCACTTAGATTTGCTCTACGTGAAATTGGGTCGGTCGTCTCAGTTTTTTTCCTAAATTGTAAAAACCCAAATTTGAATTGATAGAAAAATAACTAGTAAGAACTAAAAACAACACATAAATTTCGGAGGACTAAAAACAAGAAAAAAATTTATAAGGACGAAAAAAAAACATATTTTACAGGGACTAAAATTATATTTAGGTCTACAAATTAATTTTTTTAAAAGCATGTTTAAGTTAAGAAAAGAACTTAGATCAAATTTGTTAGATTATTTTCATCAAGTTCTCCATTCAAATCATGACATGTGAATTTTATTTCTTAAAATAAATAACATTTATTAAAAATTTATTATTGAATTTCAAAAAATAGGTCAATACTATTACTCGGTGTAAAATGACTTTTCCTGTTGCCACCATCGATTTTACCGATTGGGACAAATTTCAGATCCATCATAGCGGGTTGTGACCGTGACGGCGCCGATAGAAGCTAACATCCTTGTGGTTTTATCCCAGTTTTGGTGAAACAAGAGAAAATCGTCAAGGAAGCACCGGAAGAAGCAAGAGAATGCCTCACCCGCCTAACGTCGTCGATTTCATTTTCACAAAGGTGCACAACAACACCCAACTTGAGGAAGACATGATTCAGGAGGAGAGGAGGGACGGATGAGAGAAGAACAAAACCTAATATTTTCGATTTTAATAAAATATTTCATTTTAATTAATTTCTTATGTGGACTAAAGATGAAAATTTATTGGTCGTCTGTGTAAACTTTTTTTACATTTCATTAGTTTAAACTCTTAAAAAATTATACATATGTCATAATAGATTAGAAAACTTGAATATAAAAAAGCTTAATATAAATTTTATACTTAAGCTAATTATCACGTGTTCATTTTAATACAGCACTCATATATAATTTATTATACATGATATACATCATCCACATTCACAGTTGTAAATATAGGTTAACAGAAATTCATAAGAACATGCACCTTATAAATCTAGTAGTGAGTCCCCACAGAAAATAAATGAAAGCCAATGAATATTAAATATTAAGCAGACTCTATCACTTCCACGATTACATCATCTCATGCCTGGACTAATGTCCCATGTGCCAGGTACAACAAACTTCATGTTAATGGAACTAACTGGAGCCACCCTCCACATTCCTGTCAGAAGCTAAAATATTCAACGATATGGTAGTGAGACACCAGAAATATGATAATAAACTATAAAGATGCAAGCCATAACTCAAAATCACCAAAAATCAGCATACAATAATTTCACATATAATTATATATAGCAGCAAGATGTGAAGGTATGCATGAAAATGTATATACTAACATTTAAATTTAAATGCATATTTATAAAACTCACTCAAGATTTACGCTCGTCCCATTTTCACATTTTTAAAAACAAAAAATAATTACTTTTAGATTTAAAAATTCACATTTAGTTTCTTCAAATGTGAAACCAAACATGCTTTTAATATTGCGAATGTACTATATATAAACCGCGAGCATGATTTACATTATAGTAATATTAGTACACCTCTAAATCAATTATAAGTGATGGGGGTTAACATTTTCCTACTATTCAAGAAGTCTCGGCCACAAGGAAAAAATCTAACATAAGTCACATCCTATTCTAAAATAATACTCTCTCCGTTCCTTTTTATAAGAGTTAAATGAGAGGTGATGACCGTTCCTTCTTATAAGAACCATATAAGACTTTGTGCCATATTAATTATTTTTTCACATTTTTACCCCTATTTAATTCTGGAAATATAAAATTGCATTAATGATGGAAAGAGAATAAAAAGAAATATGTCAGGGACAATTTTGAAAATTCAACAACATTTGAGAACAAATTTAATGCAAAAAGCTGTATTACCTAACTTTTTTAAAGGGTGTGCAAAGTTAGTTTATCTCTTATAAAAATGAACGGTAGGAGCATCATGAGAATTTGTGTCGCTAAGCACTCATATCTCTTAACAAACCACCAATGTTTTGATATTCAGTATATTATTTAGAAAATGATTAACCAAGGAATTAAAATTCATTTTAAAAATAACAATTAAAATAAAAATAAAAATAGTAAAATGTTTTAAATTTGAATTTCAAAATAGGGTTAAAAGTTTTTAGTCTCTGTAAAATACATGTGAATTGAATTTGGTCCCTAAAAAGATTTCATAGTTTTTAGTCCCCAACATTAATGAAATGAGTCAAATTAATATCTCGGTTAATTTTTGTGGCAGTTTAAACTTCCTATAAAATAAAAATAAATAATTTGTAGCAGTTAAAAATCGTCGTTGGTATACAAAAACTGCCACAAAATGTACGAAAGTAACTAACTTCACATATTTCAATAATTTTGAGGACTAAAGCTATGAATTTTTTTTGGAGAGAAAAATTCAATTCACCTCTATTTTACAAGGACTAAAAACATATTTAACCCTATTTTGAAATTCAAATTTAAGACATTCTACTATTTTTTATTTTAATTATAATTTTTATTTTTAAAATGAATTTTAATTCCTTTGTTAATCATATTTTTAATAATATACTGAATATCAAATTTTTATGGTTAAATAAAATAATTCCACATCTTTATTTTTAATTCAATTCTATTGTCTATCCATTTTATAGTTAAATGTTTGATCACTATATTTTTTATCTTTTAATCCTCTTTTTTTAATTCTTACTTTATTTTTTATAATCCTTATTATCTAATTTTTATCTTAACTCATCTCAATAGATACTTTGTATCTATATGTTGAATTTTCAAACATATTCATTTTGAAAATTATACTTTAACCAACGAATGTTAAATGTATGTATTTTATTTATTTTTGGTTACAGTATGTATTTTATTTAAAATCTAGGTAACATTGCATTAACATCTCATGAGAAATCTATTATTTATTTAAAATATTATATAACAAAAAATATTTATAAAACGCCTCAAATTTCTCTTTTTTTTTTGGTACAATGGAAAGAAACTCAAATTTCTCTAGATAAAAGTTAAAATAATTGTTTTTAATGTATTATTTAAATTGATTAATTTTGAGTTAAATGAAATATTTTGTTAACATCTTTTTAAATAGTGTTAACTTTTTTTTAAAACTAGAACTAGAATAGAATCTGGAAAAAAAAAATCAACTAGAGTAGAATCAAACATTGAGAAGGCAACATGTCAGCAACTGATAGTGATGAATGAAGCTAACTAACCAACCTGCGGGAAACTGATGAAATGTAGATCACAGCCTCCTGCTTCGTGCTCTCCAATCCCTCATTGGGCTTCTCCCTATTGATCGCTGAGTTCAGCCCGACCCCGAGCTTAGCCTCGGGGTCCTCTCCGACCTCGAGTTTTTCCTGCTCGGGGTCATCTCCGACCCTGCTGCCCTCCCCATCCTCCGGCTTCGTCTTGGGCTCCTGCGTGGTGGAGGCCGGGCCAGGCCCTCCATAGTAGTCCAAGTAGGCCCGGATCTCCTCGGCCCGGCGCAGGTACTCGGTGAATTTCTGCATAATAGCTTCCTTGATCTTAGGGTTGTTCTCGTACTTGAGATGGGTCTTGAAGTACTCCAGAGTGTTCATGTAGAGGGGGAACGCTCTGGCGTAGTTGCCGGCATTGTCTTCCTGCACGGCTTGCTTCACATACTCTATTGCTTGCGCCTTGAAATTGCTATACATCTTCTTCTTCCGAAATGGAAAACGAAAACCCTAGACCAGCAACACGATGATCGTGATACGTTGAGATTGTTGCTGATTTTAAAACCATACACCACCAATCAAATCATTCCAACTCATTCAAATAAAATAAAAACCTGTAATATTAAATGGAAGATGTTCCTCTCCAACCCACCTCACGTCGTTTACTTTTTCTTTTTTTATTCAGATCAAGGATATAGAAATAGGGACCTACGTCGTTTACTTTCTTTTCAGATCCAGAATATAGAAATAATGAAATATACAAGAAGAAGAAGAAGGAGGTTAGTTGATTTGATTGATAAGGTTTGTTAAAAAAAGAATTTATATGAATTAAGGTTGCCGGCTGCCCTGTATTTCTATTAATATTTTTTTAGATGATTTGATTCTATTTGAAGAGGCACCACTACTGCTAATGTTTTGACATGTTTTTATGCTCCTTCTAAACAAAGCCAATAGGAAAATGTCATTAATGTTAGTGTCACAAATGTGAACCTTAATTAATCGGGTTAAGGAACTTAATTTATTGCAAAACTTCTCTCTCACTAGCCTTGTTTCGTTCGATGAAGAATAGAGCGAGATATATCTAACATACAATTGCAGTGCCAACAACGGTTGGATTATGATCCCCTCAATTGCAGACAGACTGCTGGAACTAAAATTGCAGCTGCGTGGACCTCTAAAACCTTAATGTCGCGGATGTGATTCTTAATTCAAAATCATGATATAGTTAAACAAAAAATTGATCATTTAAGCTCTTGAAGATCACACACTATATCCTTTGTATAATTAAAACGGTTATTGCAAACAACTTTCTTAATAAATCTGTTTATGTACAGAGAGGCTTCATTTGGGGCGATGGGGATGATCAAAGTAAATTTTTTATTTTTTTTAAAGGGAGGATGATCAAAGTAAATACCACACAATTGGTGGGAACAAATTTTGTAGACTAAAATTTGATGAAAGGTTGGGGTCGACAACTATAGGAAGGGGAACCCTCCAATGGAGAGAAGACATCCAAAGAGGGGGTGGCGACAACTATTTGAGTTGTGCCTTAGTAGAGCAAAATAAACGAGATTTTTTCAAAAATTTAAGGGTGACTCATTGGCTTCTCATTTTGGGATGAAGTAGTTGGAAAAGTCGATTATGACAATTTGGTCTAAAAGGAAAATTCAATAAAAAAAAATCAGCCAATTATTAAGGTTTTTTTCATAAAATATTTATTTTTTAACAAAAAATTAATATATTACATTTTAATTAAAATATTATTTTTCTGTTGTTCCCCTTCCTATAGGGAGACATTCCCTTATGCTTGGTTGATGTTACATCTCAGAAGGTTAGTTATCTTTACTTCTAGGTGGATTTGTTGCTCAAATAGGTGGGTTTTCTTTCTTTTTCATTTGTGTGTTTATTTCCCCTCTTCTTCCACTCTTCTACGTACTACCACCATGCATCTTGCAACCACCAGCACTGACCACTGTGCCACCTCCTCATGCAACGAGGCCACCAACACCGCTCACTACTGTAACCATCAGCCCCTCCACAAGAAACCTTCCCGTGTCACTTATAGCTACCACCACGCCTCATCCTCCTGCAACTGTGACCAACAAAGGTGACCATCAGCCCCTCCACCAGAACTTCCTCCTGCAACCGTCTCCATCGCTATGTCCCACCACTGCCATTAGCGTCACCGCTGCTGCTTCTACTCCCACCTCCACCGCCTCCATCTTTTTGGGATCTTCAAAAGCCTTCCTCTTTTCTCCATGTTCTCAGAGCTAAAAGATTGAAACTATGGCTAACATCTTATCACAAAAGAAGGAAATTATCGTAATGGTCAAATCTTCTCCGCAATCCCTCTTCTTCTTTACACCACTCCGCTGCTACACACTCTTTCTCTGCAAGTAGCCCATCCATTCTTTGGGTCAAACTCCGCCTCTTTAAACGAGAGGAGTTTGCGGAAAAAAGGCATGAGCATGCATGTTGATCTTGCTCCTTAAATAAATTCAGCGCGGGAGTAGCTTCCTTAGCCATGGGCGTGTCCCTTGAAATGGAGACAAAGGCATGGCCATCAGTGCAACACAGTTGTATCCTCAGCTTAGACTGAATTCTTGCTTCTTTAACTCATTTTTCTTATTTTACCAGGTCTAGCTGCGAGTACCAAATGTTCACAAAAAAGATAAAAAGACAAAAAGCCCACCAAACAAAGGAGTGTATTACTTCGCTCCAGAACCCTAAATGAACAAAATGTAAGAGGCTCCTTTTATATAATTAGAGTCTCGCAAATGGTGTTTAATGTGAGGCGAAAATCGTGCATCTACATCGATGTGATGGGGGAATCACGAAATTATATGATCATGAGGGAGGAGGAAATCCGGGAAAACCATTTATGTAAAAAAGTGGATGCATATGAACATCGACCCTAACGGCTAATTGACTTGCTGCTCATATGCTTCTTCTTGGGTTGGGTCAAAGTTTCTATGGCAGCCTCATGAGTACCCGGTCTGAGTCAAAAACCCAATTACGGTCCATCTAACATTCTCAAATGTATCGTTGTTTTTAGAAATTTTATGGACGGGAGAGCGGAGACTATTATAACTAAGATGGAAAAGAAAAATTATGGTCACAACTCACAAAAGACGAACAAAATCAAGAAAGGTGAATTCTTCTTTGATGAGGAGTTTACTCAATAATCAATACATTATAAAAACTCTTATACTTACGGGGTTAAGTACATCACAACTCACAAGCCACCTTGAGTGAAAGCATAGAAAAGAAAGGCTTACTTTTACTTCACGAGAAAGACTCCCCTGAAAGAAAAAGAAAAAAAGAGCTTAAAAGCTGTTGAAATTAATAGATCCTTGGCAAATTACTCCTTAAGCTGCATCAGATATTTTCAAACTTTTTCGTAATAAATTTCAAAGAAAAATATGGTGATGTCTTCCTCCAACGCAACGCAGTATTCGTTAATATTCTCTCTATTGTTTGCATTATTATTATTTTCACCTTGTGAACGTGTAAAATTCGTTTGATGAGGTCACATCACATGGTAATGACGATAAAAATAATAATTAAGAAGCATTTTCCCGAGGCAAACAACATTCGACTTGTCAATTTTGGACGACTCTTCACATGATGCATATGTGATGTCACCTATTCCTTCGAGTATTTTTTTAAGGCAAATAAATAACGAATCAACGGCCAGAAACGTGTCTACGCTGCGCAGTATCTGGTGGTCTCGTCCTTATCCGCGCGGCGCCGCATGTTTCCCGTCCACTCCAAAACGGCCTGCTACTTAATTTTTTCAAAATTAGAATGACGAATGTGCTTCAGACATTAATTAATTTTAAAATAAAAGACATTCAGCGGGAAAATACTGCATTCAACGTGCAAAACTACACCTCAACGCGTTGAGATTCAAACCCCACTTGTTTTCTTAAAAATAAGGTAAATGTAAGTATTTTATCAGTGTTTTTTAAACTTGACAACTTTTTGTGTCTTAGAAAGACATCCTCCACTCACCTTTTGATTAGGATACACCAAAAATGTAAATTCAATCACATATTTGTATATTACTAATGAACATGCGTATTGTGCATGTTTGGTTCATGTGGGAAAGGATGTAAATTTGCTACATGTGGCTCAAAGGTCTTAAATTGATTTGAGGACTCAATTTAGCACATTGAGATAACATTTGTTAAGCAAACATGTCAACAATTGCAGTAAATATATTAGTACGACTTAAAACGAGCTTATGTGCAATAAGATGGCTAATCTTACAAGGTTGTGCATTCTGAGGACACGAAAAGACCACAAAATCAATAAACCATGGTAATTTTCTTGAATTGATTTAATTGTTAGCATTATAAAATGAAGATGTTCAGCAAGTTGTCTTCCATAATGCTCAAAGAAATTGTATGAATGTTTCAACATAAATTAAAGGGAAATTTGGGAAATTTTGAAAATTTGATTAGACATGAGTCTCGTAGAGAAATTGGTAATGCCAAGTTTTGCATTACAGTCAATGAAGCTCGAGATGCGTTGAGATTTATTGACCAAAAATACTCATAAGAGGTCGGGTCTAGAGTAAGTGTATCCATATGAATTATGACTATCAATTTAAAAAAAAAAGAATAAATGGTTTTGAATTTAATGTTCCTGCAAACTAAAGGCAAGTAAGCAAAAACCATTTTTATAGAATCGATTTTTTAAGATTCATTGGTTAAGTCAATTTAATCTACTTAAATCTATTTAAAAATACTATCTTTTATTTTATGTAAAAGAAAAAAAATAGAGAGAATAGTGTTAATGATATTTTGATAGACAAGTTCATGGAGGATGAGAAGAAGAAAAGTTAAAAAATAATAGTAATACTATTTTTATTTAATTTTTTGGTTTTTTAAGGTATCTCACGATCACCCGCCATGAGATTAACCCCTCGAGGCTCGGAGATTCTCCCAATAAATTATGCTTCATACACATCGCCCGTTCTAACAAATTTTTCTCCATATACATCACTCAAAGATTGAACCTTAGATAAATATTTAAAGAATTCAACTATCTATTAACTATGTTATACCTTGTACGTAATAATACTATTTTTATAATTTATGTAATACTCTATTTTCAATTTTAAAGGAGAGTACGACAATTTAAATTTAAATATGCAAAAGATTTAATTGGATAAGTTTTTCCTTTCTAAATTTTTTATCTCTTATTTAATTATAATTTTATATCTTTTAAATTATCTTATTGTTCAAAATTAAGAATATATTTTGTCTTTATTAAGATAAGATTTATACTTCAATTCTCGGATTTAAAAATAAAAGATGCATACTAAAAAGTGTCGCACAATTGCTAGATAGTTGAACTCCTTAAATATTTAGTTTAAGGTTCGATCCTGGACGGAGCGTATGCAGAACATTTACTAGGAGAGACCTATCTTTTTAATGTGATATAAGAGCGGAGGATTAATCTTATGACTACCGACTACGGGGATACCTTTGAAAACAAAAAAAATAAATTTATCTATGTAAAATTATATATAGTCATCAAAGAAATTAAAAATTTAAGGAATCGTGGCCTCTGCCACCCTCTTAAATACATACATGCCTATTCATTTAAACAACTACTTTTAGCCACTACAAAAATGAAACTAATTAGTTTATTGGATATAATATCAAATTAAATTCCATATTTAATAAAATAGAATGCAATATGATAATAGTAAATTTTATCGTTAACCCCATGTTATTTTTTTTAAAAAAATATGTACCACATAAATTGAATGAATACCCTCACTTTTCATCATACAGATTTGGTTGATACGTGTCCCTTTTATTTATTTATGGGTTAAATATGTTTTTGGTCCCTGAACTTTGAGCGAGATTTGGTTTTCGTCCCTCGCCGGTGTAAAGGTGGACTTTAGTCCCCAGACTATAAGAAATTGTTGGTTTTAGTCCCTGCCGGAGTTTGGTCAACGCCACCGTGGCCAAGTGTCACAGTCAGCCTACGTGGCCTCTGCCACGTCATTTAATACCGTTTGTGTGGAATTTTTTTTCTTTTTCTTTTATTTTATTTCAATTTCAGATTATAAATAATTTCTTTTTTCCTTTTTAAAATTAAAAATTATTAATTAAAATAAAACAAAACTAATTTGGGGTTCCTGAGATCTTTCCATCGATCTCCATCTCTCTTCTTATTCTCCATCTCTCTTCTTCTTCATCATCCATCTTCATTCTTCATCATCGATCTTCATCCTGGGTGTTGACCATGCCGCGCCGCCACCTCAACCACACTGCCACCACCACTACTGAAACACTCCAAACCATCTTCAAATCAGATCTTTGCGGTGGCTCCGATGAGTTGTGAATCTTCACCGTCGCTCTCCACCGTCTTCGAATCTCTCGGATTTCTATCTCTTCCTCTTCTCTCGATCTCGCCTGTTTAGTGGTGGGGGTGGAGGTTTCTAGGTTGTTGGGTTTGCTGGGGTTGGGGACTGGGATTTTTAGGGGCTAGGGTTGGGTGGTGCGCGTTCATCTTCCTCCGGCGAGGGGCGAAGGTGGTGTGGTGGCTGGGGGTCGCGATTCTAATCGCGATTCTGGTGTCGATTTTGCATTTGGGGTTTTTTCCCAGTTAGGGTTTTCCCCATTTTTCTCCCTCTTGATCTATTGTTGGCTTTGGTTGGGGTTGATGTTGCTGGGTTTAGGATTTGTGTTCTTGGTTGCTGTTGTTTTAATCTGGGTTGGTGTTTTGGTACTTGGTTGCTATTTGAGGTTGATATCTGTTTGTTTATGTTGTTTTGTTCTATTCTGGAAATTGATTGATGTTGAGGTTAAAGAAGAAGATGATGGATTTTTCTGGGTTCAAGTTTGGTTGAGGTTGCATTTTTTTCTGGGTTGGAGTTCATGATGGGAAGAACATTGGTTTTTTCTAGGTTGCCTTCTGGGTTTTTCTGGATGGAGGTTGCGATGGAGGTTGCAAATCTATGACTTTTTGGAGGTGTTTTTGATTTACAGGTTGTTGTTGGAGGATGAAGGTGGTGAAGGGTTGTTGTTTGAAGAAGAAGAAGAAGGAGGAAGAAGGAGGTTGAAGATAAGATGATGATGAAGATGATGATGGTTCATAAGGATGAAGAAGATGCAATTATTGAAGATTATGTTAATTAAATTAATTATTGGCTTCTGCTTTTGTAATTAACAATTTTAATTTTTTAATAATTAATAATCTAATTTAAAATTGAAAAAAATATAAAGGAAAAAGAAAAGGAAATTCCACGTGGTCTCATTAATTGACGTTGCCACGTAAGCTCAGCCATGACACATAGACACGGCGGCGTTGACCAAACTCCGGCAGGGACTAAAACCAACAATTTCTTATAGTCTGGGGACTAAAGTCCACATTTACGCCGGCGAGCGACGAAAACCAAATCTCGCTCAAAGTTCAGGGACCAAAAACATATTTAACCCTTTTTTTATTTATTGAAATAATATAATTCTTTTGAGAAAAGGAGGTAGCGTGGCTTAGACGGTTTCCAGAAGAAACGAAATCATGGCCCCATACGGCTCCCCTGAAGAGAGAGAGAAGAAACAGAGTCCATAAAAAACTCCAACGAGAAATTATAGACACGGTTGCGCCCCGTTTGGTACAAAACCAAACAAACAAACCCCACAGAAAAGAAAGAAAGAAAGAAATTGAAACGAGAGAAAAATAAATACTAGTATCTGGAATTTTCTTTAGAAGAGAAATCCCTTTTCTTTTCTTTGGACTTTCCTTCAAATCCCCGTCGTTTCTAGATTTTCGTCTTCGTTAACCCCCAGTACTCTCTCTTTTCCTTTTTCCCTTCGTTTTCCACCTCTCAACGGAAAATCCTTCATTTTCACCGTCGCTTTTTGCAGATTGACACAACGGTAAGTAATCTTCGTTTCTTCCTCCTTTGCTTTCGAATTTTTAGGGATTTTGAATCTAATCGATCGATCGGTTCCGATCTGTTTTGCAGGTTGCGAGAAACATGGCAGAAGAACACAGGTGCCAGGCTCCGCTATTCTGCGCCAACAATTGCGGGTTCTTCGGCAGCGCCGCCACGGAGAATCTCTGCTCCAAGTGCTACCGCGATCTGCAGCTCAAGGAGCAGCAGGCTTCCTCCGCGAAGCAGGTGCTCAACCAGTCCCTCGCTCCGCCGGCTCCGGTGGTCGTTCCCGAGCCGGCGGCGGCTTCTTCGTCGGTGGAGGTTGTTGTTCCGCCACGCGCCGTTGAGGAGGCGAAGCCGATCGGGCCAAGCCGGTGCGTGACGTGCAGGAAGCGCGTGGGGCTGACGGGGTTCAAGTGCCGGTGCGGGATGATGCTATGCGGGGTCCACCGTTACCCGGAGCAGCACGCGTGTGAGTTCGACTTCAAGGGGTTGGGGAGGGACCAGGTCGCGAAGGCGAATCCGGTGGTGAAGGCGGAGAAGCTCGAGAAGATCTGAGAAGGGAAGGGGAAGGGGAAGGGGCGTTATGGTCATTTCGTCTTTTTGTCGTTGTTTCCGATTTGTCCGTGGGAAACTAAGCCGGATACGGGTTCCGGGTCGGACCACGGTGTTAATTACGGGTCGGCGCCGTAATAAGCGGTGGGGGTGGTTGGGTTAGTGGGTGGGTCATTGTTGCGTTGTGATTTGTAAATTAAATTTGAATACATTTTAATTGTCTTTACGGTTGAATGTTGATTTATTTTCTAGCTTTAAAATATTAATTAATCGTCTTGCAACGGTGGCCATGCGAATAAGTTAGGAGGGTGAAAAAGTAGTTCAAAATGAAGGGTTCGCTCCGCGTATCCTATTACTGACATCCGCTCCTCCCTCATGAGTTAAGGTTTGAAATTATTATTACTCCAATTTGGTTATTTAAAAATCGATTTAATTAGTTTGGATCAATTTAGTAGATTTGTTTATTACACACTTTTCAAATTGATTTATTTTTAAGAATTTAATATATATGAACTCTTGGGGGACTTGCGAGTGTGTGACAAAAGAGAATAACTCTTAGGAGACTTGCTCAATACACTCGAGTAGGGATAGATGGAAATTTTTATTCATTTTTTAATGATATTTTTAATTTAGTGAGTTTAATTTTGATGCAATATTAATGTAAAATACTTTTACATGGATGGTCACAATTGGTTCATGTCATATTCTCAAATACTAAATATTCTCAAATACTAAAAAGAGTTTAGATATTATTATATTTTAATAAAGAATTTCTACACATCCGCCATTCCTCTAAGTCATTTTTTTCTCTCTTTTCTTATTTTTGGATGATCAATATTTATCTGGAATATGTTTGATGTGACAAATAATTATTAGATGTCAATTTAGGGGTGTTTGTGAATTAGATTAGATCGGTTTTGATGAGAAAAATAATCAAATCCAATCTCATTAGTTTTATTATATCTCACCCGATGAATTTGTCTATATATTTAAAATCGGACTAATCTGATCAATCTGATTCAATTTATTGAATTGGATTTTTCAATTTTAATTTAACTTTTTTTTTCTATAAAATTGTATTCAATTTTAATTTAACTTTTTTTTCTTCTATAAAATTGTAGTATACACATCTTAAAAGATAGATAATATATAATGAAGACGATGATAAGTCATTTACAGCATCAATACAACATTAATTTATAAATTCAAACGGTCAATATTTTTAAAATTATACATGTTCACTTTGATGCATAGTTATTCAAATAATTACTTAAAACTCTGTTAACCTAAACATATTTTCATTAATAAGTACGTATCATATAATAAATATATAAACATATAAGGATATAAATATGTAAGTATGAACGATATAATATATATATAAATAAAATTATATATATTTGTAAAATGCAGTTCGTATTGGATTGCTGCGGTTTTAAAAACCAAATCTAAAATCTGATCCAAAAGAATTTTCAGCTTTTTTTTGTGTGGATCCATTCGGTTTTCAATTTGATTGTATTTTGGCTTTTCTGGATGTGTTTTTCGGCCTCTATTGTATTGATTGGTTATGAACGTTCCAAGATGCCATTTTCATCTTCACCTATAGTGTTCTTCCTCTTCATCAGACCCTCATTAAAACACTTGTTATGCCACGTCAGCATCGCTGTACACAAGGTAAGTTCAGCGTATTCAGGCTAGGATTAAAACTTACCTATTTTTGTAAACGTAGGAACTACTTTCCTATTTTACTTCGACAAGAGACAAAAACTAAATTTCACTATAAATACAGGGACCATAAAAGTATTTAACCCTATAAATCATAATGATATTATGTGTAAAAATTGTGGAATTAGGAAAATGCTAATTTTGATGTTGAGTAATTAGGTTCTTTGTTAGTTTCTTGAGGGTATTTAAGTTGTTCGGCCTTAGACGACACTCCCATATTGAGATGCTTTGCATTTTGGGAAGGATTATGACACTCCTATTGATCCACATATCTTGAATTACATACCAACTCAAGTACGACCAATTAATGGACAAAAACTTTAAATCATCATCTAAATTAACAGCAGGAATACCCCCTCTGCACTAACCAATAGGATACTGCTGACTGTACTGGCATTGCCATGTCATGTGACATGTCATGTGTTTGTCAATTACTAATTGTAGTCCTTTGAACTTTTGTATTTTTATTTTATACCCAACATTATTTATATTGTTTATTTATTTTATAATTTAGAAAACATAAATATATTTATTAAAAAGCAAATCTGGCTTTTTTGTAACAAAAAAAAAAAATCTGGGTTTTTTGAACCAGGCCCTCGTTCGTTAGAAGCCGTCGGCGCCGCCGCTGCTTCCTCTGTTCACGACCGCGACGTTCACATCCACCGCCGTCGCAGGGCACGGTGTGCCGTTACTCACTCCCGGAGAAACCGCAAAATCGCTCAATTCTTCGCCGATTGTTCGATTGGTGAGTTTTGATTTGGTTTCATCGATTTGGTTTGTTTGATTGCGAGTGATAATAAGGGTTTCTTTGATTCCTTAGGCAATGAGCATTTGGCTCTCTGTTTGCTAAGACACAATTAAATGCACCTGGTCAAGCATATGGTGACATATGAGGCTGTGTAAATACAATAAGATTTGATGTTAAAATCTTCAGTTGTAATTTTCTTTTTTGTTGACGGCCTGAATTCTTCTAGGCTTATGGATTATTTGTCATGTTTATGTTTGTCATATGTTCACTTTTCAACAGGTTTTGGGTTTGTTTTTCTAGTATAAATTGTGGAACACTAGTGGATTGAAGGGTTAGAGTATGCTGAGAGTAGGGGGTATTTTTGCAAACAGAGGTTTTTTAGTGTCAGTTTGGTGGCTGTTAAGGTAACTTCTGGATTTCTTGTTGATGGGTTTTGGTTTCAACTTTCAAGTTAAGACAAGAAACATTTAGGGATATGAGGATGAAGTTGTTAATGCCAATGATGTTTCCAGCCTTGAGAATGAATAGGAAGAGGACAAGTCGAGTGTAGTCGAGGTACCGTGGTCAGCTGAGGGTCTCGAATGTCCCCTTAATGAATTGTAGTTTAAGTCGGATGGTGACTATCTAAGTCAGCGCTTCAAAATGGAAGTCGCAGAGACCAGCATTCGACAAATCCTATCTTGGTGGAGTGGAGCATTTTCCAGCATGCATTTCTTCAAATAAGTAAGGCTAAAATCTTAATCTCCCAGTTCTTCACTTCATCTCTCTGTGAAGTGCAATAGCAGAGTGAGTGATAGTAGAAAAGGGAAGAGGAATAATAATGTCAGGCCCAGAATGTTGCTCAAACCCACCAACCCTAAACCCCACTGCGGGTGCAGGCCATGTTGACAAACTTGCTGGTCTCGATTCCTATCTTACTGGCTCCCCTCACTCTAAGCTTGTCATTCTACTTGTCTCTGACATTTATGGTATCTTCCAAACATCCCCCATCTTTACTTTTGCATTCTATTTCTATGTCGTATAAAAATCCCATCTTTATCATTTTCTGAGTTCTGTTTTCCTAATTCCTTGATGGTTAATCTCCTGGTTCTTCCTATGGTTAATCCCATATTTTGACTTTTTGAACTGGGATTGCTTTGATGTGATCATGTAAATTTTACTTTGATTAATCAAATTCGAATGTAGTAGAACGGAATCATCATTCCTAAGCCTTGGTAGCTTTCATACCAGTTTGGATTTCCTAGTCTTTTATTTGTTTTTTTGTTATCGTGTTTGGTCTGAACAAGTTTCATATGTGCGTATCAAAAGTAGAACAAAACAGGACATAAGTTAAAAAAAGAAGACTTTGGTTCCACTTAATTGGGTACAAGTTAGAACAGAACAAAACAAGCTATATCGTTTCATTTTATCCATGTGCCAATCGCTACCTATTGCATACACTGCTGAGGATTCCAAGAATCATTATTATGAAGAGACTATGGTTTAATTGCCAACCCCATCTAGTGGGAGAAGGCTTGGTTGTTGTTGTTGTTGTTGGTTGTATCCGTATTTTTCTTAATGATTATTTATCCAATATCATCTTTTAACTTCACGTACTCGATTTGCTTTGTAGGATTTGAAGCGCCAAATTTAAGGTAAGAGAGCTTACGAATTTTTTACTTTATATGTTAGAGCAAGTTATCTTGTCTTGATTCTGTCCAATTTCAAATTAATGTGGTAGGAAAAGACAGTGAAGAAGAAAAATCTGAGTTTATTGTAGTAAAACTATAAATTTCCAGGTTATTTGTGAGTACTTAATCTCTCCTAATTCCTGATTATAGTGATACCATCTCCCTATGTTATTTATAATATGTCCTCTCACTCTCTAACTAACTAACATGGGGTCACCTATCCTAATGTAGGTTGTAAATGAAAAGCAATAAACAGCATATTGCCTTTCATAGTATTTGATTCTTACTCCTTTTACTTTTTGGGTATTTACACCCAGTGCCTGCACATGATAATACCAATATGTATTTTTCTAGGGGGAAAATCTGTGTTTTCTTGGATCAGTAAATCACACACACATACCCAACATTCACGTAGTTTGTGAAAAATATTTTTGCATTGTGTTCTCATTGTACCTACGTCCTTTTTAAAGTATTAGTTCATAATCTTTGGGTGGCACTGATAGATTTCAATCTGGTAGGGAATTAATCAAACATAGATCTATTCCAACATGTAAGTGTAAATTAGAGATTCATGAAAGTGAAAGTGATGCTGTATATAATATGTCAGATTATAGCAAGATATTTAATCTGCATAGATTATGTACTTGTGAATTATGATATAATCATGTTTGCTATTGGGAAGTCTACCTTTTACTCTCACATTTAATCAAGCTTTGATGAATCTCCCACTAATGGAATCTGGCTGTTTAATTCAACTCCAATTCTCTCTTTCTCCTTCTCTCTAATATGCCAAATGTAGTGTACCTCTCGATAGTACTAATACTGTTTGTCCTCTGCTGTTAAGGAACCTTGCAGACAAGGTTGCAGCTGCTGGATATTATGTGGTTGTTCCTGACTTCTTCTATGGTGACCCCTATAATCCTGAGAATGCTAACAGGCCTTTACCTGTTTGGTTAAAAGATCATGGAACGGTTAGACCTTATTTTATGATAATTGGTTGTTTACAAGTACAGGCTGTTTAATCCATGAAGCTGATCTAGCCTAGTGGGAAAAGACATTGGTTTTTGTTGTTGCTGGTTGACTTGGCTGTTTTCAATTTTTTTAACACTGTCTTAAAATAAATGAAAGTCTGTTGTTTCATTGGAATTTAATTTTTTGGTACACTGGAACTTTGATAACACGGATTATGGAAGATGTATCGCCGGATTTAGATGCATGTGTATGTGATGTTATTAACATGTAGTACTTGGCCAGTCCTATATTTTGAATGTTAGTGTCTAACCTGTATATCAGTATATATGGTTTGGATTAGAGGATCAAGTATTATGGATGATCTCAAATCAAGTGTGTAGAAATTGTACTTTGATTTGTAAACTAATATTGTTTAACTATGCAGTCATTCTCATCTAGTGAAAAGGGCTTTTATTTGTAATTTGTAATACATAATTCTCTAATTTTTTCATATATTAGGACAAAGGATTTGAAGTTGCAAAACCCATAGTTGAAGCTTTAAAAAGTAAAGGTGTGTTGGCTATTGGGGCTGCTGGATTTTGTGGGGGAGGTAAGTACTACTCATTAGTCATTCCACACATTTGGAGTGCTTATATTTTCCCCTCCTCTTGTTTATGTAGTATACTAATATACTATAGCACTTTCAGCATCTCTTAGGGGTAGTTATGGGTTTGATTACACAACTAAGCAATCAAACTCACAGTGTAGTTTTTTTCTTCTTTTTCTCAGCTAAGGTCGTAGTTGAACTTGCAAAGTCCAGAGTAATCCAAGCTGCTGTGCTATTACATCCATCATTTGTCTCACTGGATGACATCATATGGTATGAGCTAGAATAGTCAGTCGAGTGGGCCTTTGCAATGGTAGGGGTTTGAGCCTGGAGAAATGAGGGGCAGGTTCAGTTCCCAGAATAGGATTAGTGTCACATACAGCAAAGCATAGATATATATTGATTTGCTAGGGTACAAAGATGCTTTTTAATTCCTAAATAATCTACTGTTGCACTTGAAACATGTGAAAATTTCAAAACTACAGAAGATGATATAATAAACTTTCAAACCATAACACTTGGAATAGTTTGGCATGGTTGGAAGATGTCAGGACAGTCCACTATATGCAGCATGCAGTAAGTAATAGGAAAAAACCACTGTAGCAAAAGGAATCAAACCAAGGGGAAGATCAAGTACATCCTTAATGAAATTATAAATATTTTGACACTGAGCATAATGCATGAAAGCTTCCTCTAGTATTAAACTTTCGAGATGGTATTTTGACACTGTTATTCCAATCCAATATATTACCTATGGGTATGGGTACATAAGAAATGTATTGAATCGATTCATTCAAAATAATTGCTTCGATCGCAACTTCGAATATCGAATTCAAAGGTATCAAATAAAGAATGATACTCTGAATCGTAGAACTAAATGGCACAAAATGTTCAAATGTTTGATACAGGTTGGAATTTTTCTGGTAGATGGATATTTAACGCCTCTTTGAACGATCTTATTTTTGTGACCAAGAACATGTCTTAAATAGTGTTCTTTTCCCATTCTTAGGTAAGCGATGGTTGCTGAATCATGGTTTCAAAGTCTATGGAAGACTCCACGGAAGGATGATTCTAATTCTGAGAAGGTGGTGATAGGAGTATTGGCATTTGAAGCTGCGAGATTGATGTCCAAGCTTGTTAATTTGTGGCAGTCTTTAAGTGATAAACAGGTACCTAGGTTGAGAGAGTAAATCACAAATTCAGTGGGTATCAGGAAGCTTGTTTCAGATTATGAGAATTTTGTTGTACGTTTAATCAGTCCAGAGATGCTTGACAATATGGCACATGTGGCTGAATCTGTGTCCAGGCTTGGGAAGAAATGCAGTGATCCAGGTTTGAAGGGTTTTGAGGAAGCCTTTGTTAAGTTTATCACTTTTGGTGTTGATTCATATGGGTGGAAATTCACTTCCAAAAAAATGGAAAAAAAGGTTAAAAGGATGGAAAAGTTTGCTTCAGCTAATGCAAGCTTGTATCAAGAGATGGAAGTGCTCACTGATCTTGAGTAAACTCTTAAAAGAATGAAGGCTTACACCGAGTCAGATGGGCTGAGTTTAATTGACTATCAGAAAAGGGTTGGATGGAGCAGGGTGGAGGTGAATAACTGAAAGGCTAATTCTCTGTGGAACAGGACATATGATTACACGGTACTCTTGTTAGGGAGATCTTTATTTACAATATTCAGTAGGATCAACAATGTATTTGGAATTGAAGAGGTAATAGATGTTGGTAAAACCAAGAATCCAAATGTTTTCCATTCTGATTATATTCATGGAAGTCAATCAGTTTCTGAAATATTGCAACCTTCAGTCCACGAGTGAGAGAACAATGTTTGAGTAGGGTGCTGGTTTTTGTGTGTAGAGGGAGGTTTTTTGTGCCTCTCATATGTTTCTTATGTATTGCCCTTCTTCTTTATTTTTTTCATGTTGCTTGGTTTGACACACTTTTTGTGAGTGTTATTCCTTTTCTTTTGTATTTGGGTTGGAGTACCCCTTGTACTCCCTTAATACAAATAATGGCTTATAAAAAAAAAAAGTCTTAGCTGGGGAACGTGATATCTTTCACTTGAGGGCTTGCTTTCAACTACTTACGGTACAAATAAATAACTATGCCTTCACATGGTCCTGGCTCAACGTGATACCTTGCCTAGGCCTAGAATTCATGACATCTACACTCTTGCCATAACTGGGCACGGTGGAACTTGTGAAATTTATGTTGTGCTCTGCTACAAAAGCATGAACTACTCACATGCATTCAAATTATATTCACAAAAAATTGATAGGGAAAGATTAAGGATAAGCCATTTTAATAAAGATGAATATACAAACATTGGTCATTATAGTGTTCGTGTTATGCTCAGTTATATAACATTGAGAGACTTACTTTACTTATATGGCACTGTGCTCTGTTTTATACTCAAAGTCATGTGAGTACTCATTTCGAATTATATGATCTTCCATCCAAAGTAAAATCATCATCTTTTTTCAACTGAAATTATCATAAACATCACCAATTTTATTGAAATGCAAATAATATTTTTAGGATAGCAGAGGAAGTAGAAAATCACGTTTGACGCCCCTTTTGCGCCTTACACCCTTTTATTTTTTTAAGATGCTCAAAATACTCTTCTATACAAAAAAAAAAACTGAATCAGAAAAAAAATCATAAGAATTTCAAAACTCCAATTTCTTCCTCTTCAACTTATCACCATCAACATTTTTCCTCATCCACTTCATTGTCATTTCCTTTTATGTTATCCTGTAAAGAAGGGGCAAGCAACAAACCTTGAAATCCTCATTTCGAGAGAGAGAACGAATTTTTGAAGTGAACCACGAAGCCTAGTTATTATTCACATCTTGGAGTGCGCTTTGTGTACATATATCGCATTTAAGGATGCGATTATAATTTTAACAATTTTTTTATATTCATTTAAATATTGCATCTAGTAGTGCGATTTCATATTGTGTACAAAATGTTTTAACAGAACAGTGTAAAGATGAAGTTGAATTTGATTTCCGAACCTAAAAAATGGTACAATGCGAGTACCATCACGTTAAGGAAAACATTTCTAAGAACCGAAAAAGGACTATACAATTCATAACTCACAAAGTTTCTACACTCGCAACACACAAATAAGGGAAAACCAACATAATATTAAAACATGGCACGGTAGCAAGTAGCAATACTATTGTGCCCCAAACATACTAAAATATAACCGTTAATACTTAAAACATAAAAACAAACATAGTGGTATTGCAACTTTATCATCAATCCTCCTCATCTAAACTGGCTTGTCTTCCTGCTCCTGATAAGCCTCCACCTGCCCCCCCATCTGGAAAGAGCCTGTCCTCAGGCCACCCATGGTTGGTCATGAACGCATCCGGAGGAGAACCTACGAAATTGGGCTGAGTGTCGTGGATGCTATGGAAGCTCTTGTAGAGGTCTGTAATTGCACTGTAACAAGCCAAGTTCTGTTGCCTCTGATGAGCTTGCTCTTGTCGATAAAAAGTATCATTGACCGTCATTCGGTGCAACATCTGCTCCAAGATCTGACGGTCAGTCAATTCTGGATCAACAAGAGGATCATCCTCATTTCCTGAATCAACATTTGGTACATTCGGTGGAGGTGTAATTCCAAGCTGTCTGAGCACATGATTCAATGGATGTTCCTTACAGAAGGCAGTGATGTAACCTGAATCAAACAGCTTTAGAGCCACCTCCTGTTCCTGGCTCTGTACCTGGTAAGCCTCAGCCATGATACATAGATTTGTGATTAAAGAGGGTAATACCATGGAAACCGCCTGTTTGTTCATGCATTCAGAAATGGCATCGGACATGACAACAGCAACATTGACGGAGTCCTTTTCGAGGATGGACCATAGGATTCTGGCGCGCAGTGCTGATACATCTGAGACGTGGGTGGTGGGGCTGATATTGGCCACTATGAAAGCAAGCCAAGTCTTTGGTAGCCCTTTTAAGCAGAACCTCTTGATCGGCCCATTCAGTGCTGAAAGAGGGACGCCAGAAACAACTACGGCTTTCCTGATGGCATCCTCATCATATTCGTCATCCCTCATCATGGTCTGGTGTCTACACAATCTATCTCCCCTACTCCATGGATTCCCCAGGAAATCATTGATGAATGCCTTATCGTACCTGATTTGAACACCATTGACAAAGGAATACCTATTGTTGCGGGCTTCCTGTGAAGTGGCACCATTCGCATAAAATTGGCGAACAATTTCAGGATGGTAGTGTTCCCGAGGTTGGGCCACGGACATCCATTGTCGCCGCTGAATTTCATCATAAAAGCCAGCATAGGCGCCATCTCTCAACCTAACTACCCTCTCAGGATGGATGATTTTGTCCTTTATTTTCAAGTAAAGGCTTTGAGCAGCAAGAGAGACAAACCTCGTTGAGTCGTAGTGACCAGAACTGGAGCTGCCCTCCTTGTGCTTCTTTTTGGCCGGACGGCCTCCGTTGGCAAGATTGGCGGTTTCCTTCACCTTAGGCATCCTGAAAAGCACACTTAGAAACACAATTGAAGTTTGGTTTGGTTGTGAGGGTGGGGGAATGGGATGGGTATGTGTAAGAGCACGGTTTGTGTGGTTTAGGGAGGAATTGGGTTTTTTATGGAGTTTATGTGGGTGGGGGGTTATTGGAAGCAATGGGGTTTATGGAGATTTTGGGATTCTTTGGCGGTTGAAAGGAATTGGTGGGTGATGAGGGAGCACGAAATCGAAGCAGAAGAGGAAGACGAATGGGGGGGCACGAAATCGAAGCAGACGAGGAAGATGGGTGGGGGGGCACGAAATTGGTGCGGAAGAAGAAGATGAAGGGGAAAAGGGTTTCGTGGGTGATGAAGATAAGGTTTTGGGGGGTTTTAGGTCGTGGGTGCAGGGAATGGGGGGTTGGGTTTAGGGGATTTTTAGAAATAGAGGTTTCTGACTTACCCAGGGGCGCTAAGCCTCCAGTGCTTTCACCCAGTGGCGCTAAGCGCCCTATCGAGGCGCTAAGCCTCCAGTGCTTTCACCCAGTGGCGCTAAGCGCCGCCCCAGTGCGCTAAGCGCCTGGACCTGGGTGTTGCAATTCCACCTAAAATGCTCAGGGGCGCTAAGCGCTTGTTTTAGGCGCTGAGCTTCCAGAACGATGCATAGCGGCGCTTAGTGCCCTTGGGGGTCGCTAAGCGGCAAGAACATGGTTTCTTTCTAATACAAAAAGAATGTACTAATGCACAAACCTACAAGCATGCATACATACTTACATACACAGCAGAGGCACATTTAATTTTACTTTAAACATAGAAGATGATGAGGGATGAAAATATAAGATTCTTTGATCAAATGATGACTTTAAGTGGAATCTTCCTTTCTGCATTGGTCCTAGTTTTACATTTTGGTGTATGTGTTTGTTCTCCTTTGTGTTGCTGCTAAAAGGAAACATAAATATTTCTTAAAGAGCTGCATCGTTTTCTCATTAAACTATTCTGTTACTTTTTTAATCCCATCTTAATCAACCCCTTTTTTTTTATGCAATCTTCTTTACTCTATCACCCTCTTAGCCATATTCTTTTCTTCAAACTATTTCTCTATGATTGAGTACATTTCTTGCAACTCATTCAGTGTGTGATACACATTTTTGACAAATCACACCAATTATGATATCATATTCTGACATTGGCTGCTAGAGAATCTGCGAATAGTAAAATACCGTATTTTACCTTTAACTTTTCCATAGTTTACAACAATATGATGCTAGAGAAGCAGAACAATAAAACTGAATGTAAACTTGGCGCAGATAATCATTCATAAAACTGAAACATCCATTTCCCATATTACATCAGTTAGTGGTATAAAGGAACCACAGCATACATTGTCCCAAAATAATAGAACATAAAAAAGTTCAACATTGTCCTTAGAAACATGACAAAATCCTACGGATAATTAAACAACTCAAAAGTCGAAACCCATATTAAACAAAATCAAAGTTTTAGATTGCAGCCAGGCTTGTTCTCGTGACAGTTGTCCCAAAAATTGAAAGCCCTTTGCATAACTTCATCAGATATTTGGTTGAAGTCCAATGCGACCAAGTCCAAAGCAATCATCATCCTAGTCGTTTCGTCGACCTACAATTTACCAATAATGATGATAAATATTTTTGTTTTACATTAGTAGAATTAAAGATATGTATCTAAAGAAGAATATATAATTACCGTTACGATGTAATCTTCGGCCCACAAACTTTCGGACATCCACGTAATCACCCAGACTCCGCAGTCGTTACTGTCATCGGTGGATGCTATGTTAATTCAATTGTTTGATAACTATAGAAATCAAAAGTATTCAAGTGCATTTGATTATTTCTTACGATCCCATCGCTTGCCGCCCAACGTGGTTCGGTTGGGTTATCCCATAGTCTGATAGTGGGACCTTCAACTCCCCAGCATTCTTAAACTCCTCTCTCATAAAGAGTTCGTCCAAAAATATGGTCTGCACATATGGTTAGAATAATATGCCAATGAAAACTGCAATTGCACATAATCACAAAAGTACTTACCATTTTTAACACTTGTCTCTTCCTATCATTCTTTCTGGATGGATTTGGCAGGGGGTCTAAAATAATCACTTGATGTTTATCTATTTCCACCACAGCAAGATACCAATGTTTGTTTTCATCATTCATTGGTATGAAAATCTACAAACACAAACACATTGTTGTATGTAAATAATTTTTGTAAGTGCATAGCAATTATGAGGTTGTTTTATATATAAAGCAACTACCTTTTTAACCTCATCAAGTCTTCCGATGAAATAATCCTTCATCCAACCCACCGTTACATCTTTCTCTGAGGGAGGTGAGAGAGCATATATTTGTGCATATTGCTGTCATTCAAAATAATAATGTTAACGCATTGTTAAAATAAATTCAATGACAAAGGTAAACGAAATGTATTACCGCGAATGAAGTCGGCAAGAACCACCTTTTTCCACTGTCACCAATTCGCCTATCTTCATAAGAAAGCTTGCTCGCAACTAAATTGATGACCTAAATATGAGAGAATAAGTCAATAAAGTATTTTCTGTTACCGTAAACAATACCAACGTTTTACCTCTTGGTCCACCCAGCCCATTGGTCGTAAGGTTTTAAGCGCAGTTCTATCAGCATAGAATTTATCTGCTTGCACCAGAATCTCCTTACTGCAACGTGTCAAACACAATATCAAAAATATATGATGATAACACATTAAGTATATAAGTAAACCATAGTTTGGACTTTAAATTAAAATACCTATCTAAGTTTGTGCCATTGCTGTCAGCAAATATGTATGCTGCTACAGCTGCCTGAACCTGGTTGAGTTTCATACTCTCTGGAGGTGGGTAAACCACTGGCATCCACTATACTCCATAGACATGGACACATGAGTTAGATTTAAGTGGTACTTAAATAAATTATAACAAAACATTAAAAATGGTTGATTACCTCTGGAATTTTTATTCCAGTCTTCAGACCGAGACTAACTCCATGGAGTCGGTTGAATTTGCTGTAGACATCAACAAATCCGTCAGTTTTGGGCGCAAATAACTTCTTAACGGCTTCTGGTCCAGTATCTTCTCCAGTATCGTTATTTGCGGCCTGTGTAACCCTTGAAACAGGTGAATCTGTTTGCGGGCTTTGGACAAACACGTGTTTCACCAGCTTGTTCACAACTTGTTTTAGCTCATCCACAGTAGAGGTCAAGGTTGTCACCTTTGTGACCAAATTTTTCATGAGGCTCTTGTCATCTAATTCTGGTCTGCAGCTGCCGTCCGGGAAACTGAAAAAAAACAACATATTCACAGAAGATGTTAACCCAATACATTCTTGCTATATTTTGAAAGCTTAGAAAAATTGAGTGAAAACTCACCCGGAAGATAAATCAATTATTTCTATTGGCGCTTTTTTCTTCTGTGATCTTGATTTCGACGATGGAGTTCTCTTTCCTCGCTTTTGTCCACTTCGATTTCTGTTGGTGTCGGCCATAGTGAAGTCGATTCTGGATCCTTGTTGAAAGATGGGGAGTATTTGTAGCGGATTGGAGGTGCAGCGACAGGTTCATGGTGAATCGGTTTTTGAAAGGGGAAAACAAGGAAGATGCGTCCATGCATGGCGAAATTGTAGGCACAACCGTGAGAAGAGGCAAGGCGATAGTGGGCCGTGAGAGGAGGGGAGGGGATAATGGGGATACTGGGTTGCAGTTCAGTCCACCAGCACATCGCCGTGAGAAGAGGAAATGAGATAATGGAACGTGACAAGAGGAAATGGGATACTGGGTTTCAGATTTTTTTTTTTTTTGGTGGTTACTGGGTTTCAGTGTACTGCCCGTGAGGAGAGGAAAGGAGATAATGGGGGAAAGGGGATAATGGGGGAAAGGGGATAATGGGGATAAATTTTTATTTTTTGTTTAACTAATAATGGGGATAATGTTTAACACTTTAATTTGACCTCTCTGGTTTATATGTGGTTGTGAGAAGGTTCCCATAAAGCTTAACTAGGATAGAATTCATCACGTAAAAAAAAATAAAAAATATATATATATATATATATATGTAATATTGATGTATTAATGATAAGACAAATTCAATATAAGAAGATAATGTGGTATTTAAATGAAAATTCTATTAAATAAAGTGAAGTTGATGATCACGTTAGACATAAATAGAGCAGCAAATAAAAAAAGGGTGGGATGAGATAAGGCATTATATGAGATAAATAATTTTTTAGGGTAAATATGCAAAATATTGATCAAAACCTAATTGCTAAGTGGAATTAGGTGGTTAACAAATTACTTATATAAATGTTAGAATATAATTTAAAGTAAAATTTTAGTAATTGTTAAAATATTTACATATCAGACATGTATTCATTGTTTTTACCAATATATATACATTTGGGCTAATCATCAGAATAACCATAATTTTTTACACTTGATTTTAAAACTATTCTCTCAATATTTCTCAATCTCACATCTGATCCATTGATTTTAAATGTAAGACTCTACAAATTTTTTACACTTATATAATTAGCTCGCATCATGAGGTGAAATTTAATTCATGAATATTTTTAAACCGTTAGATTTAAAATCAATGGTATAAACGTGGGATTGAGAGAGATTGAGGGGCAATTTGATTGAGATGATCCAAATTTTGTTTCAGATTCGAGTCCTTGTAAATGCAGCTGCGTTAAATACTTGGTAGGGAAATTCTTGCTGTCCTACTTGGATCGAAATTATGAAAAAAATACTTCAGACAATGCATGATACAACTTGTTGGAAACATAATTTAAAGTTAGATTTCACTAATATATAAAATATTTACTATGTACATAATATAGATTAATTGCACTAATTATTATTTACTATAGATCAAATTGTATATTCACCTAACAGACATTTGAGAAATAAGGAAATTTAGCTACCAAGTGATAATGAAAAATAAACATCCATCAACATATCTTATACATTATCAACAGAAAATTGTTTAGACTCGGAGCATTCACAACAGAGAAATCGATAATTGCGGTGACGCTTCAAGAACTACAATTGCTTGTGCTTGAGCAATAACATCTTTATCATTTTCCAATTGATCAACGCAAATGAATGACAATGATTAGTTTTTTTTAGCTAACAACTTCCATTAAATTACATAAATCACTTCTTTCTCCAAATTGCTAATTATCCAACTGAGATAATAAGAAAGAAGAGGAGAAAAAAACTATATGGGGACAAAAGAAATAAATAATGGAACCAAAATAGAGAGAAGGATAGCACATTATTGACCCTTCACCTATTTAATTCACACTTTACAGTTGAGGCAGCAAACTAACAACGCTAATCTGTAACCTTATCCTCCACCCCGTTTTGTGCAGCAGCCTCTGCCAGTCTCTTGCGATTTAGTTCTCAGTCAGTTCTTTGGCTATGTCCTGTTTCACAACATGCTGCCTCTGGAACTCTTCAAAAAGGTCCGAACCCATTTCCAGGTACATTCATGTGAATTGCCTGGTGCCTATGGGACTTGATATTATTCACAAACACCTGAAGTAGTATTGGTAATATCAGTTTCATGTTTTGAGCGATTAAGCTCACAATATGCTCATTATTCCACAAAAAGACAAAAACAGAGGGAACAAATATTCATCCAACAAACAGAGGTTGTCTCCTTCCCTTCTACTTTTATAAGGTCCTGGAAGAACAAATATTCATCCAACAATGCAAACTAAAGATTTGCATAAGCCTTAATATAATTCTCAATAATAAAAAAGGCTATATCAGGGAAAGCTTCCAGAGTATTTTCTAGGTGGCAATTCTACACCAACAGCGGCTAAGCAATAAAAGCATTAACAGTACTTTCGGCATCTGAAAACCTACACCTATACTGCAGCTTAATGTTATCAAGTAAAAAAGGAAATAGAACACTTTAAGAGAATGAACCAATATGTATGTTAGAGCAAGCATAATGTCCTTTTATGAATCATTTTTATGGCAACCCATTTGTATCTAAATATTTCTTGTTGGTTTGGTATATAAATTTTATTGGTATATATAAACCACTTAAAATAAGATTTTATCATGTTTGTGCCCATAGGTGTTACCCTAAGTCTCTCCCCAATGTGCTCAATCCTAATACTATCTTGTTATGTTTCTTTACTGTATATCATGACATTGTCATCTTTGAAAGTAGTAAGCAACCTAATCTCACCAAAAAAGCACTTACCAGAATGAGCCAATGAACAAAGAAAGACAATATGGTATGGTAATATGAGAGTACGCAAAATGTCCTGCTAAATAGCACTTACAGAAAGAAAGAAAACACCAAATATAGAGATAGGCAGGATATAAAATACTACAAAGTGGAAAATGAGTATTTAAAGCATATAACATCTAGACCAATTACATCAGGTTCTCTAGACAATATGTAACTAAGCACATTACATGGCTTGAGCTTTATATCATCTTTCTATCACATTTCTATCTTCGAAACCAAATATTACTATTACTCTCGAACACTAACTTCTAAAGAAAAAGTTAAGGAACCAATCATTTCACTCAAGAAACAATGTATTTTCCATCAAGCCTCAATCTGAACAACTCAAGATAACATAATTGGTAAAGTTGACAAGGTATTATCTCAAAAGTTGATACAAAAAGTTATAATATATAAAAAAAAATATAAAAAAAAAAACAAACCCTGAATAAGAGAACGAAATAAGACTTATTTTATTCTGGGAAAAAAATAAACACTTGTTACTGAAAAAATTAGTGGAGTAGACCAAATGAGACACGAGAAAGGACTTCACATTTTGCAATTGGCAAAAAAACACAACAAAGAATCACGTCTGTAACAACCACATGACAACACAACAATCATAAATCCAGAAAACTAAATAGTAAAAACAGAAGCAGAACAATCCAAATGGAAAAAGCCAAAATTCCATTGAAACCAAGTCAGAGCCAAGACAATCCAAAATCAAATTCCAAAATCCAATTTGGAAAGAACTAAGTAAACCTCACACATTTTCGTGAAATGAGAGAAAAAGAACAAATAAGGAGGAAGGGGTTACCAATGATGATTACGTTGATGCTCACGGATGCGATGAAGTCACATTTCCAGATTCAATAGGCTCTCCTTTCATTGAAGGTTTGATGGAATCCTGATAACTGCAGTTGAAAAGTCCCTGCGATGACGAAGGGAAAGTATAAATAAAGAAGATTGACTTCAAAAAAAAAAAAAGTGAAGGAGAATATGGAAAACAAAAAATAAAAGACCATAAACAATGAATAAGAACAATAACAAAATACAAAGCCAGTTAGGCAGTTAAAAATCTCGAGAATCGTTAAGAAATCAATATTTAATATTAGTGTAAGCAATCAGTGCTTGATAGAAATAATGAAGAAGCAGAACAATTATTTATTCAAACTTATCCTAAATTCAATTTTAGAGGAAGAAAATAAAATTTCAAATCAAGATCAAAACAGCCATGAGTCATGGTATGCCAGCTTGTATAATTCCATAGCTAATCCACACACACACACACCTATATAACAAACCACAACATGAGCCATTTAAACTCAAAAGCTTTAAAAACTTTGTTTCCTCATTCAAATTTGCTATTCTGTCTACATATTAGACCATTCCCAAATGTATAGAATCATAGCAGAGACAATTATTAGATATAAGATACCAAGTTCAAATGAAACACTCATGACCATGGGTTGACTTATTTTTCAATTTGATTTTTAGGAAGAAGTAGTTTACGCAAAATTACACAGAACAACTTGTAAACGATTCCAAACTCATTTAGTCAACACATCTCAAACAAAAATGAAAAACCTAAAGCAAACAAAAAATATTAGACAAAGAGAGGTACTGAACTGGTCCACCAATTAAATTACTCTAATCACTCCTAACTTGGAAACCTTTAATCTCAAGCTCATGTCATTCACATTGTTCCTATTGATCACCACTTGGTTAATGGTATTGAATTGTTCAGCAGGAGATACAATAGGAAAAATGAGTTGTTATTTCCTCCAAGTTATACCATTTGAGGCAAAAATCTTCCTGCAACAAGCAAAACTCAGGGCTCAAGAAATTGCCTTTAATCTCACAATCAAATCAAAGGATTCAGCAAGCAAAAGAGAAAGATTTGGACAAGAGTTTGAGTATAAAAAGAGAGCTAACAGAGAAGGAGAGGGAGAGGCTGAAAAGAGTGGAGCCATTTTCCCCAATGTGACTTAGCAATGGAAGGAACTCACTTCCCTTCTAAAAATGGCTGAAGGTCTCATCTTTAGGCCTTCATCCTTGAGTGCATACACCTTATTCAGTGAAAGGAAGGTTGTGTCGCTGCTGTGCTTACTCTTTGGACAATCCTTGAAGCTGAAAATCAAGCAAACGAAGGAGAACGAAAAAGGATCTTGGAGCTCTAAAGTCGAAATCTTCAACCGGGTACTTTTTCTGTGCTTAACTGTTGGCATGATTTGTTTGTACATATAATGCCATTAAAATGAATATACAGTAAGCAAATTCATGTAAAATTTCATCATCATTCAAACATATATATATATATATATATATATATATATATATGAGTGGGTAAGAAAAGTGCAGCAAACTTAATTCTAAACTATTCATAGACATTCTTAAACTGAATCAAACCCTAAACTGTCATCAATTACTCCTAAAACTCAGCCTCACCGTCAACCCTTTCTACCTCCACCATAATTCCCTTTTGCTCCTTAATTAACCCAGAACTTTCCTTCTCCAGACCGTAACCATATCAGGGCAGAGAAAGAGGAATCAAACCAAACAGAGCCTTCCCCGAAGCCTTCAACAGCAGCAATCATCTAGCCTCGGCTTTACATCCCTACCCCCCATACCTTCACCGCGCCACCATCGAGTCCCAACGCCGTTCCTCCGTCGTCGCATCGTGCCGCCGGCTTCGCCACGCCACTCTCGACATCGCCTCTGTTCTTCCATCGCTTCTCCTTCTCTCACGCTCTCCCCCTCTGTTTCTCCCTCTCGCCACCACCATGCTCCTCGCATGCCGCCATCGCACCGGCCGCCGTCATCGGTCGCCACCGTGCCTCGCCACCGTGCCTCGCCACCGAAGCTCCGGCGTCGTCGTGCTTTTCTCTCCCTCTCGTCGCCGCTTCTTCTCTCTGTTTTCTCCCTCTTCTCTCACCACTCCCCTGTTTCTAGATCCTTCTCCCTCCCTCTCTAACCATGTTAGTTCCAAAGAGGAAAAGAGAAGAGGTGTGGGCTGCTCAGTTGCTGGAATATGCTTGGAATTGGACCAGGCCCATTAACTCTCCTTCTGTTCCAAAAATAGCAACAACAAAAAACTATACTAGATTTGGCCCAGCAATTTTTTCTTTCTTTTTCTCCTAAGTTAAACTAATTATTTTAATTCAAACATCTTTTTAATTTTGAGGTGTACCATTTTTTTGAAAATCATTTTTTTTACTTTTTTTAAAATAAATTTGAATTTCTTTTTAATCATTTTAATTTTTATAATATAGTTAACATCAAGATTTAATATTAAATCAAATAAATACACTAAATTATGTTATGAAGTTATTTTGTATTCAACTTTATTATATTATCAAATTTTTAATATTTTTTATCACTGTTTATTTTTCTTTGGAAAACAAACAAAACAAAACCAAAACAGAAACTAAGAAACAACAAAGGAGTCTTTTAAGAGAAGAGTCTCCAACTCATTGACACGCATGTCTAAAATCCGCACACTATGGGGGGAAAGCGCGCCCCCCGTCCTTGCTAACAAATACGTCGAGGCATTGCACTCATAATTAATATGGTTCAGGGTAACTATCCAATTTCTTCTAAGTTGCTGTCTAATTTCCATAAGAATAAAGGAGGCCATGTTTTTTTATTTGTTTTCTATAATTCCTATTTTCAAATTAATGATAACATTAGATATTGGTTTCCAAGTGTAAAAAAAAACATTCATCGTAATATTAAATTTTTAATTCTTATCTTAACTATTCTCAATTGATATTTTATATTTTTATATTAACTTTTAAAAACATTCACTAAGAAATTTAAAATATTCTTTTATATATATATATATATATATATATATATTGAGTTTATATCTTTTCTTTTAAATCTATAGTATAAATTATTTTTTGAAATAATTCTTACAAAATGACGTTAATTATATTTTTACATCGTCGGTCTTGGTGAATAAATTTAAATTATTATTCTAATAATTTTATTTCATCTGAATATCACTTATTGTGAAATTATATAAATTATCTAACCAAATAAAAACTTAATATTTATCCAAACTGATAAAAGTGAGAATCGTGTTTAAAAGAGTGTGTTGTGGTACTCCTCTTATCAACTTATATGTATCCTTGATTCCTTTTAATTCTTCAATTAACATTGACTTTTTTTAGTTGGTTGATCAGCTTCTTTGAGCCCAAAGATGATTGGGTTATTGATCAAGTATACACTGTAGCTTGTGAAATTTGGAAAAAAGGATAAATCTATCTCTGGACCATTGCATACACTCAATATCTATCTGCTGTCATGGGGTTTACAAATTCTTCTTAATGTGCAACCCTTCTGTATCCATGAAGTGTTGGCTTCCTACTGTAGCTGAAATAGTAAAAAATAATATTGGGGCATATTTTATTCAGCTGTGTCCTATTGATGTTGAATCTGTAGCTTCGGACTCCTATGACATGCTGCTAGCCCCTGGTCCGGCCCATAAAGAGGCTACTCTTGATGCCTCTATTGCTCAATCATTTGCTTTTAGATGGGCTATGGTGTTAGCTCACGAGTTGTGTTTTACTAAAGTCTAGTTTGAGACATATTGTCCGAATAAATGCTCTGACGAATTCCATTGGACTCAATGATTTAATTTAATGCACTGACAGTGTGAAATTTGTTACACATATATCCAATCACATCTATCAACTTTTCATTTAAAGATTTTTAAATTAAAATTTGATCATGGTATGCCAAATTGACTAATACTAGTTTTTTTGTAGTGCATTATATTACTCTATCAATTTCATATAATTACTTTATATTAAGTTTCACACTGCAATGAAAAAATATATAAACAATCAAATATATTGCCCAAGTCCTACTATCCTATAGGCTACGGCACGGGTCTTCATTTTTTTCCCCAGTTGCAGCAAAAGGTACAGCCACTGGCGAAACATATAAGGGACTGGGGAGGGCCTTGGCCTCCCCAAAACCCTTATAAAAAATCTTATATAGTGTAATAAATTTTTGCATATAAATAATTAAATATATATTTAGCAGATGCAAATAAAATAATAAAATGTTCAGTGTCTTAGTGGCAATGTAACTCGTCCTTTAGCCTTTGTGTGCCAAGGTTCAAATCACACACCCTTACATTTTTAAATTTATGTGTTTTTTTAAACAGTATTTTTTCTTAAAATCTACATTTATGTATTTTTTTCCTTTAAATCACATTTATGTATGAATTAATTTAATCGTTAGTTTTTTGTGTACATATATATATATATATGTATATGTATATTGTTGATAAAAAATATTTTAATTTACGTATTTCGGCCCCTCGAGATTCTTTTTGCCTGTTTCTGCTACTTAATTTCATTACATTCGTGTTTCATGCATCCAGGGTCGAAGGTGCACATTCAGCTATGCAGTTTATACTTAAAGATAGCAAGGGAGATTTGTGTTCTTGTTGGTTGGTCGAGTGGGAGTTGATAGTTCTGCCTGTGGTTGCATTATGAGGACAACACATGGGTTACCTTGAGCATGTGAGCTTGCACGGTACACTTGTGTACCTATCATGACCCACATCCTGGTCATCATCAACATACTCTTACAACTGTTGTGTGAGAAGTGAAAGGGAAGAGGAAAGTGGATAGTGGGTGGCTAGGGTTTTGTGTAATAAGAGGTAAATGTTTTCAGATATGAGAAGTACGTGGTTGTTGGGTTTTATTATTAAAACCGTCTATTTTGTTTTTTTCTTTTTAGAATGAATTGCACCTACAAGTGAGGAATCAAACAACGAAAGTGCATGTACTCTATAAGAACTCTACTTTTTAAGAGTTCCACTCGCCCCACTCATAAAGGATTTTTTCTTGTTTGTACTGCTTTGGAACTAAACACTTTAGATCAATTATAGTAAGTAGATACGAGTTTTGTCGTCCCCTGCAGTGGTGGAACATATAAGGGATTGGGGAGGGCCTTGGCCTCCCCAAAACTCTTATAAAAAATCTTATATAGTGTAATAAATTTTTGCATATAAATAATTAAATATATATTTAGCAGATGCAAATAAAATAATAAAATGTTCAGTGTCTTAGTGGCAATGTAACTCGTCCTTTAGCCTTTGTGTGCCAAGGTTCAAATCACACACCCTTACATTTTTAAATTTATGTGTTTTTTTAAACAGTATTTTTTCTTAAAATCTACATTTATGTATTTTTTTCCTTTAAATCACATTTATGTATGAATTAATTTAATCGTTAGTTTTTTGTGTACATATATATATATATATATGTATATGTATATTGTTGATAAAAAATATTTTAATTTACGTATTTCGGCCCCTCGAGATTCTTTTTGCCTGTTTCTGCTACTTAATTTCATTACATTCGTGTTTCATGCATCCAGGGTCGAAGGTGCACATTCAGCTATGCAGTTTATACTTAAAGATAGCAAGGGAGATTTGTGTTCTTGTTGGTTGGTCGAGTGGGAGTTGATAGTTCTGCCTGTGGTTGCATTATGAGGACAACACATGGGTTACCTTGAGCATGTGAGCTTGCACGGTACACTTGTGTACCTATCATGACCCACATCCTGGTCATCATCAACATACTCTTACAACTGTTGTGTGAGAAGTGAAAGGGAAGAGGAAAGTGGATAGTGGGTGGCTAGGGTTTTGTGTAATAAGAGGTAAATGTTTTCAGATATGAGAAGTACGTGGTTGTTGGGTTTTATTATTAAAACCGTCTATTTTGTTTTTTTCTTTTTAGAATGAATTGCACCTACAAGTGAGGAATCAAACAACGAAAGTGCATGTACTCTATAAGAACTCTACTTTTTAAGAGTTCCACTCGCCCCACTCATAAAGGATTTTTTCTTGTTTGTACTGCTTTGGAACTAAACACTTTAGATCAATTATAGTAAGTAGATACGAGTTTTGTCGTCCCCTGCAGTGGTGGAACATATAAGGGATTGGGGAGGGCCTTGGCCTCCCCAAAACTCTTATAAAAAATCTTATATAGTATAATGAATCTATTTTTTTTTGCATATAATTAATTAAATATATATTTAGCAGGTGCAAATAAAACAACTGTAATGCATTTGGAAACACCTGTTTGATGGCCTCCCTCATAGCACCATCACCATCCGTGACAACTGACTTTGGGTGTTTGTTTGACATTGCTTCCAAAAACGTTTCCAGCACCCACTTATATGTTTCTGCGGTTTCATCAACCAACAAAGCAGCTCCAAATATAACAGTCTGAGAATGATGATTACAACCAGAAAATATAACAAGCGGATTGTTATATTTGGTCTTCCCGTATGTGGCGTCAAACGCAAGAACATCACCAAAGCACTGGAAGTCTGCTCTACTGCATCCATCTGCCCAGAAAAGATTTTTCAATTTACCATCCTCCGTAGTTGTGTATTTCGAAAAGAACATGGCGTCATTATCGGCCTTTCCTCTCAAGTAACTGATGGCAGCTCGTGCATCCCCACCTAATATCTTGTAGTGTTTCTGCATGTTAAAATAATTGTACAAATCCTCCTTCAAAAATCCAACACTAGAATGTCCCCCTTTCTGTGCCGTCATATAACCCATAATATGACATGTTCTTACGCCATGTGCATGAAGGCTATCGACCTGCGCTCTATCAGCTTCACTCAACGTACGGTAAGCGGGTATGGCATGCATATATTTCGACGGGGTGAGTTCATGGTTATGCTCTTCATAGAACGACACCACCTTCCATTGTGATGTCTGGTAATCGAAGCGTATCCGGAGCTTAGCTAGGCAGTTAGTTCGACTAAGGGGTCTGTGATCTCTTTTCCGATCCATGGTGAAGTATTTTGTTTCCCTTAACCCCTCTCTATTACACACAAATTGTCGCATCACGACATCGTGCTGTGCATTTTTCCGTACTTCGTCTTTCCTCACTACAAATCCATGACTTCTTGCATAACTGGAATAAAATGCGAGAGCATCCTTCCAACTGCAAAACTTCAGCTGCCGTATTTCATTGGCTGTTAGGTTGGGAATCATCTTGTATTTTTCATTTGAAGAATCTGAGTCCGAATCTTCAATATCCTCACCCGATCCACTGTCGTCCCCTTTGTCATGAATTTCCTCAGGCATTCATTCATAAACATTTTCAAAGTGCTGTCTATCATCCTCGGAGGAGCTGGACATCTGCATTAAAATAAAGGGGGAATAAGTTGGCACACCTTCATAAACATTTTTATTTACCTTGTACAGTTTGACACTTGCCATTCATTGATTGGAAATGACACAAACAACATTATAACCTTCCCTCACAAACCAGCATGTAAAGTTTTCCATAAGTAAAATGATTTTGAACCCTATTACATCAATACACTGTACAAACTAGTATTTATTAGACAAACAAATAACTATAGCTCCTATAGGATTTCAACACCTGCACTAACTAAATAACTCCTTATCAGAGATCACAAAACCTGTCACCAAATTTATTTCAATCGGAAACTGCTTATAACTGTAGGTACTGATACAAAAAAAAAAAAAAACCTCAAAGCAACTTAAACTTTAAGACTCATCATATTTGATTGAGGGTCTTCACCCTGAATTCTATCTATTTGACAAGATATGCAATGATAATCTTGAACTCTATTTTGAACTTCTGTATTCTCTTCACTTCAACTTCACTCATTCAATTTGCAAAAAAAAAAATACAAACTTCACTTATTCAATTTTGATCTTTACCTTATTAACTTGAATACAAACTAAGAATCTGTCTAATAACTACACCTAGCCAAGCATTCTTAGTGATAGAAAGATCTCTCTTAGCCAAAATGAAACCTTTATCAGACAACCATAAAACCAACAATGCTTTATTGTTCTAAATGTTCGGCAATAATGCACTAACAAGAGTGTAAGCTTAGTGTTTCGAAGATGAGAATGTTATGTTGGATGAGGGGTTATATAGGATAAGATTAGATAAGCATTATGCATCAAAATGAAAAGAGATTTGGCACTTATTATGGAAAGATGGTAGAGTTGCACTAAAGATGATTTTGATGTGACTTTCCATTATCAAGGGGTTAGATTGATGCCAAAGTATGTAGAGTATAAAAATATCAACACTGGTGTTTTTGGAGCACTACAATAAGGGTTCAGTCTTTCTCTGTGAGGGAGTAAAATTAAACCCCTATATGTTTATTAATTTCAGTGTTATGCTTAACTACTCAAGAATTTCTAATTATTCTTTATGTTTATTATGTTCAATGCATCTAGGAGTTTCAGACATGTCTAGTGGATCTGTGAAACGGGTTTCTCGTGAAGATATCCAGCTGGTAAGCTGTAATTTTCAGCATCACCTTCTTCACTACCTTTAATTGTTGCATTACTGCTTGTAGCTTTTAAGTTTTTCATTCCAGCAATGAAATGAATGGTTGGATATATAATTTATTTCCAGAAAATAGTTTCTTTGAGGCTTGGGTGCGACTCAGATGAATATTTAACTATGCCAATGCTGGTCTACATATCAAATTTGATGCTTAGTTTGGGTAGCTCAAATTTTCTATCAACGTTTACACACTGTATATGATGAATTCATTGTTTATTTTTAATAGAACACTAGTTGGAGATGTCATTAAATCACACCAAATTACAGATGTTACAACTACCACTTTCTGTCCCAAAGCAGAAGAACACCTATGATATTATCTCTTCCACAAACCACCCAACTTAAAACCATAATTGTCCCTTCCCCCAAGTATCATTTTTTTTTTATGAATTCCCCTTACCCTTAGTATCTAACAAAGCCAAAATATACTATTGTTTCGTAACCTGTGATGTAGCATTTATATAGTAGTAGTTACTAAAATTAAATCCTATCATGACAATTATTAAAACTATGTCCTATATTTCCTACAATATCTTTCCATATAATGGACCTTTGTGGGTGTTAAGAGTTAGGGTTATAAGATAGACATAGATCATTGAGACTGTATGGACCTGGCCTAGATGTACTTGCACTTCTACTTTGTACTGCACATTGTAGTTCACTCATAACCTAAAATTATATATATTAGGGAGACCGCACCTAGCAGTGTACCCATTACAGATAGTACAACTAGCAACTATGTGACAGCTAATTAACTCATCAACAGAGTGTACAATATCTCATAACAGTACCATGTACCAAGACTATACTTGAATACTCTATACTAATTAAACTATATACATTAATAAGATGTTACATCCATTCCTTTCTTCTCTTTCTCCAAAAATTGCATAGTGCAGTTCTTGAATGACAGACTGCACTATCAACTTCCTCACTTAAACAATTCTAAATGTACTAATTTTCTCTAAGAAAGAAAAGGAAGAGTTCATCCTAGCACAATTAAAGAAGCTTGGTCATTTATTCATTTCTAGAAAATGATAAGAAATTCGTTTGGGTCCTATATCTAAAACTGAAGCTTGGTTGTTGTTCAAGAAACATTCAGGTATAGATAATGAGACACCATCTAACATATATGGCACTTTGCTATGCTCTCATTGGTTAACTGCTCAGGGGGCATCTTAACCCCCCTCATGAAACAGCATTTTAAAGTTTTCTTAAATACAAACCCACAACACCTTGCCACTCCACACCCACACTCTTCCCAATAATAAAACAAAAAAGCAAAAATCTTTGTTCTCTGTTTTGCAATGGCTTTCTCTTCCCCTGTTTCACTCTCAAAACTCTGCATGCTTCTGTTACCTTTCTTTCTATTCACTACCTCCTCCGCCATACTCAACCATGTCAACAACTCACTCTCTTTCCCTCTCACCCTTGTTCCACTCTCCACAGAGAACCCTTCTTCTCCTTCAAATTCCAAACTCAGAACCCTCTCTTCTTCTTCTTCTTCTTCCTTCACATATTCCAACATGGCTCTGGTGGTGACCCTCCCAACCGGAACACCACCGCAGCCGCAACAAATGGTGCTTGACACCGGTAGCCAACTCTCGTGGATTCAGTGCAACAACAACAAGAACAACAACAAACCAACCAAAACGGCGCCGCCGTCAACGACGTCGTCGTTCGACCCTGCTCTGTCTTCTTTGATAAGGAAAATCGCAAGTGTACGATTAACTATCGCGTAATAAAAAGATCGAACCCAAGGGATAGGTGTTCTTATTATTATAAAATTTAGTACTTAAACAGAAAAATAAAAGATGAATAATTGTTGTTGGTTTGAGAACTAGAAAGAAACAATTGCATAAAATAATAAGAAAAAGAGATGGTGAACATTAAGCTCTTGGGTTGGTTTACATAGTCTATAAAAACATGCTAGCAATCTCTTACTAAATTCCTGAATTATAAATCCATTATCATGATGCTATAGCCTAGTGTAACTACAAGTTAATTCCTTAAGCATTGTAGATCTTTCTTTTTAATTACTAAACCCAATTCCTTGGCACCTAGTTAACTAAAGAAGAAGATGAAGAAGATGTTCAGGCCAACATAAAGTTACGTCCTTCCTAATTCCTTAGCGAAGTATACTTATAACCTTTTTTATTACCTAGTTCCCTTACTACTCACCAAATGGCCTTATGTAATAAGCAATAAGCAAAACCTCTTGTGATCATCAAGATAGAAATAAAGCATAAGGTAATAAAACATGAATGGAAATAATATTCAGAAATGTAAGAAAAACTAGAACATGTATTATAAACTAAAACAACCCAAAAACTTAAAGAAGAATTTAGCCAAACATGGCTAAAGGAGACATTGAATTACCCTGGATAGGAGCTCAAATATGGCTTCCCACAAGTCCTAGGAACAATGCTCAAGAGGGAGAAAGAGAGAATACTTGTTGTATTCTAAGATGGTGTGTCTTACAAGTGAAGAAAAGGGCCCTATTTATAGTAAAATTCCAGCCTCCAGCGCTTGAGCGCTGGCTTTCCCAACGCCTGGGCGCTAGGATGCATTAAAAATCCACTTTCTGTCCGAGGCCCAGCGCTTGAGCGCTGGCTTTCCAACGCTTGGGCGCTGGGACACAATCTGACTCATCATCTAGTCAGAACCCCAGCGCTGGAGCGCTGGGATCCCAACGCTGGAGCGTTGGGATGCTGCTTCTTCATCTTCTTGCTTGTTCTTCCTTCTTCATTCATGGTAGTGGGTTTTGATGGCCATAAAAAGCCACTAACCAGCCTTGATCAGTTCTGAAACCCTTCATCAATTCTTTAAACATTTTTTCCATGTGCTAAATTGGAGAGTGACTCTTCATATTTTTCTTTTTCACTTTGGTCCTCCCTTGGTTAGCACTTCAATTCAAGCCCTCATATTCTCTCAATCTCCACTTTAAGTCCTCCACTCTTGAACTTTTACAACTTGGTCCCTGACCCAAAAATGATAACTAACCAGCTTTTCCTAAAAATATAAAATAACTAGAAAAATCCCTAAAAATATAAAATAAAGATAGAAAAACACAAAAAATCTAATCTACATGCAAAATGCAAAATAAATATAAAATCTACATAAAAACAATAAAAAACCTACATGTGACTCAAAAATAATAAAATAAAAAGACTAAAAAGACCCTAAAAACATCATATAAAATCCACTCATCACACCACTATACCCAACGACAGCTTGTCCTCAAGCGACAAAACTTAAAGAAAAACTCGTCCCTGGGTTTTGAGAAAGTTTTATCTGATTACAACATGAAGCACAAAAACCTTTCAAAGAAAGCTTAGCAGAAAAAGAAGACATGCATGTTTTATAGACAAAGAATCAAGAAAGTTAGGCTTGGCTTTTAACATGTTTGAGTTCATCAATTAAGCTCACCAAAAATAATATTCTCCATGAAAACAAGAAAGCTCAATAATCCTGCCTATCATTCAAATCAAAACTGAAGTAAAGCAACCAAGTGATTTTGAAGAGATTTTTGAAGGTTGTAACTTGGCCAAAGGGTTGAACAACTCAAGGTATGGATTTCAAAACTTGGCAACTCTATTGGCTGACTCAGAATTTGTTGTTAAGTGATTTTTCTTTGACTAAGAGCTTTAAACAATTCACACAAGGGTCCTCTCAACTTTTTCCTTTTCTTTTTTTTTTTGAACAAAGTAGTGGAATGTATGGGATGAATGACTTGAATTTTACTCCCCTCATACTCTTTCTCACCCCACTACTTCATTATTTTTTCCTAAGGCACATACCTTATTTTTTTTTTTCAATTTTTTCCTTCATCTTTTTTTAGAGAGAAACCCATACATATAGCTCCAACAAATCAGCACATGCATCACTATAACAACTGAAAAATTATCACACAAAGTAGGCTCCAAAGAATGACTCTTTTAAGGCTCAAAAGGGGCTACTAGTGGATATAACATTTCAAGCAAAAATCTGAGTTTTCAAAAATGCCTATAATCTCTTCTCAACTCACAAAGTACACAAAACTCCAATCAACATGCAACACAAGGCAGAAAAATCTTACAATCATGCATCAGAGTCCTCAGCTCTCAGAAAAAGATAGGGTAAGTGGTACCCTTTTTAGAACTCAGAAAAACTTTTGCCAACTACCAAACAATCAAGATATCAAAAATCCTTTCTACAGCATGCAATCCTAACTGCTTAAAAACATAGAATTTTTCACAAAGCAGTTCAATCAGATAAAGCATTTCACAAAGCTATAGCAACTTCAGAATGGATAATATACTCAAAGACTCATGCAAAAATAAAACAGAAAAACTAAACTAAAAATAAAAATAAAACTAAAAACTATAAAAAGAAAAATAAAAATAAAAACTATCAAGCTGGTATAGCAACAAATTTTCCACAAAGGTCCAAGGGAACCTCAATGTAAAAATCACTTTGAACACTCAAGTTCAAGAGGGCTCTTCCTCTTTTTGGTACCTATCCTGTAACATTGAACAAACAAAAGTCTCACAAGCAAAAACTTGCTTGACTTGTTAGTTCCAAAATCAGCACACAAGCTTATGGGTTGAAAAATTTGTGTCCACCTTTTAAAACAAGAATTCTTGAGTTCCCAAAAATTAAAAACAGTTTAGAACCAAGGGAAAACTCATAGAACCTTAAAACTTCCAGAAAAATGGTGAACACAAAATTTATTAAAAACTAAAAACAGCAAATAAAAACAAGAATAGCAAACTGCCCGAGCTCCAGCGCTTGAGCGTTGGGGATGCCAACGCTTGGGCGCTGGATTAAAATAAAAACTGGGCAATCAGAGGTGTAAAGCAGGGGCCTAACGCTTGAGCGTTGGCCTCCAGCGCTGGAGCGCTGGCCTCTCCTGCAGCAAAAACATAGAATTTTTTCCTTTTATTTATTTACAAGGATGATGCAGAAAATTAAATGACAGAATTTGAAACTATTCCTAAGTTGGGTTGTCTCCCAACCAGCTCATTGTTAAGGTCCGAGATAGACCCTTCCACTAATCAATTTCAACCGGGGTCTATTACAAAATTCTTTAGACCCCGCAAATCATGCATATTTTGGCACAAGTACAACATGGTGCCCAATGAATTTTCAGCTAGCAAGGCAACAACATTCAAATTAAAAATGGAAGGAATAAATAAATTTTCCCTTCCTTGTTCTTTGCCTTGCCATTGTGAACCTATAGCATAGGTTTCTTGAGGTTCTTCTTCCTCCATTTCCAATTTGTCTTCAAAGACAAATTTTACAATGGAAGTTGCTTTCACCTCTTCTTTTTGAACCACAAGTTCACTTTCATGAACTAGTGGTTGTTGTTCATCCCCGGGATGCCTCATTAGAATGCCTTGTATCTTTACTTGTAGCTCCTCCATAGCCTTACATTCTTGCTCAGGGATTGGCAAAAATCCGGTTTTTCTCTTGCAATAAAATTCGGAGTAAAACTCGTCAATTAGAGTGCAGATATCCTGCTTCGTCTTCTCATATTCTTTTTCAACCTCAGCCCGGATTTTTGCCTCCCGTTGTTCGAATGTTTTAGCCATTTCTATACCTGACAATACTTAGCAAACAAAATTAGCAGCACCAGTTCATCACAAATTTTTTTATATATATATTTTTTATATATAAACAAGAAGCACTAAACAAAATAATAACAAGAACAGAACCTATCCCCGGCAACGGCGCCAAAAACTTGATAAGGAAAATCGCAAGTGTACGATTAACTATCGCGTAATAAAAAGATCGAACCCAAGGGATAGGTGTTCTTATTATTATAAAATTTAGTACTTAAACAGAAAAATAAAAGATGAATAATTGTTGTTGGTTTGAGAACTAGAAAGAAACAATTGCATAAAATAATAAGAAAAAGAGATGGTGAACATTAAGCTCTTGGGTTGGTTTACATAGTCTATAAAAACATGCTAGCAATCTCTTACTAAATTCCTGAATTATAAATCCATTATCATGATGCTATAGCCTAGTGTAACTACAAGTTAATTCCTTAAGCATTGTAGATCTTTCTTTTTAATTACTAAACCCAATTCCTTGGCACCTAGTTAACTAAAGAAGAAGATGAAGAAGATGTTCAGGCCAACATAAAGTTACGTCCTTCCTAATTCCTTAGCGAAGTATACTTATAACCTTTTTTATTACCTAGTTCCCTTACTACTCACCAAATGGCCTTATGTAATAAGCAATAAGCAAAACCTCTTGTGATCATCAAGATAGAAATAAAGCATAAGGTAATAAAACATGAATGGAAATAATATTCAGAAATGTAAGAAAAACTAGAACATGTATTATAAACTAAAACAACCCAAAAACTTAAAGAAGAATTTAGCCAAACATGGCTAAAGGAGACATTGAATTACCCTGGATAGGAGCTCAAATATGGCTTCCCACAAGTCCTAGGAACAATGCTCAAGAGGGAGAAAGAGAGAATACTTGTTGTATTCTAAGATGGTGTGTCTTACAAGTGAAGAAAAGGGCCCTATTTATAGTAAAATTCCAGCCTCCAGCGCTTGAGCGCTGGCTTTCCCAACGCCTGGGCGCTAGGATGCATTAAAAATCCACTTTCTGTCCGAGGCCCAGCGCTTGAGCGCTGGCTTTCCAACGCTTGGGCGCTGGGACACAATCTGACTCATCATCTAGTCAGAACCCCAGCGCTGGAGCGCTGGGATCCCAACGCTGGAGCGTTGGGATGCTGCTTCTTCATCTTCTTGCTTGTTCTTCCTTCTTCATTCATGGTAGTGGGTTTTGATGGCCATAAAAAGCCACTAACCAGCCTTGATCAGTTCTGAAACCCTTCATCAATTCTTTAAACATTTTTTCCATGTGCTAAATTGGAGAGTGACTCTTCATATTTTTCTTTTTCACTTTGGTCCTCCCTTGGTTAGCACTTCAATTCAAGCCCTCATATTCTCTCAATCTCCACTTTAAGTCCTCCACTCTTGAACTTTTACAACTTGGTCCCTGACCCAAAAATGATAACTAACCAGCTTTTCCTAAAAATATAAAATAACTAGAAAAATCCCTAAAAATATAAAATAAAGATAGAAAAACACAAAAAATCTAATCTACATGCAAAATGCAAAATAAATATAAAATCTACATAAAAACAATAAAAAACCTACATGTGACTCAAAAATAATAAAATAAAAAGACTAAAAAGACCCTAAAAACATCATATAAAATCCACTCATCATTCTTCCTTCTCCACCCTCCCCTGCACCCACTCTCTCTGCAAACCCCGCGTTCTATACTAATTAAACTATATACATTAATAAGATGTTACATCCATTCCTTTCTTCTCTTTCTCCAAAAATTGCATAGTGCAGTTCTTGAATGACAGACTGCACTATCAAAAGAGGCACAAAAAGTTGCTGTTGAATGTCAAGGTTTACCTGGTAGAGCACGATGCAGGGAGGAAGGAGGAGCACGGCGGCGGCGGTAGGAGCACGGCTGCGGTAGGAGCACGGCGGTGGTAGGAGCACGGCGGCGATGGAGCATCAACAACGGGGCAGCAACGATGGGGAGGAGGGAGGAGAAATTAGGTTTTTTTTTCCAAATCAAATTGTAATAGTTAATTTTAAATTTTAATTAAGTTAAAAATTAATTTAAAAATTAGAAAATAAATATTTTTTGAAAAAAAAAAGATTTTTAAAAAATAGTTGAAGGACTAAATGATGAATCTTATGAAAAGTTGAAGGATCAAATCATGTATTTTATAAGTTCTGCTGACATGGCACCTTGTTATTATGACATGACACTTTGCTATGCTCTCATTGGTTAACTGCTCAGGGGCATCTTAACCCCCCTCATGAAACAGTATTCTAAAGTTTTCTTTTCTATTAATATTTTTTTAGATGATTTGATTCTATTTGAAGAGGCACCACTACTGCTAATGTTTTGACATGTTTTTATGCTCCTTCTAAACAAAGCCAATAGGAAAATGTCATTAATGTTAGTGTCACAAATGTGAACCTTAATTAATCGGGTTAAGGAACTTAATTTATTGCAAAACTTCTCTCTCACTAGCCTTGTTTCGTTCGATGAAGAATAGAGCGAGATATATCTAACATACAATTGCAGTGCCAACAACGGTTGGATTATGATCCCCTCAATTGCAGACAGACTGCTGGAACTAAAATTGCAGCTGCGTGGACCTCTAAAACCTTAATGTCGCGGATGTGATTCTTAATTCAAAATCATGATATAGTTAAACAAAAAATTGATCATTTAAGCTCTTGAAGATCACACACTATATCCTTTGTATAATTAAAACGGTTATTGCAAACAACTTTCTTAATAAATCTGTTTATGTACAGAGAGGCTTCATTTGGGGCGATGGGGATGATCAAAGTAAATTTTTTATTTTTTTTAAAGGGAGGATGATCAAAGTAAATACCACACAATTGGTGGGAACAAATTTTGTAGACTAAAATTTGATGAAAGGTTGGGGTCGACAACTATAGGAAGGGGAACCCTCCAATGGAGAGAAGACATCCAAAGAGGGGGTGGCGACAACTATTTGAGTTGTGCCTTAGTAGAGCAAAATAAACGAGATTTTTTCAAAAATTTAAGGGTGACTCATTGGCTTCTCATTTTGGGATGAAGTAGTTGGAAAAGTCGATTATGACAATTTGGTCTAAAAGGAAAATTCAATAAAAAAAAATCAGCCAATTATTAAGGTTTTTTTCATAAAATATTTCTTTTTTAACAAAAAATTAATATATTACATTTTAATTAAAATATTATTTTTCTGTTGTTCCCCTTCCTATAGGGAGACATTCCCTTATGCTTGGTTGATGTTACATCTCAGAAGGTTAGTTATCTTTACTTCTAGGTGGATTTGTTGCTCAAATAGGTGGGTTTTCTTTCTTTTTCATTTGTGTGTTTATTTCCCCTCTTCTTCCACTCTTCTACGTACTACCACCATGCATCTTGCAACCACCAGCACTGACCACTGTGCCACCTCCTCATGCAACGAGGCCACCAACACCGCTCACTACTGTAACCATCAGCCCCTCCACAAGAAACCTTCCCGTGTCACTTATAGCTACCACCACGCCTCATCCTCCTGCAACTGTGACCAACAAAGGTGACCATCAGCCCCTCCACCAGAACTTCCTCCTGCAACCGTCTCCATCGCTATGTCCCACCACTGCCATTAGCGTCACCGCTGCTGCTTCTACTCCCACCTCCACCGCCTCCATCTTTTTGGGATATTCAAAAGCCTTCCTCTTTTCTCCATGTTCTCAGAGCTAAAAGATTGAAACTATGGCTAACATCTTATCACAAAAGAAGGAAATTATCGTAATGGTCAAATCTTCTCCGCAACCCCTCTTCTTCTTTACACCACTTCGCTGCTACACACTCTTTCTCTGCAAGTAGCCCATCCATTCTTTGGGTCAAACTCCGCCTCTTTAAACGAGAGGAGTTTGCGGAAAAAAGGCATGATCATGCATGTTGATCTTGCTCCTTAAATAAATTCAGCGCGGGAGTAGCTTCCTTAGCCACGGGCGTGTCCCTTGAAATGGAGACAAAGGCATGGCCATCAGTGCAACACAGTTGTATCCTCAGCTTAGACTGAATTCTTGCTTCTTTAACTCATTTTTCTTATTTTACCAGGTCTAGCTGCGAGTACCAAATGTTCACAAAAAAGATAAAAAGACAAAAAGCCCACCAAACAAAGGAGTGTATTACTTCGCTCCAGAACCCTAAATGAACAAAATGTAAGAGGCTCCTTTTATATAATTAGAGTCTCGCAAATGGTGTTTAATGTGAGGCGAAAATCGTGCATCTACATCGATGTGATGGGGGAATCACGAAATTATATGATCATGAGGGAGGAGGAAATCCGGGAAAACCATTTATGTAAAAAAGTGGATGCATATGAACATCGACCCTAACGGCTAATTGACTTGCTGCTCATATGCTTCTTCTTGGGTTGGGTCAAAGTTTCTATGGCAGCCTCATGAGTACCCGGTCTGAGTCAAAAACCCAATTACGGTCCATCTAACATTCTCAAATGTATCGTTGTTTTTAGAAATTTTATGGACGGGAGAGCGGAGACTATTATAACTAAGATGGAAAAGAAAAATTATGGTCACAACTCACAAAAGACGAACAAAATCAAGAAAGGTGAATTCTTCTTTGATGAGGAGTTTACTCAATAATCAATACATTATAAAAACTCTTATACTTACGGGGTTAAGTACATCACAACTCACAAGCCACCTTGAGTGAAAGCATAGAAAAGAAAGGCTTACTTTTACTTCACGAGAAAGACTCCCCTGAAAGAAAAAGAAAAAAAGAGCTTAAAAGCTGTTGAAATTAATAGATCCTTGGCAAATTACTCCTTAAGCTGCATCAGATATTTTCAAACTTTTTCGTAATAAATTTCAAAGAAAAATATGGTGATGTCTTCCTCCAACGCAACGCAGTATTCGTTAATATTCTCTCTATTGTTTGCATTATTATTATTTTCACCTTGTGAACGTGTAAAATTCGTTTGATGAGGTCACATCACATGGTAATGACGATAAAAATAATAATTAAGAAGCATTTTCCCGAGGCAAACAACATTCGACTTGTCAATTTTGGACGACTCTTCACATGATGCATATGTGATGTCACCTATTCCTTCGAGTATTTTTTTAAGGCAAATAAATAACGAATCAACGGCCAAAAACGTGTCTACGCTGCGCAGTATCTGGTGGTCTCGTCCTTATCCGCGCGGCGCCGCATGTTTCCCGTCCACTCCAAAACGGCCTGCTACTTAATTTTTTCAAAATTAGAATGACGAATGTGCTTCAGACATTAATTAATTTTAAAATAAAAGACATTCAGCGGAAAAATACTGCATTCACAGGCAAAACTACACCTCAACGCGTTGAGATTCAAACCCCACTTGTTTTCTTAAAAATAAGGTAAATGTAAGTATTTTATCAGTGTTTTTTAAACTTGACAACTTTTTGTGTCTTAGAAAGACATCCTCCACTCACCTTTTGATTAGGATACACCAAAAATGTAAATTCAATCACATATTTGTATATTACTAATGAACATGCGTATTGTGCATGTTTGGTTCATGTGGGAAAGGATGTAAATTTGCTACATGTGGCTCAAAGGTCTTAAATTGATTTGAGGACTCAATTTAGCACATTGAGATAACATTTGTTAAGCAAACATGTCAACAATTGCAGTAAATATATTAGTACGACTTAAAACGAGCTTATGTGCAATAAGATGGCTAATCTTACAAGGTTGTGCATTCTGAGGACACGAAAAGACCACAAAATCAATAAACCATGGTAATTTTCTTGAATTGATTTAATTGTTAGCATTATAAAATGAAGATGTTCAGCAAGTTGTCTTCCATAATGCTCAAAGAAATTGTATGAATGTTTCAACATAAATTAAAGGGAAATTTGGGAAATTTTGAAAATTTGATTAGACATGAGTCTCGTAGAGAAATTGGTAATGCCAAGTTTTGCATTACAGTCAATGAAGCTCGAGATGCGTTGAGATTTATTGACCAAAAATACTCATAAGAGGTCGGGTCTAGAGTAAGTGTATCCATATGAATTATGACTATCAATTTAAAAAAAAAAGAATAAATGGTTTTGAATTTAATGTTCCTGCAAACTAAAGGCAAGTAAGCAAAAACCATTTTTATAGAATCGATTTTTTAAGATTCATTGGTTAAGTCAATTTAATCTACTTAAATCTATTTAAAAATACTATCTTTTATTTTATGTAAAAGAAAAAAAATAGAGAGAATAGTGTTAATGATATTTTGATAGACAAGTTCATGGAGGATGAGAAGAAGAAAAGTTAAAAAATAATAGTAATACTATTTTTATTTAATTTTTTGGTTTTTTAAGGTATCTCACGATCACCCGCCATGAGATTAACCCCTCGAGGCTCGGAGATTCTCCCAATAAATTATGCTTCATACACATCGCCCGTTCTAACAAATTTTTCTCCATATACATCACTCAAAGATTGAACCTTAGATAAATATTTAAAGAATTCAACTATCTATTAACTATGTTATACCTTGTACGTAATAATACTATTTTTATAATTTATGTAATACTCTATTTTCAATTTTAAAGGAGAGTACGACAATTTAAATTTAAATATGCAAAAGATTTAATTGGATAAGTTTTTCCTTTCTAAATTTTTTATCTCTTATTTAATTATAATTTTATATCTTTTAAATTATCTTATTGTTCAAAATTAAGAATATATTTTGTCTTTATTAAGATAAGATTTATACTTCAATTCTCGGATTTAAAAATAAAAGATGCATACTAAAAAGTGTCGCACAATTGCTAGATAGTTGAACTCCTTAAATATTTAGTTTAAGGTTCGATCCTGGACGGAGCGTATGCAGAACATTTACTGGGAGAGACCTATCTTTTTAATGTGATATAAGAGCGGAGGATTAATCTTATGACTACCGACTACGGGGATACCTTTGAAAACAAAAATAAATAAATTTATCTATGTAAAATTATATATAGTCATCAAAGAAATTAAAAATTTAAGGAATCGTGGCCTCTGCCACCCTCTTAAATACATACATGCCTATTCATTTAAACAACTACTTTTAGCCACTACAAAAATGAAACTAATTAGTTTATTGGATATAATATCAAATTAAATTCCATATTTAATAAAATAGAATGCAATATGATAATAGTAAATTTTATTGTTAACCCCATGTTATTTTTTTTAAAAAAATATGTACCACATAAATTGAATGAATACCCTCACTTTTCATCATACAGATTTGGTTGATACGTGTCCCTTTTATTTATTTATTTATTGAAATAATATAATTCTTTTGAGAAAAGGAGGTAGCGTGGCTTAGACGGTTTCCAGAAGAAACGAAATCATGGCCCCATACGGCTCCCCTGAAGAGAGAGAGAAGAAACAGAGTCCATAAAAAACTCCAACGAGAAATTATAGACACGGTTGCGCCCCGTTTGGTACAAAACCAAACAAACAAACCCCACAGAAAAGAAAGAAAGAAAGAAATTGAAACGAGAGAAAAATAAATACTAGTATCTGGAATTTTCTTTAGAAGAGAAATCCCTTTTCTTTTCTTTGGACTTTCCTTCAAATCCCCGTCGTTTCTAGATTTTCGTCTTCGTTAACCCCCAGTACTCTCTCTTTTCCTTTTTCCCTTCGTTTTCCACCTCTCAACGGAAAATCCTTCATTTTCACCGTCGCTTTTTGCAGATTGACACAACGGTAAGTAATCTTCGTTTCTTCCTCCTTTGCTTTCGAATTTTTAGGGATTTTGAATCTAATCGATCGATCGGTTCCGATCTGTTTTGCAGGTTGCGAGAAACATGGCAGAAGAACACAGGTGCCAGGCTCCGCTATTCTGCGCCAACAATTGCGGGTTCTTCGGCAGCGCCGCCACGGAGAATCTCTGCTCCAAGTGCTACCGCGATCTGCAGCTCAAGGAGCAGCAGGCTTCCTCCGCGAAGCAGGTGCTCAACCAGTCCCTCGCTCCGCCGGCTCCGGTGGTCGTTCCCGAGCCGGCGGCGGCTTCTTCGTCGGTGGAGGTTGTTGTTCCGCCACGCGCCGTTGAGGAGGCGAAGCCGATCGGGCCAAGCCGGTGCGTGACGTGCAGGAAGCGCGTGGGGCTGACGGGGTTCAAGTGCCGGTGCGGGATGATGCTATGCGGGGTCCACCGTTACCCGGAGCAGCACGCGTGTGAGTTCGACTTCAAGGGGTTGGGGAGGGACCAGATCGCGAAGGCGAATCCGGTGGTGAAGGCGGAGAAGCTCGAGAAGATCTGAGAAGGGAAGGGGAAGGGGAAGGGGAAGGGGCGTTATGGTCATTTCGTCTTTTTGTCGTTGTTTCCGATTTGTCCGTGGGAAACTAAGCCGGATACGGGTTCCGGGTCGGACCACGGTGTTAATTACGGGTCGGCGCCGTAATAAGCGGTGGGGGTGGTTGGGTTAGTGGGTGGGTCATTGTTGCGTTGTGATTTGTAAATTAAATTTGAATACATTTTAATTGTCTTTACGGTTGAATGTTGATTTATTTTCTAGCTTTAAAATATTAATTAATCGTCTTGCAACGGTGGCCATGCGAATAAGTTAGGAGGGTGAAAAAGTAGTTCAAAATGAAGGGTTCGCTCCGCGTATCCTATTACTGACATCCGCTCCTTCCTCATGAGTTAAGGTTTGAAATTATTACTCCAATTTGGTTATTTAAAAATCGATTTAATTAGTTTAGATCAATTTAGTAGATTTGTTTATTACACACTTTTCAAATTGATTTATTTTTAAGAATTTAATATATATGAACTCTTGGGGGACTTGCGAGTGTGTGACAAAAGAGAATAACTCTTAGGAGACTTGCTCAATACACTCGAGTAGGGATAGATGGAAATTTTTATTCATTTTTTAATGATATTTTTAATTTAGTGAGTTTAATTTTGATGCAATATTAATGTAAAATACTTTTACATGGATGGTCACAATTGGTTCATGTCATATTCTCAAATACTAAATATTCTCAAATACTAAAAAGAGTTTAGATATTATTTTATTTTAATAAAGAATTTCTACACATCCGCCATTCCTCTAAGTCATTTTTTTCTCTCTTTTCTTATTTTTGGATGATCAATATTTATCTGGAATATGTTTGATGTGACAAATAATTATTAGATGTCAATTTAGTGTTTGTGAATTAGATTAGATCGGTTTTGATGAGAAAAATAATCAAATCCAATCTCATTAGTTTTATTATATCTCACCCGATGAATTTGTCTATATATTTAAAATCGGACTAATCTGATCAATCTGATTCAATTTATTGAATTGGATTTTTCAATTTTAATTTAACTTTTTTTTTCTATAAAATTGTATTCAATTTTAATTTAACTTTTTTTTTTCTATAAAATTGTAGTATACACATCTTAAAAATAGATAATATATAATGAAGACGATGATAAGTCATTTACAGCATCAATACAACATTAATTTATAAATTCAAACGGTCAATATTTTTAAAATTATACATGTTCACTTTGATGCATAGTTATTCAAATAATTACTTAAAACTCTGTTAACCTAAACATATTTTCATTAATAAGTACGTATCATATAATAAATATATAAACATATAAGGATATAAATATGTAAGTATGAACGATATAATATATATATAAATAAAATTATATATATTTGTAAAATGCAGTTCGTATTGGATTGCTGCGGTTTTAAAAACCAAATCTAAAATCTGATCCAAAAGAATTTTCAGCTTTTTTTTGTGTGGATCCATTCGGTTTTCAATTTGATTGTATTTTGGCTTTTCTGGATGTGTTTTTCGGCCTCTATTGTATTGATTGGTTAAGAACGTTCCAAGATGCCATTTTCATCTTCACCTATAGTGTTCTTCCTCTTCATCAGACCCTCATTAAAACACTTGTTATGCCACGTCAGCATCGCTGTACACAAGGTAAGTTCAGCGTATTCAGGCTAGGATTAAAACTTACCTATTTTTGTAAACGTAGGAACTACTTTCCTATTTTACTTTGACAAGAGACAAAAACTAAATTTCACTATAAATACAGGGACCATAAAAGTATTTAACCCTATAAATCATAATGATATTATGTGTAAAAATTGTGTAATTAGGAAAATGCTAATTTTGATGTTGAGTAATTAGGTTCTTTGTTAGTTTCTTGAGGGTATTTAAGTTGTTCGGCCTTAGACGACACTCCCATGTTGAGATGCTTTGCATTTTGGGAAGGATTATGACACTCCTATTGATCCACATATCTTGAATTACATACCAACTCAAGTACGACCAATTAATGGACAAAAACTTTAAATCATCATCTAAATTAACATTTGCTTAATTCCACAATTTTTGCACGTAATATTAATATAATTAGCATTATTGAGTGTTATGTGTTGATTTGTTTGATGCATGAGTATGTAGATTTTCTATATTATCAATGTAAATTTGATAATGACTTAAGTTGGTGTTATCGTGGTGGCCTGACCCTAACTTGGGAATACTAAGTATAGCAACTCTGAGTTAGAGGGACTACTTGACTTGGATGAAGCTAACCAATTGAGAGGCCCTAAAGCGAAAGAAAAATGATTGTAACTCATCAAATTTGCATTGACAGCCAATTAGTGTCGACCTTGATCGACGCTATGTTTAAAAGAAAATTATTTTGAAGTTTAGCATCAGCTTAGTCACCGCTAGTGATATACGAACAATGCTAACAGAAGGACAATAACGTCAGTCACCTTATCAAGCGTATAGCGTTGATTGGTGCAACGCTAATGTAACGTCGACCGTTATGATCGACGCTAAAACAGTAACTTCAACATTTAACGTGAGTCTAGACACTAATGCTAAACTGTCGCTTATTAACATTTTCGTAGTGTCTACCCTACTCGATCTTATTCTATCATTTTGTTATTCAACTCTCTTATTCTATCATATCTTATCTTTCTTAACTACAAAACGAGCCCATATAGTTCATCAGTTTAGCTAAATTAGTGCAGTTGAGGATGGTCGTTATGATCTTTAATTTCTAGTTAATCTCCAGCATTTTACCGACAAAAAATGGTGGAGGTCCCTTATCTTCAAGAACGATATACAAACCTCCCATTTTTTTCTACTACTTTTTGCTTTGGTCAAGCCTATCTTGAAAGAATCCAAATCACCAACCCTTTTTCTATCTCTCCCTTTCTCTCCCTTGCTCACGTGCATCAAGGATCACCTTGGCTTCCTTAAGAAAAAGGAGGTCCTTGTAACACAAGATCACTTTTCAAGACACACTTGCTTAATATATAAATCAACCATTTTGGTTTTGGGTGCTTTTCTGATTGAGTATGATGACAATTGATGTCAATTGCTTGTAGCTAGCAACTCGATATATATTGGCTTATGATTTTGTGAACCCAAATAGTGATTTGAAAATGTTGATATGGAAAAGGGAAAAAGCATGAGATTACAAATGATTCTCCGTGACATCTTTCTAGATTCGTGAATATTGACTTGGTTAATGTGAATGGGGCATTCTATTAAGGACACTTATAAGACTTCTTGTTCTTCCTGTAACTCATGTGACTTGCCTCACATTTTGCATACATCTGAATGGTAATTGTATACTAGGGGAAGAATGGTAAAATCATCTAGTAATTGATTAACCAAGCTAGCTATCAATGGCAAACAATACAAGGGAATTCAAGTATTAGAAGGATTTAAAAAACAGAAGTTACATAACTAAAGTCCTAGCTAGATTGACGAGGACTACCTTTTAGTAATGAAGCGGATAAATTTTCACCATTTAGCATGATGTAACACCTTTCTGTTGCTATGAGAAAAAATTCACATGCTTCATCACTTGAGGTATACTACCATCTTATTAATTAACACGAAGCAAACTCTTACCTCCTTAATTCATGCTAGTATATTACCACCGGAAATGGATTCCCTACACTCAATTTTCAGTGCAGTACTGCAGACAAGGAATCTCGATCATATGATGAAAATTTGACAGACAGTTCTTGATTGCACTGACTGCACCAAAAATTGACTACAGTCAAGCTGGATCCCTGGCACAGTACTATGTAAAAGTTACTACTACTAATTATAGTGAAGGAATGCTATAGCATGTTAGACCATGATCATGCATCAGCATGAGCAACTTCATCTTCATCGGATCCGGTAACGCATTCTCTCTCGTCCTCGAAGCCTTGGAGAGAAGGATGCGGGGAATGACCTTTTCCAAAGGATCTAATGTGATCTTTTAGAGATCTCTTGTGCTTGAAATCTGAACCACAAGTGCAGTACCACAACTTGCCACAGTTTTTCTCATGAGTCCTCCAATCGCCTTTAACTGCAAATTTTTTAGCACATTTTCTGCACATGAATGGTTTTGCCCCATGCTTTCTTTTGTAGTGTGTTTGGAGCGTTCTGAAGTCCTTCAAGGGCTTTGCTCTTGGGTGATTGATGTTGTTCTTGCAACCCTGGGCACAACAATAGCATGGTAGCCTTAGCATTGCAGCTGGTTGTGTTCCTCTGAGTGAGTCTGGTCCTTTCCTGAATTCAGATCCATGCCCCCACATATGCATCTGTGAAAAGGGTAAAAGTTTGATATTAGTTTGTGAGTATACTTTGGCATTTTCATTTTCTTATTGATTCCTAACATGCTTCAAATTAGATCATCAACATTAGTCCTCAAGCCATGCTTGCTTTATATGGCTAAATTAATTGTTAATCTTACTGATGGGGGCTCAATTAATTAGTCAAGTTCTCATCAAAACTATTGCTAGTACTAGGAAAAGTTAAGTTTAAAGCAAGTTTTCTTTACCTCACTTTTGTAGTCTAATAGTTATTTTTGAAATTAAAAAAGTCTCACATTTAATAATTTATAGGGACTACAATGGAATATAAGATTGAGTGTCATAAAGAAATCTCACATTTAGAATGTAGAAAGATTTGTAGGATGATAATAGAGTAATACTATATCCTACATACTAAATAGTGCAATAATAAAATATTTTTGACACTTCCAAAATACTAAACTTTCATTTATATTTGCTTGATGCTCCTATAAATGGAGCAAGATACAACATTACTCTCTCATAAGTCTCAAGGTATGTTGGGCTAGACAAAAACTCCATCTCACTAGTGCACTCACCTCAATCTATATCCAATACTTTGGGCTAGTACTTCCAAGTCCAACAGTTTTATATATATATATATATATATATATATATATATATATATATATATATAATATGCCTCCAAAAGGGATTGAGATACTCAAATGCTAGGTTATTTCCTGTTTCATTAATGAGATTGTGTTTCATGTTCACTAAAAATCATCCATATAAGATTATAAATATCATAGATGCATTTTTTAATTGACATGACATAATTTTATTGGTTTTGAGATAAAAAATGAGACACTATGTAAGGACAGATGAAATCCCTCTAAAAGAGAGGCATATTGTGCCCTCCTCCATCTCCAAATAAAGTAATTTTTGTTTTTAAAGGTATAATTCTCTTTCTCCAAAGATTCATAAGTATGCTAAGAGGGTAGATCTTGCCCTATACTACATGAACATTCATTTATGTTGTGATTTTATCATCAGCATCCTGTCAAATTCCAACAAATAGAACCTATGTTATTGGTATTTTGATGTTTTAAGCCTAAAAGGGCAAACACTTGGAAAGGAAACAAAAGCATGAAGATATATGGAATGATCATTTCTCTTTGATATCCTACCGGATAAAAGGAGCTTTTTCCTAAAAGTTGAAGGGCTGCCAGCAAATAAAAGAAACAAAAATAAACAAAAGACAGTCATCAATGAGTCATGTTTACATATCATTAAAGTCTATTTAAATGGTTGGTTAATTTGTTTTTTTCTTGATGATTATCTTCACCCTCATCATCACCACCACCACCGTGTAAACACCTAGTTGATGTTTATATAGCATACTTATATAGTTGCGTGAATTATATGATAGAACTCCTTGATCACACAAACAAATTGAAATTTATTTGTCATGAAAACCTAACCCCCATGGATGTCTTATGCTATAACATACGTTGTTTAGAAAATTGATATCTCGCCAAGACGATAATTCTCATCCTATATATACAAATTCTAATTACTTTTAAATCTCATCACTCCATTCCAAAGGAGCTACTTCTATAAACACAAGTTAAAAATTCATTTCCGAATTAACTGCGTTCGTAATCGATTCTATTTTGTTAAAGGCACTTAGAGATGCAATTTAGATGAGTTATGCTTGTTTTTCGATGAATAGAAAAAATAAGATGCTTAATTCTCAAGTTCCACTCTCTCCCTATCTTTTGAAAGATAGATCCTAACTTTGTTCTTAATAAAATATAACTATATATGTTTTCTTCACAGACATAGTTAGTCTGTTTAAATGCGGGTAAAGACTATTTATTAGAATTTATTTAGTATTTTTTCTAGTAGAGAAACTCCGATAAGTGTTTTATTCGTATTCAAACCGGGTTTTAATATATGAGCAACTAGTTTAATAGAATGAAAAACCAGAATTTGTTTTTGACATGGGAAGTTGAAAGGTAAAACAAATTAACCAATTACCTGCATATTGTTGTATCTATTGAAGGTCTTGTTGCATATGGAGCAAGCAAACTGCATGGGTCCAACAAGGATCTGTGCTGGAGTTGGTATCCAAAACCTTCTCTCTTCTTGGTTAAAAGAACACTCATGGAAGGTTTTATTCAAGGGTTCTTCAACTTCTTCCTTAACATGATCGAAAACACTCTTCTCAATTGAGTATCTTGTGTTAGGCAATCCTATGTGCAAAGCCACAGTCACCTGTTCCACCCTCTCTTGTTTTACTTCAAAACCTTGCTTTTGCACTCCATGGTCTTCCTCCAAGTGCTTTCCAGGGCTGAACCCACTTAAACTTGGCAAAAACTGGATAGTTTCCCTGACAAGTTCATGCTTAGTCAAAGAAGTAGGAGATGACGATTCTGAGGAAGGTGGTTTGAGCCATTCAATGAAATTTGGGGTTTGAAGGCATAGATTATTGTCTTCTATATTGCACTCTCTCAAACCCATTTTTCCGAGAGTATATACCTTTATCTGTGAATTTCTCTCCTTATAAAGGACTATGTATCTAGACTTTTATGTCAGAAACCTTGCACTTCCTGTTGAAATCTTTTGTACTAACTATATATTCCACCAACAAAATTTTGATATGCCAATTTAATATTAGGGAAGTTTGTAATTGTCCTGCTCATATCATTTTTGTAATTAAGTTAATATAGTGGTTCAGCACTTCATCCCTCAAATAAATAGTTAGAGGTTCGATTTCCAACTCTTATGAATGAAAAAAAAAAACTCATTAGTCAGTCTACTACCGCTTAATTTGCTGACAATGATGCGAGGCATTAATCCCAAGTCTACCGACCGTGGGTCAAAAAATATCATTTTTAATTAACATGATAAGATTTAATTAAAAAAAGATAGCTCATGCATTCAAGTTTCTGCTATGTACCAAAACTAGAGAAAAATCTAACCACATGGTCTAATATATGCGATCTTACCTTATTTTTAACACAGTAATCACATCCACTTCATGACATAAGATATTGATATGCACTTATATGGTTGATGGTAAAAGGAGGTTTTGTTGGGATGTTCTTTTTGAAGCTTTTCTTTTCCTTTATTTTTTTCCCTCCTTTTTATTACCCTTACCTTTCTCTTTCTCCTTTGGCTGGCCTTTGTTTGCTTCTTTTTGGTGAAAGAAAAAGAGGGGCTAATTGGCGGGGATAGAAAATGACAAGCAAAACCAAAAGAATCCTAGAATAGTATGAACTAGTAGTTGGTATAATTGGGACAATGTGAAGCTAGCGAACGAGTTTATCCTTTTTCATTTATATTCAAACATATACTAATGGAATTTGACCCATATGTACACGCACATTTTCTCACACATTGACCCTATGCTATGCCTATGCATCATCGAAAAATGAAATTAACCATTCGGTCAATACCTAAACGGAGAAAAATGTTATAAATGACGAACAAAAATTATCTGGTGTTTTACAATTAATATAATATATGCGCCATGTTAGTTATAACTTTCAAAAGTCAATAATTAAAAGGAAGAAATGACACTTAATTGTTGGTGTTGGTGTTTGTATTGATATGATATCATAATGGCAGACAGCTACAAGTTACACTCTTCGTTTCTTAATAACTGTCACTTTAAAGTTTTGCACATGTATTAAGGAATTGTATTAATGTTCTTGTTTCTATCAAAGCTCATACCTAACTTCCTAACATGCCCTTTATCTTTCTTCTTAATTTAGACTCTTTAATTTCCTATCACCATTAATTGAATGGTAGAATTGGTAAAACATAATTAATATTCTCTTAAACTTTGTAAAGTAACAGATAATTAAAAAAAGATAAAAATAGTGACATTTAAATAGGAACAGAGTGAGTATATACACAATGGATTTTTCCAACCTTGTGTGATAAGGTATAAATGCCAAACTTATATTGTACAGAAAAAGTAGTTTTGGACCATAAAATATAGTTTTATTCAGCTAGAGTTTGAAGATTGCCAAAATAAGCAGTATACAAGTGCTACACTTATTGTGATTCCTAGCTAATACAATAAATTAAAATAGGGGTGAGTACCTGTACCTTGGTTGAAAACCCAAATTACCAAGCTCCCAAAGCGTTCATTGGATTGGATATAAAACTCATAGAGGGATTGCAACCCTATTCGTATTCAATTTCAATTTCACCCATGAGGTTGGGGGAGGAGACCAATTCGTACACATATACATGTACAACTGAATTGGAAGTTTTCTTTCAAAATATATTAAAAATTATAAATATAAAACCAAAATTGATAGTAATCAATTTAAGCTAAATTTTACGTAAAATAAATTAGTTACATAAATATTCAATTCAAATAGTCTTACTCATCAATTATATCAATCGCACAAATACAATGACCCATTGGCTTCATAATACTGTATGTACAATGACAAAAAATGCGTTTACGATGATGAGAATGCCACCGCACACCGTGCACGACAAACTGCATTTCTGTTTTGGACTCAATAATATTTTATTTTATCATATTTTTTAAACAGTAATTTGTAATAATGATATTAACATCCTCGTGCGTTGGTGTGCACAGCTTCCTTCGTGCCATGCAATATTTTTTTTTATTAAGGTATCTCACAGTCGGTAACCATGAGATTAATTTTATTGAGATTCAGAAATCACATTATGTGAGTAGACTTTTACTACAAATATTTCTTCATACACACCGTTCAGGAATCGAACTATCGGCTAAATGTTTAAAAAGCTTAAGTATCTATCAACTAAGTTGGACCTTGTTGCTAAAAGTTTTTTTTTTTTGAAACGTGTTGTAATTTATCGAACTATATCAAAGAAACATCAAGGTTCAGAAGCGGAATCACCCCCTCGGGAGCCTCTTCCACCCAAACACAGAAACCAACTGAAAAAGGATAACTTGGCTAGATAGTCTGCCACACTATTACCTGAACGAAGGACAAAGGATAAAGCAAAAAAATCAAAGTTGTTGTCAAACAATAACAGTCACGGAGAATAGAAGAAACATAGGAACCACCGTCAGTACGCCGCTTCCACAGTGAAAACAATTGAATACAATCAATTTCCAAGCAGACGTGACAGAAACCAAGGTCATAACCCAAACCAAGAGACCAACGGAAGGCCAAGGCCTCCGCCACCAAGGGGGAAAGACAATCCACCGGATTGGACGTCGCAACGGCAAGGACCTGACCCTCTGAGTTCCAAGCAATCATCCCGAAAGCAATATATTCGAGGTTTTGAATTTATGCATGTCAAAAGGCACACGAACGTGGTTCTAAACAGTCACAAAGAGTATGTTTAAATATCCATTTGATATTAATGTAATTGAGTATTAACATTAGCACACATTTGAAGCTAAAATGTGAATGAAACTTTTCATAGATTGAGATTAAAGTCAGTTCATATTATACACTCAACTTAAAATAAAGTAAGGGAGTATGTTTTTTATTCCCCTATCTCTAATTATAAGATTACTTAGGGACATACTTGATGGCCCCTTTATATAAGATCCCTTATTAGATTTTAGAAAGTTTGTTATTAATTTTCATGTATTCCCGTTGTATTTATTGTACTTTTGTAATTTTGAAAGTTTTGATCGCATTAATAATTATTTTTTACACACTACTCAATGCATTAACTAAAGATAAATGTGGAAGATTGTATAAACTTTTTAAAAACTAATACATTAATGAATCGAATTTGGATCCTCTCGTATGTTAATATCAGATGACCATGTCATGTGAAGATCTTAAAGACTTAGATCTTCACATGACATGGTCATGTGAGATTAACACATGAGAGAGTTCAAATCCTAATGAATCTCATTACTTGTTTTTCCATAAAAAAATCTCAGGACATGTTTTATTAATTTTTCGGTGTTAACTAGGTATCCTACAAACGATGGTTGTGAGACTAATCCATCACTTCACTGTCAGCGCACTAAGTCGTAAAAGACTGACCTATGAGTTTTTCTCATTACATGCTTACTTCGTAAGCATAATTGTCTGAAGAGAATCTTATATTCCCTCCGTTTCAAAATAACTGTTCATTTAGAAGAAAAAAAATTATTTCACAATAATTGTCAATTTAAAATTCCAATGGAACATTAATTAATATTTTTCTATATATTACCCTATAATAACAATAAATGAGGAGAGATACAAATATATTTTAAAGGTTAAATTAGTAAAATAAATAATATGTTTTAAAAAATTAACAATATTAATTGCATTTCTTAATATGTGTATTTCTTCAATTTCTGGACAGTTATTTTGAAACGGAGGGAGTACTCATTATGTTCCTATATATAAGTCATTTTTTGTGGTTTTTTTCCTAAATATAAGTAACTTTATAATTCCAATGAAGCATTTAATATTTTTTTCAAAACAACCCTTAATATGAAAGAGATGATGTGATTTTGAAAATATAAATCATTTTAAAAATTTATTGGTAATAACTACTGTTCTTAATCTAAAAGAACTAGATAAAATTAACTTTTATATATGTATAAAATAAGGGAGTAATTAGGGACGGAGGAGTAGGAGTATTCTGTAAGCACACATTTTAAGTCAATTTAAATATACTTTGGACCACTAATTTATATCTCTGATCTCATTGAAATAAAGAAATTGTTCAATAACTTAAACGCAAATACAAATAGAACTAATTTCTTTTCCATTTGTCCTGCTGGAAGTTCACACTTTCATTCAAAAACATGAATCTTGGTCCCGTTTGGCCGAATTAATTGAATTCTTAAATATGTAATAAGTCGTGTCACGTGTGGTTGCATTGTGTCTATACTTATAATTATAATGATCCAAGGTTGAAGGAAGCACAAGAAGAAGTAGAAGTTGTCTTAGTCTCTTGTTAAATTCCCCCAAACCATGAATTCGTATAAAGACTAATCATTTTTTGTTGAATCATAAAGTGTTCCGCAATCAAAGGACTGGGTCTCAGTGGAGCTGATAGAAGAAGAGAAAGAAGACTCAAATTTGTTAGTTTTTGTTTTTAATAATAATTAATGATGATTAAAATTCAATATAGGAGTGTTCTAACTTCTTCTCATCATGATTATGATTAAGTTTGTGCATGACCCATTTTCAACACAATCCATCAGATCTAAAACGAATTTGTGGAATTAAAACTACTTAGTGCTGGTTAATTAACGCGTTATACCCTAACTTCTGCTATATGCACTGAGTCCGATTAAATCAGTGAACTGATTAGGCTATGCATCATACAACATAATTATTAATTATACTATTCTGCTGGAATTTCTAATATTTTTTCTCAGTACATTGAAAATATCATAATTTGTACCTATAAAAGTTTTTTTGGTTTCTAGATTTATAACGCAAGCGAAAACTATTCATATGTTAATCCAATTGCGAATTTTCTTTTTTATCATGTTTAGGATTGAGAAGATTTCTAAACTCATGCGTGTAAGTTCAGATGCTGGAAGTTAGTGGAAGTTAACATCATAGCCTTATAGGTCAGGGACTAAAATTAGTTATTTCGTAGCAACAGCACTTACCAAAATCACAATGTACAAAGCTTGACTTTAGAAAATGTTCTTTTTCTTTTGGTTTAAATATGTTTTTTATCCATGTATAATTGACATATTTTTCATGAGGACCAAATACACATTATTTTTGCATTATGTAGGGATTAAAATTAATAAAAAAAATCATCGACTAAAATTAATAATTAGAAATTTTACTAGGAGGAAAAAATATTTAAAACTTTTCTTTTTAACGCATAGTTATACAAATATTACTTTATTTAATATTAATACAAAAATATTAAAAACAAAAAAACTAATGATTAAAAAAATTTTTTTTGTTACATTATTGTATATTTCTTCTCTAAACAGTTTCGACAATTTTTATAAAATATTCGGAAAAAAATCAAATAAAAACAAGACAAAACTTTATATATGATGATTATCAGTCAAAACCGAGGAAAAACCATATAACTTGGAAGAAAGATACTTGTCTTACATTAAAAACAAATATCAATTATCCTAGTTAAGATATACTTCTCTAAGATGAGAGTTACATATTAATTGGAAAATTGAATAAATTATATTTTAATAATTTATAATATAATTATGGGTTAAATATATGTTTAGTCCTCGCAAAATATAGGTGAATTAGATTTATTCCATTAAAAAAATTAGAGATTTTGATCCCAATTTAGTGAAATAGGTGCCCCTGTGATGCATTTTGTGGTGGTCCAAACTGTCACTAACACATATTGTGAAAGCAAAATTCACAGAAATCATTTAACCCTATAATTATATATATGCAGGCATTTTATTCATAGTGTTTTTGTCTTTTAATTAATAGTTATAATTCTATGCATTATTAGTTTTTAGTTTTTACAAGAACGGTTTTACTTTTTATTTTGTTGAGTGGCATGCCATGATTTGGGGTGTCTATTGGGCCAAGTCGAATATGTATGGGTTGAGTCAAGAAAATTTGGCCCAGACCTGAAAATAAGGCAACCCTATATTTACATCTCTTTCAGTTCATAAAGTACAAATTGGCTTATTAGGCTACCTAGCTGCATACAGTTTCAATTTCCCATACTGTAATAAAAAATACACTTCTCTAACAGATTGTTTCTCAATTTATAAATAATTAAATTAAATTAAATGATCGATGATCGAAATAGACTGTTTTGGTTGTCCCCTTGTCCTTGTTTCTCTCCCACCATTTCTGTGGATTGTGAAGACGTGGATTGTGTAGAAACAAACAGCAAATCAACTTTTCAGAGTGGAGGCTCAAGTCCTAGTGTTAAAGGGTTCAAAACGAAATGACAGGAGCAAAATAACATTAATAAGGTGAATTTGTAGCTATAGTCTTTTAGAATCAATGTCTCGTCATATTCAAGTGTACTACTGAATGAATGCTTTAATGATCCAATCCAATTATATATAATTCGTAAGGTGGGCTTAGGAAATGTATAAGAGGTGCATACTACAATTCAATTGTGTTATCCTTCATTACTTCACCGTTCCACTCAGATTCATAGGAGATGAATGAAACCATACCTGAAACGCCATCCAGGTTTCCTTTTAAACTGCAAAAATATATCACTAATCTTTCCACCAGCACCTAAAACCTGCAAAATGGACATTTTATCATTTAACCCATCAATGAAGATTGTGGATGAAGAAGTTTGACTTTTATTCAACTTTTTTTTGGGTATAGATTTATTGAACTTAAAAATTTGTGGCATCTAGCTTAATTATAATTTTATGGTGGTTTTAAACCTCCATCAAATAGAGTAAAACTAGAAACATAAAAAATCCATCGCCTTCCTCTCCATAAAATGGGAAGACAACAAAAAGATTGTGGGACTCACATCTACAACTCCCTTCTCTCCCTCCTTTCTCCTACCAAACAAGGGCGAGTTCGCTTCTCTCTATCCCTCTCCCTCTCCCTCTCCCTTTTCTTTGTTTCATTATTTCTTTCCTAGCAAGTTATAAGATATTTAAATATATATATATATATATATATATATATATATATATACTTGGTGTCTCTTTATATAAATTCTTAGTTATTAAATTTTAGAAATATTTATTATATTTTTCATATATACTCATTGCATATATTAAACTTTATAATTTCAAAATTTTAGTTACCACTAAATAAATCAGATCACGTGGTATTAAATATATAAAAAAATATATTAAATAAAAAAAATCCGAACAGTAACATTTAAAAGTTATAGAAATAATAATAATTTTTAGGTTTTTATATTTACTATTATAATTATGATATAATATGTATACCATAATAATAATAATAATTTAAATGTTTTTCCAATGCATAATTTTTTTTTAAAAGTTAAACATTAAATTTTGCAAATTTATTTTAAACTTGTATTTTAGAAATACAATGACATTTAAAAATTATAGAAATAATAATAATTTTTAAGTTTTTATTTTAAATATTATAATTCTAATATAATATACATACATGGTAATAATTTTAAAAAGAAAATATAAAATATCAATTTTTCAAATTTATTTTAAATGTTTATTTTAAAAATACATTAATTTATTTTAAAATTTTAATTTCAGTTAAAACTTGGTAAAGAAGGCTTTGTCGCCCATATTGATCAGGTCCAACTTAAAATTGTGAGAAAAAAATAAAAATAAAAACATTACATCATGCTTACAATAACATTTCATTTATAAAATATGGAATCACATATTTAGAAATCAATGAACATGCAACAAATTTAAATGAATCAGTACTAGAAATGTCATATGATTTTACCTACAAACCATGCATATAGAGGTTTAATCATTTGCATATGTCGCTCCCTTCATACCGACATTGACACATTCCTCCACATGCATTGTAAAATAAAGTTTTAGTGCTCTTCAGCCTATGTTCCATGCTCTTCTGAGTTACCTAAGAACCATTGGGCATTAACCATTAGGAGTGATTGGTATATATTATTGATCTAGATTCTAGACATTATTGCTATCTCAATTAATCAAACTTGAAGTCAAAATAGAAACAAGGGGTTTCTCTTTAGAGAAATATGCATGCCATATTCTGAACCACATCCACATGATCATTAAGAAGTAATTTCTCATGTTCTAACATAAAAGGGACATGTTATGTTGATATCCCTTTCTACTTTTACCTCATCCACCCATATTTAGTAGAACACAGTTTACTATAATTTCATGAAAGCATAAAGCAACACCAAGAGATAACTGTTATATAGATAACACTGTTCATCAGTTGCTTATGAAACAAAACAAAGAAAAGGTAAACAGTGTTTGGTTTTACGTTAAGCTTTTTTTAGGGCGTCAGAAATTGAGAATGGCGTACGTCTAGCACGCTTGGATTCTCTTTGACAGCACAGGGATGGAGGATGAACTTCAGAATCTTCAATCCTTAAAAAGTGGGATTCATGGACTTCCACACTTCGAGAAAGAGAACGACCTCAGGTCATTCCAGAATGTCTTTTAAATTGTCTAATGATGTAGCTATCTTTAGTACTATGTACCATCGTGTATGATAGCATTATTAATCACTTTGTCTACAATATATCAAAGAAGAAAAATATAATATTTGTTTGCAAATTTGTTTTAGCATCTAAATAATCAGAATATAATGTAAACAACATATACTACATGTTAGGTGTAATAACATGATTCATATGTGGACCAATTGTTAATATAATTAATCTACCATATAAGTGCCCTTAATTAATTAATAAATGATTGATGCTAATGAAATAGGAATTGAAGACAGAAATTAGTAGCTATTTGTAGTTAATTATCATGTATATGATTATATGACCTATTTTACTAGTGTATGGCAAGATTCGCATCCGTATAGGTATCAAGCCAGACTATAGGTGCAATTGCAAAGATTCAGAACCCATTCTCTATAGAAAAAATTATGTCCACTGATATCCCCGAAGGCTTTAGGAATCCAACAGGGATAGAACCATATGTTGGAGACACCGAGCCTGTGGAACATTTTGGCATGTTGCTCATCTCCATGTCCTTATTGGGAGCTTCTGATGCTCCAGTTTCCCGAACATTCCCCTGACCCCGAGGAAGGTAGCTCTACGTGAGTTCCAATCCTTCCTTGAAAATAAATCAGGAATTGGTGGTGTTGAACTTTCAACTCAATTCATCCATCATTTCATCACCAGCAAGGGGTTGTCAAATACTTTTCATACTTTGTGGGAGTTGAAATAGGGGAAGAACGGGCCGTTACGAGACTTTTTTATGAAATTTACAAGGAAGCTATGTTAGTCCCAACTTTGGATCAAAAAGTTAAACTTCATTGGGTATGTGAAGCGACTATGGCTGAAACATCGTTTCACACCTCTCTAGCGAAATCATCGCCTCAAGATATGACATGATTTTGAAGAAGGGCGGCTAAATACATAATTTTGGAGGATAGCTTGGCATGATCAGTGGATAGAAGGATGACAACAAAAGTCAAGGTAGGAAAGAAAATCAATTTGAAAGAAGAAGCTATGAGAAAAAGAACTTTGGAAGACGATACAATATTATTCTTTTGTTGAATAAGCTTTCCAAAAAAAATTCTTTTGAGGCTCCATAAAAAAATTACAAAGAAGTAGTGAATATTGCCCTTGCTCATGTGCCTCGTCCTCCTCCACTCAAAAAACCTAAAATATTCTTATGCTTCAATATATTGCAAGTTTCATGAAAGAAATGGCCACAACAGATGACTGTGTTCAGTTTAGAAATACAATTGAGTAGATGATTTGAGAAGGAAAGCTCAAGAAGTATGTGAAGAAAGGCCATGATGTCAGAGGAAATTAGAATAACAGGTACTACAAAAGCAGACCTCAGAGTCCTCCGAATCGAGACAATAAGCAAGATGATAAAGATAATCTATCTCCAAGGAAATCGAGACAAGATGATTCTTCTCGTCCATGCAAGAAGAACATATTAATTAAGAAGTCAATAAGGGACAAGAGTTCATCTTCATCAAAGAGCGAAGAAGATAATTCAACTGAAGGATTTGTTCAACCGTTTATTCATTCAATTGCAGACTGTTTTGCTAGAGGAGACATTTCCTCTAACTCCCGTAAGAAGCACTTGAAGTTTGTTTATTCGGGCAATTCAAAGAATGTCATGTTCTAAGAATGCTTCAAAGTTCTGGGGTCCTTGAATGGCGATTTGATTGCGTACAAAACAGATCTAGTCATGTTTATTGGAGATAGAATTTTCTCAAAAGACTACATTAAAATGAGGATGACGCTTGGAAAAGAGCTGCTACACAAAACAGTTAAAATCCGCTCTTTAGTAGTGGATTGCATACAATTATTTTCTTTATTACGTGTTTCTAAGTTTTTTCTAGAAACACATTTCAATTAAAACTTAGAAATCAAGTGCACAAGACAAACATTGCAGAGAAACAATTTTAAATTGTGAACTAGTTTTTTCTTGATCGGTAGACAAAATATTTATTAGTAATTATACATAAATGTTTCAAAAGTTATGAAGAGTGACATTTTAATTAGTAATATCTTGAGCCAATGTACGTGTATTGCCATATATATTGTATTGCCATATATATTCCGCAACAACTTTACTAGGAATCTGGTTTTGTAGATAACATAACTTAATGAAAATATAAACTAAACGAAAGTTAAAGCAACAACTTTCTTACAAACACGTACAATCACTGAGAATTGAAAACTAGAACCACGTACCAGCAAACTAGAAACAACACTACGAGAGGGACAGTTGATGCTAGGGCTGCTACACCCTTATAGTAGCCTAAACTTATTTTTCTTGCCACCACACCTATATAATATAGGATAGGCCATTATATATATATACTATATAGTCATTGATTATTAGTACAGAACACACTGTAGATGTTGCATCACTTTTTGTTCAACGTCTTCTTGGAGCCGTTTCCCTTTGAGCATTGAAAAACACAACAGCCACAGGAGGCCCTAGCTCATTCTCTTCCGCAAAGCTTCTTGTGTTAAAGAGGTCCCTTGAAGTTGGTATTTTCATCACTGCCTGCCTGCGTTTCTGCTTGTAAAGGAGGAACACAAACCTGTGGATTCCTATGATGGGTCGTGGGATCTCATACTTCACCACCTCCTTTCCTGTTCAATTCAATAAGGACATGTAACCAAAGATAATATTTACAATAAAGTGAAACCTACAATAAGTGTATGTATCAATAATATCACCAAATGACTTACCAAAAGTGGCGTCCGTTGTGCCTGGGATATCTGTGACCATCCTGAGAGTAATTTAATGGTCAGACACTTTCTTGTAAATTTGGCTAAATGACTATATTTCTCAAACTCTTCTTTTGGTTTATGTTTTAGGTAATCTCTTTTTCCATGTATGAGAAGATTGTCCTTGGTTTATTTTTCTTATTATCTTTTATTAATGCATAAAAAAAATTATAACATGTACCATGTTAAAAACTGATTCATCTAAAAACTAGGTTTTTACCACTAACAATCAATACATGTTATTTGCAACAATGCTTCTCATGTGTTAAAATTAATTTATTGAGATGTCATTTTAACTTGTGAATAAAACTTTTCTTGATCCAATATAGACCAATTCATAAATAATGGGGACATGTGTGAAAAATCATTCTACTCTCCCATGTTAGTACAAAATCAATTTTAACTTTGAGCTATAGGCTTAGCATGTTTGAATCAATTTTTCTTTTCTCATAACAACTCTGATATGCACCTAGAAGCTACTCACAGAAGCTTATCCCAATATTGATTTAGAAGAATTTCTAGAAGTAGAATTGATTATGACTAAACATGAATGAGAAAATTACTGAAAAATGAAGATGTAGATTTTGTGCCATATTAATTAGGTGTTCATGTCATATATTTTAGTGCCATACCAGTGTAAGTGTTCCTTCAGGTATGGATCACTAGGGCCAGGGACGTCTGGGTCAGTCATGACCTGAAACAAGTTCAAGGAATTAAATATATATATATATATATATATATATATATATATATATATAAATTAAAACACAAGATCGAAAAAAAAATAGATATATCAGAGAGTGAAGAAAGATACAAACCAGAGTGAAGAAGGATCTCATATCCCCTCCATGAATCTGAACCTTAGGCTTAATGGCTATTGAGGCAGGAAAAAACTCATGGCCGTTATAGACCTGCTTGTTGCTGTAAGTGACAGTCATTTTCATAGTTGGAGTGAAATAATCAACTACATCTCCAACCACCCTTCCAATTGCAAGAGGATCTGCTAACAAGTTCATGGCTGCAGTGGGAAGATTAGTTAAAGCTGAAAGTGGGCGTGCAGCCATGATGAAGAACAAATTAATCAGTTAATGTTGCTTTTAAGGGCTTGCTGTGTGTTTGAATGTGAATCAGAAACCCTATATTTATAGCGTTCATCCCTCTTCTATTACATAGGATTTATAGGAGATAGGAGACCATAGTGGACTAGGAAAGGGAAGCAAGAGATTAAAGAATATAAAATAAAATAAAAGTTGAAAAGAAGAACCTTGTGTAAAGGCTGAAGTTGCATCCATTAAATAAATAATGATAACATATATTCAATTCCTCCTTGATCATCGTCATAATTCCAAAATCAGAGGCTCCAAAAGGGTTGGGAGATTATAGACCGATGTCTCTAATATGCTACATGAGATTATAGCAAAATAATTGCATGGAGATTAAGTAAAGCGATAGCATATATTATAGAAGAAAATCCGTTTGCATTTAATTTGTAGGGAAGAAATATGGTAGATGGGGTAGTGATAATAATAATATAAAATTGACTCTTACCACTCGGTAACTTAAATTTTTAGGACACGGAGGAGAATGGATAGGGTATTATAGTACCTATTATCATATCCGTGTTTTCAAAAAGAACTTATACTCGTGTTGGTAACAACCTAAATGTCCATCATCATACTCTTTAAATACCTATAAGCTTGTATTCGTACCCGTGTATGTTACACGCAATTTAGTTAACCAAAATATAACTTTACGATTTTTTTAATAGAAAACAAAAATATAACTACTATTGCAAGATAAAAAGAATGAATTAAAAATACAAAAGATCATCGTAATATTTAACAAGTAAAATTATTTTAATAAGCATAATTTAAAAAAAAAAGCGAGAAAGTCAAGCTTTAAATTTATAATTTTTGACTTGTTGATAAACTTCTAAAATTGTAGGTTACTAACTTATTTCAAAAACAAGTGAGAATAAATTAGCAACCATATATATAATGTTAAGGTATCGTTTGACCCGACTTTTTGTGTGTCTTATAAGCTACTTTTAAGTTAAAGTTCAATATAAGAGCTTTAAGAAAAAAGTAAAAGATGTTTGTCAGTATTTTATTTTTCATAACTTAACAACTACTTTTAATTTAAAAGCTATCTGTCAGTTAATAAATCCACAACACTGGGTGGTTGAGGCGATACGATGGTGGCCAGAGGGCCAGTAGCACCGGTGCTAGAGGTCGGTGTTACCTAGTGACAATGGTGTTGGTGGCAGTGGCTGTTACGGATGGTGGAAATGGTGGTGGAGGGTGGAGGTGGTGGTAGTGGTGGTAGTGGTGGTTATGGAGGAGGAGTTGGCGGCAATGGCAGTAGCGGTGGTGGTGCCGGAGGCGGAAGTGATGGTGGTCTTACTTGGTAGTGACGGTGGTCGTGATGGTAGAGGTGGCAGTGACAATGGTGGTGGAGGATGAAGTTGGTGATGACGGTGGAGACGATGACAGTATGGAGGGTGGTGCTGACGGTGATCATACTGGTGGGGGAGGGTGGATGTGATGTTGGTGGTGGTGACAACAGTGGTAGTGGTGGAGGATGGTAGCGGTGGTGGTGGTTGACAACGGTGGTGACAATGATGGTAGAGGTGGTGGCAGCAATGGTGGTGGAGGTGTGACGGAGGGTGGAGGTGGCAGTGGAAATGATGACAACGGTGGAGGGTGGTGATGACAGTGGTAGAGGTTGCAGATGGTGGTGGCAGTGGTGGTGGTGGCGACGATAATTTCGATGGTTGTGGTGACAACTACAGTGGCGGTAGCAATGAATGTGATGGTGGCGGTAGCAGTGGAGGTGGTGGTGGTGGTGGGCATTACCTGGTGATGACGATGGTCGTGGAGATGGTGGTGGTGGTGGAGGGTTGTAGTGGAGGTGATGGTAGAGGTGGTGGTGGTAGTGGTGGAGGATGGTGATGGAGGATAGGTTCCGACACTCTCTACAACTTATTTTATAAAAGCTCCCTCATTTAACTTTTTACTTAAAAGTTACTTTTTTATATTTACTTTATAAAAAAATAAGTAGTTTGTTTTTAAGAGTTTGTTACAAATTGTGTTTGACCAAACTTTAACTTAAAAATAATTTAAAACCTCAAAAAAAGCTGCGCCAAACGTTACCTAAGACTTCACATGCTTATTTTTAAAAGTGTTAGAAAGTTATACTTTAAGTTTTTTAATATACTTAGTTCAAAAAAAAGTTTATTAATATACAACAAATTATGTGTATTTGTGTATAATATTTGTGCTCGGGTATGAGGTGGGTGTGTATTATATTACTCAAATGCCCACTCAAAAATTTAGGTATTTATGTATGCCCAACTCCATGTCCATCTAACAACTTTTTATTCTACTTATTATGAGTATTTTTTAGGATAATTGATTGTTTAACGTACTATATAACATGACCGAGTTGTGTGGTATCCGGTTTTGTGTTTGTATTGATAAATTGGAGTGGATTTGATTCCTTTTCTCTTTTTAATTGTGACAGAAGGATTGGGAGAACTGTAGATCGAGCCAAGTGGTTAGACAAAAAAAAAATGGCCACAAAGAAGAAAATGAAAATACAGAAATTTTGTTGGTGAAATGTCATTGAGAACCATTTGTACAATAAAAATCATTCTACAGAGCAAGATTGATGGAATTACAACTCAGAAATTGAGCTGAAGAGATATGTCAATGTTGAATTGTAGAATCATGAGAGCACCCTTTGTTTATTTGGGTATCCAAGAAGGGTGTCTACATGGAATACAATCATTTTTAAATTGTTAAATTGCAAAAGAAGTTTGCCCCTCAAAAGGGGAAGAACTTGTCGTTTGGTGTGTGCTTATACTTAGGTAATTCGATATTGTCTTCTATCCCTCTCTTTCATTTTATTTTTTAAATTATGCAAAGAAATTTCTTATGGTGGGAGGATGAGAGAGAAATAACATTGGCGATCAGCTGAGAAAATTAAGGTTTGCAAAACAAAGGACGAAGGGGTTTGAGTATTAAAGAAATTGAAACCTTCAAAATTGTCTTACTAGGAAAATGGAGACAGTGGCTGTTAAATCAGGGAGAAAGTTTATGGGGAGGTCTTGAGAGCAAATAATGGGAACGTAGCTGTTAAAATTGCTCATTTTTTGTTGTTGCTATATCTATGAAATTTTAAGGAAAGTTTGAGTATCCTTGTATTTCCTAAATAAATGTTTATAACCTTCGAGTACCCCTTTACTTAAATTTCTTCTTTAATTTGCTGATAAAAAGTTATATACTTTAACATATGATTCCCAATTTCAATTAATTCTTATGATATATATCCATATATATAGGGGAAGCAAGCAGAATCCTAGGAGCCAAGGCATCGTTAATCTGGAGATCAGTGAAAGGTATATATGTTTGGGACCATTTACAATATGAGTATAAAAAGGTGAAATTCCTGCAATTAGTGTTATTAGAACCTTCCTTAACTAAAAAAATTAATGACAAGGATTATTTAAGGGAGAATATGGAGTATAAAGGCATTCCACTCACCAAATCTGGGTGCTAGTGATTTGAGGTCATTTCACATAAAAGATGATTCAAATGAAAATGGATAACTTTTGATATTGAAATATTACAAGGGAAGTAAGAATGGATGGCTATATCAGGAAGCCCAGGACCATGAAATTATTATCCTCTAAATTAATTACAGTATTAATTCCTATTCGCCTTTGGTTCACTTCTGATAATTATGCTGTAATCACTTACTAATTAAGCACTCCACTTCCATTACTTTTTTGCTTTAACTTCTTTAAGTTTAGCGCATCTCTTACCTCTATATATTAGCAGCATAGCCTTATCTTTCATGGCTTTGTCCAAGGTGCACCCTACTTATAATTTATGAAATTTTAGTTGTACTCAGGTGTAATTAGAGACATGACCAATGAGCTACTTATAAATAGGAGGAAAAACACACTTCCAAGCTATATTTTGGGCAGAGATATGCTAAATCTAAATTCCAATACGATAATAAAGATTTTATGAATAAGTGGTTTATAGTTCGATACTTATTAATTCAATATAGCAGATGGTGGACCCGCGTGCATATAGCAGGAATTGTGCGAAGGAACTTCGAATAGAGGATTGGAATTTTCTAAATCAACATCACATAGAGATTTTCAATTTCTTGTTATAATAGTATGAAGCCTCCAGGAACCAGGTGTGTATATATGATGCAATAATATTATAGTAAAAATGCAGCTCGTTATATAATTAAATTCGAACCTTTGCGTCATGAAAAATCCATACAAATGATTTAATATTTGTGTAGTTTTCTTAAGTCATTAATAGGATAAGGAAATAGTGTTTTTTTTAAGGGTGAGAAATATTTATAATTCTTAAATGAAATGTGAGATAGATGACGTCAAGCATCATGCCCCTTATGCCCTGGGCGACACACGTGCTATAATGGCCGGGACAAAGGATTGCGATCCCGCGAGGGTGAGCTAACTCCAAAAACCCGTCCTCAGTTCGGATTGTAGGCTGCAACTCGCCTGCATGAAGCTGGAATCGCTAGTAATCGCCAGTCAGCCATACGGCGGTGAATTCGTTCCCGGGCCTTGTACACACCGCCCGTCACACTATGGGAGCTGGCCATGCCCGAAGTCGTTACCTACATTCAATTTGTCTTTTAGGTCAATCTAAACATGTCATTTAGTAATCCGATCTTTGTTAAACCCACACCTCATCGAATTTTTTCAGGTTTAAGGATAAGTTTGAATTTGAAAACTGACATCAACACCCAAACCGGCCATAAACACCCTTAGTTGCGAGTGTTATTTTTCATAACAAATTATGCTGATGATGTGTCATCCAAACAATTGAAAAAAATACATCTCAAAATATTCAAAGGCACTATGCCACATAAGCTTTATTCAAAGTCACGTCAACAATTTTCGTTATCAATTGGACGTTACTCTATTGAGTAACACGCCATGAAATATTATGATCAATATTGCTCCAGATAATTCCAAAAAAATAAATACATGGAGGACTGAAATCACACAATCTCATCGATGAAGGACAAAAAAAAATGCAATAAGCCTAGAAATTATTCTCACATCTGTTTTGTATCGAAAAGTTGTAGGGCTTTGAAATTTTGTTCGGTGGGCCTGGGTGGTCGAATGGGCCCAGACAGGCCCTTTTAAGCATAAAGACGGTTGACAGGTAAAGTCGTTTGTGGTTAGCATGAGTTCAACTTCAAGCTATGTTTGTTCAGTTCCAGTTTCAGCCTTAGACAAATGCACAACAACGTCCCAGGTTCGCCAACTCCATGCCCACTTCATCAAAACAAACATCATTACTCACGCGTCCTGTGTCGCCAAACTCATCCACGCTTTTTCCCGGAGTCGCGATCCCTACGACGCCGTTTCCGTCTACGTTCACGCGCTCTCATGCTTCCACCTCCACCAAATCGCGTTCTGTGTTCCCTCTGCTCTCAGAGCTTGTGCCAGTTCACGCGCGTTCGAGGAAGGGAAGCAAATCATGGGCTTCGTTGTGAAAACCAATTTATGGTGTGACCCTTTTGTTGCCAACTCCGTGGTTCGAATGTGCTTGGAGGCTGGCGTGCTTGACCTTGCAAGGTCGGTGTTTGACAAAATGCCTGTGAGGGATTTGATATCTTGGAATTCCTTGCTCACGGGGTACTTAAGAGCGGGTCAGATTGAAATGGCGCGGGAGGTGTTTGAGAAAATGCCGCAGAGGGACTTGGTTTCGTGTAATGCCGTGATTGATGGGTATGGGAAGAATGGTGAGTGTGAGCTTGCTGAGGAGGTTTTTAAGGCCATGAGTGTCAGGGATGTGGTTACTTGGACGAGCATGATTTCAGCTTTTGTTCTTAACCGTCGCCCGAGGGAAGGGTTGTGTTTGTTTAGGGAAATGTTGAGTGCAGGGGTTCGGCCGGATGCCCCTGCTATTGTTAGTGTCCTTTCAGCCATTGCTGACCTGGGTTTTGTTGAGGAAGGAAAATGGATACACAATTATGTATTAACTAACAAGATACGTCATCAAAGTTTTAGCTTTATTGGATCGGCGCTCATAAACATGTATGTGAAATGTGGGCAGATAGAAAATGCTTACCGTGTATTTAGAAGCGTTTGTCACCGGGGAAATGTCGGCGATTGGAATTCTATGATATCTGGACTTGCTTTGCATGGACTGGGTCATGATGCTATAGAGGTTTTTCTAGAGATGGAAAGAGCAAAACTTGAGCCTGATGATGTCACTTTCTTGGGGGTTTTGAGTGCTTGCAACCATGGAGGCCTTATGGATGAGGGTCAATTTTACTTTGAAACCATGCAGGTGAAGTACAAGATAGTTCCTAAGATTCAGCACTATGGGTGCATTGTCGACCTTCTTGGGAGAGCAGGTCGGTTAGAAGAGGCACTTGGGGTTATTCGCGAGATGCCTTTGGAGCCTGATGTTTTAATTTGGAAGGCCATTCTCAGTGCCAGTATGAAGCACAGTAACTTTGTAATGGGGCGCAAAGCTGCATTGCGAGCTATAGATTTGGCTCCAGAAGATTCAAGTAGCTATGTTCTTCTTTCAAATATCTATGCCAAACAAGGAAGGTGGGATGATGTGACCAAAGTTAGATCAATGATGAGAAACAGGGGAGTAAGAAAAATTCCTGGATGTAGCTCCATTTTTGTGGGTGGTAAAGTTCATGAGTTCCTCGTGGGGAAGGCCATGGATTTGGGGTGCAACCAAAACGTTCTGTCCAAGTTAGAGGAGGTTGTGTCTAGGTTGAAATTGGAAGGATATGAACCTGATCTGAATCAAGTGCTTCTTGATATTGAAAATGATGAGAAAGAGAGCCAACTAGTTCTTCACAGTGAGAAGATTGCTCTTGCCTTTGGACTATTGAGTATCCCAGAGGGCCTTCCCATTCATATAGTGAAGAATTTAAGAATTTGTTGTGATTGTCACACCTTCATGCAGCTGGTTTCCAAAATCTACAAACGTCGAATTATTATCAGGGATCAAAACCGTTTTCATCATTTTGATAAAGGTCTCTGTTCCTGCAGAAATCACTGGTAACTTTGCTATCAATATCATGATGAGTTCTTACGGAAAATAGCATAGCAATATGATATCTTGCCATTAGAAAATTTGTTTGGGGTCCATATATTAATTTATGTTGTAAATGGAGTAACTATTGTTTCATCGTTGATTGTAAATCCGGAATAGTTGAGCATTTTCACACTAATATCTTCCTACCTTCTTCATTAAGTTGTCATTTAAGATAGTGGTGAGACACAGATTATGAATTGTAACACTATCGCACAGGCTTAAATATGTTTTATGTTTTTTGTCGTTGACTTTTCAAAATAAATTTAATTAGGTCCTTAAAAAAATCCGTAGCAATTGATCCTTGAAAATATTTTTTATTTGCAATAGTTTCAATTGTCCGTGTGTCATCAATTTTGACAGGTTAGTTGTCCCGTAGCAAGCCTAGCCAGCTGAGAATTGAGCACGTGGACTTTTCACATTTTAGTCATTGTAATTTTTTTTAATCACATTTAGTCCTTTTTCTTCCTCATGCTCCTGTTAATGTGTGTCAATTATGTTTCGCTAAAAAAATTAATCCCATTGATAATTTAACATATATATTTGTTTATATTTTTAATATTATTAAAATAATATTAAACTATTTTTTTCCAGATGCTTTAGTTTTCTATTTTACTTTACATTAATTTATTATAACGAGAGTAGTTGTTAAAACCGTTTTATACACTGAAGTTGTAGATTATAGAGCTGGTATATGAGCCTAAGCCCGCGAGCCGGCTCGAGAGTCCCGCAACTCGCGCGGGCTATGGCCTGAAAATATAGGCTCATTTAAACGCGGGCCTACGTGAGCTAGCCCGCGAACTTAATGAGCTAGCCCGCGGGGCTCGCGGGCCGTCTGGGACCAATGAAATTTAAAAAAAAAACTAAAATTAAAAAACACAATTGCACACGCACAAACACAACACATCAGTTCAAAAAATTTGTAGTAGTATGCTTGTTAAAATTGATTTTTGATGTATGTTTTGAATTATTATGGTGTTTGATTATTTGTAATAATTGATTTAGTATAATTAATTTGGTAAACTACCAAAAAGTTTGCAATGAACTCTTAATCTGATGTAGGATTTTTAATGAACTCTTAATTTTAAAGCTTGTAGTAGTATGCTTGTTAAAATTTGATTGTCAAGTTTTTTTTTTTACATATACTAGCTCGCGAGCCAGCCCGCAATTAGGCGAGCGCGGGGCGGGCCTTCTAAATAGGAGTTCATTTAGACGCGGCCCTATGCGGGCCGAGCTTATGCGAGGCGGGCTGGCTCGCGTACCCAGCTCTCTAGTAGATTGTACATTACCAATATGAAAAACGTCAAAAGTAAAATTATCTACATTAAAATAATAGTATTTTATATTTAACTATTTTCCAACACATGATAAGAATTAGTGTTATTATCTATCTTTTTCAACTCTCTTGTTCTTATCTTATTTTGACTACCAATAGACCCTGAGTTATAAATTGTAAAAAAAATCAAAAGTAAAATTTATTCATTAAAATATTAGTATTTTATATTTAAGGCTTAAATGCACTTTTTGCCCTAAATAATTCTCAAAGTTGTAAATCATACCCACCAAAAATTTTGTCACCAAATGTACCCCTCTGAATTTTGAGATGAGCACTTTATGCCCTTCCGTCAGTGTGCCGTTAAAAAATTGACGGAAGGGCATGCCACGTCATTAAATGAGTTTCAGAAATTGGCAAAAGGGGTGGGGGAGATTCGAACACAGGATCAGGAAGTGGCAAAACACACATTTTGCTAATTGAACTACACAATTAATTGATAATATACTGAACAAAATTTAATTTATATCATCAAACATTACAATAATAAAAGAAAAAAAAGAGAAAGAACTATACCATCAATATTTAGAATAGAAATACAATAATTACAATACTAAAAGTAAAGTAGTTGATGTATCAATATATGTGTGCAATTGACGAATTGAATATAATACTAAATTCAATTTTTAATTAGTGAACTTTTCTACTTTTATATTGTTATCATGATTATTTAATTATTTAATATTCTCTCTTATAGCATAAATTTTTCATAATATTAATATTAAATGTGTATTAATTTAATAAAATAATACTCTATTTATACACATAATTATCTTATTAAATCAATACATATTTAATACACATCTAATACTAAGCATGTTTATAGACTTTTGTACGAGAAAAATCTCGTTAAAAGAACCAGCCTTATGATAATGTAGATGTTTAGGGCTCAAACAAGATTGTCTCACGTAAATGACACATGAGTTAGATAAAATAATTTCATCAACTCCACACATTTATTATATGATAGTAAATTTTTAAATATATTACAAAATTTAATATTTGTTGTATTCGTTGAATAGAGTAAATTTGAATAGGTTTAATTAATGACAGTAAATGTGTGTACAGTATTATATATATGCATATATTAATATTATAAGTATTTAATGCTATTAAATGAATATAGTAAATAACAGTTACAATATAAAACTAACTGATTTATCAATAATGTTTGAGTTTGACAAATTTGATGAAATCTTCAACTCAAGAGAGCAGATGTTGATCGTATAGTTTTTTTTTTCTTTTATTGTAATGTTTGATGATATAAATTAAATTTTGTTTATTATATTATCAATTAATTGTGTAACTCAACTGGCAAAAAGTGTGTTTTGCCACTTCCTAATCCTGTGCTCATCTCAAAATTCAGAGGGGTACATTTGGTGACAAAATTTTTGGTGGGTTACAATTTGCAACTTTGAGAATTATCAAGGGTAAAATGTGCATTTAAGTCTATATTTAACTAACTCTTTTCAAACACATCATTAATTGGTGTTCAAATACTTTGAATGACATTAGAGATGGAAGTAGGCCAGACCGTCGACAAGAGCCTACGGCTTAGCCTACATCAGGCCCAGGTTAAGCTAAGCCAAATTACTAAATAGATGAGGTCAAGGCTTTTTGAAAAGGCTATTTAGTTAAAAAGACTAGATTTGAGCCAATCAGAAAACCATTTTTTAAGTAAATATTAATTTATTTTACTATTCATATTATTTTAAATTTTTATTATAAATATATTTTTTAAATATTTATTATAGTATCTTAAAACTAAATAGTTGTTTAACTTATTTATATGATTAAATATGTTAGACTATATAATCAATTAATCATATAAGCTTCTTTAGAAAATGATTATACCCATTTACTTTGAATTAGACCATATAATCAAATTATTGTATTTTAGCACACTAGTCTATAAGTTTGTTGACATTTTACAATTAAATTTTTTAGTTCACTTGAATGTATTGCAATAAAAAAAGTTTTAAATAGGCTATCGGTCCAGACTTTCAAACAGATCAGATTCAGATCTAAAAAAAAAGCCAATGACAAGCAACAAGTCAAGCACCGATTTTTTTAAGCGGACCAGATCTATTTAAGCAACGCGTAGCAAAGCTCAAAATACTCCCGCCCCTAAATGACATGATTACATTAGAGATATCTTGAGCGCAAATATTTATGTTAGAAAGAAAAAAAAAAAAAAAAAAAGGGGTTAGTTATATAAGTGCAGGAGTGAAGTGAGCATGAAGCGAACCAAAAGAGGCAAGTGTTGTGGCCTTTTGGGAGGAGAGAAAGCACCGATCACTCTTGTTCAGTGGTTCGAGTTCAGGAGGATCATTCATACTATTATCATCATCACTACCAGCAACCAACGAGGTGGGTTTTCCAATCCTTCTGATTTTATTATATGCTTCTAATTTCTCAAAATCTCTTATCTTCATTGTCTGTTTTGATTGAATTCCCAGATTGTTATAGTGTTGCTTCTTTTTAATGTTCTCACTTTTTTTCTTGTTGATGTTATGATTGGCAGTGCATTTTCTTTCTGGCAATGTTTAATCCAATAGCAGTGGCGGTGGCGCTGGTGGTGATTTTCATAGGGGGGTTACATAGGGCCAGTATAAAACCCCCTCCTCCAAAAATTTGTGGCTCCATAGGTGGCCCTCCAGTGACTTCTCCTAGAGTGAAACTCAGTGATGGGAGGCATTTGGCCTACCGGGAATTCGGCGTTCCCAAGGAAGAAGCTAGGCACAAGATCATTGTCATTCATGGATATGGCGGTTCCAAAGATACAACATTGCCTGTTTCTCAAGTATGAACTTGCTCTTCTCTTTTTTCTCATGCTTCTGTTTGTATAAACTATATGCAATTAGCTAGTAATGCTTGCTAGAAAATGCAATCTTGTTCTAAGGAGAAAGATGATGAGTGATGAGTAGCACTAAGGTAAGCTCAAGATTTATAGATGCTAGACAGGAAAAGTATGAGGATTATTGTGTACTCTTATTGCCAGTTCATCATCCATTAGAAACTGGCGTAATAAAGAATGTGGTTGTTGATTTTTAATGTTAATCATGTGCAAGATGAAATTCATTCTCGGATAGGTGCTGTTATGTGAAGGTGATATGCTTTACTGAATAATTGTACATATTCTGTTATTTAATATTGTTGAGATGTCTCATGTGGGCTAGAGGTACGGTCAAGATAACCCTTACATAAGGAAAGACAATCCTCCCTCTCTTGAACTAACTTTCGGGGTATAGTTTAGTCTCCCAAATTCTAATAGGCTTGTTTATATGCAGGAACTTATCGAAGATCTAAGGATATATTTTCTCTTCTTCGATAGAGCAGGTTATGGCGAGAGTGATCCATATCCATTGCGCTCGGTGAAGAGTGAAGCATATGATATTCAAGAACTAGCTGATCAAATGCAGATTGGGCATAAATTTTACATCATTGGAATGTCAATGGGGGGTTACCCTGCTTGGAGCTGCCTAAAATACATTCCACACAGGCATGTGATGAATTGCTAATTAACTTGTATTGTAGCTTCACTTTTTCTAGCTATTGGTCATGTCACCCATTATTCTTGCTCTTTGTAATATAATAGTTATATTCTTTGGCAGATTATCAGGAGCAGCATTGGTGGCTCCATTTGTGCATTACTGGTGGCCTTATTTTCCTGAGAAAATAGTAAGAGAGGCTCTTCAGAAGCTACCTAAGCCAGATCGATGGACATTAAGAGTTGCTCATTACGCCCCTTGGTTGTTCTATTGGTGGATGACTCAAAAATGGTTCCCTTCATTGACACTGTTAAATGTTGAAATGCATCCACCTGAGGATTTAGAGATCCTGAAGAACTTGCTAGAAGCACCAAACACTGGCCAGGTATAGCTTTATTCTTTCTCATTTTTGAGTTTTTCAGTTTGCAGCATGTTATTTTATTTCCATGTTTGAAAGGGTTAAAAAATTTAGGTGTTTGAATGATTACTTACACAATTGATTGTAACTCCAAAATCAATTCTAGGATGAAGCTACAAATCCCAGCTTTTGAGGGACATAATTAATTTTTGGATTTTGTAAATGAATTTCATACAATACCCAGAACAAATAACTTTTCCCAGAAATGTATCAAACCATAAATCGTTACACTTTCAACTTATTTATACCATAATCAATTTTATTAAAACCAATTCTTTCCATTATCAATTCTCACATTGTTAGATCCGAAGATAACTTATATTTTAAGAAAAACAATTATCGCATGTTTGGAAGTCCTTTTTACAATTAATTCTAAAGTCGAAACCAATTCTGGGGAAAAACTTAATTATGTAGGTAGCTTCTGAATGTCAGAATTGATTTTGAGGAAATAGAAGTTGATCCAAAGAGCTTTGATACACTAACACATGCATGAAAAGCACTTGTTTTGGTAGTTCTTTGAAAGTCACTTGATATGCAAGCTTACATTCATCATGCATGATTTGATAGACAAACACATAGTTTAATACCATATATGTGTGCTTGAACATGCATGCATTCAGGAGAAAATAACTCAGCAAGGTGAATATGAATCATTACACCGAGACATGATTGCTGGTTATGCAAAGTGGGAGTTTGGCCCTACAGAGATAAGAAATCCATTCCCTGATAATAATGGTTCTGTACACATCTGGCAAGGGTTTAAGGATAGGATCATTCCCTATACGCTAAACCGTTACATCGCACACAAACTACTTTGGATTCATTATCACGAGCTTCCTGATGGAGGGCACTTTTTCATCAAAAGGAAAAATGAATGTGAATCTGTAATTAGAGAACTTCTAGTCTCATGAGATGAGATATATAATCTAGTGAATGTGTCACTAAACTTTGTAAGAAATGCAATGCATCTTTAACTCTTTCAGTTGTTGCCTCAGCTTGTCGCACCCTCCAGCTTTTTCCTCTGTCTATCCATCACCTCCGATAGTCGCTCCTTTTTCTTTTCATTCTACGAATTGCAGAAGGACCAAGTGAAGAAGACTATTCAACCCCACCCGTGGGCAATTCTAATTCCAATAGAAAAACTAGTTGTAATACTTGTGTTTTGCATGAGTTGCTTATAGGATAATGTAATCCGTAATTTAGGCCGTTTAGTGGTCAGGATAGGATAAGATGGATTGGATACGCACAGGATATGATAAGAGTAGGATATAAACAATGAAAAATGTATCAAATTTTCCTTGAAATAAAAAACATAAATATTTTTAAAAATTTAATTTTCTAAATAGTTTTTTTAAAAGTGATTATTCTATTAAATTTAATTTCTTTACATTTTTATAAATGAGCTTATGATTTAATATTAACTAAAATAAAATTAATTTTTATTAATTCGGCTATTTTAATTTTTTTCGAAGGGAGTCTATTTTAATTAAAATTATTATATATGTAACCAATGGGTTTTAACTTAGTAGAGGTAAATGATTAATAATTAAAATTAATCAGATTTTTTAAAAAATATTAAAAGATATTATTCTTTAAAAAATAATTTATATTTAAATTATTAATTATAATTATATAAGTAGAGAAATAATTTTAAATAATATCATATGATAATATAAAATTAGGCGGTGGGTCTCAGCTCTATGGAGTTTATTGGTCCTTGCGGTTGGGTCTTTTAGTTTGCACGATTGACTTGGCTCTCTGTTTTGCTGGTGCCGTTCAACTAATAGGATTCTATTCGGTTGAACCTGTCGTTGCTTTCGACTTCAATGGGGACCTCTCCTAGTGGTGGAAACGTTAGGGGTTGCCTATTTGGCTTGGCGTTGCTTGTGGGGGTTTTTTTTAGAGGTTTTTGGATGGTTTTTGAGCTGTAATGGCTGGGTTTTTGCCAGTTTTTATTGGCTTGGTTATTGTACCCATGTAGGTTTTAAGTGACATGGATTTTATGCCGGGACCAATATGAATAATTCTTATAAGGAGAGGGATTAAAATAATAAACGTCAAATTTTCATCTAAAAATATCATGTTCATCCCCAATTATCATCATCCATTATCTTCTTCCATCTTATATATTACTCCCTCTGTCCCTAATTATAAGCTAATATTGTCAAATTTACGATTATTAAGAAAATAAATGATAAAGGTAGTTGATGCATTGGTTTTGAAAAAATTGTACAATCTTCCCTATTTACCCCTATTTAAGATCAAACTTTTCATTCATTATAGTATTGAAAAACCAATAAATGCAAGGACAAATATGGAAAGAGAAATTAGCTTTTGTTAAGTTAGCTTATATTTGGTAACACCATATAAGTGTGAATATTAGCTTATAATTAGATACAGAGGGAGTAATATAATTTATTAATAGTTAATATAGACTAATTTTCTCTTCTTATATGCTATTACTTACATAAAGCTATTTATGTACTTATACTTTTTTTATAATTTAAATATAGACTAATTTTAAAATTAAATTTTTAAAATTAATATAGAAATTTTAAAGAAATTTCATTCATTTCTCATTATTTATATCACACCTTATCATTATTTAGTCCACCTCAAATACATGATATAAAAGAATTTATTGTGCTCTTATCCTATCTTATCCAACTCTCTTATCTTATCATGTCTTATCTTATTCTAACTCCCAATAAACCCGCTGAAGTTATATATGGTAAAAAAGGTCAAGTCTACATTAAAATATTATTATTTTATATTTAACTAACTCTTTTCAAACACATCAGTGGTCAAATTGTAACAGAAAAAAAATTGGTGGTCAAATACCTTGACCTGAGAGAGATATAGACCGCACAAAATATGTTAGAAAGAAGGGGGTTGTGGGAGGGAGGGGGTTCGTTATATAAGTGCAAGAGTGAAGTGAGCATGAACCAAACCAAAAGAGTGCAAGTGTTGTGACCTGAGAGAAAGCATCGATCACTCCGGTTGAATAGACTGGTTAGTCTTGCTTGTTTTTAGAGATAAGCTAATCACAGTATTTTATTCTATTACTCTACTTTGAGTTTTTTAATTTAATGATTATTTTTGAAATCTGAGACACATAAAAAAGTGATTTTTATAAGTTCTTACATTGTTATCATGTTAATGATATGATTGTCAATAATGCAGTTTGTTTGGAGCAATGGTTAATCCAATGGCAGTGGCAGTGGCACTAGTGGTGATTCTGATAGGGTGGGTACATAGGGCCATAAAACCCCCTCCTCCAAAAATATGTGGATCTATCGGTGGACCTCCAGTCACTTCACCAAGAGTCAAACTCAGTGATGGAAGGCATTTGGCCTATCGAGAATTTGGTGTTCCTAAGGAAGAAGCTAGGTACAAGGTCATTATAGTTCATGGATATGGCGATTGCAAAGATTCAAAATTGATCAATGTTTCTCAAGTATGAACCTGCTCCTCTCTTTTTTCTTCTTCATATATATATATATATATATATTTGTCTCGTTTAACTCTGAACCGTGAAATTGCACCGAACTCCTCTGAGGTTTATCGTAATTATTACACTAACCACTTTTTTATTAGTTAACTCGACATTAACCATTTTTATTTTGCAGCGACCTTCCATAAGATATATTATTATAACATTCACCATTTTTCTATTATTAAGCATTGGATGAATCAGGGGAGGTCGTTGCATTTCGCAAAATAAAAGAGATTATATAATAGTGATAAACCACAGGGATGTTAGGGCAATAATTCGCCCTTATTGAAGATTTTTTGTTGCAAAAAGTTTGCCCTTATTGAAGATACTTTGCTTATATATGTAGGAATTTATCGAAGAGCTAGGGATATATTTCCTCTCCTTTGACAGAGCAGGTTACGGCGAGAGTGATCCAAATCCATTGCGCTCAGTGAAGAGTGATGCATATGATATTCAAGAACTAGCTGATAAAGTGGAAATTGGCCATAAATTTTATATCCTTGGAATGTCAATGGGAGGTTACTCTACTTGGAGCTTCCTAAACTACATTCCACATAGGTACGCCAATTGCTGACTCTGTAGGGTTGAAAATTTTCACATTGATTAGATACGGTTAAAATAGGTTTTTTCTCATAGGTTTTTTATATGAGAAGACAATTCTCACTTCTTGAGTTCGGTTTTTTTTTTATATGCTTCGGAAGCTAGCTTTTGGGGTTGAGAGTGGTCTCGTAAATTTCAATATGGTATCAAATCAAATTTCATAGTGACTAGAGATATGGTCAAAATAATCTTTATATATATATAGAAAGACAATCTTCATCTATTGAATTAACTTTTACAGTATAATTATGGCACACAAATTCTAATACGTAGCTTCCCTTGTTTACCGTTCTTGATTCTTTGGCAGACTATCAGGAGTAGCATTGGTGGCTCCAATGGTAAGTTTTTGGATGCCTTCTTTTCCTGATAATTTATTAAGACAGGAACTTCAAAAGCTAGACAAATGGAAAATTCGAGTTGCTCATTATGCACCTTGGTTGTACTATTGGTGGATGACTCAAAAATGGTTCCCTTCATTGGGTGAGCCGAAGGCTGATATTTTACCTCCTGAGGATATAGAGGCCGTGAAGTGCTTGCCAGAAGACCCAAACACTGGCCAGGTATAGCTTTATTTCTTTGTCATTTAAAGTTTATTTTGACATTTATAGCATGTATCTTTCCATAATTCCATGTTTGAAGTGTTAGAATTAATTCTCCATTGTCAGAATCAATTATTAGGTGTATGGATGTTTCCATTCACAATTGGCTCTAGTTTCAAAATCTATAAATCCTAGCTTCTATATGTTAAAATATGGGTTAGCGTTAACTCTAGCACAAAAGTTAGTTTAAATGTGAGGGTAGCTCTATCATTTAGGAACACTTATTTAACCATATATCTACTCAATATAATATAAGACTTCTCATCAACTCACCCCCACTGCCTCACACCTGGCACCTATATGGGGCAAGACTTCAATCTCGGCAATATATGTTAGAATTTAATACTATATTAGAATTTGAGTTAGGCCTAACTCTACCCAAAATGTGATTTAGGAGCGAAAGTTGTTATATCCTTTATAAACACTTATTTGCCCATATCTGTAGTCAATATAAGGCTTCTCATTACAGCATCTCACACCTGGAGCTGGACATCTAAAATGTTTAATTTGTGGGAATGAACATGAACGGGTGACTTATATATGAATGGTCTCCAAATAAACACATCTATGATAGAGCATAATACCATATTAGAATTTGAGTTAAGCCTAACTCTATCTCAGAAGTTATTTTAGGGTTGAAGGTAGCTCGATCTGTTATAATAAATACTTATTTGATTATAGCTCTGGATATAGGATAAGTTTTGATACCCATATTTCCTTGTTTATAAGTGTTATAATTGATTCACCATTATCAGTAAAAATAAACGGCGTACTTTTTATACACTGATGATCTATTACTATCTACAACAATAATTACCATGTGTTTGAACATTCAGCAGATATGTACTCAGCAAGGCACATATGAATCATTACACCGAGACATGATTGTTGGTTTTGGAAAGTGGGAGTTTGGCCCAACAGAGATAAAAAATCCATTCCCAAATAATGAAGGTTCTGTTTACCTTTGGCATGGCTTCAAGGATAGAATCATGCCCTGTGAGCTGATGCGTTACATCGCAAACAAACTACCATGGATTCATTATCACGAGCTTCCTAATGAGGGCCATATGTTCATCAAAAAGAGAAATGTATGTGAACCTATAATTAGAGCACTTGTACTCTCTTAAGATCTTTCATAAGATGTAGTGTGTGTGGAGTACTAAACCAGTGGTGAACTCTATATATTTTGTAAGAAGTTGCAATTTAGAGGTTTATATCTATTAATAAAAGAAATAGCATTTATGTACCAAAAATATTACACCATTCTTGTTCCTTTGATTATGTACAAAATACTGTTTCTTAACTCTCATGATAGTTACTTAAATTTTACAAAATTTGGCACAAATTAAATAATTAAGGTCATGGATAGTTATAAACTTATGATTCAAGGGTTGAATATACTAGTTAGTCTTGCTTGTTTTTGGACAATCAATGATCTCATTCATTGTTTGAGTTAATTTCTATTTCTTTAACAGTAATTAACTAATCCTCTTTTTCTTTTGAAATACTAATCCTCCTTAATTCTTAACTAATTTTGATAAGCCTATATAGACACACCCTTTTATGCTAGATACATCATTAGATGTTTGGTTCAATGACAATATTGGGAAAGCTGTCAGTGATGGCAAGAACACAAAGTTTTGGGGTGACAAGATAGTAGGGGTCGAAATGTGCTTTAAACAAAAGTATACAAGGTTGTTTGACATATCAGTGCAGCAGAATTGTGTGGTAGCAGACATGGGGAGATGGGAACAAAACATTTGGACATGGAATCTTAATTGGAGAAGAGATTGGTTTGAATGGGAGCGGGAGTTATATCTAAACCTGGTGGAAGATATTCGATCTTTATCGGTAACACAAGGGAAGGAGGATGAATGGATATGGCTGGCTTCAAATGATGGAACTTTCTCGGTTAAGTCTGCTTATGAGGTGTTGACACCACACTCCCCTAGTGAGGACCGTAGACTGTTTAGCACCCTCTGGAAAATTGCCGCTCCATCCAAAATTCTGGCGTTTATCTGGAGAGCATCTATCAATAGAATCCAAACTAAGGCAAATCTTAGGAAGAGGAAAGTGATTCATGAGCCTCATCTTTGCCTTTGTCCATTATGCAAGGAAGTGGAGGAGACCAGGGACCATCTTCTGTTCTCTTGTATGGTGTCGTGGGAAGTGTGGATGAATTGCTATAGGTGGTTGGGCTTGACAACAGTCTTACCATCCTCCCTTCGATCACATTTTGCGCAGCACTGCCTTGGGATATCTAGTGCTAATGTGCCTAATTGGTACTCTGTTTGGGGGGCTTGCATTTGGTCAATTTGGACCCTTCGAAATGGGGTTGTATTTAACTCGGAAGAAGCGGACATTAGCAAGGTGGTGGAACTCATAAAGTTTCGCTCATGGAGCTGGCTTAGGTGCAAAGGGAAAGGCTTTGAATTTTCTTTCTATGAGTGGTGCCAGTGTCCGGGAACCTACATTACGGGGAGAATTCTTGGGCTTTAAACAATTAGTTGTTCTTGGGTTGTCATAGCTACTGTTTGTATGCTCAGTCTATGTATGGTTAACTTTCCTGTCGTCTTCACTTTCTCCCTCTTCTTGTATATGGGCTTTTAGCACCCCTTGTGCTAATATATTTATATATTTCTTTCTTTGGCCTTCCAAAAAAAACATCATTAGATGTTTCTAAACTTATTAAATAGACTACTTTATAAATAGACTAAATAAATTTTAAATGAATAATATCTAACTAAATACTCCCTCCGTCCCAAAATATAGGGTCCTGTTCAGACAATCACGCTTATTAACAAAATATGTAATAAGTTAATTAATATGTTGGTTTTGTTATTTTCTATACAAATATTCCAAATTTACCCCTATTTAAAGTTAGTTGGGAATATGAAAGAAGTAATTAGTAAAGGTAGTAATTAAAGTTTTGAAATTTAAAATATAATGAATGCAAGGGGTAAAAAAGTAAAAGCTTATTTTTTTTTCCTGGAATCTAGAAGGGGGTCTTATAATTTGGGACACCAAATTTGTCTCTAAAGGGTCTTATAATTTGGGACGGAGTAACAATTAATTTTGAACGAATTAAAATTTTAGTTTTTAGAAAAAAGCTAAAAAATAAAATAATCATGAACAAGAATACAATAATAAATTAAGAAAATGGCAAAGCTCTTAGGGCAAGTGTTTGCATCATGTCTATAGAGAGGTGGGAAGATAGATGGTAAGTTGGATCTAAATTGCAAATCTTATGAGACAGATCGATTAGTAATTTTACCCATCGATCAAACATGCTTGTGTTAGCTTGGAATTCAATTTAAATCAAACTTGGTTAGAAGAATTGCACTCCTTTTCTTCTGGTTGTGAGGAAACTACACTTCATCTTTTCTTCTCATGTTCGTTCGCATGGAAGATTTGGATGAAAGTATATAAATATACATGGTTGGCTTGGTCTTTCTCTTGCGTTTCCACAGGATGGGGTGGCTCATTTTTTGCAACATGCGCGGATTCTGTAATGCAGCTGATTTGGGTAGCAATGGTGGGTTTATTTGGAATTTAAGGAATAACCACTTTGCAAATAAGTTTTTTTTTTTACATTAGAAAACATTTAAATTCTTATTCTAGGGATTGATCCCCGGTCTTTCCGCTCTCCAATTCATATGTCTCTAGTTCTTACAACTTGAGTTATTCTTCAGAGTCACTTTGCAAATTGATTAAATAATGGCATCATAATTATCGTATATATTTTAAACTTTAATAAAATATATAAACTATCGGAACCTTTCTGGATCAGGTATGGTGTTGTCTTCTCTTCCTGATCGGCTTCGCAACCATTGACGTGCCAAGTTCGTGCCCTTGCGGTTACCAACGACGGTGTCCTCTTGACTCCTTTCCCGACGCGACGACGCTCGAGCGGTGGAAGTAGGCTGGGCTTTGCTAGGCTTCGCTTAAATAGGTCTGGCCTGCTTAAAAAATTCAAGGCCTGAGCCTGACCTGTTGTTTGTGATAAGCTGTTTTTTAAGCCTGAGCCTGATATATTTGAAAGCCTGACCTGGCCTGGTAGTCTATTTAAAAGCTTGTTATATTGCAATACATTCAAGTAGACTGAAAAATTTAATTGTAAAATGTCAACAAACTTATAGACTAGTGAGCTAAAATACAATAATATAATTATATGGTCCAATTCAAAGTAAATAGGTATAGTCAATTTTTAAAGAAGTTTATATGGTTAATTCATTATATAGTCTAACATATTTAATAATATAAATACGTCAACAACTATTTAGTTTTAAGATAATATAATAAAGATTTCAAAAAATATATTATAATAAAAATTCAAAATAAATTAATATTTACTTAAATAGGCCGATCTGTTTGGCTTGCAAGGCTTTCTGAGTGGCCCAAGCCTGGCATTTTTAACAAAATAGGCTTTTAAAAAAGCTTTGACCTTATCTATTTAGTAATTTAGCCTGGCCTAGGCCTGATGTAGGATAGGCCGTAGGCCCCTGTCGGCGGCCTGGCCTACTTCCATCCCTACGCTCAGCGTTCCTCCAATGACCCATCTCTCACCCAACAGATCTGGGGTCGTCATCTTTCTTTGGTGTGTCGCCACCGCGGTGGTTGTGTTGTGGTTTTTTGGCTGGTAGGTTGTTGTTCCCGATGTTGTTTTTGGCGGTGGAAGTGGTGTTCGTAGGTGAGATGTCGTTTTGGGTGGTTGCTAGTGGAGTGCGGTTTGGCTGGTTGGTTCTCGCGGTTCATCTTCTTTCCGCTTGAAGTTTGTTGAGGCTTCGGTTACTCTCCGGCCTCCACTTCTTGCTGGTTTTGGGTGTTGGTTCTTCGTGGTGGCTGCTGCTTCTTGCTGGTTTTGGTCGTTGGTTCTTGGTGGTGGCCGTTGTTGGGTTTGGAAGCAGTGGTGGAGACGTTGCTTGTGCCATGCTTGTCTTATCCTGGTATTCTCCCTGGGATTTTAATATTTTTCTGCTTCAGGTTCTTTAGGCAGTGGGTCTCAACTCTATGGTGTTTGTTGGTCTTTGCGTTTGGGTCTTTCAGTTTGCACGATTGGGTTGGCTCTCTATTTTGCTGGTGTCATTCGATTAATAGAATCCTATTCGGTTGAACCTGTCGATGCTTTCGACTTCAATAGGGACCTCTCCTAGTGGTGGAAACGTTAGGGGTTGCCGATTTGGCTTGGCGTTGCTTGTGGGGATGTTTTTAGAGGTTTTTGGATGGTTTTTGAGCTGTAATGGCTGGGTTTTTGTTGGTTTTGATATAATAAAGATCGTAAGAGTGCGGTTCCTAAGAATCAAACTTTTGATCTATGGGTTCAAACGGCATAAAACCTTTGTTGAAAAATTTATTCACATTAAGAATTTCACCTCTGCTTCTGAGAAACATGAGAAAAAGGAAAAGTGAGTGATACAATAAAGTAGTTTAAGACGGAAAAAAATAAGAAATAGGAAAAAGTAAAATACGAGATAAGAATGTTTTATTTTTCATTGAAAATAATTATTCCACCTCATTTTGTTGGATCGAAAAGAGGCGTAGATATGGGAAGAGGTATAGTAAAAAAAACGGGGGAAAATATGTATGTGATAAGTGATACAATAATACTGGAAAGAAGATATGTGTTGGTGGGAGCACTTTCCCAGTTTCAGTTCGTTCTGCTCTTTTAGCATATGTGTTTTCGATTGCAAGTTAATGAATTTAATGCAATGACTTAAGTGGTAAGAGTTTAGAAACATATGAGTTGGAAAGAGAACCAAATTCCTTGGGCCGATAATAAAATAATTAATGAATTCAGTATATTCCAAAAAAAATAATATAGTCAATATGGGTGGGATAAGAACGTGTGAAAAATTGGATTTGATTTTTTACCTTTTTTTTTATTCATCAAAAAAAGATTTGATTTTTTACTAGAAAGCAGAATTTTTTAAATTACGAATTTATTAATTTTAAAATTTTCCATAAATAGTTTTTTATTCTTGAATTTTGTTATCAGTAGTTTTACTATAATAATTAACAAGAGATACAATAAAACTGCATGAATTAAGGGTAAGGTCATAAGATCGAACCCCAAAAAAGTCATTTATTAGAAGAGACCGTCATCGTATCTAAAACAGGTTAACACCTGTGAGGACAAAAAAAAAATGCTAGAATTATTTCTCAATTTTATCTTTACATCAAATATTTTTTAAATTAAAATAAGCCAATATTATTTGAGTGAAACAATATTCTAGTTTAATACACTCATATATTTTAAATTAAAAATATTTAAATTTTGTAATAAAATCTTGCATGATAACTACTTTTATTAGGAAATAATTATTATTAAAGATTTAAGTCAAAGATTTTAAAGCTGTTTATAATATCATTATATGTTATTAGTTAAAATATTCTTTATTTTTCCAAATGTAACCCAATAAAATGTTCTTTTAATTTATTAATATTCTTTATCGATCGTTTCATTAAGTTACCCATATATTAGAGATAAAGATAAAATTACAAAAAGAGATAATACTTATGTTTCATAATGATAATAATAATATTTTTTATAATCTTAAACAAGCGCACTCAAAATTACACTATAACAATCACCTTTAGTTTCTCATCAAGGTATCGTAATAATTTTTTTTATAAGCTAATCAAAGTATTTTATTGTATTACTCTACTTTGAGTTTTTTAATTTAATGATTATTTTTGAAATCTGAGACACACATAAAAAAGTGGTTTTTAAATGTTGTTACATTGTCATCATGTTAATGATATGATTGTCAAAAATGCAGTTTGTTTGGAGCAATGTTTAATCCAATGGCAGTGGCAGTGGCACTAGTGGTGATTCTGATAGGGTGGGTACATAGGGCCATAAAGCCCCCTCCTCCAAAAATATGTGGATCTATCGGTGGTCCTCCGGTCACTTCACCTAGAGTGAAACTCAGTGATGGAAGGTATTTGGCCTATCGAGAATTTGGTGTTCCTAAGGAAGAAGCTAGGTACAAGATCATTATAGTTCATGGATATGGCGATTGCAAAGATTCAAAATTGCTCAATGTTTCTCAAGTATGAACCTGCTCCTCTCTTTTTTCTTCTCCATATATATATGCTTTTGTCTGGTTTAACTATAGAACCGTGAAATTACACCGAACTCCTTCGAGGTTTATCATAATTGTCGCAACCGGGGTCGCGGCGGGACGGCGAAAAAAAGAATAAGTCAAACAAACAGAGTCGCCACTAATGTTTATTTGAGGAAAACACTAGAAAAAACCTAAAATTGATAAATAGCCTACGAAACCTAAAATCTAGGTTCGGGAGTCTATTACGCGCGGGGAAGGTGTTAGCACCCCGCAGCGCCCGTCTAAACGGTACCTAAAATTGTTTGTGTAATTTCCTTAGCTTTCTACATTATTAATTTTACCCTTATTTATTTTTATTATTTAATTCCTAATTATTCTAAAAGATAGAAAACAAAATATTTTTGTTATTTTTTATAGCCTGATAGGTGTGAACCTAGTCCTACGTACTTCCCTAAAATGGAAGATCAAGGCTTACGCAGTTCTTAAGTGAATGAAGTGATTTAAGAAATGAATGACTTAGGAAAGAGATGATTTAAGAAAGGGATGATTTAAGAAAAGGGATGATTTAAGAAAAGGGATGATTTAAGAAAATGGGTGATTTAAGAAAATGGATGATTTAAGAAAAGGAATGATTTAAGAAAATAGAAGATTTAAGAAAAATGGTGATTTAAGAAAATGGATGATTTAAGAAAAGGGATGATTTAAGAAAAGAGATGATTTAAGAAAGAGGTGGTTTAAGAAAAGGGATGATTTAAGAAAAGGGGTGATTTAAGAAAATGGATGATTTAAGAAAATAGACGATTTAAGAAAATGGATGATTTAAGAAAAGAGATGATTTAGGAAAGGGGTGATTTAAGAAAATGGATGATTTAAGGAAAGGGATGATTTAAGAAAATAGACGATTTAAGAAAATGGATGATTTAAGAAAAGAGATGACTTAGGAAAGGGGTGATTTAAGAAAATGGATGATTTAAGGAAAGGGATGATTTAAGAAAATAGACGATTTAAGAAAATGGATGATTTAAGAAAAGAGATGACTTAGGAAAGGGGTGATTTAAGAAAATGGATGATTTAAGGAAAGGGATGATTTAAGAAAATAGACGATTTAAGAAAATGGATGATTTAAGAAAAGAGATGATTTAGGAAAGGGATGATTTAAGAAAGAGATGATTTAAGAAAGAAGATGCCTGGCGGGATTGTTACCCGGTCCTACGTATCTCTAAAGAGAAATCAAGGCTACGTAGTTCTAGAGTAATTTAAGTTTTTTTTTAGTCTTTTTTATGAAAATGAGCAAGACGGCACGAGGAACGACATCCCACAAGTGAACAGTCGCTATGTCGCATCACGTTTGCGATTATTTTTAATTTCTTTTTAGTCTTTTTTTTTTTTATGAAAATGAGCGAAACGGCACGAGGAACGACATCCCACAAGTGAACAGTCGCTATGTCGCAACACGTTTGCAATTATTTTTAGTTTCTTTTTAGTCTCTTTTTTTTATGAAAATGAGCAAAACGGCACGAGGAACGACATCCCACAAGTGAACAGTCGCTATGTCGCATCGCGTTTGTAATTATTTAGTTTTTATGCATTAAGCGAAAAGTGAAAACAAAGCTGTGATTTTTTTATGTGGCAAGCGCAATCAAAGCTACAACAAAGCAGTGAGCTGAAAATGGGAGTTACTATAAGCCGCATCTTTTCTTTTTCTTTTCTATGAAGCAATCAAGAAGTTATTTTATTTACAAGAGAACTGTTTTTACCATCATGAAGCTGTTTTATTTACCAAAAAAACTTTTTTCTTTACTGTTCAAAGAATTTGCCAAAGACCCATTTTTTATCAACAATCACCAACCCTTATCATCAAGATTCAATTTTAACATGAAGCTAACATGATTCAGTTTTTCAGAGAGCAACCAAGAAGCATTTTTACCATCAAGAACCAACCTTTTTCATTTCTTATAACCAAGAAGCAATTTTTCGTTAAGAAACAAAAGATCAAGATTCAATTTTTATGATCAAGAACCAAACTTTATTCTCAAGAACTGAACTTTAATACCAAAGACTTCATTTTTACAGTCAAGAAATAGCTTCTGCCAGATTCTACAAAGTTCACATTATTGATCACCCAAAAGATTCGAGTGATAATGAAAAAGCTTCATCAAATGAACGACAAGCCAGAAATAAGAAGCATTCATAGTAAAATGGCTAAGAATATAAGGGAACTAAAACTTTCTCTACTGTCCGAGCCCATTCAAATCAAATGATAGCACAGAATAATCAAACAAACAAAATAATAGAGAATCAATATCCAGAGTTCATCAAACATGAGAAAAGCCATATACAAAGAAGCAAGTAATCTCAGTCATCAATTCTCAGTCACAAGAGAACACAAAATAAACGACAGACAAGAGAAAACCAACCAAGGGAAGAGGGAAACGAGGATCCTTGAAGAGACACGGGAATCTGAGGAGCTCCAAGGCAGTTCAGTGATGGTGGTGTTGTGGCGGTGTGCAACGGCAGCAGTGAAGCCAGATGGAGAGCGACGGCTGAGAAGGGCGGCAGTGGGGTGGCCTCGGCCACGGCGGCCAAGGAGAGGCTGGAACGCGATAATGCAATTGGGCAGAAAGAGGGTGGCGGCGGCAGTTTGGCTGCGGCGGTGGTGTTGCGGCCTGGAGGAGGAGCGGCAGCGCGTGGTGGTTGGGAAGGAGGAAAGGAGATGGTACGGCGGCAGTGGCTATGGAGGAGAGGAGCGGCAGCGCGCGGTGGTTGGGAAGGAGGAAAGGAGGGCGGCCGGCGCGGTGGTTAGGAAGGAGGAAAGGAGATGGTGCGGCGGCAGTGGCTATGGAGGAGAGGAGTAGAAGACGGAGAAGGACGGCGGATTTTGAGAGAGAGGGAGCGAAAGAGAGAAAACAGAGGCTGCTAGGGTTGGGGATTGAAGAATCAGTGAATAGTCCTGGTGAATAGTGTGTGGGTTCAAATAGGGTAGAAAATTAGGGTTAGGTTTTCCCCCCTTTTCTTCTTTTAGCTGCTGCTGCTTTCTTCTCTTTTTCTTTCTTTTTTTTTTTGCCTTTTTTTTCCTCCACTCTCTTTTTGCACAGCGGGCCACTTGGCCCGTTTTTTTTTCTTTCTCCCCCTTTCTCTTTTTTTCTTCTGCCTTCCTTTCTTTCAGGACTTCGTTCTTCTTCTTTTTATGTTTTTTCTTCTTCTATTTTTTGGCTTCTTTCTTCTTCTTCTTTTTTCTCTTTTTCTTTTCTTTTCTTTTTTTCTTCTCTTTTTTTATTGGGCCCGGACAGAAATAGGTGTCAACAGCTGCCCCTCTTTACTTGTTTCTTACTAGGTAGTATGAGAATACTACTGTTGTAAGAAATGAGTAAAGACATGACACATTTTTGTCCGGGTGTCAAAAAAGAACACAGCAAACTCGGGTTCAAAACCCGAGCCACTGTCAAGTAGGGATCGTCTAAACGCCACCCTGGATCTGCTGAAAAGTAACACGGATCGTCTAAGCGCCACCGTGGATCTGCTGAAAAAGTAACACGGATCGTCTAAGCGCCACCGTGGATCTGCTGAAAGGTAACACGGATCGTCTAAGCACCACCGTGGATCTGCTGGAAAGTAACAAGGTTCGTCTAAGCGCCCCCTTGGATCTGCTGAAAAGTAACAAGGTTCGTCTAAGCGCCCCCTTGGATCTGCTGAAAGGTAACAGGGATCGTCTAAGCGCCACCCTGGATCTGCTGGAAGGTAACACGGATCGTCTAAGCGCCACCGTGGATCTGCTGGAAAGTAACAAGGTTCGTCTAAGCGCCCCCTTGGATCTGCTGAAAGGTAACAGGGATCGTCTAAGCGCCACCCTGGATCTGCTGGAAAGTAACACGGATCGTCTAAGCGCCACCGTGGATCTGCTGGAAAGTAACAAGGTTCGTCTAAGCGCCCCCTTGGATCTGCTGAAAGGCAACAGGGATCGTCTAAGCGCCACCCTGGATCTGCTGGAAGGTAACACGGATCGTCTAAGCGCCACCGTGGATCTGCTGGAAAGTAACAAGGTTCGTCTAAGCGCCCCCTTGGATCTGCTGAAATGTAACAGGGATCGTCTAAGCGCCACCCTGGATCTGCTGAAAAGTAACAGGGATCGTCTAAGCACCACCCTGGATCTGCTGGAAAGTGACAAGGATCGGTCTAAGCGCCACCTCGAACTTGCCAACTGCAACTTTCAATATGTGACAAAGGTATGTATGATATGAAATGTAATGCATGCTATGAAATGTAATGCATGATATGTACCATATGTGATGGGGTTATGCATGTGATGTTGATGCTTTTGATGCAATGATGCAAATGATGCAAATGATGCAAATGATGCATAGCTTATTAATTTGAAACTCAAACTTGAATTATGCTGTGTTAGAAAAGACTTTTGTTAGCTTCCTTGGAAAAAACTAGCTCAATAAGCATATGCATGCTCGGAAACTTAGACAGACTCAAGCTTGTTTCATCTGGACAGCTCATGTGAATGGACGTGAAGCTTGCCTCTTTTGCAAGATCTTCCTCTGAAACCTGACTGAGAAGGGTGGGTCGCCTGCTTATTGAAAGTTTATCTGAGTCGTCTGATACTGACTTTTAATTTTTCTGACAGATGGAGGTCTTTGAGGCGCCCCCTCTTTTTTGTTGGTTTTGAGTGGACTGAGAGCCTCCTGGTCTAATATGTTAAATGAGATGTTGAAATGTTAAGTCATGTTATTGAACCTGTGATCTCTCGCTTTAAAGCGCTATCTAATTAAAATGCATGACATGAGATGACACATCATGGAATCAAGTGACAGAGGATCGCCCCAGTTTTGTTTGGGGCGGATGAAGAGAATGAGTGGTGGACATCAGGCTGCCCCAGCTTGGGTATAATTATAAGACATAGACTGGAAAATTGCCCCGGTTTATACTTTGAAGAATGAGCATCAGAAGACAATTGATTGCTCCCATTTGGAAGAAGTTGATGGAAAAACAAATGAACGCTCCAACCTAGATATTGAAAAGAATTCATGACAAAATTGGGGGATTGCCCCGGTTTATACTTTGAAGAATGAGCATCAGATGACAAATGATTGTTCTCATTTGAAAGAAATTGATGGAAAGACAAATGAATACCCCAATCCAGACATTGAATGGAAACATTGATCGCCCTAATTTGAAAAGAATTCATGACAAAATTGGGCTATTGACCAGGTTTAGTCTTGGACGATGAGCATGAGGTAGCATATGATTGGCCCAATCTGGGAACATTGACAAAGCATGGGCTGGAGAATTACCTCGTCTTGGATTATGAGAGATAAGCATTAGAAAACAAGTGATTGCTCCAGCTTGAAAGACAATGCACTAGAATGATGAAAAAGTAAAAGCTAGACAATCTCTCGGGTGTAACAAGGATGACAAGGAGTGGAATGATCAATTGCTTCAGTGATGTCTCAATAGGTCGGAAGAATCTGTGAGAACAGCCAATGTAATACTTCTGCCTGAGAGTGGAAGAACAAGTAGTCTGCCCCACTTTGAGAAAATGTATGAGGAATTCATATGAGCAAATGCCCCAGATCAGAGTACACGGGAAGACTACTAAGAATAGGTAACTATCCTACCCGAAGAATGACCAAGTACACAAAAGACATGAAGTTAAAACTTAGACTGTTTCCCTAGTCTGAGTCGGGTGAAGGAAAATGGCTTGAGTAATTGCCTCAGTTGTGACACAGAGAGATCGGGGAGAAACCAGAAAATGGGCCCAACTTCAGGGAAAGGGATAAGCAATGAGCTGAAAAGTTGCCCCAATTGAGATAACGAGTGGTAGTCCAACAATTGTTCTATTGACCTTGGCTCGCATTTGAGGTCTTGATGGGCATGGAAGAGATCTTTTCTTGCTTTTCTTATGACTGATTGGGCTTTGCCGCAGTGTCAATCCTTGAAAGAACTTTGTGGAGGCAACTATTCAGCGAGCATCCCTCATTTTTTTCTCTTTTTCTTTTATGAGCAAATGAATCAGGTTATTGTGTCTCAAAAACAAGTTCAAGAAAAAGTGGACAATCAATCCTTGATCGGAATGGACTTTGTTAGGGTTGTAATGTGGCTAAGGGCTAGTGGATTATGAAAGGAGGTGTTTACGGGTTAATGAAGGATATGTGGCTAAGGGCTAGTGGGTCATGAAAGGAAGGATATCAAAGGCACAAACAAGTGTTTACGGGTTAATGAAGACGAAGGATATGTGGCTAAGGGCTTGTGGGTCATGAAAGGAAGGATATAAAAGTGTTTACGGGTTAATGAATTAATGAAGACAAAGGATTTTTAGCACTTTGATCGAAACTTAGCACTGATTGTTTAGAGAATAATTCTCTTCTTATGGTTGGCCAAGACTTGCTAAGAATTTTTTTCTTTTTTCTATTCTTTTTTTTTTTACATTTTCATCCTTTTGACCTTTTTTTTTTGCCTTTTTTTTTTCTTTTTGAAATGGAAATCTTAAGCAAGCTTGGCGCTAATATTGTGCTAACTCTAATGTAAAGTGATCCTTGTCTAGGGTTAAGGGGAAGGTTTTTTTTGGCTCAAAGGGGGTATCAAGGGATAAAGTTATGAGGTAAGGATAGAGAAAGATTGTCAAACTTCATCTCAAGGCATGATTGATCACTTTCAGGAACCTAAGTCCCAGACAAAACTGTGGTGAACTTGATTCACTTGCTCTTTTTTGATGCCCTAACTTTTGCTTAGGTCGCCCTTTCGGGTTTTCAACCTAACAGGCCTTTTTTCCTTTTTTTTCTTTTTTTTTTACTTTGCATGCCCTAACTTTTGCTTAGGCCGCCCTTGTGGGTTTTCAACCTAACGGGCGTTTTTTCTTTTTCTCTTTTTTTATTGAGGGATGACTCTTGCGCTTTTCTGTATAAATGACCAACTGCTAAAGTTTTCCTGTGAAATCGATCAACTTCTCACAAATAAGCACTTGCAACCGCGACAAAAGTTGCCCCAGGTGCTCTTGGTCTTCTTCCATGCCAGCTTGTGTCCTTAGAAATCAAGCAAATAAGTTCTCCCGCACTTGAGACATTAGCCACTATGAGACGCTAGGAATGATTTGTGTGAGATGAAAATGGAAAATCGGAGAATGAGATTGAGATTGACAAAGGAAAAGACAATGAATGAAGCAAACAAACCAAAGAAAAAGAAAATGCCATGCATGATTCTTAAATAATGCTTCAAAGAAAGTTAGCAAAGGTTCAACATTAACATGACAAAACGAAAAGCTTATGTTAACCACATCAATTAATAATGCTAGACCATTAAACTCAGGCGCCTTGATTGCTGAAAGATTGGCAGATGTCGCCTCCTCCTTCTTGCACGAGTTGCCAATAAGAGCAAACCGATGGATAATCGAAAGCCTCTGCGACCTTTGTTGCAATAAGCAGCTCATCACTGACGAAAACCAGACAACTTCAGTGTTCTCTTGTGAAAGATCCATGAGGCCCAAATGAGAGTATGATGCTAAAGTTCATCTTTGAAACTTGCAAAACTGGGAGATAATGGATACTCCAATCTTGAGTCAAAAACACTTCAACATTGAGGGAACAAATCATGCAAGTGCAGGTCATCATGGTCAAGTGGCAGCAGAGCGGGGGACTTGGTAAAATGAACAAGTGTTTTGGAAAAAAGGTTGAATTATAGGGATGGTGATTGGGTCGATATGTGATCAAGGGATGGTTAAGGGAAATGTGATTGAAAAAAAAAGTCTTGAGGTGAGATGTATGGATAGAGCAGGTAAGGATCAACATAATATGAGGTGGGTGGGTAGGACCTCCACGAATGAAATAGTCATACGGTGAAGAGGAGGGCGATTAGGTTGGGATGAGATGATGAGATTAATGCTAGAAAGAAAGTGAGGTAAAGAATGGATGGGGGGTTTAGAGATGAACAGTATGGTGAGTAGGGGCTCCACAGATTAGGTTGAAGTTAATAGCTTGTGTTAGCCATACGACGAAAATGGTGAAGGTTCGTATAACTGGTAGGATGGATAAATATGAGTAATGATCCTTACTGGTGCAAAGGGTGAGGAAGTGAGATGGGTGGTTGACTATATGGGAATGCTGCCATTGCACAAATTCTGTTCTTGACTCATTCATGATCGGTGTTGACCTACCCTTCTGCGCTTTTGCCCCCAGTGTTTGCATGATAGCATCATACTCAACCTTCTTCAAGTCTGGTTTCTTGTAGGTTCAGATTCCGGTATCAGCTGCTTCTGTGGATTCCAGGGCTTTAGCTTGAGCTTGTCACTGCTTTATCTCATTTCTTAAAACTTATTGAGACTTGAGTTCTCCAAGGAAATGCAAATGTGCTTGGAAACTTTTTTTTTGTTTCTTTTTTTTTTTTAGAAGATGGCAACCGTTGTGTCCACTGGAAATTTTATTAAGCACCATTTTTGAAATGTTAGAGAGAAAACCATGGGCATGGTTGCCAAATGTTTGGATGATGCAAAAACTAGGTTAATGCAAGTGATGATGCAAAATGCTATGTTGATGCAAAAGCAGATAAATGCAAGCGATGATTATGTTGATGCAAAAGTGGGTAAATGCAAGTGATGATGCAAAAACTGGGTTAATTACAGAGCATATAAAATGCCATAAAATGCATGAGCATGGAGTGATGAAATGCAAGAGTGTTTTTTTTATGATTTTTTTTTTATATAAGATGAATGATGCATGGAAGGTAAATTTTTTATGTTTTTTTTTTATTTTTTTTTTATTTAAGATGAATGATGCATGTTGGAATGTGAATTTTTTATGTTTTTTTTTATAAGATGAATGATGCATGAAAAAAAAAAATTATGTTTTTTTTTTTTATATAAGATGAATGATGCATGGAAGGTGAATTTTTATGTTTTTTTTTATATATGATGAATGATGCATGAAAAAAAAATTATGTATTTTTTTACGAATGATGCATGAAACGTGAATTTTTTATGTTTTTTTTTATATAAGAAGAATGATGCATGAAAAAAAAATTATGTTTTTTTTTATGAATGATCTATTTGGACTGTTAACAGAATTTGATTTATTGTTAAAAAAGAAGCATGTAAAATGCCATGAAATGCATGAACATGGAATGATGAAATGCAAGAGCGTTTTTTTTATGATTTTTTTTATTTAAGATGAATGATGCATGGAAGGTGAAATTTTTTTTTTATGTTTTTTTTTTATATATATAAGATGAATTATGCATGAATTTTTTATTTTTTATGAATGATGCATGAAAGGTGAAATTTTTATTTTTTTATTTATAAGATGAATGATGCATGATGCATGACATATTGATTGATGGTGATACGAAAATAAAATAAAAGAAGAGCATGCTCCCATTTGTCCTACAAGGGTAAAAACCTAAAGGGTGAGATATACTGCATTGGCCAAAACCTTAATTGGGCGGGGACTATAGTCAGATTACGTGCACTTTCCAAGGTAGGTTCTAGACTCCTAAAAGGCCCCCGGATTACCCCCGTCATAAAGACAAGGTCCCGATGATCAAACTATTTGACGAGTAGACACTAGGCCTCTCACGCCAAATAGCTCAATGACCGGTAATAATCCGGGTGGTGACTCAATAGTTGACGAGTAGACACTAGGTCTCTCACGCCAAGTACCGAGGCACCGCTACTCCTAAGCTTGCACCGGCTCGGGTATAGAGCCCAAAAGTGTGTGTCTCAAAGTGAAAGTGAAGTGTGTGCGTTGGGAGCATACAAACCTTTTTTTTCAAGAACCCTTTCCTAAGAACTACCCCACCTGCAACATAGCCAGAAAATACCAGATATAGCAGTTTATTTAAATTGGTCATCTACCCTAATACCGCATGCTAAAGACAAATTATATACAAGGCAAAGAAAATATGTACAAGGGAATTAAACAATAAAAAAAGCAAAATAATGAAGGGTAAAATAAAATAAAAAAGAAAGCTAAGAAAAGAAAAAAAACACAAACAATCAAGATAGGCCTGACTCTCAAAGTCTCCCCAGCAGAGTCGCCATCTGTCGCAACCGGGGTCGCGGCGGGACGGCGAAAAAAAGAATAAGTCAAACAGACAGAGTCGCCACTAATGTTTATTTGAGGAAAACACTAGAAAAAACCTAAAATTGATAAATAGCCTACGAAACCTAAAATCTAGGTTCGGGAGTCTATTACGCGCGGGGAAGGTGTTAGCACCCCGCAGCGCCCGTCTAAACGGTACCTAAAATTGTTTGTGTAATTTCCTTAGCTTTCTACATTATTAATTTTACCCTTATTTATTTTTATTATTTAATTCCTAATTATTCTAAAAGATAGAAAACAAAATATTTTTGTTATTTTTTATAGCCTGATAGGTGTGAACATAGTCCTACGTACTTCCCTAAAATGGAAGATCAAGGCTTATGCAGTTCTTAAGTGAATGAAGTGATTTAAGAAATGAATGACTTAGGAAAGAGATGATTTAAGAAAGGGATGATTTAAGAAAAGGGATGATTTAAGAAAATGGGTGATTTAAGAAAATGGATGATTTAAGAAAAGGAATGATTTAAGAAAATAGAAGATTTAAGAAAAATGGTGATTTAAGAAAATGGATGATTTAAGAAAAGCGATGATTTAAGAAAAGAGATGATTTAAGAAAGAGGTGGTTTAAGAAAAGGGATGATTTAAGAAAAGGGGTGATTTAAGAAAATGGATGATTTAAGAAAATAGACGATTTAAGAAAATGGATGATTTAAGAAAAGAGATGATTTAGGAAAGGGGTGATTTAAGAAAATGGATGATTTAAGGAAAGGGATGATTTAAGAAAATAGACGATTTAAGAAAATTGATGATTTAAGAAAAGAGATGACTTAGGAAAGGGGTGATTTAAGAAAATGGATGATTTAAGGAAAGGGATGATTTAAGAAAATAGACGATTTAAGAAAATGGATGATTTAAGAAAAGAGATGATTTAGGAAAGGGATGATTTAAGAAAGAGATGATTTAAGAAAGAAGATGCCTGGCGGGATTGTTACCCGGTCCTACGTATCTCTAAAGAGAAATCAAGGCTACGTAGTTCTAGAGTAATTTAAGTTTTTTTTTAGTCTTTTTTATGAAAATGAGCAAGACGGCACGAGGAACGACATCCCACAAGTGAACAGTCGCTATGTCGCATCACGTTTGCGATTATTTTTAATTTCTTTTTAGTCTTTTTTTTTTTATGAAAATGAGCGAAACGGCACGAGGAACGACATCCCACAAGTGAACAGTCGCTATGTCGCAACACGTTTGCAATTATTTTTAGTTTCTTTTTAGTCTCTTTTTTTTATGAAAATGAGCAAAACGGCACGAGGAACGACATCCCACAAGTGAACAGTCGCTATGTCGCATCGCGTTTGTAATTATTTAGTTTTTATGCATTAAGCGAAAAGTGAAAACAAAGCTGTGATTTTTTTATGTGGCAAGCGCAATCAAAGCTACAACAAAGCAGTGAGCTGAAAATGGGAGTTACTATAAGCCGCATCTTTTCTTTTTCTTTTCTATGAAGCAATCAAGAAGTTATTTTATTTACAAGAGAACTGTTTTTACCATCATGAAGCTGTTTTATTTACCAAAAAAACTTTTTTCTTTACTGTTCAAAGAATTTGCCAAAGACCCATTTTTTATCAACAATCACCAACCCTTATCATCAAGATTCAATTTTAACATGAAGCTAACATGATTCAGTTTTTCAGAGAGCAACCAAGAAGCATTTTTACCATCAAGAACCAACCTTTTTCATTTCTTATAACCAAGAAGCAATTTTTCGTTAAGAAACAAAAGATCAAGATTCAATTTTTATGATCAAGAACCAAACTTTATTCTCAAGAACTGAACTTTAATACCAAAGACTTCATTTTTACAGTCAAGAAATAGCTTCTGCCAGATTCTACAAAGTTCACATTATTGATCACCCAAAAGATTCGAGTGATAATGAAAAAGCTTCATCAAATGAACGACAAGCCAGAAATAAGAAGCATTCATAGTAAAATGGCTAAGAATATAAGGGAACTAAAACTTTCTCTACTGTCCGAGCCCATTCAAATCAAATGATAGCACAGAATAATCAAACAAACAAAATAATAGAGAATCAATATCCAGAGTTCATCAAACATGAGAAAAGCCATATACAAAGAAGCAAGTAATCTCAGTCATCAATTCTCAGTCACAAGAGAACACAAAATAAACGACAGACAAGAGAAAACCAACCAAGGGAAGAGGGAAACGAGGATCCTTGAAGAGACACGGGAATCTGAGGAGCTCCAAGGCAGTTCAGTGATGGTGGTGTTGTGGCGGTGTGCAACGGCAGCAGTGAAGCCAGATGGAGAGCGACGGCTGAGAAGGGCGGCAGTGGGGTGGCCTCGGCCACGGCGGCCAAGGAGAGGCTGGAACGCGATAATGCAATTGGGCAGAAAGAGGGTGGCGGCGGCAGTTTGGCTGCGGCGGTGGTGTTGCGGCCTGGAGGAGGAGCGGCAGCGCGTGGTGGTTGGGAAGGAGGAAAGGAGATGGTACGGCGGCAGTGGCTATGGAGGAGAGGAGCGGCAGCGCGCGGTGGTTGGGAAGGAGGAAAGGAGGGCGGCCGGCGCGGTGGTTAGGAAGGAGGAAAGGAGATGGTGCGGCGGCAGTGGCTATGGAGGAGAGGAGTAGAAGACGGAGAAGGACGGCGGATTTTGAGAGAGAGGGAGCGAAAGAGAGAAAACAGAGGCTGCTAGGGTTGGGGATTGAAGAATCAGTGAATAGTCCTGGTGAATAGTGTGTGGGTTCAAATAGGGTAGAAAATTAGGGTTAGGTTTTCCCCCCTTTTCTTCTTTTAGCTGCTGCTGCTTTCTTCTCTTTTTCTTTCTTTTTTTTTTTTCTTCTCTTTTTTTATTGGGCCCGGACAAAAATAGGTGTCAACAATAATTATTACACTAACCACTTTTTTATTATTTAAGTGGACATTAACTATTTATATTTTATGAGAGACATTACATTGCCCTCCTCTAGGTGTATCATTATTGCAGCGACCTCCCATAAAATATATCATTATAACATTCACTATTTTTCTATTATTTTAAGCGTTGTATGAATCAGGGGAGGTCGTTGCATTTCACAAAATAAAAAAGAGGTTATATAATAATGATAAACCTCACGGATGTTAGGGCAATAATTTGCCCTTGTTGAAGGTTTTTTTGTTGCAAAAAATTTGCCCTTATTGAAGATACTTTGCTTATATATGTAGGAGCTTATCGAAGATCTAGGGATATATTTCCTCTCCTTTGACAGAGCAGGTTACGGCGAGAGTGATCCAAATCCATTGCGCTCAGTGAAGAGTGAGGCATATGATATTCAAGAACTAGCTGATAAAGTGCAAATTGGCCATAAATTTTATATCCTTGGAATGTCAATGGGAGGTTACCCTGCTTGGAGCTGCCTAAACTACACTCCACATAGGTATGCCAATTGCTGACTCGTATTGTAGGTTGAAAAATCACACATTGATTTGATCCGGTTAAAATAGTTTTTATATATGAGAAGACAGTCCTCACTTTTTGAGTTTGGTTTTTTTTTTTTTTATATGCTTCGGAAGCTATTTTTGGGGTTGAGAGTGGTCTCGTAAATTTTAATATGGTATTAGATCAAATTTCATACTGGCTAGAGATATGGTCAAAATAATCCTTATATATATAGAAAGACAATCTTCATCTATTGAACTAACGGTATAATTAGGCCTCACAATTTCTAATACGTAGCTTCCTTGTTTACCATTCTTTATCCTTTGGCAGATTATCAGGAGTAGCATTGGTGGTTCCAGTTGTAAGTTTTTGGATGCCTTCTTTTCCTGATAATTTATTAAGAGAGGAACTTCAGAAGCTACCTAAGCCAGACAAATGGAAAGTTCGAGTTGCTCATTATGCACCTTGGTTGTACTATTGGTGGATGACTCAAACATGGTTCCCTTCATTGACTATGTTGAATGTTGATATGTTACCTCCTGAGGATATAGAGGCCATGAAGTGCTTGCCAGAAGACCCAAACACTCGCCAGGTATAGCTTTATTTCTTTGTCATTTAGAGTTTATCTTGACTTTTATAGCATGTATCTTTCCATGTTTGAAGTGTTAGAATTGATTCTCCATCATCATAATCAATTATTAGGTGTATGGATGTTTCCATTCCCAATTGACTCTAGTTTCAAAATCTATGAATCCTAGCTTCTGCAGGACATAATTACTTTTACTAAAATCAGTTCTATTAAAATATGAGTTAGCTTTAACTCTAGCCCAAAAGTTAGCTTAAATGTGAGGGTAGCTCTACCATTTAGGGCTGATCAAAATAACCGCTCTACCCAAATTAGAGAAATCTGGAAAAAAAAATTGAAGCATGGGCCGGTCGGACCGGGTCAATGGGTTACGCCGATGACAAAACTGGTCCAAATCGGTTAGAGGCGGTCGGGCTCGGGTGGACCACCAAAATCCACATGAACTCAACCCAACCCGAGGGTAGCCCATATAAAAGAAAAAATTTCAGCTCTCTCACTGAGAACCCTAACCTAGCGCCGCTCCCTCTCTCTCACTCAAACCCTAGCACAGCCCCTGTGGCCTTGGCCGCTCCCTCTCCTCTCTGACACTCTCACTCAAACCCTAGATCTGCTGGACCACGACCTTTCTCTCCAACCCTAGCAGACTGCAGAGCCTCCTCTTTCTCCGCTGCCGCCTCAGACAAGTCTCGCGGCCCCTTCGGCTTCTGGAACCTCCTACGCCTCGTCTTCGGCGGCATCGTGAAGCCCTAATCCGCTGCTGCTTCGTGATGGACCCCCGCTACTTCGCCGCCACTACTTCGTGAAGACCGAAGCCCGGCATCGAGAGAAAACGAAGTTCCATTTTCCAGCATGTATGGCCGCTGCTTCAGTTTGAGTTCACTCTCCACCTTGTTGTGTTTGTTTCTTCTTCTTCTTCTTCACCACTGTTCAAAAATCTCCAGTTCTCCACTCCTCCCCTCTGTTTTTTTCTTTTCTTTTCTTCACATTAACCCGCCCTAACTCGCCCGACCCGTCTGCCAACCCCGGCAAACCCGAACCGACACACCCGAAATCAACCACGGTCGGTATCGGTCTTGCATATGCATGTTTCAAACCCGACCAAACCCGATACTGTTCACCCGAACCCGCCCGTTGCTCACCCCTATTACCATTTATGAATACTTATTTAACCATATATCTAGTCAATATAAGACTTCTCTTCAACTCACCCCCACTGCCTCACACCTAGGGTTGGACTTCGATCTCTGCAATATATGTTAGAATTTGATACTATATTAGAATTTGGGTTAGGCCTAACTCTACCCCAAAAAGTAGTTTAGGAGTGAAAGTTGTTCTATCTTTTATAAACACTTATTTGGCCATATCTCTAGTCAATATAAGGTTTCTCATTACACCATCTTACACCTAAGCTAGACATCTAGAACGTGTAATTTGTGGAAATGAACATCAACGGGTGACTTATATATGAATGGCCTCCAAATAAACACATCTACGATAGACCATATTACCATATTAAAATTTGAGTTAAGTCTAACTTTATTTCAAAAGTTATCTCAGAGGTGAAGGTGGCTCGATCCGTTATAAACACTTATTTGATTATATTGTGATACCCATATTTCCTTGTTTACAAGTGTTAAAATTGATTATCCATTATCAGTAAAAAGAAAAGGTATTATACTTTATACACTGATGATCTATTACTACCTTCAACAATAACTACCATGTGTTTGAACATTCAGCAGAAATGTACTCAGCAAGGCATATATGAATCATTACACCGAGACATGATTGCTGGTCTTGGAAAGTGGGAGTTTGGCCCAACAGAGATAAAAAATCCATTCCCAAATAATGAAGGTTCTGTTCACATTTGGCAAGGCTTCAAGGATAGAATCAATTCCTGTGTACTGATGCGTTACATCGCAAACAAACTACCATGGATTCATTATCACGAGCTTCCTAATGAGGGCCATATGTTCATCAAAAAGAGAAATGTATGTGAATCTATAATTAGAGCACTTGTACACTCATAAGATGTAGTGTGTGTGAGCATTTGTAGGCTGTGTAGTGAGGATCTTGTTAACCTCTGTTGATGCCAACCTCCTTTGCGTTCTTTGTGCGCATTAGAGTTGTGCTATCCAGCCCCTGCTTCTGGTTTTCTTTTCCTTATGTTGCAGACCCCTAATCCTGGGTGTTTAGTTTATTTGATAGGCTCCATTGGGACCTTGTAATCACAGCTTAGTAGTCTTTAATTATTTTCATTCTAGTAGTAACTTTGTATGGCTATTTCTGCTCACTTGAGAGAGCATGTTCTCAAGCATTTTCAATCAATATATTTATCCTTTCTTAAAAAAAAAAGATGTAGTGTGTGTGGAGTACTAAACCAGTGGTGAACTCTATATATTTTGTAAGAAGTTGCAATTTAGAGGTTTATATCTATTAATAAAAGAAATAGCATTTATGTACCAAAAATATTACACCATTCTTGTTCCTTTGATTATGTACAAAATACTGTTTCTTAACTCTCATGAAGCACCTGGGCAATAATCAGGAAGAGAAAAGGGTGGTTAGCTACAAAATCTATCAGTTTTACCCATGGCCATGCACCTCATATATATGATGCCTTTTGTATTATGTTGGAAACAAATAGAGGCTCCACAATTTTCGTAAAATCTGCACAATCTTCCGAGAAAAGCAAAACTAGGCTCATCTCCTTCACCACATTAGAAATGTCAAGTCCGAAAGAAATCGGAATCCAACTTTGACTTTTTGATGAGGAAGGTGATGTTCGAGGAACCCAAATTCAGAAGCCACTTGTTCAACCAAAGTTGAAAGTCCATCATTTGCATCTGGAAGAATAAAGAATAAATGCTTTGTGACGCAGCGTCAGTTTGATTGGTAGTTAAGGTTTCATGTTGTGATTGCTTTCGGGAAAATAATCCTAGCTGCTGCAAAACTTTGTTAACCATGCCTCTGATTGACTCCATTATTAACAATGAGAGAGATAACAGATGCATCTAATGCTTATAGTTATACCTAAGGCTGCCCCATGATACAATTTTTTTTATTTGAAACTAGTATCCTATCAGCTATTACCAAATTTTTTATTTAATTAATAATCTGTTTTGATTCAAATTCAAATCGGATCTAATAATCTAAGCGGTTGCGATTTAGTTTTTTCCCTTCTAATGAGATTGTGCTATATAAATCTCTCAAAAAAATCAAGTATATAAAAACCTCTAAAAATATCAAATATATGTAACTCATCAATCATATGTTGTTAAACAAAAACAATTGTGTTTTTTTTTCGTTAATAACTTTTAGCCTGTTTGAAATATGGTAGTGATCTAACAAATAATTTTTTCAAGATTTAATATATAATATAACATCACCCTAAAATTTGCTTACATTTTTTACTCGAGTGATTATTAAAACTCTATTTTTTCACAAATAAGTACATTTTGTATTATAAAAATACAGAGACGTGAGTATGTATGTATAAATTTTTACTCGAGTGTTATGTTTTTCAGTTGTATTTTTGTTGTTTGTTAGTTGGGTGGCTGGTCTACCCAAACTCTGTTATGACTCTGTTTCTTTATTAATAAATTTATCCTTTCGAAAAAAAAATACAGAGACGTGAGTATGTATATATAACCGATGATATGAAATATAGAGCTGTCAATACGGGCCAGCCCGGCCCATATGGGCTGGCCCGTCACGGGTTGGGTTGGAGCAACCCGTTTCTAAACGAGCCAGGAATTAATCAACCCAACCCGGCTTGCGGGCTGGCTCGCGGGTTGGCGGGCTGGCCCGTTTTGGCAGTAGGAAAATAAAAAAATCTAAAAATTAGAAAATTCAATTAAAAAATGATGAAAAAGTAAAAAAATCATATTAAATAAGTACTAACACGTGCATTTTACCAAACCTACTAATTCAATATCATAACAAATTAACAATGTTGCACCATACACTTTGTGGATATCTAAATTCAAGTTCAAACTCCAAGTCATTCTTGAATTCCAATACAAACACAACCCAAGATGGAAGAAAATCATTCCATTATCTTTGCAGACTCGCTTCACTTTTCACGTGACACTTAGACTTAGTGGCCCAACCCAAGATTTAAGAGAATCAGGCAAAAAAATGTTTTTATTTTATTTTATTGCCCAACCCGCGGGCTGGCCCGTTTGACCCGCGGGTTGGCCCGTTTAACCCGCGGGTTAAACGAGCCGGGTTGCTCTAACCCGTATTCTAAACGGGCTGTGATTTCATCAACCCAACCCGCGTACGGGCCGGGTTGGGCCGGGCCAGCCCGCGGGTTGGAACCCATATTGACGGCTCTAATGGAATATCTAAATAACGTTATATATATATTAATGGATAATAACGTTATATATTTGTAATTGTTTGATTTGGATTTGCCTTTCCGTTTTCAGAATCAAATCCAAAATTTGATTGAATCTACTAAAAGCTTACAGCTTTTATATTGACTCGGTTGTCGGTTGGATTAATTTTCTGTTTTTTAATTAATTTTTCAATTTTGATTTGAACTTTATAGGGTTATCGTCTTATTGATATTATGTATAGATTGAAGAGTCTCCGAAAAATAACTAGTAAAAACTAGAAAAATATGAATTAGTGAAGGAAAGAACTAAGATTGTTAAAAGTGAAATTTGGCTGATAAAAAAAATATAGATCAAAGAAATAAAATGCACTAATAGTCAATCGTGTTTGTGAACTTTTCTACATATATCATCACTTATCAATTAATACAAAATTTGGTAAAATTAAGAAAAAAACCACATTTCCCATTTTTGTAAATGTGATTGCAGATTGACAATGTAAAAAATCATAATAAGTGCATACAAATAAACATATTATATATTGATGTATTATCAGTTGGAAATTAAACTTATCTAGAAAATTTAAGTTTTACCATGTGGCTTAAAAGTTTAATTGTTGAGTCATTGAATTAGTTACTTGTCAAGGAGAACACGATTTTAAAATAAATCCAATTTGATAAACAAACCGTGTAAAGTTGTTATAAGTTGTTAGCTATAGAATAGGTTAAATAGTGGTTGAAGTCACTTGAAACAACATTCCTCTATCTATAAAAGGGGATCTTGGGAGAATAAACAAGTTGTGTGCCAGGATATTCTTGGGCACGTAAAAGGTGCAAATGAACATCAGAGAGTGTGATGTTCGAGAAAATTGAGCAAGATTCAATAAGTTTGAATTGTGTTATTTTTTAATACGTAATATGGCTATTAAAATGCCAAAATTAAGTAATAAATTAAGTGTACTCTAATTTAGTCATTTTTTTATTCAACATTTGGTATCAGAGCTGGAAATGAACGGAATCCCTTTTTAAAAAGTACCTATTTCTGAAACCGCTTGAAATTTATTTTGGAGGTCATCAATGGATTCCTCATTTTGAGAAGAGGTCAGAACAAGTTTCAGAAGTTCAAATGGAGGTCTGAATAGCCTACACGCGCTCCAATGCGCTTCCCAAAGTTTCATGCGGGGTTGCTCTTGCTTAAGGTAGAAGAAGTTGAATTCGCAACAGAATTCGCAAGAAAAGTTGCAGAGTGTGGCATCTAAATTTGCAGGAAAGGTTGCAAAAAAACTTCTAGGAACTTTTGTAAATTTCACAAGTAATTCCGCAAGAAGAAAAAGAGGGGTCGATATAACTATTGGCCAAGGATGAACCACTGAAGGATTCATGTGAATGATTGTGGTGATGAATAATGAACCATCACAAAAAATGTGTGTCAGGTAAATGAGACGAAGAAGTGGTTGTTCTAAATTGCAGAAAAGACGCATATGCTGTTAAAATGAGGTATAACCCTCAAGTCTAGTAATGCTGAGAAACAATGTGTAATACGAAGAATCTCATACATGTAACTACATGAGAGGTGTGAGTGTATAAACAAAACAAGAGAAGAAATAAAGAAAGCTTCAACAAGCTTTGTCTGATCGTTGTGTGTTTTGTAATTAGCATTCAACAAAGCTGTGCGAGAAACAAATAGTCCTCATGTTAAAAATAAAGGTGAGTGTAGAGGTGGCAATATGGGTTGGTGGGGCAGGCTCAGCCCAACCCGCCATTGGCCCGCCTAAATATGGGTTGGGTTGACCCACTTTTAATATTTTGGTTGAAAGTCTCAACCCAACCTATATTTTGGCGGGCTAGCGGGTTGGCGGACTAGCCCATTTTAAGAATTTAGTGGGAAAAAAGAGAGGCTATGCAATGAGAAAATAGCGAAAAATGTTGCTCTCATTTCTTTGTGCAATGAGAAAAAAAAGCAAAATGTACAATTAGCAACACTACCACACTGACATTGAATTAGATAAGAAGATGTGGTTGCTCCATATTTTTTTGTTTTATGTCGGTCTTGTCATTGAGTTTTGATTCATCTCAACTAGATAGTAATAAACAATAAAAAACTCAACGTAATTCCACACTAAAAATCAATTCCACAATTACACTAAGAATAAAAACTAGAAATTCATAACCAACTCACAAGTTGTAAAAATTCGCAATCATCACAACTCATAAATGTCTTTTAAAACAACAAAAACACAAATCAAAGTCCAACAATCTCACAATAACATAGTCTTAGTTCAAAGCTTTTAAGTTCTGAAGATCTTAATTCGAAACATTAGATACTCTCTTAGAAGAAGATGCATCATTTTTTCCATTACCACTACCATCATCAACTTTGAAATCTTCATTACCATTAGGGTGGAAATATGGGTTGACGGGGCGAGACGGGTCAACCCGCTATTAACCCGTCAAAATGCGGGTTGGGTTGTGCTGACCCACTTTTAATATTTGGGTTGAAACTTTCAACCCAACCCGCCAAAAAGGGCGGGTCAAATAAGTTGACCTAGCGGGTCAAACCCATTTTGCCACTAGGTGAGTGGGTTAGAAAAACCAAAGAGAAAGAAAAAAAAGCTCCAACGAGCAACGAGCAGTTGTGAGTATTAGAAAATAAATCAAGCAAGAGAGGGTCAAACAACTAGTCAACTGAGCAACAAGGATAGGATTTTACTTTGAAAAAATGCGTTGAAAAATGTCGCAGGAGAATTGGAAGATATTATATAGTTTTACATTCAGAGCAATTTTCACGGGAAATTAATTTAGTATAAAAATTTTAACAAAAATATTTCATACTAAATGTTTAGTTCAAATCTTATTTAAAAAATAAGTTAAAAAGTAAATACTATATATTAAAAATGATTAAAACATTTAGATTTTCTTAAATTCAAAAAATTCTATGATTGCATCAACTTTGGAAGTGTATATTTATAATTTTTTGCATTATATTCCATAATATCGTAGTGGCACTAATGGGACATTCTAATATTGAATTTGAATTATCGAGTTTGAATCCCGGCTACCAAAATTGTTTTTGAAACTTTTTAATATTTTATGTCTACTTTTTACAACACAACCCACCATTACTGAGAATAGGAATGGCAGTTGAACTTCAAGCTACCAAAGAGGCCGCTGCCAACTACTTTTCTTTTCATTGATTTTGGTTGTTGAGAAAAGGGGTTACAAAATATAATTGAAAGGATATAACAACTCACTCATTAAAATGACTTAACATGATTTTTTATATTTAATTTAACTATGTTTTTATCTTTGAAAATATATTTGGCTTCCTTCAGAACTACTAATTTTGTTTTTGTTTTGCATTTTGCCATTAATTAATGTTAAAATTGTTTACTTTAGTTAGTAAGAATTTTATATTATTATTTCTTAAATATAAAGACTAAAAATAAGAAAGAGACTAATTCCAAAAAAGAAAATCATTTCTTCAAGGACTAATAATACAGTTAAATCTTTTCTATTTCTTTTTACTAAACTAATTTTGAAGTTTTGACAAAATTAAACCAATCTTCTAGCTCTTGTAAGTTACTCCTTTCAAAAAAAAAAAAAAAAGATCTTTTAAGTTACACACATACACTTTCATTTCTGATGTAATATATCAATCAAAAGGTTGTTTTGTTATACAAGAAAGAAGGGTTTCCCCGGTGACAATCTTAGAATCATAGGGGTTTATGTACTTTGAGGAGAAACACAAGCAGCTCTAAATTGCAATTTTATCTAGACTATCAAAGGAACTAGCTATATTTGCTTTTCCCTGAATTTAATTTTAATGCACTGATAGTGTAAAGAGATTTACACATACATCCAATCACGTCTTATTTATTAAACTTTTCTTCTAATATCATTTATTTATTTATTTATCTGTGAATTGGGATTACACATCAAGTCTATTTACATAATTTTTTATTTCTTTTTCTTAATTGGGATTGAAACCTTTCATATAATCTTGAGTTTTATGGGGGGGTCCAATTGTCTCAATGGACAGAAGAGAAATACAAAAACACTATCATCAACCGTACTTTTAACAAATAAATTCACTAAATTTTGTGTACCCTTCTAATTTGATATAATTCATCTAACTTTCAATCAGAAAAGAAGAGTGAGTTGGAAAGAAGGTGTTACAATAATTGTTGCCAACACTTGTATTTATACACAATAAATTGATAGTAAATTAGCAAATATTCTCCCCTCTTGTTCCAGGATGCTCACAGTGACAGTAGCAGCATCTGTAATTTTGATTGTGAGTGTTCTTCTGATTTATTATGCATATCAGAGAATCAAACCTCCTCCACCAACAGCTCCTGTTGTTACTTCACCAAGAATTAGGCTCAGTGATGGTAGACATTTGGCTTACAAGGAAAGAGGTGTGGTTAGAGAAAAGGCTAGATACAAGGTTATCCTTGTCCATGGCTATGATAGCTCCAAGGATTTATATTTGCCACTTTCTCAAGTAAGAACTCTACACACACACACCATATTAATTGCTTCATAAAGCTATCAACATATTTGCAAACATTTCTTGACCGCAGTTTTCTTTAAAAGAAAATCAGATGAGTTTTTAGAAGTGTGCAGACAAAAATAACAGCATTTAGAAAAGTACTTTTCTCACTTCTCTGTTTGGTAGAGTTTCCTCCAACTGAGTTTTAATTTGGAATTGAAGGGCAAAGATTTCTAAGTTCTCTGTTTAGCAAGTTTCACATTCTGAAGCAATAACTCTGCCCTTTTTTTTTGGGTAAAAGATGACTCTGCCCTCAACTGTCCTTCCTTTAAAAGATTAGCCTGTCTATCCTGTTAAAGCTCATGATTCACTACCATAGAGAATAACCGGTTCGATAAAATTTTCCTGAATCTTCGTTATATATTTTGCGGTCACAAATAACTCTTATGTTTTTCTCACCTAACTTAAAATTTGTGTGTAACAACTTTTTCCATAATAATATTTGGTTGATTCTTTGAAATATGTTAGAGAATTAATAAAATGAGAAAATATTCTTCAAATTAAGGGTCAATTGATAGAATCTTTGTAAATAATAATATACATCCACCCTTAATGGAGTTGGAATCATGCAGGAAGTGATGGAAGAGCTGGGTTTGTATGTTGTGACATTTGACAGAGCAGGGTATGGAGAAAGTGATGCAAACCCAAACCGCAATGTGAAAAGTGAAGCATTTGATATTCAAGAACTGGCTGATCAGTTGCAGATAGGTCCAAAATTTCATGTCATTGGACTCTCCATTGGAACTTATGCAGTCTGGGCCTGCCTCAAATACATACCCCACAGGCATGCTATAAGCTCTTTCAAACAGAGATTAGATTATATGTTATAAGTTGTTCAAATCAAACTTGTGATTGAGAGATTAATTTAAGTTTGTTGAGAGATTTGGGTGCAGACTAGCTGGTGTGACACTGGTAGCTCCTGTGATAAATTTCTGGTGGCCTTCTTTTCCTCCAAAACTGGGCAACGAGGTATTCAAGAATCAACTTCAAAGGGACCAATGGAAACTGCGGATTGCACATTATGCCCCTGGAATATTGTTATATTGGTGGATGACTCAGAATTGGTTCCCTTGTGATTCTATAAAGGAGAGACATCCAATACTATTTAACAAACGGGATATGGAAACTATACAACAAATGTCACAAGTGCCTATGCCTGATGAGGTTTAATTTAAATGATTTCATTTTTACTATATGTTACTGTTATTTAGTAAGAACATTAATAGTGACATTTTTTGTGATTGTAGTATAAGATACGACAGCAAGGTGAATATGAATCTCTGCATCGAGATATAATTGTGCATTTTGGAAGGTGGGAATTTGACCCAATGGAGCTAGAAAATCCATTCCCACAAAATGAGGGCAGTGTCTATGTTTGGCAGGGTCATGAGGACAAGCTTGTTCCATTTGAACTACAACAGTACCTTGCCAAGCAACTACCTTGGATAAACTACCATGAAGTTCCTGATGGGGGCCATTTCATGATTCATGAAAAATACTTGTGTGAAGCCATTTTCAGAGAGCTTTTGCTTGGAGAAGAACCAAGAATCAAATAGGCCTGGTTGGTTATGCCAAACACAGTCTTTCTGAGTTACATACGGGCTCATGGCTATGAAGACATGAAGAATAACAAAAGCAACAATTTGAAGTCTTGGCTATGCCTAACATAGTCTTTTGATAGTTCTGTTAAGAATAATTAGATTGAGAAATATCACTTCTTACAAGTTCATATGCTGGTTACGGTTGGCCAATTTGTAAGTTGAATATTGAACCATGTTGTGGTCTTCACTCTTAATTTGCAACAATACACCCTACATAAGACTGCATACTAAAGTGTCCATTTGGATAGTGGCTGTAAGTATGAAAATGGAGTTTAAGGAAATGTTAAAATGCAAAATGGGAGAAAATTGCATTAATTATTTACGGAATTATCTACAGATATAAATTTGCAGGGATTTTACTCATAATTGAAGCAAAATTCGTAGAAATATTTATAAATAAAATGGTAACAAAATTTGCAGGTAATAAGTAGGGAATGAAATGAAGTGTAATATTTAAGTTTAGTGTTTACTATTATAATAGGAAACCTCAAGATAGTGAAGAGGAATAATCATCCGAAAAAAGGCATCAATTTTTTAGTATAGAGAACCCCTTTGAGAGGCAAAAACCATAAGATTTAGTATGAAAATATATATTTTACTATAAAATTAATGGGAAAAAATAAAAGAATGGTCTCCAATAAAAAAGAATCCGACAAACAGGCCCAATCACGATCAATAAAAAGTGGAAATCGCCAAGAGCAACATGCGCTAATAAAATTTTTTAAACTTTGAAAATAGAAAATTTAGTAGAAATTAGATAAATTTTGAAAGATTTTAGTCATTTTACAGGACGTAAAATAAGAGTTTGAAGAGGAGAGAATTTTAGACTTTTTTATTTAGGAGAATTTTGATGTTTGTTTTTTTACATGAACTAAAATTATAGATAAACCTAATGGGGCGTTTGTAAGAAGGTTAGAAAATACGTTCCTGGGAATATAAAGGTTGGGAATACGTATTCCTGCGTTTGTTATAAGGTTGAAAAATCGATGCCCGGCTATAAATCATTCCCGGGAATGAAATAACTTCCATAATTCCCTTCATTTCATTCTCATGAAATTGGTTGGGAATCTTACATTCCCACACTCAAATTCTATCACATTTTCTTCTATTTTTGAATTTTTAAATTAAATTAAATTAAAAATATTCCCAAGAATACTAAATACTAGCAAAAAATATAGGATAGGAATGTTAGTCTTACTCAGGCATAACATTCCTATGAATCCTAATGCCCAGAATTATTTTTTTATAACTTGTAACAAACGCCCCCAATTAAAATGGAGGTTTGGGAGATCCAATCGCATAGGGCACCTTTAATATAATTTTTTTTATTCATTTGAAAATACAGCTTTAATATGCTAGTGCTACCAAACTTTTACATTTAAAGAGAAACTAGTAAAACTTGAATTAAAAATTTATTATCTTTTCGGAAAAACTATAAAATTAAATAATCATGAACAAAGAATACATCTTTTTTTTTGAAACTATGAACAAAGAATACAAGGAATGAAGAAAATGGCAAAGCTCTTAGCCTCTTGCGAAATAAATATAGAACTTTTTGTTATAACAGGCATCAACTTCAGCCTTCTATAATATATAACTAACAGTATCGCATTTAGTAACAACACTTCCGTAGTAGCACACCTGCTAAAATTCATTTGTAGAATTTCCGGGTTCAAATCCCGGCTTCGGAATTTTTTTTGCTACTTTTTAAATTGTATGTCACTCTTAATTCCATTTATTTTTTACCAATAATTCTTTTTTTTTTAAAGATAATTCACCAATAATCCATTAACATTCATTGCAAGTGGGCTGGGCCCAAATAAAGAGAAACCAAATAGCTGAACCCGCACACTAGATTCTTCAACAAATTTGTTGGTTTCTATACTAATAAGATTAAGGTCAAATTACACTATTTCATAAAAAAAAAGTCAAATTACACTTTTTTTACCACTATTAAAATTGATAAATAATTTTGATCTTTTGACTATTTGATAGATTAAACGTTTTAAATTTAGTTTAATTTTTATTTACCAACGTGATATAAAATTAATAGAATTTTTCTTATCTAATTTAATTTTTCATTGTTGTAACAATGTTTATTTAAAATTATCAAATATTTAATTTTACTTTAATATTTTTTTCAAATCAAACCATTTTTTATATGTTTGGAGAGGTCTACCTATTTAATATGATTTCAGAACCTCAATAATTGGTCTTATGGCTGTGGAATACTTTGGAAAAAAACATTTTTTTACTCTCTCACACTAACGTTAATGATGAAAACATTATATTAGTTGTAAAAAAATGAAAAAAATTATATTTTAACATAAATACTTAAAATTTTCTCCATTTAAAAACTCCTACTATGCCTTCAAATATATATATATATATATATATATATATATATATATATATATATATATATATATATATATATATATGGAACATGCGATATTTATTAGGAGAGATGAGAGCGTTATTATGAGACATGTCATCAATGACCAATGAAAATAGGGGGAATTGTACTCACCTCCTTGAGATTTAACATTATTGTATTGACATCCTCTCTTGTTTGAAAAATGTATTTACCCCCTTCATTCATATATCATTTGAACTAGAGCTGTTAATATGGGTCCTGGCCCGCAGATTGGTTTGGTTAAAACGTGACTCGTTTATAATGTGGGCTAGACCAACCCAGCCCGTTTAACCCGCGGGTCAAACGGGCCAACCTGCAGGTTGGCACTGTTTTTTTTTTTTGTTTTGGGTTCGGCCATGTTGAGGGCTGGAGTTTGAAGGGCCCAAGAAGCAAGGACAATGGTCAACAATGTTGGACTTTTGGAGTGATTGTGTAATTGTGTTTGTATCGTTATTTAACAATGTTAGATGTGGATTTAGATATGCTCATATGCACAACAAAGTGTATGGTGCAATGAATTATGATCTTGTATTAGTAGGTTTAGCAAAATGCATGTGTTAGTATTTTTTTAAATGAATTTTTTTTATTTTTTTCACATTTTTTAATTGAATTTTATTATTTTTAGATTTTTTAAATTTTTTCACTGTGAAAACGGGCCAGCTCGCCAACCCGGGAGCCGGGTTGGGTTAGTATTTTTCTGGCTCGTTTAGAAACGGGTTGCTCTGACCCAAGCCATTTCCAGCCCAACCCGTCATGGGCCAGCCCGTATAGGCCGGGCTAACCCGTATTGACAGCTCTAATTTGAACAATACAGAAATATTGAGTGTGATAATGGTAAATCTTAAGGGAGGTAAATGTAATAATGATATATCTCATGAGAGTTTAATGCAATATTCCTAATAAAATTAGGGTAGTTAGTGTATCGTGAAATAATAGAGGAAAAGTTAATGGGACAATGTCAGGGGCTCAGGATGCAGGGGCTCAGGGTGAATGGGACAATGTCATTTAACCAATCTCCTCAATCAACACTTGAGCCTTCATTCAGACACATAATTTTCTTTTGCTCATTAATTCAATTGATTCAAGAGCAGCTACTTTGAACTCTTTGATATATATAGGCAGGAAACCACTTTAGGTCGCAGTGGGTGACGTATGAGTCGGCTGACAAATATTACAATATATAATATGTAAATGGATTATATTTTAAAATTCAAGTAAGTATTATAATATATAGTTGTTGGTTCAAATTTTTTTTTAAGGAATTATGTGTTAGTTGGCCGATAAACCACACAATAATTTTCTGAATAAACGGTTATTTGAGAAAGAGATTTTGTTTTACATGTAGGTTCCCAAGATAATTTAAAATTCTTAGTTATTGCTATTGAAAGACAATGGATGGAGTAGTCGAATGATAACTAAGGTAATAGAAAAAAACAACTAATAAATAACTGAAGTGACTAACAAAAGAGCATAAAACGTAAAACGTAAAGTATAAGCGGTAATAAATAAAAGACAGAAATAAGTAAAGATATTTGGAAAATAAATAGAGAATTTAAGAAATTTGTATTTTATTAGTCTAATGGTAGGTAAGTTAGATCCCCATAAGGGTGACGTTACAAGATAGAGCCCTGGAAAAAGTCATTTGTTGGGAGAGACCATCACTGTATCATGAACATGTTAAAACGTGTCAATGACAAAAAAAACCTGTCTCCATTTACAAAAAGTATCTCGGCTGTCCGCTATTAATCGTGGGGGTCTTCAAGCATCTCACTCGTAGTCAGTTTGGAAGACCAATATTCCTTGTATCAGTTTGGTCCCTAGCTTGTACAGCTATTCCGACATTTAAGAGAAGGAGTTGTATCTAATTTTCATGTGTTTATACCTAGATTCTGAACATATACTTGAAAATATCTTTACCCTCAGGCTTAGACTTTTGTATTTGTCCATAATTATCATTTAGGTGCAAATTTCTTTCTGTATTCAACTACTTACCCTGGCTTAGCAAACAACTAGTTATTTACAAATCAACTAACATGTCATTTCGACTTATAACTCGCTTATAAAATGTTTTGAGTCCCAAATAGTAAATAGCTTTCAAAAAATAGTACATTATAACATGTTATATACAATATATTATAATATATATTAAATATTTTATTTATTATATTATATAATTATCTATTATATTATATAATATAATATATACCAAATATTTAATATATTATATTATACATGTATTATATATATATATATATATATATATATATATATATATAATATGAGGAGGGATTAAGTTAGTCAAGGAGTAACTCTTATCAAAGATATTTCACTTAACAACTTTTTATATAATATGAATTTGATAAATCCAACAATTGAATTAAAATTTCATATGAGTAGATCTAGTGTATAAAATTTCACAAAATTTTATAATGTTGAAATATAATATGAAATCATCCATGTGACTCTTATCTAATAACATAAACTTTTGGAATAATTGGTTGTTTGACAGGATATCAGAGCCTCCATGACCAGATGATCTAGAGTTTGATCTTTATTGCCCCCAAATCTTCAGCTTATATACCTAACAACTTAAGCTTTTGAGATTATTGGTTGCTTGACATTTAGGCCCCGTTTGGAAGAGCTTATATGAGCTTAACTTATAGTATAAGTGCTTATGCAAGTGTTTGAGAGAGCTTATGTAAATAGCTTATGACCAACCTATAAGCTGTTTTGAGCTTATTTTCATAAGCTAACCAGAATAGCTTATGAAAAAGAGTTTATGTTTATATATAGCTTATTTTTAATTTATTTTAATAAATTTCTTAAAATAACTTATTAATAAGCGCTTATGGTCATAAGCGCTTAATTAAGTTGTTTTCCCAAGCGGTCTTAATATTGTTGGATACTCAATTAGACAACTTTAATATGAGGGATAATATACACTTTAAAATATAAGTAAATATTGATTACAAGATTATATACTATATACGTAATAAGAATTTCTAATTTAACCAAAATCGGTATACATAACTATTATATTATAATAATATTACATAATGAAATGGTTAGATTAACTAAATTCATATCCTATAACAAACCCTTGTCAAGTTACTCCTGGGTAGGTGGACCCCTCGTGTGTATATATACATTTTTGATAAGCATAGTAAGTTTTCCTCTTTTAAAAAAAAAATGCATAGTACAGTGATTTTCCAATTTACTCTTACTTAATCATTTATTTTTTAGAACGAGTCAGCTAGAAATTTATAATTTATGTTTTTTAATATATTGCGAAAGATGTAGGTTCTGTTTGCCAAGACTTTTTAGATGGCTTAAAACTTATTTTACTAGCTTAAAAGCTCTTAAAATGTTTATAAACCAACTTATTTCAGTAGTTTATAGTTTTTTTAATAAGCTACACCTACTTGAGGTAGATTAAAACTTATTGAATTTAATCTTACATTTATCTTTATCATTTTTGGAAAATTCCACCACTGCAGTTTTTTTATTTTAAAAAACACCAATGTTAGTTTATTATATTTTTCCACCAGACGTATCTTCTTTATAGTTGTCGTCACTGTACTTATCTTAAATTTTTTATTGATTTAGACTAATATAAGTTAATTTTATTAAATAAAAATATAAGTTATTAACATTATCTTACTTAATCTAACAAAAATATTAAAAAATAAATTTAATTAAAAAATATTTAATTATCTTTTTTGAGAATGATAATAACTTTAAAATAAATTAAAATATTTCAATTTATAAATATTTTTAAATTAGGATCATATAAATATTGATGTGTAAATAAAGTAATGTTAAGTAAAAAAAGGTTATGCAAGTATATATTTTTATGTGTTTTACGATTTCAATTTATTCAAATGCTAGTTTTGCCAAATATTTTTTTAATCAAATAATTTTTTAGCCTTTTGTCTTTAATTTTCAACTAGTTTTTTAGCTTTCTGTCTTTAATTTTCAACTGGCTTATAAATCTTTAACTAATTTTTCAACATTTTACTCACTTATTAATTAGGTGTTGTCAAACAATCTAACTTACCTTTTTAGAAAAAACAAGTGAAAGTAATTTAGAAGCCTCTCTTCTCTCTGTATAATATTAACACGTACCATTTAAATATAATATTAAAAGATTTATTTGATTTAAGAAATCTATTTTTAAATAATGGTCTTATTTTATTACAATATTGTAAAATAAGATTATGTTTTTTTGTAGATGAAGAAAAGCGAAAAACAACAGAACACAAAAACACAAAAAACTAGCCCAACTTCTTCAAATGCACAACTAGATGGAAGAGATAATCGGGAGGTAAAACTAAACCTATCCTTCAAACCTAGCTTAAAAGCAATTAGAGATGAGAGAAAATATATTTTTAATTAGAAGAAATAATCAAAAGCAATAAAAATACTTTACTCCTTTTAATTGCCAAACAACACTATTGTGGTATAATTAAAAGGAATAAAAAAAGAAAGCAATGAAAATTAAATTATAACGTGTGGGTTGTAATAACTCGACCGATCTCTTATATCTCTTATAAATAAAACTCTTGGATAAGAAGTTATCAGAGGCTCATTCTTAAGTAGGAGAGTCAGGGGATCTCCATAAGTAGGGTTGCTCACTAATTGAGATTTTATGTAGGGAGGTTCGAATTCTCGACCTATAGAAAAGTGAAAGTAAAACCTGAAACCTGTGGTATGTTGTGTCAACCCATGTTGGCCTCCTATATCACTATTATCATCACCAAAAGCATTCCTTCTCATATTAATAGAAAGAAAACCATGAGAGAAAAATTAGTGTTCCCCTATGAAGTTCTCCTAAAGAGTCTTCTCCTATTTAGAGAAATGTGTTGTAATTTTTTCACTTAGTAAAAATAAATGTTTATTGTTGTCTATGGTTTTTCCCTAATTTGTTGTGGGCTTTTTACGTAAATGTTGTTTGTCAATTCATACTCTGTTATCTCTAATTTTAGTTACTGATAATATTTATGTTAATTTGTTACCCTTATTGTCTCCCGATTTGTCTGTCCATGTTAAATGGACATTTATCTGTTCATATTTGTAGCTCGTTACAGGTTTTATCTGTTACTGGGAATTGTATTTGTTATCGAAAGTAGAAATAAAATGTTAATCCCTAAAAGATAAAAATAACTATATTTAAGAGTGAAGCTAAATGATATGAAAAAAGGGGGGCGTGATTTCAATTACTTTAATGATACTATAGAAATCTAATCTGAATGTTCAAAGCTCAACAACTAAATATAAAACAGAGTGATCTGCCAAAATTTTGAGGTCTAATAAATTTGATGATAACTCATTTCAACATGATCAACAAATAATGAGTTTCAAAAAAAAAAAAAACAAATAATGTACAAGAAAAATAAGGTTTTTATTACCAAAAAAGTGTAACCCAAACCCACCACCGGCCTACTGCTTTGGCCTTTTTAGATAAAATGATAGAAAGGAATATTAATTAGTTGGGATTAATACTAGTTCTTGACAAAAAAAAGTATTTATTATTGATGATAATGCTAATTACACACGATCATACACATTTTACCACATGCCTATACAAATTTTGCTTTTTAATAAAGTAAAGCAACTCAAGCAAATAACGCTGGAACCACGAATTGTTATTTTATTTTTGGTTTTTTTCACATTACCTTACATATTTAATAACTAGTTGAAGTATGAGATAACAAATTATTTTTTATTTGAGAACCGGGTTAAGCAATGTGAGTAACTGATGTAGGCACCATTAAGTTGATACTAAAATTAAATAACCGTTTTTAAAATAAGAACTCATTCCAAGCAATCCCGCATGTTCTAATTGTAATGATAAAGTTTGAGTCCTAAAAACATTATTTATTAGAAGGATTTGCCAGAAAATTCGAATTGAATTGATCTCATCCTCAAAAGAGATGGAGAGATGGACCAAAGAAAATAAACATTAGCATTTTTACTTCATTAATTAATCTCTATATATAATTATATAGACACTGAATTTGTCAGATTCCCACCAATAATCTATGTGTTCAATCAATACAAAAACTCCATTGCCTTCTGGCCTCTTGGGTCCATTGCCAATCATTGATGGCCTTCATTTTTCTTACTATATATGGATTGTTAATTAATTAATGCAGTGTTAACTATAATACATGACATCTCTGTTTGATCTGCAAATGGCCCTTCATCTATATTGGTAGGAAGAAGAGAAAATAAAAGAGTATATAAAGTGTCTTTATTCTTTATCACTAGGGTATTTAAAAACAATAATGAGTTTCGTACATGGTGCACGATCAACAAATGTAAATTTAAGTCGCCACAATCCGTAGAATATTAAGAAAAACATAATTACAAGTGTTTCAAACTGTTATAAATACAATTTTTTTAAAATTTTTTGTAGATTGTAACGGTCATAAACTACTACAATCTACATATGCCGATCATATGTGGCTGCTCGCTAGATTCAATGAGGTTTATCTAAAAATTAGGATTGATGAATGAATTGAAAGACTATTGTTACAACTTACAACTGCTCAACGTTAATCTCGATGCAAAATGATCTAGCTATGAGACTCTTAAGTGGTTAATTAGCCGACAAGTAATGACTTAGTTGAAGAATATGTAGTCAAGAAAAGAATAATTAATTTTAGGATGATTTTTGATCAAGTAGTCAAGAAAAGAATAATTAATTTTAGGATGATTTTTGATCAAGACCAATCACCTTTCTAGACAGGGAAACAGGGAACCTAAAAGAATTACGGCTCAAGGGAGTGACAGATTCATGGAATGATCTATTGTGTCTTTCAAAAACACTCCCACATGGAGATGCTGTAAGGTATGTTGGGAACAAACTATATATGTAATATGTATATACTCAAAAAGATATAATGAATTAAACCCTTAAGAGCACTTAAATTTTGAGCCAAACCACTTTTTATTTTTATTTTAAGACCAATCATTGGCATCATAAAGGAATAATTGGTAGGAGGCATATTATCTATCTGCAATGGGTGTTAGATGAGAACAACATATAATATTTCTTTTACTTCTTTATCATATAGATCGTGGGTCCATTACCTAAAAGTCTTCTTCATCTGTCCCTTCTTTATCTGCATAGATATATTACATATTTATGTGTTCAATAATGTTGGTCCAAAAATTTATATAACTTACACACCATAGACTTTGAAAAATTGGAAATAATTTATACTACCAGTCTATGTCGTAACACCTCTCTCTAGGGTAGTTTGAACTTTGAAAGATTTGCGTTAAGCTTACTATAGAGTTTTAGAGTTAGAAAAAAAAAATAGTCAAATGCTTGCTACATTTAAATGATGAACTTATTATACTAAATCAAATGAAATGAAGTTCTTGGTAATTCATATTGCAAACAGATTTCTGTAAGTAGAAAGGAATCTTAACGTGGCATGGTTTAGGTGATGACAGGGAGTGGATGTTGACCCATGAACAAAAGGCATAACTTACCAAACAAATCCATCTCACAAATTGGATTTAATACACAACATGGTTATGCTTTCTGGACTGTTTTTCTTATGTTTTGGTTGAAATGGTAAGAGCCTAAGTTTTTTTTTTTCTTTTGGCATGGGAAGGGGGTGTAGTTTATATGTGTAAATAAGTCACTTAACATGCCTTTTAATCAGAGAGTGCAACTTGTATAGATTTTCATTGTTATTATTTATCAAAAGAGTTTTATTTTTGGCAAGTTGAATGAGAAAGAAAACACAAGTTGGTCTTTGATGAAAAACATGAGTTCTAAGTTGGTGTTTTAAGTACATACAACCCTGAGCAGACCCACAAGAGAACCAATAAGAAAACACAGGCGGTTAGAAGAGAGAGAGAGAGAGAGAGAGAGAGTTGGAGTAGGAGTCAGTGATTTCATTCTAGTGGGTTCCTGCAATAGACCCCACCTGTCCAATTTCATTAATTTTTCTTTTGTTTTCATTCCAATTTTTTAAATTTTATTTCAGCAACCTTTCAAGCCCCACAAGTCCAAATAGAGCCTCATATAAGATTTTGGGCACCTCAGAATTAGTTTCTTAATCTGAAAAAATTATTTTCAACTAGGGACAGTGGTGCAGACTAATCAATCAGGTTTCTTCATAGAGAAGAAGGAGAAAAAGGAGGAGATATAGACACACACCCCATCAAAGATAAAAAGAGGATCATCATATCTGAGAAAAAGACCTGACCCTCTTCCTGTGACAACTTACAACTTTAGATATCATCACTTTGACAAGAAAGTTTTGATCTTTCCCTGCTCTATCATATAGGAAAGAAATTGAGGTAAGGTGAACACATAACATCATTATCATGTTCAATGCATATTTTTTATTCATATTAGTTGAATTAAATGACAAACCTTTCAGTTTGGAAGATGAGAATGGTCTAAAAAATTTCTGGCATGGAGAGCCACCGAATAGGAGAACTTGGTTTATCTGAGTCAGGGCCTTCAAGTCACCATGTCCCTTATGGAGTTCTTCACAGGATTGATACTTCTTCATCAAGCTTAATGTATTCTTCAATAATATTAAACGATTGTGCTTCTTTCATATATTTTACAAGTTTGATTGGTTTATTTAAATTAAACTTTTGTTGCTTAATTAGCAATCAAGGATCAAGTTTTGATTTTGGAGAGCTGGAACAAGCAATTGCTCTGCAAGGAGTTAAGGGTAGAAATGATGAGGCCAAAGCATGTATGTTTCCTTTTCTATCTCTTATGCCTTTTTTTCTTCTGACGTTAGATAAGCATAGCCATAACCAACTCTTTCTAAAAGCAGAGAGAAAAAAAAAGGGGAATTACCATTTCCAATACCATAATGATTCTGAGACAATAGGTATGGGTGGTGTGGGGTGACAATCTTAGAAACCTGATGATTAGGTTCCTCTGCCTTGTGATTTCAAATATATTGAAAATCTTCATGTCTTTATTGTGGTAATGATCAAAGTCTTTATTTTGATCCTCTCAGATTTTGCTTTTGTGATTCTTTGCAGCTTTTTTCACAGGCAAACCTGCAGCTACACTGGAAATGTTCCCTTCATGGCCAATGAGAATCCACCAAACCCCAAGAGTACTAGTCTCTTAACAGTCCATGTTTGACCATCTATTTAAACATGCTCATCATTATAAAGTTCAAATATATCTAAACCTTTGGATATCATTCAAATCCTAAATTTTCAAACACCAATATTTATTTCTTGTGAGTTGATTTTTAGGATATTTTCAAATTTGATAAAAAGAAAATTTATTAGAATTGATTCTGACTTCTAGAAACAACTCACAGCAGCAACAGTTTCTTTACAGAATTGATTTTTGGTTTCAAAATCAATTATAGAAGAATTTTCAAACATACACTTTATCATCTTAATTGGATTTTTTTGTGTTTTTTTTTCCAAATATAGGGAGGTTCAAAGTCAGGAGGGGAAAGCACTGATTCAGCTCTTTCAAGTCCCTTTGAGCCAGAATCTCCTGTGAGCAAAAAGGCATCTTCATCAGAAAATCAAGCTTTTGATCATCAGCAGCAGCATCAACTGCAGCTTCAACAACAGGAGATGATAATGGCAAGTGATGAAGCACCAACAAGAACAGGCTCTTCATCACAGAATCAATCAGCAGCAGCCAAATCACCTCAAGTAAAGTTTCTATTTTTTATTTTTTATTTTTTCACTGTTAATCTCCCAGTTCTTCTTCTCTCTTTCCACATCCCCAAAACAAGGGAAAGTTACCCTCTTTAATGCTAGTAACTGCTGTTATGATCTGTCCCTTGTTTCTTCTCTCTTGTCACAAAAGAACAAACACAGATCCCAACCGCTTTCAGAAAATCAAAAGAACAGAGTTTCCTGATTCCTGAACGATTTTCTGACATGAAACATGATAGAGAGAAGATAAAAAAAATATAGAGAGAGGGAGTTGTACAAAGTAGTACAAACAAAAAAACCAAGGGAGAATCTTTTCAGTACTTATCAAACTCTGCTTCTTCTCATTGATAAAGTGAACCACCCCACTTCTCTCAATTTAGCCAAACCTTGTGTTTTTCTCTCCCAAGTCAAATTTGGTTCTTGAAGTGTTCCAAGTTCTTAGCCACAATGGCAGATGATGATGGTTTTTGCTACCCTTATCATGTTGATGATGCCATGCTTCTTCAGCATTCTGAAATGGTTCCCAGAAATTCCGCAAGCACTGTAATCATGCCATCATTCATCTTGGATTGAAATCACAGAACCTTTTATAAGCTAGCTTTTGTTTTGCTTAAGCTCAAAGCTAGGATTAATTTTTGTTTTCACAATTTTCTTCTTCTTCTTCTCCCTTATTTACTCTTAGAAGTACATTTTTTTCTGGTTTGTTTAGTCTATTTTGATTTCAACCCATCAACATTTATGCTTATCTTTTAATTTTCTTTCCTTTCCCTTCTGAAATCATCATCTAAATAAGAAGTTTTGGTGTCTTACGTTGCAGAGAAAGGGAGCAGGTTCCACATCGGATAAACCTCTTGATGCAAAGGTTTTCATATAGTTCCAAATTCCAAATCTTTAATCTTTTATTGTTATCTGGTTCTCAGGGCTAAGATTAGTTTTTTTAATAACTGGTTTCAGACATTGAGACGTTTAGCTCAAAACAGAGAAGCTGCAAGGAAAAGTCGTCTAAGGAAAAAGGTGTGTTATTGTTGTACAAAGAAATAGCAGAAAGTGGAAAAAGCACTTAAAAGAAAAGCTGTGCAACTTACTGCATTTTTCTTCTGTTTATCAAAAAACAGGCTTATGTGCAGCAACTAGAATCAAGTAGATTGAAGCTTACACAACTGGAACAAGACCTTCAAAGAGCTCAATCACGCTCTCAGGTTCACAACTCATATTATAATTGTATTATATAGTTTGTGTTTTAATTTTTGCTGATTATTATTTGTTCTGTTAATTTAATAGGGATTCTTCATGGATTGGGGTGGTGTTGGAGGCAATATAAGCCCTGGTGAGTTTAGTTTTCAAATTCTTCAACCTCAGAAAGATAAATGAGGGTAATTTATTATATAACACCTGAAAGATTTTGTTGCTTGTGTCTATTTAGATTAGAAGATTGAACTGGGGATGCTAATAAAATAATTCACTCACATTTAGTTATTTACCATTTTTTTATGCATCTAAATATTCAAAATACTAAATAAAAGTCAAAAATTGATTTTGAGGGTCAATTTAGAAATCTAGAGAAGTCTTTGAAAAAAAAACTTTTGCTGGAATAAGAAATAAAATAGGCCAACGTTTGAATTAGTGATATTTATCTTTGAAAGTACTAACTTTCTAAAATATATTAACTATGTCTATAAAGGCTACTTTATATGGTTTGGCTTTTCATAGAATTATTCCATCATGATACTGCACTTTCTGACTTATGGTAAAATAATACGGTTCCAGAAAAAGTGAATAGCAATTAAATTAAAAACTAATTATTAGGCACTTTCTTATGAAAAGGAAGCGCATTATATTATGATTAATCCATTGGTTTATTCATAAGCAATTAAAATGGTGCTGGGTCTGTTTCATTATTCCTAGCCACAAGCCCACAATGCAACGTATTATTATATAAATCATGTAGACAAACCTTTTATAAAGCATACAAAATAGAACCTACCACATATGACACATACTATAGTTTATTATAAACCAATAACTACACATAATTAACAATGGTGTTGTTGTTGCAGGAGCTGCAATGTTTGACATGGAATATGCACGGTGGTTAGAAGACGACAACCGTCTCATGGCGGAGCTCCGTAACGGACTGCAATCTCCGTTACCGGACAGCGATCTGAGAGTGATGGTGGATGGATACCTCACACATTATGATGAGGTTTTCAGGCTCAAGAGCGTGGCTGCTAAATCAGATGTTTTCCACCTTATCAATGGCATGTGGACTTCCCAAGCTGAACGCTGCTTCCTCTGGATCGGTGGTTTTAGACCCTCTGAGCTTATCGCGGTGGGTGCACACATCCCCTCGCTCCTCCCTTTGGCGTGAAGTAATCATAAATAAATTAAATTGATCCACTCATGGACTATATTTTTACTCCGTAGAAAAAAAAAATTATGATTTGTGAACTAAATTTATTAGATAAAATAAAAAAGTTAAAGGAGTGGGTCACTTTCTTTTTCTTTTTTGAAAAAAGGGGCGTCATTATCTTGGACAGTGAAAGAAATAACTTTCTTGGTAATGGCAGCACTGGTGTTATAGTTATGATGGTAATAGGATCCTATGGCAGTGATGAGTTACTGTTCCATTGCCAGTTATGAGTAATAGTTGGCATTATTATTATTATTATTGTTACAATAATAAAGATTCTTAAATATATAAACAGTATAAATACCTATAAATACTTTATTTTTCTTTTTATCTCTTACTTCTTATCACATCACATTACATATCACATTCATTACTTCTCTTTCTTTTCTTCTTCATTTCTTTATTATTATTATTGAGGGTAGCTTGCTATAGCTATACTAATGAGTTATGATTCATAAACTAATCTGTAGTGCACACATCACATTGTATATCACATCTGTAACTTGTCTCTCATCTCTTCCTATCTCTCTCTAATGGTGTACACCAATTTTTATCCCTTTACTAACGGTTTCAAGTGTGGTTTTTATTTTGGTCAGATGTTGATTCAGCAGTTGGAGCCACTGGCGGAGCAGCAGATAATGGGGATGTATGGCGTGCAGCATTCTTCACAGCAAGCGGAGGAGGCTCTATCTCAAGGCCTTGAACAGCTTCAACAGTCTCTCGTTGACACCATTGCCGGCGGACCTGTCGTCGACGGCGTGCAACAGATGGTGGTGGCCATGGGCAAGCTTGCAAATCTTGAAGGATTTGTTCGCCAGGTAAATTTTTGGTACATGATTTTTCTGCAAATTAATTTTAATATGTTAAGTGCATATTTGTACTAAATTTTAGTTATAAAAACACGGTCGGTAAGTGAACCATTTCCTAACATGGTCACCATTAAATTACCCATAATCTTTTTTTTCGTTACATGTGGAATGAAAAATTACCCTAATTAAAGATGTTTTTATAAAACTTTTTAATATATTTTTTATTTTAATTTTTATAAAATAACAAATTTGTAAATCTTTCTTTGTAAATTACAAATGTGTTTACAAAGAAAAAATGAAATTGTAAATCCTGATTAGATGTTTGGATAAAACATTTTAATACATGATTATTAAGCTTATCTAAAAAATACACCTGGTTGCTTACATTGACCTGATTAATTTATGACATAGTAGCTTAATTAATCATGGGTTGATTTTTCTTTGGTGAAATATAACCACTTTTTTAAGTACGAGATTTGGTGGGGATGTTGACGTAAACCCTCAGGTGACGACTTGTGTTATTATGTGTTTGTTGCAATTTTCTGTTTGGCTAATGATTTCATGTTAGACTAGATTTGTTCTAACACTTGTATTGCTTGTCAATCTAAACCTTCTAGATTATAAATACTAATTGTTGCTTAATGAAGTTCACAGTTGAAACGAAACCACATTAATTTAAAACTACGCTTGAAAGGGCATCAGTTTTTCTTTTTCTTTCTTTTGACTTTTACACTTTTTTTACGGTATTGATAATTGTGGAACTTTAATTAATAAGATTATAATTAACGATTGTGTGCGACGAAAACCTAAAAATCACCTACCTATATACACATGGTTTTATTAGGTATACTTAATTATATTCTTTTTTAACGGTCCTTCTAGAATAAAAAAATTGTTCCTATTTATTAGTTATTTTATAGGCACCTTGTTTTTATAATAAGAGATGAATTATTAAAACATATTGAAGAAATAATGTGTTTATTATAAAATAATAATTTTAATATAAATGAGATTATTAGTTATGTATGATGTATAGTAATATTAGATGATGCTTAAAATTATCATTAGAAACCCTAAGTTGCTGTACATAAATTCTTGTTATTCTTATCCTAACTTTTAAATTTTACTGCATAGATTAAACTATAAAAACGCGTGATTATTGCTTATTTATGTATTAACACACAAAATGGTTTGTGTTTGTGAATTGAAGGCCGATAATTTGAGACAACAGACTCTTCACCAGTTGTGTCGATTACTAACAGTTCGTCAAGCAGCACGGTGTTTTCTTGTGATTGGAGAGTACTATGCACGTCTTCGAGCTCTTAGTTCTCTTTGGGCATCAAGACCAAGAGAGTAAGTTAATTTGTTACCATGTCATGTGAAACTTTCATACGAGATAATTCTTATCCGTTTCATAACTAATATTTTCTTTTCTTTTGGGATATTGAAACAGCAACTTGATGAGCGATGAGAACTCATGCCAAACAACCACAGATAACATGCAAATGGTTCAACCTTCTCAGAATCATCATCATTTCTCCAGTTTCTGAAAAACTAAGTGGATTTCCTTGGGCTGCTTTAGAATGCATGAATGGTCATCTAGCTAGAAGAAATTAAATATTTGTTTATTTATCTTTTTCAATATTCTGCATGCGCTCTTGTGTCTCTGTATGTTTTTATTGTAAATGAAAATCGAGTTCTATATGCGCATGATGAGGAATTAAGCTCCTACCTTAGCTAGAGAGAAAAAAGAAAACAGTTTATGAAAAGGTGCATTATCATTATGTGTGATAAAGTATCCGTGAAATTATTGATGCTATCTCTTTTTTTTCTGCTTCTTTTTCTTATAGTTATATATATGACTTTTGAGCAAACCGAAGGGTGGCACAAACTCGGTGAATAGAGAAAGTGAGGGAGGTTTGTTGCATTCCATTTGCAAGTGGAGTATTGAAATTTCTCTCATGTGTTATTATGTGAGAGTTTTGTGTCTATCTCCATTTTCACATATATGTATTAAATAGATATAGTTTGGCTCTTTAAATGTCTAAGAAGAGAGGGATAGACACAAAATTTTCACATGGTGATACATGAGAGAAATTTCACATGAGTTGATCTAAATCCGAAAAGAGCACAAATGGAAATAAAAGCTAAGTGCACAACATTTAGATTTTGTTGAAGCTAACATGTTAAAATCGTATTTCTTTGATTTATGTTAAATTTAATGTGATAAATTTTAATTTTTCCATTGATATTTAAAATACTTAAAATTATGCCAAACTAGACAGGCACTAAAAGATTGTGCGTTGGGGTGGTGGATACTTAACAATTGGGTGGCAGCTGAAAAAGAGAGGTTATTTCTCTTCATTTATTACATGAATTGCTTGCAAATAGGATTAATTTATGCAAGAAGAAAAAAGAAAGACGAGTGTTGTGTTGTGCCTTTGAAACCGTTTTTGTTTGTTTGTGTTGAGACAATGGAAAAATAAAGACAAGTCAAGTGCATGCATGTGTTTGTCGGTCTTAGAATTGCATGTAACTGACACGCCAATTAGTTTCCAACTCAATACACCGACACCTTCCTAACCTTGTCTTCTCCTTTGGTTTTTTCTTCTTGTTTTGCCTCTGTATGTAGCTTTTATGTGCAAGTATTGATTTATTAGTTAAATAAGTTAATAGTAATTCAATTCGTATTTGACATGGCGAGAACGTGTAAATTAAAGTCATTAAGTTTTTGGCTTTAACATAAGATAAAGATAAATAATTCAAGTAACAATAGAGTTTTTAAGGAAGCAATGCGAATTGATTTTCACTTTATGCGTAAGTTTAGTTCATTCAGTTCGTATCGTATTTGACATGGGGAGAATGTGCCCAAAAGTGATGAAGTTTTTGGTTTGACATAAGATAAATAATACTCCTTTGTTCGTTGATTTTTATAATAACTAAACAACTACTTTTAAAAAAATTAGTTATTTTAGTTAATTACATTAAAAATATTCTTAATTTATATTAATTTTTCAACTTATTTTCTTAATTTTTATGTATTATTAATATCTTAGAGAGTGGAAAGAGAGATAACATTTAATTAAATATGAGTATTCTTGTTAAAAAACAATTAATGCATCACAAACTTTAAGTTGGTTCTTATAAAAATAACAAAAGTGTTCCATTAGACATACATTCTGTGATAGCCATCCATTAGACATATGTATTTGTGGCGGTTAAAAACCCTCTTGTGATGATTTAAACTCCTACAAAACCATATGTCTAAAGAGTGTCCGTAAAAAGTGAATGTCTATCAATTATTATTGATACTCCCTCCACTCCAAAACGATTATTGGCTATGCGCATAGTTTAAGTTTTCATTAATTAATATAGTAATTTTGACTAAAACACTCCTTATTTAATGTTGAATTATATTAAAGAGAGAAAATGATAATTAATGATTAAGTAATTGATGAGAATTGTAATAGGTGAAAATACTAGGTAAGTGGTGGGTGAGAGCCTGAGAGGTATAATATTAAACGAGGGTTTAGATAAAAGAAAATATGACAAATAATCTTGCATTTCTAAAATAAAAATTATTTTATAAAACACGGGAAAAGCTAAAACCACGAGTATTTTTTGAAATGGAGGGAGTATAAGTAACAAGAGATCTTTTAAGGAATCAATATGAATTGATTTTCACTTTATGCATATGTCTTCTTCCTCACCCCATTCGTCAACATTAGCTTTGTCCTGATAGCACTTACCCTTGATGATTTTTTGCCTATCACCTCTTCAAGAGCTGAATAGACTCTGCTGGTATTTTCCATAATCCTGTCAATTGACAACGCTGCTTCTGGCTTGGATTCTCCGTAGCGATGTGAAATTCTCTCGTGCTATCACTTTGGCTTTTGAGACTCTTTCGACATGGCTGGTTTGTGGCTCTTCATTTCACCGAATTTGTTTCCTTTGCCTGTTTTCTTCAAAATCCATTTCGCCACTAATAATATCGTGTATTCATGACAAAGGTGTCCTTGGGACTTTGGGAAAATGGCAATGTTTGCATGTTTGCAGAACCGAACCGGACATCAAACCATTCGAACTACTGGTTCACGGTTTTTATGGTTCAACCGAGGTTGAACCGTGGTTGAACCGATAAGAATTAAATAATATTTTTAATTACAAATAATTAAATATAATATATATACACTGAAAACTCAAAACCCTTTACATAAATATAATACATATATGTACTATGTACTATACATGTTTATTTGTCCTGTTTCCTTTTATTAACAGAAAATACAGGAACCTACAAAACCCTCATCTTCTTCTCATCCAGCCGCCACCCTTCATCTTCCCCTCATCCAGCCGCCACCCCTCATCCAGCGCCGCCACCACTCATCTTCTCTCTAGGCTTGGACCCTCACTGTCGCCACTCACCCAAATCGAATCTCTGCTCCTGAAATCGTCCCTCCACCACCATCTTCGTCGATCTTGAACCCTCTGTCATCGACGAGGTCAGGGCCGGAACCCACGACGCCTTCAACACGTTTTTCAGCGAAACAGGCTCCGGCAAGCACGTTCCCGGAGGGGGATGGTGGCCTGCGAGGAGAGCAGGGGCGATGGTGCGACGGAGCAGAAGGCGGCGACGGAACAGAGGGCGGCGAGCGATGGAGCAGAAGGCGGCAGAACGACGTGCTACGGAGGGGCGATGGTGGCCTGCGAGGTGAGTAGCCGCGGGAATAAGGGAGAAACAGAGAAGAGAAGAGTCTGTTTTAGACTTAGGGTTTACTGTAGATTCTGTTTTTTTTTTTCCCTTCTGCTAATGTAAAACGACGTAGTTTTGCATAAACCGGGTGAACCGGATTATTCCCGGTTTTTTCCGAGTTTTCCGGTTCCTACCCGGTTTTACCGGTTTTTTCCCGGTTCGACTGATCCCCGGTTTTAGGCACCAACCGGACCGGCCTGACCTCCGGTTCCCGGTTTTTCCGGTCGAACCGGCCGGTTCGGTTCGGTCCGGTTCTGACATCATTGGAAAATGGTTTACCCGAGCTCCACATGGACGTCAATGTTCACAAAGTGAACTCTAGTGCTAAGTTAAGATCCAAAGAAGAATTTGAAACTTATTTCATTTAGTATTCAAATGAACATGAACTATTATAAAATGATTCTCCGCTATATATATCGATAACCCTAATATATTTTGTAACCGTCCCTTGCCACGTGGCTAAAAGTGTTGGATATGGAGCACGTGATAAATAGGTAGAATGCTCTCATATTGGACCAAGTCCTCCATGTTGAATAAGGTTGCCCGCTTTGACGTAAGTCGCCCGCCGTGAGAGAATGAGCTCAAACCTTCTAGTCCATTTATTAACCATTAGGCTCGGATTCGAGCGATTTCCAAGTCGCTCAATCAAGTCCACAAACACACAAGACCCAAGTTGTAAAGTATTATTAAGACGAAGGGTGTCTTTTGAACTGCTTCTATCTACGCTCCTCCAACAAACGTTGACCATTCTAGTCCACTCACAAAATATGTTTAAATATCTTCTTTGATTTAACTTTGAAAGAAACTCGATCCAAAGGGTTTTGATACAAAGGCTTCTGGAGTTTACCATAAACCATATACTGCAACTACTCTCACCAAAACCCTTTCAGAGGATGGCATACAGTGCAAAATGATTGGTTAACCTAATTCTTTACTTGCATTACTGGAATCACAATAACTTATTCGTTTCGATGGTTCTTATCTGGGTTTTTTAGGCTCTCTCTAAACTCTTACTTTTGGATCCATATCCATTATAGCTACATGAAATAAATTATATGCAAGGAGATAGCGATGCGGGTCACTTTCAGCGTGCTTAATTAATTAACCGTCCAAATCTTGATTTTTGCAGCAAATACAACTTGACCTTATAATTTTCTTTCTTCAGTTTAGTTTAAATCATCCTGTTTACATTAGGTTAGTATGAATTTTAAATTTAAATTCAATACATGTTGTCATTTGTTTTTTAATCAACAATAATAACTTTAATAATCAACCATATAAATAAAAATGTTATCTCTCTGAAGTACACAACTTTAGTTTTTCACTTACAATAATAAACCTTTGAAATGTTTTTAAGAGTCAACTAATGAGTACCTTTAAAGTATTTACAAAATGATTTTTCACACTCCTAGAGATGTACTACCTCCACTATGGATATTTTGTTGTTTAAGGCTCCATGCAAAGTTGTAGCCAACAAAGCAAATTGTTCAATCTTAGTTATTGGAATTCATGACGAGATAAAATTATGTGAAGATTCAGGAAAACTTTTCAAAAGTAGGATTTGTCAGAAATGTTAATGTTCCTAAAGCAAAGAAAGAGTAGAAGCATTAATATAGAAACTGAAAGAGAAACAGTGACGGTAATCTTTCTCTGTGTTATTCCATTGATTCAATACACTTTATACAACTCACACACTAACAAACCTACTAACAAACAAACAACACCTTTGGGCTTGGCCCAAACACAGCAGACTAACCCAATCTCAAACAGGCCCAAACCTAGAATACATTGATTCAGTTTACTCTAACAGAAACAAGGTTTTTTTTGGCTTAGCAAGCTGAGAGAAGTATATTAATGCTATTAGGTTGTTCAATGGTGTATTTTAGACCTTACTTCATGTAACTTATGATGAAGTAACTATCCAACCTAGCATTAAAGTTTTGAAAAGAAAACAGAGAAACGATAAATCATGTATGATCCTACTGAAACAAATAATAAAACTCCATTGATATCATTTGGTGAGTCACCCCATTAGTAATATGGCCCTAACAGAAGAAGTTGAAAATCCCATTTCACAGGACATGGATATCATTTTCTGGAGTCTCCATGTCTCCACCCAAAACCTTATGATATTGGGTACGTGGGTCTCTTCGAATATATTGTATTCATCTAACTCATTTTAGACTGCAGACTTATACTACATTGACAATAGAAAGTCTCTTATTTCGAATGTACAAGAAGAGTTGATACAAGGAGGAACATTTGAACAGAGGTATATCTAGGAGAGTACAGACACATTATTTTCTTCATATGTGTGTATGCTTTTTTTCTTCTTCTTCTAATTCTTATCTTTGACTCTTAATCACCAGGTTGTGCTTATAGGCCTCCTTATTGTCCTCAATTTTTCTGTCCTCTTTTGAGCTGCTGTTAAATGCTTTCTCTGCAAAATCTGTATCAAATCATGTAAATACAACATGATGTGAATAATCCTGCATATATCAAGACCAGATTATCTTTGAAACGTAATCACTGACCTCTTGTTTTCTCTTGCGCTCGGCTTCAGCCTATTGCAGTTTGCAGATTCAGGAAACAAAATTAAGCATCAGAAAACATGAATCATAAAAGAGTGAAAGAAAGAAAAATGAGAACATGAATCTTCTATGTGAATATTGTCTACCAGAATTTGTTTTAGCTGGTCGTTCTCTTGTTTTAGCAGATTCAACTCTGCTTCTAGCTCTACTGTGTATGCCTGCATTAAAATATTTTTACCAAAATTAGGGAAAGGACCTCGAATGCTGGATAGGACCAAGGGAAAGGGCCTTGAATGCAGGATAAGAACATCCCAAGAAATTATGTATGGTATTTGATGAATGGTATCTAGAAAGTAATGATTCGTGGACACCTGTATAGTGAAACACCCGCATACACCCCGAAAAATTGCCTTCTAGAAACTAATTTGCAAAATGTAACCGTAACCTTAATGAAAACTTTATACCATTATGTGAGGTCAGCTATAGCTATATGGATCACAGCGAGTTTTACTCCTTTATACGGGCTTAGAACCGACTATGCAAAAGCATAGGAATTTTGTGGGTATCTGTAGGGTGTCACACAGTAAGTGTGTCCACAAAACATTATTGATATCTAAATAACATGGTAAGAAAATATTGCAATGAATTGATTAGATGGAAAGTGAAGCATTGAAAAACACCTCAAATCATATGATTAATATACATATCAAATTGAAGTATAACATAGAGTTGAGTATGAGATAAGCACAAAACCTGTCTTCTAGCTCGGGAACGTGCTGCTGATTCTCGATTTTTCAACATTCTGCGTTGCCTTCGCTCCAGCACCACTTCAGGAGGACCATCAATTATCCTCTTGCTAATACTACTACACCCACTTGACTCTGGCAAGCTTTGACATTTCTCTACAGCATGACTTTTAGTGGGATCCCTTACTACTAGGCTGTTATTCTGTGACAACATTACACTGGTCCCTATATTATGTTGGGTAGAAATTCCCATCCCCATTGAAGGCCTCAATCGATAACTTGCATTGAAAGGTGTATTACTTGCATCAGCATTACCAATCTGATTCTGAAATGGAATTGTAGTTCTAAGATGAGGAGCAAAATTGAGTAGTGATGATGATTCTTGTACTACCCCAGCTTTTATTAAGAAATCCTCCAAAGTTATCTCCCCAAGTGTCTCATTTCTTCCAAGGTTGTTGTTTGCTTCATTCCTTTGTGGTTGGCCTTTATGGATCTCAGACCATACTTCATCCACAGTTTTCTTGCAAATTGGAGGAGGGACGGAGAGGGAGCCTTGCTGGGAAATGGTGTGTTCTGTTGCAATTGCAACACTTTTACCCTGAGTCTCAGAAGCTTTATCACAAATAGGTGGTGGGTTGAGTTGGTTATCATCAGAGCTCCAAATGCTGGCCAGGAATTCATCCATGTTCATGGAACCAAAGCTCTTCCCACTCTTGCTTTGGAACTCATCAAGGGTAAGTGAGAGAATTTTGTTCTGTTTGCCCAATTGAGAAAATGTAGATAATGGTTCTTGCATTGGCACCTCTTGCTCTGATTCTAGGGACATTCTGTCAAAAATATATAACAGTTTACATGGATTCTCAGATTTAAAGCACTTTAACAAATTGAACTGTATCAATAACTTGATTTGAAACAAATCCTGGAGGAGGAATTTTTAATTAACCACCCAAAAAAAAAAGAGAAAATAATGAGATACAACTTTGAATGGTTAAAATTAAATGTGAAATACATAAACAAAAACATCACTCTGGAGTCTGGAGAATGTAATGGACAATTGTTAATTATCAGGTAATTAAGATGATGTGATATAACAATTCCATCACTGAATTCAGTGTATCACCCACTGCTAACCTGTTGCATGCAACATGCAAACATGGATCTGAATGAGATTTGCATGAAAGAAAAATTTGATTAAGGGAAGAAAGAGAAACAGAATCATATGATGAACTTCAAAGAGGAGAAAATAATTACAAAAATAATAATGTGGCAGAGGAATGAAAAAGAAGATTTGTGTATGTGTGGATACCTGAAGAGAAGAAAACAGCAAGCTAGTCTGAATTCTGAAATGGAGAAAGATTTGGATTGGAATTAGTGAGAGAAATGAAATGCAAGGTAGAATGGAGAGAGAAGAGAAGACACATTACACATAAACTAGACACAGACACAGACACATTAAGTTCCTTCCATCTTAAATAAACTTTTGTCTTAATCTCAGGATTGTGGCACAATTCAATGAATGACTCACTGAATTCGTGTATCACAAAATATTACCAACATTCATATACATTTTTTATATGCCCATAAATTCATAGCTCACTACTTTTTTCCTTTTCTTTTTTCTCAAGAGTATAAAAGTATAAAGTTCTCATAATCTTACCTCAAACTTTTTTTACAGGATAGAGAATAAAAAAGTTGCACCATGTTTTCAAAATTATGAAGACTCGTGAAAGATACTTTTGTGTTATATATTGCCCCCAACAAATTAGAATTTCAGGACCCATCACTAGTTTCAACAAAGGTTCCCCAAAATGAATTTGTTCATGAAGCAAATAAATATCCTCCTTCGATTATGAAAAAAAATAAATTGAACTTAACAGGTATTAACTTGTTCGAAATACGGTATCGGTCTCTCCCAACAAATGAATTTCCTGAAATTTGTTCCTATGACCTCATTTTTACGGGAATCTAGTTTGCCTATCATTATACCAACACCTTACTGGTCATGAAAAAAATTATGATGTATGTTAGATTAAATCAAAGTATTGTTGGTTCAAATAAATTTAGGTGTAAAGATTGCAATATGAATCGGATAAGAAATCAACGCAATGATTCTCTAAACAAGCGATTACTCGAGGAAGAGACATTGTTCCCAAATGAAGGTTCCTAATAATTTATTTATTTTGCGTAGAATGCTGGTCCAAATATAAGAAAATAAATTGGTTTAATTTATATAAGATTTAAGTAGGAATAAATATTTGATAATTTTAAATAAACATAAAAATGAAATTAAATAAGAAAATTTTATTTAATTTATCACGAGTGCAAAAAATAATTTAAAAAATAATTTAAAACGTCTATCTATCAAAAAGTTAAAAGTTCAAAATTATTTACCAAATATAATAGTAGATATAAAATCCTAATTCGAACTTAATCTTCCTAGTAAGCTAACAATTGCTCTTTCACAATACAAATGTAAAGGTAGATGTATAATTTTAAAAAGTTTCAAAACAACATTTCTGCAGCTGGGATTTGAACCCAGATTAATTGAAAGTTCACATATACAACGCTCAAAGCTAAGCTTTGCTACTGCGGATGTAATAATCTAACTAGCGAATATATTAATCATATAGATTCTTTTAAGATAATTATGATTATTAAAAAAAATATGTAATGCGATTAATTAACATATTGATTTTAAGAAATTATAATGTATTAGTTAGTATGAAAGAAAATTAATTATAAGTGGTAATCAAACTTTGAAATCACAAAACTAAATAAAGGGGTATATATGGTAGAAGAAAATAAGTATTTCTAGAATCTAATAGTGTGTCTCTAAAGTATTAGAAATAGGCACGAATAGAGTAATTTTTAAGCAAATTTAATCGTTTAATTTTTAGTTGTTACGATGAGTGCTTTTATCAAAATTATTGTATTTAAAACTCTTCAATTCTTTTTTTCTACTTAAAATATTTCTATGAGTGCTTTCGGGTCATGTAGGAGAAATAGTTATTTTCATATTTTATGATGTGGTAGAATTTAATTAAATGACTATATAAAATTTATTTACACTGACGGTGCACACACATTTAATTCAGAATTAAAAGCACTGCAACATTATTTAAAAGTACAAGTCATGTTAAATCAGAATAGAAAACTTTTGGGGACGAATTACTTCAAGTAAAAGTCTATGTATATACCAATAACAATGTAATTCACACACAACTCTTTTCTTTTTCACCCAACTAATGTAATTTATACAATTGACATTCTCCTAAGAATGCTAATGCTAAATCAAACCATGGCTAATTAAGATATTTACATGAGAGAAATGTAAGCAACTCACTCTCTAACACACTTTCACAAGACATTCTTTATTATCATTATTATGTACATTCTTGTGTCCTACTAAGTAGTAAGTGAAATTCAATTCACATCATTTAGTAGATCTAAGTGAAATTTATGAAACAATAAAGAATGTGGTGGAATGTATTAGAGAGTGTTTTGCTCATATTCTTCTTCAAGTAATGATGATGTTTTGGGTCTAAAAGCAAGATTTTCTTGTCCAAGTAAAAGTGACCTCAAAACAGCCTCACACAAGCCCCTATAATACACAATCAAATGGCCACCATCTGGAACTTCATGGTAACTTATCCATGGCAGCTTCCCTGAAACAAATCTCTGGAGTTCAGAGGGCACAACCTTATCTTCATAGCCCTGCCAAATGTGAAAAGAACTTGTTTTGTGAGGGAATGGATTGCTTAGCTTCATTGGGTCAAATTCCCATTTGCCAAAAGCTACCCTCCAGTCATGGCGAAGTGTGTCAAAGACAACTTGTTCCTTTAAACTGTCCTGTAATTACGAAAATACCATGATCACAACAATAACCCTCATAGAGGAATTATATTCAAACATAAGACAGAACAAGGTTAAAGTTTTAAGTCCCTCGTTTTACACTCAAATTTGGTTTTCTGCTCTAGTTGTTTCGATCCCTACTTGTACAAATAACTTTGTTTCAATTCCTGTTTTATAACACCTCAATGTTTACAAGTGTCACGTGTCCAGAATAATCTTACATGACTTATGTTGCTCACAAGTCACTTATGATAAATAGCACTTTTAATAAATAAAAAAATTCCAAAATATTAACCTTTCATAGAGTGAAATTTATTTTTTATATAGAGTTAAACATTGGTTTTATTTGGACGCAAAATATGTCACATAATTATTCTGGACACGTCATAATCGTGCCGTAACTCTTTGTTAGTCACATCACCAATCAGTACTGAACTAGTATAAAGCGGGAACTGAAACTAAAATTGACTGTAAAAGTAGAGATCAAAACCATAAATATTAGATGATAGCAACCAAAACCAAATCTAATTTGAGTGACTAAAAACTTAATTAAGTGGAACAAGTTATTTGATTTTACCTTTGTAAACAGTGGGAACCCTGAAATTGTCTTTAAAATCTCTATATCACTTTTGTTGAAGAATGCTGGGTTCTTTTCTATGACAGCAGCTGAAGGGAGCCACTTTTGAGTCACCCACCAATGCAACAGTCTAGGACAGTGATTTGCAAACCACAGTGCCCACTTCACAATTTTCCTCCTGTAGTCCTCTCTTATCAGACTCCCAGGAAGAGAAGGCCACCTGTAATTGATGACCGGGGCTATCAGCGCCAACCCTGCAAGCCTGCACAAGCAGCGGCGTATCCATGATTTTCTTCATTAGGGGTCGGAATAATAAAAAGGGAACATAGCATAAAGTTCATGTTCCGAAATCCTTAAACACAATTCTTAAGTTAAAGTCAATTTTGAGGAAATGCTTCTTCGTGACGTAATTGATCCTGAGGAACGAAAAGCTAATTCAAACATGCTATAAGATTTTAACATAACTAAGCAAATACTCTGAAGTTGAATATTGTGATTTACCTGTGGGGCAAATACTTGAGACAACTCCAGGTAGCATATGAACCCATTGAGACTCCAATCACATAAAACTCTGCTCCTATCTCTAGCTGATCAGCAAGCTCTTGAATATCAAGTGCTTCACTTTTCAGTGAGCGTTTGGGGTTTGGATCACTCTCTCCATACCCAGCCCGGTCATATTGCAGAAGATATATACCCAGTTCATCTATCAATTCCTACAGATTCAATGTGAATCATGTCTTATTCAGAATTTTCAGAGTGTGCAGTGCCACTTCCATGCTTTACTTTTGTAAGATGTATTGAAAACATACTTCAAAACTCAGAAACCACAACTACTTATTGTGTGTTTGGATATGAGGTTGCCCGTCAATTCAACACAAAAAGTGAACCAAACTCTTCTTATGAATTTAGATGAAAGCGGATGCATTGTACTCAACCGATGACACATTTATTTATAAAAATAAAAGTAAAAAGAAAACATGCCTATAAAAAAATACTAATAGACACCTCTTATTTTGTGCATTTCTTCTGATTTGTGGATAACAATATCCTGATCAAATTGAACCTATTCTACTTGTTTTCTTTCTTAAATTTTCAATTTTTCTCTATTGACAGTACACCTAAGGCACTGTGCTAAATAGATCTAAAACCAACAAACATAAGAAGAGATTAAGGTTCTTACTTGGGGTGCCAGAAAATTCATCTCTTTGGAGCTTCCAAAGCCATGCACAATGATGATCTTGTATTTTGCCATGTCCTTGGGCACTCCTCTCTCAACATAAGCCAGGTGCCTCCCATCTCTGAGTCTGATTCTTGGTGAAACCACAGGAAAATCATCAATTAAATTTGGAGTAAGTTGAGTGCCCTGATAAACAATTTCCACAAAAAACCATGATTAGCTTCTCTGGAAACCAAGAAGGAACGAAGGGTAGATCTCAAAAAGACAACTTTTTTTCTCACCTGATAGAAACATCTGAAGATTTTCCTTGTGTGACCTTGTGGGTTTTGAGACAATAGCTGAAGACAATGTTTAATTCTTTTCATCATCTTCTCCTGACTAAAAGATCTTTCTATGCACTTCAATTGAATGGGAGTTGAATTTGGTTACTTGTGTTGTTCCTCCTTAAAAATCAAAAAGTAGAGAGGCTGTGTGTTGTGTGTGATTTTTAGAGGTCATTCATTTTGAAGGGGATATCCTCTAAAAGGTTCCATTTGGGAGAGCATCTTTTTTGTTTATCTGTTGCCAATTGCTAACTTCTCATGTGCCTTGACAGACAGGAACATTAGTTCGGATTGTTAGGCAAACCTATTTCTTCTGTTTTATACAAGTTTTTGTCGATAACGACGAGATATTTAGTTTAGATTTAAATTTTCTTTTAAGATATTGTTACAATTTATATTTGACATATTCTTTATCACTTAATTTTAGCAATGAAGTTTTATTTTATATCACATTATTAGTAGATTTATTATTTTTTATTATGTATTAACTCTATATAGAGGGCATACAAAAATTAATAAAATTATCTCCTTCAAATAACAAATTTTATGTTCAATATCCAAAACCCAAGAGTTTTATGAGTTTGTGTAAAGTATTTTAATTTCTTTCACTGTTTGTCTGATTCTATTGATTTTTAGCGGATGTGTAAAAGAATATTGATATTTTAAAAAGATCATTTTTCATTCTGCAACACTCTTGCATCATGTCTAGGCAATTGGATTTGAAACATTAAAATAAACAATTAACTTATGAGAGTTTTTTTTTCTCTTTAATTAATACTTTCTCCGTTCCAAATTATAAGACCTTTAAAAACAAATTTGGTGTTTCAAAATATAAGATCTCTTCTAGATTTTAGAAAAAAAAAAAGAGTAGTTTTTCCTAATTTACCACTTGCATTTATTATTTTTTGGGTATTGGAGTGAGATACAATTAATACATCAATTAGCTTTAAATAGGGGCATATATGAAAGATTTATATAAAAATAAATAAAATCAAGATTATTACATCTTTTTTTAATAAGCGTGATTGTCTGAATGAGGTCTTATAATTTGGAACGGAGAGAGTAGTTACTTGGATTGGTAGGCCTATTTAAGAAGCAGATCATAAATGTTTTCTGGCTTTCTGCGGTCACTATTGATCTCATGCCCACAAGAACATTATAGTTTATGGGTTTATACCCAAATATATTAAGAATATTCTTGGTGGATTTCAGTGTCCATTTTGTTCGAACATGTCCTTCTCACAAAACCACCCTTGACCACTACACCGTCGTCTGCGGCCATCGGTGATCAGCCACTACTTGCAGCCACGTCTATAGCCCCCTCCCATGGCCATCAAGCCCACCACCACCCACCTTTCGGCTCTTTCGGGATCTTCCTCTTAAGTTTAGAGTGCAAGGCCACAATTATTAAAGGTTTACTTCCATGAACAGCAAAGTTGCGTGACAACAGTTAACCTCTATTGAAGTAGAATGAACTAAACTTGAATCAAACGAGCTAAAGATTTGGAGCATATGAATTGCCTTTTGTATTTTGAATTTCAATAGTGTCCTATTTTGGCGGTCTTTTACTTTAGGTATGTCATATATGATGTTGGCTTTGGCCCTCTACTTGTAAATGTCGTTTTAGGTTTAATTCCCTCTATTTATTAATGTCATTTGACTTAACTTATGTCTTAAAACACCTCAAGATGGAGATATGCAAATGTAATTGACACTGGTGAAAAAATATTTAGACTATATTGATCTATACTAAAGCCCAGGCCCGGTTTAAAAGAACTGATCTGAAAAGCGCTTTGCAAGTATAGAACAGCTATGTAACTTGCAAGTATAGAACAGCTATGTAACTTGTGACCTCATTATAAGCTATCTTGGACAGTTAGTTTATTATAATAAGCTATTCAAATTTATCAATAAATTAGAATTTATTCTTCCATATAACTTATAACTTATTTCAATAAATTTCTCAAATTAAATTATAAATAGCACTTACTCTTATAATCACTCTAAGCTTACCCAAATACACCTAAAATACATTCTTACTCGAATTAATAGTTACACTAACCATGCAAATAAATTTCACACAAACATCAAAAAAAAAATTCATTCCTTTCATTATTAAATTCAAATTTAAAAAATCATAATTACAATAGGAAGAAATGTGATTTTTTTTTGACAGATGTCTCCACGATTCCACCCATTCCACAAAATGTAATTGTCCCTCCCATAAATATTTTTTCTCTCTAGCTTAGTTAACACTTTCTTGGTTGAAGAAATGTGATCGAATGTTTATGTAATTACTGGCTACGCCAATTTGAGGTTGGCAGCTCCGCGATCTTGCAGGATAAATAGTGCTGCACACTATGCATGTAAACATGGGTGCACCAAACAAAGTGAGGTAAACCAGTAATTGTAACTGTGCCAAAAACGCAAGTCTGCAATAATGTAGCCTTAAATGCCTTGAGATACAAAAAGGAATCAGTAATCACTATCCACAAAAGAAATACAATGCTAGTCACAGTACAATATATCAATGTAGCTACAGGGTAATTTTCTCGTAGTGACAATATGAAGCATACTATCTAAGGTGAATTGAACCTAATTTGCATACTACATTTGATGAGTACAAGAACAATAGTCAAATATCAAAATCAAGCATCAAAGTTGCCTTGAAGCAACTCTATAGCAAACTTTCCCTTCTCCACTCTGCTCCACCAGCCCCTCCCAGGTACTGTAAGAGAGCACATTGAGCTGCCAAACCAATTAATCATTATAAAATTGCAATCAAGTAAACAACAAAAGAGAACATGGTAAAGAAATGATATAATAAAGATGCACATTCCTATTTGTTTGGTAAATAAATAAACTCTTAATCTTATTGTAGCTCAAAAAGAGGATCAAACAAGTCCAAATAAATTAGTTGAATTCAACAAGCATGAGAAAATGAAAAAACAAGCATCATCATATCCACAATTGAAAAATCATGGAACCACAAACAAGCATAAAATAAAAACAAAAGAAATGGACAGATCCTCAAAGTCACGAGGTAAAAGAATGATAACTCAGAAACTCAATTAAACTAAATATGCAAATACGAAAATGTTTACATTGTAATGTAAATATAAAAAGAATGAGTAAATCACTAAATTCGTCGCTACCAACTTCAAATTCATCTTTAATTTGAAAGAAAGACAAAAACTTTACGAACGATTTTGAAGTCAGTAAGAAACCATAACGATGAATTTAGTGATTTAAAAGCAAAAGAAATGAGAAATGAAGATTTTTGTTTGGGGCAGCCCGCGCCGCCATCACAGCCTCGAATCAATGCGATTCGTGAAAGGGGCTCTGACCGCGGGCAGTCTTCATCGCAGGATTCCGACGGCAGAAGGCCACCACCGATAACCTCTCTCACAATCGGGCTAGGTACGGGGGCAGAGTCCGCCGCAAAGGAGGCTCCGCCATCACCGTCGCCGCCGAGAGTGAAAGAGAGACTCGGATAAGCGGCGGAAGTGCCGTGGCTTGTCTCTGCTCAGATAAGATCAAGTAGTGTTAGGGATCTGGTTAGGGTTTGTGCTCTGCTTTTATAGCGATCCTTTCTTCTGCTTCTGGACCCATATTCCCAAAATACCCATAATACGATCTTTTTCTTTTTTTGAAATGTAATACCCATAATCAAACCAACTCATTGTAGTATTTTGTTTTTGGGTTCATCAACTAATAACTAATGAGAAAATGATTGATGTTTAAATATGTTTTACTTATACATCTATTTAATTTCCGTCCATTAGAAATTTACTTTTATTTTAATTAAAAATAAAAAAAATATAACTGAGTGGTTTAACGTGACATATATAATTGAGTGTTAGTGTAAAATTTCTTACACAAATAATGCATACTCACTAATCTCTCATGCCAAATTGTACCATACGAGATCCCTTCTCCTTGTATATGTTTATTATGTGTGGTGAAGTGGTGTTGCGTTAATTAATAAAACTATTTTTACATCTGCATTTCATGGTACTCGAATTGCTCAACCTGCACCTATTATTTCACATTTGTTGTTTGCATATGATAGCGCCATTTTTGCTCGAGCCACAGTTCAGGGAGTGAAGCGTGTAAGAAAATATTCTAGCCTCTTACGAACAAGGTTCTAGACAGGTGTTAACCTTGACAAGTCAATACTCTCTTGTAGCAGAAACGTGCTTCAAACTATATTTGATGAGCTTGAACAATTGTTGTTGTAAAGGAGGTGGAGTGCTATGACAGGTACTTGGAGCTTCCATCCATCATTGGCAAGTCCAAGACACAAATCTTCAACTTTGTCAATGAGAGAGTTTTGAAGAAGATCAAGGGGTGGAATGAAGGGTTTATCTCCATGGCGAGAAGGGAGGTTCTTATTAAAGCATTGGTTCAATTAATTCCCTCTTACATTAGGTCTTGATTTGTCCTTTCGGGTGGCTTATGTGCTTAGATTGAGAGTATGATTTGTAAATTTTTTAGGGGTGAAGATGTTTCTCATACACCTATTTATTGGCTAAAGTGAGACTCGATAGTGGTCTTGGTTTTCATAACTTCAAAGCCTTGAATACAACTCTTGTGGAAAAAAAATTGGTGAAGAATTTTCTCTTGCCTGAATCCTTTACTAGCCAGCACCTTCAAAGCGGTTTACTTTTCCTCATGGGAACTTTATTGGGGCTAAGAAGGGGTATTGGTCTAGTTATGCTTGGACAAGCATCATTCCATCAGGTGGGTTTTTGAGAAAGACAACCTTTGGGAAATTGGAAATGGCTTATCTTAAATGTTGGTGCTTGGGAGGATAAATGGCTTCATTGCGGCATTCCTCTTGTATACCGTGAGGACATTATGGACGAGATGGGTATTAACTTGGTCTCTCAATTGATCATTCCTTCATACCCGCGAGTCTAAAACAAGGAGCTCATTAAAAAAAAAGTTAGGCCTGATTATGCTCAATGCATATTGGAAGTACCTTTGCCCCTTCATCCATGAAATGACGATGCTTCTAATCAAGATGTGTTGCAGCAGATCCTTCTTGGTGCTAATGCGCGAGCTATTGGAATGTTTGTCATGACGTTGTATTCTATTTGGGAGAGGTGTAGCTATCATGTCTTCAATGCCAATGCCTCTTCCTGGCAGCATATTATGTTGAGGGCTGCGATGCTTGGTCCTATAAATAATGCTCTGAGTTTTTCTCCTAGGCTACAAGTTGCTCTTCCTGCTTTGTGGCAGAGGCTTGAGAGACATAAGGTGAAGATCAACTTTGATACATTTGTTTCTTCGATGTTGGTTGCAGATATGGGTTCATGGCTCAAAATTATGGCTTCAGCGACTACATATCTATTGACATCCTCCCCCCGACTATGGCTAAGGCTCTTGATTTGTGTTTTAGGAGAATATGCGCATAATCTCTTTAGCTTTCAAGGCTTGTAAGTTATGAAGCACTGATTCTGACACGAAACTGTGAAATGACGACACTGACACCTGACACAACTAACCTAAAAAAAGTAGGAGACAGGTTAGTCTCTTTACAAAGAAAACATTAAAAAATTCATAAGCTCTATGACAAGAGTTTTGAAAAAAATACTAAAAGGCACCATTTTACAAATAACTACTTTGTCTAAACAAAAAGTTAATTTATTTAATGGTTTTTGTCTCCCGTTTGTCATCATCATTGAAAAGTATAGCCTCTACCTCCACTTAATCAAGTGACAATTTAGCAATTTTTTTCATAGTTTGACTTTTAAAAAAAATATTTTTTAGAAAATATATGTTTCTAGATATGTCCATCTAAGAAGAAGTGTCAGCTCAAGTGTCTGAGTCAAAAAAAAAGATATTCAAACACCGTAAAGAAATTTCTGACGGGTGTTAATATAATGTTGATATTTGACATCAGAACACCCCATATGTGAGGTGTTCGTGCTTCATAGTTTATACCTTTTGTTTTAATTTTTTTTTTGTTAATTACAACGGAATATAATGTGCATGGAGAAGAAAATTGTGGACCATTGTAATTATAAAAAAAATTATGATTTGACATTTAATCTATGAGGGAAGTTCTAAAAACATCACACTTGCATTAAAAACATTTCATTATAAATAATTAATATATTTGAATTGATGTGTTTAAAATTATTTATTTTTTTTGTTTAATTATGATCACTTTTTAAATTAATTCAACTACAAATTCAGCTCTCAAAATTTTAAAATATTAATTTTGCATCCTTAATCGCACGGGATTTAATACTAGTAATATTTAAGTAAAAATAAATATTTATAATTCTAAATAAACATAATTATAATAATGAAAAAAAATTAAAATAGTGAAATTAGATAAGAAAAAATTATTTAATTTATCGACATTTAAAACTAGTTTAAAACGTTCGTCTAACAAATAGTTATTTTTTAAAGGCTAACAAATAGTTAATAGATCTAAATTATTCATGAAGCAGTCTTCATAACTAATTTCTTTTCTTTTTCTCTTGTTAACCAAAAAATTATTCATGAAATATAATAGTAGACCGAAAAGCCTAAATTGAACTAGTAAGCCAACAATTGCTTTTTCACAATAAAAATGTAATGACTTGTAATTTGTAAAAGTAGATATATAAAATTTTAAGAAGTCTCAAAAATAATTTACGCAGCCGGGATTGAACCCGGTTTTCCAGGTTGCAAGCTTAAAAATATCCGTGGTGCTACTACGGATTCCATGTAAATGCTTGCGAACATATTAATATATAAAATGGCTAACTTGATGCCAGTTATAACAATACAGGTTCTATGTTTATTGTAAGAGGCTAATTTAAAGAGCTTTGCCATTTTCTTAATTTCTTGTATTCTTTGCTCATGATTACTTATTTTATGGATTTGGATCCTCTAATGTGTTAATCTCACATGACCATGTCATGTGAAGATCTGAGTCTTTAATTCTTTTTTTGATGGAATCTGGGCCCTTAATGAATATATAGAGAGAGAAAATTAAAATTGTGCGGGAAATAATGCTGACCATCAGATTTTATTAAAAAAGTAATTAAAGACTCAGATCCTTCACATGACTATCCTTCACATGACATAGTCATGTGAGATTAACACATGAGAGGATCCAGATCCTTATTTTATAGCTTTTTCCAAAAAAAAAATAATTCAGAATTAACTAATTTCTCTTTAAATGTAAAGTTTGGTGGCACAAGTATATAAAAGCTGTCCTATATGAATGGATCTTCCAAACCTCCTTTTTCATTAGGTTTATTTATAAGGTGTGACCAACAAATGTGTTGGTTTAGTGATAGGTAAATTAAATTCTCGTAAGTAATGTTACGAGAATAAAGTCCGAAAAAATCATTTGTTAGGAGAGACCACCACTGTATCCCAAACAAATTAAAACCTGTCAAGAAAAAAATTCTTAAGATGAGAGAATATTGTTTCACGTAGGTACTCATGTCAATAATTATTTATAGATGCTTATATATATTTCTCACATGCTTATACAAAGAGTTGAGTCCCTATATTAATATAAATCTTGGTTTTCTATAATTCTAAAGGGTTTTGATCGTCTAATTTTTTTCGATTGTTACAATGAGTGCTTTTATAACTTTTAAGGGATTAGTACGGTGGAGCATGATATGATCTCATATTTGATAGACCGCAAGTTTGAACTCCTAATAAATTGAGTGCTTTATCAAAATTATCGTATTTATCTAAAAAAAATATTAAATCATCGTATTTAAAATTCTTAAAATCTTATTTTCTACTTAAAATATTTCCAAGTATATAAAACTTTGATCGTATGTGGTTCGTCTGAACAATCTTTCCATCTGTGTCAAGGTTTCCAAAAATGCTTATTCAGAACTTTTTGTTCAGTATGTAGATCAACAAATGAAATGGCCTCTTAACTAACTTTGAAATGTGTAAAAAAAAACTTTGAAATGAATTTTCAAAAATATAATCACCTTCTTCTTGTGTTTTGTTTTGATATTTAATCTCGCGTTTAGGTATGTCAAACAAGAAGTGATATAATATATATTATGAGAGAGTATTGTCTTTTTTCGAGCAAACAATAGGGAAACATATGTAATGTACCAAATTCTAACTGAGTAAGAAGAGGTATTTGGTCAACTCATTAACTTGGACAAATCTAAGTCTAAGGTAGATAATAATGTTTTGGTTCACATGCTTAATAAAAGTTTATCGTTAAGAAGCTATGAATTTAGGTTATAAAGAGAGTACTTCTATTGTTGATGACTTACTTAGTATGACTCTTTCTCATGATTAGCTAGCTCACTATATTTGGTCCACCAGTAGCTTTTTAAAAGAAAATAACTCTCATTTTTTCAATTGTTTAAATAAAGCATTTTCCTCAATTTTCTTAAAATTTCCAGTCTTAATTTTATAATTAGATCATTTTATAATTGAAAAGTTTTGTAATCAAATATTGAGGATTTAGGATGGATGAGGGACATAAAACAATTTGAACAGTTCAGAATTTTTTTTTGTTATTAGAGGAAAACTAAACAAAGAAAGAGTATGAAAACTTGTACCAATTAAATTAAATGTGAAATTTTTTATATGAAGGAATAGTAGGTGTTTAAAATTGGAGAAAATTTAAAAAAATTCTAATTGTAGGTGTAATATAAGTTGATTATTAAGTTTTAAAGCTAAAGATAAATAGCATTGGATGAGATTCTTGTCTTCTAGTAAGTCTGCGGTCTTATGTAGGGTGTATTATTGCAAATTAAGCGTGAAGACCACAATGGATTATTGGTTCTTGTACAAGCAAAAGATCTCTGGAAATGGCTTCACATATACATTTTTCATGAATCATGGAGTACAAGTGTAAATGAATTAAGTTTCATATTGGATGAAGAAGCAAAGCCTCTCTCAGCCATTGCCTAAAGATTTTGTGATGAATGTGTATGAATGATGTTCAAATCACTTATGCTCTTAGCTCAATGTGAATAATGAACTCTCAACTGGTGCGAATTGGCAGTGTCCGGTCAATATACAAGTTTGATTTTAAGACCTTAACAAAAAAAAATTAATGAGTTTATTTGAGTTTATCTTTCAACATAAATATTTATCCAAACATTTGTATAAGCTTATTGTTCAAACAATAAACTTTAAAACCAACTAGGTCAAAACAAAATCCTTACTCGCCCTACAGCACAAAGATGAGCATATCAATCTCTTAGGCCAAATTGTATGCTATATACCGTATGGCCGTAGTTACTTAATTAATCATGTATACAATTATCCATTTTCTAATCCCATAATAGTGATACTCAATGTTCGCAGAACCGAACCGGCCATCGAACCGTTCCAGCTATTGGTTCACGGTTTTTATGGTTCAACCGAGGTTGAACCGTGGTCGAACCGATAGTAATTAAATAATATTTTTAATTAATTAATTATATACATAAAATAAAAATTACACATAACATTAAAATTTTTACATTCAAAATTAAGCAAATTCCACCACATAAGTTCGAAGTTCTAACCAAGTACATTACCAAAAAAAAATAACCCATGCCACAAAAAAAAACACAATATTCATTATCAAGTACAAGTAGAATTAAAAATAATCATCATCACTAATCATCATAGGCACCAAAGTCATTGAGGTTGAAATCGACGCCTTGAAATTGTGATATGCCGGCATTTGCACCGCTTCCACCAACAATATCATTCTCAAGATCAATCGAATCCAATATATGTTGATCTAGAATACTAACTTCTTCTGTTTTTAACCCTTTTTTTTTTTTACTTAATGTACCAAAACGACGTAGTTTTGTAACAAAAAAAAAAACGAAGTTGGTTTATATAAACCGGGTAAACCGGATTGGTCCCGGTTTTTTACCGGTTCGAGTGTTCAACGGTTTTAGGACCCAACCGGACCGGCTTGGCCACCGGTTCCCGGTTTTTCCGGTCGAACCGGCCGGTCCGGTTCGGTTTTGACATCACTGGTGATACTCATAACTTGAGCCCGGATATGGAGGCGTTTGACTCCAACATACATAAAACTCTCTATCTTCATTATGACTTGATTTCATGTCTTAGATAAGCAAATCGAACACTATAAAAGGGTTAAATTAGTGTCTGCCTTAACATCAACGCTAAAATTTGTTCACTTGTGACAATCAAACTGGCACACAGAGTTGATTTTAAATTTCGTTTCACTTAAAAATAACGGCGGTCACTAATATTTAGTGTCGGCTCAACAACCATTAGCATTTTTGGCTGAGAGTGAATTCACCGGACAAATTTGTGTCCATCCACTGTACGTTAGTGCGGTTCCAAACAAACACTAAAATTACCGGCCAAATTAGTGTCGGTTATCACATAAGTTCTTATTATAAGCTATTTACAATGCTTATTAAAATAAGCTCAAAATAAATTATAATGGACATACATGTCTATTCATAAACTAATTTAAGCAGTATATGAAAATAAATTATAAAATTTATCAATAAATTATAAAAAAATTGTATAAACTCTCACAAACACTCACGTAAAATAAACTCACGGCATAGTCTAAGCAATCTAACTTATCCTTTTATATAGAACCATATTCTACTCTCAAGGGTAGATCTGTATATATCAAGATATTTAAATAAGTTGTCAAATCAAATCTTACAAGGTTCATATACTATAATGATAGATAGCAATGTTGAGAAGTTAAAAATAGAATTAGATGATCAAACTAAATATAATATGCTAATGCATAAAGCTGATCATCAGAATTAAGTCTTAGACAATCCCATCAGAAAAATAAAGTGGGAAGAGAGAAAAAAGAAAGAAAGAAAGTGGAAAAGGTAGTGGAATTATCCAAAGGGAGCAACTACACACCAATCAGGTAGGAGAACAGTCCAAATGTCAACCAGCCAGGTTACTTCCTAAGATGGAAGAAAAGTTGAAGGAACCCAAAATCATATTAAAACATAAACAACATCTAAACATAGCAAATCTCAGAATTGATAGCAATACTATTGAGAACTTGATAGTCATAATCAATGCTGAAAAAAGCATCTGATTACAATTAGTAAAAAGATAGGTGGGGAAATGAGAATCCATTTTTGGTGGCCTTGGGAGAAGAAGAACAACTAAATTCTTTCCTTGAGAATATGATATATGGGCTTTAATCTGAGTTAAGATTCTCATATTCTCATTCCCAGAGAATCTTTGAAACTTTCCTTTTCCCTGCTTTATTATTTTTATTTCCTTTTCCCCGTGAGGAATAGCATTCCGTGGTCATTTCTCGCTTTGCATTTCAACCAATGCCATCATATTCATGTGTGCTCATTGCTCAACCCAAATAATCACAACCCTTCTCACTTCTCAACAAATGGTTTTGCTCATGATTGACTACAACTTTATTCTCACTTCAAAGTTTCCTCTTGCACTCCAAACTGAATCTCTCTTAATGTTAATGTAACAAGTAAAAATAATTGAAGTAAGTACAATGAAGAAGAATAAAAATTTATGTCCCCTGCCCCATGTGGGACATCCATGCACTATATTGAAAGGTAAAGCCAATTGGGTACTCCATAAAAGAGATAAGTAACCCTCTATTCTGTACAAACACTTACCCTTTAAAGATGCCAAACACTTGAAAGTAATAAGGACAGTATAGCAGCATCAAGTAAAGATGACTACCAATATAGGAAAAAGGGTTCCTTAGAAGCATGAAAATGATGATTCCAAAGCTACACAGACAAAATTATTCTATTTATGGTTTTGGTTTTGAAGACCTTCTGTGATTATTTATAATAATAATGTTGGGAGAACCATACCACAAAAGCTCAAGTCTCATTCCTAATATCCCACCATGCTCGCAGCCCCGGCTATCACGCAACGTGATCACGATTGACTAGTCTCATGCAAACGGGGGTTACCACTCGCACTGCTCATTTGTGACTGAGCGACACGGTGGAAGACTTTGATATCAATTATAAGATAATTGGGAATACCATATCACAAAAGCGAGTTGTTGGAGTTAAAGAGCTCAATGCATCATAACACCCAACCACACAACTCAAGTCTGATACCTTGCAATTGGATTCTAACAACCTCCGAACTCAAACAGAATCAAAGCTAAAATAAATGACATGAAAGTTGTAGAACATATTTGACCATGTACGGTTAATTCTGATTACACCAAAAGTACTCAGTAGTCATTGACACCGCCAAATAGAACCTCTAATTGCATGGTCAACAATCATATAAAATTGAACAGGCAAAGCAAAAAAACTATGACTGACATAAAGGTTAGTTTTCGTTATTCTTTTCCCATATATAACATTCTCGTTTTGAATAATATAATGCCTATATGACGTTGTTTGCAATTGTCACTTGGGAGCAAAATCTCAGAAAACCTCCTGCACTGTAGACCTCTTGAGTCACACTAAGAGTTATAAATGTGTCTTCATTTGTCTCTAGAATTTTAAAATCCTGAAGGAATTCTAGAAGTGTCCAAGTTAACAACTTCAAATCAATGCTCTTGCCAAGTGGTTTTACCAAGTCCATCTATGGAGCAAATTCGATATCAAGAGGGAAAAAGCACCAAATCAATATCCTCTTGCCCATATTATTCCAGTCCACATGCAAGAAAACTACTTAGGAACTCAGCTTTAACTTTGCCTAAAGTCTCTCAGGATTCTTCTCCTGGCCGCATTAAATATTCTCAAAAATCAGAATCAAGAACACGAACAAGGGGAAGTGATATGAAGATACTGCTCAAGGAATCTTTGGCCTTATTTATTTTTATGGTTTCTATAAGTTGTCTATAAAATGTTTTATCTTAGTGATCTCTTCAGCACCTGATGAATGGGTATCAGCAAATCAGAATATCAGATATGGTGTTTAACTAGCCCTCTACTTCCATATGTGTCTGATAACAAGTTGATTAGTGTTTTATGACTTAATATACTCTAATTTATTGTGTATTAGCTGTTAATCATTCAAATGTTATTCTTAGAACTTTAATCAGCCAGCACTAAACTACTAGTACTTACTATTACCGTACAATTAAGAAGCATGTAGACACTGATACAGTGACATAATACGACACGGATATAAAAGAAAAGACAACTTGGTGCACGAAGCTCCCACATACGAGAGGGGTTACACTATTTGGTATTTTGTGCGCAGCCTTAAAAACAACAGAACACAACACGGGACACGGATATGATATGACATGGACATGAAGAAACAATTTTTTTAAAAAATTATAAACACAATGGGAATTTTATAACACAGAAAATTAGTTTATAATTAATATAAAAAAGCAAATATTAAATCTAAAGAAAAATCAATATTTTAGATAATAGCATACATCATTTTAGTCATAATAAAATGCTTTGATTTATCTAATTATTGTGATGTTTCCATTTATAGTTTACAATTTTGAAGAAAAAAATCACAAAGTATAACTAGAAGTGTTCATGAAGTACCAACGGCTTGTTGGTTCAAGTGATACATATTTGATTTTCCTTAAGTCAGTTCCCGGACTCGAGTCTAGTGTAAGAAGAAAACTCCCACCAGGAGAGCTAATCCCACGAGAATGTGATATTCTTGTCTAAAACAGAGTTGTCTCCGATGGAGAATATGTGCATTTGACCAAAAACGAAAATAGTGTTAATGAAGTGTGTGATGCAACAAGAAAATAGGTACTATTTTTGAAGTGTCCGTGCTTCCTAACAGTGCAATGTACAATACAGCAACTACTTATATATTTGGAAGCTCGGTAGGTTTACACATTGGCAGAAGAAACTACAGGGGTAGCTTTAATGTGTGATATAACTTTGTATCCAAACACACTACACATCTTTCCATTTGAACAGTGCAGATTTGCATGCAGTTGACACATGCATTGCCTCTGAAATGCATGGTTTTAATTAAAACTGAATCAGATTCTAATACATATTTTAATAGTATACATAGTGGTTTAGCATGGTATATGCCATTTAGTGGAAGTTATCCAAGTATAAGAACAAGCGTACAGGAAAATCAAAAGTTCAATTACACAAGGAATGACATATGTACCGATTCTTACACAAGAATCAGCTACATTAACCAAATGGTCCTATGAAGTAGTACTGTATTTAACAAAATGAAAGTATAAATGCAAGTACAATTCTGGTTTTCCCTTTATTATGAAGGCCCTCTTGCTTAGGATTCTAGAGGATGGGGCCTGCGTTTTTGTGCCAAAGAAAGAAGGAAAAGTTCAGGGTCCATCTTCCTATATTTTTAAATGGTGCTGGCTGAATAAGTACCAAACTTATTGAAGGAGACAAAACAGAACGTATTCTTATTCTATTCTTTACCTCCAATGGGAAGCATCTTCCTACAATTTTTTAAGCTTTCATGGTGCTTTAGTCAATGGAATCTTTTATCTTAGTTCTCCATATACAACCAATTAACTTGTTCCTTCATGTCTCTGTCTGCAATTTTTTCCATAGATTACACTCAGCCAAACCCCATTTAAGCAGAAGTATGTAATGTGCACATTTAGGACTTGTAAAATGACACCAAGATCATGGTGTGGAACAAAATATTTAAGCTTCTAATTTCTTAGAATCTTAAACAAAAATAAAGGATGGGCTTTGGCAGTTCCAAGTGAGAGGGATATCAGATTCCCCAGAACCAAGTCAGAAAAAATATATAGATACATATATAATATTTCAAATTTGAGCATATGATTCCCACTTTTACCTGGCAAACGAATAAGAATGTGTATTGGGTTAAAATTTGAAGGATCTATTCTGGAACCTAATGCAGATAGGAAATTGATATTTGCACATATCTTTTTTTTAGTATAAAAATTTAAGATATTTTGATTTATATGCAATTCCTGCAAAGGAAACGCATTGTGCATTGGGTTATAATGATACTAGACATTCAAACAATATAAACATCTCACATACATTCTATTTTTCTATGTTTCTCTCCCTTCTTATTACATCACATCATATATCACAAATATTATTGCTCTCTCTTTGACTTCTTCCTTGAGATGTTGTCGGGTGTCTGTACCGTGCAGATCTCCACGAATCATTACTCATTCAAATTACTTCCATAGTTGTATTGCACAGGAGTTCAAATGGACAGCACTGAGAATGGAAAGTGGATGTAGAAAACGGGGTCCACTTAGTGAACAAAAGTAGGAAGGAATAATATCTGTTTTTCAAGTCACCGCACTCAAGAATTGAGTGTGGTTTTCCATTGGTTCTATCCAAGATTCCAAGGGAGTACTAGCTACACCCTCCAGCTCTCACTATAAATACAAGTTCTCAGCAAGCTTTCTGCTGAAGAGAAAGGGTGTAGAGAAGAAACAAGACAAGAGCAGCAAGCATTAAGAAGTTCTCTTGTTTGTTAGTTTAAGGGCCTTCAAGAATACCTGAAAATAGAGATCTTTCAAGTTTTCACCTTCCATATAGGAAGAAAAGTGATTCAGAGAATAAAAGTCATCAGGTAAATACGCAACTGGTTTTCAGCATTGGAGGTTAACTCTTAAGTTGTTAGTTTTTATATCTCAGGGTGCTTATACATGGCTTATGTAGGTGGAATGTACCATCATCACCAACACCAAGGAAAAAACATTCATTCTTCTTCCAGAATGCCAATTCCCTCTGAGAGACACATGTTCCTTCAAACAGGAAATGGGTCTGGTGATTCAGGACTTGTGCTGTCAACTGATGCTAAGCCTAGATTGAAATGGACACCTGATCTTCACACCAGGTTTATAGAAGCAGTCAATCAGTTAGGTGGAGCTGACAGTGAGTATTATACACATCTGCATGTGGATCATCAAATCTTGAGGAACATAGAATTTGAATTCACTAATGCAAACTACAATCTTTCTATTGCAGAGGCAACTCCCAAAACGGTAATGAAACTCATGGGGATTCCAGGGCTCACCTTATATCATCTAAAGAGCCATCTTCAGGTAAAAACATCAGTGATCTGAATTACAACCTTTTAGTTGTTAGACTCCATTCATTTTATGCTTGCCAACCTAAATGTTCTTTTGGAACTGGCATAAATATTTTCCTATACTCTTTCATGATAACAAATTCATATATTATGTATATAGAAGTTATGTACCAATCATGATTTATTCATAGATGTGTTCATATTGTCTGATACATCATAGAGATCGGCTAAATTTTATCTGAAGAAACAAATTGTCATGTACATAATATGCGCAAAATCACAAACCCTGAATCAGTTTTTCACCTTCACTTGTATGGTGCAATCAGTGATCATCCTTTCCTTTTTATTACCAGAAGTACAGATTGAGCAAGAATCTGCATGGACAAAGCACCAGCGTTACACAAAAAATCAGTAAGAGAACAATACCTTCATTATTTATAATCTACTTATGAACTGGAGAGTTGTTTTTGAAGAACATACTAATCTTACCAGAAACAAATGCAGGTGCAGGAACTGCTGAGAGACTTTCTGAACCCAGTGGAACTCACATGAATAAATTAAGCCTCGCACCGCAGCCTAACAAGTAATATAAACAAAACCTTTTTCACATTCTTCACGTAATCTTATTTGATATAACATTCTACAGCTTTAAGATCTTACACTAACGTGCAAAAGCCCTTCTGCAGAGATCTACATATTGGTGAGGCACTGCAGATGCAGATTGAAGTTCAGAGAAGGCTCAATGAACAACTAGAGGTGAGTCTTAGGAAACCTACCACACATGCATTTTCCATCCCATAATTATATCAACAGTGCTATTTAGTTGATAGAAGTTTGTTACCAAAGAGGGTAAAAAAATAGAAAAGCATAAACATGTAAAATTTGTTTTGAAAGTGACTCTAAACCCCCAATTTTTTACACTTAAACAATCCTATTCTTCCATACATGATATTTGCTATTTGATATGAGATTAACAGTATCAATCATATCTGTAAGAGAAAGAGAGGTTAGGAAACAGAAATCACCTGAGTGAAAATACAAAAGATCTTCTAGCAGTTACTTCTTTAGTACAATTAAGCAAGTTCCTACCTACATTAAAACTAGTATCCATAGCTTTTTTCTTTGTGAGTTCTTAAAACAAATCATTCTGAACCCTTCCAGGTACAGAGACACTTGCAGCTTCGTATAGAGGCGCAAGGGAAGTACCTTCAGTCTGTGCTGGAGAAAGCTCAGGAAACTCTTGGAAGACAGAATTTGGGAATAGTAGGACTAGAAGCTGCAAAAGTTCAACTCTCAGAGCTTGTGTCGAAAGTATCTTCTCAGTGCCTGAACTCAGCATTTTCAGAGCTGAAGGAACTACAAGGATTTCACCCCCAGCAGCAAAACCAAACAAATCAACCAAACGACTGCTCTATGGACAGCAGTTGCCTCACATCCTGCGAAAGATCGCAGAAGGAGCAAGAGATTCCAAATGGAGGAATCGGCATGAGACCCTTCAATGGCCATGTGTTCATGGAACAACGAAAGGAAGCCGCGACAGCAGAACCTCCTCACCTTCGAAACCCGGAACTCAAGTGGCATGATGAAGTGAAAAAGAACACCTTTCTCACCCCATTGGGGAAGAATGAAGAAAGAAGTACTTATGCTGTAGAAAGCAGTTCCAACAACTTATCTATGGCCATTGGACTTGAAAGAGAAACACAGAATGGTATCAGCATGTATCCTGAAAGAGTAATCAGGGAAAACAACTCTGATGGTGAGTTCCAGCACAGGAACAGCAATATGGCAGAAAAATTGAAACCAGTGGATGAGAGGTTGCCTTCTTACTTTGCAGCAGCAAGATTAGACCTAAACACTGAAGCTGCAACCAGTTGTGGTAAACAACTGGACTTGAATAGATTCAGTTGGAACTGACTTGAGAAGCCTAATACTTCACACTGAGTGGAGAAGAGATACAGAAAACAATGCTTCTCCAAAATTTGATTCTGAATAATTCAGAGGAGGCTAGTTGGATAGAGTGTTGTATCAGCTGCTATTTCTTTCAAATCAACATGTGTCCAGATATATATATGTTAGTTTTAGGTGAATGAAATAAGTTGCAGCAACAAAGACCAGTGATCTTTTTGTAATCAATCATTATAAAGGAGATAGCTCCAGCAACATACACAATTGCATTCAAAGATGAAGAAATCAAGCAAAGCAGAATATATGGATTCTGCCACCTTGGTTTGGCACAAATGACTTCAAATCTCACTTGGTGGACAACCATCGTCGGTAGATCTTCCGGCGTTCCTACCTAGGAGTGGGTCTTTGCTGGTCTCCCAGCGTGTCACTAGCGCCCTACCTGATAGTTTGGAGATGTTTTCACTTTGTTCTACCGACTAATTAAAAAAAAATACATGATTCTTGACCCTCAACTTTCAACTCAATTGTTAAAATAAAAATGGCATTAAAATGTAGGGAGAAAAAACTGAGATACAGTTCTAAATAAGTTGTTTTTACAACAGTTATCCAAATTGAAGAAAGTTATCACATTGATAAAATTAATAAGATAGTAAGCAAGTGAGTGGGTGAGTTTTTCATCGGCAATATTACAAATTGTATTGTAGGTATGTTTTGTGGTAGATAACTAGATTCTTTGAGCATGTAGTGATTTTTAGACGGTGGTGTGTATGGAGAAAGATTTTTTGAAAGAGGTTTCGATATAATGTTTCCATGCATTTTGTGATAATGTTTCCATGTAATGTAATTGACTAGGTGCACGTAGCAAAGCGAAGAATATTGAAAAAATTGAAGTGTTGAGGTTGCTAAGAATGAATCGTAATCCTGACGTAGAAACAAGATGCCAATCGAATTGGGCGATTCGAAACTGTAATGGGCGCAAGAATTGATCCAGGTCCACGATCAAGAATCTAACCTAAATTACAAATTTAAATCATCGTTTGGCACATAGTTATGGAAGAACAAAAATTAATGATGAAAACAGGGTTGGCATATGTACCTGAATCCTCTATAGTTTGAGTTGAGTGATTAATTTTATCAAAGTGGTTAAGATTAGTCAAAGCGAGAGCGGGATTTTCCATTTACAAACACAAGGCGCAAGGCATCATATACTAGATGCACTTGTTAAATAAATTTCATCCAGATTTATTTACACTATCTAATTACTCTGCATTAAGCGTGTAAAAAACTTTTACACAAGTCCTTCAATTACTAAAAAAAAAATTGCTCCTATTTATCTATCCACTTAAAATTTCAAAAAAACATTAATCGATGATTTACCAAATAATACCCTTATTATGAGAATAATAAAGCATGAGAAATAATATACATTTTGAAGGATAAAGTAGGAAAATGAGTAAGACTTTTATGAAAATTAATAAAATTAATTGTGTTTCTTAATATGTGTTTTTTATCTTTCTGGACAGTTGATAAGGAAGGGGTAGTATAATTCATCAATTTTTCATGTCATATTTAAATTCAAATTTAAAAATATTTATTATTGAAAATGAAGTTACGTGATCAGGTGTTTGTGTAAAACTATTTACATTGTTAGTTCATATAAATTAAGAAAAACATCTAAAATGAATTATAATTTCTTTTAGGCCACAAGCCTGAAATTTAAGTAAGGAAAATATTATATACCACCTTAAATTTTTGTATTTTTTTGTAATTAGATGCTATAGAATTTTATTTTATCTCAATTAATTAATCATTAAACTTCAATTTTACTATAATTTTATCGGTACTCTTACAATCCCTTCTTCTAATTTTGGGTTAAAGGTTAATAATGGATTGCAAATAGAGATTAATGGATATGTACTGCCCAGATAATATAAAGAAATTTTACACTGACATTCAATCACATTATGTCATTTAATACCAAATAGTTACATTTTTTAATTTTAATTAAAATAAAAATAAATTTCTAATGTGTCGGAAACTAATTAGGTGCATGTGTAAAAAAAATTACACTTTAAGTGCATCAACCATTTTTTCTACCAAATATGGATCTTTTACATCTTTTATGAAAAAAATATAAAATCACACTAAATTAAACTTTGTATATTTTGCAGATAATTAAACATAATGAAATATCACAGCTCATTGTAATTAATCGTTAAACTCTTACTAATAATCAATAGTGATTTTCATCTTTCAAATATTAAATTCATTACTTTTTATCTTTTAGAAACTGTTTTACTATTTTCTTAGCAGGGTGATGAAAGTGACAACCCATTTATCTTATATAGAGACGAAAGTAAATATTCACTTTTAATAATGGAATGAGCAGTGAGAGACAAAATAAGATAAAAAAAATATAGAAAAACTTGTAAAGGGTAATGCACAGCGCACACTCCAATCTTGATAGGGTGGGAATAGGCCGGACGCAAAGGTCATGTTTTACTGAAATAGAAATAAGTTTGACATATTTAAAAAATCAAAAATTTGGGTTTAATATGTTTCTTGTCATAGATTTTTTTCAAGTTCAAGGTACTGTTTGGTCTAACTTTTTTCTGACTTAAAAGCTACTTTTAAATTATAGTTTAAAATAAGAGTTTTAAGAAAAAAGTCTATTTTTATAGCTTAAAAGCTACTTTTAATTTTAAAGTTATTTGTCATTTTGTAAATTCACGACAGTGTGTGGTTGCGGTGACACAGTGGTGATCGAGGTCGGTGTTACCTAGTGATGGTGACAGCGGTGGAGTTGTCTGTTACCTGGTGGCAGGCGTGGTAATGGTGGAGGTAGAGGGTGGAGGTGGTGGTGGAGGAGGTAGCGGCAACAATGGTGTTGGTGGTGATGGGCGGTGGCGGAGATGGTGAAGGGTTGTGGTAGCAGTGGAAGGTGGTGCGACATGGTGATGATGGTGGAGGTGGTAGTGGTGGCAGCGTGACAATAGTGGAGGGTGGTGGTGGCAGCAACGGTGGTGGTGGTTGTGGCAACCACGGTGATTGTGGCAACCACGGTGATTGTGGTTGTGGTGGTAGAGGGCGGTGGTGGTACGGGCGCATGGTGGAGATGATGATAGTGGTGGAGGGTGGTGGTGGTGGTGGTTGTGATTGGTGGACGGTGGTGGCAGTTAAAGGTGGTGGAGGCATCAGTGGTGGTGGTGGTGGAGGAGGTGGCAGCACTGGTAGTGGTGGTTGCGGTGGTGGTGGTGAAGGTGGCAGCAGCGATGAAGATGATGGTAGAGAGACAACATAAATAATAGTACATAATGGTCTCCATAAGAAAATAAGTTACTTTTTATAAAAAAAAATCTCTTGATACTTTTTTCTAAAAAACTAATCTTTTTCTTCAATAAAAATAAGTTGCTTATTTTACAAAGAATTTTTCATAAATTTTGATTGACCCAACTTCTCCTTTTAAGGAGAAGAGAAGTAAAAAACAAGTTGGGTCGTCAAATGGTACCGATCCAATCTTTAATTTTTTTAAGTCAAACAAGACTTGGTAGTCTATTTACAAGTTTGTTACCTAATAAGACACTTGACTTAACCAACAAATCAATGTTCAAATTTATATGTCAACAAACTTATAGGCTGATGAGGTAAAATGTACTAAAATATATCTATCTATTAATAGACCAACATGATTATAGGTTAATAGGTAAACCGAAAGTAGATATAGTTGTGCTCGACTTCCTCTAGTCTGAAAGCTTATTTAAGATTTTACTTAATTTGTAGTAATAAATAAGTCATAAGTATAGTTTTAAAGAAGTTTATATGGTTATATAACTCAATTATATAATCTGACATGTTTACCTTTAAATAAATAAATACATATAAATCTGAATATATTATAATAAAAATACAATGTAAAAATAATAATTTAAATTAATCATATTTTTGTAAATAGATCGACCGGTTAGGCTAATAAGATTTTCTCAGTGGCCTAAATTTAATTTTTTTTAACTAAATAGACTTCTTAAAAAATCTTGACATTATTTATTAATTTGGTCTAGATTAACCAGAACTTAATACAGGCACCATATGCCCCTGCTAACGATCATCTGATCTATTTCCACCGCGAGTAATGATTCATTCACGTACTTCACTTTCTCTCACACATAATTTCCACTTTTTTTTCTTCTTATCTCCCTACATTTTTTTATCACAGCTCCTATCATACCACACATTTTTTTTTTTTATATCTTACTAAAGTATAAGTGAAATTAAGATGTGAGCAAAGTATTATTCTTCCATCGCTAAACTTGGGACTTTCTTTGTGACAAGCTAACCCACTTAAGAGACCAGAAATATCTAGCCTGGTTAGTTGGGCTGCTCTCACCCACGTCCACATCTTTCTCATCAAATCAATTCCCTTTCCCACGACGGCTGAAAAATTAAAAAGCTAATGACTCCATACGTTTCCCACAAAGCACGTCCACCTCACAAAGCCCTAAGGTTACAAACAAACCACTTCTCAACCTATAGTGAACAATGAACATACATAAAATCTCCTCTTCTTATTTTCGCTACGTAAATGACAACTAAACCACACAATCTATTTCTTAACGTAGAAACGACACATGCCATACAAAAAACATATATGTGACGTGTACTCTAAAACCCCCACTCAATACCCATAACCTACTTTTACATATATTTAGTGAGATCAATCTAATTGCACACACCAACTAAGCTAGCTAGTTTCTTTCTCCACAACTTTTTCATATATTTGGTTCAATGGAAGAGAGTAGATTGAAATTGAGCCACAACATGATGAACACTAGAATAGCCACTTCCCAAAGTTCTCCTCCTAGGCCTACATCATATCATAGCACCCGAGAATGCAAAGGCATTGATGATGACAAGGCCGGCAAGCTGGTATTGGATCCAGCCGAGAAAGACAAGATCAATGAGAATGTTAAGATCGATGAGCCGGCCGAGGAAATTACGGGGCGCGAGAGGCTGAAAAGGCACAGGGAAGAGGTGATGGGACAAGTTAACATACCGGAGAATTGGAGCGAGGAGAAGCAGCTGAAGAAATGGATCGACTACACTACGTTTGATGCATTGATATTGGCTCCTCATAGTTTGATTGTTGCTGCTCGTGATGCGCTTATTGCAGATGGACGTAAAGAAAGGTCACAAAGATTAAGGATCCATCTATAGTAGTGGCTATTTTCTTTTCACTGTTATTTTTCCCATGGCCCTTGCTAGCTAGTAGTTATATATATGTCGTAGCAATAATAGGTCACTGAATTCAACCAATTGATGCTTCTTCTCATTTTTTGATTGTTGATTGTTGGCACAACAAAGGGAAAAGAAGAACAAGCATCAATAAAGATTGTTCAACACTTTTTTGGGTGTAAACTACTAAAGAGAGATGAGAAGAAATAAAAGATAAGTGGTAGATGTGATATACGATGTGATGTGTGCAAAAGAGAAAAATAAACCCAAAGTGTCTACACTATGTAGTAATTCATGAATCAAAACCAAACAAACATGTGTCGGTAGGAATTTGTTTCAATCTTTCCTAATGATTTACACCACCATAATTTTTATTAGTATTACACCAATGATAAGTATGTATACCACCAAATAGCATATACACCTTTTTGATATATATCCCTTTTTTGTCTTTATTTCTATTTCAAAGATATATTAAATTTATTACTTATTTCTTTTCTATTTATTTCTCTATTAATCTATATTTATTGAGTGTACACCATTATTACTATATATTAGTATTAGTATACTTTCATTTCCTATTAGCTTCTATCCTATCCTCTTCTAATATTAGTTTTTTCCTATACTTAAAATCGAGATTTTATTTAAGGAAAATCAAATATGTATTAATTGAACTAACTAATTGTTAAAAATTTTTTGTTTCGGTAATAGATTGCTAGGGAACCAATATCATATTATTGATCGCAGATAACAGATTATACCCAGATTAGCAAAGAGCGACAACAAATTATCAAAATTGTTGTGTAAAGCTTGCAATTGATTTTAATTATTGATTTTTGTTGTACCTGATTCACCCTACGCTTAGTATTTACAGATTGAGATTATATATTTTTTAATTTCAACTATGATTTAAAATATTATTATTTATGAAAATATGAATTTAAATATTTTATTTCACTCTATATTAAAATATCAATACATGATATATTTTATTAAATATTAAAAATTGAATCTTAATTTTTAATATTAATAGTATAGTTGATTTAAATAATATCATATATTTGATCATTTTTTAAATTACTGATATTATATGAAAACTATTTAATGTGTTTTTTATTGACGTGTACTGTATCAATATTATTTGATAAATACTAAATAATGAAAAATAATTATGCAGAATGAATAATTGTAATATTAATATGGGATATAGACATAAACATACATCACAAAATGAATTAAAATTGATATTTAAATTAATAAAAATGTATTGACTATTTAAATAACAATATTGCTACCTTAATTTTTTTTTAATCATCACAGGTGTTAACCTATTCGAGATAATTACCTGAATTTATTAAATAAAAGAACTTTTAAAAATTTAATTTGAAAAACATATATTTAAATATATGCATTGTTATATGTAATAAATCCTTTCTGTAAAAAAATCCTAAAAAGTATCAAATCAAATATAATCCGCAATCATGTCTCTAGGCTAGTGGGGTCTGTTACATGTTTTGCCTCATTGGCCGACAAGAGTAGTTTTTCAATCGGCTATAATGCCCATAAATCTTAAAGCATCTCAACCGACCAAAAGGCACGCAGTTAAGCATTCGCCATAAGAATGGGCTGAATGGCCAGAAAAGGAAATTTTTGACACGATAAGTGTCTAATCGATCGCTAGAGGACAGAGACACTACAAGCTTAAAAGAGACGGCCAAAAGATGTCCCCGTGCTTTGCAAGTCTCTCTTAAGAGACGTCCTACACACTCATTTTCTGGGACTGATGATGAAAGTAGGCCTCAGTGTCAGGAGTTAGAACGGGGATGGTGCAAGTTCTTAGTTGGGTCCATGATTATCGCAATAACATGGTTGTTCATACAGTCTTCAACCCCAAATTGACTGAAAACTTTATTGTCTTAAATTAAGTCCGAGCTGAATATGTAGGGTAGTTGCAGATTGTATCCAGTTTTTTAAAAATAAACATTAGGTTTAGAAAGATAGAAGAGACTATGAGTCTCTTTGGATACAAATTTATTAAAGCTTAGTGGAGCTTGTCTACTATGAAATAGACTAAATAAGCTCTAATAAGTGCTTTTTGGTTTGCCTATGTCAATGGTTAATCATGACAACACTTTATGTCCAATGGAGTGCAACAAGCGAAGAGAGGCACGTAAATTAATGGGTTAATTTTTGAAGGAAAAAGAAGGGAATGACATAATTTTATTTTCAAAATAGAAGATTTAAACATAATATTTTTATAATAAATAAGGTATTAGTACGCTGTGTTTATGTTAGTTTATCGATTCATAGATTTAATTTTTAAAAATATCAAACAATCGAATTGTTTCTGGATCATTGCCTATTGCCTATTGCCTATCTTTTTTTTTTACTTTTTCAAACATTGTTATTCTTATCTCATTTTCGTTGCTTTTTTAATTTTAATTATTTCTTCATTCATTGATATTGGTGGCACTGCTACTTCTCATATTGTATTCTCGTTAGAGTAGTACTAGCAATACTTTATGATATACCGCACCCTCTCTATTACTACCTTTTGTTCTGTTTTTCGTTTGGAACTTCACAACTTTTTATGAATTGAATCTTTAACCAATGATATTATTGTAGGAAGAAGCTATTAGTAATGAATTTGGTAACAAATAATTCACATGTATAATTATATGTCGATTGTTTTCTTAAGAAAAATACCAAATTAAACAAACATCAACATGCACACGGTTTGAAATCCAAGATCAACAAGAAGCAACATTGCCCAACGTAAAGCAAGAGCCTCAGCAAGATTGAGGGACTGCACTTGAAAAATGATAGACTGCAGCCAAAGCCAAGACCTCGCCAAAAGCAATGCACGATTTCATGTAATAAAAGAGTAAAATACTTGTATTTTATCTTTGTTTCATTTTTATTTTTTTAAATTTCCCTTTTTTTTTGTTGTTGAAACTTTCCCATTCAACTTCAGCCCATTAAACATTCACATGGAAAGGAGGTCTTATTGGGCCTGAGCCCAGCCCAGCCCAGCTACAAGCTCAACTCTTTACTACAAAACCACTCCTTCCACTCGCACGAAACTCCTGCTAGGGTTTTCGCCTCCGGTACTCTTTCTCTTCTTCCTCAATCCGATTTTCTCATGCCTTTTCTTCTGCGGCGCTAACACACCATTTCTCTTGTTCTTGTTTCTGTTCACAGGTGTAAGATCTCATTCGAAAACTCCAAGTCTCAACAATGAGGTATTTGTTTTATACTCCACTGTTGTATCGTATTCACGGGAATGAGAATTGTTCAGTAAAATCTGGAACTTGAAACCCTACTTTTTGGTTTGGCTTGATTTCTGATCTGTTTTTTTGGTGCTGAATTTTGCAGTAAGCTTCAGAGTGAGGCTCTTAGGGAAGCTATCTCCGGAATCATGACCGATTCCAAGGAGAAGAACCGGAAATTTGTGGAGACCATTGAGCTCCAGATTGGGTTGAAAAACTACGACCCTCAGAAGGATAAGCGTTTCAGCGGCTCGGTTAAGTTGCCGCACATTCCTCGCCCCAAAATGAAAATCTGCATGCTTGGAGATGCTCAGCATGTTGAGGAGGTAATAATTTTCAATCTGTTCTGTGGGATCTTCAATTAGGTGCAATATTTGATGAACCCTTGGCTTCAAACAAAGGATTCATTGTTCTCATCTTTCTTTTTTCCAAGTATTTTCACATGATAGGTTGTTTTATAGTCCTGTTTGCTTGGTTTCTTGCTATTTGGTTGTGTTCCTCGTCTTGAATAAGCTTGAAATGACACTGCTGTTGTGGCTGAGTATCCCATTTTAAGAGATTAAGAGATGTTTGTTTCATACTAAAAAGTAATGATTTATAGCTGTCTAAAAAATTTAGATTATTTTTTAGAGGTTTTGAGAAAAGCATAGGTTGACTGGTGTTTAGTTACCTGAAATCACTTTTTTTTATCTTCCAGCTTTTCCAAATAATCTGATTTCAGCTGTTTCAAAAATGATTATTTGTTAGAAAGCGGAAACAAATATCTTATAATTTTTTTAATAAATGAATTTTTTATTAAGAGGGATTTCTCTTTAAATAAGCTGAAATGAACGCACTCTTAGGTCTTCCATTTCAATTTCTGGTGTTGATGTTGTATGTGTGATTTGGACAATTTTGAATAACCACCATGAGTGTTGCACTGATTGTTGTGCTAATGTCTATCACTTTAATTGGCACTCTGCAGGCTGAGAAGATAGGGCTAGAGTCCATGGACGTTGAAGCTTTGAAGAAGCTCAATAAGAACAAGAAGCTGGTTAAGAAACTAGCGAAGAAGTACCATGCCTTTTTGGCCTCAGAGGCTGTTATCAAGCAGATCCCTCGTCTTCTGGGTCCTGGTCTTAACAAGGCAGGCAAGTTTTTTATTCTCTTTTTGGAAATTCTGATAGCTTATTATGTACTTCTGCTTTGATCATTTTAAATTTGGCACTGGCCACATTTGCACTATTTATCTTGTTTTTTAGTACCATTTGCTTATAATCATTTGAATGACTCCTGTAGCAGTTGGTTGATGCTCTGTCCACCTGTCTCCCTTTCATCCATTGAGCTGTTTTATTTGAAATAATTTATATATTGTGCATCTAGTCTTCTACCAAATTTTAACTGTGCTTTACCTGATTTTTGATACTTTGTGCGACTTTGCAGGTAAGTTCCCTACACTTGTGAGTCACCAGGAATCTCTCGAGTCAAAGGTTAATGAGACCAAGGCTATGGTGAAGTTCCAGCTCAAGAAGGTGCTCTGTATGGGAGTAGCGGTTGGCAATGTTAGTATGGAGGAAAAGCAAATCTTCCAAAATGTCCAATTGAGCGTGAATTTCCTTGTCTCCTTGCTGAAGAAGAACTGGCAAAACGTGAGTAGCACACTCTGTTGAGTAATGTCATTGTTTTTTACTATCAATCTTACTGTTGTTTTCTTGGAGTTATAAGTTGTTTATTGTGTAATATAAAACATAGGATAATTCTTATTAAATGATGTCCAATATGTCCTTAAATCCCATCCCTAGTTTGGCTGCTATATCACTGCACAGATGTGACCTGAATTCACTGAAGGGAAGTTTGGCAAATGCTATTTTGTTTTCATCTTTGTTGAACATTTGCCTCAGATTTGGCGGTACCCGATTTTGAATTATATCCTTTGTAGGCTTCAATAATGCTGCATGTTGAATTGTTCTGTTTCTTTTTTAAACTTGGGATATTCAATCTGGGTCCTTCCGGTCATCTAATGTGAACTCTTTTTTTGGTTTCAGGTTCGGTGCTTGTACCTGAAGAGCACCATGGGCAAATCATACCGGGTCTTTTAAGCATCTGTTTTTGATATCGGTGAATCTCCAGTCGTGTTTGTTTTATTAGTTTCCTAAATAGATGGACGGGAGTTTCCTATTCACAGTTTTGTTGGATATTATTTTTGGTATTAGTTTTCCGTACAATTGCTGGTGTTTAATTTCTTTGCAACATTGGTCTAATTATAAATCTGCCCATGTTTTTCTTATACCACCGCTTTCGCTCTGCTCCTTATATGCTTCTTACCCTACCATATCTATACTGTAAGAGCCGCATGATTGGGAATCCATAGTGTGTTTGCATATCTGTTTATTGTAGCTTCTTGAGCCTGCCTTGATATGCATGCAGCAGTGCTCCTAAACTCACTGAATCAGCAAGGTTGCTATATGTTCTTAATTCACTGTTGATTTTGATTGGAGTTTTTACACCAATTTTGCTGACAGAATTAATAGTGTGGGTTCCTGAGTGCATTGCAGATGATAAAAGGAACATTAAAAACCCCTTGTTGTCCTTAATTGATATAATCATTTATCAATTTCGTCTCTTAAATATAATTTCTTAATTAAATCCTCAAAACATGTAATACGCAATTGTTTTAGTTCTTCCACTTATTTATAGTTTGTTTATATTTTAATTAGTTAAAGGGACTAAAATATTAGAGATCTATTTTGAAATGATACATGTGTTAAGAACGTAAATGGGGTGTTTCTCTAACATGAATGTTGACCATGTCTTCAAACATTTTATACGTTTTTATTATTAGGAAGAATCTATCGGTCTATTGGCTTGGGTATGTCTCAGTTTTTTTTTTTGGAGTTTTTCATAATTTAATCGGATGATAAAATATACATGTGATGATTAACAGTTGTGATTCTGTACTTAATCTTGAAAGAGCATCATTCACTTGAGAATCCTCTTGGGAGCTTACCCTTCTAGATTGATTAGTAATCTAGTTACGCAATAATCACCGTCAAAAAAGTGACATACTCTAACATAACAGGTTGTTGGGTCAGTCCAAGCCAAGCCCAGTTCAAATGCTATGCGCACCAAGCAGGTCGTAAGTGAAGTTTAAAGGTCAATTTGATTAAACACAAGTCGTTAAAATTGATTTGAAATCAAGGCCTCCAAGATCCTTTTGAAGGAAACCAATGCCATATCGCTTGCATTTTCTTAAATTTAACATATAATCAGTATCCACCGGAACATTATTCCTCAAGTTATCAGCCGATAACTTGTTTTCCTTAATCTTACTATGAGTTCTTTGAGGTGTTGGATTCAATTCTAGCACTAGAAGACAAGAAATATTTGTATTGCGCCATGGTTTTCCAAGTACACTAAAAGATAAAAATGTAATTTTGCATTGTTTTGATTTATCTTGAACACTAAAGTACTAAATAGTGTGCTTTAGCCCATGTAAGCGCATAGAATAACATAGGTTATAGACCAATTAACCAAAGAGTGCTAGAGGACCTTTATCAACTCCCGAAATCTCTTTTAGATAAATTTGCTTGTTTCACGTGTAAACAATTATATAAAAATAATAACTATAAATAATTTATCATTTTTTTAATATTTATTGAAGTAATTAATATAAATTTAATATATCCAAATTATTGAATTTGTAAAAGAAATTTTGTTAACATGAGGTATAATGGTAAAGTTTATTTCAAATAGTAGCTAAACTAAAGTTTCAAAAACTGAAACGTAAAAAGTAAAGATCCCTTAAAATGCCTTTACTTGAAAAAAAAAAGCTTCAGTTAATATGACTAGATTTTTTCTAAACAAGAGAGACAACATAAAACATATATATTAATATATAAAACAAGACATATCTTAATTTAAAAGCTACCTCAAGAGTTTAGAATTGTTCTCCCATATATATAAGGGTTATATTGGTCATATCTTAGACAATGTTGGACTTCTCAACACACAATCCCCTCACACTGTAGGCAAGAATAAACATTTGCGGACGTTCCATATACGTGTGTTGTGCACTTAATGGATTTAGAACATAATCTAATACTATATTAGAATTCAGAAGTCCTAACTCAATCTAAAAACTAGTTTATGAGTTAAATATTTTATTCACATATATACGAATTATTTTAGTCATATTTTTAATTAATATAACATTTCTCAACAAAAACTGAAGTTAAATTTAAAGATATATAAAAACAAACGGGCATCTAGAAGTACGAAAACAAACTCTAATTCAAACAAAGTTTTAAAATACCAAATTCTCAACCTCATTCAATGGAGACTCAACATGATTTTCCTCAACTCAAACAGAGAATGTTGTTTGACCAAACAAGCAATTAGTAACACAGAGATGAACAATTCTAACCATTCTAGGCAAAGAATCGACATGACAAATTCAATGTCTGCGTACTTACATAAATGATCCAAAAAATTGGGTTCACATAGCCCAATCCTATCTATTTAGACTACTACATCATGGTCAAAAAAAAAAAAATCATGGTGGGAAAATAGATAGGACACAAATTGAGATTTTCTACATTTATTTATTACGTTACAGAACTCAGACATCGACACTTTGGCAACTAGTATTTACAGGTGTTGGTGTATATGTCATTGTCCAACTTTACATAAGCATTCACGCCAAGCTGATGTTATAAAATATGTGTGTGCTTCATTATGAAATAAAAAATACAAATCTGTTATCAAATTGCATTATTTAGTGTATGGATAATGTTAATAAATTTTAATATAGATTATTCTCCTTGACCAATATAATAAGACACTTCCTTCATTTATTTTTATCCACCACAACACAAGTGTGGATCAATGGTGGGGTTAATAATTTTAAGAGTTAGAATATGTTTTTAGTCCCTGGAAAAAATGTGTGAATTGAATTTAATCATTCTAAAAATAATTCATAATTTTTAGTCATCAACATTATTGAAATATTTGAATTCAGTCTATGTATATTATGTGGTATTTTTAACCGTCACTAACTTCTTTTATGACCGACCGCAAAATGAATGGCTAGGCACATATTTCATTAATATCGAGACTAAAAGCTACACATTTTTTTAGAAATTAAATCCAATTCATCCTTAATTTTAGTACTAAAAGCAATTTTAGCCTTAATTTCAATCATCGGACTATCTCTCCGGATGCATTTTTCCCTTTCCTGAAATCTGATGGGAAATCTGAGTATATATTTGCCATTCCCAAAACAAATATCATATAACTTTTTATTTGAGCTTGTTAATGGTTCAAATTTGACAGCTTCAACATGTTATTCAAATATAATGTTCTTAACCTACTGGCTTCTTTACCTTCTTCTTGATCTAGTGAGGATTCTTTAAAAAAAAAGGTTCAGTTGCAATAAAATATTAAAGAAATTTGAAAATCACTAAGGGCTCTCCTTATAGTTACGTGACAAAATCATCTTTAGTTGTATTGATAGTGAAATAAAACAAGAGAACGAGTTTAACCTGAAGAAAATTATGAAATTCGTCATAGTTGGATATAACTGTAAAGAAAGTTTGAATAGTTTTCCCTATAATATTTTTTTACAGAAACTTATTTAATTGTCAATCATGCATATAATTAGATGATTGATTTTTATATGGGTGTGCTCTTAATTATCATGCAATGTTTGCAAATGACGCCACTTGATCTGGAAAGGAAGGTGTTGCTTTTAAAAGAAGGCAGGTTTCAATTAATTGTTTATTGTTATTTTAAGTTCGATATGAAGGAAACATTATAATTATCTAAAGGAATCAAATCCTAATAGGTAATAGCTATCATATTATTCATTCATATTCCTTTCTTTTGACGACTTATTTTTCCCTTAAAAAAGATTTTATTGAGCACCTAACTGCAATGGAAAATGAGGTTAAAATCTCCCCTATATGGAGCACTAAATCCTAAACCACCCACCAACTTCCCATGTTTTATACTAATTACGAACGCAAATGCTTCTTATTGAAATCAAAAGTAACTTTTGAGCATTAGAATCCTATGATTAGCAGTAACAGACCGAGAAGATTACATAATTTTTAATTTGGTAGGTGCAGAATTTTGCTATATAAAATTAGAACTAGGTTAGATTTCACTTTTACTTTTGAATGTAGATGTAATTTTTTTTATACTATTGATGTTTGAGACTGTTGCGGAGCTCCAGGTGCCACAGTCAAGGGTACCTGTATAAGAGACTCCGACGCTCAAGTTAGTGAAAGTGTTTGGGAGAGAATCCTTGAGACTCAGATAGAACACAAGTCTAAATACTTATAGTGGAAAAAATGTTGCATAGTAAATGAAGGAACCTGTAATTATAGACATCGACAATCATGGCAAATGTCTCTGCAAGTGAGGAGAAAAACCTTTAAAAAAAGGCTTCTGAGCGGTCGAGTAGCTTTGGACTGTCTCGGCTTGATCTGCTGATTCTCAGACCTTCATGGCCGAGCAGACGATGGCTTGGGGTTGTCCTCTCTTGAAGCACTTTGCCATGTCTCAGTACACCAAAAAGAATTTTTACGGCGGTTATTTTTGTTCTTTTATAGCGGTTTAGAATCGTTGTAGATGCCTCCACAGTAAAGCCTTCATAACGGTTGGGAACCGCTATAAAATGGTCATCTTTACAGCGGTCATTCCCAAAAAACTACTGTAAAAGTTCCTTTTTAACAGTGGATTTGGAGCGTGCTTGGTGCCGGCGGTACAGAAACGATGCGGGATACATGCTTGCATGTGGAGGACCAAGTAGCCAAGCAACCGGTGCAGAAGAACGCACTGGATTGGTAACGACCAAGAGACTCTAGACGAAGCACCATTGAGAAGAATGTGATCAGCGTGGTGATGGAGGAAGAGGTTTGCACTCCCCATCTCAATAACAATTCAATTCCTTCAAATTCTAGGGTTTCTCTGGTCAGGGGTCTAAATCCATTTCTTCCCCAAACATGGCTATCGAAAACCCTAGAAGATAACAACCCTTCACTCTAAGACAAAGATGACGACATGCACCTTCCCATAAGAAAAAGAGCCAGCAGCTCATGAAGATGTTGGAAGAGCGAGAGGATGTGAAGAAAGAGAACGACGAGGAGAAGGTGAATCAGAAGAAGATCTCAAGGAGGGAGATGAAGATGAGCTAAGTGCACTCAGGGGTAGCACGCACGACACAGTTTTTTCTTTGATAAAATTCTTTTTAGAGGTTTTTGGACAATAAAATAATATGGTCTTTTTTTGACAAAACTCTTTATAGCAGTTCAGACCATAAACAGTCACGCCCTTGCTATTGACAACGGTTCATGGCCACAACCGGTATTAATGGTTTATCTTTTTATAGTGATCACCTTATTTAACCGCTATAAAAAAATCTTAAAACCTCTCAGTGACATTTTTATAGCGATTTCCCTTAATATCGCTATACAAAGGGCGCTGTAAAACCCTTTTCTTGTGCAGTGCCTTGTGGCTCGTTTGAGATGTCCTCAACCCAATGGCTGAGAAGCTAGTAAGAACAAGCGTGTAATTATTTATAAAAAAAAAACAAATTTATTCTTATATGGTATTTGAAATCATATTAATTATTATTTTTAATAATATGTTTTAACTATACAGTCATTCTCAAGTATGCTAAATAAAATATTTTCATTATTAAATAGCCTAAATATAAAATTATAAATCTTTATAAAAATGATTTGAATTATTTAATTGGTATATATTCCCTGAATGTTTAGGAAGGCGTTTAAGTAAGAAATTAGTAGTAGGAAGGGAAGGAGACTCGAATATTGAGACAAGACAAGTGTCACCGCGCTTTCAAATAGGCGGTGCTTAACGCGTGCTTCATATTCAGATTCACGTACGCGTTTTACTTCTCAACATTTTAATTATAATCCCAACAAATTTTTTATGACGTTATTATAATCCCAATATAATTAGGGTTTTTTTTCTTATATATTTTGTTCAGTTTAAAATACTCTCACGTCCCTTATAATAAATTATTGTTTTTGAATTTTTTCTCCTAAAATATAAGTTACTTTAGCATATTTATGAAGCATTAATTGTGATTTTTTAATGTTTATCCTTATTGAGATAATAAAATATTAATATGGAGAGAAAAATTAATTGAATTGATCAACTTTTAAATGAGAGCAACTTGAAAAAGTTAGTAGAAAAAACTACAAATTTATTGCTACAACTGCCTTTCTTAATCTTAGAGAATTAGGTAAAAATGACCTATAATAAGAGACAGAGAGATTAAATAGAATAAGACCCAATAGTACTAGATCTAATAGAATAAGGTTTGGTAAAAATTTTAAACTATCTAATGTTTAATTATACATTGTATAACTTATTATATGGTTTAAATTAGCACAACTATATATTTAGTGAAATATTGAATATTAATAGATAATATAAAAATGAAATATTTTATCAAAATTTCTCTTTTATTAAAAATGCATTATTTTTTATTTTTTGTGGTAGTGGTGGGAGTGTGGTGGTGGTGGTCGCAGTGTTTATGATGACAGTGGTGGCAACGACTATGGTGACGACAACAATGTTGGACGACGGTGATGGCAGTAGTAGTGGCGCTGGTAGGGTAGCAGTGTTGTTGGGCGATGGTGGTGGCCATGGGGAGGGTGGTTGTGGCAGTGGTGGCGGCGACAGTGTGAGTGGTTGCAGTGATGGAGGGTTGTACGTGATGGTGGTGGTGGCAGTGATGGTGGTGGTGACGACGGTGATGGCGAAGACAGTGGTAGAGGGTGGTGGTGGCGGCAACGACGACGATTGTGACAATGGTGGTGGCAATGGTGAATTAAATATTTTTAAGTAATTTATATATCACAACCTTATTAGACTTTATCACACATCTATAAGTTAGACTAAATAATCTATTATTTTAATCTGTAAGAGTAGATTAATGGGTAAACCTATATACAATACAATATTAGCATCGAACAACTAATAAACTCATAATGTATTATATAAGCTTATACAATCATGTCTAATACGACTATCAAATGAGCTCTTAGTTTATTACTCCATCTGTCCCTTATTATAAGTCGTTTTTTTTGAATTTTTTTTCCCAAATTATAAGTTATTTTAGAATAACTATGAAACATTAATTATTTTTTTCATATTTAACTTATATTTAATATTTAACATTTACTTGATTTAATGTGGAGAGAGTTTTTAAATAAGAGTAATTTGATAGAGTTATTAAAATACACTACAAACTTATTGCTACTAACTAATTTTCACAACTTTTTTAATCCTAGAAAATTAGTTAAAAATATCTTATAATATAATAAGGGGCATGGAGTATAGTAATACTTCTTTTTTCGATTCATCAAATTTATCAACTTCCTATTATAAAATTAAATAAATTATCACCTTCCTTTTACTCTTTTAGCCGTTACCTTGTGGTGCCTCTACTATCCTCTATTTTTGTTTTCACTTTTAAATTCTACACTTTTTTGACGTTCAGAAAAGAAAGACATTTTTTTATTACCTCTTGACTATAAATAAAACTTGCCAAAAATATAAATAAACTAGTCAAGGGACCGGGTCTTGTAATAAAGAAGAATATGTTAACTCTATTCTTAAGCCTTTGGGTCAGAAGATCAATCTTGATAAATCACAATTTTTTTTCAGCTGAAATGTGCTAAGAACCAGCGTTAATGAGCTTATGAATGAGAGTAAAAGTAGTGAAAAACTATGATAATATATGCTGGGCTTGCTACCGTTATTAGTAAGTCAAAATCCTAAGTTTTTAATTTTGTCAAAAAAAGAGCTTGGAAGAGGTTAAGGGGTGTAAAGGGAATGTGCTTTCAAGGGTGGGGAGGGTCCTTTCGTACAATATGGGTTGTTTTGAGATTACAAAGAATTTTTGCAAGTAGATTAAGAGTATGACTAACAGTTTTATAGGGTGGTGATGTTGATAAGCATATCTTCATTGGGCAAAGTTGGGATGTCCTTACCTCTCCCAATTAATCTAGTGGCTTGAGTTTCTGAAAATTTATTGCTTTCAACAAGGCTCTCCTCGCTAAGTAATGGTGGCGTCTAATTTCATGCCCTTTGGCAGCAAGAGTGCTTAAGGATAGATACACTACAAAAAAGCACTAGTTTATTCATTGCATTTTACCAACATTGACAAAACCGTCAATAATTAAGCACATTACTGACGACTTAGTCATCAACACTTTTTTTTCAAACAAAAAAATTACCATCAAGCGATAATTTAAGCACGCAGTTTATTGGCAAGTAGTTCTGTTAGTAAAATGGTGTAAACTTTTTTTTTGGCTATAAAGTAGAACGTAATGTCATAATTGTCGATAAATTATTAATATTCTGACAGTTGAAGCTGTTGATTACCTATAAGTAGGCATGGCCAAAATTATTTGTTATTTAATGATAGTTGGAGCCCTCAACAACCTATCTATTAGTTCAGAATTAAGTCATTTTTACACCTTTAAACACACAAGTTTGTGACTGTTTTTAATCGCTGTCAATGTTCGTAACTCGTAGCGGCGGAAGCCACTAAATCTATCTCTTGTATGTCTCACATAAACCATATGTACATATATCGTTACTCAATAAAAATCTCCATGTCGGTGAATTGGCACAGACTAATATGGGGCAACAGGATCATACGTGCAAGCTAAGTAGTGGACATTATAATAATACTGACAACAAAAAGAAAAGAGAAACACCAAATAACATGAACCCCAGTTTTCACATCAAAACAGAGTTGCTCTGTTTTTATTTTATATATTTCTATTTCTGTGTTGTGCGCGTGACATGATTGATTATATATACATGATAAGGCTTTGCTATGTGGCCAACTTTGCTTTTGATTTCTCACCCTCGAACCTTGTTCGTCTTCCTTGGCGATCATGGTGAGATCAGCAATGGCAAGTTCCTCCTTCCTCTTCAAACTGCTATTGCTGATTCTCACCGTTTCAGGTACCAACTTCCCTATTCCTGCATGATTCCAGAAAGTGAATGAGTTACAATTTAGAAGCATTTGTTCAGTAATCTTATTCTCTGTTTATGTTTTTCTCTGTAATGGAACATTGGAACCTAGTACCTACCTTAGTTGTGCTCTCAGAATACTATTCCTTTTAGCTTCAATCATGGAATGAAAGAGAGACATCATGGAATCAACCATTAATTTAGTTTTCTGATTTTGTCAATTGGGTTGAGTATCTATTCTCCATTCTCTCTTGCTTTTAGCTTCAAAATATTTTCTTTTTGCTATTAGAGATTGATTGTTGATTGGCACAAGTGAGGAATGGTTGTTTTTGAGTGACACATGTGAAAACAATCTGGTGCAACTCTTTAGCATTGTGCATGCGAGATTTTTGAATGATTGTCTCTGAAACATTCTGATATTGCAATATCTCTGGTTTCAGATTTGTCTGTGCTAACCCAAGGCCTCAATTTTGGAATCAACTATGGACAAATAGCCAACAATCTTCCAGCTCCTTCTCGTGTGGCTGTTCTTATAAACTCTCTGAATGTCAGCAGAATCAAACTCTACGATGCTGACCCAAATGTTCTCACCGCATTCTCCAATTCAGATGTGGAATTCATCATAGGACTTGGAAATGAGAACCTTCAGAATATGAGAGACCCTGGTAAAGCACAGAGCTGGATTCAACAGAATGTTCAACCTTACATTTCACAGACCAAAATCACTTGCATCCAAGTGGGAAATGAAGTCTACAATACCAATGATACTAATCTCATTATTAACCTTCTCCCAGCAATGAAAACTGTTTACAATGCCCTTGTTAATCTTGGATTAGCACAACAAGTTACTGTGACCACTGCTCATTCTTTCAACATGCTAGCAAATTCATTCCCTCCTTCATCTGGTGCTTTTAGTCAAGGCTTGATTCAATATATTCAACCCCTTCTTGATTTTCATGCTCAGATCAAATCACCTTTCCTCATCAATGCTTACCCTTTCTTTGCATACAAGGCAGACCCAAACCATGTCCCTTTAAGCTATGTGCTGTTTCAGCCAAATTCAGGTTCTGTAGATCCAAACACCAATTTGCACTATGATAACATGTTGTATGCTCAAATTGATGCTGTCTACTTTGCCATCAGAGCTCTGGGGCACACAGATGTTGAGGTCAGGATTTCTGAGACAGGTTGGCCTTCTAAGGGTGACCCTGATGAGGTTGGAGCCACACCTGAGAATGCAGAAATTTATAATACTAATTTGTTGAAGAGGATAGAGATGAAGCAAGGAACTCCTGCTAATCCTTCAGTTCCAATTGATATTTTTGTGTTTGCTCTTTTTAATGAAGATTTGAAGCCTGGTCCTATTTCAGAGAGAAACTATGGCCTTTATTATCCTGATGGCACCCCAGTTTACAACATTGGAATTGCATCACAGTCATCGTCACAGGGTTATCTCCCACAAATGGTTATAGAATCCAAATCCAATGTAAGTAGATTCATGAGAAATTCCAAAAAATTACTTCCTTGTGAATTCAGAAGTTTCATTACCTTTTCTACTTAATACTTGTCTATAGAGTATATTACATAGCTCATTTGAATACTGAACGGAAAACATTGATTGGAGTTTCTTTACTAGAAAAATGACTAGATAAGTTTCAATAAGTACTTTTTGTCTGCATATAACAGACTCATAATCTAATTGAGTAATTATTGATGTATGATGTATCTAATGCTCCTGTTGCTGTTTATCTGCAGTCTTTGTCCATTAATTTTCTCATCTACATACTCACAAGCATGGTGTTTGCTTGGGGGCTTTCAAGACCATAATCAAGAAATAAAAAGGAAAAGAAATTCATATAGATCATTCTTGTGCAAGGGGAAGTTGTTGAAGGTGAGGGAAATTTTGATCTTGTCCTAATTTTTTTTTTTTGCAAAAAGTGTTTTTTTTATGATTTTAGTATTTATTTGTTGGGATGCCACGGCGTCTTTAAATCAAATTTTCTTTTCTTATAATCAATTTTGACACTTAAAAATAATGAAACTAAAATTTTAACTTTAGAATCAGTTGTATAAGGGGTTTCCTGTACTAAAACAATGAAACTGAAGTTATTTTGCTTTGCCATTCCTATGTCACATGCTATTGAATTACCTATAATCAAGCTTACCATATCAGATCAAATTAGCAATGATCATGGGCATAATAGATGGGGAGGTCTGAAAAAGTTCAAAAGCGTTTTTGATTCCTTCATGTTATTCTTTGACTTTATAATAGTATCATACCAAACACAATAGTCTGAAAAATGATATGATGGGAAAGTTTTGGAACCATACTGTGCAAAAAGCTCTACTAAAATGTTATCTCTTTAAGCAGAAAACTTCCTTTGTTTTCATTATTTATCATAAAAAAATAAGGTGATGGGTCTCCACCTACCTTATCCTCCACTTGCAATCATGCGTATGCATCTCCCCTGAATAAAATTCTTATTGTCTTCTGCTATACAAAAGTCCAAATTCGGTTGTCAGAGGGAAAAAGAGACCCCTCCTTGTAGATAACTAAACCTTACAAATTTTGTCCATGTTTATGAACCTTATCTCAAGGTGGCATGTCCTTTTTCCACCACTTTACCATTTCTATCATGTTTTGAATCTTGACCTTTTGTAGTATCATGATAGGGGTTGTTCTATACTGCACTGTGCAAGTGTGCATCAAATTTCTCATGCTCCTATGTTCAAAACGAACCATTTTATCATAGTGTGGACTAATTGGCTTCAATAGAAGTTAATTAAACTGTTGAATAGAATCAAAAGATTCTACAATAGTGATCTCCACCTGTGAGTGATAACTTGTGCTGCTCATAGAGTAAGGATTCCTTTGTATGAACTGTTCCAAGGTCAAATAATTAGTCCTATTAGCTATTGTTGGGTATGATATGCAACTTAGGAAATCTCATTAGGTGGATGCAGTTGTGAGAATCTGAATGGAGAAACTTAATTCAAACTAGGAACATGATTCATAATTTTATTAGTGCTTCTTTGTTGGACCAATAATAGTTTATTTTTTAATCGGACGAATTTAGATTAGATATTGATTCCTGGACCTTCCTCTCCTTAACCCATATGTATTTCAACTCTTACTATTTGAGCTATTTTTCGGGGACAATAATAGTCTTTTTGGTTTCTCTTTCATCATAATCAATTATTATACCCAACATATACTCACAAAAGCTTCTCTTTAGAATTAATTTTGATTTCAAAATCAATTGTGGAATGATTTTTAAACATAAACTAAATCATGTTGTGGGGGAGGGCGAGCCTCAGGAGTGACGCAATGGTAAGGTTATTACTGCCATAAAAATTTGGGATCACGTATTCAAACCGTAAAATCAGCCTCTTACATTAAATCTATAAAATGAATTTATCTCCTTTTTAAACCTTTACGCGTACAAGGAGCTTTATAATAACAAAGTTTGCCCTTTTTTAAATCATGTTGTGGGGAAGATTCCACAACATGAGAGTCGCATAAAGTGTGCAGAGGCGGCTATTAGGAAATGGACATGACAAGGACACTTGTGTAGCCATTGAAATTGAATTTATAGAACTTTTACATCATCATGGTCCAAGTGGGATGATGATGATGATATTGACAGATAGATTCATTCACACAACATTTTATAGCTCCAATAGTGATTGCTAGCTGCTTCCATGCCTCACATTGTTTGTAGCGCATTAATTAAACATCCTTATCTTTTCTTATAGTATTTCCATATTCACATTGCAATATCTTATCTTTATACTGTTTTCAAAATCAGGGAAATAGCACCACTGGAACATGTTAAAAATGTGTTATAAAGTTGAATAAAAGCACTACAAAAATTGCATAAATTACATTTCAGGGGAAAATGTGTGCATGTTATTGACTCAATATTGATTCATCTTTGCAGGAAAACAGAAGCAGCACATGGGAGCATTTGTTCCAAGATTAGTTCGTGTAATCTATAGAAATATTCATATAATTATTGATTTCCTAGTTTAGCAATAAATCAGAGGTAGAGCCCAGAAATTGGATTTGTAATATGTAGCATAGTGATTTTTTTGACAGAGTTGATATAAATAGAAAGTAATTTTTTTTTTGTAGACAAGAAAAAAGAATTGTATTGTAAATGCAAAAGAAAATCCACCATTGTCAGCAATTTTATACGTGAAAAACTTGATTACTAGTCAAATTGATATTGCTTATTCGTTTTGTATTATAATACAAACATATAGACCATTATTTCGTGCCAGTTAGTGATGGTTATTTTATAATTCGTAATGTATTTAAGAACAAAAAGTTGAGATTATAATTGAAGAAAAGGTTAGTCGTGCAAGTAACAATATATCATAAGTCAAAAAAGTACAAAAAAACACATGGAAACTTTTGAAATTGTTTTCTAGTTCATTTTCTCGCCAGTATGTATGAAAAATGATCTGTTGGAAATGTGAGATATATTAAGAAAACATAAAAAGAATGTTTAATAGCACTTTTGATCCTTCACTTTTCACAATTTGGCATTTCTGTTCCCTCTTGAAATTTATTAGCATACAATGTCACTCACACGTTTACTAACTGTTGGAGTTTTGGTTTTCCGTTAACTTCCATAAAAAATTTAACGGTTTTTGGGTTAAAAAAAATAGATAAATCCAGAATCTTCGTCATCTTCAACCATCTTCAACATTATACTTAAAAAAACCCAGAAAATTAGAAAAACCCAACATCCCTAAAAAAACCAAGATTTAATTACATGTAAAACATCATCTATTCCTTTTAATTGAGAAAAACAGGGAAAGTTCTAGATCTAGGTTAATCCCTAATCTAAAACACAACAAAATCGATTAGAGAAACTAGGAACATGAAATAGAGAAATCCACAAGAAATAAAAAACTAGATCAATAACTCAAATTCATGCACAAGAGATAAAGGTTTTCCATGTAGTTGTGACGGTGGAGAACGAAATGCTCTGTGTCTGAGTGTGCGATGCTAGAACCAGAATGAGGATGACAGAACCTCCATAGTGAGAGAGAGCGAGCGTGCGAGTGAACAAGAGAACCTCCCTCTCTTTTTCCATGTAATTAGATTTTGGCTTTTTAGGGGTGTTGGGTTTTTTTATTTTATTTTTTCTGAATTTTTTAGTTTAACGTTGAAGAAGATGGTGGAAGATGATGAAGATTTTAGGTTTTTTTTTTTAATTCAGAAACTATTAAATTTTGGATGAATCAAAACTGTAACAGTTAGTAAATGCGAGGGACCTTGTATGCTAATAAATTCTAAGAGAGACCAGAAATGCCAAATAGTGAAAAGTAAGGAACAAAAATGCTATTAAGCCTAAAAAAATTGAGAAAACTAATTTTTAAATATGCAGAAAAGCTTATGAAATTGCAATTAAACAATTAATTAAAAAAAGTTACTTTTTTTTTTGCACGCTTAGGTTTTTTTATGGTGGACCTCCTCATAATTTTGGGCTTCTGTGAAGAAAAAAATAAATGCCACCAAAAAAGTTTGTAGGAATCATTTGAATGGTAAACTGAATGGCCCACGTAAGAAAATGAAAGGTTACCAGCAAACTTGGATGATTGCTCTAACGTAATGAGGTTGTCATCCATAGGTGGTTTTTGTGGAGCCTAGACAAGACATTGAGTTAAGAGTAAGGTATGATAATAGCAGCTTCAATAAATGAAAACTAAACTTTACTCAAAGGGTTGCACTGTTGCAGACAAAGTAAGTACTAATAGCAAGGCAAACTTAAAATTCACAAATATGATGTTTCCTAGAACTTTGATTAAGAAAGATGTTATCACATGTTGGGGGAATGAGGAGCATGATAGGTTTTTTTTTTATTGGTTTAAATATGTATCTTACACTTAGACAGATGTAGTCGTGTTCAAACTGTGAAAGTCCTCGAACTCAAAAGCTCTACTAAATATGAGGGGTAAAATTCTTCTTGTTAAATATTTAACACAACTATTTACACCGAAACTCGAATTCGATAGCTCTATTTAAACTAGAATAATGAGAAATATTTTGATCCAAGGCATTAAAAGGCTCAAGACCATTTATTCGTTATATCTGGATGTTGCTTTGAAATGAATTGATTGAATGGTCCTTCATTTCGAATCAAAGTTGATCATTTCAAGAAGTGGGGAAAACCATAGATTCTGCATGCCCAAGCAAACCTCAATCCAAATACGCTTTGCACACAGACAATTCAAATGGTATATAGCTATTTCCTATGTCCTGATCTGCGGTATTTTTTTTATTTCCAATGGTTGTCACTTTTCAAAATCAAGGCGAGGAGAAGGCAAATAGCATAATTTAGAATAGCCTTATTCATAGTGAAAACCATATTGAAATTGTTTATACTAGTTTTCTTACAAATATTACTTACACACTCTAGTTAATTATTTAACTGAAAATACAGAGATTCACAAATTTAAAATTAAAATTTATCTGGATTTCAATGCCAAAATTAAAATTTGTTGTGTTTCTGCCAACTCAAAAAGCTATTCCCTCCGTTTTTTTTATAAAAACCAAACTAACTTTGCACACCCCTTAAGAAAGCTAGGTAGTATAGTTTTTTGAATTAAATTTGTTCTCAAATGTTGTTGAATTTCCAAAATTGTCCTTAACATACTTATTTTTAATCTCTTTCCATCATTAATGCAATTCCATATTTCCAGAATTGAATAAGGGTAAAAATGTGAAAAAATAATTAATATGACAAAAAGTCTTATGTGGTTCTTATAAAAAACAACAATTTTCACCTCTTTTGGCACTTATAAAAAGGAACGGAGGGAGTATTAGACAAGGACGATCTAAAAATTTCACAACTAAGTCGATACCATGTTGGTCAGCCAAGTTGACCAAAAGCGAATTTCACCCCGTCCAATAGTTAGTCGAGTAAATCTAAGCTGAGACACTTATAAGATAATATGCAAAGTTGCCCAATGACAGTTATCATATGAGAAGTCGTACATAAGTATTATTCATTGTCATGCGTCTTGAGTATGACTCTCATCATGCCTATAATTATAAATTTGGTCGTTCATTTACATAAACATTATTCATTGCGCTAACTCATTGTTCTTCTATGATTCTAAGCTTTCATTTCTATACTCTCGTACTGAGTGCACCGGGATTTAGAGCATCTACTAGCTCGGATTTTAGAAGAACACGTAGACTATATCATTTCATATGCAGAAATCAAATATTGAAGTAAAATATCAAGTCAATCTAAAAAAAAACTATTTGATTATCTGTCTAAGGCACGTATTTATTATTCAATTAAGGTGTAAATCTAGGTTATTGGTGGCTAAACTCTGAAATCAAATGCTACTACCATCTAGTTGCACTATTAGATTTCAATAAACTTTTGCTGCTGACAACTACTTAATTTGTCCTCATACAACCGAACGCATATGATATGCTGTCCCAAAAGATTACATATTGCGGATTTATTTTTAAATTCTACAAGGAAAATCCGGCTGCTAACAACTTTCTTTAAAAAAAAAAAATCGATCCCTCAATAGAGATGAATAGCAATCCTTAATATATAGCACGCAACTTGTAACAATATATATATAGCACGCAACCAGGTAATAAAATATTCTTAAAAGAATACGAATGATCTCAGAAATTATGAATGGCTAAAGAGGATGGTTGCACCCACTTTTTTTGTAAGAGAGTTCTATCTATCTATCTATGCTGTTAGACACAGTTTTATACAAAAATTAAATCATATTTCACATATTATCTTTTCTATTTTAATTTAACTATAATATGAAAAAATAATAAAATATTTTTTTATACTTTCAGTGCATAGAATATTAAAAAATGACCTTAACGTCAGAAATAACAACCTTAGATAATGATGAGGACAGCATCATTGTATCAGATAATTGGCTACATGTTTGATACCACCTTCAATACCCATATTAGAGGAGTAAAATCACTTCTTTTTAACCTAGGCTGTGTTTGATTTAAAGTTAAGTTAAACAGAACAGCGAAGAAGATATTGAACTTAACTCATTTTCTACTTTGGAGCGTATATGCAACATTTTCAGAAGAAAAAAAATATGGATTTTGAAGTAACTCAAACACACACTAATGAATAAATGTAGTGCATGCTTAGTTTAGCATTGAGAGATAGAATTGATTCTGACAATTAATTAGAGTAAAAGTGAGTTCAAAATGACATGCTTTATATATGGATACGTTTCTTAAAAACGTGATTTTTACATGGAAATGTTAAAAATTTCTTGTGAGGAAAGCTAAAATACTTTCATTTTAACTCAAAAGTTTGGTCTTTGTGCTTTGGTCTCAATATGTGAGCCTGAAGTGCTTTGAAGAATTTCACCCAACCATGACCAGATGATGAAAAATCACATTAGAGAAGACTAAAAGTGCTTATGTGGATGAGCAACATGAAATCAAATATATACAAACATATATACGTACACTTCTTTACACAATACTCTTACTAATCACACTAAAAAATACTCGACACAATAAAGTACATAAAAACCCAACCCTCTTATTATCATTTTATTTTTCTACAACAACCCCTGCACCTTAAACATTGTGACAACCAAACTCCAAAAACAATCAATTGAATGTGGCAACAAAAAATCAAGAAATCTCGACTAAGAGCATCACTTCTCAGTCATAAGATACAAGGAAAGGAATGACCATAGACATGAAGGTGTCATATGAAAGTGTAGCCGAACCGGTATAACGTGTGTCCTTCTCCTTGAATTTGTCTGTCAAACCCTGAAAATGCAACAGTTGGATGGTAACTAACATGTATATACGACTTAGATCATTATAAGAACATGAATTCCATGACAATGCAAATTTCTACGAAGTTAAATGAACAACTGAATGTTTATTCCTGTCACATATTTGAAGTAAAAACATGGAGCAAGTAACTTGGCTTATATCAATGGAAGGGAAGAAGAAGAAACACATGAATAAATAGAGATATGAAAGGCAGATCCACAGATTGAAAAGGTTTCTGAGTTTTACCTTGATAATCATCCCACACCTGCAAATAAAAAAACAGAACAGAACATGAGATACATGTGGACATTTCCAAATAGAGTAAACCCCGATCAGGCCCTTTATAGATTTCATAATATCAATTTGGTGCCTGACATATTAGTGACATCAATATGTTTCTCAAATGATAATTTTAACATTGCATGACATCAATTTGGTCAGTCCCGGAATATGTGTTTGAATTGATAGATATGGAGTGGAATGAAATGATACTAGGTTCCACTATTTGGATTACTATAATTAAGATATAGAGGAATGTAGTAAAATGCATTCTATTATATTTCATCCAATGTTCCACTTTGCCCCAATTTGAGAGGTATGAATAGAACCAAGTACCAACCCTTCCTTTTTCTTCTTTGTTTCTTTTCTTGTCTTATATTTTATCTAAAAAATATCCAGATAGTAGAATAATAGCTTTATTTAGTTTCATTCCATTTCATTTTATTCTGCTATATTCGACTCCAATGGATATCCAAATTTCAAACATAATCTTAGGGACAAATTGATATAAATCTTTCAAGGGCCAATTTAAAGCTCCGAAAATCTTTGAAGAGCAGAATCGAAGTTTACTCTTTTCAAATAAATAAGAATAAAACAAGCACTAGAAAGACCCAGAGAAAATGACTTACTCGACAAAACTGTCGAAACCAAGTTCAACCCGCCTACCACTTCCATCACTGTACTTTGAAAGCAGAAGTTGTAGAACTGAGCCTGGTACAGCATAGCCAATACCATATAGAGCATCTCTTAGCTCTAATGGATCAATTTTCCCACTCCTATCTTTATCGTATCTCTCAAATATGCCCTACAAGTGAAGTACAAATTCAGAGGCGTTCTTATGGAATAAAATTCTATTATAAAACACAAACTTTAAACTTCCTGTTCAAATTCACCCAAGCAAAAGGTGCAGAAAACATCAAATTACTTATCACTAATTGCAGCAAAGATGAGTCAGTGACTCATTACACAACATGGGTGAGGTAGTTACAAGTTAACAAGTATGATATAAGCTTGATGCAGTTTTATACTGTCAGGGAACTGTATAATGCAATTATTTAAAAAGCAGTTGATTTTACCGCAAATGTTGAACACTTAGTTATTATAATGATGTGACACTATTGCTTAGAGATAATGTAAAATATTTTACATTTGGATAAACACTAGTTATAGAGTCAGGGCCACATATATGAAACGTTTAATCCAGGAAGAAGAGGGATGCATATTAAGGGATGCAAAAATATGGTTATGCGGGGAGGAGAACATGGGGAATGGATGCAAAAATAAATTTTTAGAGTTATTCAGCCTCCAACCTGGCCCTTAAGATTTGTGAGCTGTGCTGTGGGTTATTTTATTCTTGCTTTATATGTTTCTGGTTTTGAATTGTTCAGAAATAATTCATTATTAAGGTGTAACTGTTTTGCTGCGATATTCAGTGAAGGTTACAGGTTCTCCTTAGTTCCATCATATAGCCAGGATGTACATGAGGAGGATAGGGAAAACTTTGTTAAAGTTATTAAATGAAAACAGCTACTAATAGCTATGGCTTATGGTAATCATATAGCACTAAGCCCAGAAGTCCACGTTACCTGACTGCTAAGATGCAAGATATTTCATATTTTTGCACTGTGTTCATAGTTGTTGATTTCTTCTTAACAAAATATGACACGACTCAGAAAGGAAAGTGCACCCTCCTGGATCTTGGGCCAGTAAACTAATCCATGCCAACCTAGCTTGTGAATCCAGGGGAGCTAATCCTATGAAAGCTGTAGCTGGGAGGAATTAAAGGGGTAGATTTCCTCCATTAGGCAATAAATCTCGGCATAACAAAAACAAATTTCTTGATGACTAGCCAACCTACTCATTAAGAGGACTGGAGAACACAGTAGGGAATCATATTCACGCTCATACTCAGTCTTGCCGACCGGCTTAGGCCAGCCACTTCCTACCACCTGAGGTCGGCCTTCGGGTTATTTGTGTGAGCAGAAAGTATATAACATAAAACTTGCATAAGTGCTTTTAGATGGAAGCTGGCCACATTAACAATATTGAATGGGTTTTAGGCTAACAATGGATCCGTGTGTGTGTGTGTGTTTGTATTGACGTTCACTCCAATGACACAAGAGACATAGATGGGCCAAAAGCACATTCCAACTGCCTTGGAAGGCTGTAAACCATTCACCTTGCCCATATTATGATGACTATAGGCTCCGCTCAGAATGTTAAAGTTCAGAATTCTTAATATATTAGACCTAACTCAATTCCACATTTCAAAAGCCATCTCAAGGGAAGAAGATTTGTCAATTATTTACTATAACTTATAATGAGTACTTGTACTATATAACTAGTGAGATGTGGGATAACTGTCTAAGAAAAATCTTTTAGCATGTGAATTATGTTCTACTTGTACCCTTCTGGCTTCCACAAAATGCAAATACTAGTATATTATTATTTATCCATAGAGAATACAGGAAGAATGAAAAAGAGACTGACTCGCCAGTGGCCAAGGCAATTCCAGAGTGCTGCAAACTCCTTAGGCCCTGTGACAGAAGAAACAATTGTGAATTGGTATGAATTAAAAGAAAATAATAGAATTAGCGGGTTTTGGGATGTGAATGAAGTTACCAATTCTGAGGGGTTCGTTTGGGTGCTTGAAGAGAAACATGAGGAGACGAATAGTCCGTAGGTTGAATTTTTGAAACCCGGAAGAAAGAACCTGCTGCAACTCTTTCTCATCGATGAAGCCGCTCTGATCTCTGTCCACCATCTGGAAAGCCCTAATCACTTCAGGGTGCGTCCCTGCTGGAAATGATGATGATGATGATGATGATGAAGCATGAGCGTAGTTGTAGTTTGAAGGCGCGGGGGGCGCGTGAGATGGAGATTGGTGGTTTGACGGCGGAGGAGATGAATACGGCGGCAACTCCGGCGCAGAGGGAGCGTACGATTGAGACTGAGAATTGTATCTACCGTAGGAAGACATAGCTAGCTAGCTACCTTGGTGCTGGTTCGGTTCAATTGAAGTTGTTGAAATGAAAGAGAGAAAATTCAGACGATGGTAGGTTGTAGCAATGATAATGATAATGATAATGATAACGTATCTATCTCTATCTGTGATCTTAACGGTATTATTAACAGAGAACCAAACACGCTCCCTCATAAATCCCCACACGCCACGACACTGCAACTCCAAATCCAAATCTAATTACCAGGACTCACCTCAATATTCATGTTTATCCTAATACATTTTTATTTTTATTTTTAAGAATTTAAATTTACTATGTTATAATTCTTTTATGGCTTAAATACACTTTTACCTCATACCAAAAACACGGTTTTTGTTTTTCACCCTGAATTTTTTTTTAAAAATCTGATATTGTTGAACCCGTTTCACCGTTTGCAGAGCAGATCTAAGTGTGTTTGAAGGTGCTTAAACAAAACTTATGATTGAAAACAAATAAAAAAATTTAGGGAAAAAAATAAAAATAGTGTATTTTGTACGGATTAAAAATGTATTTAAGCTTTTTTTAAATGGTTTTTTAGTTTCATTTTTAATTCCGTAATTTTTGTAAAAATAACTTCAGTATCTAGTTCATGGTTCGACCTCTGAACAGTGTGTATGGAGAAATATTTGTGAAAAAAACTAACTCGCTTAATATGATCTCAGAGCGTTGAGGGATTTAGTCTCATCGCTCTCCGGGAATACATTGGAAAAAAATATACATCCAATCACCGGTGAAACTTGAGAAAAATATATGGGGGGGACAGAATGTATGAAAACAATAAATTTTAACAAACCAAATGCTGCCCTCTCAAGACTATCAATGCCATAGAACAACATATATTCACTCCTATAAGTATTTTAAACTTATTCTCTTTTTATTAGTCCAATAAAAACCACAAGACTGCTATGCTGTGACATTTTAGATTAAGACTTCATTTTCAAGGTTTACCTCATCAATCATCCCAAACACACAAATGTCATCAAAGTTCAACCTCAACATCTCTAAAATGCAAACAAGTGCAAGCTAACTATCCTTGATCGTTCACCACGTTGACAAAGCCACCTCTTCTTTAAACAAAAATTCATTCAAGCACATGACCCCTTTGTGCAAATAGAACTTCAAACTTGCATTCAATTATTCAAGGAACAAACACCTCATGCTAGCATGATCCAAAGATTCTGAGATGGACGTATAATAGATGTGGTCAAGCTATCTCTGCTGAGAGAAAGATGAGAGATATTGAAGTCAATTTCAGAATCTAGACAATTAGATGAGAAAAAGATGGAACAAGAAAGTTCTAAGAAAAGGTCCTTCCCTTTGTAAAGTCCAAGCCTCTTGGAGGATCATGGTCAATGCCTTACATAATGGAAGGAAAGGGGACTTGTGAGACATGTCAACAACTTAAGAAGTGGAAGTCCAACTGCACTTTTCTGAAGTCAATGAGGAGTTTTTGGTAGGGTTATTGATGTTTGTCATGAATTAGGATTGCCTCCCAGGAGAGGGCCTGATCATCCTATCACTCTTAAGGGTCTGTTTGGTTCAACGGAAAGGAGGGGAGGACAAGGATTTTAATGGAGGGAATAGGAAGGGAGAGAATAGGAGGAAAGAGATTTTAATACTTATTATGTTTGGTTCATAGGAGGGAAGAGAGGGGAAATAACCTTTTTTTGTTTGGTTCATGAGGGGAAGGGAGGGGAAATAACCATCTTTTTTTTTTTTCTAAAAGGGGATGATGTTGGAAACGACTTTTAATAGGAAAAATTTATATATGGATTGAGGACTTTCCTTTCCAGGTAACCTTAAAATGAGACAAAACATTTTTTCTCTATACCACAATCGGACGACTTAGAAATGGTTGGAAAATAGAAGATTAGAAGCGATGATGCCAAAGCAATCGCAAAAAAATTGGAAACTTCTAATGTTCAAATTTGAGATGCGAAAGACAATAGATCACAAATTTGTCAAATGTCATCTTAAGCACAAGATGAGAGGCAAAAAAAAAAAAAAATATAAATATAAAACCCCTCTTAATGCTTGGCACAAGCTTGAGCATTAATTTATGGGACGGTTAAAGAATATTTGGAGGAAAGATCCCCTCCAGGGGTAACTTCAACATGTTGCTCTAAATCCCTCTTTGATCTCATTTTCAACCTAGAACCTAATTCTAGAACCTCGTTATCAACCCATTGATAAGCACCTACTGATTTCGAGGTGACCATTAACAAAGAACCTACAAGGTTCGAATAAAAGGGTTATAAATGAAATCATTGTTCGAAGAAGAATCCCTAATCTTGGTCATAAAACATTGAGTGTCGTCAGTCATTCCAAGCCTCATTGGACCTTTTTCGTAGAGATTCAACTTTTGATTTTGATATTTCTAAATCATGCTGTAAATGAGTAAGAGGGTCCTGGCGATTAAGAGGTGAAAAGGAAATATCAATAGCAAGTCCCCTTTCAGAATGCCTCTAGAGACTATGCCATGATGGAGGAGGTACATGAAGAAAATATGAAACCTGAGTGAGAAGTAATTTATACACCTGAATATAGCAAGATCTAATGTATAGGGAAAGAATGGCTACCCTAGGCAACTTGTAAAACAAGTGGAACTTGAAGAAGAAATAAGAGGAGAGATCGTTTTTGAAAATGTTGAAGAATGGTTCTATTCATAGGAAAAATATAAAATGTAACGTCTTTTGTTTTTTAAATGAAGAGGGACGATTAAGATACATGATAGTGTAAAGTTGTAATTTGAAAAGTCATGTCATTTATGACTAAGCTGTCAATAAAGTGTGTATGTCGGCCGTCAGAGCATGATGACATTTTAAAGAAACACATCATCATTGTCCAACATTCAAAATTTTCAAGGACACGTGTTAAGTAAATTCGACCACTCACAAATTAATCATCTCAACATCTTGGCTATTCATCTCAAAGCATTTCTTTTACATTACATGTCGAGTTAGGGGCTGCTATTACGGGTCGAGATACGGCCAGTTGGCCCAAGGTCACCATGGCGACCCAAATGGACAAGTCCCAAATAGGTTTTCCACCAATGGACCAGTCTCAGACTGGACAAGAAGAAGATCGATGTTAAACTAATTTGATTAAGCCAACTAAACCAAACAAGTTAGACTGTTAAAACTACAGTAGTTGGTTATGTCAAGTGAACATTCAGTTATGTCATGTAGGCATGCAATTATCATTTTGAAATTAAAGAGATGACGACGACCAAACACACACCACAGGTATAAGTATTGTCCATGATTTGAAATAAATGTAGACTTTATTAATCCATTGAACTTCCTATAAACACGTTCTTTAGTCTGACTTAGTGCCTAAGTACCTTTTGAAGGTACCCTACCGTCTTGTTCCGCCCACCTTTGCAACCGAGCACCACCACCGTTGTCTAGAGTTAGAGTTGCTGATCTAAACCTAGGAGTAGTGGAAGAAAATAGAGTTTGGGCGATCTCTCTAGAACACGCATGAAATCCATATTAACAGTATATTGTGTGTTGACCAACTTTGGATGAAAAATCAATGTGAGTGCTGCGCTATCTAACTCAAAGGGAAATAAATATATTTTTGTTTACACTGCATGGCCTAAAATAGTATTTTAAAGTAAAATTAAGGGGTATAATACTAAGTTAAAAACAGCTGTGGTATGCTAAGCTAATAAGTAGTAATGAATATACCTATACCCATTACATCATTACTTTATATTTAATTTTTTTTTAACAGAGCTAGGTAGTTATAATGTACAAGTTTCCACCCTCTTCACTCTTTATTTCATCTCCCACCACTTTCTTTCTTTCTTTCTCCATATCTGCCTTTACCTCTACTCTTCCTTCCTTCCTCCCTGTCTGTTGATGTTGGTGTCTCTCTCTCTCCACTCTCTCTCTCTCTCTCTCTCTCTCTCTCTCTCTCTCTCTCTCTCTCTCTCTCTCTCTCTCTCTCTCTCTCTCTCTCTCTCTCTCTCTCTCTCTAACACTGTCACAAGTGTCATTTGCTTGTTCAACGCTCCACAACACTCAACAACAACAACATATATAATACTAAAAAAAACTCAGTTAATGATTCTCACGTCCCACATTCTCCCAACACTACTTTTCCTTCAATCCAACTCCAACTTCCAAAACTCATTGTTCAAATTGCCAAATCTCGCTTTCTTAAATCACAAAATTATATCTTTGTTGCTTTCCTTGTTTTTTTATATTCCAAGTAAAGGCCTTTTTCATTGCCAGCCATGACCCAGGTCCTCCATTTTGCTTCTTCATCACCAACAACCACAACCTCAACCTCTTCTTCTTCTTCCTCTCCCCTCTCTTCCCATGCTATTTTCGAACTTCTGTTAACCCTTTTCAGGAAATCATTTGTTGCTTGCAAGAGTGGCAGTAAACACCTCTGCGCCATGGACATAGGGTCCCCAACTGACGTGCGCCAGGTTGCTCATGTCACGTTTGATAGGTTCAATGGCTTCTTGGGTTTGCCTGTTGAATTCGAACCTGAAGTGCCCAGGAAACCTCCCAGTGCTAGGTTAGCTTCTTCACCTTCCACATGTGATTGTTTGGATTGAATTTTAGTGACATTTGTGTGTTTGGTTAAACAGCTTAATTAAGGCGCTAATAGCAATATGCGTTTAACATATAAGCGCTTATTCACAAGCTAATTTGAGAAGCTTATTGAAAAGAACTTAATATAGGTTGAGCGCGTTATGGCAAACAACTAAATTTAACGCTTATGGCAGTACCCGCTTATCGCGTAAGTGCTTATTCATAAGGTAATTTGATAAACTTATTGAAATGACCTGAAAATAGTTTACAAATAAGTATAAGCTCTTATTCACAACTCTGAATAACTTATGAAAATAAGCTGAAAATAGCTTATAGGTAGACTACAAACTATTTAGATAAACTTTCTCAAACACTTGTGTAAGAGCTTACGCAATAAGGTAAGCTGCAATAAGCTCTTCCAAACGGGGTTTATATGTCGCTTATTTATAAGCTATTTTGAATAGCTTATGAAAATAGACTAAAAAAACTTATAGGTAGATCATAAGTTATTTATATAAGCTCTCCAAACACTTGCGTAAGCGCTTATGCTATAAGAAAAGTTCAAATAAGCCCTTCTAAACGGGGCTTAAATGCACGTTTGGTTTCGATTTATTTTGAAAGAAAAATTGGTTATTTCTTTTTAAGACTCCCTAAGATTTTGATTACGCTGTTTTTCTTTTTAACTATGCTAAGTGCAAAACATGAGCAAATTTTCTTTAGATGCCGCCTTTAATTTTTTATTTAATACTTTTCACTAATCTAATGTGTAATTTTTTCTTTAATTTGTTTTCTTTTTGTTCTCTTGTTTGATTATCACATGTAGTGCAACTGTTTTTGGAGTTTCAACAGAATCCATGCAGTTATCTTATGACACAAGAGGGAACAGTGTGCCAACAATTCTGCTGCTAATGCAAAAGCATCTGTATGCTCAAGGAGGGTTGCAGGTTGGTTGGTCAAAAGTTGGATGCTATTTGCATGAAAGAAGAAAGAAAGATAGTTGTTTGCCTTACAAATGACCACTTTGATGGTCATGCTCATAAGTAGTTAAAAAGTTCAATTTGCACATGCAGGTGGAGGGGATTTTCAGAATTAATCCAGACAATAGTCAAGAGGAACATGTCAGGGATCAATTGAACATGGGATTAATCCCAGAAGGTATTGATGTACATTGTTTGGCAGGACTAATTAAGGTATGACTTTGCAACATGATTGCCTCTGTTTCCTCTGTTCCTGTATTATATGCTTGTGTAGGGAATTGATCTGAAAAAAATTCTCTTTTTTGATATGATACTGGTGAATAGCTTTGCTTGCAGATTTTGATTTCTAAGATATTTTTTCCCCAAAATAAGGATAACAGTTAATTTTCAAAGAACTTACTGATCTAACAAACAATAGAATCATGTGTGCATATAATGAATTCAATATGTAATTGATTAGACAGAAGAACTTATCATTTTCAAACGCTTGTCTAAGTCTAATGAATGAGGCAAATACACATCATTTTCAAAGTGTATTGGACTGAACAGCCCCAACATTGCATATCCAGTTTGTTATAAATGAATTAAACGAATCATATAACAGCCGAGCCATGCAACACTTGAGGTGTTAAGCTGGATATCTGAAATATCCTGTAGTTATGGAGGGTTTATTATCACTCATTCACTCCTATTTGTTTATTTCGACTCTTATTCAACTAACTTTTTTCTAATTTCCTTAAAATATCTTCATATTAAATATTTAAGCCAGACAAGTGTTCTATTGCCATTCATACTTATCCAAATTTCTACTTAACCATTGTAATAGTTTTTTAAAACATTACTGTATTAGCTTTTGTTCTACTATTTGATCTGAAAAGTGCAGCACTTCATTTCTTGTTTTCTTTTCATTTTCCTTGTATCATACACTACTCAATTGCATCCATATCTACCTCTGCTGCTGACATAACCCTCCAGCTAATATTTACTGTCAGCCACTATCAACCAAAAACTTATGTCTTTAGGAAATACACAATTTCCAATCCAACATCTTAGTTCAAGTGCTGCTTCATGAACCTACACCACTACTTAGTTGGAAATGTCTCCTCTATTGGTATAGTTTTGTCCAAGCAAGTAACCATCAGAGTCCATTCCCATTTAGTTACATTCATAGCAAACTGTCCTGTTTATGAAGGGATACATCATACAAGGTACATGCTAGGAGAAACTAGTTCTATGGCTTCTGCTTACAATTTATTATTTGTTTGTCATTTTGTTTTGGCATGAAGGAGATGTTTTGTGTTGTATACACTATGGTAATTGAGTTTGATATTCTTGTACATTTGAAGGCTTGGTTTAGGGAACTTCCCACAGCCATTCTGGATCCATTATCGCAAGAGCAGGTAATGCAATGCCAGACTGAGCAAGAATGTGTTGAGCTAACAAGGCGTCTACCTCATACTGAAGCTGCACTCTTGGACTGGGCCATAAATCTGATGGCTGATGTTGTCCAACAGGAACATCATAATAAGATGAATGCGCGGAACATCGCCATGGTTTTTGCACCAAACATGACTAAGGTGTGTTCCAATAATTCTTATTTCTCAAGTGATTGCAGGGAAGAAAAGATGTGCTATTTTATCTTTCTACTTTATTAAATTGCATATGAACATCTGGTAAATGTAATTGAAGTTTTCTTCTATATGGAAGTATTTTCTGCACTTTTGGATCATGGTTCTGCTGACAATACTTTTACCTTTAACATGTTTAGTTCAACTTCTTATAGAAGAACCATGATCCAGAAGTGCGGAAAATACTTCCTTATAGAAGAAAACTTCAATTACATTTACCATATCCAAGAGTGTGGAAAAAAACTCACAGAAGCTTCTCTCCAGAAATGAATTTGGGTCCAACTTCTATCAGAAGAACCCATAAGCACTAAGTTAATCAAATTCTTATCCAACTTCTTTGGATCAGAATCAACTAGCCTGTTAATCAACTTCTGATCCAACTTATATCAGAATTCGGATCCAACTTCTGATCCAAGCTTCTTTTTCCTCAGAATCAATTTTGGCACCCATAAGTTCACAAAAGCTTCTCTCCAGAAATTAATTTAGCTTTAGAATCAATTGTAGAAGGATTTCCAAACATGCACTAAGTTAATGAAACTATTTGGTCTTTCTGATTGCAGATGGCAGACCCTTTCACTGCATTGATGTATGCAGTCCAAGTGATGAATTTCTTGAAGACACTTATATTAAGGACACTGCAGGAAAGAAAGGATTCTGTGGTAGAACCTAATCCTAGATTTTATTCAGAACCTTCTGATGAGAATGGGAGCCGTACACTTTTAGAGTCCTGCCAGGAAGATACTGTGGAAGAAAATGAAGAGGCTGAAGAAACCGCCATGTCCGAGAAAACTGTCGTAGAATGTTCCCTGGAACCACTCCAAAATAACTCCTCAACTGGAGGAGAATCTGACAGTTTGGTAAGCTCTTCTGAGAATATAATTCGCGACGAGGACTTGTATTGCGAGTTTCCACCGAAAGGAAACATGGGAAAGAATAAGTCTGCACAATCAAGTAGTTCAAGTGCTAGAAAAGGGTCCAAAAAGACCAGAGGCAAGCAAACTGTGATAGATCAAACAGTTCCGGCTGAGAAGAAGGGAATAAGGAGTGTGAGCAACACAGATTCAAGATATGAACGAGTAGAAGCCTGGCGGTGAAAGAAGCACTGAAGTGTAAATGGATTATTTGACACTTTGGCCTTGTAAGTTTGTGAAGTGATTCCTATATCTTTTCTTTATTTCCTGGGTTTTATTTAAATTATATGCTTTTCAAGAATATCACTATGATCATATTCATACCAACATTGTAATGAAATCTCATTTCCTCAATGTTCACTTGTGTTCATAATTATTCCTTAACCATAAATTCATAGTCACTATTGTACTTCTGAATGTAAAAATCTAAATACTCCTGTAGCATGTACTCTCCATATTCAAACAATGACATGTGCTCCATGAATGGTTAGTTTTTCTTTTTTTAAATTTTAAATAAAAGAAAACTGAATGTTTGTGAGTGAAACGAGTTTACAGCACTACAGGACTACCAACAAATTTTCTTGAGAGTGGCCACTGCCATGACATTTTTATGGTGGTGGGAAATATCACGAGGAAGAAGAACCACTCAACTATGAAACTTTAAAGACAGAAAACGTAGAAGGAAGGGCTAAGTGAGAATAAACTATTTTCCTAGAAAGGAGGGACCTATATGAAGGATTGAACCGAATATTCCTCCAGAAATGATAATCACAAACGCTAGTGGTAGAACTAAATAGGCATGTGTTATAACTTCTTGGATTGTGGCAGTTCTACTCTCTAGCCTTATCCTAGTGCAGAAAGCAGCATGGGATTACAGTGTCATAACACCCACGATTACAGTGTCATAACACCCATGGCTATTAGCCATGGTCACTACAAATTTAACCTGCATGTTTAGATTAGGTTATATTTCCTTTAGCTTCTACTTCCTCATAATCAATTCTGAAACACAGAAACTACTCACAAAAACTACTCCATTATTGATTGTGACTTTAGAATCAATAGCAGAAATTTTTTCAAACATGTACCAAAAGTGATGTACTTAGAGTTGCAAGTGAACAAAAACTTCTCCCCATAATTGATTCTGGCTTTAGAATCAGTCCACTATAAATTGCGTAAAAAATGTAGTTTATGGGTAAGTGCATATTGAATAACAGATTGACCTTAGGAGTTGTCTAACTTATTCCGGAGGTTAAAATACTTCCATTTCTAAGTGGACCAGCAAATTTGACTATAAAAATATGAAAAAGATTGGCACACCATGGAATTGTAGCTACCACTCCAAATACCTTAATTTTTTATGCTTTCTACTTTGTGACGGTTAAAAATAACCATAAAAGTGGATGTTGGAAGTGGTTTACCACTATTCATTAGTCTACGAACCGCCACTGGAAATGTCACATAATTTTTTTAGTTAAAAGTGGGTGTATCTTGATTAAATTCGTCCATCTCATGGATGGAAATCTTCTGTTTTATTGTGAGAAAGATAATACCATATGAACCAAGATTTTGTAGTCTTATGATCATGAAATACAGTGTCATGATAACGTACACCTGCAAAATTCAATAATGCAGAACGACTTGTGCAGCTAACAAGTGGCAGTGGTTGATTGAATGTGGCTGTATCTGCACGTGTGCAAAAACTCTTTGCCCTTCACATCAATGCACTCTGGACAGCACAATGATAGGATTGGATGATCACTGCTCAAATTTTTTCCCTTTCACATCCCAAGGAAGTTTTGGTCCTGTCCCTGGTCATTTCCTTCCCCTAAGGGAATGTTTTGATTGGATCGCCATATGATCATGTTCATGGTTGTGCCTTTTTATATCATCTTGTGTGTTTATGTACAAGCTGACAAGGTTAAAATCATTGGTAGTTCAATGCAATTTGTGTGTTAACACCCAAGACTTTCATCTGTGTTTTGGAAAAATACCAAGCCATCAAGTCATTTTCATGGCTGTGTAATAAAGGTAACTTTCTGGTTGGATGCTCTTTTAATATGGGATGAGGGTACCATCTGGCTACCAGCACAACTTTAAGAATTTAACCCGAAAAGTCTATACATAGTATTGTAAATTAAAATGGGTAGCTCATCTATGCCTTCTTGATTGATGTGGACTAATAAGTCATTGTTTAGTGCAATAAAATTAAATCCAACACTGCTTGAAATCCCAAAACTGCTTGAAGTCGAATCCCACTCATGAAACCAAATAAAACCTGTGAAATCCATAGAGGGGTCTTCCTCCTATACAGAGATATTTGGTGAACTCCATTCAAAATTCAACCCGAATGAAGACTATGGGGCTTCTGATACCAGCCAAATTCCATATTCTTCAGCCTCTTTTTCAAGCACCCCAATAACAAACCACACCAGCTGGCACAAAAGCAGTGGCAGCTATTCATTATTGAGCTCTGAAAGTTTGCAGCTTTGCACAGAGGGTCTTGGTTCTGAGAGCTCAGATGATGTTTTTGAGGACTTGAAGAGTGGATTAATGAGTGAGTATTGGAGAATTGACTTGGAAAAAGAGGGTGTGGAGAAGAAGCATTTTTCTTCTTCTTATGGGGAATGCAGGAGGTCAAGAAAGTACCCTCCTCCAATTTCATGCATAGGGAGGACTGGGAAGCCTTGTGTTTGCTTCAGGTCCAACAGGAGCAATGGGAGGTTTGTCCTCAAAGAGATAAGGATACCCACACAGGAGTTCCTACATGCTTGTAGAGAAGATGGAAGGCTCAAGTTGCATTTTGTTCAGCCTGATGATGAATTTCCAGAAGAAGAAGAAGATGATGATGATGAAAGTTTAAATGATGAAGAAGAAAACATTGGAAAAGAAAATGATGTTTGTATAAAACATCATGTAAATGAAGAAAAAGAGATTGATCCCAAGTGACTAGCCACTCATTTGATGAAAAGGCAGAAAATTTGAATATTCAAGATGTTGGACTTGGAAGCACATACCCAAAATGTATATGTAGATTGGGGAGAGTGTGATAGACTTTGTTGGAATGTAAAATCTAATTGAGAATGTCTTGGCTATTGGATTATGACACCCAAGCTTATGTACCATTGTTGTCCCTGAGTGAAAGTTTTGGTAATAAGTCCCACATGGGTAAGAAGCAATGCATGTGATAATAGAAGTCCCACACCGAGTGATATTGTGTGAGAGAACTCATTGGGTCCTATAAGAAGGCAAGGTTGTGATAGGTTAAAGTATGATCCTTCAGGCAGTCCATGGGATATGATGAGTGGTGAAATCTTGCATTATACTATGCGAGTTGGGTGTCCGCCCCAAGCCTGTTACGACAGCTGGGCACTCCCTTTTTACTATCTGATCCCTACTTATTACCTAATATTTTTATTATAAAGGTTTTGTAATACTATTTTTCTGCTATTTATTTCTTATCAAAATCTTCGATATGAATATGGACTTGCATTTTTAAAATTAATCAGCTAAAAGTCTAACGTACCTTTTATCCATTTTTTTAATTATTTATCACTATTAATTTAAGGGTATAATTAATAAAATATAATTAATGCTATTTTGAAATTGTAAAATTAATAAATAATTAGAAACAAAAATAAAATTAAAATACTGACACATATAGGAAACGGATGAAGTAGATTTTATAATACCTCTGAGAACACAAACACAGAACTTTCACGTGATACACAAATTTACTGACTTAAGCATTAAAGTGTCTTACATGGAGTAGCGGTGAAATTCCTTCAATAGAGTCCCCGATCAAGTAATCTTCTACTAAAACCATTACTATGTTAGGATAGGGCAATAGAAGGGAAGGTTAAGTGAGAACAAACCATTTTCGTAGAAAGGAGGGACCATATGTAAATGATTGAACCGAATGTTCCTCCAGAAATGAAAATCACAAACGATAGTGGTAGAACTAAATAGGCATGTGTTATAACTTCTTGGTTTGTGGCAGTTCTACTCTCTAGCCCTATCCTACTACACAAAGTAGAGTATGGGATTTTAGTGTTTGGTAACTCCGCGGCCAATTGCTATTAGTGAAATCGACTCCAAGCTTAATTAGCATGACAAGTGCTATACTTGAGTAATAAATGAGCAAAACGAATCCATCTTCATGCATATAGATTTTGAGATTAAATTTAAGACCATATGTTTAAAAGACTCGAGTCTCTTCCACTCATACCAATACTTTGTTGGTAAATAATATCCATTTCTAAGTGAACCAATAAATTATTCTGTAAAAATGTTTGTAAAAAAGTGGGTGTCTCAATAAGCATATATTGATTAAATTGGTCTATCTAGATCTCTTCATCTCATGGATGGATATCTTCTGTTTTGTTGTGAGAAAGATAATACCAGATAAACCAAAGACTTTGTAGTCTTGTGATCATGAAATACAAAGTGTCACGATAACGTACATGAGCATGCCACGTTGCCTGCAACATTGAATAATGCAGAGGCACTTGTGCAGCTAACAAGTGGCAGTGGTTGATTGAATGTGGTTGTATCTGCACGTGTGCAAATACTCTTTTCCTTTCACATCCCAAGAAAGTTTTGGTCATGTCCCTGATCATTTCCTTCCCCTAAAGGAATGTTTTAATTGGATTGCCATATGATCATGGTTGTGCCTTTTTCTATCATCTTGTGTTTTTATGTACAAACCTACAAGGTTAAAATCATCGGTAGTTCAATGCAATTTGTGGGTTAACACCCAAGATTAGATCTCTGTTTTGGAAAAATACCAAGCCATCAAGTCATTTTCATGACTATGTAATAAAGGTAACTTTCTGAATGTCTATACATAGTATAGTAAGGTAAGATGGGTAGCTCATCTGAATTAATGTGCACTAATAAGTGATTATGTTATGAGACTATAAAACGTGTAAATCAACTGATCTGAGATTGTTTTAGTTCACGTAAATGCATTTAGTTTGAGTATCTATGAATGTAACTACGTTAAATATTTGCTAGGGAGAGTTTTGTCAGTAATAGAAATCCTATCCGACTCGAACATGATTGTCTTAATAAATAATACGTGTATATATTATGTAATGAGAGACAATAAGTTTTGCATTCATGTACATATATATAGTGTAGACATCCATTCAACAAACAATTTATGACAGTTTGAAGCCGCTAATAATGTGTGGAATTAAAAGAAATACATTACAAAAACTAATGTGTTTGTCAAATGTGTATCGCAACCGTGTAAGTCCATCTAGGGAAACCTTTTGAAATTAGCTCTAAATTAGAGAGAATATGGAGAAAAAAAAAATCAATTGAGATGAGGGTTTGATATGTTCACATTAACCTTCTCTTCCATTTTATTTCCACAAAGTTTTTTTTTTCTATCATATTAATTATTATATCTCTTATGTCACCCTTCTATTACTATATCTCTCTTTGGATATGAGTGAACTTGGGGGTATGGATAGAACTTTGTTGTAAAGATAAATCTCAGCATATGGGCTATTAGCCAGTTGGCAAGGACTTCTATAGCCCCCAAATCCTGGCCAAGCAGCACAAGCATAACCACACATTTCATATTCCACAGTCCACACCATCAGAAAAAAACAATATACCAAAAATCTGATCCTCCTACTATAAATATAATGGCATCTTCCTCTTGATTTTTTCAGCTCATGCTATCTCCGTGCCTCCTCCTTCCTTTTTTCTTTCTAGCTCAACCACCAAAATGTGGAACACCCTTCATTTCTTTTCTCTATGTTGATGTAAAGAAAGCACCAATAACAAACCACACCATCAGCTCATGCTGTAGAATACTTGCTAGCTAGCAAGCAGAGCCATGGCAACCTGTGAGAGCCTCAGCCTACAACACATCATTGATAACCACCTGTTGCCAGAAAACCCAACACTGCTTGAAATTGAATCCCTCTCATGGAACCAAATAAAGCCTGTGAAATCCATAGAGGGTTCCTCCTCCTTTACAGAGATATTTGATGAACTCCATTCAAAATTCAACCAGAATGAAGACTATGGGGATTCTGATACCAGCCAAAATCCATATTCTTCAGCCTCTTTTTCAAGCACCCCAACAACAAACCACACCAGCAGGCACAAGAGCAGTGACAGCTTTTCATCATTGAGTTCTGAAAGCTTGCAGCTTTGCACAGAGGGTCTTGGTTCTGAGAGCTTAGATGATGTTGTTGAGGACTTGAAGAGTGAAATGAGTGAGTATTGGAGAACTCACATGGAGGAAGAGGGTGTGAAGAAGAAGAAGCACTTATCTTATGGGGAATGCAGGAGGTCAAGAGAGTACCCTCCTCCAATTTCAAGCATAGGGAGGACTGGGAAGCCTTGTGTTTGCTTCAGGTCCTACAGGAGTAATGGGAGGTTTGTCCTCCAAGAGATAAGTATACCCACACAGGAGTTCCTACATGCTTCCAGAGAGGATGGAAGACTCAGGTTGCATTTTGTTCAGCCTGATGATGATGAACTTCTAGAAGAAGAAGAAGAAGAAGAAGAAGAAGAAGAAGAAGATGATGATGATGATGATGATGATGATGATGATGATGATGATTTAGAAAGTATTGAGGAGGAAGAAGAAAACATTGGAAAAGAAAATGATGTTTGTTTAGCACATCATGCAAATGAAGGAAAAAGAGATTGATTCCAAAGTGACTAGTCATTCACTTGATGAAAGGCATAAAATTTGAATATTTAAGATGTTGAACTTGGAAGTGCGGATCTAAAATGTAATTGTAGATTGGGGAGAGTGTGATAGGCTAGCTCAACCAAAATGTGGATATTCCCACCTATATTAGAACAAAAATAACAAGACCAATGGTTCCACCAATCAACCTGTAGCTATGAACCATACTGCTTGCTTGTCATTTCTCTATCAAACTAAATCATATATCATTAGTTTTACACATGCACTCTCAATACATATTTCTACATTTGTCATAATAGAAGCAGCTACTAACATTTTCTTTTAGACGAGTAAATCACATACGATCATCGGTGACAAACTTTCTTTTTTGGCTTTTTAGACTTTCATTCCATTAAAATACATAATTATCTGTGTCATTTAATTTAATATTCATATGGTGTGTTAAAATTTAAATTCAAAATTATAGAAAAGTTTCATATCGATAACAAAAAATTTAAGATTGACTAAAAACATGACAAGCTAGCAGCAATCTGTAAAAAGCCACCCTAAGGAAATTGCATAGAATGAAACACAATGGTCTGAAGTGATTCAAATAAATCATTTATATTTTAAGTGCACTACAAAACATCAAATCAATTTGCTGATTGATCTTTAATCCCCACATATATTTATTAAATTACACAGAATTTGAAGGTGACATTTTGGATCCTCCCTTGTTCTTGCCTTCTTGGTGAGTTATACTGATAAATGCTCTGGAAAGTTGTGAAGGCTTAAAGCGTCCCAGGCATAATTATACAACAACTACAAAGTAAAAAATGTAAATGTATCACAGGACAGGATTTTTGCCATCTAATGTTAAAAGCACCTTATATAGATCTGGACGCCGGTCACGGAACACCCCCCAGCAATGCCTCGTGGATCTGATCTTGTCCAAATCAAATTGAGCAATAAGAACAGCTTCCTCTTTATCATCAGCAACTGAAACAATTTCCCCAGTAGGTCCTGTTTGTTGAAAGAAAAGACACAAAAGGAACAGAGAAGTTATGCTGCAGCTGAATCTTATAGAAGTGTGAAGAAATGAAGGGAATAATCGATTAATACAGCTAGAAAAGATTGGTCTAAGGTTGATTTGAATGTGGAAAAAGCCTAAAATTTTGTCAAGAAGTAAGATGTGTTTCAGTACAAAATATGTCAAATTACCTGCTATGAAGGAGTTTCCATAAAATTTTATCTGACTTTTTCCATGCTCAGTCTCAATTATCTCCTTTCCTATCCTATTAGAAGCCACAAGAGGTACCTGCATTTTACAAAATTGATTGATCCAAGTATGTTAAGCCCATGACAAGTATAAAAAAAGATGACCATTGCCAAACAATAAATTTCCTTTTCTCTGATACATACTTCAGCATTGTGTATCAGGGACTTTACAATGCAACAACTAATGCTGAAAAAGTTGGAAGTCAAGGCTGCGAGCACGGCATACAAGCACAGATATAGAAAGGATACGCACTTCATAGACCAGTAATATAGATGAAAATGCATGTCAGTGGGTGAATAGTACACAAAACCTACCAAATTGGCCCCAGCATGCCCTTGCATTACTCGTTTCCAATGATCACGAGAGTCAATGTTTTCATCATGAGGTTCAGACCCAATAGCAGTTGGATAAAATAAAATCTCAGCACCTTGAAGCACCATAGCTCGGGCTGCCTCAGGAAACCACTGATCCCAGCATATAGCTGACATGAAAGTTAATTAAAATTAAAAAAAATATTCACAGTTTCAGTCTTCCCTTCCTTCAGCTCAGTTTACTAACTGGCAGAAAGATGAGAAATGCAGCTTCTAAATGTGTTCGGTTGCAAAAGTAAAAGCCTAAGTCAAAACTCTTTTTTTTTAAGTCAACGTCCTTTCTGTCCTAGAAATCTTGATACAATCACTTTAAATATTGGTTTGAGATATACTCCGTAGAGATAGGCCAAAAGAATAGATGGGGACAGTCATAGAATTAGCAAGTTCTTACCAACGCCAATTTTTGCGAACTTGGTCTGGAAAACCTGTTAAGCAAAAGCATCAATGTTACACAATGTCCACCAAACCAATCATAAAAGAGAGCCACAGAACAAAGTTCATCCAAAGCATTGAATATCAATCAAGACTATTGTCACACTCACCTTAAATCCAGTGTCACCTGGATTAAAATAGAACTTTTCCTCGTAACCTGTAGGGGAGATAATTTGACTTGTTATGATGACCAGTTGATCGCATACTAAATGACAAATAAGGACATGAATATAGTATACCTGGTCCATCCGGAATATGGGATTTTCTATAAATCCCAAGATCAGTTCCATCAGCATCAATTATGGCTATTGAATTATAATGCGCATTGTTTGCCTCCTCAAAGAAGCTGACGGGTATGACCACGCCTAACTCTTTCGCAAGTTTCTGCATCCTACATTATGCACATTGAAAGAAGAATAAGGTTCCCCTGTCCCTTAAACAGCACCAAATATGTTTCCCATCCAGTGGGAAGTATGAAAGCACTGACTGAGAAGAAGATAGAAGAAGCCATTTTTTGATTCTTTACCTCGTAATTGTAGGATGGCCTTTATATGGCTTAGCTCTTTGAATGAAATCCTCCCTTTGTGCCTGACAGAAGTAATAACCTTCAAAGAGTTCCTGAAATTAGCCATGCATCAAGAAGATGGTTCAAACACAAACCATCAGAGTTTTCCACCAGAGGTAATGAGTCAGTAAAGTTTCTATCTCTAGACTGATAGGATACAAGAATTTGTTTTTTCCTATACAAACACCGAAGTCATAAAAACTTCTTTTGTCAGTCAATAATGTTAAATTCCAGCAAAAGTATTTTATCAATGTCAAAGATGGCATAAGAATCTTCAGCATTATACAGAAATCAATATTAGTGTAAGCAAACAATTCATAATAGATAAAGAAATAATGCAGAAGCAGTAAAGAAATATATTCAAATCTAATCCCATTTCCTTTTCACAGACACACAGAAGAACAATTCTGCTTCCTTTCTAAGTTCTAACAGAATTTTTTACCATACCCATCTAGCATATCAGATAGTTTGACTCAAGTCTAAATCCTTGACCATAGTCTTCTATAATTTGTTATAACACTGTACTATTCATGGTGAAAAATACTTACATGAAAGAAAATTCATCACATAATTTTTTTTAAAATCTATTGAATCGATTGAACATCAAACGAGTTGTTTTCTAGTAAACTGCTAACTAAATGCTATGTTTCAAAACCAGAACCACAATATTAGCATTGTCATGATGGAGCTTGCTCCTTCTCATTTTTCTAAAAATAGAATAACATAGTTGAATGAGGTGCAAGGTGGGAGGTTGTGATTTTAGGAAAATGTGAACTTTCTTTGAACTCCCAGGATACACCACAATCAAGCAGCTATAGACCTAGATACCCAGTTGTCATATACGCAATAAGATTTTGATGTATCAAGGACACTGAAAAGGTGATAATGGGATCTGAAAGATGTGTGATGAGTAGAAGAATAACAAAGTAAGAACATAGTCATGGTTTTGATTTGAGACCCAAGGAACGAAAATTATATACAGAATTGTCTTTTGCTGCATGCAAATTCTACTTGGACCTTGATTTTAACCTTACATAACAATGAAATAAATTAACAAAAGTTGTCAGGCATTAGATGTTCTATAATTGAGACCTAAAATATCTAGAAAGCCCTGTCAGAGGCATCCCAGGTTTTAATATGCGCACCTGAATAAGAACAATATTTGCACCCTTTTTATGAGCATCTCTAACTAGCCTGCATAACAAGAGCCAAAAGCATCACATAACATGCATATACATGTTATTTCCACTATTGATTAATCTAAATTTTTTCTCTTATTTACTTCCACAAGAATCGTAAAAGGAAAGATGAAGCCCAAAAAGTTTCAGCCAGAAGCACAAACAGAATCCAGATGGCAAACTGAACTAACATTTTACATCTAAATGGCAAAACAAAAAGTCTACCAAGAAACACAAAATAAAGCTCCTCTCCTGCACCAATGACAGGAGCAGAGTGCTAGCCTAGCTACAAGAATTGTATCGAGCATTCGAGAATATTGCAGTGTAGAAACATTAACCCCTTAATCCAAAGTGAGTTCAAAGAATGAAAATGACAATAAACCAGCATATGTGATTAAAGACAATTCAAACAGGAACCAGTAGTTGGGAATTGGAATTCAGAACAAGGGATCAGGCTAAAAAATAATTAAGTTAAGGCTGCACAAACATGACAGTTACTTCCCAAGCTGCATACATTGATTTAAGCACCGTGAAGGTTGTCTTATGTACTTCGAAAGTGATACTCAATCACACGCATGAGCTAAAAATGAAATCTTTTAAAATGGGCAGCTCACTAACTTGCAGAGCCTCGTACCCAAGTTCAGGATTTAAACCATGATTTGGGGTTGCAAGGGCGAAAAGAATTCAATTTCAAATATGGGATTTGATTATAAGAATGAAAAGATGGGATTTTTAACAAAAAAACTGATGCTTGATATGCCCGCAGGTGTTTTGCAATTCTTCATGTGCTAAGAAGAAGAAGGTGGTGGTGAGAAATACCTCTCCGCGGTGGCGACATTGGTTGAGACATCATCAGTGCAAGCAAACTGTAGAGCAGACACAACAACTTGTCTCCCCTTGTCCATGCGGCGGTGCAGCGGAGCAGAGGAAGGAAGGAATCACTTTTGGGCTGAAATCACGTTTGGAATGGCAGAGAATCAATCCCAAAATTCTCACTCAAAAATGATGGACGGGTTGCGTTGCGTTGCTTGCTTTTATTTTTATTCGGCCAACTACCCTTTTGATACATCTCCATTTTGGAAATCTCTCTTTGCCAATAAAAGAATATAGGGTTAAATATGTGTTTCGTCGTGACTGAGATTTGATTTTCGTTTATCGACCGTGTAAATGTGAATTTTAATCCTAGATTATGAGAAATTATTGGTTTTAGTCTTTGTCGCCGGTATGGTCAACGCTGGAGCTCCGTTTTGCCCGTGACACATCTACGTCAATTAATTAACACACGTGAAATTTCTTTTTATTTTTCATTTAAATTTAAAACAAAAAAACAAACAAAAAATGCATAACGGCGTTTCTTCTTCTTCTCCCGCTTTGAATTGGTTTGGGTTCGAGTTTAGTATTAATAATACTCACACCAAACCCAATTGGTACACTTAAAACTACCACAGTATCTCAATTTATAATATATATGTATATATTTATAAATTTAGAGTCATATACAAGATTGTTTTCTTTAAATATTTATTTACAATTGTTTATTTTTGCACGACTTTAATTTATATATATATATATGAGTAGTTTTGTCTGTCTTAAATTAAATTTTAGGTGTTTTCATGTTAAAAAAAGGAAAGCGGGTGTTGTATGCGGCAACATTGTACAAGCCTTATGTCTTACCCAACTGGCACAATCAAACAAAATGCATGCAAGTTAAAACTCTCATGCCCTTCAATATTTGTTCACAACCAATTGGCCTGTAAACATCTCCCAATGAAGTTACAAAACCTCTTTGAAATCTCCAACCTGTGTGAGCCCATATACATATAAATAAACCCTTGTCAAAATCTCTTAAGCACAACAACATCTTCCAAATTCCAAACATTTTCAAAGAACCCTGATCTCTAGCAGTCCAGCTACCACACCATGTATTCTACTACTTCCCCCAAATTCCTCTCATTGGTCATCTTTGCTTTTGCAATTGTGCAAATTACATTAGCTGGTGATCCTTCCACCAAACCAACGACCCTCAACTTTCAAAGTTTTGAAAGCAAGCAAAGCAGAGTTTCCAGCACTGGATGGACAGAGTGTCTCACATGTCACTTATAATATTTTTTACTGTTGTTGTGCTATTTTAAATGTGTTAGACCGAGTTTAAGTTATAATGTGTTGACAGTATTCTCCACAGAGTAATGAAAGAGACTAACGGAGACAATGTCGTTGGAGCACCTGCAACTCGAGCAACAAAAGAAACTGTCAAAACTGCCTCTGTCCTTGAGATATAGATTGCGAAAATGGATAAATCACTAATAGGCTTAAAAAAGCTAGAGCCGCAAAAACAAAGATGAGAGTGTGGGTTCATGTGTTGGACCAATGAAATATTATAATAACAATATTCAATTATTAATATGAAATTATTATTGTTATTGATGTTTTTTTTTATAAGCTAAAGAATTGCATTAAATGGGACACAAGGGGTGTCCCAACCCATAATTCTGGTGAGAGGAGAAGTGGGAAAAGGGAAAAAGTGGAGAAAGGGAAAGGGTTCTAAAACTAGAGCAAATTAATAGACAAAATTGGTCTAAATTAACATAGCCCTTTGTTCCAACAGCCGTGAATAAGATGGCTTCAACCCTATCAGCACCAATTTTAGCATTGCAGCAGCATACCAAGGAATATTGCTTATAAGAATTGTTGTCTATGATTGTTATTAGAAATGTGTTAGAGTTATTTTCACCGATGTAGCGTCAAAATTTTGTTAGGAATTCATAGTTATCAAATTCCAATTGTTGTTTATTTTCCCGTGGTAGATAGAGTTATATAGTTATGATTAGTGAAATATATATACGTGCTTATTATTTCTTATGGAGTACCAAGCGTTGTCGTTGTATGCTTTAAACTCGGTGTTGTAGTTAGCCGCTCAATCTGTCTCAATTTCCCTATGGAACGTTGAACGGGGACAAGTAATAGGGAAATCGTACTGATTAAGCGACCAAGTTATAAAACCGAATTCAGAGTATGCAACGACGGCGCATGGTACTTCGTGACGTCTAATAGACTATATATATATATATATATATATATATATATATATATATATATATATATATCAAGATCAAACTATTCATCTCTATGTACCATTGAAAATCACTCAACAGACGAAGTTGAATAAGTGTGAATTTCAACATGAATTTCGCACTACTGTTGTGAAAATAATTGCGTTGGTTGTAGACGGCGCTACGAGGACCTAGAATAGTGTCGATCTATACACCCAACGCTAAAATTTACAATTTAACGTCAATTAACGTCGCTGGTGAGTTGCGTTGGCTGAACTGACTGTAAACTTTTGCGACGGCTAAAGAGCTGACGTAAACAGTTAGCTTCAACCTTTTTAACGTCCGCAAAACCGACGCTAAAACACCATTAACATCGGCTTTTAACCATTAAGTAGTAGAGGACTGGTCAGTGAGTTTTCTCCATTCATAAGAATTGAAGCTAAACTATTAACATACAACTTGGTCTAAATCGAATCTCAACCACTTATTTTAGGGACAAAGTGTTAAACTGTTCCTTTAGTCCACTTGGTTGATTATTTGATTATTTATACGTAAAGAGAAGTTTTGAATAATACTGAAAATAAAAATGTCATTGATTTTTAAATATGAAAAATCAACAAATCTATACTTCTAATAATAAGAATTGATATTTTTAAGACAACAAATTAGTATATATCTTGCCCCACATCATAAAATTTCTGAATCGTCACTCCTGACAATATTTTTTTCCTGATAAAAATTAACCAAGTTACATGTGTAATTATCATTAGCAGCTCAAAAAACAACAGACCGGTATTTAAATATCACATGAGCCAGATCGTTACAACACTTTACCCTGATTAAAATTGTTTTCATAAATTATATGAACATACTGTTTATCCTTATCAACATATTTTGTACATTGATCATGAGTATAATTATGTTTTGAACAATTGCATGCCATTTAACCAAACAACTATTGAATATTTTCCCACAGAATTCAATGGGGGAGGGGTTATTCAAACATTAATCAATTGCTATGACCTCTTATTCTTTTAAATATGTTTGAATATTTGTCCACACGATCCAAATAGATATTACTAAGCATTTTAAAATAAAAAAGTACACATAACCTTTATGAATTGGGATGAAAATAAATTTATTGTACGGGATTGTTATTGGCTTTTTGTTAGAAAAAACATTAAGACTTTCAACAAAAATCATGTCTTACGATTAGATTGAGATGAAAGGTTTTAGGTTAATGACGCATACACTAGTTTTATCGGTTGAGTACAACATAAACAAATTTTCATCTTAATCAATCTGTTCACTTTTCGTCTCAAAAAAAATGCTAATGTTCATTACACTTACACCTCAATCAATAAATCATTAACTTTTTACACATCCGGCAACATTGTACAAGCCTTATGCCTTATGGTGCCCAACTGGCACAATCAAACAAAATGCACACGAGTTAAAACACCCATGCCAATTGGCCTGTAAATATCTACCAATTAAAGCTCCAAAGCCTCCTTGAAATCTCCAACCTGTGAGAGTCCACATATATAAATAAACCCTTGTCAAAATCTCTCTAAGCACAACAACATCTTCCAAACTCCAAACATTTTCAAAGAAACCCTGATCTCCATACCACACTATGGATTCTTCCACTTCCCTCAAATTCCTCTCATTGGTCATCTTTACTTTTACTATTGTGCAAATAACAATAGCTAGTGACCCTGATATTCTAACAGACTTCATAGTCCCTCCAAATGTGACACCAGATGGAAGCTTCTTCACCAACACAAACTTTCGTGCAATTGTTCCACCAAACCAGCCACCCTCAACTTTCAAAGTGTTGAAAGCAAGCAAAGCAGAGTTTCCAGCATTGAATGGACAGAGTGTCTCATATGCTGTTCTTCAATTCCCAGGTTCGGCACGCAGACAGAACTAGGTGTTCCAAAATGGGACATTAGTTGCTCCAAAGAGAAAAAAAATTGTTAATAAAATAGCATATAAGTGAGCACTGCTAGATCACACGAACGACATGTTCAACTGAAAATCAAACATGCACGAAGTTCTGCGAGTAGTGTTGTGTTGTTTAGCATTTTTCTATAAAAGTTTTTCTTACTGTGTTAAAATTTTATTTCCTTACCTGTTTTTTCTGGTTTCGTCCCTGCAGGTGGGAGCATCAACCCGCCACACACCCATCCTCGCGCTTCGGAGCTTCTCTTAGTTTCTGGCGGTTCCCTTCAAGTGGGGTTTGTGGACACTACCAATAAGCTCTTCACTCAGAAGCTTCAAGCAGGGGACATGTTCATATTCCCAAAAGGACTTGTGCACTTTCAATTCAATGCTGATACTAACTCATCTGCTATTGCCATATCTGCATTTGGAAGTGCCAGTGCTGGGACTGTGTCAATTCCTAGCACCTTGTTCAACACCACCATTGATGACAATGTCTTGGCTTTGGCATTCAAGACCAATGTTTCCACCATTCAAGCTTTGAAGAAAGGCTTTGCTCCCTGAAGCCTCAAGGTTTCTTTAATGCACCTGTTGCTTTCTGTTTCGTTTCTTATTGTTTTCTCTGTTTTGTAATTTTCATCTTTGAAAGTTAATAGATCAAATAAAATGACATTAATTTAATTTTTATCAAAAAAAAAAATTACGTCCAATTTTAGAATTTCTGAGGTGTATAAACGTGAATAATTTATTTTGGGTCAAAAATTGTCAGAAGTGGGATTTGAACCCACGCCCTCTTTCGAAGACCAGAACTTGAGTCTGGCGCCTTAGACCACTCGGCCATCCTGACTTGTTGCTGTTAGATTGCTCAAGATATTTTTATTATAATAATTACTGTGAATACAAGAAATATTCCTACGCATGACCCAAATTTAAAATAAAATAAAATAAAATTGTGTAGACGTAATAAACTTTATATTAAAAATGCACGCCTATGTTTTTTAATTTTTCTTTATGTTCGTTTCAATTTCTTTTCTTTATATTAAAAATGCACGCCTATGTTTTTAAATTAGCAAGTGTAGTAGTACCTTACATTTTACCTTTTAATAATTTAAAGTGGAAGATTGATATGTTCATACTGCTGTTTCTTTTATATATTATCTTCACTTTGTTTTGTTTTTATCTCACTCCTCTATTTTTATCACACAATTTATCATATCTCTTATTTTTCTTTCTTTTATTTTTATATCTCTTTAAAGATGGAGAGTTGAGAGGTGGGAAGAAAACATTCTCTTTTTTTTAATGTTTGACTTAATTGCAGTTTTGGTCCTGAGGTAACACGATTGTTTGATTTTGGTCCCATTTGTTTAAAATGGACGATTTTGGTTCCCTTTATTTTGCAAACATGTAATTTTGGTTCATCCGTCCATTGATTGTCAACAAATTAACACTATTAGTCTACGTGGCACTGCTATTTACACCACCATTTCTTCTAATCTTGCCTCATTTGAGCCACAAGTGTTAAAAAAAATACAACAAAAGAAAATAATTGAAATTAAGCACAAAGAAAATAAATAAAACACATAAATTTAAAAAACAAACCCAGATTTCCTTAAGTTGTTCTTCAACATTTCTTTCTCTCTTTCATCACAATTCACAACACCACCACCCCACCAACCCAAATCTTCTACTTCAACCTCCATTCAAAGATCAAAGATGCAATTTCTCTGTAAAAAAAACCCAAGTCGACTTTTAATTTGCAAAATCAACTTTTCTGTCAAAAACCCCCAAATCATCCCTTAATTTTCAAAATTGCGAGGCTGAAGTTCATGATGGTCCAGGTGGCACTCCATACGGCGTTCACGACTAAAACTTGCGAGGCTGAAGTGGCGAGAGAGGTCGAGACCGATAGGGCTTCGAGGCAGCGCGCCATGCCTTGTGGTGGATGTGTCTTCGCCGTCGTTGGTGGTGGTTGTGATAATTCGATGTGGCGACGTGAGATATTGCTCGCGGTGGTTGCTAACGGTGGGTGTTTGTAATGTTTGTGTTCATGCTCCTTGCATATCTAGGTTTTTGTTGTTGTAGACAATTGTTTGTTTCTTGGTTCCAAATTATTTATGAATTTTATGTTGTTTTTGGATTTGGGTGAGGGGAAGATGAAAATGTTGTTTATATTTTTGGAATTTATCTTGTTTCTGGAATTTCTTGTTGTTGGATTTGATTATGTGTTTGTTGTTGTGAAGAACATGAATTTGAGTTTTTGGGAAGAAGATGAAGTTCCCTTATTCTAGTTTGTTGTTGATGATGATGAAGATGACAATCAAGAGATGAAAGTTTCAATTTTTTTTTGTTTTTTTATTATTTGTAAAAACAAAATTTGTTTTAACTATATTTAATGTGTTCAATTTTTAATATTTTTTATTTAAAGAAGTGGCATCCTAGTGGCACACTGTGTCAGATTCACATCATTATTTTAACCCACATCAGCTAGATCCATATTCTATTTAGCCAAAATTGACAGATAAACTAAAATTGCATGTTCGCAAAACAAAGGGAACCAAATTCGCCCATTTTAAACAAATGAGACCAAAATTAAACAATCGTGTTACATCAGGGACCAAAACTGCAATTAGGCCATAATGTTTTTACAGGTTTCCACGCTGATCCCTTGCCCAAATGCCACGTGGTGACAGTGGGCGATAATAAGAAAATTTTAAATTAACCAAATGAGAAAAAAGCATAGCCAATTATTTTCTCAACTCACTCATTCATATTAATTCACCTCATCGGTTACACTGTGTACATCTAAAATCACGTTTCTCTGACGCTCCGAACCCGGAACTGGCATGGATCTATACGATCCGAACCGATTCCGGAACAGCAAAACCCTCTTCTCAACGGAGCGCTTCCTGGGCGTGCCACCCCACGCGCCGCCACATCAAAACCTCAGCTCCTCCGCCGCCGATGAGCTAATCGAGGACGACGTCGTTTTCTCCCTCGACGACCACACCGAACCCCCCACCCCCACCCCCACCCCCACCCCCAACTTCAACCACCGCAAGGGTTTCGCCTCCGGAATCCTCGCCGCCCTGCCGGGAAACGACGCCTCCCCTCACTTCTTCCAAAAGGCTCCGGTCTCCGTCTCCGTCCCCGTGCCTTCCTCCTCGCGCCCCATCCCTCGGCCGCCTTCCTCATCGTCGTACAGGTTCCACCAGTCGGCGCCGGTGAACGTTCCGGTCATGTCGTCGGGGATGATGAAGGCCGCCCGGAGACGGCAGGAGTTCGACGAAGACGACGGCGACGCGGCGGAGGAGGACGACGGGGAGATGCTGCCTCCGCACGAGATCGTGGCTCGGAATTCGGCGGTGCTGGCGTGCTCTGTTCTTGAAGGAGTTGGGAGAACGCTGAAAGGGAGAGACCTGCGCCAGGTTCGGAACGCGGTTCTGCGACAAACAGGTTTCCTTTGAATCGAAAACTTTAGGTTTGTTGATTCTTCTGGGAAATGGCAAAAAGCCTAAAATCCCAATTTGAATGAAAACAATAATAGAATAGGTACTGTTGTGTATATTATTCACTTTGTTATTGGCTTGCTGGTGTTTGAATATGTGTATTAGGGGAAGCTTTGCTACTTTGTATGTTGTATTCGTATTCAATCAACAAAAATATACTTTTATTTAAAATGCATTTCCATATTTAAATCAATTGGCATTAGTGACCAACTCATAGCATAACTAACTTATTAACAGTAATAACTGTCGCAACCTAACTGAAAGTTTTTTTAGCTGTGATTGAGTTTGTGTAGTTGTGCTGAAGACATGTACCGGACTAATGTCATAGTCCAGGTCACTCAATCAGTCAATTGTAAGAGAAAACAGATTGACTAATGCCATTGAAATTGGTCCAAGTGGCTTGACTTTGGATATTTGGTCAGCCAAAGTGCTATCATTAACTTTGAGCACGGCTGTGTACTCGTTTGAATGCAAATCAAAGAACACGGGCATTTTTTAGTAAATAAACTTCAATAAGGTCTTATAAGCTTGTATTGAATCTAGCTTTGTAGTCAAAGTAGGAGTAGGATGCAATGATTCTTTATGGGCTTGTTGATAGTGGATTTAGGAGAGATAACTAGTAAGTGCATGGTCACTTATATTTGTTCTTTGGGTCTAAAATGTCATTCTAGAAAGCAATTGACATGGGGCTAATGTTGCTCTAATTAGATAGTGCCCACGAACCTAAGCATTTGGATATTCATTTTGTGCACGCTAAGAAAGGCAAAGGATGAAATCGAAGATGAGTAGCTAGTTTCTTTCCTTAGCATGCGGTCATTTTGTCAAGACACAAACATAAAATGGAACACTATTTAGGGTTCGTTTGGGATAGCTTTTGAATAGCTTTTTTGAGCTTATACTATAGAAAAAACTTTTTCGTGCGCGTTTGGTAGAGTTTATCAAAATAGCTTATAAGCTCCCATAAACTCTTTTTAGCTTATTTCCATAAGCTGTAAGGAACAGCTTTTTCGGAGCTTATGAGACTTTTTAATGAGATCTTCTCTTCGAATCTGACTCATATTTTTTCACGCTATATTTTATTTTTCCCCCTATTTCTCTCTTTCCTCAATCAACCCCACGACCCCACCCTCCACTCTCTCTCTCTCTCTCTCTCTCTCTCTCTCTCTTCACGCTTCTTTTCTTTCTTCTCCTTCTCTCCTCGTTCTTTCTTCTTTTCAAGCAGCCGCCACTACCACCGAACAACACCATCACCATACCTCACCACTTCCAATCATCAAACCTTGAAGGAATCAGTCCGAATTCCTCTTCTAGTGACCGAAATTGATTTCTGGGCAAACATTGATGACTTTTAGATGAAGGAACCGTGAAGACGACGAAGAAAACGCAACACCTCTGTAACCACGTTGTGGACCACCGTCAAAGGCGATTTCCGGGGGCGAAGAAGATCAGTCTCCTTCAACCGCGAGACCACCACCAACGTGCTTCTCTCCTCGTCCTCGACAAAACCCCACTGACTGTTCGTGCTCCGCCGTGCCGCCGAATTATTTTTTAGTTTTTAATTTTTTTAATCTCAATTACTAATAAGTGCTTATGTAAAAATGCATCCAAACGCTTTGATTCTATATAAGCTATTTTCAATATGTACATCCAAACGCAAACAACTTGTTGAATTTAATCGTTTATGACATAAGCTCTTATACCATAAGCACTTATACCATAAGCTCTTAATTAAGTTATTTTCCCAAACAGGGCCTTAGAGATATATGGGAGGAAATGAGTCAAAATTTGGAAACAAGTGATCTTGACCCTGGATTCATAATCCATCCTTTAAAAACACCTTAAAGGATTTTTTTTTTTTTTATCAATAATGACTGATATCATTAAAGTGGGCCGGAGCCCAAACCTAATACAAAGGAGACTTAAGTTAATCAAGCCTCTAAGTACTTTGAGCCTTTTGATAGGCTTCCGAGTTGGTATGGCTTCAAATGCACTTGGAGGTTTGAGAGTTAAGTTAATCTACAAAAACTTGAACTTTAACCTATTGGAGTTCCCTTCAAACCAGCCTCATGAATATATCTTTGCAATGGTCTTAAAATTCTGCCTTCAATTGGATTAACAAATGTTAGATTTCTAAGTGATTTTTTAGATTAATCATAATATAATATTTGGCACCTCAAAAGTGTCTTTATAACAGGCATTCGAATTAGACTATTTAACCTACTCTTATGTCTTTAGAACAGGCCTTCGAATTAGACCATTTAACCAACTCTTATACTCACAATGAGATTTTTTATTTCAATCTAATCAATTTTGAAAATTTAGTTTTAATACTAATATAACTCGGGACCCATCGCGCTCTTTAAACCAAACAAAATATAATGATCAGGAATAACTTGACCCATCGATAAAAGAATCACTGTCCAGATTCTAGAGAATCTCAATCCAATTCAGCCCAATACAGCTACAACTCGAGATTAAACATTCCTAACCTAACAACATTCAACAAAAATACTACCTTCACATATCAACATTAGTAAGATATTTTTATCATCATTATCATTATCATTAAAGAGTCTTACCATTCAGGGTATTTTAAAATTAACATTCGAGAACTTCTAAAAAGGTACAATAATTAAGTGATTTACTAATGTTTTTTTGACGGTGATTTACTAATGTTAAGGAAATTTTAATTTTTGCACAGTTGATGATCACACCTAAAGTAATTTTTATTGTGAACTTTTCCAATTTGGCAAACACAAGCGCATGAAAAATTGGAAATAACGTCAGCGAAAGTTTGTGTCCTGAACTCCTAATGATTAAACACACTGAGCGATTTTCCTTTTTAGAACTTTAATTTTTTATGTACTTGCTCAACAATAAAGGAATTTTCATCTAATGTAACTGAATGTAAATGTGATGATACCTACCTTGGTGGTTCCTCCTTCATTCAAAGCCTAACCCATCACATTTTCTGCCGAATACATTTCCATTTAAACCGGACCATTTTGAGAAATATATTTAAGCTACGTCCGGATGCAAATAACGCACTTTGAGATAAAAAGTGAATGAAATTAGTTTTATAAATTAGATTAATTAAAAATCTGTTCATATTGCACTGTAAACTAGTATTCAAACGCACCTGATGAATGACATTTTCAGTTAAGCCTTCACTTCAATGATCATTCAACTAGGGCAATCAAAGAATGGCTTCTGTAATGTCTAGCAATCTGTTAGCTTCATTCAGTATTGTTGCGGTGGAGTGGCTAGCTGGTTGCAGTGATACACTTTATTTGTATTGCACGTGGAGGTTTTTCTTTCTCAAAGTAACTATTTATCATTGATCAGCCGGAAAATTTGTGCCATGAAAGCCTCTTTCTTAGCTTGCATTTGTTCTACGAGAAAAGAGGTTGTCATTATTTCTAATTTTGTATATTCATGAGATGATCACCACTGACTTATATGGAGGAGCAAGTATACATGTACATGCATGTGGCAAAAAAGAAGAAGTTAGGGGATCATAACACTTCTATGTCTCCCTGTCTCTCTGCTCTACTACTATTTTTAAGAGTGTTTGAAAAGGATTGGAAATTGATGATTGCATGAAAAGTTGAAAACTAAACATTACAGAAGGACTTATCATTATGATTCGTGAAGGTATATATGCCCTTAAGTAACAAGGGAAAGGTAATAAATAACAAGTACTATGATTAAATATTTGCTAATAAACACACGTTAACACTCACTTTAAGATAAAAGTTGATCAAATTTTTTCTCATAAATTAAGATAAAAATTCATTCACATTGCACTCAACTAATATCCAAATGCACACGTAGGACATGTTTAGAGTGGCTCTAAATTTTTATGTTTTTGGTTTTTAAGTGTAAATTTGAAATTAAAATGTGCTCGACAAAAATGGAGTTGTAATAGTTAACTACGCAATCTCAAAAAAAAAATCAGCCTAATTTTTAAAACTAAATAAAATGGTTTTATGATTATGGTACGGTTTTTAGTATCAATAATAACATGAAACATCACCACCACCGTAACCGCAACCGCCATCACCACCATAACCGCAACCGCTACGACCACCCTCACCCTCCACCACCTCCATAGCCACCATTTCCACTGCTGCCGCCACCTCCACACCACTATGTTGACCTCCACCCAGCACCACCCTCACCACCACCGTCGTTACCACATCCTCCACCGTTGCCGCCACCCGGTAACATTCACCACCACCCCTCCACTATGCCACCACTACCACCTCCACTATGCCACCACCACCACTTTCGCCGTCATGTCCACCCTCCACCACCGCCACCACTACCCTTCACAATGGCCATTGTCACCACCACCACCTGCCACCGCTGCCACTAGGTAACACCCAACTCCACCATCACTGTTATCTTAACTTGCCACCATCATGCCTCCCTCATCACCCGTTGTCGTGAATTTCCAAAATTGACAAGATCTCAGGTAAGATCGGTTCAGGATCATGGGATCCTTTTCTATCAGATAGCAAGGGCTGTTTCACAAAATGTACTTCTAAGTAATTGCTCCATAGATCCTATATCTATCTATATGAAGAAGAAATCATGTAATGAGGGGGATTCTTATATGTACAAATGGTATTTCGAACTTGGACCGAGCATGAAGAAATTAACGAGAGTTTTCGGTGGAACCGGTGAACCACGCGAGCTGGTTAGATGCGTGGGACAAAGGGCTCATAGTACCTGCTAGCGCAGCTATGCAGTGGAAGGGAAGAAGCCTAAATCGACCCTTTTTTTTATTAAGACCAAAAACCTATCTAAAATAGAGCCTCAAATCAACTTATTGGCCTTATGGTATATCTCAGTATAGAGGATGATAAGAAAGATTTGTATCTGTTTATTAATTCTCCGAGAGGATGGGTAATCCTCGGAATTGCTATTTATCTATGAAATCGAGTATAGAATTCGGTTTACTCACTTAAAATTGAGTATCCGTTTCCCTCCTTTTCTTGCTAGGATTGGAAATCCTGTATTTTACATATCTATACGATTGAGTCCTTGGGTTTTTGAAATAGTGTAAAGTGTTTCGAATCGTTACTATTTGACTTGGACCTAATCTAAAAAGTGATGACTATTATGATATTATAAAATTCTATTACGAATTTATAAAGTCGACAACAACTTTTTTAAAATTTAAAACCATAAAAAACTAAAGCTGAAAATGAGTTTTGGTTCATAAAAATTTCAAAAAAATAATTAAAACTCACCCCAAGGAGGGCTTTAGCGTTGTGAGATGATGTATGCTTGGTGGTAAAGTGGTAGCTAGAGTTTAAAGAGAGCCTATATGTAGAATAGAGATCATAGTTCTCTCAAATGTAAACTCAAGTTTTCTCGAATTAAAATTTTGTGTCAATTTTTCTCGTCATTCAACTAAATTTGTGGATTCTTTGAATATCTATAAAGAAAGATAAACATGATGTTTCATTTTGCATTGCCAAATCACTTTAGAGGATTTTTAATCCATTGAATACTCATTGTTATTGGAGAATCTTTGAAGTGAATTCATTCAATTAAAATCCTTGCAATAAAAATCAGGTTGCATATTCAGTGTACACTTCAGAGATATACAATTAAATAGGAAGATAGTAATTGGAATGTCAAAAATCAATGTATGAGGTTGGATCGTTCGTTCATCTATTAATCTCAGCACTTGGTGGGAATCACAAAGTTTTCTTTTTACTTCAGAAAACTGTGATGGTTAAGATATCAGATTTTATATTGTCATGCAATTAACAACACAACGTATGCACAACAATTCTGTAATAAAAATATGGTGCGTATTATTTGAGCAATCTTTGTCATTTTTATTTGAGTTGTTTGTTAGGTACACGTAAGAGACGATGATGACTCATGAGCTAACACTTACGGTTCATAAATATTCTAAAGTCAAAACAACTCTGTATCAGCTTAACATCTTTATCTCCATTTGCTTCCTTATTCCTTGTATGATAATAAATAGAAAATAAAAGTGAAAAAAGTATCAGAACTCTTACCAATTACCCTAACCAAACAAAGTTTCTTTGCAGTAAGTTAAAACCAAGCCGTTCAAAAATCCATGTTTAATAAATAAAATCCTCATAGAGCTAAACACCTGTGATGTTGATTTGCTGATAAGATATTAATTTGAATTACTGCATATATATAAACATTATAAATATAAGTAATTGAGGTTAACTACAATTGTTGATACCAGCTACTTATATTAGCTATAGGTACCTAGCATTTAAGATGCCTATGCTAGCTATCGGTTTATATAAAGCTCAGACTCATCTTCTTCTCCAGAGTCATCTGTGACTTTCAATAACTTCTTTGAGTCACTACCTCATGGCGTTTTCTCAGGTTATCACAGCACTTCTTTTTGTCTTAGCTTTTGCAAGAATTCACCTCTCTACTTGCCAAGTGGTAAAAGGCAAAGTGTCTTGCACTGATTGCACTCACAACTATGACTTCTCTGGTCTGTCTCAACTCTGTATTCTCATCCTTCACTAGCTTTGAGCTTACCTCCATTTTATTACATTCCTTTTAACTTGTTAATTAAAACTTACATCGACTAATGAAGTTATATAAATGAGATAACAATCCTTATTCCTAAAATAATTTTTGCAGTAGAGTTATGACTAATTTAGATCTTGTTTTTTGATTTTTGTTTTAGAGTTCTGATTTTAAAAACGTTTTTTAGAAACATTTTTTGAATAAGTTTTTCAATAATCTTATAAAGACCGCAAATTAAAAATTAAAAACTGAAAAAGAAAACATATCTAAAATGTTTTGAGATTTTAATTTTAAAAACTGAAATAAAATTGTTTTTAAAAATGGTTTCTAAAACAAGTTTTGAAAAAAAAGTTTTTTAAATTTTGGGTTTTTAAAACAGAAAATAATTAACAAGAACTTATGTTGTAATGTAACTCCTTTATGATGCATGATTTTATAACCTCTGCCATGTTTTCAGGGATCAAGGTGTCAGTGAAGTGTGAAGGGTTGAAAAACAAGGCTGTGACAGCAACTACAGAAGATGATGGTTCGTTCGAGGTTCACCTTCCCTCACAGCATGCAAAATCTCCTTCTATGAAATTGAAATGCCTTGCAAAGCTTCTTGGAGGGCCAGATCACCTTTATGCCACAAGGAAAAACAGGGTCTCCCTAATTGTGAAGGGCAAAGAGAAAAGCAGCTACACCATCTCCACTCCTCTTAGTTTCTTCACATCTTGTCCCCAAAACAGTGAATGCAAGGCTGCGAATCAGTTTGGTTCGTCCAAGACCTTCGATCTTCCTCTGCCTCCAGAGTGGGGTTTGGCACCCAGTAGCTACTATTTTCCAATTCCTTTCTTCCCCATCATTGGAATACCTTGATTGAATTCCAGGTGACATATAATTGCAGGGGAGAAATTATCAAGTTTTAAGGTCTTGTTCTTTATATGTTTATAGATGTGTCATGTGGGTACAATGGAAGAATGCCATGTCTCTGAAGTCTATGTATGTTGGAGTGTTATGATATTTCTATAAAAGCATTATTCTGAATATATAATGACTTAGATGTTGGATTGAATTATTATGTTTGATATAATGAAGTTTAAAAGAATGAATTTGTTTTTGAAGATGATATGTAAAAGTAAGTTTAAAAAATGGTTAAATATGTATAAGGTCTCATGCATATGGGATACAGGGTCTAAGTCCAACTAGTCCTCAGGAGCACCTATGCACGTTGACTTTTCACATCACTTTGGTTATTCTATAATTTTTTTATCATTTACTGTTCCGGTTTGGTCAGAACACTCTAAAAGTATTGTAATTTCAGGAACTCTAAAATGTGAATTATGAAGAGGTTGGAGAATTACAAGTGAAGCTCTCCCTTATATATAGGTGGAGACAAAAACCCTAAAATCACATTAAAATATCACATGGGTCTTGTCATTATTTGATCAAGTAGCATTACAGAGGTGACCACCCCAGCCTTGCGAGAGTCCTAGGTCACTCTTATGGTGCCCTATTTTGGGCGGGCCCCACAGCTTGTAACACCCGCCCGGACCACTTATTATTGTTCTCTCCCCTTCCCACCCAACTCCCACTCAACCACCACGCACCCAGCTCCTCTCTCGCCCTTCCCTTCCCTTCCCCTACCTCCAAAAACCCATATCCCTTGCCCCTTTCCTGAATATACGAATGTATTTCGAATGATTATTATGACACATGGTTATTGATGATAAATCAATATGGACAAGAGCGTTAAATATCAGCAGCAGGCTGCCTTCATTTACAGAAATATACGACTACGACAAAATTGGATATGGATTGTTCGAATTCATGAGTTGCAAACTTTACCCTTACAAATATGATCTTCACACCTTAATTACCACATTTAGCATAATCCTCAAGCAAGGATCTCCAAACAATAACTTGAAACATCATGTATAGCATTGGCAATTTCAACAAACTAATTATCTCAAAAACTTAGACGGTTGGATAAGAGTTATATGAATAGTTTTATATTATTATTTCTAACACGTTCTTTTATGTAAGAGTCCGTTTGGGTTCAAAGCGCGGAGAATGCACATGCCCACCTACTATGTGCTAATTCATTCCTCATTAGAAGAATAGGAAGCAGTAAATATCAAACATTATACTGGTTGGTCATAAAAACTATAATAATATGCCAAACAATCAATTTGGTCAAAAGTTTTAGCTATTGGGTAAGAGTCACATAAATAACTTTAAATTATTATTTCTAACAAACACTTTAATCAGAAATGCATGATTTATGTCCTTATAATTTTAAAAATACATGATTTTGATCCCTATAATTTTGGCTGTTTGAATTAAGTTTGTGTACTTTTAAAATTGAACAAATTTTTGGTGCACATGTTAAATTGTCATCCAATTACTAATGAAAAATTTGGACATACATTACAATTTTTTATGTGTAAAGTGTCATAAATCATCTTTAACACGTTCATGGTAAAAATTATGATTCATATCAACTTTTTTCATTGATTTTATTAAATGATAAGTTAATCTTTGAAATATCTTTGTTCAATTTTGAAACTAGAGGGACTTGAGCAATTAAAACTATAAGGACCATAATCATGCATTTGTAAAACTATAAGGATCAAAAGCTCAATAGAGCTTTTTTTTATCACACTATCTATCATATATCTCATTTCTCCCTAATTTATTTTATATCTGTTTTAGGGGGAATGTGGAATTTGGTGGTCAATAAATTTTTCCATGTTAGGCGCGTTAACACCAAAGACATCCTTAGCCATGACAACGTGGCGAGAGGCAGGGTTAGGTTTTGCTCTCCTTACCCCGACACCGTTTTATGAAGAGGGAGATAAAATTAGAGAAATGATTCATTCATACTTCAATTACTCTTCCATCTTATTTTCACTCATTTCTATTCTTCTATCTTTCTGTATTTGCTATCACATCTACTATCATATTTTTCATCACCACTGAATTGAGGTTTGGGCCTTGGTAGAAAGATAATGCTAAAATAAAACACACAAAATAAAATCCATTTAAAAACTTCCGCCAAAACGGGTGGAAAGCATCATGTGGGGAGTGTCACTTTGTGATTCCTGTTTGTCTTCATGTGATGTACGTCCCATTAACAAACCCTCTTTACTTTCCATTTTCTCCGATCACACACCCTCCCGCAAAACATGGACACACGTTTTATGTTATTCTCCCCACCGCCTCCAACCGACCCTCACCGCCACCGCCACCTCCACTCACCCACACCTTCATTCCCTCTCCGCAATACCCATCACAAATCACCATCTTCACCTTCAAGAAAATCCAGTAGCAGAATCAGAATCTACAGCAAGTTTGGAAATTTCCTTGATTTAAAGCCAGAGTACCAACCAGAAGCCTTAGAGTTCGACCTTCCATGGTGCCACCCCTCTGATCGCTCTCGTTTCGACGTCATCATCATCGGAGCTGGCCCTGCAGGCATTCGATTAGCAGAGCAAGTTTCCCGCTATGGAATCAAGGTTTGTATTGTTGATCCTAACCCTCTATCTATTTGGCCTAACAACTACGGTGTGTGGTTGGATGAGTTTGAGAATCTTGGACTTGAGGATTGCTTGGACAAAACATGGCCTATGGCATGCATTCACATTGATGAAAGGAAAACAAAGTATTTGGACCGTTGCTATGGCAGGGTTAGCAGGAAGAAGCTGAAGGAGAAACTGGTTGAAGGGTGTGTCTCCAATGGGGTTAGGTTTCACAAGGCAAAGGCATGGGAAATTGCGCACCAGGAGTTTGAGTCTATGCTTCTGTGTGATGATGGGACAGAGCTGAAGGGGAGTTTGATTGTTGATGCAAGTGGGTTTGGAAGCGATTTTGTGAAATATGGTAAAGTGAGAAACTGTGGCTGTCAGATTGCTCATGGTGTGTTGGCTGAAGTGGAAGATCACCCTTTTGATTTGGACAAGATGGTTTTCATGGATTGGAGGGATTCCCATTTGGGGAATGAGCCTTATTTGAGAGATAGCAATTCAAAGGTTCCTACTTTTTTGTATGCAATGCCATTTAGTTCCAATTTGGTGTTTCTTGAGGAAACCTCCCTTGTTAGCCGTCCAGTGTTGTCGTATATGGAGGTCAAGAGGAGAATGGTTGCAAGGTTGAGACATTTAGGAATTAGAGTGAAAAGGGTGTTAGAGGATGAGAAGTGTTTGATTCCAATGGGAGGACCTCTACCTATGATTCCACAGAATGTGATGGCTATTGGTGGGAATTCTGGGGTGGTTCACCCTTCCACTGGTTATTTGGTTGCTAGAACAATGGCTCTTGCACCTGTTGTAGCTGCTGCCATAGCTGAGTCTCTTGGCTCCACCAGAATGATTAGGGGGAAACAGCTTTATGCTAAAGTTTGGAATAGCTTGTGGCCGGTTGAGAGCAGAGTCAATAGGGAATTCTACTCTTTTGGAATGGAGACTCTGTTGAAGCTTGACTTGGATGGAACTAGGCGTTTCTTTGATGCATTTTTTGACTTGAAACCTTATCAATGGCAAGGGTTCCTCTCTTCAAGGTTGAGTTTGAAGGAGCTTGTTTGGTTAAGCTTATCACTCTTTGGACATGCCTCAAATCCATCCAGGTTTGATATTGTCACAAAGTGTCCTTTACCACTGGCTAAAATGATGGGCAATATGACTTTGGAATCCATTAGATGATGGAAGGTTGTGAAACACAATTCAAGTTTTATTTTTCTTTCCTTGTTGTTGAACTTGCACATTAATTTGTTGAATTATCAAAGCTGATAATTTAGCTGCTGAAAATCATTTCAGTTATATTGAATGTGAAATAGACAGCCACTTATTATGCAAACCTGATTCTTATGTCACTCTGGCTTGCAGTGTTCTATGTTACAATTGGAAGTTTTCCCTTTAATAATACAATGATAGTTTTTTCTTCTTCTTAACTTACGGTGGGAATGATTTAGTGGAAAAGATACCCCTGTATTCTACTACACTGAAATTCAAAATTAAAGAAATCTTAATCACTGCATTACATCTTATGCCAATACATCCATATACTATAACTAGTTTAGTGATAGAATGTTATGTTTTTGATGTCAAAACAGATTTTTACTCCACACGAATGGCGCCTTATTCCAATTTTACAAAATCGATCAAAAGCAGCAAAATTGACAGATTTATTTTGAAAAGATATGCATGATGTTAAGTGAAAAAGTATTTGTGATTTGTATGGGAGTTCTCACATGGTTAGGGGTAGTGGTGTTCACCGGTTGATTTGATTCGGGGTGAAATAGAATTTGAATCGATTAAATTTAATTGGTTTGATTAGACTTGAGTTTTTCTTTGAAAAAGTTCAGCAAATCCGAACCAAACTGATTTGATTAAAATCAGGTTGTTTAGTTTGTGACATCAAATTGACATAAAAAACAAATCGTTATTTTTTTATTTTTTATCTGCATATATTAACATTTTATGTATAAAAATTTGAATCTAAAAGTTCATTGTTCTTCAATAACTACAATTTTAAATAGTATATCAATTTAATTAATATTAATTTCTTAAATTATTACTTTACATAACTTATTAGTTCTTTTATATTAAAATATGACAACAAAGTTCTAGGATAAATATAACTAAAAGACACTTAATAATCAAGAACACCAAGTGATAATGATTTAGAAAAATGTAAAATTGGAAAAGAGTTATACATAATAAAGTTTAAGAGGAATAAATATAAAAATTAAATATAATCAAGTTAATTGGGTGATTGGGGTGGCTCGGCTTGAAAAAATTAAATCCAAGAACTGAATCAATTGTCATTGGTTTGGTTCGGGATTAAGGTAAAATGAAACAAAATTTGGATCCTCTCAATCATATTCCCTTTCAATTTGGATCCAAATTCAATGAAGCAAAGTAAGCCCTACCACCATGACTATATGGGGGATTGGATGGAGAGCAGAATGAATCTATTTTCTGGCGGTGCTTGAGGTGAACTCAATAGAAAACCCTATTGATGTGTTTGTGAGGGGTAAGAAAAGGCATACAAGAACTTTAAAGAGGAATGATGAGCTTTTTTGTCAAAATATAGTGGGCTTTGGTTGTGAGCCGTGACACGATATTGAGATTAGTGTGTGTCATTTCGAGCTCTTGATGCAAGCGTCCTGGTCTAAAGTTTGATTTATATATTCATATATTAATTAATTTGAAAGAGCAAAATTAGTTTTAAAGATAGATCAGTTAAAATTAGAACAGAATTATAAACCATCCACCAGAGGATTTATGGTAATAACCAACCATCAAAATCAAGGATATGCAAATTTTACTACGGTGTCATGTAATCTTACATTACATAACCATCAAAAACGTATATCAACGGACACAAATTGTTTTGCCTTAAGCAATAAATTATTTGGAGTTCCATAATATCAAATTATATAAAAAAATTAATGAGTATTTCATAAGTAAAATATAAATATGAACAACTTTTTCGTATTTATATATATATATATATATATATATTCGTAAAACAATAGATGTTTATGAATTTTTTAAGAAAGCTATTAATAAACATATAAATGAAATAAAAAAAATGACTTCTTAAACTATCAAGATGTCACAAAAAAAACTATCAAGATATGATGCCACGTAAACTTCAAGAAATTAAATCCATTTCTTATATGATGACACATATTTCAATTTTCTATATTAAATTAAATCAAATTCAACATATTGTCACAACTCACAACCAAAGCCCACCATATTTTGACAAAAAGCCCACCATTCCTCTTTAAATATCTCGCCTGCCTAAACAGTCTCAAACTCAGTGCGCTGCATAGAAGTTTTCCAAACCCTAATCTATGGGCTTCTCTCCCTTTCCTAGCTGCACCAAGCCCCACCTCCTTCTATTCTTTGTCCGCTTATCCCCTTCAACATACACCCCCACAAAGATCAAGTCTCTCCTTCGCCATAACAACCCTCAACAACAAGGCACAAGTCATCTTCTCTTCTTCCACTATTTCATTTCATCTCCGTTCTTCGTCGAAGAAGATGAAGCTTTGTTGCATGACGTTCAAGATCGAAGAACCTCCAGAAGATGTGCATGCAATCGTCGTCCTCGCCTCCGATCACGTCGTTATCATCCCAAGTTTTTAACTTTATCTTGGTTCTCACTCTTATCTCCTTTTCAATTGCAAAACTTTAATTTCTGGATCATTGTAACATTGTTTTTTGATGTCAAAATTCCTGGATCTTTGTATAGGAATTGATGGCTTAGTCTTCAAAAGTAATCCTCGCCTGCCTTTTGTTACTTCTCACAAACAAATCAATAGGGTTTTGCTATTGAGTTCTTCCCCAGTGCCGCCAGCAAAGAAATTCATTCCACTCTCCATCCAATCCTTCATATAGTCGTGGTGCTAGGGCTTACTTGGATTAAGTACTTATCTTCTCTTGCATCTTAATCAACTAACTTTACTTGTTCGTCATATCTATTTCTACGATTCCACTTATTATTTTTTCATTTTATCTACTTTGGTTAGGTTCTTTTGATCTCTTGCCCAAAGGTTGTTGTGTTGTCTCCCCTTAGATGGTGAGTTGCTGTCTTCTGTAACTATGTGTTGGGGTTTTCTCTGATTTAGAAGATACCTTTCAACGGTTGTGAATTCTTTGATTGATTTCTCCAGAATCAGCCACATATTCTGATTTCGGTAAGTCATCCATTTTTTCCTACTTTCTTTAGATATCTACATATCATTTTCCTGTAGTTGTTTATGTTTCCTGATTTTGTTGTGTTTTATGAATTGCAAGTGTATTGAATTTTATGTAAACTTATTTTTAATCCACTAAGAATGTATGATTTCATTTCCTATTAATTTCATTGTCAATATAGGTGCACATACTTACATGTGAAAATAATTTGTTTGAATACTAGCATTGTGTTGTCACTGGACCATATTTCTTTGTTTCCATATTGTTTTCATGAGTTTAGTTTATAAATGACTACTTTGAGTATTTTGCCTTTACATTTGCACTCTTGTGTTTTTTTAATATTTGTTTAAGTTCTCTTTATTATGTTCTTCCATATTGTGATTTTGATAGGACAAAAAATATAATACACAACCATCACCCAACTACGAACCATTGCACACAAATTCCTTGCCAACCCACCGCTCATTCATTCATGTAAACATTTAGTTTCCCTTACATCATTTTAATTTTTGCGCTGCTTAAGTTATCTATAGTCTTACTTGTAAAAGTAAAAGAATCTCAATCATTGTGATCATCAACAAAAGAAAAACATATAGTAATGAGAAATGAAGACCTAACCAAAAAGACATTCCATCTTGTTTGTACTTTACATGCAAATGTGGGAAAAAAACTCATATGAGACGTAGCACCAATTTATTTAGAAGGAAGTCGTGAGCACCCCTGTGTTGTGTTTAAGAGGCTAAAAGTGAGAAGGTTACTGATCTCCCCTTTTAGGACTTGTGATGGGATGAAATAATGAAGGTGATGGTGGAAATTCTCTTGGAGAAAACAGAAGCTCCAGAGTCCATGATTGTGAATATGGAGATAAAGGGGAAGTTGTGTAAGAAGATTGAAATTGCATTTCTAGCGATAGCTATAGATATTTGGACTGAGGGGATTGGACATTCACTGTAGACATATGTGGATTAGTAACGACACTTATTGTAGCCACATGTGAATGAGTAGCTGGAATACTTGTAGTGAGCACAAGTGGAGGGTAAGCTTGAGGTTGAGGATGAGCTTGAATACCCTATGAACCAATATATGTGAATTAGTTCTCCAAGTATCTTATGTAAACAGATGTAGGTGACTTAACTAGATTACCGCATATTGTTTCTTGGAATTATTGGCTGTAAAAGACTTGATGATGCTTGCCTTAATGGAGGAGGTCTTTCCAATGCAACATTTTTATTGTAAGGATCTGGGGAGGGGTTTCCACCATCAGTGGATTTTGGACATGGAGCAATGGTGGAGGTCTCGTCTTTTTTAATTGTGTATTTTGTGATCCAGTATGCATCTGAGAAAAATCATTGAACTTTCCTTGCTTATGTCATAAATGAAATCATCATGTTGACACCGTCTAGAAGAAAGGAACACATCATAGTTGCTTTTATCTAAATACCTTTTTCTGATGTTCTTCCCGGCTTTGTTCACACCTAGATTGTCATTATTCTTACTTTTCGGGCTCTCTATTTTATTTTTCCAAACACGCTATGAAATACACACTTTGGAAAATTCGACAAGGACACCTAAAGGACTTCAAAACCCAAATGAGAAAATCACTAATCTCCCAAGATTAGTGATTTTCTAATTTGGGCTTTGAAGTCCTTTAGGTGTCCTTGTCAAAATTTCTAAAGTGTGTATTTTAGTGCGTGTTTGGCAAAATAAAATAGAGATCCCAAAAAGTAAGAATAATGACAATCTAGGTGTGAACAAAGCGGGTAAGAACATCAGAAAAAGGTATTTAGATAAAAGCAACTATGATGTGTTCCTTTCTTCTAGACGGTGTCAACATGATGATTTCATTTATGACATAAGCAAGGAAAGTTCAATGATTTTTCTCAGATGCATACTGGATCACAAAATACACAATTAAAAAAGATGAGACCTCCACCATTGCTCCATGTCCAAAATCCACTGGTGGTGGAAACCCCTCCCCAGATCCTTACAATAAAAATGTTGCATTGGAAAGACCTCCTCCATTAAGGCAAGCATCATCAAGTCTTCTACAGCCAATAATTCCAAGAAACAACATGTGGTAATCTAGTTAAGTCACCTACATCTGTTTACATAAGATACTTGGAGAACTAATTCACATATATTGGTTCATAGGCTATTCAAGCTCAACCTCAACCACAAGCTTACCCTCCACTTGTGCTCACTACAAGTATTCCATCTACTCATTCACATGTGGCTACAATAAGTGTTGTTACTAATCCACATATGTCTACAGTAAATGTCCAATCCCCTCAGTCCAAATATTCACAGCTATCGCTAGAAATGCAATTTCAATCTTCTTACACAACTTCCCCTTTATCTCCATATTCACAATCATGGACTCTGGAGTTTCTATTTTCTCCAAGAGCATTTCCACCATCACCTTTAGTATTTCATCCCATCACAAGTCCTAAAAGGGGAGATTAGTAACCTTCTCACTTTCAGCCTCTTAAACACAACAAAGGGTTGCTCACGACTTCCTTCTAAATAAATTGGTGCTACGTCTCATATGAGTTTTTTTTCCACATTTGCATGTAAAGTACAAACAAGATGGAATGTCTTTTTGGTTAGGTCTTCATTTCTCATTACTATATGTTTTTCTTTTGTTGATGATCACAATGATTGAGATTCTTTTACTTTTACAAGTAAGACTATAGATAACTTAAGCAGCGCAAAAATTAAAATGATGTAAGGGAAACTAAATGTTTACATGAATGAATGAGCGGTGGGTTGGCAAGGAATTTGTGTGCAATGATTCCTAGTTGGGTGATGGTTGTGTATTATATTTTTTGTCCTCTCAAAATCACAATATGGAAATACATAATAAAGAGAACATAAACAAATATAAAAAAACACAAGAGTGCAAATGTAAAGGCAAAATATTCAAAGTAGTCATTTATAAACTAAACTCATGAAAACAATATGGAAACAAAGAAATATGGTCCAATGACAACACAATGCTAGTATTCAAACAAATTATTTTCACATGTAAGTATGTGCACCTATATTGACAATGTAATTAATAGGAAATGAAATCATACATTCTTAGTGGATTAAAAATAATTTTACATAAAATTCAATACACTTGCAATTCATAAAACACAACAAAATCAGGAAACATAAACAACTACAGGAAAATGATATGTAGATATCTAAAGAAAGTAGGAAAAAATTGATGACTTACCGAAATCAGAGCATGTGGCTGATTCTGGAGAAATTAATCAAAGAATTCACAACCGTTGAAAGGCATCTTCTAAATCAGAGAAAACCCCAACACATAGTTACAGAAGACAGCAACTCACCATCTTAAAAACTTACATAACTTACGAGAGAAACTTGGAAGAAGAAGATGATTTGTGTCGTCCTCGGTGTGTCTCCAGCTCAATGGAAAGTGTAAGAACCCTAAAACTTCCTTCATCTCTTCTCTACTTCGAGTTCCTTTCTTTTTCAAGTGGTTAGATCCTTTAAAATTCAAGAAACAAGTGTTTTTATCAAAACTTGCAGAACAGAGTGCTCATTTCCTTTTTCTAGGTGCTGATTTCTTCATCAGGCAAGGCCGCTCAATGCCCCCTAGGACACATTGAGCACTTTTTTGCTAGCTTCGAAGAGCTCTTCAATACTTCAAAGAGGGTTGAGCTGATTCTGAGAAGCTGAGTGGGTTTCTACATTTCCTAGGCTTCCTTTTCACCCAAGACATGTATTTTGCCTTGAAATCTTCAATCCTAAGATAAAATTTGAGATTGGCATCAAATTTTAAACACTTTCCAACTCAATTTCACAAATCTTCAAGTTCTAAACTAAAGAAATTAAATTATAAGGATTTCTCATAATTACAAGAGATAAATGTCTAAATAACAATAAAAAAACATGATAAATTTGACACATATCACTTCTTCGCGCTTCATACTTCCTAAATTCTACTTTTACATGACCAAATAGATAGTGAAAATAGTGAAAATAGGTTAATTTACACGACTAAATTGATTAGCAATTTGAGAAGTAAAATTGATAATTATAGCAATTCACTAGCTAGGATAGAATTAAGGGAATCAGAGTCAATTAATCACATAACCTTGAGTCTTTAATATGTGAATTTATCTCTTTTCCCGATGGTTTTCTTTATTCTATTGCAACTTTTCTTTTACTTGCAACCCACTTTTTATTGCAACTTTTCTTTTACTTGCAACCCACTTTTTCACCATATTTCTTACTTGCTTAAATAATATAGACTCTGAAAATTAATACTTATCTCTTGGTCTCTTGAATTTGATAATTGAGATTTATTCCTATATTATTTTTATGATAGAGTACATTTGCTCTTGAGTGTGCATTATTTAGCACAACAATTTTCATTGGAGGAAAACTTTTGAAAATCTTTAGAAATATATGAATAAATTAAATAAATGCTATAAAAAGAATAAAACAGTTCATTCATGGATTGTTTTGTTGACCGAAAAAATAATAATCTACTGTCTTTGTCTGTGTTGTGTGTAGGACAGATTATCCAACCCTTGCACAAAATAGGGGTATATGTATACATGATATATAGATATACAAATTGTCCTATATATATATATATATCCATGAGGAGGACGTATCTAGTGAGAAAACTCTTCTTATATGAGAATGATGAGAATAAATTGTGGCTGCTAGATCTAACAATGAGTGGTCATGATTAAGAGAAACAAATGGTCACATGACCACTTAAAAATGTATGTGACTTTTTTAAACAAGTCACGTGACTTAATATTTTAATCATGACCACTCATTGTTAGATCTAACAGCCCCGATTTATTCTCACCATTCTCATATAAGAAGAGCTTTCTCACTAGATACATCCCCTATCCATGAGTATATTTATTTTTTGTCTTATCATCATTCATGAGTTTAGTTAGTGGATTTGTCACACTCGAGGTTGGAATTAACAGAATCAAAGAAGAATGCTTTTGGTACAAGGTGGAGCAAGTGAGTTCTTAACAACTCTTCCATTACAAACCTAATCAGATTAGAAACTACACACAACTTCACAGAAAAAAAGAACCATCTTCACTAACTAACCCCATTAACTGAATAGCTCAACCTTCTCTAAGCACTATATATGTTAAGTAACAGCTTCAAGATCACAAGACATAGAACAATAGAGCTAATTTCTCCACACCCTTCAAAATTTAAGAGCAGCTGCAATATCTGGTTCTAATGGACACAGGAAAAGAAGATGAGGTGCCTCTAGCAGCTGCCATCCCAGAATCCAAGAGGACCAGGTCCAATGGCAGAGGGAAAGCCATTGTTGGGGATGTTCCTCCACCTGCAGAAACTGTGGTTTCCACAAAAGCTGCCCCACTCCAAACAGGTGGCTGGAGAAAGGGGGTTGCAATTCTTGATTTCATCCTCAGGCTTGGTGCCATTGGGGCTGCTTTGGGTGCTGCCGTCCTTATGGGGACTAATGAACAGATACTTCCATTCTTCACACAGTTCCTTCAGTTTCATGCTCAATGGGATGATTTTCCAATATTTAAGTAAGTTCATGTCAATTGTTATTGTCTTTTGTCATATCTTAAGTTCCTTAACTAACTTTCCCAAAAATTTAACTGTTACGTGAAAGATACATAAATAATTTTACATTATATATTTAATATGCTCTCTTAGGTAAGAGTTCAGTAGGCTTGAAGCGTGAACAATGAACATGGTCACTTACTTCATACTAAAATTCAATTTTTTTATTAGAATAATAGGCATTATACGTCGAACTCAACCCTAAATTCTAATATCATATTATATGAGTCAATTATTTTAAAAGTTTAATTAAGTTGTTAAAGAAATGATTTTACATTATATTTATAACACCAACATCCAATTTTGGATTTCAGAAAACATTTTCACAAGAGCAATCCTATGTCACTGTATATGAACCAGTTTATTGTTCTCATTACGTCCTGAAATATCAACATATCGTCCTTTTTCTTGGGTCTCTACATGCAGGTTCTTTGTGACAACAAATGCAATAGCAGGTGGATTTCTCATCCTCTCCTTGCCACTGTCAATTGTCTGCATTGTGAGGCCCTTAGCAGTGGGGCCAAGGTTTATACTTCTGATCACCGATCTAGTAAGCTTGAATTCAACATGAGTACAGATAATGCATTTATTCATCACCAAATACTTACTAGAAAAAAAACATTTTGCTACATATTTTGCAGGTGAATTTTGCAACAGTCATAGCAGCAGCTTCAGCTGCCGCTGCTGTTGTATATGTGGCCCACAATGGGAGCCAAGATGCGAATTGGAACGCCATTTGTCAGCAGTTCACTGACTTCTGCCAAGTTACAAGTGAGGCAGTGGTGGTTTCTTTTGTTGCAGCGGTTTTCTTAGTTTGCTCGATAGTAGTGTCCACTTTAGCCCTCAAGAGGACTTGAAAAGTGAAATTGGATAGAAATTTCACTTTTATAGTTGTTCTAAACTTGCATGAGTTTGTGGTGTGTACCTTATGTTTGTAACATTGATGAAGTGAAGAATCATGTTTGAAACTGTATACTAGCTTTGAGTTGGTGGTGAGTGAATTGGTTAGTTTGTGTAAGATGTTCAAAACATCATTACCACTATTATTATCCATTGAAAGGGGAGAAAAAGAAAATATCATGGGCAACGTTTCCTGTTACAACAAATTCTATATTCCAAATCTGAGCCCAAGGTTTAAAGTTTTCCGGGGTTTTTTTTTTATATAGTTATTAATGTCATTCTCACAATTATTCATGTCATCCCATGTTTTCCACACCTTAAAGTACCGTCGCACTTTACTTTAAAATGCGGTATAGAGGATGGGGTAAATAGTTGTGAGGATGACATTAATAACAATATTTTTATTATGGGTGTAATTGGCTTTTGAAAGTACTAAAATAGTGCATAATTCAGAAAGTCGATCGAAAGTGTCATGTGTCACTTGTAGATAGAAGTTGTGGATGACACTTTTGACTATTATTTTAAATCTTTATTTGTATAAGGGCCCGTTTGGTGGTCATGATAAGATAAGAGCAAGATATGATAAATGGTTGGATAATGACAAGATATGATATGAGTAGGCTCTTATCCTATCCCGCGTTTGAGGTGAACAACATATTAATAGGATACGATACAAACAATGAAAAATGAATCAAGTTTCCCTTCAAAATAAAAATACATAATATTTTTTAAAATTTAATTTTCTAAATAGTTTTTTAAAAAAAAATGGTTATTCTATTAAATTTAATTATTTTTACATTTTTATAAATGAGTATGTTTTAATATTAACTAAAATTAAATTAATTCAGCTATTTTAATTTTTTTGAAGGGAGTCTATTTTAATTAAAATTATTATATATGTAACCAATTGGTTTTAACTTAGTAGGGGTAAGTGATCAACAATAAAAATTAATTAAATTTTTAAAAATTATTAAAAGATATTATTCTATCAAAATTAATTTATATTTAAATTATTATTTATATTTAAAAATTATTTTATATAAGTAGAGAAATAATTTAAAATAATAAAATACGGAAATATAAAATTAGTCTATATTTATATGTAAGTAGCCTATTTTATTGTTAGTAAAGAATTATTTTGTGTATTTTTATTATAATATAAATAACGAAAAGTAATATTAACTAAGTAGTAGTAGTAAGTGATAGTGAAAATTTTATTATTTTATATGAGTAAATCCAATATTTTCACCATTTATAAATCAATTTAATTTTTTAATTAAATCTATAAGCAACTAAATAAATTTAGCTTAACAATAACAACTAGTAATTGATAAGTAACAAAATTAATATATTATTAAAATCAAAAGAACTATATTTATCAATTAATATTATTATAAATTAATATAAATATTGAAGTTAATTTTGAGTTATGGTAATAAACAAACAAAAAAGTGATATTCTATCCTGTCAGGATAATTTATATTCCAGTTCCCCCTCAGGATAACTTTTACACATGCATGACAGGATAGGATAAGAGACAACATAGTGTTATCTTATCCTGCTGGCGCAACAAACAACAAATTACAGCATAATAGAATTATCTTATTTTGTCCACCAAACAGGCCCTAAGTTGCATATGATATCTGCCAATGTGAAAACTTCTAAGTGAAGCATTTCTCAATGGTAACTTGAGCTAGGGTTCTAGAAGTTGTCAATGCGAATGACAACTTTTATAACAATATAAACGAAGTTGTCTTTTTTAATGACAACTTCAGCTAGAATTTAGGAGTTTAAATTCGTGTTTATGAATGGCAAATTTCTTAGAGTAGGTTAAATATGTTTTAATCCTTATATATAAAGGTGAATTTAAATAGATCCTTGAAAAAATTTCACATAACTATTAGTCTTATATTTTTATTTTATTTTTGAGTTATTTCCACATAATTCAAATGTTAGTCAGTAGTGGACGTGTTATAGAAATAGTCAGGAGTCCTTTACTTTCCATATTTTTTTAAATAAGATCTTAGGAATCACGTATGCGGCCGATATATGGAGGTTTTGGGGGAGAAGAGGGGGGCGGGGGGAGGGGGATATGTAAAAGAGAGTGAGGAGAGGTGCACTAAAAAAAAGGCTGGTTAGCATCGATCGTATAGACCGACTCTATTATCAGTCACGTAGTGTTGGCTATAGCCGACGATAATATTCATATTATTTTCACAATAGCGGAGCCAAATTCATACTGAAATTCACACATATCCATCTTCATCTATTCATATTATTACACATGCTTATTGTTGTCATCGTTGTATGCTTTGAATTCGATTCTATAACTTGGTCGCTTAACCTCTAGGATTTCCCTATTACTTGTCTCCATTCAACGTTTCATAGGGAATTTGAGACAGATTAAGCGGTCGAGCTACATACAAGGTTCAAAGTATACAACGACGACGCTTGGTATTCCGTAACAAATAATAAGCTTGTTTACATATTTCACTAATTGTGACTATACAACTCTATCTGCCATTGAAAAACAAACAACAATTGAAATTCGATATTATGAATCTCTAACATAAAATTGACGCTACTATGGTGAAAATAAAACTAACACGTTCCTAACAACATTCATAGGCAAAAATTATAAGCAATAATAAAGAAAATTAATAATAATTTAATATTAATTATTTTATTACAATTATTGCATTGGTCTAGCACATAAACCAACACTATAAATATTTTAACTAACATAAATAAATAAAAAATTGTATGGTACTTCGGTGGCGAAGGCAGAGGCAGCAGCAGTGGCAATTGACGGCGCGGCTGCACAAAAATCAGCGGTAGTGGCAGCAGAAGAGACGACAAAAAGAGAACAAATTCAGTGGTGGATATGAGGGGTCGAGGGAGAGGGTGATGGTGATGGTGGTGGAGGACAGAGTGGCCAATGGAAGAGGGGATAGGGTTGGGATGCGAGGGGTGGTGGAGGGAGAGGCTGAGGAAGCGTGATGGAAGAGGGTGAAGGCAGGGGAGGGGCCAAGGACAAGGGAAAAGGGTCGGGATGGGGGCGTCGAGGGACAGACAACCCGAGGGGGAGGGTGATGGAAGAGGGTGAGGGCGACGTGGGGAGGAGATGCAACCGGAGGAAGAGAGGTTACGAGGTAAGGTTTGAGAGATAAGAGAGAAGACGACTTATAATGGGGGTAGGGCAGAGAAACCGATTACGGTTAGCATCGGACAGGTCGAAGCTTAGCGTAAAAGCATGTTTCTTGGAGCACAATGCCACATTATATAAAGCCGGTCAAAGCTGACCCTAGGCCTCGGGCCATGTGTATTGAAACCATAAACTTAAAGACTTGCGTCGGTCTACGCCGATGCAAAATTCACCGGCCAAAGTAGCGTCACATCTTGGCCACCGCTAAGCATTCAGAGGCTAACGCTAACATGTCCGATGAACTTAACGCTGGTCACAACCGACGCTAATTAATATTAAGCTGATGCGAAATTGTGTCGGCTTGAACGGAGCAAAGTTTAAGAGGTTTTTGCAGTCAAATTTAGCGTCGGTATCGTGGCCTACACTTTTTTTTCTGAAGCTAAATCAACACATTCTTATAGTGGTGGAGGTTGAAGAAGCTGCCAGAAGGTGGTGGAGCCATGGCTGTCGCCGCTGGAGGTGGTATTAGGGTTTGAGGAAGAGGAAGAAGGGGAAGAGAATGGTCCAAAATTGATTCAAACTTTTTTGCAGAGACTAAAATTGATGCGAAAAGTCTAGGTGGACAGCATTTGACTAGAATTACCATGAGGTAGTGACCGGGAAAAAGTTAAGCTATATAAACATTGTGATGTCATAAAGACTTATTTCAAATAATAAAATTGCAAGTCCAAAAGCTATGTGAAAAATTTTTAGGGACCAATTTATATTCACTACTATATATCAGGGAAGGCTTAAATATGTTTGGGGTCCCTAACATTTGAAAGGAAATCAAATTGGGTCTCTGAAAAAATAATTTGTAAAACTTCGTCCCTAACAAATGTTTTTTAATTAAATTAAGGACAAATCTCAATTTTAAGCTGATTAGTCATTTAATTATCCCTGTCATCATCTAATCATAAAAAACGTCAAATAAGATACTAAAATGATGCATATCATTTAATATTTTATTCGTAAAATTTGGATTTAACCTAATTCTACCCTCTTTTAATATTCTTAGAGGTGAAGATTTATCTACTGTATAAAAGAAATTATTTAGTCATATTTATAGCCAATGTGGAACCTTAACACACTATACCATGCTCAGGGCCCAACATCTGTAGATAATAGTTTGTAGGACTGAACATTTACAGATGACACGTCATGGGTGATGTCCAATAAATGATCAAATATTGGTCAAACTTTAGAGATAGAAAATAATAATTATAATAAAAATATACATAAAATTTAATATATTATATTCTTACAAAAAGTATTATATTTATTATATTTCATATAAAATATAATTTAAATATACTTTTTTAAATATATTTAACATTATTTAACTAATATTTTATAGGTGAGTTCAGTAAACTTTTGACCCATTAATTGCACATTTTACACTAGTGACTCACTACAAGATACTATAAATTGAAATAGCATCCTCTACTTTCTACACAACTGAGCTGAAGTCAACTTTTGGTCTTTCCTGTGTGCCATTGCTTCCAAACCTCTTCCGATCTTTTTTTTTCCAGTGTCTTTTCTTTGTTAAACTGACTCTTCTTCATTTGGTTTAAGTTCACAGTTGCGTTCTCTGAAAAACAGTAAGTTCTTTTCTTAATATTCTAATTTGAATTTAGACTCTTTCCTCATTTTGGAGTTTTAGGTATATTAAGTTGATTTGTGGTGTTCTCATTTTGGTTTTAAAGTTGTTTACTGTCCTTTCAGAATTCCTTTCAGTGTGTGTTGGAAAGAAAGAAAATGGAGAACTCGAGAAGTAACAATCTAGGGGTGAACAAGGCCGGGAAGAACATCAGGAAAAACCATTCACAAGAAAACAACTCTGATGCTTTCCTTCCTTCAACAAGAAGACGTCAACAACATGATGATGTTATTCACATCGTAAGCAAGGAAGATTTCAAAGACTTTGTGCAGATGCATACTGGATCGCATTCTCATCATCAACCATCGAGGCCAGTTTCCGATCCCCCAAACAGGCGGTTAAACGCGATGAGACCTCCACCCTTGCAACATGTCCAGAGGTCATCACCAATGCTGGAAACCCCTTCCCAGGTTCCTTACAATAATCATGTTTCATTGCAAGCTGGGCCTCAACCATTTGTGCAGGCATCGTCGTCATCGAGTCTTTTGCAGCCTATGGCTCCAAGAAACCCAGCATGGGGTAATCCAGTTGAGTCACCAACATCTGCCTACAAAAGATACGCTGAGAATTCAACGATCGATCTTAGTTCATGGGGCTGGGGGGGTATCCAAGCTCAACCTCATTCACAGCCACATGGGCCTTCCAATGTGCATCATCATCATCATCACCCACCTTCATCTTCTTGGGTGTCTGTGCTGCCTTCTTCGACATCAAATGACCCTACTTTACCCATGCATGCTGCAACTAATCCACAAGTGCCCAATATGAGTGATGGTATTGCTCCTACCATGAATAATGTCAATACTCATCCAGGTGTCAATAACATGTATTTTGCATCAAATCCACCTGTGACTGTGAGTGTTGCAGCTACTCATCCAACTGTGGCTACTATGGGTGTTGCTGGTACCCATCCACTGAATGTTGTTGCTCATGATCCACCTGTGGCTACTATGGGTGTTGCTGGTACCCATCCACTGAATGTTGTTGCTCATGATCCACCACCTGTGCCTTCATATGTTTCCGACCCATTTGTGCCTAATGTTCCTTCCACAGAAACAAATGGCCCTCCAATGTTACCATCTCCAACATCTGAATTCCTCTTGTCTTCACCAACTTCTTACATAAATCTAGAATCCCCTCAATCCTATTATCCACCATTATCACCGGGAATGCAGTTTCCATTTTCTGTAGCAGATTTCCCTTTATCTCCCAATTCACAAGCATGGAGTCTGGAGCCTCTGTTTTCTCCAGGACAATTCCCACCATCACCATCAGAATTTCCTCTCATCCCAAGTCCTAGAACCGGAGATCAGCAACCTTATCAGTTTGAGTCACATGACCACAACACAAAGGGTGCTAATAACTAAACTGGGTGTTACTTCTTGTTAAGAGTTTTAATTTATTTCTACATTTGCATAATGTCTTTCATTTCTCATCCGCATGCATATGTTTCTGTTTTGTTGATTATCATTTAGGTTCTTTTACTTTTATATCATATGTAAGGTTGCAGACAGTATTTGTTATGTAATGCTCTCGATCTTGTAATACAATTACATGTCCAAATGCATCTTCTTCTTCTTTTTTCTTACCTAAATTTGTTTCCTAGTTTATGGATGTATGTTATGGAAGATTATTTAATTTGTAGAGATAACTCGAGAAAAGAAAATTATATAAGTGATGAACTATGTTGAACTGATAAGGCTGCAAAGCGTGTGTCTGTGAGGGTACGTAGCCATGCGATTGCGAGATATAAACACTCTTGTAAGCATTGTTTCAATCCAAACCCTAGCAAGCAACCGTACCTTAGTAAAGAATAAATCAATAATAAGTTTTTATTTTATGCTAAAATAATAAAAAAAGTCATTGGAATTTATTAATACATATATTTTTTAATATTTTAGATTTTTTAGTCAATATTTTTTTTTGTTATAACCGTTTCCGAACGGATGATGACATCCGTCAAACATAAAAAGTTCAATATTAAATATAATAAATGCATGTAACGTTATTCAAATAAATTTGCATAGCTTAAAATAGATTTTGAGATTAAAAAATAACAAGCAGATTTTAAAATAAATTTTTACTTGAAGCATTTAATACTTTTTTGTGTGTATTCACTTTTTACCGTTGCACCGACACCTTTTGGGTAAAGCATTTAATATTAAAATAGCTTTTTAGGTAAAAAAATTATAAAAACTGTCAAATAATTTCTTATTTTGATCTCAAACTAAATAGCTTTTAAATAAATAAATAAGGTTGGGTCAAACTCTTTTTTTTACATCAGAAAATATTTAAATTCCTCTTTCAAGACTTTCTCCTCCTCAACTCATATATCATCAGCTCTTACTACTTAAGCTATCATTCGGAGACGTGAAACTCTATATATAAACGGGTTGCTTTTGCACACAAAAAATTACTAATAGCACACCTAATTTGTTTTTAATTATTTTGCAATTCCAACACCACCCTCTAAATCAAAAAGTACACACCCCTCTATAAATAAATAAAATTATTATCCTAAAAATATACTATCATTTAATATTTTACCGTTAAGTTTTGGATTCGATATAACTCTACCCTCAAAGTTGGCTCAGAGGTGAAAATTATATTTATTTACACTATAAATGAAGTTATTTAGTTATATCTCTAGTTAATGTGGAACTTTAGCATACACTTTCACGCTCAAGGTCAAACGTCTAAATCTAGTTTGCAGCACTCGACATTTACATAACATTTTATAGGTGATCTCCCATAAACAATCTTAAATAGGTTAAGTCTCCATAATACCATATTAAAATTCAAGTTGGTCAAACTAAATCATTATAATACTAAAATATAAATATAATTTAATATTTTATAGTAGTTTCTGACAAAAAAATATATTATATTAGATATGATTTAAATACTTCATAAAATATATTAAATATTATTAAACTAATATTTTATAGACGGGATAAGTTTGAAATCGAGTTCTTTACCATATAACCACTTCCATTTAATTGCTCACTAGTAAGTAGCTCATGCAATGCAAGAGGTTTTAATAAAGAAATAATATTTAAACTATTTTTTAGTATTATTAATCTTAAATATTATATTTGAAAATAAATTTTAAAAATTTAATAATTACATTAACATTTAAAATTTCACTTATAATAATTTAAACACGTATAAATATAACATTGCAAGTGATTGTTGCTGCTTATATTCGATATTCTTATAGAAGTCACATTGTTTTTATGTAATTAATTATATATTTTTTTATTTAATTTCATATAAATTATAACTGACTCAAATATAATATGATAAATCATTATTAAAATAGAAAATAAAGTAAAAACATAATAATGTAAAAGTAAAATAAATATTATTTTAGAACTCTAATTACTTTAGCACAATAATAATAATGATAATAATAATAATAATAATAAAAGATATCATAATATTAATTATGATAAAAAAATTCTTAAAACATTAAATAATTATTGAATTATATTATTTTAAATATAATGACATTCAGAAATATATATGTTATAAATTATAGTAAAAAAAAATTCAATAATTCAATTAACTTCATCTCAAAATAAAAACATATGAAAATGAAAATAGTTTAAAATAAAAACAGATCGAAGATGAGTAGATGACTTCCTAACGTAGATATTGTTCTTTTATTTTATTAGTTTTTAAATATTGCTTAATATAATTTAAAGTTAAAAGCACCGTGAACTTACAAATAATAGAGAGCGAAAAACAAAGAGAAAAGTTAAGATTTGATTTTTGAATTAAATTCCAAATTAAAGAGAAAACTTACCATTCCTAGAATTTCTGAATTGATTTTCGAATGAAATTTTATATAAACCCATTATGTTCTGAACCGAAATTTGTGTGTGCATATTGTGGTTGAGAGAAAATTGGAACTGACGAGGAAGTTGTGTGCGTAGATCGTGAGACTGGTGAGGAAGAGAGTGTCGATAAATATGTTTGAAGGTGGAGAAAAATAAAGAATTAAATTTTGTGATTTATATCATTAAACAATTTCAAATTATGTTTTTTTTAGATAACCAAATTTATTAAAAGAGGAAAAAATTTGGTAACCCTCTGAAACAGATATAAGTAACACCGTGTGATACAAAAAAAATTGGTTTTAATAGAGAGAGGAAATTGGTTTTAATGAAGAGAGGAAAAAATTTGTTTTTTAAAATATTGTTTTTTAATGGAAAGGGAAAAAAGTTTGTTTTGAAAAGCTGACGTGTCAATTTATGAATGAGTGTGCTTTGTGAGAGTAACTGAGGTTCAAAAAAGATAACTCATGTTTATTAGATACACTGTTGATTTTTTTTTAGATAAGCTAAATTTATTAAAAGAAGAAAAATTTGGTAACCATGTGAAACAGATATAAGTAATGATGTGTGAGTGAAAAAAATTTATTTTTAATGGACAGAGGAAATTGATTTTTTTTTTTAATGAGAGTGATTTGTGGGAGTGAATGATGTTTAAAAAAGATGACTCGTGTTTATTAGATACAGTATAGATCTACCCCGAGTCACCAAAAAATACTATAAAATGAAATAACATTTTCCACTTTTTTCATCGTTCTCCATTATTCTTGTTTGCGCTTCACTCCATTGCTTCTTGCTATTCTTCAAATCTCATTAAACCTCCAAGCAAAGTTCTGATCTTTTTTAAGTCCATCTTTCAACGCCTTTTCTATTTGAAACTCACTCCTTCGTTATATTCTCTGAAAACAGTACGTTCTTTTCTTGATATTCCAATCTGAACTTGGAGTTTTTCCTTCGCTGTTCGTCGCTGCTTTAAAATTCCTTTTACTTCTAGAAATATTGGAGCTCTGGGGTAAATTTAGTTGCTTTGTGAAATTAGTGGTGTTCTCATTTGGGTTTGAAGTTGTTTCAAAGTGTGTATTTCAGTTTGTGTTTGGAAAAAAAAAATGAAGAGCTCAAAAAGAAAGAATAGTGACAATATATGAGTGTGAATAGAACTAGTAAGAACATGATGATTTCATTTACAAGATAAACAAAGAAGAGTTCATGGACTTTGTTGATATGCATATTGGATCGCGGTTAAAAAAGATGAGACCTCCACCATTGCTCCAGCCACCAATGCTAGAAACCCCTCCACCAATTCCTTACAGTAACAGTGTTGCATCATCAAGTATTCCCCTTATTCCATATTCACAATCATGCCATCACCTTTAGGGTTTCCTCCCATAAAAGGGGAGATGAGTAAGACTGTAGACGATATCTGTTATGTCAAAATGCATATGAAGCCAGTGATGATGATATGAAACATATGTGATCCTTCAACATTCATTCATTTTTTGGTTTGTTTCTTATCTAAACTAAATTTGCTTTCTTGTTTATCGATGTATTTAAGGAATATTATTTTAAATCTAGAGATGACAAAAGAAAAGAAAATTATAATAAAGTAAATCTTACAAAGATTCATTCTCAATATTTGGTTGAATTTTAATAAAGTAAATACAATGAAAATATTAAATAATTTAAAAATAAAAACACTGTTGAGCGAGATGTTGAAGCAGATGATGAGAAAAAGAATTTTAATTAATTTAATAATAATTATTTTTCTTATTTTAAACTTTAATTCAGTTTTAAAAAAACTTTAATTAGTATTTTTTATATTTAGTTAATCTGTGGAATTTAAATAAAAAAAAGAAAAAAGAAAAAAATTCCAAGTAAGCTCATTAATTGAGGCGGCAGTGCCAACTCACTCCGGCGGTGACAAATCAGCAGGTTGGCCGGAGCCACCACTCCGGCAAGACCATTTCCGGCTATTTCTCAAACCCCAGGGACTAATTTCAGACTTTACTCCAACGAGGGACTAAAACCAAAACACATTCAAACCTTAGGGACTATTTACTTAGTTAACCCTTTAAAAAAAAGTAATTTGGTGAAATTAAATTCCAATTCAGGCTTCTGAAACGTGAAACATGATCTCAATGTGATTCAGATTCAAGGAAAACAAACTTGTTTCTCTTTCAGGGAAAAAGAATGTATCGTTTCCAGATATCTATATGACTAGAACTATTAAAGTGCCACTGTAGTTGAGGCAACACGAGGAAGAGAAAATTTTACAGCATCCAAATCTACGAAGTTACACCAGGGAAATTTCATGTGTTAACCATTGAAAAGTTGCTTACCGTTCATTCATCGTCGAGCTCCCATCAGAGTCATTCAGCCAGCAAAATGACCAAACAAGCACGGCACTGTTGCTGGGTTTCATAAGTGTCAACATTATGGATGTATACACAGCTTTCCAAGTGTCATTGTATCAAATTCTGGGTGCTGCATTAAGAACCATAGGTGTATCAGTTTAGTGCCAGGGGGAAAAAAAGTAATAGACTTGTGGGTAAAGAACAAGCATAGTTCAATACTGCTGATTGCTAATAGAATTAATGACTTCATGACTATCTGATGAGGCACTTGATTATTAACAACTAACAAATTGCATATCATTTGGAATGAATTCACTAAGGTGCATCAAGCAAAACACTGTTTGGCTTTATTATAAAATTTTACTTTTTAAGTTCAAATTAGTTGCAATTTTGTTTCATTTTAATGTGACCACTTAGGATCTGGAAATTTCTTCTGCTACTAAAGGGGGGAGCACCAGGGTTTTTGACATCGACCAAAACGTTGTTCATATCATCCATATTAACAGATGGGAGCTGATAAGGCAAACTTAATGAAACTTAGCTTATCTTGTTTACCATAGGAGCTATATAAGATCCCTCAGTCTAACCAACTAAGCTCAAATTCAAGTTAATGGTTAGCTATATAGCCTATAAAATATGTTTTCCCGGTAGTCAACCTTCACAGCAAATAGATGAGAGTACTACGGCATAATAGTGTTATAGAGTAGTTACCTCCACCAATTGTTGCTTCAGGCAACCGCTCGATTGAGTACCTGTGTTTGGTGATATACATTATTGGCACACCAGGAATCTGCAATACAGAAACCCAGATCATTGATCATGCACCCAGGCCCAATAGCAAAACAATCAAAAATGGAGAAATGATTAATGACTTTGCCTTCCGGATCCTTCTCTTCAAGTCCCGATCACATGTTGCAACAATGTAGCACTTATGCTGCATTCAAGAAATTGGTCGGTGTAAGTAAATTGTAAAAAATAAAATAAAATAAGCAGAAGATGTATTATGTTACATTACTTTTATTTGAATCTAATTCTAATAGAACTGATCACTTAAATGAATATAGACTACAAAAGCCAAGAATTTGGAAAATGATGCACTTAACAGCAGATAATACTCAACCATATCCAATTATGAATTCAAAATTGGAAAAACTTCGTAATTTATCAAAGTTCAAAATTACAAGGAACATAGGCAGAGGAAAAGGAACTCCCAAATTTAAGTATCTCCTTATATTCAATTTCCATCGGACAATAGCAATAGTAATGAGTTAACTGATCTACAAACCATATGAAGCTAAGGTATTTAAAATATCTTAGTCCAACAAAATAGGTAACAGAACCAACTGTCAACTGACGATAAACCAAAAAACAAAACAAAATGCGAATGTTTTCCTTTTTTCAAAGATCACAAGACATGGGGGGGGGGGGGGGGATAATTTGTTTATCCACCCAGAAAAAGATAAACTAGTCTTAATAATCAAGCTGATCCCACATGTTTCTGAGCATTTAGCAGAAACTAAAATTACACTAACCTGAGTAACTCTCTCAACAAGGCAGTCATCAGCATAGGTTCCTTTATGAGTACATAGTATTCTCTCAAATCGAGGATCTTTCGCAATCCTACCATGTATAAAAGGGATAAATTATCAGGAAGCTGGAAAAATATGATTTCTTTTCTAGACAAAAAAAACCATAGTATTCAAAGCAAAATAAAGTCAGGGAGTCCGGCAATTTGGTTTGTCCTTTGTCACTGTCTTTTAAAGAGAGTGTTTTGCACTTTGGTCCCAATATCTATTTCTTTAACAGAATGTCAAAACTGATGAAAATAAAAGTTGAATGTTTGTTTTCTTTTTCCTTTCGAAAAATTAGGGGTTTTAGCATAGAAATATCTCAATCATAAATTCAATTGATAATGCACAGTGAAGAAGAAATTTAGCCATATGTATTGTTAAGCCCAGCATTCATAAATAATTTTGATATTTTACATGCATATCCAAAGTGTATGAAAATATAGAGCAATAATAATTAAGGAACATGCAAGAATGTGTACCTTAAAGCTACACGATATTTTTGTCCTAACTTCTCAAGTTCTGCCATCACACAGTCTGTGATACAAGGGGTGCCTGAAAATCCAAGGCATCGATAGAACAAGAGTAAGAATAGAGAATGTGATGTTTCATTCAGATATGAACATTTTTTAATCTTTGAAAAGGTTATCCATAAGATCTAAAACCTGATAGGAATCTGTTGGGTATCTGCTAGTTAGAAGTTTATTAGGAAAGTATGTAAAAGGAGATATACGGATGAGTCAATAGTCATATTAAATATAGTAAATGGGAAAGAATAATTTACGATACTGTCAAATATAGTTTTATTAGGAGGGAATAATTAAAGATATTAAATATAGCATTAAGGACAGAATAATTTTGGAACAGAAATTTAGAGAGTAGATATTGTTAATTATAGCAACTAGAAAAAAATGTTCTATAATGGATGTAGAATTTGTAGGAATATGACAAAATAGGATAATTAGGGGAAAAAAAAGTGTTACAAATAATATAGGGGAAGAGAGTGGAACTATTGATGTATTTGTGAGAGAACTGGGGCCTTACGGAAAGGAGGTGCAGACCCTGCTGCAGCGCTGTAATCAGGAGAGATTTTCCCTGTTCTTTCTAATAAAAATACTAGGTTGGAACTGTGGCCGCAGGTACTCTTGATTCACAGAGCAAGATGGTACTGAACAAGGAGCTTAGAATGAGGATGGATGAGATGAACAAATGGGATAACATCCAGGATGAATGCGATAGTAAAGGAGTGGATGGAGCGCGACAAGGGAAGCGATCCAGTCCCTTATCATGTTAGCATACGCAGAGATGAAGTGGAAGAAGTAATCTCATGTAAAATGGGTAATAGGAGCCCAAGATATCTCTTCTTACATTCGATGGTTTGAGGTACAGGGAGAAGAGGGTCAAGTGTGAATAATATTTAATGCTTGAAGAAGCGCCCAATAGTCGTAAAGTGAAAATGTTGATGGGCCATGGAGACAAAGGCTTACGCTTGGCAGACACGTTATGCAGCGCGAATGGATAAAGAAAATCTGAATTTGAGATAGTTTCTTTATGATGCTGAAAGTCAATTCGAAGACGGTGACTATAATGATCCACTATTGGAGCTATTAAGTCTGAAACAAAGATGTGCTTTAAAGGAATCTTTGGAGGGTTTTGATGAAATTACTAGCAAGAACTTTTGTCAAAGATTCTATGGCTTTGAGCATTTTTTAAGTCCCTCGAGAAATCAGTGAGGTTACGCAAACCTCAGTCAGTGCAGGATCCTACTAGAGTTGCAAGATTGCGATATAAATATGTATTGGAGCTAACAGGATAGGAACAAAACTGGAGTATTTGAACATCCAAGAACCGGAAAGGTTGGTGAGAACAGTAGCTAATTCAGCTGGCAGTTAGGGGTGAGGTAATGCAACCCAAGCCTGAAAGTAGCACAGTACAGAGTTCTAATGTCAGGCCAAATACCAAGGATACAGAAGTAGCAGACAGGAACATTGAAGAGGGGGGGGGGGATTTCAGGCTACCACCAGATACTGAGTACAAGCAGAGAAGAAAGGGGCTTTGATTCACATGTGATGATTTTCGAGGAACCTGTTGAAGCACAAGGAATAATAACAGAGGATTATTTTGTAGGAAGCAATCCAATGGGAAGAGATAGGGTTAGCACAATTGGTTTTTTTTTCCCTTTCCAGAATATACAGGCTGTTCACCTTGAGGACAAGGTTAAAGAAGTATTGTTAGGTGTCTGCTAGTTAGAAGTTCATTAGAAAATTAAATAAAAGGAAAAATAAGGATGATTCATGAGTCAACAATTATATCAAATAAAGTAATTAGAAGAAAATAATTGAAGATAATATTAAATATATTAATTACAAGAGAATAATTTTAGAATAGAATTATTAGAATTTAGAAGTAGATGTTGTTAATTATAGTAATTAGAAAAGAATTGTTCTATAACGGAATAGGACAATTAGGAAAAGACAGTATGCTATAAATATAGAATGGAAGAGAGTGAAACTATCAATGTATTTGTGAGGGAATTGAGGCCTTAGGGTAAGGAGGGGCAAACCCTCCAAGATCTGCAGTGTTGAAACCAGGGGAGATTTTCCCTATTCTTTGTAATAAAATACCAGGTTCCTATCTGAATCCTAACATTCAAGTAAAATTAAATATGAAAGTCATAAACTGAAAAATGAAATTATCTGTTTAAACTCACATTTTGCATATAAGCAGTCCATCATTCCCTTCTCCAGATCCAACTGCATAAACATAGCCAAAGAATCGTGTGAGCAACTAACCAAAAAATAAAGGATGTAAACTCGTAGGACTCTAATGAGATCAACTATACACTATAATGCTTTAATTGTTTCAAATTTGTAGTGAAGACTGAACATTTGATTTATCATTTCAATCCTTGGAGGAAAAGCTCATAAGAATCATATAGATATCATCGAAACACAGTCACAATCATCATCAGCATCATATATTATGAGTTTGAACTTTGGGCATGCAGAACCAGGTATAATCATATAATAATTCATTAATTTAGTTATAAGAGGGAAACAAATATCACAATAACTTACTTTATTCTGGATAGAGAAATTGATGAAGTTGGTATCCACCAAAACACGATAAGGGGGTCCCAATGCAGTATTGTATTGAAAGAAAAGAGCCGAAGAATAACTTGGACTAAACAAAGCAAATTCAAACCATAGATTATTAAAATGGAAAGAGCCGTGCGGGACGCTGATATATTCAAGAGGAATAAGAAGTGAAAGAAAGGGTGAGAATGAAGGCTTACATGTTTCTGGGTAACTTTTCCTGCAGAAGGTTCTTCTTTTCTGGGTTCAAAACTTCTTCTTTATAGCTGAATTTGACACGAATTCAAGGAATGAAAATAGAGCAAACAAGGCATAACGAAGGAACTAACATTTAAGAAAAACTCACTTTTTGATTGCTTTGGAAGTAATAAGCTTCTTCCTAACCGCAAATTTGGGTCCCTTAGCTTTACCCATTGTGGGCAGAGGAGAAGCGCTTGGCTCTGCAAAAATTCTTGCACTGCCACTACAGTAGCTGCCACAACCAGAAAGAAAGAATAGGACTTTGAGACATCTAGGACTTTGCCACAACCAGAAAAAAATGATGCAACAGAATCTCATTTAATCAGTGAGGTGAATTTTGAACAATAAAAACATTGATGGTGAACTCACCGATTGTGGGGCGGAGAATGGAGACGATGTTGCGGAGGTGGGAGAGCAGCGGCCGGAGACGATGTTACGGAGGTGGGAGACCAGCGGCCGGAGACGAACCGCACAGTAAGCAAGTGACAGGAGATGAACCAGAGAGACGGAGGTGAAGGTAACGGGAGAGACGGTGGCAACAGAGAGGGAGAGAGGGTGTGATATAATTAATATTAGGGTTTAATTTCTTATTGAAATTTTTTTGGTATTTTTTTTTAAATTATTGACTAAATCAGTTAAACTTCATTTTAATCCTTACAAATGAAATTGATGTATCATTTATTAATTTAATTATTTAGAAATAAATTTTATTAATGAAGTTCTTGAATTTAGAGTTGAAGCCGAGTACATGCATAGTAGTTTATAAGATCATCAAATTCTTGCAATGTGGTTTAAAAGAACATCACTAAAATCTTAGTTTGGAGATTGTGATTTTTTTAATTGAGCTTGTGGATCCGTTATAAAGTAGTTTCATTCTTGGGTGTGGGACTGTGGATAATGCTATAATCCTTTAGGAGATGGTGAATTTTATGAGTAAGAAGAAGGTGCAGAATAAAAACATCATTTTTAAGCTTAATTTGGATCATGATCATGTTGATTGGACTTTCTTCGTGCGAAGCTTATTGCTTTTGGTTTTCTTAGCTAGACCGTTGCGTTGATTGTGTTTTGGGTTTGGGTTACCTCTTCCTCTCTTATTCTTTTTTGGAATAGTGTCTGACTGACTTCTTTTGCTCTTAGGCAATATTTGAGTCAAGGGGGCCCATATTCCCCTATTTGTTTGTTTTGTGTATTGAGAGACTAGCTCATGTCATATCCTTTGAAGTGGATCTTGAGTATGATTGGTGCTGCATTTGATCAGTTTCCAAACTTATGGTTACTTTTTTTTAGTGGTTCTCTTCTATTCTAAATATTAACCTTATTTTATTTTGGTGTATTTAACTGTTTTCACAATTTCGAGCCGGGTATGACCACTACGAGCAGCAAAACTCTGCCTATCAAGTATTTAGCGCTAAATCAAATAACTTTTAAAGTAGCTTAAACATATTACCGAACACACTCTAAAATTTAAAACGGTTAGTCAATATTCCCTCCCAGCGACATAACATTGGATACAAATTAGTTTTGATATATTCATACTTCGCTTTTTATTCCATCTCATTTCACAACTTTCTCATCTTATCTCTCTTTTCTTTTTCTATTACATCGTACATCATATTTTTCACTTATCTCACTTTTATTTTTATCTCTCTATGGGTGGAGGTGGAACTAGGTGTCAGACTATTATTTTCCTTATACAAATATCGCCATCAACTGTTACTTCATTCAGAATTCAATATGTCCTTGGCCAATTTTCTCTTCAAATTTCAGGCCTCTAAAGCATTGTTGGTCAATATTTTTAACATGTAACCTGAATCCCGAGAGCTCGAATTACTCCAGTCCGCCACATTAACAATATTTCAAGCATGAAGAAAGAAAAAAACAATGAAGAATAAATTAGAAGGATCCTTGCATTACTACTGGTTAAAGAATGACTTGTTGGTTGAAGTAATATGGTAAATGGATGAAATAGAAAAGTTTTGGGAACAAAAAGGAAAAGAAACATGAGCATTTGATATTAAGCCAGTCATAAGAATTAATCATCATCCTAGAGCTGATCTTGTCATCTCATATGCCAAGAAGCAAGCTGCATTTGCAGGAATACTTCGGGCCATTGCAGGACCAAAACCTTTATAAAGGCCTTTGAACCCCTCTGAAGCTTGAATCTTTCTGAAAGCATCTAATGAGCCAGAAAACTTTGGGTTTTTGTAGTCATCTACTTGAAGCACACTTTTAACAACATCAGTTGGGTAAACCAGGAACCAGAAGGCAGCTCCAGCCAAGCCTCCTGCAACAATCAGAGAACCTCTACCTAGTTCAGAGGTATCAGTGCCTCCTGCAAACCGTTGCTTTAATGCTTCATATACACCAAACATTATAGCATTTCCAGGTATCTCACGTGCCATAGTGGGAACCAAGCCTTTGAAAAGACCTCTCGTGCCCCCCTCTGACCGGAGAACCTGCCTGGCCACATCCATGGGTCCTCCGTACTTAACAGCCACAGCAGCCGATCCGGAGCCAGCAAGTGCACTTTGTGCTTGCAACCTGATGATGATATTCATCATGGAAAAAAAATTAAGATAACATATTTTGAGTAACAACTACGATCCCATTTGGATACGGGATAAAGAGCATTTATCGGAGTTTATCTACTAAAAAGTGCACTGAATAAGTTCTAATAAGTGCTCTTTGGTTTGCATCCAAGCAGTCTCTGCCTAAGTAACATGTGAAAAGTTACAAGTGATAGTTAATCAGGACTAATCTGCTGCAGGAATTCATTCAGCTTATTCTCATGACAATGAGGTTTATGTCATCTGTGAGAGAAAGAATTATGTTTGTTAAAGATAATCACCTAGAAGAGAATGCTCAAGAGGGAAACAAACAAAAATCAATGTACTGAAAGCAATTATTTACATGCTCATAGAGGTCCAAATCCATGGCATTTTTATAAAGGGGCCTCAATCCGATGAAGACATAGGGGGCACATGAACACATGAACATTGAAGGGCAAATACCGGTCTTCTATATCATCTTCAATGCATCTTTGGCCTTCTTGGTCCTCGCACTTCATATTCATGTGCCCCCCCCCCCCCCCCCCCCCATGTCCTCATCACAATCTGTAGAAGTTGATAGAAAGAAGTGGTAGAAAATGAGATTATATACTGCCATGATAAGAAAATCACCATCAGACCTGCATTTGATTAGTTCTGTTGGGCAAGCAAGAAAGGAGACAGCAACTCCAGCTCCGGCTCCACAAATAAACTGCTGACTCACCGTGAGGGGAGCACCAGGTTGGGACCTCACTAATGTTTCCATTTGTCCCCTCACTGTAAACAGGACAGCGTTGAAGGCTGCTACGGTAGCAAGCGGGGCGCCCATACCTTTGTATAAACCCCTCGGACCTTCAGCTGCTATTGTCTGCTTGACAGCATCAAATGCACCAGAAAACTTGGGAGGCTGACCAGGGAGCGGTGCCGGTTGGCTTTGGAGCTTGACCTTGATGGTGTCAAAGGGGTGCCCACATATCAATTGTGCTGCACCTCCAACAGTCCCAGCTGTAAGGTCCTTAGCCACGTCTCCCATCTGCAAAATATAAATGTCAAAGAAGGAAGCAAAGGATTAGGAGAATGAAACAACCATGTAAAATCAAAGTGCTACTACACTAATGTAGAAGGATCCTTGAGAAAACAGACCCTTTAAACAACATGGGAAATAATGACAAATATATTCGGGTTAAACTTTAGTTTTACAGCAGATCAAATAGGTTTTGTGTATTTTCAAAACACAAACCTTGGTATATTTGTTTTCTTATTGAAAATTTCATTCCCTATACAAATATGTTGTATGTTCAAGGCATACAATTTCTTTTTAGAGTACAACCAGTGCCAGGAGCCAACAAGTAAGCTAAACTGCACATGGTCAGATTTTGGAATTCATAACAACTCAGCAGGTGCATACTAAGTCTTCTGCTTTACTTCATACCCAATGCTGTTCTCCACAACACTTTTTATAGAGGATTTAATAATACTACAAGGTACAGAATAAGAAGCGGAAAGGAACAACATGATCCATACAACTATAATACAACCGTGGAAAATGTACAGGATGAGAAGTGAAAAAGTTCCAATGGCCGATATTTACCAAAATGGAGATTAAGTGAAAGACAAGATTTTGAAATTATAGATCCACAAGGAACAGCATAGCATTTATTACTTTTGTTTTCTAACTAGCTCAAAACTGTTCTGCATTAGATTGATTTTCTCAAAATATGCTTATTGAACTTTACATATTAACAAGCGGAAACGTCGAGGTATTTGTGCAAATAGGTATAATCGTAACCCTCGAAATATTTCCTGTAACACACAATGGGAAAGAGGAAGAGAAAGGAGATGTTGAAATCCAACTTCATGTTTGAGGTATAAAATTGTGAGTGTACAATACATTGATCCATATATTCATAGTTTCATACTGATATCAAATATATTTTTTACACAAATTAAAAAACATATAGTAATTTAAAACATCAATTAGCTTCGAATCAGTGTTGTCAAATAGCAGACATTTCGCCTGCTATTTTTTGACTTACCGGGATCCGTGATTAACAACACTGTTTCAAATACATTGCAGTTACTAAAGAAGAATGAATGGCAACTAGAAACACACTATTTGTGAATCAAGCAATTGAAGCCCAGAATACTTACCAGAGCTGAAGCAGAGTCCCAAAGAATCAGGTGAAAAGCACAGTGAAAAGAACAAGATCCCAGAGATACTTTTTATAAGAATCTGAGGTGAAACAGAAACATTGATGTATCCGTGTTGAAACTAGGGACGGAATTAAAATGGTTCAAACGAAGATGCGTGTTTGGTAATAATAATGGTGAGATTATAGGTTATGTGGAAGTGATGATAAAAGTGGATCTCAGAGAACCACACGAAAGTTTTGAATACGACAGGAAAAAGAGATTGTGGCTGAAAACGTGGATTTGCTAGAAAAGGTGAAGATTGATTCGGAATGAGTGGCCCGAGATTATTAATGCTTTTGTTTCCCTATTCTCTCTGCCATGGCTATCATCTTTGTTGCATACTTACATCGCTCTTTCATGGCTATCATCTTCCTCTTCTGCTTTCAATCATCTTAATAAGTATCGAACCATTACCAGACAACAGATCATGCTATAGATCTTAACAACTTTTGAGAAACGGCATGTAATAATCTCATCCGTTGTAAACATTAAATATGAAGTTAGATCAAAATGAAGGGTGAGATTCATAGCTGCACAATGTGTGATTTTGAATTTAACCATAGAGAATTAAAATCGATGTAGAGGTTTGTTGGACTTGGATGGCAACACATCACAAGTTCGGCTCCTAGATTATAGAGCCCAATTCCCTAAGTCCAGGGACTAAGTACACTCTGTGGATGTGATGGCCAATAAATGTTTATTCTCACTTTTATTACACTCAGAGCGAGAGCGAGTGAGACGTACCGAGAAGAACGAAAATAAGTAATGGGGTAGAAACAAAATAAGATAAGAAGAATAAATGTATAGAAATAATATGAAAGAGAAAAAAAAAGTACAAATGAATCAAAATCTATGTGATGATGAGACGCACCACTAAAATTGCTTAGTGCTAGAATGATGTTTTTTTAATGAAAAATTAAGATAGTATCCCTAATAATGAATACAACCTCGATCCAAAAGGTTTATTATTTTAGACTCACTTCATTTTGTAAAAATGTTTGTCGTTTTTTAAAAATCAAAAGACCAAAAGTACAACTCACATAGACATTCATTTAGGGAGGTTAATGAGTACAAGTGAACATCGATAATATGTATACGTCACGACGAGTAAAACTCTACATATATACTTGTTTCATACGCACATGGATATCCATTAATTGAGTTTTAAACGGGTTTTAAAATATCTATGGTATTCATAGGTACCCATGAATCACGAATATTTATTAGAATAAATCACTTAATTATAAATACATTCAAGATAAATTATTTAAAATTATAACAATTATATTATATTAAGTTCAAACATAAAAAAAATTCTTATTATTTAACCTGTTTCAATTAGAAATTATTTACATACATACATTTTAAAGGATGAGATTAAGAGAACTTATGGTATATATTTAAGCCATTTTATGTATGTATCGATGGCCCATATACCAATATTCGTATCCACATTAACAAAGTAGTTTTTTCAAAATAAAAATAAAAATAGACTAATGTTTTAAAAACTAAAACAAACATCTTAAAAAAATTTAAAAACTGATTTTTTAAATAAAAATGCCATTTTTTAGTAACAAAATAACTGAAACAAAGGCAACCTTAATTGTTTAGCTTTTTTTTTTTTTTTGGTTACAAGCTTTTTTTTTTATATAATTGTTTAGCTTTCATTCTTTTTTTTTTTTTTAAAAAGCTGAATAGATATATTAATCAATTCTTGAACATATGTGTATGAATTCGTTCCCTAAAATGTCAATTTCTTCTCACTTTCGTCTTTCTGTAACATAAATTTGAAATTATAATACCCTGTTATTAAGACTTACGAAATTAAATTTAAACTGCCTATCCAAAATCCTAACCCAACCTTCTTTAGTCATAATTAATTAATGATACAAAATATTAACATTACAGCTTCAGAACTAACTGCAGTGAACTAAAATGAAAAAAAAAATACTCATTTATCGAGAAAAAACAGCATTATTTTTAAAATAGAAAAAAACAGTGTAATTTAGAAATTTCTAGAGGAAGGAACACCAATTCACTTTTAAGAAAATCACAGCAGAATAACAGATGAGATCATGAGGTCGCCTAGTGAACAATTATTATATCTCATAAAGGCCAAGCAATGTGCAAAAGTAAAATCTTGCAATGCAACCCCCACCCCTGCCCTTGCCCTTATCTCAACCTAAAAATCACTGCATACTGATATGGGCCAAGAGGTTTCTATCTCCATTGGAGAACTGATTAAATTAATCACATAATCAAACCACCCTAGGAAGAAGGGAATTTCCATTCAAACAAACAGTGACATGTGTTATGGAAGCCAAACGACAGTGTTGGTGTCACTACTAACGACTACCCGCCAATTTACCGATTCTTTAACTTTGCCAGCCGTTTTTTCCGCTCCCTTTTCTCTTCCTCCTCGATTAACCTAAGTTGCTCCTCGTCCTCTCTTCTGGCAATTTTGGCACTGCATGAACAGAAAATCGTCAACAACCCAAAAAAGTTCTTATTAAAAGGAAACGCCAGGCAGAAATCATATGCATAAATGGTAAGTGTTGGCATTTGTAATGCAGTCATGCAATCAAGAAATGAAAGGGAAACCAAAGTGTATGAGTTATGACGCACGCACATTGCACCTAGCTTTAAAGAAAGAAAAAAGTAGAGAGGAAGAGCCAGGGGCAAGCATCAATAATTACCTAAAGTTTCTTATAGGTCACTTTAAAATATACACAGGAAAAGAAAAGGTCCATACATTAAGTCTTGAGTTCAATTTACTCAACAAGCAAGAGCAAGATTCAATACATACAGCATACTACCTCTATTTCTATTTGTCTAGAGAGAAAAAAAAGTTCTTACAATTTTATGTATTTAGTAGTTCAAGATAAAAAATTATTATTTTCTCAATTGTACCCATATATCCACATAATAATTCTCAAGTACAATAAAGTCTCCATCCATGGTTGAGTAGCCTAAAAGTCAGAGTAATATAGGAAGTTCAAAAATAATTCCAACAACTAATTGTATTTCTTGGTCTGTGTGTTTTCTTTCTCTATACATAAATATCACCTATACAGAGAGAGGAAAAAATTTAAGCCTATTTATATGTCCATGTATAGTAGTTTAAAATGACATGAATTGTCATTTCTCAATTATGCCCTCATATCCACCTAGTAATTCTCGAGTACAATCAACTATTTACCGTTGAGTAATCTAAAGGTTGAAGGGCTTTTAAACAGGAAGTTTATAAAATAATTTCAAGGAAATAATTGGATTCTTTGATCTGTCTGTTTTTTCCTCTCTGGATAGATAAATAGGAATGAACGAGGTGTTAATTAACATCGTTAAATTTTCATAAGAAAGAAACAAACCTCCTCCTTTCTTCCCTCATGATTTCATCAAAGCCTGCCTCCATATTATCATCTTCATCGACATCGGCAAATTTCTTGGGGTTGTAACTGCACATAATCCAATAGAAGACAATCAACAGTTATAAATTGTCTGTAATGGAAGAAATCAAGACACAAGCAGTACTCAGTAAAAAAAGTTTCATTGAAAATTGTCCCTCCCCAACCCCCCAAATCCCCTCTTCTGTCCTGCTTGCACCATAAGACAAACAAGAGACAGGCATCACAACCATCAAGCTGAATTCAAACATACATATTTTGTAGTTTGAGGATGAGATCCCATGTCGGCAATTTAATCATATACTCGTCCGAAAAAAAAAACTTTCCCTCTACTAATTCCCATAAGAGAAATCAAGACACAAGTTGCATAGCAATCAAAGTGAATTCAAACATATCTCTGCACTCAGCAGTGAAGTGGATGAATTCCAACATCAGCATTTTAATTTACAAGCTAGATCTATGCGGTAAAAGCTAGATCTTCGTTGCAAAGGTAATTTGTTTGACCAGTTGTGGGAATGAGGTCATGTACAATGAAGAAACATATTCTTTTTTGGACCTAAAAACAAAACTGAAGAACACATTGTATATAAATCAAGATTCTCTGCATATCAATTGAAAACATAAAATTCTTACTTAAACATTGATCTGATCATGCTACTGATATCCATTTCATCCTCAACATCATCAGAGTGCCGTCTCGGAACCTTATTCTTGGGGCGGTGATCTTGCGAAGCAGTATGCATTGAAATTTGTTTAAGTGGCTTACTTATCTGTAAAGCAAGGTAACATATATCTATAGTAAAACTTTCGAGATATATATTGGAACAAGCTCAAAGAACGTAACATAGCATTACACCTGTGATTTTGATGAGGCCACTGGTTGTTTTGGTATCATTTTAGGCTTATTTGGTTCTCGTATGTCTCTTCTTTGTTCCACACTCTGCTTTGGAATGGATGAATGGGCCTTTGAAGGGACCACACTCTGCTTTGGAACAGATAAATGGGCCTTTGAAGGAACCACACTCTGCTTTGGAATGGATGAATGGGCCTTTGAAGGGACTGATTTATGCACACCATTCACAGGGTTTTTTATACCAGGTGTTGAAGACTTGTTCCCTGTGTTATTGAAAGGCATCTTTGGAGTGCCTTTTGGCCCAACTGGCCGTCCTGGTCCATTCCCACTGTTGTTACCAAGCTGTTTTCTGGAATCAGCTGATGTTGTACTAGGCTTACTGGAAGAACTTGGCCTATAAGTGGATCCTGGTTTATGAGGCAAATGACCAGCCACAGAACCTAGTTTCCTTTCCTCATGACTGGCATGAAACAGCTTCCCACCATTACTCAAAGGCTGTTTACTCCTGACTGGAACTTGAGCTGGTCGTCCATCTTCAACATCAGCAAAAATCCTGTATAAGTTTCCTCAATTACAATAATATGTTTTATCCCTTGAATGAACATCATATAAACACACAGCCAAGAGCAATATACCAGAATTTCTTATTGGCATATTCCGAGGTGGGGGAGCTTTAGTGGGAGCTGGAAGCTCCGCATCGTCAGACATAAGAAAAGAGTAATCTCTCGTATCCTTGAGTTTCTGGGATTTAGCTTTCACCTGTAAAAACATGAAAACAATTATTTAGAGCAGAGGCTAACTTACAAAGTTACATGGAAAATTTTACACAGATAGCCACAAGACCTCGCTGACTTTGGGTGGCGGATTATGCAATGAAGACTTTGGTCCTCCATTACATACTTTATTCTGGTTCTTCTTCTGCAGACAAGATAATTATGAGAAGGCTACATTCACGAAAATACTAGACAAAAATGTATTAAAGAACACCTAACTACTTCATATTCCCAGTACTAAAGCATTGTGTAATGTTAAAAAAATTAGGTTTAGTGTTAGGGTAGAACGACTTATATCAAGAGTTACGGTAGAACGAATTATATCAAGGCATCAAGCTAACTAACTACAAACCAAGGTAGTCCTCTAATCATGAGATGGCTGGAAAAGAGTAAAAGAGATCATATAGTATATTTAAAATTTTAAATAGGTAAAGTTTCTTAGGGATCTTTCCAGTTTTTTAAATTTATAGAATTTAAATTTTGTCACATTGCTAAGTGGGAAATAGGTGCCGATGTTGAAAAGACTAATAGACAATTAATGTGCCTGAGATCATTTTAAGAAAAATTATGATAGCTCAAAATGAAGATCAATAATATTATCAAGAACTTCATACAAAAGATTAAAAAGGAAAGTCAAAACAAAGATTGTGAATACATACTATGTGAAGTGGGTTAGACATCCGAGATGCCAAATGCTGGTTTTCTAACAATGACTTGCTCTCCTGGATTACTCTCTGTGCAATAACTGGTTGAGAAGGGCCAAAAAAGGACCCAAAACTGCAACAAAGGGTAGAGCAGCAGTACTTTAAATCTTTGTTAGCAAATCCAACTTACCAATGCATCATGCCACGGGAATACAAACTATATCAATAAGAGTATAAGCGAGTTTAATGACTATCACCCACGCAAGCAAAAAAGGGAGAGAATAACAAAATCTCTAGCCCCAGAATTACAAATTGCACAGACGAAATAACATCTTAAAAACCAAATAAAAGTAAGTAAAAAGCAAGATTAAACTTAAGCTGTTACACACAGAAAAGATGACACGCAATCAATGAAAATGAAGAGCCTCAGTTAAAAGAACAACAAATAGAGGATATTTCTCAAATTCCTATGCACTCTAAGTCTCTAACCCTCCCTTACCCTCTCAATCTGTATCGACTACTACTACTCATACACAATCTGTTCATGACACCCCCTCACAAGTCACAACACCACATTCTAATTTTCCTCACCAAAATGTGTCTCATTCTCAGTCACCTACAAAAAATTCTGGTGATAACAGTAAAGTTTCCTCTAATTTAGAACCATTACTTCCTCCCCCTAATATTCATCCCATGATTACTCATTCTAAAAATGGTATATCTAACCCTAGACTACATCCCACCCTCCTTAATGCTCAGTTAGCACCCAGTTCTGTAAAATAAGCTTTGGCAAGCCCGAAATGGCAATATGATGCTTCTATTAAAAATAGTACTTGGTCATTAGTACCTCTTACCCTTAATAGGGAAGCTATTGGATGTAATGTGCATATAGGATTAAAGCTTAATGTAAACAATGTCTTTCTCAATGGTATTCTCGAAGAAGTTCATATGCAACAGCCCCAAGAATTTGAATCTAAAGATAAACATCTAGGCTGTAGACTTCATAAAGCTCTCTAGGCCTTAACAGATCCCTAGAGCTTGGTTTGGACGTTTAACAGCATCTCTTCGTCAACTGGGTTTTGTGGCAAGTAAATGGAACCCTTCCCTTTTTATTCTCTCAAAATTTGGTTTTGTAACATATTTGTTAGTGTCTGTAGATGATATCATTTTGACAGGCAGCAATTACACTCTCATTCAGCAGCTCATTCATCAATTAAATGCGCACTTCTCTCTCAAACAGCTTGGTACTCTTGAATACTTTCTTGGAATTGAAGCAAAGTCTCTTCCAGTTGGATCTATTTTATCAAATCAAGCCAAGTATGTTCGGGATTTACTTGCCAAAGCTAACATGTCTGGTGCTAAAGCTATTTCTAGCACTGACTGGTGATCTAAAGCTTAGTAAATATGGAGATGATAATTTTTCTGACCCTCCTCACTATAGGTCCATTGTTGGTGCTCTTCAATATGCCACCATTACAAGACCAGAACTTAGTTATGTTGTTAATTAGGTTTGTCAGCTTATGTCTCAACCTACTCATTGGAAAGTTGTCATGTGTATTCTTCGTTGTCTTAAACGACCTCTCTCTCTCTCTCTCAGTCCTCATACTCGACCAGCTCAACATAATACTGCTCTACCTATTACTTGCTGTTGTGAAATGTGATGTGGACTAGGCCTTCGATCTTGATGATAGGAGGCCCACACATGGTGCTTGTGTCTATCTTGGACCTAATTTGGTCTCCCTGTGGTCAAGGAAGCAAACAATTGTTGCTAGATCTCCTACAAAGGAAGAGTACGGCAGCCTTGCTGCTGCTACATCTGAGATATTATGGCTACAGATACTATTACGTGAGCTTCAGATTACTCAATCTATTCCTTCCATCTTTTGTGATAATATGAGCACAAAGCATATCGAAATCGATTTGATTTTTGTTCGAGAGAAAGTCATCGCTAATGTGAGGTAATTAATGTACAGTATATTCCTGCCTCTTTTCAAGTAGCAGATGTTTTAACCAAGTATCTGTCTCCAACTCAGTTTCAAGAGCTTCAGGCTAAGCTCAATGTTTTGGAAGCCACTTTCAGAGCACCCTCCATGAGCTTGCAGGGGGTGTAATAAAGTATAAAGTTAGTTCAGCGGTTATGTAATAGATAATTCTGTTATTTGATGATTAGTTAGGATCTTCTGTTAGTTAGTTGTTGACTAATAAAACAACTCTTAGATATTTCTCTGACTCTATAAAAGTAGATATTGTGCTCAACATACAATCAATGAATATGATTCTATTCAGTCTAAATCTCTTGACTACTATGCTGTAATCAAAAACATCAAATAAGATAATGAGTTTATATCCCTCAAGCAGCCCACTTCATAAAGTTTTTTTATCAAATCAATGCTGTCAGGCAGGCCCATATTTGGGCAATGCAAAGAAAGAACAATGGAACTTACTAAAAGGAAAATGAACTCTTGAAACCAAAAGCCCCAATCATAAGGGGTGGTTGAGAGAGTCTTGAAAGAATGGTGGCAAAACTCACTTATCATTAGGAAGCTTAGTCTTCCTTCTATCATTGGAATCGGAGCGCGAAGTGCCAATACTCTCCTTCTTCATCTGTTTTCTAAAGGATTCCTTCAACTTCTGCCTCAACTCAAGGTACTCCAGTTCCTCCTTTGGGGGCTTCCGAGGCTCCTCTTCTTCATAATACTCTTCCTCACCCTCCTCTTGTCCGTCGTCATCCTCGTAATAATAGTCCTGTAATTTCCCTTAAACCATGAGGCAAAAGCACAACAACAATTCGAAAAGATCAATTCTTCTTGTAACAAGTGAATCCTTACATCTTCCATGCCAATATCGTAGTCCCGCATTGGCGTTCACAGAACAGAATCACCAATTACAGGTCTTTGATATCAAAAATTTCTCTGTCGATGGCAAAAACACAAATTAATCGAGAAAGGACCCAATCCAATACCCAAAATTAGGGTAACACAACAAATGAAAAAAATAATAAAGAAACCAGATGAATCTATGGTAATAGAAATTTCAACACCTGAATGAAACTGCGAGCGAGATTCTTTGGAAAATTGTGAAAGAGGGATGTATGAGAGAGAGCTTACAAAGAACGATTCTTCGGAGTTACAGCGCGAATCGTTGATGGGGGAAGAAAAAAATGGATCTGTAGCTTCAGTTAGATAGATTAGATTAGATGGAATGCAGAAAAAATTTGTATTTCTTTTTCGGATGATTCCTGATAAGATTGGATTGCAGAATTATTTTGTATTACATAACTCATAACTTTTGACTTATTCACGAATTATTTTATTATAATATTAGTTGATTAAATTGTTAGACATGTTTTTTTAAAATAGATAATTAATTTTTCAAATTAGACACGTATATAAATTAATTTTTCAAATTATATGCACATAATGAGGTAATAATTATTAGCATGTAATAATTTAAAAAATTGCAAACTATTTTTTTTAATAAAGTTGTTAAGAAATATCATTATTTCATTAAATAAATTTAACAGTAAATATATTTGTTTTATATAAAAACATTACCCACCCTAATTTTATTATTCTTTATATTTTTTATTAATATTTAAGTTTATAAATGTTATTATTTAATGTAGGTAGTTGAATAGCTTATTGTAATGTCATTTTTTTTTCAGTTTTTTGTTTAGTGTATTTAATACTCTTATAATTTGATTCACTCTTTTTTTTTAAAGGTATTCTCACTAATGTAGGTTTTCATGTGTATTTAATTTAATACTAAACTCAACATATTTTCCTTTTTGATATTTTTTATTTTTTAACTCAATTTTTGATTGATAGTTATATTTCTAATTCAGTTAAAAATATATTTCTAATTAAATACTTAATAAGTTAATAATTTGTCTAAGAAATTGAAAGTATATTACTTTTAGTTAATATAATTAAAAAAATTATTACTATTTTTATCAATCCTTATATATATATATATATATATATATATATATATTCAACTTTGGTCATCAAAATCACAAGTCAATTTTACTAATAGATAATAAATAAATATATATTTAAAGATTTTTCACGAGCCGCATTAAAGCATGTGACTTGTATGCCACAGCCACCCCACCGTCCAACATGGCACAAAGTGCCTTAGTCTGCTAAATTTAATTTTTTTTGTCTTATTTTGCAATTTTGCAATAGTGTGTTACATGGACTGTAAGGATATTGTGGAGATCCTGAGCCAGAACAGGGATACTCGTAACTTTTGGCAAAGGGATATTATTGCTTCTATTCGAGCTCTGTTGGTTGGGGAGTGGAAAGTTCAATTCTCCTATGTCTCGCGTGAAAGGAATGCGGTGGCGGATACGTTGGCAAGGCAAGCGTCCCACACAGGGTGTCCGTTGCGTGTTTGGAAGGAGCCTCCGTCTTCGGTGATCCCGCTAATATGCAGGGACGCAGTAGCTTAGTTGTTTGTTTGCTTGTTTTCATTTCCTTATGTAACCAAAAAAAAATAGTTAATATATTTGTTTTATATAAAAATATTACTAATTTTATTATTCTTTAGATTTTATTATTTTAACTATTCACGGCATCCCCAGAGATCCTAGCCGTCCCTCTCCATCTTTCCTCTCTCTCAAAATCTGCTCTCCCTCTCTACTAACTCGGCAAATACACAAGCCGCCGCCGCCGCCGCCGCCGCTCATTCTCCCCCTCACCACCCTCACTTTTCTCTTCACTGCCACCTTCGACCACCAGCCTCACTCCCGAACCCCTTCACCTCTACATCGCTCTCTGCTCTTCTTCTTCTTCGATAATCGATTCTCCCGAACTCCTTCTCTCTTCGTCAACCGCCGTTTCACCGTCTCAAACCAACGGCCTTCCTCCACACTCACCGCCGCCAGTCTGCTCTCAGTTCACGGTGCCTCCGACGAGCTCGCTCAGTCTGCAACCAAGAACAACGTCGTCTCAGTCTCCAGCTGTCTACCACGAGCTACCTCCAGTTCTCACCACCGGCCGCCGCCGAGGTAAAGCCTGTGTCCCTCACTCCCTCCGTTAACTGAATATGCCTCTCTGTTTTAGTTTTGAATATGCTTCCCGTAGTAATGACAAATTCAAACTGATACCATTTGGGATTCTGCATTTTGCCTCAACTGGGTGGTGATTGATTCTGATTCATTATCATTATTATGAAGGTGTAATTCGTAGACATAAAAGATTGAAGAGCTAGTGTACTGTAACGAGGTTTTTGTGATCCAATTTTTAGGAAACCCCTCCTTACCTCCCATAATTGATAAGATGTGGAAGACAAAATTTACGTGTCCCTAACGTGACTATGTTTGTGTTTACTCTACAAATAATTAACAAGCTTAGGAACATTGGGTTACCTACTGGTTTCACTGAAGATGTTGATCACTCATGTTTGTAACCGAGTGCTTTGTAGGGCTAGCTTGTAGCATAATGTTAAGAAAGCACGCCTCATGCTCATTCTCGTCAATATAGGAACTATGCGATGAAATGGATGTCTTGATTCTTGACCATATGGTGTGACTGTAAACCAAGCACACCATTTGCTGTTAAAAATAAATTATAATTGCTGCTAATTTTGAACACAAGTTGCTGCTGGCTGTAAGTGATATGGCCCTCTTTGGACAAATTGCAAACCAAGTGCTATTTTGGGTTTGATAATGTTTGTTGTTTTCATTAGAATAGCTGTGCAACGGTTAGAACAAAGGTTGTGCTAACTTATTCTACAGTTTAATGTTGTTGTTTTAAGCCCACCTCATGTGCTTTTTAATTAAAATAGAAAGTTTGGTGCCTGATGACTATTGATTTTGAATTGTGATCCATAGGTTTTTCTATCAGGCGTTCTGCTAAGACGTCCCATCTCATATGGATGCTATTTTATTAATTTTTAGTTTATACTATTTCATGTAAATTGCAGGATGGGAGGAGGGGAAGACGAGTCAATTTCTGACTTGAAGAAAGAAATCTTCCACAAATTCAGGGATTTCATGACAGGGTAATTTCTAATTGTACTACTATTTAGCATTTTGTACTTTTGACAGGTGTCTGAAATAATTGTTAATTATGTGGTATCTACACACACACAAAAGTAAAACATGTCCAGCTATTTGCCACGTGTCAGCTTCTCAATAAATTTGTTACCTCTAAAATTGTATTTCTATAATTTCGTTATAAATCATGGGTATCTTTTAATTGAAGCACAACAGTTTTTTTAATTTATTTATTTCCCGTGTAAGCACGGGATGACGGGACCTTTTGCTAGTTTTATTTGTTTCTGAACTGCTAATAGAACTTGCCAATTTATGGGCACCTTCCATCTATCACCATTTCCTTTTCTCTGTTGCAGCACAAAAGCAAGATGGACCTAAGTTCCAGTCTTCTGAAAAGAGGTGGTGGTAATGGTTGGATGATAGCTGTTGCAGCTACTAACATGACTGTATTTGGGAACAACTTATAAGCAACCTGCCCAATCTTCTCCACGACTCCACCACCTCAAAAGGTCCATAAAATCTCTGACTTAGCTTCTCATTAACCTTCTTAGCAAGGACCTAACTTTATAAGATTGAACATTTAGGTATATGAAGTCTCTGGGTACATAGCTCACATCCTTTTTTTGCAAACTGCTTCATTTTGTTCTGAGCCATCTCCAAATTAGATTTCAATTCATATAACACTGCATTCCTTTTAGCAATAAAAAGGAATATTAACCTTCTTAGTTGATGAACTCAAGTCAAATGTTATATGAACTCAAATCTAATTTGGTCAGTTTGGGAGGGAAGGGAGTGGACATCAACAACTGAGTTCAATCTTAATCATGCAATAAAAAATCAGTTTGGTGTTCCAGTTCGTATTTTGCATAAGTGATAATGCCTGTGAATATTTATCCAAATAATTTGAACTTTTATGGTTGCCTGTAACATTGTTCCCTAAACATCTTATGCTCACACACTCAACATAACATGATGGCTTAACGTAAAAAAGACAGGTTATAGAAACAACTGAGACACTCTTCTTTCTTGATGGGAATGTTCATCATCTTTTTGGGGTGATGTTGTGCTTACGACATATTATCTTATCAATTGGTTGCTCTCATTTGTTCTTGACATCCAAGTACCTCTATTTTATTCCCTCATCACTCTCTCCACCCCTTACCTCCTTGGTATTTTGGTTTACATGTTCCATCTATAACATTGGTATATGGCCTAATTAACTCTTAGCTGACTCCTTCAAGTATGTCTTGCTGGGTTACACTCGGTCCTAAAAGAGTTACAAATGTTACTCCTTGATTCTTTACCGTCTTTACTTGTCTCGGTTGATGTTACCTTCTTTGAGCCAACCCATTTCTTCCGGTCTGCATCATCTACTTCTAAGTCTTAGTCTATTTTGACTATTGTGCCCCTTTTGCCACCCATTGTCATATTGAATATCCTCACGTACCTGAGATGTCTCATATTCAAGATGTTACACATCCTCTACGTCTGCAACAAGTTTTCCACCTCCTCCACGTTCACAACAAGTTTATCGTTGCTGGCCAGGGCTACACCACGTGTGAACTTATACGACTCATACATTTACTTAAAGAACTGAGATTCGGAGATGTTATACAGATGACACTCATTTGTGATAATTAGGCAGCCTTGCACTTGCCTCAAATCCAATGTTTCTTGAGAATACCAAACACATTCAATTTTATTGTCATTTTATTAGAGAGAATATCGTATATTGGAGCATCACCGCTAGCTTCGTCAATTCAAATGACTGATGGGCAGATGTCTTTATTAGGTCTTTGAGAGGTCCTTGAATCAGTTATGTATGTAACCAGCTTGGTGCGTATGACTTATATGTTCCAACGTGTGGGGGAGTATTAGAAATAATGTATATAGGATAACTATAGGCTAATTTTGTGTTGTACATTATTTTGTGATTGCCGTAATTATTAAACTAGGTCCTTGTATTTATGATGAGTATTATATATGATTCTCTAAGTTGTGTAATACTGTAATTCAAGCACACGGATTCCATGTTGTCTCTCTTGTTTCTACTTTCTTTTAAAACAAAATTAGTTAACAATAACCTCCATTCCTAGTCACTCAAACATTTTGTTATAACAAATTAACAATAGTCCCTAATTCTCTATTCTTTTCCATCCCTTTTCCCACCCTTCTCCTTATCCACGTGCTTCTTCTTCCTTCTGTATACTTGGGTAATGGGGGGTTTATATCAGGTACTACTTATAGGTTTATTCTGATGGCTTATGTGATACTGTCCTGATATGTAAATGTTTTTTTTTGGTAATTATTGCTACAGTAGCATTATTTTTTACTCTTTTTTATCACAGCATATATCTGTATAAATCTATATTTCTTAACTTCTACCTATGATAGGATTACAAAGATCGATGAGTTGGCAACTGCTGGAAGCAAGCTGCTGTCTGGCTTTCAACAAGCGCTTGGTAGTTTTACAGAATTTTTCTTATCATATATTAGTGTAAAATAATAATATTGCTTGCTCACTCTCCCCTGATGTTATAATTTTTCACTTCATTGTGCAGAGTTTATGAGGAAGCCTCCTATAGATACAAAGTCTAAACTAGTCAACAAGATCATTGTTGCTAATGAAACTAAGAGAGTTAAATCCTATGTCAATTCTGGATGTAGGAACCCCAATAATGATGTCCAAAGTGTAACCAATTGTAAGTACAACTACTTTTTGGTAGTTAGAACTTAGATGTTTGGTGAGAGGGTAAGTTGTGTGATTCCAAGCTTAGGGTATGCTACAAGTCTAAATGTGGGCTTACATTGACATTTAAATACAACTCTTTTTGGCACTCTTAATTGAGTCAGGTATATTTTAAAAGTAAACTGATGAACATTCAGCAAGACTATTAGAGATTCACGAGTCTTCTCTATTCAACAAAAATGCAATGAAGTGCTTTCCTTTATAGTGCATTTTTTTATTTAACATTGACTTTTACGAGACTATTTTTACTTTCATTATTTCTTACAATATTGTGCAGTTTTACAAAAATCGCTATATTTTTAGTTCACAATTTTTGTTCTCATTAAATTTCCTAATTGCTTTTCATTTTTATTATAACTAGAACTTTTGCAAGGTAATGTCTTCATGGTCAGTTGAGTTGGGTGGTCAGTTTAGTTGGGGTGGCATATCATGCTTGCAGTTCTTGTTTCTTTACATTTGTCCAGTCTCCCTCTTCAAGTCCTTTTCAGCTTCCCTGTAGTTCTTCTATATTTAGTTCACCATCAAAAATCTCCTGTTTGCTAATTTCAATTTAACTCGCATTCTCGCAAGAATTAGCCATATATTGTGCCTTTTGCTCCAAAACACATGTGCTTGAAAACAACAAAAGCCTTTTCCCACTGAGTTCGCTACATTGATCGAATCATGCCATAATTTCCTATTGTGATTTGTGTGTCATGTCTAATGACAAACCGTTTAACACATCTATGCTTGAAATAGCTTTATAAAATACTTTGCTATCAATTATAAATTTAATCTTACTTTAATTTTATTCCTTCTTTATCCTGACTTTATAATTGTTTCTATATGGCAAAATCCGCACATGGAAGTACACTCCTGCAAAAATGGACTTCTTGACATCATAAGCAAAGGTATGGCCTCTTTTTTTAATGTGATTGATCACTTACTGTATATTGGTACTAAAGTATGGTTGGATATACATTAAATAGTTGCTTACTTAACCATTTGGATTGTTGGCCCTTTATTTATGTTGTCTTTAGTCTTCACTGTGACTTGCTCAGTATTTTGTGCTTGGCTAAATAGCCTGGCAGCTTAATTTAGGAAGACACATTACAACTTAGAGGGTGCTTCTTTTCATATGTCAATATTACATTTAATCTGATTTACTTATCAGCAAATGACGTCCTTTTGATTCGTGTATGAAAAAGTTCTTGTAGATACTAAAGTCTTGTTTAACAATGTGGCTATCATTAACATAAAGGTCCTTACTAACGAAATCAAGTCCCCTCTCTTGCAATGGGGTAAGATTAAGAAGAATAAATTGTTAGTCCAGCATTTTATTGAGTTGTGTGTTGTATATATTCTTGGCATGTAAACCTAATGTCATAATTGTCTTGGTGATCTTGCCTTCTTTCTTTTAAATTTGACAGCTAACAATGTGTTTGGGTTCTCGTTTGAAACTTCAAACTAAGGATTGAGCGAAAGCTACTAGAGACAAAATTTTCAAATGAAAATCCTAACAAGCACTAACTAATCACATATGTTTTGCAGCAAAGATAATACTTGATGAACTTGAAGGTTTATTGGCTGATGTAACAAGTGCTATAGAAAGTTTACATGGAAATTTAGCCCTCTCAATTCCGGATTTTGATGTTAAATTGAACGAGCAGGCCACCTATAATGATTTGGTAATTTTCATTTTCATTTTTGGAAATTTCTATCAATCATCATACATATTTTAATGAGTTTCCCCTCCCCAACACACCCCGCATTCTTTCTATCTATCATCAAGAGAAGAGAAAGAATGATGTGGACTCTCTCTCCTCTCGTTTGGTTAAATAGAGAATGAGGAGAGAAAATTGATTTTGTGTAAAAGTACGTAAAAATACATTTTTACCCCCAAAAATATAAATATTTGTACTATTAATAATATAAAATATATGGCTATCATGGAAAAGAGAAAAAAAATTGCTGCACCCACCAAGTTTTTTCTCATTTAAGAGAAGACCCAATAAAGTAGTGGGCCCCATGCTTTAAGTTTCATCTCCTCTACTGTATTCACTAACCAAACAGATAGAGAGATTGCTTCTCTTGCCTTACTCCATTTCTCCTATCTCTCTTGCCAAAATCGGCGATAACAAACACCATTAAATACTGAAACAGTGTTCCTTGCCATATTATTTTATTTATGAATAAAACATGTTTTGTAGAGTTCCCCCCCTCCCCCTCAACTCTAAGTGAGGGAAAAAAAAGCTAGACATAGTAACTGGAATGAGACTCTTGTAATTTGAAGATTGTCCTCGTTCTTCTTTCTTGTCTATTTCAAACATTTATAGAGAATTTATTGTATGGTAATAGTAGTCAATCTTATAAGAAGACTATTTGACCCCAGAACATTTGAAAGAGGTTGCATGGTTGGAAAGTTATACATCTCCACTGGATTCATGCATTATTTACATGTTCTTGATATAAATGTAATGATAATAGGATTACATCTTACTCAGGAGGAAAATGCTGCTTTGTCTCATTCTCAAAGTACTGATGTCACCATGACCACAACAAAGAAAAATATTGATGTCGCACGTTTAGCTGCCCTAATGGCTGTCATATACAGCATGCTCAAGCAAGACTATTTGATGCAGGTAATGATCTATTTTGTGACTTTGCAATCGTTAGATGAAGAACCCTTAAAATCTTCCTTTTTATTGAAGGAAAGGATCGTATCTGCATTAGATCTCAAGTTGTCGTCAGAAGAACTGGAAAGCTACTGCCAAATGTGGCCTTTGCGTCCCTTCATAAATGATGAAATCGTGCATCAAGCTTGGGAACATGTTCACTGAATAGGCTTCTGTTTCTTATTGCTTTTGAATAAGTTACCATCAGGTTGGATATCTAATTATGCTTATGTAGTGATACTATATAATGGAGGGTGAAATGGAATGGAATGAAGGGTATGGAATTAAATAGAATTTTAATTATTAATTTTATGTTGTGATTAGAATTAAAGTCGGAGACAAAGGTTGGGAAGGCGTTGGAAGGACTCGAAGGACCATTGACTAGGGCAAAGGTAAAGAGGATAAAGAAAGATCTTGAGAAAATGGTTGCTGCTCTTTTGGAAAGTGAGCCCAATTCGGAGATGCTAGAACCCAACATTTGGAGGATGAGTTCCAATGGATTAAATTAGGATTTGGTTAATTTATTTTCATGCTGGCCATTATTTAGTTTAGGCGTTATTTGATTGTGTTTTGGGCCTGTTAACAGCCTACTTGGCTCTTTAGGGCTTCACATATACATGCTTTTGTAAATTGATTTTATCCTGGCTTGAATCTTAATCTTGGCTCTTTCATCTTATTAATATTTGATTGTGGTGACCATTTTCATCTCTCCGCATCCACGTTTGTTTTGGTCCTTTTTAATCCTTGTTTAAGCGTAATTTTAATTTGTGTTGGTCCTTTTTAATCCTTGTTTAAGCGCAATATTAATTTGTGTGTAAGTGAGATTCAAACCAAGATTGCCATCATCATGTGGTATAAAAAGCATTGAATGGGATTGGAATAAAATTTCTTGTGCCCCAGGTGATCTTTTGAATCCTAATCTACATTTTTTTACACAAACATCTGTCTTGATTTCATCTATTACGTCCATTCATTTTGGTAGAAGTTTAAAACCACGTGTTAAAAATAAATAAATTTCATGAACGCAACTACACAACATGAGCACATACATAAAACATCATAGTTATATTAATATAGGAATCCAAATAGACAAGATAAAAAAAATTAGACAACATAAAATTATGATGATATTCATTTTATATCCATTGATACTTGAATTGATCTGAAATGATTTGATCCACTTGACTGTATTAGATTGTATGATACTATGATATAATCTTTCTTCTAATCTTCCTGTATGGTTAGTGGTGCAACTCATCTTAGTACATAAAAATAAAACTAAATTTGAAACTATATATCCTTATTTTATTAAGAAAACAATTAATGTAAATTCTAATTCAGCAAATAATATGTTCATATTTTTTGCAAGCTATATATATGTTCATTGATACAGCTATTGACAGCAAAAACGGGAAAGAAATATAGGTTGAACAAATTGGACCGACTATAATACAGACAAATCTTTCTTGAGTAATTAAATAATCTGGGGTCGAAAATGGAATCAGTATATTTTGTTCATATTTTACTATGACAAACATTATGTGCAAAAAATATTACAGTTCAATGAAAAAGAACAAGAAGATTTAGCTCATTCGGGTAGTGCCATAACCCTAAACCCGACCTAAACCCGGTAAAATTTTATGTTTCAACAAAAGCATTATCTGTATCCTTCAGAGGAACCGGATTTTATTAACCGGTAATACTCTTCCAGCCCGTAGAGTTCCCTGAAATATTAGAGTGCATCGTACATATAAGAAAAAACAGCATACTGTGAAGCTAGTTACAACACTATTGATTAACTCATTATTTAAATATGAGGAGCGATCAAGTTACTCGAGAAAATGGTAATTAAAAGTTGATAATCATACACTTTAGAGTGTAAATAAATTCTATATAAATGTCCAATCACATTTGACCATCTTACTGCATCAAAATTAGGTTACAATTAAAAAAAAGTAAGATGGTGAAATATCATTATATGTTTGTGGAATTTACATTGTTAAGTTTAATTAAATTTTCTTAAGGGGGGGGGGGGGGCGTGGTATTACTTTCGGATCACCATAATGGAGTGTGCAGACTCGCAGAGAACACCAGCTGACAGTAGAGGATTAATTTTTATGACCGCATGGAAGCAAAGAAAATCATTTTTCTACCATCTGAAAACTGACAAGACTTGAAAAAAGGACTACGAATGGACCGAATTGCTTGAGAGATTAACTCTCACCCTTCTGAATATATAATTTTTTTTATCTAATAACACACTTAACCTCAATGGGAGGCAATCCTATTCAAGCCCTGGACATTCACATCCTTGTGGGGCTCCCTTCCAGCAGGGATTTTCTCCACACACAAGATTTGAACCCAAGATCTTGTTTAAGGGGGTACCAAACATGTACAACTTGAACCAACCAACTGTTGGTAGAATATATAATACTTCAGTTATAACTATATAAATATACACCTAATTAACTAATATAATCAAAATCAAAGATATATACAAGGAAAGATAGCAAACTAGAAACTCTTCAAAAGTCCTCCTCAAGCAAGTGCATACATGTTTTATGCATCAAGCTTATCCTTGGGGCTTAAAATGACTTGGTCAGCATATCTACCATAAGTCATTAGAACTCAATAGCTCATGACAATGTGTCTTCACGTAACAGCTTAAACTTTTGGAATATTTGGTTTATGACAGATGTCAACCATAGGGTTCAACCAGAGTGGATGAAATGAAGCAATGCTATTGCTTGGGGGTGTGATTCAACCAGCGATGTTGAGTGAAGTGAATGTTCAACCATAAAGAGCCAACAAGAAAGTACGCTAAATGTTGCTGAGATGAGAATGTAGCAATGGATAATAGTTATATAAGACAAGATTAAGAATAATATCGTTAAACTAGAAGTCAAAGTGGCCCCCATTGTAGAAACGATGATAGAATCTAGTATCAAGTGGCTTGGATATGTTTGGAGATTGGAGAATACATGTAGAAGCACTAATAAGGAGGGTAGGCCAGATGCTGGATAAACCAATAGTGAGACATCGAGAGGAGACCAATAAGTACTATAGACTAAATCAATAAGTGAAATTTAGATTTAAATAGTCTACCATTATAGTAAGTAAACTTGATTCATGACAGGATATTATGGTGTTGACTCATGACTGTTGTTGGATCCATGTAGCTCACCCATCTAGTTGGAAAAACTTTTTCTGTTTATTTATTTGTTTACAAATGGCTTAGTTTAAAGTCACTGAAAAGCGATTTGAGTTTACCAAGCATGTGATCATTGAACAAGAAAAGATTGTTCGTATCAACGCCCGACACATATTGCAAGCAACCAGTTGAGCAATAAAGATAGAAAAACATACGCTAGATCTGTGTTGGATTCGGATTTGATCACAGCCTTCCATTCAGGGAGTCCTAGAGAAGAATAACGGTTTATCATTTCCCTTAATGTATGCTTGGTGCTTCTAATATCATTATCCCACAAGAAGCACTGAAATGGACATTAGAAACAACATTTAGTAGTTAGTGACCATGACATCCAAAAGCCCAAAGACATCTCGCTATATGAGAATATATAAATCCATTCTTTTAAATTGTAAACATCACTAGACCGAGAAAAACTAGTGCATCTGGGTTTAAAAACTGTCTATTCATTAGATTGTCATGCATCTCAAGGTAAACAGTGAAAGGTTATAAATGTGAACTGTAGTTAATTAAGAACAAAGAAAAACTATTACCTTCCTAAGATATTCTCTTTTGACGACTTCGTAAGAAACTTCGCCTTCAGGTGAAAATATTGAAGGATTCCAGAGTGCCCCTCTAGCAACCATCACCGATGAGGTACCTTACAACAAACTAGTGTCAATTAGAAGTTAAATGTAAAAAAAATGAATAGCTAATATATCATGATGAAGAATAAGAATGAATGTTATTGCATAGTAAATACAAAAGTAATCATCTAGATAAAAAACAAATTCCCATCAAATGCGATAAAAACTGAAACTTTCTTCACTAAAGGCTTTATGTGACATTCAGATGATTAGTCCAACTTTCCTTCGATCTGATGTCTACGAGCTATTTAAGTTATTTTTGTGGGCCCATGAGTAACAAGCAATAAGCAGCCTTATAAGCCAGGCTAAGCCACAGCATATATATATATATATATAAAATTAATGTTGGCAATCCTACCACCACCACCATCCATCCCACTCAGTCTCTTCAGCGTTACTTTTGTAGCCTTGGATTTTCTAAAGCTTCTAACAGCTGCATTTGAGCTATTATAGTCTATAGTTTGTTTTCCATATTTAACATATAGTTTATAATAGAAAAATGTCTACAACTCCATATTATGAAATCACTCTCCTTAATCTCTAGGCTAGATGTCCAAGTGTAATCATAAGGACGAAATATCACTTGAAGCTTTCCACAAGATGGGGGACCAACTCAAGTTAACACAAATTGGAATGCATAGATTACCAATAGAATTCGATGTAGAGGCTTGATCCAAGGCATCCGTTTGGAAGGCTAAGCCTAGGGGTATCCCCAATCATTCCTGCAGAATTGAGGGGAATCTATCTTGGCCTTAAGATAGCGAGGATTGTGCAGTTTATGATGTCATCGAGAAAGAAATTTGTTAGCTTTGGTTCATCTCCTCACTTTCAGAGATTGAGTTGCATTTTGTTAAGTGTTTTAATTGCATTGTAGAGAACACATTAACAAGGACAGAAATATTGGGTTGCAACATAAATACAGATGAGGCAACTCTGCTCTCTCTGAAATCTATAATAAAAATAAACTACATTGAAAGTTGTTTCACACTTTCACTGCACAGTCTCTACCATTCTAACAAATAAATGAAAAATTAGCTTAGTATCGTAGAATTCTTTTCAGCTACCTGTGGCGGATTTCATGCGTTGGAAATCATCGTACTCAAAGACATCCCCATTTGCTATAACTGGAATAGATAATGCTGACACAACATCAGCAATTTCACCCCACTTTGCAGGATCTCTAGGCCTATCTAGGACTTTTCTGTAAATAGATTTAAATGAAAAAAGTGAGGCATGTTTAATGCAAGAAAGGTTAAATAATAATAATCATATTAGTGATCTAACTATAATACTTTAGTACTGCTTGTAAATGCATGTGCCATGTTAGAAAGAAACATTCATGTGATTTCATGTAACAGCTTAAGCTTTTGGTAGTTTGTTTATTATGTAGAACCAAAGTTTCTATGTCCTCCAACCAAAGCTTCTATGTCCTCCAAGTGATCCAAAATTCTATTCTTGTTGCCTTCATAGTTCTAAATAGGGCTAAACTTCAACACAAGATCGGGTGGGCTTGTGCATTATAAACACTTCAAGCCCACATCGCTCTTGCAAGAGAAGGCATGTTAGATATAAAACTATTTGTGTTTTCATCTTGTAGCTTAAACTTTGGGGATAGGTGTTCATAAATGCCATGTAAGTTTTTAGCTTCCAATGCGTAAAATTGCCACATTGAAAAATAAGCCCACAAAAAAACCCGTTAGAATAGAAACTCATTGTTCACATGCGCATTGTACTAATAGGTGTATAGGAACTTGTGCTTAGGAAATAATGTTTGTAATTAGTGTATAATTACAAACTAATTGTGTTAGGGTTCTAAATACCATTGGGCCTGGGGCGAATGAGCCTATTTGATTTTGGGCTTGGGTTGATTTTTTCCATTTGTTTTTGGATTTTGCTTTGGTATTGAGTTGCTTTTGTTATTTGAGTTGGGCCTATGTTGGGCCAGAGTCATTTGCTTAGTAGGGCTGGTTTATTATAAATAGGAGTACTCTCCTTAGGTTAGAGTAGGACTCAAGTATTGAGTATTGTAAAAGGGCTTAACCCTTTGGAAGGGAGTCTCCCTTTTAAGAAGGTTTACCTTCTTGTTTATTTTCCAGTTTTATATATTCAAAAATACCAAAAGTTATTCCTATTTCCCCCCTTTTACCTTGTGACTGCTGTTAGGATTTCTAAATCCTAACAATGAATAACTGTGTTAAACACACTTCCAAAACCCTAATTCCATCTTTACCTGATGTGGTAGGTCGAAAGTAGATGGCCGGTGGTGCACGTACTCTCAGACGCCAGAGCATGGAGAAACTAGCGGAGCCAACAAAGCACATGTGAAGCGCGCGGAGCGGCAGATGGAGGTTGGACAACAATCCTCTTCCTTAGTTCCCTTTAGGTTCATTAGGATCCTATTCAGTATTCACTGATTCAAAGTGTTCAAGACTAGGTGAGTGCATAAATTGGGTTACCACACAAACTGCAAAGGCAATGTCTGTACAGGTACCAGACTACCAGGGATGAATCAGCCTCCCAACAAGTCTCTCATGCCTTTTTTTTGTTGACTACTTCCTCAATTTTTGCTGGTTGAAGCTTTATGATAGGAGACCTTTACTTGAAAAAAGTTTATGTTAGGAGAAAAGGGCATGGGCCTAGGGATAATAAGGCCCAATTGAATAAGTACGGAAATCTGTTATTACTGTTAGTAGCTCATTGTAAGGGTTGTTAGCAGTTTGTTGTAGATATTCTAACAAAGTAGTGTCAAGATAGTTTGTTCTCCACATCCTAATTGTTTGATAAATTCATTTATCAGAACAGAGTTACACATCAAGAAAGTCATTATCCGACTTTACTTGATTTGAGAATAATTAACTCTGCCTATGTCATGCTCTTTTCACAAACATTAGTCTCCCAAGCTAAGATAAAAGAGGAGGATTCTCTTATGTAAACAGTACACAATTTGAGACTGGAGGTAACCTTTTATAACACAGGGCCAACTATCGAATTTTGATACACCCAAATGGCATCAACGGATCTATGCAAGTTGTAAACTACAAGTACGATAGTGTTTTTTGGTTGGTTGTTATTGACTGATTTGAAAATGAGTGCCTTGTGAAATTAAAAGCCATAATCCATCCAGGAAAAAGGGACAAGAACTGGAGATTACCTTCCATGGACTGCAAGAGCAGAAACACCAGTTTTCTCGATTCGCTTGGCTAATTCCACCGTATCATGTGGTTCACTTAGAAGTCGAATTTTACATGTTACTGGTATGCTCAAATTCCTTTTTAACGTTGTTAAGATCTGGATTTTCAGAAAAGAAGGATTAAAATACATTACTGCAGTACAATCAGAACAACAACAGATTATAAGACTTACATCATGAATAAGCTCTGGCTTGGACAACAGTGCAGCGCCCATTCCACCACTCAAAGAAAATGCTTTTGGGCAACCCATGTTAATATCTATTGCAGCAACATCATTACACCTGCAACCCAACCCAACCCACCCACACCCCCAAGAAACATAAATAAACATAGGAAAAGGAACATAAAGAAACAACTACAACTTCACTAAATTTTTGTTTGCTGTTAGAAAAGCCGCATGTTACAATATTGTTTAGCGTCCTTGGTGCATGAAAGAAAACATACATACTTCATCTTTGAATTTTATAGCCACTCATTGGGGCAATATATTTGGAATTAGAAGAGGTGTAAATATCTTCCAGCCAATCATTACTATGACTAATATTGCAATTCTTTTAATGTGATATGTGAACACTGAACAGGCTTTCATTCAAATATATAGTAAGATTGATAAACAACTAAACGAGCCAATAAAAACAATAACAAACAAGCCTTACTCCTCTAGTTAAGGTCAACTTTTACATTGCATGGTAACACTAGACAACCGACCATAGTAAAAATAGTATGACCAATGATAGATTATTATTTCACTTAAAAAAGTAAAAGTGAAATACATACAACTTCAGTGTGAAGAGTAAAGAGGGAAACCTAACATACAGTTAACTTACACTAACTGAGCAGCAGCTAGGGCCCTCACAGCATCAGATGTACCCATTTGAAAAACAACTCTATCTTTTTCTTGATCACAGGTTCTAAACACAAGACTTTCTGTCCCCTTCTCCACAAAATCAGTGGACCCAATGAGTTCTGACCAAGAAGATAATGGGTTTATTTAAAAACTTAATAAGAGTGAGGAAAATACACATGCATATGAATGAATAGATAACTCCAAAGTTTACACTCAACCTCTTAGCAGTAAATGTCCAGCCACAATAAAAGTAAAAAGTTAAAACATTGAAAATTATTATCAAGGGACAACACAAATTTATTTCATCATGTGAGTAAGTACCACTATTGACATATAGAATTAGGAATATTATAAAACAAAAGGAAGGTAAGCTATGCTACTAAAAAGGCTTCAATATGCTTTTGGTCCTTCAAAATATCATAATTTTCCCATTTGGTCTACTGTATTTGATTTTTTTCAAATGAGCCTTCAACTACTATTTTGTTTACCAAAACGTCTCTCAGGTAGTAGTAATTGAAACAAAAATTGAAATGTCATAATTTAATTTGGGTTAGTTATCTAACATTAGTTTAGGTAAATAACATAAGGAAAGGAAATATCGAGCCTTCTATTTGTTAGAATATATAGATATATAGATGCAGCACTATTTTCAAGCAATTTTCCTCGTCCCGCAATTGCTAGTTGTGAGTGTTGTGCTTTCACAAAACAGATCCTTGTAATAATTAGGAGATTAGAAGTCCTAAATGTGATAGGAAAGAAACACAATATGCAAACTACATAAACCATGCTTTGCATTCACTAAATCACCAATATTGCATACCATTGCAGACAGCACAATATATATCCTTTATTCTCCTTTCCTTAGCAAACTTTACATGCTCTCAAAAACTAGCATTACCAACTTATGATAGGACACATGAAGACATTAAAACCATGCTTGCATTCACTAAATCACCAACATTGTATACCATTGCAGACAGCACAATATATCTCCTTTGTTCTCCTTTCCTTAGCAAACTTTACATGCTCTCAAAAACTAGCATTACCAACTTATGATATGCTATGCCACATGAAGACATTAAAACCATGCTTGCATTCACTAAATCATCAATATTGTATACAATTGCAGACAGCACAACATATCTCCTTTGTTCTCCTTTCCTTAGCAAACTTTACATGCTCTCAAAAACTAGCATTACCAACTTATGATATGCCACATGAAGACATTAAACTAACCAAAACCTTCCAACTTTCTATCATTTGGGGTGTATGTGTTTGAAGGAAATTATAATTCTACAACCTTTCTAAGCTTTAGATCCATTTTTTCATTTAAATAACATACATCATATGCCAAAAATAAAACCTCGGGCATCAATAATTTGGAAAAAAAAAAAGGGGGGGGAGTGGAGTGGTGTACCATTGATTCGGCGCTCGCACTTGACCATCTTATGGTCAATGATTTCCTCACCGTAAACGATATCTGCCCCATATTGAAGAGCTAGTAATCTCAATGGGAGAGTGCCCTATCAAACAAAATTTAAAACAAACAAAAAATTGATACTTTATGAGAAGAAGCATGGTGGGTTGAGGGAAGAAATGAGAGAGAGAAGGGAAGTTAAACTCACAACGCGAACCATTGGAGCAAGAACCAGTTTGTTGCGGTACTCCATCTTCTTCGGCGCCTCCGACGTTACCGGAGCTCCTCCGAGAGGCTCGAACTACGAATCCGAAGACGAAGAAGAAGAGAGATTTGAGGTTTTCAACGTAGAAGACGCGAAACAGAAGCGACTTGAAAAGTTAGCGTGATATCTATCTTTCTTACCGGTGCCATTTCAGTGGTAAAAGTTAAAACCTGAAATTCTAACTCTTTTTTTCGTTACAAAATTTTAACTCTGATAGTACTATTTATCAACTAATTAATTAAGGATTGGACTTTTTTATCTCTTTCTCCACTCTATAATTATTGAGAATAATTGAAGAAGTGGATCAAATGTAATTTTAGGAAAATTAATATAAATGAAGGATAAGGCATCCTAATCCTAATTAAAGTGTTGTTAACATAATATTTAATTATGTGAAGAGGTGTAGAGAGAAACTAAAAACAATTTAGGAAACCGTTCTTATTATTGAAGCTCAACATGGACGAGAGTTTTCGCGAGCTAGATAAATATGGGGGAGGAGGACTTGTTCGTGACAAACAAGGATTTGGTTGATTGGCTTCTCGTTGATTCACTTGGATGGGAATTCTTTATTGGTGGAGACTAATGCTTTTGCGGGATGGAAACCTTAGCTCTTGCTGGGGGATATAGAAATAAATATCATGTATGAAGTGGATTGTGATGAACTCTTTTTTTTTTTTTTTTGGAAGAAACTTGATAGTGTGCAATTTTTTCTAATGAACACATAAATTAAAGAGCTAGTTAGAAGGATTGGTTGGCGTCTCTCAGTCGTTTCCTTGTGAGTGTAACACGCGTGACATATTGCATCGTGAAGTTAGGTGTTTGTTCCCGTCCATTAGGTGTCCAAATTTTAGATCTCTCATTCATTGAGTTTGATACACTTATTTTGAGTGACTCATTGATATTTCCTTTTTTTTTCTGCATTTGTTTGTTTTCTTAAGTAAAAAAAAAAAACTCATGATTTTTTTTCAACTTCAATAACAAAGAGTAACCTATATGGGATCTCATATATTGCCATATGACTTTTGCTAGAATTGTTGTTGTGATATAAATGAAGAATACATTTAATACTAATAATTAAAATAACTATATTTTTGAAGAGAATTACGCACATGCATATAAATTATATTATTTTTTAATGGATGTTACATGGTCATTTAGTTTCGGGAGTAAGAATTGGCACCCCCACCACAAGAAATGGCACCCCAGCCTTTTTTTTCTAATACCCAAAATACCCTTAATATAATTATAACCTCCCACCCCACCCTCATTCCCTCCACCCTTCCGGAATCACAATCCCGAAACCCTCTCACTCTCAAACTCTTCCTCTCCTTCAAACGAGCTCGTCGTCTCCTTCGTTCACTATGTTCGTCGACTCCCTCTCGTCTTCAACCATTTCCTTGGAGCTGTTCGCCTCCCTGATTTCATCATCAACTTCGGTCTTCCACTCGAGGTAAGGTTCAGAACCTCTTTGTCTCCTCATTTTGCTTTTGGTTGAAGACGAAGCGTTACCAGTAGGGTACTTCGCTGACGTTCCGGGAAATAGATCCCGGAACATGTAGATTTGATTAAGTTCATCCAGATTCTAGAACCCGGAATCTAGTTTTACTTGAAAATTCCGTGATTTATATTCCAGAAGCAATATTGTTGTGAATCTATTCCGGTTTTTATATACCGGAACAGTATGTTAGCTTCCGATATTTAAATTCCGGAATGTTACACAATTGATAGTCCATTCCGGCTTTTAAATACCGGAAAACTATGTATTCCGGTTTTTATGTCTCGAAAGCTACTTAACATGCATGTTAGCTTCCGAGATTTAAATTCCGGAACGTTATAGAATTGTAAAACCATTCCGACTTTTAAATACCGGAAAGGTATGTTATTCCGGTTTTTTTTTCTCGGAAGCTAATTATCTGGCTATGAAAGCTTCCAAGATTTAAATTCCGGAACCTTAATACACCCATACATTGTGTTACAATCCTTTTTGAGACGTGTTTAACATTGTTGCTATCATGTTATGTCTTTTTCTTAATTATTTTAACTTTTTGTAAACTTAATTTTTAGAAAACAGGGTTTGTTTGCTTCCAGTTTATAGAAACCGGAAACTAACAGGTTTCTCTCCAAATTCCGGTTTTTGAAATCCGAAAGTATTTAACTTTTCGAGATTTGAAATCCCGGAATGTTAAAGTATAAAGCCATCATTCCGGGTTTATAATTCCCGGAAGGCATGTATAGGCTGATTCCGAGATTATTATTCTCGGAATATAAAAATCACATTCCGATTTTACAAAACCCGGAATGTATATTCATTTCATTCCAAGTTTTCAAAACTCGGAAGCAATGGTCTTCCGAGTTTACAAATCCCAGAACGTGAATTATTTGTCAAGATTACATACCGAGATTATATATCCCGGAAAATATTGTATGATTGCTTCCGAGGAAATTAATCCCGGAACGAAAACAATACTTCCGAGATAACAAATCCCGGAACGTGTTAGCGACAGGGATATATAAGTCTTTTACTACACAAACCTGGGATTCCAAATTAGGTGGTGAGGGTGTTAAATCTAACACCCTTTAGTTTCAAGAAAGTTTGGATGAATTCAGTTATAGTTATAATTAGAGACTAAAACATTTCACAAAGTTTGGATGAAGATTAAAACATTTCACAGTCCACGTCATTCTTACTTCTCTTCTTTTTATATTGTACCAAACAATTTATAGAATCTAACCACTTTGTCACCACTTAACTCATATTTACTCTTCTCTCTATTTCACATAAACCAAACATATCCTAAACAGCTCCATTTCTTCTTTCTACAGTCTTCTAATTTTCTTTCATTTTCGTCCTCCTCATTTTCCTATAATTTTCTGGAAAAATAAAATATTGCATATCAAGGTACAGAGATGAAGGACACGTAACCCTTTCTTCTTAGTTCTTACCACTTCCCATCCCGCACGCATTGCATTTCTGATTTCTCTCTCTTCCTTGTTTGCAGTCTGCCCTATCCCAACAACACAGATCTGTACCCTTCATTTTCAGTAAGCACCTTTCTCTCCCTCTTTGTTTTTGTCACCGACATTAGCTAGCTTATCCAAATCTTCACCCTTCTGTTCTATCAAATTCATTTCTTTTAATTCTTTTTTATGTAGGGTTGATATGTATGGTTGATTTTTTTTTTTTCTTAATTGATTGCAATTGGTCTTGTTAACATCTGTTTGGAATTTGGTAAAATTCGAAATACCAAGTCTGTTCAATTTTATTGTCTCTGGTATTTATGAGTATATAATTGTAGTGAAGCTTAGATTTTGTTTTCTTGTGTTTTTCAACTCTACTAGTCTTTTGATCAGGTTGCAGTGACGATGTTTGTATCTAAGCTGGGAATTTGAAGTTTGACTTGAAAACCATGGTGTGTTGAAATTAGTGCATGTAGAAAGTCATGGTGAAGCCAAAATCATGGTAGATAGAAGCAAAAGCTAAGGGAAGCTGAGATCCACCATGATTTTGGCTAATGTGTATCCGAACATGCGCGTAGGTTGCAAATTAGAAAGATTTCTGATGTAATGGAGAAAATCTGGTATCTGTGTCTCTCTGGCAGGGTGGTCCTGTGCCTGGATAGGGGATTCAAATCCAATTCTGTATTGGTGGGGACCTAATGGATTTGATTAACCTACTAGTTGTTCTTTCTTGAATCACCTTCTTATGAATAGGCAATTTATCCTCTTCAGTTTATAGTGAACCTATACATTCTTAAGTGTTCGATATGAGTGAACTTACTTCAAGGCCCGTAGGTTATCTTAGCTTTTCTTCCTCTTTACCTTGTAGTTGGCATGATGCATGAGACTGCACAAATTATTTTGAAATTCTGATGCCAACTTTGGATTTTATTTTTCCTAGATACAGGGGTATATGCTTGTGTAAATTGCTGACGTACAACCTCATATCCCCTTGTCCCTCCTAATTGTTTGTTTGACTAATGAGAAATGAATTTGTAGTACTGAATTTTTTTTCTTTCTAAAGCATCGTTGAAATAATCAAAGAAAAAGGATATATAAGCGGCTTTGCTTTATTCTAGTTTTATTTTATTTTTAACCTTTTGATGATCCTGTGGATTCCCTTTCATGGTATACATTGGTAGTTTTTATTATTCATTTAATTGAGAACATCAATCTCAGTTTGATCAACAAAAATGTCTACAGATAAGAAATATGAATGGTTTTTGTTTGATCCTGAAAGTCCCTGTTCACTTTAGGGCTCTGCAACACATGGATGTGAGCATCCCTGTACAGACAAAATAAATCAAAAGAAAAATGTTGCTAAGATTGTTTTAGGCTTCTAGCTATGAAGTTAATTACTGGTCTTGAGGTTTTCACCTTGTATCTAAGATACCAATCATATATACATATACAATTTATAAACTGGTTGTTTAGTTAATCGCTATGTTTTCCAGGCACTGCTGTGGATACTTTGAGGGCTCAGAAGAAGGAGGGGGGGGGGAGGGGGAGTTATATGATAGTGTTGGCGATGATATTGGATCGAACTAGATATACCTTCTATTTAATTGACATTATTTACAACTGAAGTATTCATTCTTTTTGTACCAAAATAAACACAGCTGCTCTTTGATCTGTAATCTGAATCCTAACTTATTTCTTTTATTGGAAATTTATAGCAAATTAACAAAGATGTAAGTTCACCTCTCTGTTGTCTTTTGTTGGACATGCTTGTATTTTTCGCTTAATTTTCCTTAACTTTCTGCTTTGGAAATATTCCTATTTCTCCTGCATTGTATTCCATCTTTCTCTCAATGAGTCTTCTTTCATATATTTTCTTGGAAGAAGAATTTGACAAACTATAGGACAAGTAGTTTGCATGCTTGGACTTTAAAGTTCCTTTTATTAATCTATGGAACCTTTGCAGGTTTACAAACTGTAGATACAGTTAATACTCAACATGGAGCTAAGTACTATTAAAGATGCTTTTGACCGTGTTACTAAGAAGCAAAAGTCATCTAGCTCGAAGACTCAAGAAGTGATTGATCAGATCAGACAGGAAATTGAGTCTGTTTTAGACACGATGCAGTCAGTCAATAACACTGACCATGTGCTTGATTATAAAACTGTTCTGAATGAGCTCAAGGCTAGTTTACTTAAAACCGCTCCACTTAGCCAAATGGAAGGTACACAGAAGGAGCTAAATGTAGCACTCAGCAAGTATGGGAAGCTTCTTGAGAAAAATTTCAACACTGATATATCCAAGGCTTACAGAAATATCGACATTGATGTACATACTTTAAACCAAATAATTGCCAACCATTTTTATCGGCAGGGCCTTTTTGAAATAGGGGACCATTTTCTAAGTGTGGTTGGAGAGCCTGAATCTGCTGCTGTTATGAAATCCCCTTTTCTGGAAATGTATCAAATACTTGAAGCCATGCAGAGTCAGGACCTGGAGCCAGCCCTTAAGTGGGCTACCAGTAATTCCGACAAACTTGCTCAAAGTGGATCTGACATTGTGCTGAAACTTCACTCAATGCAATTTGTAAAAATACTTCAAAACGGTAGTAGAGACGAAGCCCTTCATTATGCTAGAACCTTCCTTTCTCCTTTTGCTCCCACTCACATTGCCGATATCCAGAAGCTTATGGGCGGTCTTCTGTGGACCGGAAAGCTTGATAGCTCTCCTTACCGGGCATTATTATCCCCGTCGAACTGGGATAGGTTGGCTGAGGAACTTAAAAGGCAATTCTGCAATCTTTTGGGGCAATCATACAACAGTCCATTGAGTGTGACTATAGCAGCAGGGGTCCAAGCTTTGCCACCTCTTCTCAAATTTATGAATGTCATGGCAGGGAAGAAGCAGGAATGGCAGACTATGAACCAGTTACCGGTGCCAGTGGAGCTGGAGCGCGAACTCCAGTTCCATTCCATTTTTGTTTGTCCTGTCTCAAAGGAACAAGCTACTGATGATAACCCTCCTATGTTAATGTCCTGTGGCCATGTCCTCTGTAAACAGTCTATCTTGAAGATGTCCAAGAATGGCACAAAATTATTCAAGTGCCCATATTGTCCCTTTGATATTGATGCTGCACTCTGCAAGGAACTACATTTCTGATTTTCATGGGTTTGTATGAAATACTGTGTAAACTGAATCGTGTGTTAGCATAGGTGTACCTGTGTATGGTGGTTGCTAAAGCCCATGCTTAGTTGTGATGTACTGTATGTTTTCTAAATTTGTAAATAGAAATTCTTTTTAATGTTGATATGACCCGCAAGTTCTTCATTGATTACTAGCATTCATTTTAATAAGATTTGATCCACCACCTAAATTGGATTCTCTATTTCCCCTTGGGTCAATGGTTGACCATAATGATACCTGCAATATGAACTGCTTCCAACACCTTCGCGACTCTTTAGGATGGGCAAAATTACAGCTTCCTTTTATGGATCTTACCTAATATATGCTTTTAACAGCATATTTTGATCTGCGGTTGAGAACATACGGTCAACTGGCATACTTTTTATTGTTGAGATTAGGAGGGATGAGGATTCTGGGTGGGTTTTCTAGGCTGGCTGTGGGTAGGGGATGACATTGAGTGGAGTTAAAGGTACCTAAATGATGGTTATGGAGGTTGAGCCATTGAGAGGGGTTGACAGATAAAAGTAGAAGAAGGAGTAGGAAGAGGAAGAGGAAGAGGAAGAGGAAGAGGAAGAGAGGTGAGCGTGTATGCAGAGGTGCGTGTGTATGCCACATCATAAAAAATTGACCATCTGTATGTCACATTACATGTCATCTCAGTCTCTTCGTGACACATCGTCAGATCAATTAATTTATTTTATGAAAAAGTGAAATAATGACTAAAAGTGCAATGTCAAAAAGACACTATAGACTTCAACTGTTCATTTTAAAATTAGGGCTCAATTCCCACAATCAGATTGTCAGGATACTAGAAAGTTATCATTTTAAAAGTCGCGTCGGTATGATTTAACTGTAAATTGATATAGTGTAACCGTCACTCATTAGAATATGATGCGTTTTAAAGAAACATATCATTATGGTTCAACTTTCAAAATTTCAAAAGACACATGCAAAGTAAATCTGGCCAAATACAAATTAATCATCTAGGCATCCTGGCTATCCATCTCGCCATTTCATTCACATTACGAGTGTTGATTGGGGGTTACCCTGGGTCAAGATCTAGTAGTTGCCCAAGGTCAGTAGGTCGACCCAAATGAACAAGATCCAAACAGGTTGACCACTAATGAGCTAGATATGGACTAGACAAGAAGAAGATTAAGGTTAAACCAATTTAGATGGCCAACTAAGCTAGTTAGACAATTAAAACTATGATTAGGTGATTCAGTTATGCCACGTAAGTCTACAGTTACTACCTTGAAACTAATGCGACCAAACACACCATATATAAATATGGTTCATAATGAAAAATAAAGATTGTCTCTGAACAATATTATTTATCTTCATATACTCTAAACATATTATCTAGAATGACTTGTGCATCAGTGTGACTTTTATAGATACGTCATTGTAGTGCTCCGGGCTACCGGCCCATTTATGTTGTCAAGTGCGTTAAAAATTTTAGATAAAAAATAAATATAAATGTATTAATAACTTAAAAAACTTTAATTCTTATTTGATACTTACCATTTTCAAAATTTTACAATTACGTTGTCAACATTTGTCATTGAATATAAATTGTTAAAAAAAATAAGTATTTAGTTTTTATTTTTATATAATAATTTGTTTCTTATGATACTACCACCCGTCATGAAACTAGTCCCCTCTAGAGTTGGAAATCACATTAAATGCGTGAGCTTCTTTTAACAATTTTTTTTCCATAAATACTATTAAATATCAAACTCTTATTATTTACTTTCTATTTGATACTCACTCTTTTCAAAATTTTAACAATACCCTATACCTAAAAAGAAGAATACTTTATCAACATTTTAAAGTTACTCAAAATAAGTTAAATACTCTCTCAGTCCCAAATTATAAAATCCTTTAGAGACAAACTCGGTGTCCCAAATTATAAGACCCCTACTAGATTTTAGGAAAAAAAAAGTTTTTCCTTTTTTACCCCTTGCTTTCATTATATTTTAAATTTCAAAACTTTAATTACCACCTCTACTAATTACTTCTTTCATATTCCCAACCAACTTTTGGTATATCCAATACTTACACTAACAATTTCCAGATTTTTTTTAAATAGGGGCATATTTGGAAGATTTGTATAAAAAGTAACAAAACCAACATATTAATTAGTTTATTACATGTTTTATTAATAGGCGTGATTGTCTGAAAATGACTCTATAATTTGGGACGGAGGGAGTAGTTTTTATATTTTAATATAATAAATATTAATGAGTGTATTGAAGTTTTTGGTTACAGAATAAAAATGAATTTATTTACTATAATTTAAATTATGATTATGTTAAATATGGTGTATAGTTGAATAAATGACCATTGAGAAATTTTGTGTAATTTTTTAACACAATATTCAATATTTTGTCGCAAAGCTGCGGAGCCTCTGAGCCACAATCTACCAAGTACCAACCAATAACCATGCCCAATCCAATCCAAAACAAACAGGTGATATTTGAGGAAATATTATCCGCACATTCATGATTTGCCATTTTCTTACTGTGATAACAGAAAACAATACCTACTGAGAAAGGTGGCACGTGCCATCAACTGTTCTAAGTGCTAACTCGCCGCGTGTCGTCGGAGAGAGAGACTCCAGTCACGTGCCACTCTCTTTCACCGTTAAAATGCAAACCAACTTGTCTTCTTTCTTCCTTTTCTTCCTCTTCAGTTTTCGCTGATTCCTCAACAAATAAACAAACAAAACCCTAATTTCTTCGCGATTCTAACTCTCATTCTTTCAGGTCCAACTTCATCTCCCAAATTGGAATTGGAATTTCGTGTGTTTCTTCTTTCTGTTTTTACTCTTTATTGATCAATGGTAAATTGAAATTGATATTGGTGGTGTTGGGTGCAGGTCGCGCTCGCGGAGGAGGCGGAAGGAGATCAATTTTCGGCGGTGGAAAATAAAATCTTGGTAAAAATTCGACTTCTCAAAGAAGGTTTTGTTGGTTTAAAGTTGAAGGTCTGGGTCTGATGAGAATTATTAGGGGAATGCAGAGATCGTTTTGCTGCGAGGATCTGAAGAAGAAGAAATCGTTCAGGTTCAGCCAAGGCATCATTGGCATCACTGCTCCTAAGGCCAGAACACGCGACAAACCGCTGGGTAGGGTTTAAGGTCAGGAACAAAGGGGCGGGTGGTTTGGCTCAGTTGAGGAGATTGCTCTAACATGACAAGAATCTTGGTCCAGCGTGGTTCCTCTGGTGGTTCTTCTTCGAACCCGAATCCGAGCCGGCCTGGGTCTCAGTCTCCGGCTCCGGCCTCACCGGTTCCTTCTGTTGCCAAAGATGAGGAAAGTGGAGAGGAGGTGCCTGGTGGACAAGTTGCTGTTGGCGATGAGATTCTGGAGTATGCTGGGACTGGGAGTAGTGAGTGTAACAAGGCTAAGAGGGATGACCCTTTGATGGAAAGTCTTCATCTTGAGCCGAATGAGAACACCCCATTAGTCGATGAGGTAACGGCTGATGCTGGCAATGATGTTAAGGAAGAGGTTGCAGGTCCACAAGAATTGATGAGAGAGTTGAGTGGAGTGAGTGGAGAAAGTACTGTATTAGAGAACGAGGGCTTGGTTGGGGATTCTTCCATCAGTGCTGGTGGTAGTTCACATCCGCCACCTCCTCCTGTTCCGCCTCCAAAGCCTTCCGCGACTAACTTAAATTCAACAAGAAGAAATTTGTCAGGGACTTCAAATGTGGGATCACCTAGGAGAGCATCTGCGTGGCCTGTTGTTTCTGCTAGGACTTCACCTGCTGGGTCTCGGCCTTCCTCTCCCAGGGCTCATAATGAAAGTGAGGGGTACAACAGTGCTGACGAACAGAATCCATGCTTGGTATCCTCTTATGGTGATTTGGTGAGTTGATGATTGCACCACTCTCAATTATTCCAGGGTTCTTTAGCTTGGGTTAGATGATTGGTTTATTAGACAAAGCAGTATTGCTTCAAAATTTCTGGTACTTGATTCTTTGAGGGCATTATATTTATGGCTTGATTCTAGTAAAGGACTTGTTTGGAATAAGATGGATGATTTAATCCTTACCCACCTGCTAAGAGAAGAACCATGGTAATGAAGTATTATCAAGTTTTCTAACTAGATTTTTCTGTATTTACAACGATCATTTTGTCCAGTTATGGCACAAACTCACTTGCATCATTACGGCATAGTTATGACAGAGCTGTCTATTAGCAATCAAGTTTTCTATATTGGGAAGTATATGTAGGGGTTGTTTAATTGTATCTTGATTGCTTGAAGATGATATAATGCAGTGTTGCTTTTCATGTAAGTTAATTTTTTTCTAGTTGAAGGCTGTTTCTGCACCCTGATAATGCAATTTTTGTTGCTTGATGGCCTTCACCTGGACATTCATTGTATATTGAAATGATATTTACATCAATTTCAGGAAAGAGAGCGACAGTTTGAAATTGATATTAGAAGGGCAAAAGGTTATGAAGTAAAAAGAATGATGGAGGATGGAAATTGCCTTTTCCGTGCTGTTGCAGACCAGGTGTATGGGGACTCTGAATTGTTTGATTTGGTCAGACAGATGTGCATAGATTATATGGTATGAACTACGAACATGTTGTGCTATATATGCATTTTCCCCCGATATATCCACATCTTTGCTTTAGTTTATCACTATACAAAATGTACTTCTCATTAGGTTTGGTGCTAATTAATTTTATGAGATACTGATTTGATCTGTTTCAATTCAATAGTCTTTTTACAAATAGTATGGACCCTTAAAGGTCTCGATTCTCAGGTAGGCTTAGTATTTGTAATTTTCAACTTTTTACTAACATTGATTCTACGGATTTAGGAATTCTTGGTTTGGGGGTTTTAAACTGGATTTTCACAATTGCAGACTTACAGTAAGGGATTTTAGAATACCTGTTTAAAGGTACAGACATTAATAATGGGGTATAGAAAGGTCTTTAGCGTGTCTAGGTTTAAGTATGTGCATGCTGAAATGCCTGGGCAGTATGAAATTTTATGATTTTTTCTTGCTAGTGTTACGAACTTTTGGGGCGAACTGAGAAATTTTGGGGTTTGAACATGAGTTAGATTTATCTTCTAAGATATAAGAAAGGAACGAAAGAATTTGAAGGACTTCGATATTGTTATCAAAAGTCATGTGGTAAATTGAAATATGAACAATGTTGGAGAAAATGAGAAGGGAAAATCTAAACTCTAACATCTATAGAGTATTCTATCTGAGTAGAAGGTCTTCATGTGTATAGGTTTCAGTATGTGCATGCTGGAATGCCGGGGCAGTATGAAATTTTATGATTCGAACCATCTTTTGGGGCAAACTCGAAGAGATGTTAGGGTTTTGAAAATGAGTTGGTTTTATCTTCTAAGATATAAAAAAAGAAGGTAAGAGTGAATGACTTCAATATTGTTATCAAAAGTAATCTGGTAAATTGAAATATGAACAATGTTGGAGAAAACGAGAAGGGAAACTTCTAAACTCTCACTTGTATAGAGTATTCTGTCCTAGTAGAAGCTGATTAATCCAGGGCCAGGAAATGGTTCGAAGTAAGCCGTTTTTTCTAAACAAAAAAGATAGTAGTAGCTGGACTTGACCCATTCATATTTGCTCATTATGGTTTGAGTCCCTTAATTTATTGCATTGCATCATATTTTCTCATTTCTATTTTGTTTATACCATTTTTTTTCTGGTTTTACTTTTAATTCATCCTCTCTTCTTCTACTAAACTATTGTCTGTGAATCAAATTAATGGTCTGATTCTATGATCTTCCGTTGTTTTAGTGTAATTTTAGCCATGTAAATGCAACTTCCTGTATTTTTCTTGCTCACATACTTCGCTTGCAGTTTAACTGAACTTCAGAATAAGTATTACTGGTTTTATGTCTGCAGGAGCGGGAGAGGGATCACTTTTCTCAATTTATAACAGAAGGGTTCACATCATACTGTAAGAGGAAGAGAAGAGATAAGGTATGCCACAGACACAGTACATTTTTTTGGGCAGTTTCTTGACATTAACTAACTCCAACAATGTTAGGCTTTTAGGCTTCTGAAACAAACACACCAACTTTTTCCTATTGGTTGTATGGTTTTTCAAATTACTTGTGGAACAGTTTAGGGTGGAATTTTCCACTAGTGTTTTCAAAGCTGGTACTTTTCAGTGCTTAGGGGTGTGATTAATGCAATGGGTAGTTGAAATTTCATGTAGACTTTATTAACTAACAAAAACAACAAGCAAGCCTTCTCCCACTGGGTGGGGTTGACTGTGTGGATTACATGATGTCATAATGCCTTATCATGTATTTTAAAGAATAGACAATTTACCTCTAACTAAATCTCTCTTGATGGTTTGCCTTATAGCTTTCCTTGATTTCCTTCTATATGTTGACTATTTGATCTATCCTCCATGCATAAAGACTTTAACATGTCAAGTAATCCAAATGTAGGGTATAATGGTTCACTTCTCTTATCCCTTTTCTTTCTTTTATACCGTATTGGTTTTGACAAGCTATCTGTATTGTGATTCTTGGTTTGGTTATCATTTTCTCTAACAGCACCCCACTTTTCAATGAGACATGTTTTCCCCCTTTAAGTTAGATTGTGCCAAAAGTTCATGGCTTTTGCCTTATCTCTCCGACTTTAGCTTTCTAATTCTTTCATTAATCTTAACAAGTTTTTTTCTTCTTCTGAGGGGCTGGACATTAAAGTCCATAATACAGCTGGTGCTCTCTTGCAGAAAACCATGTCATCGTTCTCATGACTAAGGGAATTATTTGCATCCTTGATACCAATTAAATAGTCTAGTCAATTGAATTGACTAGTGTTCAATTTAGGGCTAGTTGCTGTTAATTTTACTCACTTGTGGTTAATAGTAATTTCCTTAGATAAATATGATTGGCTGTATGTGTCTTTGGTAAAATTTTAAATGCATTAATAGTTTGGCTGTATCCAAAGCATAAATTTTATTTGAAATCGTTAATTGGAAATCACGTCTCTTGGTGCTTCAAGCACTCAATTTCCCACTTTGTAAAGTAATTATGTATGCTTAGTCCTTACTTTTAACATAAAAGTTATAGTTATACCTAAAATGATATATATTGGTTAAAGTCATAGTCTAGTCTATTAAACATGGTTAAGTTATGATGTGGGCAGTGATTACTAGCATTTACCGGTTCTTTGTTGGATGGATGCATTGAAAGAAGTGCTTGTGTTGCACAATTATCCGATTTATAAAGTGGAATGAAATTCCAATTATTGGGTACCCACATGTTACCCTCTCTTGATCGACAATTTGTCTCCTTTGTAGTAAATATTCACTTTAAATGGAATTGTAAGAGATCTCAACCATTGATGAACAACATCAACTGCTGTCTGCTGGTATTAGGGGCATTGATTTCATTTGCATGCATGAGTCATGACAAACTTCGGATTTCTCATTGATGATTGAGTTTTGACCCTTCACCTTTTTCCCTTTAGGGTCACTTCACAGGAGTCAAATTATTCCATTAATTTATTCCTTTTTTCATGAATGCTACATGCAGTTTTAGTTGACCTGAAACTGTTGTTTGGTATTGACATCCTTATTTAGACGTAAATATCCTCGCCCTGCTTGGCAGGTATATGGTAACAATGTTGAGATCCAAGCCATGTCTGAAATGTATAATCGCCCTATTCATATATACTCCTACTCTACAGGTATAGCTTCTCTCTAAATTTTTACTTCATGTGATTGTTGTTAGTTGTTTACTATTTAATTTAATAACACCATTTATTGATGCAGAACCTATCAATACATTTCATGGAGGGTATAACACTGATACACCACCAGTACGGCTAAGTTATCATCACGGGAATCATTACAACTCCCTCGTTGATCCACGGCGCCCAACAATTGGTGCAGGACTTGGGTTTAACAGTCTCCGTGGGGTGAGTGCTTTGATATTATTGCATAAATTGCTGACACTCTTTTTTTAACTTTACATTTTGATGAAATGTCAAGTATATAGCTTTATCTTCCAACTGAAAAAAAAAAAACGTCATATTGAATTATGCATTGAAACTTGTAGAAAACCTCAAGGATTTTAGAAACATCAAGGAACCCTGTAACATGGAAATTGAATCATTATTACATGGAATATTTAGTTGGATAATGGTTGATGGTATGTTTTTATTCACAATTCAGACGAATGTTGACAAAGATCAAGTCAAGGCTGCTATTAAAGCTCAGCAAGACCAACAGATCGATAATGCAAGTATTTCAAATTGTTAACTTTGTGAACTTTTTTTTTTTTTTCAATGATGCTGATGACATGAATTTTTTCAACCTCTTTCAACAGGCACTTTTAGCTGAGGGACGGTTTTACTCTGATCTTGAGCTCACAGAGAAAGAAATTGAACGTGCCGTGATTGAAGCTTCTCGGGCTGAGTATATTGCTAATGATACATTTAAGCAACGACCTGGTTATAAAGAATCCTCTACATCAAATGCTGAGCCATCTTCTTCAGGAGCAAGTAAGTTTATCCCCTCAAACAAGCTGGTCTACTTGCTTGAAAACTCAAAAGTAGTATTTTAGATTTTTAGCTCTCTTGGTTGCAACAGCATCAATGCCTGGAAGTCTCAAACTATGAAATCAACTAGAGTAGCAACAATGATAATAAAAGTCTTATCCCACTAAGTGAGGTCAGTTGTATAGATCACGTCACAGTGTCACACCATTGCGCTGAGTCAAAAGCCAAATTTTTGTGGGATTTTATTGACCATGAGTATAACTAAAGCAATTTAAGAAAATTTCCTGCATTTTCCCCAAGTTTCACCCCCCCCCCCCCCCTACATTGAGCAGTAGACTGTATGTAACTAGGTATTCATGTGATATGAGTATTTGAACATGGAATTTGGAATGCACAAGTTAACTGTGTATTGATGCGGTAGCAGGATCATCAGGTAGGGATCCCAAGACGGAAAACGCGAAGGAGAATGATTCTGGTCTTAGCAGCAGTATGCAGATGGTACTATCAATGGGATTCAGTTACCTGCAAGCGATTGAGGCTTACAGCATATTTGGGGATGATGTTGATTCTATGGTTTGTTACCTGTTGGAAACTGGTAGTAGCAGCAGACGGAAAGGAAAGGCCACTGAATGACAAGAGATTAAGTTTAATAAAAATTCTTAGAACTTTAGTTTTCAATTGTGCTATATCAAATAAGTAAATAAATATCCTGTATAATTCACACTAGTTTTAATTTCAGATCTTGAATCTTTATCAAGGTAATGGAAAACAAAAGAGAGTCCAAACAAGATTAGATTATCAAGTTAGTTCGTCTTGCTAGTGTAATCCAAAGTTTACGATTAGATAAGGTCACCTGATTAGATTGCCATTAAAATAAGGTTAAACAAGATCATCGCAACACATTTCAATGGACCAAATTTAGATGCGCTTATCTAAGAATTATGATTTATTTGTGTTCACTAACTAAATTCTATATCAATCACTAGTTTACTACATTAAATTTTGGCGATTCTGGTCCGGTGAATATTTTACCTAAGCAGTTGTTTGAGTGAGAATTTATAAATTTTGTTTTGAATGAATTTAGTTTTATAAGAATATGTTATTAAGTCGTAGTTTTTTTTGGTCTTGGCCATTATTTCTATTAATTAAAATGTATGCCATGAATATGATTATGACATTGTCGAGCAAGCTCCAACAAATGCATGCATTGGTGGGAACTTTTATTATTGGTAACAACAAATACAATTTTGGCTTACTGAGTTAAGTATGTTTGTTTAAAGTGGTTTCCATCTCTAAAATTTTAAATAAAGTTACTTCACTGGCACGAGGTACAGTTTGACCCAATTTTTTTCTCCGGTTAAAGTTTAAAATAAGAGTTTAAGAAGAATGTAAAAGTTGTTTGTTAGTTTTTATTTTACTTTCAATTTAAAAGCTATTTGTCATTTCGTAAATTCATGATAGTAGGTGGCTATTATGACACAATAGTGGAGAGGTCGGGTAGTGGTGGTGGTGGCCCAACTTATCCTTTTGAGGAGAAGAGAGGTCAGAAATAAGTTGGGGCAAACGATACCTAATAACTAAAACTTTTGGGCTTAATTGCATTTTTGGTCCATGATGTAATACGATTGAGCTAGAGTGGTCTCAAATTTTCAAAACCAGTGGTTCCTAACGTTTTTTCCATGAGCGAAACTTGTCCTTACGTCCAATTCCGTGAGTTGACAAACAAAAAAGCTATGTTGCGATAATTTTTTTATTATAAACGCTTAATTAAACTATCTTTCTAAATACACCATAAAACTTATTTAATTAGCTTAAAATTTATTTGACCATATGAGCTTATTCCACTAGCATATCAAATTTATTCTATTTTTGTTCTAAATATTTTAATAAATTCCTCAGCAACCATTTTAAATTCTGAGAATCCTATGATATTAATAGTATTGCAATAGTTTTTATTTAATATTCGATTCAAAAAATTTAACAATGGATATTTACTAAATTTAGAAAAGTTATAAGTTAATTTAATTAAACTAAATATTGAAATAATTGAAAAATATAATATTTTTTAAATGATAAATAATTTAAAATAAGTAAGAATATTTAAAATGATAGCTACTCTAAAGTTAATTATTTTATCGATATTAATGTGTGAATAAAATAATTTTAAATATAAATGACCATAGATTATGCATTTTTGTGCATTTTACAAATATAGCTAACTAACATTTAATACATAAAAAGAAAACAATTTTTATTCAGTCTTTACTTAGGTTATAAGTTGTTTTTTGCCAAATAGACTCTTAAATTGAAATAATTTTAATTGTACTTTTCATCAAGTTAAATATCCTTTTTTAATTACTTTTATTTTCATTCGGGTTTTTTATGAAATTTTGTTTATACGGAACTAGGATTTTGATTTTGAAAGTAGATTTAAATATATAAATTACACTGTGTGAAGGTACTGAGTAAAATTCAGAAAAAAAACCAAAATTTATGAAAGAATATTAATTAAATTTAAAGAATCATTATTAATAATAAAAAAAAATCATAAAAATTATTTTTATAAAATAGGAATGATTTAATGGAGCATTCATAATTTAAATTTCGAAATTCAAAATTTAAATACTTAGTAATTGATTTAATTAATAAGCATAATGCTATAAATTGACAATTACGAATTTATGATAATCAGACAACAAAATACAATCATATTTCACCATATCTTTATAATTAATGATTTCAACGAATTTCAAATTTGAAATTAGTGCTTAAAATATAAGTAAAACTTCATCATTATCATTATATAAGGTGTGTTGGGTTTGGGTATTAGAGTCTCTCCAATTAGAGATGGCAAAAAAATTTATACATGTGGGTGCCCGACCCGACCCGATTTAACGGGTAAAATCCGTTCTGTATGGGTTTGAGTTCGTGTTCGGGTTTTACCCGAATTTAAAAGCTATGTTCAGGTTTGGGTTTGAGGAAACCCTACCCAAACCCGATCCTATATATATATATATATATTAGTAGGCGCTCTTTCAAGCCCTAATTTGCTCTCTCTCTCTCTCTCGTATTGCCAGCGCCGTCACCCCATCCCTCTTCCCCTCCTAATCGAAGTCGCACCCCATCCTTCCTCCTCTCTCTCATAAAGCAAAAGTAAATTACACAACGCATAAAATATCCAACATTACACAAGAGAGGATGATGAAATAATATGTATTTCCTTTCATTTTCGATTAAATAATATCAAGTTGAATTTTAATTATGTATTTCCTATCTAATTGATATTTAATTATATTATACATTTTTGAATTATTAATTATGTTTGTATAAAATTATTAATTTAATTTAATTTAATATTAGGTAGAAATAAATAATATAAATATATTATGTATTGTGGGTCCATCCAAAACTAAAATAAGATCCCAACTACTGAAGTAAAATGTACAGTAAAATCTTATAGGTGTATAATCATGTTGAAATATCCAACATTATACAAGAGAGGATGATGAAAATGTTGAATGAGGTGCAGGATAAGATAAGATAATTAATTTATATTCCATTTTCACCCTCATTTCAAAGTTAAAATTATTTCAATATATATGAATTTTATAATATATGAATTAACAAAAGAAAATACAAAAGTTGATGACGGTTTGATAATGACTAGTTTTTCTAAGAGATTATTATCTTTTTCTTGTTCTTGACATGTTTAAACTTGTTTAAAAAATTATGGTTCCCGCGATTCGATGTTATAACATTATTCTTAGGAAAATCTAGCTTACATAAATGCCTATTTTTAAAACCAACACTTTTTGGGTAAGTGATTATGATCTCTACCTAACTTGTTTGTGCACGTTGTGGAAAATCATACTCCCTTCGACTTTATATATTTGTCATTATTTTAATTTTGTAATTCTACTATTAATTTAATGGTGATAGAAAATTAAAAAGTTAAAATTAAAAAGAGAGATAAAGAGTATGTTAGAAAATTAGATAGTAACTCTGATAGAAACAAGAGCATTAATGCAATTATTTAACATATGTGTTCAACCTTAAAATTACAGTTATTTAGAAACGGATAAAGTAATAAAGTAAAACCCATTTTTGAGCCTAACCCTCCAATTAACTAGAGACAGAGAGGGTATTTATTTTTACTTTCTAATTTCTACTAAATTATAATCACATAGCTTGTATATATCGATGTATATCCTAAATAGCTGTAAAAATAATTTTGGTATTGATACTCGGGATACGAAACAATCTCTTTCAATAAATGATTTTTTTTAGTTTGATCATGTTACTTCATCATTAAGAGAATTTAGTTTGTCCACCACTAAACCAATACTTTAAAGTTTGAGAGATATATAAAATTAAATAATTTTTTTAGCATAGAGCTGGAAAATTAAATAACAAAATAATAAATAAATATTCCCAAATTATAAAAAATTAATTATATATTTACAAGTTACAAATAATTTATCTACATATCATTTAAGCAAGTGGTGACAAATGATCTACAAAACCATGATTTAAGCAATTGTTTTGGGGAAAATAATAAAGAGAGGAAAAAAGCAATATATTATTGCCTATGCGACCTGGTTGGCTAGTACTTGATTGAAAACACAAGTGGCAAGCAACGGCAGACGCAGTTCTTCACGTGTCCACTGACAAGGGTTCCAATTTCATGTCTAAACTGGGACGAGGTCACAAAGGTTGTTACTTGTTTTGTTGGAACTGGAAAATATTTGTATAAAGTAATTTATTATTTAAAATATAGGTAAGTAAGATTATATTTATTATTGATTTTTTTGTTACAAGTATTTTTATAATTCTCATTATAATTTTTTTAAGAATATACAATCTACGGAGCTTTTTGTTTAAAAAAAAAAAACGAAGCTTTTCCTCAGATTAATATATTTGTTATAAGGATCAATGGTTTTTCTTTCTACAGTATGATCGCCCACAGAAAATCAAAATCAATAGTATATGGACAAAGAAAAATGTAAATATATGTAAAAAGATAGAAAATGAAGACGACAAAAAAATCTTATAATTATATTTTCGTATAAATATGTGTGAATTGTTTTTCACGATACTTCGTATTTTTATTTTTTAATTTAATTTGGATTCGTTAAGTTTTGTTTGTGAGATTAATAGCTATGCAGTGTGTGTAAAAAAGAATTAGATAGATATTCGATCACGTTATATTACATATCATCCACCGTCACATTTATTTTTATTTTCAATTAAAGTAAAAATAATTTTAATGCAGCAGAAATTAATTGAAAATATGTGTAAAAAACAATTTCATTTTTTTAGGGTCATGATTTAATTTTAGAATTTACTTTTTATGCATAGTTAGTGTAAATTTTCTTTATACAAACATTCAATTGGTTTCTGTCATATTAGAAATTAAAAATTTAATTTAATTAAAAAAATAACTTAACTACTAGTCCTAAATGATATACAATAATTGAATGACAGTATCAGTGCGTCAAAATTAAACTTGTATTTTTATATAAAAAATATGAAAGTACCAATAACATACAAATTTAGAAATTTTAAATACAATAGTTTTTTTTCAGTTAAATATGTTTAGTGAATTCAATTTGGTTTCTAAAAGACATTTCATGGTTTTTTAGTTTCCAACGTCAATAAAATGAACGCAACTAATCTTTCGGTTCATTTTATGGCAGTTTAAACTACCACTAAAAAAATTGTGACAGTTAAAAATCACAGCTAGTACACAAACCGCCACAAAATGTACGTCAGATATTAAATTCACATATTTCAATACAATTAGAAAATAACTTTTTTCATGGACCAATTTCAATTTATCTCTATTTTATGTGAACTAAAACACATTTAAGAGAAATATAATATTTTATGAGGATTATATTATTACTATTTTTAAGAGATTATTATCTTTATCTTACTTGTTCAATCATAGTAAAGTAAAACAATTTTTTTTACTTTATAGTTTCTACTATTTTTTTTTTAAACTTAGTTTCTACTAAATTAATTATCATCACATAACTTGTATTTATTAATGTATCCCCTACAAATGTAAACAAAAAAATGTATTCCCCTACGAACAGTTAACACTTAACAGTGACATGGTACGTAGCTGTAAATTTTTTTTTTGGTGTAGAGCTGTAAAATAAAATAATAAATAAATGATAAAAAAAAAGAGATTAATTATAAGGTTGTTTTTGGTGATTGAGGGCAAGGTTTTTCTTCGAGAAGAAGCTGAGTCTGATCGACTCAACCTGGTTCACCTGCGTTGCGCTCTCTCTACGCTTGAGGTTAGAGAGTGAGAGAGAGAGAGAGAGAAAACCCTAACCTAAAATCCAAAAATTCTAGGGTTTGTGTTGCAGATTGAGAGAGAGAATGTCGCAGAACGGGAAGCTGATGCCGAATCTAGACCAGCAAAGCACGAAGCTTCTCAACCTCACTGTCCTCCAACGAATCGACCCTTTCGTCGAGGAAATTCTCATCACCGCCGCACACGTCACCTTCTACGAGTTCAACATCGACCAAAGCCAATGGGTTCGATTCTCTTCTCCCTATCTTCTCATCTTTTCATTCTTCCATCTCTTTCTCTCTCTAACACGCACACACCCTCTCTTTTCCCTGTGATTGCTTTTCAGAGCCGCAAGGATGTTGAAGGATCTCTCTTTGTTGTTAAGAGGTTCATTTCGTTTCCTTCTTTTAGATATGTCTTACGATTTATGAGTTTAACGATTGGAAATTCATTTTCAAGTGAGGTTAACTGTGGCTTTCGTTATGGTTCTGTTTCATTTCAGGAATACACAGCCGAGATTTCAGTTTATTGTGATGAACCGTCGCAATACTGGTTAGTCAGTCCATTCACTTTTGTTTCTGCTGTTATTTATTTATTTTCCTAAATGGAGAATAATTGGAAAAAACTATGCTGTTTGTTGGCAACTAGGCGGAATGCTGTTAATTTACAACTGATCTTCAATGATAATATGAATCCGTGTCAATTGATGATGTTATCTTTAGATTTGGTTTTGGAAACTTGTCAATTTGCTGATATGCATCAATCTTGTCTCTTCTGAAATCTGTTTGTAAACTAGTCTATAGGCAGTGAGGTGTAAACTATTTCGTTAAGCTGGGCATGCTTGAATTTGATGCTACTTTCTATGTTGATATGTTGGCCTCCCATTCACTTGATAAAGCTCAACATCTCTATTGCCTTAATTGTTGGAAATTTAGTTATTTATCTTTTAATCAGATTCTTTTCTACTAATATATTAATTATGTTGGTTATACTTATTCCTCTATATGTGCCTGTGTGCTGTGATAATATATTTTTAGCTAACAGGTCTGCTTTTATCCTTAAAATTGTAAGATTGGGGCTTGGGCATGGCTATGGCATTCCATACTCAACCATTTCTTTCCCCCCTGCGTCACAGTGTGCTGTTGTAGCCGTTGCAGGTGCTATCACGCTGAAGTCACAACATTTTGTGGGGGTGTATAGTAGCTATTTTGAAATACTTTGAAACCCATTTTTACCCTTTAGCAGGGTAATTTTTAGGGATGGTTTTGGGTTTTCACTTGGTTTGTTTTCGAGAAAATGACCTGAAAAGGGTTTGGACTAAAACCCAATTTATCTCAATGCATTGCCTTCGCTTACTTGTTTGGATCAAAACCCATCAGACCCACTGCTCACCCGCTGACCAACGTGCTTCTGATTTTGTCTTTTTATTGCCCTTCTCCCTCGTCCTCATTCCTCACAGGCTTAAATTTATATGCATTTAGCTTTATATATGACTTGATTGTTAGTTATGAGTTGGTCTTTAATTTTGATTAAATTTTTATTTTAAGCATTTAGATATATTTAATATAAATTATTTAACCTATATCTAAAATTCCAGTATCTATGTGGTAACCTACTGCTTTAGCATTTTTGGGGCTTGCTGCCATACACTGCTATATGGTATTAATAACTAAGAATGAAATGTGTAACCTCTAAACATGTCTCTTAAACCTTGTTTTAAGGACGAAATAGATACTTGCTGCTACTAGACATAGTGGTGGAGAACTGCATAATGTACATGAATGTAATTTGCATTTAACCTGTGTCCACGTTGGTGTAAGCAGAAAATTTGGTGGAGAATCTCCTGGGGGATTTCGAGTATGAAGTTCAGGTTCCATATCTCCTGTATAGAAATGCAGCTCAAGAAGTGAATGGTATCTGGTTCTATAATGCACGTGAATGTGAAGAGGTTGCAAATCTTTTTAGCAGGTATTGCTTTTCCTATGTGTTTGACATGAATTTTCCTTTTTCATAATGTTAAAATTCAGTTTTTGGCATAGTTTTTCTCACTTGCGGTGTTTCTGAAGAATCATGGGAGTATAGTTCATGCTTGAAATAGTGTTTTCTTAATGTTAAAGGTAGCTTGTAATAAAAGAAAGGAAAGAACAATTTTTTCTTTAGTTTAAGCAAATTGAAATATACTAGTTGAGTGTATGGTTTCAAAACCCGTTTAAGATTTAAAAGTTGGTGGATAAAGTTAATTTTGAAAATCATTTCCTAGACTTAGTATAAACTCTTATCCTTTTGAAATTCAAACACTAATGCAACTATTAGGATTTGAGTTTGCTTTCTCTCACTCCGCCAGCTCCTAATGTATGTCTAGCTCCACCTAACTGGGTTACTGACCAAAATATGTTGTTTTGTATGACAGCTAGTTTCAATTGTCGAGCATTAGTTACAGTAATCCTGAAATTAGTTTACGGTATGCCGTATATGACATATAAGATGTGGCATTAGGTAGCTTTGTTCTGTTTAATAAATTGTGCTTCCATGTCAAATCTTCTGCACATTATCATGTATTGTAGTTGTATTTAAATTTTTTTCTAACCTTTTAACATATTCTTATGCCCCTTAGACTTAAAATTATGGTGTTCCTTATTAGAGAATGGAAAAACGTGCATTAATCAACATAGATAGTCTATTATGGACGAGTTTCCTTATAAAAACGACTGCAAAAAAAGAAATTGACATGTGTAACGGAGAGGAAAGCGAAGTTCATTACAACTACTTCCTAGTAATATGTCTGAGAAACTGCAGATGTTATTGTTACCTGTGGATAGGAAGGTAGTGAACAAAAAAAAAAGGAAATTATTGAGTAATTTACATGTTTTTTTTTGTTATTATTATTAAAAAGGAGTACAAGTTTGTTAGCAATTTTAGTTGCTGATGTTAGCATGGATCTATATTGATTTGGAATTAATGAGATCATCTTGAACTCCCATTACACTTGTAATATTATTCACTTATGTTTTGCTGATTTTCAGGATCCTTAATGCATATGCCAAGGTGCCTCCAAAGTCAAAGGTGTCTTCTACAAAGAGGTAATAATATGCTTCAACCTGGTTAGGTATATTTGTGCCAGTACCTGCTTGGTCCCATGAGTGGTGGGGCTGGTTTAATCCATATTATTCTATTCCTTTTAATTCTGTTTCATTCAACTCTGTTTTACACATTCATATCCATGCACCTGACTAATGCAAGGGGTTTAAAGTGTTGAGCTCTCTCTCTCTCTCTCTCTCTCTCTCTCTCTCTCTCTCACATACACACTCACATTTACACCAGCACTTATATTGCATGCTCTATCTTATCTGTGTCATGTACATCTTCCGAGCATCATACCTATATTTCCAACTGAAATTTCATTGTTGATTTCATCTGTCTTTAAGTGGAGATCACTATATTCAGCTGTCTAAAACCCTTGTTTTTCCGTGTCGGGGTGTGTGTGTGTTAGGTACCCAATTGTAAGGTATGGGACTTGAGTCTCCCACACTGAAAGTATGGGATTTTAATGTGGGGTTTATAAGGCCTTAGGCTCTCCAACATCAACAACTAGCTTTTTTGTGGTATGATTCTCCGAAGCTTCTTATCAATTGGTATCAAAGCCTTCCACCTTGTCTCAGCTGCAAACAAGCATCACGGGTGGTGACACCGACATTGCTGTGTTCGCCTAGGACTAGTTGAAGGGCTAGTTCACAGCCAGCCCGTGTGGGTGCTCGGGCTGTGGAGTGTTTTGGAATGTTAGGGACTCAATTGCAAGGTATGGGAGATGTGGGGTTTATAAGGCTTTGGTCCTTGGGCTCTCCAACTACAACAGCTAGCTTTTGTGGTATGGTTCTCCCAAGGTTGTGGTAGTAGTCAATAGAGAAGAAAAAAGGCCAAGTTTATTGGATAAAAAATATTGAATCTCCTGATATTGGAGAGATCCAGGTCTCTACGAAGTTCCAATTACATTACCAATTACAAGATGATGCCCATCTCTGGCTCTCTGTTATTGACAAGATTTTATCTCTTACTCTTTAGCTTCCTAAACTTACTAAGCCGCTAACTGACTATGGGGTCAGCTATCAATACTCCCCCCTGAACATTGGTCTCAAGTTGAAGGGTTGTGTAAATGCGGAAACAAAAACAAAATCCCACCAGGGTCCCATTGTTTGAAACTTGTAAACGCTCGAATGAGAAATAATGTGTTTACTAGGGTTCCATTGTTCTTCAAAGCTCCTAACAGCAGCAGGCTCAATAGTTTGAGCAATGGCGGGGAAGACACCCTTCTCTACTTCCCATAGTACCTACAAATCCGATCTGCCTTCGTAAGCCTTCTCAATCTTTAACACTGTGCTTCTACCTGGAGTTGTGGGACGACCACCCTTTCCATCCCCTTCTCTGTCACCCACATAGCTTCTACCACTGCATGCATAACCTTGTTTGGAGATTTCAGCAGGAAAAAACTTAGCGAAGATTTCTGAGTTCCTGAATCCTGTCACAGCAGATAACCCATCTACATTTGAGCGTTACCCGAGGTCAACCTGTTCCAACAGTAGTTGTGGTGGAACACTCCCGCATGTCCTCGTCTCAACTAAGCCCTGTTTCTTGGTCTTCAAAACTTATTGCTTCGGGTTTTGGATTCCCCTTCCCATTACAAGATTCCTGATTCTCCCACTTCTTATTCCTCCTTGAGCTGTGTTCTGTTGCTTGCAATCTTTTCCCTATTTCTCCAATAACAAGGCATTCAACACTGAGTTCCCTTCTCATCTACATGTGAGCGTGACCCAAGGTCAACTGGTTCCAGCAGTAGTTGTGGTGGAACGCCCCCGCTTGTCCTCATCTCAACTAAGGCCTGGTTCTTGGTCTTCAAAACTTATTGCTTCGGGTTTCGGATTCCCCTTCCCGATACAAGATTCCTGATTCTCCCACTTCATATTCCTCCATGAGCTGTGTTCTGTTGCTTGCAATCTTTTCCCTATTTCTCCAATAACAAGGCATTCAACTGAGTTTCCTTTTCCAAGCTGCAACTTCTTTCTTCCTTTCTCCAAGAATGTCAAGAATTTCCTCCTTCATTTTGCTGACCATGACAGCTCTGGATTGGGCAGCACTGAAGAAGAACAAAGACCTGAGTTTATTGAAGAGAAACTATTGAATCTCCTGGGTACTCTAGAGATCCAGGTCTCTCCCAAGTTCTCGATTACAATACTGATTACAAGATGAAGTCTCTTTCCAACTCTGTTATTTATAACATGTCATCTCTCACTCTAACTTCCTAAATTATCTGACGGACTAAGGGGTTACCTATCAGCTTGGGGTATAAGTTTACATTTTGGATTTTATATGGGATATGATGAGTGTATTTCTACTTGTGGATATAATACGCAACTTACACCTAGGTCATACTATTATATGACAATATTATTATTTTGGTCCATAAAGGAGATAAGTTTTTTAATTTGTTTATTCTTGTTTCATTTGTATAAAATTGTATAAACTATAAAGTGTTATTCAACAGATTTATATTTTGCCTTCTCTTCACTGTTCTACCAATGACCTATTTCAAGAGTTCCCATCTTTGATACGCAGAAGTATCAAGCAACATTGTTGCATTCTTGTTTCTTTTTTTTCTTTCTGTTTTTTATTTTGTTAGCTTTGGAGAATATTTTACCCTGATCCTCATTTTACTATCATCCTATTCTCTCTTATAAACTTTTTTCCATCAAAAGATTTCTACGTTAATAGTAAGTGATTATTCAGTAGTTCACAGCTTGGCATACATTAGTAATTTATATCTAGACATTGTATGCTTTGAACTTTTGAGTAATGAAGTTTGCTGGCATTTGTTGCAGTGAGTTTGAGGAACTGGAAGCAGTGCCAACTATGGCAGTTATGGATGGTCCACTTGAGCCATCATCATCTACTACTTCCAATGTGGCTGATGTTCCTGATGATCCATCCTTTATAAATTTCTTCAGTGTATGTACCGCATTGAACAACTTTATTTGCTTCTAATACGTTTGTTGTGGAAGTCTTATAATCCTTTCATCTTTGTGAACTCTCTTGAAATTTATGATTTCATTGGCGTAGTGGAGAGGTTAAATTTCTTGTATGCTTGGCTTGGTTGTGTCCTTTGTTTCCCTTCATCTGTATCCTAATAGTCTTTTCTGCCAGTTGCTGTGGGAGAATAAAGGAACTAAGTTGAATTTACAAAATCATACTAGATAAATTTACATCTTGGAAACATTAATACTAGGATTTATTCCATATGCTGTTAGTGACTTCGTCTTTCTCTGTATTTGCCAATATTAGTCTTTCTTACATTATACGTGGCTTTAATTTTTTGGATCTATCTTCTTACTCCAAACTTCATTTGGTTCATATTTTAAAACCCTTTTCTTGTCTGGACTTCTTTAGACAATTTTTGAACTGTAAGGTGCACTGATGACTTTACGGTGCTCCACTTATTATCATTCTGTATGTAAATATGTAATATTCAGCACATTGGTATTGCCTAGATAATTTTTTATTGTTAAGTTAAACATTTGTATTTCTGTTCGCAGGCAGCTATGGCTATTGGGAATACTTCAAATGCTCCAATTACTGGACAACCTTATCAGCCTTCTGCTACAATATCTTCGGCTCCTGTGCCAACTCATGCTGCTACACCCACTGTGCCAACCTTGCAGATGCCCTCTCTTTCAGCATCTACACCTCTAATACCTCAGCATGATGCTTCTGAATCCTTCAGCAGCAGCAGCAGCGGCCGAGTCACAAAGCTAGTGAAGCCTGATTCTTTTGTTGTTCCTCCCCCTTCATCATCACCAGTCTTCATTCCCCCCGTATCCTCATCTACACCTACTGCCCCTCCACTTCATCCTGCTGTTAGCGGACCGCGCCCGTATGGTGTTCCACTGCTACAACCATTTCCACCTCCAGCTCCACCACCTTCACTTACTCCCACTTCTGCCCCCCTTCAAAACTATGGTCCAGTTATTTCTAGAGAAAAGGTTCGAGATGCTCTTCTGGTGCTTGTTCAGGTTAGTTTATTTGCTTAATATTGTGCGATATTCTTGAGTACAATGATCTCAGATGACTGTTAGTGAGCAAATAATTTTCTTTGATCTCATCAGATTCTATTCCTTACTACGAAGCATGTGTTAGAATCATTGTAATGAAAATCAATTCTGTTGTCTTTTGGCTATATGATTGGACAATCAATTCATTGATATGGTTTATATAGTGCTGCTGGATACTCATCAATAACAGCTTTGATCTCTCAGTTTCTAATTCCGTTGTCTTTTTGGCTATATGATAGGACAATCAATTCATTGATATGGTTTATAGAGCGCTGCTGAATACTCATCAATAATGGCTTTCATGAGGTGTTTAGTTATCAACTCCCAGGAAGTATTGTTTTTTTGGCTGAATTACAGTTACTATAATTTAGGCCAGCCTTTAATCATGTCCTGCACTTTGAACTGTTTCAGTCATTGTCAGTTTGTGAAGTTGGTTGTGCGTTGTGATGGCCATTTTGATCTTCGCCAGTTTCCTGAATGTCACCGTTTTTTTGCAAATAAACTCCATTTTTCAACTGTAATTGTGACATGGCAGGAAATGGTTAAGGCCCCCGTGATGGTTAGAGCAATATGGAACCGATTTTCCAATTGTTATTGACAAACAAATCTCCAGATTATAGGGGTGGTAAGGTTGTTGTTGAGAGCCTTGTTTATTGTGTATTTTATAAAATTGTCTTGTTAAGACGAGTTTGCATAGCACCATCTGTCTGTTTCAATGAACATGGACTATGCTGCATAATGCAAGTATATAATTAGCCTTATTTTTTGATGAATTATGCAGCAATTGAGAAATATTCTTCTGACTGAAACGAGTACCTATTTCCCTACGGATATTGCAATTTTTGTCCGTCTATGCATCATTATTTCATGATGTGTTTTACATCAAACAACACTTATATTTTATATTTTTTTACTTATATGATGCTAGTTGAACCTGACTAAACAATTGGTAAAGCATTACCCAAGTTTTATTTTTATTCTAGTTGCGGCTGTCTAATTTGAACGAACGTCTTGATGTACTCTTTTATTCCCACTCCTGTGTTGGCTTGGTTAAGCTTTTGCCAATGAACACCTGTATCATAACTATGGAGCTCATTTCTTTTGATGAGTTCCATGATCTTGTGTACATCCAACCCTCATATCCTTCTAAGACTTGCATAAATGGTTTAAAACGATTACTGATGGCTTCTGGAAAATATTTTTGCCACCCCAAATGAAGAATGACATAATAAAGATAATATAATAGAGCAAATTTTTATACTCAATGTCCTATTGCATGTTTATTTTACTCATTGGTCTTTAGTTATAAGACTCTTTAAAAAACATAGTTAGTGTCACTTTATACAAGACTCCATACAAAATTTTGGAAATGTTTATTATCTTTTTTCATATCCCTTGTATTCATTACACTTTTGTAATTTCAAAATTTTGAATGTCATTAGTAATTTTTTTTTACGTTACCTAATACATTAAGTAAAGGTAAATATGAAAGGTTGAATAAACCTTTTTAACATCAATATGTTACTAACTTAATTGCATATGTTTTCTTAACAAGCTTAATTCTCAATCTTGTCTTAACAAATTTAATTGTCTGATGAAAGTCTATAAATAGGGACATAATATTTACATTTTTGTCCAGCTTTCCTATGCATACAAAAGAATTTTCAGAGCATTTATTGTGAATGAGGGGATCTATGTGGATGGAGGTTGTTAGGTATTTTGAGAAAGTGGTTAGTTTGTGGGTTTTGGCGTAAGCCATGTTTGTGGAGCTTTTATTGTGGAATGTTTGAATCTGATATTTTGGCGTCTGTTTGTACTCGAAGAAGCTTTAGGCTCGAGATGGAGGCTTTAACCCAATCACATTAGCAAAAATTGAAGGTATAGAACCATTCTCTGGGGCTAACATCAGGGACAGACCTCCGTTGGGGTTGAGGGAGGCAAATACCCCCACAAAATAATAAGTACTTATGATTTTATATTTTGAAAAAAGATAGGTTCTAATTTATTCTCTGGAGCATATAGACTCTTATCATATCCTGCGTTTATGGTAGACAAGATATTGATAGCATATGATACAAACAATGAAAAATGTATCAAATTTTCCTTGAAATAAAAAATACATAATATTTTTTAAAATTTAATTTTTTAAATAGTTTTTTTTTAAAAAGTGATTATTCTATTAAATTTAATTTTTTTATATTTTTATAAATAACTTATTTTTTAATATTAACTAAAATAAAATTAATTTTTATTAATTCGGCTATTTAAATTTTTTCGAAAAAGAGTCTATTTTAATTAAAATTATTATATATGTAATCAATGGGCTTTAATCTAGTAGGGGTAAGTGATTAATGATAAAAATTATTAAAAGATATTATTCTTTCAAAAATATTTTATATTTAAATTATTAATTATAATTATATAAGTAGAGAAATAATTTTCAATAATATCATATGATAATATAAAATTAGTCTATAATTACTATTAAAAAATTAATATATATATATATATATATATATGTGTGTGTGTGTGTGTGTGAGTAGCCTATTTTATTGCTAGTGAAGAATTATTTTATGTGTTTTTATTATAATATAAATAACGAAAAATAATGTTAACTAAGCAGTACTAAGTGATAATGAAAATTTAATTATTTTATATAAGTAAATCCAATATTTTCACCATTTATAAATAAATTTATTTTTTAATTAAATTTATCAGTAACTAAATAATTTAACTTAACAATAACAATTAGTAATTGATAAGTAATAAAATTAATATTTTATTAAAATTAAAAAAAATATTTATTAATTAATATTATTATAAATTATATAAAATATAAATATTAAAATTAATTTTGTGTCATGGTAATAAACAAATAAAAAACTGATATGCTATCTGTCAGGATAATATCTATCCTTCTATCCTAGCTCCCCTCAGGATAACTTTTACACATGATGGACAGAATAAGATAAGGAACAGGATAGTGTTATCCTATAACAAGATATAATTATTATCTTATCCTGTCTCTGTTTATCCTGTCCACCAAACAGGCCCTAGGAGTACAAAGTTCTCATAATCTTGACAAAATTCCCATAATCTTGACCCAACTTCTTCATAGTATTGAAAATAAAAAAGTTATATAATATTTATGCACATAGAAAATAATATGATATAAATGAATTTTTTCAACAACAATATATTATATTTTTAATGTTATAAATTATATGTATATTTAAAATTTCTAAATCCTTCACGTCACTGGCATATATCACAATTTACAAGCAGAACAATATAACATGGAAATTTTTTGATCACCACCCAATTCCAATTCCACCTCCACCTTAGAGAGAGTCGGTGAAATGATGTGCAATTTGATAGAAAAAAGAGATGAGAAAAAAAAAGTGAGGGGTAATGGGATGAAATAAAAAATGTACATAAATAAATGAATCAAAACTCATTTGGCATTGATGAAAGTTTATAAATATGCATGCCAAAAATCAATAGGTATTAGTTGCCAATTGTCTTCTATTTCTTCATCATCTCTCCAACGAATTCATCAGGAACACATAAGCACTGAAGAGGTGTGATCGGTGTGCACAATTCTGGGTGCAGCTCTGCTTTCCAAATATTTGAGGATGTAGAAAGTACTGATTGAGCACAACCAAAAACATATTTCAGTCACTTGAGCCATCCTCATTTTCTGGAAATACAAGTTGTAAGTCTTCATTGTCTCTATATACTTGCACTAGAGCTGCAGCCTTGTAGACAAACATCCCAAACATAGCCGGCACAATCTGGGGTGGAAAAGAGACATGGTATGAATGATCAATATGTTTCATTAAAGTTGTATAATAAAGCTTTGTGCATGTTTGAAAATCATTCTACAATTGATTTCAAAGCCATAATCAATTATGGTGAGAAGTTTTTATGAGTAGCTTCTCAGTTTTAGGATTGATTCTGAAGAAAGAGAAACTAATCCAAAACAAGCTATTTATGGCTCAAGAATAAGTTCTATATTACACACTTTCAAGTGATACCTGGAAATCAAAGAAATCGTTGGTGAAATACTGATGAGACAGAGCCCAAAGTCCATAAATTGTTGCTGGGATTACAAGTCTTGGAGATGAAAGCGACATGCTGCAACCCTTGATGGTCCGCTCAAATGAATCTTGAAGGTCCTCACTTCTTATACCAATTCTGATTAAGGAAAGTTTCTTAATCAAAACGAGGGGTGGAAGAATATCAAACAACAGAAAATGGGAATTGACATGAAAAGCACAAGTTTTCAGGTGTACTTCTTTGACTTCTTTTTTCTGAATATTTGAGGAACACTTTCACTGGAGAGGTTGTCTGCATATTGATACAAGAGCAGAAGGTACAAGCAGCTGCATTCGAAAGTGATATCTTAATTAAAACAGTAAACATTGAAAAAACCAGCTGCTAAGCAGAAAAGTTAATGTCCTTTCTTTTCTCTCCATCTCTCTCTAAGTTTCTTATTGTATTTCAGAGAAAAAATAACAAACTCTCTTGGAGGGATGTTTGAAACATGTTTGAAAATCTTTCTACAATTAATTCTAAAGCTAAAATCAATTCCGGTTCCGTGAGTAGCTTCTGAGTGTCAAATTTGATTCTGAGAATAAATTCATTCAAACATGCTATAAGTTTCAAGCTCAAATCCAGCGAATCACCAAGAAGCTCATAACTGACCACTTAAGCTCATAAACCATTACTTAAACAAGATTGTTTCAACTTTCAACCTATTAAAATGCAAGACAAACCTGAAAAGGACACCAATCGCATAACTTATAGCAGCCTGCATATTAAAAAGACAGGAACTTAAAACACAGCATGGCCCTAATTGTTACTCAAAAGGGAAAGAAAACAACATGATCGAAACTGTTGTTTTGAGATGAAGGATTCAATTTAGAACTTAGACATGGTAGTGATGAAGGTTAAATCATTAGGGTGAGACCTTGTCATCCATATAAAGTTAGTCTTATATGATAGCAAGTTGGTGAGACATTGTTTTTCAAAAAAGCATTGTGCAAGGCAGCAAAGGGTGATTTTACCTGCACTGACAAAATCAACAAGCAATATCCACTACAAGCCAACCCAATAGCCACAGATACAAGCAGTATTTCCCTCTTGAGCTAAAATTACAAAAATAATAATAAAGAATCAGCAACTTACATAGCATTAGAACAACAATAATTAATCAAGGCCTACATGCCTTGAGGTAAGGAAACATTAATATCCTTGATGTGAGCTAACAAAGAATCTACTAGTTGCAAGATAAGTATCATACAGATTCATATTTGAGAATGTTCAGTTTCTTTCTTCTTTCACTGCTGTCTTGCCACATCTGTTAATGTACAAAAGAAAACATCAAATATTATCGGATAATTGAATTATTAATATTTACGGACCAAATAAGCTGCACTTAAAGACCTTCTAACAAAACAAGAACTGTTTTGAAAACTATAATTATCTCAACTTCATGTCCAATTTTACACTTTTGTGCAAGGGGTGGTGGAGTAAAACTAAAAGTACCCCCTGATTTATAGAAATACTAAAACCAGAAGCATACCTTAGCAGTCATTTTCTTGTTTAGTGGTGCAGACTCGTCACCTAGCACCCACTCCTGGGTTCTTGAAAGTTTCAAAAAACCACTACCACTGTCACTGTTACTCTCTATGTTCTACAAATATTAGAAGCAACCCATTTGTGAATAAATTGCCCAATAAATTAAATCATATACTTGAGAATTGCAATGGGATCAGCATAGGGCAAAGAATTGTAAAAACTGGCACCGTTTATAGAATTTATAAAATCAGATCAGAAATGTTTAAAATGGAACAATGAGAGGAAGTAATGAAACAAGAAAGGAAGTCAATTTTGCAATTCTGGACATAAATCAAGCACAAGGAGTCTGCTGCACCTGCTCTTGCTCTATTTGCTGAGAAGCATTATTGTTGGTGAGGTTGTTAATATCAGAATCAACAGAACTTCTGAATTTCCTCAGCCATAATATATCAGAAGCTTTTGATATAAAATCCCCATTTAATTCTCTCTCCTTGAAAAACATTTGCAATACTTCCTCTTCAGCATCACTCACTAACAATCAAGAATCCCAACCAAATAGCTTTCAGTAGAAACAATGATTGAAAATGACAGACAAAAAGAGGATTACTAAATAAAAATAACACAACATATGCTCAAAATTAAATTGTTTACGCATTGTCAAGAGAAAGAAAGGCCAATAACATAACTATTATATCTACATTTCCTCAAAATGCTATCTCAAGGAGAGAGGTACTGACCTGAAGATGAAGGAGGACCAGCTCTTAAGACTGAAGCCAATGGGGCACTTGTTTTGGTGGAAAAAGAACATGAGAAAGGAGAAAAGGCATGATTTTTAGGAAGATGAAGGTTGTGAGAAGCAGAGAGGAATGTAATCCTTGAAAGGGTATCCATGTTGTGGAACTGTGCAAGCTTCTTCTCATCACTCCATGTTGTTTCTTTCAGCAAAGGAAGGAACTTTGTTTAGCAGATTGGGATTGGGATTGGGATTTGGGTGAGCGACGGTGCTTCATCTCAGGTGTCGCTTGGAATTCGGAAACCAACATTATCTGGAAAATTTCATTTAAGATATTTACGTTTTGATTTAAAATTTTAAAAGTTAATAGAAAAACAATTATAAGATATTTCAAATATAAAATAATCTCAAAAGATAAAACAAAATAAATTTATTCAATAAACTTATTACGAATAAATTTAGGTCTATCAGTTGTCGTGTGAGTTGGTTGAGAATACCAACGTAGTGATTTTTTAAACAAGGGATTACTCGGAAAAAAAATAATGTTACTCAATGCATGTTCATAAGATACTCTTAAAATCTCTTACTTATTTATTCGTATTGTGTATAACTAAGATAATATAGAAAAATGTCATTAAAAAAAAAGTAATATAGAAAAATGACTAATAAATAACTAAAAGCAACAAAATAAATGAGTAAGAACTTCAAGTAAAAACTAAAATAAATAAATAAATGACTGAAATAAGTAAAGATTTGAGAAAATTAATCAAGTACCTATAATTACTGTTCAAGCATGTGTAAGTAATCACTAAAAATATAAATCCAGCACGGCTCGCCACGAGTTGGCAGGTTGGCAGGTAGGCTCGCGTGTGAGGTGGAATAAATAAAATATCTAGAAAAGGGAGAAATTATATGAAAAAATGTTGAAAATATTATAAAAAATAACACTTATAAAAATTGGTATTATTAACGCATAAGCAAGAGGCTTATCAATATTACATGTTATGAAAAATGTTTAAATTCTTATCAATAATATATATTTCTGGACAATTTATCAATAATATATTTGTTAACACATCATTATTTTTATTAAAATATCCTGACCCGTGAGTTGAATCATTTAACTTATGGTCGGCTCGTTTAACCTGTAGGTTAAATGAGTTGGATTGCACTGGTTCAATGTCTCTCCGAGCTAAAATTTAACCAACCCGACAACAAGCCAGGCCCGCGAGTTCTAGCCCAAATTAACAACTCTATTTTTAACAACTACTCATATATTTAAAGAAATGAGTTATATCCAATTTCCACGCGATTAAATCTAAATTCCAAATATATCTCAAAAAATATTTTTACTTATAGACTCACGTTATGTATTCGTCCTATAATCTCATCCAAATGCAAGTTCTCTCTTCATTTGGATGTCTTACTTAAACTTAGCATGCGTCTGGTTACTACACATCGATTAACATGCTTTTACAACTTACGTTTATAATCGATGTGGAATAATTGATTTTTTGCATGTCAACAATACTACTTTCACTTATTTTTAATTGACATTTATGTGTTATATATTTTGTGAGAATAACTTAAACTTTTATGTGTTATGTGTTGGATTGTGCGTAAAAAATAAAAATGTATTTGGTCATGAAAATATCACATATTTTGAATTTATTCTCATATTTTTTTATTAGTAATCTCCATCTAGTGTGAGAAAGCGTGACACTAGACATCTACATAACTTCACTATTATTTTCATTTAATTTTGAAAGACGCATATACGCTATGATAGCAAGTTAAAAATATAGTGAGTTTTCAAATATAAGCTCCACCCAAGTACCCAACCTACTTTGTGAAATTTGTATCACTTTCTCATGATAAATGACATTTTTTTTTATCAAATATCGAACAATAATTATGATATGGCAACAAAAAATATAATACCAAGAATTTTATAAAACATAAAATTATTTCTTCTAATTTCCTCTTACCAACAAAATTCTATAAACAAAGATATCGTTATTAATAAAAAAAAAATATATTATTTACTAAGCTAATTAAAATATTAAATTCATTTTTTAGTAAAAAATAAAAATAAAATGAGAAAGGAAAAGGTAGGGTTTTTCTTGATGCTTTTAGGTTAGAAAGTTCAGAAGCATTGGTTCCGACTTGAAGGAGTGAGCTGAGGGAAGAGTGAGTCGGCAATGACTCGCCTGAGCTCCGAGCAGGTATTGAAGGAAAACAATGGCGGCGATCCAAGCTCCGTTACCAGTCTTCATCTCACTTACAAATCTCTTTCCGATGTGAGCTTCCATCCCCTTTTGTGTTTCTGTGCCATTTACAAGTTATCACCACCAAAAATCTTAACTTTGGAAAATACCCAGGTGTCATGCTTGGCCATCTTCAAGAACTTGGAAAAGCTTGACCTCAAGTTCAACAATCTCACTTCACTTGAGGTTTTTTATTTATTAGCTCTTCTTTTTCATGTGAAGATTAAAAAAAAAAAAAAAGTGCGTGCACATTTCTGATTTTGTTCGTTATACATGCTACATACAGGGGTTGAAGTCATGTGTTAGTTTGAAGTGGTTATCTGTTGTAGAAAACAAATTAGAAAGCTTAGAAGGGATTCAAGGACTTACTAAGCTCACTGTAAGTAGCTGCCTTGTCAATATCATCTAAGTTCTGTTTTTTCCCCTTTTATATTTTCACTTCTTAGTTTAAATGCTAATCCTATGTGTATATGTAGCTTAGAGCAGTGTATTTCTTGTTAGTTTTTCTTGTGCTCTTACTTATGTATTAATTGTGTGGACTGTGTTGTACATTTCTTTTCCCTCCAACAACAATCTTCATAGGCAGGGGGGGGGGGGACAATTCTTTATCTTTCTAGAATCGTAGGTTTCGGAAACATTGACTCGCTAGCCTCAACCAATTGGTTGTTTTAACGTTTAATTGAATTGGGGGAAATATTCTGTATGATTGAGGTCATGGATATTGGATAGATGAGACTGGTGTGATTGTAACCTTAAATCCCAAGTGTTGTGGCTCCCCTCGTGATGCTCGAATTTTTACTGGCTTATAGAATTTATCATGTCCAATGTATGAAATTGTTTAGCTTTTGATGAATAGGCTGTTTCCTTTTTGCCAACCACACTACTTAGTTGTAGTTCATGTGCATCTTGTCTATATGCATGTTGTTAGTATCCTCATTGTTAATATAATAGAGGCACTTGCAAGGGCTCAAATCTCTATTTTTTGATACTAAATTGCAAGAAACCTTTCATTTCCTAGTTCATGATCAATGTTTAATAGTATAGTATCCTATTCATAGAATGTGATTACATTTGTAAAGCCTCTATGAAGATTGGCATTCTGCTGAGTTCTTTCCTCAAATGTGGATTCTTTTGTCCTTTTCTTATGCTTGTTTTGTTTCCTCATGCTCCAGAATAATGTTGTCAAACAATCTGCCTATGCTTAATACATGAAATAAACTGAGTTAGCTGAGGATTTAGGAATCACTTTTATATATATATGTGAACCAGGTGCTAAATGCAGGCAAAAACAAGCTTAAATCTATTGATGAGGTCAGGTCCCTTGTTGGCCTCAGAGCACTTATTTTGAATGGTGAGACTTCTTATACCTTAACCTCATCTGTGTTGAAGGTTGAACTTAGAACCATGCGAAATATATTAGTAGTGAATCTTTCTGTATAATTACATCTTTTTCTCCTAACACTTATTTTTTGTTTTGGCAGAAAACGAGATTACCTCCATTTGCAAACTTGATCAGTTGAAAGAATTGAATACTCTTGGTATGACTAATTATACTTTGCATTTTCTTTGAAGTTCTTAACTAATTTTACCTAGCCTAATGGGATAAGATTTGGTTGTTGTCTGTCATTTTTAGTGACTGATATGGCTTGAATGTTATGCTTCTATCACATAGGCTATATTTGAATTTTGATTCATTATCCATTTACAAGAAGAATGCACTTCTTGAAGTAAATATTACATGAAAAACAGAGAACATAAAAAGCCTACAACTAAAATCAGGATGAAACCATATGAATTGTAAAGTAATTGATCCCATCTCAACCTTTTTGATCGATCCTAATTCCTAAGGGGTTTTCTAAAAAGAGGGGTTTTAGCATAGACACCAACACACTATCTGTTGTTTGTTTGAAATGCAAAATTATTTGTGACCAAACAATATCTCACCTATGATTTCAACTTGAATAACCTTTCAAATGTCTCCAAACTCTCCTGCAGTTCTATCCAAAAATCCTATCTGTAAAATTGGTGAGGCTCTGATGAAGGTGAAATCTATCACAAAGGTAAAGGGAACCCCACGATGTTTAGCTCCTTCAGTGCTTATTTCAGTATTGTATTCCTATTGCTCACAATACCTCTCCTGGTTCTAGCTTTCCCTCTCTTATTGTCAGCTTCACGATATTGACACTTCACTCAAGTCTTGTGTTGAGTTGATAGAGCTCCGCCTTGCTCACAATGAAATTAAGGTGTGCTTGATATCAGTGGCTTTCCTTTTTAATTCCACATCACCACATCAAGTAATGAATTGTATTTGATTATTTGTATTCGGAATGTTCCATATAGTGCATTCATATTTCATATTTATTTCTTATCTTTACGTCATCTTACTAACTTATGGATTCCAGTCTCTCCCAGATGAACTAATACACAATTCAAGGCTCCAGAATTTAGATTTGGGGAATAATGTGATCACAAGGTGGTCAGAAGTAAAGGTTTGACATGCATATCAGCAATTTTCTCTTTTTCAGGCATTTAACACTTGTCTAGGTCACACTTTACCATGTATGTGCCTTCATCATGTATTACAACTGTAGGTGCTGAAATCACTCACGAACCTAAAAAATCTCAATCTACAAGGAAATCCTGTTGCTGCAATTGATAAAATTACAAGAAAGGTGATCCCTCTGTTTCTTTAGTTCAAATGTTGATTTATAGTTGATTCTAAAACCTCACACTTAAACCTACCATGGGTACAATGTTACAGATTAAGAAAGCGCTGCCGAAACTACAGATATACAATGCTAGACCAGTGCATAAAGATGCCAAGAATGAAAAAGGTGACATAGTTGATAGTGTTCGTGATTTTTCAGCAGATCGTGTGGGTCAAAATTTGAGAGATATCACCAAAGAAAAGAAGAGTGCAAAATTTCATCCAATAAGTCAAAATGAGGATGATCTTCCTGAAACTGCCGATGATCATGACTTTGGGAGAAAGTCTAGTAAGAAAAGAAAGAAAACTGTTGTTGATGAAGAAAATACAGATCATAACAAGGATAGTGCTGATAGAAAGAAAGACAGTCTTATAGGTGCTGTTGATCCTGAGACAGTGAATAAATCAACTAAGAAAAAGCTAAGAAAGGATGAAAAGCCCTTGGAGAAGGGTTTGGGAACTGAGGAGAATATCAATAGGATTGAGAAGAAAATGAAGAAGAAGCAAAAGAATGAGGAACAAAGTGAAATTGATGTTATTGATGATGCAGAAGCTTCATTTGTGGAGCTTTTTAGCATTAAGGATGCTGGAAATCCGAACCATGGAGGTGAAATTAAAGTACAGGGCAAAATTCCCAAAGATGTCAAATTAGTGGATAGCAAAGTAACCTCAATTGTGAAGCCTAAGAGTGCTAAAATACCGAACTTGGAGTCTCTATCATCTCCAGTGGCAGAAATTGGGATGGGAGGAGCATCAACATGGGGTGATGAGTGATAATATCTGGAGATATGCTAATTTTGGTGAAGGGACCTTCTCAATTGTACTTTTTCTCTGCATTAAGGTGAAGTTGATAATCCAAGCATTAAAACTTTTGAAATTTTAGTTTTTTTAATTAATTTATCGCAAAAGATAAACACTCAATGGTTGAGATTCTATCCGGTTGGTAAGTGATTGGAGAAGTTCCCTTCTGATTTTGAGTCTCTGACCTTGCTGGCTGATTTCTTATTGCGTTTCTCATTGTTTGGGGTGAGCTGCTCAGTTATTTTCTGCTCAATTTCTTTGGTATTCTTGTTATGTTCTTAGCTGGTGGATTATGTTGCTAATTTGTGAATTGTGGACTAGGATTGTCTCGTGTTGATATTTCACATTAGGTATTAAAACTTTGTAACCATCACTCTCTAAATTCAGAATCAATTACATGGAACAACTTCTATGAGTAGCTTTTGGATTTCATAATTGATCATGAAGAAAGAAATACTGATCTAATGAGTTGTTGCGATCGATGTTAAGAAAGATGTGTTGATCTTCCAACTTCCAAGTAAGATTTTGATGGTTTCACTTGTGCCATTAACAGAAAATATTCGTGTACTCTTTCTCCACCTTAATAATATAAAGCCAAAACCAATGAAATTCAATATAGTTACTAGATAGTTGAGTTTCTTAAGTATTTAGTGTAAAATTGATTCCCTGGATCCGCGTATGAAAAATAACTTTTTGAGAGACCATAGTTAGTGTCTCCGGCGGATTAATCTTATGAGTGCGGCAATTACGATACTTAATATCTTTAAGAAAAAAAAATTAGCCGCCATACGTTTCATGTGCTTATGAAATTGTCGTTTTGGACTGCTTATTGCACGCACTGTTACTGCGTCAGCAATTGAGACTCGGAACGTAGTAGTTGCTCTTCATGATGTATTGTTGCTTCTGGCAATTTTCTTTTTGTCTTAGCTGCTTTCAATAATTTCAAGTATCTGGATTTATATAATAACAAGTTGTCAAGATTAGACATGGTGAAAAAATGAACTAGTGTTTACGAAACTCAACTCCATCAAGCTCAACTCGGCAAGAATCAATATTGCAAACAATGTCCCAAACACACACTAACTGCATTGGAATGTGTTATTTTCCCATTTTTATTCTTTTTAATTGCCATTCAAACGCGCTCATTGAACGAGCCCGTTTCGTTACCCTTCTTTTTCCATCTCCATTAAAAATAAATGTATTAGCACGCATGGTAACATCACTAACATGTGTAGTTTTATTTAGTTCGTGTAATTTTCTATTAAATAAGAGCGTTTTCATGTTTTTAAAAGATTCTTTAGAAAAAGTAAGCTATAAATAATTTTCATAAAAAAATTAATTTCTATGCACAATCGGTATAAACTTTCTTTCCACAAATATCTAATTGATTTTCGGCACATTAGGAATTAAAGATTTAATTTAACTAAAATAAAAAAGAAACATAGCTACTCATCATAAATGACATACAATGATTGGATGATAGTAAAAATATTTTCACAGTATCGGTGTGTCAAAATTAAACTCTAAACAAAATGTGGGTTAATTAAGTGTTCATTTACAATAGATATTGAAACTTCACTTTTATATTATATCTATATCTATTATATTATATATATAGGCTCATATCCATTTTAGTAATTTTATCCATCATTTTCAAAAATAAATTCAAAATTTAATTCTTTAAATATGATTATATAAAACTTCATTTTACTCCACGTAATTTTATCTAATAAACTAAACAGACTCAATTGTCACTTCCTTCCTTGTGCTCAAAGAAGTTCCTTTTGCTAACAAAATGTCAATTCCTAACAAAAATGAGTTTTAAACCATAAAAACTTGGGTCTAAAAAAATTTTTAAGTTAGAGAAAAGTGAATTGATGTTTTTTTTTAAAACTGAACATAATATTACTCAAGAAAAAGCAGTTGGTATCTATTAAAAGAATACTCATATTGATACATTACATTTATATTATATCTATTATCTCATGTCAATTTTAGCAATTTTATCTTTAAAAGTAACTTCATTTTATTAAATCCAAACGACATTAATTATTGAAACTTATTTTTATACTTTATTCTCAAATATAAAAAACTAATACATTTATTTCAAACTTAATTAATGGTCCGTTTGTCTCTGTTTATTTTATGAAATAATCACTTATTTTCATAAAAATAATAATTTAAGTATTTCTTAAATTGTTTGTCCTTATAAAAAAAAGATAATTTGAAAGAAAAATAAATAAAAATCTAATTATTTCTTAAAGCTATTTCTAATTGTTTTTGAAATAATAAAATATTTCTAGTAGTATTTGCAGTGAAAAGCTATTTTTATATTTATACATAAATATAAACTGATAATTGCTTTTTAAAATCACTTAAAATAAAATCGATTTTTTATTCAATTAAAATCTCTTTTCTTAAACAGACACAAACGAAATTTGTATTAAACTTATATCAAACGTACTTTTATATAACTCTAAAACAAACATACAAGTCTTTTTCTTCCCAAAATTAAGTACTCTCATTTTACAGTGCATGCATTGTAAATTTTCAAAGTGATTATCATCACAACTTTTTCTGCCGATTAATGTACATAGATTTCACTAGAGACGGATTTAACTAGGGGTAAGTGTCGGTTCTGATCGTCCTTTAAATTCAAAAAAAATCTCTTTCAAATAAAATTAAATTGTTTCTTTTAATTACTCATATTTTTTGTTAAGATATTGTTTTTAAATTATAGTGATATAAAAAAAACATGAAAAAGTAATTTGGTTCCTTCCCTGGGACAAGGAAGTTATACCAAACGGTAGTTCCAAAACATGTCAACAGCTATCACAAATATTTTTTTCTTAGCACAATAAAATTGTCAGCTCTGAGGAAATGCTAACAACTAAGATATTCCCTCATCGTTCCTATATATATATGTCGCTATTTTAATTTTATTTTTATTTTTGTTTTTAATTATTTGTTATTTTTACAATTTTAAGAAAGTGTTAATTATGTTTTATCAATTTTACCCTTAAATTAATGGTGATAGGAAATTAAAGAATTAAAATTAAGAAGAAAGATAAAGAGTATGTTAGGAAGTTAGGTAGTAACTTTAATAGAAACAATAACATTAATACAATTCGTTAATATATGTGTAAAATTTTAAAGTGATAGTTGAATATAACAAAGAGAGTAGAATATTAAGCCAATCAAATAGGGACAGATTTGAAGATAATGCCTGCAAGAAAGTGCAAGGCGTTTAGGTCCAAGTCTGTTTGGAAGCATTAATTATTAAAAGTGATTAGGTGCAAGCAAGTATACAAGAAAAAAAGCAAGTCAACTTGAACTGAACCACTTGCTACCAATTGCTTATCCGCAATAGTCAGTTAGTATGTGTTTGGATTGTTGTTGTTAAATTGATTTTGAATATAGTTAAAATTTAGTAAAACTAATTATGATTAAAAGAATTTGAAAGTGAGATGATTTATATATTTAAACATGTTTAGAAGAAGTTGGGTTATAATAAAAATCTAATTGTAAAAATTTATAATTGATTATATTTACTTTAGAAAATGCTCTCTAACTTTACTTGTCCACAAATTTAATTTTGACACTGAAATCAGAGACAACTCTCAAACATCTAGATCATGATTAGTTAAGCATTGCGTGTTTAGATAAGCACACAATCAAAATCGTTTGTGTTGTGCAAATTGCAAACAGTTGACAAAACGGGTATGAACTCAATCAACATGCAAGAAGAAAAATTCCAACGAGGAATCAAGTTCAACTAGCAAATTAATTGCGTTCCTATCCAGGTTAATACTAGATGTGCGTACAAATTAATACCATAGTTCAAGTCGCATCACTGATTTAACTCTTTAATTAACAAAAGGCCCAGCTCATATAAAACCCAATGCAATTTGCGCCAAAATAAATACATGAATGTATTATTAAATGTTTTTCTACTAACATATATATAAATTATTACCACCAACCATAGTACTCCCTCCGTCCCAAAATATAGGGTCATGTTCAGACAATCACGCTTATTAACAAAACATGTAATAAGTTAATTAATATGTTGGTTTTGTTATTTTCCATACAAACATTCCAAATTTACCCATATTTAAAGTTAGTTGAGAATATGAAAGAAGTAATTAGTAAAGGTAATAATTAAAGTTTTGAAATTTAAAATATAATAAATGCAAGGGGTAAAAAAGGAAAAACTTATTTTTTTTTCCCTGAAATCTAGAAGGGGTCTTATAATTTGGGACACCAAGTTTGCCTCTAAAGGGTCTTATAATTTGGGACGGAGGGAGTATTTATTAGGAGTGACCTTAGATTCTTAAAAAATTAGTCTTATCACTACCACCTGTTATGAATACCTTAGAACATTTTTAATAAAAAATTACTACTACTACCTCGATTCTTTTTGTAAGAATCAAGTAACTAATTTTAGTTCACAACATTAAATTTATCATACATTTGTATATTAATTTCTCAAAGTTATCTTTAATCATTTTTTAAGATGAGTGTTATCTGTTATTCTTTTTTAACATTTTTTTAATTAATTAAAATTCAAGTATTATAAAAAAAGAGGGTTAAAGAAAGTGTGGCTAGAATTTCTCTTTTTTCAATTGCATTCATTAATAATAAACAAAAATTGTACTCATTAAATAGAAAAGGAAGAGAAAGAAATAGAGTTCAAATTCAATATGCTAATCAGCTAATTAAATATTCATTAGGAGTAAAAGAGTTTGAATACTTAATTATTTTTTATTAATAAAATAATTAACACAATATAGAATTCAAGTTTTTTTTAACGTTGGATAGAATGCAAGTTTGTTTTTATCAAAAAGAACTAAACAATGGCTGATTAGATATCTGTTAGTACCATTGTTATATGCTTGTTAGTATGGTGACGCATCCATAAATTTTAACTCGTGGGGCAGCATATACATATAAATTTATAATATTAAATATATTATTTTAAAAAAAATTCATTTATATCATTATTATTTTCTATGAGTATTCATATTTTAAAAACATTATACAATTTTTTTATTCTCAGTATTATCAAGAAGTTGGGTAAAATTATGAGAATTTTGAACTCTTAAGAAAAGAAGAAAGGGAATAAAACACTGAGTTATTATGAATCTAAAATATTGTCATATTACATATAAAAAGTTAAAATTGTAGATCACAAAAATATAAAGTTTGAACTTGTTAGTGACAAATATATAACAACTTCACATTATTTATCATATCTCTTACTTCTGTTTTATCTACTTTCATCATATCTCTTACTTCTGTTTTATCTACTTTCATCTCATTTATATGAGTGTGAGTGAAATGAGTGTGAACTCATATTTTTTCAAAGTACAAAACAATGGGGACACTTATTATTTTGTGGAGGCGATTATTTGCTTAATATTCTAAAAGTGTAGGGTTGATAATATATTATCATAAAAATTGAAAAACCTTGTGGGGGCACTCCTCACATCCTTTATAGATTCATCGGTGCTTGTTACAACTCACTTTTCTAATGGATTAAAATGAGAGTCGGGTTCATGTTATACTCATTTAATATCCAAACATACCTAGTATCTTTAATTTAGTTATTATGATAAGTCCATTAGGTAGTATGAGGTATATATTTGGCAGATGTCATAGGTATTATAATGCCTATAACTAATTGATGACACTTGGATGAGTATGGATAGTGGTCCTAGTGGGAGAGGAGAGTTAAGCCTTGATAAAAATGCTTTTTAAAAAAGTGCTGATATATGTGAACGTACAAAAGTCACGGGCATTCTTTTATTTTTGTATGGAAAAACTAAGTCCAACAGATTTTTTTTAACATATTAATTAGTGACGGTTTTTAACCACGGCAGATGTAGTTTGTGGAGGTTGTAAAAATCGTCATTAACGGTCTAGCACATATGTATGTTAGATGTCATCTCATATGTATGTTCACATATCTTTTTAAAATATATAAACATTTGTTTGATGTTAAGATTTGACTTCAATAAATAAAAATAGTAATCATTTGAGTATTTTTAACTATTATAGAAAAAAGCCTACTTCATATTGGATGCCGGATATAGATGGTCGTCAAAATAGTCTTTTTTTTAATATTTATATAAAAGCTTTTATAAAAGTTAAAACTCCACTGAAGTTATATTTTCTTTTTAAAGTCACTGGAGTTATATTAAAAAAAATCATATTTATTAAATTATAAGAAGTTCAAAAAAGTTTACTTTTGGCTCGTTTGGTATCTCTAATTAAACATAATAATATAAGTTTATATAATACATTATGAGTTTAAATATGGACCTGATAAAATTGTAATGTGTAAACTACTTGAAATTATCTACTTCACTGCCACAACCACCGCCCTCCATCCCTGCCACCATTGCTCGCCGCCGCCACCATTACCATCACCACCGTTGCCGCCATTGCCACCACCACCAACTCCACTGCCACCACCACCATTTGCAACTGTCACCACCACCAACATCCTACATCACTGTCGCCGCCACCACAACCAACTCCACTACCACCCTCACCACCGCCTCCACCACCCACCACTACGACCATCGCCTCTACCGTCACCACCACTCACCACCACCACTGTCACTATCGCCACCACCACCATCATTGTCCCTCCAACGCCCTTTGCCTCACTGCCCTGCAACACTGCCACCACCACAACCAACTCCACCACCCCTCACAATCGCCTCCACCACCCTCCACTATTGCCACTGCCACCACCACCACTTTACCGCCAGCACCCGCCACTATGACCGCCACCACCACCTCTATTGCCACAACTACACCCTTCATCACCGTCATCTCAATCACCACTACCATCATCACTACCGCTGTCCACTACCACAACCCTCCACCAAATATATGATTACATCAACTTAAACAATGTAATAAGTTATACATGCATAACCAAACGTTATAGAGTATTAAATTTTTGTTAGGCATTATCCTATCGGATCTAATAGTATCAGCTCTAATGCTATCACACCTAATATATCAACATACTAAACGGACCCTTAAAAATGCCTTAACTAGTCCGGGTATGATTTGAGTAAAGGAATGTCGGCCAGAAATTATCCCTCCATTAAACTTTGATGTAATCCATTTAATTTTCATTCAATGAAATTTCATCTTCACTGTCAAATAAAAAAAAGACTAACTGTGCACCGATGTTATTTTTATTTACACGTCCGATCAATCAAATTTACAATTAAACATAACAAAATAAAATTTGATGTTTACACTTTACACCCAATGTGGAGATAATCACCCCGACGCATCTCGTTGCAAGCCAAACAATGACTCAAAAATCCAATAAAAAGAAACAAAACTTGTAATATTTAAAAAGAAAAACTCAGTTGCAGCCGTGTAATATTGAATATTTTATGCACTGGAGATTTTGTGGCACCTGAGGACGATGACAGCTTTTACTGACCTGATGTTCATTGTTCACTGAACAATATATAAAATGGAGTTCCGTCGTCGACAAACTGCAACTAGTGCCAACTAATCCGTCTCATTTTTGTTTCATTAATTTGTTATCCTGTTTCAATTGTTACTTTATAGTAATATGTACAGATAATTAAATAATTTTTAATTATACCGTTAACAATAATATTATGAAAAGAGGAATGAAAAGGTTCGCCAATGATGGATATTATATAGTGTACTTGTGGGTAAATTTGATTAGTGTGAGTGATGAAGATGAAGATAGATTCCAAAGTGGATAAGACTATAAATAATGCTGGAAACACGCAACATGGGGCGGCTTATTTGTATTGTTCCAAGATTCAAAATCGTTTAGTAGTTTCTGAGAAAGGTGATATTTTCATTAATTAATAATTAGCCGTCTCAACTTAACTTAAATATACGTATATCATATACTATTTGACTCTTCATTGACCTACAGGCCACAGCAGCCACCGTCCTCAGCCGGGCTTATTCGTTCATAGTTTTTCCATACATGTATTCGTCACATGAGATAATTCTATACGAGTCAAGCACAACATCAAAACAGAGGTTTAGCGGCGGTTAGAACTGTTGAGTTTTGTTTTTCAGCCGACCTGCATGATTATCTAGTCTAAAAACTATTTGTGAATCAATTGTGTGATTTTGTTCCCTTAATGTTTTTTCAAGCCAATTAAGTCTTTATACTTTTAGGGCCCGTTTGGTAGTCAGGATAAGATAAGAGTAGGATAAGATAGATGATTGGATAAGCGCAGGATATGATAAGAGCAGGATAGACTCTTATCCTATCCTGCGTTTGAGGGGACATGATATTGATAGGATATGATACAAACAATGAAAAATGTATCAAATTTTCCTTGAAATAAAAAATACATAATATTTTTTAAAATTTAATTTTCTAAATAGTTTTTTTTTTAAAAAGTGATCATTCTATTAAATTTATTTTTTTTACATTTTTATAAATGAGCTTATGTTTTAATATCAACTAAAATGAAATTAATTTTTATTAATTCGGCTATTTTAATTTTTCGAAGGGAGTCTATTTTAATTAAAATTATTATATATTTAACAATAAGTTTTAACTTAGTAGGGGTAAGTGATTAATGATAAAAATTAATCAAATTTTTTAAAAATTATTAAAAGATATTATTCTTTCTAAAATAATTATATTTTAATTATGAATTATAATTATATAAGTAGAGAAATAATTTTAAATAATATCATATGATAATATAAAATTAGTCTATATTTACTATTAAAAAATTAATATATATGTAAGTAACCTATTTTATTGTTAGTGAATAATTATTTAGTGTATTTTTTATTATAATATAAATAACGAAAAATAATGTTAACTAAGTAGTAGTAAGTGACAATGAAAATTTAATTATTTTATATGAGTAAATCCAATATTTTCACCATTTATAAATAATTTAACTTAACAATAACAATTAGTAATTGATAAGTAATAAAATTAATATTTTATTAAAATCAAAAATTTACATTTATTAATTAATATTATTATAAATTATATAAAATATAAATATTGAAATTAATTTTGGGTCATGGTAATAAACAAACAAAAAACTGATATTCTATCCTGTCAGGATAATTTCTATCATAGCTCATCCCAAAGGATAACTTTTACATATGATGGACATGATAGGATAAGGGACAGGATAATGTTATCCTATTCTACTAGTGCAACAAACAACAGATAACAACAGGATATGATTACTATCTTATCTTGTCTCTGTGTATCCTGTCCACCAAACGCCCTTAATATTAAGTAAATTTGGTCCCTCTACTAATTTAATATGCATAAAATACTTAAATCTTTATTTTGTTTCTAAATATTTCCACGATCATGATGAATTGGAGATATAAAATTGGTCAACATGAATTGGATATATAAAAGAGTTTAATACTTATCCACAATCAGTGTAAAAAAAACTTTACATAAGTAATTAATAATAATTCAGATTTTTATCACATCAGATAATTAATTCTAAAACTTGTTCAATAATTATAAAATTAGATTATGATATGACAATTTTAGAAGTTATAGTTGGTTGTATAAAGGGACTTTACACAGTACATGTGTATTAAACTCTATATAAAATGATTCTAAAGTTTACAAGATATTTAATAATTTTTTTATAATTTTTTTAAAATATGATGTTAGGTTTAAAGACACAAATTTGGGCTATATTTTTTTTTTGAAAATTAATATTTTTTTTGATGAGATTTGAGGGGGGAAATGTCTAGAATAGCTTGATTCAATTTGAAAAGGTTGTGCTTAGAAATTTTTGAAGAAATAAAAAGTGAAAGAGAGACTTTATTGGAGTAACAATTTAAAAAGTTCAGAATCTAAATCGGCTAAAATGTAATTGGGCAACAAAAATTACCCATTAATCATATTAGAGAGATTCAAAGTGCAATTAACAAAAAAAAGTTTATAATTAAAAGATCATTGTATGTATATCCATCCTAAATTATATAGAGTGATAGTTATATTACTAACAAATAAGATTTGATTTAGTGGTAAGTAAGTTAGATTCTCCTAATAGTGAGATCGTAAGATCAAACCAAAGAAAGTATTTGTTGGAAGAGACCGTTATCACTTCCTAAACAAGCTAATACGTGTAAAGAAAAAAAAAATTAATAATTAAAAAAACATACACAGACATTCAAATAAAATTTACCATTTCACTACATGATAAATAAGTTTAAATAAGAATATACTAAAAAGAAAACATGAAAAAGTATTATTAGATGTTTGTACATTACTACATTAGATGTTTTTATCATTGCATATAAATTATTCTTTTCTTATCATCCACTTTTCTTTTTAGCCACTAGACAGAAATTTAAAATATGAAATTTAAGATGGGACATTTTTTTCTTGATTGAAGTATCCCGTCAAATCCACCCATTAATATCCATGAATTTTATTTGTTTTTTGGTAGAAAGGAGGGGCTAGCCCCTATCCATGATTTATTTCCTACGTCCATTTTAGAATTCATTCCTTTTATTGAAATTTGTGGTTTTGATGAAGGTATATCAACTAAAATCTAACATGATAGTGAGCATCGACGTGATTGATAACAAACCGCATAAGAAAAAGGTGATACCCGTTTGGTTACAATGTCATCTTGATTATATCAATAACAACTACAATTGGTGGATAGTTTGACTCCTTAAATATTTAGTTTAGACTTTAACTTCTAAATGGTGAGTATAATGAATTTTTTTTAAGAGAAACCTACTCACTTAATACAATTTCATAACCTTAAAGATTAATTTTATGACTATTGTCATTAGAGATACATTAGAAAACGATAAAAATGTGATGTTAATTATAAAAAACTACAAAAGTTGCACTTGTTTGTTTGTTTTAGGATCTGTATGTTTTAAAATTTGTGTTAGGAATCTCATGTTAACCAGATATATGACATAGATAGCTTTTATAAGGGTAGAGTAATCATCTACTTTCAAGCTAATTTTTGTTGTTGAGTTAGGTCTCTTAAATTATAATAATTAGGAAAAACTAAGTTTGATAAAACTAAACTTGATATAATTAAATTTAACAAAATTAAGTTCGGAATATGAACTTGTTTTTTTAGGACAAATTATAAAAGTATATTTAAAAATAAGTCGAGTGTTTTATTCTTAGGAGTCGCATTTTTGGAAAGACATCTTACATTCACCACACTCAGGTTTTAATTACGCGAACAATTTAATATAAGAAAATAGTACATTTAAAAAAATGAGTGTTGTTTCAACTTTGAATAGAATAAAATAAAGTTACTTTTAGAGATAAATAATAGATATAATATATATGTGGCTTACCAATATGTTAAGTTTAATTACTATATAACTCATGTAAACGTACTTCAATGTGGAGAAAAAGAATAAGTAACGGTGCTTAGCCTTAAGATTTGGTGTAAGAACTTGTCCTAAAGATGCTCTAATCACTGTGCCACACTTTGTGATTCTTAAATGTGAAGTATTATTATTTTCTTCGAAGATCAATATTTAATTAAAAAGATGGAACAAGTATTTTAAATAATGTAATGGTTGAATCTCATTAGGCCGTTGATTAAACCGTTTCCAATTTTCTCATCCTTATCGAGAGCACAAGGGTTAGCAGCCTTTATTTAATTTTTTTTTAAAATACACCGGTTGAATTAGCACTCCGTGTGCAATTAAAAACTAAACAATGATGGTACCAACTTGCAATCATCAAATAGAACAAAAACGAAAGGTTTGAATATTGTTCAAGTTTAAGATGAAGATGACTAAGACTAACAGCCACTGCTGACCGTTATTTCTATTCTATGAGTAAGTTGAATTTACTTTTTGCTAGTTGCTACCCAACACAGAAAAAGTCTCCAAACACAAGTCTCTTCTCTACGCGATTATTTTAATAGTTAGGTCCTACCACTTACCACTTACCACTTACCACTTACATACATACATACATAACACGCCACAATTCTGAAATTCTAACATTTGAGATCATGCTTATCTAAGCTCCTATATAGTATATATATAAACCCCACACCTCTTCCTTTTTCATTCACTCCTTATCCTTTTATTTCTCCCAATCCTTCTAAATACTCCAAATAGAATCAACACATACATAAACTTGAATATTCATAATTCATTTTGTGACACCCAATAACCATGGCTAATTCAAACTCTTATTCATCAGTCTCCGCCGCCGCCACCACCATCGCCGCGCTCCACTCTGACATCATCCAATCCCACATCCTCAATCGGCTCGACGGCCCCACCTTAGCCTGCGCCTCCTCTTCGGCCTCCCACCTCCGCCGCCTCTGCACCGAAAACCACCTCTGGCGGGAAATCTGCACCGCCACGTGGCCCTCCCTCCAACACCCCCTCGCCGAGTCCCTCATCTCCACCTTCCCCGCCGCCCACCGCTCCGTCTTCTCCGATTCCTTCCCTTCTCTCCACCACTCCCCTCTCCCCCACCACCCGCCGCCGCCTCCTCCGCCGGAGATTCTCTCCGCCGTGGATTTATACTACAAGGGCAAACCCGTCTTTTCGCGGGTCATCACCACCGAGACCCACAAGAGCTGGTTCCTCTCCTCCCCTCTCTGGGTGGACCTCCTCAAGCACAACGAGATGGTCCAAACCCCGGTGAAGCTCGCCCAAAACGTCGACGACCGGGAGTGGCTGGAGAATCTGGAGCAGAATCTGGGCTTGAGCTGGATCGTGATCGACCCGGCCCAAAAGCGCGCGGCGAACCTCTCGAGCCGGCTGCCGGTGTCCGTACGGAGACACTGGCTGACGGGGGAGGTGGAGGTGGTGTACGCCGTCGTGATGGGGGCGGTGCAGTGGACCGTGAAGGTCACGTGCTGCGGGAAGCCCGGCGGGGAGATGCACGTGAGGGAGGCGAGCCTCGCGATGCAGGACGCGGATGGAAGGCACGTGATAGGGAGGGAGTGTATGGTAATTCTACAGAGTGCGATGGAGAATGGGAAGAGGATGAAAGTGGATTCGGAGGAAGCAAAAGCGAGTTTTGAGAGATTCCGTTGGATGAAGAGAGAGAGGAGAGAGAGGAGGTTGAAGAGAGAGAAAGCACTTGACGTGGCTGTTATGCTTCTCTCTTTCGCTGTTGTTTTCACGTTGCTCTTTCGGGCAGTGAGCTTTTGGGCTTGACCCGACCCAAACAGAAACGACGTCGATTTTGGGATTTTTTCCTTGTACAGAAAAGGACCCTTCACTTGGTTGCGTTTACGCAAACTACACTAATAGAAGCTAATGATCTTCAAAAAATTACAGAAAGAGACAAGCAAAGAAACAGAGGAAGGAGGAGAATTTTTAAAAGAGAAAAAGAATACAGGACTGGTCCAGTAGTAATTGTTTCCTATTCAAGTTTGTTAATTCATTTCTTCTTTTGACCGATTACCATGTAACCTGGCTCGGTTATAAATTCAATAATTTTTTATGCATATCATGGTTTCCTTTGATTGATACTTAACTAACTGATTTGTACATTCTTTTTAAGTGAACTGTATTAATTAAAGAGAAGAAACACACTCACAGGCTAATGCATTGTGAGTGACGCGACGGGTAAGAATATGCAATCTGAGTGGGATTTCCTCTGCCAAATCAAATTTTGAAAAGAAATGACTTTCTTAACCAAAAAAATTGCAGTACCAATTAAATCAAAATTACAAATAAGCAAATAGTAATACTGAACTAAAGAAAAAATATATCTCGACCCGGTTTGGCCTTCCTTCAAATCTCTAACAGAAACAATCAGTTTAAAAAAAACTGAATGAAAAAATAAATTCATTGTGGTAGTCGGCCGACTTAATGCCTCACGGCCGACTCCCTTCCTCTTGGACGACTACATAGGCCCACCGCCACGAAATAGGAAAACAACAGTCGATTTCCGACCTGCATATGAGAAGGCCGAACACACCAACATAAGGGCCCACCAACTTCATAATCCAACGAAATCTCATGGTCATGAGCAATGAAATCAAAATATGCAATAGAAGTCTCAATAATAGATGCATAAAAATTGACCTTTATCCTTCCAATTTGATCAAGGTTAATCATTGTAAAATTAGTTATGAGTTAGAAGAGTTTTGTTGATATTATTCGTTGATAAACTTGACACTGTCTATTTTATTTTCCTTTCAAGGAGTCTAAACAAAACAAAACACTTTGAAAAAATAGACACCAATTATAAGTCTTGAAAGAGATATATTGGAGGCCTTTAATTGTATGTTACCAATAATGCATTTTAGTTTACTTGACTATTTTCTATATTCGATTAAGGCAAGGGTATTTAGTAAATAAGTTTGTCTAACTATAACTTATGGTACTTTTGTAAAACTTTGCTTCAAGCAGAGTTGAATTGACAACTTACAACTTATTATTTCTAGTTAATAAATTTCCCTGAGCTTGATATTGGAAGATATAGGAAACTAGCAATGGCCAGGTAGGAATTTAGTCAAAAACGACAGTGGTCGATCTGTGCAACCAGTAGTGTCTCTCGCGCAAGTTGCATCTACGGGATGATGAAGAAGTGAGAATAGAATACCTGAAAAAGTGGGGGTGGGGATAAGGAGGCTTCGAACGTTGAAAGATGAAAAATTAGGGAAAAAGAAGTGGACATTATGGTCCAGGCAGAGATTACTATATGGAGAACGAAAGAAAATGGACCAAAATATTTATAACAAAATTTGAAAAAGTAGAAAGTTTGAACTTGGCATTGAAAATAGAAACGTACAGCTATGGGGCTCTTACCGGTACAAAAATATTCTTCAACACCCTAAAGATTATGAACATCCTTTGAAGTTTGGACACATGAGGTATGTGGGTGTTTTTAATAGTGTCATAAGTTTTATTGTTATAAAAAGAAGTATAAGCTGATTTTATGTTTGGTAAAAATCATTTTTATCTGTTTAGAAAAACATAGATTATTTTCTAGAAATTTCTAAGAAAAACTGATTTGTGTTTGATTATATAATTTAAGATTATTTTTTTACTTTTTTTCTCATCTATCATAATATATTTTCTCAATTAAGTTAATTAAATTAGCTTTTTCAAAATAATAATTTTTTAATTAATTTCAGCTTTTTTAAATATATTTTTTTAAAAAAAGCTTATACAAACAAACATCTTAAACATTGAAAAAATAATACTTTCTATTTCATTTTCCTTTCAAGGATCGGAGTCCCAACAAAACTGAGCACTTTGAAAAGAAAAATAGACAATAACTTTCTGTTGAAAAAGATGTATTGTGGAGATCTTAATTGTATCTTACCAATGCATTTTAGTTTACTTGATTATATTCCATTTGATTAAGGAAAAAGTATTTGGCAAAGGAAAACAAAATTAGCTCATGAAGCTTGGTTCACTTGAGACTTGTCTCTAATTTTAAAAAAATGTATTTAACTCTTTAAACTTTTTAAAGTGTGTAAAATAATTATTCTATTGATAGTCTTACTAACTTTTAATAGAATTTGTTAATTACTCATGTTGAATTTCTAAACTGTTCATGTTAATTACTCATGCTTCTTTGTTTTTCTCTTTAATTATGTTATCACATGCCATTTTTTCTTATTATATATTATGTATATATATAAAAACATCCATTACCTTTTATATACTAATATTATTTTTAATGTCCCTTTATTTTTATACACTTCTATTGTACATATTAAATGATTTTTTCCTTTATTAGTTATTGTATTTAGTTATAGAGTTATTTTAACACTATAGTATACAACTATTGTAACAATTAAAAATGTTTTCTCAATTATAAGTATATCAATAATTGAATGCAATTTTATGAGAAATGAAATGTTGAATGATTAATTGTTACTTACATAAAAAGGAGAAATTTTAATAATTAGGGTGATTGAGTGAGACTCTGCGAGATGAAAAAACATTTGGAATTAAATATTAATAAAAAATTACATGGACGTGTCACATCAACTTTGTCAAATACATGATAAAGTGGTCGGAGCTTCAGTTCATATGATGATTAAAATCATAGTTATTTTTCTAACTTTACTTCAGCGAGTGACTGAATCAAAACTCGCTTATTTACCTGAGTGACTGAATCAAAACTCGCTCATTCACATAACCAAAATTGTTTATTTGTAAACCGACCAAAACATTAGTTATATTTTGTAAAAAGTATAAATGACTTCCCTTTGTTTTTGTCAAGAAGTATGACATTACTTGACAGTGTTCTTTCTTTTTGGTCTCATTACTTGACAGTGTATGTGCTGCACTGACGCTGTAAGCCCATTTCCTCATTGGGCCAAACGCAGGTCATTTTGCCGATGTTGAAGCAAAAGAAGGTTTTATCAACCCCAAAAACAAAAGGTTCCACCCAAATTCTGAAAAAATTGTTGACAAAAAACATTGTCCGTTGATCGAAAAAGGTGTACAATTGCTTGTTGTGTACGTGAGTGATAGTTAAAGTGGACCAGCTAAAAAAATGGCTAGTTAATAAAATTTACTAAAGTACAAAAATACCATCTTCTCCTACGTCTTCACCATTCTTTGTTTTGTTCCTGATATCTAGTTCTCGCGGCGGAGCCGCCGCCGTTGAACTGGAGCCACCGCCGTTGCGGCAGAGTCACGCAGAGTCACTTCTGCCTCCACCACCACCTCTAAAAAAACAAACCAAAATCATATTTGAGGATAAATAACCCAAATCTGATGAGAGGAAAGCCATATCTGAAGAGAGGAAAGAAGAAGAAGGAATCCATATCTGATAAGGAGAAAACCTGATCTGGGTTGAGAAATGCAGATCTAGGTTTAATTCTAATGCATATCTGACATCATTTACAAAATACTCTCGTCGTTGCATTGAGTCAACTCACAACACCAAAGGGTATGAATCCTTGTTGAATTTGGTTGAGAACACTGCTGGGTATAGGTTTGATGATGCGATGGAAGAGCACAGGATTTTTTTTATTTTTTAAATATTATTTAATTATTTGTAATAATAATTAATTTTTTGTTATATTAAATCTAGATTATTTAAAATATTTTATTATTATATCCTACTGTTTCAAAAACTTTTCTCAAAAATTTATATTTAGTGGTCTATGGTCGACCAAATCCATCTTAGCTACCGCCGTATTTGTGTTGGTAATGTGAAAATCATATAAAAGTTGCTTGTGTTTGTTTAATGGCGGGGTTTCATGCATTTTGCTTTGATATGCTATGATTTATTTTGTAACTAATTTCTTGAGATTTGTAAATATGTTATTTACGGTCTAAATAATGAATTAAAGGGTAATGCTCCCATTTTTCAAAGGTACCGGCGCAATACCCCTGTTTATTATTTGAGAAAACAGTAGAGACATAAATCTCATTTACACACACGTACAATAAAATTTCAATATTTGTCCATGTCATCAAGTGTTATCTTGGTGTGCACTTGCGAATTAAATTAATATTCTAGGAGCAGTTATATTTTTTTCATTTTAACTAAATTAAATATTTAAATTCTTATGTGATTCAAATCAATTAGATATCCACATGATGAATATAAATTATATTCATTGAGTAATTAATGTTTTATTTAAAACATTTAAATACAATTGATGGTTTTTCAATATTATACAAGTTTAAAATCCAATAATGACACATTGATTTTGTTTTTCCTCACATATACCTAATTTTTTAAAAATTTGACACGCCACATTCACATGCAAAGTCCATGATTGGATGCTTTTTCTGCCCACGTGTCTGCCACGTCGTATTTACCAAATGGGTAATGAACAGAGCACACATCTCATCTTCTTCTTCTTCTTCTTCTCTCACTCTCACTTTCATTCTCTCCCAACTCAATTTAAAGCTTCCATTTATTGCCACCTGGTATCTTCTATATTTTGACAGGTTTCTACTTTTTCCAGTCCTCAAATCCCTCCCTTTACACATTCAAGATCTTTGATGAATGATATGACCCACTTCGCTAAATTCAAGGCTAACAGTTCCATTTTACCAAAACATTGGGAAAAGCCCATGACGCTGACCACCACAACATGAAACTCTGTTCTCTGCACCCAACACACAAACACAAACACAAACACAAACACTTCTTCCCTCCTCCAATCTCCAAATTCCAAATAAAATCAATCTCGAAAATTTCGGGGTAGGATATCCATTCCCCTGAATTTCGCACTCCCAATTTCCACCATGTCCTCGTGTAAGACAACCAACAATCTCATCCTCAACGACAAGATCAGGAAGCGAGGTTTTTCTTCCACCACCTCTTCCTCCTCTGCTTCTCTTGTTCAGACAAATCGATTCAAGCGAGCCATTTTGGTGCGGAAGAAAGGTGGGTGCAGCACGCCGGCACCCATGTGGAAAACCAGAACAAGATCACCACCGTCTACGGTGGCTCAGCCTAATCACCACCGTGAACATTTCACAAAACCAGCTTTGCCTTCCAGAGATGAGATGGGACATTCTGTGTCTGCAAGAAAACTCGCTGCTACACTGTGGGAAATCATTAATTTGCCTCCGTCAAGGGTCAAGAAGGAACCGATGATCAGAAGCACAGATCCTGATTCATCGTATACTCCATTCTCAGAGGTAAATTAAATTCATATCAAGGTGGTATTAATTTTTTTTGGTTCTGGTTTATTGGGTGAATCTGAGTCTGACATGAACTCTGTTTCTTTCTCTGTAATTGAATGTGCAGAGAATAAAAGGGTTTGAAGGTGAAGGCTGTAGAAGAAGAGTGTTAGACTTATCTCATCAACTCCATTTGTCTGATCACTACTTTAGAGGTTTGGATGCTGGTTGCAGTGCCGATTTAATGGAGGTAGGACATAGTAATTTATCAATCTCAAATTCTCAAACCAATTAAAAATGTGGTAGAGGTAGATTAATTCTATTATTCATTATGATTGATCATCCAGTTAATTAGCCTTTTTTAAATAAATTAAATGATGGATGTCAAGAGATAGTATATTACAATAACAACAGTCCCAGAAATTGGCTGGGGTGTTTGGAAATTGTCACCATGACTCTAGCTGTTGTGTTTGGATTCAAGTTGAGACTTGAGATCATCTTGAAGTCACATTCAAGCCAGTGAAAGCAAGTGGCTCCTTTCACGTCTGCATTCTTAAAAATTGTGTTTTCCCATAGAAGTTGTTTCACCGTGTGAATTGCAAACCAAACACACAAGGTGTGGAAATGAATTTTTTTTTATGGATAATTATGTAGTCACAACAATGACCTTCGATCTTGAGAAACCACAAGCCTTTTTAAGATTGAATCATTTTTTATTGTTCACTTGGAATGGAGTATGATATGTACATTACATTAACATTATTTGTGTATGTAGAGTAGAAATTTGCATTTCATTGAGAAATTAGCTAGCACTAAACAAAGGTTAATATAGATCTGACTAGCTAATGTTGAAATGCAGAAGGCAGGCAGTAAGACAAGAAACCAGAAGAATTGTTGTAAATGCACGGTACATGGAGTCAAGAACCGTTTGAAGGAAGCTAGAAGTGGCTTATCTACATCAAAGAAGCTTCTAAAGGTGTTGAGTGAAATGTGCCTTCAAGATCAGCATTCATCAAGCATACCCCTCATCTTGGCTATGAGCAGTGAACTTGATCGTGTCCGCAACCAAGTTGATCAATTGATCCAAGAGCAGAGCTCCAACCAGAGTGATATGATGGAGCATCTCATGAAACATTTTGCTGAAGAAAAGATTTCTAGGAAAAGAATGGCTCGGGAAAAGATAGACGATGCCACGAAGAGGATAGAAGAAGAGCTAGAGATGGAGAAGAAGCTAAGAAGGCAAACTGAAAGGTTGAATGAGAAGATTGTGAGAGAAATGGCTAATGTGAAATCTTCGTATGTAAAAGTGTCCAAAGAGCTTGAAAGGGAGAAACGTGCAAAGGAGATTTTGGAGCAAATTTGTGATGAACTAGCCAAAGGCATTGGAGAAGACAGAGGGCAGGTAGAGGAAATGAAAAGGGAATCAGCGAGATTGCGAGAAGAGTTGGAAAAGGAGAGGGAAATGCTTCAATTAGCGGATGTTTTGCGCGAGGAAAGAGTTCATATGAAGCTTTCAGAAGCTAAATATCAATTTGAGGAGAAAAATGCTGCATTGGAAAAGTTGAGGAATGAGCTTGAGAGCTTTTTCATAAGTAAAGAAGAACAAGAAGAAAAGTGTGATGTTGGTCCAGAGTTTAGAAAAATCAAGGATCTCGAGGCGTGTTTAAACAAGGCCTTTTCGGGGTTCCATATTCTAGAGGAAGAGAATGAAAATGACTCAGCTGAAAGTGATCTTCAGTCCATTGAACTAAACATGGACGGTGATAATAAAAGCTTCAACTGGAGTTATGTTTGTGATAATGTTGCCCAAGATGATGCAAAGAGAGTTTCAATTGACAAAGATATAGGGAGGAGATCTTTCTCAGAGAAAATCCAGTGGGGGAGTATCTGCTTCAACAAGAAGAGGGACTTTTGTGTGAATTTTCAGCAAAGTTGTGATCAGCTTGATCAGGAAAGATCAATTGAGTTTCTTATTGGAGCTCAGATACAACAAGATAATGAAGAAACTGAGAGCTTTAACTATAAGCCTGCTCAAAGAAGTGGTCAATCTATGACTTTGCAGCAGTACATTGATGGAGAAGCAGGGGAAAATGCTCTGGCTTTGGAGGGGCAAAATCTGAAGCAAGAGGCTGAATGAAGAAAAAACGAAAGAGTTTTGATAGGTCAGTGTCATATAGAAAGGTTCTGCTTATTTCGGTATAAACTTTTATTGTTACTGCTTTCTTTTTGCCGAGGAGTTGTTCTTGAACAATCATGATACATTCACACTCAATTTCTCTTCCAATTTATTTTCACTATGTTGTTTTTCTACTTATACTCTCTTCTGTTTCGGTCACATTATTCATCAAATCTCTCAGTTCTCACTATTTTCTTCCTATATCTCTCTCAAAGTGTAAGGGTATGGAGTGAGAAGATCACATATTTTTCTTGAATTGAGTATGAAAGGCTCATCAGTGTCTTGAGTTTTGTGCTAAAGAATTGCAAGTATTGACTACAATGGCACATAGCAGTTTTGGCTCTAGTAATTTATTTGTGCTAGCTTTTTCTTCCTTCAAAGATACTTGATGTTTGAACAAGTTGTTTAATCCAATTGAAATTGAGTTCCTGGTTAGTAAGGATTCGAGTGGGAGATAATTCCTTATAGTCTCAAACAAAATTGAGTTTAAGCATACATTATTTTTTTACAATGCTTTCTATATTATGAATTTGGTTAAAGAATAAAGATGAAAATAAGTAAAATAGTCCTTGAAAAATAAATTTGATTTCATCTTTTAGGAACTATTTTGCTTATTGATAGATGAAAAAATATGACAATTTGTCCCCTGAAAGATTATATTGAAATTTGGTTTCATTTTTTATGAACTATTTTATTTATTTCTCGAGTAGAGGATAAAAATGTCCAATTCTAACTCATTCACATATTAAAGTGATTTTTATTTTTTTTTGTGTTTTTCTCTTAATCACTTAAAAATAATTATCTCATATTTACTCTTATCTCTTCCTCTCCTTTTATTGAATAAATAATTGTACAAATACAATTTGGCAAGAAAATAATGGAGCATTTCTAGAGCAATCTCAAAAAAGAAAGTTAAGTGATATGATAAGTGATGTGATGAAAAATGTAAAAATAAATATGAAAAAAGAAAGTGAAAATGGATGGAAAAGAAAAAAAAAAGTATGAATAAATCATTAAACCCAATTGGTACAAGGTATAATACAACTATATTTGAGCTGTATTATTGTGATTGAAATGAAACAGTAGTAATGGCCTTGACAGCCTGACTCATAACATTATTATAACTTCATTATTGAATACTTCCGCCCATTCAAATCCAAACATCAACATGATCGAATACCTGTGTGCTAGCTAGTTATTTGAACAACTTATAAATTGATTTTATAAAAATAAATTATCTAACTAGTTTATAATATATTTTAAAACTCTACTACAAGTAACATTAACCAGCGTATTCGTGCGCTGACCGTAGGGTGAAGGATTAATCTCACAACAATCGGCTGTGCGGATTGGTCAAGACAAAAAAAAAACAGCGTACTACTTTTAGATATTCTTTTGTTTTAGTATCTGATTTTGGTTTATGAAACAGAATGTCTCCAACTATTTGAGCTTGGAAATGCTCATCGGGGTAGCTCGTATTTCTATTCTATTATCTGTGAATGCCGAAATTTAGCTTTCAATTTCGATGTTTTTTATTTCACCTTTTTTTCATAGATCTTGCAACTGCGTGGCTGATTTTTTAGCTAAATTTTCTTTTGGTCAGTTTGGGATGTTTTGCTTGGCGAGAGGAAGCTCCCTTAGGAGCACTACCTCTTATTCCAAAAACTAGAGTCTAATTGGGATAGTATTTACACTGATGCATATCCATTAAGAAATATTTAATAAAAAATATTTTTTACTTATTCATTAACTTTTTTTAATATTAGGTAGTGCTTTTAATAAATGATGCTTGTTTCTTAACTCCATAACCAATATTTTTTGTATGAATAATAAAATAATTAAAATTTATTTTATTTTCAAATCTTTCATACAATTCATTTTACCTTATCCAATTCATTTATTTATTTATTTTTATACCAAGTGAATCTCTTATCTCTTTTTATTCTTACGTATCCTATTCTTTCTACCAAACAAACTCAGTAGATAATTATTTTATTATGAAACACAAATTCTATACGAAAGAAAATCGTATTTGAATTGTACCTTCACATATTTGTGAAGCTAACTCACCTAATAAAAAGCTTTTTCATACACAATATTTGAGTTTGAAATTTTGCTTATGAAAAATAAAGCATATACCACATAAACTAATCACTCATTTATTTAACACACTGAAACTTTCGGGTATTGTTAGTTCTAGTTATTCATGCTTTTTCTTTACCAATTATTAAAAAAAAATCAAATTTTCCAACAAAATGCAACCTCCACGAATTAATGCTCTTTAAAAAGAAAAACATCCACGAATATAGCCACGGGAAAAACGTCAGCGTTCCCCACTTCCACAAAATAGATAGATGCTGACTTGTACGCCAGAAAAGTAACTTTTTTTCAAGCTCAACAGCAGAAAAGCTTTCACCTTTAGACAATCAAAGGAATAATGCCTTATGCCAAGTAAAAGGCTAGTCTTGCTTACAGCATACGTTAAAACCAAGAATTTCAGGATAAAAATGAGGAAATTTAAACTTAGTAACATTTTTTTTAATAATGTAAATAAACTATTTACCAAAAGAGATCATCTAAGCCACTTGCTTTGTGATTTGTGAGTTTGTATCTCTTCTCAGTTCTCTCATCATCATCATTAGTGTTGTTTATACTCTTTAAAGAAGCATGAATCTGTCACTGTATGGACTTGATTAGCATTAACAGTACACAGACATGAAGAAAGCGATGGTGGTATGGTATGGGAATGGGAGTGAGAGAGACAGAAAGAGCCCATAGAATAAAAGCAGCACAAGCACGTGAGAGGTGGTCACACGTCACGTGACGAAAACGGAACCTCTATTATCGCCGACTGTCACAACATAAAATCTCTCTTCTCTTCGGTCACGCCACCACCCCCTGACCCACCTTGCTTGCCGCACACAACCAAGCAAAGAACAGAGTTCAAAAACAGAGCCAATCCAACCAAACACAAAAAGAATCAAAAACAGGAAATTCAATAGCCCCACCACCTTCCTAGTTTTTCTTCACCAGCATAACCTTGAACCCTAGTTTAATTCTTGTTTTGTGTTTTTGTGAAATCAGTTGAAGAAAAAACAGAGTTGAACGAAGAAAAACAGAGGAGGGTCAGGGCAGGGGATATTGGAAGATGGAAGTGGTTTGCAGAGAAGCCCAGATGTCAATTGCTGCTTCCTCCATGTTTCCAGGGTTCAGGTTCTGTCCCACCGACGAGGAATTGATTTCTTATTACCTCAGGAAGAAGCTGGACGGCCATGAAGAGAGCGTTCAGGTCATTTCTGAGGTTGAGATTTGTAAATATGAGCCTTGGGATTTACCAGGTGAGCTGACTTTTATTTTTCCTTTCTGGGTGTCTGTTTGTTTTTCAATTCAATTCATGCCTCAATTAGGGTTGTCAATTGTTGATGCTGAAAGTTACAATTTTGCTTGTCTCTTTCAATTGGGTGTTTCTATTAGTATTAGTTGATGTGAGACATCTGTGAGTGTATTTAATTCAACATCATTTGGAGATTCATCATCTTGATTCAATGATGTGTGTGTAGGTGGGACCGTGGGAGCTTCTTGTTTATGTGTGTACGTAAATGTAAGTGGGTCAGATACAAAATGAATCAAAATTTGTCAACTTATATACACATATAAACAGGGCTCTTTGATTTTTTAGATTCTCTTGTCTTTTACACTAACTTTATTCTCATGTGTTTATAGCATTCCGTTGATACCCTGTGTAAAAATCACACCTGTGTGACTGTGTTTTCCACACATGATAAGAATAAATTTCTACGCAATATGAAAATTGCGTGAATTTTTTTGATATACACATCCAATATTTTGATTCTCCTAGCGTCCCCCAAGCTCTATGCAAAATAGTGAATACGGCTTGTTTGAAAATTTGACTTCTTTTTTAAAATTGAAAATGTTTATCTAGTACAAGCTGAAAATTGTCAAATGCATTCAGCTCATGGCTGTTACTGAGTTACTCAACAATAATTTTTTATTTAAATAGTTCTATAGTAATTCTCCTTAGTGGAGCCTTATGATCTCAACTTTTACCTTGTTTCATGCCAAAAGTAAAACAGAACACATGGAAAGAAACTATAATCTGTCTATATCTTGTCTTAGCATTGAAACATATGAAATAAAAGGTAGTGGCTGTCCAATGTTATTCATTCTCTTTGATATAAGAAATTCTTATTAGAAAATAAAATGTTACTTAACATTGTTGTGCATGTTTAATTATGCCATTAATTGAAACACTGACTTGTTAGCACTTGTTTGAAAGCAGCCATGTCATTCATTCAATCGGATAAGGAGTGGTTCTTCTTCTCTCCCCGCGGAAGAAAGTACCCGAATGGTTCGCAAAGTAAAAGAGCAACCGAATGCGGCTACTGGAAGGCCACTGGAAAAGAGCGCAATGTGAAATCAGGTTCTAACATTATAGGCACAAAGCGGACTCTGGTATTCCATTTGGGGCGTGCACCGAAAGGGGAGAGGACTGAATGGATTATGCACGAGTACTGCATCAATGACAAGTCTCAGGTAAATAATCATTGATCCTATCTTTTATGTTTGATGTAACTGCATTAATGTTATCTTTGGATCAACTTCTTTTTACTTACAATCAATTCTAGAAGGATTTCCAAAATTGCACTAATTATAGCATGTTTGGATCAATCAGAAATTCTATCACTCTCACAGAAGCTTCTATACTGAATTGATTTTGGCTGTAAAATTAACTGAACAAGTATTTCCAAACATGCACTTAATGTTATGTTTCCAATGTTTCAGGATTCTTTGGTGGTTTGTCGCCTTAAGAGGAACACAGAGTTCCGCCTGAGCGATGCTTCAAATAGAGCTTCTTCAAGTCAAATACAACCCGTGCATTCACATGAAAGCTCAGAAGCTGGGATTGATCAAAGGGGTGTGCCTGAGGGTGACGGTGAGCAAGACAAAGAGGTCGGGTGTAGCTCGAAGCGGAGCAGCAGCAGTTACGGTTCGGAGCAAATTGATTCTGTATCTGAATCGAATCAGCGTCCAGCTAATGACGGCCATTTGACAGAATCTTCCGGCCACCTAAAGGTATTAGCTGCAATAAAATCTATGTATGTTACTAGATTGGATGAAAATTGAGTGGTTCGTCTAACTAACACTGTTGTTGTTGTTGTTGTTGGTATAGGAAGTAGATGAAGAGGATTGCTATGCTGAGATACTGAAGAATGATATAATCAAATTAGATGAATCCTCAATCTCGAAAACGGGTCACCACGCGAGAGCAGAGGACCCTGCACAGTTGCATAACTACCAAGGCACAGCACAACGAAGAATAAGGTTAAGGGTTAAAAATGCAAGGCCTTCTGCTGAAGGAGTTCGTTGCTCAAGCAAAATGCACATGCACTCATCCAAGAGTACTACTTTCTTTGCCAGAATGACCACTAGTTTGGTGGTACTTGCTTTCTTCGTTTTCACTTTGGTAGGTGTATGTTTTTGGTCATTGTTGGGTAAGCACAAACTAGTGAAATGTAATGTGGCGTAATCCATTATTATTATTAGTCCTTCTGCTAAAACATGCTATGCTATGCAAGCGTGGGAAGGTTAAACCGGTTCCTACCCAATTTGTTGCACTAAAAATTAGGCTTTGAGATTTTTTTGTATGCAAAAGAATGATCTCCTCTGCGCCATGTATGTAGTGGAGCATTGTGAAGGATGGAGTCTCATAAGTGTGTGTCCTTCCGATCAAATACGACTTGGGCTGAGACACCCACCTGGAAAGGCCCAATTCAGCCCTAGCCTGGCCCCATAGTTATGTTCTATATGTGGTTTTTAAAGTAAAAGTAAGAGTAGAAATGTTGACAAAAACGAAGGTAGTAGAAATGTAGATTAGAAAAAAAAAAATGATGAGAGATAGTATTTGTTTGATTTTACTATTAAGGTAAAATAGAAAGTAGTGACCAATTAAATAGTTTCCTTGATTTAAAAAAAAAAAGAGTTTCCTTGATATCCTCTCTTCATTTAGAATATTGGGTGATGAAGGACTTAGTTCATTATTCCAATCAATTCCAACGCTTATGGAAAAAAAAAAAACTTGTGAAGTAAGTCCAACATCGTTCAAAAGTTTTCATCGCTTAATCCAATAATGATACTAATAATCATAATAAACTAACTAAATAATTTAGATGAAGGTTTTCCAAACATTTTTTCACTTATGCACTATGCACCATCTTCCTACTCGTGTATCGCACAAGCTTGTGCGCTAGTTAGTATATACATATATGGTCCCCAATACATATTCATGTTTATTTTAACATCTTATTAAATAACAAAGTTTTTTTTTTTAACTGATATTAAATAACAAAGTTTCTCGTATGACTACACATTATTGTTCCTTTTCATTTAGAAAATTTTCTAGTCTATATTTTTCTTAGTGATTGTGAACTTTTACTTTTTTATTTTCAAATATAAATTTGTAAATAAAACATGTTCAGAAAAAATAGAATTAAGATGGAATTTTTACTCAATTTAAAAAAAATTCAGCTTAATTTTTAAAACTACAAAAAATGACTTTGTGATTATGGTTTTTAGTTTCAATGACATGCAACATCACCACCATCACCACTACTACTCTCCACCTTTGCAATCACCACTGCGACTACTGCCACCACTACCTGGACCCCTGCTTCCACAACCTCTACTATCGCTACCACCACCTCCAACGCAACAATCACCCCCACCACTACTGTCTTCGCAACCACTATGTAACACTAACCTCTGCCACCACCACCTCCACCTATGCCACCGCCACCGTTGTCGCCACTACCTCCACCACCACCAACCGCTGCCACTACTATCCACCACCACCACCGCTGCTGACACCACCAGCATCGTCAATGCCCCCGCCACCACCGCCACTCAAATCACCCCCCATTGCCACCGTCGCAATCGGGTAACAACACCTCCACCACCACTATTATGTTACCTCACCACCATTTCGTCATTACTACCATTCACTATTGCGGACTTATAAAATTGACAATAGTGATGATTTATTAACATTTATAATGTTAATAGTAACTTTTTTAAAACTGTAATTCATAAAGAAAGTCTAAATATGAAATTATAAAATTAATAATTAGTTTTGATTTTTAAAATTTTCAAACCATACAACTATAGCGAGCGAGGCCAAAATTATCGTTTATTTTTTGTTTAAAAAAGTTTGGATGTGTTCAGCTCCGACTACCACTATAGTCAAGGTCATGCTTTCGTAATCATTATCCCTTAGTATTCATAGACCAGCTACCAAATCAATTTCACATTTGCAGTGAAAATCAACACATAACCTTCCGACAATAAGCAGTTTCTCTGGGCCATCTGAGCGAGTTCATATAAGCTATTATCATTTCTAAACATGACTTTTCTAAAGATAACAAAATAAATTAATGTGCTTGTTTATAAATGAATAAAAGACTAGATAATTATAATTGTTCAAATATGACTCGTAATAAAATATTTTTCTGCAATATACAAATTCACGGTTTAACATTAAAAAATTTTAATCAAGTGTGAGTTGACGTAATGGTTCAGCACATTATTCTTTAAACAAGTGGTTGGAGGTTCGAATTCAAAATCCTATGAGAATTAATCTCATAATTACTGGCCCGCATACCTTTGTCGAGAAAAAAAATGTACTCCCTCCGTTCCTTTTTATAAGAGCTAAACCAACTTTGCACACCATTTAAGAAAGTTAGGTGATATAGTTTTTTTGCATTAAATTTGTTCTCAAATGTTGTTGAATTTCTAAAATTGTCCTTAATATATTTTTTTTAATCTCTTTTAATCATTAATGCAATTCCATATTTCCATAATTGAATAGGGGTAAAAATGTGAAAAAATAATTAATATAACACAAAACTTTATGCGTTTCTTATAAGAAGGAACGATCAACCCCTCATTTAGCTCAAATAAAAAAGAACGGAGGAGTATACATGCTTACTTAAATATTACACTAGTGAACTAACTCTGTCACAATTCTGATTTTTTTTTAGATAGAGTATTAAATAAATAAAGTTTTATCATTATTTATAAATAATTTCAGCTTCCCCCTAGAAATGGGTAACATTCATATGCAAGAAAAGTTGAAGCTTGAAAGATAGAGAAGCATCGAGTTGCAGTGCAGGTTTACGCGTTGCTGCTTCTGGAATTTTTGGCTTCCATCCCAACACCAAAACACCAAACAATTTCTATTCCAGAAGTGCTGTTTGCGTCGCTGACTCACTCCGTTTCCAATTCTGACTCACCTTGCACTCACCCACTCGGAGGAGCTCCAACTCGCCACCACAGATCGATAATGAGTTTAGGGTTTTCTCGTCCACGTCCATATGTAAGTCTTCTCCTTCCAGTTTCAAACCCCAATTGTCTCGATTTCATTCCTGCGCTACTGTATCTTCAATTTCATAACCCTAATTTCAGTTACTGTTACATTTTTGACTTCCAATGACTTTTTCGGAATTCAACAATGAATACTAAACACCCAACTTCGGAGTAAGATATCTCAAAATTCTGAGCTAATCAAGTGTCTTTTTTTGTGCAATTTGATTTTGAATGCTGAGCAGGTGTTGAGTTGAGCCTCCAGTTAGGAATCATGTCGAGGCCCATGCTGCTTGTCTTCTTGCTGATTATACTTATAATCACTTCACAGTTCGAGTGGAAACAACCGCTTGTGGCCGATGTTGATTCCAATCCCAACGTTTCCCAGAAGCAGCATCAGATTTCCAAGCCTGAAGAAACTGTAAAGGAGAAGGTCTTGAGTTTTTTTCTCATCCTTTTATTTTGTTTGTTTGGTTCATGCATTAATCTTTCTCTTGATATGATCTGTACCATGAGTTATAGTAGTGCGATAGTTCGTGTCCCAAGAAGTTTATGAATTTCTTGAAATCAAGATAAATGATTTGGTTTAGTGTTGCTGGTGGAAGCTATATATTGCTTAGTTTAGTTTAGATTGCAATAGAGACAGGTCTTGCTTGGTATGTAGTCTGATTGATTGCTTCCTTAACAACAGTGGAAATGTTAACAGGGTGCAATTTGTTATGAGCATCTTTTATGCATCTTATCAATTGTTAGCCATTTCTTCTAGCTTTTCTTTGGTATTATTGTTGAGGAATGTTGTGTTTGTAAGTTTGCTTTTGTATTCATTAGTGGTGCTCAAGCTCTAACAGATATGTGGATTTCCTTCGTATATCTGATATCTATATGCCTGGATACTTCATCTGACATGAATATGTCAAGTTTCCAAGCATTTTATCATAAGAGTTGTGTAAATCTGATACAGCTCTGATATGTCTCAAGATAGGCTCTTTAGTTTTCTTTGGATCGTCATTTTCTTCAAACTGTCTGGCATGAGTAGTAACTCTTCTCTGCCTATATCAATGCAACAAAATAGAAAATGTTGGCAAAAGTTAGACACGTGAACACTGGAGCAAATCTGCAAAAACTTAGACACCTGAACACTGGGGCAAATCTGCAAAAACTTAAACAAAACATGAGAGATGCATGAGCACTCTGGTTGCTGGGTAAAATCTGCACGAGACTCAGCAAGCAAGATTGTCTTGCTGCCACACATGATTCTCTTTCTTATCTACAATATCTGCTGAATTTTTGTTTTAACTTTTAACTATATATTTATTATGTTTTATAAATTTGTTATGCATATGGATATATGTATCATACGCTTATCATATCAAAATGTCAAGTACTTTTCAAGAATAATTGTATTGTTGTATCAGATGTGCATCATATCCAATAACCACGGTGTATTTGTGCATTTTATGATTATTTCCAAATATGTCATTTGAGGAATTTTGACCGCATACATCTTCTATGCCTTTTTAAAAATTGTCTCACTAAGATGGTGATGCATGTATAGGCTTTGATTTGAATCTTTTGATGTTGATCAATTGCTATTTGAGAAGATTGTTGTAAAGTGAATTTTGAAACTGTAAATAGTGCTGCTAAGTGGTAAAGACATTTCATGTCAGACCAAAAATAAGTTAGTCTTAGTTTATGATCGCTCATCTACGTTGTAGTTTGTACCTTATAATTTTGTTTTACAACGTATGCTCTAGCTCCAATTTTGCAATAGAAAATTCTTTGTTGGGACCATGCTATTTTAATTAGACTTTACTGAAGTTTTCTGTAAATGCATGTTGCTTGTAGATTATCTTAGTGCAAGAGAAGAATATTCGAAGATTGAATGAGCTCGTGAGGCATCTCCAGGAACAACTTCAGCAGTGTAGAGGGAGCAATGGAACTACGAACAGCACTTCAAGCTCTTTAACTGAGCGGATTCTTGAGCTTGAGCGACAACAAATATTAGAGGATTGAGCCAACACAGCAAATATGGTAATTTTTATGCTCAAGTTGTAAAGATTTTTCTTAATTTCTTGAATATGATGGTTGTAATAGATTTGAGCTCTATCTGAATGTGTCACGCATCATTTAATGAAAAGTGTAAAATGTTTGGGATGTCTGTTAACCCACTATGGTATGATTTAGACCCAGTACCCAGTGGCTGGAACAGAAGTATGTATAAATGTATAATGCAATAGTAACTTCTGGAGGGGCCATGTTGCTCAGATTGGGGTTAACATTGAGATCACGAGAACTTTCGAATGAGAATTTTACATTGCATTATACATTAATACTTACTCCTTTAAAATGGTAGGGTGGTGATCGAGAATTTTACTTATTAAAAATGAAATGTACACTCTACAGGATATAATACATTGTAAACAGTTACAATTCTGATAAAAAATTGTTTCTGCATAATAAATTATTAAATATATTCTTGAACTTAACAGTATTTTTGGTTTCTCTAATATTTTTAATTTTAGTTCCTGTTTTTCAAAACTTTTGATTTTAGTTCTTCTATTTCTGAAATAATACTATTGTAGTCTTCCCCTGGTTCTTGTAATTGCTGACATAGCTAATGAAAATTCAAGTCATCAATCTTAACTGCCCTCCCACAATTCTTGACTGGGATCTTGATTTTAACAAACAAACTAGTTCTACAAGTTATCTATTGGCTCAGCACCCAATCAAATTGGTGACATGTTCAAGTTTGATAACATTGGTACTCTGATAGAATACTTCCTATCAATTAATCCTACACTGTACGCAGAGCAAGCAAAGGAAAAAAATCAAAGAAAATTTGTAGAGCAAAGGCTCAGCTTTTCATTCATGCCCCTTTTACTTTCCTTTTACAGCTTTATCTATTCTGTTTTCCCCTCTAAGAGATCAGCCATACAGGTGTATAAATCTAAGAGAATCGTACAGCCTAGGACAACAGCTTTACAGGCTGTAATTCAAAATAACTTTAACTAGTGTAAATTCTAGTCTAGAAGCTTCAGCAATAAAAATCATTCAACTTGGCTGGTTTCTTAGTGTCTCGCTTGGGCCTATCCAAAGATTGCTGTTGTGGCCCACCATACTCCTAGCATTATATAAAACAAAACTACCCAGCTCAATCTCTCATCATTTACGGTCCTTGGTTATTACTAATTGGGGACTTTCCTCAGCACAGGTTAAGGCTTTTTTTCCCGAGAAACTGGAGGCGAATGCAATACAGATAATGCATGTAATCACGTATTACTATTACTGAAATCAGAATTTTGCAGACAAACAAATCCCCTTTTTTGGTCATGCAACACTACAGTTCATTTGCACAGATGGCAATAAAGATCACCTAACATAGAAGCATTGACATCTAATAAGGTTCCATGCAAAATAGCAGGACACCAATTCTAGCCCATCAAGATTCAAGCTAAACGCCACATTAAAATCCCTCCTGCCATAAAATTTATAAATCATCTCAGCAAGGAGAATGTAGGAGGGGTCAAATTTCGTCTGAGAGAAAAACAGCAGCTACTGTTTAGTATTCACGTTTCCATTAGAGCATCTCCATCCTGCTCCCTATAAGGGAGCTTAAACACTTTTTTATGTGTTCCCGAGGTGCCACGTAGGATTAAGCTCTTTCTTAAGGAACCCAAGCAGATTTTGCTCCAACCACAGTTCCTTATTTTGCTTTTTGTTGGGTCCCACAGTACCACATTAATTAATGATTTTTATTTCCACCTACTTTTAATTTAAATTTAAATATTAATTCAACATTCTAATTTAAATATTAATAGCAATAACATTATAATTAAAATTGAACACGGTAAGTTAAAAATAACAATAAATACGTTACATTATATAATTAAAGACGGTAGGAAACACATACTAACGAAAAATAAATTACAACACAATTTAAATGAAATACATAATCAACGGTAATGACTAATTTTCATTATCATCATTTCCGAAACGCTTCCAAATATGCTCCACCAAATCTGCCTGAAGTTGGCGATGGATTGATCTTTGAAGTTGATGTGTTCTTCTTTCCAAAAATGTTGTAAAAGCAGGAATAGGACCACTTGATACTTCCGCAGACCCTACGTCATTATTAGCCTGATCGTATTCAAAATTACCTTCGTAATCCCCGCGCTCGTCTTCAACGATCATGTTGTGCAATATGATACAAGCATACATTATCTGCTTCATGGTATTCACATGCCACTGGCGTGAAGGACCACGAACAATCGCAAATCGAGATTGCAACACTCCAAATGCACGCTCAACATCCTTTCTTGCTCCTTCTTGTCGCTTGGCAAATAATTGTCTTTTCTCTTCTTGAGGCTTTGGGATGGTCTTCACAAATGTAGCCCACTCTGGATAGATACCATCTGCTAGATAGTATCCCATACGATACGGTGTTCTATTGACACTATATTGCAGCACAGGAGCTTCTCCGTTCAAAACGTCGGTAAACAAAGGAGATTGGTTTAGGATGTTGATGTCATTGTTAGAACCCGCAATGCAAAAAAATGCATGCCAAATCCACAAATCTTGCGATGCCACTGCTTCAAGCATGATTGTAGGTTTTCCATGATCACCTCGTGAATATTGTCCTCTCCACGCAACTGGACAATTCTTCCATTCCCAATGCATACAATCAATGGAACCTAACATACCTGGGAATCCACGAGCTTCTCCCATTTGTAGTAGGCGTTGAGTGTCTTTGTTGTTTGGCCTCCTCAGGTACTCCGTGGAAAATATTTCATTCACAGCCGTTACAAATCTCTCTAAGCAATCAATCGTAGTACTTTCACCAATTTGAACATACTCATCTTGGGCGTCAGCCGGTGATCCATATGCTAACATACGAATGGCTGCAGTGCACTTTTGTAATGGTGAAAGACTACTTCTACCAACTGCATCAACCGTCGTTTGAAAGTAAGCATCATGGTTGGCAACAGCTTCTACAACTCTAAGGAACACGTGCTTCCGCATTCGAAACCTTCTTCGAAACTGGTCTTCTGTGTATACAGGATTTGGAGAGAAGTAATCATTGACCAATCGGCGTTGCCCTTCTTCACGATCTCGCTCTATCACTCTTCTTCTTCTCCTGGGCCTAGCAGTGTTGTGAGATTGTTGTTGGCTCTCTATTACATTCCTCAAGTAATCTTCTGCACTGGTGTCATGAATAAAATCATCTAAACATTGTTCAAAAAAAGCATCAAAGTTCTGGTAACTGTTTGGATCCATTGTGTGGTGTGTAGAATCAGAACACAATGAGAGAATTTTGGGGGTTGAAGATACGATGAAAATATGATAGATGGAAAGAATGGTGTACATTGAGAAGAAACAAGGTGGGTATAAATAAGGCTACTTTTCCAATGGCTAGTTTTCCAACGGCTAGTTTTCCAACGGCTACTTTTACAACGGCTAGTTTTCCAACGGCTACTTTTACAACGGCTACTTTTCCAACGGCTACTTTTCTAACATTAATATAGTACACAATGAGAATTAAGAAATACAACATTAACTAGCAAATAATAATCTAGTAGAGTTCTGGTTGATGAATGAGAGAGAAAGAACAATTTTTTAAGTTAAGAACTCATAAAGCAGAGTTCCTTGGTTCCTTGCACAAGGAACTCTGCTTTAATTTTAAGCTCCCTGCTTTCCACGTCAATCTCCTCCAACGCCCAAAAGAAATAAGAAACGGAGCTTGAAAGCTCCCGCTGGTTTAAGAACCCAGCGATGGAGATGCTCTTATATTCAGCAATTTTACCAACAAAACAGCATGGGCAAACTCAAGATGCAAAAAGCATATGACGCAGTGTCATATACTATACTGTCAATCAAATGCAGTAAACTACAATAGCCATCCAGCTATAACAGAGATCATAAGGTTGCAAAGTGCAAACTAAAAACTCACAAGTCAACTTTATTTCCAATCTCCCTGCCATTACTAACAGCTAAGACTTGTGACGATCTGACAGCCGAGAAACATTTTGATACCTTGAGCCAGTTCAGGAAGCAGGTGCTTCAGAGCTAGTGCTTACTTTCTCAGGCACCGGTGTGGAGGACGGAGGAGCATATATGCGTGCTTTCTTGCTCAGAGGTCTCGAAGGATCCAGTCGAACCTGAAATGACAAAGGCAAAAGCAAAAGCAAATACTTATTCAGCTGTCTTGCAGAATCAATCAAGAACTGCACTACACAGGTAAGTCCACAATACTAACCCGGTCACCGATGTTGCAGAGATTGTTCTCATCATGAGCCATAAATTTGGAGGTGCGCTTGACATATCCACTTTGTGGTGGAATAGCCTATCACTGCCACCACCACTGACTTCTGCATCTTATTGGAAACCACCATTCCTACCACTTGCTTCATCTTCTCTCCTTTTCAAACCGGCAATCCTTAAATCAGAATCAGATACACGAGCACAACACACTAGCAACAAACCTGAAAAACATTACTTGCGCAAAGAACAATTTTAGGGGGCACGTTGCACACACACTTGCCCATTTTATTTTTTATTTTTTGACAAAGAAAATACAATTTTTGAGAACTTTAAAAAATGTTAAAACACGTAGAGAGCTCTTTGTGTCTTCCATCTCATATTCATGAGTGTGCACTGTGAGAGTTCTAACTCTCAATTTCATTCCACTGAACAAACCTAAAAAATAAATATGATTCTAAGTTGACAGCTACTGGACGCACATAATCGAAAAAATATAAGAGATAAGCGAAGTACATGTGTGTCAAGTGAGGGGCGTAGATACACTAAGCTGAACAAAAGTATAATAGGCCTAAAATTCTAATAATGTATAAGGGTATTTTTTCAAAAAAATTATTCGCCTCTAATTCCCCCCACTTTTAGAGGGGAGAGAAAATTGAGTTACGAGGGATTTGCTACCCTCCCTTTCCCTCCGCGCTCCTTCTAAAAATTGAACCAAACATCATAAGTTTAAAAAAATCTCTCCCCTCCCCTTCCTTCCCCTCCACTTCCCTCCAACCAAACACTATCTTAACAATACCTATGAAAATTATGACTTTCTACATGGGAGACTCCTCACCAAAATGGCATTGAGCTTAATGTAGCTGAAGTCGTACCGGCGTCCCTCCAAGAGTGGGTACAGGCGGAAAGCTAAGAAACAATTGAGGTAAATCGATTACGGGGTTCTCTAGCTTAGCTTCTAAAAGGAAGGTGATAGCATTTCGGCAGAATTTATCAATGGTTGTGGTTGGAATGGACATGGAGTATCTAATTTAGAATTGTTCAAGGAATTGATAGTAGAAAGTGAGTTCATGATCATTATTATGAGGGACTATGAAAAGGATAAGAAGTGATGTGATGGAATGAAAAATAGAAAATGGTATATGTATGGAATCACTAGAATACTAAGGAATTAATTGACGAATTCCAATTCCAAACTACTCTCAACCTAATATAAAAACTGTAAAACTTGTGATTGTTTACTTTTTTATGATTAAATAGTTTCTATTTAAAACAACCTTCAAACAACCATTGAATCCATTGCTCGAGTGATTTCGCTGAGGAATAGCATTTTATTCCAATTCCCTGAAGTCAATAAAACTATTTACTGTACTACAATTGAATTTTAAAGGGAATTTGAAAGTAGGAGCGGTAAAACCCTTTCAACACCTCATTCTCATCATTATATAGGTTACACTGTTACTAGACGCAATCTTAGTTTCAAAAACAGACAGCAATTCAGGCACATATGCCCCAAGACAATAGAATAGCAAACTAACTTGATAAACTTGGATCAAAAGCTTTGCTTTGCGGTTGCCCTTTTACTTCCAAAGCACAAACAAATCAAAAATTAGAACTGGACAATGCTTCACAAGGAAATAAAGGGAAAAGCAAACCCAATTACATAATTCGTAAAAAATTCTTTGGTAGGGACGACTACATCCATGATATTCCAGCCCATCAAACTCTCATTATAAAGATACATTACAACAATAACGAAATCAACCACCCCGAGCTTCTCTCCTAGTGGCATCATGCAATAGTTCAATGTCCACTCCTTCAGGAGGCAACTGCACGTATCTCACTACGGACCCTCTGATGAAGCAATTCCTTACAGACAGCTGACACAAAATAGCAACATGTTACAGACATGAAGAATCAACATAAAATCGACAAAAAGTGAGTAAAGTCATATACCAAATTAGGGAAGCCACATAACAAAACCGAAAAGAACATCGGGCGTTATATTGAGCATGTGACGATCACAGAAATTAAGGAGATGTGACGATCACAGAAATTATACAAGTTGATAATTCTATTGTTTAGTTCCCTAGTTCCCAAAGCTTTATGTGAAGCTTTTTCAATGATATCCTTAAATTGAGCATCCCTCATTTATCTATTCTATTATAGCAGCATATCTTGGTATTTACAGTATCTTCTATGGTGTAACAATTTAACACATCAAATTCCTATATTCATGCCTTCTTCTAATGGAGGGGTGAGGAGAAGACTTGCTCAAAAAAATATTAAGGTAGATTTAACACAGTATCTTCTATGGTGTAACAATTTAACACATCAAATTCCTATATTCATGCCTTTTTCTAATGGAGGGGTGAAGGGAAGACTTGCTCAAATAAATATTAAGGGGTGAAATATTTAGGTATTTACAGTATCTTCTATGGTGTAACAATTTAACACATCAAATTCCTATATTCATGCCTTCTTCTAATGGCTAACAAAATAGCCTGAATTAAGGGCAATAAAACTTCCAAACATAATTTGGGCATCCCCTTCAATCGCAAAGCTATCAAATATATATAAGTTGCACAACTCCCTACATACTTCCTAATTTGCAGCAGTCTACCAGATATAAGTTACAACCATTTCAATGTCTCCATAGTCATGAATATATGCCACGCGGACCCCTTTCTTATCCAAAGCCTTCCACAACACTTCCCTAGGAACCCGATCATATGCTTTTTCCAAGTCAATCAAACCATATGCAAACCTCTCTTTACACTGATACCATTCCATCAACCTGCGTAGGAGGTTGATGGAGAAACTTGCAGCCCTCCCTCTCTCAATTACACAAACAAAAACTTGCAACCCTCCCTCTCTCAAGTACACAAACAAAAACCTACGCAGAGTTGCAGACATATACTACATATCAAGAAGTCAAGGACGTGATCACTAAAGTCATCACTAGGGTAAAAGTGTTAGATATTTGTTAGCAATGTTATATAAAACAACTTACCATCATCTAATAACTTAAGATTTTAGAATATTGATTCATATGACATGGTATCTATGCTTACTAGACTAATTGATTTGGAGTCGGATCCTAGTTGCCCTCTCTTTCTAATAAAAAAGTTGAGTTTCAACACAAGATAGTGGACCTCTAAATATCCAATTAAAATTTGAAATTTCATAAACCCTATGCATCGGACGCAAGAAAATCATTTGAAAAAAAAAAACTGAAGAGTATCAAAGCAAAACCCTAGAAAGAAAGAGAGAGAGAGAGAGAGAGAGAGAGAGAGAGGGGTACCATGTGGGGGTACTTGTCTTGATCGACAACGCGAGTGTTTTCGAGCTTGATGTTGAGGTACTGGTCAACGGAATGCAAGGTCCCTCTGATGGCCAAATCGTTCTTGAGCTCCACCGTTACTTCTCTCCCCACCAAATCCTTGAAGTACGAGAAGAACAACTGCGCCCAAAACCCAAATCAGCTATCGCTGAAACAATGAAGCCACAGAAAAACAGAAGAAAAAGAATCCTTACCATTTTTGCAAGATGAAGAACGTGTGAGAGTAAAACGGGAGAGGAGGAGTAGTGACTGGTGGGAACAAACGAGGGTTCAAGAAAATTATAACCCTGCGCTCAGATAATGAAACAAGTGATAACAATTCAAATTCAAAGCAGCAAGTTGACACCTTTTATTAATTAATCACAAAGTTGGCTTCTTTAACAATTCAATGCACCAAGCTGACATCTTTATCAAATAACTTCACCAAGTTGACCTTTTTATCAAATGAAAATCATACTTCTCTGTCACATAGAAAACTTCTAAATGATAACTCATAACAACAGCAACTCAAACATGGAGCAAATAAACTTTTAAAACCCAAGGAAATACATTCCATATTAGCAGAACTAGTTAACATGTTTGGCATAGACGAGTTCATTACAATTACTGAAGAAAAAAACACCAACAAACAATTTTTAATCAAAAGCAACCCTTTAACTTCCAGAAAAGCACAAGCAGCAATAATCATGCGAAACAAAAATACCAGGAACACTACACATAATCACCAGAATCAGCCATGTACAGATGCAATTTTAAATCAACTTTAACACAATATGGAGACCCTAATTGCTATTTGAACAGAAACTCGAAGACATGAACCCCATTGCTGTCTGAACCACAGAAACTAACACTCAATCTACATCCAGAACCACCAACACAGATCAGTCAGGCCAAGAAAGGAAAGCAAACTCGAAATTTTGTTTCTGAAAGCAGCAGAACATGACAGTGGAATAGCAGGACATTAAGGAAAAGAGGGAAAAAGAAGCTAAAACATGAACATAAACCAGAAATCACATAGAGAAATCATATACAGAGAGGGATCGAAAAAAAAGAGAGAAAAGAAAGGACCAACCGAAAAGGGAAACTGGCGGAGGTTGACAGTAGCTCCGACGACGGCGGGTGGCGGCGACCCAGAACTAGCAGTGGTAGATGGCGGCGAGCGATGCCCGAAATAGCAACAAAAGCTCCGGCGAATGGTCTTCGACGACGAATCGGATTCGGGCCGGAAACAAGGGGAAACAGCGGCGATAAAGTCGACTTCGAGAGAGGAGAAGGTGGTTGGAGGTGAATCGGTGGTTCGAGAAGAGAGGGGTGGCGGTGAGGAAGAGGGACGAACGACGGCGCTGGGTGGTGATGGTGTGGTGGCGAGGAAGAGGTGGTGTGGTTGGGGATTAGGATTTCTGGTTGGTGAGAGAGAGAGGGTGGCTGCTGATAAGATAAGAGAGGAGCAGAGGCTGTTGTTGGTGGCTGAAAATTAGGGTTTTGGGGGTGAAATGACCAAACCCCCCCCCCCCCAGCTGCTGACCACTTTTTCTTCTTCTCGAATTGGGCCCCTTTCTGCTTGCTTTTTTTTTTTTATATCTCGGCCATTTTTTTTTGTAGAAGCTGATTTTTTTAAACATTTTGGACTCTTCCTTTTTATTTTTGTCTCTCTCAAAATTAACTAACACAAATAACTAAAATTCTAAACACATTAATCTAATCATTCATCATGCTTTTAGATTTTCAAGCTTTTTATTTACTTTCCAATTAAAAGAAGATGACTAATTAATTAATTAAAACTAAGGGAAAAAACGGGGTGTTTACACTAGGCTAACTGAGTTAGAGTCAGATACTAATCACCCTATCTTTTTAATAAAAAAGTTGAGCTTTAACACAAGATAGTGGACCTCTAAATATCAAATTAAAATTTGAAATTTCATTAACCCTATGCATCGGACGCGAGAAAATCATTTGAAAAAAAAAACTAAAGAGTATCAAAGCGAAACACTAGAAAGAAAGAGAGGGGTACCATGTGAGGTACTTGTCTTGATTGACAACGTGAGTGTTTTCGAGCTTGATGTTGATGTACTGGTCAACGGAATGTAAGGTCCCTCTGATGGCCAAATCGTTCTTGAGCTCCATCGTTACTTCTTTCCCCAACAAATCCTTGAAGTACGAGAAGAACAACTGCGCTCAAAACCCAAATCAACTATCGTTGAAACGATGAAGCCACTGAAAAATAGAAGAAGAAATAGAATCATTACCATTTTTGCAAGACGAAGAATGAGTGAGAGTAAAACGCAAAAGGAGGAGTAGTGACTGGTGGGAAATAAACGAGGGTTCAATAAAATTATAACCTTGCGTACTGAGGCTATTAAACCCCAAAGATAAATAATTTAAAAAAATATGTTTATTGAAATGTATATTAACCTTTGGACTAAATGCTTAAATAGATCAACTATCTACTTGTTGTGTTGAACCTTCTTCATATGTCTAAGAAAATATTAATAATATATTTAAATATTTTTATTATCATCAACATTTATAATCATTGTGTTACATTTCACCAACGAAATCATTATTTTTAATAAATTTTCTCATACACTTCTTTAACATGCTTTTTCCTTAAAAAAAAATACAAGTGGAATATAGCTAAAAACTAATGTCAACAAATTAAAAATAAATGTATTAATTTTAACCTTTTCTTATCCTTTCTTTCTTTGAGTTTAATTTCTACAAACATGAAGAAGAAGAAGAAATAAAGAATAACCGAACACGCTGCGATGTCTCGCCGTCGAATCTGGCACCCAAGCCTCCTCTCCCGCCTCCTAAGCCTCTGATTTTGTTTCTCTCCCTAAAAATTTGTTCTGCCTCTCGAATCATCTCTTCAGTCAAGGAAAAGAAGTTTATCTATAGTAAAAAGAACAGGGCGCTCAATGACCAAAAACTTCGTCATTGGATTTCCTAAACTGCCTTAGTTTGTTGCTGGTCGTTAGTTGGTGTGAGGTAGGCGATGAGGGAAGGTAAACGATGGGGTAGTGGGCGATGACGAAGTAGACGATGAGAACGTAGACAATGGGGCAATGGACGATGGTTTGGTGAAAGGAGTAGACGATGGCAGCAGTAGACGATGGAAGATGGAAAGAGTAGACGATGGAAGGAGGACGTGGACGATGGAAGTATTTCAATTTGCTCAGGCAGCTTTAAAATTTCTGCATCAAAAAGTTGAAATTAAAATTGAAATTTTCATAAAGCCTAATCTAAACCTAAATAATTAATTAAACTAATCTATTGGAAATTAAAATGATATAAATCAAAGTACACAGATCAAATAAGTGTTTAAAATGATATTCAAATATAAGTAAAAAAAAAATTAGTTAGAGGATAGATACTCTAACAAAAGAGAGGGGAAAACCCTCCTAAAGAAAATAGGAAAGACGTATGGAGGAAGAAGCCCCCTCCCCCAAGGGGGAAGAGAGACTCAACGTGATGCGGAAAGGTTTCTAATTGCGCAAGGTTTTTCATTTCTGCAGCTGTATATTCTTTTTAAATGACTGTGGTAACACATTACAATAAATAATTAAAAAGTTAGGTCATATAGTTGTGGAATTTAAATTTCATATAATGCCTACCAAATTAAAAGGGACATTTAGACTAACTCACGTACAACTAGTCTTGTTATCTGATTCAAGGAAAACAAGTTTGTTGGGGTTGTTTGAGTTGGAGCAGAGTTGTTGAGCTAGGTAGGACTCCAGGGGTTTCGAATGAGACATCTTAGTAAAAGGGGAAGGGAAAACGTTATCAAAAGGTTTATGTCTTGATAAATAAGGTTTAAAATTGAAAATAATATTTTAAAATTGGAATATTTTGATATATATAAAATATCATAATATTAAATTATACATGAATATTAAATTTTGCTCCTTTTATAGAAGTTGTATATGCGATATCATATTTTATTTTTTAAGTAACTTTTTGGCTTCCCAAGATATTCCACACCCGACATACATGATACTAATTCCCTAAAACTCTAAAATCACTTTAAGTGGGTAAGTCTTTTCTAACAATTATTTCTCCATATGTATAACATGTAGCAAATTTGCATCATATTCTTTTAAATACATTTTTCTCTACACACTCCATATGATTGCCTTAAAAGTCATCACATTTGCTCCATTTTTCAAAAAATTGAGTGCTTTTTCTTTTGGATAGATAAATGTGTGTATTACTTAAAATGTAAACTAATCACACAGAGTGTGTTGAATAATGTGGTAAAAAAGGTATTGCTAAAACGGTAAGTCAAACATTTTAATTTAACCATTCTCCAAAAATTTACTCCTTTATAATAATTCAAACATTAACTTAGATTGTAAGTTATGATTATTATTAAGTTTATAGCCATGTATTACTATTAAGGATAATCTCTCAAGTTTCTAAGATCATATTAAGTAAGTAAGTCTCTCCCAACAAATGATTTTTCATACGTACTGCTCAGAAATGCAACCTTAGGCAAGATACTTAAGGAACCTAAATATTAGTAGTGAAGCTTTGGGTTAATGGATGAATTAGTTTTTAAGTGAAGGTTCTGGTACTGGAGGTTCTGGAGCATGTGAGGAACTCCCACTAATTGATTTAAGCGGATTCCTGAATCTGTTTTTCTCTGGCATATCTGAATAAAGAAGATAAAAAGAACATGCAATAGGTGGGAAAATCCTGAGCGCAAGAAAACTTATAATTAGTTAACAACCAACTAATAACCTTCAATGTAGTTCGATGATGTTGTTAGAGGTGGGAAACTTTGATGAACAACCAAATTTAACAGCTGGATGCAAAATTCAAAAAGGGAAGGGTAATTAGCCAACATATATATAATTAATAATGTATGTAAAAAGGGAAGGATTCAAACCTCTTAATAGCTAGAAAACGTAATTGAAACTGAAATCAATTAATTACAAAAGGTTTTTTAAATGTCTTATTGGTAATTAATAAATTCCCTTTTCAAGGAGTATGTGTGTTATAGCTGGACTAGGTGGGGCTATTATTGCAAGGGGTGGCAGAATTGAAATATTACTGGGTGATATAAAACAGACTTGTTCAGCAAGACAAACTGACAAAGTGATGAACCACACTTAAAAAAATCATGAAATGCAAAAGAGAATGAAAAAGGGGTAGGAATTTGAACTTCCAGTAATCAGCAGGAATTTGCTCTTTTGGATGGTAACTAACTTCCGACTCAAGTAAAAGCAAATTGAATGGTAGCTAATCAACCTCCATAACTCATAAAATCCAAATATAAATGAGGACCCTAAGAATTAAAAGCTAAGTTAATCAAGTCTTTCCTACACCAGGAAACATCCAAGGTTTTAATAGCCAATGATTTAATGAAGTTAGTAAGTCTTCACAATTAGTTCTTATCCTAAGTACAAACCTTCAAAGCACTAATGTTTCATAAACTCCTCATTTTCCACCTCCACAGCTCCACCGGAGTGAGAGGAATAAAAGTAAGAAAAGTAGAGATATGATTAATGTGATTGGAAGAAATCAGAAAAATAGGAATGAAAAAATAGTGTACGGGATAGAAGAGAAAATGGATGTGAAAATATTAAAGTTGTCTTCAAAATGAGTTTAACATTCTGATCACTTTGGTTATCTTTCAATTGAAGGATAAAAATAATTATTCTACGGGGTCGGCTAAATGACCCCATAATTAATTGGGGTCATTCAACCCCATGTCCACATGGACCAATAAGATTGTGTTATTAATTTTATTTATTTTCATATTATTTTTAATTTTAATTATGGGATAATCTTATTGGTCCATGTGAGCATGGGGTTAAATGATCCCAATTAATTATGGGGTCATTTAACCAACCCTTATTCTACAGGTGAAATGAACAGATTTAAGGTTGTCAAACTCACAATTTTATGTAAACTCGTTTAAAATCCGCACTCTCGACATCTAAACTCGTAAGAGTTTACCCAAAATGAAAAAAATACTTAAAAAAACTTAGCATGATGTACAAAGATAGTAGACTAGTACCATTAAAGATACATTAACCAAATTAATTCAACATATCAACTTTTTAATAAAATAAAATTCAACAAACCACAATGATAAGAGTGCAATATTACTTAGTACATCTCATAAACCAAACATAAATAACCAAATCATAAGTTGTTGGAGCAATGACTAAACCAGGGGCATTCTTCCTAGATTTAAAGGCATCAACACCTGTTTTGCTAGAAGATTTTGATGCACCAGTTTCAGACTTTTTTTTTGTTGGATAAGTGGATAACACATATTGACTTAAATGAATATTCTTTTGTTGAAATTTTAGCATATCAGATTAAAATTTCTTGTCTTTCATGAATATTCAAAAGAAAAGAGCGTCAATACCAAGCTAGCAAACGACAAGGGAGTTTGGGAGGTAGAAAATGTTGGACATGCAAATCACATTATAATAGAACACACAATGATAGCAGCAATACTTAATATTGTTCAGATACATGTGACACTTTCTTTTTTTAATTTAAGTTTTATCTCCTGTTTATTAGAATTTCTCACAAACAGCTATGTGACTGTAATGATATTTTATCAGGGCCTTGACATATAACTGTATTAATTGAAGGATTGAAAAGCAAACTGAAGTTTATCTCTGTAGCACAGGATTTGCAGTTGCACAGTTTTGCATCCAGTTTGTTACCACATGATCCAGGTGCTAATAGAATATCAAGATACAGTAAAATAAGAATCAATAAATCCTTAATTGCTCTAGATACTCTGACTAACCTACTAGGTTGTGTATGTGTTATATCTTCCACCTTTTAAATTCAAAACCTAAATTTCACACAAAATTACTAAAAAAATTAAAATAAATAGGGAATTCTAAATTTACTGAGGTATTTTGAGAACATAGAATACCTTTTGCTTCCTGGTGAGATCAGAGGTAGGGGTGGCAATATGAGTTAGCGGGGCGGGCTTGGCTCGACCCGCCATTGGCCCGCCAAAATACGGGTTGGGTTGGGCTAACCCATTTTTAGCATTTGGGTTGAAAGTCTTAACCCAATCCATATTTTGGCGGGCTAGCCCACTTTAAGAATTTAGTGAGAAAAAAATAGGTTATGCAATGGGGAAAAAGCTAAAAATGTTGCTCTCATTTCTTTGTGCAATGAGAAAAAAAGCCAAAATGTACAATTAGCAATACTACACTATCACAATAACATTGAATTAAACTAGAAGATGTGGTTGCTCCCTATTTCTTTATTTTATGTCGGTCTTATCATTGAGTTTTGATTCATCTCAACTAGATAATAATAAACAATAAAAAAACTTAACGTAATTCCACACTAAGAATCAATTTCACAATTACATTAAGAATAAAAACCAAAAATTCATAACCAACTCACAAGTTGCAAAAATTCACAATCATCATAACTCATAAATGTCTTTTATAACAACAAAAACACAAATCAAAGTTCAACAATCTCACAATAACATATTCTTAGTTCAAAGCTTCTAAGTTCTGAAGGTCTTAGTTCGAAACATTAGATACTCTCTTGGAAGAAGATGCATCCTTTTTTCCATTACTACTACCATCATCAACTTTGAAATCTTCATCACCATTAGGGGCGGGAATATGGGTTGGCGGGGCGGGACGGGCCAATCCACTATTAACCCGTCAAAATGCGGGTTGGGTTGGGCTGACCCACTTTTAATATTTGGGTTGAAAGTCTCAACCCAACCCACCAAAAAAGGCGGGCCAATTAGGTTAACCCAGCGGGTCAAGCCCATTTGCCACCACTAATCAGAGGGATCTTCACTGACTTCCTCCTAGGTGGTTCGAGCTGCACCTTTAAAAAAGAACAATGAATTTCAAGCTCAGATTACACAGAGTTTCAGTTTAGAATGGAAATTAGAATCAAAATCTCTTTGGAGAAACTAGATCAACACGAGGATGCTGTGAAGAAGAACAAATTTTCGCACTAATAGAGTATACCTGCTTGGAAGAACAAAAATCCTTCAAGAAGAAGAGAGATTGAGACGTGAAGAAGTGGAAGTGCTGAAATGGTAGAGAAGAAGAGAGATCCATCGACGACGACGCGCCGTGAAGAAGAGAGAGTGAGACGAGGACGCCGTGAAGAAGGTTCAGGACGAGATCGATCGACGACGGTGCGCCATGTGTGATCAAGATCGAGATCGAGATGAAGGAGCTTGAAAAAATGGCGCGGTGAAGGGGCTGGTAAAAATGAAACCAAACGCAATGAGTAGAGGGTAAAAAAAGTATATTACGTCAGTTCAAACCGACACAATATACAAAAACCGGCGCAATATTAAAGAAAATTGTGTTGGTCGGTCTGACAGACATAATTTACATAAAAACGTCGGTTGCAAAGAACCGCCACAATATAACCGACGTAATTTTAGTGAATTTTTGTAGTAAACTACTTTGAGGACGTGGAATGATTGTTGATCCGTTGGTATACGTATACTTGCAACACGAGAGGGCAAAATTGTGAATTAGTAGTTGAATGAACATTAATTCAATATTTTAAAAAGAAATTAAGATTTTTTGTTCTTGAATGATGTGTTATCTATTATCTCACTAACGGTATTGTATAATGTCAATTACAAATCATATACGTAAAGTTATGAATGTTATATTCATGTAATTTTACGTATCATAATTTGATTAGTTAAGACAAGAAATAAGATATAATTTGATGACGGAGGATGTTATCACTAAAGAGGGTTTGAAGACTTTGCAGTTTGCAAGTATTGTTAAAACTACAATAACTATTCAGCGAAAGAAAACACAAAAACACAGATTTAAGTATTAAATTTGTGATGACAATATGTAACTTGTCCAACTCTCTAACTGGGGAATGGTCAAATATGGCTATTTATGGATCTCTTTGGCTACACACACATGACATGACACACTAAAATGTCACGTACCACATAGTTCGGATTAACTAACATCTAAATTTGCGGGTCAATATGTCCAAGTTCATCAGATTTATGCATCATTTAATAGTTAACAAATACGGAGACTTTTTTTTCCATGCTCAACTCAGCTACAACTAACATCACATGAAGGGATGTCATTTAAGACAAACCAATTTTGTCCTTCTGCTAGACCGGAGAAAAATAATATAATGTCTATAATTTTAATTAAATAAAATAACGTTAACGAATTCAACATTTTTAGTTAAATAATAATTAATTCTACAATTAATTCCCTCTCAAGTTAATTTTAATAATATACTCAATATGTACCTATAGTAACACTCTTTTGATACATTAATTAATCTAATTATATATTTTCTCAATAAGTGTATAAATTAATTCTATAAACTTATCATTAGGAACGGATGACATGTATAAATAGATTATTAGTAGTACCTGCCATTAGTTTGATATGGAGTGTCAATATTCAATTTTTTAACCAATAAAAGATGTAGATATAAAAAGTATAGACATTGATAATGGATAAATTTATGATTAATTAAATTAAAGTAGTACTATTAATTTAAGAGAAATAAATAATAAATCAATTCGTGTCGTAAAAACTCAGCTGTGTATTGAAAAGGAAAGAACATTTAAGACAAAAAGAAAAGAAAAATTGAAACAATCGCGGTCTGAAAAACGAGTGAATTTATTAGAAGTAATTAATGCAGTGGTAGGTGGTGATGCAGAATTCCGTGCATACATCCAAGCCGTTTGTGCAAGTATCATGGTATACATTTTCTCCATTATTGCGGGCTCCTCCACTTATAGCAACAATTAAATTTAAATTTGACAACCGCAATCACCAAGTGTGATGCTATGGTTATGGCTAGTCTACCTCGTCTCTTAACTATAAAGTTAAGATTTCAATTAAGAATATAATATATTTTGTGATTAGTTATTTATCGCTAAATATTAGTATTTGTGGCGGAAAGATTAATCAATGTCATTGCTATTAGCGGTGGATACCTTATACAAAAAAAATCCGTGCACACATCCGAGCCGTTTGTGCTAGTATCATGCTACAAATTTTCTCCATTATTGCGGGCTCCTCCACTTATAACAACAATTAAATTTGACATTTAAATACAAAATAAAAAAAAGTCAATCAACCGTATGAACGGATCACGATGCTTTGCCTCTCTGTTTCCTTTCCCTTGAAATCCACTATATAATGAGGCCTATTCCCTCAAAATAACCTTATATTCGATGTTGTTTGTAAGTTCATTGAATTGAACCACTAATCTTCCTTCAATTGCAACTATTCTAGCAACTCGATAAGTGTTTCGTTTGCCTCTTGTCCTGCAATTCTTGTCATTCATATACAAGGTATTATTAAATATTAATTCATTTAGATCAATCCCATATATAACTTCTATTCCTTTCGTACTATATATATGTGTACATGTATAATGAATTGTTCTTTTTCCTTATTTCATAGTCATTGGAAGAAGGATTCACAAGACTAGAGAGATGAGTACTGAAAGAGCAGGGTTGGAATTTGAGCTGAGCTTGTCTCCACCACTGGCTGCAAATTCCTCATCGGAGGGTTCATGCGTGTCTAATTCCGAAGCTGATGGAGAGATCACAGGGGACATGTTTCTCGTAGGTTGTCTTCATTGCCTCATGTATGTTATGTTATCAAAGGCTGATCCTAATCCCAAGTGCCCCAAGTGCAAGAGTTCCGTGTTGGACATTGTTGACTTCCTTAATAGTAACAAGCAAAACAACACCACAAGCAGCTAGCAATCGAGGCATCGTTCGAGATCCTCTGTCATCAAATGGTGTTTAATTCCGTGTCTCAGTCGAGAAGCACACCATAGACATGACCCAGAAGAATAATTACATGTATATTTGCACTTTTCTATTTCCCTTTGTTAGTTATTAATTTATTGATTAATTAATTACATCTTGCTCTGATTTTTTCTTGTGAGATTTGATTCTGTGCATGCAACTCAAAGGTAAAGATAACATTTTAAATTGGGGTTCACTCGGTTCTTTTGGAAAGGTCCCTTCCCTAGAAGTACCGCTAGCTGATAAAATTCCCAAACGATCAATCTGCAGTGCAAATCAAAATCAAAAGCAACATGAAACTGTCCAGGGGAGAGATACGCAGAAATTTTTTAAAGAGCGATCTCATAGCATATGCATATGCTCATAAAATTAATTTTTTACTATTATTACTTTTTTAGGTTAATCCGTAAATTACTTGTTTCAACTTTTGACGGTTGGAGGTAGACGATGATAAACATGGTAAACAATGGAATAGAGGAAAAGAAAGTAACGGAGAAGAGCGAGACATATTGGGGAAAACCAATTTTATTATTCTGCAACAATAACAATGTGTATACAATTTTGTTATATACAAAAACCCCAATCTACTAAGTCAAATCTAGTAACTTGAATTACACTTTAACATTGACTCAAGACAAATTACATCTTCTATTGAAATTTTAATTCCAACAATATTTTGCACTAACCGTTAACATAAATTTAGCATTTTTTTTATCCAATAATTTTTGTTAAAGCTATAACAAAAACACACAAAAATGCTAATCACAAAAGTGTAGCTTCTAGCGTGAAGTAGGGTCGGCTAATCCAATGCTATATCATTGTGATGATGCTGATAATTTTTGTTTTTATGATATTTTGAAATTTATGTCGACCTAACCAAAGCTTAAATGAGTGGCTTAATAATAATAAAGATTGGTTGCTTCATTTAGATCGACACTATGTTTAATAATTTTGTGGCGTATGTGAGCATCTCTAATGGCCATAGGTGTTGGTTGTTTGAAATAGGCTGACAATATTTTGAATACTTTTGTAGTGTATGTGAGTAGCTTTGATGGTCATAGAGACTAGTTGCTTTGGTTATGTCAATACTATTCGAATATTTTTAGTGTACGTGAATAGCTTTAATAGCCATAGAGGTTTGTTGTTTCGATTAGGCCAACACATTTTAAAATACTTTTGCAGCATATATGTTAGTGACTTTAAAGATCGTAGATGTCAAATACTTTTGTAACATATGTGTGTGCTTTCAATGAAAAAATAGGTTGATTGCTTCAATTAGGCTGACACTATTTTGAATACTTTTCTAGTGTATGCTTGGAAACAAATTCCAAGTCCCAACTTATAATGAACTTTAATTTTTATTCGTAGCGTCAAGAACTTTGGGCTCTTAGCCAATAATTTCCTCTGTTCATTCTAGCACACAATTTGTAACATATCTCTAGACCAATCGTTGTCACGGCCATGTTCATTGTCTCTGTCATGCTCAAGGATTTGCTTCATAAGACCTATGAGCCTAGGGTTGAAGAGTGGGCTGGTCTGGTTAACCCATTTTTGTTATGTGGGTCAGAAGTCCAAACCAAGCCCATTTATAAGTGGGTTGATCGAATAAAGAAAAAATAAAAATAAATTGTTATGGGTTAGTAGGGTGACTCACCCAAAATAATAAATATTAGGAAAAACACTTTACAAATGTAGAAAAGAACCCAAATAAGGCCTTTTACAACTATCGCGCCCCGCCTCCTCTTTCGACCGTCGTCGCCGTTTCAACCACCACCCCCGTTCGAAGGGTCGTCGCCATGGCTCTGAAATTGGCCACCACAAACGCTCATTTTTCTCACTTAATCATATCTATGCTTGCTGGATTGTGGCTTTCTTTCAGTGTTCATGGCTTTCTTTTAGTGGTTTTATTAGATCTTATGCTGGAATTTATTCGGTGTCCCTATTCTATCATTATTGACTGTTAGCATAGGATTAGGATGATTCAAAAATGAAAAATTCAACCAAATAGAGATTTCCACCCACTCAGAGTATCTATTTAGATTTTTCTACTTATTGTTGCTTACTTCAAATGAGATGGGTTACTGTTGATTTTTTGGGTTGAGGTGATGATGATGGGTTTGGTTATAGAATGTAAAGATGGGTTGGAGGTAGGGATGATGGAAAGGGTGTGGATTAAGATAGTGAAGAAGATGGTTTGCGGTGAGATAGGTTGGTGACTGTTCTATTGAGAGGAAATGGCTGTCATTGGTATTTAATTTTCCCTATAAAGATAACTAAGCAACTTGCAACTTACGATTTGTTAGTGTCATTTGGTTTTGTCTGAGGAGAAAATAGTCTTCAGGTTACAATAGCATTGGGAGTTGTCTCAATTCTTGACCATTGGCTCGCAACTCTCTCTCAAATCAGAAAATACTTGCAATTTATAGGCTATCTATCATGACAATGACAATTCCATTAAGATATGTGTATATTAAATTAAATGGTTCCCTTGAAGTGTTAGTACTTGGTCATGTTTGATGTGCTGAATTAGTATATGTTTGGTCATGGTTGATGGTTGATATGTGGACCCCCCAAATGCTGGAAAAGGTTGTTGTTAGTTTTTTGGGAACCTTAAGAGAATATTGAAATACCTGTATAATGATATGTGGTTATCGTCAACTTGCATGTAAAGATAACTACATATATGCCTCGTGATGAATTTGTGTAGTCATAGATTATTACTATATACAACAACAACAACTTATCCCACTAAGTGAATAGATGAATTTGTGTAGTTATAGGTGATACTGTATACATGTGTTGATTAAAGTTTAAGTTCGTGTATGCAGGATGGTTCTTGTAGACAATTATGAGTTCAATTACCTGCTTCTTCCTATACAGTTGAATTTGAATATTATCAATTGCATAAGCTTAATAGATAAGGCCTTTGGCGTTCTTATTCTGGGATTTTAAGGAGGATTTGGATTATGTCATAGTATATATCATATCAACAATTTGAGGCAAGAACTCGGATACAACTAATGCGCATTTTGGATTGCTAATGGTCTGATGCTCTCTGATTATCTCATATTTGTTACCTTTGTTTTGGAACATTTGAATTGATTTCAATGATTGTGGTGGCTGAAGTTGGACATGTGAACACTTTTCCTTTTCGTTTAGTTAGACATGGGCTACTTTATTGTATGCTTGTGCTTTAATATTGTAGGTTGGATCTTGGCATGCACTTACTGCATGTATAGGTTGTTTCTGTCTTCTTCATGTCAAAGTAGTTGCTAAATACCCTGTTAGTCCTTCCTCTAGTTTGAGTTGTTGTTTCTATCTCCTAGAAATGTTAGCACATTTGCCGAGTCTAGGAGATAGAAGCAATAGGCCTGAAGTTTTTCATACTGGAAGTGGACCCTAGCAGAAGGCAAATCTTTCCTTGGCGTAAAGACTCCTATAAGAAGGGGTAATTAGTAACATCAAGGTTAACTCTGCCCCTAATGAAACTTCTTAAAGAGTATTCCCCTCACTACGAGATTTTATACTTCCATCAACTGATATAGGCCCTTTTCTGTTTTAATAACTTCTCAAGGGTCAGTAATGGCTAACCCTCAAGGTTCCTCCCATCCTTTGCTAGTCATATATTTTATTGTATTTCTATTGAGTATCTTATTATTTATGAGCTCCCCCCCGCCAATGTTTTTCTTGCCAACTAGCTCGCAACTTTACTTTCTACGTCAAATGGGTAAATTATCTCTCATTCATTTACCTTATTTTAAACCCCAAGACTTAGTCTTCATTAATATCTCATTCTTCTAAGCATGGGATGCATAACATTCAGTTGTGCAAAACGTCTTACGAATATGCTCATAAAGGCTAGTAAGGCAGGCACAGGCCTTCTTAGATGGGGGATGCCTTCCCTTTTCATAATGGCCATCAAATACTCCTCCTACTAAATGCCTTGGGTTTGGAAGACATCCCCATTTCATTTTTGGGAAGCTGCAGATTAAGTGCTTTCATTGACACAGTGAATCTAGGAGATCAAACTAGGTTAAAGTATTTACTTAATTTAGCCCTAGAATACAAAGACAAGCATATCTCTTTCTGCTGCCCTCCTATGGATCGCTGAATAATGAATAAAAAACGTAATAAAAAAAGTAAGAGAATTGTGTATCCTTACCAACTTGATCTTGTTGCTACACCGGGCAACAAACATTTATGAACTATTTCACGAAGTATGTGTCTAGATAATCTAAAGTCTCAATAATTAGCTCATAGTCTTCCGGTTGAAAAACAATGTCGAGGCAATTTTCACTGGACAATTAAGATTCTCGTGGGAATTGCCCAATTTAGAGGGCTGGTCATGGTAACCTTTTTTTCTATGGGAATGGGGATGGGGTAAAAATCTCTCCAGCATAGATTTGGGGACGGTGACCATACTTTATTCCCCACATATTTATCAATAAAAATATAACAATACCCTTAATATAGAAGTTATGTGGCTAATAGAAGATAGTAAATATCCTAAATAATAAATATTGTTATAAGAAATAAAAAAATACTTTAGGAAATAAATATAATAATTATTCAAAGATCAAGGATATAAAATTCTAAGTCTTTCTATTATGACTTTGTTTTATATTTTGAATGTTCGGCTTCACACTTTGTATTGTTTATTTTGAAATTTCCACTTGTTGTTTGATGTTGAATTTTAGTTTATATTATTTGAATTTAGTTTATTCTATATTTTTATTTAATTTGATTTAGTAGACTTATCAAATTTAGCATATGAATTTATATATCCTTTTTGGCTTAAATCACATGCGTCCTACACCTTCACTGAAGCAATCGTGTTTGAGAGATTCCCGAGCCTAAGACATTTGGTTAAGATAGAAAAAATATCACACTAGTTGATCTACGTGCTTGGTGGTATCATATAAATTTATATATCATTATTTTTTTCTATTTTTGTATTTTTTTTATATTTATGACAAGTTTGGGATTCCTGCGAGGTCCTGAAAGGAGATAGTGAATGAGGGCAGGGAAATAATATGTCTGCAATGGAGATCGGAGATGGGATAAAAGATAGATGCGAGGACTAGGAACAAGAAGGCAATCCTCGCACCGCCTACACGAGTGCTATCCATATTCTTGAGACAGATGGTCAACATTCTCGCAAATTGGTCGGTCACATTTAATGGGTAGCAATAATGTTACTTGGTGCCTTGACGCGTTTGTCAAAATCACAGTAATATGGTCGGCCGGCATTCTCGCGAATTGGTCGGTCAGATTTAATGGGTAGCAATAATGTTACCTGCTGTCTTAATGCGTTTGTCAAAATCACAGTAATATGGTCGCCCGACATTCTCACAAACTGGTTGGTCACATTTAATGGGTAGCAATAATGTTTCATAATGTCTTGATGCGTTTGTCAAAATTACAATAATATGATCGGTCGGCATTCACTCATAACATAATTCAATCTCCATGTAAGAACTTCATTTATTAATTTTCCGAACTAGTCAATTTGTATTCACACCTTAAATTCAACTACATCTAGAGAGACATGACGAGAACATAGAGAAATGATAGATAAGATATGTGATCTGAAAGGTAAAAAAAGAAAGTTATTAAAAGAAAAAGTGAATTTGTTTTGGTATATCGAAAAATTAGAAATAGTAAATGTAAATTAATAAACTAACACATGTTTTGATATTTTTAAGATATTTATTATAAAGGTTTTATCTAATATTTGATAAAATATTTACGAGTATCATTAAGAAAAATTTGCTGGAAAATATAACCTTATCAAATATTTAGCAGTATTATATTTAAATGAATCAAGTACCAAGATATATGATAATATATTTTGTCATACATTTTATTAAGAGAAATTTATCAAGAATTAATTTCTAAGATTTTCTTTTCTTTTGGGCTACCTAAACATATTTTATTAAGACTTAAGTGCATATACACACCATGAATAAAACAACAAAATTGGTTACCCATATTAAACAATAGTACTATGATTCTCTACTTTTTTTGAATTACACATCGACCCGCTTCTATATGGGTACTAATTATTTTGTATTTTCTTAAATGTAGCAACTTTATTAGCATTAGATTATAAATAAAGAAATTATTGCCCATCTAAAGAAAGTGAAGTACAAAAAGTAATCAAAGCCAATACAATTTAAAAATTAACACTAAGGCACTTCTATCCTAACAAAGAACATTATTTAGAAGATTTTTTTATAAAGATTCTTTTTTGGGATACTTTTATAAAGTAGTTTTCTCTCAATATCTCTCAATATCCAATGTACCCTCTTTTATTACATTCTAATTAGCTTATAAAAAAACATGATATCCAATTATATCATACTCCCGGATAAGTACAGAGTCTTCCAAGTTGCGCCTTGATTTGATTGATTTTCTGACTCAGCAGTCAGCAATGGCATCCGTTACAGCTTTTAATTAATTATTACACGTATAAGTCAAGTCTTCTGGGCGCGTTGAACCTAGACAGCCCCATCAGACAGCAGTTATTATACACACCACACTAATTCACTTCACCACAACCCCACTTGCGTTCAACTTCAACATATTACATAACCCACCCACCGCCACAAACACACATCACCCTCCTCACGCACGTTTTACGTTCCCCACTTTCGAAGCAACATCCTTTTCCCATTATGGTATAAAACTAACTCTATCTTCACAATTTCCTCTCAGACCAAAATCGTATCTCTCTTCTTCTATCTTTCTCTCTTCTAGATGGGTGTGCCGGTTGACGAACCTGATTCGAAACCGATCTTGATCCGCGAGGTTTGGGCCTCCAACCTCGAATCCGAATTTGAATTCATCCGTGAAGTCATCGATGAATACCCTTTCATCTCCATGGACACCGAATTCCCTGGCGTGATCCACCGCCCCGGCGCTGTTGATCCGGCGAAACCCAACCTCCACCAACGCCTCAAACCCTCCGATCACTATCGGCTCCTGAAGTCCAACGTTGACGCTCTCAACCTCATCCAGGTCGGCCTCACCTTCTCCGATGCGGACGGCAACCTCCCGGATCTCGGCACCGGCAACCGCTTTATCTGGGAGTTCAACTTCCGCGACTTCGATCTGGAGCGTGACGCTCACGCGCAGGACTCCATCGATCTCCTCCGCCGCCAGGGGATCGACTTCCGCCGCAACGTCACCGACGGGGTCGACTCGGCCGAGTTCGCTGAGTTGATGATGTCGTCTGGACTCGTTTGCAATGACTCGGTGAGTTGGGTGACGTTTCACAGCGCGTACGATTTCGGGTATTTGGTGAAAGTCCTGACCCGGCGGAACCTGCCAAACGGGTTGGAGGAATTTCTGAGATTGTTGAGGGTGTTTTTCGGGAAAAATGTTTATGATGTGAAGTACATGATGCGGTTTTGCCAGACACTGTATGGCGGTCTGGACCGGTTGGCTCAGACCCTCAATGTGGACCGGGCGGTTGGGAAGTGCCACCAGGCCGGGTCTGACAGCTTGTTGACGTGGCATGCTTATCAGAAAATGAGGGAGGTTTATTTCACCAACGCTGAGCCCCAGAAACATGCCGGGGTTTTGTTCGGTTTGGAGGTTACTGTAAATTGAACACAAAAAAAACTATGAAAGGGGAAAAAATGTTATGTAGTATTATAAAAAAAAATAGTTAATTGATTTTTATTATTTGATTGGATGAATTTTTTTTTCTATTGATTTGATGACTCTATGTGCTATTCTCGAATGGCATTCCGTTTTCGAAACAAAGAGGGATTATGTCACACGTCACGGAACAATTTTTATAAATTTCACCGACAAAGGACAAATATTTCATAAATTTCATATTTTATTCATTGCTAAATAAATAAAGTAAAATAGCGGGCCTTAAATATAAGTGATTAAAAATTGAATAAAAAAATATTTGTGTTAAGAGTTTTGTTTTTGGTTACATGTGGAAGAAAGTTTTAAGAGTTTTTTAAAAGATGAAACTGATTTATATTTATTACAAATAAATAAAATTGCTTTTCACTTAGAAATCCACTAGAATTTGATTATTTAAAAAGCTACTAGGAACATTATAAAGAAATAATAAGTGATTAAATTTTTTTGGGTACAAAAATAAGTGGTTAATTTAAGTAATAAGCAAAGACTTAAAAAAAGACTCGCTATATAAAATTCTGATACGATTTTAAATAACCAATTTTTTTATAAGTTTAAGTTTTTTAAAAAAATTAATTCCATTATTTGAATTTTTTGGGTTCAATTTGTAACTTTTTTTGAACAGCCAATCATGGTTTATTTTATATTGATCTACATTGTTATGAAAATGAAAAGTTGATAAAAAAACTAAGTAATATAACTACGATAATTTACTAAATATTTAATAATCTGTACCAATAAAGTAAATATATAACAATATTATACATTTACATATATTTTAAAAATAATTAAAATATATTATTTGTTACATAATTTATATTATGGATTTAAAACTAAATAAATAGATCAAATACTTATATATGAAAGCACAATTTTTTAACTAAATAATATTTAAAAGTTAATATATAAATATAATATATTATAAGTCTAAATTTGATTTCAAATGATGATTATTACGATGTTAATTTAGTACCTATTGAGATAAGCTAAGAACTAAAATATTGTTATCTTGGATGTGATGATACAGATCATATAAAATAAAGTAAAATTTTAAAAAATAACAATCAAAAGATTAAAAAGAAAAATATCTCAAGGTGCGGGGCGGATGCTTCGAGGTCGTGGATTTGGAAGGTTAATGCACCTAATAAGATCTCACTCGATTTGGTTAATCTTTCATGATGCTTTGCCTAGAAACGTTCTACGAATCCGTAGAAACTAATAAGTAGCTCGGGGTTTTAATAAAGAAATAACATTTAAATTATTTTTTAGTATTATTAATTTTAATATTATATTTGAAAATAATTTATAAAAATTTAATAACTATATTGAAATTTGAAATTCCACCTATAATAATTTAAGCACTTATAAATATAACCCTACGAGTGATTGTTGCTAGTTATATTCGGTATTGTTGTATAAGTCATACTGTTTTTATGTAATAATAATATACTTTTTTATTCAATTTCATCATAAATTATATCTGACTCAAATATAATATAATAAAGGTTTGATAGCACTTTTGGTCCCTCACTTTTCACGATTTGACAGTTTTGGTCCCTAAACTAAAAAATTAGCCTAAATGGTCCTTAACTTATACAAATTGTTGTAGTTTTGATTTTTCGTCAATTTCCATCTAATATTTAACGGTTTTTAATTAAAAAATTAAAGATGAACGGGGAAGAAGGAAGAAGCTATCTAAAAGAAGAATCAGATAATTAAAGAGCACAAAACTGAGAAACAACAACATCAAAACATGAGGTGCCCAATAGATAAAAAAGTCGCAGTGATCATAAAAAGAAAAGCAAAAACAAGAAGAACCCATCAAAATTACCACACTATGAAGGCAACCCAGATCAAGATAAATGACAATACTGAATCAGAAAAAGTAAGGGAGTTGTTTCAAATTCCAAATTGCCCATTTCTCTAATTAGGTGGATATTGCAAACTGGGAGCAGAATTAGCAGGTTGAAGTGCTTTACATGTAAATTGCTGCAAAGAGTTCAGCAAATAATTGCTCATCCAATGCTTGCTCCACCATTTAAAATGTCCCAAATCCAAGTCATTAATAGCCAAATGGGTTCAGCATTCCCAATTATCAGTTTCTTTCCAGAATTCCAAATTCAGAAACACAAATCCGAGCAAAAGGGTATCCTGAAACAGCAACAATATACACTAAAAATCCAATCTTTTAGTGAAAAGAAGAGCTGAGAAGTGAGTTCATCGTACTGCAACTTCCTCGGGGACGTGACGACGAACGCAACCGGAGGCGGAATTAGCGTTGTTGAAGAAAAATGTGAAAGAGAGGGCGAGGGAAGTGCAGAGAAGGAAAAGGGAATCGAAGCAGGTGTGAGTGATATATCCCCTTCTCACAGTCATGGGTTGATTTGGGGAAGATCTGGGTTTGAAAACTCCAGATCTGAGTTTTTGGGTCTCGATCTGAATCCACCGATCGGCGATGAGGAAGAAGGAACACCCACTCTTCCGAGCCGCGATTTCCGCCAGGAGCACCTCACTGAACCGCCGTCGTCGACCTGGGGTTCACCTCACTTCGGCTCTGCTGCTTTAGTCGTGAAAACGACCTCCTTCTCCACTCCGCACTCGACCCAGCCACGCTTACGGCTCATTGGAGCTCTCCACTCACCTACCTCTCTCCCTCTTTTCATCTGAAACGACGCCTTCTTAAAGGAATATTCCGTTAAATATTTGACGGTTTTGGACGGAAAACAAAAACAGCAACAATTTGTATAAGTTAAAGACCATTTAGGCTAATTTTTTAGTTTAGGGACTAAAACTGTCAAATCGTGAAAAGTGAGGGACCAAAAGTGCTATTAAGCCTATAATAAAATTATCATTAAAATAGAAAATAAAGTAAAAACATAATCTTTGATTGTAATTACCATTTTAAGAATTTATGCTCCCTCTTTCAATTCCCGAATTCGAAAATCAGTTTATGCTCCCTCTTTCAATTTCAAATCTGAAATTTCTACTCCCTCTTTCAATTTCCAAATTTGAAAATCAATTTTACAGATTCTAAGAATGGTAAGTTTTCTCTTTAAAATAATATTAATTATGATAAAACAATTAAAAACATTAAATAATTATTAAATCATATTATTTTAAATATAATGACATTCAGAAATATATATGTTGTAAATTATACTAAAAAAATTTAAATAATTCTATTAACTTCGTGTCTATCATAAAAATATTCCTGAAAACTAAATTCAAAAAATAAAGATATATATGCACCTGGATCCATGATGATAACCATTCCCTCCCTTGTAGGCAATTTGAAAATCTGCAACCCCCAAACGTTTAATAAATCTCCCTCTAACCCCACCTCCATAATTAGGTCAGATCAGATGAGAATAACTAACTTAATTTGAATTCAAACCGTTCGTTCGTGAGTGTGACGTCGTTTCCATGCAGTTTCTTCCCACGTGAGAATTCAATGCCTTCACATGGCCTCCACACGTACCACGCATTTTCTGTTATTATCATCATCACCGACTATGTCGATTTTTCTGGTTATTTCGTGACGGTTCGCCACCGCCACCACCGCCACCGCCGCGATCAAGTTTCTTAGGGAACGTTTCTTCACAGATCTCCATGAAGGCTTGAACGATGACGTGGTGATGGCACGGCGCGTTCAGATGAAGAAAGCACTCCAGAAGCTGTTGAAGTTCAGATTCTGAGTAGATCTCTCTCTCGAAGATCATTTGGAGCATCGAATGCCGGAAATCTTTGTGTGGATCCTTCGACTCCTTCTCCACGGCGATGCTGTTTACGAGTTTCGGGCTCGGTTTGGGAATAAATTGATTTTTGTTTGCGGTGTCGGGTTCGGAGATGGTGGTGGGAGTGAAGTCTTCGTCGTCGTCGGCGGCGGAAGTGGTGGTGGTGGAGGAGGAGGTAAGGCTGCTAGGGTTTGCGTTTTGGTAAATTGAGATTTTGGGTTTTGGGGTGGGGTCGTACACGTCAGAGGGTTTTGGTTTGTTGCAACCGCCACAACTTCCGTTTGATTTGAACAAGGTTTTCATGATCTTTCTCTTGTCGAAAGACATTAATTTTGAAATTGAGTAATTGTGGTTAGAAGAGAAGAGAAGAGGGAAGAAGAAAGAGTGAAAAAGTGAATGGAAGAAGGAAAGTGGGGTTGTGAAATTGTGTTTATTAGGGTGATCCAAACGTTGGTTATTTTAGTCTTATGGAGGGGTTGAAGGTTCAATTTTTATTTTTTATTTTTTATTTTTGTATTTTGTTTGACTTAAGGGGTAGAGTACGAAGGAGTACCTATCTTGTGATGATGCTTCCCAAGAGATCCGGATAATTAAGAATGAACGATGACTTTTTATATATGATTCAATCATTCAAGTTTAGTTTATTAATTTGTCTTGTTTAAAGTAACCATTTTAGAGCATAAACTATAAAGTTACTTATTATAGCTCCGTTTCAAAGAAAAAAAAAGTTCAGTTAAAAAAAAAAAAAAAAGTTATTATAGATGTTGATGAAAAACATATAAAGCAAAAAATATAATAGTTAAAATTATAACCAAAATATATACGCGTAATAAACTACAGAAGTAGTATATATAGTTTCGTTCTTAACTTATTTAAAGTGACGTTTAAAACAAAACAAAAATTATTTAAAGTGTGATATATAAGTTAAAAGATAAATTTTAATATAATAATTTTTTTAATGGAATATAATAAATATTAATTGAAAAGAATTGTTTAAATTATGATAATATATGTAATAAATCATCAATTATAAAAAAAATTAATAATTTTTACAAGTTACTCTCTCCATCCTTATTTATTATCATTTCAACCGATTAATACTAATAAAAAGTATGTTAAATTAGTTTTTTTACTAAATTGATCACGCAATTTTGACATGGTAAATGTGGTAAATGTCGCAGGACTCCTCAATAGTGTGACTTTTTTTATGTTTCTCAAAATATTTCTATAGCCGACTACTATGAAATTAATTTTCCGGGATTTTGATATCATGTTAAGGCATTAGATCTTTCTCAACAAATTTTTCTCCATAATAACCACTCAGGAATCGAACCACAAACTAGATATTTAAATAGCTCAATTATCTACTTAGTTGTGTTTTTTTTTTATTTTTGAAACTTACTAGTTGTGTTAAACGTTGGTGATCGAGAGTGTGATTTTAAAAAAAAAAATTAAACTTTTGACCAAAATATTCAAATAAAAATTTTAACAACTACAAGCGGCACAGTATATGTTATATTAGCTAATGTATTGATTGTTTTTAATAAAAACATCATGTATCGTTACTTTTATTTTTGGAAACAAGAGGAAAAGTAGATTACTTTTATTTAAATACAAATTCTATATTAATAAAATATTATAAAGGTTCAATAGACGGCAATGACAACTATGAAAAGAAAACAAAATCGTTTCTAAAACTTTTTTGATTAATATGATCTCAAGGACATAAAATTATTTTGAAGAGATCTAACATTACAAGAAAATTGCCTATCAATGTCAGCTCAAAGAAATCCATGATCACTTCTTTCAACTCAAGGAACACATTTGTCATTGTTAACCCGAACGAACACTATCTTTTAGTATTATCATGAAACTCCGACCGGTCAACACTATCTTTCAATCACGTTCCAACATCATTAATTAATGTCCGCCTTTCTCATTATGATAAGGATTTAGATATGCTCGGTTCACACAATTGATTGAGACATAATACAATTGCCAAAAGCTCCAACCATATCAACCAAAACTAATTTTCTATGAAGGCTTCAACATATAACTGATGTGACTTGTAAAAAAATCAAATAATTATACGTGATTGAATGTGAAATTGATGAATTGAAGAACTTGCTAAAATGATCTAAATGTATGAAAACAGAGAAAAACACTCCTCAAAATAATCTAAAATGAATTTGTAGGGGAACAAACATTAACAACTAATATACGAATAAAACTTCATGCTCTACTTAACTTTCATTCACCATGAAATATGTAACTGCCAACTAGATTACTAAACACATGCTGAAATTCAAAATCTTGATTAGTTACAACTATACAAATTGGCACATCGGGTCGTGCCATTCTACAAAACATGTGGATTTTGGAAGCCCTCGTTCTGGAGGGTTCCCATACTTATGTTTGATGTAGTTCATTAAGCTTCTTATGCCTTGTGGATAAATATACAACCATATAGAATTTGCCCTTTCTCCAATAATTTTAATACCATTGAATGCTGAAACCAAAGTGAATTAAGGGAAAAAATTGCTTAGTTAAAGTAAGTATAAAAGAGCCAAAAAAGAAATTGTTTGTTTGTTTGATTGACTTTAAATATTTGATCCAAATTATAAACTTACGCATGGTAACAGCACCGTTGTCTGCAAAGGAATCATTGAGAAAGGTTCCAATTAAATTAGTAATATTGTGTCTTGCATAATAAGTGGTGTAATGATTGATTCCCACAAAATCTAATGAACCCTTAAGAGAAGCAGACTCAGATGGAGAATCTCCAAACATCAATGGAAAATCTAATGAAACCTGTCATGAATATGTCAAATTCTCTTCAATAGAAACATGAAAATTAATTTCAATCCACAATGAAGGTACTATGTCAATATGACATACTATCCCAGCTGAAAATCTTGAGCTCTCTGAGCTGCTTCAATGTCTTCTTGTGTGTTTGTTGCTGGCTCAAACCAAATCACATCAAAAGCTATCCCTAAGGATCCACCCTGTGAATTCTGAGGAGTAATTGAGTTATTTATAATGAGTTATACATCATTGCACTTGAACCAAACAATATACCTGTATATACTGTTAGGAAGTATGAGATCAGATATTTTTAGTGTGAAAGTTTATAAAGGCTTGAGTTCTCCAACTATAATAATTACCATTTCTTGTATGGTTCTCCCAGTATTAGATTTTAGTGTGCGATTTATGACTTTTTCGAAGTTCGAATTTGTATTTTCACCCTTACGAGATCTAGTTTGTATATTATTCGACCAACACCTTAAGATTGCAACTTTAAAACAAAATACCAAAATTAAAGTCTCCAGAATATTTATATATTTACCTTATATTTTTTCCTATAAATATCTGCTACTGCTGCATGAGCACGTAGGACATTGTGAGCAACAATGTAAGGTTCAGTAGCAGAGTTCCCTGCCCTTGTGTAGTAAATGTATGGGGCTAATTAATTGTGATCCACTGCTTCACCCTGTCCCAAATTTCTCAAAGCATGTCTCAGCATAATTTGCAAAGTCCTTTCTATATAGCACACAAACAATTTTTCATTACCACCACATTGTAACATAGAGTTACACGGTGGACTAATTTTGAAGTGGCACACCGGTGATTCATTATTAATAGTCATTGATTTAGTCATTGACGATATATTAGTGTGTTAATTAAGAAGCATTTTCCACTACAATATTTGAATGGAGGGTGACATTCGGTACAAAAAAGCTTAATATTTTTTTGGTACATAAATTCTTTTTTAATATGTATCTACATAAATTCTCTTTACACATGAGTGCATATTGAGCCGCTCATCCATGTGCGCGCGCTGTACGACAGAATATGAGAGCATGGAACATTTGTTTAGAAGGTGTCCACAATCTCGTTTGCTTTGGCAGCAGTTTGGAGTGATTCTTCCTTCCATAGATAATGGAGAGCCCTTTCAGACTTGGTTCGTTGGGTTATTGCAATCGAGAGAGTGCGTTTTGGCGGTGGCAGTGATGTGGTGGATTTGGAGGTGGAGAAATAATCATGTTTTTGGCGAGGATAGGTGGCATATTAACCAGGTGCTACAGAATGTCTTATCGGATGTTTCTTACTGGCGTAATTGCTTTATCTCGTCCGGGATTATTTATGACAGGCCAGCTTCACTTGGGTGTCCTACGCGTGATGCTTTTATTCTCATGGTGGATGGTAGTTGGAATGCGGGAACGGGAAGAATGGGTGGAGCGGCCATCCTTCGCGCTCCGGATGGAACGTGGCGTTCAGCGGTTGCTGAGAGTAATGTGAATGGTAATTCATTCCGCGCAGAGGTCTGGGCGGTCAGGATAGGACTTTCCCATGCTTGGGATTTGGGGACTCGCCAAGTTGTGTGTGCATCAGATTGTTTGGAACTGGTTCGGGTGCTCCAAGCACCTCTAACCATTAACTCCTACTGGGAACGTGACTTAATTTTAGAGATCCTCTCTTGGGTAGTTAGGGATTGGAATGTTTCCTTCATCCATGTTCCACGTGAAAGGAATAATGCAGCTGATTTCCTTGCGCGGCAGGCTTCTAGGGAGGGGACCTCACGTCGTGTTTGGAGGGAGCCTCCGTCTTCTATTTATGCGTCATTGTACTTGGACACTTTTGCTTAGCTCGGTTTTCTTTTTAGACTTCCTCTTATAACCAAAAAAAAAATATAAATTAATTGTTTGCTATAGCAGTATCTTACCTAATTTATGCGAAAATGTATCCCACACAGATGGTCCCCTTCCATCTTCCTGCACTGCTCGTTCGTACTAGACAAAAAGTTAACAACATCATATAAATATAAATATAAATATTAATATATATAGAGGATGAAGTGAGAAAGTTCTTCTTATATGAGAATGGTGAGAATAAATCATGGCCGTTAGATCTAACAATGAATGGTCATAATTAAAACATTAAGTCACGTGACTTGTTTAAAAAGTCACATGACATTTTTAAGTGGTCATGTGACCACTTATTTCTTTTAATCATGACCACTTATTTCTTTTAATCATGACCACTTATTGTTAGATCTAACAGCCACGATTTATTCTCACCATTCTCATATAAGAACTTTCTCACTAGATACATCCCCTATATATAAAGTTATGAACAAATATATCATTTGCTTAAAAATAATTTCAGCTGAATTAATTTTTCTAAATTATTATAAACTTCATATTAAATGTTACATACCGGAACTTAATAAAAATTTATAAAAGTTACAATTTATTATTATTATATTTATAATTAAAAAAATATCATACTCTCAGTGTACAAAATGATAACAGATGATGCATTGAACTTTATTCCTTATGATAGCATATTACTCCCGGTTCTTAACAGAATAAGGGAATAACAATCCAAGATGAAACTGCTTTTACAATTTCGCTAACAAAGTGCTGATCTCCACGCATTGCAACTCAAGAAAATGAACAGAGAGATACAAATCGAGCAAAGTGCTCCAGAAAAAACAAGAATTGCAATTACAACAATATACAAGAACCAATTCACCAGAGCCGCAAGCGTTTTATTTTGAACCACAGGGTGGTAACTGGGATTATGTAATATTATTCACTGTGCAGTGAAGCAGTTGAGTGCCACTCCTAGCTCCTCAGACGAGCTTCTTGGAGAAACAATGATAAATCATCATCATGAAACCTTGAATCCAACCTCTAGGGCTATATTGAAGACAACACAAGAGGGAGATGGCTGACGTCACAACACATCCTTGTAAACATCAACCTCCAGTTGTGTTAGACACCGAAGGCTCTTCGTTTACGTTCGAAGGAGTTCAGGGTGGTGGTGGGCTCACATGAGTCGTACAATAATCTTCTTGAACTGTGCACAGATTATTCCATTCAACACCTGCTGTAACTGTCAAACTGTGTATCAAGGATTATTCAAGACAGTGCAAAGGCAGTAGATGAAAGCCAGTAATAGAATTTAATGGAGGTTAAAGATGTTCAACGAGAGGATACGTTCTGTTCTCCACATGTCTGTTATGCTAACATCAGCATTAGATGAAAGCCAGTAATCAGCATCACTCTGCAGAAAGGAAAAAGAAAGTTTGGTTGAGCTACAATCATACTAGAGTATTAGAAACAAATACTGAAACACAGATTGTTTCGTGAATAATTTCAAAAGATAACATTCTTACAACTTCTGGAAACTTCTTGTAATAAGATGCCCTGTACCTCATAATTCACAATAATTTATATTCTAGTCTCAGGAGATTCGCAAATCCAAAGAACAGATATCTAAAAAACTAGGGTCATACTTACATCAAATTCTGAAGGAACAATCTTCATGATCCCACTCACAAAGTCCTGTGAAGTAGGTAAATCTGAACTAGTCCCATCAACATCTTGTACTTGCATTTCTTGGTCACTCCCTTTATTCTGTGAGTCCACTAGTGATTGATGCTTGTTAAACTCTGGACTGGATGGAAGACTGGGTGCCACATCAGCACCACTTATCTGCTCAAACTTTTCCTCAAATTGACTAGAATTGCAGAGAGAACAGAGGAGATCAAGAATGTCAAGTTTATTGCAATTTCCCAACATCAAGCGACGTTGACTGGAGGTAAATGAGTTCAGACCCGCAAAAATAAAGCATACCTAATAAGGTATACATCTATTGGGCCCATTGTGCTTCTCAGGACTATCCTGAATCTCCTCTGGGGATAATCAACAGCCTGACAAATATGGGGAATTTAGATTGAGAAAGATGAATATAAAATTGAGAACTTTTATGCAACTCTTCATAGCCTTTGAAATTACCTCATCAGGATCAGGGACCTCCAAAGTGGTGCAATGTGGAGCTTTAATTGCTATCAGGGTTTCATCCTGTCAAAAGGTGGTCTTTAGTTGTCAACCAGAATAATTTATATTTGAGAAGCAAAGTAAACACGGAATCGCATTACAAACTTTTTATCAACACTCAGATAAGAAAGACCTGGAAGCAAGGCAAGGTCTTCATATCTTCCTCAGTTACAAAAAGATACCTGTCATGGAGGAAATAGGTAACAGATAAACACATCTAAAAAACTGTCAACATACAAATGTCAGCAAAATTACTCAAAGCTAAGCAAAGGTAAACTTAAATATTACTTTTGATTGTTTTCATCTTCACTAAGATCCCTTAGTCTTTCTTGCACCTCTCTGCAATATAAAAAACTTAAGCTTTGGTAACAGATAGGAATTAGGAGACACATGCAATTATTAGACAATGCAGAATCAGCAAAAGATACTGAAACCTTATGTGTTCATCTAAACGGTGCTCCTCCATTGTAAGATTTTCAACTTCAGCCTGCAGATGAAAAACAAATATTACCCTTTAAGGTCTCCTATATTAAATGAATTACTTGATCCTGCATGTATTCCCAGTCATCCCATGCCAAAGCATAATAACATGTTTGGTGAAATGCAATTCAGGTCAAAAGGCCCATCAGCTATTACAAAAAAATAAATAAATAAAATGAATCAGTTTCACTAGTCATTCTCACACATATGACAAATTAAAGCATTACAAAAGTGGAAGACAAACTAAACTTGAAGCAAGGAAACTTGTTGTAAAGAAAATATAAGCAACAAAAAGTAAGGCAGGAAAAATCTTTCAAAATCATGAATTCCAAAGACATAGATCCCCATGTGGATTCCAAGCTCCAAATTGAATAATTCCTTGCCTGTATACTAGCAAAACTATCATTAGCCTCCCCTGGTCTTGAAACATCCAGGCCCCTGACCATAAAATAGTTTCAATACTTGGGATAACAATATATGACAGGAATGACAGGAGTATAGAAAGCACTCCTACTTCCATTGAATTCTGTTCTTAAGCTTCTTTTCTATAAGGCCGATCCCTTCAAGAACATTTGTTATATCATATATCCTCCTCTTTTGTACCTGCAGATACAAAAGCACCTTCAAGTAATCAAACGTTCCACTATGGAATATTTAGACTAGACAGAAAAGTATTTAACCTCTAATGTGTCAGCAGCATTATTCAGATCAAGATTACCATCCTCTGCTTGTTTGATCAAATTGATGAACTTCTTTGTCAACAGACCTAAAATTCGAAAATAAAACAAAAAAGATATAAAGGATAACTTAAAGAATATGTTCTTTTGTGCCAGTGAAGCACAGAAAAATAAATGGAACGTTACAAAACTTATGATTGACATTGAACTAATAAAAACATGGGCAATGTTGTGCTACCTAAAGAGTTGTCATAACGACATGGACCAGCAAGAGCTAAATTATTGCCTGAAGGAGAACCTGCAAAATAATAGGGGGGAAAATAGAACTAAATTATTTGAAAGGCAAACTGACAAGTAACGTAAGGATGGTATATGCTAGTTGACAAAAACCTAATCGGCAACCAGAATATTGGTTTACCTCAATTTTCTTTAATATCTATCAAAGCCATAGCACAAATATTAGAGTGATTAAACTTATGAGTCGTGCTACGAAACTTTGGGAGAGTGTAATTGAGAGAATATTAAAACAAGAGATCCACATCACGAGACGAACATGGCTTTATAGACCTTAGGGATAGAAATTTCATTGCATATGTTGTGTCAGTGATAAGATATACTTTTCTTCAGTACTTTGCTTATTATCTTTGTGGTCAAATTCTTCTCAGTTTATGGTGAACATTTGCACATGTGTTTTCTTTATGAACTATGTTGAACTTTATGAACTTTTAAAGAGAAAGAGGTGAGAAAAAATGTAAATTTTGTAGGTTGTTTGGCACGATAGAAATAAAAGAGAAAGAGAAGAGAAAGAATGACGTGAACTCTCTCTTCCTTTATTTGGCTGAATAGACAATGGAAAGAGAGAATATTACTTTTGTATGAAATGACATTTTTATCCTAGGCGCTGGGCAGTTAAGAACCAACATAAAAGTGATCTCAATGTCATGAAGATGAGAATGTTAATCACACAGGATGAAACTAAAACTACAATTACGAGAGAAAAGTTGGGGCAGCTCTTATTATAGAAAATCGAGTAGAATCTGGTCTAAAGTGATTTAGACATTATGAAGAAAACCTGTAGAAGCACTCGTAAGGTTGACCAGATGGAGATCAAAGACAGTCAACTAGTTAGATGCAGAGGGAGACCAAGGAAAAACATAAATCAACTCAAAATAATGAAAAGGGAGTTAGAGGTAAATGATCAATCTTTGAACTTAACACATGATAGGGCATTATGGCATTGTGTGATCCATGTAGCCAACCCCCTCTAATGGGATAAGGCCTGGCTGTTGTTGATGTATGTATTAAAACCATAAATATAGAAGGCTACTATACAAAGTCTGGAAGATAATACTTACCTTTGATTAAGCCTGCAGTTTGAGGTTCAAACCTCTTGCTCCTATTGCACTTTGTAGGTCTAGAGGCTTTGCTTGACTTCCTTATCCTTCCTGGTATAGACGTCTGAAAATGACTATTAGCTGTTTCAGTAGATGCAGGAGTCATCCTACCACTACAATCAGCTTCAAAATCAGCTGTGATGCTCTTTTGCTTTGATTGCTGAAATATATAATTTCTTTGAGATGGAATCAATGGGGTTGTAACAAACCAAAAAATAATATAAGGGAGAAGATAGAACTACAAATAGTTGCATTTTCATAAGCAATTCATGTACACACTTGGCCATAATGGGCAATCTATATCTACTTCAACGATTACTACTAGTAAATGCACGCTTGCTTTGTGATATAGTTAGCTTCAGGCTTGGGCTCTCTCCAAAGCTGTACACACTATATAGTGCACAAGCATCCAAGTACATATTACATCAGTCTTGACCCAATAAAGTCATTGCCATCGCTTTCACTTAACACCTTAGCCACAAAGACACTCAGCCACTGTCTCCTAGAGCATATAATAAATATAATGTTGCAGCAGGCTAGTTGCAGCCATGCATTTAATGACCAAATAAACAAAACCCATCCTAGCATCACCAAAGTCACCCCTTGCAATTACTGTTCTTCCAATCCATTCCAGGACACCAGATGCCAGAAAGAGAAAACCATATACCATGGCAACAAACACTTCCCTCTCTATCAAGAACAGACCCCCACACCAGGGAACCACCCTTCTACTACCTTCTTTTCCACCAAAAAACTCCACCATTATCTCCATTCCCTGCCATTTTCTCTTCACCATAATCCTCCAAAATTCTAGCCCACATGTTACAAGATTCCACCACCGGTCAATCTCTGAACATTACTTTGTTTGAAGTTTGAACCAAACCAGCAAGTGTGCTATGTAGTATCAATTTTTATTAAAATGGCTATTCAAGGTTCTTAAGATTTAAGAAGCCTAGCGGACTTGTATCTAATCTCTTCATGTTGTCCTACCCTAAAAAACACAGATACGACTAGGATACGTATACAATATGACATGAGTAGTGGGATTCAACAACAAAGTCTAAAAATTACAAGACACGACACAGCTATACGGAAATACCTATAACCTAGAACATAAAATTAGTACACAATAAGTATAAAATGCAAATCTTAAATCAAAAGATAGAAAAAAATATGTTAAAGTTAGCATCAGTCATTATAAGCTAAACAATTTTTTTTATCTAATATTTAGGCATTCTAATTTGTATTGGCATAAAAATTCCAAAATTGGAAACACAAATGTAAAATATAATTATAAGTATCCAAAGCATCCAATATGAATATGCGTCCTCATATATTGTTTTAAAACGCTCATGCTTCCTTTGTCCTATCTCAAGTTCTTGCTGGGCGCTACACTTGGTTCTTATACCAACCACTAGGGCCAGATTCTGATTTTTCCATGTCTCATAACGCACCAGAACCCACTCAGGAAAATCTCATTCCAAAACATACATCTGTTTAACATGATAAACAAAAATAACCAAGCTTTCTTACCTCATAAGGTGGGGTGAGCCACATGGGACAATCAAGCCCACTGGAATCTATCAAACCGTTTTGTAATTTATTTCACTCACAGAGATAAATATTAAAAATTGCTTGTATCAGAAAATATGAAATGCAAGCCAAGTAAACGCTACACGCCTTTACTGAGAAGTGTGTTGATGCAGGCCGAGTGCCTCATTTATGTTCTAATGCCTAACAAAGCGCACATTCCACTTTGCCGAGGAACATGGTGCATTAGGATTAAGGTAAAATGGCTTTAGCTAGGAATTGTTAAATAATAAGTTAAAAACAGACACCTCTGAATTTGCAAGTATATAGAGGGACCAACCTACTAATGAGCACAAAACCATTGGTGATCTGTTATGACAAAATTTTCTTAATCCATGATCATGAAAACCACACAAAAATGTCTACTACCCATAGATGAAAAAGGCTTGTTGAGTAAACTGAAACAAGTTATAATTCAGCTCCAGTTTTACTTGCAGAACTAATTCATATACTAATTTAACCAAATCAACAGCTAAGTAACTGCTTAAAGCCCTAATTAAACAGATTCTACACATTCATGTTATCAAACTGAAGAAGAAAAGGAAAGTAAAATTGAAGCAATACCGAATCATAAAGTAGTAGAAGACTGACAGGGGACTTGACGACCACAGCTTCGGCGTCGTTTTGAGGAGGAGTGCGGTGGTCGGAGGCGAAGCGATGGTGATCTGCGTTCGGAGCAAATGGAGGAGGGCTCATGGAAGAGGAGGGAAGTCGGCGCTTCATGGATTGCAGTGATTGGATTATGGAGAGGGAGATCTGGGTGAGTGGGTGTTCACTGTTTGGGAACTGAGAAAAGGAACCAGCACAGAAGAAACAAAGGGAGGGAATTTGGTTCGGATAAAGATGTGGAGGGAAGAGAAACACTTATAAAATAACGAACACTTTTTAAATATAAAAATAGCATAATAAATTATAAATCATTTTCAACTAAGTAAATGTTTGGTTTGGTGTTGAGTGACGCCAACATAATTCAACAGTGGATTAATGGAGAAATTATATTTTATTACGTTGGGTTTAGGGGATATGTGGAGTTCAACTTAATCCACATTAAGTTTAATGGAAATTTAAACGTGTATATTTAATTCGGTGTTAGAATTAACGTAAATGTGATTTCTAGTATCTCAAGTTAATAACAAAACTCTTCATTTTCATCCCAAATAGCATCTCCAAGTGCTTCAGGAAAGTAGAAAGAGTATGGTGTCCACAAAATGAGGAAATTCTCTAATAGCTGAAACTTTTTATAGAAAAATCCACTAAAAGTTCATCCCCGAATGTTTATCCTCTAAAATTTCATCAAACATATCCTAAAATATTGTATTACCAGCACAATTATAATCATCAATATCCACCTTCAAAATTAGTAGATCAATCATTAAAGGTAATTTTTGCCTATGAAAAAACATGGGAGGAAATGTTCCACATCCTTGGGAAATTTGAATCAGCTATATTCACCTACAAAATTGGATGATCAATCCTTAAAGCAAACGTTCCACATCATTCAGGGAGATCTGAATGGCAGAAATGTTGGGTCGAGCAAGGAAAGTGCAATTCCCATTTTCCATCAATAGCTTCCCAAAATTTTCTTCACTATTGATTGATGAGTCCATTCCTCTTCATGACTCCGGTAAATTTATGGGAGTTAAAAACTGATTTATTGTGAATTTTCTACCAAATTATTCATTCAAAGTGTTACTTATACTATTAATGAATTCTTCAGAATTATTCCTTCGAAACTTTTTGAGTAAACTGCAGGAAAAATTCAAAGCAAAATCCGCAAGAATGTGGGTGTTTACCGGTTTTGTTTCACTTAGCTACAAATTTTCACAAAGCTTTAATCTAGGTACAAGTTTTGTTTTACTTGGCCCACTTTTTACTAGTCTTGTCAACTATCCTGGATTTAGCACGTTGGGCCATCTTTTTGGGCCTTGATCTATGAAACTTCCAGCGGTTAACAAAAAGAAAGTTATAACCCAATGCTCAATAACAAGAAGTTGCTATTTTTTTTCCCAAGTATGTTATAGTAGAGAGATATAAGACTAATCACCCTGAAATCACGACTATTATTTTTTTATTTTTTTTAACTGAAATCACGACTATTATTAGTTGTGTCAGATACTTTTTGTGTTCTTTTTTATAAAAGTTAAAAACTATTGCATACCCTTAAAAAAATAGTTAGAGTATTTGTTAGCATTTAATTTATTCTTAACTTATATTAACTTTTTAAAATTCCCCAAACTTACTTTTTAAAATTTCTAATGATCGTTAATGTATTACGTAGTGAAAAAGGAGAGAAAATCCAATTAAATAAGGGTAAGTTTATATAAAAATATATAATGCACTACAAATTTCAAATTTCAAGTCGGTTCTTATAAAAATGAGTTACTTTCTTTTGAATCTTTATCGATAAATTGAAATAATTAAATTAAATTCAAATATTAATATTCTGCTTGTTTATTTGGATATATGTTGAATATAGTGAGTGTGAAAGAAAAATAAAAACAGAGTTACTTCTTTACGCATTAGAATTATTATATACTTCAAGTGGTAACAATTACTTGTTTTTTTCGATGAATAACAATTACTTATTTATCATTAAAACATGAGGGGAGGAGAAGGCAAAGAGCTCAATAATTAGCTTAGTATCAAGATATGTCAATTCCTTAAAAAAGGTTTTCCTTCAAGTACTATCGTAATGTCCATGACTTGGATTGGATAGACAAATTAAGGGTGGAGCTAAGAATCACAAGTGTGTTATTGCGTTAATGTGACAAATTAAGATGAATTATGCTTCTCTTTTACCTGTCCTGATTTTATATAGTTTCATTTTTAAGACGCTAACTCAACCCCAGATTAAAAAAGAAAAGAATAACTTCAAGATATGCTAGTCTAGTTAAAACTATGTCTAAATAGGAAAGGACTTGATTTTTATTCAAACTATAATAAGTTAAACAAAATTGAGGATTTTTTTTTAAAAAAAACACATGAAAAGTATATTTAAAACACTCTCACACACTTAGATCTGCTCCACAAACGGTGAAATCTAGTTGAACAATCTCAGACTTTTCCAAATTGTCAAAACCCAAATTTGAATAAGTGAAAAAACAACTAAAAGGGACTAAAACAACACATGTAATTTTCGAAAAGCTAAAAACAATAAAAAAAATTTCTAAGAACAGAAAACAAAAACAACATATTTTACAAGGACTAAAATGTATTTAAGCTAAGATTAAATATTATTTTATATATTTGAGTTAGTCTAAGTAGCCTGAAAATTGGATCAATTTTATTTTAACGTGATATTGAGTCATCTTTATTAAGCCTATTTTGTTCATAAAACAATACTCCTGAGACTCAACCTCAAAATAAGGTGTGGTTACCTCTACTAGCGAGGGCGCACCAAATGAGAAATGGAGTAGAATTGGAAGTTCCAACCTCCAAATCTCTTAACTGCGCACCAATTGATCACCTAACATACCTTTTCCCACATGTAATTAATACACACCATATCATAAGGTAAGTGGAGGTTGGTGAGACAAGTTCATCCATATTTCCTTTTAGAATCTGCATTGTAAAGCTTCAAGTGAAAGAAACCACCAAGAATATTAAACTTTACTCAAAATGACATTCATTTATGTATATCCCAACGAATCACACATGAAAAATATCTCAACGATGTGACCTTTGTTCTATCACTATGATATGATATCCTTTATATATATCCATATGTCATGACGTCAACAAAAACTCCATCTAACAGCTAAAATAATAATATTCACAATATGTGTTATATATCGCGCATTGCAACAATTTAATTATTTTTCCTAATTTTTTTAAGAGAATGCGTAGAAACAATAACAGGAACAGGGGAAGAAGCTAGGTAGAAGTTTCAAATGACAATGTGTAAACTAAATTCAATGAACCCCCAAAAAATTATCATGATTGTGAGCATTCTCCATTCCTTGAAATGAGAACCCCATTTCAGTCTTAAGACATCAATAGGGGAGATTGTATAACTTCTGTGTACTCCTCTAATCTAACATAATCATTTCAAATTAGATCAATGTTATAAAAATATCATATATATATACATATGATTACTAAAAGAGTACAATTAAATACTTGATTCAATGCTATCATTGTGAATATGTGTTGTGTGAATGGGTAGACATGATCCAAAATATATTATTCCGGCATTATATAGTTAGAATAATATTTCAATCAATTTTTTTTGGTTAAATTCAATCAATGTTTTTAATTTTTCAATTAGTTTATATAAAAAAATTGTACAAAAATTATGAAAATCATATTAATTAAATATTTTTATAATTATTAATTAATACAAAAATATAAAATAAAAACTGTTAGACTAAACATGTTTTCTTTTTTGTAAAAATTTACTGTGTTTTATATTTTTCTTCGGAGCATATATAAGGAAAAACAACTTTGTTTTATTTAAGTTACACTGCATTAATTACCTCTCTGGACTAAGCTTTTTTGTCCCAGAATTTCCATTTTATACACCAATAATTAATTAATAGCTTGGGATCTCAGGAAAAACAGTAAAATAAAATTTGACTACCATACAACATTTACAAAATAAACAATGAATCAATTCGCAATTCATCAAACAGCAATATAGAAGAAGATAAGATATAAAAAAGTGGAACTCCATGAAATATTAATTCAACTTCAATAAAGTCATATAATATTTAGTGACTTTTCTGTTAGAAATAATAATTGCCTAATTTTACTTCACTAGTACTCTCAATAAAGCACAATTAACTTGGCTTAAACATCACTTACTAGTTACTACTCCACTAAACATCAACAACGCAACTCTGCTGAAGCTGAAACTTCACCGCCGGAGCGGCGACTCCGATGGCACCGTCATCCCGGTCGCCGGCGAGCCTGATATAGGCGGGGCAGTTCACATCGATGTGGTACCTCCCAGAAACCCAAGTCCCCACCTTCCACTTCACCCTCCCGTTGACCTTCACGTTGACCAGCACCACCCCTGCGCTCTGGTCCAGCCTCAGAACCTCCAACATAAACGGCGACACCGGCACGGCGGCGCCGTACAGATACGGTGACCATACGGTGACGTCACGGTGGCCCTGGTAGGTCGGGGGGAGCTCCGATGCTAAAGAGATTTGCTGGCCCTTGTAGGAGGCGTAGGCGTGGAGGTTCTGGTAGTAAATGCCGATTCGGTAGTTGGGGTTGATGGCGGTGAGGGTGGCTTGCATGGTGAGTGTGAGCGTGTTGGGGGTGGGAGCGGTGGCGGAAGGAGCGTCGCCGGTGGAGGAGACGTTGAAGGCGAAGATGGTGGCGTCTTGGAGGATGAATCGGGGTTTGGTGGGCTGGAGGATGATCCATATCAGGAAGATCACGAGGAGTATGAGGGCGATGAAGGCGAGGATGCCGGCGAAAACGCGGCGGAGGAGCTGGCGGTGCTCGCTCTCGTGGCGGGCGCATTCCTTCGTGTTTGCCATGGTTGGGCGTGCTCTGTTTTTGCTTCAAGCTTTGGGTGGAAATTATGGAAATGCAAAAGGTGTGTGTTGCTTTGGAGAATGTTTGTTGAGTAAACTATACTATGCATATTATATAGGCAACACACATGGACGAATTAATTGACAAATAACAGTGACTAATCGAATTTGCTGTTTTTAAAGTTTGTTAGACATTCAATCCACCCTCCACATCTTTATAATATGAAGAGAAAAAAGAGAAATGAGTGATATAAAATGTGATATGATAGGAATTACAGAAATAAATAAAAAGATAAAAAGAGTGGAAATGAGATGAAAAAGAAAAATGGTGTGAACGTATCATTACTATGTGTCTAATTGCTTATAAAAAAATATTACTATGTGTCTAATTAAACTTGTAGTATATGGGAAGTAATACACTCAATTAGCCAAATAAGTTCTTACTTTAATTCTTTAATTTCACTGTCATATATCATGATTTCTTTTCTATACTGATTTAAATAAAGGTAACTTGAAGAGGTGTTGGATGTGAATTGCTGTGAAGGTTCTATGAAGGTGCATGATATGGTAGTGGTCCCTCGGATGAAAAGGTTGCTGTAATGCATGGTCAAATTTTCGGTGGACTATGTGGAAATAGAAAATAAAAGAGAAACGCATCTCAATCTCACTCCGGTGTGACCATGAAACTAATCTCATCAAAACTAACGTATCGGTTTCTTTGAATAAATTTTCTCATATACTCGATAAATCTATTTTTCTGTTCTTTGTGTTTAACTATTTATATATTGCCACACATGACAATTTTAAAAAGGCGCTGGATTAATTATTCTTACATGGACAAACAAACTTATGCCATTTTGCTAAGAAATAATTATTTCAATCAGGAAAGCGAACTCATGCAGAAATGAAGTGTAAAATTGTTAAGGTTAAATGTCAAATCAAATTAACGAAATGATCATTAATGTTATCCCAAACAGAGCTAACACAACATATATAGGATGATAGGAATAGTGTGGATACATATGCGCATGGAAAATATATGACATTTTAGCTTAGGAAAAAGATATCTTCAAACTCATTCCATCTACCGCAATAATAAGTGAGATAAAAATAGAAATGCGAAAAATGAAAGTTATAACATGTAATATGATATGGAAATAAAAGAGATAAAAATAAAAAATAGGTGAAAATAAAATGGAAAGGAAATTAGGTGTGAATAAATCAAACCATATTAGCTTAATATACAAAAGCCTCACCATATTTAGACATGGTTCTACAAAAAGAAACTCAAAGACCGATATTATTACAAAATGTATATTCGTAACTAATATGATTTGAGTTAGAATTTTTTTTTTTCATTGATAGTTTTTACTGCAAAAAAATTGATTATTTTGTTTCTATCTCGACTTTTTTTATTACATACACTATGCATATGTTTTTTTTTTTTAACTTTTCACTTTATGGTAGAAAATCATCACAAAGTTAAGTGTGGAGTGGCTATCAAAACTTCCGTGATTCACGGATCATTGTCACAATTTGTCGTGAATTATTTAGAACCGTTTATCACTGTGTTGCAACAAGTTTTTCCCAACTCTTGATCTTCATGATTTACATGGATCACACCACGTTGAATCTCATCACATTCGTGTCTCAGACTAGTCGTACCATATAGTGTTGCTCAAATTTTAATTAGTGGAACGGAGATGAAAACAGACATAAAATTAATTGGTGCTCTTTCTAATAATTGACTAAGCGGTTGTTTAATGTAATACAAATAACAATGAGTTTTAAAGTATCATTTCAGTGATCAATACAAAGAGAAAAACACAACCCACAATTTTAGAGAGACGATGAGCTAGAGAGCTACCACTAGTAATAATATCATCATGCATGTACGTGTACTTGGGAATGAGGAGCTAGATCTCTCTACACAAACAAAATTCCTTAATTCCTTAATATGAGTGACTAGTGTTTGTAGCATGTTGCCTTCGTAAGGGTAAGACTTAAAACACTATTTGAAAGGAAAAGAAACTTATCTTCACTCGGGAAGAAGCCATGAGCCAACACACTCCCCACTAAGAATTTCTATAAAATGTGTCAAGCATTGGATCCAGGGAAAAGGTGCCAGGGGCGATTCAGTATACTTTTTGTTTCCTTCAACCAACAAGGTTCATCTTAGTATAAAAATGTAAATGAGAAGCATGTGTACAACCAGCATTTGTGTGCTTGGAAATATTTTACAATTGATTATAATGGCAGAATTTATTTTCATAAGTTTAATTTTGTGAGTTAGAATTGATTTCAGAGAATAAAACAATCCAAACATGCTATAAGTATATGTATTATTTGGACGATATTCCGTTAATATGAGTTAGACTTGCATGAGCGCTAAAAATACATATGTTTGGGTATTATTACATACATTCATTATAAAATTTTGAAGAAGGGGCGAGTGACTCATTTCATTTATATATTGCTCAACATTTGCTTTTCTATATATTCAATGTAGGTCTTCTTTCATTCATACTTTGTAAAACTTCAAATATTGACAATTAGTTAATTAGTTTCATATCTAATCACTTCCACATGCATTTTGTCCCTCCTTTAAAATAGATAACAAATTCATTTCACCTGAATGAATGGATCATGAAACCACCTTGGTAGAGAAGAGCTTTAAGATTACCTCACCTAAATTAATAAGTGACTGGCAAACCTTGTACTAGTAAATGAGATGAGATGTATGGACAATCTGATCTGTTATATATTAATTAATTTCCTCTACACCATTCCTTTTTCTCCTTTAACTTTGGCTTTTGATCCATTATGCAGAAATAACGAATTGAAGGGCTAAGGCCGAGTCAAATCATGAATAATGTTCAATGAAATTTCAAGTCACATTCAAGTCCACACCGATGTGTCACCCCTGTTATTGGAATTGAAGGACTCTTATCAGAAGACATGCATGCATGCACATACAAAGAAGACAATTTAATTTCATATCTATCATTTTCCATGGATGCTAGCTAGCTAGCTACTAGTGTAGTGTTTAATTACTAATTAAATAAATATTTATGGATGCAGGGATCCTCTAATTCTAATCCCAATAACAAGAAAATGTGATTAGACAGTAAAACGAACTTGTGGGACCTTGACAACCATATAGTTCTTAAGCTTGGATTATTAATATTTTATGGTGGTTGGAAGTGGGTGATGGAGAAGTTTGGGGAAATAAACAAAAACAACCGCTTAGTCCCAAATTTGCCTTATCTTTCACGGTAGACAATAGACATGTAGGCCTTTAGGAATTTTTGTACGCAAATCATGTCCTCTTTCTCGTCACTTTCTAGTTTCTGCTTTGCATCATGACTTGTTCATTTCACAAGTATAGCTGTTATTTTCAATTTTGATCATATCGCATGTGGTCGTCATCGACTTGACCATATATACTTGATCTTTTGCTTCTTGGAAATTTACCACTCATCACAATGAAAGCTCTACTTTCCTCTAATGTGCCCTGTTCCAAAAGTTTGACCAAGACCTTGAAAATTAATTAATATTCCAATTAAGCTTGAGGTAATATTGTTTAAGCCGAGTAAGAATATTCTCATCTTCCTAGAGTTAGTTCTTTTAGCATGATTTTTTTTATTCATATCGAACCCAAAACTTACTTAAGTGAAATTTGTTAGAATATGAAAAAATATTTAACAATATATATATCATATCTTATCTTGATCTTATTTTAGAATAATTTAAATTACTATTTAGATGAATTTGTTTTCTAATTTAATTAGGATTATGAGTTCATCTACTCATCATCATTACTATAAATATAGGTAAGTGTTTTATCTATTTATTTATCAACCAAATACTCAAAATTCTTTGTTTAAAATAATTAAGTATTGGCGAATATTGAAGAATCTATGTATAAAGGAAACTAAATCTCTATACCGAAAATATATTATAGGTAATTAGGAAATTGTGCAATCATGATTATATTGTTAAATTAAGAATATATAGCAACGTGGATTAGTTTCCATATATTTCTTGATATGTTCCTTATTTAATAATATAATCCTAATTGTCTTCCGATGTATGTAAAAAAATAAAAATATAATCCTAATTGCCTTATTTCTTAATTACCTAAAATATATTTTCCTAATATAAGTATAAAGAAATAGTTTCCTTTTTTTCTCGTTTTCCTGAATTTCTTATTTCAACATTTACCTATATAATTCATATTTTACAAGCAAAAGCAACAAAATTTTGCATTTCCACTTAGCCCTTACTTGATTAGCAAGCCATTAATTTCCTCCCACAGCCATGGCGGACACGGAGCAATGCGCCCACCACGACGGCGAGAGCAGCCATCTCCTCCGCCTCGTATTCGCCAGCATCCTCACCTTCATCGCCCTCGTACTCGTCGTCATCTTCCTAATCTGGGCCATCCTCCAGCCCGCCAAACCCCGCTTCACCCTCCAAGACGCCACCGTCTTCGCCTTCAACCTCTCCTACACCGGCGCCGCCCCTTCCCCCACCGCTCCCACGCCCAACACGCTCACCCTCAGCATGCAAGCCACCCTCGCCGCCGTCAACCCCAACTCCCGAATCGGCATTTACTACCAGAACCTCCACGCCTACGCCTCTTACATGGGCCAGCAAATCTCCCTCGCGGCGGAGCTTCCCCCTACCTACCAGGACCACCGTGACGTCACCGTCTGGTCGCCGTATCTGAACGGCCCCGCCGCTCCGGTGTCGCCGTCCGTGCTGGAATCTCTGAGGCTGGACCAGAGCGCAGGGGTGGTGCTGGTCAACGTGAAGGTCAACGGGGGGGTGAAGTGGAAGGTGGGGACTTGGGTTTCTGGGAATTACCACATCAGCGTTAACTGTCCGGCATATATTAGGCTTGGCGGCGGCCCGGATGACGATGGCATCGGAGTCGCCACTCCGGCGGCGGCGGTGAAGTATCAGTTTCTGCAGAGTTGCGTTGTTGATTTTTAGTAGTAGTACTAGACTACTAGTAGTGTTTAAGCCAAGTTCATTTTGCTTTGCTTTTAATTGCTATATTAGCTCTAGTTAAAACCACCATTTACATAATGTTCTCTTTTAATTTTTCTTTATAGATATTTTTGTAGGAAGTATAATTAGATAAGGTTTGCATGAGAATTTTTGTTTTTGTTCATCTTGGCTTTTTATTTTTTTAATTTCGTTATATTGAGGAGCCTTTGGAGTTATAAATCTGAAGATGAAAAAGAAGGGCGCAGAAATTATTTGCAAATGATAGTTTTGGGCTGTCTTTTTTCTTTACTTTTTGGTGCTTTTGGGTTCTCTGATTAACATATTAATTAAATAGTAACTATTTTAAGTGAAAATATTTTTGGTGTATAAAATGAAGTTTCTGCAACAAAAAGCTTCATAAAGTCTTTTTCCGCTATACTTCGAAGAAGAATATAAAACACACTAACAAACAAAAGAGCATGATTAGACTACAAATTTTATCCAACAAGACGCGGTATTAAAATTGACTGGTTGAATCCTCAAATTGTAAGTTCACAATTTTTTTATTTTGCAGTTTCATAATAAGATATTGTTTGATTATTCTCCAATATTAAGCATGTACTATTTGAAAGTAACCATCATAGTGCAACCATTTTACAAATTAAAAGTGTTCATTACTGAAATTGTCTGTCAAGTTAATTTGTTGATTATTGTAAAATAATATAATAAGTCTGAGAGTCTCGAAATATTAGTCTTCGGCTGTGTCGATATAGTAAGTACCATTGTGTGTGTATAAGTTGGTAGGGATTGATTAACCAGTAATCTTAGGTTCATGTGCAGATACATGTGTGGTCCCAAAAAGAAATCATTTTTAATAAACTCTGTTTTGGTTTTGTAGATAGAAGATACTTTTAGGTATTTATACTTTTATATTTTTTAGTTAATTTTGTTCTTATATTTTTATATAAAAGTGAGATCTTTTTAAAAATAAAATAAATATTTTAATAATAAAAATAAATAGCAATATTAAAAATAACTAATAATTATTAGGGTAAGGTAGGAATTTATTAAAGTACTAGAGTGAAAAAAAAAGGTCAAACAACCTTTTCTTTATTAGGAGGGTCAAAGTCCCCAAAATGAAACAACTACACTATGTAAATTTAGAGAAGAACAATTAAAGAAAAGCAAATTTCTACATCTATGAGGAGCAAACTCCAATTCATACGCTTAAACCTTAAATCTTAAACGTCAAGCGGTCTGTCCACTTGATGGTTTTCGTCAGAATATGAACACCACGAATCCATGAATCCATTACTAGCAAAATGCCAAACACCGTATAAGCCGCATATTTAAAAATACTCACAATAGAATAACGTTCTCTTTTTTTAATAAGTAAAAGATTTTTTTGTTACTGAATGATATTTCAATAGAAGATGTATCCAAATGAAAAAAAAATTCCTAATTTGAATATTATACTATTACTACCCACCCAAAGGTTAAAAGAACATTGTGCTCTTACTCACACTTTGATGCAGACACTTACATGCTAAGCCTATAAACAACCCTAGGGAAGTGATTCTCTGAAGACAAAAAATAAATAAAAAAATAAAGCAATGAAATGCTTCTTTCTTACACCCAACTACCAGGAAGATCTTAGTTCTAGTGCCCGTTTGTGTGGGCGTTTCCACCTATTAGACACGCGTTATTTCGGACGCTTCAAGTTATAGATATGAGAAATGCGCGCATTAGAAGATTCTCAAATGCTATCCCAAACAGACTATTACTAGGTGGAAAATATGATAGGCACAAACCCAAACTGAATTTGAAGACCAAAATGTTCTTGCAATTCAAATTAACCACAATGTTTCCTGCCAAATCACCATAACATAAAGTCATTACTTCGATTTACCTCTTTCTTCTTTATTTATTACATCACACATTATGTGAATGGAGCTTTATTGGCAATATAAAACATCGTGATCATCTTATTATGTCAAAAGAGCATCTTAGACCTTTTTCCCCCATACTAGGTAAAGGATAAGCCTTCGCACCAAGTGATTCTTTTTATTCATGAGATTTGCACATAGCGGTTAGTGTTCTGTTTTTATTTTATTCTCAATTGGAGGAATCTTACAAATGTTGAAAATTGGCAGTAGAATTTTATCCGGACCTCTGCTATGTCTATCCACTAAATAAAGTTGACACCAGATACTCTTCTCTTCAGAAAACGAGTAAAAGATAGAGTGAACTGATAAAATGTAAAAGAAAATTAGGAATAAAGTAATCAATCACATGATATCACTTCACTGATGAAAGATTCCCATTACAGAAAATAATATGGAGTGGGTTTATTGACAAATGCAACTAAAGATTGATGAAAAAAACAATTGAGAAAGGTTTATTGAACAATAATGGGGTCTTATTGTGTCATGACAGCACTTATAAGCTTAAGAAATTTTAAATTGGTAGAGGATTTAGACAAGAATCAGCTATCGAAGAGGAGAAATTAAAGCAATATCTTAATACTTGGGCACCTAGAAAGGAAGGCTTTTATAAAGCCTTATCTTATGAATTTGTGTTCTTTTCCAACGAGGCTTGCAGCACCTAGAGAGGAAGGCTTTTATTGGCCCAAGTATATGTCAAGAAACGGTTATTAATTGGAGTAGTGACAAAAAAGGAAATAAGAAGATGCAATCCACAATGCGGTTAAGGTTAGAAATATAATATAATTTTATTTATATACATTCCATATTCACCCACCAAATAAAATATATGGTCAAAGTTGGTTCATAACATGATATCAGATTCTCTATAACCGAGTGGTATATAACTTGATTCATGCTATCCCATTATACTAATAAAAAATTTAATTTCAGCACAAGATAAATCAGCCTATACATTATTCACGCTTCAAGTTGGACGAGCTATTGTGTGATGGAACCTGATAAAAATCTAAAATTGTTCATTTATCTTGACCCAAAAGTTTAAACTATTGGGAGTTGGTTCATCTCAGTGAATACATGAGTGGTCATCTTGAAAGGATTGATATTCACTATGAATGTAAGTTCATAATCTAGTACCATAGGATATCATTTTGTTTCGGCTATGTCTTGGGTGTTATGATCTTACCATATGACTTCAGGATCAGATTATTGTGTATATATGTGCCTCAGGATTGCCGCATGGATCAAAGTATTATCTAAGCAAACAAATTGCCAGCACTGGACATGTGTAAAATGAGGTCTAAAAATAGTTAGTATGCTTTTCACCTCAGTTCGGCATGAAGAGTTGCATCCATAATTATTAGCAAATGTATTGAAGATATTGATATGTAGCATCAATATTTTGCTAAATATAATGAGAAAGAGTATAAACTTCACAGACAATTAGTTTCTGTTTGACTATTCTATTCTTTTGATTCAGTTGAAAATGAAGCAAAAACTGCTTCTTTTTTAATTTTAGTAATTTCTATATTTTTCTAATTTTGCTGGGGAAGAATTTGCAGCAGATCCTAACAAGTAGCCCACACACACAGTACTTCAAGTGTTTCATACATCATACAGAAACATGGACATAAACATACATGATATATTAATAGAGCAGAAAAGCTTTCCAAATATTGTTTTCAAAAATCTATCCAACCAACTGCAATCCTGCAGTTAAATTTGATGGTTCACATTAGAATTGTTTTAAGGCCATATTTTATGACCTATCCAATAAAAGAGGTTTAGTCGCTGTAACCCAATCAAATCTACAATTATCTCTAGAGGGCTACAAATTAATCTTAGAGCTTTTATGTTACATAATTTATGCATGTATCTTAATAAATTATCAAATTAGGTATACTGAGGTCCATGTCTGCTAATCAATATTTAGGTATGAATAGAAGTAAACAAGAAAAGTTTCAGGAAGGTTGTCTTCATTTCATCGCCTGCCACAATGATATGCATCAATCAAAGTTTCAGCCATACCTGAAGAAAGCTAAATCACACAAGTGTTTCACAAAGGTTACATACTGATTTGGGATAATCTGACTTACCCCTAATCCTGTCCTAGATGGACTAATAGTGTTTCAAATAATTATGTTAGGAATTACACACACTTGTTTACTTGAATTTTTATATAAATTAAAACTATTGACCCACCTAGTATGGAGTTATGACCCCATGGGTAAGTTAGATAATCCCTACTAATTTATATTCTAAAACCGATAACCATGCAGCAGACAAATGATACCTACACTAATACTCATTATCCTACTCTCCAACACATCCTAAAACCTGACCAATTCTTAACATGTTCAAAATCTATAACAGTATTTCAGAATTTATTTAACACAATCGTGACTCCTCCGGTCAATCTCCAAATTAACAACAAAAAATCAAATTAGGTAAAGAGACTCTAGTGACGGACATACCATAAGAAAACTGTCAACTTTTACAAGTTAATAAATCCATCCTATAGTATTAGCAAATTGAATAAGGATCCTAAAAAGATTCAATTAGACATCCCATATACCACATTGTACCAGTAAAATTCGGTAAAGTGAAGCCCTTGATGTCTTCATCCCTCTCTCATTATGCATGTCTTCATCCCTCTCTCATTATGCATCGTCGACCTTTATAAGTGATGAACCATCCATCAACAGCCAACCACACCGTCTAGCCACCGCGCGACCTCCAATAAGCTTCCCACAACCTATCCAGGATCCCCAACCTTTTCAATTTCAGAGATTTCCTCATACAGCAGCCTTCAGTCGTTTGATTTGTTCTTTTTTTCTCCTATTTTTCCTTATTTTGCTGATTATGTTGTGATTTATCTGATCTCTCTTCTAGTTATTATTTGTTTTCCTCTTTTTCTTTAGTTTGTTGCTTCTATTTTGTCTTTGTTCAGATTTTTCAGTTATTAAATATAAATGGCATGAGTTTTAAGTACCTTTTATTATTTTTTAGCATTTTTTTTATATATAAAGTATAAATTATATAAAATGTGTAAACAATTCAGCGTATCAGCCACCCCGCTATGCGCTATAGCATTTTGTGCGGTCGGCCACTACACACTACTACCCGGGATTGACAACACTGTTTTAGATTAATTCTATGATAATAAATACAATACATGTTCAAACTTGAAAGTAATAAGGTTTAGCAGAAAAAGTAAACACATATCAACTAGGAACCCAAGGTTCTGCTTCCTTTTTTCAAAGTAAATTACAATGACAAACTGCATCTGTCATATCAGAATTCTACTAGGAAAGAATACCAAAGATCAGACAAAATCAGAACTAGAAAAAGACAACAAGTTCTTTTATTTTTGCCAGTTAAATTATAATCTGAAAGACAGGCTTACATTATGTAGCAACTGACAACTCAACTCAGCTCCAAATGCCTCAGACCCAATCTACCATCAATTCAAATCATACTAGATGACACTCAAGCTTTAAAGTTTGACTGTCAATAGATTAAGAAAAAAGTGAAGCTTGTCCTGATAACTTTCAAAATTATCTGATTTCCTAATTTGCATTCGGATATTATTAAAATGACAAAGTAAGGGTTTATGCAACACAACGGATCTGACATTAATAAGAAATAAGTAATTTACAACGAATGGTTTGTCATAATCTGAAAAACCTCACCAACAGACAAATATTAAACAATAATACCAGTCATATATCAGTCAGTGTTACATTCAGCTAAATAGACCAGTCATTAGTCAATGATATCCAAATAAATATTTTCATTTGCTTCTTCCTCTAGTCTCCAATCGCAATGTGCACAGGTAAAGATATTCAAATCTCAATTGACTTCAAAGTCAAAGAGAACGAAAAGCAAATACTATAATCTGTGAGAATTATTATGTACAGCAATAAAACTAACCAACAATATTCAATTTCAAACCTAAACCAAATCGCATAGCTATATAAAGCAAAAACAATAACTAACAACTGGAAAAAGAAATTTCAATTTCCCCAATTTTAAAACTAGGGTTTCAGGAAAAACGGTCACCCGAGATCAAATTCGGGGCAACTGAGAAGAAATTCAAGTCCACACCTGGCATTCCCTGGATCCACCAACCAAACCGCCGGAAGTGGCATTCGACTTGATGCCAACGGGGACCCTCCGGCACAGAACCTTAAGCAGGCGCGTCCTGAACCTCCACGAACCGGAGCGGAATGAAGTGGAGGCCAGAATCTGTACATCGAACGGGACGGAGCCGCTGGACCGGTCTGCGTTGAGGGAATCCACGGAGCGGGTTCCGATGTAGGCGCCAGCGGCAGAGAGGGTGGCGTTGAGGGTGGTTTGGGACTTGGTGTCCTGCTTGAAGGGGGCGAGGTTGTTTTCGGCGATGAAGACGGAGCGGTAATAGAGTGAGGGGCTGAGCGCGTTGTAGGTGACAGCCATCTTTTTGTTGCCGTTACGGACGAGGAAGGAGAGGTAGCACGTGGCGGAGATGGATTGGGCGGTGAGGGAGAAGTTGGAGACGGAGAGGGAGGTGAGGGTGAAGTCCGGGAGGGAGGGGCGGAGGACGAGCCACGTGATGATGAGGATGCAGCCGGACACAACGGCGAGGCACACGATGGTGGCAAAGAAGGCGCGGAAGAAGGAGCGGCGGGCGTAGAGGCGGGGATTGTGGTACTGGTAAGGGTACGCGGCGGAGGGGGGCGGCGGATGTTGGCCGCCGTTGGGGTGGTGGAAGGGTGGCGCCGGGTAGCCAGTGACGGGTCTCGAGGGATCTTGGTGCATTGCTCGATTTGGCGGTGAGATTGAAGAAGTGAAGTTGAGTGTGCGAGTGAAAGAAGGAAGAGCCACTTTATATATATTCCTCTTTTTCTTTTTCAATTTCTCAAATTTGGATTCATTTTCTCGGATTTGTTGGGACCGAAAAGAAAGCTCGGACTGTGCTGCCACGTGTTGAATTCGCGTGAAATGATTTTTTTAGTGTACCCTAACAAATTCTCTTTGACCTAAGAATATCAGATGATAGTGGGACTAACTTTCTCAGTAACTTAAGCTTAAAAATTTACTTAAGAGGCAACCAATTACCTGTTCGTAATTCACGTGAAATGATAACTATTCTTTTCGGAATTTAGTCTTTTCAAAAATGAAAAAAAAAATTCAGTAGGAGAAAAAAGTTTTAATTTAATTTTATCAGTTTTCTAATTATACGTTTTTCATCTAATTAATTTCATTTCAAATTTGAATTCAATCCCACTTAATATGAAAGTGTTCAAATTTCATAAACTTTTTCGTTTCCACTTTTATTTTTAAGAACAAAAAAATCATCAAATACTTAGCTATGTGTCATGAATAACATAAAAGATAATAAGGAATAATATAAAGCGTGAGAATACAAAATAAAAAGATCAAACTAATTCATATATGGCAGAATTTTTTGTGAAAATAGAAAGACAAAAAAAAGCAACATAAAGAGGGAATAACCTGCTTTTGGGTAGAAGAATAACCGGATCAACAAATGTTCGTGGAATAAAAAATTACTGTTTGATAAGTGTTTTTAAAAACAGTTTTCTATTTTGTAAATTTTAAAAATAAAAGAACTTGTTTAATCACTTTCATGGACCTGTTTTCTCAAAATTAATTTCTATTTTTTTGTTTTTAAAAAAATATATTAGAACAGAAAAAAGTTGTTTTTTTCCTCTATTTTCAAGTGTCTGTTTCCAAAACATGAAAAACACGAAAAATAACTTGTTTTTTGATCTCTCATTAATGACACAATTGTAATTATTAGCAACTAGAAAATTAAAGGTTTCAACGGAACGTAACCCCCATCTTCCTTCCTGTAGCCGCATCTGATGCTCCCCGTTCTAAACGTGACGCTCTCAGTGTGGCTGGCTGCTCTGAACAAGTTCTTTGGTTTTTGGTTGTGTTTTATCTTATTAAGACAGTGCCCTACGTGGGCCTACTGGGATCGACTGGTTTGTATGGAGTATTGGGTTTATTGAAAGTGCAGCTATAAGGTTTGCCGTTGTGCTTCTGGACCCGTCATGAATTTGGTTTTGAATTAGACTGCTTTAAAATATGGCATTAAGCTTTAACTAAAAAAAGATGTTATACTGAATGTTCATCAGGTTATCTATAAAACAATACCACCATACCATTTAACCTTTAATCTTGGTGCCATATCCTATCCTTCGCTTTGGTTAAAACCCAATCACTTTGGGTAACCTTGAAACAATCCCTTTTAGAAGTTCCTCATGCTTTCTTCACTTTATTGTTTTCCTACATCTTACTTCCGCATCCTCTACTGTTCAGCTGTGTTGAAAAAGGTTTTTAGGGCTGTTTCAGTTTTGTTTTTATGCACAGGGGTGTTGCTTGGTCATGTTCTTTTGCTATTTGTATTGTTTGTTTTTTCATGACCTGGGTGGATGTATGATGATGAATCAAAATTAATGCATAGGGGGCTTTTGTTAGAAGGTTAGAAAACACATTCCCGGGAATATGAAAGTTGGAAATGCATATGCATATATCTTGCGTTTGTTATAAGATTGAAAAATTGATGCTCGGGTATAACTCATTCCCGGGAATGAAATAACTTCCATAATTCCCTTCATTTCATTCCCATGAAATTGGTTGAGAATCTTACATTCCTATGAGAAAGTAACTTCCCACTACTCTCAAATTCTATCACATTTTCTTATATTTTTGAATTTTAAATTAAATTAAATTAAAAACATTCCCGGGAATACTAAATACTAGCCAAACACATTCATAAGTCTTACCCAGGCATAACATTCCTATCTTAATATTCTCGAGAATCCTAATACCCAGGAATGTTTTTTAATAACTTGTAACAAACGCCCACATAGTTGATTGGTACAAGTCTTTTCATCTAGTTGATTTTGGCTACCTATGTATAGGAGGTTTCCTAAAGATGCAACCAAACGAGTTTTCTATTCTTTTGTTCCTAAAACATGTTTTTGAAACAAATCTATCAAACAAGTTTTTTTTTTTATTTCCAAAACTGTTTTTAAAATCAAATTACCAAATACATTTTTTTCTTATATTGTTCTAAAAAATAGTTCTTCAAAATTATTTTACAAAACAGTTTTGAAAACAAGAAAATTGAAAACACAATCAAACAAGCCCAAAAAAGAAACAATCCCATTTGATGCAGTTTCACCAATGGAGATTGAATAATTTCACCTATAACTATATTATATATAAAACAAAATTAAAAGACATTTTTAAGTGTTTTAAAATTTAATGACAAGTGATTAGCACGGGTCTCTTTACTTCTCGGTGTTGTTATGAAATATAGTTATACAAAATTAAAAGGAATGTAAAAAGACAAAAATAAAACAAATATGCATAAAAATTATATCAATATTACTATATTTTTTCTTCAATCTCAATTTTTTATTCCTTTTCCCCATAAATCTCTTTCTTTATTCAACATATCACAAATGATATCTCACTTATTTAAAAAAATAAAAGAAAAACTTAGATGTACATGAAAATAGATTGTCAGCAAAGCATTAGTGATAATTTTAGCAAAAATGCTAGATGGACACAGAAAGTGTGCTGACTCGAAAACGAGGTTCATGGGGGTTCAGAACAAACCAAGCTATGAGTATGGTGAGTGTTAAAATAAGCAAGAGTGAAACTACTGTCCAGGTAAGTCTACAGACAAGGTTGGGAGCAAAGGACCTCGGTGTTGTAGTAGTGCTGGTGTGAAGAGGCTGAGGTTCCATGTAGATTTTGGAAGCAGGGTATGTCTTCTGTTAGGTTACACTTAACAGCTAAAGCTAAGTCAATTTTGCTGTTACTGTCTCTTCATAACAAACAGACAATCTTATAATGGAAGGCGAAGGAGAATGTGCAGTGTAATAATATGTTTATATAATAAGCTTGGATTTTTAACTGCTAAATGGTTTCTGTCTCATTGAAGGGGAAACTTCTTTCTGATTTTTTGTTTGCCTCCATCAAATCATAATTGTAATTGATGATCTAATAATACATTTCTAGTTGAAGCACATGTTTGGATACGGACTCATTGGAGTTTAGCAGCTAGAAAAAACACTAAATAAGCTCACATAAGAGTTGTTTCGTTTGCATCCAAGAGGGTACAAACTTTACAAGTCTTAACTTATGAGTAAAGGAAGATTGGAGAAAATGGACGGTGTACATCAATTGTCTAATATGCTTGGCCAGAACATGTCCATAAAATTTGCAGTATGTTGATGCTATTAATTTGTAAGGTTGCTATTTACAACAGCAATAAAGCACTGAAAGAATTACAAAAATGAGAAGAAACGATACCTGTTTGTTCTCTTAATTCAAGTGGCACTTACAAAGCTATGTGCGAGTAAAACATTAAATATATATATCAAATGCAAGCAGACTTACCAAGGATAAGAAACCTTATTAACATCTTCCCCCACTTTCATCAAACATCAATCCTTTTAGACTCTTGGCTAACCAAATTGCTGTCTCCCTTGGGGAAACCTTGTCTTTTCCGAAAGGCTTCAGAACAACTGCAAGTTCCTCCAATCTATTTTGCTGCAGCAAATCTGCAGACAATTCTAGCAGCCCTTCAAGTGCCTCAGCTCTCTGCGTGGAAGATTTGACATCCAAAGTTTCCTTTGCCGGTGTTTCGACCGCAGTTGTAGGAGGGTTATATTTTGTACAGTCAGTGGAATCAGATTTTGAAAGTAGTGTATCAGGGTTTTCCACATCTTGTTCCTTAACACCAGGATGGTCAGAAATACTTGATTTCAAGCTCAAAGAGTCAGCGAAACTAGAAGATTTAACATTAGGAGGAGTGCTCAAGTTTCTAATTTCCAAATTGCTAGCAGCTTCGGAGCAATTTGAAGATTTAACGGTCAAGGGAGTGCTCACTTTTCTCATTTCCAAATCATCCCTTGCAATGTTGATAAACTTACCAACATCTACATTTTGAACTCCTATATCCACGGATTCCTTCACTGGCACCTCACTCCCGACACGGTAACTGCTATGGCGTATAACGTGGATGACATCATCAAACGCGGGAGGAAGATGGCCAGAAGCTGTCCTTTCTGGTACTGGATTCTGTAAACCTGTTCCTTTCTCTTCTTGTAAAACTTTCTGGCTTGAAATTTTAGCAGAGATAATCAGAGGAGCAGTTTCAGCCACTGATGAGGGTATTTCGGTTACCCTGAATTTATCATCACCAGCGGAGATGCACTTAAGTTTTGGCTGGCTAGCCTGATTAGGCCTATGATTTGGCTGGCTTATTGCACTTACTTCACAAACTGACATTTTTCCTGAAATGGGGAGTAGATGTTTGAGAGAATTGGTTGAAGTCATTTCCTCAGAAGTATCTTGAAGGACTTTGATTTCTGGCGTGACTTCAGCTGAGGAATCTACAGACGAGGGATCTACAGATCTATTATCACACTTGGAGCCAGCAGGTGCAGTTGTTTGATTTATGAGAAAACTATCATCAGAAGCAAACTTTACCTGAGAATCTTGAACTGAGTGATCACGAGTTAAACTGGGACTCACTTTCTCACTATTAGTAATTGTTGTATTCTGAAATTTTGTTGTAAACAGATAGGTCTCTCCAGACAAATTGTGAGCAGGTGAGCTGCTATCTGGATGTGATTCCACATTTTCAGTGTGGTTAGAACTCTCATGATCAGGAAGCATTGTTTCACTCAAGTCAATAAAAGTGGTTGCAAAGTCAGAAAGTTCGAATCCTTGAATAGAGACTGAAGATGAGACAGAATTGCTGCTGTCAGTCTGCATTCCTTTGGAACTACTTTCAAAAGCCTTCAAAGACTCACTATTACTCTCTTTAGAAACATGTTGTGTATAACCTTTAGTCAACAGATGATGGCTCATCTTAGCCTCCTTAGCTAATTTGTTTGGACTTGACTTTTCTTTATCATTTGCTACATTTGGAACATCAAGCCCAGCCTGCTTCATGCGTCCTGGAAATGAAGGTGGTTTAAGTAAACTTGGAGAAGTCTTTTGCTTTGGCTTGATTGAACCTCCATCACCTTCTACTTGTTTGATAGGACCAGATGAAGTCACATTATATCGAGGTCTAGTTTTTGGCGCCGATTCTATCATCGGTATCTGCCAGCATGGATCAATGTACCAAAAATGAATTTCAATGCCATAAGGAAATCTTTAGAAGTAACTAATAGTAGGAACCATTACTAATGGTAATGTACCTGATGCTTTGAAGTATTTCGTCCCTGCATCCGTTTTGCAGAATCAGGGGTTGTTTTTGAAGGTGCAACAGTTGGCACATCTGAATTGGGCTTCAAACCTGAAACACCAAAATTAGGTTTGGGCAATTTGGATGATGTTTCCGTTTCAGTATTTATTTTCTGTGTCGATACGCCACAAGCCTTTATGCTATTGCTTCTCATGGCAGAACTTGTCTCTCTAACTTTTTCATCTTTTAATGCCATCACTAGGTTCTTAATTTTTTTTGGTTGCTTAGAATGGCGTTCATTGTGATTTTGCTTCAAAACTCCCTGCTTATCTGCTTTGGGATTGACATTGCTGGAGATACTTCCTTCTTCACTAGGCAGAGGAACCTCAGAGCTATCATCATCAAATGATGCCAGGTCTACCTCAGTGGTTTCGCTATCACACTTTGGCACTGCTTTTGTAATGTTTCTCTCATTCGACATCAAACTACCTTTGTCACTTCTTGAACTGCTACTGTTTTGACGTCCTGCCATAGTTTTTTGAGAATCATGGGGAGCAGATATTAGCTTTTCCGGAGAACTGGCTGTTGGAGAACAGAAAGATGAACGATATTGATGAACATAAGGCTGCAAATAAGGGTGCTTCAAGATTTCAGATGCCTGTGAAAAATGTAAGATGAAAGTGTTCAGGCTGTAACAATAAGAAACCAGTTTTCACATTGGAAATAAGGTAACTCTCAAGAGAGGCTTACTGTTGGCCGATGCTCAGGATTTTTTCTCAGCATGCCCTTTATCAGTGTTTTCCTGAGTGTATGAACCAACAATTTAAGATTTCCAATAAACATGTATGCACAGAGTGAAAAGTCAGAATTGAACTAGAAAGTATCTATGAAAAAGGAAAAAGATCTCACCCTCTGAACCTAGATAGTTTAAAGCTTCTCCTAATGCTAAACAGAAGTTTTTGGTGCTTTTACTTCTTTCTATATGAATTAGCAGCAGAAACAAAAGATAAATGACTTCTCATTCATTATTTTTTAAGTGGCTCTGCTATATCTAAATTTCAATTCACTGATGATGCTTGTCAAACCAATGGCATTCTAGAGGATAAACAAGAATTGGAGTCTTGGAACAAATGCAGTGTATAACAAGGTCCATAACGCACACACAAAATCATGTGTGTGTAAATGAGTAACTATATCTTTCAGCCATACCAACTTGACTTGACCAGGTAATCACAACTCACAGGTAAATCACTGACTTGTATTAAAGTAGTGACACTAAGATATTAACAAAAGTAGAAAGAAACTTACAAGGATGGGGCATAACAGGGAGGCAAAGGACCAATAGCGGAACGATTTATCTTGCTTATCAGTCCTGCCATATCCTGAAAACAGGATTTACCATGCTTATTTAGAATAAAGAACCATGACAAGATACCCTCCACTCACACAAATATCTATATGATATTGTAGATAACAACATGCATAACCGATTGAAAATCACCCAGTAATTTACATCAGCAAAGCTCTAGAAATGTCAGTGAACTAAATGTGATGCAGTACCAGACCATTAACAAACAAACATCAATTAAGATGTGTTGTGAAACCCGCTTAGACTTATATCTCCATCGCAGATACCATAGTAGCAATCATGATATGGGTCATAATAAGGGTTCTTGAAGATGGTAGTTTTGCAAAATATGGAATTAATCTTGACAGCAGCTTAGTTTTTCAACTATGCCTACCTTTTTATAGTTTTATTCCATCTAGGCCATTTACAGAAACTGATCCCTTGTCTCTTTGTTGCAAAAAATCATAAATTTGCTAATATTATGTTTAGATTTAACTAGAGGAAAACATTTTAAAATGATTGACTAAACATTAATACTTACAAAAATTATAGGAACTCTCTTAACCCAAAAAAAAAACTTCCATTTTCCTTCTTGACCACTTATGCATATTGATATCTTATCTTTTCTGTTGTGCAAAAATGCTACATTGCTAACTTTGATGCAGAAATGAAATATTACATTCATGTATGACTCGATGATAATGCATTAAATGAAAGACAAGATTGCAGCATGTTTATAACTATTAAAAAGTAGAAGTAAACAAAAAAATCAGAGGAAATCTTACAAAAGCTTTAAAAGCATGGCGATGAGCGGCCATCTCATATATACAACATCCTGAACAACAAAAAGCATTTCAGCTGCAGCAAAACCGATATCAGATATTCATCACTTAAAATGTATACCTAATGACCAAATGTCAGATTTGAATCCATAAGGAATATCTGAAAGCAGTTCAGGACACATGTAGTTGGGAGTTCCTACCACCTGCACACAAGTATTTACAATAATTAACTAATTCCACAACTGGTAACTGTGCCTTTATTTTCATTTATGAAATAAACGCAATGCTAATCATATGGATAGAAAACATGTTACCATTGTCAATTTGTCATATTAACAATCTCTAGCAGTTGGAAATTATTAAAACACGGATTCCATCCTTACAGAATATGATCAATAAATAATGAAGTTCTTTACAACATAGTCTTCAAGCAGAACCAGATTCAGTAGAAACTTAAAACTTATTCAAACTGATAGTAATGACCACTGGTCTTGTCAATCAAAGTTGAAGCTTGGAAGAAAATCTAATTCACTCAAACAACAGCCAATATCTCTCTCCATTTTTTCACTTCAGAAATCTAATATTAACAGAAGCATATAAGAAAAGCTTGCTGACTATATCAGTGATGGAGAGAGAAAAGGGTACGTAGCAGAAGATTTCTATATGGCTACAAAACATCACCACATAAGCCAATTATATAATACTCTCCACCACCCCTGACATTTTTTAGGTACCAAATCCCATCCCTATTCAACTAAGATAAGAAATTTAAAACTAATAGAAGAGGTGGAAGCATTAGAAAAGATCTAGTAATAAGCAGAAGAAAACCATTTGAAGGATTTCAAGGCTATCTATATATCTTTTTCTTTCGCCTATGATAATATGTTAGCACCTATGTCAGGTTCGATGCCAATTTTTTCATGAACTTTACATGAAACAAAAGCTTTATAATTTTCACGTGAAAAACCTAATCAATTAAGTAAAAATATTTTCAGCAGTCACGGCTTAAATTCTGTTTTGGTTTGAAATGAGAAGTGTTTGGTGAGAGTCTAGGTTTAACATCAGAGCAATAACAATAAAATTGGCAGTATGCTGTGAAGGGACAAATCAACCGAATAATTAGAGTGATTTTAATTAAGCATGATTGAAAGGTAGTTATTAGTTCATTGCTTACCCAATAAACTTAATATCAAACATAATAACAAACTGAGGCTTTATGTTCCTAGTGAACAGATTAAGTTTTAGGGAACATTTGGGAGGGATATGTCCAACAGAAATGCTAGATTATATTTGAATTTGAATAGGTGTTTTCTGAGTGTGAGTATAACTAGATGTCTCCATATTCAGACATAAGGGGCAATGATGTTAAGACTAGAAACCCTAAACTTACAATTCCGCTTACGTGCTTCTCAGCATATAGTGTTAGCATTTAGATTCATCGATACCGTGGAAACTAGAGAGCATAGTTTAGCTTGAATCCTAAGTTCCTCACATTTCTTACACAATAAGTTTGGAATTAAAAAAGACCAAAAAGAAAGCAACAGAATCCCAATTTCACACATACCGAAGAAGTCAAATCATCAGCTTTTAGTGTCTTAGCAAGCCCAAAATCCCCTATATAAATAAATGTCAGAAAATTACAGAGAAATTTAGACGAAGACTTAAAAATCTATCTCAAACGTAATCAAATATGGTGGATGAACTCACCTAGGCGAACATCATGATCCTTGGTAAGAAATATGTTGGAACACTGTCAGCAGAGTTGACAAAATTTAAGTTAGTATATTTTCAAATGGAAGAGTTAGAGGCAAAAAAGGGCCATATAATTTGGTTAATCTAAGCAACACCTTCAGGTCACGGTGTAAAACAAAATTCGAATGTAGGTATTCTACTGCCAACAGTAATTGAGTAATCCACTTGCAGAGTTTCTGAGCAATGCAAACACTTCCAATGTGAGCAAGCAAAACATTTAACCAAAAATCCGATATTTAGGAAAAACAATTTTATCTGCACATACCTCCTCCGGAAAGTAAACCCCATTTGACTTTTTCATCAAGGCAGCCCTGTTAAAGATTTGAAGAGAAAACAAGCATAACAATTTTTTTACATTTAGGCCTATTGAATTCATGAACTTTTTACACGATACTGGGAGTCCACAGGTATTAACAAGAGACTCACATGTCTCCACCTTCACAGTATCCAGTAACAATGCAGACAAAACAGCCCTACAATACAAGGAAAACGTTATTAGCTGAAAAAGAGAACAGTTAAAAAGTGAAATCAAGATTAAGATGACAGTAAACATTTTCTGTTATTATACTTATTTTTTTCATTTTTATTACAAAAATGCCACTTTCATTATATTTCCAAAGATTTATACTTAATAAAGTTAAGTAAAAATAGAAAGATAAAAAACAGGAAAAGTTTTTTGTTTGCAAACCAATCAGACCCCATTTGTTTTTTTCAGAAATCAAACGGCCTTATAATTGCAGTGCAAGTATTTCTCGTTTAATACAGAGTTAGACAGTAAATTAGTATTTGCATGTTTAAAAATTCTTCTACAATTGATTCTATAGCTAAAATCAATTCTGGAAAGAACCTTTTGTGAGTAGCATTTCGGTGCCAGAATTGACTATGAGAAAAAATAAGATATTTTGTTTCAGAATCACTTCCCTCACAGATGTTACTAATAATAGCTTCTACCAGATTTATTCATACTTCCATGAAAATCAGCCGGGTTTCCAAATCCAAACTAAATACAAGTACATAACAATTAACAGATTGTCCAAAGAAAGTTAAGGAGTTTGAGGAGGTTTCTCACTTTCTCAACCCAGGCCTCCTTGAATTCGACAATGTAAGGGTGGTGAATTCGAGCAATAAGAGCCATCTAGAATTCACAAAATTGTAAACACAAGAGTCAAATCTCCATGCATGAGAAAAATTCATTATTCCACAAACAAAAAACCAACCTCTTGATGAGCAGATCTTCTGCAGCGTTCAGTCTGGCGCGCAAGCCTGATTTTCTTCAACACGTATCTGCAACGAAACGAAACTTGAATTCCAAAAATCACATTCATAAATTAAATCATAATCAAACAAATGGCGCGAGATTACTACACACTTGTTCTTCTCCGCTTTGTGGTTAACGAGAATAGCAGCACCAAACGCTCCGCGACCGATCTGCTCCATGATCTCGTACTGATCCATTCGAGACCCCATTGCTCTCTCCCGATCAAACGAAATTCAGCTTCCAATCTTCGGCTACGACAAAGACGACACCGTTTCTAGCTCCACATTGCTTCAGCAATAATATAGGTGATGTTTCGTGGATTTTCTCATTCCTCTCTTGTTGGTTGCTTCAATCTGGTGCTTAATTGCGCTACTACACTAAACTCTCTCTCTTTCACTCTCACGCTGTCTTAATAATGGCAATTAATGGCCGTGATGATGGTCTACGCAGCTAGCGTAATTATTTTGAGCAGTAATGGCAATAATTATGTTTCTGTTTTTGCATTGAATCAGAAGTTGAAGAAGAAGCACCACTTTCTCTCTCTCTCTAGAGGCTGAGCAGAGTAGAAGAGTTTAGAGAGAGCAAGGAAGAGGGAGAAGAAGATGGTTTGGGTCATACGCCGACAGTCACACCTGGTCTACCATGCTTCCATTTTTTTGTCATTAACTCATTATATCATATATTTTTTTAACATAAATATTAAATTATTATTTTTCTTTTTTTGGTTGAATTTTATGTATTCACTCACGGGATTTAGCTTGTCTGATCAATGTTTGTTGGTAATATTAACACTATACATTTTGGTTTTCTTAAGGTATTTTTATAATTCACAATCGAGATTAATTTTTAAAGTTTTGAGATCACATTAAATGAATAAGTCTTGTTTTATCGATTAACTCATCAATAATATAGTTACCGTTTCATGGATGAATCGAACTCGTCAATACTATACTAAACTATATAATTTGATTGCAGTCGAAAATTACTTTAATAATTTGATTAATTTGACTTGTATTTTTTGCCGGAAAAAAATACTAAAATAATTTGATTGTTACTATAACTTCAAATTTCAACATCTATTGATTAACGGGAAATAACCGATACTGAGGCAGGCAGTAATAATATAAAAGGTAATGATGTTATTGGTGTGTGTACATCTAAATAGTATAGACACATTTGGACACTCTTTTTTTCTCTTTATTCCTTTCTTACAATTATATCATACTATATATCACACTTATCACTTATTTCTCATATTTTTGTATCTCTCTGGTGGTGTAATTCTTTAGAGGTTTATCCATCTTTATTCTTTATAAAACACAAATAAAGTGATACGTTACTTACGGCTTTACCCAATCCTGTCCCGAAATATTGGTGTGTTCTATGTTTTTTTGTAGGTATACATTAATCATCACGTGCTAATCAAAGTACATTTAATTAACTTCGTCTTATTTGGCTTTGCTAATTTGTTGGTGACGACAAGCAGAGATATTTTATTTCATATTTAAAATGTCACGCACACAAATGGCAATATCTACGCTGTTATTAATTAATATTTTTTTTAAAGGAATAATTAATAAAATTATAAACAGTGTTTTCTGACTTTTCTCACTTGATTATAATTTTATTTTTTTAGTAAAAAATAAGTATTTTATTTTTCAACTATTATTATTTTAAAAATTTAAAAATTATAACTAATTAGTACTTTTAAAACACTCTTCCATTTTGTAAAACTTTATCTAGTTGTAATTAGCTAGGAAAACGAAGAAGGTGTTGTTCTGTATAATGATAAATAAGTTAGATTTTCGTAAGGAAAATGACACATTTCGAATGTAGGAAAATCATCTGATCTCTAAATATTGGTGGATAATTACTCGAACTCACACTCTTTGGAGTGAGGCTCAAATTTGGGTCCTAACGACCCTATGTCGCAACCCAATATAAGGGTTGGATATATATGTGTACCATGGCTATCAAATTGAGATTCGAATCATGAATTGGAATATTCTAATTTGTAAATTGTAAATTATATCTTTTAATTTATCGTAAGATACATATTTAAAAAAGTAAAGTCATAAATTGAATAGCAAACCAATATATCATATATATATATATATATATATATATATATATATATAAAATTCAAAATAATCAGATTTTTGCCTCAAAAACTAATAAAGTGGAAAAATGCAAATTAGTTTACTAATACTTCTATACTAGTAAATAATCTCAATATAATTCAAGCTAATTGAATCATAAAAATGTTAAAACTGTACCAAGTAGCAATAGAATGAGGAATGGAAGGAACCACCAAGGTGTGATAAACAAGAGAGGTGGTGACAGACTAAGTAGAAACCTATACCGGTCACACAGAACAAAAGACTAGAGTGCAATGCATGCATGCAACTTTGAATCATAAGAATTAACAGTGAATCGTGAATCTTATGATTCAGCTCTCGAATCGAAGATACATAATGAGATTCAAATATATTTTAGATTCACATTGCGATATGTATCACCGATACAAGAGTTTGTATCGTATGGAAATAGTATCGTGTGTATTGTATATATTTTTTGGTTCAAAATGCTTAAAGAAAAAACAAAAGAACACTACAACCTAGCGCTTCAAGAACAATGTGCCTCTGTAGTCTTCAGCCAGGAGTGGACCAACACTAGAATGGGGGTGCTGGTGAACAAGCAAACCGCGAGAACCCCGGGCTCCCTCCTTAGCCAAAAATTCAGCCACTGCATTACCCTTGCGAAAAGCATGAGCTAACACCACGCACCAATCCTTACGCAATAAGCTAGTAATAGAGCTAATAATGGCCGCATACTGGTGAAACACAAGAGTACTCTAAAGAAGAGAGAGCACTACGGTGGAGTCCGTAGCGACCATCACCATTTGAAACCCAGTCTCTCAACACAGACGAAGACCATGGAAAACGGCTAGCAACTTAGCTTTAAAGATCTCTGAAACACCAATAAAACCAGAATAGCCCAACACCCAACCACCACTATCGCTGTGAACAACACCCCCAAAACCAGCTCTACCCGGATTGCCAAAAGAGCTTCCATCTGCATTAAGAGCCATATAACCTGCGAGGGGAAATTCCAGCGAACCAACCGCGACTCTGAACACCCGAGATGGAAATAGTATCATATGTATTATATATAAGATACTCAAAAGTATGTGTGGCCGCGCCGGATTTGGTGGGATATCATATAATTATCTTAATCCCTATTGTGTGTGGCTGGATTTGGTGGGATATCATAAACGTGGTGGTCCTCTTCCGCAAAAGCCACTGCCATAGCCTATACTTTAATTTTCTTTTCTTAATTATATTGGTGGCTTGCTCTGCTCATGTACGATGATCCACAAAAGAAATTAATTAATCATGTGTTACCTGCAATAACAGCAATTTTTGATGTGCATTAAACACACGCACGAGATGTTATATATCCCAGCGGGTTATAAAAATAATTTCGTATAGCAAGCTAACAGATGGGATCGCACGTATACGCACATAATGCATCGTAGCAGCACCGCCAAATATACTCCGTTCGTTCTAAATTATAAGACTTCATTCAGACAACCATGCTTATTAAGAAAAGATGTAATAATTTTGGATTTATTTATTTTTATACTCCCTCCGTCCCAAATTATAAGGACATGTTCAGACAATCACGCTTATTAAGAAAACATGTAATAAACTAATTAATACATTGGTTTTGTTATTTTTTGTATAAATCTTCCATATATGCCTGTATTTAAAGCTCGCACTTCAATACCCAATAAATTAAAAATATAATGAATAAATGAGTAAAAAAGGAAAATCTTATTATTTTTTTTCTGAAATTCAGAAGGAATCTTATAATTTGGAAACCCCAATTTATCTTCAAAGGGTCTTATAATTTGGAACCGAGAGACTAAAATATTTGAGTCACATTTTTCCATTTTAAAAGTAACTTTATTTTACAAATCGAGTAGAAGGCTAATTGGACCGGTTACAATAAATCCATTTAGGCCCACGATCATGCTGAAGGGATTTTACTACCCTTAATTTCAGTCTTATTATCTAGTTAATATTTCCAGCTGGTACTAGTTCTAGAAGCTAGGATTTTACTATATAGTGTACTTTTGCTGATGAATAAAACAACAATAAAATTAGTTTTGCCTCATTTTATCTTCCTCTTAGGTTTTCTTTAGCTTTTCTTTACTAATTCTTAGCTAATTACACCTTAATAGGAATTAGATCATATCAATTGGTGTTTCATTCCTAGTTCTTCTACCTCTCCTTGATACAACCATGTATGCAGCACATTCATCTCTTCACAGTTACCCTTATCACTTCCTCCAGCCTCCTTCACCATACACACACAACACCGCATATGGTTCTTCTTCACCGGGTACAGTTTACTCTCCCCAATCAAGACTTCCACCTATTTCAATCCCTTCACCGGAACTCACCTCATTCTCTGGCTCTAGCCCTAACACTTGTTTGTTGAATAGGGACACGCAACCTCTTCCGCCTCGATGAGGATTAAAATCAAGAATTTCAAGGACCCAAATGCAACTTTACTTTGCCAAGGAACTAAATTCGACTAACAATATAGTTAGAGGGACCAAGAGCAAATTTAACCCTTATTTCAGTCATAGTTTAATATAAATTGACCCAAAAAAGTGTTGGTCTAGTGTGGGCTAGGAGTGCACACGACCCAGCCGTGCTCATTGTCCCGTCATGATTCATGTCCATTAATCCACACTTATCGAGTTTCTTCAGATCTATGGATGAGTTCGAGTTTAAGAAATTGGTGCTGCCAATATTTAGAGCTAGGTGAAAGACAAACACAACTCGTCCAACTCATTCCACAAACACCTCTGGTTACCCACTAGCTCCAAAACATTACTTTTCATATGCAATAACCGATAGAGATTAGAATTTCCTAAATTAACATTACAGAAAGATTATCAATTTCATGTTATAGTAGCCCTAAGTATCCAGCAAACTGATATGTATTTATGATGAAATATTATAGTAGAAATGCATCTCATAATATATTTAGATTGGAACTTCATGCCATGTAAAAATCATTACAAATGATATAATAACCATTAAGTTTTTTATGACTAATTAATAGGATATGAAATTTGTTTTTTTACATAATGAAAAGTATTTATATATGTTTCTTTGATGGAGTTTGAAATTGACATTCAATTTAACTTTCAAGCCAACCAAAAACCTTCATTTTTAACCTGATTTTTGTAAAATCCGCACCTCATCAGATTTCATTGGGTCTAAGAACAAGTTTGGGTTCAAAAATTAATCCGATCAATATTTAAGGTCGGGTAAAAGTCAAACACAATCAGTTTCAACTCTTATCACGAACACCCTTAGTGCGGGCTAGCCTGAATTGAGACTTTTAGTGAAAATTATGATTTGATAGAAAAAATATAAAGAGTAAAGTAAATCAGTTTGCAGATTTTGCAATATCCCATACAAAGAATTGTTGGGAACTTGTAGATTATTAAAATAAGAGCACAATCACATCACAAAAATATAATATAAAAACTTTTAAAATTGCTAAGATAAATCACAACCATTGTCAAAATCGATAAACATAACATGTAAATTATTAGAACACATAGTTTTCATCATTAAACACCCCATAACTCTTATACACTCACGCAAGAACATAGAAAAAGAAATATACGCTTAAAATGTTTAATAGGGTTATCCATTTCATTTGTAACAAAATGGCTTAGTCTATATATAGCCTACAATAAGTCTATATTGACACTCCAACAATTTCACTTACACTTAAGAGAAGAAGTAAGAAATAATGGAAATGAAAAATATAATATGCGATATAATAAAAAAAAATAGAATGGGAAAATTAAATTAGTTAAAACATATAAGCTATGGTGGTAGTTGCAAATTGCAATGAAGCTGACAAGCAAAAAGAGCTGACGTTGAGAGTGGTATCTATTTGACATTCGAATGAAAATAGAAAAGAAGCATATCCTTTTGGGTTGAATTTAGTTTGTTCAGATGATATGATATCATAATTAAGATAGAGATTTTCGATGGTGATTTTCATTTCAGGTGGCTCTGTTGCATGCAGAAAACAGAGAGCTAGCAGTGGTGGTCATACTCATATCATATGTACATGTTTTCACTTTTCATTTCCTCCCAAAATGGCTGCACGACCCATCATTCATATTTCACATCCAGTCTTGTGACCGCGTTCAAAAGAATTAATAGGAATCCTCATAATTAATGCGTCGTTACAATTTTTTTTTTTGAAATACGCACGTGGTTACAATTTTTATGATAAAATTAAGATAGGTTAAAGAGAAATAAAAAATAAAAAATTAAGAGTCACATGAAATTTCTATTTAACATATAGAATAGGAATACTTATGTTTTTCACAATTTTTATAATTTTTCACATTATTTATCCATGTTTAAATATTTATCAGTTAAATTCATGTGAAATATTCATTTTAATACCTATAGAAAGGTGGAACTAATTATATGTAAATTTGAAGTTACTGATCATCATTTGATTTTCCTAATGTTAAAAAAATTATGAAAATATTAATTCACCTAGTCAACTAAATTTATTTTTACAATCTTGATTCACTCATACTCTAAATTTTTTCCACCTAATTTCCACCTAATTTTGTTTCTACCTCTATATCTTCATTTCTCATCATATTAAATGTCACATCTCATGCTTTATCCATTTTGTTTCCTAACTCTCTCCTTTCTCCACCCCTTTTCCACTGAAAATTAGGTGTGAACAAAACATAATGATTTATTTTATACATTGATTGTAGTAATAACTTTAGTGACTTCGATTAGGGATGAAAATTTCTACTAAAAGATGAGGATCTCTATGGGGACAGCCTCGTTTCGAGCCATTATCCCAGAGTATTTTTCCTTATGTGAATAGGGCACGAGGACGAAAATCCCCCAATAAAAATTTGGGGACGGGGATGGGGATTACTATCCCTGCCCCACATGATCCTCATCACGTATACATAAGTGAAAATATAATAATTCCCTTAACAAAATAAGTTATATAATTAATAAAAAAAACTATAAGGAGACATAAAGACAGGGCACAATTTAAAAAAATAAACAGAAGGCGCCCATTATAAATGATCGAGAGAATATTTTGAGTATTAGACTTTACATTTTGAATGAGTTGAACGTTGGACTTTACATTTCAAATTGTTTATTTTAAAGACTTCACATATTGTGTGATGAATTTCATTTAATATTGTTTGAACTTTATTATATATTTATATTGAATTTAATGTAGTTGTGTCATCAATTGTAATTTTTACATAAACGTCACAAATTTTTGTATTTTATGTATTTAATAAATTAAACTATTTTAATTTTTTTTATGACATAGTATGGGTCCTTAGAGACCCATGGGGAGATGGGGAATGGAGATAGAGCAAACATTCACCGTATCATCGTGATTGAGGAGGGGGATGGGGATAGATGTGAGGACGGGAAGCGGCGACGCACTGTCGGGACCCGCCCCCACCCGCGCGCGTGCAATCCCTAATTTCAATGGATTGATAAATAATAAATTACGTGATCACGTTTTACGATTATGATTTTTTTACAGATGTAAACTTGTTTGAAAAATTGTGAGCCTATGCCAACACATTTAACTATCCTTGAAATTTTTTTTTGAATTAATCCTCGATTATAAACTTGATATAAACTTGTGTTTTTATTCTTACACACATTTAACTTGCCTACTAGTTGACCATACCTGGGAAGTATAAATTTAAACCATTTATATTTTTCTTATTTAAATAATAGAATTAATATTGTATACATGTAACTAAAATTTTATTAATAAAATATAGATTATATAAATTAAAATTAAGTAAATAAGTAGTATAATATACAACAATAATATATTATTATAATTAAATATAATAAATAACTTATCATTTTATATTAAATTCAATTTACTTGAAGCGGCGGCAATGCCACCTGAGCTTGACCGCGACTTGTCCCCGGTGTGGTGAGCAGGAGGAGGATGTTGAACACCTCTTGCGAAACTGCCATGGATCGCGGATGACATGGAACCACTTTCGGAGTTTATTGCCAACCCTTCCCACGACGAGCACTTTCCAAGATTGGTTTCGTGGCATTCTTCAGGGACCGAATCAGGCATTTACGATTGCAACACTCTGGTGTATTTGGCGTTGGCGCAATAGCGCGGTTTTTGATCCTCAACCGTGGCCTATTCAAGTGGTTTGGCGTCAGATATTGATCACAGCAAATGAGTTTGCGAGATGGGGGACGATGATGCCGAATCCTCGAGAAACTATGTTTGTGAAGGGAACCAACTTAGTTCACCTCCATACAAATGGCAGTTGGATTTCTAGATATGATCAGATGGGTGGCGGCGGGGTGGTGAGGGACTCCACAGGCCGATGGATTTCAGGGTTTAGTTGTTCTTATGGGCCTGGGTGTGCCTTTCTGGCTGAGCTTCTGGCGCTCCAATCTGGGCTGAAGCTAGTTGAGGAATTGGGTTTCCGTGAGATAGTGTGTTACATGGACTGTAAGGAGATTGTGGAGATTCTGAGCCAAAACAGGGACACCCGAAATTTTTGGCAAAGGGATACTATTACCTCTATTCGAGCTATGTTGGTTGGGGGGTGGAATGTCCAATTCTCCTATGTCTCGCGTGATAGAAATGTAGTGGCGGATACTTTGGCAAGACAAGCGTCCCAGACAGGGTGTCCGCTGCGTGTTTGGAAAGAGCCTCCGTCTTTGGTGATCCCGCTTCTGTGCAGGGATGCAGTAGCTTAGTTGTTTCTTTTGCTTGTTTTTCTTTTCCTTATGTAACAAAAAAAAATTCAATTTACTTTTAATTTGTAAAGTAAAATTTGTTAATATAGGCTAATATGGTAAATTGTTCCAAACAATCTAAACATAAGTTTTAAATGTAACAAAAAAAAAAAAAACTCAAGTTTTTTAAATCGAAAACGTAGAGATCCTTTACTAAAACAAAACGCACTTTTACTTGATTAAAAAACTTCGGTTGATGAAGTCATCATAAAACTAAGATTTTACCAAACAAGAAACTTTGCATAAAACTGAAGTAAATGTATTGAAAACTGAAGTTTTTTTTTTTTTTTGAATGGAGAAAACTGAAGTTAATTTAACCGTTACCGGGAAACAAACGGACTCTGTCATTAATCACATTTTCTAATTAATCACATCTATAAATTTGTGGATTTTGCAATGGTCTTCATCCCCACAACTTACACTACTTAGACTTTCCTACAATGGCGTCAAAATGCAACACTAACTCTGTCATTCTACTTGTTCTTCTTTGCATGCTTCTCATGAAGGAGACTTCTGGTCTGTCAATGTTTTTATTTGTTTCTTCTTTTGTCACAAATCCAAGAAGAAAAAAAGTGCAATATTCAGCATTTTTCTATTCAATGTTGATTATATAGAAACATTCATAACACATTTGTTACATTGTTGTTTACTATATATAGCAGGCTGCAGTTCTTCTTATACATGCTCTAAAGCTGATGCTGAAAATCTCAAGGAGATTCAGAATAGGAAGGTATGACACACCAACGTATAAGTACTATATTTGAATACTCTGTTTAATTACTTGTGAAGGTGCTGTTTGGTTTGAAGGTTAATCTGCAAGGTGAGAAGTCACTGGGTTCGGAGCTGAGGCAGGTTCCTACGGGTCCAAACCCACTGCATCATAAAATCCCACCCATGAGAAGCCCTGGGGCCTGATGAAAGTGGAACTTCTCTGAGGGAGGCTCCTACGGGTCCAAACCATCTTAAGGACTGAAAGTGAAACCCCTTGAACTTGCTGAAAAAACTCGCTTCTGTGCTCTTGGCATAGCTTTTACTATCTATTATATTATCATTGTAATGTCAATACTACATAAAGCATGTTTGGACCTTTGTTCCAATACATGTCACCTTGTTTCCCCTCTTTCTTATGTTGACTAAACAGTTTTATATTGTTTGTAACATTTTCTCTAAAAAAGCTAATCACATTACTAATTGATACTGGCTTTTAGAATTGACTGTTCGTGGTTTTCCAAATTGCATCAAGTAAATTTCATTTGTCATCAGGCAATTACTTTATCCCATCATATGAAACAAATCTCTGTTCGAGAGAAATTAAAGTAAATTTAGATGACCAAAACAGGTCATGCAGCTTCAGAATTTGCTAGCATGCAATTTCTTTCAATATTTTTGAATTGTGGTATTATCTGCAAATCTCGATCCACCAGCGAAACATGGGGTTATTGAATTAGGACAAACAGAAAGGAAAGGAAAGGAAAGGAAAGGAAAGGAAAGGAAGCAAGTGTTATCTAGCATTTTTTCTTTCATCTGCTAAAAGATAATTACACTCTTGGGCAATTAATTTCCCAGTCAGAGGAGAGTGCATGTTTTTAGTTGCTATGTGGGCGTACTCAACTTCCGGGACCTGCACTTGGCAACGGATCATAAGCATCTTGAACCTTTCCAGGTGGCCAAGAACTTATTCATCCTCCTTTTGCCCAATGGACATTAAATCCGCAGTCGAAGTATCAGGGCATAGCCTGTTGGATCTATTTGGAAGTTCCTTTCCATATCAGCCTAGTTGGTGGAATTTGGTGATCGTAGAATCCCCAAAATTAGGGTAAGGTCAATTAGGTTTAGGCCCCTAGAATCCCTAGAATTTGCCCGGTTCACCTAGTTTCCAAAGCTCTTAGCATTAGGCGGCTGATTCATCGCAACGGTTGTTTGTTCGTGTCTAACCAATAGTGGAGGCGTTTGGTATTGAGTCGTTGGTGTCATTTGTTCTTTGTAGAATGGCTTCTCTGGCACATCTCCATAAACTTGATTATTCATTGGTGTCCACACTTGGGCAGAATCTCCGCCAACCCATGCCGGAGTGTTTGCTCAAACGGCCTAAGCCCATGTGGTCATAGGATGCGCAGGGAACTCCCTCCCGTGAGCAAGGTGCTATGAGGAGTCTTGCTCGGTTATGGGAAGCCAAGGTTTCTAAGACCCTCTATTCTCCTTGCAATATTAACTTGCTTGCATTGCAAAATAGTTTTGGCATCACTTTCTCCTAGCCAGGTTGCCCCCATGGGGTATGGTTTCCCTAGCAAAGTGTAGCTCATTATGGACTATATGTGTGACAATTTCAGCCAAGTTCTTGGATACTTGGGAAATAATGTAATTGATGCCCATGTTAATTTAATATTGTATAAAGAAGGTAGTTGTTATCGTAGTGGACCGGACCTGATGTCCCCATTGTCAGCTTGTAAAAGACATCTATAGACGCATGTATGGTTGTGGTGGCTACTGCGGATAGGACATTGTCTGCAGCGTCAAACACTGGTTCCGTGGTCATTAGTTGAGCAGTGGTGAAAGTAGAGCCATACGTAGAAGTAGGACTACTACTAGCTCTGCGATTGTTCATACGTAGGATTCATTTTTCATCCAGTAGGTCATGTTTTGGATGTAGAAACTTCTCAATAGAAATGTGAGTCCCACTAGGCGTACCAATTTGTTAGTTCAAATAAATTAGGACTAGGAGTAGTTGTACGAGTCGGCTAAGAAACCAATGTAATGATTAATCAAACGATTACTAGAGGAATAGACTCTCTTACTCAATGCAAGTTTCTAAGGCATTCATTAAAAATCTTAATTATTGCTATTGAGATATGAGCGCAGATAATAGTTGAAAAAATAACTAAGATAAGAGAAAAATAACTAATAATGTAACTGAAAACAGCTCAATAAATTAAGAGAAAAACTTGAAATAAATAGCTGAAAGGTAAATAAATGTTGTAATAAGTAAAGGTAACAGAAAAGAACTCAAGTTCACGCAATTTGTAATTCGATTTGATGACTGTGTTGTTTGTTTGTTACAAATAACCATTTTCATATTTATAAGGAGAGTTTCGACTAACTACACCGGTTTATCAGGCTTCCTAATCACTCATGTACTAGCTTCACTCTTCCACTTAAGATCATCGAGGTGTTTCGTGTCTCTCACCCCTAGTCAGCTATGAAGACTTGGTGTTTTCCAAGAATCGGCTAGTCTCACACTTGTCACAATTATTCCTATTGTTAAGGAGTGGTCTCATATGCAATTTCCAATGTATTCAACCATATATTTTGAAAAAAATATCTTGAAAATATTCTCTTCTCGAGAACATAAGTTTAACTGCTTATTCGAAATTCTATCTAGGTGCAAATATTCTCCTCTCGAGAACATAAGTTTGACATACATGTTTTCTGTCGTTGTAAAATTACAAACATTTTGATGCTAATAACTTTTTATGTGCTAAAATTAATTTTCGGAGAAATTATTTTACTTCAAACCAGAAAATTATTTTTGTGCACGCTATAGAAAAGCCTTAAAAAATAATCAGAAAAACTTCACAGCGCTATAAATTTGTAGATTGCGATGGTACTCTTTGTCCCCCACAACTTACACTACTTAGACTTTCCTCCAATGGCGTCAAAATGCAACACTAACTCTGTCACTCTACTTGTTGTTCTTCTCTGCATGCTTCTCATGAAGGAGACTTCTGGTGTGTCATTGTTTATCTTCTTCTTTTGTCACAAAACCAAGAAAAAAAGTGCAATATTGTGTATTATTCTATTCAATGTGGAGTATATATAACCATTCATAGCACATTTGTTACATTTTTGTTTTGCTATATATAGCAGGCTGCAGTTCTGCTTTTGCATGCTCTGATGATGCTGATGCTGGAAGTCTCAAGGAGATTCAAAACAGAAAGGTTTGTCACAACAACATATAAGTACTATAATGTAGTGCATGAAGAGATAACATTGAAAAAAATTATTTTAAATTTTAGATTCCATTAATATTATAATATTTTCAAGGTTTGGATATATGCTACATTTGAATACTCTGTTCACTTGTGCAGATGCTGTTTGGTTTGAAGTCACTGAGTTCTGAGCTGAGGTTGGTTCCTACGGGTCCAAACCCACTGCATCACAATATCCGAAGCCCTGTAAGGCCTGAAAGTGAAACCTCAAGTGTGGATTTGAGGGAGGTTCCTACAGGTCCAAATCCTCTGCATCATAGAATTGGTAGCCCCTTAATGAAGCCCTGAAAGTGAAACCCCTTGAACTTGATGAAGAAACTCGCTTCTGGGCTAGCTCTTGTCCTGGCTTTTAGTTATTATCATTGTCCATATATTATCTACATCAAACTTGTTTAACTTAAGTAAATTATTGTTTTGGACTTTGTAACAGCATATTTGAGCTTCTTTCTCTTGTTTCTTATGTGTGTAAGTAGTATTAATGGTGTGTGTTTGAATTCCCGTTAAACGCAATATTAAATTTATGTTAAAGTCAATAATGTCAAATTTCTACTTATCCAATCTAGCTTAAAATTAACGTGACAAATTCTGATTTCTCTATTAATATTTTATATGAGAAATCACGTTGATTTAAACGGAAAAAAAATGCTCATGTTTGTTACAGTTTCCTTCTAAATTAAAAGCTAATCGAAGTTTTAGAATTCTCACTGGATTGAATTGATTTCTGACTTTAAAATTGATTTCACGTGGATTTTCCAACATATCAAGTAAATTTCATTTTTCATCACTTCAACCAATATGAACCAAATCTGTTCAAGCAGAAGTAAATTTAAATACCCAAAACAGGTCATGCAGTTGCAAAACCAGACCTTCAAAATTCCAACTCTTCAAAATTTTCTAGCTTGCAATTTCTTTCAATAATTACTTAACTAAGTTATATGTTCACACTCCATTTCTATTATAATTCATTTCTCATTTTTTTTATTTTACTACATTATTTATCACATCACATATCATATCTTTAATTTTTTTTTTTTTTTTTAATTTATCTCAAGTGAAATGGTAATGGAAGTGTGAACAAATATTTATTCCGATCTCGACCCACCATCAAATATGGGGATATTGAATTGGGAGAAACAGATAATGCTTACAGCTCATTCAAGGATTGGATGGAAACAACAGTGACATGATGTATTTCCAATATTATCATCTGGACACTGCAAAAAATGTATGAGCATTGAGCAGTGCAGATATCCTTCACTGTAATAAATAACTAACCTGGAACTTCTATTCTAATGTCTGCTCATGTTGACGTTGGCAGTGAGACATGACAGTAATGTCATTAGAGTGACGCAAGTGAATCATTTTCTTTTTCAAAAGTAAACAAATTTGACAATGTGTTTTTCTGCCCATATTAGCAAAACTGGATACTTTTAACAAGAAGGATAATTTGCTAGATAAAAAGATAAATTATAGATAATATGATGGTGGCTTCTATAGGATTCAAAGTGGGTGTTAGATCTTCCCCATGCAAGATCAAAATGGCATGTTATAGCAAGTTTGGTTTACCTTTTAGAAAAAAAATTAAAATTAAAATTAAAATTTAGCTCCATTAATTTGTGTAATTGTGACCAACTAGTAACCGAACTAAACTGTCATACCAGATCATTAACAACAACAACAAAAACAACACGCAAGACCCACAAATAGATCACTAGAAAAATGAAGACAACCCATCCATAAGTTGCAAACAAGAAACACTACAAGAAAAACGCTCACTAATGTCGGCTGAATGGCGACACTAATGAGAAAAAAATGGACGCTATATCTATTTTGGTGTCAGCATCAAGGAGAACATTAAAAAGGTCGAAGCTAAGTCGTAAAGTCAGCAGTGTTAAAGCCGGTGACCGACGCTACCGTCCTAAAGTTAGCGTTGGTTATATAGACCAACTCTAAAGGTTACGTTAAAATGTCGGCGAATGAGGAAATAATTGTAAAAATATTAAAATATAAATTAACCGCACAAATAATGTACAATTCATAAATTGAAAACTTCTCAAAATAATAAGGATCAACGTCTTAACGTGTTCCACCATGGCAGCTAGGTTTGCATCGTTGTTTTGTTTTGTCTGGGTTCGTTCAGGTGATGGCTAAACCACAGGGACTCATATCGTTCTACGCCACTCTACTCGACCATTGCAATTCCTCCAAGCAATTGATACGAATCCACGCGCGCACCATCACACTAGGCATTTCAAGCAACGACTTCATCAGAACCAAGCTCGTATCTAGCTACGCTTCCTGTAACCAATTGCACCACGCCAATGTTCTCTTCTCCTTCACCAATCGCCAACCCACTTTCCTCTTCAACTCCCTCATCAGAGCCTACGCCTCTCTCAACTTTTTCTCTCACTCCCTCTCCCTCTTCCGCCAAATGCTTCGTGCCTGTAAGCCCCTTGGTCGCCAGACTCTACCGCCGGTGCTCAAATCTTGCGCTGGGTTAACGGCCTTACGGCTCGGCCAGCAAGTCCACGGAGCGGTTTTGGTTAATGGGTTTGGCTTAGATTTAGCAAATTCGAATGCTTTGATGAACATGTATGCGAATTGCGGCCTTTTACCTTGTGCGCGCAAGGTGTTTGATAGAATGTCGCAGAGGAATGAGATCACGTGGACAACCATGATGGGCGGTTGCGTAATGCATGGCATGTTTGGAGAGGCGTTTGAGCTGTTTAATGGAATGTTGGAGGCAGGGGAGAGGCCAGATGGTAAGACTTTCACTTCAGTTTTGACGGCCTGTAGTCATGGCGGTTTTGTGGAGAAAGGAAGGGAGTATTTTGAGATGATGGAGGCGAGGTTCGGGGTGAAACCTGGGCTGCAACATTATACCTGTATGGTGGACATGTTGGGGAGGGCTGGGCTGGTGGAGGAAGCAGAGAAGTTAGTTTGGGGAATGGAGGTTGAGCCGGATGAGGCTTTGTGGGGTGCCTTGTTGGGGGCCTGTAAAACTCATGGGAAGGTTGAGTTGGCTGAGAGAGTTGAAGACAGGTTTATGTGAGTGTGTTTCAGCATTAATTTGAATTTAATGTATATAAATTTTCGATCTTAAAAAATGCTGCATAATTCAGAAAGGAATTAATATCGTCAAAAGAGAAGTGGTTAAAAGTAGATGTTTGAGAAAGTTTGATTCTCAGCAACTGTAATCTTGGGTGCAACTGAAAAGATATAAACTAAGGTCGCAAATTTTGTTTAGAATGATGGCATATTTTCAGAGTTCAAAATATATTTGTGCAATCAACGACATCCTTTTAACTCAATTAGTAGGTAATTAGTTAACAAATTGTGTAACTTGATTACAAAATTCAATCATCCTCATAAGTTTCTTTTCCAGAGAAATCAGGAACATAGCCGCATAATTGTAGTTCAAAGGACAGAAGTGCCAACGCAGTGTAAATATACTCGCTCTCCTCGTGCGACTTATCACCCGCCGCAAATTTGTGAATGCTGGAACCAATCTCAATGGAACTATAGCCTGGTCTCTTTTGTATACCACGGTTTTTCATTGCCCTCCTAACCTTATTCGCACCATCCCACTTTCCATCCGCTGCATATATGTTAGAAAGAAGCACATAATTGGAATCCCCTCCAAGGTCCAATTCAACAAGATACTTCATCACGTTTTCAGCTAACCCAACGTCCCCTTGAGTCCTACAAGCAGCAAGCAATGACCCCAACACCACTTCATTTGGCTTCATGGGCATATTTTTTATCACACCCAATGCCTCCTCCAACCTCCCAGCTCTACTGTAGAGATCCACTAGGCAACCATAATGCTCGATTCTAGGCGTAATTCTACGAACTCTCCTCATGTTATTAAAGATTCTGAGCCCCTCATCAATTAGTCCAGCATGACTGCACGCTGTGAGAGCACCTGTGTAGCTTACTCCATCTGGCTCAAACCCTTCCTTCTGCATTGAATTGAAGAACCTCAGAGCCTCATCTGCAAGCCCATTAGCAGCAAAACCCACAATGATTGAGTTCCACGATACCATGGTTCGGTGACGCATTCCATCAAACACCTGACGAGCAAGCTCAATACATCCACATCGGGCATACATGTCTATCAACGAGTTGGAAACTCTAACATTGTCCTTTAAACAGTCTTGTGTCATCACAAGTCGATGCACCCACAAGCCAAGACCGAGCGCACCCAAGTTGGCACACGCAGCAATGATAGCAATAACAGTCACATAATCAGGAGCCACACCAGAGAGCTGCATTTCCCGAAAGCACTCCAGGGCTTGCTCGTGATAATCTTTCTTCACAAATCCACCAATGAGCGCGGTCCAAGAAATGGCATTCCTCACGGGAAATTCATCAAACAGTTGGAGGGCATCTTCAATTTCCCCACTCCTCATGTACCCATCAAGCATAGTGTTCCAAGACACCAAATTTCTGAGACCCATTTGATCGAAGACTAACCTAGCTGAATCCACACGACCGCATTTGGCGTACATGTCAATCAGCGCGGTGCCCACCATGACATCGTTCACGTCCAAGCCCAGTTTGCGAGCGTGCGCGTGCACCGTGGCTCCGAAGGAGACGCTACTGGGAGAGGGATAGTGAGCGCAACCAGAAAGGAGCGTGATGAAAGTGATGTTATTGGGTTCAACCTCAGCTTCTCTCATGCGCGCGAACGCGGAAGCAGCTTCAACCAGTTGGCCACTTCGGCAGTGGTGAGATATGGTGGAGGTCCATGCGACGGTGGGGTTAGCTTGTTTTGGAAGTGGAATAGCTGAAGCTGGTTTTGGAGGCTGAGAATGCTGTATTGGTGTAACCGTGCATGCAGGAAGAATCATTCTTGCAAAAATCAAATTCCTCACTTCAAGATTGCACTTCTTTTTTTCATTTGGGTTCAGGGGTAATCATAGAAGGACTGATATAAGTACCAGGCACATAGTTCACAACTACGTACTTTTTTTGTGGTTGTTCCTCTCCTCTCTCAGGTTCGAACTTGTGTCATCGCATTTATGAGAATCTGCTTAGCTACTATTAGACTAACTAGGTTCACATCTACTTACAAACAAGTACCAAATAGCAATTGATTTTTCTATAAAGGTCACAAAAATGACCAAACCAATATTTATCTACAACTTCGGTATAGTACTTTGAAATATCTTAATGTCATAACAGCAATACAAAATCCAGAAACAAATCATTTTTGCATTTCAGCTGCCAAAACATACATGGTGAATCCATATGAATTTTATCATTAGCAACAGGACCTGAAAATTGCACTAAATTTATTTCTATTTCATCGTGCATCAGCAGAAGTGAAAGAATCTGCAAACCCTGCAGGCCTGGCTGTACTACTGCCTGTGGTGTCTTCAAGACTAGCACTATAGCTATAGCTAACTTCATTGCTTTCTGCTTCCTTCCAAATCTTCAGCATCTGGGAAAGTGGTTGAGTGGAGTCAAAGCCAGAGTAACAATCTAATTCATCATAAACTGGTCTCCATTTTTCCACTAGTGCTGAAAGTACATTCACTGCATGACTCATATCTGGCCTGTGGTGTGCTTCCCTAGCAGTGCAGTGTCCTGCAAGTTCAGCTACAATGCTCATACTCTCAAAAGTCTCTTCAGTTACCTCCAGAGCTGGATCAATGGCAGCCATGAGCTTTTCTTTTCTCGATTTGATTCGCCAAAACCATTCAGCCAGATACCGGCTTTCCTCCGGCCTGCTCTCATCAAGCGCCATTAGTCCGGTCAGAAGTTCCATTAGCACCACACCATAGCTGAACACATCAACTTTTGTGGTGATTTTCCCCATCACTGAAACACACAGAAACTTACTTAGATAGGTGCACCAAACTGAGAATGCTGGAAGATTTAAATAAGGGTAGAAATGCTTTAGACATCACATATCCGTATCTTAAAAGTATGATATGAAAATAAGCAATAATGATCTGAAATGGACTACCAGACAAGGGATACACATACAAAGATCATGTTGCTAACAAGTTCTGAAACACTGAACTAATTGGAAATATAATTAGATATCATAAACAAGCAAAAAAATAGAGACCCCGTGCACACTTCTTAAGTGCTTTCATTTAAGAACATTATAACTAATAGCATATCTGGAAATCTTTCTACAATTGATCCTAAAGTCAAAACCAATTTTGGAAAGAACTTCCGTGAGTAGCTTCTGGGTGTTAGAATTGATTTCTGAATAGAAAAGGGAAAAAGCTGATCCAAACATGCTATAAATATGAACTAACAAAAGAAACTAAGAGCTTATATGTGGAGAGCTTAGTAATTCCATTCATAATTATACCAAATCATGCAGTAAATGCTCAATTTCTACAATTATTTCAAGGTAAGAATGAAGAGGAGATTAAAAACAAGGCCATACCTGCATATTCGGGGGCAAGGTACCCAAATGTCCCAGCAAGCCTGGTTACTATAGATTTCTCACCATCTGGGGCGAGCTTCACTAAACCAAAATCTGAAACTTTCGCCCGAAAATCATCTCCAAGTAGAATATTAGAAGACTTGAGGTCTCGGTGGATAAAGGTCTCGCGGGCAAGGCCATGAAGGTATTCCATCCCTCTAGCAACATCTAGTGCTATTACAAGCCTTTGTGACCAAGACAAAGGCTTTAAGTCCAAGTTTCTCCAATGGAAAAGATGCTGGCTCAGAGCACCAAGAGGCATGTATTCATAAACCAAAAGCCTTTCATTGCCTTCAATGGAATGCCCCAACAAGGATACTAGATGGCGGTGACGGACCTTGGATAGAACAGCTATCTCAGATTGAAACTCATCCAGTGCCTTGCTGCTAATAACTCCATGCTCCATTCTCTTCACTGCTATTTTTGCCCCGTCTTCTAGCTCTCCCTTGTAAACAGTTCCAAATCCACCACGGCCTAGCTCATTTTCTGAAGCAAAATTGTCGGTAACCTTGCGTAGTACTTGTACCGAAATGACAAGGTTTCCAGCCTCAATCAAGTGAGAGTTTTGAGTTTCACCACTAATGTTACTCAGAGAACTTGTCCCAGTCTTAGATGATAAGTTGCTAGTGGTATTGTTTGAAACTGCAATCTTAACCATGTTATCTTGATCAGATGGATCGCGAGGGTGAACCACAATGGAACTTGGAGCATCCAAGGAAGCTTTCTTGTTCTTCCTGCAACACAGGAAGAGATAAATAACCCCAAGAGCTAAAGCTGCAAACACTACAATCCCAACCACTATTTTGAGAGTTTTGAAGTCTTTTGGTTTGGGTAGATTAGAGCTTGAACTCCGACTTGGAACATGATTCTCATCAGAGGATGGAGCAAGTGAAGGATCATGTGAAGGGGGGTTGCCAGTAGGAGTGGAACTCCCTCCAGTGTCATTATGACTAAGGGGGTTACCAACAGTAATAACATTCACATCATGAAACTTTGGCAATGGAGGCTCAAGATTGTTATCACTTAAATCCAATAACCTCAAAGATTTCATTTCAGTAAAATCACTAGGAACTGTGCCACTTATGTTATTTCCTGCAAGCCTAATTTCAAGAAGTGAATCTAACTTAGCAAGTGAGGGACTTAAAGTACCATTGAGCTTGTGTCTGGGTAGATTGATTATAGATACCTCAGAAGAATTGGAACTGCAGCTCAATCCAAACCATGGCCCTGTGCTTCCTGTGCATGGTTCATTACCTGACCAATCAGAAATGAGAAATGAAGGGTAATTCAGATGATCCAGAAAATCAAGCATTACAGTAACTGCAGGAGCACATTCAACCCCGGGCTTAGTTTGACAAAAGAAATTGTTATCATAAGAAAAATTAGCAGCCTTGAACTCTGGTATTGGACCCATTAGCATGTTATTATTTAGAACCAGTATCTCAAGGTCCATTTTTGCTAGGGAATCTGGAACCAAGCCAACAAGTTGATTACTATTGAGGTTGAGTTCCTGCAAGGAAGTGAGATTTCCAATATTGTTTGGAATTCTCCCAGTGAACTGGTTTCCATGGAGCCAAACCTGTCTTAAGAAAACCATTGAAGCAATAACATCAATAGAACCTGTGAACCCACCACCTTCTTGATTGTTCAACCACAAAACTTGGACTGAAGATTGAGCAAAAGTTGCTGGAATGGGACCAGAAAGTTTATTGCTTGAAAGCCTCAGATTTGTGAGGGATGGCAATGTGCCTAGAAAATCAGGTAATGCTCCAACCAAGTTGCAATGCACCAGAGAAAGATTTGTTAACTGCACTGATTTTTCCAAATCCAAAGGAAATGACCACCCACTACTGTAGTTCAGTGGATTTTCTTCCAAAGACAAGACCCTGAGGCTGCTGAGTCCAGTGAAGAAATCAACTGGGATAGCATCAAAAGCATTGTAGTCCAAGAATGCAAATTCCAATTTGGACAATCCATTAAATGTTGGCAACATGCCGCTGAGATTGTTGCGCTGAAGACCCAAATTGTAGAGTTCTGAGAGCTGGTTGAAATTTTGAGGCAATGATCCTCTCAGACCAAGATTCTTGGCTTGAATCTGATTCACTCTGTCTCCAGAGCAGAACACAAAAGGCCATGAAGGAGGACCACATGGATCATCATCTCCTTTCTCTGGCCATTTCAGAAGCTCTGGATTCTCCAACCCTTTTCTGAAATCATTCAGAACCTTGAGATCATTTGGGTTTGTAGCACCATAACCCATTGTGATAACTAGACCAAAAAAGAGAAAGATTGAAACTTTGATTGCTTCCATTGTTAACCTAGAAAAAAAAAAGGCCCCAACACAACACCTAGGCAGAAACTTTTCCAAATGAACTCATGACATCAATGCACAATTTCAATGGAGTAACAGAATGAGCCATTCCAGAAAGATTGAAAGAAGCTTGGCATGAGTGTGAGAATGAGTGCTTCACCTAGAAAAAGGTACAATAATATAAAGAAAAGAAGCTATAATTTAATTGAGAAAGAATGAAATTCATCAACTACGGAAAAGACAAGGTGGAGAATGTGGACTATCATCTACCTTTTCTTTTCTTTCATCAAAGAAGAAAGGAACATAACTACATTAGTGTAGTGTCAGTTCACTCCACCCACCATGACTGTTCCTCCGGAAATCTTGCTTTCACTTTCAATTTCTTTGTCCCCTTTGTTACAATTGATTGTCTTTGATTTGGATTTAAAAATTAGTAATGATATTGATGGGTGATCATGTAAATAGTGCATACACACATACGTACACCTACATCACATCTTATATCGCATTTATCACGTGTCTTTATTCTTTAGAAATTTTGCTTGAAGGAAGGAAAGGAAAGAGTCAACAATGATTATGTCGCATTGTTTGCGATTAATTAGTGGATGATACTCTTCCACATGGAGACAAAGTGGGTCCACTTGGCCTTCCTTGAGATTTTTTTTACTACTTTTTAATTAAATGGTCAGAGAATCATTCCATTCTTACTCTTGTGTTGACTCCTTCTGATTCATCTATGTTGGCAACTTGATATTTCTTTTTTGTTTGATACTCCTCGAATATTTTTAAATTAAATAATATAAAAATAAAGTCCTTCATGATTTGATAGAAAGTAGAATGAGGGAAAATTAGGATTTTATCAACTTGGTCCATTAAGTATAAATTTTATCAATTAAATACTTCAAACTTGAAATGCACAATTTTTTAATCACTTTGACTAATTATAATTAATGATATTAAATGAGTGGAAGAACAAAACAATTGAGTATTTTAAACTTTAAATCATTTCCTATAATACATAGACCAAAATCAAAAACTGAAGTCCTTCATATTTTTTAGAATAAAGTAACATTCACGCTCATTAAAAATGAAAAAAACAAAAAGTGGAATAAGGAGAGATGGAGGAAAAAAGAAAGAAAATATAAGATATAATATTTGATATGATTGAGAAAGATGAGAGATATAGAAATATAATAGAAGTGAGAAAGAAGTCGAAAAAATTCAGGTGTGAATGAATCATAGCAAATTTTTTTTATAGAAAGTAGAAAGAGAGAAAATTAGGAGAAGCAATAAAGAGAAAAAAAAACTATTTTAACATAGAAAAAATGGAAAATTTATATTTTTGGTTGCATTAAAATTTAGAAGAACTAAAATATATTCAATTGAACCTTATCTATATCTCTTATAATATTCTAATAAATGCATCATTTATAAAATTGATCCTTTAATATGAATTTTATGAATTAAATTCTTGAAATTCGAAATGCACAATCTTTTAATCCTCTTACTTATTTACAATTTAAAAAAGATGAAATTTTTTTTTGTTCTTCCTTTCACTAAATCTTTAAGAAATTAATTGATAAAATTTATTTTATATTATGAAATTGACATATGATACATTTATTAGGGACTAAAATGAAGTTTTTAATAAGAATTTATTATTTTATCTTCTCTACTTAATTTATATTGATCACAAATTGTCAACTATTTTGTCAAGATCACTAATTATTTAATCACAACATATTTTGAAATCTCATGAAGCCACATCATCATCTTTTTTATCATGAATCAACAAAATCCAACACAATTAGTAGATAGTTAGTCTCTTTAAATATTTAGTCTACCTATATGCGGTGTGTATGAATAAAAATTTGTTGGAACAAATCTACTTACTTAATATGATTTTTTAGGCAATTGAGAATTAGTCTTATAACTGCTGCTTGTGAGATACCTTAAGAAACTTTTTTTTATCATGAACTCATGTAGCATGTACATTTATATTTCATTATAAATCAAATCAATTTTAGTTAGTCTTTAAATAGATATTCAAATCAAAATTATTAGAATTTATTGTCATTTAAATGGATATTCAGTCAATTAATAGTACTTACATTTTCCCATTAATCAATTATCAATAAATTGAGATGCTCATAAATCATTATAAAATTAATTCTCTATCATTAAGAATATTTTTTTGAAAAATAAATTTAAAAATAATATACTCTAATTTAATTTGTATATCCAAAAAAATGAAGTGTTATGCATTTGCACGCTAGGGAAACTTGCTAATAAAGTTCGTTTTCTTTTTTATGTTTCATTTTTTCTCTCAGAAGAGAGGATAAGTATTAGAAGTGTTAAGGCATTCTCTGAGCTTGTTAGTATGAGTGGCAAATCTCAGGAATAAGAAGGATTTATAATTAATAACTGTTCAGACTAGCACTATCGACCTAGTTGCAGTAAATTATATGAGGCATTCTTCAAAATGTGTCCATGTTATACTGCTTGGAATAAAGATCTACACACGCTTATGCCAATGGAAATTGATTCTACAAATATATATATATATATATATATATATATATATATATATATATATATATATATATATATAAAAAAGGTGGAATATGAAAGATAAGTTTTAGAATTTGAGTTGAAGGTTGGAATTTTAAGTTACTAAAGATGTTTATAAATTTATAATACGATAAAGTTTTCTTCACAGTGTAGACATATATTCTCTCGACTTTAAAATCACTATTGGTAAAGCATATTACTCAACTTTAATTAGTTTGGCATCTTAAGTAACTTTAGGTATGTAATAACAAATTCCAAGCTGTGATAAATAAATTTATTATGATATAGAAAATGCATTATATGCAAATTGTAACGTTCACATGCTATCTATCTAATTAACCTCACACACTAGACATTTGTCTTTTGTCCAAGCTAAAGAGTCAGATTTTGGATACTATTATTGTTTAAAATTACAAGTCAAATGTACCACAAATTTTCATTTTAGACAATAATATAAGCCTTGGTTCTGTGTTTTTCAAAATTTAAATTTATTTTACGTATGAAAGAAATTAGAGATGAATTAAACTAATAAATATAATTGTTTGTGGATGGAATTCCTCTTTAAATATTCTCTATAAATAATGGTATTCATTCAACTTATCTCTTTAAATATAATATATAATATACTTTTTCATATTTTAACTATAATATTTTTTTAAAATGAAAAGTTTAATTGTCGATAGGGGCCTATATCTAGTCAACAATTTTGGCTGGGATATGGAAATTTGCAACATCCAACTATATGGCCTGATATACCCAAATGGTAAGACCCTAGTGGCAGAATCAAGGGTTAAATTATATATTCTCTGTTTGAAACTTTTTTTAAAGCTAAAAATGGAATTATTATAAAAAATTTGAGAACATCTCTCTCACATAGAAGAACATGGAACTATAAGGTGAATCATTTTTTTAGTGTTACACCAGTGATTTACGATATAATAAATTTTAATTAATAATCCTGAATCAATACTAGTAGATCACTTGTGAACCACGTAAAATATAATCCACCCTATAACTTTTCTGACGGTAAAGGGTTACTTAATTATCAACATGAAATGTTAAGTGTTGCCAACAGAATCAATGTGGAAATTTGTCTTGTTCTCATGGTAAATCTAAGGCCTATAAAAGAAAACAAATTTGTAGCCTCTTTTTGAATTAAAACTTATAATATTGGAACTTTCTTCCTTTGACCAAACTTCTGTGGAATGACAAGCATCAAAAGAGAGGAAAAGAGAGTTGAGTGGAGATTGGAGAAATAGTGGTCAATTTTAATTTCTAAAAGACTAAATTAAATATTTATCTTTCAAGATAAAAATACCAACTTATATCTTTCAATATGAAAGTAAACCACCACTTACCTTTCACAACCAACATTACTATTCTGTTGAAAATACCAACATTAATATCTTCTGAACTCTGGGACAATTCCAATTTTCCCTCCCCTGTCAGCGGCGCCATTTAGGCTCAATTTGCCAAATCTAACTTCATCTAAGATAATCAAAATATCTAATTTACATCACCAATGGACCCAACAATGTGAGTTGTGTAGTACAACACTTTATTTTTTAAATAAGTGGTAGAGGTTCGCTCCCAACTTTGTGATTAAAAAAAAACTTATTGATTAGTTTTATATCATAAAGAGTGGTTTTGCGGCTGTAAAAAAAAATTCATAAACAGTGGACCCGATTGAGGTGACAGTTTGCTAGGTAGGTAAAGAAAAACCTGTTTAATTAGTCCCTTGAATTGAAATGCCCTTGTTTCTGTCTTTATGACCTTAATCATGCCTTTGTCAAAGAATGTTACTTAAGGATACTCATATCGCTTAATCCGCACTCAAACCACATTGGCGTGCAAAAAATGAAAGAACTAAGTCAACAATTTTGTCAAGACTTTATTTCCATGGTCCCTCTAAGGAACCAATAAAGGGTTGGCTAATTAATTAGTAAAATCAAATGCCTCAATGTTTGATTTGTATGCATTCTATAAGGGCTATTATATAAGTCTCCACTAATTACGGTATGTCATGCTTTAGTTTGTATAATATATACTCCATCCGTCTCAAATTATAAGACCCTTTAGAGACAAACTCGGTGTCCCAAATTATAAGACCCCTTCTAGATTTTAGGAGAAAAAAAATAAGTTTTTCCTTTTTTACCCATTGTATTCATTATATTTTAAATTCCAAAACTTTAATTACCACCTTTACTAATTACTCCTTTCATATTCTCAACCAACTTTTGATATATCCAATACTTACATTAACAATTTCCAGATTTTTTTAAATAGAGACATATTTGGAAGATTTGTACAAAAAGTAACAAAACCAACATATTAATTAGCTTATTACATGTTTTCTTAATAGGCGTGATTGTCTGAAAATGACCCTATAATAATTTGGTACGGAGGGAGTATAAAGCAAACTATCCACTTGAACTTTCAAATACCCAATTAATTGCAATATTACAAGTCACTACAAATTATATTAGCTAAAAACTTGGACATAAATTTTTTTTAGGCTACTTTTTCTTTGTTAAAATGTCAAATTATTTGAGAGTGAGATTACTCACTTCTTTTAGGATGTGTTTGAATAAACAACTTAATTAAACACTTGTATCAATAAACTCCTATCACATAAATGCCTATTTATAAGCTTATTAAAATAAATTCAAGAGTTTATATTTTAATATAAGAACTTATTCATAAATCAATCAGAAAAACTTATCAAACTAAGCTCAAAAGAGTTTATATATAAACCATATAAGATAATTTTTATCAACTAAACCAAACACCTGTTTAAATGTTTATACGCTCTAATAAACTTTTTCATTTTCTTTCAGTTGTCATGTGAAAAAGTACATGAGGGAATGCCCCAAAAGCATACAGCAAGCATCAAAGAGGGACCCTTCTTACACTGGCTCAGCATCTGAGCTCATTTCCTATGACTATCAACTTATGAAATGTTCAAACATGACAAGCTTTTGGAGGCAGAATGTGAGAAGTTAAGCTGTTGTCACAAAAGCACTTTATCTTTGATATAAGTTTTAATGGTTTCTATAACTTTGACAGTAAATGTCTCGTCCTCTGGATAATAAGCAACAGGATCTGATAGTAGAGGTAATGGCAGGTTGAGAACACCCTCAAGTGTTGCATGCAAACAATATGCTGAATATGTGACATGATATCCGCCTTCCTGGACAATTAGAAGCCGCCCATCACTGTGCATTGCTGCAAGACCATGAACTATTCGCCCAATTTCTCGGTAGCCCTCCATTGTTAAACATTGTCTTCCATTTGGATCAAACTGAAACACATTCAAGATATCATTTAGTTAAACACAGTATGAAGCAAAAATGGGGTGATTAATAGTTTAATTAATACAGTGCAACAAAATTGTGGTCTTTTTTTGGTGCTAAGGACTTTCAGGTGAGGCCTAGGCAGGCTCAAAGAGTGCTCACAATAGAGTTATAGTTACCTCACCCTAAAGAAGCGATGGGGGTTCAATGTCAAGTCTTGTTCCACTTGAAAGGGATTATATCACACAGAATCTGGATGCAACACATGCAATGAGCTTCATTTTTTCTTCTTCCCAATTTTTCCGTGAAGGGAAACTTATGCAGCTTGAAGGCAACAGATGATAACTTATGTGATTGTTCTAATTGTCACTGACAGTAATTAATCTCTCGTTTGAGTAATTGAAAGGAACCAGAACATTTGGTTATTTATAAATTATAATATGCTATAATTTCTGTTATTAGAATAAATACCATTAGAAACATAATTGCTGGGATGGTCTCAGTTTCAGTGTTCCCAAGAAATTAGGGTTGTGTGGTTTGATATGACTCTTTTATGTTTTCATTACTTATTTGATCAGATATAAGTTTTTTTTTTTTTAAAGATGTTGCCTAGTCTTTTTAAAAATCTAACTTAAAAGTCTATTTAAAGAACAGAAAACAGAATGAGATTTCAGAGAGAGAGCACGAAAGCAAAGAAGAGAGAAAGTGTAGAGTGTTTTTTATGGTAGATTGATTGGAAAATAAAGAGAAGGAAAGAATTCTCCGTCAAAGAGCTTCACCTTTCGCAAATGAGTTAGCACTTGGTTCTCCAATATTAACAATCTCTAAGCGAATCCTCTTCTACCCTTTTATACTATTTAAGCTAACCACTTAAATTATTTGGTAACAACTCTTAATCATCTTCTTTCCTTCTTTCTCGCAGCTGTAAACTAATAAAAAAACCACAAGAAAAGCTTTTTCTCACTAGATGGAGTGGATTGCATTCATCAAATAACGCCATCGTATCCTATCATCATGTCTAAAGGCAGATCATTAAATCTAATTTTTCTTAGAAGTTTGGAATGTAGTTTTTTATTGATTTTCTACTACCCCTAACGGTTGAACTATCTATTTTAATCTACCTACCTTACTCAGGTTTTACAGGTTTTCTCGACAAATACCTAAACCACCCAATCAAACTGCCAAAGACCGAAAAAACTAAAGACCACTGACCATGTCTTGTATAAACAGTTAATCCACCTTCATATTTGGAGCTATAACTTGCTTCATAAATCATAAAGAAACCTTCATATAATCGCTTTTCAAAACAAAAAGAACCGAAAAAAGTACTGTAAGATCAGCCATTTTTCAAATAATCACTAACTGAAACATGATGTATAATCTAGGGATAATCATATGAACACATCATAGTAACTTGACCAATGGAATAGTTGCCTGGTTGTCTCCAATAGGGGTGTTTGTTTACTTTTTGGGGGCAAACTATTTTCTACATTCAGCAAAATATGCTCTTGAAATCACAGAATACAGGTTAAACAGTTCATCCGTTTCTCCCCCCCCCCCCTCCCCAGTAGGGTTATCTTTTATCAAAGTCAATCTTGTTTGTGTTCATTTCAAGTATTTGGCTCAATTGGAATTGTTGAGCTTCCCACTTCCCATATCATGACTAAAACTAAGTCTGTCCCCCAAAAGTTATACTACAGTATCTAATCAGGTTTTTATTTAACTAAGAGCAAGAAATCTAGTCTGTACAAACTTGCCAATAAAATGTTACCTATGATCAAATTATAAACCAGGAGAAGCAAAAAATGATAAATAGAATAACTTACTGCACTTGAGTCCTGCCCAATAACCAAAACTATGATATCCGGTCCAAACTTTTGGATTGATGGAACAACCAACTCATTGAAAGCATGCATATATCCCTTGTCCCCACTTCCGTTTGGTAGAGGTATGTTTAAGTTATACCCATAACCTTCTCCTTCACCTAGCTCATCAACAGTCCCGCTCTGCGGATGAGAAGGACCCCAAGATCCATGGTTCATATGAAGAGAGATAGTGAGAACTCTATTAGATCGATAAAATCCCTCGGCCGTGCCATTTCCATAATGAACATCAATATCTATAACCACAACTTTTTTGCACCCAGAATCTAAAGCCAACTGCACAGCAAGACCAGCATTGTTAAGGAAACAGTACCCATCAGCCTGAGTAGGCTGAGCATGGTGACCAGGGGGCCTAACCAAGGCATAAGCAATTTTTCCATTCCCGTCCAGTAAATGCTTCATAGAAGATAATGTGGTCCCAGCAGCAAGAAGTGCAGCATCCCATGACCCAGGGTTCAAGAATGTGCCACCACAAAGGGTCTTCCCCCCTTCTTTATCAGCTTCTACCAGTTCATTTACATATTCTAGGAAATTACAACATTTGAAATTATATCAGGCACTGTTTCATCTCAATCCTGAAATTATCTCCAGCATAACTTTAATAATAATAATAAATAAATAAATACAGCTCTCAAGTGTCAACTCAACTGTTATCCTCACAAGCCCAAATTTGGCTTCCCAGGATAGAAATTCTATGCAAAGAACAAAACTTTACTAAAACCCCATTTGCCTCCTAAACTGAGAACATCAACAACCTATGATTATAGTAAAAATAGACAGTATATATATTATATAAATAGAAAATGAGAAAGAAGCTAAGGGGTAGAAGGGATTTGAGTAGTACTAGTACCAGGAGTGTGAAAAGAGAGAAGCTCAGAGATGAGAGCGGGTCTACCAAGGTTCCAAGAAATGTAAGGGGAGATTGGACCTCTTTTGAGGATGGAGACCATGTTCTTGACCCTGTCAGAGTTTTCAGGATGTTTCTCCAACACGTCCAGAAAGCCTGGGTCAATTCCCGAGTCAAACACTCCCATTCCAGTGTCATGCTTGAGCATTCCTTCATGCCAGAAAACGTCAACCCGGTTAACCGTGAAAGAAGCCATGGGAGTGACAGTGAGAGAGAGGATTGGTTGGTTTGGTTTGGTTTGGTTTGGTGGCGGTTCTACTACTTCTTCATTCGGGCCTAACTTAACTTAACAAGTATTGAGAGCCCATGATTGTACTTGGGTTTTTATTTAACAGCCCAATGTGAAGAATGTCATAATGGCAGCTGCAAAAAAAGATTAAGGCTTAATAGCACTTTTGGTCCCTCGCCTTTCACGATTTTGCACTTCTGGTCCCTCTTGGAATTTATTAGCCTACAAGATCCCTTACGTTTACTAACTGTTACGGTTTTGGTTTTCCATCGAAAATGATCCAAAATCTAACGATTTTTTGATGTGACATTTTATAATAACTTTTTAATTGAAAAATGAAAAAAAAAAATAATAACTCAGTGGCCTTCATCATCTTCATCTTATTCTTCTTCATCATCTTCAAAAGTTTTTCCAAAAATTAAAATTCATCAAACAAATTTCAATCTTATTATCCCCTTTTTTTCTCTAATGGCGAACCTTGATGAAGTTTGTGCCCTCTACCGCAACAAACTACATCTTCTCGGCGAACTCTCTTCGATCCCGATTCGCACCACATCCTTCACCGAACAAGACAACAACCTCACCTTTCAATTCGATTTAACCTAGAGACCCCAAATATTTTACCTAGAAACTCAATCCCCTAAACCTTTAACCGTCCAGAAGAAACAACCACTACTCAGTAGAAGAAAATCGTCGAAGATCTCGCTTCCCAAGAAAACCACCGAGTGGATCCAATTCAGAGAAGCACCCGAGGTTACCGAAACTGCGGCGAAGCTTGAGGTGGAGGAGAAGAAGCACTACAGAGGTGTCCGGCAGAGGCCGTGGGGTAAGTTCGTCACGGAGATCCGGGATCCAAACAAGCGTGAAGCCGCCCAAGCTTACAACCGTGGATCGACATGCTCTGAGATTGTGGTCAAAGTGGTTGTTGACGGTTGCTATGACGGAGCGGGTTTGATTGTTTTTGCAAACCACCATTTTCACTAATCTGCTATCTTCCCAGTTCTTTCCTAATCCTGATCCCTCTTTCTCACCCTCCTTATCTTATTATATTTTATCTTTAATGGGTGATTTTTTTTTATTTCACAGACTGCAAAATCCTGGATGGCTCCCTCTATCAATTGTGAGCTTTTGTAACACTGTTGGATCTTTGTAATTTTTTCATTTTCAGGGGTTGCATTTCTTATCCCCCTTCTTAATTTGTTGATTCGATTATGACTCTGCTTCTTGTACTGCTACTTGATCCTTACCTTTCTTGATGGAATAGGAATAGCAAAACAAGAATATGATATAATAAGATGTTTTCTATAGTTTAATTTTTGAATTTGGGGTTTTTCTAGGTTTTAGGTCTCAAGGTGACGAATATGATATGATAAAGAAGATGAATATCATACATTCCTTGGTTTTTTTTTGTTTTTTTAATTAAATTTTCACGGAATATTCTACTAAATGTTTGACGAAAATGGATGGAAAACCAAAACTGCAACAGTTAGTAAACGTGAGAGACCTTGTATGCTAATAAATTCCAAGAGGGGCCAAAAATGCAAAATCGTGAAAAGTGAGGGACCAAAAGTGCTATTAACCCAAAGATTAATCAACAAATAGATAAATTCCAAGCTATATGGGCACTTACCTAAACTAAATCACCTGCGGTTTGCAAAACAACCCGCCCATGGAGTTAATATCGGGAATATATTTTATCTTAATTAATTATGAAATCAGATTTCATGATGGAGAAAGTTCAAATCCATACCTTCAAATACACGTAATTGAGGGACCATGATTTTTTTTATAAACTATATGTATTAATGTGAAGTATAAGAGGTGCCCCAACCTAATATAATGAGTAACTATGATAAGAAAAACAAATAAAAATACACAGTCGAAAAATGAAAGATGAGAAGCTATGGTGATGTGGGTTTCTATTTAAATTCATCAATGAAATGCAGCCACGCCATGTGCCTTGATTTGATGGGAATGTGGATGTTACTTAATTACTGTAATTTATACCAATCAAAACTAGTTAACATGAACTACTTACACGAGTTCAAGATCTCACAGCACGATTTATGCCTCGATTTTCTGTCATTGTAGATTACAACTCAAGTACATACTATTGTACATACTAGCGAGAATACTATGTTGACTGTTTGACTTAGAATTCGATCCATCTTTAAAAATCTTCTCTAAAACTATTTTCGATTCAACAACCAAAAGATTAATTCACATAATTTAAGAAATTTAGTTAAAGTAGTTAAGTACATTAAATTTGCTCTCAATTAATATTGAATTTCTAAAATTGTCCTTAACTTATTTTTCTTAATTTCTATACATTATTAATGTTTATGGAACTGGGAAGAGTGAAAAAATTTCAATTAAATGAGGACATTTATAAAAAAAATAATTAATGCACCACAAACTAGTAAACATCTCATTTGGTTCTTATAAATAGGACTAGAAATAGTAGTATTATATTGACAAATCATTTCTACCCCAAAAAAATATTAGTGAACCACTAATTAACACGGTGGAAAACACATGACACCTACATTTTGTAGGGTCTAAAACAGTCGTAATGTGTGTCGTGACACCTCTAAAGTATTACTACAGTTCCTATTCAAGTGAGAAAGAAATAAAAAGAGGAATATATGGTGGTTATGTGATGAGAAAATAAAGAAACATCAAGTAAATATATGTAGAATTATGATAAAGAAAGAAAGAGAAAATAGTTTTTTATATCAGAAGGGAATTAAGATAAAATGAACGTAAATATCCAAAAATTGTAAAATATAAGACTAAACTAAAATAAACTTCAAATATTTTTTGGAAATTGAAATACAATCTGTCTTCCTACTTTTTATTATTTTAGTTTTCTCCTTTCTTCTAAAACTTTTTTTATCTTAGAAATCTAATTAAGAATTTGTTTTGCTGATCTATACCATTATTTAACAGGTATTGTCTAAGGTAACCTGTTGAAAGACCTCTTTTGACCATTTGAAGTTATAAATTTACCCTTGGACTAATTTAAATTTACCATATTTGGGTGTTATCTCTGATATAGAAAGTTCATAGTTTTTGGCTGTTGAGTGTTAAATTTGATGGAAAAACAGTTATGTCTTGTAATGATGCATTGGGCCTGTGTTCTTCTTGTATAATTTGGTGGGGGTGATCTTTTTGGGGTGTAGACTGTTCTATCCTTTGAGAAGAGATGTTTCTCAAAATATTTCTGGTTTAATGAATAATTTTTTTTTCTTTTGACAAAAAAAGAATGAATATCAAAATGTCGATATTAAGTATTAACAGAAAGTTACTGGATCCAATTATTGATATATGTTGTTCTTACAAAACCTAATGCAAAAATATCACACTATATGTTAACACTTAACACAGCTTTATTCGCTCAAAACTTTTTTGGCTGCATAAGAAATCTTATGATGAGATGAATACAGTGTTTATTGTTCCTTTATTGTAATTTTTGTGGCTGGTCACTCATTAACGTTGATGACATGAGCCGAAGCATCATCATCAGAAGTAATTGGTTGCACTGTTCCCCGGTGAGGCACAAAATTTGCGAGGGACGCTAATTCGTCAACAGCTTGACAAATGTTCTCAACGCAAATAACGATGTCTATTAGTAGTGATGCCACCGTAGCAGCTGGAACTATCTCCATAGGCTCAGCTCCTTCCCATGGGTTTGTTCTTAGAATCAATTTGAGAGACTCAGCACCATTTTTAGCATTTCTAACGTTGAGACTTGGTGTTGATGACTTGGCCATTTTTTTAACTATCAATGATGATTCTTTCAGGGCTTTCCCACATTCCATGCTAATGTTTTTGCATGGCTCTTCAATCCTGCTTCGAAGTTCATACGGGGTCGACTGTGGAAACACAAAACATCAAGGTTAGCACTTATAGCATAATTTGATATTGGTCACAAAATATCTTTACTTAGATGCTAATACTGTGTTTAAATCGGTGGTGGACACACAATTCAAAGTAATGTAGCCTCATAAACTCTACTACGTAGTTTCTACCCTAAAGTGATTGATTATAAGACTTTTTCCTAGCTTATAAAGAGAAATGATTCTCTAGCATTTTGCCGCGTAACAAGTATTCTTTTAGGGTTTTTTTTTGTAATAAACTTGTGAATGGAATGTGGAATAGCGTACTTGCTGAGAGTTGGTGAGGTAGACACTGAGAGCTTCAATTTTGTAAGCACACAATCGTGTTAGGTTCCCAATCTTTAAGTATTGCTTCCATGGGTGGCGAAATCTGAACCGGCCGTGACATGGTTCCCATCTTGCCAAAACAGCCTATAAAAGTCACAATAATTTAAATATATAGAATTAAATAACAAAATTGATGGAATGATTTTTTTTTTTTCCTTTTCTGAATAAGATGCTTAATTATGCGAGAGAAAATTATTGTGTTCACCTTTGTTTCTTCTGCGCTTTTTGAAGAGAGGACTCTTTTATAGCTGCGGAGAAATGGCTTATCAACCACAGCTTCTGTATTCTCTGGATTTTTGAAGTACTCATCTCCGAATCCTGTACGCAAAATTAACAACTATTATTAGTTTTAATAATAAGACATTAATAATAAGGATCGTATATAGTTTTGTCTTAAATAAATACAGCAAAAGGCATTTTTCATTCATGTATTTGGAATTTATTAGTTATCTAGTATATGCTTCAAAGATTGTACACCATGAAGCCTTATAAAATGAATACATTTAGTTTTAGGAATCAAATTTCTATTAATTTGAGTTCTTACTATAAGAATTAAATAACTAGTTCAAAATCATTTAAAAATATAATTAGTTGGTAGCATTGAATTAGTCATAAATTTATATTAATTTTTTAAAATTACCCTTAATCCCTACACTTTTATTTCTTTCCATTGTTAACGCGTTGGAGAGTAGAAATGGGAAAATAGTCCAATTACATTGCGATATTTTTGTAAAAAAATATTAATGTATTACATTTTTCAAGTTAATTTTCATATACACCTTTAATATTTTTTGAAAGAACTACACATTCCATTTGACTTTTATTAATTAAGGTATCTCCTCATATGATACCTGTAAGACTAATATTTCGCCTTACTATAAGCGTACTAAGCGGTAAAAGGTTGATCATTGAATTTTTTTTATTTATAAGAGTTGAAAATCAAACCTCTAACCATTTGCTTAAAAGATAAAGTGTTGAACTATTACGCCAACCCATATGTGGTTCATTTTGATTCTTATAAGATAGTAAGATGGAATATTTTTCTTATGTTGTGTTTTGTTTCTTTCCCTTCATATTCATGGAGAGTCATAAAAGAAATTAAACAAACAATATAGAACTGGGAGTTTGATCTCTATCCGCGCGATAATCTGAATAAACAAATGAGAACAAAAAGCAGACACGGTGTTTGTTGGAAATGAAACATATATAATAGAGTAATAGAGTTAGTATGGTTCATTCTGTTTGAGGTTGCATATTTTGGCTTTCTCCCATGCACGTCATTTTAGTTCTACTATCACTTGCAGTATCACCTGATCTGTCAGTTTTGTTTTGTGTTTGGGGAATGACTCACACTCACTTCAGAATCAGATACGACACTCGTACAAGCTGGAAAAGATATTTCAAATTTCTATATATAGTATGACATGCAGTGATAGCTCGACAATATAAATTAAAGACGCGTAAAATAAATTTAAAAAATAGTCTCGAGGGGTGTGAGATTCTTTCATATCCTTTCATAATTATTTTAAATTCAGTTTTAGTATTGGTTGTAAGAAAAATTAGAAATCCAAACAATTATTGTATATAACATGTTAGTTTAATTGTTAGAGGCCTTGAAATCAATTTTAACAAAAAGTAATATTCTAACGAGTGTCGGTTGTAATAGTAGAAAGTGAAGTAGATAGTTTGATTCATAAAATCCACATTTTTGGAAAGATATGACATCACACACATGGACTCAAACTCGGGACATCTGTTTACGATAATAATCTTTTGTAAGTTAATTTACATGTTTGATAATAATTCATAGCTGTACGTGTTTTAGTGAATGTTAGTTGAGTTTTAATTATGAGACGAAAAACTTTTTTGTGTAGTTTATTTGAGTTTTATAATTGATTGGGATAAAAACAGATCAAAGAATGTTATTGACTAAACATGTTAATGCAGATTAAAATGACATTACCTTCCAAAAAATCTGCAACTTTGACAATGTTGGCAGCAATCTGATTGTGAAGATCCTCGCCAACCCAAATGGGGCAAATGCAAACACATATGGTGGTAGCTATCAAGCTCCCAATGATAATCGTTAACAACCTCTCATGCGCGGTTTTTAGGAGGTCATGGTCTGTAGATTCCGAAAGAGTTACCATGCAGAATGTCAGCATGAATATCAGCAATCCATAGTCGTATTTCGCCTTCAATCGGGGCGAAAATCTCATAAATGTCATTGTTACAGCTGCAATATATCAAAACAGCTTCTTAATCAACCTCATTTACAATAAACCAATCAATAAGAAGAGTTTCATTCACTTTTTGCGCAAGTGAATTAAGCACACACTTACCTATAAGAAAAAGAAATGCTGAAACCAGTACATCCTTTCTGTTATCCCCACAAAGATTTGCTAATCTATGGGTTCCAAGCCCCATAGCACCAGCTAATCCTGTTGCCAACATCCTGTTTAAACCTTTTCCGAGTGTTGCACCTGAAAAATCACATGTCAAAAGCCAAATTAATCACTCACATTATTTTTATCACATTATCAATCATATTTTCATGTTTTATTGTTATGGTTACTCTTACCCACCTACAGAAAGTTCGAGGACAATGACGACAGTGACAACGGCCCAGATGATGTTTTCACCAAAACCATAGAAGGAGGGACGAAAATGGTGCAAAATGGAAACCAGCACTAGTGCCAATCCAACCTTGAACGAATGAATGATCCGTCTGGGTTCATTTTGTGCAAGCTTCACTAACTTAGCCCATGATTTCTCAGGCAAGTTTTGAGTGGAGCTTCTAGTAATTGATTCAGCAACTAGCGAGGCCATCTTTGATTTCTCTTTGTGGGAATTAAGTGACTGGAAGTCCAAAATCAATGCAAGATTTGCAAGGTGGTTCTAGGGGTTATATATGGGTGAGTGTATAGAAAACCCATGAACTAATTTGTCTGACACATAAGATACGCAAACATTTTTTTATGGCACATGACGATTTTATGTTCTAATTACTTTTTGAAAACAGTGTATACTGTTTATGTTTTAATTTGTTTGTTTGTTTACTATTATAAGAAGATGCTGAGAAGGAGGTTAAAGATATTTAACATTTTTTTACAGTAAAAAAGACATGAACAACTACCACACAATTAATTTCTTCCTGAAGGAGATCAATTGTGCTGAATACGCAGAGCAATTTCCACCACTTTTTTTTTTCTTTCTATTTTGTTTCTTTAGCGTCGGCTTGACCAACACAAAGAGTATAAAAAAACCATATAATATTAGCGTCGGACAGTATCGACGCCACTCGACGTTAGTTTAGTGACAATTTGCGTTGGTTCAGACAAACACAAAAATCACCAGCTAACGTAGCGTCCGCCAACATCAATTAGCGGCGATACACTACAATCAAAGGGAAACTTAGCGTCGTTTGAGACCGACGCTAATGTCAACTGGGTACGATCCATTTCATGGGCCAGAATGGTAGGCCAACGCTAATCATCATTAATTTCTCAACTCAGTCTTCCGTATAAGCCCCTTCTATTCTCATTCACTCAACCCTTTTCACTCACTCACTCTCAGCTATAGCCCTTGCCCACCTCCATTGGCCCTCACCCCCACCCTTTTTCGGCGGCCCTCATTTTCCCTCTAGCGACATCACCTGATCCGCCACCCTCAATATCTTCTCCCTTAGCCACTTTATCTTCCTTCATCCTCCCTCCTCCCTCAGCCACCCGGCCCCACTGCTACACTATTGCCCCAGCCACACTTTCATGTAACGCCCCAAAACCGTGGTGAAAGAGGTGAGCATAGGGGAGGAGAGAAAATAGTTACGGTTAGGGAGGGTATTTTAATTATTTTACTTATTCAATCTTACCCATTTAATATTTTATTATTATATCAATTGTCAAGCTAAATTTGTGTTGTTTGTTTCGCTTGGGAATAAATTGAAGTTGTGGTGTTGTTACCATTTGAAAATTGACATAGTTGAGTGGGGTTTGTATAGGGGTTTTTGTGATTATTGGTATCGGGCGGTGCGATTATTTTTAATTTTGTGGGGTGTTTTTCTGTACGAGGTTAGGGTGTTTTCAATGGTTATATAAGTTTATCGTAACCCACTTAAAAGGGTGTTTTAAAATGCAAAAATTAAAACCAAAACTCACTCTATTTACAATAATAACTGAACAAATATTAAAGCGGAGATAAAATAACTCAGTTGTTGTTGTCGTCGTCGTCACGCGTGTGTGTTAATTTGAATTAGCGGTCAATGTAGATGTTGACAAATTTTGACCATGGTCATTGCTGAGTAGGAGTACAAGTTGTGACTGACGAATCTGTACTATATCTGTGCCCCATCCTTTTATATATTAATATTAAGTTATTAACCAATTAATTAATAATGTAACTTCATCGATTAATTGAAGTTGAAGCATAAAATCTCTCAACACGTGACAGAAGATGGAAACCCATAAAACCCTAGCTACCTCGTGTGAACTCAAATGGTTGTGCGCAGCAAAACACGATTTCCACGGAGAAACAGCGTTTGCCGTTTGGTGACTACTCAATGGTTATTACCACAATTTTCTTTCTTTTTCTTTCATTTTGGTTTTTATTAGTTCAAACTAATGTAGATTTTAATAAATATAAATTTAAAGTGAGATTTATGTTTTTAGTGGACTTCACTTGAATTTTAACTTATTAATAAAAAATTATTAAAAAGAGAGAGTTCAAATCTTCAAATAATAAAATTGCTAGCATTTTTCTTCCGAGAATATAATTTGGCAAATTTTGACCTAATTACCGTGTTTTTCCACCATTCATGAAATTCCACTTTTCATTTCCTTTATTTTTTTCTCAATAGTTATTGGACTTAATTTCGTTTTTACGTAATCAAAATATGATTTCTTAAGGAAAAAAATTTCACAACTAAAATCAGAAATGCCGAGTTTTTTTAAAAAAAAAACAAGAAATGCTGAGTTGAATAAATAAGAAATGCTTTGTACACTTCATGCTTGTTCTTCAACAATTAACACGCTGTTTAATTTGGTCGGGGGAATGGAGATTTTCTTACGGCAATTTTCTAGTACTCATTTCAAATGGAGGGGTTTGGTATTATTTTGCGTTTGCTTGTCATGCTTTATTCAATAATTTTTTTTTTATAATTTACAATTTAGGCATTTATATTCAGCGCACTAAGAAGTAGAAAGTTAGCTATAATTACTTTTTTCATTTACAAGAATTGAGAATTGAAACCTCTACCGTTTGTTTAAGGGACAAAAGGTTGAACCACCGCACTAACTCACTTGGTTAGTACTTCATCCGTTTCAAAATCAGAAATGCAATTAATATTATTAACTTTTGAAAATATATTATTTGTTTTTCTGTTTTACTTTTTAAATTGTATTTTTATCTCTCATTCTTTATTATCTTCATCGAGACATTGTATGGAAAAATATCAATTAATACTTCATTGAAATTCTAAGTGGGCAATTATTATGAAATAAAACTTTTATCCCTTAATAGACAAATATTTTGAAACAGACAGAGTAGAAAAGAGTTTAGGTGGCAAGCAAACACAATAAATGGATACTATCTTCATTAAGACCAAAAACTTTTGGGAGATGTTTAGAGCATCCACAGTCGTGGTTATTTATATGAGTTGCTAAAAACTATTTATGTAAGTATAAAATGTCACACAGTATTTAAGCAATCCACAAGCAATTCATGTAGATTTTACTCCAATTATAGTTTCTAATATTTTCATAAGCAACTTATGTAAGAGAGAGAATGAATTGTTAATACAAAAGAGAGAAAACAATATTATTTTAATGTGAGAAAGAAAGAATTTTTAATGCAAGAGACAGAAACAAATTGTTTTTAATTATAAATCACTCTAAGCAACTCTAAGTCATAGTTGTTTGTGCAAACAACCATTGCTTATTTCTAAGCTCTTTATCCAATAATTAAAAAATAGGATATGGTTGCTTAGTGATAAGATACTTCTTCTAAAGTACTCATATTGTGGATACTCTTGCCCCTTCTTATGTTGTTTATTCACCAATGCTTTTTATTTTTAACAAAAAGAATATTAACTCCATACAACATATTTGCGAGAACACCCTTCTCAAGTGGAAATTATGGCATATTAAGAAGTTTAAGTGCCCGTTTGGATTGACGTTGGAAACGTGGTATTTGAATTAACGTGATTTTGCAAACGTTATTTTGAGTAAAATTGTGTTTGAGTTAACGTGATTTATGTTTAGATAATTTTTAACAAACGTGATTTGAAAAAAATGAATATTGTTTGGATGATTAGCGTTTTTGCGTCTTAACAAATGAGCATTTATGTAACGTGATTTGTCAAACATCCAACGCTCAAATTCCTAGCTTTCAGTTGAACGTGGTTTTGATGATTTTTAGCGTTTTTGCGTTTTAATAAACGCGTACCCAAACAATGTCGAGAAGCTTCATAACGTTGTTTCTTTGAACGCAACGTGCGTTTGGGCGAAAAAAACGCCAATCAAAACGGGCCTAAGTTAAACCTGTTACACATCTGCCCTATAGCATCCTTGTTTAGCAAGCAAATCAGGAATAAAAGAAAAAGAATAAAAAAACATTTCTCTAAAAACATGAATCACTCCCAAGCAATTATTCTCCTGTCCCATTATAACTTATTTCTAATTTAACATGCATGGACAGCGAGCGAGCACCCACTGGTAAAATCCAATGGACTAGGTGCAACCCACAAAAATACTTAAGTTCCACTATAAGTATTTGGGCCAATTAACTTACATCAATTTGGGCCTCCATTGAACCCCCACTGTACTTATTTAATTAGTGATATGATGAAATCATGAGCATCAATTAAAGTACTGTTGTGACTATTTTACATATATAACCCACTTCTAATCTATGAGAAATTGTTGTCTAAATTTTGGTCATACTTTCTAATTTACACGAGTTCCTGTTTTGGGTTTTGATTTTTATTTAACTCACTGAAGTAAAAGCAATCAATTAGAATCATTCCTAATATTAGATGCTAAGTTTGTAGAAGGCTAGTTGATTATGACAACATGATGAAGTTCACTGTTGTCACAACAACATGGTCGTGGAGCTTCCTCTTGATCATGACTCATTGTTTGTTCTGCTGCAACTTTACACTCCTTATTCTTAAATTTCGCCATGGTGGATAGTTCTTGTATTGATTCCGCAAGTTTCTCAGTGCAAGAAACCACATCAAGCAATAGAGAAGCCAGTCACAACAGGAACAACCTCAAAGAGATTATTGGTGTCTTCCAATAATCCTGTTTTGATCATGAACCTGAGGTTTGTGGCAGAAATCTTAGATTTTGCAATGTGGGTGTCTGCACTGGATGGTGGAATTATTTTTTGGATTGCAATTGCTAGTTCCTTTGAAGCCATTCCTATTTCTGTGCTCACCTTGATGCATGGCTCTTGTATTTTGCTTCTAATCTCCAATGGTGTCTGCATATGTTCAACATTTGAAAACCATGGACTAGTATTATTTACAAAACTTAAAAGTAATGAAAGAATTTAATTACTTACCTACTGAGAATTCAAATACAACAATGACAGTGAATTTATGATAGAGAGGGTTGAGATAGTAAAATGAGGAGACGAAGGTAATGGCAAGAGCTACTTTGAAAGAATGAACGACCCTTCTGGCTTCTGGGATCTTCTTTTCCCACTTTCTTCAGCTTCAACATATATAATGTCCACTACCTTGCCACTAAAATTGCAATTTGCTAATTCAGACACCATTTCTTGCATTCTAAATCACAATGTCGATCGATATGAGTAGCACATTGCTGATACACATGTGTTGTATTTATAGTTGAGCAGAATACACATAAACTCGGACTAACGAATTAATAATTCCAACCAACTTTGACAGCATGTCTTTTCTTAACTAGGCAGTACTTACACTACTCGCCTTTTTTGCTCTTGTTTTATTCAATTGTTAGAACTTCCGTTGGGTGTTGTCTAAGATGAACTACCAATTAAGTAGTGCACCGTGCACCATCAGCTTTTGGCCAATAAGATCGCGCCAAGTGTCTAGGTAAGTAACCGGTAACTAGTTATACAGGTTATTTTATTTTTATAATTTATTATAATTTTAATTTGTTAATTACTATAAACCCCTTTCTTAATGTTAATCTTCTTTTTATAATTCATTTTTACCCTTTTTTTTATTAAAAAAAAGGGTAAAAATGTAATTAACTAATTATTATTATTTTAATTTTTTTAAAATATCAAGTAAAAATACCTGCTGTAGCAGGTCATTTAGAGTGGTGCATGGTGCACCACTTAGGGTGCAAGTGCACCCTAGAAGCCACCCTTTCGTTGCCTCTTTTCTTAATACATAAACTCGGACTAGGCAGTATCTAAAATGATGTGTACCAATAAAAAAGTCAGCATTCATATATTTGTATTAATATTTTCTTTATAAATTTTAAATGTTAATATAATAATTATTATTTGTTAAGTAATTCTCTACGCTATTCCCAACCCTTCGTCTCCTTTGCGTCACCAATTTTTTTTTCGTAAGCGGAGGCGTCGAAACTTACACCACCGTTCTCTCCATTCACCGGACACTATCTTCATATCTCACTCTCTCTGTCGTTAATAAGCATCGACGCTTAGAACTCTCTCGCTCTTCGTTCATCGGCCAATAATCTACTAATGCTGGTATATGTTATTGCCTTCTGAAGTAGTTAAGCTATATGTTATTTGGTTCCGCGAAACCTTCCTCGGACTAAAATACTGAAAAATACATAGTTGAAGATCGATCTTTTTAGTAGTGGGGTAGCTTTTTATGTAGTGCTAATGCTATGTATACAACGGCTAGCAACCGGGTTTGAAGACTCACATGTTACTTTTTAGTTGCTCTTCAATACTTCTGTCTTCTAACGACAGCGACCACCGCCAACAATGGTTTTTTTCTTTTTTTTAAGATTGCAAAAAGAAAACGCCTAAAGTAGATAAAAACTTGAAGTAACACATTTTCTTTACTGATAATAGGCAATTTTTCTGTCAAAAGTGTTTCTGAATGTTTTGACTTAATTAAATAAGCTGCTCAGATTAGTTATTAAATAAACGCTTAGATCTACTTATAATTTATTTTAAATTAATTTCAATAATCTTATCAAAATCGTTTTTGAACAAGTATTTATGGATGCTTGCACCAAGCCGCCAGTAAGTTTAATATTATTCACATTATAAGTTCAAAGAATTATGGTCGCGATTGATGTTGAATAATAGTTTTTCCCCACTTCATTTACCATTATAATTGAGTGAAATGTGAAAAAAAAAGAGTAATATGGTAGGTGATGTAATAGAAAATACGAAAATAGAAAACAAGAAAAAAAAGTGAAAATAAGATGGAAGAATAAGAGAAATGTGAATAAATATTACTCTAACGTTCTCCGGTGAGAGATGGGCCAAAAAGGTGTCAAGCGTATGATCGATGATAGCCCACTCTCACAAAGACGGAACGCCCCAATGAAAATTGGAAACTTTTCATCTACAGAAATCAATAATACACATGACAACATATCAATCGCCACCATAATTCTTTAAACTTATAACGCGAATAATATTATTTGGCTACAAAATCACTTTAATGAATAATTCTATTACATACATTAACAAGTAATCTAAATTTATTGAATTAAAAAGCCCATAATTAGATTCTTTTGCTATGATTTTTTTTACGTCTTTTTCTAATTTTCAGATGGGAGAACTTTTAGAAAGAAAATCATTTAATATTTTAAAACTTAGAAGATTATTTTTATTTAATACTTATCATCTCTACATTGTAATGGGTACTCCTAAGACATTTGTCCCTGAAATGTTTTTTGTTATCATAGGTCAAATATGTTTATGAATAAAAACGAATGCAATCGTCACTTACGTTGTATTTGGTTTAGTGGAAAGAGAATGGAAAGATTGATGATGGAAGGAAAACTATCCCAAAACTTTTCCTTTCATTGTTTGGTTGCATTGCTAAAAGGGAGGGAAAGAATACTTTTCGTGGGCCCTACCTGAAAATTCTTTCCGCGCTATACTGGACGGTAAACAGCAGGAGCCTTGCTATTTTGATTGAAAAGACAAATATACCCTTGTTTCAAATAGACTTTGTCAACCGGTTGGTCCTTGTTTCAAAGTAATAGCTACTCACTTCGTCCATAATTATAAGCTAACATTATAAAATTCACTCTTATATTATTAAGAAAATAAATGATAAGGTTAGTTGATGAATTAGTTTTAAAAAAAATTGTATAATCTTCCCTATTTGCCCTTATTTAAGATAAAACTTTTCAATCATGATAGTATTAAGAGCAAATATGGAAAGAGAAATTAAATTTTGTCAAGTTAACTTATATTTAGTGACACTATATAGATGTCAATGTTAGCTTATAATTATGGACGGAGAGAGTAATAAGCTAGGAAGCCATTGTTATGTGGTAAAACTGGGGTGTATATTCGAGATGTGAGATAAATGCGGTCCAATAATAGCTTAAACGTGTCAGAACTTAACTTGGACAATAATTAAACTTGCATCTTGTATTTTTTTTTACATCAAAAAGCATTTAAATTTCTCTTCTAAAGATTGATGCCTAAACCTTTCTCTTTCCAACTCATGTCTTCAGCTCATACAACATGAGCTATCATTGGGAGAAAAACTTGCATCTTGTATAATAAACTATTTTATTTGCTTAAATGCTATATTTTCATTTCACTAAAAAACCAACGAATTATATATATTAATAATTTATCACATCTCATTTAATACCATGAAACTGTATTTTATCTTAGATGTATAAATCTTATATCAACACCATAAGCATTTTCAATAGATTTTTCTTGCAAACAACTTTCAAATTACGTGTTTAGTTTGAATTTTCATAAAATAATAAGGATTATAATGGTAAAGAAATAATAATTATAATTTTTCTTTTATTATTTTGTTATTTTCTTTTCTATTGAAATATAAAAATATGAAAAAATTCATTTATTTAATAAAACTTTCTTTAAAATATATTTATTTTATTAAGGGTATTTAAGTAATTTTGCAGTTATATCTTCTTTCTTTCCCTCTCTTTCTACCGAAACAAACATGAGAAAAGAAATTTTATCACTTTCTTTCCTTCCTTTTCTCTCAAACCAAAAACTTATAAAATCATCTCACTTTCCTTTCCCCTTCGGCCCTTCCTTCCTCTTTCTTTCCTTCCACTTTCACCTCTAACCAAACACAGCCTTAGTATTGATTCCACCGACTTACAAACCACACCTAGAGCTTACATCTATAACATTAGTATTTGCTGTAACACTTCCAAACTCACTACCCTAAATACATCACTTGCTTAATAAAGCACATGAACCCTTTCTTTCCATGCATACCCTACAATATCTATACATCTAGCAGAATCACAACACCAAGTGCTTGGCAACCACCATCACACAAAAAAATTGGATGCAAGTCATCTAGTTCAGTAATACATTAGTAGATAATGCCAACACATGATACATAATGCTGCCAAGCACAGGAGGAAACATTCAGCTACAATATAGGAATACATACGGCTATGTTTGGATACTTGTTGGCACCGCTACAAAAGTTAACGGCACTTTTTCTATCGATTGAGATGAAAGCCTGTTCGTGTTGCGCTGAACTGGTATCCAAACACACATCTTAGAGATGTTCTTCACTACCTCCACATTCGCCTTCAAAATGGGTTCAGATGTGAATCAGAAGAGTTAGACAATGTTAAGACCACCTGAAATCTCAGACTGGATTTGATGTGGGTCATGGCAAGCAGATACCAGACTTGCTCTCAGCACATCCATTACTAAGAAACCATGTATGAGGTGGTTCATTGCAAACTACTAGGCATTCCAGTTGCTGGTATCTGGGTAGCCTGTGGGAAAGAGTGATAAACCATCATGTTATCAACTGCATTGGATGAGGATGCATTGCCCTTCACAGTTTGCTCCAAAAGATGAACAAGGGACATGAATATTTCCATCCTCGTAACGTCCCGGTTTGCCTGCAAATTAAAACTAATAAGTACATTGGATTCCTTTTGATTATCTTTGCTTTCTAAGTGCAGATAACATCAAAATCAACACAGCAAAATATGCTCAAGTATCAAAGGTGACATCAGTAGATAGAGGCTTCAAACACTGGTACTTTCATTCTCTGATAATATGATCAGATATGTCCCTTTATGAAGTATATTACCTCAACAGCGAAGCGAGCCCAGATTTTGTCATTGCGAGCTTCCATCACCCCTTTTAAGATTGTTAGACCTAATCCTCTGATGAAGTCAGCTATTTCCAGAAATAAACCTCGTTCCTCGCAAAGCATCTATAAGAATAACCAAGCAAACCAAAGTTGTAGAGGTAATAATGAAATAAATTAGGACCAAAAGAACTTCATGAGTTTATAAAGCATCCTCGCTACCTCCACTAACATTTGACGAGGAGGATCCAGATCTTCAACCATAATAGGGCAAGCCATTGACCCGGAGCCAACCTCGTATGCCCATGTAGCCCCTCCCTCAAACCTGTCTTTCAAAAGCAGCCCACCGTCCTTACTAATAATCTGCATTAAAGGAAGAAAGAACAGATATTTTTCCCTGTTAGCAATTTCTTAAATAAAAAGATTACAAGCTACCTATTTTCATTTATAGGCCTTCATAACAAAAACGATGTAGACTAACTTTTTATTTGTATATAAAGATAGAGTTTTGATTAATATTTGATTAGGCACCTTAAAGGGATCAGGATCGTCTCATGTGGAAACGTACTTGTGTTTTCTTACGTTGAAATTGTGTCTATCTCTCTCTTTATGTGTATTCAATAGGTGGAACCTTTTGAATATTTATGAACAGAGATATAGACAGTGTTTCACTCGACAGGATCCTAATCAACCTTCAAGATAGATAACCTTCTCAAGATAGATAACCTTCTCAAAATGGTAAAATATATATATATATATATATATATATATGCTCAGTTTAATGTTCCCCATGAGAATAAAACATTCCTATATCATATCATAACTAGATTGTCTGCCGATATGCAAGGCATAAAAGTGAATATTATCCCATACCTTAGACTCCCCTGTTTGTTTCAGCTTGTCAGCATGCTTAGTCACACTTTGCATGAAAAGCATATGCTTTATGGTCCTTTCCAGCAGTGCATCTATGCTGCACTGTTGTCATGAAAGAGAGCAAAGGAAACAAAAAAAAAAAAAAAAAACTAAGTAGCTGAACATGATATCCGAAACTTTTAAAAGAATCTGAAATGACATAGGAGAGGAAATACTTTTGCTCCATTGGGCACTAGTTCTCGTAACTCTTTCACACGATCTTGAATCATTTGGCGATCTTTAGGTCGAGGCCTGGGATTCTCTCCTGGTTTAAGCCTTTTACGATTTGATTTGCCAGCTTCACGCAACTGCTTCGAGTATCCAGTTGAAACAGTATTTTCATGCTTCACATTGCTATTATTCTCAATCCACGAACTAAGTTGAGATCCGTAGATAGAAGCAGTTGGAGAACTGTTTCCAGCATTATCCTTGCTACATCTGGACCTTAGAGAATTAGTTTCTACTGTTCCTGTTTTACCACCATTCTTAGAAAAATCAAACAATCCCCCTTGCAAATGACCAGAGACAACCTTCTTGAAAACAGGGGAGGGAACAGAGGAGGTGCTGTTCCCTGTCATTGTTGTCCTGCAAGACATGTCATCTGAATTCTGTCTCATAATAGGTTTGGCCTTTGAGACAACAGCATCCAAGAGGTGGTCTGTTCCCATCCCAGAAAAGATGCCACTTTCTGATACTGGTTCATGGACTGAATAACAATCAGTATTTCTACCCTGCACACTCTCACATGTTTCCTTGTTAATCATATCTTCTGCAATAGAATTTGGTTCATCAGTGAGCAGTTCATCCCAGCTTCCATTCAGAAGTTTGTTTCTAAAATCTACACCTAAAACATCAAACAGGCAATCCCCTGATGGAGGTTGAGCACTAGCTTGCTCGTGTTTACGATTCATCATCACCATAGATTGACTGGTACCATCTTTATGAAAGCCATCATGAGCAAGACCAAGGATTTGACCACTAATAGGAACATGCTCCTCAACATGAAAACGGAGGATATCAGGTGCCTGAAGCAAATCATAGTCTATCTTTTGATCTGTTGAAGCATACTTCAAATCTCCAGGGAGAATCTTGTGATCAGAACCTTCTGAAGGCATGGGAATGGCATGCTGAAGTCCAATCCCAACTTCTTGTGCTCCAGATAAATCAGCTGATACTTTTGGAAATTTTGAACTAGTAATCAGTTTTTTTATCAAAAGAATACTCATCTCATCATGTACTGGGGTTCCCCCAAGTAATGAAGTACTGCCAGAATTCAGATCGTGGCGAAGTACATGGCCTCCATCTGTTAGTTGAGACATGTTTAAGGTGCTTGACGCATCAACACTAGGATTAACATGATCTCGACTCCCAATGGCTGCCATGAATTGTTGTTCCATATGATTTAGACTGTGGTCACTACGACCTGACTGGGTGATATTGAAAGCAGATCTCGCATTATTTGAAACAGAATGCTGTTGCAGGGATGAACCAAGATTTGAGGGTATCACTTCAGCTTCTACAGCTCTATCCACCCATTGGCCGGAAAAGCTTGCTTTACTCATTGGAATTAACTTAGTTTGGCCAAGTTTATTGGATGTCTGGTTCAGGTTAAGTGTTTGGGGTGTCAATTCAGAACCCTGGCAAGTATTTATTTCTCCCCTCAAAGAACAAAGTGCTCGAACAATAGGCCCAGAAGCATGAGATGAATTACTTTGCTGATTGGAGCCATTAGCTACTGAGAGAGTGCAACTTGACGGAACGACTGGTTGATCAACTGACACAGCCACACCAGAAGCAGAAGGTCCAGTAAGTCTTTCATTTGAAAGATTTTCCGAGTAGTCTTCCGATAGAAGGGCACCAGGAACACATCCCAATTGCAAGATCAAGCTTTTCACACCACTCACAAATCCCAAATTCTCCATTATCTGTACCATTATGTATTGCTGCATTAGTTCAGAAATACTGGAATAGAAAGACAGGGTAACTTCTTGAATAACAGCAGATTTACTAGAATGTTCAAAACTAAAGAAAGCCAATATAAAACTAGTGATGCTCTATAAGGTAACATTCATGAAATGTACAAACTCAATGGTAAAACAGACGACAAAACTAGATCACCTGACCCAAATTGTGATCACGGTCTCACCATGATTCAGTGCTCCAGCATGAAATCATTGGGGATAGGAATTTACATACCTCCAGAATTACAGAATAAAAGAGAAAGACTTACTGGCAAGAATGAACCAAGTTGAACAACGCCGTGAGGAAGCACAGGAATAACTGCTACTGTCTGTGTAAAGTAAAAAAAAAAAACATAATATTGTATCATGAAACAACAAAATATTTCATAACAAAACATGGAGCACAATGAAAATCACAAACCTGCATTCCAGCTGAAAATTGGTGAAACACTTCAGCATTTACCTAAAAAGAGCATACCAATAAGAAATTGAAATGAAATTGACAGAATATATATTCCAAATTTTCAAAAATTAGTTCGCCTTCCAGCCAAACTATATTGATAAACCACAGCACTCGTAATACAGCAGATACTGCTCAATACTCATGCATTCTTCACGGGGGCAGAACTCTTATAGCACCACTAGAAGCATATAATAAACTTCATACCTCAGGTGGATATGCATCAGCAGTGAAATTGTTCAAAAGAATCCACTGATGGCTGCCTGAAAATGCAGCTCTTCCAATTATGCTGAATAACAGCAAAATGCAGCATTTGATTAACACGGGAACAACAACACATAGGTGGAAATCTACAAATGAAAACAGATAGCACCTACCCTGCACCTGCAATAATGACTGAATTATTCACTGCCATTTTGTTAATTAAAGAACCGACTCTGTCGTCCTCTTGAATCCCTAGCTGAGATGACTGATAAGGCAAATTAGACGTCCCAAAATTGCGTCGAGGGAAAGGACATAGCAAGGGTTCATAATAGCAATCTTCCCAGATTAACAGCCTGCCAAGTCAAACAATAATCAATCAACTCAACAAATATATTTTAGTACGAGTAAATAACCATAAAGTCAAAAGCCCAACATTCAAATTAAACCGCCATTTTTTGCTGCTAAGATTAATGGCCAAAAAACAACAATACTTTCACATATTCAGTCAAAAAAGCAGAACAAGAGATTGAGAGGTAGAAGACAATCAAATAGAGCTGATTTTTATCTTAATATATTTTCTGCTGCCAGCAGTGGCGCATCATAAGTTGTTAGCATGACAAAGATGGATCATTAGCTGAAGAAAAGGAAGTTTAGCTTTTCATCACCAAAGCAAAATAAGGCCGAATAGAATAAAACGAGAAAGACAAATTCGGAATAAGCAGATATGTTTAGTGCGCCTGACAAACCAATGGCAAAGAAACTCCTTTTAAAAACCTAATGATAACAACTGAGATTCTTGAAGACAAGACAAAACAGAAGCAACCAAAGCACAAAATTCCAAAGTAGGAGCAAGCATTTAGCAGAACACTAATCAAATTGGAGGAAGCAGTAGCTAATACACAAGACCCTAACCCAATCATTTCTCATAAACAAATCAACTCCAGAAATAGAATCTAATTTATGAGATCCCTGTATTATATTGTTCATGAGATACTACAAGCATCGAAATATCAGAATTTTCACACTAAACTTTCACTCATATTCCAGTTTACCCTTTTCGCCAATCTCACAAAACCATTAAGAAATTAAGAAATTAAAAGGTAAACCACATATAACAGCAACATGCGCCTAAAGAAAAGGAAACAAACAAACTTTGGAAATTTCTCAAAAACTAAACCAAGTTCTGGTGAATGTAGAAATTAGAAACTGCAAAATCACAAAACTTGGAATGACCCTTTGAGACTTACTTGGAATTTTGGCAACCGATCTTCCAGAACACAGCATAAGACCACTTGTTCCGACCGCACAGAGACTTCAAAGCTTCTTTCAACAAAAGCCCCATTTTTTGGTATCTTTTTTCTAAACCAGGCGAGAGTTTTCTTGCTTCTTCTCCAACCTAATGGAAGAACAACAGCATGCACGAGAGCAGAAGAAAAAAATCAAGAGGCTAAAAGGGTCAAGGAGTCAAAGCAGAGCCATGCATTTTCCAGCGAGATTGGATTCCATGTCCTAGCACCTAGCTCCCACGGCACGATCCTCTTCCAGCTTGTTTTGTCCTCAACCCCCCACTTTTCTTTCTCTTCGGACCCAGGTTGCCGGCGATGAGTTTCCGGTAGGCCATTCTCCGGCAGAGGAAGTTGTGGAGAGAGAGAGAGAGAGAACGAAAGAAAGTAAGCAAAGTTAAGGCCTTTTTCAATTTTCAGAGTTTCTAAACTAAGCCACGAGCTTGGAGCTTGGAGAGAGCAACTACAATCTTCTCCATTTGAGATGGGAGGGTGAAAAACAGAGTGGAAGGTAGAAGAAGGTGAGAACTTTAAAGGAAAGATGGGATTTTGAGGTGGTGGGGGTGTGTTGAATGATTGGAATAGTGGGGTGGTGTGTTGCTTGAAGGTAAAGGGAAGTTATTAAGAGAGGTTGTCCTCTACTCAAACACGTTGTTGTTCAGGTTGCGCTCTCTCTCTCTCTCTCTCTTTCTCTGATTGTGGAACTGACCTGATATATCATTCTCTGTTTGTGTTCTGTTCTGTGTTTCCGATTGTGAGAAACAAAAAATAAAAAATGGAAGTGGGGGACTCGTGTTGTGTTGTTTGAGAAAGAGGAAGGGTTTTAGCCAGGGGTACTATATTACAGGGAGAGAGTGAGAGACCCTAGGGAGAGTGAGGCAGAGGTTGCTTTTGTCGGGTTCTGAAACAGTGTCGGGAGTCAGAGAAATGTGTTTCACTGTTTTGCTTTCAGAGAGAGAGAAGAGAGAAGAGAGAGAGGTGGCACTGTGGGTGTGGGGTTGGGGAGAGTGGAGTGGCCATGATCTATGGACTATAGTAGTGCGGATTGCCATCATGCTCACGTCAGAGACATTGGGAAATTACAATCCAACCATGGGACCAGAGTTTCATTGTGTTTTGAGTAACACTGTCTATGTTGAACTTGAATACTCATTGGCCATTATTGACATCTGGAGGTGGGAAATCATGATGTCAAAAAGACCACTTCACATTGCCTCATTTATGTTTGTTTGGTTCATGAGACCAAGTGAAACAATTTCTCTCTTCTAAAGTGAGTATACTCAAGAGAATAAATAGAGAATAGGAGAGTGTGACAATGGAGGCCAAGGAGAATAGGAGAGTGTGACAATGGAGTAAGATATTGACGGCAGCAAAGGAAAGGGACCGAGAGAGAACAAGAGGGTGACAGTGGCGGAAGCGAAGGAGGAGCCGACAGTGAAGGTTGCGAGGGAGAAGGGAGGTGCCGACAATGACGGTGATATAGAAGGAGGGAGGGGGCAGAGGAGAGAGGAGATGGGGGATAGAGTTCGGAGATTGAAGGTTAGATAGTATTATATTGAAGGTAGGGCGACTCTGACAAATTAGAGTCGACTCCGTCTCATGCTAAGTTGGCCGGTGATTTTTAGATCGGACACTAAACAACGGAGTGATTTTGGCCATAAATTTAGCATCCACTTGAAACGACGCTAATTTGCAAAAAATCAACGCACTAAATTAAAATGAGTTTTTACTTTTTTCGACGGTTTCTGTCGGTTATGCCGAAGCTAACGAGCTAAATTTAGAGTCGTGTCGTGGCCCACTGTTAGCCTAAAATTTTACTAAGTGTAAATTTAAGGCTAAAATAGATCTATGAAGAAAATATGTTTTTCTCGACGTAAATGGTTATTGTGTAGCCATGAGAACTTATTGAAATTGGTAAAGTTTTGGAAGTAATGATGTTTGTGTTTTCCTCCTCTTGAGGAATGAGTGGAGTTATGATTAATAACCTAGTCAAGGTGGCTATTTTGAAAACCATGTGGTTTTAGTCTATAAATCTTATTCTGACCAACGGTTATACAGTTACTGAAGTCTTAAGTAGGGCACGTGGGAAGATGAAGACCATCGATAAAGGCACATCAGAGGCTATGTGTTTTTTTGTAGTTTTCTAGCTGTTATGGGCAGTTAGAAACTTAGTCTATATATAGGAGTTTTGTAAATGTAATTAGGGTTCTAAATTGATTGTTGGAAAAAACCATATGCTTAAAAGGTCCAAATGAATGTGACTGCACAACGATTTGGGGTCATAGAATATGCGATTCATGAAAACTTACAATTGTCGAATGCAATGCTTACATTTTCATGCAATTTCGTCTTGAATGCTTATGCTTTTATACTAGTTTTATATTCATGTGTTTAGATTTCTTTCCCGTATCTTCTTGTCGAATTTCCATCTTTTAGGGTTCTATGTTCTTCTTTCTTTGAACTTGTGGGTCGAAATCCTTAATTAAAACTATTGAAACTTTTGAACGAAAGATCCAGGAAAAACTTCTACTTGACCTCCTGGATAAGTTATTACCATCAGCTTATTGAAATAAGCTAAAAATAATTTATGTGGAACTTATAAGTTATTTCAATCACATAGATACATGCTCGTCTTGTAGAATAAACTTAAATAAGTTATTCATAAACTCTTCCAAACAAAAACATAAACATTTATCTTTTTGTTGGATGTTAAAAATATATATCATTCTCTGCTGTTTTGGAAGTACTACTGTCTGGGAATCTTATTTGTTTACTAAAAAAAATTATATTTTAAACCTCACGGTAATATGTATTCTTTGTAATTCGTAATTCGTAATTTCTCTAGTTTTTCTTATTTGTTTAATTTTAGATGAGATGTGCTAGTTCTTACTTGGAAACATCTCTACTCTACTCTAAATGTTAACTAAATTGTGTGCATTATTGGTTCTGGCAGTATAATAAAGTATATATGTTAATGATGCACCTATAAATCTAATATCGAAAGTGAAATATTCAAAGTTTAGGATAGTATTTGAAACAAAAAGAATACATTTCGTATAATGGACCACTTTTTGTTCTCATGTTCATGTAGTCTGTTCTTGGTTTCTGATGTCTTTTTACTTTTTAGAGTCCAACCAAAAAAAAGAAACACTTTTTTATTTGAATCAAATGGAAAAAATAATTTCAAGTTGATCAAAACAAAAAATGACTCTCAAGTTTTTTATTTGTTTTAATTATGGTTCAGTACTGTTCCATTCTTTTTCTGTCCCTAGTTTTTTTTTTCAATAGTCCCTAGTGCAATTTTTTATTTGGTCCTTTTGTGTGAATCTGGTTGGCAGACATCTTCTTCATTGTCCCAACCCTTTTTATAAATATAATTTAACAATTATGATATATTATTGGAAGAGCTTATTTAAACTTTTTTATAGCGCGTAAGTGTTTATTACTTATCTAGAAGTCGGTGCTTACTTTCATAAATAATTCATATTAACTTATATATAACATATTTTTAATTTATTTTAATAAATTTCTCAAATTAATTTTATGAATAAACGATCATACGATAAGCAATTATTATTAAAAGCGCTTAATTAAATTGTTTACTCAAACACATTCCAATACACGACTTATTTTTCTCTCTGTCTTTTAGTCATTCTAGTTACATCACCTCATAAATCTCTTTTGTTACTTCACCATTTTTTTTCTCACTTTAAATTTCACTTCAGTGTCTACGCTGCTTGTAAATATATATTTTTCATCTACCCCAAAGTATCTTTTGCTTATTAATCAACTTTTTGGGCGGTTAGCCAATACTTTTATTCTAATTCACACATCCTATGATCATTCAAAATCATCACTAATTATGAAACTCGAACAACTCATCATTATAGGATATGCCAACCTAATGTTACGTGGTCACGTAGAAGAGAGGTACTCATGATGATGATGGATATTTAATTAATTTTTATTAAGCCGTTTTGTTAATCAAAAGACGAAGCAATAACCGGATTCAAATGAAAATGCCATTGTAGATGATTGGTTGGTCCATGTTCTGTGAGAGTGTACGTAGTAAACAAATGGGGAAAAGGCATGAAAAGATGGAGCACTAGTTGGAGACACAAGTTTTGCTCTTCTTTATGTGTGGTTCCTTCGTAACTTTTTATTATTAATGTTTCAACTAACTGTAGTAGGGTATGGTAATTTTGTGGGGAAACGAGAGAAAATAGATTCCTATTCAATATTAAATGGTCATAGCAAAATTTGTCAGAACAATTTTTATTATCTATTTTTGTTATATACTGTATGATCTAATTTTATTATCATGTTTTAGATAAAAACACTAAATTAAATAAAGTTATAATTATAAAAATTAATGTTAATAAAATAATAAAAAGCTTTAAATTCAAACTTTTATACCTAAGAAATGATAATATATGCGAAAAAATAATAAAAAATTGATTATTTAAATTTTATATATCAACGCGAGTTTTCTTATGTATTAAATCGCTCTCACAATTACGACCGGGTTTAGTACTGCTAAAGGTCTCCCAAAAGTACAACTCATAACAAATGAACTCTCAATTTATAAATTCAAACAATCACCACTTTTACGACTGCCAACAACATCCATTCCAGATTTTAAATAAATAGTAAAATTCATTTAATGTACTGTTCCTTTAAATTCATTTTTAATTACATCTCGTTTTTATTGGATGTTATTTTTTTATTTCACAAATATTTAGTTTTCTTTTCCATTAATTTTTACATGATTAAATAGTAGAGAAAAAAATTAATTTTTTTATTTCTTCATATCAAATAACTCATTTTTTCCACCAAACGCATAGATCAACTGTCATGAGGTTATTCTAACTGAAAAAACAATTAAATGCACAAAAAATAACTCAAAAGTTATTTTATTTTTCTAAGAAAAATTGCATTCTTCTCCCTTGAAATTTGTCATTTATTGCACTAATTTCTTAGTACTTCCGTTCCTTAATAACTATCAGTCTATCACTTTAAAATTTTGACACATCTATTAATGAAGAGTATTAATTCTTAGTTTTCAATTTTCCTACTACTATTAAATTAAGGGCAAAATGGGTAAGATATAATTAATGATCTCTTAAAATTATAAAAATGATAAATAAATAGAAAAAAAATCAAATAGTGACAGTTATTAAAAATATGAGGGAGGATCAATCTTGTAAAATACATTTAGCTCCCCAAAACATTAATTCCTATCAATTTCAAAATAAACAGCCCTCCGAACATTCTGTAGCTACTATATTGCATTAACAAGGTGCAAGTGCTCACATTTTCTATGCTTATTTTGCTAAACCCCAAACCCAGTTCTTCCATTATTGTCCAGAATCTGGGGGTAATGACCAAAGAAACTTAGAAGGGGCAAAATAGAAGATAATGACTAAGACTAAACAAACGGGACAGTGTCCCTACGAGGTTAACCAGAAGTCAAATTTTCTTTCTATTCCAATATTCCATACACACAAATCACAATGATAAGAAGGAAGAGAAAAAAGAAAGACGAAATAAAAAAGTCACAAAAATATCTTTCACTAAGATTTTGCAAGGATTATAATTGAGAATCCGGTGCGAAAATTGGGGATACTAGGCTAATGCTTTTAATGTTATAGGTGAGCTTTGTGCTTCCCAGCACCACATAAAGTAGGAAATGAGCATATTTTGTAGTCAGTCATTTACCGGTTAGTGCAAGAACTTGTCATAAAAAGATTAGTCATTATCGGAGTGAATGATGATAGGACTGGAAAGGCGAAGAAAAAAAAGTGATTGTGGCGAAAATGAGGAGATAAGGGCACAATCACAATGGAACAAATAAGTATGAGAATCTTGACTTATGGCTTAAATGCAACGTGCTAGCTAGTGAATAAATTTCCCCAATATGCCGCGTTTTGGATTTTCCCATCTTACGTTTGTCTCCACAGAAAAAGAAACTACATGGCTATTGGCTACAGGTGTTGTATCGGAATGGCATGAAATCGATAATTAATTCAAATTAAAGTAGCCTCGTTTATTTGGATTAGTATGATTTACTTTACTTTATATCTCAGGAGGGTCCTTTCAAAAAAAAAAATATCAGGAGGGTGTAAATTAGCAATTTTTTGTGTATATATCTCCCTTAAGATTAATTAAACCTTTTTTTTAAACTTACTATCAGAAACCTACTATGACTAATCAAACTTCACTCATTTTCATCTGTCCTGTTTTTTATTGTTTTAACCAAAGTATTCTCACAACCGGTTGCCGTGAGACTAATCATTCGCAACATGATCAGTGCACGAAGCGGTAGGAAGCTGACCAACATCTCACCCTATTTAATTATGTAACTTGTAAAAAAAAAACTTCAACATAAAAATTAATTATAATTAAATTGAAAATAATTGGACACAATTAATCAACTTGAAATAAAAGTGTTCAACAAATAATTGAATACTGTAGCACTCTATATATATATAACTTAGATGAAGTGACAGAGTTTTACTCCTACATTCAATTGTATTTTTCTATTTTCTAATTAAATATTTTAAAATAAATTTTTTATTATAAATTAATAAATTCTAGTTAGATGACTATGTGAAAAAATATACACTATTTGTGTATAGTTTTTTTTATTGAACTCATATACTACCTTTATTCTTTATTATTCTCTTTGTCCCATTTATAAGTCACTTTTTTTTATTACCTTATATATTTGAATTTTCCTATTTTTCAAAATTTCACTTGATTTCAAAGGCTATTATCATTTAAAGATAGTTAAACATTAATACGGAGAGAAAACTTTAAATGAGGGTAATTTGAGAAATCCATTAAAAAACTAAAAATTCATTTTTGCTTGATAATTTTAACAAATATTTTTAATCCTAAAGAATTCGGTAAAAATGACTTAAAATATAGGACAGAGGGAGCAACTATCCACTTAAATCGAAAAAAGAATTTCATTAGATCAATCCACTTTTAAATCCAAAAGAGCATTTTTTTTTGAACTGAAGAGATATATTAATCAATAATACGGCCAGAGGCCACAACATCCTGCTGCAAAGCAGCTAAAATCTCTTGAGGAGCATCCTCAACCCAAACAAAAGACAAAGTAGAAAAAGATAACTCGGCAAGGGAGTCTGCAACCATGTTGCCTCCCCGCCTAACAAAGGTAACATCCATAAAATCGAAATGACCAGAAAAGGAACGACAATCCCGAATGATAGAAAAAAGATAAGAACCCCCAGGCTTCGGACGACGCCAGAGATCAAAGAGCTTCAAACAATCAGTCTCGAACATGACCCTTCTGAAACCCAAATCAATAGCAGAGGAGATCGCCCAACGGAAACACAGAGCTTCCGCAATGATGGGGGACGAGACCATGATAGTAGTTGCGGTTGCCGAAGCGAGCACCTCACCCTCAAAATTTCGGGCCACCATCCCAAAACCAGCCAAGCTCGAATCTCGAAGAGCTGCATCAAAATTAACCTTAAAGATACCTCTAGGCGGACGGGCCCAACTGGACGGCAACACCGTAGACTGGCCGGGGACTGCACGCAAGTCGGGGGCACCAAGAAGAGAAGACACACGAGATAGATTTCTTGAAAATAAATTATAGATAGTATGCCATGGTCAGATTTTTGTTTTATTTCTTCTTTATTGCGGCCCAATCAAATATATGACTGGGCTTATTTCTTGGAATGGTAGAGCCCAGAAAGGATTAAGGGTCCGCCAATACGGTGAAAAATATAGGAAATTTATTTAGAACAAAAATACGTCTTCATCACATAATCAAGTGACGGAACGAGGGATATAGAGCTGTTTGATTGTCCAAAAAACATTTGTTTTCTCAGTTTTCTAAATTTAAAATATTTTTTTCCGAAATAAACTTTAAAATCTATTTTTTAAAAGAAGAAAAGAAATATATGTTATAATGAGTTGTTTTCCAAAATTTAAAATTGTGACTTAAAAATAAAAATAAAAGTAAAAACAGAAAACAATCTCTAATAAGTTTTGAGATGTTAGTTTAAAAACTGGAAATTAAGAACAGTTTTTTTAAAACAGTTCGTACCAAACTATTTTTTTGTTCCGCTTTTAAAAATTAAATTTGTTTTTGCAAAACACTAATCAAACAAACTCATACTTGGCACAAACAAACTAGCTGTAAATTCGCAAGTTAGTTTACAATTGACAGGTGAAGGGTGAAAACTGATAAATTAGCTTATTGGATTAAAAAAAGTTTGGTAAAACTGAGAATTTGACAATGTAAAATTACTTGAAATGATACATTTATACGGTTACTGTTAGAGAGTCAGGGGAGCCCAAGGCATGAGAGCATGCATCAATGGGCTAATACCGAAGACTACCAAAAGATTTGGACATCACATTTTAACCTAAAACCTTCAAGTGTTGTGCTTATGAGTCACATCTCTTATTCACATCACCCATATTTAAGTAATGTTGGACATCAACTCCACATTTGAATTCCCAACATTCTTCCCTCTCTGCGGAAGCTATCCACACTTGCACCGCTGTTCGCTTCACCGCTTCAACGAGACACGCCGCTTAGCCACACCGTTAGGAAGAGTCTCTAAGGAGCTGTCACCATGGCTACATCAACCATCAGCTCTGATACCACATGCAATAATGGACCAATACCGAATACGCCTAAGAGATTTGAACAACACATCTTTACCCAAAATCTTAAGGTGTTACGTTTATGAGTCATATCTCTCTTATAAACACATTCACCTCACCCATATTTAATAAATGTGAGACTCCAGCTCCATACTTGAATTATCAACACTTATTTCCATGATTATGATTTGTGTGAAAATTTCATGAGATTAACAAAGTATGCACCTATGCACCGTCAATATAAAATAGTTTTGCATACTAACATTCTATCAAGGGAATACAGTAAGAGAAACAATTATATTTATTTTTAATTTTGATCAAAATAAATTTTATTTTCTAATTTTACAGAATTCAGTTAAATATGTGTATCATTGATATTTCACATACTTTCAATCCAAATTTCATTTGCTTATATAAAAAAACTACTCGCAGAAATATCTGATGAGATGGTTTTTCTTAAAAGTTCCAAAAAAAATAATAGTTCTCTTTATAATCAAGGAGAAAAGTACACCTTTCCTCTTGTTACCAAAACAAAAAAAAGAAATGAAGGAAGATAAGATTATCATAAAAACTAGTATTATCATAACTACACACAAAAAAATTATCGGTAAAAAAATATTATTTTCGACATGGATAAAACAGGGGAATAGACATAAAAAAAACAATTATCTGGAGGCCCCACAATAACCTGATTGGTTGCAACATTGACCTACAGCACCGTGGTCCCATCCAGTTCATGGATTCACACGCTGTGCTGCCAAAAACGTGAGTTGCACGAATCTTACGGTGGGCCCGCAGGAGAGGATGCGCTCTTTCATATACACGTGTCCGAATTCGTACGATCTGGGACCCATTCCTTTCGCTAAAGTCCACCGATTTGTACAGAGTTTAGATAACTGGCACGTGGGTATAGCATGAGACCCACCTAATATACAAACTTCCATGACTACGTCCGGAAGGATAGTTCAAGTGGTAAGTGTTAGTGATACGTAGATTGAGAAGAGTAAATTTAGAGATCGATCCCTAGTAGAATAATTTAAATGTTTTTTTGATGTAAAAAGAAAATTACATGATTATCTTGAGACACAAGTTAATTAGTGTGATTCTTATTGACTTAAAAGAATTTTGGTAACAGTTAGGAAAGTTACTACTTTAGTGCATAAGAGCATCTCACTATTGTGTGAAAGAGTACTCCAAAAAATTGAAAAAAAGAAGAACTTTGGTAAAGGGAAGTATTCAATATATTAATTGACACAACCATATAGTCTACAAAAAAGTTTGAGCAGAAGATGATGGCGCATTGTCCCACCAAATATTTTCCCAATTGCCTTATATGAACGTAAAATGCATAATAATACCTTATATGTTTATTTTGTTGTCCCATTTTTTTTTTAAAAGATTTACTTTGTTGTCATTAATTATATGTCCCTTTGATATTTTTGGTTCAAAATTATGTCCGTTGATGACTTCCATTAGTTTCTGATAATCTAAGTAACCATGGGCTTCGCTCTGTTAGGGCCCAAAAAAAGAATCTTCAAACTTTGTCTATAACGGCACCAACTTTGTTAGCCACCTATCAATTTTTTTCTGGAACAAAAACAAAGACAATTGTACTTTGCTTACCTTTGACAAAAAAAAATGTACTCAAAATCAATTTCTAAAAGAAAAGAAGTAAAAAACTGTTTGAATAATATGTTTTTCAACATTAAAAAACAATAATTTAAAAATTAAAAATAGAAACACAAAACATCTTTTAGCTGCTATGATATTTTAGTTTTTTTAAAAACCGAAAATAAGAATGGTTTTTAAAAACAGATTAGGTCAAACAGGTAATTTAAATTTTTCAATAGCAGTTTTCAAAAAATTTAACAAAACAAACTCTTAATTAATTATAGAGCTTTGAGGTGAGTAAGAGAATGAGGGGTTAGTCCATATGTTCGCTAATTGTTTTCGATATTTGAGAGTCAATTGTTCTTCTAAAAACTGAGTTGTTGTTCCCTCTGATCTCTTTGTGGTAAACTATTGTCCACAACAAAGATAGCATGGCGGACAAGGTACTCTCTATAAGGCACTCCAACACAACAATCAAGTTAGTTTGGGAGCATATAAAACTCAAAATTGAAGTTGAACATAATGAATTAAATGAATAATATTTATATTTATATATAGAGTATAATATGAGTGAGTGTGTAGTTGAAACACTTAGCCTTAGTGAAGCTATCGTGATTGACGAGTATCGTCGCTTGTGCAATCTTTGAGTTATAGGTTGTGCCCACTTTGTTTTGCACGATTAACTGTTGGATGAGATAAATCTTGCTTAAGTCGTTTGTCTTAGGCGACTAACACAACGTTCACTTAATTGTGAAATTTCTGAGCCGTCCAAGACAATATTGAGTGTCATGGTTATTTGAGCCGACCAAAACAACAATACTACCCTTTCTCGATGGAAAAGTTCATCTCAGTTGATCGATCCAGTATCCACAACATCTAGTAATTGAGTTTATTACCTGTTCTAATTATCCGGACTTAATCAGCATTATCTTTTTGGTTCCATTTTTCTAATATAACCAACTGTGGCAAAGCCAGCATCAGCTTACTAATAAGATGTTAATCCGGTGGTAATTAAGTTAGGTCCTTGTAATTAAAAATGAGAATACAAGTTCGATCTCTAAAAAAAATATTTATTAGGAGATAACTACAATTTTTTAAACACGTGAGAAATTCATAAAGGGAAAAAAATAAAATAAAATCTAGCATCAACATTTAAAGGTGGAACTGCTGAATTCTTGCCATAAAACCCTCGTTGAGCTAAGTACCAAACTTACATGGGACAGGTAACCGTAGCTGCAAAAAGGTTTTGTTGTTGAAACTTGAAAGCAAAAGAGTACGACTCCGATCAGTTACCATCGGTCATATTTCAACATCAACCCAATTAATCATGATTCATGATACATACATATACTGTACTGTGGCTTTCCAACTTTGGACTAAATTGTAACTAACACTTACTGAAAAGACACCATGCATAAAGAAATCAAACAAGTGTTGTGAAACGAATTCTGATTCGCTCCTCCCATTTCACTTCTCAGGAACCATGTAATGTACATTTTATGTAACTTCACTCAAAAGTGTACGAATATCCCTCTTTATGTACATTTGATTGATTATTACTTGAAAAGACATGTACAACTTCAATACAATGATAAGGAAAATGTAGCCGTCTATGTATAACTAGCAAGGACATTGTACACAACACCTTTTATCCATCACAATCACATGCACTCAGCTATAACTAGGTCAATGTTTGACATTTCCACGGAGACACTATTGTTTAAGAGTTTCATAATTAAGTGAACATCATGTTAATCAGTTATGATGACTAAAACGAGACTTACCTCATCTGGGAATCTGTTTAACATATTACAGTTAGCACATTTACTAAATAATTGCAAGAGGTTAATTCAAGTGTAACCACTGTCATGGAAGTCGCTCACAAAGCCTTCATTAAGGCCGGTGCTTCAATAACAAGTATATTACAATACCTATAAATATATGTTTAATCACTTATTTACGTAAGCATTACTCATTTTGTTACTTGAAGATTTTTCTGAAATTTTAAAATTCTCTTTTTGATCTAGAAGCTGACTTGATCGTAAGATTACTTTTACAGGTACAGCCCCACTATGCCTCACAGTGCTCTGTCCTGGAGATAGCTATTACTACCGGAGCATTCAACACACGTCCACCACAAAAATGAAAGATGCTCATTGTTCTTTTTTTGCAAGAACAAGTAGAGTTAGATCCAACCGAATTCTAAGGTAGTATTAGAACTTAACTTAGATTTATTTAGTCTACACCCATAAATGTTATTGTCCAATTCCAAGTGTGAGATGTGTGCGGCTAGATGAGCTAACTTTTGACATAGAATTCGAAATAATCCGAATTTGAAGAGTCTATTCAAGTACTGTTTGTTTGATTCTTTGATTTCGGAAGAACTATATATGCGTGTTCAATCCGATAACTATTGGATAGCATGGTTAAAGAAAGCATAATTTTCTTTCTTTGTATGCATTATTGGGTCTCGTGTGAATTTTGAACACTCTGGAAGTTGAAGTTGAAGCTCAATAATAAAGGTGGTGCATGGCCCGCTGCCTACGACCGCAGCCGCGTAAGTCGGTAGTGTCGACCCCATTTGGTTTAGATATCGACAAAGTTCGATCAATTGATTCTGGTGGCGTGGTTCACTTATATTCAATCACTTCAACACACACTGTGCAACCAGCTATATATGTGTGTGGTGCTCAATTGGTGATGCCTCACCCTAACATTAAGGGTTGGTAATTTAGATGTGCGTTGAGAATTAATTAAAGGTTTTTGCTTCAAATTAAGGCTAACTAGCATCTGCACCAACAACCTCTTTTGCTAGCTTAGCTAGACAGTCTTTTGTTGTAATTTGGAATAGAATATATCTAATTTCCTTTAAAAAAGTAATTTAAGATTGCAATAGTTCTTATGGAAGGGAGAGAGAGAGAGAGAACTCTTAGAAGAGAAAGAAGAATGAGAGTTAAACTATGAAGGTTCCATTGTTAAACTAGGGTATGCATTGTACTAGATGTTTGAATTGGGAGAGGGGGCATGCACATAATTAATTTTGATGGTGGACATATTGGGGGTGAACCAGACGAAACAACATACGAAACTTGCGTGTTTGGAGGCGCTTAGCCCTGTCATTATGGCGTGTGATATTCACGCACCCAACCCACATATATATTTAGGCCCACAATTTGTAACTAATGAATGAATGAACCCAGCCAAGAACAATTTGTGGTCCAATAACCGACAAGGTATATGTAGATTTAGATAGAGGAATTTGTGAAGTATTTACTCAAGGATTTGATGTATAGGCGATGCACAGGGAAAAAAATTAATTTGGAAGATATCTATTTACTTAATTTGATCTCAAAGTTTTGAGAAATTAGTTTTAAATCTATCGGCTATAAAATACTTTAGGAAAAAAAAAAAATGTGTGGTCCAATGACACAACTCCTTGTTTCAAAGTATTGAGCTAGCTAATCCAATTGAGAAGTTTGAAGGGACTGCTTGAATTGTGAAAACATTTTTTATTTTTATGTTTTGAAAATGGTTCGCATTTAAAATTTAGAAAATATAGATTGGCTGAAAGCTTGAAACAATGGTTCTTGCATATAGTGAAAAAGTTTTTCGTTCTATACAGGGGTGCTCAATCCAATTTAATTCTCTTCTTATGCTATGTTTAGATATTACTCTCTTCACTTTTACGGGGTTGGCTAAATGACCCCATAATTAATTGGGGTTATTTAACTCCATGTTTACATGGACCAATAACATTGTCCCATAATTAAAGTAAAAAAATAATGTAAAAATAAATAAAATAAATGACACGATCTTATTGGTCCATGTGGACATGGGGTTGAATGACTCCAATTAATCATGGGCTCATTTAGCCGACCCCTCTTACTTATAGTCACTTTTACCAAATTCTTTTCGGTTAAGAAAAATAATTATTAACAATAAATTTGTAAAATTATTTATAAACATTTTTAGATTACTCTTATTTACTTTCCTATAATTTATCTCTCCAAGTTAATATTTTAAAATCTTATTATCTCTTTCATATTAAATATGAGAGTGTTTTTGAAAAAAATTATTAAATGTTTCATTGGTAATGTAAAGTGACTTGTATTTATAAAACAATTATTTTCATAAAAAATGACTTATAAATAGAAATACAAAAGTAATTAGTATCAGAGTAAATAGACATTAACACTTACTTCGAGATAAAATATAAATTAATTTTTTATTTTAAAAATTGGGATAAAAACTCATTCACGCTATAATATCTACGAGTACACTTTGTCATTTTATACGAGAGAACCTCTTTTTGGTATAAAGAAATTTCTACAACCCCAACCGAACAATAAAAATAGGATTTCGCATAGACAAGATTTATTTTTCAAATAAGTTCTTTGTAATTTTTTTTTTAAATTAAGTTCAGAGACTTTTCTTGTTTTGGATTATAGGATATCATTTTCTGAACTTAAAATTTTGTCAATTAAAAAAAGTAGGGTCGTACTGATGGTAAGAAATTTGGATAATTTAGAAAAAAAGCTATATGTTCAAATCTGATTTGCTAAACTAGAAAAATCCAACATGAGTTAAGAATCTCTCGTATTATATTATATGACCTAACACAATTGCTTTTGGGTTTACCTTTTTAACTGAATTCTTGCTTATTAGTTCCATTAATATATTTGGGTTTATGGAGTACATTCCTTAAGGAGATGAGTGATAAAGATGGATTAGATAATTAACAACTGCTAGCTAAATGTCAAAACTGAGATCCTTTAATGACAAATAGACGGCAGCTAGTAAGTTGTATGTGATGGGTCACCCTTCACTTCAGGGCTAATTGTAATAGACATGAGAAAGCAGGGGATGAGATAACAGGTAATGTAACTTTTTGTGGGGCAGCAACACAATGATTATATAGGCCACCATGCAAAAGTTAGTAAGGTTAGTTGGAAGAGCACTCATTTTAATGGATCAATTGCTAAATATAAGGTTAAAAGCATAGTTGTCACTGCCTACCAAAGAAGCTATCCCCACACTAGGAGGTAGTAAAGTGGCCATCACACCTTTCCTCAGTGCCAAAAATCTATGATGTGGTTGGAGAAAATATCATTTTGAAAGATAAGAAAAAATGTTACATATATAGACATACGATTTTCCCTGACATTCAATAGACATACTATACGCATTAACAGTGAACATGAGCTCACCATGAACACAGAGGTTAATAATCATTTGATCATCTTTTAAAAAAAGTTATACGATTTTTCAGCAGCCTAATATCACCAGGGGTTCTATAAACTGAAAATTCTCTCACTATTTTGCTCACCACCCATAAAATATCTACAAGTTAAGAGGACGAGGTGGTAAAAAAGTTCAACTTTTATATAAGAGAATTTTGTGTTTAAGCAATGCATGTGCAGCAAATAGAAAATAATGTAGAAAGGAAAAAGAAGATGAACAACTTACTAGAAACTGTGTTTGGTAGAGGAGGAACGGTTGTTGGCGGAGGAGGAGGAGAAACGACACAAAAGAGGAAAAGACACGGCGGAGCAACTTCGGAAGTGAGATATAATAATCACTTGAATTTTTGTAGGAAAATAAAATGGTTTAGTTCCCTTTATGTAAGGCATTGGTATGAATGTAAATAGGCGCGTCTGAAACATGTCTTCTCACAACACATTAAAAGTGGTAACCTTTCACTTTCGGATTTAAACTTCCATTATTATTCACCATCCTTTTTCCTTGGAAAGATGCGAAGAGGTGGGTAGTGTTGGAACCTTAAAGGACACGATGGTTGATAAGTCTTGAAAGGACTTTGGGTGAAAAGAAAGACATTGGAAAATGAACCAACGATTCATGGAGAGGGTGTTTCATTTGGAATCCGAAGGAACACATCTGTTCACTCTACTCGCGCTGCCCTATTTAGAGTTGATCTTTGCCATTAAACTTCATGTTTGGCGACTTGTGGGGTTGTGGATTGGGATGAGCGAGGTGACAACCTGAGCGATGTGAAAATGGTGACAATTTGAAGAAGACACCACTTTGCCTTCATGCTTTAGACGAGGTGTTTTGTGAGCTTGTGGATTTGATTAACGGGGAGACTTAGACAAATGGCCGCCTTATTAAGCCTCATTTCCGGTAGGTAAGATGGAGGATTTGGATCAGATATGTTTGAGACGACCTACCTTGCGAGCGATCTTGTGTTATGGGGGCCTTCAGTGACATGGAATAGTTGGCGATCTCAAGCCTTGGGCCGGCCTATGGTCTTTATCATATTTATTTTAAATCCCTAAAAATAGTAAGTGATTAAGATATTTTGCTTATATTGTATGCGACGCCCACCGAATTACGACACTTATTAGCTACGTGATGATGGGAGACAGTTAGACTAAGATTCAAGGCTCACCTTGTGCATCTGGAAAGGCCCATGTGAACGACATGTTTACTGAAATACAATAGACTAGTTTGAAAATTTTCTTTACGGTTCTTAATTTGGTCTTCCAATTCACTACGTGAACAAGAGTGAAATCAATGTGTTTTTAAAATTTGTATATATATATGTTTATTCTTTGTTTTGGATTTTAATATAAGGTTGTTTCCACATTAAATTTATATGTGTTGATCGCGTTCTTGTATATATTACTTGTCCGGAATGTACATGTAATTAGAATTTAGTCCCAAATGAGGGGTACACTTTTACTTCTTTCATTTCTATTTATAAGTAACTTTTACCTAATTCTCTCGGTTTAAGAAAAAAAGTTATTAGAAATATATTTTTAAAATGATTTATTAAATTTTTTAGATTACTCTTATTTAATTTTCTATTTATTTCTCTCTCTAAGTTAATATTTAAAAATTTCATTATCTCTTTTATATCAAATAAGGGAGTTGCTTTGGAAAAAATATATCAATATTTCATTGGTGATGTAAAGTGAATTATATTTAAAAACATCTTTTTAATAAAAAGTGACATATAAATAAAAATAGAGGAGTATCAAACATAATGTCATTATGAAGTAACAGAGAATTACGGTTACAAATATTACAACATGATGTCTAACAAGTAATTACTAAAACGTTAAATCCGAAGCATATTATTCATGTTGGTTGGATGGTGAGAGTGTTGTTAGTAGTATTTCTCGAATAATATACTCCCTCTGTTTCTTTTTATAAGAGCTAAATTGAGAGGTGTTATGGTCTTTTTTATAAGAACTGACTCAAAATTTGTAGTGCATTAATTATTTTTTGACAAACTTAATGTTACTCAATTGGATTTTCTCTTTCTTTCCACTATGTAATGCATTAATGATCAATGAAAATTTTAAAAAGTAAGTTGGAACAATTTTGGAAAGTTGATGTAAATTGAGAAAAAATTAAATGCTAACAACCACTTTAACTACTTTTCATAAGAGGTGTGCACTAGTTGTTTAACTCTTATAAAAAGAAATACTGGAGTAACCAGGGAAATTATTAACAACAAAGGCACCTTGTGCCCAGAATGGGCAACCAAACTTGAAAGCTCTAATAGTATTAAATTATGTAAGGGCAGATACCTGTAAGTCTTTCTCTCGTTTCGCTTATCTTCTTTGATTCACTTTTTAATAGTGACTAATAGATTCCTTATTTTTAATCATGTTCTTGATTGGATATATGTCATTAAAAGCGATGTTAGCCAATGTTTATAGATGTAATTAATTATAGTGAAATCACACCTGTCAACCTATTCGAGCTCCTGATGTGAACTAGTCTAGTTTTTTTCTTCTTAATCATTAAATATGGTAATCCATTATGAAACCTGTTAACAGATGGTTTAAGAGGGATGAAAAAGACGGTACAAAAGGAAAATGCAAAATATTCACGCAAAACAACTAAACAAGTAGGAAACCACACAATACACAATTTTTTATCATGATTTTTAACTACCATAATTTTGTGGAGGTTAAAAACTGCCACAAAAGTTTTGTTCATGGAGACAACCAATCTTTTGCATTTTACTAAAATTTGTCACCTCCCATGTAGGGGTGCACTTCAGAAAATAAAATCTTAGAGAAGTTTGGCACAAAGAGAACTGTAGCTATATCACGTGTGTGCAAATTGCTCAGTACTCATACTCAAGTTTTGTAGGGTATGTTATCACCATAAACCTGCTTGTGGTGGGGTCTAAGAGATTATTTTGGAGCTTCGATCATTTGATTTGTTAGGAATTTGAGTGCAACCACTTTGTTCTTAACTGAGTTTTGGGGAGTTTTAATAGCTAATCAAATAGCATGGATCCACTATGGTTTTTTAAAATGTGATTATTGAACCTGACTTAGCCACAGCGCCACGCCTTATTTTTAAGGACATTTTTTTCTAGTTTAAAAAAAAGGACATTTTTTTTGTTTGGTTAATGGTGGGCCAAAGGTCTTTTATAAGGACATTTTGATTTCACACTTATATGATCATATATTATAGTGACTAAAATTAAGAGGTAGCGCAATAATATTACGGATTGGTAATATTTTAGTTATGTATTATGTTTTAAAAAGGAAATAAAGATTGCTGATTGGATAGCGAATAATGTTCAAACCTTTCATTAAGTACTGTATAAATGTTATTGACCATCCTCTTCAAGAGTATACTCATCTTTTCATTCAGGATTATTGAGGTGTTTTTGTTTTTTTATATCAATGTTCTCTTATGTGAAAGTTTCACATGACAATGGATTGTTAAAATTATATATCTATCTCTTTATTTATGGTTATACACATTGTGAATTCATATAAGAGTACAGGAACTAAACAAGTAGTTCACACATTAAAGTTATTTTAAATTTATATCAACTTTTTAAAATTATCCATAACACATTTTTTCTTTTAATTTATATATATATATATATTATTAATGCTTGGAGAGGGAAAGTTAGAAGAAGGAATATTCAATTAAATAAAATGTTCTTGTAAAATAATAATTAATACACGATTTTTATAAGAAAGAGCAATTGTATTTTTCTGATTTGGTTATTAAATATTAGAAAGAACCGCCACTGAATGTAAAAAGAACCGCTACAATTTTTATTTTTTTTGTGTATTTAATATTGTTAGACATGCTCTAATCCACAAAAATTAACTGGTAGCACAATCGATATTTTAGGTACCGACAACGCAATTAATTGAAACCAACTTTTCATTTTACTTTTCATTGGTGGTCGTGACCCTTCATGGTGTAACACATATATAGGTGGGGACGATTTGTAGTTCATATATTTCTATAATACTCTCTCCGTCCTAAATTATAAGGTCCTTTTCAGACAATCACGTCTATTAAAAAAACATGTAATAAGCTAATTAATATGTTGGTTTTGTTATTTTTTATACAAATCTTCCAAATATGCCCCCATTTAAAAAAATCTGGAAATTGTTAATATAAGTATTGGATATACCAAAAGTTGGTTGAGAATATGAAAGAAGTAATTAGTAGATGTGGTAATTAAAGTTTTGGAATTTAAAATATAATGAATGCAAGGGGTAAAAAAGGAAAAACTTATTTATTTTTTTCCTAAAATCTAGAAGGGGTCTTATAATTTGGGACACCGAATTTGTCTCTAAAGAATCTTATAATTTGGGACGGAGGGAGGGAGTAGTATTATTATTTTCATATGCATATATGTGGCACATGTTTAGTGCCTTAGTGGGGTGTATATTATACAGTGCATAAAATCAGCTCATAATATAGAAGACTAATGATCAATTATTTATCGTAAAGTCCAGATTTTCATCCAAATTATTCTAGAGTAGCCCTCATGGCCTTATTTTAGTTTTTCAATTTCAACTCTTCCATCTCCAACGTACCCCACTTTCTTCGTTCTGGTTTATGTTTTCTATTAATAACTAGAATTTCAAGAAGAAGTGTACGTAACTGTGACGACTTAATTGAATTTAAATTTTTAGTTTAAGTTCGTGTTTGCAGGGACGAGGTGTTAGGACTTAGGAGTACTTTTTATGCTTACCAACCTTTGAGGCCTGGGTTAGGGGGGTTCATATTCCTACCAAGAACATGCACTAAAAAAAGACAGAGAAGCTAAATAAAAGTGTGAGATAAGACGCATACAGCAAACGTTAGATCTGATAGTGTACAACACAACAAGAAAAACACTTTTTCAAGTTGTCTATTATTGCTTATAATTACACCTAATTCTACTAGTATTATTGTAAGTGTCAGTTACTTAATACTATCATAGCTAGTATCATCTTTTATAAAGGAGCTAATTCTAACACGAGTATATATAGCTCTAGGCACAATTAATCCATACTTTGCTTTTTTAATGTATCATCAGACTTTCAGACTAATCTTGGCCTTATAATATGAGACTGGATTTTTCTGTTCACAAGATTTGAGAATCGAACCTATAATCCTAAGATGAGTGCTAAACGACTACGCCAACCCTCTTAGTTATTAATCCACAGCTTTGAACTTATCAAATAATAATTAAAAAGATAATGAAGTTTTTGATGAAATTAACTTATTTTTTTACTAATTTTCTCTTTAACATTATATTCACACAAGAACCACCGATTATGAAAAATATAAAATACCACGAATTAAATCAGTTATCATTGATCACTCATTTGTCCTTTTAAAACATTATATCTAACAGTTGGCTAGTCAAAAGAAATTATATTCATTTGAAAAATTAAAAATAAATTTAACTCTATTTTTTTATAATAAAAATGTACACATTTTATCACAATTTTAATTATTAGGTTTACTTTAAGGTAATGATAAATATATTACAATATATAATGAATCTTTCTTTCATATCAAATTATTTTTAATTTTCAACATTTTATTCATAAGATATTGCTAATAAGTGCCTTAAAAACCCTACCTAAAGAATTTAGAAGTTGTTGGCACTCAAAAAACCCGCAACGGCTAATTGGGCAACCGAAACATCTTGTTAGCCGTCGGAGCAATAGAGATATTGGCCGAGGGAACCGTCGGAGCAATAGAGATATTGGCCGAGGGACTAGGATTAGTTGTTATGGCACCGTATTGGAACGACTAAACTGAAGAGATGTATTTAGACAAGATTTGAACGAGGTGTAAAAGCTTAGGTTCAAAGTTAAGTAAACGAAGAGCTTCTAGTAGACTTCCACGTGTAGGAAGTAACACCGAGCTCAATCCCGCTAATTTAGGGAGGAGCGGTTATGATCTAACCTAAGCAAGGAGAAACGACTTGAACAAAGTCTCGAGGCTGATTAGGAGAGGTAGGAAACCAACACTCCCCATGACTTGTACATTTGTGTAATGAACGGAAAATGTGGGGAAGTGGTAGGTAGATATCAATTGCCGGATTTAGCCGAATTTGCCTTTATAAATAGAGGAAGGTCATTTGTAAAAGGACACAACTCAACAACCAATCAAACATACAAATATCCCGCATTTATCTTTCCTTTAGTTTCCTGCCTTTACTTTCCAGCACTTTACATTTCTTTACAGTCTTTCAGCCCTTTACTTTCAACTGTTTATTTTCAGCCGTTTACAATTTTTAAGCCTTTACTTTATCTACTGCATTTCAGCCTTTTTATCCATTTTTAACCGTTTAAATTAGTTCATAGTCATAATTTCTCAGTAGCGAGAACTAATAGTTTTTTAGAGTGTCTTAGGCATTGAGGAACAAAATCCCTTCATCTAGTAATCACTTAGTTAGGGAATCGTTACATTGGTTTCTCAGCCGACCAACACGGCTACCTGACCCTAAGTTTATTTGTAAACCAACAAAAAGCAAAAACTATTTAGTGAAAATCAAGTATCAATCTATAAAATATATTCATAAATTAAGCATAAAAACACTAATAGCCTAGAAAACTATTCCTTCAATTTATTTTTAAGTGCCAACTTTTTAAAATATTTTTTTGTTTCAGTTATGCATGATTTTGGTATTTTAAAATAAATGTTAATTCTTTCCATCAATTATACCTTCATCTAATTAATTTCTAAAAGAGATTATTGTATAAGTTTAACTTATTAAAGAGATAAAATAAAACGAAAAAATGGATAGAAAGAAACAAAGAGAGTAGTATACTATGTAACTTTTTTTAAATGGAGAAATGTGATTGGATGCACGTGTAAAACTTCTTTGTATCAAAATTAAACTCTATTATAAAATACTCATATATATACTCAATTTTTTTATTCCTTATGGTGTTTTATCCTCTTAATGCCTAGCTAGGGCTTAGGTTATCCTTTCACAAACCTCTTTTTATTGTAATTAGATAATTAAAGATAAGTATTAAAGTGACCATCATGAAGGTGTTGATAAACCAGTAAGCCTAAACTTTATAAGAAAAATAACACAGTGGAAGTGACAGTACGTGTGCATCAAAGTGCACACACCTTTGTAATTTTTTTTCCCTTTGTCTATCTCTTTTCCCATCAAGTCACATTTGAATTTATTATTTATCTCTCTTCTTTTATTAATTTTTTTTATGGGAGCGCACCTATGTTTATTGAAAAATAAAAGTGACGACGGTGACTACTATTCCTCGATCAATTGTTGTATAAAGATGGAGAATTCCTATTTATATAATTTTGATATGGAAGAGGACAGGCAGAGGTGCAGAGAACCCTTAACGGGAGCCACCAAGCAAACCTCATCAACAAACTCTCCCAACTCCTTCCATCTCAACTCACTCAAACCAAAAGTACCTCTTTCCGTGGGGGAACAAGCCAAGTCCAGCAATTTTGTTCATTTAATATTAGTACTCCGGACACGCCCAAATCACTAGAGCTCGGATGGATCTGAGTGTGAAAATTCTTTTTTTTTTCCTTTTATATATATATATATCCCTTTCTCTTCATCAATTTTCCGTAAAGAATATGTGTGGTTCAGTTAATTGTACTCTTCTAAATTTCCGCTTATCTTTTCAGGATCTGTGAAGTTATTGAGCTAGCTAGAGAAAGAAATTAAATTCCCATATTGTTGGAAGCGTATATATGATCAAGATCATTATAAAGATGAAGTGAATTCATCAGAGAGAGAGAGAGAGACAGCACCTAGAAAAGGAAAGTAGAAGCAATCATCATAAAGTTCCTCTTGTGTTTCCGTACATGGCGACGTACTTTCATGGCAGCACCTCAGAAATCCAATCCTCTTCTTCTTCTTCTGCTTCTGCTGCTGCTGCTGCTGATGGTTTACACGCGCAGACGCTTCGCCTCATGAACCCACCCTACGTACCCTACCCAGAAGCCCCACACCACAATCACAACATGCTCCTTCTCAACCACCCCAACCTCCCCACTTTCCACCACGCGCCACCACCCTTCCCCAGCAACAACCACCAATCCGTCATTCACGCCGACCCCCACGACATCACCACCGCCTTCCACGCCTTCTCTCGCCCGCACTACAACTTGTGGGGCCCCGCAACTGACCAGCCTCCCATCAGCACCGGCGTGGGCGCGTTCAGGCGGCCAAGCCAGCAGGGGCTGTCGCTCAGCCTTTCCTCGGAGCAAACAGCTAATTACAGGCCGCTCTCCGGCGACCTTGACGTCGTTCCCGCCGTGGCCGGTAACTCTCAGATGAGCGTTGTTTTGGGGTCGAGGTATTTGAAGGGCGCGCAGGAGCTTCTAGATGAAGTTGTGAACGTGGGTAAGGGAATCTTGAACAAAGATGATAAAGATAAGATGAAAGCGAATAGAGAATCCACATCTGGGGGTGGTGGTGATGGTTCAAGTGGTGGAGGAGAAGGAGAACACAGTGCTGGTAATAAGCATGTAGCTGAACTCAGTACTGCGCAGAGACAAGAGCTTCAGATGAAGAAGTCCAAGCTTGTTACCATGCTCGATGAGGTGATTATATTTCTTATTAGGTGCATTTTTTTTATCAAACACTGCAAATCTTTCTAATTTAAGTTGATTTTGATCAACTTTTCTTCCCTTAAATTAATTGACACTTAAAATCTACTCATAAAATTTCTCCCTAAAATCTATTGGTAGTTCTATGAAGAATTTTCTAACCTCCAGTTTGGGTTTGTGTTTGATCTTGTGAAAGCTGTGTAATTATCCGTTAATTGAGGTGCGGTTATGCTTTTGTAACTTGTTCAGTCTCGGTTGGTTATTGAGTAATTGGAGAATTATTATTGAGTAATTGGAGAATTATGTGTGATTCAGCTTTTTGGGGGAATAATGAAGAATGTGATACCTGCAAGAGGGTCACTGAAATTGACAGGAATAATGAATGTCTCTTGCTTTCAGTTTTTACTCCTGAAATTACCCGTTCAGGAAAAGGAACGTACGTGGTAAGAGAAAAAATATAAATTGGTCTGTGAGTGTCAGAGTATTTGGGTTTCAAGTTTGGACCCATTCTGGGTCAGTTTTAGCATTTGTCCGTCACAATCCTCCTAGCCATAGCTCTATACAATTATTGCTCCAATTTTCTTATTTCTTATTTCTTATTAGTCACCCAATTATACTAAGTTTAGATCAGCTTATCCACAGAATTAATTAATTGTGACTTTATAATCAATTTTAAAAGAACAGCTTATCATCGACAGGGAAAAAAATCAGCTAATCTCCAGAATTAGTTATAACTTTACAATCAATTTTAAAAGATTTTTCCAAACATCCAATATATTTAATTTTGTAACTTTTTTCCCCTTAAAGTGATCATAATGCTTCTAGCTATAGAACCAAAAAGGCTGTGTGTCATTTCATCATTCATCTCAAAGCAACATCCTCTATTCATCTCAATTCTCAACACTGCATTAGGCAGAGCTTTGCATAATTCAATATTTTCATACTCATTTTCCTCCTATCAATATTTTCCTTTTTTTCCTATTTGTATTCTTTTCCATCATAACACTCAGTATGTTTCTCAGTTTTCTATTTTTTTTTATTTGTCACTTAAAGAGCGGTGGAAATTAGGTGCGGAACATAAAGTTAGTGATGTAAATACAATTATCATATGTGATTCTAAAACTTTGTAGACTAAGAAAAATTTAATTCAGAAATAAAGGGAGTTTCTCAATAAATTAATTTTAATATACAAAGAGCATATTGTAAATAATAATATATTCTAAATGTTAGTAGTAAAAACATTATTCACGGGTAGACCAAAGTTGCCGAACTCTAATTAAAGAATAAAACAAGTATGCAGGTAGAGCAAAGGTACAGGCAATACCACCATCAAATGCAGATAGTGATATCATCATTTGAACAAGCAGCAGGTTATGGTTCTGCTAAATGTTACACAGCCCTTGCCCTAAAGACAATCTCAAAGCAATTCCGGTGTCTCAAAGATGCAATCTCTGCACAAATCAAAGCTACGAGCAAGAGCTTGGGTGAAGATGATTGCTTAGGAGTTAAAGTAGAAGGGTCGAGGCTGAGGTATGTTGATCACCATCTCCGGCAACAAAGGGCACTGCAGCAGCTGGGAATGATTCAGCCCAATGCTTGGAGGCCTCAAAGAGGCTTGCCTGAACGAGCTGTTTCTGTCCTTCGTGCTTGGCTTTTCGAGCATTTCCTTCACCCGTACGTAAGCAACACATTATTTGCGTGTTTGGAAATCTTCTTATAATTGATTCCGAAGTAAGAATCAGTTTTCTAGTGAGAAGCTTTTGGTAGCTAGCTTTTGTCTTTCAAATTACTTGTGAAGAAAAGAAACCAAGATCCAAAAGTACTGTGTTCATGTTTGAAAATTCGTTTGAAAATCACGATAAATTCAAAATTGTGGTGGGTAGAAACAAAAGTTAAGGAAAATTATTTTTGTTTATCATTATTTTGACTTAATTGAACGTGTTTCCGAACATACACTACATTTCACACTAATTAGTCATACATAAAATTTGTCATATTTTCTTACATATATAACACTAAATTCTAGTTATAGTGGATTAGCTTTTTGTTTCAGTTAATTGTTTCTAGATAGGAAGTTCCATGAACTTAAAGTTTTTAATTGTGGCCTGCAGCTATCCAAAGGACTCTGATAAAATTATGCTTGCTAAGCAAACTGGACTTGCTAGGAGCCAGGTATGCTTCATCAATCCATTTTCATCTAACTCTAAGGAAGAACTAATATATTGTATAAAATGCTCACCTTTGTACTTCAATTTGGAAATCCCACATTGAATTGGGAGGGATGGTGATCAGGGAGTAATTCTTGGATTAATAAGCAATATTTTATTGATTGTGTTTATAGGTGCTAATTGTGAGGTGAAAAATTGAGTTGTGATATTTGTAATACTAGACAAAGTGAAGAAATTGTGAAACATGAAATTAAGAAAAGAATGGAAGAGAAAAATTGAAAGATTTCTTTTCAACTAAAAGTTTGGTTTAACCAACTATTTCTCTAAGGGTCACTTCTCCTCCATATAAGCTGTAACTTCTTCCAAACTCACTTTTCCCATAAACTTGGAAGTGCATATTTGAAAGAGGAGTGCTAGCTCAACACGAGACTCGTGTATTGGTTAAAATTCATTTAGGTCTTATTAAATTTGGAGTGAGGCTATTTTTTTTAGTGAACTCACACGAATTTTAACTAATTAATGAGTGAGTGTTAGTACCTAGTATTTTCTAGTGTACCTAGTATTTAATAAGTGTTGTAAATTTTTCTACAATTGGTTCTCGAAGAAGAATTAATTCTGGTGAGAAGTTTCTTTAAGTAGGGTTTTAGAATTGATTATGAGAGAAAAATTGGAGTTAAGTTTCATTCGTACTTTAAGATAAGTGGGAATGGAGTCGAAAGAAGAGAGGGATAGGAAAAAAAAGGAGAAAGTAAGAGGTTTGATTAGTGATATAATTGAAAGAGAATAGAGATATAAATAGAAAATGAAAGTGTGAATGAAATTAGAGTGTTGATGAATCATAGTTCAAAAAATTGAACCAAATATGTTAGAAACCTGTTAGGTTGCCAAATATATACTCACTTCAAGGGAAATGAACTAATGAAGGGTGAAAGGTATGCTTGGTTTATAGAAAAGGATGCATGGGGTGTTATATAGTTCAGATTTTCAATATAAAAAAACCATGAAATGGTTAATCCACATGATTACAATTCTGATTTTAAACACCTCAATCTTTCATAAATCTCTTTTTTTCTTTTTTCTTCTTATCAAATCACATTATATATCACATTTTTCACTTCTTTTCATTTAACTGGGTTGTCTACATTTCGTTGCATGTTTACCAAATATTATCCATATTACATTTGACATTAAGAGTTTTTTTTTTGAATTTACATTATATGACTTGGTAACTTGAACTTAGACAATGGTGGTTATGTATGACAATATGAGAGGTTTGAGATATGGAGGATTCCTACTTTTTGATTGCAGGTATCAAACTGGTTTATTAATGCCAGAGTTCGCTTGTGGAAACCAATGGTTGAAGAAATGTACATGGAAGAAATCAAGGAGCAAGAAAAGGCTAATGGTTCAGAAAACACCAGATCCAAAGAATCAAGCAATAAGGAGCTAGGGTCATCAACAGCAAATAATGTTACACCAGAATCAGGTGAAATCAAACTTGAGCAGCACATCAAAGATCTCCAATCATCAAAACAAGAAAGCTTCAACACTTCACCAACAACCGAGATCACAACAAATTCTTCAGTGGGAGGAGGACCCTTTCAATCATCCCACTCTGGTAATTTCCACAGAAATTCAAAGAACAACAACAACTCTCCAAGTAGCATCATTTCAGTGGACATGGAAATGAACCATGGAGGCAACACAAGGTTTGGCATTGAAAGGAACCACAAAGATGCAAGCTACCCTGCTTTAATGACAGACCATGGTGGCGGTTTCGGATCGTTGTTCGCCATGGAAGACATTGGAAACAGATTCAATGTCACTCATGAGCAATTGGCTTCCAGGTTCCATGGAAATAATAATAATGGTGTTTCTCTCACCTTGGGACTTCACCACAATGAGAATCTTCCTAATATCTCAGCAACTGATCAACATGGATTTCTCTCACAGAACATTCATTTGGGAATGGGACTTGAAATGGGAAGTACCAATAATGGGAGTGAGGTTATGACAGGCACAGATTATGACAGCATAGATATTCAAAACAGAAAGAGGTTTGCTGCACAATTATTACCAGATTTTTGTGGCCTGAGTGGCTAGCTAGCTAGAATAATGAATGCTGGGAAATTATGATTTCTGTTACTGCAATCTGCATGAAAGACAAAGACAAATCAGTTCAGAGTGTTTCTCTACACTAACTAACATAGCAGAAGACTGAAGGCACATCTAGCTGCATAAGAAAAAGTTGGAGAGGCATATATATTGCTTTTTACATACACAATTAAGGGCATGTTTGGAAATTCTTCTATAATTGATTTTAAAGGTGAAATCAATTTTGAAGAGAAGTTTTCCTGAGTAAGTTCTGGGTGTCAGAATTGATTCCGAAGAACAAGAATTTGATCCAAACATGCTTATAGTCTTGAATTTGATACATACATTTATATATATGTGCAGAAGAGTATCTGGGGTTTATTAGAAGAAGTAACTTTGTAATAATCATTCCTGCATGGATGTATTTTTTATTTCATGTGCATTTGCATTTGCCTGTTGTAGATATAGATAAGCCATAAATGCAGGATGAAGGTGGAATGGTGGAAAGCGTGCGTGAAAGGTAATGGAAAATGTTTTCTTGACACTCATTTCACATTCTCATAAGGTTATGAGAGCATTCATATTCAAAATAGAAAGAGGTTTTCTACACAATTATTACCAGATTTCGCAAAGCGTTTTGTGGATTGAAACTGCATTTGGAGTCTAGACTGATCTCAAAGAGAGATACTCTCATGGTGATGCATTCAGAATTTTCGAATTGCAAGAGGAAAATATATTCATACAAACAAGGTGATCAATCCCTAACCTCTTATTTTATTCATCTCAAAGAGTATTTGCAAGAATTAGACAATTTTCGCCCGATTCCCTATTGCTCTTGTGAAATTCGATGTTCATGTGATTTAATTCCTATACTCTTAAATCCTATAGAGAAGGAGATCATGTCATTAGATTCTTGAAGTACTCATGATAACTATTCGGCTGTTAGGTCACAAATAATGTTGATGTTAAACAATTGGATGTGAATACGATTCATGGTGATTTGCAAGAAGTGTACATGGATCCTCCTCCTGGCCTGCCTTTACCTGCTTCAAATTTGGTTTGTAAATTGACCAAACTACTTTATGGTTTACCACAAGCTAGTCGTCAATGGAATGCCTAGTAGTCGATTATGTGTTTGGATCAACATTAGCAGAATTAGATTTGATTAGAATTGGATCCGGCCAGAATTGAGTTCGGTAACGTGAGCTTAAGTGACGTGATTTATGTTTGGATACATTTACCCATAATTGATTTTCGCAACTGAATTTTAGTACATTTATATAAAATCAAATCAGCCAGATGGAGAGGCTACCTTGATTCAATTTTGTAGAATCGATTATTAAAATTGGTTCCCAAACATCTTTAAAACGACGATGGAGATCCACATTTGAAAATTACAACCAAACACACCCTGAGATTCTTACTAAGCATGGTTATAATTAGGCCAAAACATATTATTCCTTATTGACTAAATGATCCTTGAATCATTTTCAAGAAATTGAGAGTCTTAAGCAATTGTTAGATGACACTTTCAGCATTAAGTGAATAAGGATCATTTATCAGAGAGAAAATCCTCTGTCTCTAGTCTCTGTCTCTCTCTCCCTGTCGCTTCAATAAAAAAATTGCCATGTGTGTGTTTTCTCAGCAATTGCCATGACCAAAACAGATCTGATCGTGTTTGACATGGATGTTTAATTTACGTATCTAATTTTTATTGAAGGGACAGGATTGAAGACAGGGAATGGAGACAGATGATTTCTGCTCCATTTACCAAACCACTTCCTCGTGGTTCCTTTCATTTCAAGCATACTTTCCAAGCTTGAAATATTGGATATCCATTCCAGCTCGCGGGGGTGTTGCGGATGTAATTAAATTATGACTATGAGTTAATTATGTATAAATCTACCAAGAACCCTAGGAAAACCGTAAGAAAATGATTTAAGGAAAGCCATACACTAGCCCAAATCTAACAAACTCTTACTAACAAAAACATATGCTAGCAACAGAAATTAAAGAACACTTAAATAAAATCATGGAGCTTCTTAGGCTTAACAATAACTTGTTTGGGCCTAGAAGGGATCGGTGGCCCATTGGCCAGGGAGCTATCAATGCCTTGCTCTCCAAAATTGGCCTTGTTCTCAAGGCCTGGAGTTGTATCATGTGGTTAATGGAGACTAACTTGATCACTTTGTGACAAACTCACTTAGGTTTCTTCAATGGTGTCTAACTTGATCAATTGGTGACAACAGTTATGACTTTTATCTTGGAGTACTACTTAGGCTTCTTCAATGGAGTCTAACTTAGTCAATTGGTGCTAGATCCAATTGCTAATTTGCTATCATAGTTAAAACTGGTTTAAAAAAGCTACTTTTAAAAGCTCAATCTATGGCTACTAATATGAAAGAGTGTTTCTTACACGAACTGAGATGAATCTTTCCAATAACATCAAGTTTCCATCCTCTGAACGTTCATGACTTGATGATGTTCCTCAACTGGAACTCTCTGAATTGAGCCATATTTTTAACACTCTTCAATCACGTGCAAAACTGTCACAATCGGCTGAGATAGACCAAAGTTATATATGATGGCAAGCTCCAATAAGCTATAGTATTATAGTTCAGATGAGTATGATGTTTTACAAAAGAAAAAAATGATATAAGAACTTTGTCCCCATATAATGAAAATCATTTGTATAATTCGAAAAGTTCTGAGAACAAAAATACTTATACAAAAAATCATGAATTTGCATAACCCAATTAGATCATGGATATGATGATAGCAAAGGTACAGGAACACATGGAGAATTTCTCCAAACCGCAGAGTGCAATTTGAGCACCTCCTTAGCCCTCTCCTTTGTCTTGAAACTGCTATCAACTTGAAGCACCAAACACAACTTGGACACAGCCCCAACCTGCAACATTTCATGAAGCACTCTAGAATTCGCAGAGTTCCTACAAATGGAGGCCAAAATTCTAACCCCTCTATCACTCGCTGCATGAGAAACCCTCAGAATTTTCTTGGACACAATGGCCACTCCTGCACCATGTTTCAGCAACTCTGCTCTCCCTTCTGCACAGCCACAAAGCTGATCCAAAGCTATCAGAACAAGTTCACATGCTCTTCTTTCTGAGGTTTCAAGAAGGATCTGAATGAGGGATGAAACTGCTCCACCTTCAACTGCTTTGATCCTGTTTCTACCCCATGGACAGAGCTCCACAATGAGCTTCAACGCAGATTTTGAAGCCTGATTTGAGATCTGATCACGCAGCACTCTCAGTATTTCATGAAAAAGCTCTGTTTTCACACTGATCAATTGGATTGGATCAGCCACCGCAAATGCTGATTTCATCAGCATGGTTGCATAAGCTCGAGATTGGTAGTTTCCAAGCCTCAAAACATGCAATAAAGACTCTATAAATTTAATGCCCTCGTTGTGGATCAGATTCTTCAGATGGGACTCAGAAGGGTTTAGATGAAACAGAATTTCAATAGCTGCTTCACCCAGAACAGGGGAAACAGGGGAATCTTGCTGGATTTGGATGCTCTTCATGGTTGAAGCCAAGAACTCCACTGCTCCTGAAGATTCCAAACATTTCTTATTCCTTTCACCCTCAAAAGCAATGGAACGAAGCCTTCTGAGGCACTTGAGTTGCTTCTCCGGGAACCTCTTTGCTTCTGAGATGAGTTTGACAATGTGGGTTCTGTCAATGGGTTGTTTTGGAGTTGGGATGCGTTCAACACCGAATGAGGCATTGATGGTGCACCAACCTTGGATCAAACGTCGTAGAGTGTGGTTTGGGGTGAGATCGGTGTCTAAAAGAGATTGCTTGGTAACAGGGCATGTCTTGTTCTTGCAAGAAAATAGCCATTTCTCAATGTCTTCTCTGTCGTAGGTGATTCCTGTGCAAACCATGACAGGGTCTCTCATGAGTTGCAGGGAAATGGGGCAGAGGAAATGTGCAGGAACCTCAATTTCATCCATCAAAATCAGATTTTGATGATGCTCTGATTGATTATCTCAAAGGAAGAATGTGAATAGAGGAAATGAATAAAGGCTTTGAGTACTAGAGAGTTGAATACTGAAATTTGTTGAATTGTGAAGTAGTTTGAGGCACATTTAGTAGTGTCATGAAATTTGTGTTAGCAAGTTGTTGTTGTGAACGATAAAGTCAACACACGGAAATTGAGAGAGGTGACGATGGTGAATTAATAAGGGCCTTCCAATTCCAACTTCCAAGGCTTCGGAAGAAGAAAAAGCACGTTATTATAGTGACTTTCTCCAGCTTCGGTATGGAGGCTGGTGATATATGACTATATTTTTTTTTTTGGTATAAACAAACCGGTACTTCATCACTCTTTGAATGTTGATGGTTGCATAATTTAGAATTTAATCTAAGTTAAAACTATTCATTATTTACTACATTGTGTAAAGATGAAACCTATAAGGTCTTCCTACATAGTTAAATTGCGTTATCAACTCAGCTATCCAGCTATATATGTATAAACTGGTTTATATAGACATGATGTTGAATGACCTCAATTAATCATTGAGTCATTTAGCCAACCCGAACTATGAATATAATTGATGATGAGTTATAATGAAGTAATTATAATTATAATAACAATAATAATAAAGGGTGATTTTGACTTCCACGTATGTAGGATGAAAAATGTAGTTGTTGTTGTTGTTATGAGTATTTTATGATTTGTTGTGTGCGACCTTAATGGTTGCATGGCTGTTACCGACAACTTCTGATGGGGCTCATGCATTCTGCTATATTATTATTGAATGCGTTTCGTTTCTTCTCACGCTTTTCACGGCTGCGTCCATTAATGCCTTTCTTTCATTGTTTACCCAGAACGCGTTGGGACCTGGGAATTGTTTGTTATCCGTTTCTTTATAGCTGTTATTTTAATATTTTATTACATATATAAATTAATAACATTAATATTTTTATTTTTATCAAAATTATTACTTAACTTTTTAATATAGCTTTTATATCTCTTTTTAATTTTGACTCTTCGATTTTTCTATCATCCTTAAATTAAGGATACAATTGGTAGAATATAATTAATGTTCTATTGAATTTGTAAAAGTAACAAATAAATAATAATAAAACAGATTAATTATATAAGAACGGAGAGTACTTATATTTACCGATCCGTATCCTAAATGTTACTGCACTTTTGAAATTTTGCTCATTACTCGTATTTTTGGCTAAATTATTTGAAATTTTATTGCACAATATTCCATGTTATCTTAGGAATAGATAAAGAAAATTAAAGTATCTCTCGTTGTTAGTTTTTCACATGAACAGACAAGTTTATAATATTACAAGTCAATTTTGACGATCTGATCTAGATATCCATGTGCTATAATTATAAATTTGTGTTTGTATATCCTCAATCACATTGCATCGGAAATTTCGAAGCAATGTTGGACTTATAATACCATTTTCAAAGATGATTACAGGCTGGAAACGGTTACAAATAAATTTACAATCAGATAAATTAGATGTGTAAAACCAAGGGTTAAATTTGTTTTCGTTCTAATTTTTTCATTCATTTATGGTCTCTTTATTTTTGTGGCGGTTTAAACCGTCACTACACATTTTATAGTGATTTAAAATATGTCAGTAAAGCTCAAAAACCGATAGAAAATGTTAGTGGCGGTTTATACCAGGACAAATATGGATTGAATAAGGAAATTAATATCAATGAAAAAATTTACGAACTATTTACTATTTTATGGGAAAAAAAACATATTTAACCTAATTCTAAATCTAAAGGATTTATTTGACTGTATTTTTTATCAAATATCATTTTTAATTGTATTATTTTTTTACAAGGTATCCTCGTAACCGACAATTATGAGACTAATTTCCTTAAGATTTGGTAATCTTATTAAGTGGATAAAACTTTCTGAACAAATCCTTCTCCACACACCACTCAGATTAAATCCTAAACTAAATGTAAACTAAGGAATCTAATTATCTAACTGCGTTACACCTTGTTGGTTTTTTAACTGTATTATTATCAAATGTTTATTAAAACTATATAATTTTATGATATAGGAGTAATATTAACACACGATAGAACTCTTGCAAAGTTCTGCTCAATAACTTTTTTTAGGATGTATTTAATTAATTTAGTCATTATATCGTGGTGCATGTATTAATGCTATGATAATAAATAAAAAGAAAATCTGACCAAATCTGAAATCACAAATGCAAATACGTACACTGCATGACTAAGCCGGAAGTGTGCGGCTAAAGGTAACTTAGAAAAATGAAATGAGCTGCCTTGATCTTATTTTATAAGGCCATTAATTAATTTGTTTGGTTCTCTGTACTGTCACTGTGTGATAGATAAGCTCAAATTTCAGTTGATAGGTACGTTGAATTGCGTTGGAATTGAAACCGCCATTGGTAAAAAACAAAAGCCATTTAGAGCACCTTAAGATGGAGTAATTATTTATAGTAACAATAATAAGTTGAATTTCTTAAATATTTAGTTAGAGTTAAATTTTTGAGTAATGTCTATAAATATAATTTTTTGGAAGAGACCTAACCCTTAACGGTTTTTGGAAAATTAAAAAGAAAAATATAATTTACTTGTTTATCAAACTTAAGTAATTAGGTATCTGTCTAACAAAATGTTAGTGGCGGATTATAATTCGTTTAATATCATGTAATTTTTTTTTCAAGGTACATTGAACCCTATGTTTTGTGTTTTTTTTCCTAAGCTAAATTATTATAAAATACATAAAAAAATTAATAAAATTGAAATAATGCTTAGAAGAAATAAAGATATATAAAAATTAGTAGAAGTTGCATATTCTCATATTGAATGGTTTAACGTACAATAGCCCTTAAAAAAACATCCAATAGAGTAGATAAAGTACTTTTTAATGAGGAAAAAATGGGATGGAAATAGTAATTCAATATAATGCTGACGAATGACGATCTTAGCAGGTAAGACTAATATCAATCAATATATACATTTTCCTAAAATATATATATATAAATATATTATAAGCCAAAAAATATACATATTAATGGACAAAAGAGAATGTGTATATATATATATATTTATAAAAAATATAATACACATATATAACATATAAAGAGTTAGTTTTTTTAATTATAGAATCATCGTTCAGAAGTAGTATTTAATTATTAATGTTTCAAAAATGAGCACAGGTTGTACCGAAAAATCCTTCCCCGATGATATATTGGGCCTAAAATATATTTTAGCACGAATTGTAGCAACTTGAAGCCGACTCACTTCTTGACCAAAAAAAGGACAACGCACTTTCGACCAATAAAAGCCCATTCAGTTTTTTAAGGATACAAAGGTTAGTGACCAAGAAAAAAAGATACAAACAAAGGTTATCAGCACCCATGTGCTATACAAAAGCCCGCGACTTATCGACCAAATGAAAAAGCCCAGGCCTTAACAAAGGGTTGTGCGATATGCACCGCACAGGTCCTCACCATCAGACTCAGACATTCCAATTCATACGGATTTACTTTCAATTTTTTCTGCGTTTTTTGCTTAAAAAAATTCTCAGGAAAACTTTATTAGGAAATTTTTAATATCAACCAATTCTTTTTGAAGTAAAATCTGCAGGAAAAATTTATTGGAAAATCAACATAAATCACTTTGTGAGAATTTTTAATCGTCTCTAATTTTTTGGCAAAAAGTGTGAAGGTTTCATGAATGAATAAAAAATAATGTATATCAAGTTGAACAGTAGCATGCATAATTTCTTTGTTTGTATTTTGATAAAATGAAAAAGTAAAATTTTATATATTTGAAAATTTAGTCTGTTTGTAATCTAGGTTGATTTTGGGTAACTTAAGCGAGTAAATTAATAATCCCCGTCAGGGGGCACCCACTACCCAGCATGCCATAGACATGCTAACTGGAAAAGTCGTAATACTATTGTCCAATCTTAGCTAGGCAATAGGGATGAATGAATCATGAATGTTCACCATGTCGTCACTTTTGTTCACTCTAAAACTTTCTCCTTTTATTAGACTCCTGCAAACTTAAATATTTAATTAAACTGTTTTCATGTCATATAAACATTCATAAAAAAAAAAAAATTATATGCATGTAAATATCGGGTCAGAGTTGTTGGAAATTTAAGAATGGTTGAGATGAAAATAATATAATAAATGTGACAAGTAAATCAAAAGATGTATTGTCTTATTCTTCTCGTAGTTTTTAGTGTTGGTCCATTGGTTCTCTTCGAAATTTATGTTTTTTTGCTTTGCGCTCCTCCAACTTTCTCCTCAACAAGTTGTATCAAAGTCATGGTTGGTACAACGCCCATGGTGATCACTCCTTGTATAAAAAGCATTCATAATTGTCCATTGAAGTTTTCTAATGAAAATATCAACTGGTTTTAAAATTTTAAGAAATTTGTGAACATTTAATTTATTTAAGTATAACATTACTAATTTATATTCCATGGAAAATCCATAAACATTACTAATTGCACTACATTATTTTTGCTTTTTAGTGACATCGATTTCAGCAGCAGGTCAAAAATGTTGTTTAAAAATGCATAAAAATCAATTCATGCATGCATGTTGTTAAAAACGCTTTGTATTTTCACAAATAAGTGTTTTTATCTAACCATAAATTACTTGTTGTCTTTTCTATATAACATGTTACACTTTTTTATAGTGTTACCATAAAGTATGAAAAACTGTTCCCAAAGGCAATACGTAACATCAGAATATGAGAGCATTGGAATTTGTTGCATAAAGTTTAGGAAACATTTTCCATATTTATAGCTACACTTTTGAACTGTTGCGAAAAGAAAAAAAATGTTGTAGTTCGCGTGTTTTAATCCGTGAATCAATTTAAACACTAAAAAACTACCCACAAAAAGTTTTCCCTAAAGTTGATTTTTACAACCAAAAAGTCAAATACAGTTATATGTGCACTGTTGCGTTCCTTAAGCACTTAATTGACAGTCTGATCTTCGAGTTGTGCGTATGAAAAATGATTTATAAGAAACTGATGGACACCCACTCACTTAATGTGATACGAGAGTTTTAAGGAGATTAGTTTCATAGTGAGATAAATTAGCAAAACAAAACAAAAAAATGATTTACATAGCATAGGTAGAATTTGCTTGCGTGCTAATTTTGCTCTCTATACAGTTTTGCTCCCCCATATATGTCAATGTCACTCGTTTCATCCTCATTTCGATCGCTTTGTCTCCTGTCCTATTCATATATAGTGATCCAACGTCGTTTCAATTTCGAACCATGTTTTTGCGGTCGCGGAGACAAGTATAAAAATTATTCAGGATTCTGTTAGATTTTGCTGTGTGGACAAATAGTACAACACAAATCATATATTGGAATCTACCATGTCTTAATTGTTATTCGGTGCAAAACCTACGTTGCATTATAGATAATGTTTTGTTTGAGCCACAATTTTTTTCATTTCCTTAATTTTATTAGTTTCAAATATATACAAGGCTATTATAGCCAACTGAAGCATATGTTTTTGGTCACCCAAAAAGCAAAAACAAATGAAAAGGTTTGGTGAAGCATTCATTCTTAATGTCGAGTCACTTTAGACTAGAGGTGTCTAGGTTGGATCTATGGTTTTAGTAAAAAGTAGGTGGTTGGCAATGGAGATACAACAGTGGGCTAAAATGTGGTTTGTAAATATCCAAGGACTTGTGTGAAAATTTTAAAACTTTATATATAGCTTAAATAAAAAAATTAACCAACTGTTTGGTGGTATATGGTGATGAGGCACCATTTTTGGTGACTCGCGTTAGAATCTTCCTAATTCATTAATAAATTTTCAAATTCTGTAATTTGTGCCAATTGAAAATCAACACAAGTTGCACGTGCCACTTGTTGTCCATGGACGTCCAAAGATCATTTTCTCCCCTAAATCACTATGATATGGTGAAAATAGGGGAATGTAGAGTTAGTGGTATAGGAAATTATATGGATCGGAGTTTGTGCTGGCATTTAAGATTGCTAACATCATCCTTACATTGTATTTAGGGGGATTTGTTTGATCATAAACCATTTCTCTATAATTAATGGATCATGGTTATTTTATGTGAAGTTTTTTAATCTATATCTCATTTTATATGTTAAATATGTGAGATCATTTGAATGTTTATGAAGAGAAATATAAATATAATGTTCTACATTAACATCGTTGTGTCACATGAGATGATCCAAATAACTTTTTATAAAACCAAAATCTTTTCAATAATTTTTCTGACCAAATATATTTTGTTAATGACTACTATTTTTTTTTTGAAACGTATGATTACTTTAATGTACGAGTTTGATTCATCTCCATACGGATGGAAACTGGGTTGCTGCGTTTGATCAGATGGGTGGTGGTGGTGTAGTGAGGGACTCCGCTGGCCGATGACTATCAGGATTTGCTTGTTCCTATGGGGCTGGTTGTGCTTTCCTTGCGGAGCTTCTGGCGCTTCTAATTGGCTTGAATCTTGTCTGGGATTTGGGTTTCTGCGAGATTGTCTGCTATTTAGATTGTAAGGATATTGTGGACCTCTTTAGCCAAAACAGAGACACCCGAACCTTTTGGCAACGGGAGACTATTGCTTCCATACGAGCGTTGTTGGCTGCGGATTGGAAGGTGCAATTTTCTTATGTTTTGCGCGATAGGAATGCTGTGGCGGATGCGTTGGCGAGACAAACGTCTCAAACACTGTGTCCGATGCGTATTTGGAAGGAGCCTCCGTCCTCCATGATTCCGCTCTTGTGCAAAGACGCGGTAGCTTAGTTTGTTTCTTGCTTTTGTTTATTTCCTTATGTACCAAAAAAAAAACAGTTTCGTAATTTGATCTTTTTTTATCATTAAGTTATCTTGACCATTATCTCAATTGTGACAAATTATGAACTAAATGCAAATAAAATTGGGTGTTGTTTAAGGTGGATTACTTGCTAAGTGGTGCACCATGCACTCGCATCTTCTAGCCAATAAGGTGACACCACATTTCCATCTTAGAAATGAGCTACCAGTTGTAGTGGTAAATACATTTTTAAATTTAATTGAAATTAAAAAAGCTTTTGACAGAAGTGCCCCTCAACACACCGGTTGGAAAAAACATTCACCAAGTCTCAGAGGCTTCTCTTTCTTTCGTTTTTCCCTTGACGGTTTCTTCATCATGTCTCCTCTTTTCTCCCTCAACCTTCAACTTCATCACAAGAAAAACTCAAATCTGTACAAGAAAGCTAGCCTCTTTCAGTATTCCTCAATCTCCCAAAAGCATCTTCAGATTTCAAACTTCACCCATCAAGAACAACCAAAAACAAATAAATTAAAAATAAAAATACTATATTTGCATCAAGATGAAAAACACATGGTCACAAACCTGGAAAAATTGAACAATCCAACAACCCATAACAATCCAACAATAGAACTCAACGTCAATCACAAAAAGGAACACAAAACAATTGAACAACCCAGGACAATCTAACAACACCCCCACTATTGTTCTCTCCTCCTCAATCACAAAACACAACCCAGAACATAGCCGCACAAGAAGGAATTACACGGAACAGAATCGAGCTTTGCATCTTCTTCTGGTCGTGCCCCGTGCTCCGTCGCTTATGGTGAAACTTCAGTGGTGCTCCGGCAGCAGCGATGACCGGTGGCCATTAATGGGATTTCAAATTTCGATTTCGCTTCTCTTTATCACCTTGAATGTTATGCTTCTTCTTTACTAGTAGATATGCTCGCCCTAACTGCTTCTGGAACCGTCACCGAGTTTTGCGAATCGCTCTAGGCTTCGTCACTTCATTGAGCGTGGGGGTTCGGGCTTCATCGCTTCTTCTTTTTTTGATCTGCTGGAGCACACAAAAACCTCGAATCGTCCTCAATTCAGATCCATATTTGGATGTTGCGTCTGCAGAAGAACCAAATCTCGATTTCAAGTAAAGAAGTTAGAAGCTGAAGAAAGATGAGCCGCATCATCTTCGGAATCACCTTAAGAGAGAAAAGGGAGAAGGCAGGGAAAGAACGGAGAAGGCAGACTGAAAACGGAGAAGCCATCCCCGAGAATGACCAGTCCCTGTATTTCAGCCGATGCAGGTTCAACAATCTCCGGGAAGGGATAAGGGAGAGGCAAAGAGAGGGAAAAGGTAGAGAGAGAATGGAGAGGGTTTTTTTGTAATCTTCATTTTTATTTTTATTTTATCAGCAGGTAACTGTACCCACTATTATGGGTCATTTTTGCTGTTGCATGGTGCAACACTTAGGATGCAGTTGCACCCTAGAAGACACCATATAATTGGGTCGCGTGATTTGAATCACTCAAGAGTGAGGGACCACGAGATACCCCGTGGATTTTGCTACAAATAAAAATTGTAGGACAAATCGAAGGATAATTTTGATTTAATCATTTTTTAAGAGAAAAAGGTGATGAGTGGATTTTATATGATGTTTTTAGGGTCTTTTTAGTCTTTTTATTTTATTATTTTTGAGTCACATGTAGGTTTTTTATTGTTTTTATGTAGATTTTATATTTATTTTGCATTTTGCATGTAGATTAGATTTTTTGTGTTTTTCTATCTTTATTTTATATTTTTAGGGATTTTTCTAGTTATTTTATATTTTTAGGAAAAGCTGGTTAGTTATCATTTTTGGGCCAGGGACCAATTTGTAAAGTTTCAGGAAGTCAGGGACTAAGTTGTAAAAGTTCAAGAGTGGAGGACTTGAAGTGGAGATTGAGAGAATATGAGGGCTTGAATTGAAGTGCTAACCAAGGGAGGACCAAAGTGAAAAAGAAAAATATGAAGAGTCACTCTCCAATTTAGCACATGGAAAAAATGCCTAAAGGAATTGATGTTAGTGGAGGAAGGGTTTCAGAATTGATCAAGGCTGGTTAGTGGCTTTTTATGGCCATCAAAACCCACTACCATGAATGAAGAAGGAAGAACAAGCAAGAAGATGAAGAAGCAGCATCCCAACGCTCCAGCGTTGGGATCCCAGCGCTCCAGCGCTGGGGTTCTGACTAGATGATGAGTCAGATTGTGTCCCAGCGCCCAAGCGTTGGAAAGCCAGCGCTCAAGCGCTGGGCCTCGGACAGAAAGTGGGTTTTTAATGCATCCTAGCGCCCAGGCGTTGGGAAAGCCAGCGCTCAAGCGCTGGAGGCTGGAATTTTACTATAAATAGGGCCCTTTTCTTCACTTGTAAGACACACCTTCATAGAATACAACAAGTATTCTCTCTTTTTCCCTCAAAGATCATTGTTCCTAGGAATTGTGGGAAGCCATACTTGAGCTCCTATCCAGGGTAATTCAATGAATCTTTTAGCCATGCTTGGCTAATTCTTTTAAGTTTCTTGGGTTGTATTAGTTTATAAATTTATGTTTTAGTTTTGTTTCTACCTTTCTAAATTTTATTTCCAGTTCTTGTTTTAATTCCTTGCTCATATTGTTATCTTGCTGTACACAAGAAGTTTTTCTTATTACTTATACGAATGAGAATTGGTAAGTAGTAAGGGACCTAGGATTAAAAAAGGCTATAAGTATATTTCGCTAAGAGATTAGGAAAGACGTAGCTTTGTGTTGGCCGGAACTCTATCTTCATCTTCTTCTTTAGTTAACTAGATTGCAAGAAATTGGGTTTAGTAATTGAAAAAGGAAGTTCTACAATGTGTAAGAGATTAACTTGTAGATATAATAGGCTATAGCACCTTGAACTTGGATTTATAATTTAGAAATTAAGTAGATACTTGCTAGCATAATTTATATTCTATGTCAATCAACCCAAGGACTTAATTCTCATCATTTTTATCACATCTTTATTTTATGTTATTATTCTTACTTGCTCTAAAAACCAACAATATCTATCATTTTATTTTTGTGTTTAAAGTACTAAACTTAATAGTAATAAGAACACCTATCCCTGTGGGTTCGAACATTTTTATTACGCGATAGTAAATTGTACACTTGCAATTTCCCTATCAAGTTTTTGGCGCCGTTGCCGGGGATAGGTTCTTTTTAAGTTCTTATTTTTATTTTGTTTAGTACTTCTTGTATATATATAAAAAAAATAAAAAAATATTTCTGCCTAACAGTTTGTTGCCATGTGGAAAGAAGATCCTTTAGAGACTATAATCTCTGAGGGGTTGGATTTTGAAGATATAGACAGCAATGACGAACAGGTCATTGAAATGGCAAGATATCTGGAAGCTGCCCATTTTTTCCCTTCAAAAGGAAATTGGGTAGAGGAGCTGAAAAGAGAGGAAGAAGTTCAAGAGGAAAAGAGGGAATTGAAGCTCTTACCTTCCACCCTTAAGTATGTATTTCTTGAGGAAGGTAATAACAAGCCAGTCATTGTGAGTAGTTCCCTCTCTCCTCTTGAAGAAGAAAAACTGGTAAGAATTCTTAGAGCTCATAAATCTGCTTTGGGTTGGACTATAGAGGATATTAAGGGCATAAGCCCCACTGTTTGTATGCATAAAATTGGTTTAGAAGAACAAGTTAAACCTGTAGTCCAACCCCAAAGAAGACTTAATCCTGCCATGAAAGAGGTGGTAAGGAAAGAAGTGATTAAATTGCTTGATGCAGGGATCATCTATCCCATTTCTGATAGTGAATGGGTTAGTCCTGTTCAGGTAGTTCCCAAAAAAGGGGGAATTACTGTGGTTCCAAATGAGAACAATGAATTGATTCCCACCAGGATGGTAACTGGATGGAGGGTGTGTATAGATTACCGGAGGCTAAATTCTGCCACCCGGAAAGATCATTTCCCCCTTCCCTTTATTGATCAAATGCTTGACAGGTTGGCTGGCCATGAGTACTATTGTTTCTTGGATGGTTATTCAGGATATAACCAAATTGTTGTTGATCCTAAGGATCAAGAAAAAACTGCTTTTACTTGCCCCTTCGGGGTGTTTGCTTATAAAAGAATGCCTTTTGGCTTGTGTAATGCTCCAGGAACCTTCCAAAGATGTATGTTTGCTATTTTTTATGATTTAATTGGTGAATGTATGGAAGTGTTCATGGATGATTTTTCTGTTTATGGCCCCAACTTTGACAAGTGTTTGAGCAATTTGGAAAGGATTATTGTTAGGTGCCAAGAAAAGAATTTGGTACTTAATTGGGAAAAATGTCATTTTATGGTAAAAGATGGCATTGTGCTTGGGCACAAGATTTCTGAAAAAGGGATTGAGGTAGATAAAGCTAAAACTGAAATCATTGAAAATCTGCCTCCTCCCACTAATATTAAAGGTATAAGAAGCTTTCTTGGTCATGCAGGTTTTTATAGGCGATTTATAAAAGATTTTTCTAAAATTGCTAAGCCTATGACAAATCTCCTTGAAAAAGAAGCTCCTTTTATCTTTAATGATGAGTGTTTGGCTGCTTTTAAATTATTAAAGGAAAAACTTGTTTCAGCCCCTATCATTGTTGCTCCCCAATGGGATTTGCCTTTTGAAGTTATGTGTGATGCTAGTGATAATACAATAGGGGCTGTTCTTTGTCAGAAAAATGGAAAAGTTTTGCATGTGATTTATTATGCTAGTAAGGTTCTGAATGAAGCTCAAAAAAATTATGCTACAACTGAAAAGGAGTTGTTGAGCGTTGTCTATGCTTTAGACAAATTCAGACCTTACGTTTTGGGTACTAAAGTTATTGTGCATACTGACCATGCTGCATTGAAGTACTTGTTTGCTAAGCAGGAAGCTAAACCCAGGTTGATCAGGTGGATCTTACTCTTGCAAGAGTTTGATCTTGAAATTGTGGACAGGAAAGGGAAGGACAATGGTGTAGCAGACCATTTGTCAAGGCTTGAAGGGGGGAACTCCGATCCAATTCCTATTCAAGAGGAGTTCCCAGATGAGAAGCTTTTGGCTGTCCAAGAGATAGCTCCATGGTATGTACATTTAGCTAATTTTAAAGCTGCTGGTGTGTTGCCTTCTGATTTGACTTGGCAACAAAAGAAGAAATTTTTGCATGATGCTAAATTCTTTTTCTGGGATGAACCTTATTTGTTTAGAGAATGTTCTGATGGGACCATTAGAAGGTGTATTCCAGAAAAAGAATTTGAGGCTATTTTATGGCATTGCCATGGCTCCGATTATGGAGGTCATTTTTCAGGTGAGAGGACTGCAGCTAAAGTCCTCCAAAGTGGTTTTTATTGGCCTACTATCTTCAAAGATAGTAGAGCATTTGTGGTAAGGTGTGATCGCTGTCAACGAACTGGTAATATCTCAAGAAGGAATGAGATGCCCCAAAAAATGATTTTGGAAGTTGAGCTTTTTGATGTTTGGGGCATTGATTTTATGGGACCTTTTCCACCTTCTTTTGGTTGCCAGTATATTTTGGTTGCTGTTGACTATGTTTCTAAATGGGTTGAAGCATCAGCCCTTCCCACAAATGATGGAAAAGTGGTTCTGGACTTTTTGAAGAAAAAGATTTTTACTAGATTTGGGGTGCCAAGAGCAATAATCAGTGATGGAGGTAAGCATTTTTGTAATAAAGCTTTTGAAACTCTTTTGAAAAAATATGGTGTTAGTCATAAAATTGCTACCCCCTATCACCCCCAAACTAGTGGACAAGTAGAGGTTTCTAATAGGGAGTTAAAAAGGATTTTGGAAAAAACAGTTGGTACCTCAAGGAAGGATTGGTCAAAAAAATTAGATGACACCTTGTGGGCTTACCGAACTGCGTTTAAAACTCCTATTGGAACCTCTCCTTACCAGTTGGTTTATGGTAAGACTTGTCATTTGCCTGTGGAACTTGAGCATAAAGCCTTTTGGGCTTTGAAACAATTGAACATGGACCCCAAAGAAGCTGGGGATAAAAGACAGGTACAGGTAAATGAGTTGGATGAATTTAGACTCCAAGCATATCACAATGCTAGGATCTACAAAGAGAAGACCAAGAAGTGGCATGATAAGAAAATTGTGCCAAAAGAGTTTTGTCCAGGACAGCTTGTGTTATTGTACAACTCAAGGCTGAGGTTGTTTCCTGGAAAGCTGAAGTCAAGATGGACAGGACCCTATATGATTACCAAAGTTTTTCCCCATGGTGCGGTTGAGTTAGAGGATAAAAGTGGCACATTTGTTGTCAATGGGCACAGACTGAAACAGTACTTAGGGGGAGAAGTTGTGTCACAAGTGATGTCTATTTTTCTTGATTCCCCCAATTGATTAAGGGGAAGGGTCTATCTTGGACCTTAACATTGGGCTGGTTGGGAGACAACCCAACTTAGGATAGTTTATTTTTATGTCTTTTTAATTTTCTGCCCAACTCTTGTAAATAAATAAAAGAAAAGAATTCTATGTTGTTGCTACAGGAGGGGCCAGCGCTTAGGCGCTGGAGGCCAACGCACGAGCGTTAGGCCCCTGTAAAAGCCCCCTGGTTCCAGTTGATCCCAGCGCTTAGGCGCTGGAGGGCTAGCGCTCATGCGCTAAGCCCCTGGAATCCCAGTTTTTTTTATTTTCTATTTTCCAGCGCCATAGCGTTGGAACCCAGCGCTCAGGCGCTGGGACCTCTGATGCCCAGAAATTCTTTTAATTCCAGCGCCCAAGCGTTGGCATCCCCAACGCTCAAGCGCTGGAGCTCGGGCAGTTTGCTGTTTTTACTTTTATTTGCTGTTTTAATTTTTAATAAATTGTGTGTTCACCATTTTCTGAAAGGTTTTAAAGTTCTTTGAGTTTTCCTTGTTTCTACAATGGTTTTAACTTTTGGGGAACTCAAGAATTTTTGTTTTTAAGGTGGACACACATTTTCAACCCATGATCTTTTGTGCTGTTTTTGGGACTAACAAGTCAAGCAAACTTTGCTTGTGAGACTTTTGTTTGTTCATTGTTACAGGATAGGTACCAAAAGAGGAAGAGTCCTCTTGAACTTGAGTGTTCAAAGTGATTTTTACATTGAGGTTCCCTTGGACCTTTGTGGAAATTTGTTACTATACCAGCTTCTTAGTTTTTGTTTTTTTTCTTTTTATAGTTTTTAGTTTTATTTTTAGTTTAGTTTTTCTGTTTTATTTTTTGCATGAGTCTTTGAGTATATTATCCATTCTGAAGTTGCTATAGCTTTGTGAAATGCTTTATCTGATTGAACTGCTTTGTGAAAAGGTTATATGTTTTAAAGCAGTTAGGATTGCATGCTGTAGAAATGATTTTTGATATCTTGATTGTTTTGGGTTGTTGGCAAAAGTTTTTCTGAGTTCTAAAAAGGGTACCACTTACCCTATCTTTTTCTGAGAGCTGAGGACTCTGAATTCTTGATTGTGAAATTTTTCTGCCTTATGTTGCATGTTGATTGGAGTTTTGTGTACTTTGTGAGTTGAGAAGAGATATTAGGCATTTTTGAAAACTCAGAGTTTTGCTTGAAATTTTATATCCACTAGTAGCCCCTTTTGAGCCTTAAAAGAGTCATTCTTTGAAGCCTACTTTGTGTGATAATTTTTCAGTTGTTATAGTGATGCATGTGCTGATTTGTTAGAGCTATTTTTGTGGGTTTCTCTCTAAAAAAAAAAAAAGAAGAAGAAAAAATTGAAAAAATAAGGTATGTGCCTTGGAAAAAATAATGAAGTAGTGGGGTGAGAAAGAGTTTGAGGGGAGTAAAATTCAAGTCATTCATCCCATACATTCCACTACTTTGTTCAAAAAAAAGAGAAAGGAAAAGAGAAAAATTGAGAGGACCCTTGTGTTGAATTGTTGAAGCTCTTAGTCAAGAAAAAATCACTTAACAACAAAATTTCTGAGTCAGCCAATAGAGTTGCCAAGTCTTGAAATCCACACCTTGAATTGTTCAACCCTTTGGCCAAGTTACAACCTTCAAAAATCTCTTCAAAATCACTTGGTTGCTTTACTTCAGTTTTGATTTGAATTATAGGCAGGATTATTGAGCTTTCTTGTTTTCATGGAGGATATTATTTTGTGAGCTTAATTGATGAACTCAACATGTTAAAAGCCAAGCCTAACTTTCTTGATTCTTTGTCTATAAAACATGCATGTCTTCCTATTCTGCTAAGCTTTCTTTGAAAGGTTTCTTTGCTTCAAGTTGTAATCAGATAAAACTTTCTCAAAACCCAGGGACGAGTTTTTCTTTAAGTTTTGTCGCTTGAGGACAAGCTGTCGTTGGGTATAGTGGTGTGATGAGTGGATTTTATATGATGTTTTTAGGGTCTTTTTAGTCTTTTTATTTTATTATTTTTGAGTCACATGTAGGTTTTTTATTGTTTTTATGTAGATTTTATATTTATTTTGCATTTTGCATGTAGATTAGATTTTTTGTGTTTTTCTATCTTTATTTTATATTTTTAGGGATTTTTCTAGTTATTTTATATTTTTAGGAAAAGCTGGTTAGTTATCATTTTTGGGCCAGGGACCAATTTGTAAAGTTTCAGGAAGTCAGGGACTAAGTTGTAAAAGTTCAAGAGTGGAGGACTTGAAGTGGAGATTGAGAGAATATGAGGGCTTGAATTGAAGTGCTAACCAAGGGAGGACCAAAGTGAAAAAGAAAAATATGAAGAGTCACTCTCCAATTTAGCACATGGAAAAAATGCCTAAAGGAATTGATGTTAGTGGAGGAAGGGTTTCAGAATTGATCAAGGCTGGTTAGTGGCTTTTTATGGCCATCAAAACCCACTACCATGAATGAAGAAGGAAGAACAAGCAAGAAGATGAAGAAGCAGCATCCCAACGCTCCAGCGTTGGGATCCCAGCGCTCCAGCGCTGGGGTTCTGACTAGATGATGAGTCAGATTGTGTCCCAGCGCCCAAGCGTTGGAAAGCCAGCGCTCAAGCGCTGGGCCTCGGACAGAAAGTGGGTTTTTAATGCATCCTAGCGCCCAGGCGTTGGGAAAGCCAGCGCTCAAGCGCTGGAGGCTGGAATTTTACTATAAATAGGGCCCTTTTCTTCACTTGTAAGACACACCTTCATAGAATACAACAAGTATTCTCTCTTTTTCCCTCAAAGATCATTGTTCCTAGGAATTGTGGGAAGCCATACTTGAGCTCCTATCCAGGGTAATTCAATGAATCTTTTAGCCATGCTTGGCTAATTCTTTTAAGTTTCTTGGGTTGTATTAGTTTATAAATTTATGTTTTAGTTTTGTTTCTACCTTTCTAAATTTTATTTCCAGTTCTTGTTTTAATTCCTTGCTCATATTGTTATCTTGCTGTACACAAGAAGTTTTTCTTATTACTTATACGAATGAGAATTGGTAAGTAGTAAGGGACCTAGGATTAAAAAAGGCTATAAGTATATTTCGCTAAGAGATTAGGAAAGACGTAGCTTTGTGTTGGCCGGAACTCTATCTTCATCTTCTTCTTTAGTTAACTAGATTGCAAGAAATTGGGTTTAGTAATTGAAAAAGGAAGTTCTACAATGTGTAAGAGATTAACTTGTAGATATAATAGGCTATAGCACCTTGAACTTGGATTTATAATTTAGAAATTAAGTAGATACTTGCTAGCATAATTTATATTCTATGTCAATCAACCCAAGGACTTAATTCTCATCATTTTTATCACATCTTTATTTTATGTTATTATTCTTACTTGCTCTAAAAACCAACAATATCTATCATTTTATTTTTGTGTTTAAAGTACTAAACTTAATAGTAATAAGAACACCTATCCCTGTGGGTTCGAACATTTTTATTACGCGATAGTAAATTGTACACTTGCAATTTCCCTATCAAAAGGGAAGAAAATTTTTTTTAAGCAAAATTCACATGCAAAATTTGTGGGTAAATTTGTAGGAAGTCACTTTGAGGGTGTTTTAAACTGCCATAAAATAATTGCCACTAATTTTTTCACAAAAAGTGTCGGGTGTATCTACTGTTCAATGGTCTATGGATCATTAATGAACAAATTTTAGCTAAATCTAGTACGATCCTCTTGGGAAAAAACACGTTATAGAAAAATCATAACAATGCAATCAGAGCATGAAAGATGAAATTAACGTGAAAAAAATCACGAACGTTGTCTATTGAGACAACTTGCTTGAGTATACTACTAGGCGATTTTTTTTTTTTTTGCAAAACATGAATTTTTTCTCAAACACCCACAACCCTAATATATATACATTCTTCAAACAAATATTTGAACTATATATCCGACAACACTCTAAACAAGAACGTAACGTTACATTCAAGGGTACGTTTTAATACAGGTGAATATAGTCTTGACCTCCTTTTGATAAGCTATTTTGTTTCTTCCTTTTTAATAAATGAACTTCTATTGTTCTAAAAATATATATAGTCTTAATCTCTATTTTCCTTTGCCAACTTGTGTAATGCGGAACTTCTCCAAATTTTTCCTTAGCCTCCCGCTTTCTTTTTAAATAGTATGAGACTTGTTTCACCGTTACAAATATTAGCCTCAACTTATAGTCGTTATGTCATTATAAAATTTTCAATTGAAATCTAAAGAAACCAGCAAAAATAAAAGCAGTGGAATAGTTCAAAATTCAAATTACTTGTCCTGCTTCCAAAGTGTGCGCAGATACAATATACAATGAATGCCTTATCAGTTATCATGCATGACAGCATGAGTGTGTGGAGGCCTTATAGGTTACCTTTTATAGAAATTAGACTAATGAAAAGCAAAATTACAAAGAAAATTTTGAAAAAGAATGTCATGCTGAGAATAGCTTCTAATGTTACGATTTATATACATTAGATAAATGAATGTTGTCCACTCGATCTCTCTCTCATTGCGTATAGGTATGGAATTATGGACAGAATCATATGCTCTTCCATTACATAATCGACTGGTCTCTCTTTTTATGTCACTTGTTTATTTCTTTATTAGGTGATGCAAAGCAGAGGCCTCTCACGAAAAGTTTTCATGCTCTTCGTTACGTGGCTCATCCCTGTTGGCTGCTTAATTGCTTCAATTCAATGGTCTTGTCACTCCCAACCAAGTGCCATCTTACACTATACGAATTTATATTAAAACAGTAGTAAAGATAATTGCAGAAAAGGAGTTATATATACATATTCTTCGTATGCATCTCAAAGGTATATATATGTACAGATTCTGTGTGGTAAGAGATTTGGATAATGGTTGAAGGAGAAGTGACAGTATGGTGCCTTCGAGGGAGGTGGTGGCACCCTACAAGATGGTGGATGAGGAGCTGAAACTTAGAGAGAGAATGAAAGTTTTTTGGGTTTCGGTGGGAAATGGAAAGAGAGGTTTTAGGTTTTCTACCAAAAGGGATAATGAAACCCGCGACTATTCACTTTAGTATTTTAAATCTTATTTATTATTTACCACGGTTAAATAAGGCGCTACAAAAATGCCGTGATTAACACTAAAACCGCCACTAGTTGATAACAAACTGCCGCTATTTGCAAGTAGTCTGGCCATTGGTGAAACTGCCCTACAAACCGCCTATAAGTAACATATTGCAGCGCTTTGAATAGAATTGTCGCAAAATGTCCACCACTAGTATCCTATTTTCTTGGATTTGGATCATCTCATGTGACATAATAATGTCAAATGACATAATAATGTCAAATGAACATTGTGTCTATATCTTTTCTCATAAATATTAAAAGGGTATCACATATTCAATGCATGTGAATAGAGAGATAGATACAAAACTTTCAAATGATAGAATTATATAAGAGGATCCAAATCTGTTTTCTTGTAGTGGTTACAGATTATAAATATTATTTTTCATTCAAGGTGGGTAGTTTTGATATATAGTCTTTTGAAATTGATAGTGAAATTTAGATCTTGATTTTGGTTCTCGGCTAAGTCTCAAAATGTTTTCACTTTTCAGTCTTAAATTGGTCTCATTGTCTCCTTCTATGGTTGATTTGTTCTGTGACTATAGTGTCCTGTTGTGGGATATTATAATGCATTAACTCTTTGTGTGGGTGATTTTTGTTCCGTACGAATAGTGTACTAATAAGAGTTAAGTGCTCTATATACTCCCATGATAAATTTTTGCTTAGAAAAAAAAACCAAGAGAATCACTTTGCTTTTCACACTTTATAGTAGCTATATTATAAATTGAAGTATAGGTCAAACACCGAGCTATTTCCAACCTTTAGAGGTTGAAACTTCAAACAATTGGTGAAAGTTTCCAAAGGTTAAAAAAATTAAAATTTATTGACAGCTTAGGTTCACATTTGATGCATGCTAATCCAATACATAAGAAGTTTAAGGAACATATTGGGTTGATGGAATCCAAAATGAAATAATGCAATTGTTGACATTGATGTTAATTATACCAAATATGTGGTTACTGATTAATTAATCAGTTCCATTTATTAGGGCCACAAATTTTCATATACTGTGAATATGCCACAAATTTTATGCTTTTGCAAAAATGACAGCTAAGTTGCTATCCATTTCATTTCTATAAGTTATATACCGGGAATAACCTATAAAGTAAAGTTCAGATTCCTAATGTAAACTCTTAATTAAAAACTGAGAGGAGTCAACTCCAAATCCCCATTGCATACCATACAAATTAAATATATGAATTAATCTGATAAAATAATATGAAGTTCTAATATATTTAAATCAGTGGAGAGTATATGTTGTTTAAATCAAAGAATTTCAATTTGAATATAGCATTATCCTACATTACTTCCTTGAGGCATATACATAACAAGTCTCTTCACTTTGATTACTTGTCAATCAACAATCAATAATGTCTTTTTTTTTTTAGAGTAAAATACATTTAATCCTCAACTTTAAATCCTAACTCCGGTCATTTGTATATGTTCTCTCTATTGTATCATTCGTCCCTCTATCTCTATCTATCGACCTTGTACTCCCTTAAATAGAATTTACTTAGTGCTAAAAGCTTGGTGGCGTGACCATGCACAGTCGTGCTAACTTGAAAACAAGAGGTCGTGCTAGCACTTGACGTAGTCATGCTTCATAAAGTTAATTAAGTATGACTATGTTTCACTAGCTCCATGGTCGTGCTTCTGTCCTTGAGCATCATAAATGAATTTTTGCTCCATTTTCCTTGTTTTTCTTCTTTTTTTTTCAATTTTTCATTTGTGACTGGCCTATTGCACATTTGTCATAAAACACATGAGTTTTGTATATATAATGCAACATTCAGGCACAAAATTGTAAGAATAACATAGGTAAAACCATGCAATATAGACACGAATAAGATACAAACAATTTCTTCCTTGGACTTTGGTATCTATCCGAACTTCCTCCTTCATGGAAGTAGGAGTTTCAAGCGTTTGCTCTCTTGGCCTATGCCCCACGATTCAGAAACCTACAAGGATTGAGTCAGTCTCGAGATCATTAAAGTCCTTTAAGGGGCTTGTATTTTCACTCAAATCACTACTCAAATCTTCCCCCTTAAGGTCTTTGATTATTTCTATTAACTCCTCATCTAAGAGGGGAAAATAGTTCAAGAATCGTAATAGGGTCGGAGCGGGTTTAATTGCAAATTCTAGGTTTAGATTATCTTCACTAACTTCCTCACTCTTATCTTCCCTTATTAAACACATTATAACCATTGAAAATAAGGAAAGGGGGTAGAAAGGAAAGGGCTATTTGTGTGAAAGGAATACTCTAAAAATTTCGGAATGAAGAGAACTGGATGGTCTACCAACAAAAAACTTAAGCTCACTCTTCAGAGAAGAAGAGTGTGTGATTATAGAAGTTACATCATTTACCAAGGGGGAGAAATAAAGGAAAGAAACCTTCAAGATTGTTCTTTTCCCCCAATTGAAAAATTCAAAAATAAATAAAACACGAACATGTATGAAACCTTGAATAAAGTGTGAAATTTGAACAAGCGGCTATGTTGAACGTCGCGACTTTATTTCATGCTTTTATGATTAAATCATAACTGCAACGTATGATTGTTCATTAATCATGATATTTCAAAGTTCAAAAAGCTTAAAAGAACTTAGCGGCAACGAGCAAAAGTTAATGAATTTTATCTCGGACAAAAGTTGGTTCAAAGAAAATGTCTACTTAGTACCTAAAATGTGATTTTCATCTTGGAATGCTTATGTTGCATCTTGAACATTTCATAAATTTTAAGCTTATCAAGCTCGACATTGCATTGCATTACATGCCAAGCTAATGGCTCTTGTTTCGGTTGGCCTAAAAGGCTATTAGGCCAAGTACCGTCCAAGGCGGCCCGAAGGATCTAAAGCTAAGTGGACTCTGTTGGCTAGCTGAGACAACCCAAAGTGAGTTCATCTCATCAAACAAGCAACCAAGCGAATTTAAGCCAGCAAATTCATAAGAATTGCAAGGTCGCTTATAGGCGATCGTCATCTCGGAAGCCATAAATAAAGGCTTTAATAAGGCTCAACGCCTCAAGTATGTCTCTCATCATGCTTATTAATACAAGTTTGATCGTTCATTTATCTAAGCATCACTCATTTTGATATCTCATTGTTCTTGTATGACTTTGAGCTTCTCTGTTAACGCTCTCATATTGACTTGAGCGTCATAATGCCTTTGCAGGTACCTTCTCACGCCGTGTCAACATCACACCACCGTGCAAGATGATCCATTTGGATCACGTATATCGCAAAAGATTAAGAACATCTAATACCTCATTCAGGAAGAGCAGTATAGTACCTATTTTACTGGTGTAGTTAGACAACTCCAAAATTGAGAGGGTGTTTAGTTTTACTTTGGTAGCCTAAAATCAGATATGAAACAGAAGCTGCAATGTATAACTTATGTGGGGACGTGCACCAGCATCCATGAGAAGTTTATATCCAAACATGGAGTAAACAAAGAAAAAATCACATTTACATTTGTAGCTAAGCTTTTAACCTTGAGCAGTATTGCTTTATAGTTCATAGGCAGACAAATAGATAATGCGTCTGGTTTCACTCTTTGCATTCCTTGTTGGCTATCACTTGCTCTCACTGTACAATATTCACGTATAAATAATGTGGTTATGGTATTTGGTATTTCAATTTGTAGCGTATTATGTGATATTCTGTTTTATGAATTGATCAACATCAATACCTTTTTCCATGTATTAACAACGTATTCATCTGATTTGTCTATAGCAAGAACTATCACCAGGGGTTAAGTAAGAATAACTACTAATTAGATAGAAAATTAAATACTACATAGCGCGTGAATCAATTGACATAAGAGTATTTTAACTTAAACAACAGATGTCTCACATTCAAGTATGTAAATGAGAACTTTACCTCAAAGTGAAAGACAAATGAAATGAAGTAATCCTAAATCCAATTGGGAGTTCTAAAAAGCAAGAGGTGACGTGTGTTTATTTGTTTCAACATGACTAGTTTAAAATTAAAATAATTGTGAGTGTTGGATTCTCCCCTGAGGCAATGTCATTGTGGGTTTTCTAGCCACCCAATCAGATTGGCCTCTCCCAAAGTCGATTCCTTTGCTTCCTTCTTAAGCCAATTTTTCAACCAATAAATGTCACACTTTGTCTTACTTAATTTGTAATATCACTAACTTGCATGGCTGCCATGCTTTTTCTCCATTGAGTATGGTCATGGTGCCAATTACCTCACTTTCCCTGTCTTGGTGTCATTGGTGTTTCCTCTATCAATGAATTTTCATGCTTTAATTATTTTTTTAATTCTTTTTGTGGGTATGGGAGAGAATGATTGGTTGTTCTTATCTTTTCCCTCCTATTACTAATTCAAAAGAAAGCTTGTGACATCAAACCAGGAGATCACTAGCTATGCTTTACAGATTTTTTCTTCGTCAAAGCAAGAAATTAACAACTTAATGAAAGGGACCTTACATGTAAACTGTTCAGCACATGTAAGATGAGATCAGTTACAGACTAATATTGATACATATTTTATTGGAAATTAAAGTTTTTGCGATCATATGTTTAGTGGGGTTGGCTAAATGACCCCGTGTTAATTTGGGGTCATTTAACCCCATGTCCAAATTGACCAATCAGAATGCGCCATGTGGTTTTTTTTTCAAATTATTATTTTTAAATTTAATTTTACTATGTCACCTTAATAATTAATTCAATTAGTTAATGTAATTATTTAATTAATTTTATAATATATTTTTTAAATTACATATTTATGTTTAGACCCCAGTTGAAAAAAATTCTTATTTCCAATCCTCTTCCCTATCCCTATCCCTATAAGCTGAGACACTTATCTCAATTCAATCTATTTCTATATTTTCATTTTAAATAAAAAATGTATTAATTAAAAAATAAAAAAATTAAAGGTTCTCGTGGATGAACTGGTTTAATTTTTTTTTTAATTAATACATTTTTGATTTAAAATGAAAACATAGAAATAGATTGAATTGAGATAAGTGTCTCAGCTTGTAGGGGTATGGATAGGAGAGAGGGTTGGAAATGAGAATTTTTTTTCAACTGGGGTCTAAACATAAATATTTAATTTAACAAATATATTATAAAATTAATTAAATAATTACATTAACTAATTGAATTAATTATTAAGGTGACATAGTAAAATTAGATTTAAAAATAATAATTTGAAAAAAAAACACGTGGCGCATTCTGATTGGTCGATTTGGACATGGGGTCAAAAAAAAACCCCAAATTAACACGGGGTCATTTAGCCAACCACATGTTTAGTTCATAGTTACCTAAATTTAAATATGAGGTCATATCATATCAATTTTCTTATTACTGTATGCTTTACAGTTTAATTTAACCCATTGACCTATATCTTCTTCAAATATTTTGAGATGGTGGTTAAACTAAATGGAAATACAAAGTTTTTATCTCTGGTTAGATTTGAAAGCGTAGATTCAAAATATTCCTCAAGTTTAAGGTGAGTGTGATGGACTTAGTTTGGATGTGGTGCTAGTCCAAAAACCTTAAAACAAGTGGATTTACAAGATACGTTGTTATAAATCATTGTAGTCCTTTGGCTATTCAATGTAAAACATGATTTTTTTTCAACACATTCTAATATATATGAATGGAGTCATTGGTCAACTAACTTAAATTGTATTGGTATTTAACTCCGGCCAATACTAAAGAGTTTAAATTATACCATACACTTATTTTTATAGTAGCTTTGGACCACCAAAATTAGGTAGAGGTAAAAAATAACTGTTAAAGTAGATGTATCACTATGATTTGCCTAGTTTAATGGTACACTAATCATTAACGATTTAACTACTATCGAAACATCTCATTTATACAAGTAAAAATATGGTGTAAAAATAATATTGTTAAAGACTCATTTTGCTCTTAATTCGGTTAACCTGATTATATCTATTCTCCACACAAAAAAATTCATTCGAATCAAAAACTTTCACATCGTAGAACTAGTTATGTTAACTGAAATTTCTTTTAAACACAATATTAATTTACAAGACCTTAAAAACCCCAATAAGTACTAGTTGAACCAACTATTCCTATTTCCCTCTTGATTTTGAGCAACTTTTTATGAAAACGTAAGCAAAATAAAATAAAATAAAACAAGAAAAGCGATAAAGGGGTCTTTTCATGGTGTCACTGGGAATCCAGTTGAAGAAGCTTTTTGGCACTCAACACTACAAATACCCCCCCACATCCCCTACTTGCTTCACCATCAAACCAGAGCCATTCTTCTAACAACATCTGACTCATCACAACCACCACACTCACCCTTTCATTCTCCTTTGCAACTCACACTCCAAGTGGAGATGTCAACTTTTGTAAGCGAGAACATCCTATCCAATAAGCCTATGAGAATAGAAGAAGAGACCATGTTCTTGCAGAAGCAGGGCATTGTCACCATTTTAGCCTCTGAATCTAACTCTGTTAGAAACAGAGCTTCTGCTACCACTTCTCTGCGACGGACCCTATCCGCAGACATGTCCTCCAAGAAATGGCTTTCTCAAAATCCCATGAAGAAAACTGCTTCCTCTGAAGAACTCTCACACTCAAAAGAAGCCGCTTCTGATTCTGACTCACTTTCCTCTTCTGAAGGAGAATGTGAAGAAATGAAGGAGCTTGAAGGTGAAGCAGAACATGATCATCAGAAACCAGGACCCTTTGACATGTGGAGTTCAATCTTGTCCCAAAAAGACAAAGATGAAACCTTTAACGTGTCTCCTTATGTTCACCCACTTGTGAAAAAGTCAAAAAGCTTTTTGAGTGACAAGAGTCTCGAAATATGCACAGAGAGTCTTGGATCCGAGACTGGCTCAGATGGGTTCTCTTCTTACCCATCATCTGAAACAGAGGAAACAGAGGAGAACAAAGATAGTGAAAAGGAAACAGAGGAAGTGACAGTGGAATCAGTGAAACATGCTGATGATGAGGAGGAGTTATATGTTCCAAAATACAACTATGCTCCTAAGAAGTCCTTGCCTCCTTCTTTTCCTCCTCCACTCTCTTCACAATCACTCCTCATGAAGCCACACCGTGACAATGGAAGGTTGTTCCTACAAGCTGTGTCTGTTCCTTCACAGAACAATTTTTGTGCTCAACGCCAAGATGGTCGTCTTGTCCTCACTTTTGCTAGTAATATTGAGGAAGATGATGACTATGTAGCCGAAGAAGGAGAAGAAGAAGAAGAAGAGAAAGATCATGTGGGTGTGGAGTTGGAGGAAGAATTTGAGGAGGCAGAGGAAGATGATGAGGCAGAGGAAATTGAGACATTGAAAGAGCAAGCTCAGATTTTGTCTGGTGGAGTGTTGGCATTGATGATGAATAAGCATATTGGGTTAGTTAATAAGAGTCCAAGATGGTCAGAGAAATTCAACTTTGAAGTGGCCAAATTTAAGGATGTTAATGGGGTGGTGCAACCTAGTACATTGCCAAGGGCTTGTTTGGTTCCATCAACAGCAAAAGCTATTCCTGTTCCTAACCCACTCTCCACACATCAACAAAATCACAATTATCAAACTTCAAATGATGGAGAAAAGTTGGTGGTTCTGAGAGGGAAGAATGGGGATTACTTGGTTCACAATTTGAAGAGTTGCAAGGATTCTAGGAGGTCTTTTCTGTTCTGGGAGCCTTATTGCATTGCTACCTCCTAAGTCCTAACATCAGAGGCTTAATTAATTAAATACTATTTATTATATTATAATCTGTCATTTTCTCTCTACCCAGTTCCCCTCTTTTTCAGGGAACTGAATTCAAATCAAAGAAAATGGAGAGATAGGGAGGGAGAAACAGTGAAAGAGAGCTAATATTTTACTTGTAAGATCAGAGGGATTAACAAGTGCCATGTAGTTATTATTTATCCATCTATGCTATGGAACAATCAAAGAACATAATCTATGTTCATCATTAACATGGTTGACTGTCTTGTGCTGCTTAAATTATCATGGTTTCTTTTCTACCTTCTTTCTTTCGTAAACTCTAAGCCAAATGGATGGTGCCCTGCCTAAGTGGTCTTGTTTTTTGGGAACACCATGATCCTTTCATGATATGTTCTTGACTTTAAGTCAAGGAAAATTAGTGATCACGCCCAATTCCATTCAAATAATTATATTCCAAAATTTGAGCTTCAACTGAAAATTTATAGAATATAATTCATTCACTTGCAAATTTGAGTTTCACCGGGGAGATAGAAAGAAATATAAGAGAGAAGTAGTTAGAGATATAATAAATAGTTTGATAGGAAAAACAGGGGAGATATGAAGATAAAGTTTGAAGAGATGTTATCAAAGATAAATTTTACGAAAATGATAGGGAAGATAGAGTGAATGTGAATGAATAAAATTTGAAAAAATATTGAGTATTTTAATATACTTCTACTTTTTTTAGAAAAAATATATATGATAACGTATTTGAAATTTGTTCATATATTTCTTAACGTACTTCTTTTAAAATATTAGTGAAATAGGGGTGTACAAGACCGGTTCGGCCCTACAACCCGTCCCGTCCCGGCCCGAGTCTTTCTTAATTGGATTGAACCGATCTTTAAAAAGGGACGGGTTAGGTCACCCGCCCCGCCCCGCCCCGGTATATAGATATATAAATTCTTGTAAGTTACTTGTAATATTATTCTTTTGCAACTTATTGTCTAGCTTTGAGGTTTTACTTTTTACCCTTTCGTATCTTGGTCTCTTTGTTTTGTATCTATCTTTTTATTATACTTGAGTCTTATTTAGTATCTCGATATTAATTAGAAATAAAGGGTGGCATATGCATGAAATGCATCCTTATGGTCTCTATTAGACAAACTGAAGTAGAAAAATGCTAGTTCACCCTACATATTAGAGAAAGATATGTGTTAAATGGACATATCACATGCTTCAGCAGTTCTATAATTTCGTGAGCCTACCTGAGCCCTGTGTCCATAATATTAGCATCTCAGTGCCTTAAGCTTTTTAGTTTTTAGTATCCTTCTGGCCAACCCGGCCTCGTCTTACATTGGTCCAATTCTTTTTGGACCGAACATCATTGAGTTGCTTCGAGTTTAGGGACAGATTAGGGCCTATGAATTGACCCAATCAATGTTTAAGGTCAGGTGAAGGACAACCAAAACCCTTCCTAACTTGTCCCTCGTACACCCCTAAGTGAAAGTATAGTAGTCCCAACTAGTTGGGCACAGCCTAGGTCCGCCCCTAAACCTTATCATCACAAAGCACTACAAAAATTGATGGGACAAATCTTTCACATGTTGATCATGAACTACACATTAAGCTAATGATGGTTAGAATATTACTCTTCTCAATATATTTTGCTTGATTGTAGTCTGTTAGGGTGCGTTTTGTTTTAACATTTTCATGTTCCAATGAAAAAACATAGTTTTACATTGACCAAGTATGATTTTACTGAAAGGAACTTGACTCTTGAATTAACTAAATGTATTTTTACTTTCATTTCAACGGTAACCCAAACAAAGTTCAAATTAATATTTTTTCATAAAATATGAATTCAATATATTCTTTTTTTTTTTAAATTGTAAAACTTTTAAATTTCTCTTTTAGGAATTAATCCTTAAACCTTTCATCTCCAACTCATATAACCCCAACTCTTTCAACTTGAGTTTTTTTTTCTTTTTCTTTTTTTTGGTATTGAAACATTGAATTATATGACATTCACATGACTAAATTTTATTTTAGCTAAATAAGACATTTATAAATGAATCAGCATTAAAACGACATTAAGTTTGTGCGAGTTACGATTCGAAACAAAATTAGGGTGAACGGGATAAGAGCAATACAGCGTCGTTTGACCTCAAACGTACTCGGCGAATCTGGTTTTTTTTTTCTTTCTTTTCTTTTCTCGCTCACGATCACAAAGAAGCAAATTTGGGTTCGAAGCAGAAACTGAATTGGAATCCTTCTTGAGAGAGAGAGAAGGAAGCGAAGAATGGGCGAGTCAAGCTCCATCGACGACGATTTGCTTCTCAAAAACTTCTTCGCCGAAGTCAGCGAAGTCGAGAGGGACAACGAAGTCCTTCGGTATCTCCCTCTCTCTAATTTTCTCGTGTTGCGTTATTTGATTATGTGCTTCCGAACTGCAATTCGCTCTTTCTCTCTGTTTTCTTTGTGATTTTTCGTTTAATGCATGCACTCTTTGTTGCTATATGTTTTGGTTAAGAGATGGTTAGGGTTTTCTGGACTACTTTGTGTAATTATTGCATCTGATGCAGAATTCATGTTGTTTGATGTACTTTTAAGTTTTGCGTCCACATTTTCCGATAACCGCAGCTTTAGAGCTGAGAGATTTTTACATTATCCAAAAGCTGCGTCGTTTGAGTGATGTTTCTTCTTTGTAAGGCTAGAGATATGTGATTGATTGGCTTTGTGCTTTTGTTTCCGTTATCGGATTCGAGCTATTCGTAGATGCATGATTGTTATGGTGGAAAATTTTAAAAGAAAAATGTTGTTATTGTTTTTAAGCTGTATATGACTATATGCTCTCTGCTGATCGACATTTTCTGTGTTTTTTTTTCCCCACAGGATTCTCTCTTGTTTTAAGTTAAATCCGTTTGAGCATCTAAAACTATCATTTGATTCTTCAATCGATGATGTGAAAAAGCAGTACCGCAAGGTAACCTCTTCCTCCAGCTGAGAGATGTCTTAATTTAGCTGTTCTGTTGGACTCATTATAACATGGTTTTGGTCAATCTCTTGTAGATATCTTTGATGGTTCACCCTGACAAATGTAAACATCCACAAGCAAAGGAGGCTTTTGGAGGTACTTGAATACATGCTCTATAATAACTCTGGTCGAACTAAGCATTTTATTTGTTGTTAATTATTGTTTGTTTCCTGTTTCTTGCACTATTTAGTTACGCTATCTTTTAGCACATGATTTTTTAGATTAACTGGCTTCTGTCATCTTTTATCCTGGAATCTGCCAATTTGCTGTCAATGGGCAAATATGCATATAAATTGAATTATTTTAAATAATAGACTTTGCTATGACATGGGAATTGGGTAATGGAAGAATTACGTTTAGAATATTATTTAGACCATAAAATCTGGCAGATTTGGAGAAATTTCTTCTTTCCTTGGCAGATTTGGAGAAATTTACTAAATTTTGCTGATAATAGTCTAAAACTAGGTAATGATGGGATCCGTGATGGGAAAGTGAGAGCAGGTTGGATCTAACGGTGCATAACGCGTGAGAAGAAGCACAACGCGGTGAACGAGGCCTCGACAGCTGGAATGCGTTTTTTTGTTTTTTGAACGCATACGCGTCCTAAGGGGCTGGGCTGGGCCGCTGCACTGGTTTTTATCCCTATTCGGTCGGTTCAGTCGATCCAGAACCCAAACCGAACTCGACCGAACCAGACCAGCTGAAACCGCTTTTTTCTCACCGGCTGAACCCGCTTGCGACCCGACCGGCCCGATTTGGTAAAAATGGGCTTGGTTTTCTTTGGCCCGGTTTGGGCTGGGCCAATTGGACAGTCCCAGTGTTATCAAATAGCGGTTATAGCGGCGCTATAGCGTAGCGCTTTTTTGGCTTACCGCTACTCCGCTATTTGCCGCTTTTTCCCGCTTTTTCCGCTGTTTTCCGCTTTAAGGGGCTGGAAATAGCGGATTTTTGGCTTACCGCTATAGTCCGCGATCCGCGATTAATAACACTGGACAGTCCTAGTGGAAGATAGGCTTCAAATATTCAAGTAGTTGGGTATGAGGATGTCATGTTTCCCCGCAGATACTTATAAACAGACCATCGACATAGTTTTGTACTTTATTGTTTGTCTGGCATTAGATAATGTTCTCAATTATTTCTTCATACTATCATCTTTATCGGTTTAATCGATACAGGGATATTGTTGTTTCAATGTGTCAAATTATATACACGGATGCCTAAGAAGAAAATTTAAGGAATCTAAAATTGCTATTTTATGTCATTCAAGTTTTATCCTGTTTGATATGTACCCTTGCTGGGCACAACTGCAATTGCAGAGTCAGGAAGCAGGATCCTATTTTTAAGTCTCTGCCCTGCATGATCACATTGATTCTGTGTTTTGTGTGGAACTTTCTACCATTATGATGTAACATAGCTTGTTTTTTTTCAACGTATTGAAGAATGGATATCGACCATGTTGATAAATTCTGCACCTAGAGGGTTCACATGTGTTAGGGTATAATATGATAGTTCAGTGTTGATGGGCCTGGTAGTTAGTCTAACTTAGGGCTGTTTTAGATAGTATCATAGTAGTAGTAAGCAGGGTTTATAAATAGGGGATGCAGAGAGTATTGGGGGGGGGGGGATTCAGTATTATTGTTAGTTTGAGAGTGAAAGGACAAATCTTTTGTAAAGGGGAAACCCTTGGGGAGAATTCATTCTCCACTTTCTTGTTCAATTTTCATAAATGCAAATACAATCCCTTTCTTTTAGCATTTTCCCTCAATCTTTCATATTTTATTTTCTGGTTCCTAACAACATGTCTGAATGCTTGTTTTGCTATTTACTTCAATGCAGCTCTAGCAAAAGCCCAACAATTATTACTCGACCAAAATGAAAGAGATTATCTTCTTACCCAAGTTAATTCTGCAAAAGGTTAGTGCAAATTTGTCTTTTTCTGCTTGCCATCTAGTTATTGCCTGTCTATAAGATGCAAATTCTGTCCACTAAGGCTCATACTTGTATCTTTGACTTTAAGAGAAGTTATTCTGAATTATTGTAAATCCTGGTTTGCTGTATCACTCTCATGTCAAAAATAGTACTTCACTCACTATTTCCCCGGATTTTCAGCATGTTTGGTTAATGTTAAAATTTGTTGCTTTTACGAATGCATTAACCTGATTGTGGAGCAAAGGCTCGGTAAATCCCTCTCTCACAAAGTGGCAGTTATTTACCTTTTTTTAACTTTAGAAAAATAGTTAAATTAGTAATAACTTACCAATAGAAAACTACAGCCAATTTCAAGTTCCATATATTTTTTGGTACTACAGTTAAAAAAAATCCCTGATTGTGGAGCTCTCTTAATGTGTTTTAAACTTGAAAACTTCAATTTTTGTAACTGAGGACCAAGCCTTCTTTTGTTGTGTGAATTTTTTTATTAATTTCATTTATATATATTTTCTTTTTTTTGGGGCCTCTATCTGTGTAGAAGAAATGCCTCTTCCATGGGGAAGCTATGAGCAGATTAAAGAAAAGAACTAATGTTTTTGTCCATTGATTTGGACTGCAGAAGAACTTAGAGTAAAGAGGAAAAAGCAGCTGAAGAAAGATACAGCTTCAAAAATCAAGTCTTTGGTTGAAGAGGTATGTATACCTTTACTGGGGATTCTTTTATAAGGTTAAGATCTTGGTCACACCAGAATGCACTGCCTAGAATTTTAGAATGCTCCCCCCCTCCCCTTCAGCGTGTGTTTCTTTTTGGCTGATTCTATTGTGTCCCTCCCTGGTGGTTTGATATGCACTGAATAGTGAGCTTACCAGACTTCACCTTGTTATGTTACTTTATCACTATTTATAAAGAGACAATGTACCCTTGCTTTTTAAAATGACCTAGTTTATTCCTATCTCAGGGAAAATATGATAAACAATATGAACAGTCAGAGGAGTTCCAGCAGGAGCTCAAAATCAAAGTTCGTGAACTATTAACAGAACAAGAATGGAGGAGAAGAAAAATGCAAATGAGGGTATGCTCTAATTGCTCCTACCCACGCACACATGCACACCCAATCTCCCTTTCCGAATTTTGGTGTCTTTGGAAGTGCTAATGATAAAATAAGTGAGATAAATAGAAGACTGTTTACCTATGTGAATTTGGCCAGAGAGAAATAATATACATATGAGGAGTTTCTGTTCTGTAACCTTTTTGGCTTATTTGGTATTATATAGATATCAGAGGAAGAAGGAAGACTAAAAAGGGATGAAGAGGAACAGAAAGAAATGTGGAAAAGAAAGCGTGAACATGAAGAGGAATGGGAAGGAACAAGAGAAAAGAGGGTGAGTTTTCTATGATTTCATATTTAAACTTCCTTTTATACATCACAGTGCAATTTATGTTTATTAATCTTTGAATAGAAGTGAATCGTAATTTGTTAGGTTTAGGAACCAGAAAATAAAGATGAAAAATGGAGGGAAGAACTAAAAGAATGGAATTGTATGTCTGAATATTGAACAAGTGGAGAATGGATTCTCCCCAAGGGTTTCCCCTTTACAAATGATTTCTCTTTTCCCTCTCAAACTAAAAATGATACTGAATGCCCCTCTATACCCTCTGCATCCCCTATTTATAAACCCTGCTTACTACTAACTAAAACAGCCCTAATAAGTTGGACTAAATACCGAGTCCAATCAGGCCCATCCCAATCAGGCCACCAACATTGAACCATCATATTACACCCTAACATAGTTTCACTTGCTTTTTGTGATTCATGCCTTTGAAGTCAGTAACTAAGCTGTAAAGTGTTCCAGAATATAGCCGAAATGATGTTTATGTTCTACATGTACTTTCTGGCTATCTTCAACGCATATTGGGGATACTAAAGTAACGAGATAAATATTTATCAAGCAAAATATTTGAAAAGCTGCACCATTTTGGTCTTTAGCAACACAGAAGAGTCTTTGCAAACTATCTGCTTTTTATACAGTTTGCAGTGGCTGATGTCAATTCTCTGATATTCTCATAGGTACTGTTTGGGTTGAAAATACTTGGGGCATTCCACCATTTTATCTAGATAATAAGATTGATCGTCCATTTTTTGTGTAGGTTCATCAAATCTATAAATGATTTTGATGGAAAAAAATAATTGAATGACATAAAGTTGTATCAATGATTCTTGTTGACGTACACCTCTTAAAATTTTAGAGGGTAACCCTTGTGACCTGGTAGTGGTCACTGGTTTTAATCATGGATGGATGCAGGAGCATTCTCCCTGTTTGTGGGGGTACAGATTGCTTGCATGTAATCCTCCTCACTTCAGGCCCCACAATGGTGGGAGCCTTGTGCACCATTTCTTAATTCTTGTTGCATTTTATGTTCATCCTGTCTCTGACCTACTCACTCTGAATCCCAATGATGCAAGAGCATGATTCTTTTATTGGTTGAGCGCAAGTCTGTGAACTACTTTTTAAAAACTTGCTTGTGGTTATTTGAGCAGTTTGTCCATTTGGATTGAGTCCTCTTTAAACCCAATGAGAGACCCTGAAGTGAGCCCCATGTCAGCTGAGTGCAAGATTTTACCTCCTTCAGAGTAGTAGAGGCTTTCTAATCTTATTAGCTTGGCTTTTAGGAGCTGGTTCAACTCTCCACCAACCAATCATCACTAGCTTTTGAATTTCCTTAGCCTCTGTATAAAGGTCACTTATTATGTCATCAGTTTTGTTTCATATTGCATTTATTGTCTTAAAATTGCTTATTTGCTTAGCATCTCTATTGGTAACAATTAGTATAACATCAATTTTATTGATGTGGTTTTTTAACCTTCCATAATTTTATTTCTTCATGCTTTTATTTTTTTTGAAGTGTCAGCAAGGCTGAGAACCTTTCTATCAAGTTCTGAGAGGATTTTAGATTGTGATAATTTGATTGGTTGTGTAGAAATTTATATTGGAGACAGCTTCTTACACACCCCTTTTCTCGCACCTTTTCATTCTTTCTAGTATTCTTCAATTCATGAGTAGATAATTTCCAAACTTATTAGGGCTGAGTAGGTAAAAAATAACGCTGACTCGGTATGTCAATTGACTCAGAATAGACATATCCAATCTTTTCCCCTCTCAACCCTGAGTAGTTTTCATATTGCAATTTGATCATCAATAGGAAACGGCAAATTGTCATTTGACCAGCTGCCAATAAAGTTAATGAAATGAAACTTGCTTGCTAGCCATGGTTGCATATTCCTTGTTTCCTCTCTGTTTAATCTGCTCTGTATTAATTTCTGGCAATATCAGCTGTCAATGGAAGATATGGATTAAATTAACACAATCACACTTCATTATCAGGTATCCAGCTGGAGAGATTTTATGAAGGGCGGAAAGAAGGTGAGATACTAAGCTTACTGGTTCTCATGTTATGAGCAACTATTCCATTGGGACAAATTTTTTTTTTTTTTTTGAAACTCCATTGGCACAAACCTTGGAACAAGAAATGATAAATTGCTTACCTCTTTTGCTTGACTGCAGAATAAAAAAGGAGAAATCCGTCCCCCGAAGCTAAAGACAGAAGATCCAAACAAATCCTATGTTCAGAGGCCTGTAAAGAGAGGTTAGGGGTTCCGCCATTGTGTTAGAGGATCACAGGCAATTACTCCAACGAGGAGTGTATCAGTTTGATACTTGTAACCATATTTATCACTGGCGTTGCGAGATGCATCTTAATGGAATGTAATACTCCGCCAAATGAATACACCATTTTAGGATGTTGCACGTTAATAATTATAATACATAGGAATTGTTAAGCTGTATTGCGCTAGTGATTTTTTTTGGTTATTATGTTAAATCAATTTCTGGCTTTCTGCTAGTTATAGCGCACAAAGAAATCTGTTTACGTGGCTATAATCAGGGAAGCATTGAGATGTTAGGTTAGACGTAATGCATACTTCTTTCTGATTTAGTTACTAACGATGATTTCACCTATTGTTGTTCAATGTAAAATGGAAAGTTGAACAGTGATTTCTTCCAATTTGAAAACTTTTCTGTTTGGTTCATAGGGATGATTTGCCACAAGTTTTGGCACAGTAGATGTATAACCAATCCAATGTTTGCACCAAATCAAGTTAAGTACTTAGTTACCACCATTGGTGTGCGCCGCAATAGATTACTAGTCATGAGCCTTTGTTTAGTATATTTGACAACCAAAACAAAAATAAATTGAGCACTTCTTTCTTAGTCCTTGACACGTGAAGAGGAACGTGCATCTCTACTCTCATGGTCCTTGACTCAATATAATATATATGTACAGGGACTAATGTCACATTAACCCATCGTTCCCAGTTTTCTTATCTCAATTATTTGAGGACTAGCAATTTCAAAATGATTAGTTATTTTTTTGAAAACACGTTCAGCATTAAAAAGATGTCCACTGAAAAGTATAACACTTTCAATTTTGTGGATTAAACATGATTTGCTTCCAACAAATATAGAACGCGTATTAATCAGGAAAAGATAAAAAAAATGTAACCCTTACCTTGGATTAGTCTACATTTACACACTTTTCTTACCATCTATAACTAAGGGTTCATTTCATTGGGAGCTCAATTTATATTTTTGCAAAGGTGAAATTTTGAAAATACATGAAGTAATAGGAAGGGAAGATGCAGATTATCCACTTCACCAGCTGAAAGTACAGTTTCCAGGTTTCTCCAAATGCTCAGTCATGATTCTCCCTTCTTTGGTCTTCATTCTACAGTCATGTGAATATTAATGAAACCAGTAACCTCAACAAATGAAAGCTTAGATAACACATCAAATAATATCATACTTTTACATCAGTTACATACCTCGTTTGGTTATGCTACATCCACTTCCAATAATTGCTGTTAGGACATCCCATACTTCCAATCTGTTCATGAGGAGTGTTTGGTCATCAGACAGAATACTCTATCAGAATCCTCTTACGTGGATACTTCACATGAAAACATCATATTATTGTGTCAATCGCTCTCTTCATATCTACTAAATAAATGAGACTGAATATTTATGAAGAGAGAAACACACAATTTCACTTGATATTGTCATGTGACATAAGATGATCCTAATCTGTACACTCGTGATTAGGGGTGTTCATAACCGATCCAATCCAATCAAAACCGAAAAACCGATCTAAAAAAACCGAAATCCAATTAAACCGAAAACCGAACGGATCCAAAATCGAGAAAACCGAATATTTTTGTCAGATTGGATCGGATTTCGGATTTATTTTTCAAAACTGAACAAATCCAATCCAAACCGAATGTTTACAAATATATATAATTTTATTTGTAAATATATCATATAATTCATACTTACATTTTTTTCGTCCTTATAAGTTTATATAATTATAATATGACACGTAATTATTTATGAAGATATATTTGGGTAAATAGAGTTTCAAGTAATAATTTGAAAAATATGCATCAAAGTAAACATATATTTTAAAAATATGTCATCTATACAGGATTAACTTTTTTTCTTCTTTTTATTTTAGAGGTACTGAGCCAAGAATGGTGAATGTGAAAATTTGTTTGAGACTTTTAGTTCATTTTTATTTTTTATTCCAAACTCTCATCGTTTAGGCTTGTAATGTGACGTTATATGATTCAAATTAACTTTTATTTCTTCATTGATTTTGATATTTACAATGTCTTTAAAAAACCGAAATCCAATCCAATCCAAACCGATAAAAATTGGATCGGATTGGTTCGGATCTTAAAAAAGAAAAAAACCGATTGGATGATGAAGTGACAAAACCGAAGTGACTGGATCAGATGATTTTTCCCCTCAAAACCGAACCAATCCAGACCGCGAACACCCCTACTCGTGATATCAAGTACTGTTTTTTATCCTCAGCTACTCCAGATATTCTTTGTCTGATAGGTTTGTTGTCATGATAACTTCATAAATTTTAATTACAAAGCAGCCTTGCTAACAGTTTGAACAGAGCTCCAACCAGCTTTGTTCAAAATACCCTTGGTTTTCATCTTTTTCCTCACAGTTTCAACATCGTCCCACCTTTCTGCTGAAGCATAAACATTTGATATAGCTACATAGTCCTCACTCTTAGGAACCAACTCTGTACAAACCTGCTTTTCTGATTGGAGAAGTAACTTCCCCACTTTCTCTCCCATCACAACATCCCCATGAATCTTGCATGCACCAAGCAAGCTCCTCCATATTACAGCATCAGGACAAATTGGCATCCCCATGATAAAATCATAAGATTCTTCCAACTTTCCAGCTCGGCCAAGAAGGTCGACAATGCAACCATAATGTTGTATCTGAGGTGTTACACCAAACTTTCTGTTTATATCTGAGAACAATTGAAGGCCTTCTTCAACAAGTCCAGCATGACAGCAAGCAGACAACAAGCTTGTAAATGTCGTTTCATTCGGCTTCACGCCATAATCCCCCATTTTATATAAAATCTCCAAGGCTTGTTTTCCTCTCCCATGGATGGCTAAGCCAGTAGCCATTGCTGTCCAAGTCAAAACATTCTTCTGATTCATTTGCCAAAAGACAGATAAGGCACTGTCAAGACATCCACATTTTGAGTACATATCCACTAGCCCAGTGCCTATAAACACATCACCTTCAGGAGTAGCAACTGTTTTTTCCGCAAACCCGTGTATGCAAGCACCGGTTTCTAGCATACCGATTTGAGAAGCCGCTGAAAGTGCAGACACTATGGTAGTATCTGTTGGCTTAACTCCCCTTGAATAAACCAACATGCCATTAAACAAAGACAATGCATCAAGTGCATATTTCTGGTTTCCTTCTTTTAGGGAACAATAACCTGCTATCATAGCATTCCACGTAACACTATTTTTGTCTGACATTTCATCAAACACCTTTCGGGCTGATATAATATCTTTGTTGCAAGCATAAAAATGTATTTGGGTAGTCTGAACCAAAAAATTTGGCTCGAACCCATGCTTTACTATCAGAGCATGCAGTTGTCTACCTACCCATAATGTTGAAGCTGAAGGAAAGCGAGCACAGGCTCCGAGAACAAAATTGTATGTGTAATCATCAAAAACCATGACTCCCCTCGAAAACTCGTTTCGGAAAATAAGAATGGAGTCCTTGGGCTGAACACATCTTATCAAAGTATTGAAGAGAAGCAAGTCTGGCTTATCCAAGTTTTGGAACACCAAATGTGCATTATAGGCAATATGTGAGTATGGTGAGCCACAATAATGCTCAATTAACTTGGCCAAGATGGAGGGAGATTTCAGGCCGTTAGTGATCAATTGAGCATGAATTTGCTTTACATTGTTGGTCAATTTGGGAAAAGAATACAAGAAAGACACACATCTAAGCCTTGGAAGACAGGTCAGCATGAGGACAAATACAACCCACGGAAGAAGATTAAAATTCTTGGTTCAAGAAATAGGTTTTGGAAGTTTGAAGGCCACACCTGAAGTTATATTTGCAGATCATATATGGCAGATGATGATGATCTCGATTCTCGAGCCCTATAAATCTGTTGGGGAAGCACCATCCCCATACCCATGCACTCTGCTGCATCTATCTGCCTGATTGAAAAAATTCTACAAGCGTTATCCTTTTTCATCTGTGAAGATCCTCTGTTCATTTCAGCTGAGAGGCTTTTGAATCAATTCTTCATTTGAAAAAAACAAATCACAAGCAACTGAAGTAAGAATGTGCACTGCACAAATTCCAAAATCAGGCATTAGTACCATATAAAATAGCACTATAGCAATTAACTTTCTTTCACCATTGAAATGGATAAACATGGAAGACCCCCAGCTTTAAGAAAATTAACCTCCAATTAAAAGAACAAGCCAGGGTAAAATTCCAACAAGCAGTTTCCATCATTCAGGCAATGCAGATTTACACTGGTTTTATCGCCTGCACGTAGTTGCTTGAGCATGAACACTCAAAAAATAATTCTGATTCTATTTTATTACGGTTTTAATTCTTTTCGTCCAGCACCACTATCGATAGCAAAAAAGTAAGGAGCAAATCAAGAGAATTGTACCCTTTTGCTTCACAGTTTCTGTAATCTTGCACATCTTTATTAAGTGATGTTTCACCATGAATCTTCAACCTCTCACTATTCACTAACCTCACATTCTATTAGTTCTTGCATCGCATGCAGCTAATAAGGAGATAACTTATCCCTCACATGACAGCAACTGCATTTGGATTTATGCCTACCATTCCAACCCTATCAAAATGTTTTCAAATCCTAACCATGACACATACAAATCCACCCGAACTTTTGTGTTATAAAAAAAAACATAAGAGAAAACTGGAAAAAATTACCTCTGTCGGGTAGAAAATATGGAGTCGCAGCGCTCCATAGCAACGATATCTTTCGACTTCAGGAGTTGCCGAAACAAGGATTTCTACAAATATGAAAAATTGAAGAATGAACCCAAAGGGCTTTCTTTGGTTTTCAGAAAACCTTTTCGGTTTACATTTCATGCTTCTCTCTGCACTCTTAAACAAGAACCGTTAACAAATATTTAATATATTATTATTTCTATCAAGTATCGATATTGTTTTTTTACAAGAATATTGTATATTGTTAATAACCTGAAAAAATATTCTTTTGTATTTTTGTTCTACTAATATTTTCATTTCTAATCATGCTATATTTTTTCCTGTAACCATGCTTTAATTTAAGACACTTTCTTCGGCTTATTCACTACAATGATAAAAAACATAAGTTCTTTTTTGGTGGAGCATGATTTTTTTTTCCAAAGATCTTGAATTAATAAGTTAAAAGAATATCCAACTATAATTACCAGTTTTCTCAAGAGGAACCTTCTGAAAGTTTGTTGTCGAGAGTTTCTACATTACTTTTCAAACATTTTCACACTTTCGAAGAGATGATTATAGTTAATGAAATTTTGATGATCAAGCATCACACACCACAAATATGCAACTTATCTTTAATAAAATTAAATATATCTTAATCCAATGATTTAGTCTAAAAATTATAAAAAATCCTATAATAATAAGTCAAGGACAATTGGCCTCCTTACGATTATGGGAACCCTACCTGAGCACGAAATCTATGGTTTATGACCAAATACACTAAATTGTGTTTAGATTCTCTTCTCCCGCTCAAGGGAAACCAAAAGTCTCATCGAGGAATATGGAAATTTAATTGAGGAACAACACATGCCAATCAGCTCTATTTATCAAACAAATTTTCAGTACTCCCGCAATACCGTACGAGACATGTGTCAATATATTAACGAAAAGAGTATATAGTAAGTAATATTGTATACTTAGTAATTCAATAACAGTTGACAATTGAATACGGATGCATGTTGACAAAACGTGATAGGATCTAATCTAAGTCCATGGGATGCATGTATTTCTTACATGATAGGATCTAATTTAAATCCATGGGATGCATGTATTTCTTATTGTATATTTGATAAACTAATACAATGTTATAGACTGCGATAAACTCTGTATGATTTATTTACAACATGGAGAGGTGTTTTTATCATTTCACCAAAATGTCATTCGAAGTCTCTTCCTTCTTTTTTATTTGGGTCATATCCTCATATAGGGATGGATTGAAAGTTGAAACTTCATATTTGATTTTTACTACTATGTACAGCAGTAGTAGGAGCAAGAAAAGTCTGGCAGAAGGCACAGCTGGAAATTAAATTAAATCCAGACCAAATTCAATCCCCAAGCTCTTTGCAAAACAAGAAATCTTATATCAAAATTCACATACTTTCATCAGATTAAATCACACAAAAATTAATTGTACAAAGATGAAAATTACACCGCAATACCTATGATACAACGACCCTAATATTTCTGATTTTTATATCTCACCACCACATAAAAAAAAAGCAAAAAAACCTCTTGCCCTCTTGATTAACAATTGCCCAATGACAGCCAAGGGGGCAAGAAGCAAAAATTGCGTAAAATTTAATGACAAAAATACCCATCACTGACAATCCATGACCAAGAAGCAAGAACCATAACCTTGACTTCACAACCTAAGCTCAATTTACAAAGGGTGGGTGAACCCAGACAGCAACCTCTAGCTTTGCAAAGTCCTCAACTACCAGTGGCTGCCAATCTTGTATGTTGAACTTGTATCTTATCAAGGACTGCTGATTGAGGGGTGAGAACCAAAACTAAGAAAGCCAAGCTTTCTGTAAGGATTTAGATCACAGGTTCGGAGGCTCACCCCACCTAAATCGCATTGTTCTATATACAGAACACTAAAACTAGGCGATAGCACAAGCCAGTAGGGCATATACTTGGGACATTCTTAATGATCACTATATCCAAGCAAGCGAACCTCGGTCATTTGTCACTTGGGGGCGGCCTCTTGTTGGTGTTGGTGGTCTGTTAGCATTCAACTCCTGCACATTAATAACAATGTTTATTTTCAAATAAAAGCACCATAATGCTTTGAAATGTCAGCTATAACTTCACACGGATGTGCTCCTGCACATTTGATGGCTTTAACACATTATATTACACAGCACCACGACTTAATGGAAAATACGCGGAATACCTGCATCCATGTATCTTCAATATGACGTTCAGGTGACGTTTCTGGTGAAGAAATTGCAGGTGGTAATGGATGAATCAGCTTGGGAACCACAACAAGGTCTCTGCCCAAGACTAATATTGCCCCAGCATTATTTGCGGTACCTATTTGAACAAGTGCCAAAGTATATAAGATAACATGATCTAAGGATGAAAATGCAATGCACAAGTCAGCAACATATACCACAATAGTTTGTAGCTGAGAAAAGCGTGATCAGATGTCCCTGGGCAAAACGCTCAAATCCATCCATCACACATTCATGTGCACGAACAATTAGCTGAAGATCATTGTTGTTGCAAAATTCCACAACCCGATCAGGCTGAAATACCAAACCCCAATAAAATGGGCATGAGGAGCACATAAAGAACACACCATCCAACAAGGCAATTATGGCTATGATTTATATTTTAAAAACACCCATCACGACAAAAAAATTAAATTAAAGTAGACGAAGTGTCCACATTCATGCATTAGTAATAACATTAGCATAGAGCACAGTGATAAATAAGAATCTACACAGTTTAGCCAACCTTTGAAATATATTTCAAAGCATAAACACCTTTCAATTTATCAAACTTCAACAAAATGCAAGAAAATCCAAGAGTTAAAGTGCATCACCAGAGGTGTGGTCAGTTACTTGGACTGAATGATGCCATAATATCCTATCATCAATCATGTCTAATGGCAACCAAGGCACCAACCATTTAAATCTAAATTCTTCTAAATTGTTTTACCAAGAGTTTTTCTCGGTCTCAATCTCTAACTACTGGATTACCCTTCTATCTGATCTAGTCTCCTTACTGCGACTTCCATAAGTTTTTTTTTCCCATACAAGCCGAGCCCACCTAAGGAGAGAGATCTAATATCTTTTCCAAATAGCCACTACCCTAACTTTATCTCAAATGTATTCATTCTTAATCTCATCATATGTCTCATGCTTGTAGCATTCTCATGATCTCATCTCTACAATGAATTTATATTTTTATTAGATCTTAACTGCCTACATAACCGATCATATAGATGTGTGGTGAAATTTTCTGATAAGCTGGAGTGCTACTTATCACAACATCAAAAGCACAAATCCATATCATCATCCACCTAGCTTGGATCCTATGGTTTGAATCTCCCTCTTTTTTTATGTCATTTTGTATGATTGACGCAAATACTTAGTGTGACTTGAGGTATGATATGGTTTCCAATTTTCACCTCTAAGCTAGAATTAGCGCACCTGCTAAACGTCCATTTAATATACTCTGCTTTGTTTCTACTTAATCGAAAGCCATGTACCAAAGCTTGTCTCCATGTTTTTAGCTCCCTATTTACTTTTCTCGAGCTCTCAACTTTCCAGCTAGGATTATCATTTGCAAGATCATGCATCGTGGCACTAGCTCTCAGATATGTTCAATAAGGACATCCAAGACCAAGTAAAAGTTACAAGGGCTCAATGCCACCTAAAATCTTCCTTAGTCTCACCTTATGTTTTCAAATTGGTCATAATCCTTGGTACATATCTTTAATTGCTCAAATATATGCAATACAAAATCCTTTTCCCAAGCTTCCTGCAATACCTCCACCAGGGTACACTATCATATGCCTTTTCCAAATTGATGAAAACCATGTAACTCTTTTTTATCCCCCTAATCTTTCCAATAATCTGCATTGTGTTTATATTGCTCATGGATCTAATCCGTTGGCCTATAAACCAGTCAAGCCACCATTTCGAAGGTGTAGAGTAGGAGGCATTGGAAACAGCAGGAGTAACTGCCAACAATTAGAAAATACATGGTGGCAAAACAACTTAACGGCAGAAAATAACTAATGGTAGTTATCTCTTTGGGAGTATACTTGATAATAGGGTGTGTGACAATGTATACTAAGTTGTTATTCTGTACTGTCGGCAAAGAATACTCTCTGGAGGAGACTTTGGTCTCTAAGACAGCATGTTTATTGCTTTATTGTGCGTGATTTTACGTGTTCATTAACACAATTATTCAGTTTATCTCCAGTCCTCTACCAAGAGTATTTAAAGTGTGTTTAGAACTATGATCATATCTCCTAATGTTTTGACATCCACTAACATTTTTCTCCCAATACTTATCTACAAATATGCCTACACTATTGCTAGAATTTGCCTTGCCGGTGTATCAAAACTTGAAACCCATAATATCTAATTCCTTAGCCTTTTCTCATACCCACTTAGTTTCTTGTAGCGACATTAACCCTCCTCCTAATCGCGGTCTCCACTATTTCGATTGATTCACTTGAGTTACCTACATTTGAAGTTCTAAATAACACACAAAGCACTGCTCCATAGTCCATTACAAGCATTCTAAAGTATTTAAATTCTGCCACATTAACCAATATCAGTAGTTCAGTGTCTAGGCATGTATGGTATGATCTAGAAAAACGAAATTACCAAATTACTACATATTGCTATGCAAATAAGTAAACTGAATGTTTCTTATCTAGAAAAATGACAGGTAAGGAGTACTCACACCAAAAGTAACTAATCCAGGACCTCTAGCATTTGGCCGCAGTCCTTCCACACTGTCATTCTCTGTAGGATCAGACCTAGAGAAAAAATCTCATGCTTTTAGTATCCAGAAGGACGTGAAGTACAGCCAGAAACAAGCAATAGCCAACAAATGCACTAACCATAATAGATCCATAAGCACGATTGACCCTGCTTCCATCGGAATTGGACGCTGAATATTCTCAATCTGCTCCACATGACTTATTGAACGACCAATGCCACCATGCATGCAAATAATTTTTTTCTCAATTAAAGCCGCAAGAGGAAGCCAATTAAACAACCGGTTCATTCGATGCCATGTCCAAATTCCATCTCTCTCACCCTGATCAACAACTTACATGGTTGGTTGGTGCACCCAACATAAATAATAAATAATATCTAGTAAATAAAATTTCTTACCATCCTCTCAATGCACTCAATTCGAAAACCAAAAAGAGCATTAATATCTGCAGCTTCATGGTTTCCACGTATTAAATGTACATTGTTGGGATACTCAACCTACAGCAATATTCACAAAACCATGCATAAGTCTGATGCCATCAAACTTACCACACAGAAAGACAACCTAAACAACAATCAAAAGTACCTTGAGAGAAAGAAGAAGGGATATAGTTTCCAAGCTGTGCTGTCCCCTATCCACATAATCTCCTAGGAATAGATAATCGATATATCTGATAGTCATTTATACAAAATTAGCATTATAGAAAAAAATCAAATGCCTAAATCACTAGCGTTATAATAGCATTGGTGAAATTTTTGGCTTAGGGTTACAAATACTAATCTAACACCTTTATTTAATATTAATATGGCCATAAAAAGAATAAAAGACAATTATAAACTTTACTTGGGGTGGACTACAAGTGATTGTGCACCAAGCCAGAAAATTTTCCTAAATCCTAATTACATGGTAATAAATAATATTTCTCAACATTCCCCCAGCATAAATTTGATTCTAGTGCAGCAGCATCTTTGAAATCAATGAATCAAGCCTCATAAAAACTGTAAATTTTAAAAATAATCCTCACTCCTAGATTCTTTAACAACGTTTTCTGTTCCAATTGTAACAATAAACCCTCAGATCAACATTACAGTATATTTGTTTATCCACATTAACCCAACAAACCTAGTAAGCTAGGGTACAAACGCAAAAATGCCAGAACAAATCCTATTCGAAGCATATATAAATATAAAATAAATTGCATTATACAATGGGGTAACTGGTTGAAGAATGCCGCCAAAACAACGAAAATACGAAGGAATATCTATAAAGAGTTACATGTTGAATAATCAATCCAAACTTTGTTCAGAGATAAGATCTCAACAAAGCACCAACAGTATAAAAAGAAAAAAAATGGCTTAAATATATAAGGCTGATTTTGGTTTTATTTGACATCTTATACATCAAAAACCATGCTTAAATACCCGGATAAATAACCTGTTGACCAAGAAGCTAACACCAATTAAAAATAGTCCACATCACACACCAGTAAGCAGACATGATAATAATATCCATTATTGACAAATAAAATCATCAATGGGAGCTACAGAACTTACGCAATATCACCAGCAGTGGATGGAGCACCATACTCGTCAAAAAGGCGCATGAGATCCCCAAACTGCCCATGTAAATCACCAAATATTTTAATCGGAGCACTAAGCTGTAAGACACTTGGTTCAGTTGAAAATATCCGCTCAGCACTATCACAGAGATCAGCAATTTCATTACAATCTAAGAAAAACTGCCGGCGTACTGGTGGTTTCCATCCACGAGGCTTTAAGAGGTGTGCTATGACCTAAAAAGGTGGTGAGGAAACTCCATAAGAAACAAATCTGAATATAAGAGAAAACAAGCATGATTTGTAATGCAACAGAAAATATATTGTTGAACGGCATTATTACCATAAATATTAGGATTTGATTCTCTTTGTTTTTTGTTCATATTTGTTTCCATAATTTCCAATAATTGGGACAAATAATTAGATATTATTTCCTTGTAATCTCTTAATTAGGCAGTCAATATATTTGTTCACATCCTGTGTATTTTTCATCAAAAAATATTAAAATTTCTTCCCTTTATTTCAAGAGGTATGATAAAGCCAAAATGGGACTGTATATGCAATTGTACACCATGAGTCAAATACGAGACAGAAACATACAAAAACAAAGCAGAAAATTGTGATGCAAGATGGTGGCAAGAAAATGGTCCATAAAAATGACGAAGCGATATTTTGTCTAGAATTGTTGTCTTCATACTGTGCACGTTTGGTAACTAGTTGGAGAGATGAATCTAAACCTTTTTGGGCACACTATTGATAGACATCTGCCGATCTAACAATTTCCTAGCAGCAGTTGCATTTTCCGGAGTCCCATAACTGACACGCCTGCCTTCATTTTCAAATTGATCAATGGAAAGTTGTCTAACCATACCACCTAATGCTCCACCAGTCTCGGCAGCAACAACTACCTGGAGAAAATTCAACACGGTATCAGAATTGAGCTTAAATATTTTATGGAAATCACACATACCATAAATTTTCTTTGGTAATTAAAATGTAATACTCACAGCTCTGTGATGCAGCCGAACTCCACCAGAAGCAATGTTATTTGACCCAACAGAATCAGGTTTAATCAAGGAAGACGTGTGTTTCCCACTTGGGGTAGCCTCTGCCCCACGGTCTCTGTCGGGCAATTCAACTTCTCCATTCTCTTGCCGTGCCTTTGCAGCAGCCAATGCTGCACTGATAGCTTCAGCTTCTGCAGCAGATGCTTCAACCAGATACTCAACTCCTTTGGCAGTTTGCCTGTTCACAGAATTTCAGATGAATGAATCCAAAGAAGTAACAATAAATACTTTGTACTGTGAGAATAAAATATCTCCCATACCGAGGCCCCTGAAGCATGGCATTTTCAGTGCTGATATCTGTATAAATGTCACCATTCATTGGGGGTGCAACTGGATTTCCTAATACGACAGAACCATCAGCAGCCGCTTCAGGCATTGCTTGTCTCGTTCTATCATCAACAAAGCCATATCGTCCAGGCAAGTGTCCTGCTTGTACATTAGATGCAGCTGCTGCAGCAGCAGCAGCATGTGAAGCAGCAGTTGTTGTTTCAGCAGCAGCAAGATCTTCAGCAACAAGTAGGTCATCAAGCAAGACTCCTGCAATAAAAACACAATACATTCAGGTCAGTCCAGCTATGGAAGTGATGAATTGGTTAGAATATGGTAATCAAAATTAATCCCAAAATCCTACGATCACGCAATTAGTGAGATGGCCAACGATTTAGATCGCATGATTAATCCTAATCCAGATGAATCACAACTTTAAACCCAAAATCGCAGCAAAATCCTGATTAAGGATTTATAAGAAACCCAAATTTGAATTGAGTGTTCGACCCGTTTCCTTGTTTGACCAAATTTCACTAATACTCTAAGTCCCTAACCCTAACATTTCAAGCAACCGTTTCTATTTCAACCCTAGTGATTCTCCTGTGAGTGAGACTGTTTACCACCTTCCCCATGCTCCATTTGTCAAGTCTCCAGCGACATATCTTCCGTTCACGAGTTCTCTATTCTCTAGCGAGTTCTCCATTCACTGACACTTCCTTGTTTGTTTCTTCCTTCTCTGTTTCGTGAGTTTTCTAAGGCATATTTGTCAACTCAGACACCTAGATTCTAGAATTAGAATATTATTTATTATAGTATTCGTGTTTTGAATTTTATGCATTGTAACTCATCAAAAAGCTGCTATACGGTGTTTGGAGTTGATAAGATTTTAAGTACTTTATGGTTTATGCATGACATTCTTATGGATCATGAGTTATGTTTTGTAAGTATTTGTTTAAGTGTTTCTAGTAAGTTTTTTTCTTGTTTATGCTATTTTATATGCATAATTGCATATATGTAATTTTGCAAAACATTACAATTAGATTTACGGTTTTCGGCCCCTTTCTAATTAAAGGCAAAAAACTGATTTTGACTAGATATCACAACATGAAATCCCAAAGTGAATATTTACCATATATATACATATATGGTAAATATTATAGATGAAACCAGAAACTTCAGCTTGCAAGATGAACAGTGATTAATTGGCCATTTTCATAAACAACAATAATAGGGGCAACAAAAATGTGATCTACTTGATCAAGAGGAAAAAACAGACATTGGTTGTTCTTAAAGAAAATACATAAAAGAATCTTGGTTAAAATATATAAAACTGTCATCCTAGATCACCAACAAAATACTTTTTATTTAAGAAAATATTCAGCAACTCAGTAAAATTGAATTTTCTCTCATGATTGTTTACTTGATGCAGTAGCAGTCAATAATGACCTAGATGACTGGTGTGCCGAGTTTATCTTAAGAGTATAGTCTTCTCTGGTCAACTCTATTGTTCCTTAAAACATCTTCCTAAACATGCATCTGTTCAACAGCATCAGAGCCAACTCTGTTGCTCCTTAAAACTTCTTGCTAAACATGCATCTTCTGAACAGCATCAGAACCAAGGATATCATACTAACTGGGTCATTCCATTATCAGTTTCTATATCCTGATACTTGTACAATACAATCAATTACAGGCATTGACACATTCTACCATTTGCACAAGTCTAAATAATTAGATACAGAAATCACAGCTAGGATTCAAATGTCCCTATTGCTTCAAGCCACCCAAACCAAATAAAAGACAGAAAGAAACAAATTCAACCAAAATTATTATGCGAATTGAACATGTAAATCAAATATAAGAGAAAAGAATTTCACGCTGTAATGTAAGGAGCACAAGGTAATTATCTGAATAGCCATAACTAGATTGATAAGACTATCAGATGACATCAAGAATAGGAACCAATAAGATGTTATATGTATGACATACCACCACGTAAACCACCATAAATAAAAATTAGGTCACCAACAGCAGCAGCAGCATGCCTACAACGCCGAGTCAACTCAACTGCAGCATCTCCTCCTGCTGCATCAGCACTGTATCTACCGGTCCTTGGACTGGTTACAACAGATTTTGTATCACACCAAACACCAGCAGCAGTGTCCAATACTACAAACAGGTAAAATAAAATAAAAATACAGCATTATTTGGAATAAGACTAAATATTCCCTCTACATACAAATAAATTAATACAACATGACCACTGGTAAAAATAAGTTACAGCACCAAAAGATGGGAGAGAAAAACAACAATATTCTTCTGTTTCTATATTTCACAATAAAAAAATCATTCTTCTGTCGACGAATGAAAAATATATATACACAGATTAGAGTGAGGGCGGAAGATACAGAGTTAGGGCACAAAAAACAATAGCTTATATTACATGCAATCCAGATTATTGCAAAGAAACCCAGAGCAGCAGTCGCCAAACAAAAATTAACTAAGCAACACCATGATTGAGTACCTGCAATACTTGATGAGTCTTCGACCATCCGTCCTCCACCAAGAGCCCCACCAGACACGTGGAGCCTTGCATTCACAAATACCTAGAATCATTAAATTAAGCATGATCTTGAACATATACCCAACTACCAAAAAATAAGAACAAAATAAAATAAACTGAATCCAACCGCTGCATGCTGATATCTTGGAGATGGTGAGACACCTGGAGCAATAGCCCATTCCCAACGACCATCTCTATGCTTAGCAAGTCCATATGCACTAGCCAATGGCTGCAACATAAGTACTAAAAATGTCAGTGAAGCTTGGGAGGAAACAGTTTGCAGGATAACACAAAATATGCTTAACAGAAATATTAGTTTTAGTTTGTGTAAGAATAGGCCTCAAGACAGAAAGTAGAAATTGATAAGAGCAAGCTCGTACACATTCAACTGGACGTAAAATTACCACAACGCCAAATGCCATATGTAAATATTTATCTTCACATGAAGGTATAGCCTGCCTACAATTGACAAAGCTGCTGGAACTTCAACACCCAATAACTCAAAAAGTATTCCAGCAGTTTCTGAATGTCTCTCATTTAAATTTAATTTTGGAAAATAAAAATCAATTAGTTATTAACAGATTTCTAATACATTACCCTCACCATAGTATATTTATTTTTTCAGAGAAGATAATTAGCTTGCAGGACCAAAATAAGGGCAACTCATATACGCAGGGGATATAAAAAATAGACTCAGGCAATTGTAACAGACACAAATTACAAGCTTCTCAGGAAAACCAAATTAATAAAATGAGTAGATAACTCACAACACTACTGGCATCCCTCCCTCCACAAAGCAGAAGAAGCCCATCAGAGCGTGCACTTGCAGTTGCATACCTAGTAAAAAATAAATGGAAAAATTGGCAAACAAACCCCTTTATGATAAGTTGCACCAAAAGATAACCAGCTTCATTAATATAAAGAAAGGAAGGTCTACACTCAAGACAGTTATTTGTTTACATCTTCAAAGGTAAAATACTTAAAGTACTCTCTTGTTCTAACAAAAAATGCTGCTATAATAAAATAAATACATTTCATAAAACAGAACAGTAGTGCTAACCAAAACTGCCAAAATAGGATAAGTTTCAATTTAAACCCTACTCAAGATCTACAGACATTTACAAGTTTTCACACATAAAACCAACAAGTAGATGAAGGTAAGCATACTCTACAATCATAATTCTCACAAAATAAATAATAAAGAATAAAGCAATTATAATCTAATAAACTGGTCCAATTTTATGAAGCAGTAGTAAACTAATGGACAATATTGCTACATATGAAAAACCTAATGAAAATTATGGATCAATTTGCGTTGATTTTGTAAAATTTTAGGTACAGAAAAAAGAAAGGAGAGAAAGAGAACAATAAAAACAAATCCAAGAGCTCACATGAAAATAGTTTAAAAACTATAAATAACATACAAAAAAGTTAACAACCAAATTAATTTCATAAAACATCTCAACTTAATTAATTAAGATTTCTACAAAAATTCAAACTGGAATGTTCAATCTAACAACTGAATAGTTTGGCTAGTGCAATAACTTGAGTGACAATCTTTAGAATCTAGTTTGAGAAATCATAGGCTAAAAAGTAAACAAATACTATCTTTTGTTACTAAGAATCAAAAACTGATAGAAAGCCAGAGTTCATGGAGATAGAAGCATACATGCATGGAGGTGGGCCCTCTCCTTCTGGTTCTAACTTGCGCCATTCATAAGGCTTGGCAGCTGTGTCCAAGGCCCACACATCAGCCAAAGGTCTTTTTCCTGGAACACAACCAAAGTAGTGTCACATTCATTAATTTTTTACACAAAAATAAAAGACGTATAAAATGCAATAGGCATGGCATTTGGCCAGTTACCATCATTGCCTCCAATTGCCATAAGATATCTCTGCCCCACCAAAGCCATTACATGTCCATAGCGTGGCCCTGGTCCAGGGCCCTGAACAGATACTCTACATAAAATTTAGAATCTTCTAAGATTAGATAAATGTCATGGGAAACATTTAAGTCATCAAGGAAAGAAACAGCCTACAGGTCTAACCTATGCCAGCGGGGCCATTGTTGTGTGAGATCAAGAACATGAAGGTCCTCTGCTGACAAACCAGCAGGACCAATGCCACCCTGAGTAACAAGGCAATATTCCATTAAGAATTTAACCATTCAAAGAAATAAATCAATCCATCAGTATTAAGATAACCTAATAGATATCCTCTCCATGCTACCTGAATAACAACCATGGTACCAACAGCAGTTGCCACATGTGCAGCCCTTGGTGTTGGAGGTTCTCCATAGGGGGTTAACCTGCATTATATTTTCCATATAAGCTATGCAAGGCTATAAAATCTTTAGTTTTGTCTTAATGGAGGTACCGGGTACGAAAGAATAACCTAATCGTTACAAGTACTAATAATCTATCTAACACCTTTACTTATATAAAAAATATAACTATACAAAGACAACAATAACCTTTACTTTAGGTGAACTACAAGTGCTTGAGTAAATAGCCAATACAATTTTCCAGAATCCTAGTAACACAATAGTAAATCACATTTCTCAACAATTCAAGCATCAATTTAGTTCTAGTGTAGTACCATTTTTACAATTAATCAATCAACCATCACAAGAGCCCTGTCAATATAAAATATAATCCTCAGACTATTTTAACTGTTTTTTCTGTTTTATTTCCAATCATAAATCCTCAGATCATGTGGTCAGCATAACAGTTTACTTGTTTATCCACATTAACACGATCAATCTAGTAAGCTAGAGTATTATAAGTCATAAGGCTACACAAGCATTAACTGTCTTAAAAGAATAACGTAGTTCTAAGCTCACCTAGACCATTTATTAGTCAAGACATCATAACAGTGGACATCAGCCGTGGCACCAGCCAAACCTGCAGAGCAAATGGTAAGCTGTCATGAAAAATTGCAAGTTTGCAACCATAAACCGTTATCACTCCGTTGTTAAAGCTATTATGCATGTCATTTTGTTTACGAGAAACTCTTCTTCAAAGGAAAAAATGTATAAAATCCACATAAATTATTGTTCAACTTGTACTATTCCTCACAGGAAGATGGGCAGATGTAGCCAATCCCCAAATAATAAAAAATGTTTGCCCCAAATCAGCATTTAGTTCCTAATATAGGTGTACACCACAATAAATAGAGAGCTATGAACTCTATCCTACATAGATGACAGACTTCGAGAATTAGAACAAAAACCATCTGGGGCTACAAATTAACAAAAATATGATGTTCTAAATTACAATAAAGGGCATGGAAACAATGTGGAAACAAAACGTGTTGCTATTTTTCACAAATGCTATTTATATGCAATATTACTTAAAATGGATACTTTTTACTATAAAACTGAAATACAACCATCCTTTCTAAAATAATAAATGGGATTCATAGGGTTCCAATACTGCAGAACCAAAGATGTCACTTAATGTTTATAAAGGGAGAGTGCAAGTCCAACCTCATTGCCACACTCTTGGGACTCCACCTTAGAGCTTTATCTTGTAAAAGTTGACTCTTAACATTGTACCAAAGCCTTTATGACCAAGTGGTATAGAATTCAATCCCCCTTCCCAAAATCTTCATAACAAAAGTAAATTTTAGCATAAGATAAATTGGACCTCTGCAGTATAGACGCTTCAAACCTATGGGGGTCACTTACTAAAAGAGTGGGTTAGGGATACAAAATCATTTAAGGCCTTCTACCTCTAAGAGAGCTTAAGCTGTTAGGAGAATTACTTCTCGACAAGCTCGTTTGGATGAATGAAGAATTCCTGAAGACGTGCATTTCCTCCACTCATTATTCACTTCGAAAATAGGCAAAAAGAGAAGCAAATGGAAAGGTTTTAAATGAAATTTTATGAAATTCAAATTTTCAACCAACCATAAAATAGACAACACAAAGTTGTGATATAAATACTTAATTCATTCCATTTAATTGCATCAACACACCATAGTATTCATTTCCTAAGATAAGGAATAAATTATTTGTACGGAAGTTAGAGTAGCGCTTAAAAGAGTATGATACAAAAGTAACAAAGGCCCAATGTGAAAAAAGTAAATCAGCTGGACATAGTTCAATTGGAAGGGATGAAGGAAGACCAAACAAAACTCTAGAAGGAAACATGGAAACAGCTTCACTCTAATGAGTTTCTTGATAGTATGGTTTTCTATAAAGTACTTTGATGTAAATAGATCCACGTAGCATATCCCACCAGTGGGATAAGGCTTGCTATTATCATAAGTTACACTAACCAATAAATGAATCATAAAAAATGTCATTTTCGTTCGTTTCTGTTCCAATCTACCTCATCCATCCATGTGAACTACTATGGAGCATTTGTAATGATTAAAGACAGAATTTACCCCAGAAAAAGAAACTGATAAGCTTTGGTTTATAAAGCCCTAGCTCCCATGACGGGAAACGTCAAGTTCATAAGCACCAAAGACTAAATGTGTGTTTGGTTTCCTGATTGCGTACGCACATCCTAACGCACAGATGGAGAGGCAAGATTTTGTTACGTCAACGTGGATCAGCTTGAATCCAACAGAAATCCAAACAGCACTAAAAGATGACAAATCCAAACACACTAAAAGTCAAAAGATGACAAACAATGCCGAGAAATCTCCAATTCAATGCCGTATCTGCACTTCCAGAAAACAACAATGCAATTGGGATTCGTTGCATTCAAACAGTTGTACTACGTACTAACTAATAACTAGACATTGACAAAAAAATAAAAGCCAGCAAGCCCGCGTGTGGAGCTACAATTTCAATTCAACTTGAATATAAATTAAGCATGCAAAGCGTGTAGTCATCACTTATCAAACTATCAGTTACCAAAACTCAAAAGCACTCAGCCACCACAATACCCGGAGGAAAGTAAGTTATAACATATGCCGCGGAAAACAAAGCTAGATAATTTCAAAATTATGTATACATACGTATGCCAGCGTTTCCAGCAGAAGAAGGAGTCCCTGAAGCCGCGGAGTTGCCTTCAAGCGCAGTGGCGCCACCGAACAAAATCAGCCTCGGACCAATGTACCCCGGCGTCCCCTCCTCTCCGACGGCCGCCACCGCCGTCAACGTGTGGCCGCACCTCGACCCCGGTCCATCCTCCTTTTTGTCCATAAGCGCATTCACCACAGTATAAATTGGCGCCAGCCTCGGCCCAACCACCGAGCTCTGCTGCTGCTGTTGCTGTTGCTGCGCCGGAGATCCGCTCCCGGATGACGGAGGCTCCGCGAGCTTCTCTCCGTCTTCCTCAGCCGGCGCCGGAGCATCGGCGGCGGCGTGGTTCTCTGTAGGCGGATCGTGATCGGCGTCCGGCACCATCGAGGAATCGACATCCATTGCTTCAACCCTAAGATTCGAGGAATTCCGTCAAGATCGAGCTAAAATTCCCGCAAAATCGCATTCCGAATCCGAACCAACATTTCGCGGAATCCGAACGCCTCAAATGAACGTTCGAACAAAATTCAAAGGAAAAAAAAAAAGAACTCAGCTCAGATCCCCGATTCTTGAATTCGAAGACCCAAAAAAAACTCGAAAGAACGCAAATTATCGAAAACAGTAACCAGAGGAGAGAAAATAGTCTCTCTAGGTTTCTTTCTCTCTCTTATTCTTCTCCTTCCCTTTCTCTTTCTCTCTCTTCTGCGTTGTTGAATTGAAAGTTGAAACCCAGAAAGAAAAGAAAAGAAAAGGAAAAGAAGCGGTCGCAGAAGAAACGAAACGGGGAACGGAGACAAACAACAAAACACACACACAAACACAACCCCAAACTGGAAAAAATTTAAAAATAATATAAATATTATTAGAATAATAAATAACAAAATTCAATCACTTTCTCTGTCCTGTCACCTTCTCTCTCTCTCACACACTCTCTCTCAGACTGAGTCGGAGGTGTTGTGTCTTTCTCTCTCTGGATTTATTCTTGCTTTTCTAATTTATTATTTATGTGTAAAAATACTTTTTAATTAAATTCTATTTTTTTATTTTCTGTTTGGGAAAGAAAAGATGGGCAGTGACCAGAATGAACTGGTTAGGGCATATATGTGCAGAAGAGGTTGCGGCGGCGGCGCGCGTGACGGCGGAGAATGGAAATGTGGCAACAGATATAACGGGGAATTAGTTTGCTTGACGGTGTTGACAGGTTCCTATTTGACTATTTGTAAGGAGACTAACCTTTTTGAGGAACAAAATTTTACCAGTAATAATAAATTTTAGTAATAACTACCCACTGGCGTGGCCAAATAAATCTCATAAAATAAGATAAAACAACTTAAGGGTGCATTTAAAAAATTAAAGATAAAATAATGTAATATTGATTTTGTAATTCCTTTAAAAAAAAGAATTTATATTTTAAATTATATGAAAATGAATTATAATTATGAAATAATACAAAGTTTTTTTTTTTTGAAACTGAAATAATACAAAGTTAATCACATATTTTTACATTTTTAGTGTATTTTTCTATTAATTGAAATTTCACATGAATTTTGTTAAATAATATGAACTTTAATTGAATGGTGGAGAAGCTACTAATTTTGTATTACATATATATCTAATCATTTGCATGTAGTCCAAAAGTCAATTTAATATCCACCTTAATGATTTAAATATGTAATACTATCTCATATGGAGCTTCTAATCATATATCATTTCCAGGTCTTTCAAAATGAAAGGGAATTCTACTAGTGGAACTTAAACAATGAAAAAAACAAATAAACTATGGCAAATAGACAACTGCCAACTTGACATGGACATTTTACACTCATTTTTAAATAGAAGTGTTAATAATTTCAGATTTTAATTTTGATGTAAAGACTTTTTACATTATCAAACAATTGGATTTCGAAGATATGTCATTTCAAAAGTAAATTAAATATGTAACCAAAAAAAGTAAATTAAATAAAAAAGTGTTTTACCATATTTTTAAGGTTTCTTTTGATACGTTATAGTAGGTCTAATAGTATAAATTTATATAATACATAGTGAGTTTATCTATTATTTGGTATTAACATTGTTTACCCATCAATACACTTTTATACATTAAAATGATGAATTTCTTAATCTAATATATCGATATGTGATTAGGTCTGACGACGTTGTTTGAAAATATTTAATCAACTACCAATGTTGCAACCACCACCATAACCCCACCACTGCCACCTGCACCATCACAACCCTCACCATTATTGTTGCTGTCGCCACCATCGTCCACCACGACCTCACCATCGTTATCTCCATTGTCACTACCACGGCCACCACCACCATCATCGACACCACCCACCACCGCCATTGTCCACCACTGCCACCACCATTGTTACAACTGTTACCGCTACCACCACCCTCCACCACCATTGTCGCCGCTACTACCATTGTCACTACCACCACCACCACCTCCACCATTACCACCGTCGCGCCACCGCCGTATCTATCATTATTCAATACTGCATCAAATATAGCATTGTATTAATATAAATAATATAACAAGTTATACAGTGTATAACCAAGCGCTGAATAGTGTTAAATTTTTATCATGTCCTATCTAATCAGGCCTAATACTATTGTTTTTACACAGTTGTGCACGTACATTTTTTATATGTATTATACAACATACCAAATGGACCTTAAATTTCTAATTAATTAATTATTTTTATACAGTTGTGCACGTACATTTTTCTCATAATTCATTTGAACACAAAATTTCACACCTTTGTAATTGTATTTTATACAGGCCCATTGAATATGAAATGAAAACTCAACAAATGAATAGAGGTTTATATAATAAACGTTTAATTGCATTTTGGTCCCTTAATTACTATGTGTGATTTTTGCCCCCGAGTTATTTTCCAGTTAATTAAGTCCCTCTAATTTTAAACTTTGCAATTTTGGTCGCTCTCTCAATTTTATTATTTATAAAATCACTAAATCTTGATTTTATATGTAAATATTTTAGGATTTATCACTTATTTGATATATGATATAATTTTTAAAAGTTAAATATAAAAAAGTGTAAATTTATTTTGAAGCATATGATATTATGGTTTAAATTTGTGGAAAATTGAGAAATTTTAATTATTGATTGATTTACTAGATTAGTGGTTTTTAATGAGAATAACATCTACAATGATTAAATTTGTGAAGACTTTTCTAAAAAAAATGGAAATGAGAGAGCTTTAAGAGGAATGATACAGACAAAGGACTTGATTTGCAACAATAAAAAAGTTGAGGAACTAAAAATGTTCAAAAACTTACCGGGTGACTAAAATATCATAGTTAAAAGAAAAATGGCTAAAATTGCAATTAAACTTATAATAAAAGTGCTAGAAATAAAAACATTTCAATCACATTGGCTAAGAGCAAACATGTCAATGTGAGTTGGTCTGACTCATTCAAGTTGGCACACCACGAGTTGGAAAAAAACAAGTAGAGTCGAAGTAGCTCACTTTCTACTTTCTAGTGAGCCTCTAAAATGACAACCTTACTCAACCTACCACATATTGATGGTTTAGATGAGCTGACTTCAATCCCAACTGTTTAGCCCTCCGGAGTCGAGTTTAAAAAACACACATAAATATGAGTCTCTACTTTTCCAACTGAACCAAAACATAAGCATTTGATTGCAAATATTCAAAACTGGAGAAGCAATTACCCCTATTGGAGCATCATGGATCTCTGCAGAACAGTTGGATCTGGAATCACCCGAGACAACCTGCTCAGATCCTCAAGCATGCAGATAACCTCTGCACCAGAGCTGCCCAAATGCCAAGCTATTCAATAAGAATTGGTACCATTCTCTGTCCTATCCAACCAGATCAACCAACAGGAACCAATGTCTACCTTGTTCTTAATATTTTTCTTCTTCTTAATCTTATATATTTTTAAATAAACCATGCAACCAACACATTTTAATCAAAATATTTTATAAAAATAGATATTAAAAATCTTATAAGTATAGGAAACTTAATCAAATCATGTTTTTAGCAAAATATTGGGTTTTAATTTGTCACTTAACTAGTCTTTTTAAAAAATGGTTACTTTTATTTTAGGCAAATGTTACTTGTTAGTACAAAGTATCCTTTTCAGAGTTCGAACTCTTACTATTCACTTACAATACCCTTAGCTCACATCTACCCAACTCCCCAATAAATAAATAAATAAATAAATAAAAATGGTTACTTAACAACTAGTTTAATTTAATTTTTTCAAAGTAAACACACTCCATTACCTTAAAGTTTCCTTGTATGACACTAAACTTCAAACTTAATCAAATATTACACTGCATGCACCCAATTTATATCAAGTAGCACTACTTAAAAAACATAATGTGATGCAAACTTATAACGAATATAAACTTGTGGGATTATCAACAAAATGGTCCCTGTGTATGGGCCACCGTATGAGGTAGGTCCCTCGCCAAAAAATCTTAGGGGATGGTCCCTCTGTTTGCAAACTATCTGAGAGCTCCGGCGAGTGTTGACGTGGCTTGCTGACTCATTTAATGAAGTCTATGTGGATTTTTTTAAAATATTAAACAATTTACATGTCAGAAAATCAAAAAATTAAAATAAAGTTTATGTCATTTAAAGAATTTAACTTAAGTGCTTAAATTAAATCTAATCCTAATTCCCCCCAAACCCTAAATCCCCAATTTCATTAATCAAACATCTTCATCTTCATCACCTTCTAACATCTTCTATCATCTTCATCAATTTCTCCAGAAAAAAAAAAAAAAAAAAACTTTCCAAATTTCATCATCTTCTCCAAGCCACCTCCAAATACATTCACCTGTTCTTCATCATCTGCATTGAAGAAATCCAGAAACTTAAACCAATTCTTCATCATCTGCATTCATCATCAACATCTTCATCATCATCTTCTTCAACATCTCACCATGAACCCAGAATTTCAAAACCCATAAAATCCAGAACTTCTTCTTCATATTCCCGCAAACCTGAAACCCCACAAATCTCAAATCTTTGAATCCAAATCTTTGGTCTCAATATGGGAACTTCGACCATTGTAATCAACAACCCAAAAATCAAAAAAATGAGATGACAGTAACAAGCTAACAACAGAAGTCAGATCCATTTATCACCACCTCTCTTCACTGTCAACCACCAAACTCGAAACATTCCAACACCGCCCACAACACAGAACCCAAAACCACAATCTAACAAAGAGGAGATGAAATCGCGAAAGGGAAAATGCGATTAAGAGACGTGAAATCAGAAAAGAGAAAACGCGAAAGAGAAAACCCAATCCCCCACCCCCACTGCAAACCCAATCCCCACCCTCCTCCCTATCCTCCTTCAGAATCCCAAAATCCCCAAGAACAAGAAGAAGAAGAAGGACCCAAGAACAAGAAGAAGATGAAGAAGGAAGAAGGAGAAAGAAGGAAGAAGAAGAAGGAGAAAGAAGGAAGAAGAAGAAGCCACCGCGAACACACACTCTCTGGGAAGACGAACCAGCCACCGCAAACTCTCTCTCTGCGAAGACGAACCAGATCCATATCGTTTCACCTTTCCTCTTCCCCAATTTGGGTTTCACCTTCATCGTTTGCTCCTCTTCTTCTTCTTGTCTCCGGCGGCAGCGCCACCTTCCTTCGGGAGTTTCTTCCCGGCCTTCGATTTCTTCTCCGCCGGTGGAGCCTTCTCGACCGCCGTCGACTTCTTCTCCTCCACGGGCTTCTTCTCTGATGCTGCCTTGGGTGCCATCGTGAATTGGGAACTTGAAGGAATTTAGGGTTTCAAATCTGGAATTTAGGCTTTTATTTAATAATTTTAATTATTTTAAATATAAATTATACATTTGGCTATTTAAATTTAATTAAAAATGACGTGGATAATGCCATGTCACCTCTGTCCTGCCACTCAGCACTCTCGCCGGAGCTCCGAGCTCCGGCGATGACCTATTTCAGACAGTTTGCAAACAGAGGGACCATCCCCTAAGATTTTTCCGGCGAGTGACCTACCTCAGACGGTGGCCCAAACACAGGGACCATTTTGTTGATAATCCCTAAACTTGTAACTAATACTTGCAATTATTTAGGTGCGAATTCTTGTGAAAATCTCATAAATTATATTTTTAATCCTTATAACTAAGAATTTAGTGACAAAAAATTTCACCACTAAAATATTCATCATTAATTTCTTCACCAATATTTTATCAACTCATTTAATTGCGAAATTTGTGGTAGAATTTTCTCTCCCTAAATATATGTTCATCGCTAAGCTCGTCACAAAATATAAATAATAATTTTCTAAGTAGTATCAGTGATGGAGGTTTTCCGTTACTAGTGTGACCTGACATTTCACTGTGACGAACCAGTACACGTCACTAAAAAAATTGAATTTAAATTATTTATTTAGTATACTACCAGAAAATAGCAAAATTACTACTAATTTCCGGCCAAAAAATTTCTTTGCACTTTTCATAAAATATTTTCTATTTAATTAGCTATATGTTTTTTATTTGATAAAAATAAAATTGAATCTTGAAATTTTTTTATTACAAAAAAGTAGTGCTATACTTTATCGGTTCTAATTATAAACTAACATTCATACTTATATGGTGTCGTTAAATATAAGCTAACTTAACAAAAGTTAATTTCTCTTTTCATATTTGCCCTTGTATTTATTGGCTTTTCAATACTACAATGGATGAAAATTTTGATCTTAAATAGGGGTAAATAGGAAAGATTGTACAATTTTTCTTTAGAACCAATGCATCAACTATCTTTATTATTTATTTTCTTAATAAATATGAATTTTACAATGTTAACTTAAAATTAGGGACAGAGAAAAAAGAAGAAAAACTCCTGTATTACCGGTTTGACATAACACATGCGTAAATGTAGGAGCTAACAACCAATGATAAGCATTCGTAAAGTTTCGCTCAACACCCTTCGGTAACATTAAGCACTACCCATTATAAAATATATAATAACAATTAAAAACTTCTAAATATATTCATTTTTCATTTATTAAATCACAAAATTCATAATTAAATGAGTAGCTAAAATAATGGTGAAAAAAATTAATGATGAATATTTTAGTGACGGAAAATTGTGTCACTAAATCCAATGTTAAGCAAAAAATAATTTATGATATTTTTTACGAAAATTCACCGCTAATTTTGTACGTAATTAACTACAAATTTATATTTATCACAAATATCCATCACAATATATTTTTTTAGTAGTGCTATTTAATCTAAATGGGATGATGGTAGGGGCGGACCCATACATTTTGCGTTGTGGGGTAACACATACATAGATTCATAGCATTAAAAATATAACATAATATTATTATCCTACGTTTGTGTTGGTTTTAGTATTTAGATAATTTTAGAATTTTAATGATATTAGTATATGAAAATATCCTAACCAGAATTACATTGAATGCAAAAACAAATTCAGGAAGAAAAAGATTTTCAAACAATGATACATTTATTTTTCTATCTAAATATTTGGATAACAAGTAATTTCTTAAAATTTACCACAAGACTTAAATTGTTAAGTTGAATAAGAGTGTGTTTGAGTAAACAACTTAATTAAGCTCTTATGTCAATAAGTGTTTATAACATAAGTGCTTACTCATTAGCTAATTTGATAAATTTATTGAAATAAACTAAAAATAAGTTATAAATAAACATAAACTTTTATTCATAAGTTCATCTGAATAGTTTGTGAAAACAACTTATAAATAAATCATAAATTATTTATATAAACTCTTTCAAATACTTACATAAGCGCTTATGCATAAAATAAACTCAAATAAACTTTCGAGACTAAATAATAAAGTTTTCTATTCAAATAAGCATTGATTGGAAAGTGTTAGGCGTAAAATATGGCAGCGGAACATTTCAAGGGGCAAAGGCTAATATTATGGGAGTGGTTTAGTATATATACACATAGTATTAAGTAAGTGTTACATTTTTCGGGGGTAATTGCCCCCACAAACATACACGTGGGTTCACCTGCAGATGACGAGCGATAATATTTGAATAACTTTGAAGTTTAGTGTCATATAGAAAAAAATTCAAAATAATCAAGTCTAATCTACTAAATTTTTTAATTATTACATAAGGCCCCAAAATAAATTGAGGGTTGTAGAATGTTGAGGATTTATTCTTATCTCAGTTCGGATAAACATACTCCGTTACTACGTACACGGAAATGTTTATGCAATAATAAAAGTCCCGCGATTGAATTTAGTTTTACCTACAAGACTTGATTTTTTAAGTTTTAATTTAATAAAAACAATACTAAAATAAATGATACAATTTCATAATATGAACAAAACATTACTTACTGATAATTGTGGTATGACAACTCTTCAATGAGAACAAATAACTACTTATCACTTGGAAACATTTATGCCTCCTTTAGTAGAAAACATAGGTTAAAAATGGATTTGGATCCTCTCATGTGTCATCATGTGAGAGTTTTGTGTATATGATAAGAGAAAATTTACATGAGAGGATCCAAATCCGTTAAAAAACATACATGATAAGAGAGTGCCATAAGATATAAAGATCGTAAGTTCTTTTTCATTCAATATTTGATGCGTATTAGAGACATTTGCATGATATGTTATAATTTCTATATAAATGAGAAAACCACCCTCTAATCAAGTGGCAGTGATAGTAGAGCGTGACGAGTGACAGTGAGGGTGTTGTGAGATGGTAGTGGAGAGTGGTTCATGGCGACATCAATGAAGAGTCAGCAGTGGTAGAAGTGATGGAGAAAATCGAACAATAGTGATGGTGTATGCTTGATGGTGGTGGTGGTGGTATGTAACAATAATGTTGGTGGAGGGCTCTTGATGGTGGTGAGTATTGAGCAATGATAGAGGAGTGTGCCCATAGTGGTGGAGGTAGACAATGTCAAGGAATGTCTGTAATGGAAGTGCTAAGTGGTTGTGGTGGAGCATACTAGGTAGCGTGGAAGTGGATAGTGTTAGGTAACAATGACGATGGGAAATGTCATATGTTGGTTGTGAATGGTGCATGGTGGTAGTAGTGATGGAGGCAGGCAAACCTCAATTGCAAATGTGTTGGATTGAGTTGGTGGAGGATGCCCAACAACGATGATTGTGGCCGAGGTGGTTGTTGTTGGTGGTGGTAGATGTTGAGGAGCAGTAGTGGATGGTGGCTGCCAAAGACGACAATGGTAGAGAATGTCATATGACAACTGCGACAAGTGACGTATAATGGTTGTGAAGGATTCTAGGCGATTGTGGTGGAGATATCCTAATGGTGGTGGAGGAACCAAATAGTGGCATTGGCATTGAATGGTTGCAGAATGAGTCGAGAGGCGATAGCGATGCTGCTATTAGAGGGTGCTCAATTATGGTGGATGGTGTTGGGTGGCAATGATAGTGGAGGGTGCCCGACTGCAATGGTCGTGGTAGGGATGCTAAGTAGTGATGATGGCGACAGAGGAATACTGTGTCAGGTGATGGTGGTTGAGGGTGTCTCCCAAGTGGTGACAATGATGTGTAGGGTTGAGTGATTATGACAATGATAAAGGGTGTTATGAAGTAAAGGTGGTAGAGGGTGAGAGTGAGAACTGAGAAGGGGAAAATATATATTTTTCTACTTGTTTCTATTCCAATTCCTCTCCTAGAATAAAATTTACACTGATCAGCAGAGTATGATGGCCTTGTGGCGTTCAATTGGCTTAACAAAAACATGGTCAAATTAAGAAGAAATGATAGCTTATCACATCCTATCACCTTTATCTAGACCACCAAACAGGGTATACTAAAAATCTTCAGCAAATGTACTAGATTGGCAACTAGGCTAAACATAAGCGAAATTCGAACCATAACATTAGAAGGCAGGTATATTATGACCTTATTTTCCTTGACAGAGTAGATGCTAACCAAACCGACATAAAGAATAAGAATTAGAAGGCAGGTGATATCAGAATTCAGAAAACCGTTCTAATAATTAATAACCATAACATTTAATAATAATCACTAATAAATAGTCTCCCAAAGAAAAAATCCTTCAACTTCTCATGCATCGTAAGCTACATCTGCTACTTAACAAATACTACTGGCTTTCTCAACTTCTGCAACATATGTATTACATTTATGGAGGGCTTGTTCAGGTAACATAACCCTGAAAACAGCATAATGATGATTTAAACTCTTTTCTCCCTGTAATCTGTGAACACTTCCCAAAGCACCAGCATTAAGGTTTGGGAACCTATAAAATATCCGCCGAATTCTCTGATGGACAAGGGCCATGGCACACCTTATATCATAGTAGAAAGCAAATCTATCAGAAAACAGCTACTTCGAAGAAGTTATAACCATCAGAAAGTGGAACATCATGTAAAAGGTGAATCAGAATTCGAGAATTTCTCCAATTCAAGAAAAGAGAATCAAAATGCAATCACTACTCATATGCAAGATCATTTCAGACTTAAAAAGAAATTCAACAAAGACACATAAGAGGTTCAAAGTTATGGAAATATCTTGTCTACAAGCTTACATTATGCAAGGTTCCCAAGCAAGATATATGTCATAACCAGTGCATAGGTACGGTCGTGCTGACAGCTGATTAGAGGTTTCACTGTGAGCATTCAATTTACCATTATCCTCAACCTGAAACGCCAAAATCCAATACCATATTAAAGCTTTCAACATGATATACTCGGTTGAAAATTATCAACAAATATGATCAGGGTAAATGCCATTGCACATGTATTTTATGTTTCCATATTGCCATTGTTGAATTTGGTGTGAGGTGCTTCATTAGATCTAGATTACCAACAAGGTGTAATTGTCATAGTGTTCCATCCAGTCAATTCTTCGGAAAGCTGTAGCAAGGATCATATACATGTCAAGTAAATGCATGATTCTACCACCTTATCCCTCTGCACACTATTTAATTAGCCAATTGCAGACTTAATACAAAACATAATCCAGGAACTCCATGATCTATTAAGGAGATAAAACATCCATAAACTTTCCCACAGAACAGGTTACTCAAAACTAAGAATGCGACACCTGGAGCTCAAGATGTTATGAATATTTTTGGAGTGGAATCGTTTACACTTCATACAGAAGGGCAGTTTCAATTGGTCACAAGTATGAAGTATACACCAGCGAGGTTCCTTAAATAGACCTAATATCAGATATAGGTAAACTTACAGTTGCGCAAAGAGTTTTCTGTCTCTTTGCAGGAGAGCTTGTGCCAGAAGGATTCTCGTGATCCAATTCCAAATACTTTTCTTCACTGTTCCCCTCACTGGGAAAAAGGCATTTATCCCTGGCAGCAGATGATTCAATAGCTACCATGGCAGCATGTCGCAAAGGATGCCAATCATGTGAACTCTGTGAATGTGATTGCCGCTCAGACCATTGCCAAGGATATAAGCAAGCAACACCTGTATACCGTTGTTTGAGCTGATTGGAAGAACTATTTAAATGCAACGGTTCATCAGGATCAAATGTATTGGAAATAGGATGGGAACTAAATAACTCTGGCTTTCCAGAGCAGCTATCATCTTTGCAAGTGTTCCAAGCAAAAACCTGATCACGTGCACTTGAAATGATTTGCTTAGCTGAAGGGTCCACTATCACTGCAGCATTGACTACCTAAATGGATGAAATTACAATTAAGTAAAAGTTGATAGTGAAATTTAATAGAAGTACACTTTAAGCAAAGCTACCCTGTACTAATTCAGCAAGGGATAGAGTGGAGTCATGGACCCAACAGAACATAGTTTAAGCTGAACAACAAATGAATAATCAGAAAGAAAAAAAAAGCAACTGAAGTTAAGCATGTCCAATCAAATACAGTGCATTATTTCTCATGCGCAAATTGTATGAAAAACAATTTTTTGACATTTACCAAGCCATCGGATGTTGCCAACTCAACAGCTGATTGCATAAACTTCAAAACTGATTGCGAGTCCTCCTCACTAAATCCAGTAATGCCATCAATGTTGCTGTAATTTGATTAAAAATGTCACTAAGTGAGCTAATATCATACAAGACAAGGTTGTGGTATTCTCATCCAGTAAGATTATTGACAAAAATGAAACCAAATAGCAATTGTAGATATCCAATGTGTCATCAACAACAATTCAGATTTCAGAACCCCCTCCCCACCCCCACCCACCAAAATAAAACACACAATAGTAATAAATTTTACTGCGTCAAACAGTCATAAACCAGAAGATCAAGATGCATCAGATGGTCCTATAAATTCCACCATGGCTCCAATATTTACATAGTTGGAAATTTTAAGAATCCCCTTGGACCCTTTCCCAGTCAAACTCCCAACTCCGCCAGTTTTTATCCACAGAATATACAGTACAAATTTCATACAAACGACTGGAAAATCTAATACAACAGACACTATAATTACAAGAAATATTATAAGATCGTAAACAAGTCTAAGTTACTGACGAAAACAGAAAACAATACACATTGGATATTATGAATGCAGGTGTGCTCAAGTCACTATTATTTTCACAAAGGAAGTGCCAGTAGTCAACTACTGTATATATTACTGATTAACAAGCCAACTCAACACAAAGGCTCACTTGTAATTCAAAGATATAACCTTTTGTATTAATTGTCTGATCATCATGCCAATACCTCATTAAATTGAAGGATGTATTCCTCGGAATTTCATTTAACAGTACCTTGTTCAATATGGGTTGTTTTATTCATCTGATGATAGATTTCATGTATAAGCTACTTGAACTTTTATATAAAAATAAAATGAACCAGCAGGTTTTGAATTTTGATAAAGCTAAGAAATGATATTCCAAATAAATAAATAAGAGAATAACAATAGGAAGCTTACTAAGTCCTTGGATGATAAGACGTTGGCCAAATTTTGCATTGCTCTTGCCACTCTTCTTTTGATGTTGCATCATATTTGCAGACCTAAAGTTAATTAAAGCCGAATTAAATGCGCAAATTAACTTACGTTATAAAAAAGGAAAAAGTGCCCATAGGGTTTTCAACCAAAAAGCTCTTAAATTAATAATTTTATTTTCTCTTCATTGATAGTAGACCTTAAAAAACATTCGGATGGCCATTTAACTAAAATAGTCCTAGATCTTTGCATACAAATTAACATTTGATAAACACGCTATGAAACTAAAACTCAATTAACATATAAACTAATGATTTCCAAAGTTGAGGGTTTACTGTTTCTTCTAAACTGGTGATTTTAGTGTTTGTATGTGTAAGAGTTTGACACAATTTTTTTCTTTTAGCTGTTTCCTCTTTGGAATTCTTGAAATTCCATTTATACTCGCGCAAACGGAAATCCAAACATAAAAAGAAAGCTTTAGAAGACATAAAAAGAAAGAAGAAATGCTAGTGCTTCAAGGTTAAACTAGTAACTTAAGCTAAAATATGAAATTAGTTAAATGAAAAAAAATTAATCGACCACCCATTCCACTATATATAACATATAGCTTTGCAGATTCACCACAATCACAATAACCAAATTTGTCATATCAGTCACAACTGTTTAGAAATCAAGATTTTTTACATTCTTCGTATAATTTTCACCTTATATCTTTCTATGATCAAACCATAAGCATACACTAGTGTTAAACAAAATTAAAAATAAATAAATAAATGAAGACCCACTTTTGTGATAAAAGGACTCAACTGATAGGAACTGATCAACTCGTGAAGATGAGGCGGCACACTATCCGATTGATTGTCACTCTCAGGGGCCAGACACAAGATCACTGATAGCTGTACCTGTCCTGTAAAACATTCCCGGTATCACCAGCAACAGACTTTGTCTATTAGCCACATCTAATATTAACGCAGAATAAGGCAACATAAACAGTATGCTCATATAAAATAGGCATAGATTCCATAATTCCAATGTAAATAAAAACTAAAAAGTTCTCACTAGTTCCAACAGCAAGGATGTAAATTGCTTAGCTTTGCATTATATATCCTTCATTACATCATCTATAAAATAATAAAATTCAACACAGACAGACACATTTATATTCAAATAACAATACTTGAGAGTTCAGACCCATGAATCAATCACTGTAATGTAACACCGAGTTGGGAGAGTTAGTTAGGAATATCCACCTCCTTCTAGAACCTTCTTCCGAATTCGTTTCACATGACGGAGACCTTCGAGCGGGGCTACTTGATTCAAACGCCTAACAAGAAAATTCAAACAACAACTTTCCACAGATTAGTTCACGAAGCATGAGCAGCACACATAAACATTAAGGTTCCGACGAGAACCTAACCTCACAATTTGGTTCGCATGCTTTGGGTCGATGGCTGAAGCAAAAACACTCTCTGCACACGAAGGAACAAAACAAACACCAATGTTTCAATTCATGGAATTCGAGAAAGAAAGGAAAAGCTTGAAGCAACGGGTTTTGATAACGTGACCGGTGGGTTGATTGTGAAGGTCGTGTGGCTGCTCCTCTGGGATGTAGACAATCATGCTAGTTCGGTTGGATTCAGCCGGCGCCGCCGCGACAGTAGAGTGAAGGCCAAGGGGGATTGCGGAATTTCCTGGTTCTGATTCATATATTCCACTGTGTTACACTGAAGATGAAAGAGGTGTGTGCGAAAAAATGGGCCGGGCCTGTGTGAATATTGGGCCAGCTTCGTCACAGTCACGAGGCCCAATAGATGGAAACTGAACGTGCGTGTCACGTGCGATGGGATAGCAGTGGAGTGCGGAGAAGCAAAAGGGATAACACAAATTAGAAGCTAGGAACAGAATTGTTGTGTCGTTCGTTGCTGCCAACGTTACGCAACAAAAAAACTCAGCAGCATTGTCTTGTCTCTACTATAAAACGTTGTTGTATTCGTTCTCAGATTTTTTGCTGTGTTTTGTTGATTTCATGGTTGATGCATTTTTAATGGGATGGGAGCTCAGAAGAGCATCCATGCTGGCAAAGGTTAGATTGCAATTGCATTCACACACATAGCTTCAATGAATCTGTTTCATTTAGCTTTACTCTCTCAATTGCAAAAGCTTCAGTTTTGTTTCTTTTTGGCTTAACCATGTCTGTTTGAGTTGTTTTACAGCGAAGATTGACGTTAATGTTGATTTCACTCACAAGCTATGTGCTTCTTTGATGCTCCCTACCCTCAGGTTGGAAAAAAAATGGTTTTTTTTTTTTATAATTTGTGTTTAAACTAATAAATATCTTACCGGTTATCATTTTTCGTTTTCCTCTAATAGGAGTTATGACAATCCTCTTTCACTGGTGATTGGGAGGTAAGGTTCTCAATTTGCTTCTTTCGAGTTATCATTTGATGTAATGGGGTCTTTGGTTTGGTTCTGTATGGCAAGATTTGAATAACTTGGTGTTGTGCATTGGGTTGTAGAGGGTATTGGTTCTCCTAGAATTGTAGAATTTTGTAATGAATAGTTCTGTTGTTTTTTTTTTTCCCTTGATTAGTCTCTGCATCAAGCACCCAAACTTATTTGGTCGAAGTGAGAAGCTTGATATTTCATGGGACAAGGGTCTATATGACTCAAATATATCAGTCGCCTATAGAAGGCCGCGACCAGAATGGCTTGCTCAGCAGTCTTTTGTATTGCAGGTAGGTTTTGCTTTATTATCATTTCATTCTCTGGTATTAGAAATGATGCTAGGCCATGTTGTACAATAAACTTATGTTTATTGGATTTTTCTGTGTGCCAGCCTCAAGCTAAATTTAGGTCATTTAATCTGTGAACCTTCAATTTCGGTGAAATTTTATTGCAGAATCTTATATTCTACTTGTTCTCATCATTTTTCTTCTTTCAGCATTCTCTTGCTCCAGAGATTGGGGTCCATGGTATCCCTGTAAACAATTTCTCCCGCTCAGGAAGTGGAGGTGTAAATTTATCTAAACTATCAGTGGGGCTGGACCTGAAGGAACCTATGAGTACAAAATGGAGCAGTACAACCAGCATAAAATTCGAGGTTCAGCTTCACTTTTCATGAAATTGACACAATACCAAAGTGGAATCTGCATGTGTTTCTTTGTTTTGCATTACTCTCTGATTTAGGCAAAGTGGAAACTGACATTTATACCATCATGCAGCATGTTAGTCCATTGAACGATGATGGCCGCTCTATAAGTAGAGATTATGATGGATTTCCTCTGACTTGCAGGTAGGTAGTAAAGAATTCCAGTATCGCAGTTTTTGATATGTTAAACTGATTTTGACCATATGATGTACATGCTTGTGCAGTGGCAATCCACATGACAGTATGGTAGTGTTAAAGCAAGAATCTCGATTTGCAAAGGCGAATGACCATAGCTTTTTTCATGTAATAAGATATATTCTTATTTTCAGCTTGCTTCTTTCTTCCTACTTATATGGTTGTGTTGTGAATCAATTAGTTGCATTTTTTTTATCACGAAAGAACTAGTTTAGTTGTATATGTATTCACTGACTGAATGCCTGGTCTTTTCAGTTTAATCTTCAAATAGAACAAGGTATTCCAGTTCTTTCCAAGTGGATACTTTTCAACCGATTTAAATTTGTTGCTTCAAAGGGTCTCAAACTTGGACCAGCATTTCTTTTAACAAGGTTGGTATTTTCTGACATTTTAAGAAGATAGAAATTTTATTTGACTTGGCTATTAGGGAAACAACCATATGGAGCAGGAATTAAATTAAGATACAGTGCTTGGATTTAGACATATAACACATTGATGCAAACTTTATTACTAACCTGAAATTCAATTCCCCTATTTTCGTTTCTTCTCTTGTTTTGTTTGACAAACAGCTAACTTTTATTCTATCATTCTTTTCACTTTAATCCTTACCTTCTCTTCGAACAGACTTAGAGGTGGTTCAATTGTGGGTGACATGGCTCCTTACCAAGCATTTTCCATAGGAGGGCTTGGGAGTGTGCGAGGGTATGGTGAAGGAGCTGTTGGATCTGGGCGATCATGTTTAGTGGCTAATAGTGAACTGACGCTCCCTTTGGTATGTATTTTAATAGCTTTGCGAACAGCGATCTTATAATGTAAAATTGGACAGATATATAACATTTTCCCCATAAATATTTTTATTCTGCTAAACTAATCTTTCTTGAAGAATTTGCTTTCCTCAAAGTTTTTTTTTAATATCTCTTCTTGTAAGATACTGGTAGGGACGATCTCATGCTCACAATCTTTGGGAAGAACTATTTTTACAATTATAGTTTGTAATATCAGGCATCTCTAGTTTTAATTGGTACATGAGGAAATATAAATCCTCATTTAGGAGGAGGTTGGCAGAAAATTTTTCTCTGTCCTCTTGTTTGTGCTTTCTCATCGACATGGAATGGTTGGATTTCTCTGTTGAATTTTTCACTTTTCTCCTGATGACTGATTTAGAAGAGATCAGTTTTATTTTCTTATGAGCTTTGGAAATGAAATCCTATCCAATGTATGAGTCAGCCTATCCTGCCCTCCCAGTATGTTACAACTAGAAATGCCTTGTATGTGATTGTAATTCCTGAGATCTATTATTGCTAAGTATTCCTTGTCTTTACTAAACTACTTGCTGTCTTCTTTACTGTAGACTAAGATGTTAGAAGGTGCCATTTTCTTGGATTGTGGAACAGACTTGCGGACTGGTCATCTTGTACCTGGTGAGCAATATCATTCTGCTCAGATACTCAAATTACATGCAAATATACTTCCAGATTATTTTAAATGTTCTCTTTCTTAATTATCTTGCCACTATTTTTATGATATATCAAGTTATCAACAATTTTTAGCATAAATGAGTTTTAAATTTTCGGTCTGTTGAGGAGACTTAATTAAATCTGTTTCTCCAGTCAGGCAAGTTCTTGAGATAGGGTTCTTTTGCTTCAGATTTTTCTTATTTCCTGCTTACCAAGTTGAATTGACTGCCGAAATAAAATTTTCTCAATCTAACCTATTATGAGTATGTAGTACTTTTTTTTAAAGTTGATTTATATAGTATGTTCAAAAGTCTATCTATTACCGTCTAGGTGGGTGAAATTTATACAATTATGATAGAAGAACAAAGTAAAAAAAAGTTCATTGGGGTGTGGCGAGTTTCTTGCACTGTGGCATGTTATTTGAAACACTGGAATCATAAATTTAGTCATCCAAAATTTGGCCAATGAACATGAAGTCATGACAACAATGTTCGCTTCTACATAAGTTTAATTACACTTTTCTGTGGCAGGAGACATTCATTCTAGTTCTTTCATGCATTATTGTACTGAGAAAGTTTTTGTGTCTAGTATTGACTTATGCAAGTGTACATAAAAGCTCCATTCTATTAAGTTAATGGGAAAAGGGAGCTTGGGCAGGCTAGGTCAACACAAAACTGAGTAAATGATTCTTATTGACAAAGCCTCTAGGACCATTTTGTGTGGTAAAACAAGGGAAACTATTATTGTTATGAAAATAGAGCTAGACTAGACCATAGAGTTCCAGAGTTATATGATGAGTTTGGGTTTTCATTGACATTTTTTTTCTTTTCTTGGGAGCAGGGGTGTTTAATTGTCATAGCTTCTTGTTTGCTTTGTTCTGCTATTATCTTAAATTGAACTGCTTGATCCTGTTTATGCTCAGTGCACATAATTTTTTAGTCTCTAGCCCAAAACCATGCCAATTATCAAATGTTCTCTCATGGTGTTGATCCCTTGAAAATTCAGGAAATCCAGCCTTGAGGCAGGGTAAACCCGGATCTGGTGTTGGATTGGGATATGGGCTTCGATTTAAATCACAGTTTGGTCATTTCCAAGTTGATTATGCTGTTAATGCATTTCAGCAGAAAACTCTCTATTTTGGCCTAAGCAACCTTGCTTCATGAGATTCTTAGACCCAAGAGGCTGCAGAACTCTAGTGCATTCCTATAGTCTGCAGATCCTTTCCTATTTCTCTGCAGTTCATCATAAAGTGACAAAGTCCTTTGGAAGATGGAATGGGGAAGCAACAGAAGCTGCAATATTTTGTCATACAATTCACAGCCTCATCAATTGTATGAAACCACATTCTCTTTTTTTTTTCTTTTTCTAACTCCACAGTATATTTTGCATGTGGAGAGAGAAATCTTTGCCATATTCTTTTTCTTATAATTCATGATAGTTGGAAATTTTATTGGCATTTTTGTGAGGCTTTTGTTTTAGGTATATGAGTGCAGAAAGATTGATTATTTATTGTAAATTGCTTTCAACCTAAAGGAGATAAGATTGTATTCTTTCACCTTTGTAATTAAGTTAGGAAAATAGACTATGGTGCATTTGAGAAGTCCTTGTTTGATTAAAACTTTGTTAAATTACCATTAAACGCATAACATATATATAAACTCAACACAAACGGTATGAATTCAAATACATATTTAAATCTAGAGTGAAGGAATCCAATACATAGTATCTGCATGCTGGAAGTCACCTAGTCCAACTTGTTGTGACTCGTGAATGTTACCTTACCTTGGGTTAATGTCACATATCCAATCTTTGAGTTTGCTTATTGGTATTAGATTCGGTTTATTTTATGTTTTTTCCAAAAATTGTGTACCTCTTATCCTTATATGTTGTTACAAATGTATTAAAAGAAGAAAAATCAGTTTGTAGTGTACTAGTGCCAGTGACCAGACATGTGTAGAACTCTTGTTTCCTAGCTTATGGTAATGCCATTGTGGTTTGGAATCTGTTCAATATTCTAAACTAGTTGATTGTGCAAAATTAGAATAAAAATAAACTAACATAATGACAGAGTTAGCATGTGAAAAAGCCTTGGAGATTGGAAAGCTTTTGCTTCGTTTCTCAGATTTTCCATGGGGAAATTTGGAATACATAGCAAGTTACAAGGCTGCAGCACTAGTTGGGACTTGGATACGTTTCTTCCGTTTACAATAACTAAAAGAAGAAAAAAATTGAATATACAAGGTCACTAAAATCATGATTACTAAGTAATCATACTATATCTACTAAAGAAATTTACAAGGCAAGCAACTATATTCTCCTTTGATCCTTACTTGGATCCTTCTCCTAGCAGAATAGCCATGATATTGAAATTAGGCACACCAATAAGAACTTCGGTACAAATTCACCTTCACTTGTTTAACTCAAAAGCAATCCAGTTTGAAAAGTAAAATGAAGCCCTTGAAGTAGCTCAAACCATTCGATGAGAAGATACTATGAATTGATTTGGTATAACAGGCATTGGTATATGAGATTCAGATTTATGGAAATATGTCTGACAGTGACAATGTGATAAGGGGTTGAGTCACTATAGAGTTTGTAAATAAATATTGAACATGTTAGATCTCGATAGCTTTGGTAGAGCTAACAACCTTTCAGATCCACATGGGTCTAGGCTATTGGGAGACGGATCCAATAGCCAGAAAATCAAGTAAAGAGGAATGTCGTTTCCCTTTTTCTTGATTCTTTTTTTTAGACTTTGCACTATTGCATTTGGATTCTCATTGGCTCCAGTGGCAACCTTTATATGGATTAAATAATATGTGACCCTTTGTTAGTACATAGTTGTGAATAGCTATGATGTTAATGTTTTGGAGGAATGGTTTTTGTGTTAGTTAAAATGAACCTTGTTTAAATGCTCCTTGGAACTTTAATGGTGTTTAGTAATGGTTGGAGCTTACAGGAATTTCAATGACTTTCCCTCAATGATATGATTGTTGCGTATGTGTTGGTGGAGACTTACCCACTTAACGTGATTTCAGAGTCTTAGAGATTAGTCTCATGACTCCTAGCTATGAGAATACCTTAAAAAAATGATAAGGTGAGATTTTTTTTATAAAAAAAACTCAAATAAAGTATATGAGTCTTCTCAAGCATAGCATGTTTATTATGATCAATTGGTTCCCAAGATTTCACTACAAAGGATGTATGCAATAAATATTATTATGTACATATATACGGGTTATACGGGTTAGGTCAAGTAACTCTCCCTTGCCTACAAATAAATAGTTGTTGCTAAGCGATAATGTGACAGATGCAATGTTATATCATCACTGCCATGAAACAATAATGTATTTAATATATTTCTAATTTCTTTAAATGTGACATGTTTTTTATTTTGATCGCTCTTAGATTCTTATTTGATTTTTTATCCCTCATTTTAATAGTGTTATTCCAAAATCTGAGTAGAGAGATTCCTCAATCAAATACGATTATGCATGGTGGTGTGTATGGCTGAGAGCGCGGTGGAGCAGTGAGAATCCACGATGATTGAGGTATCTGTAAAAAGCACTCTGACGTTCAAGTCAACAATGGATTAGTAAGAATTCTCTACGTCTAGAATAGTAAATAGATAGCAAATTAGTATTGCTTACTTTACGGTATGATCAAATATGTATTTAAAGTTATCTGAGTGAGCGGTGATATAAGTGTTTACCATTTTCCAAGTTGTTGAATAGATAACATTTAAGATATCAACATTTCTTAAGAGAACTTGACCATCAATTCTATCAACTTAGTTTTATGTTAGGCCGGTTGGTTAGAAAGTGGAACTTTTGTGTTTGATCGTCCTGATCTACCAGCTTGACGATCACTTGGTCGTGTTGTCATTTGAGCCAGTCAAGACGATGGTGGAGTGTGTGATTGTTTGAGCCAACCGGAACAGGAGCCTCAGTGTTAAACTCATCCTTTTTCTATGTTTTCTAATGATTAAATGTATGAGTTTGTTGCATTACACGGGCAGAACACATTACATTGATAGAACACATGCTTTTATTTTAAGTATGTACCAGACATATAATAGGGTAATTAAGTGAAAAAGAGAAGGAAAACATGTGAATACAACAAAGTAACACAAGAAGGGGCTTGAATGGTGTTAAAAATTGCAAACTAAGTCAATATAAAAACCTCATTGTCAGTAGTAGCGAAAATATATCAAGAGTAAATAACAAAGAGATAAGGGATAAGACAAGAAATTATATACTGGTTCACCCTTAAATCTTGGGCTAAGTTCATTAATTGCTCTCCAACCAAGATTATTCACTAAACTCAAATAAGTATTCTTCAGGACTTCTCCTCCCACAAGTACTCTCAATGATTTTTTATTTTACAAGTATTCTTTTTTCCAATCCTCTTTAGACTTTACAATTTAGAAAAAGTGTGGGTGGTTCTTTACTTGAGATCTCTCTAAGAGATGATAATAAAAAGTGTAATTTCAAGTACTCTTATATTTGTGCTAAGTTTTTAAGCTGGAAGTGCACATTAAGAGTAATATAATGAAAGAAAAAAATACAAGCAAACTGAGCAGCTCGTGTGAAATATGAAATGTGTGAACTAGTCTTCTTCAAACTTTCTTCAAGTGTCATTTATATAGTCCCCTTGAAAATATGATTGTTGAAGAAATAAGGTTTAGAGCTTCTCCTTACTCTCCAAGCTTCAAACAACTTATGAATCAGCATTAAATGCATATTAATGGTCGTTGATGTACACTAGATCTTTAATTTGCAGCCTTAATTTGATCTTTTCCAAAAATGGAGGTACAATAAGTATTGACTTTTTTAATAAATAGAAAGTATTGTACACGACTTTTAATTTTTGTGCAACGTGTATGGTTAACCTTGCAGAGTAGATTCTTCGTCCTATATAAAGTGAATAGGACAAAATCCACTATCCAGGTCCTATTGGTAGAAGTCACAATCAGTCTCTGACTTGTACTTGGTCTAGGTCTTCAATGTACAGGTCGAACAAAGCAACCATTAGACAAAGTGACCTTTTGGATTCCCATTGAACTCAACGTGAATCCACATTGAAACCAACGTGTCAAAATTTTGCTTCTCCGATTCACGTTAAACTTAACGTGGCAAACTCTGACTTCTTTGTTAGTGCCTTAAGATACATGAAATCATTTTTTTTTTGTACAAATCATATTTTCCCCTATTTATAGTGTTCTAGGTGACTATAAAGGTTACAAGGCATAAACCATACTTCCACACATTCAAATATCTCACTCGAACCTATGTTGTGCCTCTTTGTCCTTATCAGCTTTAAGATATAGTCTTCTATGAGTATCGGCCGGCTCTAAGCTTTAACAGTTATTCATATTATTAAGGATTTCATCTATTTCCAATTTCCAGAACTTAGGATTGGCATAGATTTTCTAAATAAAAGCTTTATCCTAAGTTTTAATAAAATTATTCATATAAAAATCATCTTGTACGCAAAGTTTATTTTTCATTGGGTATCCTTTTCATCAGCTATATTCGCTCACGACGATCAAGGGCTAATATTCTTTCGGCCAATCTAAATTCGAATATGATGATTTTCAGTCATTATGTTATACCCAATATTTTGGTACCAACACTACCAAATTTATTATTATGCAACAAAAAGTATTCTTATTTAGCTGAATTTTTTTTGTACACTACTTCTTTGCAATGCCAAGGATAACAATGGAAGAGACGAACCACCTAATATGGAATCAACCTTTTGATTTTTATTTTTTATTTTTTGGTCAACATCAAGTCATCAACCTTTTGATTTGTTTTGAAAGCTTAACGACCCGTGATGGATATCTTAGACCTCCCAATAATGGGTTATTGATTACATTTCTCGATTCCAAAACTAGGCACATGTTTTCTGAATTAGAATTGAAAAACCATATCGGTCATGAATTGCAACATGCTGCCAGAAGCCAAAACGAGTTTTCTTCTTGACATGTTTAAATGTTTGCAGGTGGTTGTGGTTTAGATTAGATTATTTCTCTTTTTTAGTACAAGTATCTTCCATTGGATGCCATGTTGATCTAGGCGCGAACATTAACAAACACGGCTCAAACCAACACATAAATATGTACTACTTGAACCACTCTTTATAATTTAAACACATATTTTAACACGTTATTTTTAATGTTTTTAGTAATTGAGTAAAATTTTATGCTTCACTCTCCAAATAATTTTTGTGGCTGCTTACATGTATTCTCTATAAGAACAATCATGCTCGAGCCACATATATTTATATAACGGTGGACTAACTTTTTGGGGGAGATGATTTTTCCAACCACAAAATTTGAACTCAAATATTTATTTAAGAGAAATTAAGCATGTACCACTTTAACTAACTATTTTTCAGTAGACTCTTCGGAATTTTATATTATACTAAATTCTCCTTATTTTATTCAACAAATATTCTATCAGTTTATTTTAAATTTTAATACTTTTTAGCAGTTGTCTAATGAAAAAGTATATATATTAATAGTATATACCTGTATATAAAGTACGCGTCTCTCTTGTGCCGAAAGGCTCAATGATTACGTATAAACTATCTCCATCCATCCATCGATCAATTGCTTGTGTTTCCAGGAAGGTGAAAGACGACATAAGCCTTGATAGTGCCATACATTTCTTTCAACGATGACGATTTGAGCGCCAAACTCGGCAAAAAAAAGTCAAAATTTATTCTTTCCACTTCTCGTTGGATTATATTTTTTAAAATTATATATCACCACATGTTGAGTGAAAGTTGGAATCTCGTTCTTGTTTATGTGAAAGCTGTGTTAGTAGGTAATCGGTAAGTATTTTTGTAATTGATTAAAAGTCCTAGAGATTTGCTCTAACCCGTGGTGGTGACTGAAGTTGAATTCATCTAAAAAATTTTAATAAAAAAATATTAAAAAATATATTCTTAATTAACATACGGTGGCTGTGCATTCACACCAACTAGCCAACAACCGTGATGTTCTCGTAGGTAAAATAATGAATTGTGTATATTTAGATATTAATTTGGTTCAAGTTAAACTAACTTTCACTTTATTATAAGGTTGCAGGCATCTGTGCTTAAGTGATAAAAGATAAAGACATATGAATTAATGAGAGAAGATTTATTAAATAATAATATAATTTAAATGTTTTCTGATATACTAAAAAAAATTACGTAAGATGTTGATGAGTACAGTGTACACGTATTGAAAGAAAGACAAGTGTGTTGGTGTGTGGGGTTGTGATAAGCAAAGGGGTGCCCCTCTCGTTGTCCTTAGCGCTCGAAAATCGTACTACGGGACCCTCCGAGAGAGAAAAATGAACGACCACCGACAACAACTAATTTGTCGCCACTCGCAAGGTACTGTACTCTACGATTATCATTGCCCATGCCCAATTTAGTAAACTATATTTCTACTATCAGTATTTTCAAAATTAGTTAAGATGCTATAAATGAATTTTAAATAAAATCATTTGTGTTTGAATATATTTTCTACATCATTTTTCAATTATAATTAAATATTTTTTATATGTTCACAAAACAAAAATAAATAAATCCACACCAATTTAATTTTTAAGTTTGTTATTTTATAAAATTAAAAAGTGCATGATTCATTCTGGCGTAAAACATATATGAGTAACTTCTAGGTTTGAGAATTAATTCTGGTAAAAGGGAAGTTGATTCAAACATTGCAGTAGAATGATTTCCAAACATACACTTGATTGAATTATGTCTTCTAGGTTTCAAAATTAATTCTAGGAAAGGAATTAAGGAAAGTTGATAATGATTTTCAAACATACACAATGAATTATGCCATAATTTTAAACATTAACTGTGTTATACTGCTATTAGCTTGCTGCTTCCATGAAGATCGATTCATCTCATGCAAACAAGTGCAATTAAAAAAGTCCAGTGGCTAAAGCTAAGTCCAGTGGATTTGTTTCTTTTTCTTTTATGTAACTATCTTACAACATAACATGTTTGAATTCGCTTGTCTTTCCTCAAAATTAATTCTGAAACTCATGAGCTACTCCCAAAAGTTTCTCCCCAAAATTGATTACGGCATCAGAATTAATTCTTGGAGGATATCCCAAACATGCACTAGTACAATGATATTAAAGCCATTAGCATATACTTTCCACGGAAGAAAGGGATCACAGACTAATAGAAATATCCAAAAAGAAACAAAAGAAAAAGGAGGGCCAAACGCCAAAGGAATAAGGGAACACAGAATAAGAATTTGCAAAAGGATCCAATAGCCGAATAGAGAAGCAATTGAATTGGCCAAATGTGACCAGAGCTTTTTTTTTAACATTGCAGTCACTGTTGCCTCATGTTTAGGCAACAGCTCAAGTTTTATCCAAAAGTGGTAACATTGTAGAGCTCTTTACCAATGTTGTTACAAGACTCGTGTATGTACAAAAAAAACATCTCACAAAAAAAGACAAAACTACCTACATAATCTTCTAAGGCAAATTTACTGCACCAAATGAATACACTTGACTAACGCACCTGTCTTTCCTTTTCAACTCACGCAGGTGTCTGACTATTCCTCTGTTTTCTATCTCGGTTCCTCATTCATGTAAATATCGAGTCTCTCCATTGAGAGTTCCAGGTATATAGATTGTGAGCTGTTCATACCTCTTCAAACTATATACCCCACATCAAGCTATAGCCACAACAACAATGGCAAGCATTTTTATCTCGCCATAAATCTCTTCGCTGAGCTTCTCCACCTGCAAGAACAAATTTTGATTGAACAAAGTTATCTCAACTGCAGAATCTCATACAGAAATTAATAAAAAACTCTAAACACACCAGGATTGGCAACTTATGTGAGGAAAGAAGAGCAAAGTAACAAACAGAAACAATCAAGAAAAAATCTCAAACAGGCAGATAGGAAATGCCATATCATAATGCTTCAGGTTAGGCTTGCCCAAATATTGATCATCCACTCTAGTTTACATCATAAAGAATTTAACACACAATCCAAAACATGGTAACCCTAACTTCCACGCATAAGTGATTATGGGGCTCTGAATCACATAACAAAAACAAACACTAACAGCACCCACTACTAGTAGTCTAGCATGGCTTTTGACATTCAGAATAGAGGATGTGATAAACCTTTTTCTCATCACAAAAGCACAAACACCACAAATGCAAAAGGCAATTATACGCTCCATAAACAGCAAGAGACCTCCACTCACAAGAAAGCACAAATCCATTTCATCACATGTTAAATTGGCTTTGATTCCAACTAACAAGAAAGCAACTTAACAAAACAGGAATATGTTGAGAATGCAAACAAAATGAAAAAACTTGAAGAAAATCACACACGAAAAAAGCATCAAATGCCCAGATCCTAACATAAAAAGCTGAAAATTGATTTCAGCGAAGTTCCAAACTTTTTCCACGACTCACATGACCCAACTCACCGCATCCATTGCTAGCAAAAATCACACTACAAGAATTGAAAAATACAGATAAAAACTTACCAATTTAATACATTTTCTTCAATCCTTGAAAATGACGGATTTAGCAATGCGCATCAAGGGTTCCAAGCAATCTGGGGTGAACTTCCGCGCAAACAAATAGGACTCGGAGTGATTGGAAGGGCGCAACCGTTGAATCAACTCCGGCGACACCTCGGCGGGTCGATAGGTATAAGGGTGGCCGTTGACGGTGCCGGTCCAATTGACCCTAGTGAGCGTGTACTTGGTGCAGCCATCAGGATCCGCCATTGATAACAGCGTGGGAAAATAATGCTCTTCAGGGTAACACTCATCATCACGGTAACATGGCACCTTGAATTTCCTCCAAAGGGTCCTGTCCTTGACAACAACCAACGCGTGCTTCCTCGTGAGGGCGAAGAACTGCGATCCAACACGGAACCTGTTGAAGGGCACCTCCGGCATCATCGCGTAGCGTCCCCTGGCGACGTAGCGCTTCCAGAGCTTGGGGCCATTGGAGATGATCTCGACAAAGCTCTTGTACCTGAGGCGAACCCCGAAGTGGGTGGACTCCGGATCGGTCAAATCGAAGGTGGGGGAGATGAAGAGGGACCGGTAGACGTAGGAGAACGAGTGCAGAGGGACGCAGTGCTGGGAGAGGACGGCGAAGTAGGCGTTAGCAGGGTCGTCGAGGAGCGCGGTGGCGAGGAGGCGGCGCGTGGCGGAGATGAGCGTGGGGGAGGCGCGGTAGGTCCGCTTGGAAGGGATGAATTTGAAGAGAGGGTTGTCAGGGCGCGTGACGTTGGCGGAAGGGTCGGCGTGGACGTAGATGTTGAAGAGGGTGGTGGGTTGGTCTCGGAAGAAGAGGTCCCACAAGGGGAAGAAGTGGAGATCGGTGTTGGTGAGGAAGAGGAACGCGATTTTGAGGGAGGGTTTTTTCTTGGAAGAGAGGTGGAAGAATTTGGAAGGGTTGTTGGGGGAGGAGGAGGAAGAAGAAGAAAAGGAGATGGCGCGGTTGAAGAGGTTAACGTCGTCGAGTTCATCGGAGGGGGAAATGGGGAGGGAGTGGGGGTGAGGAGGTAGGATGCGAGGGGCGAGGAAGAAGAGGATGGGGAGAGAGAGGAGGAGAGAGAAAGCGAGGAGGAATGGGGAAGAGAACATGGAGTTTGGGGCGATCCTCAACAATTGAGGCCGAGGAACTACCACTCGCGGCGGTGGCGGCGACGGCGAATGAGAATGGTGGTCTGGAATTGTGGATTTCCTTGCTCTGATGATGGTGGTGGTGGTGGTAATTGCAGTGGTTTGTGTTTGTCTCCGTCAAGAACACATGAGAACAAGAACAAGGTGAGATTCTAGGGTTAGGGTTTGGGATTTGGGGGAGTGAGATTTGAGAGAGTGAGGTGAAGGACATAAAGAGGGTTTTCAGTTCAGAGAGAGGGAAATTGGTTTGGTTAAGGAAGAGGAAGAAGAAGAAGATGATGATGATGATGATGATTGAAGGAGTGGGTTGAGGGTGGAGGGTAGTGGGTACGGGGTATTATCGACTTTTCAGATCCCTTTTTATAATTTTTCTCCCTATGTTGTTGTTTCATATGTTACTACTTTGATATTGGTTTGACGGTGGACTCTGTAACTTCTCGATGTTACTGTGCCATAAGTAACGCCGTTTATCTTTCATTGTGTTTTTTAGGAGTTTAATTTGAAATCAATGGTAATACGTTATTAATCACTAAAAACAAATAATGAAACTTACTAATAGATTCGTAACGCCTTGGTAGTTATGTATTGGTGATTATAGAGCAACAAACCTCAATTAGATGGTTTGTTGTTAACGATAACTATGATTTTCTTGTTATTATCATTGTTAACGATAACAATCTTAAACATAGTTATTCTAGATCACATGTATTTTTAAATTATGATGGTAATTGTTTTGGTGCTTTTATAGCTTATAAATAGAAATATTATGAGGTTTTGAGATTGATAAAATGATGAGGATGATATTATGTTTTTACTAATTAAAAGTAAAATTAAATTTTTTTTTCCTTGATGAGTTTTAACTTGTTCGGATATGGTGGTGGTCTTTTTAAACAAATGTCTTTTGAGGTTTAATCTTGTAACCTTATTAAGAATCTAACTTATTTATCACTCAACTAACACATTGTTAGTAGTAAAATTGAATTCTTAGCAATTGTTTTTTCATAAACTATTTTAAAATATATATTTTTTCTAGGTTGTTATGGTGAACATAATCTTTTTATTCACAAAAGAAACTACAATGGCAAAGTCCGTACAAAGGTGTTGTATGAGGTGTTTTGCTCGGGCAAAAAAATTACCAATGTCAATGTCGTTCGAGGCGGCTTAAAATATCCATGACTAAGCTTTGCTCGTTTGTTATCTCATTGTTCTTCAATGACTTGGAGCTTCACTCTCAATGCTCTTTTACTGACTAGAACATTGGAGTGTCTTTGCAATTATCTCCCCGTCGTGTCAACACCACAACACCATGTCAGAAGATCATCTCTGGACTATGCACCACTACAGGAATCAAGAGCATCATCTAGCTCATATTTTGGAATAGAGGGGAAACCTCAAAATGGGTAAAGGATAGTCATCTCTAGAAACTTGTCACCAACTCATCTGCAAATATGTTGGTATCTCTAGGAATATGAGCAAATGTAACATCTCAAAACCAACTCCTGATGCTCTTGATACATAAAATAATATACTTCAACCAATGACTTTGAATGTCCACATCACTACTAACTATTTCCATAGCCTCGGTACAATCTAATTCGCAAGCAATCTCCTTGTACCACAACTCTCAAGCATGGTTTAACCCCTCCTCGACAACAAGTAACTTCGCATGGAGGAGACCTTTATGGCTAAAATTGTAGGAAAAACCTGAAAGTCAACGCCCATCGTGATTCAAAAGGACTCTGCTCCTTCACATTTGATGCTTACTTTGAACTAAGTAGTCATCCATGTTTAATTTCACCATCCCGTGAGAAAGAGACACACACATTGCTGGTGTGTCACAATGTCCCCAATTACTGAACTCTTGCATAGCTACCAAGATCTGACTAAAAAAAAAAGCATGTCATCATGCTCATCAAAGACAAGATTATTATGTCACTTATATATCCACACAAAAAATAAAGACATCTAACACACGATAATTTTTTCAGACACACCAAACTATTCACTAAACAGAACATAGTCAAAAATAACCGGCAACAAACCACCAAGCATCATTGATTTGCTATCTCATTGTTTTCTATGAATTTCAGCTTCTCTCTCAATGCTCTTACTTTAGTGTCAAGGTGTCTTTATAGGTATCTTCACTGTCGTGTCAACACCACAGTACCATGTCAGAAGATCCTCTCTGGACCATGCACTACCGCAGGGAATCAAGAGCATCATCTAGCTCAAATTTTGAAAGAACAAGGGGGAAAGCTCCAAATGGGTAAAAGAGGTCGTCTCTAGAAACTTGTCTCACCAGCTATCTGCAACAATGCAGGTCTCTAAATAAATATGAGCAAATGTAAAATCTCAAACCGAACTCCTCATGCTCTTGATATTTAAAATAATATACTTTTACCCAATGATTTTGGACGTCACTAGTGACTAGTTTCACATCCTCCGCTCAATCTGATTCGCAGCAATCTCCTTATACCAAAACTCCCAAACATGGTTTAATCCCTCCTCCACAGTTGGTAACTCGGCAGGAAGAGGACTGTTATGATTAAAATTACAGGAAAACCTAAAAGTCAACGCTCATCATGATACAAATGAACTCTAGCCTCTCCCATTCGATGAATATTTTTATTTAATTTGACCCTCCCATAAGAAGGAGACACTCATGTTGCTGGAGTGTCATAGTGTTACCAAATGTCCCCATTTACTGAACTCTTCCACGGCTAGCATGATCTCTCCGACAACAAAATAGATATGCCAAGCATGCTCATTAAAGACATGATTATTATGTAACATCCATCTCCACCGAAAAGTAGAAAAATCTAACACATGATACTTTTCCCCGGACAAAACATCCAAACTATTGATCAGAAATAACCTGCAACATAGGACCAAAGAGTACCAAATGCACCAGTAAAGAGAACAATATCGAGTTAGATTATCTAAATTTTCTACATGCCCGTTGCTACGACCATTATTATTATCTTTTGAATTTGGTATTATAAGTTGGTGGGAGATCTTTATGCCCGGTATATATCTAGGATTTTTAATTCGGGGCATAATAAAATGTTAAAAATTTGTAATTCAACATGCTTTGAATAAAAATATATTTAAATAGATGTTGAAATAGGAAGTGTTAAATTTTTGTTTTAATCAGTCAATTTTTATTTTTTTTTAGGGATTAAGTCGTACACATTTATCTCCTAAACTTATATGTCATCCAACTCTTATAACTTGAACTATCATTCAGAGACATTAGAAGTGTTAAATATAATGTATACATAAACAATCGGACAAGTTCTAGATTTCTTATATGTTGCTCCTGATGAGATTCATAAAATTAAAATTAGTGCTACTTAAAGAAAATTGGAGTATCCTTTGTACTCCAACTTATGGTTGTTCCTTTTTTTAAAATTAAGAGTTGGAATACTCCTTATATTCTCTTTTAATATAATTTTTTACTTATAAAAACAACATAAAGAAAATTGGATTATAAATTGGAAAAGAAAATTCAAGACAACAAAGTTGAGGGACACCAACAAGACAATAGAGTGGGGTTATGTTGATTTTGATTGTCAAGTCAGCTGGGGATGAAAATAATAAAGTTTTTTTTAAAATAAAATATTGTGATCCGTGTAATAATTTATTTTTAAAGAAAATAATCAAATATATGAATATGAAAAAATATTAATTGATTGATTATAAAAATATTAATGTATTGAAGATATAATGAAGTTATAGAAAAATCGTTAAGTGAAATTAGGAAGCATTATGGTATGGTAATGAACTTCATCCTGAGAATTCACAATAAAAAATTATAAGAAAAATGCTATATCATTCCAAATGTAGCCACACAAAAAAATGCTATTTGGCACGAGGTGATATTTGTCTGTGCCTAGGCCTTGTGCATTGTCTCATTCAAATCGAGTTGGCTCCTAGAAAAATAGTCCCCCTTTCTCCCGAGTAAATAAAACCAAGAGGATATGTAAGAAATAAAAATAATGTATTAATAAATAGGTCTAAGTATATATTAGATTGTTTGAGAAATCTCTATAAAATATATTTATTTTAGGAGTCTTAGTAATATCTGCAATAAAACTCTCTATCATGAATTTTTAACTCTCAACAAAGTAACATAAATTGCTATCAGTAACTACTGGCCTAGAACCAATCTAGGAAAACTTAATAGTAGGAAACAGTAGACTATAATGTAGGAAACACTATTCTCTAAAACTTAACAGAGAAAGTTTCATTATTTATTTAGTACGTACGAATACTATCATGTACTATTAATTAAGCAATTGGTGAAAACAGGGATATGTAAAAATAAGATGTGGTAGATAAAAAATATAATATTCAACAAGAGTATAGATGGAAGGAAATGTGATACATAGCCTTATATTTCTAAAACAACAATCATTTTAAAAAATAGGTGAAAAACTATACCAACCATTATGAAATGAAGGGGACGCTTACCAAACCCGCAGCACCGCAAACAACAATTCCTATACTCACTACAGAAAATGGAATAGCTCTATAATCCGATGCCATTACTTCAAATTCGATACACACGCGGCTTATTTTATTTTATGACCAATAAACGCATGACCAAGCACATTAACCACAAACTGTAACAATAGATGACTGATGAATTCTATGGTAAAGAACTTACCTTGAGGACAACAGAAAATAAAGTTTAAAACACATAAATCCAGGTTTACACCGAAGTTCACCCAAAATAGACCTACAGAAAAGTATCGAAATTTTTTGCCTAGAAATAACTAGCACAAGCAACAAAATTTTCAAGAAAATGATTCTCTTTAAAGTCATAAGTTCTAGAAATGGATCAATTAGGCTGCATCCACATTGCACTTTCACTCATCATCCTCATCATCATCATCTTCAGGGGCTCCAGCCGCAGAGTTGAGAGCTTGCAAGCGTGCAATCAACTTATTCTTCCTCTCCTCGTACGTCAGCTTCTTCAGGTTGTACCTGGACGAAAGAAAAACAAATGTGTTTGAATGATGCATTACTGCTTTAGAAAATTCCACGGAATCATACTTTTATAAAACCACAATTTTCAAAATTTCTTTGAACAAGGGTCGCTTTAAATAAATGAGGTGAAAGTAACTTTTCTCCCCCTCATCACTTCAGGAACAAACAAACACAAGAAAGACATAACCTATATAATCCTTACAGAAAGCAGCAAAACAAGGTTAATACCCCTCTCACGAAACCATTTATTTGCTCACTATAGCTCTGTCAATTCCCACCATACTTTCCCTTCCCTCCTTTACCCCCTCCAATTACAATCTTACAAACACATACTATCCATGTAAACTTTCCTTGAAATAGTAAAGCTGAGTACTTCAAGAAGATATCATATAAACTTACCTCTTGTGTTCCTTGGGTGCCGGCTTCTCAGATTTCTTTGAGCTGGGATCTGCACGAATGGCAGCATGGACCTTCTTGTACAGTTCCTCAAGTCCATCAGCCTCTATTCCTCGTTTGATATATTCACTAAAGTGAGACTGGTACTTCTCAGGCTCATCTTCAATCAAAGTCTGTAGAAAATATTAAATAGGTTATCTCACAATATCTCTTCATATTGCAGTAAAAACTTCCAACAAAAAGGTACTAAAAAGAAATCATTGTTCATGCCTTCATGTAGGACGCAACATGTCCACCAAAGATATATTTACGGTGAACCTCAGCATCAAGCTCTTTCTTTTCCTTATCAAAACCAGCAAACCTTTTCTCACTGTGAGGAATATCCAAACCCCCATCAAGAGCTCCCTGTAAATCATCACATCCAACCAATGTTAACACAACTCACACCAATTACTCAAATAGCACTGCAGTATAACGTTGAGTACCTTAAGGGCACCAAAGACACGGTTGCCAGTTGTGGTCTTAATAAGACCAACATCAAGGAGAGCACGGAATGGCCTCCTGGTCTCAGCAGGCTCCACTGAAAAATCCTCTCCAGTAGCCTGGTAAAAAAGACAACCAATTATTAAACAAAATATGAGAGATACATAAAGAGTGACAGGGTGAGAAACGTATTGAAATTTCACAGATACCTCAACATTCCCCTCGTACTCCTCATCCATTTCAAGCTTTTGAAGGACCCGACGGGCCAACAAGAGTCCAGTGCAATAAGCTGGCAACATTTAAAGAGATTCAAACGTGAACAACAGTCACGAAATAGACATACAAAAATGTTGAATGAGAGAAGGGTAGGGGAGAAAGGATTTTCTCATTAACAAAGTACCTGCTGCATAGTTTGTAAGGCCTACTTCAAGCCCATAGCGTGGCAGCTCATGTGCATATGCTGCAGCAAGAACAATATCACCAGCAATGGTAGCAGACACTATTTGTGCATTGATATCCTTGTTTGTCTGATAACAAGGTTAAGGTTTACACTCACAGAATAACATCAACAGCTAACATAACTTCAACATTTAATAGATTATGTTTATGCATTATTGTCTATTCATAAATAACTTCAAGACTATTCATTTTAAGCACCTAAACCATGTCTTCAGGAAAATAAAATCACGAGGGCAGAGTTTTAAATGCTGCCAATTAAATACATAAACATAAGTCTATGCCAACAGCAGGATACAAATCGAACCACAAAACGGTACTTTGGGGTACTGTATTTGTTCTTGTCCTGGTTAATCAACCGGATCCGAGCTCGGTAATCGGTCTTTCCCTCTGCAAATTTTTCAGCAAATAGAATCATCAAAAGGGAGCATAGCATGATAAAGAGACACAAAGTAGAAGAAGACAAACAACTGTAAATACCTCTTCTTCTCTTAAACTTGACTTGAAACCTCTTGAAGTAGGCCCTGGATTTCTGAGCCTTAATGTACACCTTTTGTTATGCAGAAAATGAAAACAACGTTGTTATAAGTGTGAATAGGTTAGCCACCAGAATGAATAAGTAATCAAAAACCAACACATAACTCTGAATTACTGCATTGAATTACTCCAAAATTTTCACACAAAAAAACAGATTATGAAGACAAATATGAGATTCAAGATATTTCAGAAACGAAATGGTGAAATTTTGAGAAATGATTAACAGAACAAGGGGAGATTGAAGATACGCACCATTGCTGCTGCCGCAGAAGCTCTCGATGCCTTCCCGACAGTGATGGAAAAGAGGCTGGGAGGGCTTTAGGGTTTGTCAAAGGTTTGGCTTATAAAGGATAGTTTTGGGCGGGTCGGGTCAAACAGGTTTCGGGCTTTTGTTTAGTGTCCGGATTATTATAATACTAAATAAATAGGTAGATTCTGACTTTCTCTTTGTTTGTTCAGCTATCAGGCCCTAGAGTTGTTTGGGCTCTATAAAAAACGCTGATTTTGTAATGGGGTGTATCCCGATCACCAATCCGGTTCGGCCTTTATGAATTAATCATCTTTGACAAAAAAAGATATATATTATATATATATATTGGTTTAATATAAATAAATTGGTCAGTAAAAAAAAAATTCCCTGACCTTTTGGGTCCTAAAAACAAAAATTATTTGAAATAAGAATAAGTGATGTCATCATTCTTACACAGTAAGTTTTTGTCTAATCACCAATTCGCGTGTTAGGCCTAACCAAATCAGGAATGTCCAAGAGGATACTTGACTGAAACAATACTGCACCGACACGAGAGGTATTTCGATGATGTATATGTATGAGACTATACAAGCTTGTGAGATTTGATACGTACTTCTCATAACAACAAGATGCATTTTATTTTCGGCAACCTGAATCATAAAAGCTCCAAATTTAAGTCTACTTGCCTTGAAGCAATATGAGATGATTGACCTCTAGTGAAGTTTTCCCAAGAAGTGCATAAGTGAGGACAAAGTGTGCTTGAAATATTTGTGCGTTACCGTGAAGCCAGCCGTCAGATCCAAATGTTACAAAATGGTATTGGAGCCGACATCTCCCACTACGGTGTGCTCCGGGGACGAACTAAGCAGGAGCTGGTGAGCAAAGGACACCTAGGGCCGATGAGGGATAGTGACCGTCGGTGCAATGGGAGGACACAGACAAGTAGTAGCTCCTGCCAATGCTTATATGCGAAGGGGCACATGACTGAATTGATCCCGCACAATAACGAGAGGTAATTTGAGGTTGTACAAGTATGAGACTATGCAGTTAAGGACGATTTATAAGAATTGATAAGTACTGCTCATAACGACAAAGTGCATATTCTTTTTAGGAGTCCAACTCGTAGAAACTTCAATGTTAAGTATGTGCCTTTAAGCAGTCTGGGATGGGTGACCACCCAAAAAAAACTCCCATAAAGTAGGGGTGAGATTATGCTAGGCTGATGTAGGATTTGCTTAAATAGGCATGACCTATTTAAAAATCTTAAGGCTCAAGCCTTGCCTATTACTTGTCATAAGTTTATTTTTCGAAGCCTGACATAGCCTACTTGAGAGTCTGGCATGGTAGCATATTTAAAGGCTTGTTTATAACAACATTTTTATGTTTGCTAACAAATTTATATGTAAAGAAGCTATCAAACTTATAGGTCCATGTTTAAATTACATCAAAATAAATCTTTTTATTAGCAAACAAACAATATTATATGCTACTAGATAGAGTTGGAAGTACGTTAGATTATGTGTATTTAAAACCATACTTCACATTAAAGTATTTAAATAAGTCATAAATCATTTTTTGAAATAGACCTTTATCTTTTAATTATTATATAAATCATCTTGCTTAGAGATGTAAAAATATAAATAAGTATATAATATCAAGATGTTGTTATAAATTTCTAACATAACAACAATAAAAATGATAAAATATATTTATATTAATCACATTTGAATAAATATGCTAGATTATTAGGCTGACAATACCTTTTTAATGTTGCGAGCCTACGCCTTCTCTATTTATAAATGCAGTATGGCATGGTCTAGGCCTGATATAGGCTACGCCATAGATCTTGCGAACGGCTTGACTTATTTCCACCCGTACCAGGAAGCGCATAAGTGAGGACAAAGTGCGATGAAAAACTTATGTTGCTGCTGCGACATCAGTTATCAAATATGGATGTTACAAGCCTCCCTCAAATCCCACAAGTTCTTTATGGATTCCACCCTCCACTTTTTTTTTCCTTTAAAAATGTTAAGTGTTATAGATTAAGAAGTAGAAACGTCAGGCCTAGAGGCCAATACATCCAACTCACCAAATAAAGGAGGAATTTCCTCAATCCAAACCATAAAAACATAATCAAAAGACTTTTTAGACAAACAGTCGACCACACCATTGCCACCCCTACGGACAAAGCAAAGATCCATAAAATCGAATCCCTGTGCCAAAGGACGACAACCTACAATCAAGGACCCAAGATACGAGCGGTCTAAAGCTAGGCATTTCCCAAGATTAAAATGATGTAAGCAATCAGTCTCTAGCAACATGCGACGGAAACCCAATTGCATAGGGAGAGCAAGGGCCCAACGAAAACACTAAGCCTCACCAAGAACCAACGAGAATAAAAAAATTGGTTCCAAGTGAATCATCGAACAAAATTTCAAGATGTTAGTCATTAGCTTATATATTTTAATATCATCTTGGTATTTTTATAATTTGTTATGTTTATATTTCATGGTAATAAGTTTCGACTAGGAGGAATGTGTTACACAAAAATGCTTTCATGTTAAAACTAATATAAAATTAATTTTCAATATTATTACAGTACCTTTTTTACAATTTATAACTAGTTTTATAAATAAATATATACAAAAGTACGATAGTTTGATAGTGAAAAGACGACATCCGGGGATAAAATATTAGCACATATACAATCTATATATATTTCTTTAAATAACAGGGTAAAATCTCCCATGGGGAAGGAAGATGATTTTGCATAAAGTATTTTCATTAAAAAACTGATCGAAAATTAAAATTTGATATAATTTAAGTATTTTTTGTTTATTTATTTAAAATAATTTTAATATATATATATATATATATATATCTATATATATATATATAAAAGTGGGAAAAGCTGATAGAGAAAATACATGACACGGATATTAGAAACATTAGTATAAATTCTCCTTTTATATATGTTTACATTACAAGATAAAAAGCTCTCACTCAGAGAAATTTTATGTGAAAATAGTTTCATGTTAAAATTAATAGAAAAATAATTTTAATATAACTTTAGTGTCTTTTCCGAATATTTTAATTAATTTTATGAGAATATATATATATATAGCTTAATAACACTTTTGGTCTCTCACCTTTTACGACTTGACATTTCTGGTCCATATTGAAATTTATTAGCATACAAGATCACTCACGTTTACTGACTGTTGCAGTTTTGATTTTCTGTCAAAAACCATCCAAAATTTAACGGATTATGCATAAAAAAAATTAAAAATAAAACAAAATTAAAAATTTCCAGAACATTCAACCTTTCCTCACCCACCACCATCGGAACCTTCAACTTCGAACCCTAGCTTCGCCACTCACCGTCTTCACCATCAACGTGGTCTTCACCATCATCGTCGTCATCGCCCTTTCTCTCTCTTTGTCCTTGCCCTTTCTTTCTCCTTTCGCATATCTGGCTATAGCCTTGCAACTTGAGCACGCCGTCCTCACCCTTTTGACCCATCCACATCTCAAAAGCTTCCTCTTTTATTTGACCTAACGAGTTGAAGTTGTAGATCGGAAGAGAGAAAAAGATAGACGACGCAGATCCGGTCTCGGTGGAAACGGAGGTGTCACTTCGTAGATCTGGAAGGTGTTGTGCGACAACATCCAGGGCATCACGAAGTCCGCGATTCGGAGGCTGGCGAGGAGAGGCGGTGTGAAGAGGATCAGCGATTTGATCTACGACGAGACTAGGCCATCATATGCGCCGAGGGAGAGAGTGGGGTGGCGGTGCTGATTTATGAGGCGACGACTGCGGCAAGGAATAGGTTGATTGAGCTCAGAAAGATTGAGGCGTTGAGGGAAAATACTGCCACGCTCGGGAAGGTTGTTGTGTTGATGATTTGTATTGGGTGTTTACTTATTCTTGGGGATCATCATTAATTGATTTTGGATGTTGGTGGTTGCTGTGATTACAATGTGTTTTCTCACTTATCTTCTCTATTTCAATGTTATGGGAAATGTTAGGTTAAGGGTTTGAAGTTAGGGGAAGAAGATTGGATGGTGCGACTGTGAGGTTGGGGCTTGATTAGGGGGTTGATTGAGCTCAGGAAGATAAATATTAATATTTATGTGTTTATGATAGAAAATATGATGAAGATGATAAAGGAAGAAGATGAAGATCATGAAGGAGATGATGGATTTTCTGGAAAACCAAAAAAACTGATGAATTTTATTTTTTTAATTAATTTTAAAAGAATATTCCGTTAAATTTTGGATGGTTTTTGACAGAAAACCAAAACTACAACAGTTAGTAAACGTGAGAGACCTTGTATGCTAATAAATTCCAAGAGGGACAAGAAATGTCAAATCGTGAAAAGTGACGAAACAAAAGTTCTATTAAGCCTATATATATATATATATATATATATATAAGTATGCCAATTTAATAGTCAAAATATATCGTGCAATGAATAGAGAATTATTACAAGTCTAGTCTAGTATTGATGTTCGTGCGTTTCCCAATAAGAAAGACTAATGAGATGAGAACACATAATAAGAATATATAAGAAACAAAAAAGCTAGCAATGTAAAATAATGGAATTACGAATGACATGTTATTGAAACCCGAATGAAAAAATGGAAAGAAATACCTCAAATAAAGTCATTTACTTGTGTAGATATGTCGAATTATAAAGATCATGCAAATTGTAAAAAATTCACTGAACATTATAGCTTGTGCAGTATTTTGGTGCCATAGAAAATGCAAATAAAAATAGAAAGCCGGTATCAAAGTGAAATGTAAGAAAGTCATCAAGTGAGAGTCCACATCCGAAACTCTCACCATAAACACAACAGGTAAGATAACAATTAAGTTCACCACTTGAAAAAAAAAATATAGTTGAAACAAAATAAGGAAGTTACAAAAAATATCCCTATAAACAACATTGATTGTTGTCAAAAACCAATTATCCTAAAATCTTAAATTACTGGGTAAAGAACATATGAATGACTATATTTCTAACCGTTATCGTTTAACAAACTTTGCCTTCACGATCTAATGTAAAACAAGTATTAGACCTCCTTTAGACCTTTGGTTTATATTATAGTATTATTTTTAGATTACGAATAAATACAATTGGATATCATTTGTTATTTTTTAAAAACATGATAAATGAATTGGTATAAAATAGTTGGGTTTAACTAGGTGCCGTTTGGAAGAGCTTATGAACAGCTTATTTGAGCTTATGCTATAAAATAAGCTCTTTTATATGCGTTTGGCAGAGCTTGTTGGAACAGCTTATAAGCCCTCCATAAGCTCTTTTCAGCTTATTTTCATAAGCTGGTAGAAACAGCTTATATGGAGCTTATTTTGTTATTTTAATGAGGTTCCCACTTCAAATCATGTAACCTTACTTTTTTCCCACTAACAAACATTATTTTTCCCTTATTATTTTTTCACAAACTCTTGGGATCTGAAACCTCTCCTTCTTCTTTGGTATTTTATTTTATTTTATTTTTAATAATAATTTCATATTAATTTTAAATTCACTTGCTTATTTTAAATTGTGTTTTATTCAAAAAAATAAAATAGATGTGTTTATATGCGCTTGATAGGTACATGATATAACTCAAAACTATATAATTTTTCAACATTAATTTTATTTATAATAATTTTAGTTCTTTAATTTTTAATTTTTTAATCTCAACTACTAATAAGTGCTTATGTAAAAATGCATCCAAACGCTTTGATTCTATATAAACTATTTTCAATATGTGCATCCAAACGCAAACAACTTGTTAAATTTAAGCGCTTATGGCATAAGCTCTTATGCCATAAGTGCTTATACCATAAACTCTTAATTAAGCTGTTTTTCCAAACGGGACCTAAATATTGAAAGGTATCTATTTCTGGTAGTTAAGAGAACGAGTCACTTATAAGTTATTGCATGAGGAAGTGACACCTTAAGACTTTTCTCATTTAAACCTTTCCTTTATATTATAATATTAGTTAGATTAGATAAGAGTATTAGATTAGATTGTAAAATTATTTATGTTTATATAAATGGGTAAAAAACTCCTACGAGAATAGATTTTACATGAAAATATTTTTATGTTTTTCAGTGGACAAAATATTTTTATGTTGAAACTAATTACAAATATAAATTTTAATACATGAAAGTATAATTTCATGTTAAAAGGGTACTATATAACAATATGATATAGGCTTATATTTTTGTACAAATCAAAGGGTATAAACTCCCAAAATTCCACAAAAACATTTTTTTTTCTAAAACCAACATAAATTAAATAATTTATATAATTTAAGTACAATTTTCATATTTTTTTAATAATTTTAATAGTATATATACATATAGTCTACTTTAGTGGTGAACATAATATATATCGGATGAAGATTAAAATAAACTAAACTAAAATTTAAATAGTCTATTTTTATTCATGTATAATAATTTACATAGCAAAATTTCACTTGAAATGAACACTTTGCATGGAGATATTTCATATTTAGGACAAGGGAATGCCAAGAGTTGGGAAAGAATTTAGAAATAACTAAATTAATTTTGACAAGTAAAAATAAAAACAAAAATAAAAAACAAAAAGAAAGCTACAAAAATTGTTATTGTTAATACTTTGAATTGAAGGAAGGATCTAGAATAATATCCAAGGTCCAGAACCTACGGTTCACGCGTCCTTTGGTGAGTGAAAGGAGTTCTAGAGTCTTCCGCGTGACCTAATAAATCTCGAGCTTCAATCCTAGCCGTCCATCAAATCAACTACACCAACCACTATATATTCACTCGACGAAGCATTGCTTCGTTCGTAGCACTTGTTCTTCCTCATTCGCGTAGATCTCTCTCATCACAAGAAAACTAGGGTTCAGATTGGCGATCGGAATTTCGCCGTGTGTGTCTGATCGGTAGTCTCCGTGACCCCTAGATTCGAAGAAGCAAAGATGTTTGGGAGGCAACCGAAGAAAAGCGATAGCACGAGGTACTATGAAATCCTCGGCGTTGCGAAGAATGCATCTCCGGATGATTTGAAGAAGGCTTACAAAAAAGCCGCCATCAAGAATCATCCTGACAAGGGCGGTGATCCTGAAAAGGTACCCAATCGTGAAAATTTCCAGTCTTTGTTTCCATTCAATCGTGTTTCAGATTCCGATTAGGCGATTATTTACATGCAACCTTAATTCTTGTGTGTTCTGATTGATCTATTGATACTGATAATCCGATTCGGGTTAGGATTGTGGTTAATTAACTAATTTTAGGATAACATGATTAATTTAGGGTTTGTTGTTGATACGAAAGAGTGAGAGGTTAATTGAATTGGTTATTCGATTTGATGGGTTTAGGGTTATTCCGATATATGTTTGGATTAGTTAGCTGAAGTGAAAAGTTGTGCAGTTAAGTGAAAACAGCCTGAATTTTGGTGTTTGTTTTGTTCTGCTCTAGTTTAAAGAGCTGGCCCAAGCTTATGAGGTTTTGAGTGACCCTGAGAAGCGTGAGATATATGATCAGTACGGTGAAGATGCACTTAAGGAAGGGTTGGGTGGTGGTGGCGGTGGCCATGACCCATTCGATATCTTCCAGTCATTCTTTGGTGGAAGCCCATTTTCCGGTATGCCTTTTTTTGCCTTTTGAACAAGGATTTTTTTACCAATGATTTTGTGATGTGTGAATTGTTCTAAAGGAATTATTGCATCTTTGAACAGGTGGTAGCAGTAGAGGAAGGAGGCAGAGACGGGGAGAAGATGTGGTTCACCCTCTGAAGGTCTCCTTGGAGGATCTTTACAGTGGAACAGCTAAGAAACTTTCACTTTCAAGAAATGTGTTGTGCTCAAAATGCAATGGGTGTGTATCATGCTCATATTATTATTTTTCTTTCTCTTTAAACTGTTTTATTGTTCTTCCTTTTTTAACAATTGGGCGGGCTTGACTGTTATTGATAATAGGAAAGGATCTAAGTCTGGAGCTTCCATGAAATGTGCTGGTTGTCAGGGCACTGGTATGAAGGTTTCCATTCGGCACCTAGGTCCGTCTATGATTCAGCAAATGCAGCATCCTTGCAATGAATGTAAGGGAACCGGTGAGACCATCAATGACAGAGATCGATGCACACAGTGCAAGGGAGAGAAGGTTGTCCAGGAGAAGAAAGTGCTTGAAGTTATTGTGGAGAAGGGAATGCAGAATGGACAGAAGATCACATTCCCTGGTGAAGCTGATGAAGCCGTATGTTGTGGATGTTAGATGTTGTGTTACTAACAATGAAGTGGATTGCCTAATTGTGACTGACTTTGAGTTTGTGTAATTTGCAGCCGGATACAGTTACTGGGGATATTGTCTTTGTTCTACAACAGAAGGAACATCCCAAGTTCAAAAGAAAGTCTGAAGACCTTTTTGTAGAGCACACTCTGTCCCTAACCGAGGCTTTATGTGGCTTCCAGTTTGTGCTGACTCACTTGGATGGAAGGCAACTACTCATCAAATCAAACCCTGGGGAAGTTGTTAAGCCTGGTATGTGAATGTTTCATATCTTGTTTGCCTTTGTCTGAATTGTGCTATGTGATTGATTTTTTGTTGTTGCTGTGTTATTGATATTATCAATCTTGTTTCCTTGTAGATTCATACAAGGCTATCAATGATGAGGGAATGCCCGTGTATCAGAGGCCCTTCATGAAGGGTAAACTTTACATTCACTTCACTGTTGAATTCCCTGATTCTCTGAGTGCTGAGCAGGTGAAGGCTCTAGAGGCTGTTCTGCCAGCAAAGCCTTCATCACAGCTGACAGACATGGAGTTGGATGAGTGTGAAGAGACCACACTTCATGATGTCGACATTGAGCAAGAAGCAAGGAGGAGGCAGCAGGCTCAGCAGGAGGCGTATGAGGAGGATGAGGACATGCACGGTGGTGGTGCTCAAAGAGTACAGTGCGCCCAGCAGTAATCATTTTTTGGAGTGTAATGGAACTGGTGGTTTTTATGCTATTTCAGCCTTTTGATATGATCAGTGTAGCTTTTATGTGGAGGTCATAACCTTGATGTGTTTAATTTCCTATTTCTGCTTGTTACATAACAATGGTCGTGACTTTTCTTTCAAAATTATGGAATTAAGATGGACATGATATGGACTCGCCTTGGTTGAGAAATTTAAGGGCCATTGGATGTTGCGCTTAACTGTAGATATCATACTAAATATACATATACATAAATTGTTTGGCAGTCGACAATTGAAGTTATTATCTTCTTTTACATGCTTTAAAGAATGAATGTAGTAAAAGCATGCTGACTAAGCCATCATCAATTTAGACCAGTTTGGCAACGTAGCCGTCGTTTAGTTGTTTTGGCTGCTGTCTGGAAAAGTGAACGAACCTGAGCTAGTGTGTCGGTGCATGTTTGTATACCTGCTTCTGTCGACAGCGATTCTACATGACACAGCTCCAGGGCTATCTCCCCTCTATTTTCCTTCTTTCTTTCGCTCTAATTTTCTGTTTCCACTATCACCCTTTGACGCCTGTCATCAGCATCATAGCACCATCTTTTGTGATGATAACCGTGGGGCAATGTAATGTAAACTGTTTATGACTCCAAATCAAGCCTCTTGCTCTCGACCACATTGTCGTGCTCGTCTTTGAATGACCTCGTTTGTGGAATTGGACACACTGGCAATGGAGCGCGCGGGCTCTCCAAAATTTCCTGCGATCGGTGAGTTTCCAATCGCCATTCCAAAAACGCTTTTGTTGCTCTTCCGCAACTCTTATTCCTGCTGACAATTTCTTCCATGCTTCCATTCCCCTCTTTTCTCAACCCTTCAAGTGCCCTCTCTGCTCTCTCCCTTCTGAAACACTTTTAGTGATAAGAGATCAGGTTTAAAACTAAATCATGATAAACAAAATTAAAGAAAGTTGTTTTTCTCCATTATTATTTAGGTTCACCCTATGTCTAAAAGTGTACCATGTTAAATTACTTAAAAAGTACCTATTTTAGCCCTCCTTCCCCTAATTTAGTAGGTAGGAGAGTTGGGGAAGAAAGAAAGGAAGAGGAGAAATAGGTAGGATGAGCCATACTAGTCACTCGTTTTATTCCACAGTTGTACTCTACACCTCCCTTTTAGTGATTTTTTTTTCCCTTACCATTTTCCTAAAAAGATAAGGTATGGAGAAAGAGTATTTTATAAAGAGCAGGAATAACACCATTGATATATATACATTTTTAGACCTTCCACAAGCTGGCAAACATAGTTGGGTATCAAAATTCTGCTTGAGAAGCACCCGGAGCAACCTGTGCGACATTCTGAAATCGGAAAAAGTTATAGCGGGAGGTGATAAAAAAATGACTACGACTATAGGAGATGGAGAAGGGTTGATTGTGTTATGTTGGGTTAAATTGCAATGACATACTACACTCACAGTTGCAACTTCGAACTACTGGGCATTCGAACATAATTTCCGTAATTACATCACAATAGCAATCTAAAAACCACAGTTCAACAGGTTAGCTCAAAGGGGTGACCTGAGAACACAAAACAAATTAGCAGCGCAAAGGTGTACCAGATAACAGTATTTGGTATGGCAATTCAAACCAATCCAGCTTGTGTTCTCAGGCTCACTCCTCTAAGATAAACCAATAGTTGTACGGTAGACATCAGTGAATGAAAAAAAGGGAACATTGGCTCTCTGGGTTCAGGCTGTTTCTTTTTATATGGTTGTTTGGTGGTGACATATAAGATCTCATGTGCGGTCACGATTACACAATGTTGTCATTCGTCCCACAGAACTGAGATGATTCCAAGCTCGCATATATTGTAAGATGCAAGGAGTATTTTATATCGAATGTGTTCGAGTGACGTAACTATCTCATATTCTGTCTCACAATGTTGACATTCTATCGACGACACTGATTATATGTTGCCATTTCTACTTTTCTAGTGGCTAATTGGAAGACACGTGAACGTTCAAGGCTCACGGGGCTATTCCATTTTATTGAATTTTAAAATCAAACCCATAACTTTTTTTAATTTCAATTTTAAAATTAAACCCATTGCTTGGCCTTGTCAAAACAGGCTCCTCTTTTTTTCTCAACGAAATGGGCTTTAGATATACACTTTAATTTGTCCCATATCTCCGATAAAGCTCCACATGCTAATACGTAGTTTTTATGAAATGTTAAAATGTTAGAAAAGACGTTCTCGGAAATATAAAAACAGAGAACGTATATTTCTGCGTTTTTTATTAAGGAAGAAAATTGATGTTTGGGTATAAATTACTTTTGAAAATGAAGAAATTTTATAATTCTCTTCATTTGATTTCTATGAAATTGGTTGAGAATTTTACATTCATAGGTACTTGAAAGGAACTTCCCACTATTCTCAAATTTTATTATATTTCTTTTATTTTTGAATTTTAAATTAAATTTAAAACATTCCCGAAAATACTAAATGCTAATCAAACATATTTATAAGTTTTATCCAAACATAATATTCCTATCTTAATATTATCGGGAATCAATATTTTCTAATAACTTGTAAAGATGCCTCTTTTGTTTCCTTTGACACAAAAACAGTTGTTTAGTTTTCGATTATATATCCTTGCGTGTTTTTCAGGTTCTCCGGTTTGGCCTTCTAGTTGCCGTTGAAGACTTGTGGACTTCCCGCATGCGTTGCAACTCCGACAGGGTTGGTTAGTTGTTATTTTGAAGCCTTGGTTAAAAAGAAGAGAAATATGTTTTCATTGCTCTGTGTTTAGTTGGATTGTCTGTTTAATTTAGGGGATTTGTTTAGCTTAGGGTTTTGCTTACTTCTTGGTATAGTTGGTCGTTGAACCAGTAGTGAGCATTTTGTTTTTGTCTATCTTTGTGCATTGCATAATTACTTATTGGGATTCAAGTCTTACATGATGTAAGTTCCATTATATCCTCAAACCTATTGGTATATCACCATATTACTCTCAACATGTGCAAAATAGTGGTTAGCAACCAAAAGAAACTGTCAAAGATAATGCAGTTAAACTAATAACAGTATGGTTGGTCGAAACTTCACTTATAGTCCAATTCCATTCACATTCAAAGAAAGAAGACATAGTAAGGTAATTGTAAATGTGTGATCTTAAGATGGATGTCACGATTCCACCAATTTATATATATGCATAACCCCTGCCAACACTATGCCCAGAACCTTCCGCTCAAGAGCCCTTCCAACAACATGATAAGTTCCAGCCGTTTTGATAAGAATGTTAGAAAAGAGGAGTAGAAAGAGAGAGCGACGAGTCGAGGGCGACGAGTCGAGGGCGACAAGTTGTCCTAGCGTCGTAAGCAACAAGAGCGAGGGCGCACGTTGACAGCGACGACAATGACACACATAGGAGGTGAGATTGAATAGCAGAATTATGGATAGGAAATTATGTCAGTGATGATGGTCAAAGTGAAACCGAGCGAGGGACGAAAGTCAAAATGAAAGAGATTGATGAGCTGTGTTTTACATTAAAGGTTTTGAAAATTTAAAAACCCGATTATAAGGGTTCTAATCTAGAGTCACTAAACACGATCGGGCTTGCTCATTGATCCTACGAGTTCTTGATCCCACGTGATCGCACAAGAGCACAGTCCAAGGAATGACTCAAGACGTGGATGAGGGGTAAGATCACAAAATTACGCGATTCTATCACGATTCTATCTACCTTGAGAGAGAGAACTACAAGATATAATGAGTGATGTGGTAGGAAGTGAAGAGAAAAATAAGAGGAGAATGTGGATGGAAATGACAAGAGAAGTATGTCTCAATGAATGAAAATTTAAAATAAAATTTACTTTCAATTTTTGAAGATTGAATCCTAGAGTAACCATTATATGATTGAGTTTTATACTCTAGGTTGAGGGATTTCGTTCAGGCCTGAGGCCAGTGACTGTGCATTACCTGGTTATAGATAAATGTCAGTTAGCATTTCTCTCTTGATTTCAAATGAGGTTAACGAAATTGAGACTCCAAGAGGCAAGAAACGTGTAAGTATTCACACAGAGAGCCAAATATTCTCCCATAAACCCAAAATCCTCAAACAAAACAAGTATAACAGAGCTAGTTATTGGGAATATCAATCTTCTTTTGGAGGTACCCGAAAAACTGAGGAATTGTAAATGTTGGTTTCTCCCATGATTTGATACATGATTTTGCGACAGCTAGAAGGCTTTTAAGCTCCGTACAGTCATAACTGTTCCCAAGATCAGGGTCTATCATCTTATCTATGGAACCGTAAAATCGGGATTCTTGAATCCATTCAATTAAATCGGAACCTTCCATCTCTGAAGACTGACCCGTGACCAGTTCCAGTATGAGCACTCCAAGTTGGAATATAATCTTGCAACTTTTCTGCCCCATGAAATCTGAGATGGATGAGACTGGTGAGCACATAAATTCAAAGTAGCAGAGCAAAGTAGTTCATATTTGTTTTCATTGTAAGACAGTTTACCAAAAGAGTAACCTTCTGAATATGGCATCATCGTAGAATTTCCACCAGACGTAAGAAGGCCAAAGTCAGATAGCTGTGATTACAGAAGGAAATCTCATTTGATTTAGAGTGTTATTTGCCTTTTGGCATGTATTAATTTCAGCCAAAAGGTGGGAGTTTATAGTGAGAAAGGGAAGTATCTCCTTACCTTAGCGGTGAAGTTTTCGTCTAACATGATATTGCTTGAGCTGATAGAGACATGACATACTGGTGGTTCACTGAAAAGAAACAAGTATTTCTGCATCAAGAAGCAGAGGCTAAAATTAGTAATCATGCTTGACTAGTTCAATAGCTTCTACTGCTTCTACATATCTTAAAATTTCAAAAGGCCTGGGGGATCAAAACACAGAACTTTATGCTCTAATTTTTTATAGTCAACTCATAAATACATCTGAATAAATGTGGTACTTACATCATTCCCCACTGATAACATCACAAATGTCTGAGACTAACTGCCTCATGTTTCTACCTCATATCACCCAAAAGAATAGACCAGCCAAATCATATTAAATATATGTCGTAACAATATGTAATATATATATCCGTTTGCCATCAAACAAATAGAATATTATCTATTATTGTTGGAATGTCAATGTTCTTTGTAAGTATTCCTCTCACAAACATCACATTTTCAGAAAGTAAAGATCAGCTCCTGAATGACACACCAACCGCAAAGATCTGCGCAAGTAGCCTAGTTTCCAATATTTTAAATGCATACATTTCCAGTATTAAGTAAAGATCAGCTTCTCAATGCATACAAAAGCTGAAATCGGTAGTGTATTTTACATATCATTCAAACTAACTTGTATCCTTATTTGACCAGCTTTATTAACCAAACCAGAGGTATTTTGTGAGTGAGCTATCTATAACCTGTGTGCAGTTTCAAGCTGTAAATATTATGCATCATTTTGGACATGTTTTAATTTGTAAAGTTTACCAGTGCAGCCACAACGCCATTAGCTATCTGTAACCTTGTCCTCCAACTCAAGGGAGTCTTCAAAGGGTCTGCCAGCATGCAAACATTGAAACAAAATTAAAATAGTATAGAAGTTATTAAGACACTCCTCTAATTTTTATTTTTTCCTCCTTTCAAAATTTACCACTAAGATGCTCCTTTAAGCTTCCGTTTTCTATGTTGTCAAATATGAGCAGTCTGCAGAAATAACCCAAAAGGAAAAGTTACAAAATTGCTATACTTACCTACACCTATACCAAGGTCATCTAGTAATGGTCCATGCCCAAAAGAATACAAACCCAATACCCTTACCTAGAAATGAACTAAAAGAGAAAGAAGTTGAAATGATCTTGAATAACTTATTTCAGTCAAAATGTCTTCTATGCTACAGTTTCTCCCATATAAGTTAAAACTCAAGATCAATTTCCACATCTAATTTTTCTTAGAACTCTATCATCTATCTTCTCCATCAAGACCTATAAATTCATAAAGGGCGTTTTCTAATGTTGGAACCCAAATAATTATCTGATGCTATATATGGGGATATCAATTCTAAATATACCAAATTAAACAAAAAATGAAAAATGAGGAGGAAAAAAAGTGAAACAGAAGTTACTGTAATCTCAAGGCACCTACTTGCGATTGCGTCCCACAGAAAAGCCTTTAAGCGAGAGAAGGTGGCGATGGTGCAAGCGCCCCAAGAATTGCACTTGTTTGTGGAAATTGTCGCCATTTGGTTGATCAAAATCTTTCAATTCTTTAACCAAGCAAACGCCACCACCACCCTCTCCGAAATTGGCAGCATAAGCAGAGACTTCAGAATTGGTAAAAACGACTCTGCGGAAACCATCGGTTGCTCTTCTAACATCCCTGTACGAAATTCTCCTCACGAATAACACCGAACCTGAAAACGATTCAAACACATTCGTCGAGCTTCAGTTCCGCCATAATAAAATTCACACTTAATTGTTTTCTTGAAACAAAATCAAAAATAAAAAATCAACAGTGATTGAGAATTGTGAGTGTTCTGTTCGATTTGACATTCGTTGGAAAAAAGAACTAAAATCATTGAATTGAAGTTCAACAAGATTGGGATTACCGGAGCGTGATCGGTGAAACCAACGGAGAAGGTGGCGCCGGAGCTTGCGGATCAAGGGATCCATGGCGATGGAGAGTGTCGGTTACGAAGAATAACGGAGGTGAGTGAGAAGATAACACCGTCAGGTTCCATTCCCTTCGTAATTGTACTTGTTTGGTAAAAAACTAAAAACCGAAACAGCTTTTTTATCAAGAAAAATTAAAAACGAATCTGTTTTCTGAGTTAAGTATGGAGATTAGAGGGAATCGATTCAACGTGCGTCAACGTCACTCTCACTTATTTTATATATATAACTGATGGCTTAACTGAAATCTGTTTTCTGTTTACTGTTTTTGATTCAGTTTATTATTAGTCTACTAGAAAAGTTCACGTATGTCCTAATTAATTATTATACCTGGGAATTCAGTTAAAGAAACTGGGAATTAAGAAGCATTCAGGTTCCAATATTTGGCTTTTTTCTAAAGGGACAAATACACTTTACTACTTTGTTTCTTTATGGTCTCTCAGAGGAAGTGAGAAGATAAATAGCACGGTGAACCATGAAATAGTTGTAGAAAACCAACACTTGCAATTTGTTGGGGGTCAAAAACCATCATAATTAAATTTCAAAGGTTATACTAAAATAACGTAACAACATTCTATTATATGAATAGTATGGTATTGCTGGATATCACACTGTTATTTCATTGTGTAGTGGTAATTTTTTCGATGTAACTTACTATCATTTATCATATTATTACTTATGAGACTTTCATTGTTATCTAACATCAAAGTTAAAACTGAGTACTTGTGAATGGAGAAGTGGGTAAGAGACGAGCTACAATTACCAGGCGCGCCTTCGAGGGGACACATAGCCGAGATATGTTTCAACAAGTCTTGGATTTCACTACACGGCGTCCAACTTGGTATATCAGAGGAAGAGGAAGTCCTGCGACGGGTCTACCTCCACTTCATAGTCATTTGTATCATGATTTGGACGATGTTTGTTGTATGAGATGATATGAGAGTTTGATGATTTGTATATAATGATTTTGTAACATTATGATCATGATTTGGATGATGGTTGGTGAACAAGCTAAGCCTGCTCGGGGTAGGGGAGTCGGTATGCTGATGGTCGGGATGTCTGAGGTGATGGTCTTCTGCTGTTCCTGAGCCCAGGGGATCTTGCAAAGACACTCCGATGCCATAGTAAGAGTAAGAGGTCGGGGTCAGAGGATTAATTCGAGGGAGTTTAGGTTAGAAGAATGTGTGTACCTCATGGTTTGAGGGGATCCCCTTTATATAGGGGTCTGAAGGTGGCACGATCCTCGAGGATAAGTGGTGTAAGACCATTGGATCTTCTGCCACGTCCAGTGGATCTGACAGTCGTCATTCGTCCTCGGTCAGTGCACCTATGGAGTTGACCCGGTGACAGGACTGATGACTTGACATCCGTAGGTGGTCTCTCGACGACGTCCTTAGCCTCTCTCGGTCTGGGATTCGTCGGAGTCGACACGACAGGGAAGTGCCGATAGGGCCACTGGGATCCAGATGTAGGATGGTAGAAGAATAGTAGTGATAGGGGTCTGGGAGGTCTACTCTCGAAACAGTAGCCCCCAGCCCAGGATCTCGGTTATGAGGGCCCAGGGTTAAGTTGCGCTGTTGGTCAGGGGTTCCACGAGGCTCCATCTTTCACATGTGGTCGGGTGGTTTTACTCCCAGAACAGTTGGTATATAAGATGTTTGATTATGATTATGTTGATGGCGATTGTGATTATGTTGAATGTTTGATGTTGTATAGGATAATTAAGATTATGTTGTTGTTTGACGTATGAGTATATAGAAGCAACAACACCATTGTCGGATTTTTAAAATCAAAATACACATATCAAACAATTTCAGGTTCTAAAAAGTGGTAATATTAACACACAATACCGTACTTTACATTTCAAGATATTGTTTAGGTTCGTGTTCTGGGAATTTAGGTCCCACAAAACATATAAAAGGAAGCAATAACACTTTACTCGAGCACACATCCCAAACAATGTCGGGTTCTAAAACGCGATAGTGTTAACACATAATACCATACTTTACATTTCACGATATTGTTTGGGTTCTTGTTCCAGGAATTCAATTCCCCAAAACATGTAAAAGGAAACAATAACGCTTTACCAAGATTTAAAACTCAGTAATGTAAACGTGCACTACAAAAAAAAGATTGGAAACATTCTAATGGTATTCCGAAAACTAAGTTTCCATAACATTTTTCTTCTTCTAAATATATACTAAGAATAAGAACTCGGAAACAAATATGATTTTTAATGTATCGGGCTTTGAATCCCGAGAAAAAAATTGCTTAGATGCATATCTGGTTCTTATAACTTATTATTGCTTTAAAGGTTAAATATGGTTTTAATCCTTATAAAATAATGGTGAATTGAATTTGGTCCCTCTAAAAATATTTCATAACCTTAGTCCTGAACAATTGTGAAATATGTGAAGTTAATCTTTATCGTTTATTTTATAGTGACCTAAACCGCCATTAATTCATTTTATAACGATTTTTAATTGCCTCTAATGTAAAAATATCTGATTTTATGACTTGATGGATGATTGAAAAAACCGCCACAAATCACGGTCAGAAAGTGTGACTTGGGTTGATGAGGGTTTTAATATCAACCCCGAAGAAAAATCAAATGCAGCTTGAAGTGATAAGGCCCATTACCAAGCGCTTACAATTCGCAATCACAAATATGAAACCCGCATTTTCAAATGCAGCTTTCAAGAACCTTTCTAATTCTAATGGAGTTTCAGTTTCATCCAAAGTTCTACCATCTCTTCTGCTTATTCATCATCTTCCATCTATGCTTTCGCGCTCAAGCTGCTAACTTCAGATATTGCGGTAATCTCTCTCCCTTCCTATTCCCCTCTCTCTGAAATCGCACGGCTTGTCGGTTTCTCATATGATTTTGCCCATCAAGCCCTCCATAAGAAATTTGTACTTTTTAACTTTTACTTGGAGTATGTTTTATAGAAATTCTTTGATTGTATGGTGTTATGTGTGAGCTTAAGTGCCGAAAAACTAGTGCCCCCAAGTACCCATGATCATGGTCTCAGTGGACTTTTACATCCCTGTTGTTTTTCGTGTATTCAATTTTCTGCTCACAATTTATACAGCTGATGTAAACTATGCTGTGAAGGTGTCTGAAGTTGAAATTACACCAAACCCTATTGTGCGCGCAAGGCCAACTACCTTTAAGATCTCAGCTGTTACTGGTATTTCCCAATTTCTATCTTTCTATCATGTAGGGACTCTAGGTTAGTAGTAATGTGGTGATTTCGGGACAAACAGAACTATATCACACTTGTATTTTGTTGTATGAACAGAAAAATAAATCTAAACACATGTTTGTTACTCAAAAGAAGATTCTAAATCCTCATAAATAGTAACTTTTTGTAATAATCTGACTACTCTATTTGTTCCTTGTGAAGCATTATTATGTAGCCATTTTAATATGTCGTTTATTTAGTTTTAGAGGATTATGAAGGGAATTGCTGTCTATCTTTGGTGTAGGTGATGCTATTTTTGGTGGGAAGTGGGTAATTAAAGTTTCATACATTGGAGTGGTTGTCCACAAAGAAGTTCATAATCTTTGTGAGCAAGTATCCTGTCCTGTTTCTGCTGGTAATTTCGTGGTTGCTCACACCCAGAAGTTGCCTGCATTTGCCCCACCGGTTAGTTTCAATTGATCAAATATACGCTCTTGGCAATAATGAGATCTATCAACGATAATCACCCTGTATGAAATAAAATTTCATTTGAAATCTATAAGGAGCCCCTTGACACACAGATGCATGTTAGAAATTATGAGTTTATTTAATATGATATTGATTCAGTTACCAGATTTTTCATCGGGCATTTGAAAATATGCATTTGGTGTGTGCTGTGCAATCTTCCTAGCTAGGCTAATAAGTGCAAAACTATCACAATGTACTTATTACATTACTCAATAATAGCTGTTTGGTCTCTTGAGAATGTCAAAAATCACTGTGGTGTATCTTTGAGGAGTTTTTTGTGAATACATTAATCTGGATCAAATTCTCTACTATCTTAGTGAAGTTTGCAATATGGACCGATCTTCCGTAGCTCATTAATTGCAACCAAGTTATCTTGGCCATGTTTTTAGCTGCCTTAAGTTTAAGGATGGTTATCTGTTTGCTTGATATAGGCTTTGTCCAGTTAGACTGGACATTTTATCAGTTTTCTTAGGTAACGTTTTGTAAATAAGTTAGAATGAGATAGAACATAATATATGAGTTCTGTTTCATATTTGGTTATATTAAAGTAAGACTTAATTTCACTTTTGATTTTGGTTGCCTTTGGAAGGCTTATTTGAACTTGCCTTATTATCTTATAATATAAGCGCATATGCAAGTGTTTGAGTAAGCCTGTAACAATAGCTCATTAGTTTATTACTTGCCAATAGGCTGTGTTGAGTTTGTTTTCGTATGATGCTCAAATTAGCTTATATGATAAACGCTTTTTGTTATAAGTGCTTAATTAAGTTGTTTACCCAAACACACCCTTAGTCCTAAATAAATTTTGAGCAAATTTACAATTAAATCCATCACTTTTATTCTATTTAAAAAATCTCAAATTCTCATTATCGGAATATAATGTTCATAAAATTGAATTGATAAAATCTTTGTAGACTTTTGGCCTGTTAGTTTGAACTATACGTGATTTTTGTTCTGATTGACTGCTAACTGCTACCTTAATCATTCTTGTCATGATGTAAGTTTTTCTATTTTGGTTAAACAATATATCATTGAGATGATTTTCTTGTCATTATTTTAATAATTACAGGGAACCTACACTGTGGAGATGACACTAAAGAATGAGAAGAATAAGCCATTGACTTGCATCACCTTTATATTGAAAATCGGTTTTGGATCTTATGTGTCTGAAATCTGAAGTAGTCATTGCATTATCTAAAGCGCCGGTGTAAACTATCTCATAGTAAATATAAACAGGGAGTTCAAGAGGTATGATTAATATCGTCTTATTTTCCTTCGAAGTATGAATGACCAGATGGATTATTTGTCAATGACACTAAACATATGATTTTGTATATAACTTGTCTATGACTCGGACTGCTCTTCTTCTTCTTCTTATATTAAAAGATGATGCATGGAATGTTCAACCCATTTTTATTTCAATGCTGTAAAGTATTCACATATGCAGTTTGAACTTTGAAATAATTAAGTAAGGTCATTATCATTTGGGTGGTTATATGTATATTTCAGTTTGAAAATGTTTCACGAGAATTCGATGAACTACTGGAGACCGTTTCATTTAAATCTTAGTTCATCTGTGCACTGAATATGGTTCACTAGCTTTTAAATTATATGCAAAATATAAGAAAATAAAAATTTCAGGAGTCAAAACCTAGCAACAAAAAATGAGTTTGAGTAACAAAGTAAAACATTAAGGCAATGAAGGTTCAGTGTCAAAATTTACAGTGATGAATAAGGTAACAATAGTAAAGAAGGAAAAAAAGATTAAATGAAGTAAAATTAGCATTGAACTGAATAATGCTGAAGATTCAGAGAATGGAAGGCACTGAGAGGTAAGTTTAGATTTTCAGGTCCTGTCTTCTTTGGTTTGTTATTGACTCTTAGTCTTTACTGTGTTCTTGAAGTGCTCAAAATCTTCTTGACATATGCAACCTTTATGTCTTTTTTCTTTATTTTTCTCAATAGATGAATCCTTCATCCTCCAACATCTGTGATGGACAAATCAGACCCCTGCTGCAAAGGGGTCTATCATTGCAGAAACTCTTTGCAGCTTTTTTAAAGGCAAATAAGCTAATTTTATGGAATAAGTTGACAGATCCATGTTGCAAGTATTATTAGTAGAAAGGGGAATAATGGGCCGAGTGATAATGGGTGAATTAGGAAGAAGTTGCAGGTTTACGAAAAGGGGAAATAAGGGTAGAGGTGACAAAAATAATCTGAATAGGGATAGATTGACAAAAGAGTTTGTTACTGAGTGGGACCACTGACATAATGCTCATGAAGAAGGTTCTGATATCAGAGAATGTGGGGGACGTAATAAGATAGTAAATGGTAAGGAGGAGGGAGAAGGGAGGATAATATGAATATCTGCTTTTGAGGTCTGGAATAGAATAATGATGAGTTTTTGGTTTTCAGGCTTGGGATAGGGAGAGGAAACTGAAGCATTTCTTCTCAGGATTCATTCTATTTTTTTTTTTATAGTTAATTTTTATTCCCTATTCATTCTTTCGTAGATGGTTGTATGAACTCTATCACACTTGTATTGTATGCGTGGTGCTTTTGAAGTCTTGATTCAGGTGTATTATGTCAGCAGATTCATCTATGTGCAGAGTGCATGGCTGCGTGCTACCACATATGCACCTTTCAACCAAATTGTAGGTTATTGCTGCTTATTGCTTTTGCATATTAAAAAACTAATCCATAACATCATGAAATTGTGTGCTAAAACAAATATGTGCCACCATGTTCTCAGACTGGATATTGACAACACACTTGGAATATTTGGATAGCTTACGTTTGATTTCATGTTGGAATTGGAATACATAGACATCTTTAGATGTTCAATTCCATCAAACCTTTACAAAGTTTCATGGATTATGCATTTTCAGAAGATAAATGCAATCAATGCTCAGTAAGAAGAAATGTTAGGAAGAACTCTTAGCTCATCACGGAAGTCGCAGAGATGAACTAATCCCATGCAAGACAACACCAGTGCCAACAAACCATAATGGATTCACACCCCGGTCGTGGCATGACGCCTGATCACAACCCTCATGGTTAGAGTAGAGTAATGCTAATGCTTTAGATGGTGCTATTTTGAGATGTGCGCCGACGAGATTATTTGGGCAATCTCTTTGATTCTTCAGAAAGTGGGATTGATTTTCTGGAGAGTACAAGTACTTCAGTTGAAATCGATTGTCAGTTTTGAGTTTGAGTCCCTCAATAGGATTTCTTGCCTTGCCCTTCAACATTGTTAGTATTTCTCAGAGTGCATAACAATCAATCAAAACTATTTTTAAAAAAGTTGAAAATAAAACTTTTCAATTTTATTTTAATTAATTTTTTGGTGCATAGGAAATAAGGACATGACAGAAAACAATACACAAGAAAAAGCCCATAACTAACTCTCGTATCTGAAGGGAGAATAGTAAAATGAGTAGGTGGAGGGGTCTCCCAAAACAGGAATTGACTACATTGTTCATGAGCCAACTCGGCCAATTTATCTGCCACTGTGTTGCAACTCCTAGATACATGAATCAATGAAACATTCCAATCCAGGTGAAGAAGCTGGAGAGCTGCAGCTAGCTCACCACTATACACCGGAATTGCACATGAACCACCATTATGGAAAATCCAAGTCCTGCAAAGTTGATGAGATTGCGCGATGGACATGAGAGATGGGCCAAATTTCTTGGCTGAACTCTGAATTGTTGCGCCAAAGCCAAATCCACCAAGCATGGGTGAGAAATGCAACACTTCTCACCTGCTTGATCATGAACAACATCCAATCATGAAAGTTAACGCAGATATGAATGATTGTTTATCGGGCTTTGGGAGCCTTCTTTTTATGCAGTTTCTTTAGGCTTTCGGGGGTTTTTGTTTGGACCTTGTGTTTGTTTGGAGTTTTTAGGATTTTTGTGGGCTTTTTTGGGTCCTCTTTTTGGTTGGGCTTCAGTGTATTAGATTTTCTGCTAGTATATAATCTTTTTAATTTTCAAAATAAATAAATGAAGGTTAACCCCAAAGAAATTCAGCCTGAGAGGGAGAAATTATATATTTATTTGAGGAGAGATCAAACTCACACTCATGTACTATATACTATTAATTCCTCGTTTCACTTTCAGTGCATTAAGCGGTATGAGTTTTTTTCATTCACAAGAGTTGAGAATCGAACCTCAACAACTTGCTTAAAGAATGAAGTGTTGAACCACTATGTCAACCCACTTGGTTATTAATTTTTTAAGTTAAAATAGAATAATAAAATTTGACATAATAATCATTTAGAAAAAGAAGATACTTGATAGTTTTTTTTTTGGTAGAGAGATACTTGATAGTCTAGTTAACTAGGTCAAAATAATTTTAAAAAGATAAAAAATAAAAAATGTATATAAATATTAAAAATTTAAAAGTATAAATATAATGTTTGAATAGTAATAAAGGATATTAAATGTTATTTAATGTATATTTAAAGCATTGGTATAAACGTTAATTTGACTTGACTTTATATTCAATTAAATATAAATGCATGTTATTAAATTCAATAATTGAATTCCATATATGGTCATGCATAGCTCACACTATTAACCCAGAATCTAATTGACTTACTCTTGTTAAAAAAAAAAAAAACCCAAAATCTAATTAGTAGGGGTATCATGAGATAAATTTAAAGAAGAGTTATCTAAATAACTCTAGTAAAAGTTTGAGTTAAGTTGTTTTAGTTCTAGGTGAATCGATGTCATGTGAATTATAAATTTGTTATTGATCCACTTAATAATATAGTAATTTAACCCAAACATTTCTCAAGGCTAACATGTCCAACCCAACTCGACTAGATTGTAAAAGTGTGAATTGGATTGGACCAAATGAGTATAATCAAATGAATTTGTAAGCAATTCTACCAAGTTTGGTTTGGGTATGTAGTTCGCAAATGCATCCATCCGAACCAACCTGATACTCGTATATATAATAATCTTTTATTTTTTAATTTTTAATTTTCCTCCACAACAAAATACACTAAATGATACTATTTAATGCTATTTGGCACTCGTGCTATTTGTGATGTATATCAATTTTGCCAATTATTTTGTTGTTTTTTCAAAATTTTAATAATTTTCAATATTTCAGCTTTATTATTATTATTTTCATAGCAATCTGATCAATTCTTCAAATCTAACCCAAACATAGTTTGTTTGATTCGGCTTAGGTTCGAATGTAAAAACACTTGAACTCCGATCTAAAACATTCTTTGTTAGTTTGAATTTTATCTAGACTAAAATTCATCCAATTCAACGTGTGTGCTGCCATATAAAAAAAGTTTAATATGCGTGTTAGCGTAAAAAAATTTTATATAAACAATTCATCACAACTCATAAATTTGTCACATTATAATTTAATTTCATAATTAATTGAATAAATTTTTAAATTAATTATCTAATGTGGTAAAAATTTGAATTATTATTAGTTGTATGTGTAAAATTCTTTTTACACTAATAGTGCACGCATGAGTATTAAACTTATAAAAAAATGTGAGAGGAAATATATGAAAGTTGGAAAAAAAAAAACTCCACATTAATGCCTAGCAGAAATTCAGGGGTTTAGTCCATTGCATGGGCATTTTTTTTTTAATATTACAAAAAAAAAAAATTGCGAAATAAAACACTAAAAAAAAAAATTAGAGAACTATGGCACTTTGTGCCAAGGTGGAAGGTGACGTGGATGAGGCATGCAAGTCGCATGCTTTCATGCGACTTATGCATGCAAGTCGCACGTCCATCCACGACTTATACCAGTTCTGGCAGTAGGGGCCAAGTAGGGGGCAAGTAGGGGCTGTAGGGGACAGGGGACAGGGAGTCGCGTGGCAGGCAGCGGTTCCTACGAGTCTCAAAGCTATCTGCGACTCCCATGCATGGGTGACACGTGGCATGGGAGTCGCAGGGTACCCTGCGATTTCAGTCTCTTCTGCGTCCATTTAAACCCCTGCCCACCCTCCTTGCTACCAGTATCCCATTGCAAGTACCACATCCCATTTCCCTCTTGCAAGCTCCTACTATCTCTCAATGAAAAATCTCCCTTAATTTCTCTTGGTCATCAAGTTTTTAAGAATTCCCAATCTCATCAAGTTGAAGTCAAGCATCTTAACATATCCTCTCCTTCACTTCAAATTTTATCAATTCGGTTAGTATTTTTGTGGATTTTCTTAATGTATTATTGTTTAGAATTAATGTGGTATTTAGAATTGGTTAGAGTTTTAATATGTATGTTATTAGGAATTTTTATAGTTGGTAAGAAATTATAATTTGATGTTGTGTAGAAATAATAATAAGTTTTGGTTAGCATGAAAGTTAAGAAATAGTAAAGTTAATTTTATAGCAATTTTAGTAATATTATTTTGGTTCAAGTTAAGAAATATTAAAGTTTAGAAATAGTAAAGTTAATTTTATTGTTTAGAAATAATAATAATAATAATTTTATTGTCTTGAAGCCTGAAAAGTTATAATTATTATGTAGGAATCATAATGCATATTTTTATTGGTTAGAAATAAGTAATTAATTTTATTGCTTTAAAGTAATAATAATAATTTTATTGTGTATAAATATTAAACTTTTAATTATTGTGTAATAATCATAATTTATATTTTATTTGTTTAAAAATAATAAAGTACATTTTATTGTTTAGACGTAGTAATAATAAATTTATTATTTAGAAATAACAAGATCATTAAATTTTTTAGAAGTAATAGTAATAATTTTATTTTCTGGAAACATTAAAGTTTTAATTATTGTGTAGGAATAATAATGCATATTTTCATTGTTTAGAAATATTTAAAACCGTAAGCCCTAAACCCTAAACCCTAAAACGTAAACCCTAAACCCTAATGGAAACCCTAAACCCTAAACCCTAATCCCTAAACCCTAAACCCTAAATCATAAGCCCTAAACCCTAGACCCTAATGGAAATCCTAAACCCTAAACCTTAAACCCTAAACCCCTAACCCTAACCCTAATCCCGTATTATCCATGTTTAGGTTCTTTTTGTAGAAGCTTTATTGTTTTAATTAGAAATTTCGATGTTTATTGCAAAAGAATAATTTCGATTGTTATTGGTTATAGGAACCTTGAGGTGAGTGAGACTGCAACTTGTGCGATGGATCAACAAATTGTCTTTGTGTACTACAACGGGAGGGCCTACGAAGGCGGACAAGGCATTATGTTCGAAGGTTCGACAAAGGCCATATATATGAAACGTGGAATTTCTTTCGAACGCTTGAAGAGGCGAATTCACGAGAAGTTACAGCTCAACAGTAACCAGGTTATTTCGAGCGTTACGTATAGATTTTTAGCTTCGGAAAACCCTATGTTTTTTAGAAGTCTCCAGATATGTGATACTGAAGACGTCTGCATCATGATGGACGCTTTTACCCAGCAATCGTCGATGAGAATGCTGGAGTTGTATGTTGATATTGCTGAGGCCGGAGGATCGTCAATACCAGTGTCAACGTATACGATGGAAACGCATGAATTATTGTCGAGTGAAGGGGTTAGGGACGTTGATGAAGGGAGTGCTGATCCAGAGTCTTTGGCCTTCGGAAACACGACAAACACTGTTAATCTTGCCGACGACATTGACAACATCCCCGTAGACAATGTGGATCCTGATGTAAACCATTCAGATGATGAATTGGACGAGGATGATAGATTGCTTGACGGAGGATCGTCAGATTCAGACGTTGAGGCTGAGGTCGGTGGCAATACAGGACCTCAGTCAGCCCATACTTCCATACCTACTGCATCGCCAGTACCGGTGAATGTTTACTCTGAACCACAAGGTATGTGTTTGTCCATATCTATTTAGTCCTTTAAATTTCGTAATTTCGATTCTTTATGAACTTGTTTGTTTTTTTGTAGGTGTCCCAAACTCTAACCCCTTTTGGAATACCTCATCCCACTATACGTATATTAATTGGGACCACCCTGATGTGGAGACCGATTTTTTCCCCGGTCTGGTTGTCCAAGGATCATGGCAAACAGGTGACGAATTATATGAAGGTTTACGATTCAAGACCAAGGCAGATGCTCAGACGGCATTGAAGCACTTCTGTATCAAGAAAAATCAGACATACGTGGTCAACGAATCTTGTACAAGATATTTCACCGCAAAGTGTCCAAATGCAGATAATGGTTGTCAGTGGAGAATGAGGGCAATGTTGTCCAAAAAAACAGATGACTGGGTGATATCCAAATGGAAGGGCCCGCATACGTGCGTTACTTCGACGGGATCCATGGACCATGACAAGTTAAATTCAGATTTCATCTCAACGTACATCACAGGTATTGAAATGTCATGTTAAGTGTTATTGCATGCTTTGTGCCACCTCCTTCGGATGTTAACTGTATGGAATTATGTGCTTTATTTTACATCGCAGGTATGGTTAGTCTACAACCAGCCATCCCAATTTCTCTTATACAAGAGAGAATTAGCGGTGAGCTGCATTACAAGGTCTCTTACTTCAAAGCATGGAAGGCAAAACAGAAGGCGCTTGCGAAGATATTCGGGGATTGGGAAGCGTCGTACGACGAGCTTCCAAGGTGGTTGGAGCATATGATGATGTATTCCCCTGGATCGTATTACAAGATTGTAACAGATGACTATGTGGGTGGTGATGGGGAGATCGATGGTCGATTTAGGAAATTTCGCAGGGTCTTCTGGACATTCAAACAATGTTGTGATGCCTTCAATTATTGCAAGCCAATGATACAGGTAGATGGCACTTGGCTTTACGGGAAGTACAAGTCAACGTTGTTGATAGCCACAGCCCAGGACGGAAATAGTCATGTGTTGCCATTAGCATTTGCGGTCGTAGAGGGGGAATCAACAAGTACTTGGTCATGGTTTCTGCGGCTCATCCGATTAAAAGTTACCCAGAAACAAGGCATATGTCTGATATCTGACAGGCATGCGGGCATAAAAGCGGCCGTGAGAAACCCTAATAACGGCTGGCAACCACCACACGCTCAACATGTATACTGCCTCCGGCACATTGCCAGCAACTTCAACCACAAATTCAAGAATGTTAAGCTGAAGGGAGATTTGATAAAAATGGGTAAGCATACCTCTTTCACTACAAAGTTCAATAGTTTGACGCATATGTCTAAATAGTGTTTAACATATATTTGTCTGTTATGCGCAGGTTACGATCCGTGCCCATATTATTTTGAGAGAAGGCTCCAGTGGTTTCGAGAACAAAGCCCTGAGATTCGCCAGTGGATTGACAGCATACCGAAGGAGACATGGAGCCAGGCTTGTGATATTGGTGGACGTAGGTACGGCCACATGACGACCAACTTGTCAGAAGCGGTTAACAAGGTTTTGAAGGGAGCGAGAAACATGCCGATCACAGCACTTGTGAAGTGCACGTACGGGAGACTTGTGGATTACTTTGTCCGGAGAGGTTCGATCGCACGGGCAGAATTGTCTGGAGGACAAGTATATTGCACGGCCGTATTGAAAAAAGTGCAAGAGGGGGCGGAGGATGCTACACGTCATACTGTACGCACGTACAACGTTCAGAAGACCAGGTTCGAGGTGGAGGAAGGATACAACCCACGCCGGCAATGGAGGCATGGTACAAAATGGGTGGTGGATTTAGACAACGGGACATGTACTTGTGGTATATGGCAGGCACGCAAATACCCTTGTGAACATGTCATAGCGTCCTGCCTGAAATGGTCGTACAACTATTACATGTACGTTGACCCTGTGTACAAGATACAGACCGTTGTTGATGCATATCAATTTCAGTGGTATCCAGTTGAAGAGAGAGGAAGCACGGTTGCGGTTGATGGGCCTAGGATTATTCCTGATCCAACGACAGTGCGTGGCAAGGGTCGCCCAAAGTCAACTCGTATTAGGAACGAGATGGATTTGTTGGAATCACAGCCAAGTCGGAGGACAAGTTCCCTTCAAAAATAATTGTGATGTGAACGGTGTGTGTGGAGCGTTTTCTTTCATAACTTGTTGTAATGACACTTAATGGTTGTTAATAAAATCAAGTTTAATATTATATGTCTCATTACATAGTTAAACAAAAATGGAGGTCAACAATCCCTTAGCTAGTGGTCGTGACGTCCGTGACGTTCGTCAGTCCCACAAGGCGGCCAAGGACGGTGTCTAGCTTGCCTATCCATGTTATGTCTCGGAGGTGGAGGGGTGAACGCCATGCTCAAGTCAAGATCCAAGCTCTCTTGTATCTCATGTGCCTGTACTGGATCAATTTCATAATTATGTTCACCTCTTGATTGCATAGGGATGTCGAGAACCACATCTGAATAGCCTCCCCACTGTTGCGTTTGCCGTTGCAAATCGATAGGCGTTCGATAGTCAGCCGCAAACGGAGTCCCCGCAACAAACGATTGCGACCCATAAGTATCAGGTACACAAGGACGGTATCCAGATGCATCCGAAGGTTCTGGAACGTAAGGTCGTGACCCGGACGCCTCACAATGATCCGTGCCATAATACATTGGCTGGGACTCCGGGACCTGCCCATGTTGCTGCGGGCTTTGGCTTGATTCAGGCGCAGGATACCAAGTGTACTGCGTGTATGGATTGTCAAACTCTTGTGTTGGGGCAAAGTACACTCCTGGAGCAGGCTCTTGGGTCGACCCCAGTGCCACTCGTTGTGCAGCATGAGTGGTTCTACGTCTACCAAGACCTTTGCCCTCGATTCTGCCGACTACAGGGTTTGCATCTTCTGTGGGCTCCGGAACCTCAATCGGCCTAGGGGGTGCCGGTGTGGATGGTCGCCTGATCCGGTCAACCTCATGAACCAGGGCAAGGCAACGATCGATTTCTAAACACAGATCCGCATCGGTCCACCGCTTATCACTCGCCGGGGAATAAGCATACCAGATTCGATGAAGCCGCTCAGCCTGTACATACAAATGTCGGGTAAACGAGTGTAAGTAATGTACATTACAAAAATCAATTAAAAGGAACTCACAAGCAACACACAAGAATTGTACCATTTGTCCAGTCGCCGCAGATTTTCGTGTTAACCAACGCCGCGAATGTTGCGCATACCACAACGTGTATTGATCGTTCGGACCAACGAAGTTCTGCGCCAACGGTTGGCTGAATACGTATTGGTGCCTGTCGTCCCAGTAGGCTATGAAGCGGTGGAGCTTCTGAACCCAATCCTCTTTTTCCTTTCCCTTAAGCGAAATGTCATGTAACCGTTCGCTTTGCAGGGGCTTTTGAGGTATAGGCTGTTGCATCCCAAATCGCTGCATGACCCGGTCAGGTTGATGCCACTCCACACGCCAGTATAGTATCAGTGGGACAACAGCTCTCCATACACTGTTACCTGCTTGACCAACGTCCGGAAGCGCAGCCAAGACATCGTCACCATATGGCATCCAACGAAACTAAATACAACAAAGACATGTTAACAACTCAAGCCGTTGGTCAAATAAAACCGAATATATGAGTAACTTGACTAGTAACTAACCTCATTGCTGCGCAGTGTGTCCATAATTGTGCGGTATTCGTCAATGGAGAGCCTTTCGTAGCTCTCCGGAACGTCATTCCACCTACGCAATTAAGAGACATGTATCAACAACGGTAGGAAAATAAAATGTACCAAAAATTAAAGTGTAAATGTAAAAAGATAAAGATCATACCTAGTAGCCAGTGGATGTCCGACGATGGCATCAAGTTCCGGCATCTGGGGACCAATGCCGGGTATCCTTGCCCACGCCCAGAGTTGGAGAAGATATGTACAGCCTGCGATCTCGGCTTTCCCCTGGTCGGTTGCAGCACACAACTCGTGGTATAAATGGGCAAGTAGTGCAGATCCCCAGCTGTACAGACCCGCTTGGTCAAAATCTCCCAGCAATGCGAGGTATCGCATTGATATCCTCGCTCCTGTGTGGTCAATGAACATAAAATCCCCGAGCAAAACAAGAATGAATGCTCGAGCGTATCGGTCCAACACATCATCATCGTCGGGGTCTACCACCATGTTCGCCATGACCTGTCTCAACCATGACAGCTTAATTACACCTCCCTTAATAGCATCTGGGGGAGGTGCCTCTCCTAGCATATTATGCACGAGGAGTGGCCAGTTTTGCCAGGTACTGCCGGTAACAGGAAGGCCATCTACTTTCAGGCCTAGGAGCACCGCCACATCCTGTAGCGTGATCGTCACTTCCCCAAAAGGCATGTGAAAGGTGTGGGTCTCTGGCCTCCAACGCTCAACCATGGCAGATATCAACTCCTTGTCCAGAGGTTGGTTCCTAATGAGTGCGACCTCGTACAGCCCAGCACGTTGGAGTCGGCTTACGATCAACTCTGGAACCCCATCTCGGTTCACCGCCGGTTTTCTCACATGCAGTATTCTGTTAGGTTGTTCATTCCAGACATGATTGGAGACATGCTTGTCCTGTAGGTGCAGGAGACTCGGTTTTAGAGGGCCGGGGTAGATGTACGCTTCATTCGCCATAATGTTCCTACAATCGAATTACAATAGAAATTAATAATTGGCAATAAACTTGTCTACAAAAATTATAATTTTAACCACAAGCAATTGTAACAAAATTGATGTTTTTAACCATACGCAATTCTAAAAAATATTCCTACGAACTCAACATTTTCTAAACTTGTCTACAAAATATCTGTAAATAATATTTACAAATAATGACAAATTATTCCTAATAAATTAACATTTCTAAACTTGTCACCAAAAATTATATTTATAACCGCAACTAATTCTAAAAAATTGATACTTTTAACCATAAGCAATCGTAAAATATATTCCTAACAAATCAACATTTTCTAAGCTTGTCTGCAAAATAGTTGTAAAAAATATTTGTAAAAAATATTTGTAAAAAATATTTACAAAATAATTCCTAGCAAATTAACACTTTCTAAACTTTTGTACGAAAATTATAATTTTAACCACAAGCAATTATAACAAAATTTATGTTTTTAACCATAAGCAATTCTAAAAATAATTCGTAACAACTCAACATTTTCTACACTTGTTTTCAAAATATTTGTAAATAATATTTATAAATAATAACAATTTATTCCTAATAAATTAACATTTATAAACTTCTAGGCAAAAATTATATTTATAACCGCAACCAATTCTAAACAATTGATATTTTTAACCATAAGCAATTCTAAAATATATTCCTAACAAATAAATATTTTCTAAACTTGTCTACCAAATAATTGTAAAAAATATTTACAAAATAATTCCTAGCAAATTAACACTTTCAAAACTTGAATGTGAAAATTATATTTTTAACCACAAGCAATTGTAACAAAATTGATGTTTTAACCATAAGCAATCCTAAAAAATATTCCTACGAACTCAACATTTTCTAAACTTATCTACAAAATATTTGTAAAAAATATTTTCAAATAATAAAAAATTATTCCTAACAAATTTTTAACCACAAGCAATTCTAAAAAAATTATATTTCTAACCATAGCAATTCAAAAAAAAAATCCTACACACTACTAAACTTGTGTACAAAATTTATATTCTTAACTACGTGCATTATACCTATTTTTCCTAAATAATAATAACATGGACATTAAGAAAAACAATAATATGTTTGCCATCAATATTTGTAAACAATTAAACACTCCTAATAGCTCTAAACTTGGACTAAAATCTCTATAATTCTAACCAACGTAACAATAAAATTAAAACTCTTAACAACATACATATCTAAACGGTAAAATAATAGTTTAACAACAACTATACTATAAAAAACACTAAACAAATACTAACCAAAAATGAGGATATTTGAAGTAGTGGAGCTTGTTGAGATGAGATGCTTCAACTTGATGAGGGTGGAAGTTCTTAAAACCTTATAGATGATGATGAGTGGGGAGTTCTTGCAAAAGGGTGTAGATGATGATTTTGTCTTTAGGAAATTTGAGAGGGAAATGAGAGAATGATAGAAGAGAAGATGATGAAGAGTTTCAAGGAAATTTGAGAGGAAGAGTAGTGTGAGCAGAAGCCAGGGCGAGGGATTAAATGGTGGTGCAAGTCGCAGGAGGCCCAGCGACTCCATGGCGACGCGACACCAGCCTTGGGAGTCGCGGAAGTCAATGCGACTCCCAACCCAGTCCTGTCCTGTCTCGTCTGGTCTTGTCCTGTCCTGTCTCGTCTGGTCTTGTCACCTGCAGCTGCTGCTCCCCAAGCATGACAAGTCGCATCATGCTGTGCGATTCCCTGTGTTTCGCAGATTCTTCTGCGATTTGGTCTTCCCCAGGCTTTGACTCGCATATTTTTATGCGACTTCCTCTCTGCTCATTCCAACTCAGCATCCCACATGGCACAAAGTGCCATAGTCCTCTAAATATTTTTTTTGTTGTTTTATTTCGCAAATTTTTTTTTTTTTTTTGTAATATTAAAAAAAAAATGCCCCATTGCATGCCCTCTATGGAAAAAAAAAAGAGGCAAACGGTTTTGAATTTTCAATACTGAAATTAATATTCCTATGTTTTTACTTACTACTACTATTTTTTATATTGAGAAAAGACCAAATGAGGTGTAATAAATTTCCGAAACGTATTATGTGTATTATTTTTCCCTCCTTGTATGTTGTATCCATCCTCCTCTGCACACAAACAAAAGTTCTCTCCTTGTTGTTGTTAGCAGCTTCTTTCTCTGCAATTCCGTCATTCATTCCCTCCCTTCTTCGCTTCCACCCTCTCTCTCTCTGTCTCTCTCTCACACACACACACAGTCACTCTCTTTCTCTGCATTTTCCGAATTCAATTCTCAAATCTCCGTCTACAATGGACTGTTCCTCCGAAGGTTGCTCCGACAGCTCTCAACGGCCGCCGGACTCACACAAGGACCAGCAAGCCTATTTCGTTCCTCTCAGGTCTCTCTTCCCTTTCCACAGATTCCACTCTCTCTCACTCCAATTCCTATTCAATTCAATCTCTCACCATCTTCACCTTTTTCCCCAAATCCATAACTCGATTTTGGTTGTGTAATAAATCCCAACAATTGAAACCAACCACACTAACAATGCACGCTAGGGTTCAAGCGATCGACACATGATTCAATTCGATTCATATCTGCGTTTTTTGTTTTTTAACGCCTTTGCTTTAGTTTCGATGTGATCCGAGCTTGTCTGTGTTGGTTTATGAGAAATTGATTGAATGTGTGAAGAGCATCGATTTGATGATGGTTTTTTGTGTGTGTGTGTGTTTTCAGGTGGTGGAAGGATGCTCAGGATTCAATGCCTGCGGATTTGGATAAGACGATAGGAATTGTGTATGCCTCTCTGCCCAGTACTTCATATGCTGGTCCTATGAAGATCATCAATAACATCTTCAACTCAGATCTTGTGTTGAATTTTCGGGGCGAGGATGATTCCCAGCACATTAGTGAGAACGGCGAAGTGGGTGTGTCTGGCCGGGACTTTGCATTGGTATCTGGGGATATGTGGTTGCAGGCGCTCAAGTGGTGAGTAATCTAAAGATGACAACCTAAACTACTCTATTGGGTTTGAGTGAGAATCTGCATTGATGCAACCTTTGACTTCAACCTGTGGTTTGGACTTTGGATCTGGTAGCTTGGTGAAATGTAGATATAGTTGTGAAAGTCTCCTAGCTTTTCATATCTGTGTTACAGCTTTGTGCCATGTCTCCATGCTTGTGCTAGTTAATATAGGTAGTTAAAATAAGTAGGTTGTCTGGGACACCCAGACATCATTGATTCTCTGTTTGTGTGTAGAAGAATCTACCTTTTTCATGCTTCAGTCTCTCTAGCATTCGAGTCCATTAATTATTTGACCAGATTGGGGTATTTATTTTACTTGATGATTTGCTAGAAGTATTGTGATTGAAGCAAGTTAGTTGGAATTCCTGTAATGTCTTTTAGCTATTTCAATCTTTCTCTGGTATCACATGGTGGACTTTTTTCATAATGCTAATTGAAGCACATTTCTTTGTGAGTGTTTGCTTGTTTTTGAGAACTGCTCTAGTTGGGACCTTGTGTAGCATTGTCAATAGCTTTAGGATGTGTCCAAGGTTACGTATCGTATATATGTGATGGATTTCTTTTACAGGTGTAATATTAAGTATACTTATTGCTGCCCGTGAAAAGTGTGCTAGTTATTAAGGCTAGTGGAGTGATGATGTTGCATTAATTCCTAAATTATTTTGGATATTTATTCTTCTGTATTAGCTGTTATACCGTGCAACTGTTGGTAGCTCACTCAACACCTTTTCAATAAACGTTGCTCACTTGAATATCTATATCCAATTATCTCCTAAACGAATCCCTCCTGATAAACTAAATGCTTTATAAATCTAGACCTTAAACAATGAGCATATTAATGATTCATAAATTTGATAAAATCAATTCTTATTTCAGACTTTCTGCACTTGCGAAGAATTAGTATATTCGTGTCTTTGCTTTTTTGGAATATTTATACTTCTTGTATTGTATTCCCTGTAGTGAATGGTATATTCCTTGATAAGTGGATGATAGATTTATTGCTGTTTATATCTAGCAAGTATTAGTTTTTAATTTTGACTTGCTATAAAAATAGTTACTGTTTCTTGATGCAACTACTGAAAGTTTTCTGGTGTCCAGGATATTTAGTTTGTTTTATACTTTTATCATCATGATCAATTGCTTTCATGTTTTATTTAGGCATAGTGATTCAAAAAATGCAACAAAGGATGACAAAGGCTTTTCAGCTACTGACAGTGATATGGCAGATGTGTATCCTTTACAGCTCAGGCTTTCTATTCAGACGGAAACAAGTTCATTTGCAGTCAGAATAAGCAAAAAGGTGCACCACTCTCTCTTAGCTAGGGTTTTATTTTTCTCCTCCAATTTCTTTTAGCATTGCCCCTGTCCATGAGGTAACCAACGGTAAGGCATTTGGATTGACCAGCCTTATTTAATTAGTCAAATGTTGTAGTTATATATTTTGTGGAATACTGGTAAGTTAGATAGATTATTTTTTTGCCTTCTATCATTGTTGTTTTATAATTATTTAAAGTGTAAGTTGAGATGGAAAATATTTCACAACTGAACTTTTGCTATTTGTATTTTCCATTCATGTCTGGGACTCTGGGTTAGGTGCATCATGGTGTTTGGATGGGTTTAAGACCTGTAGTTTTTAAAAGACAGTGTTAAACACAACAGAAGTATATATTCAATTTTGGATAATTTGATCCAATATAAGTGCTTTTGATTCATACATCACTGGGGAGCCATGGTTTTAATTTGTTCTATATCATCTTATTATGCGAAATCTAATATGTTCTTCACATTTATTTCCTTTATTTTAGGACAATGCAACTGAGCTCTTTAAAAGAGCCTGCAAAATGTTCAGTGTGGACTCAGAGATGGTAATAAAATATTCTATTACAATTCTACTTATATTATAATATCCAACTTTTGCTGCATGAAATTGACAATTTTCTAACCTGTTATTGTACAGTTACGCATTTGGGACTTTTCAGGTCAGATAACCATTTATTTTATGAATGGCGAAAATCAAGTCCCAATAGACAGTCAAAGGCAGTCTGATCAGGAGGTACATGTAGTTTTTTGTTTTAAATTTATATTTGTAGCTCAGAATATGATTATGATCCTTTCTGTTTTCCCAGTGCCAAAGATGATCATCCATTATTTGCCATCCAAGGGTTATGGCAAATATGGTTATCTAAGATCATCTTTTTGTCATATTAAGACTTTTGGTGACTTTAATGGCTATTTTTAAATTTTGTTGGAAAAGAATGGCCTACTGTTTAGTAATAAAGTCCTATTATACATGGGATGCACTATTTTCTTCTCCCTGTGATTCTTGTTGATGGTCTTTTATTTTGTCTTTGTATTTATCACATATGACTTCGATAGCTTTGGAGAAACTTTGTCAGGTGCATGATTTGTGTCAATAACAGGCATTGCTACATTGCCAACCTTATTCATTTAAGGCACAAGAATGATAAGATAAAATCTTTAATGTTTAATCATGGATTCTTGGTTTGTTCATTTACATGTCAAATATTGGTTTAAACCATGGACAATACAGCAATTTTTAAATAAGCTACTTATTTTCTTAAGATTATGAGGACCAATTTTCTTTTTGTTCTCTTTTTCATATAAGTTTTTTTTTTTTTTAAATTAATTCTCATTGTCAACTCTGGCTTTTTGGTTTCAATCTTTATTTTCTATTGTCAACCTGTGGCGAGATTTGACCTTTTCACATTAGGTTTGTAGATGCAAGAACATAAGGTTTGGATAACTTGGGCAAAAAGTATAATTTCTTTGAAGTCTGTAGCTTCTTTTATTTAATGCATGCATCAAGTGATGGTAGCGTAAAATTCTGTCGGTCTTTATTTTGTTATGATGTTTTTATTGTAGCAACTTGTCTAGAGTGTCTCCTTATTGCTTTTAGTTGAATTTTTTAATGACTTTACCTTTTGAATCATTTGCTATGATTGGATTGTCTTATGTGGTATTTTAATTTCAACTATGAATGGTATGCAGATTCTTCTGGAGTTGCAAGTTTATGGGTTGTCAGACTCAATGAGATGTAGAGATATGAAAAAAGATGAGATAACAAATTTTTCTAGCAGTGCTTCACTGAAGATGAATGGTACCGCAGATGGTATGAATTCTGATTGTTCGCATGCCAATTCGTTGACCGTCTCTTTAGGCCCTGGTGAAGCTGGTTCCTTGGGATTAACTGGATTACAAAACCTCGGAAATACTTGCTTCATGAACAGTTCACTGCAGTGTTTAGCACATACACCAAAGCTTGTTGACTATTTTCTGGAAGATTATGGTAGAGAAATAAATCATGATAACCCATTGGGCATGAATGTATGTGACTCATAATTTATTAGGTTCATATCTCAAGAAGTTTTATGGGTGGGAAATTCTATGGTTATGATGTCTCTAACTTTTATATTCTTGGTATTGCTTCTTTGCCAGGGTGAGATAGCTTTGGCATTTGGTGATTTACTCAGGAAGTTATGGGCTCCTGGTGCAAGTCCCGTGCCACCAAAAACGTTCAAATCAAAGCTTGCGAGGTTTGCACCTCAATTTAGTGGATTTAATCAGCATGATTCCCAAGTCAGTTCATCTTGTCCTTTCTTTCTATATTTGCTTAGGTTTTTCGCTTTAAAAAGCTCATGCCTTATGTTCCCTTACATTGCCTACCTTATATATGTATCTCAACAGGAGCTTCTTGCTTTTTTATTGGATGGACTTCATGAAGATCTAAATCGTGTTAAATGTAAGCCTTATACAGAAGCCAAAGATGGAGATGATCGTCCAGATGAAGAGGTTGCCGATGAGTATTGGCATAATCATTTGGCTCGCAATGATTCCGTCATTGTTGATGTGTGCCAGGTATGTTATGCAATCTTGGAATTAATTGCTTATGCATACATGATGCGAACAACTCCATAGTTTCTTGGTGCTTATTAAGTGGAGTGCAAGAATCTTCTAAAGTGTATTCGTGATTTACTCAAACATTTATAACTGTAGTAAAAACAATCACTCAGAGTTAGAATTATTGCTTTAAGTAACAGGTTCTTCTTATGTCTGTCATTCCAAATTCATGAGATCAAGAAATTACAGCTTAATAAGCATTTATTATCCAACAAAGAGAATTTTAATGAATTCAGGCATAGAATTATTAGAACAGAATATATAGTCATCTAATTTCAAAAAAAGGATTTAAAGTTTCATATGTTTTGTTAAATATCATACAAATTTCTCTGGAAAATTTTAATTAGTTTCTTTGTGTGTGTATAGGGACATATCTAGCGAGATATGTGAGAGGTGGGAATGTGAACAATGATCAATGGATCTTCCCATAAATGGTCAGAGAATATTAAAAACATCAAGTCATGCTACTTCTTAAAAATATGCATTTGATACTGAGGTGCTGGAACTTGGTGGTTTTTTAATCTAGATCATTTACGTAATCTAAAACTAAAACACGTTGCAATTCATGATAGGAATTACAATAAGAAAACCTGCTAGAATTTAATTCATTACAGTGATTCTTTCCTGCCACTAGAAGATTGGTATCTTTTATTATTATTATTATTATTATTATTATTATTATTATTATTATTATTATTATTATTATTATTAACTTTAAAATTCATTTGAAATGATTATCATGTTGATGAGAACTAGTTTGGTTAATTATTCTTCCTGATGGTGACTCTTTACCTTGTGAATCAAATTCATCATTTGTTGCAGGGTCAATATAAATCAACATTAGTTTGTCCTCTTTGTAGGAAGGTCTCTGTGACATTTGATCCATTCATGTACTTATCATTACCTCTGCCTTCAACAACAATGCGGACAATGACTTTAACTGTTGTTAGTAGCACTGGTGATGGAATGTCTCAATTATTACCATATACAATTTCTGTTCCAAAACATGGAAGATTTGAGGATCTGACCCGTGCTCTTAGCACTGCATGCTCTTTGGGAGCTGATGAGACATTGTTAGTAGCTGAGGTATGTATTATTTTCTTTTGATAATTTGTTTATAGTTTATACTCAAATTTGAAGTCAGTTCCCATCCACTTTGAGTTTCTTTGTTGATGCATATTTCAATCCTGTAAAAAACTATGTCTGAAGCTGGGGCTCTGGTACAGGTATATAACAACCGCATCATACGTTTTCTTGAAGATCCATCTGACTCATTGTCGTTAATCAGAGATGCTGACAAACTAGTTGCTTATCGGTTTCTGAAAGATAATGGAGATTCCCCCTTGGTTGTCTTTATAAATCAGCGGATGGAAGAGTAAGTCAATATTTTTATGATGGCAATAGTGATTTTCTTCAGAAAAGGACTTTTCATTATTATTTATTATTACTTTCGTGATACAAATAATAAGCAAGATAGCATTTCATGACTCATGAGTCATGACCTAGTTTCTATTGAACACTATCAAACCAATCTTAAGTTGTGAGCATCAGCATTATAAGCAAATTTCTAAAAACTAGTCCTGCCTAACTTTTCAACTGGAAAATGGTGTCCCTACAATGCAGAAAATACCTTAGAATGCTTTGGTTACCAACTGTGTTTGACCAATCGCAACCAAAATAAAGAAAGAATCCATTTAGTTGGACACGAACCAGTTTGTTTTGTTTGACCTAGACAGCAGACAGTTTGCTGGTTGAATTGTTTGTCTTGTAGCTTTTCATTATGTTTTAAACTATACTAATGCATTAGTTGGTTTTGCTAATCCTTACCTACAGCGAAATCTTGTTTTCAATGTAATTACGTTGCTTGCAAAGTCAAACAGTTGCACTCAATAAGCATGAATTAATTTTTCCATGAAAGAATACTTGTACAGGAAATATCCTAATTTCACCAAGCTTCTTGATTCTTCAGTGATCTGGGTCTTGCATAGTCTGCGGTCCAAATCAGTTAGCATTAGAACAGTAAAAAAAAAAAAAAAACTTTGGATGAGTTTATTAAATAGAATATTGATTTACATACAGATAGTTAAATGTGAATAAACTAATTATATTAAAAAGCTTGTATTTATAGTAAGACTTTATTTAAGATTCAGACTTTTTTTTTTCCCGATTTTGGTTAAATCTCTAACCAGCCATCTTCTCTCTGCTGTTCATTTACTTGGTCTATTTATTACATTTACATTTCACTGGAATCCACTAGTTTTTCTTTCATGTCTTGCATAGAAGGCTTTAGAGGATTCACCTTCCATTCCTCTATCTTTTCTTTCTTATGTTGTGGTTCTAACTTAAGCTGGTATTAAATGCAAAGTCAGAAGCATGAAGCCTTCTAAAAGAATATGCAGATGTCATAAACTTTTTTCATGTATTATAAATTATAAACCCTACAGCATGCTGCTAAGATTCAGCAGGTGGATCTCTAAAATTAACTCACACACAGAGACTCAATAAAAAAGCAAAATGGGTGGGAATACATGCTTACATGACATGCATGCTTTATATAAACTTCTTTATGGTCACTTGTGATTTCCTTGCCTTACAAAGTGTTCGATATAATTTTGTCAGGCAGTACATCCATGGTAAATCGGCTCCAAATTGGAAGGCCTTTGGGATTCCTGTGGTGGCTAGGCTTTGCAATATGATAAATGGATCTGATCTCCGCAATTTGTATCTGAAATGTTTCTGTTCATTTCAAATTTCAATTCAAGAGGCCTTAGAGAATTGTGCTGTGTCTGAGGAAACTGAAGAAATTGCAGAAATGCAGGGGGTCTCAACTCCTTCAGATGGAGGAATGGAGTTTTACATGACAGATGAAAAGGGAACTGTGAAGAATTCCAAAATATTAATGAATGAGCCACTAGCAATAAATGAAGAGTTAAAGCAGCTGCATGTGCTCGTATGTTGGTCAGAAAAACAGAGTAAAAATTATGACACACAGCTTTGTAGTTCACTGCCTGAGGTTTTCAAGTCTGGCTTTTTAGCAAAGAGACCTCAAGAGTCAGTTTCTCTATATAAGTGTCTTGAAGCATTCTTGCAAGAAGAACCTCTTGGACCAGAAGACATGTGGTTAGTTAGCATTTTTTTTTTTCATATTACAAGAAGAACTTTGATTGGCATGCCTATTAGTCTGCTTTGTCTGGAAGTTATTTCAAACTGGGTTACTATACATTTAAAGCTTTAGCCAACCATTTTAGTTTCAGACGCTCATGAGCACAGTGTTTATATTCAACTCATAACTGCTATGATCTAAGAAGCATTGACATATCTGAACAATGAAGTGTTAGTGTTCATTATCGGTTCGACACGTGTCAGTCATCTCTTTGCAGTGTCTTTTGTAGTGTCTGATTTTTTTTTTCCTGGCTTAGACACTCCTTGGACACGGCTCGACACCTTTTCTTGGCTAGACACCTTTAGGACACTGATATCTTTAAAAAATTATAACTTTTTCAAAGTCAACTTATTTATATATTTTAAATTCTAAACAATTATTTAAAAAATCAAACCCATAAAATATCTTTTCAAATCTCTTAATTTGTTTTTAGACATTTGACTCATCTTCTTGTTTAGGATTTTCTTTGTAAAGGGACATTGTGTGCATTTGAAAGGATATGCCACTTTTTTTTTTTTTTTTGTGAGGCTCATCATCATAAGGAATTTTTAAAGCTTTACTTATCTTGACTTCGTGGAGGTGAATACATTTGCGTATATACATATAAATCTAAATTAACTTACATTTATCATGTTCACGATGTCCTTTTTTTGGATATTATTTGTGTCCGTGTTATGTCGTGTCCCTATTGAATTTGGTGCTTCATAGGCTATAATATGTCCACAATTACAATCATTACCTTAAATTATATTTTTATCAGGTTAGAAGTGGATACTTAGATTTGAAACACAGGGTAGTGTCTAATTAAAGACTGATCAGGGGCAGTTGCTTGTTTGTAATGGTTTAGATTTCTGTTTACATTTTTATTTGCTGACAAAATCTCTATATCATTCACTTCTCCTTGTTTCTTCCCTTCTATTATATGTTAGCGAGGCTTTCAGTTTTCCTAATTTTAATTTTTTTAAACACTGCCAGCAAAATATTCCTGCAAAACTTTGTTTTCCATCTGAAGTTATTGCTGTGTCAATATTTCATACAAGTATTTTTGGTCTTTTGTTTTATGTTCTATACATGAGGGCCATACACTTGGAATGTATCCATCCTTTTCTACAAATTACTTGTCATCCAGTCTTGACACCCAAACACACCCACATCCAGAGAGATACAAATTACTTTCCATTCTTTTAAGATGCAGTTTTCTATTATGTCAGGTACTGTCCTGGCTGTAAAGAACATCGTCAAGCTAGTAAGAAGTTAGATCTGTGGAGACTTCCTGAAATTTTGGTCATTCATCTTAAGAGGTTTCAATATAGTCGTTACATGAAAAACAAGCTGGAGACATATGTTGACTTCCCTGTAGAAAATCTTGATTTGTCAGCTTATATTGCCCATGGGGATGGCAAGTCTTACAAGTACACACTTTATGCTGTCAGTAATCATTATGGAAGCATGGGAGGTGGTCATTATACTGCATTTGTCCATGTAAGTGCTGTTCATTTTTCCAGTATTTTCCCCCCTTCGTTTTTAACCATATAATTTGGGTTATGAGACATCAATAGAACATACTAAAGTCAAGGAAGCATTAATAATGGTGTAAGAACTTGACAATCCTCATCATTTTTGCCATAATTCTAGACTTCTATCCATTGGCTTTTTCAGCTATGATGGTGAAAAGTTGATCTTTTATGGTTGCATCACTATGATCTTTATGAATTGTTAAAGGTTTTTTATATAGAAATAAAACTTATTAGAAGATGCTCTTCATGCAATTATTTCTTCCTCATTGTTCTCTGCTCTTGTATTTCATGTAGCATGGTGGTGATCAATGGTATGAGTTTGATGATAGCCGCGTTTATCCCATCAACAAGGAGAAGATAAAGTCTTCAGCTGCCTATGTTCTGTTCTACAGAAGAGTTTCTGAAGTATTAACAAAATGATAGAGTAGCATATTCAAACAGCAAATTCAAGCTAGATAGATACCTTTGATTAACATTATTGCACCATAGTCCTACAAGGGTACAGAGGGTGAACCTTATCACAACGGTATGATCACTGCCATGCCATGGAAGTAGTCGCTGCTCATGGAGTTAAGATTGTGTACATCTGACCCTCTTCAGACCCTACAATGGTGGGTGCATTGAACGCCCCCTTTTTTAGTCTTATAGACAAGTATACTGAACCAGGTAGCATTTTTTTGTCATTTACTCTTTAGAAATTTTTGGATAGTTGGAGTTTCGCTAGGGAAGAAATGGAAACTTCAAAACTTAGGGCAGTACTAAGGGAGACTCTAACATAGTATCAGCTAAAGAGGTGGAAGCATGGCAGCTGTTTAACCATGTCAAGAGAATCTCTGTTCTAAAGAGAGTTAGACCGAGTCCTGTGAATTAGTATTTCTTCAATTATTATTTATTTCCCGATTATGTTCTTTAGCGAAAACGGTGAAAGAAGATTTTCTATTCATTGATGGATAGTTAAAACCTTAGCAGTTTAGTCAGTATGGTCTCAGCAATTTGTTTTTTTATTTCGTTTCGTGGACCAGAATATGGCGTGTCAGAAATTCACAGTTTAAAGAGCTGCGGGAATCTTGCAAAGAAAAATTGTTTGAAGGGCCTTTGATATTTTCTTTCAATAGAAATATTTGCAAGACACTCCTTTAAACTTATTCCTCAACATCACGATCAATCTATTTTTAAAAAATTGGCACATTTTTAGCAAGATACATTCGAGACAAATATGTCGACTTTCTTAGAAATAGATTAATCATAATAAATGTGTGGAGTAGTGTTGAAAATAGTAAATTGCTAGCACTTCTTGACACGTTAATTGGATAGGATAAATATGATGTTCTTTTTTCTGTTTACTATTTGATTCCTGGGTACGAAAAGCTTGTGCTTGAATAAAATCTTTAACTAGTTCAAATGTCTCCCTTGGATAGTAATGCTTCCAAGATGGTTTGTGTTCTCGTTGAGAATTCAAGGAGATAACTGAAAAACAGAAAGGAAAAATAAAATGCGTACTTGGGTGTTGTTACAGCAGTCGTTGATTTTTGCACATGTTAGTTGTGAGGAAGATGGACCACGTTTCATTGATTTCCAATCTAGTGTAAGATGTGGCAGACCACCCCTCTTTGATTGTTGCAGTACCATGGTACTTGAGGCAGCCTTAAGCGAGGTCTGGACCAGCCAAATGTTCCTCCACCAAAACTAGATTTGTATACATCTTTCTATCAAATTGAGGCCTTACAAGGTAACCCTTGTTGGTACTTTGCCATTAGCACCTTGCACCACATGCTTTCCTTCTTATGTATCATCTTCCATCTCCATTTCCCCAATAAAGCTTTGTTCCCAACTAATCCAAGCAATCTTGCTTTGCTCCTCAACACCTCACCACAAGAAGTTCCTCCTTATCACCCCCGCTGGAACTTTGAAAAAAGATAGAAAGAAGAGAGGTAATGATGTCAGTACACTTTTAATCAAACACACCCTCCCCCTAAATAACAATTTTTTTCTCCTCCAAGCTGAGAGTTTCCTTTGCAATCTCTTAATAATTAGTTTCCACATAGCACTTCTTCTAGGATTGGCTCCAACGAGGATGCCCAGGTAACAAAGGGCAGCTTCATAGATTTACACTGCAGTAGAGAAGCAAAACCTTGGACAGTTCTGTCGTCCATAGAAATTCCTGGAATTTTTCTCTGGGAGAAGTTCACTATCAACCCGAAAATAAGTTCAAAACACCTCAAAATGGATTTGACAACATTTTGTAGAGTAGCTTCTCTAAGGAAGACTGTGTCATTTGCAAACGGGATTATTGAAATATCAATACCCCAGTTTTCTCCCACTTTGAACCCAATATACTTATGTAAAGAGACAAAAACAATTAAGGCACTTTACGACAATAAGAAAAAGGAATGGAGTCATAGGGTCCCCTTGCCTTAGACTTTTTCCCATTTTAAACTCCTCGTTGGGACTTCCGTTGACCAAAAGCGATACGGTGGCAAAATCAAGACAGGTTTTAATCCACTTGCATCAAATTTCACACGTGCCATCATATATAACCGAAAATCCCATCTCATCGATCGTACACCTTCTCATAGTCAACTTTAAACACCAGAGCATAACTTTTCCTACACTTTCCTTCATTTACAATCACCACATTGTCTAGTAAGTTCATTCCCCCCACGAAAGCGGATTGGTTGCAGTCAATTACCTATGGAAGCACTAGCTTGAGTCTTCTTGCCAAAATCTTTGTCACCACTTTATACATACAACCGACTAGAGATATAAGTCGAAAAATGATTAAGACCTTGAGGGTATTTAATGCTATAAACGAAGCTTTACTTCCTTTTGGCCAAACCCCCAAAAGAATGAAAATCCTCTAGTACCTTATGAATACCATGATGGATTATAGACCAGAATTTTTTAACAAATTTGAAATTATATCCATCTAGCCCGTTGTTCTTCTCACCATTACACTCTGACGCTGCCTCCTTTATCTCTTCTAAAGAAAAGCTTTCCGTAAATTTGCACACCATCCAGCCTCGGATATATCCCCTCATCTTTCTTAAATCTCCTCCCAAAGAACTCTTTCACTGGTTCCTCCACCCACCTGATCCCTCCTATCTGAATGCCAATGATTGCATTTGAGTTTCTTCTCCAATAGATAAATGAATGGAAGAATCTAGGGTTCAAATCCCCTTCTCTTATCCACCTAGCTCTTGATCTTTGGCAAAGGAAAGATTCATTCATCCTTGCCACATTCCAATAGCTAGCAATTAACTCATTCCTTCTACGATTTCCGTACATCTTCTTTTTTAAAAGCTTACAAAGTACAAAGCTTGCTTTATACAATCGTGACAGACAAAAATATGCATGCAATACGTGCGATGCACTGCATTAACTGTGCTAAACGGTCCAGAATAGGAACAAATGAATCAATAAAAGAAAAATATCGAAGCTAGCTAGGGAACCATAATAATTAGTCATTGCAACTATTTTTTTGTTTTGTTTTGTTTATGAGGTTGTGATATATCGTACAGTTCAAAATAAACCCAGAACGCAAAACTCCAAGAAAAAAGAGAGAAAAACACCTCATGAGACATGATGGGTAAAAGACTGTTCCTCTTGGTGAAGCACCAAAGGGTAACATTCTCAGTTGTCACAGATGAAAAGCACTGTTCAACCTAAGTGGTCCTCCAGTACAGAGAGGATGAACAGCTAGAGTAGAGGGTAACATGGGTTTGCTTCATTCATTGCTTCTTGTCATCTCAAAAGAATAAATAATACTAGATGCAATCATATATCCTTTGATATTTACGTTAAGACACCAAATCATCCAGATAGAGAAATTTCAAAAGACTCATTATTACAACCGGAGGAGCTTAATTATTACAATGTTTACTTAAGTTCCTAAGTTCAACACACTAGAATAGCAATCATTTCATAACAACTAGAAATCAAAGGGCAACACATGTAGTACTACTATACTATTAAACATGGGTAAGAGTACTCTGAGGCTAAATTTCAGGAGAGTCCCATCCAATTGTATGATTGGGAAATTTGATCAGCCTCACTTTTCTTTTTTCACTGATTTAGGTCAAGCATAGAAAAAACCATATCATAATCATAGGCTTCCATTTTTATCAGTAGAATCCGTTAGACTTTTGAGTGGCATTATCCCCCTGCTGGTCCAGCTTTGCTTGCTTGCTGCCATCAAGCTTTAGCCCAAAGTGAATGTGAGGAAAATGTGCCCACTGCATTTTCATATCAGATGAGACAATCAGAAAGGAGAACCAATATTGGGACCAAAGGATACTATATATAGTCATGGGGATATGATGCATGTAAGAAGCTGCAAATTGGCTCATAAATGTTGTAATAGATAATTCTTTCACAATTAAAATGTATGAATTATAATTAGAAGAACACTTACTTAACCCGGCTTCATAACTTGAACTTCTTATATCCATGCTATACAAATTAATATCATGTTGCAATTCGACAACTTTAAAGTGGAAAAATCATTTTAAGGCATAAAGTAATAATATGTCACAGTCATTAATAAAAAGTTAACGGTTGAGAAATTTGCTGAACATCACACGCAACCTTAATTTGATTTGTCATTTAACAACTTGGTGACTTATTTTACCTTTTTAAGTGACACTAACTTCAAATGAGTCAAATCCATATGCAAAATACAATGCACAGGGGCAATACGGTTCAAGGTTGAACTAGACTAGCTAGGGCCGCTAACTTTATTTTTCTTTGGTAAGCAGGGCCATTAACTTGATTGAATATCAATTTGGGGAATTTTGGGATAATATATACCATCATAAACAAGTGTTATGGACTAAATTTATGATCCATCCCTTATAGATCCTACCCCTGTCATGCCCAATCTATAAGCCCCAACCCGCCTAACCCTAGCCATCTCATCCCTTATAGATCCTACTCCCAGGATATCATGAATCAATTAGATAGAGTGAAATAACCACCAAAAGAACAACTTTTGTTATGAATAAGGGGCTACTAACTAAAATATGCACATTTTTTATATATTGTTCCTTGCTCAATCCTAAATTGACTTGAGTATCGGAGTGATCAATGCCGCTCAAAGGAATCACGGTTTCAAAGACATCCGTTCATGTAGACCTAGAGATCAAACTTATTGTGCAAGTAAATCCATTCTAAAGAGGAAGAGAACATGTGTAAAAACTCATATTTGAATTTAGTTATAAATACTTATAATTTTCCTACGAGGGATTGGTTCTTATGCAGATAATTATTTTCACATAATGATTTTACACATATTGCTTACTTTAAAAATTGTAATCTGAAAAATTCACCATCTTATATAATATTGTAACATGTATATGATTTATGTACTATATATATATATATAAATATATAATAAGTAATTTATGCATATTTCAATCAAAGAACATCAGGGAAGGTAAATATTGAATCATTTAGACGTGATGTTCTTAGTATAGTGCATCTCTAAGTTAAACAAGCTATTGCCATATACAAGATTGAGAATAAAAAGAATAAATAAATGATTTATTACATATATTATATATGCATCCTTTAGCAATATGAATAAGTTACCTCATAATTTTGTTTTTCTGTAAATTGGTTTTAGCGTATTATTAGAATTTGAGAAGTTTAATTCAATTTAAAAATTAGCTTAGGAGTTAAGTATTATCTTCTCATATATAAGAATTATTGATCATATTTTTAATTAATGTGAGATAAGTTTATTTTACAGTATAGTTATGTTTATTTGCCATTTTGTGATTGCCAAATGGCAATCATATATTTGTTTGTAGGTGTGCATGCATGTTTGGTTTCTTAAATAAGAGGAACCCCGTTACAGGTAGCATTAAAGGATATGATTGGTTGCCATTTTTATTTGAATGTAAAACCTGCAGCAGCCTCGAAAAAGGAGTTAACTGTTTTGCTTCGGAAAGTTTCTACAATTATTGTCGGGATGTTAGGTTGCTTGCCACCTTCGATCGCCGTGTTCGTTCATATAAACGACAAAATTATCTCTTAACTTGTGTAATCCCCACACAACACAAGCATATTGACATTGTGTTTGTGTGATCCCCACACATGTGAAGTGTTGAAAGATAGATATGGAAATTTCATGCAGAAAATTGGAAAATAAATAACTCACGTTTTTGGCTGCTGTGCTAAATGCTTCCCTGTGGCTGATATCTGGATTACTAGCTTTGATTCTTTGTATTTCCTCCCTGCAACCACAAAATATATAAAAAAACTCCTGTTATTTGTTACATATAAGATTCTGGACTTTCTCAACCAAAAAAAAAGGGTTCATAAATTAAAAGGATTTCATTGAAAATTAATTTATACATATAAAGAAAAAGGTGTAAATAACACATTAAATGTTACATTTTATAACAAGTAAAAATATGACCAATAAATGGACTAGTTTTTTAAATGGCCAACAATAGAATTTCCTTGCCTTTGTCAAGAGATGTTCCCAAGAGATGTTCTCCAATATAATTTTCTTGATTTGTGTGTGGATTACACAATAAATTTAGTTCACACAATTTAAAAACACTTGCATATTAATTTTAATTTTTAACACATCAAAGAGAACATTGTAAATAGTATATATTGAATATTACTTTTTTTACATCGAAAAACATTTAAATCTTTTTTCAACGATTGATTTATGGACTTACCTATTTTCAACATATATGTTATCGGCTCTTACCACTTAAGCTATCATTTAGGAATAAATGGTTTAATATTAACTTTTATAACTAGTCAAAACATAAATGGTTCAGTATTTTTTGGATATATATAGATGTTATCAAAACTTTATTTTATAAATAATATCATAAGCTTTTACTTTAACAAAAAAGTAAGTATAAAAATGGTTTATGGGTGGATCAGTTTTTAACCCGGTCAACCATAAAGCTTGCTATTTAAAGATATTTAGTTTGTTATGTTCAGCTTGAGTATCACAAAACTATTTATATTAACTCATGAATCACCACTCTCATTAGTTCAGTTCTTGGCTTAACTAGTTTCTAAAACATTAATTATGAGATCAAATTAACAGCAATAAACCACATATATTAATTATTAGTAGTATAAAGTGCACATATAGACTATACAAGAGTAGATGGGAACAGGCAGGAGGTTAATTTGAAATTGTAAATTCGAAAGGTTACTTACTTAATGAACCGATTATAAGCAGAAGGAACACGTTGTCTCTTCTCAGGAGCTGCATAGAATGTAAATACAGCCGCCATATCAACAATTTAATTAAGTTAATTTACACATATTAACAATAAATATGATCTTCTAACAACAACCAAAATCAGGTTGAGCTAGACATTTTAACAAGAGCAGCCCCATATTAGCATTAGAGGGCAAATTCAACATACAGAAAAGGTAGAGGTACAACTTCCAATATCGATAGCTAGCTGTTATATTGAGTGAGATGAAAATTCTTACTAGAGATAGATTTATAATAAGGAAAATGGTTTGTTCACACCTCAATTTCACCCACGTTCAGAAAGAGATACGAATAAAGGAGATACAAACAAAAAATGTTGTAGAAAAAAGAAGAGAAGAATAGGAGTAGAAAGTGAGTGGAAATAGGAATAATAGAAAATATAAGTCGTGAGTGTATGAAATTGAGTGAAAATGGAAATAATAAAAAATAAGTGAGTTTATGAAAAATGCTATTATAAGCAACTAAATTACCATTTAAATTATTTTTAAGGAAAATCAGTATTTAATTAAGACATAGGAAGTTGTATGTTAAGTCATTTTAAAAAAGCATATATCTTTTACACATGTCAATTACTGATTTGAGAGACGGATAAACAATACTTGTTCAAAACTAGTTAAATAGGACTTGTAGTATTTGGGTTAAGCAACCCTTGTGGTTTGATTTCAATACATATTGACTTGTAAAATAAAAGAACATAATTAGGACTTGTAATTGAAAGGGGAAAAATATTCTTAGACGTAAAGAATAGGATCAGAGAGATAATAAGAAAAAATAAAAGTAAAAGATGTGATAAATAATATGATGTGACATGAAGAGATATAGACAAATAGATAAAAAAGTGAGGTGGATGAGAATGAATGTAATGTACTCATGTCTAAAATTCAATATTGATTTTATGAACAACAAAAAATTCAATGTTGATTGAAAAATGAACATGTATATGTTACGAGATATATATGTTCTAGGGCACAACATGATTGCAATCAGTTAAGGATGGGTCAATTTTGTTATGTAATGTCACCATCTAGTTGTGGACATTTAAATTGATGTCAAAATAAAAGGCCAATTTTGGTACTTATGTACCAAAAAGAAAATGGATACTCAGAGAGACATGGACGCCCACTCTCATGAAAAACTCAGTTCAAGGACAAGTGGTCTCAATGATGACATTGTTCTGCTTTGCTTGGCTTTGCTTACACTAATTAACTTCTGCCAAGTAGTAGTCTCAGTCTCTGTGACTATAACGATAAAAGTTCAGGCTAGCCTAGCAGCTTAGTGCCCAGGTTTGTTCATTAATAATACATGATAGGCGGATCCATAACCATAATCACCTTATTTCAGAAGCTAAGATTTGTGCATGTATGTAAATTAATCTTCAGCAATTGGTTCTAAATTCAAATTGGATTCAGAAGAGAAACTTTCTGTGAGTTATTTTTGAGTGTCATATTGAACAGACTACAAAGAAAGATAAACTGATACAAATATGGTATTAGTAGCTTTTGGTGATTGTTACGCGATCATTACATACATTTAGTGCATATTTAGATATATGATGAAAAATCACTTGGAGACAAAAAATTATGGTGGACCGCGGCAAAAAGTTAAATAAAGTTGTTTTTGTCCACAAAATTTTTATTTTATTGTGATTTTTCACTGTATATCTAAACACGCACTGATACCAAAAGCCTAAATCAAATTAATTAAGGAGAGAAATGGAGTGTAGTGCTCACGACGAATGGGAGGAATATTCCTAGTTTGGTCATGGCTTACAGGCTCAAATGCTTTGCATCTTGAAGATGAACCTAGCTCCTTCCTGCTTGGTTCTTGAAAGTGCTGTTTCTGTACAGAAACATTCACAGCCTAGTTATTATCCAACAAAAGTAGTGTAAATTGAATAGGGAGAGAAGTAACAATAAATCATACAATTTATCAATAAACAAGGAACTGAAATACCTGAGGTTCCTGAGGAGGTAATGTTTGAAGTGATGCTCCCATGTTAACTGATAGCAAATTGGCACAATGCCCACATCTAACCGTCACAATGGTGAGCAAACTGCTGCATGGAACACTAACCTGCACATACGCATTTTCAAATACAAAACAAATATATACATAAGCTCAGCCCTTTAAATTTTTGGTCTATCTTTGATCTAATATACAAACATGTTATATTAACATTCAGAGTCCTTTATTTATTGTAAGGGGCTAAGTGACTTTGCTACAACGATCCGATCCATTGAGATTCAGCCTTTATCATTTTTACTTGGAAAAGTTTGTATTTACTCTCTAGACCATTTCTCTTTAGCAGAATATGAAGGCTTATATATATCTCATTTCCATGAAAGGTGTACCTAGCTTTGAAATGAAAGCAGAAGAAAGAGGACAAATGAGGTTGAGAGAAAGAGAGTAAGGTGAGAGTGTTTCTTTCTTTGATTAATGAGAGAGAAAGAGAGCTACTTTTATTGTCCAGCTAGGAAGAGGTGCAGTGCAGCATATTGAATACAATATAGTTGATCAGAACCTGACATGGCTAATTTAAAAGTTAGCACTCTCACAATATATGGTGCCAATCACTTTTTGGCTGACACTGCAACAAGGCAAGATGATAAAAGATAGAAATTGGAGCTCATAGCGAGGTCATGAAAATGACATGACTATACTGAAGGAACGGAAACCATAGTCATGAAGATTCAAGCAATGAACCGTTAACCACTACTGATACATAACAGCTATGAATAAAGAAAGAAAAGTGTGATTAAATTAACTGCTCCTTCTGCACCAGTGTTTAATATCTCCATTTTAGGTCATGCTTTCTTAAAAGGAGTAATTTCAACAGGGATTTTGTGATGAAAGAAGAGAAAGGAGAAGAGAGAGAGGGCATAACATAACATAGCATAGCATTTTTTCTGGTGCAGCTACAAATGAATTTGTCTTGATGTCATAACCTCCGCAAGCTCTTCTTCTTATACAAAGAGAGAGAGGACAGTGTCTCAGTACTTAAAGGAACCAACAAGTCTGAAATTGTGAAAATACTTGATCATCAAAAAATGACACTTCACTGCCAAATCATGATGAAAAGAATACCCACCTTCTTCCACATCACAGAAAGGGAAACAAGGAATAGACTGTGAGGAGGAAAGAGAAATTGATATGCAGATTTATTCACAAGAGAAACAAGAAAAAAAAAAAGGGTTAGGCTTTTTAACAGTCTATATATATATATAGCATATGAGATCATAATCATATATAATTTTCTGAGAAAAAAAAATCAATTAAATGAACAATAAAAAGGGGAAAGTGCTTCCTATGTTAGAAGAACCCTAATACCAGGCATATAGCCCTATCCCTACCTATTTATAGCTTTAAATTTTATTATATAGAACACCTTGGATTTGCTTCATTCAGTCTCACATAATTCCTTCCTTACCCTTCAAATTAGAACATGCCTTACTTTCTCAATGAAAGATCAAAATTTGTTGATAAGTTCTGTACCGCTGGGTTTCAGATTCAGTTTTTTACAGCCTTGCTGAGGCCGAGGCTGTTTGGAAATTAGTGCATGTTTGAAAATTCTATTACAATTTATTATAGAGTTAGAATTGATTATAAGGAGAAGTTTCTGTGAGTAATTTCTTGGTTTTAGAAATGATTCGGACAAAAGAATGAAAGAGAAGATGCAATCATGCTATTAGTAGAATAGCTTAGCTTCTTAACATTTATGAAACAAAACCAGTTTCTCATAAAATATGAGGTAGGTGCCGAATTCTGGATCTAAAGTACATTCCAGTTCAGAAATTTTCTTGGGGAAGTGACCTTTATTTACTGTTTGTTTGATGATCTCAGTTCGAGAAATATAGTAGGAAACCCCTATTGACAAATTAGCTTATGAAAGACATGGTATAACAAGCTTAGAAGAAAAAACAAAACAAGAGAGAGAGAAGAGAAGTGAGAGTTATACCGCGAGAGTGGTGTTGCAGAAGTTGCAGTGAACATAACAAACACGTTCGGTTGTTGCCATCATGTCCATTGACATTTTCTTTTTTAAATTGTGAGTGAGTACTGTCTTTGTTTGAGCTAGCTTAGTAGATTTATAGGGAGAAGAGAATTCCTTCACTGAAAAACCAAGTGAACAAGGCTAGATCAAAGATTTACAGAAGAATATATTAAGACAGAGAGAATCATAAAGGTTAAAAAATTAATGTGAAAAAAAGATTTGTTATTTCATTTTTTTTTAGTTTGGGGGGAGAGAGAGAAGGAGGTGGGGATAAGAAGAAATAAGTTTTGTTCACATTTCCCCACTTCACGGTCTTTTAAGAAGATATAGAAATAAAGATAGAAAAATAAGTGATATAATATGTGTTAGAAATAGTAGAAAGATGTGGAAACAAAAATTGAGTGAAAATGAATTGTAAGAGCAAGTGAAGCGTGAAAGTATTATAAGTCCAAATCAAATGTGAATGGTTAAGATGGGACTAGTCTGGTCGGGGGAAAACAAGTGATGTGGGGTGGGGATTTTAAATTATGAAGAAAAGATGGATTATAAGATCCAAGTGTGAAGAATTTTGGATGATGTGCGCGTGTTTGGGAAAGACAGAAGGAGAGAGTGGGGGAATTGGAAAGGAAGGTGGGGAGTGGAGATGTGTTATGATTGAGAAAATGAGTGGGTGGGAGTGACCCATCTCTGTAGCAGCTTACTGGCTTCTGTAGCGGACGATGGGGGCGAGATATTAATGCTTCGAATGTTTAGGGATAAGAGAGAGGTGTTAACAGTGAGGGTAAATTGGAGTCATCTCACATGAGGTATATCATTGTTGTACTGATTTTCTCTTCTATTATATAAAGATGTATATTACTCTTATTTTATAGGAAACATAGCACTAACTCCTCCGAGGTTTATTATTATTGCACTGTCATGTCTTAAGATTTATTGTTATAACACTCGATATTCCTCTATTATTTAAAATGATATAAATGAAGTGAGATCAATGCATTTGAAATCAAGTCTTCTATGATATCAAGTGGTTCATGTATCTTGCGGAGGCGATGTGCTTTCGGTGGTCACTCTCCTTGGCTTCTGACCTTTGTTTCTGGCGGGTTTGTTTTGAGGCAGATTGTATGTTCATATTTGAGGCTTGGATTGGGGGCCGATCGTATTTATCTTATACTATCCGGAATTTTCAAGAGTTAGTTCATAAACTAAGAGAAAAGAGGGGAAATACAAATTTATAGTATCGGTGATCGGTTAAGATAGTGTGAATGGTTATAATGCCAAAATATCACGTCGGCTCATTTGTCTTTATCTTGATCCTTACCAGCCTCTTGAATTTTCTATTATTTACTAAATTTTTGTGTTATTTTTTTTTTGTGTGTAATGTGATTTGATTGCTGATAGAGTTACTCTTCAATTGAATTCAAATTTGAATCTCAACTCAAATTAAACGTGGATTGCTATTTTGTTCGAAAAAATAATACAATCCAATTTGGGCTGCGGATACTGATAATACTGGGGAAAAAAAAGAATTGGCTTTAATACTATATTCACAATAGCCGAATTTTCGGCGAGTATACTCGAAAGAGACCCTTGGTACAAAATTGACAATCCAACAAAGTTATATTTTGGTAAATTCGTACTTACTGATCCCCGGTAAGGTTCTTCGCTTTGCATCGAATTAAACCACATGCTCCATTGCTTCCACAATAATTTTTTTTGTGGGACGATAGCTTTGAAAAGACAGTTTGCCCATCTTGACCGGGAAAAAAAATTATATACTTTTTGCATTGAATTAAAAAAATTATAAGGAGTGTGAATTGATACAGGTACAGTTATATGATCAATGCATTCATCGACGGGAAGGTTTGACACCTCGATGTCAGCTCTTCGCCACTTAGGGTTGTAGTATGTTCCAAGGGTTGGGTTGTTCTCTCATTAAAGTGGTACATGAGATCTTTTCATCATGTTGATCTTACTTTTGTTCGTTGTTCTGGTAATACTGTGGTCAATGTTTTGGCTAAACTTTTTTTTCCGTGTAGTTTTACTGTTTGGGTTGAAGAAGCTCCAGTTGAGCTTGTTTCCTTAATCCATGATAAAGTTCAGCCTTCTATACCTCTTGCTATTTGGTAATATATCAGGTTCACTTTAAAAAAAAGTGGTTCAATGTAAATTAAAAATTGAATTTTAAACATATGTTGGATGAGCTTCCATAAAAAAAATTGAATTTAAAACATATCTTAAAATATGCATTGCCTTAAATTTTGAGATGGCTAAATCACGCAGAAAGAAGGATGAAATTACTATACTAACATATAAAAATCATTATACTTTCTTATCATATCAAAATTCTCATCACCGTATTTCTCTTTTATACTTTTCTCATTTCACAACAATGTATGAGAAAAACTGTTTTGAATGGAATTGAATTCTCTTAATTGTAAAAAAAAACACTTGATTGTATCAAGTTTTACCACTAAACATTTTTTTATTTCTTTAATTATTAAATATAAAAAATAAATGGTTTGATGGTGAAACTTGATATGATCAAGTTTTTTTCAACTGAGAGAATCCATTTCTGTTTTCAATACATTCATATCATTTTCTCTTTAATTATATTTTTATCCACTTTCTTTTCCCATTTCTATTTTGTCTTTCTATTATATCACCAATTATATATTTTTCTCTTTTTTCTTATTTTGACCTCGGGTGTTAAGTAAAAAAAATCAGAAAAAAAACATGACTTTGTTACTCCCTTTATTCCTATTTATAAGTATTTTTTAAGAGTTTTTTCCATAAATATAAGGCACTTTATAAAATCAATAAAGCATTGAATATTCTTTTCCACAATAGCTTAATATTTAATATTAAAAAGATGGTGTGAATTTGAAATTTTTTTAATATAGAGAAAGAAACTCATGGATAATCTAGGAAAGTTAATAATTTTTTTTTACCAATTTATTGCTAGTAACTATTTTTTATAATCCTAGAGAATTAAGTAAAAGCAACTTATAAATGGAGACAGGTGAAATACTTCATCTATTTTAAAATATTTGTTATTTAAGGTTATGCACACAGTTTAAGAATTCATTAATTGATGATATAATTTAACTGAAATACTATTATTTAAGTTTGAGTTATAGAAAAAATAGAGAATGATGATTACTTATTAAGTAATTGGTGGAAAAAAAAAACAGTTGATGAACGATATAATGTTAAATAAGGATATATGTGAGGAAAAAAAAGATAAAATTCTTTAAATTTGTAAAATAACATTTATTTTAAAAAATAAAGAAAAAGTTTAATACAACAAATATTTTAAAATGAGAGACAGGCTGACAAATGGCTCACTGCTTTCTTCTTTTGAAAGAAGAATTTAAAACATCTTTTCAAAGTCTATTCTGAGCCTGGATGGGCTACACAATCGTTCAAGAAATTCTTAGATGGATCGAAGTACTAAATCAAATCTGTCTAAATCAAGTTATTCTAAATGTTAATTATATTATAAGTCAACAAAGCGTTATCAATAATGACGTTCGGGAAATGGCAAAGACTGGAAATAATCTTTTGTCCATTTGTGTGTCTGGTAATGATCTATTGCGGTGTACTATTTGCAAATTCACTGAATAGACATCTTCCTGTACACGTTCATGTCTTTTCCTCTGAACCTCCTACACGTGGTATATTTATCATTACTAGCTATTCTATTCTAGGTCTTTATGATTTGAGATGTCTTCAAATTTTCGTTACCAAAACTCAAAACAACTTTAATTGGAAATTCATTTCTCATAATACATTGGAATATGAAAGTGCTTTTAAGTGAAGGAAAATGTTTTGTTTATTTGAACAAAAAACATACATATCATGCTTAAATTAGCTCTTCTAATCAGAGTTTTTACATAAACAAATAAAATTCATTCTAAATATAAGAACCAAAAAATATTTATATTTACACCTTATAAGTAATTATATTTTACCATTTAACAATTTTTTAAAGTGTCAATTTCGACAATCCTGACTCCTTTATCTTTGATCGGCTATTGAGTGAACTCATCCAAACCCGCCAAATCTAGGGCATTTTCCTTCATGTTAGCCTTGTAGTTTCTCTTAATGGCTTGTGTTTTATCCATCCAAGTTATGGATTTTTTCGTACAAAACACTAGCCGGTCAAAGAAACTCTTCTTGCTAGTTCCAATAGCTTCTGATTGTACATCTTCCTTCCTTACCCGTTTCTTCGTAGGAGGGTCTTCACTCCAAATGCAACTATGTTAGAACCAAATGTAGGGAGCAAATCAGTGTCAATCTTTAAGTCAGCTTGTGCCTTGTCTGCCACTTTTAGCCGTCCTTCTTTGATAGCTTTCTGGATGACATTCATAAAGACCACACATTACAAGTGGTATGGTAATTGTGCCATTTTCAGTATTTCTTATTCTTTCTTCAACTCTTCGACCGATGGAATCTTTTTCCCATCTTGTAATTTAATCTGCTGATTTTTCAAAAGCACATCAAAGATTTGATCGGCTTTGGATACATCAAACACATATTTTTCCAGTTTTCATCCTCTTGCCTTTAGTAGGCCTTAAAGCTGAACAGGTGTATAGTTTTCCCCTTAGGAGTTTTGCAGCCATGATATCAATGAACTGATCATTAGCCGATTCCATCCCTTCATCACTGATGGAGATTAAATAGAGGTCGTTTCTTGCCCTAATTGATCTCCTCAGCTCATTTTCCTTGATGAAGGATTCAATTCTTCAAGAATTAGAAGCGAATTGTGCCAAATTTGCACACTCTTGGGCAATCAATTTCTCACTCATTTGAGAGTGCATATTTTTATCCTCCATGTTAGCATATTCAGCATCTAGGAATTTCACTTGGTAATGACTCCTAAGCATCCTAAACATTTTCAGGTAGCCAGTAATCGATTCATCCACCCTTTGCTTTATGGACATTAAATTGACAAATGAAATTTCGGGTTATGGCCTGTAGAAACTATCATGGAAGCTCATCTCCATGCCAGACCAATTTTGCACCAAGTTTGGTGGCAATGAAGTATACCAGCTGAAGGCTGCCCCTGCTAGCAACAAGGGAAACGGTTGAAGCTTATAGAATTCGTTCTGGTTGGCTACCCCACATGTTCCATTTTTTAATTTTCATCTTTGCCTGAGAAAGTAGTGAAGTCAGGGACTTTGAATCCCCTTGGAAAACGAACAATCCTATCAATTAATCCGTCCAGGATATAGCTTCCGATAGACTGACCTATCGATTGGTCATAGCTGAATGTAAAAATGTTGCATGATGGCATCAACAATCACATTTGGGTTAGTTAGATTAGGCCCCCTAGGGTCCCCAACAATTGGTCGGTTTACCAAGTTTCTAAAGCCTTGAGCATTAGGTGGTTGGTTGACCATAACTACTGGTTGTACCCGCCTAACATACAAGGGAGATGTTTGGTATTTAGTCGTTGGTGAAATTGAATGTTCATAAAATGGATGTTCCAAAATAGCTCAATAAGTTTGATTATTCATAGGTGTCCATGACTAGGTAGAATCTCAACTGATCCTTGGCATAGTGTTTGTCCAAATAGGCTCAGCCCCTATGAACATAAGATGCGTCAGGGAACTCCCTCTAGTGATCAAGGTATTGTAAGGGCCCGGCCTGGCTCTATTGTTGAAATTCAAGGCTTTATAGGGTAATAGATGAATGCCAAAATGGGATAACATCAACAATCATATTTGGGTCAATTAGATTTGGTCCCGTAGGGTCCCCAACAATTGGCTAGTTTACCCAGTTTCCAAAGCCTTGAGCATTAGGTGGTTGGATAACCAATTACCATAACTACTAGTTGTACCTGCCTAACCTGTGGGGGAGATGTTTGGTATTTAGTCATTGGTGGAATTGGATGTTCACAAAATGGCTGCTCCGGAATAGCTCAATAAGTTTGATTATTTACAATTGTCCATGATCGTGAAAAATCTCAATCAATACATGGTAGAGTGTTTTCCGAAATGGCCCCAGCCCCTATGAACATGAGATGCGTCAGGGAACTCCCTCCAATGAGCAAAGTATTCTTAGGGGCCTAGCTCGACTGCTGTAAGTCGAGGCTTCTAGGGCCTTATGTTCTCCTTGCAACATGAACATGCCCATATGCTTCGGCTACGGCTGACCTCCTCTCCTGTCGGCTCATTCTAGAATTGGCTTAAATGTTTTCTAGTTGTTACAAAATGACTAGGTTTACTTGGGGTACAACAACCTTTCAGGTAAAATACCAAGTTGCATTGAGGAATTATTTGCTTCGAACCAACCTCGATCTTGTTTACAACAATCTTATAGGACCGATTCCTGAATCTCTTGGAAACCTCACTTCTTTGCAATATCTCTTTCTCAAGTGGGGAAAGGAGGTGAGAGGGGGAGGTAGAGGTTGAGGAAGCCACCGAAACATAGTTTTAGGGTTTGGGGAAGAGGAAGAGGAAAAAGGGGAAGAGGAAGAGGAAGGGCCCAAACTTATTCAAAAAAAAATTGCACATACCAAAACTTATGCAAAAAAATTCCACGCAAATAGCCTATATCTAACTAGAATTACGATGACAAGTAAAAAATAAGTCACATACATAGGTAATGTAATATTATGGGTCCTTATTTCAAATATTATATTTTTTATGGACCAAAAGTTTTTAAAAAAAATTCATGGACTAAACATATTTATCGCTGTAGAAAATAAGCTGAAATTCGATGAGTTTGTGTACTGCCAAAGACACACCATTTTCCATCAATACATTTGTAAGATTTGTATAATTTAATAATTTTATTCTTAAGACATCATCTTTTGAACCATCAACTATGAAAAAGAAAGAAATATATGCTAACTGCATATGCAACAATAAAAGGTAATAAATTTGTTTTCTTAAAGGCAGATATAATTAACATAAAAAAGTATATTATTCTGAAGCCGTCATAAGTGCTTGTTTGTACTTTGTATAGCAAGCGTGTTGAAGTAATTAGCAAAGTGATGGAAACCAAAATATGAAACGCCTATGATCAGGACAAGTACTGTACAGTTCTTAGCTTATACTAGTATTAGTATAAGACTTGCAATTGATATTTACATAAGTTAATTAAGGTAGGAACATAGGTGAAGCTAATTAAGGTATAAATCTGACTTCTATTTGTTATACGTTTTTTTATATCAGATTTTGACTTGTTGAAAGTTTGACTCGGCTCATAGTCTATTTAAAAGACATTTTTATAATATGATATTTAAATAAGTTAATTAACTTATATATAAATAGGCTAACAAACTTATAGATTAATGCATCAAAATATACTAATACAAAGATATTTATCGGCTTGTTTATTTAATGATCCCATACTTATCGCTTTAGATATTTCATGAATTATTCTTTAAAAAAAAAAAACTATAAGCGGACTAGCATGATTATAGGTTAATAGGTAGACGGATATATGTTGGGTTGTGTTGAAATTTTAAAGGTATGAAAACATATTTAAAATCATACTTCATAATAAGGTATTTAAATATGTTATAAATTTATTAATGTATAAATTTATATGCTTAAATCACTATAATCCAACATGTTTAAATTATTAAGTAATTTAATTAATAAATGCATATTTCAAAGATATTATGATTTGCTTGAGCCCAAACAATTTCAAGATAATATAATAGAATTTTAAAGTAAAAACAAAAGTAAAAGTAAAATTTATGTTTTTTGTTATATTATTAAAATAGGTCATTTTTTTAAGTATGTGGCCTATTAGTTCAGTTGGTTGGAGCGTTGTGTTAATAACGTGAAAGTCGCTTATACATTACAAACTTTACTCTAGTTCACACTTCTCTCTACTAATCTTATCTCTTTCTCTCGTAAATTAAACAAAATATTAATGAGTGAACATGAAAGAGAGGAGCAAACGAGTCAGAGGATTTGTCCATGTACATAGTCAAATATCATTCAGCAATAAAACTTCTTTTCCTAAAAAATAAAAATAAAAATAAAAATGAAATATGAGGGTCCTTGTTTACAAGTAGATGAGTGAGGGGACCAAGCGAGATGGATCTAGTGATCTGGAGTCCAATGTTTAAAATAATGTCTTTATGGTGGAAGAGCCCACATGCATGCAGAAAAGCGCAGGTCACTGCACTCAAAGATAACCCTCCTTGATGTAGATTGTTCATCAATTTCTTCTTTCTTTCTTTTTTAATTTAATACTTTCTATTTAGAATTATTTGTTTTTCAATAATTGTCTTACTTTTAATTATTTTAGTCCAACACTAGACTCTAGAATTGAGTTATTTTAGCTATTGTATGTCTATGAATAGACAGTTGATGTAAACATTGGATACACCTTTTACATGATTGATAGTATTTCATTTTTTATTTATTTCATAGAATATACTATCAAATCTTAATTCTACTCTTGGAGATTTAGTATAAAATGAATGAAATGAAATTAACGTGTGACTATTTAAATATTTATAATTAAATGAAACTGTGTTTTTAATATAGTATCTGGGAATTTGACAAAATCGTGAAGAGATTCAAGAATATTAAGCTAATTTCATTCCACACTTCCAATTTCCAACTTAAGAGAAGAAAATTAAACATCTTAAACAGGATAAAATGAAAAATATCTCATTAATTCTATTTTATTTAGTATTTTGTTTCATATAATTCAAATAATAGCGATTATTATGTATATCACATTACATCCACCGCGGTTTACTGCGAAGATGTGCGTGAGCGCACATTTGTGGATGTGAGAGCTACGGTCGTGATTTAATAAACATACACTCAATTTTGGAATTCATAACAATTTGAAAGACATAATTCTTTCTAAAAACTTGGTTAGATGTAAGAGTTGTCAACTTAGTTATATTAGTCAATATGAAATTTCTAAAACTCCTGATATCTAAAGTGGGGAATAGATCATATTAGAATCTAAGAGAACCAACTCTACCATAAAAACTAGCTTGGTAGAAATTGTCCTATTTTTTATAAAGATTATTTTAATCATATCGATAATTAATTAATGTGAGTCTCATAAGGATAAGGAGTAATAAAGATTACTGAATGGGATTTTTATTAGGAAGTCTTGGGACAAAATTTGTCAACTTGAATAGACAACTTGTCATGAATCTATTAATGATGTCTCCACTAAAATTATTCTGGACGGTGTTGTTCGCTCTAGCTGCATAAGGCAAAGGAATACCCTCTCCTATATGCCTTCATCTTTTGTCTCCAAGAGTTTTTTATTTTCAATTTTCAATGGGGGATCATAAATTACATTACTGGTTTCAATTTGCCACAAATTGAATTACTGGTGTCTCCACTTTAGTTATTCAGTAGGAATGGTGTAGTTGCCTTGATCCCATTGTTTACTTTTCATGCCAATGGCTAATTTGTGATATGATCAAAAGTAACAAACAAGGTATCTAGTGATACCTGATGACAGAGTCCTGATTGCTAACTTTAAATTTGCTATAGCAATTATTGCTAACTTTAAATTTGCTAGAACATTTTGCTAATATTTTTAGTTTCAGATCTAATTTTATAAGTTTAAAATGTGATTTCTTCGTTTTAAATAACTGTCCATATAGAAAAAATAATTTATTTTATAATAACTGTTCACTTAAAATTTCAAGGTAGAATTAATTGATATTTTTCCATATAATACCCTTATAACAGCAATAAATGAAGAGAGATAACAATACAATTCAAATGTTAAAATAGTAAAATAAATAAAATATTTTAAAAATTAATAATATTAATTGCATTTCTTAATATACGTGTTTATTCTCTCTCTGGACACTTATTTTAAAACATATGGAGTATATATTTTAACTATTACTCCATCTGTTTTAAAATAATTATCTATTTAGAGGAAAAAAATTGCTTCGAATAACTGTCCATTTAGAATTTTAAGAGAGCAATAATTAATGTTTTTCTATATAATACCTCCATGAGAACAATAAATGAGGAGAGATGCATACATTTTAAATGTTAAAATAGTAAAACAAATAATATATTTTAAAAAATTATCTACCTTCATTGAGTTTCTTAATGTACGTATTTCTTCTCTTTCTATACGGTCATTTTGAAACGGAGGGAGTATTTTTTTTGTTAGCAAATGTTTTTTGATTTGAGGTGTGTGATGTAAGACATAATATACTTGAAGGATTTTGATAGAATGGTTGACAAAGTGCACAAAGAATGGAGGGAATAAGGGAATATATTTGCACTCTGCTCATTAATTCTATACTTCTTGTCTTCCCTTCTTACCACATGTTTGTGTTTCTTCTTCCCAAGAGAGAATAAGGTGAATAGAAACTTCCTCCACAAGGGAGCAAATAATGATTGATTCCCATGATAAGATCAGTTTATATTCAAGGGAAATCTTAGGGAAGGGTTTGGGACAAAGGAGTACCCTATCTTTAGGTAGAAGCTCTATCTATCAAGCTAGGAGGTATATATCTCTATAGCATCTAGATTGCTCCAACTGGAATGCTGTTTGGACATTGGAGTACTTCCAACCTCATTCATGTAATGTTGTTGGTAAGGAAGATTCTCTTTGCTTTTCATTTGACAAATTTTTGTGTGTATTAAATTTCTCTCGCAATTCTAATATGAGTGTGGTGAACGTTAAAGGTTTCTCCTGTATAGTTTTTGAATGATCAAATTTTGACCTAGGAGTTAAAACATTCACTTTTAACCATTTTAACCGGCACCTGTATTAAGTCTTTTCATTTGACATTGAGCTGGTTTAGTACTTCCAAGTTCCAACCTCATTCATGTAATGTTGTTGGTAAGGAAAGATTCTAATTCCTTTTCATTTGACATTTGAGCTGGTTTAGTATCTTTAGCTGGTCTGGCCAAAGTTTGGTTCAACAAGGAAAAATCAGATGTAAACTGAACCAAACCAGAAATAGAAATTAGTTGAAGTTGAACTGCGCTCTAACCGGTTTCTGGTTTTAATATTGTGAACAGTTTTGACAGGGAGGACACCAAATAGAACAAACATCACATATACCATATTTTTCTCTTTATTTCGCTCATTTTTTATCATATCACATATATCATATTCGTTATTTCTCTCCATTTGTTTTTCTTAGCACTCTACAGTACCCAATATTTTGCTATTTTGAATTAGTTTCAACATGTTTTAGTTCCAATTCAACATCGTACACGGTCAAATTAAATATCATCCCATGTATCGGTGACTCAGCATTCGTTGTGTTGATAAGATTCAATCTTGTTGCGTTTGGTGATTGAATGAGATGAAAGGAGACATGTGAGTTTGTTACATGTATCTTAGGTTTTGAAGATGGAACATACAAGATATAAACTATGGAACAAAACACTTTGATTCACTTAAAAATGTTGGGAAAAAAAGAGTATTTTTTTTAAAACTCATAAAAATACCTCTAGTTTACATTTAGAACTTTTTCTTAGTTATGTAATAAGAGAAAAAAAAAAAAACTACATGCTCTGATAGACGTACCAATTATATTTTAAGAATGTGTTAAATTAACTAATTAATTAAATTAAAAAATTAATTTCTTACTCCCTCCGTTCCTTTTTATAAGAGTCAAACAACCATTGCACACCCCTTAAGAAAAGTAGTTAAAGTGGTTGTTAACATTTAATTTGTTCTCAATTTACATCAACTTTCCAAAATTGTCCTAACTTACTTTTAAAGTTTCTATTGATCATTAATGCATTACATAGTAGAAAGAAAGAGAAAATCAAATTAAGTAAGAGTAAGTTTGTCAAAAAATAATTAATGCACTACAAAGTATTTGTATAAATTAATGAGTCATAAAACTATTTTATACTTAATTATATTAACCATTAATAATTTCTGACATAGATATGGTTTCATGAAAAGAAAGAGTATGTTTTTTTTAAAAGGGAGGGCCTAAGTCCAAAATCACAAGAAACTACATTAACGTAGAATACAAGAAAATAACTCCCGTACAATTAAAAAGGAGAAGATTAAAGCAACTAAGAGGAAGAGTATCCATTACATCAGTTATGAAGCCAAGCTAAACCTTGTGACTTTATGAGAAGATTATTTCATATTTTCTGTCATAGTTATTTCCATGATGTTTGTGTATAGGAGTATTACGTAAATTGTACTAATAGTTAATATGGTTTCACAAATTTTATAAACATAACATTTATTATAATATCATAAATACAAGTATTAAAATAATATTTTTAAAGAAAGTATTAAAATAGTTAGTAGTATAATTTTGTGAACTTTGCAGTTAAATATCATAGAGTGCAATACTCTTTAGGTTGGGTGCTTGGTCTTTGAAACTTAAGGATCTGTCTACGCGTCTAGCCCCTCTTCGGATTGGGCTGGGTTAAGAAAATCTAGATATGTTTGGATTATTGACCAGAAAAAAAGATATATATGTTTGGTTTTCAGGTTTTATTATATTTTATTTCTTATTTCTTTATGATTATAAAAAACGATGTTTACATTTTATTTTATTTTATTCTTGCTATTGAATATTTATGTGAAAAATTAATAAAATAATACTTTTTATTATCTTCAATGCAAAAAAAATTGAATACAAAAACAGAATAAATTAATATGAAACTTTTTATATATTAATAAAAATAGAAGATAAAAGGTTAAAAAATTCAAACTGAATCAACTTTAACAATCATGAAAAATAAATTATGGATAGACTTGCCGTGTTTTAGAATATATTTTCAATGTGAAATGTTTTTAAACTATATCATTTAATTATATATCTCTGTTATATCATAAAAATTATTTAATTCAATAATATTATTTTGTGTGAAACAATCTTAAGGTTTATTGAATAAGTTAACCCATAATATAGACCAAAAATGATTGTATGATGATGAAACATTTTTTTCTTTCAAAGGAAATCACCATAAAATTTGCCAAAGTATCTTACTTAGAAGGTTATTAAGTTAAATTTGAAAACGAAAAATTAAATTTTAATATTTTTTAGTGTCGGTCCAGCCCACATTTGTCAGCCTAAGGATCGATTGGGTCAAGCCCATTTTGTCAGAACAACTTTAACTTTCAAGCTTTAAGATCATATTAACTGAGTCTCTCCTAATAAATTTTTCTCCATACACCTCGCTTATAGATGAAATATTTAACTGAAAATGCTTAAAGAGTCATGTAACAACTAGAAGAGCACACGCTTTAATTGGCTCACCTACACTACACACATACCCACCTTTGAAACACAAAGCTTGTTGTGTTTTTGGCACATAACATAGGAAGTTTGGCTTCTCCTCAAAGCTTCGTTTTCATACTCTCTCTGTTTCTTCACAAATGACGCTGCCTCGAGGATTAGCCATTGTGTTCCTCCTGTTAGCTCTTTACTGCGGGTTAGACCCTTTCGAGCACAGTCCTACCCGAGGCTTCCCCGATTTTGAGGCGCACAAAGTCGAGTTGCCCAGGTGGTCTGAGGTTCCTGTGGAGCGAGATGAAGACAACTTGTTGCAGAAATCTGAGGTCATGTTTGTGAACCAAGTGCAGGGACCAGAGAGCATTGCCTTCGATCCTCTTGGTCGAGGCCCTTACACCGGTGTCGCTGATGGAAGAATCTTGTTCTGGAATGGACACTCCTGGACTCATTTTGCATACACCTCACCCAACAGGTCCTACTTCTACTTCTGTTTGTTTAATCTCTCTCTTTTTTCCCTATCACGTCGTCATGATAATATTTCTTGTGTCTTCTTTTCAAACGCAGGTCAGAACTATGTCCTCCTAAGGCATCTGCATCACCCCTTAGTTATGTCCATACCGAGCACGTATGCGGAAGGCCTTTGGGACTCAGATTTGACAAGAAAACTGGTGATTTGTACATTGCGGATGCATACTTTGGGTTGATGAAGGTGGGGCCTCAGGGTGGTTTAGCAACATCTCTTACAACTGAGGCTCAAGGGGTGCCGCTGAGATTCACAAATGATGTAGACATTGATGCAGAGGGGAATGTTTATTTTACAGATAGCAGCACAAATTATCAGAGGAGGTAGGGTGGGTAATCTTTTACATGTTCACACAGCAGCACCTTTTGAAATTGTCATCATTTTGAACACTGATCTTATGTTCTGACTTGTGCATGCAGGAACTATGTTCAGCTGATATTCTCTGGTGACTCTACTGGCAGGGTTTTGAAATACAACCCTGCCACTAAGGAAACCACTGTTCTTGTGAGAAATGTTAATTTTCCAAATGGTATTTCCTTAAGCAAAGATGGTTCCTTCTTTGTCTTTACTGAAGGGTGTACTGGAAGGTGAGTCTAATACTCACATAACCCCTTTCCATATTCAGCAATCACTAGTCTCTATGTGGTGCAAAAGTTTGCATGGTGAAGGTTTTCATGGCCGAGTTTTTATTTGTTTTCGAAAGGATACTAATAATATGTCTGGATTAGCTTATTTTTCATTAAAATCAATTTTGACACCTAGAAACTACTCACTGAAATTTATCCCCAAAGTTGATTTTTGATTCAGAATAAATTGTAATAGGGTTTCTAAACATGCTATAATTTATCAGTTTATGGTCATTGTTGTAGGCAGAGATCATTGAAAAATGTTAGTAAATCGACATACTTTGTCTATAGGGTCCTTTTCTAGAACTCATGCCAAGGATATTGACAAAACTTCTCTCTTGGTATTGTGTCTTATTCTATAGGTTGCGCAAGTACTGGCTAAAAGGAGATAAATCTGAGACCTTAGAGACATTTGCAATCCTACCTGGTTTTCCTGACAATGTGAGAGTCAATGGAAATGGTGAATTTTGGGTGGCTATCCATTGTAGAAGGTATTTGTACAGTTACCTGAATGCTATCTTCCCAAAGATTAGAAAACTCATACTCAAGCTACCTATTCCAGCAAGTATTCATTACCTGCTTCAAATTGGAGGAAGGTTCCATGCAGTGGTTGTCAAGTACAGCCCTGATGGTAAAATTCTGCAGATCTTGGAGGACAGTGAGGGAAAAGTTGTTAGAGCAGTGAGTGAAGTTGAAGAGAAAGATGGTAAACTCTGGATGGGAAGTGTTCTAATGCCTTTCATTGCAGTTTACAACTTAACATGAACAAAACAAGGGGATTTTACAATTACAGATATATGGTCATGGAGTTTCTATAGAAACAAAAGATAGAGAAAGGAAGAAAGTGTGATGAACAGCAGAGAAGGATGTTACATTACAGCAAAGAATCTTTTTATCATTGTATTTTCATTTCTTCAGAAAAATTAATTACTGATCCAGGCCTAGTTACAAAAAAACCTTTCAATCCCACCAACACAACCACCTATGAGATTGGAGTAGCAGTACGATTTGAATCTGAATACATGTATATCTTATGACGAGTAGAGAGTACTAGAGAAACTATTGCTACCTCGTCTAGGACTCGAATCCGTGAGAAGAAAATAATGGAGGAAAATAGAAAAAAGCAATACAAAAATGTGGGAAAATCACACCCATAGGTCATAGCAAATGGCTAGTTTCCATTCAAGCTAGATGTTCTTCATATTTGACTTCTGGAAATCTTTTAGATCTCCACCAATATGTGCATCTGCATCAAAGCATGTGCAAAACATGGAAGGAAATTCAGCATAACTAATTGCAATTATTCAAATTGCAATATACTATCCATGCTGTCATTTAATGAAATCTGATTTATTAGCTAGTCATGTGGAATAAGAAGCTACAGTGCCACTACCTTGTTTTAAGGAATCTTCAAAAATACAATGTGGGCTACTTCATTGGCAAGAAGAGAATCTAGAATGCTGTCTAAAGGTTCCAAGCATCCAGCATGCTGCTTCCAACAATTTTCCTGCAAGAACATTCATTTCAATATTTAATCAATTATAAAAGTAACACTGAAGAATAAACAAGTGCTTCATGCAGATTGGCATGTGAAAAGATATTTACAACTCACTACAAGGGAAAAATAATCATTTGACTAGACGATGTACATTTTGATACTGTAAAGATGGAAACAACAATGATTGAGCTTACAAGTTTTTTGCTTAAGAGGAAAGATACGAATAAATACATGATCATAACACATGGCTAATATTGGTTGTAAGAGCAAAATGGCAAAGCCAAAAAGAAAATTGCTGGCATTGGTTGTAGTAACAAGCAAAGAGCATGATTGGATACATGGTGGTAAAACATAGTGAATTCAAAATCACGATGGACAACTACAAAAGCTAAGGGAAGTTATTTCTGTTTACCGTGACTTTGACCCACCATATTCATCCACTTGTATCCAAACATGCAAAGACATAATACTTGGACCAAATTGTGAAGTATCTAGTCTCTAGATAACAATAATCCTCGCCAACAACTTCCTTCAGACACTATATTCCAAGCGCCCAATTGAAGATACTACATTATGCCTATTTATTCTGGAGGTCGATTCCGACCATGGCATGTACGTCGTTCACCCCACCGCATTAATACCTCTCGACCATGACATCCCTAGCAGCCTTTGACCCTCCGGATAAAGAGGGGGCCTCAAAACCTCGCACCCAATGGCCCTGACGTCGTACTCCTTGGCATGGGCTTCCCCAGAGCCCTCCCCTATATAAAGAGGATCAAACCACATCAAAGGTAACTGGCCTCTTCACTTCTTCTCCACTTCTCCATTTCTTACCTCTACATTTGTACTAACTTAAGCTTCGGAGTGCTAACGTGCAAGCAAGCTTCGGCGCGCTGCCTTGACCAAAAGCCAAAAACCACGCAACAAACATCTCTACACCGTTCGGATACTCTTCTCCACACCACCTTCTATCTACCGTTTCCCATCCTCAGAACACCTTCCCTTGGTGATTTGATTGGACTTTGTCCAATCACTATTCCTTCACTTGCTTCACTTCATTATGTTTTCTACCCCAAGAGAAGCCAATGTCACATTCAACACACTTCAACTTTTTTCCATTTACAATTTGAACCCACAAGAGCACCCAAAACTATTCTCAAGCCATATCTTCAACTAACTCCCCCAAATTAGTACCAATTTAAAATTAAATTAAAAAAAAAACAATGTAGCCCATTCAACAAGCTTAAACCAAGAAAAACAAAGTCCACCAAGCTAAGAACATCACTATCATAAAAAGCAGGAGTAAAGAAAATAAACAACGTACCTCTTCTATGCTTGGCCAAGACTTTAGCGGGTTGACCCGTCCGCGAATCGGGTTTAACCTCCTCCGGCACCTCCTCCATGGGAAACAAAACCCCGTCAATCCCCTGAACCGAGATCCTGCCATCGGTAAAGATATCTGGGTCGAACAAATAAGCCGACCCGTCTCCGTGACCGAACTTGACCGACCCATCAGCCTCCTGAGCCACCACCTTATGCGGCAACCGCAGCGTATCGTACCTCACCTTCCCGAACCTCCTCACCGCGTTGTACATGCTCTCTTCCGTCTGATACTCCGGTATAAGATGGTAGTACATTATCTGCTCCGGCGCACCGGGTTCGCTCAGCTGCTCCGTCGTCAGCTTCGCCATGGCCTCGTCGTTCGGCGCCAGAACGGTCAGAACATAGCCCTCCGACACCAAACGACCCATCTCGGTGGCCAGCGACGTCAGGTTCACCAGAATGTCAGCCATCTCGTTGTACCCACCGTAATGGACAAGGGTTTGAATGAAATCCTTCACCTGTTTCTCGCCGTTGAAGTGGTGGTGGGGCCCGCCGGGTCCTGGAGCCGGCGCCGGAGCGAGGGACGGTCCTGGGGCTAGGGCGTCGTAGATTGGGAGTGCCGGCGAGGAACCGGGTTCCGCCGGCGGGGGAGGTTTTTTCAATCTGTGGGTTCTGGGGTCAACCTCCGGTGCCCCCTCTGGCTTGACTGCGGTGATTGAGCGGAGACTACGGCGGCGGTTGAAGTCATCCTCGACGGAGCGAGGAACTAAAAGGCGGTTGATCCCGTGAATGACGCCGTCGGGTCGGGTCATGACTTCCGGGTGGATGACTGTGACCGTGTCGACGGTCCACTCTCCGGTGGTGTGGTTGCTCTTAAGGTGAAGGTGGTGGTTGGAGAGGGTGAGGTGGCGGTGGCGGGTTGAACCGTGTGGGTCATCGGATCCGATTCGGGTCGGAATGACATGGAACAAAAGAAGGGTCTGGAGGGAGCGGAGGTTACCGGGTTCGAGGAGGAAGCGCTTGAAATCAGGGTCGAGGTTGCGTTCAAGAGCTTCGTTGGTTGGGGCGAAGATGGTGATGTTGTGGGCGGCGACGGTGTCTTCTAGTGTCTGTAAAAGCATGGCCTTTTCTACAAGCTCAGCGAGTACCGTGTAATGCGAGTCGAGAAGAGCAACCAGGACTGAGTTGGAGTTTATCTGACTCGTTGAAGAAGAAGAAGAAGACGGTAGTGCCAAATTGGGGACGAGGAGGAAAAGAAGAAGGAGAAGATGAAGAACGGTGAAGGAATAGATGCGGCCATCCATGGCGAAAGGAAGAGAATGCGGTGGAGTGGAATCAACGCTTGAGCTGAGTTGAGAGTAGTTCGACTTCGTACAGAACAGAGAGACAGGGACAGAGAAAAGCAATGCTACCCTGCGAAGTGTCGTGTCCAGATACTGGTTTTCTTTCATGTGAGGTTGGCATTTGTTTTTGTTTGGTCTGGTAGGTAAATAAGTTATCAAAGAATGATTGATATCATAATATAATATAATTTAATACATTTCATTGATTCCATTTTGGTATAATTGCACGCTATACTATAGTTGTGTGATTTTGGATTTCTAATAATTTGTTAACTAAATTTATGTTACGGTTATAATTAAGTCACTCATAAAAAGTTTACTTCGTTTTTACTATTATATAGAGATTTACGTATATGAAATGTGATGTGAGACAGAATAAAAACCACATTTGAATATTAAACTCTACAAATAATTCAAATTAGATGAACAGAAGTTTAACTAAACGTTTTTATAATGAGATGTGAGACAGAATAAAATGTTGGATATTAATGAATACTAATAAAATCAAGACTAAAATGGAGAAGAGGTGGCGGCATAGTTTAAGTTTAGCGCCTTTGGTTGTGTCGGTTGCATTGGGAAACTGATGTCCACGTGGCGTGTTGGGATTGGAGAGGAAGGAGGAGAATGGGGTCCAGAGGCAGCTACGCAGAGCTGGCAAGTTGACCGAAGAAGAGAGAGGTGTGTGGTTGGAAAATTAATCAGCTGAAGGCTGTTTAGTTGCCAGTGGTAGTGGAGTCAAGTGTATCTATCAATATCAGTGATCTTTGAAGGAGGATTAATTAGCATTTAACACATTCAGTCAGCGGATGAAATGGACAGTGCTGCTCATATAGATATTTGCTTGCTACACTTTCATTATTACTTTACATAGGGTTCCTTTTTCCAAATTATTGTCACATACACGGACCCCCGCTTCCCCGAAGATACACCCAATATATGATTTTGCGCAATTTTAATCCATTGACACTCAAGATATTTTTAAGAAAATGGGAAAACATGTCTGAAAAAGTAAGAAAAAAATCCGTGGAGTTAATTCAACAGATCAAATTTAAAATGTGTCTAGTATTAGCGTTGAAGAAGTTCACACTGGTATGAGAAGCGAAGTCAACAAGAGTACTATCAACTGGCATGATGAAGATAAGATATCGACAATGTCTGTTCAGCACTTGAGGAAACAATAATCAGTGAACCATCAAGTGTTAGTGTCGAAAGTGACTCGTTCTGGTGTCTGAGGTAAAGCCAGCGTCAATAATTAGCATGATAAAGAAGACTTAGGAAGTTCCTAAGTATGGATATCAAATTCACTTGTTTCAGCATAGACAGATTCAGCATTGTTGGGACAGTCGTTCCAAAACTTAGGTTCCGTCAAGCACCATTTCTTGTAGAGTACCCAGATGGCGTTCGCATAACAATCAAATAAAACTTTCACTTTTCAGAACATAACTTCATGCCCAAATTAATGGGAAGTTAAAGAACACCGACAACAACTTGCAAGAACAGCAATGACAACTTGGAGAACATACATAAAGGGTGGCAAATCACCACTGGGTAGCAAAATTACTAATCGTGTAGAGTATACGAGGTTGTTAAACTCAAGTTTATGCAAACTCGCTAAGTGCCTTAAAACCCGACTTGTAAACTCATAAAAGTTTATCTCATCCAAAAATAATATTCAAAAATTAATAATGATGAAAAACACTAAATAAAATTAAAATATGCTTAAATAGACAAATCATACATTGACAAACTTAAAAGAAAAGACAAAATCCCACATAAAATGACTAAATGCAAGTTCATAGAAAAAAACTAAGACAACTTCATAAGGTAAAAGACTGAAAAACTACAACAAGAGCAAACAAATCATGATTTTCAAACAAGGGTAAAAATCTAACTAATTCATATGCCACTGAATATCTTACTATTAATCTATAATTTGAAACTAGGAAAAAAAAATTATGACATTCAAAATAAGGTTTGTAGACAATTTCACAAATATTGCGGCAACTCAGTCTTGCGGCAACTCAGTCTTGTGCACAAGAGGCAAAGAGTTTATATGCAATGTAACTCGATTTGGTCGCTTAGGATCATAAACACAGATTTTACGAGTTAAAACTAGAGTTTAACAATCATGATCGTACACACTATTGAAAGTATTCCACAATCAAGATTTTTCAGCAAATGACTTTGGCCTCAGTCAATGGTAAATTTAAAAACACTGATTTATCTGAAGTAGAAGTACGGCACTTTGTATAAGATTATCAGAAAATTTCTATAAATAAGTTTACAAGGTGAATATACAATCACATATAGGTTCCTAAGATTCAGACGAAAGAGACCAGCTGCCTTTTCTGAGTTCTTTATTTCCAGTATCACAATTGTTTGACATCTTCTCAGGTCAACAATGGATAATCACTTGCCTGGCAGGTGCCAGCCAAAAATACGCAAATACATTGACGGAATTTCATATCCACCAATAGACAATTCTATTTCTACCTGATGCCATAGAAAACATTCATCAGCACAACATCATTAACAACGCTCAACAGAGTAAACGAATAGGCAAGCACCGCAATGGTATGATTATTAGAGATAATGTAATCAGAGAAAAAGGAGGGGCCGAGGGGGCTGGGGTAAGGTCTCCAATTCTACAAAAATGGATTAGCAAAATGGCTTTCATGCTTTGTCAAACAACAAAAAACCCATGTCAAGGTTCAAGGGATATATAATTGAGCACACATTTCATTCAATAGCAAAATCTTATGGGAATAAGATACCAATATACCATAAACATATTTATAGGTCCGTGCAGACAATGAATCAAATAGAAAAGCCTACCAGGAAAAACAATCAATATCTATGAACAAAATGCATAACAGCCATTGGATTATAAAAAGGGTTTTGTTCTGACGAGTTGCTCATAACATGTAGGATATTCACAGAATAACATTAATCACAAAATTCAGTATAAGTAAGATTTACCTTCTTTAAAAGAACAGATATCAGTTCATGCAAATCCTTCTATATGCTTAATTTGAACTAGAACCCGCAGCACAAGATGGTTTAGTGTTATTGTCTCTCAAAAGACCATCCACTTCAGTATCTGTCAAATGCTGATCAGTTGATCCCTGAACTGAACCATCCTCTAAATTAGTTGGAGTAGAATTGCTACTACTTCTATTACTGTCTCTGGTCTCCAGGCGTTCCATCATGCGTGAAACAGTTGCGATCCCTGCATTAACTTCTCGCCTGACTTCAGATCCAATATCTGACATAGAGGTGTTACGAGAGAACCATCTTTCCTTCCACCCTCTGGTGCCCTTGGAAATTGACTCTTTGTATCTGAAAGACAGAACAAAAAGTTGAAGTTCAAATTACAATGGGAGAACTCCTCAATTGAATAATAGTCACTTCATCCACTACCTTGTTGACACAGCATTTAATTTAGATTTCAGAGATTCTGAAAATGACTGGAATTCTGATGGCCCTGCTCTGTCTTGACTGCTTGGAGAAGACTGATTGGGAGATCTTCTGTCATGTTTTAAAACGCAACAATTAAGAATATCTACGTCTAGAAAACTAGGCAATTAAGAGTTTATCAACGTAAAAAATGATGATGATTACCTATTGTTGTAAGATGATCCCTGATGATCAGTACCAAGAGCAGCAGACCCAGATCCTGAGACAGGAACCTGATCAGCTTGAACAGGAGGAACTAGAGTTAGTTGTGGTGATTCTTCTCCAGTTGCAGGAGCTTGAGGCAGAGTGGCAACAGCAAGTGCTGGAGCTGGTTCACCATCACCCCTCTGAGTTGGAGAGGAAGAAGCAGGGGCCATGGGAGGTGAATTAGGATGCGTTGAAAATACCAAAAAATGTGGACGGCCTTGAGCAGATGATCGGTTTCTCTGGCCCTCCCTTCTAGCAATATGACGTGCTCGCCCCATTGCTGCAGCAGCAGCTAGGTGTTGGATTATTCGCTCTTCAAGATCAGCATCATTTGCTCCAACTGGCAACTGCAAGAGAACACAAAAATCACATAATGCATGAAAACAGTACAAATATGTTCCCAGACTAGTATAAGCAAACTACTAACGTGTTGTAACTCAAATTCTCCCAGTGTTGGATGATGAAATACTGCAGCATTTCTGGATGGATTGAACCTAATGTTCCTCTCTGTTTCCACAGCCTCAAGCAATTCCTGACTGCAAAGTGAATAAAACAAAGCAAAAGCATATAAAAAAATGTTGAAAACCATTAGTGACAGAAGCTGAAGAATAAAATAACCAATAACCTTGTGGGATCTTTGAGACTGATAGGTTGCCAACACATGGGGCACTGGGAGCTTCTCTGACACCTATAATAAAAGTTCAAGTTCGTTAAGAAAGTCAAACCCTACAGACATTGCTAAATGCTTCAGATGAAAACTGATTCAAGTCCAACCATCTACTTTTTTCAGTCAAGATATTAAAATAATAGATGGTGTTTAAAATAGGACAGTTGATTTTCATACAACACAACAGGATAAAAGCATAAGAGTCAATGTCGCCCAAGCATGTCGCGGCTCCGTGCCGCAAGATAGGAGTGCATCGTGCAGCCGGTGCATCCGCTGTCGCTGACATTTTCACCAATGAAAGTGCGCAATTGCGGTGCGACAGAGATGAGAGATAGAGATGACAGAGGAAATGTCCTCATATTTTGAAATGTTCTAGGAACTTTTAGGGGTATATTGGGGATTTAACATATTAAAAAAAACTAGGTCAAAACTAGAAAATCTTTGCCACTCAGCAGCACGCACTCAGCCTTACGGATACACTCCCCCTACTCTCTCAACTCTCCACCCCTGCATCTTATCTCCAGCCTCTCTCCAACGACCATCCAAGTGCCTCTCCTGCATGCCTCCTTCTGGCCTCTCTTCAGCCTCTCCACCTCATCCCTGTCCTGCTCTGATATGTCAGGTAGGTTTACTTCTCCATTGTCTGTTTGATTTTTTTCTTTCTCTTCCACTCTGTTTTCTCCTCTTCTAACTCTATTCTGTCACTCTCCTTCAACCATGGCATCCTCCTCTCAACCAGTCAACACTCCAACCAAAAAAAACACTATGCAGCATTTAATTAGGTGTATAAACCTATGAATTTTAATGCTATTATGAATATATTATGAGTTTAAAGTAATATTTACCATTTTTAGTATATATGTATGAAAAAATTCAGTGTAGCGTCCATCCCGCTATACGCTATACCACTATAGCAGTTTTAGGGCCGACCACTACATTCTGCTATCTGGGATTGATAACCATGGATAGAGGTTAAAGAACATTAAACAGTAAAACAAGGAAGAAATATGAAAATATGCATACCACATAATCATCACTCCCAAACAGGGGCATGTTAGCTATGAAATATCCATATCTACAGACTTCACAAGTCAGAGTATCAATACTCAACAATAAAATTGCGAACTCCAACTTATAATAAACAGGCAAGAGGACTGTCTAAAACATTGCCTGTATTTTGAGAAGTATTTCATCTGGACAGCAACGAGTGGGATCAAACCCAAGCAGCAGAGCAAGTATACATGGACAAGGGACCCATATATGAATATCAGCAGTACAAGGTTTGAAAATTTATTCTAGAATGCTATTATTAAGTGCCCGTTATTCTATACACGTTAACAGTTAATGTAGGAAAAAACATAATTTTGACAGTGATGTAAACTGAAATATGAAAGTTTAGGCCCTACTGAAATATGACACCAGACATTTTGATAACCTTGAATAACCAGACATCAAGGCAACTAAGAGTGCCTCACACAATGATAATACAATGACTTCAAGGACAATACTCAAAGGGGAGCCTAGACGAAACAGTTGGTGTTGCTGCTATATGAATAGATGGTTACAATGTCATTTGTTCAAGACATTGAATCAACCTTTTACAGATGCACCGTAAGATTGCCCACAACTAACCCTCAATGGGTCCAACCATTCCCTTAAAGCATCAGGTTACCCTTTTCTAAGGACAATATTGATTAGTCAGAACAATATGAAATAAGCTGCTGGGACCTAGGAACTATTGGAAAAATCATACTCAAGCACTTTCACGCCTTCATATTCATATTTTCAATTACTATAAGCAAGAGCAGCGAAAGTAGGACTCTACTACCACGGATGTTTCCTTGGAACTACCAATAACACAATCTCATGTACTAAATTCTTAATACTTTCTATTTCAGCTACTAGTAATAGCTCATTTGAAATTGGAGATTCACCTATCTTTAAGTACCACTCATAAAAAGCCTGTTTTACTTAAAAATCAGGTCAAAGACGTGTTTAAGCTATCATCAAGGACTAGGAAAACTTCTTTCTGTGACACTGAAGCATACTGGAAAATAGAAAACTTCTACAGAAATTGTTAATCTAGTAATCCCCTAATCCCCGTGAAACATAGCAGCGGCTATAAGGTTGCTGCTATATGCCGCAATAATAAGCAATCAAAACATCCATCATTACAAATACTGTACAATAATCATGCTGCCCCATGAAAATTATTCTCCCAAGACACTCAATTATTTAACAGATGAAGCAAAGTGGCAATACCATTCCAGAATACATTGAAGATGAAACTCGTGCTTGCAACTTGTCACCTGCAGGAGGAGTACGAGCAGATTGTTCAAAAAAATGGACAGACCAACACACAGTCATCGCTACCATAAATTAAACGACTAAAAAAGCCATACCGTGGAAGGATCACTGTCACAGAAGTCTTCAAGGCATATGCTGCAAGCATCGTCACAAGCGTCCTGGATTCCACCCTCCACAAAAGCAGCAGCAGATGTCAAATGCGCCTCACTCTTGCTGGCTTCGTTCTCTTCCATCACAGGAACCTAGAAAAATAAAAAACACAACACCACTTTAACATCGACAACAAAAAAACGACGACGTTGCAGAAAATTCCCAATCGAACAACCCCGAATCGAAACACACATCCACAAAAAGAAAATTAAGCAGAACGGAACACAGTGATTTTTGGAATAATCGGATCAAATTAAGAATCTGTGGTGATTGAAAATGGTACTATTACCTCCATGAAGAATCGATGCGAAATCGGGATGCAATTGACGGAAACCCTAGAGGGTGCGAAGTGATGAGTAGAGAGAGAGAGGGTTTTGAATGATGTATGAAGTGGTTTGTGGGTTTGAGTTTGTGTTTGTGCTTTTGAGAAAAAGAAAAACAAACCAAGCATGGAGTCAGCTTAGCTAAGCTCGGTCTTGGTCCACCACTATCTGTGATTCTGACGCGTGGCATTCTGACAGAATCTCTCTTTTAACGCGCCATTCTCTTCTGGGTCTGCTCATCCACTCATGCCGATAAGCCCACCCACTCACCGTCTTCCATTCCACCAACCGATTCATTTGGGCCTTGGCTCAAAAATATTACTTAAATCAACACAATACTTTTCTGCTTTCTTTTTATTTATTTAATTAATTGTTTTCGGTAATTTTAGTTGGGTATAACACCTATGAGTGGCACAGTTATATTTATAGTGACTCGACCACAAGATTCTGTTTTAAATAGAATAATCATATATAAGTTGATTTACACATTTGTAGTTTTTTCCAGCTTTATTTGAATGGAGGGGTAAAATAATAGAATAACATATAAGAGAAAAAATATAAAAGAAAAATATAGTGATTTTTTAAATTATTTGGATAAAAAGAAAAGTGAGAGTAATAAAAATGATGTAAAAAAAATTATTATTTTATCTTTCTCAATTTAATATTTTCAATTTTATACTGTTTTCCAAAATATTGACTTTTTTTAAGTTGACTATTTATTCTTTTAGTCATCGAAAAACAAAAGTTGACAATTTATTATTGTTATTATATAAAACTGAGAGTTCATTAAATAAAAAAATCTTGTAACCAAAAATAAAATAAAAATCTAAATGACCAAAATATGTAAATTAAATGATGTTTGTGTTGCTATTTTTTTATAACAATGCAGAAATAAATGATTAGTAATTAAAGAGAAATTATATTTTCTCCGAAAAGTATATTCTGAAAATTCCTCCAAATCCACTTTTTTAACACGTGGCCACTACAACTTGTTAATCCATGCTTACTTTTCCACTTTTTGTTACACGGGGTCCTTGACTCTTTCGATGATGGGATGTTAGGGGTTGCTGAAGGTGTAGGAGTTGGAGTGAGCATCGCAGGCAAGTAGCTGAGTTGACACGGCGTGGGCGAGTTGCAGGTGAGTGAGTAGAAAGAAAGAGATAAAATAACGTATGAGTATGAGTATGAGGGTAAGTTTTGAAATGTTGAAAAAGTAAGCATTGATTAACAAGCAATAGTGGCCACGTGTAATAGAAAGTGGGTTCAGACGAATTTTCAGAGGAAATAGCATTTCTCAAAATTAAATTACCCATTCTACTGTCCTCCGTGTTTACATACTTCGCTGCCCTTACTCGAAATTCAGCCATGTCAAGTAGCAGTGATTTTGCCTTTGAGGTGTGAAATGGAGTTCTTACTTTGATTTCCCCACATAGCAATGAAGCTTGACTTTCGGGTCTAGATTTGGAATCAACGTGACTTCCTTGTAGAGTGAATCACACAACCACTCATCAAAACTAGCTATATTTAAAGTGGCCAAAAACTATTTAAACCAAAAAAAAAAACTTACTATAAATTCGCTTGAAAAAACACTCTTCTACATTTCCCTACCACAAACCACTGCTGGTGAAAAGTTTTTGTTGCAGGGACTTGAGAGAGAGAGAGAGAGCAGGTGCTGCTAGTATGGTGTCAATGTTCCAGGATTCCTTGGGTAGGAAAAAGTGGAAGTGGGTCAGGTTTGCCGGCCGGATAGCACATTGTACATATTGAAAGGTGACAAGAGAGCCGGTATTCAAAGCCCAAAGGTTAAACGATGATCCTTTGGTTTTTTTAAAATAACCGTTAAAAAAAAAAGAATACCCATATTAAAAAATGTAATTAATATTAATAACTTTTAAAAATTTATCATTTATTTTATTATTTTAACATTTAAAGTGTATGTATCTCATTATCCTCTTGTAACAAAAAAAAAGTGTATGTATCTCTTTTTATTTATTGTTCTCATAAGAATATTATATGAAAAAGTATAATTTTATAGATAGTTATTTTGAAACGATGTGGATACTAATTACCTTACCTTTCTTAAACAAACAATGACTTGGATTAGGAAAACAACCCAGCGGTGAAAATTCATTTATCATAACAATTTATCCATACATATGGCTAATTTTATAAAACTAATTTTCCTAAACTAAAATATCACCTCACCTAAAGAATATTTATCCATACATATGGCTAAAAAATTAAACCGAGATGTTTAAAGAGTTCATCTATATACTAATTAATTAACTCATACGTTATTGGTACATTAATTATTACAGAACCTTGCTCTTGGGCACAATATTCATAATACAATAATTAATCATGACAATTACATAAAACATATCAGAATTACAAATTGCAATTAATTAACATTAACGGTTCAATTCCCCGATTGACATTCCGGTTCATTTTGTTGGCGCTGAGAACAGCTTCTCCAGAAACCGGTCCCGTTGAACTGGGCCCACATCTCCGCCTCTAACTGTGCCGTCTCCGCCGACTCCTTAGCCAGCTGCTCCTCCAGCGTGGGCCCGGCCTTCACCGCCTCAGGCCCAACGGGTTCGTTCTGCGTCGTCTCCAGCAGCGCCTCCTCCTTCCTGTTCTCCTTGTTCTTCATCTTCTTCTTCGTCTTCTTCTGTTGCAAGCTCCGCTTCCTCTCGCGCATCGCCTTCTTTACCAACCCTGCGGGGGCCTTGTACGCCGCCATCACCACGATGTCCAGCACTGTGCACGGCACGCAGCAGCAAACCGCCGCGCACTCAGCCGTCGCGTTGCCGGCCACTTCGCCGGCACGGCGGCGCCCAATTGACGGCGCCGGTCGGAGCGTGACCTGCTGCTGGAAAGCCATTGGGAAGGGGGAAAAGACGATCGAGGAGAAGAAGAGTGGGGGCGGAGAATAGGGAAACTAGAGAGGAGGTGGGAAGGGAGGCTTCTCCGAGCGCCGGCGATTCATTTGTGCGTCTACGCCGCGATCAGTTGCAAAAGAATGCGAATGGGGAAAGAGGAAACGGTTGCAGAGGGAAATGGTTGGGGGAGCTTAAAAGGAGGGATTGTGTGAGGTAATGTAGGAACCAAAAATAAGATGGCACATTAATAAATTACAAGGCATGTGTTGTTTGATTACTACTATTTATATACTTTTTTTATAGGACTTTGGTAAATACATTTCACTTTTCTTTAGAAATTTATGTGTTAGATTTTGATTGCTAATGAGAGAGTTACGGTGATTAACAATTTGTAATTAAGTAGTATAAGCGACTAAGTTCGATTCACCCACATTTTGATGTAAAGAAAATCATAAGATATATAAAGATAAATAATGTTTTACATCATTGGATTAGATCATTAGATTGTTGATATTTTTCTAGGGTATATAGTTGGTATTAGGTAGAGGGTTAATTCAATTTAATTAATAATTTTTTGTTATAGCTACTTTAAATATGCATAGTAGATAAAATTAAGACGTCATAAGAAATGTCATAAAAAAATGTGTGTAAACAGATAGACATGAGAAAATCAGAACTCATTAATAATTTTAAAATGTTCCAAAAAAATTACTTTAATTTTTTGTTTTTGTTTTTAACGTCAATTACTTAAATTCCTGGATACAAGTATTTGCCATTTTATTATTAGGACCGAATGAAGTTTAATTGACTAATTGAGTGAATAAAAGTGAATTGATCCTCCGTGTTTTCCAAAGGAGTAATGTAGAGAAGGCCATGAATTTTATTATTCTAAGAAATTGCTGGATGTGTCTTTTTCCTGCTTTCACTATCCACCTTTTATAGATGTTAACATTTATATTGATATTTTCATATTTGGACGAGTATTTTTTAAAACAAATCATGCGTCCTTCTATGTTTTCTGAAAGGCATTGTCCTTATTCATCAAACTTATGGATGTTCAACCTGTAATGAAAAATTTACAATTATAAAAAATATATATAAGAAGTTGTGCACTAAATCTAAAATCACAAGTAACTAATTTTGTTACATGAAGCACAATATAAATGTATAATAAAGTTCAAAAATATAAACGAAAATTCGATATTAGATCATTTGAAATGTAAATATATGTAGTAGTAGGGGAGCTAGTATTTTTCTCTTTACCTTTGGTATTTGAATTATTAAGAAATTGTTTAGAATTAGAGCCTTTATTATTTTTGTGTATAAACTACTTAACTTTTTGTATCAAGAGTAAGAAATTTAACAATGATTAGAGCAGCTCCACTACTAAGGGCGATCACCAATTGAAATGTTCTCTCTCATTCCACTTATTTACAGAAAGCCTCTTACAGGATGAACTGTTACAAGAGGAGCAGTCCTTGACACAGTATCTGTAAGTACACTAAACTTTTAGAGGTGGAAAAAGTTGTCTTTTTCTCACCATAAAACAAGTTAGAAAAGAAAGGGTCAATTTGGTTCTCAAGCAGATACAGAGTGAACACTAAACAAAACATGCTATAATTATAAAGTGGAGGATTAGTTACACAAACAAAACAATAGTCTAGTTGGCATGGGAAATGCCTTCCAACAATAAATTGGTCTCCAGAATAGAAGCCCGTAGATTTTGCATCTGCTCCTCTATCTTCTCAAACATGCTTGACGAAGACATGGAAGAAAAGAAATTGTTTTTGTTGTTGGCAGCGATATCCCTGGCTGTTTGTAACTCTTCTGCTCTTACAAAATCTGTCTGCAATTCTTCCTCAAGAATCTTCATTTCAGCCTCCTTTAGATCATGTTCAAACTCATATTGCTGGAGTTCAATGATCATATGCTCTATTTCAAACATACCATCATCTCTAAACTCCAAGAGCATCTCTTTCTCTTTTGTTACTCTTTGAAGTGCAAGCTCCTTCTCCTTCATGGTACACAAACGTTGCTGTATTCCCTGTTGAGCAGCTTGTATCTGACTCTCTACATTTGCAACCTTTTTGTTTATGTTTCCCAGTTCCTTTCTCGTAACCCCGAGTTTTTCTTGAGAAAGCTTCATCTCTGCTTGCAGCTTCGTTTTCTCTTCCTCTAACTTGAGCAACTCAGTGGCTTTACCACTGAGATGCCAATTTTTCAGTGAGGAATCTAGATTCTGCGTGTTATCAATCGCAAATAGAACCTTTTCACCCTCGCGTTTGCGATTCTCTTCCTCCAGTTTGGATCGGATGCATGCAATATTTTTCAATAGTTCAGCTTCAGATTCTTGGTTCTTCTTTTGAGCATTCTCCAACCCCTGTTTGGAAGCTTGAAGAGTAGCCAACTCCCCCTTCTTTCGGTCAAGATGAGATGTCAAGTCGTTCACTTCAGCTCTTGCCCTTTCTTCCCGTTGCTCAAAAAAAGAAAATGATTGGGATAAATTTGATAATGAATATTTGAGCGCAGAGAACTTTTTATCAACTAGAGTTCTCCTTTCCAGTGCTTCAGAAAGCATAAGTTTCAAGGATTCAAACTGCTGACGCTTCACCTGAACATCATGTTCTGTCATTTCAATTTCTCTAGAGAGCTTATCAACCTGGACTATTGCTTTTTCAGCGCAACCAAGTGAATCTAGAGTTCTCACAGCATCTGAGATTTGCTCATCAACACTTTCAAGCTTCTTTCTAGCAAGACCTAATTCCTTTGATAATTTTGCCTCGGTTAGATTTGATACCACCTCAATGTCCATGTCAGAATCACTCTCCTCCTTTAAAAGCTTTTCTTCATGTCCATCAGACTCGAGGCACATATCAGACCCAGATATAGTAGGTCTGTGAACGTATCTACTTTCACCTCTATCCTGCGCTTCCTGGGAAACAGTTTCTACTCTAAAGTCTCCTTCCCCTTCATCAGCTTCAACTAGCTTCTCCAGGCAGTTCATTTCTCCTTTGGTTTCAACTCTTTCATGTCCTGTACATGAAAGAGCTCTTTTAAGCTCATCCCTCTCCTGCATGGCTCTTTCATACAAACTCATCAGCTTTTCGTTTTCTTCATTCAATTCCATAAGCTGGTGCTGGAGATTCTCAACCACTGTTTTCAACTTAGTGTCCTCTTCTCTTGTCTGAAGAAGATAGCTACCGTTTTCAACCTTGGAACCGATTTCTTGAACATTCTCCCCTTTAGTAACATTTCTATTGTTACTTTCCGAAGTAGCTTGTTCATACAATTCAATTAATTTACTATTATCGTCAATCAAAGCTTTAAGCTTCATTCTGAGCTCATCGTTCTCCTTTGACAGTATAATTGCTGTCTCGTGAGCCTCTGCTTCTCTTTGACTAGCAGCAGCAATAGCATCAACCATTGTTTTCAATTCCAGTTGGTCACTGATGCTAATGACAGGCATATCAGTTGTTGATGGAAGGTCAATTTGCACCTCTCCTTTAGTTGTTTCACATTTTTGGGATTTCTCTTGGTCAAATTTTGCTTTCAAATCCTCAACGTGCCTGCATAATAGATAATGTGTGTAGTGGATAAATTTTAAGCATCAGCCATCATGAAGAACAATAAAGAGAAACACATGGCTATGCAGAATAAAGTGAAGAAGGAAATATGCCAAGAACCACTTTCAGTCAGACACTTGGTTCAAATTTTGATCACAAACTTAAGTATCGCACATTATTTATGAGAGAGATAGAGATAGAGAGAGGGAGTGAAAGAGAGAGCAATCAACACCTTTCCAATTTTTCTTTCTCTGCAAGGCAAACCTCTAGCTTCTTTCGAATTGTGTCCATTTCTGCCTGGTTTTGTATAGCCTGTCACAGATAAGGTTATTGAGTTAGAGAGCCAGTGACAGACATTTGATTCGTAAATTTGATGAAGTAAAACAGAGTCAAACAGGAAAAGTCTAATACCTGAATGCGGAGAAACTCATTTTCTTCCCTAAGAGAAGACTGCCAACGTGATTTTGGACTTGGCTCCTGAAGAAAAAAATTAATTACATTTAAATATATAAACAAAAATTAAATAAATAAACAATTTTTATATATGAAAATCTGAAAATGAAACCTAAAAAAATTACAAACAACTAGAGATATATGATAAATAAAAAGAGATAGGTTCCGTTTATTATCTTTGGGCATATCACATATCTAAATAATTACTAGGCTTTACTTATTTAACATCTGGCCATATAACAAAATTGGATCATGTCCCTAGAGGATCCACAAAATTTAAAAAGGATGGGGGGGGGGGGGACTCAATTCGCCAAAAAGAAAAGGAATTATCAATAAAAAAAATATGATCTAAATTTTTCTCTGGTCTGAGATTGGCCTTCACCCTGATCATCTATTGAAAAAGGATATGAAAACTAAAAGTAGTATATGAGAAAGAACATGCAGACATAAAAATACTGTCAATTCAAAACTGCACTCCATATTCTAACAGTTGAGCTTGAGCACTTAATCATTCTTCCTAAACCGTACACGAACAGTAAAAGGCTTCCTTTTTCTGGAGACTCAAAATATCTCCACCTATGTTTACGCTAGAAATCTTAATTCAGCAAGATCATATGACAATACCTAACAGGCAAAATATGTCGAAATCAAAAATTAGAGAGTAAGGATATTCATGAAATATATAAATAGCATTCATACAATCTGATATTCAGAAAACCTGATACATCATGGTATTCACTGCTTAAACATCTATTTTGATTTTTGAAGTAATATGTCATGGCCTTCACTGCTTCAAAAACGAATATGAATGCAGAAACAAGAATTATTCTTACAGGTTTTGAAAGAAGATCACCATCACTGTGTACGTCTTCCATCACATCAGCATTTGTTTTCTGACATTTGCAGAAGATGAGGTCAACAAGAAGTTTGCAATTACTTTTTGACAATTTTTTTGTATTAAAGTATAAATTATTACCAGATCTGGTTGGTTCATCAATTTCCAGTCTAGTGCTTCTAACAACTGCACATACAAGTGAAGAAAACATAATCAATGCGGGGAGGAAACTGACTGAAAAATATATGAACTAGTGCAAAACATCTCTTCCTACCTTGTTTTGGAGTACCATGATTTGTTCATTCATCGTTTCCCGTTCACCTCCCTCATAAAATGACTTCAACCTGTCTTGAAGATATGTAAGCATTAGCAGCATGACTTTTAAAAAAATATACATAATAGATCGCAGAAAAGTCACAGGTAATCTTGCACTAGTTTTTTTGTAAACAAGGACTGGTTGCTTCTGTTGGCAATACCAGAAGGCACTAGTCAAAATTGTTGTTTCAAACAATATGAATATTAGTACTGATATTATAGTAAGCAATTTATATGATATTGTTCATATTTGAGTACAGATTTTCAGTCATGCGGTAACTACGTCACTTCCCAAGCTTTCTTATAATAAATCAGAGTGAGATAGTTTTGTTTGCACAAGAGATTAAAAAAAAAATTAAGCTAACCATAAAGGAAGATTCATGATGTACATGCCTTCTAAGTTCTTCTTTCAGCTGCAAATTTTCCATAGCAAATCTGGTTACTTCTTGATTTCGATCCACCTGGGCTCGCAGGACCTCAATTTCCTTTAAATGCTCCTCTTTTTCATTCAGCAAGTGTGTCTCAGCTGAGATCTTCCCAGAAACAACGGCTTCCAACCTTTTTATTCCAGCTTCTCGAAAGCGGAGCCTCATCTTCAGACCTTGTATCTCGTCTTCCCGTTGTTTGGCCTGATTCATCCCACATTGCAACCATTTAATTTTCACAGATGTGCATAAAAAATGCCAAGAATAATGATATATAAGCAAAAGAGAATATTATAAACTTAAAATAATGAAGAACTATACAGAAATACCAAAATGGAGCACTTTGGCAACCTTAATTCGACATAAACTGATAAAATTTTCTCAAATAAGTTGCCATTTGGGTCAAAAGTGTTTTTGTCCTCCTCTTCAATCAAACATTCAAATAAAACTGATATAACATAGCATTAACAATTATACTACTTTTCACAGATACCAGCTTCATGGCCGCTTGATTTTCTTCTCTCAACGCCTGCAATGCTATCTCTTTGTCCTTTTCCCTCCGAAAGGCCCCAACAAGGGCAACTTCATAGTCTTTTTTCTGTGAAAACAGAAAAATGTGTATCATTAAACATAGCAATGGGAAACTGGATGATTTCTCAACTACCTCAGATACCCTTTTAACAGAGGTCAATGGACTGAAAGATACTTGAGCAAATATATACCTCAGAAACCCTCTTAACAGAGGTCAATGGACTGAAAGATCCTTGAGCACCCTCCCACTTGAAGGATCCTGGAGAACCAGGAAAGCTAATTACTGACATGTCATTATCCTGAATTTCTCCTCCACCAACTTGAGCTCGTAAACGGGATACTTCTTTCTGAAATAAGTTAAAGGGGAATTAATTGCATTGCAAAGAACCTAACTGTGCAGATATCTGTTTCAACAGCACATGTTTGGTCAATTTTTAAAAAAAAAATTAACAGTGTGCATTGTCTTGTAGAAGAAATGTGAAAGTACACTCTTGCTCACCATTATACTTTTTCTGATAAGCAATTCATTGAGTTCAACAAGTTATTTATAAATGCATGAAAAATCAAGACAACGAAATCTAAATTGATGGAGCTTTTCCACTACCCTTCAAATTGCAGATGAAAAGTGAAAACAAACTCCTGTTCAACGTTATACTTTTCTGATAAGCAATGCAATAAGCATCTATGAAGGCATTAATTGACTCAAAATAATAGGCCAACACTAGAACCAAATTACTTAACCATTACCTTTCAAAGAAATATAAAGAGAACGGACCAACAAACATTTTGTGCAATGAAAGAACTCAGAAAATAACAGAGGAAAGGATTAATCAAAATTAGAGTACCTTAAGTTGTTGAATTTGAATTCTCATGGCAATGACATCTCCAGATGCATCCTCATTTACAATGGCCTAAAGAAAAATAATAATATAAATAGCAATTATTGAAACTGACTGAACACCCATATATCGTAACTGTTTAACAATCTCTTGTTAGTAGGATTGATATATTAGAGTTTCTCTATAAAAGTTTCCAACTTTTTTTAGTACAAACTTGGAATAAAACAATTATTAATTCTACTGTAATAATTAACTGAAAGCAAAAAATGGAAGCACATTAATAAATAAGAATGGAAACGAAATATACCAACGACATACATTGTTCTTAATAAATTTAGCACGTTGTGCGAACTTCAATGTGCTTAATGTCTCGAGCGAACAACTGCAAGGGTTATTAAATGTGATAAACAAGCAGTTAACAACAAAGAAAACTGAATATGACTAAGAAAAGAAGCTAGAGAAAATTCAACAGTGAAATGTAGAATTCAGTTAATAAGACTCTAAAAAACAAACACTGAAGCTTGTTCATTCCTGGTTCCCATTAATTCTTTATGCAAAAGAAACCAAGTCCTTAAGAAAAGATAGTTTGAACAACAATAGAGGAAGGAGGTTCACTGACCAAATGGATGGGCTTATATTTGCAATTATGCTCGTTTTTGAATTCCCTCCAAGAGAATCCTGAAAGGATAAGACAGATATTTATCATATTCAAATATCCTAAATATATGTATTTTATTTTAAAACACTGATATCTGTTGCCATCAATAACTGGAATTTACCACCTAAAGCACAGACCTGAAGTAAAAATGTGAGCTTTGAATCACGGTAAGGAACGTGGTGCGACTTCCCGTTAGATATACTTACTAGGTTCATAATGACAAGCCTGCAATTGTAATTATAATTTTATCACCTACAAGGTTACTTTTTTCAGGAAAACACCATAATTGAAACAGCTACTTGGAACTATTGTATATTAATATAATAAACAGTAATTCGATATCATAAATGAGGGTGAGGTAACCAACCCCAAGGTTGAAAGAGACTTGTTGATATTAGTAGCTTCCTTGAGTCGTTCCCCTTCAGCCCCAGAACTCTTCTGCCTATAATCAAAACAGATACAAAACATTAGCCTAGCCATATGTGTATTAAATGAACAGGAAATAAAACAGGCATAGACCCCTCTTGTAAACTAATGTGGTTTGACAGGGATACAAACAGGCCTTTCACACACTAGCAAACCAATTACCTCTCAGATCCAGCCAAATCAACAAGATTAAGTCGAGCAAATCGAAAGTGAGTTACTCCTTGAGATTCCCACTAACAACAATAGTTAAAATAATTGGCATAAGAATATATTTAGAAAACATAATAAAAGCCCAAGCTTTTTTTTCCCATGAAGTAGAAGGAAAATCATCAATATTACTCACCTGACTCTCAGTGACACAGGTAAATACACTATGAGAACGGCTGCTAGCACGATTCATATTAGTAGCAGCTACCTTTCTGTTTGCAGCACCCTAAAATAACATTAATATATCAAATCAATGCCTATTAACTTGAACTGAAAGAGGGATAAGGTTCATGCGCAAAAATTCAAAAAACTGTATGAAAGAAAAGATAATCATATAGGCCTGTTTTTCTGTCAAGTTTGGAATTTCAAATGCCAAAACATGGGAATAACTAGTGGGTAGTTTCAACCACCAGCTGAAAATCTCAAAAAGAAGAAGGTAATCAACATTCAAGAGCAAAGATGAAAGCATTACATACCTGAATAAGTAGTTGAATGACATCACGAGCATTAGTAACTTCTACTTCTTTGAGATTTTCCACATAAACCCCTTTCTTACTGTCTTCTCTGATCTGCCACATGATTTAAAAAAAGTTCAAGAGAAATAGTAGACTAGCAGTCCATACAGCAGCGTATTATATTCTTATGTTTAGAATATGAACTTCCAGAGATACGTAAATCAATTTTGGAACAAGCAGAAAGAGAAGAATCTGTTCATTGATGTATATCCCACAAGATATCCCACAAAAAAAAGTGATGTGTATAATTAGTCTTTACCTGCAGATTGTTGGATGATGGGTCCAAAAGATCAAGAATCTGTTCATTGTATATCTCCAAGAAAGAACATTTGCATGTAAATTTTAACTTTTCATCTCTACGCGCCTCTTTTTCCTGGTGTATTACAGATTAAAATTAGATTCTTCCAAACATAGATATATGAATGAAACCAGATTGAGACAATAAATATGCGGTCCTTAACCATTTTAACTCGCATCTGGAAAAATCAAAACTTACAAGCATTACAGAGCAACATGATAAGTCCTCCTGTTTGGTTTGAGAGGATTTTTTTTTTGTTTTTATTCCTTATTTTCACAAATAATTACAAAAATCCATACTGTGTGTACATATTTATTATTCCTTTTTACTATTAATTGGATAAATCATTTGAAAGTAAAACAGCAAGCACAAAAATGAGTAGTAACACCCATTAGAGACTGGTACGATTCAATTCAACATTTTGTTCATTTGGGGTTTGATTGTGTTGTAGGCTTGTAGCTCTAAAATTAGGATTAGGTTTATTCTCATTTTCATAATAAAAACTCATATAATCCCTCATAATTTAGTTTATGACCGAGCTCAATGGCGTAGTGTGATCCATATAGCGGACTTCACTTAGTGGGATAAGGCTTTTGTTGTTGTTGTTATGTTTTCAAATTAGGAAATAGTGGAAACAACAAAAATGCTGCTTTTACAATTTCTTGTGCAAATCTTTAGAAAATAAGAATCAAGATGAAAACAATCTGGCATAACAAGAAATAAAGGCATGAAATATTTTCTCAAACCAATCAAACCCTAAATATTTTAAAATTCTAAAATATATTATTAGTGGCTTAGTGGAACCCTGAGGTGCACCCCTAGGAGGAATACTTACTCAAGACAAGTGGCGACTAAGTGAACCTTGCAAAATTGCTTCATAAAAATAAGATATCTTTGTCAATAACTGGTGTTAGAAAAATGTAAGTAGAAAAATCTTAGCTTCCTGAGTGACTAGCTCAGCAACATTTTTATCACTCAAACTAATATCTTATATAACATGATATTCATATAATAAACAAGCAATGAAGCAATGCATAAAACCTGTCTGCGGTAAAGGGTCTCTTAAATAACAACCAAGTCATTTGTATCTAATCCCATAACAAATTATACCTTTTGAATTCTAGAAAATAAGTGCTCAAATATTCTTGGTGTCATCCCACAGTTGACACTGTGTCTTCTAGTTCCCCCCTCAATGTCACCGAGCATGGTGTGAGTCTTCCCACTTCCAGTCTATACGCAAAAACAATGATGTTCAGCCATGCTTACTTGTTAAAAAAATTGAATGTAAATTATCAACACCAGATCACAGATGTACTACATTCTCATATTTTAAACAAAACAACAAGTAGAAATTGAAAAAGAAAGAATATCTAAAACAAAAACTTCCCCATCATTATCTATGCAGGATTAGTCTCTATAATAGGAAACAATGCTTCCTTGTGCTAGACTATATTGATCTAAACAAACTAACAGGAACAAAAAGAGCAGGAGGAACAAACCAATGACTCACTTGACCATAAGCAAACATGCAGCTGTTGTAGCCTCCCATGCAATTTTCTACCATTGGTAAACCTGCTACGTTAAACAGCTTCTCCTGCCATATTAATTACATGAGACCCAAGCTTCAAAACTCAAAAAATAAGAAGGAAAAGAGGGCAAATACAACCATGGCATAGGCAACAAAACTTGTACAAGAATTGAATTCTAACAAAAAATATAGAAACCATTGAACAAAAAATTTACCTGGCTAACGTTCTCGTCTGCAACAAGATCAAAAGTAAATCGCGATTCAGGATGCCCAGTCCAAGTAATTGTCTGACAACTCTCTTGCCTAACACATTTGCTGTGCCCTTGCACCGATATCTCAGTATTGCTAAGAGGCCGCATTCTAATTATTACCTAGCTCACAAAATTAAACCACCAAAAATCAAACTTAACTAGCTTAAATCAGGTCATAATCCTCCTCAAATCCTAAACAATAGAAAACAAAGAACCATAAGTAAGCCTAACATAATTATTAAAATAAATTGATGTGATTTCAGTGCCAAACAAATCAATAGCTACACAGTCTATTTATGAGATTCCTTTTTACGGAGAAAAAACAAATGATTAAAAAAAAACTATCTACTGGTGTAATCAATTTCCTGATTAACACTCACTGAACAAAATTCAAACACTCGTTAACTTCGTATGAACAAAATTACTCAGAAAGTATTATGATAAAGCTGCGTAGTAAATCTCGTGAAATTTTGTTGAAGCATGGATTGTACCTGCACATTGTGATCTTTCCAGAAGGAAGGATCCTCGAACAATTCGAAGCTTTGGCTGGACGAAATGGCGGCGCTACTCTGTCCAACTCCACCTTCATCGTCCCAATCGTTGATGTTCCGAACCGCGGAGCTTTGAAGGAGACTCTCTTGAGCCGCGGATTTCAGAAGATCGGGAGTGTTCTGAATCAGCGAAAGCGATGATTCGGAGGGCTGGTCGTGAAACCCGAACCTGCTCTTGATCGCACTAGCAGCCTCCGAGAGGAACGGCATAGTGCGTGCGGCGAACGAGAAAGGTTGTGGCGGTTAGGGTTTGGGGTTTGTGGGAACTGGGAAGGTGAATAGTGAGATGAGATGAAGAAAGTTGAAATGGGGGTTGGGAAATAACGGGGGAAGAAGAAATGGAAGAGTGGAGGAGAGAGGAGAAGATGATTTTGTGATCGGACAGTGGAGAGTGATCGATTTCAACGGTCCAGATGGGTTTAAATTCAAAGTGTGCGACCGTTTGAGATCGGAATTTCAAATTTTCGTAGGATGGAGCCAAGAGCCCATACCTCTCACTTTTTTTGACTTAGTTAGGGTAACCTTTTTTAATGGTGTAATTTCATGTGATATTTACCAATTCTTTTATTTTTTACCAATTAGGGTAAGTTGTAAACGAGGTTAACGACTTAACTGAAACAAATATTTATTTTGAAGGAGTCATTAATGACAGTTCAGACTCTATATATTTTTTTAGGAATCATCAATTACAAGTATAACTCATTTAACTTTTTTTTATATAGTCGCCAATGATAATGACGACTCCCTTATTTTTTTCATAACATGAGTCATCACTAACAAATGCGCTCCTTTCAAAATAATTTAGGATTTATAAAGGGGTTAGAGTTCTCATCCTAACAAACCATTTCTGCACCTATCTTTCCATTCCGGAATTTAAAACTTGGAAGACAAATTTTCCGAAATTTAAAATCTCGAAAGTAAAATTTCCAGAATTTAAATCACGGAAGGCAAAAATTAGAGGGTATAAAATCTTGTTCATGGTGTGAGAAATCAAACCCCATTTATAAATCGTTAAATTCAAGTATGGCTTACTTATTTTTCTTTTTGTTTTTTTATAACTCTTAAACACTAAATGCGATTTGCTTTCTATATATACATACAGCCTTGCCCAACTAATATTTATACCACAATCACTTACAAATTTATCGGTAGTTTAGCCACCAGAAAATTATTTGCAGTGTTTCTCTTGGATTTTGAAGGTAAATAATTCGTGTTTTATTTGTAGTTGTCTTATCTTATTCTTATGTTCATTTATAAAATATTTACATAATGTTTTATAAAGGATATTTTTAATTAGGGATTATCAAGTAAGTGGTCCCTGTGTTTGTGCCCGTATTTTATCTAGGTCCCTCATCGGAAAAATCTTAGCAAAAGGTCCCTGTGTTTGTAATTTGTTTTAAGTAGGTCCTCGCCGGTGACCGGAGCTCATGCCACTGATTACGTGGCATGCTGACAAGATAAGTGATGCATATGTGGAATTTACAACTCCGAAATTAAAATAAATTAAATTAATAAAACATTTGAAGTTACAATAATAACCTCACTAAAACAACACATCTAACCGTAAATCCCTAAAATCCCAAAACCATCTTCATTCCTTTCGTGTTCTTGCTGCTGCGTTCATCCTCTTTATTGCTGCGTTCATCCTCTTCATAGAAGCTGTCCTGGAATCGATTCCCCATAGTGCTGCTGCGTTTTGTCTTCACCCTCCTTCCTCACCTGCAATTTTCTTCTCTTTCTTTTGCTTGGTCACACTTTACACACTGTCTCTTCTTCTTATTCTTCAACGGGATCTCGTAACAGTTTCCAACGAGGGTTCAGAGATTGTTGCTGCTGGTGTCAAAAGCGTGACAAAACCTTTTTCCCCCTTTCATTTATTTGGAAGAAGAACAAGGGTGTGGTGGTTTTTGTGCTTATTGATTGACTTGACTGGAACAGGCGATGATGAACCGCGGCTCAAATGTTTCAGCTGAAGGTGGAAAAATTGAATTAATGTTTCTCAGAATCTGAGTTTTTTTGTTTGTTTTGTGGAGGCTGATTTTTTTTTGGTGGTGGTGAAGCAGTGGGTGGTTCCGGTGGGAGTGAGGATGAGCTGTATGAGCCGCTATGGATGGAAAGCACCGGAGAGAGGGATGTTCCTCGTGCTGGACAGAGGGTCTTCTATCTCCCTCAGGGGCACATGGAGCAAGTGAGTTTCTTTCCTTGTTCTTCTCTTATCAAGAAACTTATGGGGAATCGATTCCCCATTTTGGGGGTTTAGAGTTTGTTGTTTTAGTGGGGTTATTATTGTAACTTCAAATGTTTTATTAATTTAATTTATTTTAATTTTTGAGTTGTAAATTCCACATATGCATCACTTATCTTGTCAGCATGCCACGTAATCAGTGGCTTGAGCTCCGGTCACCGGCGAGGACCTACTTAAAACAAATTACAAACACAGGGACCTTTTGCTAAGATTTTTCTGATGAGGGACCTAAATCAAATCCGGGCACAAACACAGGGACCGCTTACTTGATAATCCCTTTTAATTATTATGTGAAGTGATTGATGGAACTTTTTCTAATTTCGTAGGAAAAAGAACATTTTCCATCTCAAAATTAACTCCACATATCTCTATCCGGAGCAATATTTATTTGTTTTTCTGATGATAGCTATTCTTTCTTGTGTCTTGGGAGGAGGGCAAGAAAGTTCTTAGGAAATATGTGCTATTTTGGTCCCAATATTTTTCTTGTTTTTATACTATGTCTTTCAATACCGAAACATTTTATTGTTTTCATATATTGCTAGATTGCATTTAAAACTTGGGTGTATTTGCAGACGGTTCTAGAAAACAAGGCAATGACTATGAATCATTCCCTTCCTGGGATAGTGGAGGTGTTTGTGAATTGTGATGACGAGTACGATGGTGATGTGCATAGTGACATAGATGACCCTAGCACACTTATTTCTCAACCTCGTTGGGTTGGTTTAAGTCTTCTGAGTAATTTACGTCTGTTCCTCTTGATATATATGACTATTTTGGGGATCATACATCTTGATGAAATGATGATATCATTCATGAAGACATATTCCTTGTCATTAATTTTTAATTTCAGTACACAGTTTTGCCAAAAATTAGTGTTATTAAAGCCGAAGTTTGATTATTTCTGAATAACACAGGTCAATAAAATTGAAGTCGAGTATGACAAAACATCTAAACAAGTTGATGTTCAGGCACTGAAGGTTACTCTTTGCCTCTTTGGGACCATATTCAAGAATCTATTCAACTTCATTCTCAGGTATGTCAAGTTTCATCATTTGTGGAAAGGTCCTGCCTGGCTGGTACTGTTTATTAGTTATAGATTTTCAAAACTCAGTAATGGGTATCATTCCATTATAGCTTTCCCTCACTAAAATAAATGCTTATTGCAGTAGGTTTATTTGATTACAAACTGTGTTATTTGAAAATTTTCTCTATGGCATTGTGACTCTTGTACTGCTAATGCTGTATATTTTTGCCTTACTGTTCTATATCCCTTGATAATTAATTTTCTTCTTTACTCATTGAAGTTGAGTGGCAAGTAATTCTGATTCTAACCTCAACTGTTTTCTGCACCTTTCTTCATTATAAAGGGTGAAAAAGAAACGGTATCTTTCAGGCATATACTGGCCAACTTTCCTAGTGAATGTGATGCTGCTGCAACTGTTACTGACATATCTCCGCATTTGTGTTTCATATGCCTATTGCATTTGGCTGATGAGAAAGGGTTAAGAATCCAAAACTGCCCCAACTTGGATGATCTAAGCATATGCATACATAATGTTGATGCCACTAAAAGTGGAGCAGTTTAGATACTGCTTCCCCCAATGGCATCTTCATTTCAGGAACTTTAAAACAGTTTGGTACATATTTGTGTGCAGTTCTCGTGCTATTATGTGTGTGCAGAAATTCTGACATTTGTTCTTAGGCAAGTCTTCATAAGTGAACTTCTAAATCATTTTTAGGATGGTGGATAGAATATTGTAAATAGCGGGGTTTTTTGGCTGCAAAACATTGATGAAATATATCAATACAAAATTTAGTCCACTGGTTTTTGGCTGTTCTCAAAAAGTTATCATATGCTATTGTTCGGTTGTAGAATTCTAGAACTTGTACAAGTGATTTAAGCAAAGTTAGGTTGGTCAGCTTGTATGGATGCTTCTCGCAAAGTCCCCTTCTTCAGTCTCCTTCAACATAAATTTATATTTTACAATAAATTGAGATGAATGTCATTTTAGATGAATGTAACAAAAACTTTAACACGCCCAAAATTAATAAAACGTGCCTTTTTCAAATTTTAGTTGGTAAATGAATACAAAACATACTCTAGTTTTAGTTAAAAAAATGAGCTCAATTTTAAATCTGTATTGGAATAAAGTGATTCACGTATCAGAAATGTAAACATATGATGATGATGATATGTTTACATACCATCTTTGTGTATATAATGTTTCTAGAGGCTGTGAGCAGAACTAGACACAAATAAAATCCTACATGTTATTCATCTGCTTGAAACCAAAAATATCATCCCATCATTCAATTAAAGACCACATTTGGCACAGGAATAACGTGACATCTAATCTTCACAAAGACACAGACCTATCAAAAGGAAAGTGTGGTCAGAATGCCAAACTCCAAAACATCAATTTTGGGTTTTGATTCACTAGGACTATTTTTTTCTTTCATCTAAGTTCGACTCACTTTTTTTCTATTTTACTTTATTTTCTATTATATTACATATTATATTATTTATTCCTGTTTATTTTCTTTCTTCCTCACTCTTCGTTCAAGTGAAAATGAAGTGGGAATACATTTTTATTCATTTCATTTTCACCTCAACTAGTTCATGACCCACCACATCCATCCACATGCTTCGTGTATTTCAGTTCCAATCATGTAACCAAAAAATAAAAGAATAAACAATTAATTCCATAAATACTCCACAACTCTCTGTTCTTCCACATCGCAAAAGCTAATTCCCTTTTACCTTCTCCCCCACCACGACCACCATGTCACTGCCACCAGTGCCACCACCTTCATCACTGGCAACTCCTCTGGCATCACCACCGCCGGCGGAGCTTCCAGTCCGGCAGATTCCGGGGAGCTATGGGTGGCCGCTTCTAGGCCCCTTATCCGACCGGCTGGACTATTTCTGGTTCCAGAAGCCAGACAGCTTCTTCAGGACGCGAATGGAGAAATACAAGAGCAGCGTGTTCCGCACCAACGTTCCTCCCTCGTTCCCCTTCTTCTCGAACGTGAACCCTAACATCATCGCCGTCCTCGATTGCAAGTCCTTCTCGCACATCTTCGACATGGACCTCGTCGAGAAGAAAGATGTTCTGGTCGGAGAATTTGTTCCTAGCCTTGCCTTCACCGGAAACATCAGGGTCGGTGTTTACCAGGACATTACTGAACCGCAACATTCCAAGGTAAGCTTCTTCTGCTTCTCATCCACTTCGTTGATTCAGTATCGTTTAGACACTACGAAGTTTCATGAATGATTGAGAGTACTGAATTGAAGTTTTGGTTTGCACAGTAACATTCTGATTTTTACTGGAAAAACCCTATTTTCATGGAAGAAGTAATATTGAGAGGAAAAGGCTAAAGAAAATCTTGATAGTACTCCCTTAATTGAGAACTTAATTACTCCCTCCGTTCTTCTTAAGTAATTGTCACTATTTTTATCCATTTTCTGTTCCTAATTAACTGTCACTTTACAAAGTTCAAGAGAGTATTAATATGTTTTACCAATTATACCCTTTAATTAATGGTGATAGGAAAATAAAAAGTCTAAATTAAGAAGAAAGATAAAAGGTATGTTAGGAAATTAGGTAGTGATTTTGATAAAAACAATAATATTAATACAATTCCTTAATATATGTGCAAAACCTTAAAGTGACAGTTATTAAAGAACGGAGGGAGTAATTGAGAGATGTCATTGTCTTATTTACGGTAACCGACTTGAAATTCATAATATATTAATTATTTTTTTGACAAACTTACCCGTACTTAATTTGATTTTCTCTCTCTTTTCACTATATAATGCATTAATAATCAATAGAAATTTTAAAAAGTAAGTTGGGGTGATTTTGGAAAGTTGATATAAATTTAGAGCAAATTAGATGCTAAAACCACTCTAACTACTTTTCTTAAGGGTGTACAATGTTTGGTTGGTCGAGAGTAATTTTTTTATAATTATTGTTTTCTTTTTATGTGTGAAAGAACTAGCAATTAATCGACACGTGTTGACATAAATTAGAAAAAATAATAGTGTGTAGAAGAAAGTAGGAACCGAAATATGTGTATATAGTTTTGTTTCTTTGCTTGGGGACCTAGGCAATTGATAGCGATGAGAGGGCCCACACCTCTGTTTTTAATGTACACATGATGACTGTTGATTCGTTACATGGATTACTATTATATGGTGTGCAACGGAAGCACGGTCACTTTCATTCGAGCTCAAATTAAACGAAAAACAAAAGCAGCAGCAGTTGCATAGTGGTTAGGGGTTTAGAGAAAACTCATTGTCTAACTCTCTACCGGTGCACTGACGATAGTGGAAAGATTAATCTATTAGTTTTATAACTGCGGTTGAGATAATAAAGGAGTTTAGGGGGAAAAGATTTTAGATAATTAGTTGCGTGACATCAATAGATAGTTTGATTTTTTGAATAATGATTAAAATTGTCAATGTTTATTTCTAAATTTTTTTCACAATTATTCTCGTTCATATATATCTGTCATTATTTTAATTTTGTTTTTGTTTGTAATTATTTGTTACTTTTACAATTTCAAGAAAACATTAATTATATTTTACCAATTCTACCCTTAAATTAATGGTGATAGACAATTAAAGAATCAAAATTAAGAAGAGAGATAAATTAAGTGGTAACTTTAATAAAAATAAGAACATTAATACAATTCATTAATATATTCCTTATTAGTTATTAATGAAGGAATTGAGAGAGTATAAGATTAATTAATAATCTAACAGGTACTCCCTCCGTTCCTTTTTATAAGAGATGAGTTAGAGGTGTTGACCGTTCCTTTTTATAAGGACTAGAGGAAATTTTGTGCTAAATTAATTATTTTTTCACTATTCTACCCCTATTCTATTCTGGATAATAATTGCATCACATTAATTATGATATTTCTTTTTTCCATTTTCCAAAGACTAGGTACATGAACTATGCTTATCAAAAAATGTGAACTATGCATTTTTATCTATTGAGGCAATCAATTATCTAACCTATCCACTCATATTGCATCACACTAATTCTTAATGATTCTCCATTCTCTTCTTTACAATAAATTGTGTTGGTTTATTCAAAAATAAATAAATAAAAATAATTAGAAATATGGATATACATTTACTATGTTAAAGGACAATTTTGGAATTCAATAATACTTTGTAACAAATTTAATGTAAAAAATTAGATAAACTAACTTTCTTAAGGAGTGTGCAAAGTTAGTTTATCTCTTATAAAAAGTAACGGAGGGAGTATTTTATTTGTAATGCATCAAATTAGACCTCTTTAAACTGTACGGGAAGTTGATATTATTGGTCTCTTGACAGTGGACAGAAAAAAAACAACTAAAGTTGTTGCGGTGGTCTAGGTAGACGTTTATTTCCTACGTTAAGTGGTCAGGTTGATAATTTAGGTAGGAAGACAATACCTACCAGGCAGAATAGAGCTCTCAGCTAACTAAATAGCAGATCAATTTCATTGTTCAGAAATCCATTAATTACTCATGATTATTCTACTCATTAGTCTCCTACAACAGTTACAAAACATTAACTTACCCATCGCCGTAGTTAAAAGTGGTTTTTTAATCCTCATGTAAAAAATTCAATGTTTAGGTACCACACACTTAAAAAAAAACTTTTAGCATTTATCACACCTGGTTGGAATGGTAAAAGTAATTTAGTATCCAGACATCTCAAGGCATATGGGAATGTTGCTGGTGCAAAGTGTTGAATAACCTATTTGCGAGAATGGTGGCCAATTGCCTAAAGAATCAAAAGACGCAATTAACACAATAATTGAGCATAATGAAAAAGGAATGATCTAGTATAATTTAATAATGTAATTACCATTATAAGAGGAGAATAGAGCAATCACAAGAGATGTGCTCATTTTTGTATTCTATGGTTGAGTTAGAAAAAAACTTTGACCTAGCTTGGTCTCATAGATTCACTACATGAACACATCCTTAATCCTAATGCTCAAGAGATATCGAGTTTGATCGATCGCCGGATGTGGGATAGGGCTTTATTCATAAGCTGACATGGGTGTGACCAAGGTGAGACTCAGTGAGGAGGTTTCATAACTCCCAAGATCAAGCCTTATGAGGTGAAGAAGCTTGACCTTGGATTAATAAAGATATAACTGACTTGTTACTTGGATTGGATGATACCAAAACAGTGATTTTTATTAACCATATTGTAAAATCGGAGTGAACTATTAGTCCGATTGATTCAACTTGAAACCAAACAAGTAAGTAGTCAATTTTAAGAAAAAGTCATGTTGGAATCAATTTGTATTCAATATAGCTGAATTGATATCTTCATATTAGCTTGAGATGTGAATATGTTTAAAACAAATTGATACTTTACAATATCCAAGTGAAACCATATCGAGTTCACTCATTATTATTCAATAAATAATTTTATTTTATCTTTGACGACTAGGGACAATACTAACAATGTAAGAGTGTTTGGTGTAATATCTACTAAGTGAGGTTTTCTCTCTTTAACATTATTCACCATTTAAATAAAAACATTTTACTCAAGTTATACATCAACTTAAGAGCTCTTAACCTCTGTACATAACTTAGTTTAAGGGAGTTGAAACTTTTATAATCTTTGATTGAGAAATCTATGATTAACATTTAAAAAACATCATAGTATGTTATACATGTGCAAGTTTGTGATCATAACCACAAATGTTGATTTTTCAATTAACTGGTATAATTATTTACTTTATCCTCTAGATTGATTCTATAATTAGAGTGATTCGCTCACTCTAGAGGAGTTAAATCTCATTTCTTAAAACAACAAGTGTTCATGAAATGAGAGGCGGTATAAATTGATCTAAGATAAGGAATACACTTAAATTTTTAAACAGAACTATTAACTTGCCTATGATAAGGCTAGCTTAGAGTAAAATTATTGACACTTTGTGAAATAGAAATAACTAATTTTACCCTTTCTATGCTGAGAGGGCTTTGCACTTTTCATTGTCAATAGCAAAATCAGTGATTGATTTGTGGGCCATGAATAAGGGATTATCAATCATTCTGTACTGGTTGCAGGTAAAGAGGTTCAGCATGGACATCTTGAAGCAAGGTGCAGGCATATGGGCATCAGAGGTGATATCGAACTTGGACATAATGTTGGACGGCATGGAAGCAAAGCTGTCCAAATCCACACCCCAAAGCTACATCTTCCCTCTCCAGCAATTCCTCTTCACCTTCCTCTGCAAAGTCCTCGCCGGCGCTGACCCTTCCCGTGACCCCAAAATCGCCGAATCAGGCTTCGCCATGCTCAACCGCTGGCTCGCCCTCCAGCTCCTCCCCACCGTCTCCATCGGCATCCTCCAACCCCTCGAAGAAATCTTCCTCCATTCCTTCCCCTACCCTTTCTTCCTTGTCAGTGGAGACTACAACAACATCTACAACTTTGTCAAACAACAAGGTACAATGCTCTATCCTACTCATACCTTATGCTAGTGTCGCTGAATTATTTTATTAATCATTCAAAATAGGAATATGTTTTCGCATGAAATCTTACTAATACATGAACATATCATGCATCCATTAAATAATGAAAAAAAAAAAGAATGTTTGCTTAATTTTTTTATGGGTGATGAACAGGCAAGGAAGTGATCAAAAGGGGAGTAATTGAGTTTGGATTGAGCGAAGAAGAGGCCATTAACAACTTACTATTCGTGCTGGGCTTCAACGCGTTCGGTGGGTTTTCGGTTTTCCTTCCGAGCTTGATAGACGCCATAGCGAGTGACTCGACCGGGTTGCAAGAGAAGCTGAGGAAGGAGGCCAGGGAGAAGGGCGGTTCAACTCTCGGCTTCGACTCGGTGAAAGAGATGGAGCTGATTCAGTCGGTGGTCTACGAGACCCTGCGGCTGAACCCACCGGTTCCACTGCAGTTTGCCCGGGCCAGGAAGGATTTCCGGCTCAGCTCGCATAACTCGGCGTTCCAGGTGAAGAAGGGCGAGTTGCTGTGCGGGTACCAGAAGCTGGTGATGAGGGACCCGGTCGTGTTCGATGAACCGGATAGTTTCAAACCGGACCGGTTCACCAAGGAGAAAGGGGCTCAGTTGTTGAACTACTTGTATTGGTCCAATGGCCCTCAAACCGGGATTCCTAGTGTCTCGAATAAACAGTGTGCGGGCAAGGACGTTGTGACCCTCACCGCGGCGTTGATTGTGGCGCACTTGTTTCGCCGGTATGACTCCATCAAAGGGAATGCCAGTTCCATCACTGCACTTCAGAAGGCCAAATGAGGAAGGATCAGTAGTTTTATTGCCTTTGATCAGAGAGGTAAATATGTAATTTTTCACGCTCCAGGTTGTACTTATTCGAATAATTGCATAGGAAAATCATGAATACAGTGAGTAAATCTCAATTATCATTTAACTACAATTCATAGAAAAGCGTAAATTATTTAGTATTTAAAGTGATCTAGCTGGATCCATATCCATCTCTAAGCATAAATTATGACTCGTTCATGCATTCGAGTAATATAAGTTGTTCGATCAAGTTCAGATGGCTTAAATAGATTCGATATTTTAGCTGTTTGACCTTAATCGAACATATCAGATTCATTGACTATGTAAATTTAGAATCTCATTTAGTGCAGAGTCCCAAACTGCAAGAAATCTGGACCATTTATTGGAGATCTTCCTCATAGCAGAACTTGTTCATTCATGTTTCAAAAACTAAATTATTCAATGTTAACTTCATGTAAAGAAACACAAGTACTAGAATACATTCAGGACAACTAAATAAAAATGACTAGTCAATCTTCAATGGTACTTCTGCAGAAGTGCACAAACAGGAAAGCTAGAACCACTGACTTGCATATTGTTGACAAGGGAATCCCATACTTTCCTTTCTTGAAAAGCCCCTTTAAAAATGGCCAATTGCATACTACTAAATATGCACTGCAAAACACTTCACATATCCCAGATCCACGCCCAGTTCTAACCTTAGGTTGCCATCCCAACAAGTAGATAACCAATGCTGTCATTTGATCAAGCAAAATTGTTGTCCCTGGTAGAAAAATTGGAGACTCATTGAAAATGAACCTACCTGCATTCTTGTCAGTAACCTCATCAAAGTAGGTGTGTTATTTCCTTGTTATTTCAAAGACAGTATCAGATATCCTTAACCGCTTAAGTAAAATGGCCACAAATCCGAAAAACCTAGCACTTGTGGTTGTTATTCTTGCCATCCGCTGGTTGTTCCACCATGTTCTGATTGACAACCCTGTTTTCAGTGACTCTAATAGAGTTGATGTTTTGTAGATCACAAGTAGAGTAATTGGGATCCACAAGTTAGGTTCCTGCAGCACCATCATTCACATTATAGACAAATGAAAGCCGCGAAAATGTGCATTAAGCTTAATTAATTAGAAGAGGTGGTTACTTTGAGCAATAAACATGATAAGATATGGTAATAGCAGAGTGTGATTGAAGCTAAAAGATAGAGATCTAGTAAAAAAAAAAAAGTAGGGGTGGCAAAGTGCCGCAACTCACCCGTCCACTTTCAACCGGTCTTAAGTGAGGCGGGCACATTATGTTAATCTACCAATGAGAGTGGGTTGAGATACCCAACCCCCATCAGAAAATTTAAAAAATAAAAAATCAATTATATGATACAAAAGAATTAAAGAACTTAATTTTTGTGTTGATGGGCAGGGAGAGCGACTAAAATCCATCCAAAATACTAAAGTATTTACTTATTTTAAAAAAAGAAAGGATGGCTTGACAGATTCATCCGCCGGGTTAATGAGTTAAGTGGAGGGAGTGCGTGAGTTGAATCAATCAACCCATCCCGCCCACCGGGCGGGTTAAGCGAGTTGACTTTTCGGGCCGAACCACTTTGTCATCTCTTGAAAAAAAGTTGTATAAGTAACTTTGTGAGATATAACTCATATTAGGTGGACCAATAGTGTTATTTTATAAAAAGCTCAAGTAAAAAAGTTGGTGTAATTACAAAATCACATAAACATTGTTAGAACACTTATAATGAGTATTTAACCATGGATCACTTTTCATATTTAATGGTCTCAGAATTTGTGCTGAACTTGGGCAAGAAAGTGGAGTTGGTAATGATGCAGTAGGCAGGGAGAGCAGCATAACAAATTTCAGGAACAGAATGTAAGGCCCAAGTAGTGATCCAAAGATATGCCAAGCACTCTCTAAATTGGAGCTTACCAAAGAATGTGGACAGTGCTTGCTAAGGCAGATGTGTTTGGAGCACAACCTTCAGATCTCCAACCTCTTGCATGGATTTTCAGCCCTGTAAGCACATCCTTTGATGTTTATCCATACATCCCACCCCCACCTAAAGTTCTCAAAACAAAGAATTATGCAAATAGTTAAATGTCCACATATCTGTAATTCATTCTAGTCTAAGTTATACAAAAAATTTAAGACCTAATTTTTATCATACCTTACAAATTGAGATGTTGAGTTTGTATGTTTTATAATCATATCTTTCATGTTGAGTTTGTATGTTTTATAATCATATACTTTCAACATCAAAAGATAATTGCATGCAATAGGGGTGCATACCAGCTCGGTCAACTCAACCAACCTGGTCCAATCATAAAGACCAGTTTGGTCTGAAGTCACACATTTTTTTTCTTGGCAACCTGATCTATTTGGTTCGAATCTCGAGTGCGAAAAATCTACCTGAACTCTTACCGGGTTAGTTTAGTTTGGGTTCTAACCTAAAAAACATGAAAATCGAACCAGCCAACCTCATTCTTTTTTGTCACTTTGATTTATGTTTTAGTTAGAATTCAATTCCACCATAACATACAAAAAAGACCAGAAGACTCAATTCTCACTTATTCCTAATTTTTTGGATACATGTCTAGGGGATCAATTTAAATTTTTTATTTTACTTTTTTAAATATGTGATGAGAAACAAATCTCTAGTTTAATGTTTGAAAAAAGTATTTTCATGGATATAGATTTGTCCTTTTGACTACAATATTATTGCTATTGCTCACCTTTTCACCCCAGCCTGTGCTGCATTCATATCCACAACTTGCAACTTCTTTTGCTGCCTCAAGATCAAGAGATTTGCAAAGGTCATCATTGTTTGTAAATGTCTTTCCTTCCAAAGCATGAGAAACCGATTCTACAAACTCCCTCGAAGTTTCAAATATTTGTACAGTATCATTTTCTGATATTGCACCTATAAAAGACATATAAAACAAATATTTGCTCTTACGACAAACATAACTAATTGAGAGTTTTCATAATTAAATTTCACAACAGTTTCCTATAAAATTTAATTTTCTATTAAATGTAACACGAGTTTACTAAATCAATTATGAATAAAGCTATAAATCATAGCTTCTACGACGAACATAATCAATTAGGAGTTTTCATAATTGAATTTCACAACATTGCCCCTAAAAAAATAATTTTCTCATATATACATCCAAACATTAATTACTTATTTGTAACACAAGCTTACCAAAATCAATTATACTCACAACCATTAGTTACATCTCTTATCCAAACACACTAACATAAATCAAATTAAAGTTTGCTTAAAAAATTAAAAGATCACATTAAAGTTAATTCATGTTATATAACTCTGCTCATACGTTTCAAAAAAAAAAAAAAAACCTCTGCTCATAGCTTTCTACATGAGATTACACAACTCCATAATAAATTACGGATAGTACTATTTATAAAAAAAGTAAATAACTTTTAAAATACTTATCTCAAATATCATATAAAATAGAATTATTTATACATTCAGAAAGATAAAGAATCCATAAAAAAGAAAAGGACAGACATTCGTGAGTGGAATCGTGAGGGAGGCTGTCCTTCTTAACTTTTTACGGTGTCTGAAAGATTAAAGTTAAAGTTCACTTGACAAAAGGTAAGAGAAATATGTTAATTTTTGACTTATACATATTTTAATTTATATGATATAGCAAATAAATGTTTTTAATTCTTATATTTTAGAAGCTGATTCCAACGAATGGTTGGTTCAAACGATACATTTTTAATTTCCCTTAAATAAAGTCTTGTGTTATGTATATATTCTTGTCTTGAACATGATTAACAATAGGACAGTGCAGGACCTAAGAACTAATTTACCTTAGACATTCCAAGAGGCATATGTAATTTGACTATACGCTGACAAAGTAGCATATATTTGATTCTTCTAAAATAAATTATCGGATTTGAATATTGTGGATGAAAAACTTCTGTTGCGAGAAATAATCTCATCATAATATGAATGTTTTCAACTCAAACTTGATTGTCTTCTGGGAGAAATATCGATCTTACACGAACAAAATTATTAGAAAATTGTGTGAATTTCAAAAATTCTATGCTATTTGACAAGTCTTCTTAATGTTTATACTTTATACAGTAAACTTCATTTTGTTGGGTAAAAAGCCTAGTAAAGATGTTCGTCTCGTGCCCATAAAATTGAGCTTCTTTAGCCAAATGCTGTGTAAATAGGTGGAATTACCCTCTGCGTGCATGATATAAAATATCATATAGCTCATTGTTTTTGTGTGTTACTGCTGCTACTTTCTAGTGTTGTTAGTGCTCTTCATTTAACAAAAATCTTGTATAGTATGCATACACATTTTCGCTTCTACTTTGCTCTTCATTGAACTTTCATTCCGTCTAATATGTCCTATATACATAATAAGTAACAGACTTATAATTAGCATATCTGAACATTAGCCAAATTAACTAGCCCCTGCAAGCTAGAGTAGTTGAAGGAGGCCTTCAATATAAAGCTATATCAGTCAATGGATTACCTTGTGCATATTTTCTTTTGCTGAGGAAAGATCTTTTCAATAACCTATCTATTTGAATTCCTATGAAGTATTTCACCTCTCTTATATCCTGTATCTTGAACTTGACATGAACAAACTATTTGGCTACTGAATCAATTTCAAACATGTCATTATGAGCCAGCAGAACATCATCAACAATCAAAGATACACACTATGATAAGAAACCATCATAACCAACTCAAACTAACTAAATGAACAATATCCTAACTAACTACCAGGTGAAATTGACAGTGCTTACAGTTACACTCAGTGAGTAATCCATAATAAGCTCAAAAGGCTAAGAACTTTGAGAAAAAAAATGAATAAAGGAGCTTAAGATCAAGTGATCAACCCATGACACTACTTCTACAGAAATGCACAAAAGCAAATGCTAGCACTGCTGACTTGCATATAGTGGAGAAGGGAATCCCATATTTTCCTCTTCCAAACAACCCTTTCAGATATGGCCAATAACACACTACCAGATACACATTACTGATTAACTCACCAACTCCACATTCATTTCCTCTATGAGCTTGTGCTGCTGGTTGCAACCCCAAAACCTTTATAACAAGGGCTGTCAATTGCACCAGCAAATAGGTTGTGCCTGCCACAAAAACCGGAGACTCCTCGAATGTGAACCTACCTGAATCTGCATCATCTCCACCAGCACCAGAAGTTGAGGTTTCCTTCTGTGTTATTTCAAAGACTGCATCAGATATCCCTGCAATCTTAAGCACGCCACTCAAAAATCCGATTAACCATGAACTCGAGGTTCTGATTATGCTCATTCTCTGATTGTTCCACCAAAATCGTATGGACAACCCGGTTGATAGATACTCTAATAGAGTATGTATGCTGTAGATCACAAAAAGAGTAATAGGAATCCACAGGCCAAGTCCCTAAAGCCAAAAAAAAAATAGAGTATTATATTAAGGTCCAAATAGAACTCATGAAACTTTAGCATATACACAGCCTTGCTATTAAAATTGGATCAAACCTTAGGGAAGATACTGGTGTTGGTAATTAGGCAATGTGCAATTAGAGCAGCATACGAAACCTCGAAGACGGATCGCAAGCCCAAGGTGGCAATAATACAATAGGACAAGCATGCCCTGAGATGGATCTTACCAAAGAGGGTGCCCATAATTGGTGAATTCTTGCCAAATAAGACAATGGTGACGCCTGTGGCCCATCTCTTTTGTTGCATCATAGTAGAGGGTAATCCTCCAGGAGCACAACCTGCGAATGCAATTGGATCTGGTGTACAACACTCTGATCTCCAACCTTTTCTATGGATGCTCAGCCCTGTAGGTAAATCCTCTGCTACTGATCCATATAACCACCCCATCTAAAATTTCATGACAAATTCAAATTCTATATTTAGCGACATGCGAATTAACTTTAATAAAAACATTAAGAGTTTGTTCGAAAATCTTTCTACAATTTATTTTGCAAGAAATATCAATTCTGGGGAGAAACTGTTGTGCGTAGCTTTTGAGTACCAAAATCCGAACATGTTGTAATTGTCTTTAGAAAAAGGTCTTTTTGTTTGGGAATGTTACTAACCTGTTTACCCCAGCCAGTGCCATGTTCATAGCCACAATCAGCAACTTTGATTGCTGATTCCATGAAGTTGGAAGGACTATCAGTAGGAGTAATGCATGCATTCCCTTCCAAAGCTTGAGCTGCTGATTTGACAAACTCCTTTGAACTTCCAAATTGTTGTGTTAGTATCTTATCTGATAATTTTCCTGCAGAAGATATAAATAACAAACTTGTCTTATATCCATACAATAGACGTAAATTAGTATTGCAATCCTCATAGGCTCATAGCTATATATACTCCAAGCATATTGTATATTAATATCTGAGATCACTGGAATATTTTCAATAATTGATATATAAAATAAGTGAAAATTGTGTCTTTGTGAGGGTAGGATAAAGGACCTTTTCTCCCATTATGGATTTCATCAGGATGAAGACCATAAATAACATTTCTTCTGTGGAAGGTGTTTGTTCCTGCATAGATAGGTCCTTGAAGTCCTCCCATGCCCCTCACTAGGTACTGTATTAAACAAAACAAAAACAAAATTGTTATGAACCTCCTCGATGCTTTGATTCTAAAACCAAGATCATGGAAGATGGTTGAAACCCTAGTTGAGGTTATACGCACAAAAGGTTAGAAAATTGCACAGAAATAAAAAAGAAACTTTTATTGACTGACTGTGTGTTGACCATTCTGCAGAGGTGATTAAACGAGGCTCGGCAAGGAGGCTGCAAGGGAGAGCCCACGAGGGTGCACGGTTCATCGCTGAACTAAAACGTCATACATGGAACCGAGAAGTCAGAAACAATTGTGCCCAGTGTTTCGAGCCAGTCCAAGCCTAGAACAACATCGGCTCCTTGAACATCCAAGAGGTAGAAATTCACACTGAAAAGTTGTTTGCCATGAGTAATTCTGTGTTTGGAAAGAATCCTTGACAATAAATATAAGCTCCATTCCCTACCAGGACAGGAAAACTTGGGACTTGTTGGATTGGCAACCAAAGATAGTGTGCTAGACGTGGTTGGATGACATTGTGGGTGCTGCCAGTGTTGCCAGTGTCCACTAGAACCGACACCGAGCGACCCCAAATGCAGCCAGTGAACTTAAGAGTTTTGGGAGATGGCTTCCCTTGCAAAGCTTGATCAGACAATTGGAAGTGTATTTGCTCCTCCTCTCCAGCCTGCATAAAGCTAGAATCGAGGAGTTCGTCCGAAGATGGGTCAACCGAAACAGTGGCAGATTGCTCAGCATCATCAGTGGCAAGTAAGTAAAGAAATTGTTTCTTTGTTTGACATCTATGACCAAAAGAATACTTCTCATCACAATTATAGCACAACCCTAAAGCTCTTCTCTCTTGCATTTGGGTTGGTGTGAGGTGTTTGATGGGAATAGGGTTAGGGGTGGATTTAGAAGGGAAAGATGGAGTGTGGGTGGGGAGTTGGGGTTGGAGGGTGGGCTGTTTGGGTGTGTATGTGGGTGTGGCAGCAACTGGGTGGGAAGTAGCTGGGCGAGGGAAACGAGGGGGCAACGATTGGGTGTCTTTTTGTTTTGATTTCACTAATTTGGCCAAACCATTGGCCTGTGAAACTAAATATGGTCCAAGGGTAGCAAGTTCTTTGTTTATTTCACGGTTTAAACCGGATAAGAAACAGTTAAGGAGTACCCCAGGAGCTAATCCCACCACTTGATTAGAGAGCTTCTCAAACCGTGTTTGGTAGTGTGCGACCATAGAATGTTGCTTCAGCTTGAAGAGTTCTTGCCGGTGGTTATCGTATGCAGAGGAACCGAAGCGAACGGTGAGAGCGCGCTTAAAATCATCCCAAGAAAAGAGCTGACCGTTGTTGAACATCCATTTGAATCAGCTCAAGGCATCTCCTTTCATGTAAAATGACATAAGTTCCAGTCTTTGATGCGGTGGGGACTAGTAGAGTTGGAAATACTGCTCAGCTTGAAAGAGCCAGTCCAGTGGGTCAGAACCCTCGAATGATGATAGCAGAAGTTTAGGAGGTCACGGGGCTGGTTGGGTAGGGCTTGAGGATGATGGCTGAAAAGGAAATCCTGGGGGTGTTCGAGGAAGGGAAGAAGATGGCTGAAATGGAGAGGAGTGTAGGGGAATTGTGGGCTGTGGAATAGAAAGTTAATTTACCCTCTCAAAGAGAGTAGAGAGCATCGAGGTATAAGTTTCTTGTCTGGTGTCGTAGCTGTTTTGGAAGGCTTCCTGTTGCTGAGCAAGGGCTTGTAACTTAGCTTCTATGGCAAACAAAAGCTCAGTGGAATCAGAGGAAGGAGGCATGGCTACGGCGATGAAAGCACCAATGGAAGAGGGTTGAAACCCTGGCTGAGGTTATACGCACAAAAGGTAAGAAAATTGTACAGAAAAAAAAACTTTCAAGATATTCTTCATTCCTTTCTGCTTCTACGTACAAGGCATTTAAAGCTACTGACATAATAACATACTAGGGCTAGCTGGCACCCATTTAGTGGAAAGGAAGGACCTAGAATAGTAGTAAACTAAAGCATATTTCATTGTTTTTGTTGAGCTATACTGTTTTCCTCATCTTTCTCTGATGACCGAAATTTCAAATGAATGGGCTCAACCATGCAGGTTTTCGGGTCTCTCTCTTGGGCCTTGAGGGAACCGGATCCAACATGCTACCAGGTTTTCAGTGCCAGAATTGATTCAGAAGAAATATAAGAAAGAGGTTAGTTTAAATTTAACTTTGATGTTAAGAAAACACCTCAAATCCAGCGACACACTGATTTCCGAAAGGATCGTCTTTAATTCCATCGTAGAACTGCTGGAAACATTGAACAAAAGCAACCTCTTTTCCATTCTTAGGATCCATCAAAATGCACATGGCGTGCTGCACAATCTTGGGATTGTTCACGAACATGTCACAGTCTACGTTCAACATGAAGGGAGCATTGGTCATCAACCCAGAGACTCTTGTCTGAAAATATTAAGATAGAAAAGAAAGGATTTCTGAGTAATTAATTAAAAATATATTTGGTATTTTATCATAAACTTTTAGAATGAGAATCAGAATAGCACAACTAAATATTGCTCAACGAACTAAATCAACTAATTACCAAGACATTCATAGCTCCTGCTTTGTAATTATGTGGATACTGTGGCCTCTTCTCTCTGGATATATAGATTAAGTGAGGCAACCCATCTGAAAGACCTTCCTTGTTCTCCAATATAACCTGACCACACATAATGTAAATAAGTCTTTTGGGTTGATTTGTTTTTGGCATTCAAAGTATGCTAGACAAAGGAAAAACTTAAAAGATGTTTACTGAAGTTTTTTTTGAGTCAAAATTTACAATAGACAAAACAACAGGTTATGCAAAAGAGTTTAAGGGTGTGTTTGGTTAAAATTCTCAAACGTGGATTGGAGCCTCAATCGTGGATCTCCATCGTTTTGAAGATTTTTGGAACCAATTTTGAGAATCAATTCTACAAATTTGATCCGGATCTGGCAGAATTGATCTAAAGTAGCTTCTCCATCTAGCTGATCCGATTTTATGTAAATGTACTAAAGTTCAGTTACGAAAATCAATTCTAGGTAAATGTATCCAAACATAAATTATGTCACTTAAACTCACGTTACCAGACTCAATTCTGGCCATATCCAATTCTGGTTAGATCCAATTCTATTAACGCTGATCCAAACACACACTAAGTCATTGTTTATAATGTTGGAAACCAGTCATGAATGTAGAGAAGTAGAATTGAGTTACTATTTACTCAGACCTCACTTTCTCTTTCTATTACGCATCATATCTTTCATATATCTCACATTTACACATCTATTGTACATATTAAAAGTTTTTCTTTTTACTATCTATTATTGCATAAAAAGAGAATTTTCCATATATTAAAAATAAGAACATTAAAATAATTCTAAAATATGAAAACTCATATAATAATAATAATAATAATAATGAAAATTACTACTAACTAGTATACCACATTAAATAAACTCTCTCTCTCTCCCTCCCCGCCCTTTTCACTCTCCAATTAAGTGAATTAAGGTAATTTAAGAAATCAAAATGAAAGATCAAATATATTTTTAATCCTTGTAAAATATTGGTGAATTGGTTTTAGTCCCTTAAAAATAAATTCATAGTTTTTAGTTCTTAACATTTATAAAATATGTGAATTTAGTCTCTATCGTTCATTTTGTGACAGTTTTTTTTTGCAGTAGCGGCCGTTAAAAACCACCACAAAATGAGTTATTAACAGTTTCTTTGTATTAGTGGTGGTTAAAAAACGATGTTGTCTAAGGTGAACTACCAATTAAGTAGTGCACTGTGCACCACCATCTTTTGGCCAATAAGATCGCGTCAAGTGTCCAGTTAAGTAACGGGTAACCGGTTCTACAGGTTATTTTAATTTTATAATTTATTATAATTTTAATTTGTTAATTACTATAAACCCATTTATCTCTGTTAATCTTCTTTTTATAATTTAGTTTTACCTTTTTTTTTAAAAAAAGGGTAAAAATGTAATTAACTAATTGTTATTATTTTGAATTTTTTTAAATATCAGGTAAAAAAACCTGCTGTAGCAGGTCATTTAGAGTGATGCACGGTGCACCACTTATGGTGTAAGTGCACCCTAGAAGCCACCGTTAAAAACCGTCATAAAATGAGTTAGTGATGGTTTAGATCACCACAAAATAAACGACAAAGACTGACTTCACATATTTCACAAATGTTGGAGACTAAAAGCTATGAAATCTTTTAGAGAGACCAAATCAATTTCATATTTATTTTACAGGCACTGAAAACATATTTAACCCCAAAATGAATATAAATTAAGAATAGATTTAATGATAATAATTACATTAATTATATCTTAATAAATGTGTGACAATTATTTGATCTTTTTAAGAATAGTGGTGATTCACATACCACTTTATGATGTCCAACACTCCTTTTGTGACAATTTCAAACCTTAAAAAATTGTAAAGCTTGACAAAACACATTTTGTGACAGTTTTAAACGACCACAAACTAAGCTATCGGGATATTTTTTTATTAATTGTACCGTGGTTTAAGAATTTTTTTATTATAAAAAAAGAGACCTGGTAGTACCTTAATTATGCTTGGATGATTTCTTCGCCCTATATTTGAGAAAACCTCAAAGTCTCCATCAAGTTGGAATGAATTTGGTTTTCGGGTCACATCTTCAATTTTTTGGCTAAGATTGTCATACATATCCTGCAAAAACACAAATCACAAGCCATTTACTAACCATGGTCAGACTCAAATTAGAGACTAGGGAAACAACTTTGAGGTCATTATACTCGTACACTGTGCACTTTTTGATACATTCATTTTCATTTCTTGTTTTCATTTTATTTTCACAGTGTTTTCTATATATATATATATTTATATATATATATATATATATATATATATATATATTTTTTTTTTTTATCACACCACTCAACATATTTTATATTTCATATTTTCAATTTGGTAAAATTGGGATGAAAACCGAATAATAATATGTGCATATATATTTTTTTTGGACATATAACATACACACACATTGCGGAGGTTTTTAATTGACGCGACGGTTTATAATGGTTGCTAATGTGTGTGTTGGGATTGGACTTTCCCCTTCTTAACTTATATGTTCTTAACTCTTATCACTTAAGCTATCATTTGAGAACTGCCTACGTGTAATTTAGTGTTTTACATATTTTTAATTAATATGTATCTTTAAGAAAATGATAGAGTCACATCCCTTCATTGTAGGAGTGCAACTTGGCCATCTAGTCAAATAGCACTCCTCCTAATTTTACTATATAATTAATTACTCATATCTAATTATTTAGTGGATGTGTTTAAGAATTTGGTAACTTTATCTCATATGCTGGCTAGGTGCAAACTAGCCTACTCAAAACACATTTGATTCTTATTACTACTTGTATGTTTGGTTTGAAGTTAGATGTGTTTTTTCTCACTCTTCCATTGAACTTAAGAGTTTTCCAAACAACTCATCTCTTATTTAAGTCAAATTGGAGGGATAATTTAGTATTTTTCATAAGAATAAAAAATAGTCATTAATTGGAAAATACTCTGCAAAAATACTCATTAATTGGATTTTCAAAATAATTAGAGGGATAATCAATTTCTGGTTTGACAATAATTTTATACAAAATTACTCTAGTTTAGAAAATTAAAACTACAAGTATTTAATGTAACACATTAATTGGATTTTTTTCTCCCTTTTCATTTTCAAATAAAGTGAGTTAAGAATAATTTTTAAAAAATTAATATAAATTGTGTACAAAATTAATGTTAACTAGTAAGTAGTCCTTTACATTAATTTTGTGGCATTTTTATTATAAGAGAATTGTTATAGTTTCAAATTTGAATTAAAAAACATGGGTTGATATTTAAAATTTAAAAAGTATTTAATGTTTGACTTGAGACAATCTCACAAATTCACAATACAATTGGAGAGGGAGAGAATATTGTAAATAGTCTAATTGAGAGAGAGGGAGAGAGTGATAGTCTCACTCTCTAGAGTGAGTACTCAAAATTAATAGATACAAGGTAGATAACTACAATAATTATATCTTTCAATGGGTATTTATTTAGTTGAGTTTAATTTTGATGTTTTGACTATCAACCATTTAGATTTTAAAGATGTGTAACATCAATCAATTAAAGTTAAAAAAAATTAATTTTTTGACATATTTTTTAAATCTGATCAGTAGATACCATAAAAAAAGTTTTACATCACTTATATATGTATCTTTTGCTCTATTTAGTTCTTATAATAATAATGGGATCTAGTGTGAGGAAGGGAAACGTTTAAGTATGGGTCTACATCTAAATTAATAAGAGAAATAAAAAGGAACGTCAGAGAAAAAATTGATAAATGTGATATATAACCTAATTTAATAATAAAAAAAATATAGGTCAAAATAATGTATATGTCGGATATTATTATTTTTGGAATGTCACCCATGTAAGTAACTTTACCCAAATCTAATGGATAAGGATGTTTAAAATAAGTGGACTTAATTTTTTTTTTTTAAATTTATTAATTATTTTATAAATAATTCTATTAGTCTATTAGACTTACTCCTAATTAAAGTTACGATATAAACAACCCCAAACTCGGCATGAGAAATTATTTGGTATATGGTTGTCTCAAGCAATAATTACTGGAAAAGAATTACTTACTATACCTTCATTTGTGACCACTCTAGTCTGAATTGTGGTGAGCCTTCACTTTCGACCGTGGTCTCATCAGAAAAGTATCTGAAAGGTGCTCTGACTTGGACGTTGTGCTTCTTACAGAAAGGAACCCAAAGCTTAGCAAATTTAGAGGCTTCCAAAAGAGCATAGAAGTTAAGAGGGGAACACCCATCATCAGAAACATAGCAAGCTAGCTTGTTAGCTGGATAGTCAAGTGCCAAAAGAGACAGCACAGTGTTCACAGTTATGATGGGTGGTTCAAGTATAGGATCTGCTGTTGTCACAAACACATCCACTGCTGGAAGCTCAAGTCCGCTGTTGAATAAAACACCAAGAAATTAAAATTAATTCTGGCACAAGTTGCAAAATTTGTTTGAGGAGGCAACTAATTAGTTTTTCTTTTCCCATATTAGCAACCAGAAATCAGAGACAGAACCAGAAAAATTAGATAAGGGACGAAAATTCAAAACATTAATCAATAGTGACTAATTGGAGAATGTAACATAAAACTTGAGGAGGCAAATGTTGTATTTAAATATTGTTCTATTAAGTAAAAAAAATCTCTTCTCTGGGAGGATTGACTGCACCATTTTCAATACGTGACTCAGAAGCTAGTCACGTAAGTTTCTCATGAGGTGCAGCTAAAGACGCGCAAAGCATCAATAGGTTTTGAGAGTTATTAATTACATAATACATACCTTTGCTGAAGACGGTGAACATGCGTTTTGGTTACAGCAGGATTCCATTTGGTGTTGAGAATGATAAACCAGATGATGGTGAACCAAGACTCGCATAAAAAAGCAAGGAACCATGGGAGAGTGAAGCTGTGAAGGATAGAGAATAGACGGTAGCTAAGAAGCAAAAGTAGGAGTAGTAAAATCAATGTGTCCAATACTCTTTGAGATGTGCGCTTGAACCATATTTTTTCGAAGATAGGGAGGTGCTTTTCGTTAGCCATGGAGCAAATATCAGAAAGAAACAAAGAAAGAGGACAATGGAATCCGAATGGTTACAAAAAGTAGATATATATAAAAAGTAGATATATATAGAATGAATTTAAGTGTATTAATTATTATTGAATTACTTTCCAACATATATTTGAAGCTAATACCAGTAACTAATAAAGACAAATTTGAATAAAATAAAGAGGGGTGGAATTCAAAAACAATCAAAGTTGAAATAGAAGACATAGAAATTTATTTGTATTAAATTAATAATGTCGGCATCATTTTATTTTATTTTCTGGGCGATGCAATTTGAAAAATAATTTAAATTTAAAATGGAAGAAATAAATTAATTGCATTAATGAGATACGTGTATGTTTTAGTAGCCCACTATTGAAGGTAAATAAATTGTATTAACCAATGAAAAAATTACATGTGACATGTATATTTCAATATGGCCCGCATTTGAGATTGGACACTATATTTACAATTTTGAGTTCTCATTCTAGACTCTCATTAAGTCACGTCACTATCTTTTAAAAAAAATCTAATTTATACATTTTTATGAGATTTAAATCTAATTAATGACACCAGTGAATGAAACTTTAATTAGGTTTGATTAAAGTATATTAAATTTGTGAATTAAATGATAATTAAGTCATTGTATTAAACTTAAACCATAGAATCACATTTATGAATTAAAGTGTATTAATTATCATTGAATTACTTTCCAACATACTTGAAGCTAATATCGGTAACTAATAAAGACTAATTTGAATAAAATAAAGAGGGGGTGGAATTCGAAAACAATCAAAGTTGAAATAGAAAATATAGAAATTTATTTGTATTAAATTAAAATGTCAATATCATTTCAATTTATTTTGCTGGGCGGTGCAATTTGAAGTAATTTAAATTTGAAATGGAAGAAGTAAATTAATTGCATTAATGAGGTATATGAGTGTTTAAGTATCCCACTATTGAAAGTAAATAAATTGTATTAACCAATGAAAAATTACATGTCGTATGTATATTTTAATATGATTCACATTTGAGATTGAACACTATACCTATAATTTTGAGTTCTTGTGCTGGACTCTCGTTAAGCCACGTCACTATCTTTTAAAAAAAAAACTCTAATTTAGACTTTTTATGAGATTTTAGTATAATTAATTACCTCAATAAATTAAACTTTAATGAAGCTCGATCAAAAGTTAACATTTGGAATTTTAGGGTGGGTGTTTATCTCGAGTTGCAAGATATCTAAGGAGGAAGATGTACTTCTAATTTCAAGAGGAACTCCTATCAACACCCAATTTTATCGATTTTCTTAATAGTTGAATCTTAATTTATATATATATTTAAATTTTATTTCTTAATAATATGAATTTTTGATTTTTAATTATTATTATTATTAGGTTTATTAGCACTTTTGGTCCCTCACTTATCATGATTTGACACTTTTAGTCCCTAAACTAAAAAATTAGCATAAATGGTCCTTAACTTATACAAACTTTAGCAATTTAAATTTTCCATCCAAAACCGTTAAAGATTTAACGGAATATTCCTTTAAATAAATTAAAAATCAGGAAATTTACTAACTTATTCATCTTCTTGAAACATCTTCAAACATTCATCATCTTCTTCAACCATTCAAACCAGAATTAAAAAATTCTTCAACAACTCAACCTAGAATTACAAAATTCTTCAACTCAACCCAAAATTACAAAAATCTTCAACAAACAAAAATCTTCAACAACTCAGATCTTCAAACATTTATCATCTTCTTCAACCCATTCAACCCAGAATTTCAAAAATCTTCAACAACTCAACCCAGAATTACAAATTCTTCAACAAATCAACCCAAAATTACAAAAATCTTCAATAACTCAGATTTCTGAAATCAAACACACACATCAATCATATATCCCTAATTTCTAAAACACCCACACATAGGGAAAAAAAAACCTCTCAACCCATGACTGAGAGAAGGGGACATATCACTCACACCCAAGTCAGTTCGCCGCCACTGGAACCTCCCGTCTTCACCGCGCCACTGTCCGTCGCGCCACCCCTAGCTCTTCCTCTCTACCGAAGCTCTTCCGACGCCGTTCCCGATCTTTACCTCTCGGTCGTCGCCGCTAGCACTGGGACCTGTCGAAGCTGCCGCCGCTGCGTCCTCTCCTCTCGGTTGCCGCTCCGTCCTCTCGTCGCCGCTCCGTTCTCGATCTTCACTTGGCATCATTCTCTTCTCTTCCCTCGATCTGTTTTCTCCCTCTTCTCTCGATCTGCTTCTCCTTCTTCTTTCGATCTCCCTCTGTTTCTCCCTCTCTCTCGCCTCTGTTACTCTTTCTCTCACCTCCCTTTTCTCCCTTTTCTTTCACCTCTCTCTCGCCTCTGTTTCTCTTTCTCTCACCCTCCCTTTTCTCCCTTTTCTTTCATCTCTCTCTCTCGCTGCTTCTGATCTGTTGCTCTTCCTTTTTTTATTCATTTATTTCTTATTTTTCCTTTTTTCCTCTTTTTTACAGTAACTAGACCAAAATTTACTTTTCTGGATTTTTTTATTTAATTTTGAAGATGATGATGAACATGGTTGAATATGATGATGAATTGATAAAAATTCTGGAATTTTTTTTTAAAAACCCAGAAACCGTTAATTAATTAACAGAATTGGATGGAAAACCAAAACTGCAACAGTTTGTATAAGTTGAGGACCATTTAGACTAATTTTTTTTGTTAGGGACCAAAAGTGCCATATCATGATAAGTGAGGGACAAAAATGCTATTAAGCCTTATTATTATTAAAAAATGGATAATAAGAAAACTAATAAAAAAAGGAAGATGGGTCGCGTGATGACCATTTAAAAAAAAAATTAGAAAATATGAAGAGAAGTAAAGTCAGTAACTTTGTGAAAAATCAGAATCCAAAAAAATAGCAAAACAAACTAGACTAAGGAATCCGTTTGAAGTTTTCAAAAAAAAAAAAAGAATCCGTTTGAAGGAAAAAGACTAAAGAATCCGATTGAAGGAAAAAGAAACACGGAGTGTGGGATGTTTTTGCACAAAATTTTGGCATTGTGCGTTAACTTAACTTAGCCTTCATCATCACTCACTTTAACCAAAAATGGGCTGCGCTTATGTCCGCAAGCCATACCATAATAAGCAAGGCCCTTAGGTCCTACAAAGCACAGGGCTCAAGAGCCTCCTTCCGTACTAATCCACAGGAAGAAGGATTTTTTTAGGAGGAGGGCAGCAGTAGAGGAGAGGAAAGGAATTTTGTGTATAAATAGAATGCTTCATTGAGTGTCACCAAGGAGATTTCTGGAGAGTTTGAGAGTTCATGAAAAAGGAAAAGGGACTCTCATCTTTCGAGACTTTTCCATTAGAGCAAACTTTGAGTGCTAAGAGGAAAAAGGAGAATTCGTGGATAAAGCGTTGCTGTCCATCGTGAATATTGCTGGTGTACGTGTTGAACCTGAAATCAAAACAGCAAAGGAAGGAGAAGGAAAAGGATCTTGGAGCTCTCTAAAGTTGTAATTTTCAACCGGGTAACCCTTTTCATTTTCCTCAACCCACTATCCCTCTATTCATTTTGATGTTTATATGCTAAATACGGTCTTTTACACAATAAGTATGAACCCAAAGAATCGATGTTTTATGTACCTTTGGTCCCTGCATCTACATGAAAATTTGCCAAACAGATATGGGAAAGGGGCATAAAAAGAGCAGAAGGAGATGAGGAAAAAGCAAACAAAAAAAAATCAATTTCAAGCCTCACGGCTACAGCCATCGCCGCAGCCGGTGGCCGTCGCCGGCCTCACTGTGCCACTTCCATCCCTGTTGCTCCGTCACCGTGTATGGACCTTCACCGCGCCGTCGCGGTTCTGCCACCGTCGCCGCATCATGCTTCCGCCGGCAGATCCGGTTCCTCGCCCCGCCGTGCCGTCCTCCCTCTCTCTCTCTCAATCTCGATCTGTTTTCTCCCTCTTCTCTCGATCCCGATCAACTTCTCCTTTTTTCTCTCACGCTCTCCCTCTCGTCTCACACTCACCCTCTGTTTTCTCCCTTTTCTTTCACTCTCTCGCCGCTGCTTCTCTTTCTCTCACCCTCCTTTTGCTCCCTTTCTGATCTGTTCCTCTTCCTTTTTTTATCCATTTGTTGCTCATTTTTCCTTTTTTCCCTTTTTTTTACAATAAATAATATTAAAATTAGGATTTGGGTGTGTGGGTTAGTGCAGCAATTTCTTCTGTATACCCCAAGGGGCGTTTATTAGACGGTATGAAAAAATATACCCAGGATCTTATTCCCGGGAATATTAGGATGGGAATGTTATTCTCAAACATCTTTAAAAATTGTGTTTGGTTAACAAATTTGATTCTTGGGAATATTTTCCAACATTATTGGGAACAATTATGACATGCGTTTGGTAAAGAATGCATATTCCCATGAATGAATAATAAAATTATTAAAATACCCTTAATTTGATACCCATCCATGAAAATGAGAATGTTGAGGTGGGTGTATGTGTGAAAATCATACTTGAAAATCATTCCCGGGAATGAGGGAGGATGAGGGATGCCAGGGCAAATTTTTTCTAATCTGTTAACAAACAAGGGAATCTACATCCCCACCATTTAATTCCCGGGTATATTTTATTATGCCCATCTAACAAACGCCCCCTAGATTTTTTTGTTTTTTTTTTCTTCATCTGCTAAATACATGTTCTAATATTAAAAAAATAAAATTCAAAAAGTATTTTCTTTGATAAACTAACAATGATAGAGTAACTTTTTTACTTATTATTTATTGAAAATCATTGATTATCTATTTGGTAGCATGATATTTTAAAGTTAAATGAATAACAATTTTTTTTTAAATAAATCAAAGATAATAATGAAGTAGCATTTCTACCCACTATCTCATGAAGATTATTGACTACCCATCTAATACCATAAACAATTTTAAAATTAAAATCCAATTAAAATTGAAAAGAGATAACATTAAGAAGATCATAAAAATATCGGTGATTAAAAGAACTATGTAGCTTTCATATTTCTATTAAAAGGAAGTACCCACATCATTACCAAGAGCACGGAGCAAGACCTAAACATATGTAATTTGACTTTACGCTGACAAAGTAGCAAACGGATCTACTCCTTTTGCTCTTGTAAGCAGAAAAGCCTAACAATGAAATTGTGCAAAATCAAGTGGCCTATAACCAAATAACCCACAATACAAACATCTGAAAAGAGAGGTATTATGATTTATATTATATAACGAGGACAAAACACATGCAAATCATTGTAGACAAAATAATGGCCCTTGGACCCTACCGCCGAAATGACATTAAAAGAGAAAAAATGCTCTAAAAAAATATTAAGGAGGTTGAGGAAAAAAATCTTATAATGGTCGATTCAAGTAATATATATTTCATTCTTCTTAAATAAATTATCGGATTTGAATATTATGAACGAAAAACCTCTGTTGCGAGAAATAATCTCACCAGAATATGAATGTTTCCAACTCAAATTTGATTGTCTTATGTGAGAAATATCAATCTCACATTAACAAAACTATTAGAAAATTGTGTGTATTTCAAAAATTCTATATCTCACAAAATTGACTATTTGACAAGTCTTCTTAATGTTTATACTTTATACAGTAAACTTCATTTTGTTGGGTAAAAAGCCTAGTAAAGATGTTCGTCTCGTGCCCATAAAATTGAGCTTCTTTAGCCAAATGCTGTGTAAATAGGTGGAATTACCCTCTGCGTGCATGATATAAAATATCATATAGCTCATTGTTTTTGTGTGTTACTGCTGCTACTTTCTAGTGTTGTTAGTGCTCTTCATTTAACAAAAATCTTGTATAGTATGCATACACATTTTCGCTTCTACTTTGCTCTTCATTGAACTTTCATTCCGTCTAATATGTCCTATATACATAATAAGTAACAGACTTATAATTAGCATATCTGAACATTAGCCAAATTAACTAGCCCCTGCAAGCTAGAGTAGTTGAAGGAGGCCTTCAATATAAAGCTATATCAGTCAATGGATTACCTTGTGCATATTTTCTTTTGCTGAGGAAAGATCTTTTCAATAACCTATCTATTTGAATTCCTATGAAGTATTTCACCTCTCTTATATCCTGTATCTTGAACTTGACATGAACAAACTATTTGGCTACTGAATCAATTTCAAACATGTCATTATGAGCCAGCAGAACATCATCAACAATCAAAGATACACACTATGATAAGAAACCATCATAACCAACTCAAACTAACTAAATGAACAATATCCTAACTAACTACCAGGTGAAATTGACAGTGCTTACAGTTACACTCAGTGAGTAATCCATAATAAGCTCAAAAGGCTAAGAACTTTGAGAAAAAAAATGAATAAAGGAGCTTAAGATCAAGTGATCAACCCATGACACTACTTCTACAGAAATGCACAAAAGCAAATGCTAGCACTGCTGACTTGCATATAGTGGAGAAGGGAATCCCATATTTTCCTCTTCCAAACAACCCTTTCAGATATGGCCAATAACACACTACCAGATACACATTACTGATTAACTCACCAACTCCACATTCATTTCCTCTATGAGCTTGTGCTGCTGGTTGCAACCCCAAAACCTTTATAACAAGGGCTGTCAATTGCACCAGCAAATAGGTTGTGCCTGCCACAAAAACCGGAGACTCCTCGAATGTGAACCTACCTGAATCTGCATCATCTCCACCAGCACCAGAAGTTGAGGTTTCCTTCTGTGTTATTTCAAAGACTGCATCAGATATCCCTGCAATCTTAAGCACGCCACTCAAAAATCCGATTAACCATGAACTCGAGGTTCTGATTATGCTCATTCTCTGATTGTTCCACCAAAATCGTATGGACAACCCGGTTGATAGATACTCTAATAGAGTATGTATGCTGTAGATCACAAAAAGAGTAATAGGAATCCACAGGCCAAGTCCCTAAAGCCAAAAAAAATAGAGTATTATATTAAGGTCCAAATAGAACTCATGAAACTTTAGCATATACACAGCCTTGCTATTAAAATTGGACCAAACCTTAGGGAAGATACTGGTGTTGGTAATTAGGCAATGTGCAATTAGAGCAGCATACGAAACCTCGAAGATGGATCGCAAGCCCCAGGTGGCAATCCAACAATAGGACAAGCATGCCCTGAGATGGATCTTACCAAAGAGGGTGCCCATAATTGGTGAATTCTTGCCAAATAAGACAATGGTGACGCCTGTGGCCCATCTCTTTTGTTGCATCATAGTAGAGGGTAATCCTCCTGGAGCACAACCTGTGAATGCAATTTGATCTGGTGTACAACACTCTGATCTCCAACCTTTTCTATGGATGCTCAACCCTGTAGGTACATCCTCTGCTACTGATCCATATAACCACCCCATCTAAAATTTCATGACAAATTCAAATTCTATATTTAGCAACATGCGAATTAACTTTAACAAAAACATTAAGAGCTTCTTTGAAAATCTTTCTACAATTTATTTTGCAAGAAATATTAATTCTGGGGAGAAACTGTTGTGCGTAGCTTTTGAGTACCAAAATCCAAACATGTTGTAACTGTCTTTAGAAAAAGGTCTTTTTGTTTGTGAATGTTACTAACCTGTTTACCCCAGCCAGTGCCATGTTCATAGCCACAATCAGCAACTTTGATTGCTGATTCCATGAAGTTGGAAGGACTATCAGTAGGAGTAATGCATGCATTCCCTTCCAAAGCTTGAGCTGCTGATTTGACAAACTCCTTTGAACTTCCAAATTGTTGTGTTAGTATCTTATCTGATAATTTTCCTGCAGAAGATATAAATAAAAAACTTGTCTTATATCCATACAATAGAAATAAATTAGTATTGCAATCCTCATAGGCTCAAAGCTATATATACTTCAAGCATATTGTATATTAATATCTGAGATCACTGGAATATTTTGAATAATCGATATACGAAATAAGTGAAAATTGTGTCTATGTGAGGGTAGGATAAAGGACCTTTTCTCCCATTATCGATTTCATCAGGATAAAGACCATAAATAACATTTCTTCTATGGAAGGTGTTTGTTCCTGCATAGATAGGTCCTTGAAGTCCTCCCATGCCCCTCATTATGTACTGTATTAAACAAAACAAAACAAAATTGTTATGAACCTCCTCAGTGCTTTGATTCTAAAACCAAGATCACTTCTGGGGAAAAGCTTTCGCAAGCAGTTTTTCGGTGCCAGAATTGATTCAGAAGAAATATAAGAAAGAGGTTAATTTAAATTTAACTTTGAAGTTGAGAAAACACCTCAAATGCAGCGACCCACTGATTTCCGAAAGGATCGTCTTTAATTCCATCGTAGAATTGCTGGAAACATTGAACAAAAGCAACCTCTTTTCCATTCTTAGCATCCATCAAAATGCACATGGCGTGCTGAACAATCTTGGGATTGTTCACGAACATGTCACAGTCTACGTTCAACATGAAGGGAGCATTGCTCATCAACCCAGAGACTCTTGTCTGAAAATATTAAGATAGAAAAGAAAGGATTTATGAGTAATTAATTAAAAATATATTTGGTATTTTATCATAAACTTTTAGAATGAGAATCAGAATAGCACAATTAAATATTGCTCAACGAACTAAATCAACTAATTACCAAGACATTCATAGCTCCTGCTTTGTAATTATGTGGATACTGTGGCCTCTTCTCTCTGGATATATAGATTAAGTGAGGCAACCCATCTGAAAGACCTTCCTTGTTCTCCAATATAATCTGACCACACAAAATGTAAATAAGTCTTTTGGGTTGATTTGTTTTTGGCATTCAAAGTATGCTAGACAAAGGAAAAACTTAAAAGATGTTTACTGAAGTTTTTTTTTAGTCAAAACTTACAATAGACAAAACAACAGGTTAGTTGAATGGTTTGTTTGCATCGAAGCCTCAAACGTGGATCAGAGTTTCAAACGTGGATTTTCATCCTTTTGAAAATGTTTGGGAACCAATTTTAAGAATCAATTCTACAAAATTCGATCCGGATCTGGCAGAATTAATCCAGAGTAAATTATTGACAGTTTTTTTGCACTAGTGGCGGTTAAAAACCGCCATAAAATGAGTTAGTGATGGTTTAGACCACTACAAAATGAACGACAAAGACCGATTTCACATATTTCACAAATGTTGGAGACTAAAAGCTATGAAATCTTTTAAAGGGACCAAATCCAATTGATGTTTATTTTACAGAGACTAAAAACATATTTAACCCCAAAATGAATATAAATTAAGAATAGATTTAATGATAATAATTACATTAATTATATCTTAATAAATGTGTGATAATTATTTGATCTTTATAAGAACAATGGTGATTCACATACCACTTTATGGTGTCAAACACTCTTTTTGTGACAATTTTAAATCATAACAAATTGTAGAGTTTGACAAAACATATTTTATGACGGTTTAAAACCACCACAAACTGAGTTGTCGGGATAATTTTTATTGTACCATGCTTTAGGAATTTTTTTAGTATAAGAAAGAGACCAGGTAGTACCTTAATTATGCTTGGATGATTTCTTCGCCCTGTATTTGAGAAAACCTCAAAGTCTCCATCAAGTTTGAATGAATTTGGTGTTCGGGTCACATCTTCAATTTTTTGTCTAAGATTGTCATATATATCCTGCAAAACACAAATCACAAGCCATTTTACTGTCCATGGTCAGACTCAAATTAGAGATTGGGGAAACAACTTTGAGGTCATTATACTCATACACTGCACTTTTTGATACATTCATTTTCATTTCTTGTTTTCATTTTATTTTCAGTGTTTTCTATATATATATATATAGATAATGTATAATTATGAATGATCAAGATTAAAACATGAAATTATGTAACTTTTTAAAAAGCCACGATGACATTTTTAAGTAATCACGTGACTACTAAGTTGTTTTAATCTTGACCATTCATAATTAGATTTAACAATCATAATTTATTCTTATTTTCTCATATAAAAACATCTTTCTCATACATTTTATATATATATATATATATATATATATATATATATATATATTTCTTTTTATCACACCCCGCTCAACATATCTTTTATTTTTTATTTTCAATTCAGTAAAATTGGGATGCAAAACCGAATAATAATATGTGCACATACATTTTTTGTTGGACATATAACATTGTGGAGGTTTTTAACTGCTGCAACACTTAGCGACGGTTTATGATGGCTGCTAATGTGTGTGTCGGATTAGATTTTCTCGTTCTCAACTTATATGTTTTAACTCTTATCACTTGAACTATCGTTTGATGACTGCCTATATGTAATTTACTATTTTACATCTTTTTAATAAATATGTATTTTTAAAAAAATGATAGAGTCACGTCTCTTCATTGTAGGAGTGCAACTTGGCCATATAGTAAAATAGCATTCCTCTTAATTTTACTATATAATTAATTACTCATTAATATGTATCTTTAAAAAAATTGATAGAGTCACATCTCTTCATTGTGAGTGCAACTTGGCCATCTAAGTCAAATAGCACTCCTCTTAATTTTACTATATAATTAATTACTCATATCTAATTATTTAGTGGATGTGTTTAAGAATTTGGTAACTTTATCTCATATGCAGGCTAGGTACAACCTAGCCTACTCAAAACAAATTTGATTCTTATTACTACTTGTATGTTTGATTTGAAGTTAAATGTGTTTTTTCTCACTCTTCCGTTGAACTTAACCGTTTTCAAATAATCCATCCCTTATTTAAATACTCCGCAAAAAGTCAAATTGGAGGGATAATTTAGTATTTTTCATAAGAATAAAAAATACTCATTAATTGGAAAATACTTTGCAAAAATACTCATTAATTGGATTTTCAAAATAATTAGAGGGATAATTAATTTCTGGTTTGACAATAATTTTATACAAAAGTACTCTAGTTTAATAAATTAAAACTACAAGTATTTAATGTAACACATTAATTGGATTTTTTCTCCCTTTTCATTTTCAAATAAAGTGAGTTAAGAATAATTTTAAAAAATTAATATAAATTATGTACAAAATTAATGTTAATAACTACAGTAATTATATCTTTCAATGAATTTGGGTAGTTATTTAGTTGAGTTTAATTTTGATGTTTTAACTATCAACCAATTAAATTTTAAAGATGTGCAACATCAATCAATTAAAGTAAAAAAAAAATCTGACATATTTTTTAAATCTGATTAGTAGATACCATAAAAAAAGTTTTACATTACTTATACTAGTGAGTAGCCCGTGCAATGCACGGGTACTTTAAATAAATAATTTACAACAATTTTAAACATGATTAAGATCACGTGATATATCGAAGCTAATAAATCTGTCAATAAATAAATCTAAAGTAGGCGCAATGACTAATATTGAAATTCTTGACTTCTAATTTTATTTCTTAAAAAAACTAAACTACATAATTAAGTTAAGTCAACAAAAATTGTAAAAAAATCCAAAAAATACTTGTTACACCAATTGTCTGAACACATTAATAAACTTAATTCACTTCTCAATCTTGACACATTTTAACTCCTTTGTACATGTATCTTTTGCTCTATTTAGTTCTTATAATAATGACAGATCTAGTGTGAGAAAGGGAAACGTTTAAGTATAGGTCTACATCTAAATTAATAAGAGAAATAAAAAGGAACGGGTGAGAAAAAATTATAAATGGGATATATAACCTAATTTAATAATAAAAAAGATATAGGACAAAATAATGTATATGGCTGTCTCAACTCTCAAGCAATTATTGCTGGAAAAAAAGTACTTACTATACCTTCATTTGTGACCAATCTTGTCTGAATTGTGGTGAGCCTTCACTTTCGACGGTCACCTCATTAGAAAAGTATCTGAAAGGTGCTCTGACTTGCACGTTGTGCTTCTTACAGAAAGGAACCCAAAGCTTAGCAAATTTTGAGGCTTCCACAAGAGCATAGAGGGTAAGAGGGGAACATCCATCATCAGAAACATAGCAAGCTAGCTTGTTAGCAGGGTAATCAAGAGCCAAAAGAGAAATCACAGTGTTCACAGTGATGATTGGTGGTTCAAGTATAGGATCTGCTGTTGTCACAAACACATCCACTGCTGGAAGCTCAAGTCCGCTGTTGAATAAAACACCAAGAAATTTAATTAATTCTGCCACAAGTTGCAAAATTTGTTTGAGGAGGCAACTAATTAGTTTTTCTTTTCCCATATTAGCAACCAGAAATCAGAGACAGAACCAGAAAAATTGGATAAGGGACGAAAATTCAAAACATTAATCAATAGTGACTAATTGGAGAATGTAACATAAAACTTGAGGAGGCAAATGTTGTATTTAAATATTGTTCTATTAAGTAAAAAAAAATCTCTTATCTGGGAGAATTGACTGCACCATTTTCAGTACATGTGACTCAGAAGCTAGTCACATAAATTTCTCATCAGGTGCCGTTAAACACGCGCAAAGCATCAATAGGTTTTGAGAGTTATTAATTACATAATACATACCTTTGCTCAAGACGGTCAACATGCGTTTTGGTTACAGCAGGATTCCATTTGGTGTTGAGAATGATAAACCAGACGATGGTGAACCAAGACTCGCATAAGAAAGCAAGGAACCATGGGAGAGTGAAGCTGTGAAGGATAGAGAATAGACGGTAGCTAAGAAGCAAAAGTAGGAGTAGTAAAATCAATGTGTCCAATACTCTTTGAGATGTGCGCTTGAACCATATTTTTTCGAAGATAGGGAGGTGCTTTTCGTTAGCCATGGAGCAGATATCAGAAAGCAAGATGATAATGGAATCCGAATGGTTACAAAAAGTAGTGTCTAGAATGCTGTGTTTAGAGGGTCTATTGTTTATGCCAGGAAATACATTGGTAGATATATATACACACACAAACTAGTATATCCAAAGATCTTGCAAATCATATTTAAAACTCGTAAAATTGATTCAACTGATATACTAGGTTAATGGGTCACTGGTCGGACTGATAGGTCATTGGTTGAACCGGTTGACTTGGTGTATGTGAAAAAAAATTAATAATAATAATATTAGCTAACATTAATTAATAAATTCATACTCTAAATTTTAAAAATCATCATCACAAAAGTACATAATTAAACAATTAACAAGAAATATTTTACTACAACAAAATGTCATCAATAAACATAGGTTCTACGCTTTATCACAAGAAAAGCGTACAAATAAGTCCCAAACATAATTAAACAATCATAAGTTAGCAAATGACAAAAAAAGTGACATCGTTTTGCTTTTGATGCCAAAAAAAATTGTGGTGACTCGCCGGTCCAACCGAGACTCGATCATGTCACTGGTTTTATTATTGGCCCGACCGGGTTGAACTGGGTTGATCCGGTTCACTTGCAAGATCGATCCAATGAGCGACTCAGACCGGTTATAGCACCGGGTTCCAATCAAACCGGTCGGGTCAGTCTAAGTTTTAAAACTATGTTGCAAAGTACACAACACAATAAAAGAAAAAATTATCTTACACACTTCAAATACATTCACACCTAGATGATATACGAAAAGAAGAGAGAAAAGTGAGTGATAGGATACATGATATAATAAAAAATAAAAAGAATAATAAGTAAAAATGAGATAAAAAATAAAATAAAATGTAAATACATCAAAACTCCAAAAAAAATTGGAATTTGAGTACTTTCTTTATATTTTTCTATCCCTTTTATGGTTTACCATATATTAATTTCTTCACAATAATGGTTCCTTGTACGGTTGTTTTTGTAGTAATGACCTCTCCATCATTATGCCTCTCCATACTATTTCTTTGACTTTCTAACTTGATATTCTCTTGGATTGATCAAGAATTAGACATTTTTTATTGTAGATAGTTGAGACAAATTAGCAAGTTAGTATTTATTACCTCCTTGTAAATCCTGCATGCATGATGTAGCATTTAATTAGGGGTCTTCATCAGACGGGTTGAGATGGATTTGTCTTAACTTTTACTCGACCTTAAATATTGATAGGGTCAATTTCTAAACTCGAACCCGTCCCTAGATCTGGAGAGGCCCGATGAGGTGTGAGTTTAACATAGACCCAACCGCAAAAGGACGGGTCCGAGTTGATCCGAATGACAAATTGATATCAATTTCAAATCTCACCAAAGAATTACAAATACATATCATTCTGTAAAAAAACTAATTTCTACCCTATCAATTAATTATGGAAAACACTATATACAAGTGAAGTTTTTCATAACAATATATTTAATTAGTGAAAAGAATACAAATTATATTCACTTGAAACCAGACTATAAATGAAGATATACAAAACCATGTTTTGAAGTTAGTGTGTAAATGGTGTTTGTGGGACGGGTTGAGACGGGTTGATCTTGACTTTCACCCGGCACTAAATATTGACCATGTTCAATTTTTAAACCTAGACTCATCCCTAAACCTGAAGAAACCCGAAGAGATGCGGCGGCGGCGGGGGGGGGGGGGACATGGCCCCGGACAAGTCAAGGGACAAGCCGTGTCTTGTACACCCCCTACATTTAATTACGAGTGCATCATTTTCATAATGCCCTCCAAACTTCTTTTTATTGTCGTTTTCTCAACCTAAAAAACGAGAATCTTTCGAGTCATGACTCATTACTCCAGTCGCTTGACAAAATCATCAAGAACTCAGACGTGATTTCCAATTTCTTCTTGATGAGTAGGATCTCCGTCACGTTAAGATTGAGGCATTCCAAAATTCTCATGTTTTTTTAGCCGAATCTCCTGCTGTTCCAACAAAAGTAATGGGAATTGATTTACATATCTCACACACAACGCTGATTGTTCTTCTAGAATCTGAGCAGAGTGGTTCTCCATTCAATCATGGTGGTGCAAAGCGCTGTGAATGGCTCAGGGTCCCGACGGGAGAGGTACTCGTAAAAGACATTTCAACGCTTATGTCTGCAGTAGATTAAAAAGAGAATTCTCTAAATTTAGAAGAGCAATATAAAAGCAAGTATACATAATATTTAGTTTAGAGTGTAATCAAACTTGTATATATAATAATCAAAGTGAACAGTGATAAAAGTGTTCATCCTTTAAAAAGTTACTTGTGCAGCGGACATTTGAAATATGAACCTTACTTCAGTAAACATGATAATCAATTTGGCCTTATCAACTTAACAAGTGGTGTGTATGACCATCATGACCTATCAACTTAACAATCACTTGATGATTAATAGACCATGTGATCATTCCCCGGCCGTAAATTGTCCGTGAAGGTCATAAACTCTGATACTGCGGAAGAAGGAAGGAAATTGAAAACAAAATTCTACTACAATCAAGAATCGTGGATGAAGCCAAACCTTATCTTTTGATCAGATACTGCAATCAATTCCTGACCGTCCAATTATGAATAATTTTCATTCAATCAAAATTTGTATGTCAGATCTTGTGTCTTGGGCGGCAGTAGATGGGTGGGGCATCCTTCATGAACAAGAATCTGGATTGCAAGCTGCTTCATAACTTTTTTTTTTTTTTCTTGTAAAATTTCTCTCTGCACATTATTTAACCTTGCTCTTGTGCGGAGGTATATATATGTAAAATTTGAAATGCTAACAATACATTATTTTCAACATGGTTGATTTTTTTTTTAAAAGTCAACATATATTTTTCTCACTTATTAAAAAAGTTATTATTTTCTAAAAAATAAACCAATTATATAAAATGTGTTGAAGATTATTTTTTATAGAGTAAGTTATTATAGCGTTTCTCAAAATCTGAAATGCTAGCAAGACAATATTTTGTAATATATGTAAATAAAGATCAAATCTTATTCAAAAAAAAAAAATCAAATCAAATCAAATCAAATAGGAGCTTTTTTATATTATTATTTTGATAACTAATTGATAACCCTGCACCAGTTGTACATGTGCGAAAGCAGGAACATGATTATGTAATATAATAATGTTCTTATTAATGTGATTATGTAATACAATTCAAGTGGTTTATTTTTTATATTGTTATAATAACCATAAATTTTCGAATAGAACATTTTTTTCAAAACTAGATAAATAAATTAAACAAGTGTCCTTCGCAGTGGTAAAAAGTAGTTGTTTAAATATTTAGGTTTACAGGATGATACCTATTGTGAGACTAATTTAATACAAAAATAAACTAGATAAACTTAAAAAATATTTCAGTAATTTATTTTAGTAGATGCGAAATTCTTTAAATGCTAATAAACATGAAATTAGCTTAAAAATAATTTAACCCGCCAAAATTATTTCAATGATAACAAAACTTTATTAAATTGAAGCAGGATGTTTTCCAATGTGCCAAAAAAATTTATTAAAATAAAGATAAGGTACTTGAGTTTTTTACCATTTTGTATAAATCTATACATAGAAGGTGAAAACATAAATTTAAACATAAAATATAAATATTTTACAAATAACTTGTTTGGTAGAAAAATGTTTTACTAATTATATTTTATTTTTTTCTTTAAATTCTGAATTTGAAAAAATATTATCTCATTTATAGAACAGATATTTTTGTTAAATGTTAAAAGTTAAGTTGCAAAATATTAATTGCACATATTTAAAATTCCTAACTTTTTCGTTTTCACAAAAAAAAAATTCTGTCTTTTCAAATTTTAAAATTAATATTGAAGTCTCATTTGAATCATATGGTGGGTAGATTTTTCAAATAAAAATATTTAAAACATCATTTTAATGGTTGAAAACTACTTTAAAAGTTTTTAAAACAACTTAAATAATAAAATTATTAGATTTTAAATCTCTTAGCTTTTTAAATTTATAATTAAATATGATTAGCATGAAAGTATTTTATAAATAATTTTCCAAGTATTTTCACATTTACTTATTTTTTTATTTTGAAATTAAACTAACAAGTACAATATACATTTGATGGGTGTTCCGTAAATATGAATAAGAAAATATGAGTTGACGTTCATTTATTTTACCCGCAATCATGTTAGAGAGATATGAATAAATGAAATATAAATGATGAGTGTCGAGTGATATATTGAGAAACAAAATTATAAAAATGGAATGGCAGAGATAATGATTGTGTATATGTATATTGTATATGAATATGAATGATGACAATGAACTTGTTGTGGTCCACAAGTCAAATGGCGACGTGTCCTTATCAAGATGGATCAAGGAGATCCGCATCCTTCAGTTTCAGTTGGCGGGAATCGTTGCTTATGTTAGATGAGATCACATTTTCACGCACTTCAAACCAAATAAATCAATTTCGTACTGGAAAACCCACCAAAACCTTTAAGACGAGTTTCATAATAACACTACAATTTTTTTAACATTTTCTTTTTATTTGATTATAATTAATGTAGAAATCACTCCCAATTTGTGACAACCTAAGTAAATTCAATAAAGTATTGCCTATAGTTACAAATGAGTGTATGGTATACAAGTCAATACACTTAAATAGCTGATTTGATAAGTTATTGCTTACTGGATGAGTAAATAGCCCAGTATTTTTGTAGTTAACTTAATATGCCCTCTATTTTTGTTGATAACATTTTTCATTTGAGGTGTCAATGCGGGTCAACCCGCCTCTCCTTCAATATGTTGAAAAGGGGCGAGCTAAGTTAACCATTTTTCAAAATATGGATTGGAAATCTCACCCCGCCCCGCATTAGGCAGGATTGACGGGTTGACTTGTCGTGGTGATAAATTATTGATATGAATTTAATGAATCAAATTAATTCTATAGGATCCATTTATGCCAGAACCTTCATTCATAGCATCAATTTCTATAGAATCCATCTCTTCTCATATTCTAAACAACTCATCACGCAGATTCCACTTGCATATATAACTATGAATAGTACAACATGCCGTCACTATGAGTCGTTGCCTACCAGGTTTACACCAAGGCATCAATCTTGTGAACACCCAATTTTATTTATTTATTTATTTATTATTATTATTATTATTATTATTATTATTATTATTATTCAAGATAAAAAAAAGAAAAAAAGAGGAAAAGGAAAAAGAAATCAGAAAGGTCACGTAAGTGACCAAATGGGAAGTAACAGAAAGAAGGAAATGAAGGAAACAGAAACCAGAATGGGTAGAAAAGCAAATTAGGCTAAGTGAATTAGTTTGAAAAAAAGGAAAGCTTCTACAGAAATATTTTTGCAGACATTGAGTGTTAACCCATGCCTTCATCATAACCATAGCAAAAATGAAAGAGAGAATGGCCAATGAAGAATGGAAAATGACGTAAACCCTTTTTGAATCACTTTAATTACAACAATGCTATTAATGAAAAAATAGAAAACAACTTGTTTCCGTGTCCTACTTATTTTAAAAACAGATTTTGAAAATTACAAAACAAAAATAATTTTAAACAGTTCTGCGTTTTTTGATTTAATAAAATAATAGAAAACTGTTTTCAAATTAATTTTAAGAAAACATCCTATTCAAACAGGTTTTTTGTTTTTAAATTTTATAAAACAAAAAATAGTTTTTGAAAACACTTTTCAAACAGGCCCATAGTTTCAGAAGACAAGGAAAACTTGATAACACATTGTTCTGAGCTATCAACAGTTGATATTCGTGGAAACCCTGATTGGAAAATCGACCAAAAGAAAAGAGAAATTTAGAAGTTGAGAAAGAAGTGAAGTATGATAAAAATGAATTAGGCCTAAAATATACGTAGAGACATTCACCTCACCCCGACGAGTTGAACTCATTTTATCCTTACTTCTCATCTCTTATATACTACTATTTTCGAGCTCATTCATTGAATATGAGAGTTCAAACAAGTCACATTTGCGTAGTCTTGAGCCTTGACGCTAGCACATTCGTACACAAGTCTGATGGAAGCGCAGGTTTTTACTGGAATTTTGGGATATGAATCGAGTAAATTAATGGAGTTGAGAGCCTCAGACTTGGTCCATGTGCTGATGTGCACAAGTACCTCAGCTTGGCACAGACTGAGACGGGGACCATGGACCAATATCAGTCAGGTCATTCATTCATTATATTTGCTAATAACCGTTCCTGTTTCATATTCCATGTAATTGGTAAGCAAAATATTTAATTAAAATCATATAATTAGTAAATAATTAGAATAATAAAATTTATTAAATTAAATCACACATAAAACACATTTCTCGAATTGATACATTAAAATAAATAATGACAAGAAGATATACAATAAAGTAAATATGCATATTAGATTGGTTGAGGCGTGCACAACAATGACCTTAAAACAGTCTCGCAAATGATCTCATTCTTAATACCCTGTAGAACACACTAGTCACTTGAAAGTTCAAACTAACTCTAACTCTAATTAGCCGGGGCAGAGAAACAACCCTCTAAGATTTCACTCTCAAAACAAAATTGATTAGGATCCGCTATAGTTTAAAAACAAACGGAGGGTGTGCAGTTCATATCTTCACCATTAAAGTTGTTTATTTTTAATTTTAAAATAAAAATGATCATTTTATAATATAAATTGAAATTGGAGATTGATGCAGTTCAGTATGGAAATTACAATTTTCCTATGAAAATGATTTTTTAGGAGAAGTCTATCGATTTAATGTAATATTAGAGTTTTAATTTTAAAAAATGAAAAATAAAATCTGCTTTTAAAAAAATAGGTTGTACCAAACAAATTTTTTAATTTTTAAAAAATAGTTAAATTTTTAAAAATTATAATGAAACATATTTTCATTTTCATCTGATGAGGGTTGGTTGCGGTTGTGTGATATATGGAGAAACCAAAAAGAAAACTACCGGTCTCCGTGGATCTCTTGTCAATTGTGAGATATGATAGTCTGCACTTTCCGGGAGTGATGAGATATCATAGTAGCTGATTATTTCATTAATTTTAAATTAACACCTGCTTTTTCGCCACTTCATTATTACTATTTTTTAACTAAAATTCTATATAAAACCAGTGATGTTAATAATCATTATTTATAAATGTTTAAATGGAGAAATTTGTATTGAGTATAAAAGATAAGGAAAATATTTTTTATTTGATTAAATTGTTAATTATTAAGAAATTTATTCATTTGATTTATCTAAATATGAAAACTCCAAACATGTGTTATAAAGATGACATTTGACTTTATGAGAGAAAAGACTAAAGAGTAAAAGGTGGCCTCATAAATTCGATAATGAAATACAATTTTAAAAGATACACGATGGATGCCTCAATAATTTTGTCTTCTCTTAAAATGCTGCCTTAATAATTTTTGTTTTTTCTCTTAAAATGTCCTCATTCATTAAGTATACGAAACTATTTTCCCATTATATAGCCTAGTGCTGAAACTTCTCCCACGGGAAAATTTAGAACCACACACATGCAGATGGAGATTGAGGGTTCCCCAAGTTGCAGGGATTCATGACAAAGAAAGTTAGTGTCGACCTTCAAGAATGTAAAATATATCGTGTTCAGTTGGCATTACCATCTGTCACAACCGATGCTAAATTGACATGTGAATGTAGCGTTGGTCCAAAATTGTCACTAATTTTCAGTGTGCAGATGCTACGTAGGTTGAGAATTTTAGCATTCATTTGAATCGACGCTCGTTGTCAATATGTTGGCGCTAATTGGCATCGGTCATGCCAACGTTAAAGTTAAGTGAGTTTATTTTTTTGGCGCTTTGCATCAGTTGAGCTAATGTTTTTTTTTGAAACTGAATAAATATATTAATTAAGAACAAGGTCTGAGGCCAATACATCATGATGCAAAACAGATAAAATCTCCTGAGAACCATCCTCAATCCAAACAAAAGACATCGTGAAAAAAGACAACTTGGCAAGGGAGTCAGCAACAGCATTGTCTCCCCACCTAACAAAAGACACATCAATAAAGGTGAAGGTGAAGGTTAACGAGTCAAAATTAGTGTCACTGTCAAGGCCAACACTAACTTTTTACTCTAAAATGAAGGTGAAGGTGAAGGTTCAATGAAATGTCGAGCCGGATGCCGCAAATTGTGAATTAGTTATAGTTGCAGAAAGTGAAACATCTTCATTAAAGTTAAAGTTGTGTTCATTCTTTTTATTTGATAAATAGGAAAAAATAAGTGGAAGACTACAAGCACAACACATTTCTAAGCATCAAAGACATAATACTCTCCAGAGGGTCAATAAGTTCTGTATAAACACACTGCAGTTGCGCTCCCATCCCGGCAAGGAAATCAGCTGGCTTATTGACTTCTCTAGACCTATGTTGAAGACGAACGCCCCAATCACACGACAAGAAAATATGAAAATATGTAAAATCACTTGCTAGCTCAGGAAATCTAAACATGTCATCTTTAAGAGACATAACTACCTCCAAGCAATCAGAAACACAATAAGCTTGTTTTACGTTCATATTCCAAAGCAACTGCAACGCAAGCTTAAACGCCTCAATTTCAACTCGCAGCGGATATCCTCCTTGCTTCCCAGCATAGAAACCTCGCAACCAGTTACCAGAATCATCACGCACTAAACCTTCCATGCCCATATGTTGAAGCACAGGGTTGCACATGTTTTCCATATGAAGAACCACGAAATTCTTTGGAGGAGGAATCCACAAAGGTTTTGGACACGCAACATCATATTCGAAACTATTAAGCAAGTTAAGATCATGGTCTTTCTTATCTTGCAAGATTCACTTACAAACAAACTCAACAGTCCATTACTCTTCGCCAAACATCATCTCATTGTGCCAACACCAAAGACGCCACACTAGCGCCACGAAGAAAGACGAGTTAGACCCTATGACATATGTCTACATCCAAATATGGGGGTTGGAGATGTTGGAGTTCGATCAGGCCACAACACTAAAGTGTGTCCAAATTTCCTTAGAATGAGGGCAGTCTCGCAAGCAATGCAAGTTTTCTTCTATGGGGTGTGAACAACAGGGGAAATCACTGAATGACAGTGATACGAGTGATCATTCACCTGAATTGCATCATGCATGAAGAGCCATATGAAGACCCTTACTTTCTCTAGTGCACTTATCTTCCAAAGCCACTTCCAATCTGCACTAGCAAGTATGCTATGCGTTGCTGAGTTCTGAACCTCAGAAAGTCATTGGTAAGATGAAGAAGCGGGGTGTATACTAGATGTGCTATGTTACCACGTCCAACAGTCTGGAAAACACGAATCAATATTTGTAGCAATAGCGTGAAGCTTCTCCTTATAAGGAATTGGCATATCTATGTATAAAGAATTTAGATTACACGCCCCATTTATCGCGACATCCTTCAATTGCAGCTTTGAATCCGAGATATTGACGTAAGGGACAACGACTTTGAGAAGGCCAAGCCTGCTCCAACCAGTATACCAAATGGAAGAAGAGCCATCACCAAGCTTGTAGCAAAACCCATTACACAGCAGATCACGAGCTTTAATAATTCCTTACCCAAGGGGCAAAGCACCTGTAGTAGCTTCGACTGAAAGACGAAAGCTTTGAGCCAAGTACTTGTGATTCAGCACTTGCACCCATATCATGGGAGTTTTTTTAGGGAGATCCCAAACCAGCTTCCCCATTAACGCCATGTTTTATGTCAACATCCCTAATGCCAATACCACATTTGCTCTTAGGTAGAGATGTAGTTTCCCAATTCATCAAATGCTAACCTCTTACCCCGGGTTGTGGGGACTAAATTAAATCACGAGTAACCCTGTTGATACGATGAGTTACCTTCCAGGGAAGCCACACTGCCTACATGGTATACGTCGGAATAACCGCTGTAACATATTTGGCTAGACAAACTCTACCCGCGGTATTAAGTAAGCAAGACTTCCAAGAAGATATACAACACTGGATTTGATCCATTAAAAATTGAAATCTCTTATACATGACCCTACCTCCCTTGATAGGAAGTCCCAGGTATTTCCCAAGATCTCTACAAATTCCAACAAGCTTCCTATGATCACCACCTGAAACTCCCTTGGAGCACAAAGCTTTAGATTTGTTAACACTAACAACCAGACCCTACGCGTTATGAAACTCATCTAAAACATCTGAAACAACATGAATCGAGGAGCAAGTGGCCTTATAGAAAAGCAAAACACCATCCGCAAAGTGGACATGAGAAAGAGGTGGACACCCTCTAAAGAGTCGAATGAGATGCCACACATTCTCACTGACTGCACGCCGAATACAGGTATAAGGTTTCTCCATGCATAGAACAAAGGAAAACTTTAAAATGCTGTTTCATGAGAGGGGGTTAAGATGCCCCCTGAGCAGCTAACCAATGAAAGTATAACAAAGTGTCATGTCATAATAATAAAGTACCATGTCAGCAGAACTTATAAAATACATGATTTGATCCTTCAACTATTTATAAGATTCATCATTTAGTCCTTCCGCTATTTTTTTAAAATCTTTTTTTTTTCAAAAAAGATTTATTTTCTAATTTTTAAATTGATTTTTAACTTAAAAACATATTGATTTGGGAAAAAAAACCCTAATTCCTCTTTTCCTCCTCCCTCATCCCTGCATTGTGCTCTATCGTTAAAATATATTTATGTTTTATAAAATAAATAAACAATATAATCTTTTTTTTCAGAAAATGTTTATTTTCTAATTTTCAAATTGATTTTTAATTTAATTGAAATTAACAATTAACATTTTGATTTGGACGAAATAACTTAATTCCTCTTTTCCTCCTCCCTCCTCTGTGCATCGTGCTCCATCGTTAAAATATATTTATGTTTTCTAAATTATAAAATAAATAAACAATATAATCTTTTTTTTTTCTTCAGAAAATGTTTATTTTCTAATTTTCAAATTGATTTTTAATTTAATTGAAATTAACTATTAACATTTTGATTTGGACAAAATAACCTAATTCCTCTTTTCCTCCTCCCTGCATCGTACTCCATCGTTAAAATATATTTATATTTTCTAAATTATAAAATAAATAAACAATATAAATAATGTTGGGTATAAAATAAAAATTACAAAAGTTCAAAGGACTACAATTAGTAATTGACAAGACTTAAGTTTGACTAGTCAAAGACATGACATGTCACATGACATGGCAATAACAGTACAGTCAACAGTATCCTATTGGCTAAGAGAGAGGGGGTATTCCTGCTGTTTCAATTACAAACAGCATTTTTAAGCTTCCCTAGAACAAATAGATAAAAGCATTTGTAAAAGTATCGCATTTATGATATCAATTTGTGGGGTAATAACTGTCACATTAATATAAAATAACTATAAGGCATTGACACGTATGCAACATTATTAGGAGTTTTCTCGCCACTTAACAAGGAAACTGATGAGAGGGACTAAACTGATTATTTAGATCCCAAGGGGACTAGAACTATTAATTTGGAATTTAAGGAGACTAAAATTGATGAAAAATATACAGGGACTAACAGCCTTAACCACATATATTACAAGGACCAAAAAATGTTTTTTTGGAAATCCTAGTCAACAATCATGTGACACCTCTAGCGTGTCATTGCTGATTGAGATAAAAGTCTGCACATGAGCACTTAAGAGTCTCCCACTAACATCACAAACTAAACTAAAATTTTAAAATTTTAAAAGGATATGATACGAAAAAATAACAAATTTAAATTAATTTTTTTGCACATTTACATGGACCTAAATTTAGGGTTTTCATCACCACTTAAGATGAAAACTATTGAGAGTGACTAAGGCTGATGATTTAGGTTTTGAGGGACTAAAATTTATGATTCAGATTTTAAGATGACTAAAATTGATGAAAAATTTACAAGTCTGAAAGCGGCAACCCCATATATCTCACGGACTAAAGTTCTTTCTTATTTTGGAAATTTTCATCACTAGTCATGTAACACAGCGTCAACATGTTATTGCTTAATGAGATGAAAGTCAGTCAAGTAAGCATCTAACAATCTCCTACTAACGGCGGCGATTGAAACAAAAATTGATAATTTTAAGAGAACACAACGAATTTTTTCATCGACCTAAAATTTATTTAAGCTAGAAACTTAATATAATGATCTCAATTCTCAACCAATAACAGTACTTCTACAGAAGTGCACAAAAGCAACTGCTAGCGCTGCTGACTTGTATATGGTAGAGAAAGGAATCCCATATTTTCCTCTACCAAACAACCCTTTCAAATATGGCCAATAGCACATTACAAGATACACGTTACCAATCAACTCTCCTAGTCCACATTCATTACCACTATGAGCTTGTGATGCTGGTTGCAACCCCATAAACTTAATCACAAGGGCTGTCAATTGCACCAGTAAAAAGGTTGTGCCTGCCACAAAAACTGGAGACTCGTCAAAGGTGAACCTACCAGCATCTGCATCATCTCCAACAGCACCAGAATTAGAGGTTTCCTTCTGTGTTATTTCAAATACTGTATCAGATATCCCTGAGAGCTTAACCATGGCACTCAAAAATCCAATAAACCATGCAGTGGAAGTTCTGATTATGCTCATTCTCTGGTTGTTCCACCAATGTCGGATGGACAACCCGGTTGATAGATACTCCAGTAGAGTATGCATGTTATAGATCACAAAAAGAGTAACAGGAATCCATAGGCCAAGTCCCTGAAAAAAACAGAGAACACAGTAAACTCATATAATTAATTATTGGAGGTAGACCCAGATAAACATGATTCATAAGTTCAAATCGTACTCCTGCCAAAATAATTTAGTGAATAAGACTCACATTGTAAATAATTTACTATTTGTTAGTTGGAAAAACATGGGTTATGGATTAAATAGTTTTTAACATGGTCTACTATAGAGTTGTCTTTAATTATTAAGCTCCAAATTCCTGAAAGTGCATCTTTACTTTTTAAAGTTAAATATGTTTTTAGTCCTATAAAATAGGGGTGGAATGAATTTTGTCCCTTAAAAAAAAATTTCATAATTTTAGTCCCTAACATTAATGAAATATGTGAAGAGAGTAAATGTCATTAATTTTGTTGCGGTTGTTGTGTATTAGTGCGGATTTTCAACCTCCACAAAATGCTTTAGTTGCAGTTAAAACCGCCTCAAAATGTATAAGATAACCTATTTCATTGATGTTGACAAATATAAGCTATGAATTTTTTTTTAGGGATCAAATACAATTCACCCATATTTTACAGGGAGTAAAGACATATTAAACCCTTATTATAACCATTCCACTAAAATCGAATCTAATCTAACCTTAGGGAAGATAGTGGTGTTGGTAATGAGGCAAAATGCAATGAGTGCAGCATAGCAAAGTTCAAAGATGGATCTGGAGCCCCAGGTGGTGAGCCAACAATAGGACAGGCCTGCCCTGAGTTGGATCTTACCAAAGAGGGTGCCCATAAATGGAGAATGCTTGCCAAAAAACACAACAGTGAGGCCTGAGGCCCATCTCTTTTGTTGGATCATTGTGGTGAGTAATCCTCCAGGAGCGCAGCCTGTAAAAGCAGTTGGATCTGGGGTGCAGCACTCTGATCTCCAACCTTTTCTATGCATGTTCAACCCCGTAGGTACATCTTCTGAGATTGATCCATATAACCACCCCACCTATATAGTTTCATAATCAATCATCAAACCTAATTAACAAAAATTATATTTTACAGAAAAGGTTAACTTTCTCTAGACACAACATTGGTTTATCAAACTTACCATAAGTGCAAATCATCTCATCCTAGGTGTGGATTAATAACATATTCATACCTGTTTACCCCAGCAAGTGTCATATTCATATTCACAATCAGAGACTTGGATTGCTGCCTCAGCAAAATTGGAAGGACTGATACCATTAGTCCCTTCTAAAGCATGAGCTGCTGATTTCACAAACACTTTCGAGCTTCCAAATTGTTGTATTAATATCTTTTCTGCTAATTTTCCTACAAAAGATACAAAATAAGCGAGTTTAATTTGGAATAAGTGAATTTTTGCAATGTTTATGAGAGAGCAAGACCTTTTCCCTCATTTTGGATTTGATCAGGATAAAGACCATAAATGGCACTTCTTCTATGAAAGGTGTTCGTTCCTCCAAAAAATGGTCCTTGAAGTCCTGCCATGCCTCGAATTATATACTACATTAAACAAGACAATAATTTTTTTGTTTATAAATTAAATGTAGGTGTAGAGTAAACTGAGAGGTTTATTCATTTGAAGTTGATCAAAGTTGACACCTCAAATGCAGTCACCCACTGGTTTCCAAAAGGATCGTCTTTGATACCATCGTAGAATTGCTGGAAGCATTGAACAAAAGCAACATCTTTTCCACTCTTAGCATCCATCAAAATGCACATGGCGTGTTGAACAATCTTGGGATTGTTCACCACCATGTCACAGTCCACGTTCAACATAAAGGGAGCATTGGTCATTAACCCAGAAACTCTTGTCTGCACATATTAAGATAGAAAAGAGAGGATTTGCCAGTAATTAACCAAAAATAGATTTGGGTTTTGATCATAATCAGAATCCCATGGAACTAAAATTTAGTTAACAAACTTACCAAAACATTCATAGCTCCTGCTTTGTAGTTATGTGGATACTCTGGCTTTTTCTCTCTCGATACGTAAACTAAGTGAGGCAAACCATCAAAAAGACCTTCCTTGTTCTCCAATATAACCTGACCACACGTAATGTAAATGTTTGGATCAACCTCTATTTCCTCATAATTGATTCTCACTAAAATTGATTCTGACTTTAGAATCAATTGAGGAAAGATTTCCAAATATGTTGAGTCTTTTGAGTTGCATGGAAGTTCATTTTTCAAGTAGATGGACTCTGCAGTTGGATGAATATGTTTTATGCTATATTTATTGAATTGAAATCTTTTATCTTAAAATGCGCCTCATTCTATATTCTACTCAAAACAAAATTAACATGTTCATTAAAAACTAATATTTAAGTATATAATAATTTCATAATTTTTTGTATTTACATGATAAGATTTTATTGGTGGTCCCGAGACGCAATTTGGATAGAGAATATCTTGAACCAATTTACCTTAATTATGCTTGGGTGATTCCTTCTCTCTGTATTTGAGAAAACTGCAAACTCTCCGTCAAGTTTGAATTGATTTGGTTTTCGTGTGACATCTTCAATTTTTTGGCTAAGGTTGTCATACAAATCCTGCAAAACACATAAGACAAACCATTTTGCGGTTCAGGGTCAGAATTAGAGGCTTGGAGGTTCTATCAATACATAGCTCCAAATATTCATGGTCCTCAGATTCCGGTTCTCATCTCAGTCTACCTAAGCTTCTTCCAAAAATTAATTTTGACTTTAGAATTAATTGTATAAGAATTTCTAAATATACACGTGCTATAGTTACCTTCATCCGCAGCCATTCTTGTTTGAATTGTGGCGTGTCATCACTTTTGGTAGTGGCAACATCAGAAAAATATCTGAAAGGTGCTCTAACTTGTATGTTGTGCTTCTTACAGAAAGGTACCCAAAGCTTAGCAAATTTAGAGGCTTCCAAAAGAGCATAGAAGGTAAGAGGGGAACAGCCATCATCAGAAACATAGCAAGCTAGCTTGTTAGCAGGGTAATCAAGAGCCAAAAGAGAAATCACAGTGTTCATAGTGATGATTGGTGGTTCAAGTACAGGGTCTGCTGTTGTCACCAACAAGTCCACTGCTGGAAGCTCATGTACCCTATTGAGATCAAAAGTAAAGTAAAAACTCATACATAAGCCATTTTGGATTAACTTCTCTGTCATCAGAAATCAATTATGTCAGTAAGAAACTACTCGCATAATCAAATTCAAAATAGTTTTGTGTTATTACATACTGTTGATGGAGACGGTCTAGGTGGGTTTTGGTTACTGCAGGGCTCCATTTGGTGTTGAAAATGATAATCCAAGTGAAGGTGAACCAAGATTCGCATAAGAAAGCAAGGAACCGTGGGAGAGTGAAGTTGTTGTTAATAATAGAGAAGACACGGTGACTGAGAAGCAAGAGGAGGAGGAGTAAAATCAAAGTATCCATTAGTCTCTGAAATGTGCGCTTGAGCCAAACTTTTTCATAGAGAGGGAGGTGTTCTTGGTTTGCCATTGACTGAGAACAGAGATGAGAGATGGCTGCTGCACAATATGCTGTGGATGGACTAATATATATGCGCCCATGCTAACCCGGTTACTAGTCAAGATACAAAGTCAATTACACAACGTTTTTGTTTGGGCCTACCCAAAAGTTTCTAGGGACAATATTGTCCTTGATGGCGTGAAGGTTCTACAACCAACTGAATATCATGTTGCTTAGCTGGCACAACCAAAACCAAGATTCATTTCCCCCTCATAGTCAGCTGAGCGGAAATAAGTCTAACATTTGTAAGACACAATTGCTAGACTGCTTTAGGGTGTCCATCATCTCATAAGTCTTATACAAATATTTTATTAAGGTTCAATGCCTTGAATATGACTCTCACCATGCATATAAATACAAGTTTGATTGTTTATTTACAATAAGTATTATTCATTTTGCTAACTCAATGTTTTTCTATAACTTTGAGTTTCTCTCTATGCTCTCATACTCACTTGAGCATCAGAACATCTTTACAAACATCCCCTCTGTTGTGTCAACATAACACCGTTGTGACGAAAGATATGCAAAACCACTTGAGACTAAGAGAACCATCCAGATCAGATTTAGGAAGAACATATTACTTTTTTAGCTATCATATATGGAGAGTCTACTTCTTGATGTTACAAGAAGAGTGTTCATCTTCCTGATTCGTTCTTTGTTGTATTTCTTCTTTATGCAATGATTAATATTTCACATACACCTCCCCTGGAGTAGAAAATAGATGAAAGAAGGAGAGAGATAGGAAAAAAAAGAATATAAAAACTATGAGATTTGATAGATAATATGATAAGAAAGATAGAAATAAAAATGGGTGGAATTGAAGTGGATATAAAATCAAGTGTGAATGTCAAACTTTTTTTGCAATTGCATTTTTCTGTTCTACTCTACCATTGCTTCATTTTGTTTTCGTATTTGTTCATTCTCTCGTTGCAGCTCCTTCACTTTGGCGAAGTGATCAAAGATGATCAAGGAGCCCTGTTGAGAGGTCTTAACCATTCCGAGAGGTCTTTCATTTGCTTTGGGGATGTGATCAATGATCTTAAAAAGTAAGACACCTTTGAAAATTGTTTCACATTTTAAAAGTTGAAATTAATTATGAGAAATAAAACTTACGTGTAAAATCATGTGAGGCACGATTTGCAGAAAATTAAAATTTACAGAAAAGATTCGCATACATCATTTTTGTCTTAAACATTAGACACTTTCAACCACCATAAATTGTAAGTGTCTAATATTTACTACAAAAGTGATGTAAATCTATCTGAACTTTAAAAATTATTATCAAGCGTTAAGTGGAATTAATTATGTGGTTCAAAGATAGTTCCCAACCGCATTCAATCATTCCATTCAACACATAATAAGCAAAGCAGCATGTGTTTGGACTCAGGTCACATGTAGCTGATCAGAATGGCAAACCTTGTGACTCAAGATCATCAACCACCATGTGTTGGCCATTGGCTGCTATTCCAATAGGTTAAAAACCTAAAATGTGTAATAGTATCTCAGGCTTGAAAAAGTTTTATAACTAAATGAGAGCTACAAAAATGGATGGGTAGATTTAGCTAAGAAATATCTGATCCAGCTAAGAGACTGACATTTTTTGTCCTCTGATCTGACATATTCCATCTACCAGATTGATGCAGTAGCCTACGGTGGTGCTTGTTATATGGGTCCGCTTCCCTTTAATAATCAAACAAGTTGGCTTACATAGTTTCGCAATCATTTCTGCGTTAGCTCTAATTTGTTTTCTTTTGGTTAGTTTTTCCTTAGCTAGTATATATTTTTTTATCCACACTTTTCCTTCACCACATGTAAAACTTACTGCCTACTATTGAAAATTTTGAAGTGAAAAAAATGTTTCGCAATCATTTGAGTTTTTCCAATAATTAATTCTCAGATTTACCCTATTTTATTTTTCTCTATCTATCTTTCTATTTTATTATATTATGTACTATCATACTATTTTTATTTAAAATGTCTATTCTCATGAAGTGACTAACGACTATTTCCCATTGTCCAAAACACGTTGGTGGGTGATTAGTTTATTCTATGCCATTGTGTTTTGGACGGTACATCATCATTTTGACTAAATTACATCTTGCTTAAGTTTAAGTGGTCTTCCTACCAAAATATAAATAAATTAAGTGGCTAGTAATATTTAACTTAACTAGTTCAATAATATTTTTACACTGTGTTAAAATATTATTGAGTTGATTAAGACTAAGATTATTTACTTAATATATATTTTGAGTGATTGAGACAATATTGTACACCTACGATAATAACTTAATTTATCATATGAGACTTATTTAATTCCATGAATCCTCCTTCTAAAGACATTTGGATTTTCCATCTAATTCATACTTAGTTGGAAAATTGGTTTGAATTAGGAATTTGAAAAAAATAAATTGAGATTTTTGCTATCTCAAGAGTATCTATGATATCTCAGGGATAAGAGCATTGGCTAGTAAAGCCACTGACAGCAAGTTCCTTATCTAGAGAAGCAGTGCTTCTGTCTATTGCCTAAAAGCTAAGCTAAGCCTTCCACCTTCATCTATCCGTTCATCCAAACCATCAATATCATCTAAGCCTTCTTGAAAAGTAAGATGGAACCTGAAACAGAGGAGTGCAGACTGCAGACTAAATGTGAAGATAAATGATTAAACAGCCAGATACAAGATCCAAAGTAACCAAAGATACATCTCTCATTCAATCAATAGGTGATGCAATGTGTTTAAAGCACTATATACTAAAAATAACAATTAATTCAAAAGGTAAACTAAAGCATAAGAAATAAAAGATTCCAGGGCATAGATTATGTAAAATTTCATTCAAAAGTCCAACACACTGCCCCAAGCCATTGGCCATACCAAGGCAAGAATTTCTTATTTGATGAAGTACCATGAAAAAGGCTACCAAACAAGAACGTGCCAAAAAATTGTTTTATGATGAAAAACTAGTGCTTCAAACATTTCACCAATGAGTATCAGATCCAATGGTTTTCCCATTTCTTTTTCTTTTATTCTTTTTTGGTGATAGGGAGACCCATATTCAGATCTCTTCTGGAAGTAGGACCTGGAAGGCCGACTTCCGACATGTGGATCCGAGGGACGAAGGCTTTGCAGGGACCCTCTGGACCGAGAATTGACAGGCCGAGAAAATTACTCAGAGTGACGTCGTGATGTGATCCCCACCTTCTAGACCAAAGCATCAGAGTCTGTTGTGATCCAACGGACATGCGGAACCACCGTCATTCCAGCCACAGGTGAAAGCGACGTGCTCGCCACCAGCCCAACAAAAGTGTTATTCATTGACCTTCCTCCTTTGACAAAGCTGGATAACGTGCTCATCCTCGCCAGACCACCGTAGAATCGCCTGCTACAATAGTGGATGGATTGAGGCGATAGCAACGCGCCAAGGGGAAGCAGGACCCTACAGTTCCCTCCAAGTCAATCCCCCACTATAAATAGAGGAAGAGACCCAAACTCAAGGTAACTTATCTAGCTCCCATTTTCACTCCTCCTCACAGCTTGATCTCATACTAACTTAAGTATCAAAATGTCCTCGTAGGAGCGCGCTACTGTTCCGCGTTCCCATTAACTACCTCATCTCGGTTTGATCCGGCTCCTCTGGATCAGAATCTGAGGGAGAATGAGGAAATGGCATGGAGTGTGATTGATCCCTCACTCAACAATAGTTCTCTAATTATTTTACCATTTTTACTTTGATTTCTTTCCGTCTCCCCGGCCCTTTTTCACTAATCTGTCATTAGGGATGGAAGTATGTCAGATCTCCGATAAGGGTCTACGGCCTGACCTACATCTAACCAAGTCAAATCACTAAATAGATAAGGTCAAGGCTTTTTTAAAAGCCTATTTAGTTAAAAAGGCTAGGCTTGGGTCACTCAAAAAGTCTTGTAAGCCTAACAGGCCAGCCCATTTAAGTAAATATTAATTTATTTTATTATTCATATTATTTTGAATTTTTATTATAATATATTTTTTGAAATCTTTATTATAGTATCTTAAAACTAAATAGTTGTTGACTTATTTATATGATTAAATAAATATGTTAGACTATATAATGAATTAACCATATAAACTTGTTTAGAAAATGACTATAATCATTTACTTTGAATTGGACCATATAATCATATTATTGTATTTTAACTCACTAGTCTATAAGTTTGTTGACATTTTACAATTAAAGTTTTCGGTCTACTTGAATGTATTGTAATAAAACAAGCTTTTAAATAGGCTACCAGATCAGGCCAGACTTTCAAATAGATGAGACTCAGGCCTAAAAAAAACCTATGACCGACAACAGGTTAGGCTCAGGCCTTGAATTTTTTAGCAGGACAGGCCTATGTAAGCAAAGTCTAACAAAGCTCAGCCTACTTCCACCCCTATCTATCATCCTTAGTCCTTCAGCTTGATGCCTTTAAGGGTGACTATTAAGACAGACCCAATATACCTGATTAATAAACTTAAATGAAAATGTCCAGAACTAATAATCAGATAAATTCACAAATCATTACTTTCAGCTATGTTTTTCAAATAACATTTAATGGAGGTTTTTTTTTTTTTTACATCCAACAACATTTAAATTCTCCTTTTAGGATTGATTCCTAGACATTCCTCTCCCTAACTCATTTAACGATTACCACTTGAGTTATCCTTATACAATAAAAAAGAATTACAATTTCACATAAAAACATCTTTGGGGAGGGATAGAATGAAGGGTGAAAAGTCAGAGTTCAAGCCCTAGTGAAAGAACTAATTTACTGACAACTACCATTTACCTATAAAATAAAAAACATAAAAACATCTCTATCTATATTGAGATAGTTTAAAGTAATAACAAATTTAACAGCCCAGAAACAAATAGCCCAAAAAAACCACAAAAAACCAAACGAAGCCGAAACAAGTAAAAAAACCATCCAAAAAAACCTCCTAAAACGTCCCATCATAAAATTATTGTGAGTAAGAAAGTTATTAAATATTGCTCATAAGTGAAATATAAAATTATACTCAATTGGGCACAAAATGTTTTAAATTAAAATATCTACCATATCAATAGGGGATACGTTTATTTGAAAATAGGATATAAATTTAAGGTCAAGTAAAGTGTAGTTCCGAAATTTATTTTTTCGGCATGTATTTTATAGTTTCAAAAGTTAGAATCTGGTAACATGCTTGTTGAATTTAAGCGCTTATGACATAAGCTCTTATGTCATAAATGCTTATACCATAAGCTCTTAATTAAGCTGTTTTTTCAAACGGGGCCATAGTGTAAACGTAGCTAATTTACAATTATCGGATTCTAATTTCCGTAGATATGTGTTCTAGAAACTAGAATCATGTAGTGTTGTGTTAATAAGTTAAATAAAGCTAACTCATTCTAGTATGGGTGTTGCGTTTGGCGCCCCCCCTATTGCGCCATACGCCCCCCCCCTTTAATGCGTCTTTTACCATTTTGCCCTTTAAAATTTAAAATATTACTATTTTACCCTTTTAAATTAAAAAAAAATTAAAAAAATTAAAAAATTAAAAAAATATCATCATCTTCATCCTTCCACCATTCTCCCACCCCCCCTTTCTCTCCATCCTTTCACCACCAACATTATCATCTTGTAACAACCACATTCATCATCTTCCATCAACCACCTCCTTCATCTACTAACCATCAACATCCTTCCTCTTGTTTCCTCCTTGCTCCCTCCCGTCGTTTCCAATTATTTTCGTAACACTGGTTAAAATTCGCACCGAACTAGTATTTTTTAATTTTTTTTATTTTTTTTTATTTTTTAAAATGTGTATCGCACCTAAGAGTGCGAAATGGGCCTCCAAATCGCACTTATAGGTGCGAAATAGTATTTTTTAATTTTTTTTAATTTTTTAAAAGTGTGTATCGCACCTAAAAGTGCGAAATGGGCCTCCAAATCGCACTTATAGGTGCGAAATAGTATTTTATTATTTTTTTTTATTTTTTTTATAACTACAAAGTGTGTATCGCACCTAAGAGTGCGAAATGGGCCTCCAAATCGCACCTAAGAGTGCGAAATTGTATTTTTTATTTTTTTTCTTGCCTTGAAAAAGGAATTTCTAACGGTCTCGGATGGCGACGGGCTGAACTACAAAGTTGAAGAGAAAAAAAAAAGTAATTGGACGCTTATCGCTTCGCCATAAGCTCGGTGTCCCCAGCCCAAATTCCATCGTTTGCTATTTTTTTTACATTTTTTGAATTTTTTTAGATGTTTTTTAATATGAAATCGCACTCTTAGATGCGATTTGCAAATCGCACTCTTAGATGCGATTTTTAAATCGCACTCCAAGATGCGAATAATAACCAGGCTTCGTTTTCGAAAATTCGTTTTCTCTGTCGGAATGAGGATTTCAAGGTTTCTTGCTTGCCCCTTCCTTCTTTTACAGGATAACATAAAAGGAGATGACAATGAAGTGGATGGAGAAAAATGTTGATGGTGATGAGTTGAAGAGGAAGAAATTGGAGTTTTGAAATTTTTATGATTTTTTTTTTAGTTTAGTTTTTTTTTTTTGGTTTAGTTTTTTTTTTGGTTAATTTTTTTTTTGCACAGAAGGGTATTTTGGGCATTTTTGAAAAATAGAGGGGGCGTATGGCGCAATAGGGGGGGCGCCAAACGCAACCCCCTTCTAGTATTTGGAATTATAATTTTATTTTAGATACTTGATTTTTTTTTTTTACATAAGGAATAAATTAGATAGTTGAATCTGGAAGTTAGTATTCTCAACCTTATTTTTACCCTGCCTAATTCTAAATTTCTACGTATATTCTAAGGTTCTAGAAACTAGAATTGGTTATGTTATGTCATTTAGATAATTTAAACTACTGGGTTATCATTTCTAAAAACTTACAAATACGTATGGGAAACTAGAATCCGATAGCTTTAAATCAAGGTTTATGATGATTTTAATATATTGTTTGAATGCTTAGTTAAACTATGTAATGATTTTAACTAGTTTAATTTATTTTTTGTACCTACGGTTAAAACTAGAGGTGGAGGTACTTCGGGTGGTCCTAAATCATGCATTCCACCGATTGCATCTGCTCAACGAGCGTGTGTAGCTACTCATACTAAGCCGTCGTAGTCGCATTCACGATAAACTTATTCAAGATTAGTGAAGAGGACAAGGAGCAAGAGACGATGCACTCGTAAAAGTCTCTACTCTACCACTACCATAAAAAATATTTCAAGAAATTTGTTAGTAGAGGTGGTTGCAATTGTGGCATCACACTCTTTTATCGACATTCACACCATCAAAATGTGTTGTAAAGATTTTCTTGATGCAACCGAAGATAGTTGTGTTTGGCAAAGAGTTTATTTGGACATGTTCCCGCTAATCCAATAGTTTCCTGGTGACAAAGCTTCATCATTCTTGAACCGCTACAAGAAATGTGGAAACATAGAGAGCTTGTACAGAGAAGGACTCTTAAAATATTTTGATTATCCAAACAAAAAGATCGATGGTCTTGGGATCTTGAAGGTAGCTACTCAAGAGGGTCACAAGGAAGTAAAATATGTGTGTGGTATGATTTCATTATGCTGTGAAGATGATGAGTTGAGAAAACAAGGACTTGAGTATATGCGTTTTTTAAGAAAGTCAAAGTGTGTTGTAGGCTTGAGAAACAAAGTGAAACAATTATTGGACTTTATGTGGAAAAATAATGGAATGCTAGGACGCGATCAAAGCCCTCTATGTAACTCCAAGAGCACATGCAAAGGATTGAGAGTGAAGATGGGTAGTTGGGTATTACTAGATAATGATGAGGATGAGGAGAAGGACATTAGTTCGTGTTTGGAGGTTTTTAACCGAATTATCAACGTTAATTAGTTATAATAAAAATGATAACAAATGCAATTATCAAGAAGTATTTTCTTCCATGTAAATTTTGAAATATATTTTGAATTAAGATATAATGCATCAGGATGATTTAAACATGTTTAGAAATATGTTTTAAAAATTATTTATATATGTTAGTTATACATTACAAAGAATAAGTTTTAAAAATTAATCTAACCTATGACACAATAGGGAACAAGTTTATTTTAATAGAGAAAATAAATATAAAATATTATAAAAAATAAAGTATGTTTTTGTAAAAAAAAATTATAAATGAAAAAAAAATTAAGATGGAATTTTATAAAAAACCAAGAGATGTTCGAATTTTTAAAACTATGTCTCGAGAAAGGCTAAACTCTCATTGAGGAAGTTAAATGAGATATAAACAAATTAATTTTAATACATCTAATAATTAAAAGTACTTAAATAATGTACCGTACTTATATGTTGAGGAAAATATAATATTTATAAAAGTCCTAAAATTACTTTTGAGTAATAAAATTAATAAATGCTCATAAATGAATTACCATGGATGCTATATGGATCCAAAAAAACAGACATGAATTCAACGAATTCACAATATAATCAATTAAGTTTTACCACATCACATAAATTATTGTATTGGAAAAAGATCAAATGGTACTAATTGAATTCGTTACTTTCGTTGTGGGATGGTTCGTAACAATCATCATTACCCATGAATTACAGTATAAATTTCTTCTTGATTTGGCAAAAGTGTTTTAAAAGCTAACTTATGACACAATATGGAATAAAATTATTTTAAAAATGTAAAGTAAATTTAAAGAGTTTTAAAAGCTAACTTATGACACAATATGGAAGTGCATTTGTTGCAATAAATTTTATTATAAAATGAAAAAAAACAAGAGAAGGAAAGAATTTATAAAAACAAGAGAGGTTTGAATTTTCAGAACTAGGTCTCCAATGTGAAAAGCTAAACTCTCGTTGAGGAGCTTTAATGAGATCAACTAATTAATTTAAATACTTCTAAGATTAAAACGTACATGAATAATTTACCATACTTTTATGGTGAGAAAAATATAATATATATATATATAAATCATAAAATTATTGTTGAGTAATAAAATTATTAAATGCTCATAAGTGAATTATAAAGTTCTTCTTAATTAGGCAAAAATAGTTCTTCTTAAGTGAATTATCTCCGTGGGGCGTTGGCGCTGGCTCCCTCTAGCTTACCAATATATATATATATATATATATATATATATATATATATATATATATATATATATATATATATATATATAGGAAGTGCATTTGTTGCAGTAAATTTTATTATTTAATGAAAAGAATCATAAGAAGAAAATAATTTATAAAAACAAGAGAGATTTGAATTTTCATAACAAGGTCTCCACTTATATATGTATGAGAAAGGCTAAACTCTCATTAAAGAACTTAACGATATAAACAAATTAATTTAAATACATCTAAGATTTTAAAGTACTTGAATAATCTTCCCTAATTATATGGTGAGATAAATATAATATTTCTAAAAATCATAAAATTATTTTTGAGTAAGAAATTTATTAAATTCTCATAAGTGAATTATACAATTCTTCAAAAAAGAGTTTTAGAAAATCAAACATCTGACGCAATATGAAATAAGTTTATTTTAGAATAGGAAATAAATTTAAGAGAATATATAAAAGGAAGTGCATTTGTTGCAAAAAAATTATTATACCATAAAAAATTATGAGAACTGAAAGAATTTATAAAAACAAGAGAAGTGTGAATTTATAAATTATATATGTACGAGAAATCCTAAAATCTAATTAAGAAGCTTAAATGAGGTCAAAATAATCATTAATATATATATATCATTTAAAAGTACTTGAATAATCTACCATACTTATATGGTGAGAAAATTATAATATTTGTTAAAATTGTAAAATTATTGTCTAGTAAGAAAATAGTCAAATGTTCATAAGTGAATTATATTTTTTTACTCAATTGGACATAAAGAGTTTTAAAAATCTAACCTATAGTAATATGGAATAAGTTTATTTTAATTTAGAAAATAAATTTAAACTAATATATAAAAGAAAAGTGCATTCATTGAAATATATTTTAGTATGAAATTTATAAAGTTATAAGAAGGACAGAATTTGTAAAACAATGGAACTATAATCATGAATTGTGCACCAAATTAATAGAAAAATAAAATTCCTAATTTTGGACAATTTTAACAGAAGAATTGAAGTCGTTGAATAAAAATGTGACAGCAAGGTAGACACAAAATAAGATCATGCACGATTAGATCGATGAACAATATAAAATTAAATTTTATAAACAATAATAAAATAAAATATAATTAAAATAAATTCCAAAAAAAACAGCAGATAAAATAGAATGAAATCATATTTGATATATTTACATTATATAGAATGTAGTAAATGAAAAAAGTGAATAGTTTATGTTGAAAAAAATTATGAATAAATAAGTTATAAGTACATTTTTAAATAGACTCACATGCTTAAATAATAATATAAATTATTATATTTAAACATATAAATAAGCCAATATGTATATAATATCAAGAATTTTTTTTAAAACAAGCTAGATATATTAAGAAGAATAGGGCATTGAAGCCATTACATCAAGATGAACCAAATAGAGAGCTCCCTCTGAAACCTCCTCCATCGATACCCTGAAACCAACAGAACAAAAAAGCTTTAATACAAGAAACTAAAGAGCGATGATCGCAAATAATGGAGTCAAAATAGAAAGCTCAACGGGAGGGACACTTCCAACTCTGAAACAACTGAAAATAATTAGTTTCAAATTAAACTACTTTGCTCCTCACATTCTATCACACAGTGCAAATTTTGATTATGATTCTCATTCCTTCGTCTTTTTCTACAACACGCTTAGAATATAGCTAGTTTGAAAACTTCTCATTTTTGACTAATTGTAACATGTTTTAAACAAGGCTAATATTACAAACTACCCAATTTTAACAAATATTTTCCAACCTACCCAATTATAACAAATACTTTTTTTTCCATTATTTAAAAAAACTCTTGTTTTAACTTAGGCATTAATTACTATCAATCCTTAAAAAAAAGTTATCAAATAAACTTCCGAATTAAAAGTGATAATATTTTAAATTGAAAGTTTACTAATACAAAAATTATTCTCTAGTATCTATATATCGAATTTTAGTATTTTGTTAAAAGTAAAATATAAATTAAATTTAAAATAATATTTTATTACAAAAGCATAAATATGAGTGATATAGCAAATTTTATAAATATAAAAAGACGACATCGTTTTGGAGTTAGCAACATCTAGTGTTCTCTTTCAAACCCCAATGTTCGAGACGATTCTACAAAATTTCCGTGATATTCTATTCTGCAGCTGTTCGCTCCCTTCTTTCCTTCAATGGCTTCAGACACACCTTTCAAGAAAATCCAGATTCAAAGAGATGACACTGTGAGTGTTCCCTCTTTCAATCCAATCGAACTTTACTTTTTTGTTTATAGAGTACATTTACTCGTGCCATTCATAAAATTTTGCTTCCTTCGCTTACTTTATTTCGATAAGCAGGATTATCCGAGTTTCTGCAGCTAAATTTGTCTGACTTGTGTTTTATGTATCTAGTTTTGATCTCCCACATAATAGAGGGTTTTATGAACATTCGTAGAAAAAAAAATTACCCAAAAAAAAAGTTACAAGCTTTTCCATCAATGTGTTGTGGTGATGAATTTTCATCACAAATATTAATCTGGGCCTTTCTCCAAAACTTCTGTTGAAATGGAATACGGATGCTGCTACCCACATTCCACTTACCCTTATGTAATGTGCTATTGTGCTCACAGTCTAAAATTTGACAAATGTGCCCAGAGTTGCTTTTTCACAATCTGGTCTTGACACGTTGGTAGATCTGTTTATTATTCATGCCATGCTAATGACTTACCGTGCCATGTAATTTTGATGTATTTTCCATGATCAGACATTTGATGCATATGTTGTTGGAAAAGAAGATGCTCCCGGGATTGTGGTGGTTCAGGAATGGTGGGGTGTGGATTTCGAAATTAAGAACCATGCTTTGAAGATTTCGCAGCTTGGTACTGGGTTTAGAGCTCTTATCCCAGAGTAATTAAACGACACTACCTTAATTTTCTTTATCTTCATTCTTTGTGTTACTGTTAATGTATGTCATGTGCTACTTTTGGATAATTGATGGATTATGCCTTTTTTCCCAGTCTGTACAGAGGAAAGGTTGGTCTTAATACTGCAGAAGCCGAGCATTTGATGACTGGTCTTGATTGGCAAGGTGCTGTGAAGGACATCCGTGCTTCAATTAACTGGCTTAAAGCGAATGGTTCAAAGAAGGTTGGCCATTGTTTGTGTTATCAAGATGAATAATTCTCTACCTTAAATCTTCCCTGTCATCTAGAGTATCTGCTTAATCTGGATATTTGGTTGCTGATGCCTTTAGGCTTTATCATCATGCAGTAGTTGCAGAGGGTTTTTCTAGTTTTTATCAACCAAAAGAGAAATAACCTAACCTTAGCTTAAGATATTAAGTTAATTTGTTTAGGTCTTACTTAAATTGTAAGAGACTGAATAGGAAGTTACTTGACGACATGGCGTCTATGAAGATTGCTCTAAGTTGTGATATGCTTCTGACATACCTCTTGGTTGGGGGCTTTTGATTTTGAGGTTCATTCAAAAACATTATTCATGCTGAATATTTTAATTCAGTGACTAGTGAATCTGAAATGCTCAACCAGTAAACTCATGGTCTTGTGGTGCCATTTTCCTTTCACTTTTCATTTAGAGGAATGTGACATTATGATCATGATAATAGATTGATTATACCAAGTGGGAATTGCTTTCCGGGCATTTTTTTAGATCTATTTGACAAATACTAGCAACGGTTCCTGTGCACACATGGAAAAAAAATTCAGCTTCACTGGAAAAAAGCCATGTTTTGCACGTAAATTACAGAAATTCCATTTGGAAGGGAAAGAATTGCTGAGAATCAGCCACGTGGCAGAGGGCTGGACAGATTTAATATTATTTTAGTTGTAGATTAGGATAGGACTAAGGAGGACAAAGGCCCAATGCCTTGGAAAGTCTATGTTAGAAGGAAAAATAGGTTTCCAGTGGCAATTAGGCTAGGGGGACAGTTATATGCATTTTATAACAGTTATGGGTTAATTCCTGTGTGTATGGGAGGGTAGTTATTATGAGTCGATGGCAGTTATGTGTATTTTTTTTGTAAATATATAGGGGATGGTTAACAATTCAGAAACCCAACCTCTTGTTATGTGCTCGAGAGAGGGAACTCTCTGAGGGTTTATGCTTGTGAATGTGTTCTTGTATTGTAACTATGGTTTAAATCTAGAATTTTTACCAACAAAACTGTCCTATTGTTTGTGCAACCTCGTGAATCTATTATAGTATAATTTTGCCGAGCGTTAGTCTGTTTTACTATCGATTTGAGTCTCTATCTATAGTGTGTTTGATAATAATTTATTTGGTTTAGGTATTTATTATAGGCAGAGGGCGAGACCACTGGTCTGTTCTTATAAACTCTGATATGGTTGATTAAGTGCCAAATATCACTGGGTTGTATTTTGTTCACTGAAGTTTAATTCTATGTAGTTTCAGAATTTTAGGAATATCATTTCTGCTAAATTATGAAAATGTGACTTCCTCGTGTATTGCAACAGGCTGGTGTAACTGGATTTTGTATGGGGGGTGCTCTCACTGTTGCAAGTTCTGTCTTGGTTCCTGAGGTTGATGCTGCTGTAGCATTCTATGGAGTTCCTCCTACAGATCTTGCAGACCCTGCCCAAGCCAAGGCTCCTGTTCAGGCTCACTTTGGAGAGCTGGATAATTTTAAGGGCTTTTCAGATGTTACGGTGTGGATTTTCCTTTTCAATTATCTCTTAATTTTACTCAGATTATCATTAGTCAGACAATTTTTTATCTTGAATTTTCACCTTCTTGAATGCATCATTGAACAAAAAATAGATCCTTTCTCTCAATATCATCTTTCATGTTCCCATTTTCATGCCAAGCATACTTGGTTACCCTCAATAAAGCTAAGGAAGTTTTTAGGCTAATATAATACAAACTCCAATTTCCTCACATAAGTGTCGTATAAGGGGGAAAACTGAGAGGTCTGTAGGCTGAAGTGAATCTTACATCCTAAGCTAGGAGTTATACTGCTTCAGGAAAACCAAACTTCAATAAACATTGATGTGTTGGTTGGTTCTGATGCAGCCAATGAATGCAAGTATTGAAAACCCCCCCACACACACACTTTTGATAATAACTAATGTATCTTAACTGTGTGCTCTTCATTTTAAAACTTCTCTGAAAGTAAAAAATATGCCCTTTTTTTGTGAGATGAGTGTTTTGTTCGACAAGTTACATTTCAGTTGCTTTCCATTGTTTTAATAAAGCTTCACCATCATATATGGAAAAGGAAGGTGAGAAAACACAAATGTGTTGATGTCCTGAGATAAAAATGTGTAGATTTAAGCAATGACATGTTGTTTTGACCTTGTATGATATCTCAGGCTGCCAAGGCCTTGGAGGAGAAGCTGAAGGCATCTGGAGTTCCATATGAGGTACACATTTATCCAGGCAACGCACATGCATTCATGAACAGGTCTCCAGAAGGAATCCAGAGGAGGAAGGACATGGGAATGCCTGATGAAGACGAAGCTGCAGTTCAGCTAGCTTGGTCCCGCTTCCAGACTTGGATGACGCGTTACTTGTATAGTTAGATAATTTGGTAGCTGAATTATGATGCTATATGCTTGCTCCATCTTAAGAGGTAATATTGTGTCCTCTTTACTGGCCCCACAAACTGGAAGCTTGGATGCATCTTTGAGAAATTTGACATGGGCTTGTAACACTTTGGTTGTTTCCTGAAGTTTGGCTGCATCTTTGAGAAATTTGACATGGGCATAATTTTGAAACAGTTGTGGCTTTTCTGTACTTCATTGTTCTTAACACTGGCTCTTGTTATTTTACTCTCCTTCACACTGGCTGTTGTGTAGGCATTGACAGTATTGGAATGGATTGGAGTCTTGGTTGAATAAAGGATTGGTTTAGTTTTTTGGAACTTTTTCGTTGCATATTTCTACACAATACCCATTTATGATTTCATCCATGCTTTTCTGTATAATTTTTATATTAATTTTTGGCTGCAAATTTACTTAAATTTTATCAATGTTTATCCTCTTGTAAAATCAATTTCTGCTAGAGATTATTCTGAAGGTTACGTTATGTTTTTGTTATGTGGACATGATAAGAAACTATCAACTCACCTGATCATGACCTTTGCTTAAAGATTGTGTCTTATTAAATTTTGATTTTGATTATCTTTAGAGGTTTTATTGTGTTAATTTAATTGTTTTAGATTTGTTCTGTGCATGAGAACTATTCTAAAGCATGTCAACGCAGTTCGGCCCTGTGTCCTCATCAGAATCACCCATTACTTGTTGGATAAGTGTATGTTTGTTTCTTGGTTTTACATATCTCAATACACAAATAAAGAAGTAGATATTTGTGACATTGATTTCAACTTGAATTGCCATTGAGTTCAATGTAAATGCACATATGTTAAGTTTTGAGTTTTAAATCTTGAAATGGAGTACCTTTGGAATTCCACTGTCATTTTGAAAAACATAAGCCAGAATCTTAGCCAAGTTTGACTATCTAAATGTCTAGATAAGATGTTAGACTGTGGAATAGACAACTTCTGCAGGTATGATGATTATCTTTACGTGTATGTTTGGTTTAACGTTGATCCAAATATTAACGTGGTTTTACATATTTCAAAATATTAATGAAGAAGTTAGAGTTGGTCATGTTAAGCTTAACGTGGATCGGAAAAGCTAGAATTTGACATTGAGTTACACGTAGATTCACGTTGAACTCAACGCAACACACAAATATGTATGGGTGGGAGTGAATGCATTGCCATGGTGTGTACTGAATTGAAGGATTGATAAGAAGAAAACGAGAAAAAGGATCTTGGACCAAAAAATTTAAAAAGAAAAGGATCATGTGAGAAAATTGAAAAACAGAAGACTCAAAGTAAAAAGCAGCTGCAATCTGACCAATTTATCAAACCATTTGTCTTGCATACCAGCCATAAAGTCATAAATAGGGCCACACATTTCCACAATTTCATCAGTTTAAGATTGAGATCCCTCACCATTACATGTTTCCTTTCTCACACAAATATGAATATGCACGTGTTAGACTTCCAACCATTTTTTCAATAATGATTTTGCAAAAATAAAAAAACATTATTTATTTGACACAATTGGAATAAATTTCGAGTTACATGACAACAGGAGAGATGTGGATTGTCCAAAATATGAATTTAAATCTTTACTTAAATAATAACAACCCACACCAGCAATCCTTCACTTTGAGTGATGTTATATTTTTTTCTTACTTATAATAAAAGTAAGTCAAAGATGGCTCGAGACATATCACCTCACTTTGAAATTTATCTTAAGTCATTCCAAGTTTCCAACGATCTATTAAAATCTTATTTCTTGATTCAAGTTAATTTTAACATGATAAATTTTAACTTCTTCTTATTACATTAATCAGATATGTGAAATTATGTTTGGGTTGTCTCCGACCCCAACCAAACACGCACTGTGTGTGGATCTTCATAGCCAAGACTTTGTATTAAGCCAAGATAAATATAAAATGGAAAATATACGTGTTCATATCATTCGTGTGCAGAGAGAAAACAAAGTAGTATTATAAGAAGTTAAGAACATGCATGATTATGTCGACGGAAATAAAGAACAGCGTTACCAAATGCGTTCCAAGTATATAAAATAAATAAAATATAGTCTTCCAAAAATTGATCAGATTCACTTATCTTATGAAAATATTTAATTGAATTAACATTTTCAAAATTCGTGTTTATATAAATCTAATGTTTAAATATTAATGTGTTACTGTGTAAAGAAAAAAGTTTCTATTAAGGGACAGAAAGGTAGGCCACAAAAAGTTGGGGAAGGGGCGGGGAGTCTATTGACCAGAAAATATAAAGAATTTGATTTGATTGATTACTGAATCACGTTTTTATTACATAAACAACTTTTCATGCAAAGATCATATATTTACATATAGAACTATTTGCATTTTTCTTGTGAATAACCAAATTGGTTTTTGAAAACATGTTTAATGTACTAGAAACCTATGAATGATATTTTCTTTATTAAATTATATCTAAATGTAGATTTTTTTATTAAATCAAAATATTAGTATTGTGCCCTGTTAATTTAGATTTCAGTTTTGATATTCATTTATTTGAATATTTAATTTAAATTTAACTTAAAACGTCAATTGAAGATTCATTATTAGTATTGCAAAAAGATGAATTAGCAACACATATTAGAAACTGATTATTGAAATGTTAACCTATCTCTACCAAATATCTGATTGGCTTTTGTGTTGGAGGAATCTACAACTTTTTTTTTATACTTATTTATATTAAAATATCAAATAAAATAATTGTAGTGTAATAATTACTACAGATAAAAGGGCAGTGAAGAAAGTAGTGTGAGTCAGGTGAATTTAGAAACCCTACATATTGTAACTTTTTGACCTTCAAAGAATGCGGCCCTTTTAATTAATCTTGAAGTTGTTCACATCATCTACCTGGCTTCTATAGTTTCTTTGACCACTCAAGCTTTTTAGTTTTATCTGTATAATGCATATGCATGCTTGTTTGAGAGAACAATATGATAATCTTCGTATATATAAGCTATAATATTTAGTAGTATATGTTTTGATGGGATTTCTATACCAGACGTGGTTGATTGAAATATTTCAAAGCATGCTCTCATGTTTAAATATGCTCAATATTCTAGATGTAGTTATAATTGGACTGTTTCAATGATTGTTATCCAACAATATCTTGATTATTGAAGATTTGTGTATGACATTTTTTATTTTGTGGTTCATGAAGGGTGAGGTGGAAGAAGAAAGAATAATATTATAATAATATTTAGTCTAAGTACATATAAATAATATAATAATATTTTAATTATTATTATATTTTTACTCGAAAATGATTTTATAAAGCCTGAAATTAACTTTATATTTATGAAGAGAGTTGAATATTTTATTCATCTTAAGTAAAGTTGTGATTAATTCCATGTTTGCAATCAGATTCGAAAATGATGGAGAGGAAATTTGACAGCTTCAAGTTGCAGTGATATGGCCTTTAATTTGTTGCAGTTGCAGCTGCAGCTATCACAATACACCGTTATGGTCCCTAACTACCACCGTGTTCACCTCTGTTTCGTTATGTATTGTTGGGGAGTGAGTTTCATACTTCTTATCAGAGTCAATTTCTCCTCAGTTAAAATAGTTATTTAAATTCAAATATTTTTTAGATTTTAAGGTTTAACTTTTCTTTAAAATTCAAATTTTAAATCTTTTACTATTTTATTTCTGTTTTAATTATGATGATTATTTTAATATATAAACTAATTATATTTTTATAATTTTAACTTTTTTAATACACAAAAGTTTAGGTGGGTTTGACTTTGGTCATTATTACGTGTCAATGTTTGTCTCTCAAAAGAGGAAGTGATTGATCCTTACCAATTGAGCCAACATGTCTTAATACTTAATATTTTTTTACAAAAGAATATACCTAATATCAAATTTTATTATTTAAATTAAATTATTACATTAAATTATTTCAAAAAAAATTGTTTTTATTCAATTATAATCTATCGAGGTTTTAAATTAAATTTATTAACATTATATTATTTTTTATCATTTAATCCTTATTTTTTAATTCTTATTTTATTTTCTATGATCCTTTTTAGCGCATCCCTGGTAGATTTTTAATTCTTATCTTAGCTCATCTTAAGAGGTGGTAAATCAAGTTTGTAGCAATTATCATTTAAGATTAATTCATGATTTAAAATATTTATATTTATATTTATATATATATATATGTAATTATTCATTTACAAATAATACTTTGACATCTAAATATTAAGCTTATCTATTTCATTTAAATTTATAACATAAATTAAATTTAAAATAATTATTACAAAGTCAAATTTAATTACTTTAAAAAATATTTTCTTCGCACAATCTATGTGATCACGGGCTAAAATACTAGTTTAGATAGAGAATACAACAAGTTTTGTAGTTACTCCTTCGTAGTTAGCTAGTTTTGTCGAGACTATGTAATGAGAACTAGTAAGTTATCGTGCAATGCATTTGGTTTTTTTAAATTTTCTAAAAGATTGATTTTATTGAAAGAGAAAGGGTTTTCCATCCACGACTAAGAGGCCCAAATAAATTAGGTCTACAAAAAGGAAATAAAGCATATTGACTCAATGTCAGACAACTTAGCCGAACAGGTACTTAAAACATTGTATAGGTCTATAGGAGTTCTTAAACATGTTTAAAATTATCACCATGAACAGATCCACATCTATCGAGGTTTTGAACTTGAGAAACTAATTTCTCAAAACTGTTTCCATACTAAGACAAACTTCACCTTTAAGTTCTTCTATTTCTCTTTGATCACCATCTTTAATTTGTCAGCCAATCGTCCTTCTTTCTCATCCTTAAGAGAATTTTCAAGTTTTTTCTTTTCTTCCTCCAAAGCTTTCTTCTCTTCTTCCCACTTGGTTTTTTCCATAATTAAAGCCTTCAATTTGGTCTTAGCAGAAGCCAATTCATCCAATTCATTCTCAATCTCTGTTGCACGATCAGCACGAACCTTAGAAATCTCAAGTTGCTTTTTCGATTCATCAAATTCCTTTATGCTAACTCGATCGGCTTTGTCTTGTTGAAGAACTAGAAAATCTGGCTGGAGAGAGTAAGAGATAGCCAGTTGGGCCATTTTGTCAAGGCTGGATGAATTCATTTTATCCATATCTCGCTCCTTTGCAAGGTGCATATCCACTACACCAGCAAAGGGAAATCCATCTCCCGAAAGCAAAACATCTCCACCATCGACATCCATAACTTCATGACGGATTCCGCTGCCACCTACCTCATGTTGGAGTTTGGATTGAGGTGAATTATGACCGTCTGGGAAATTGGAAATCTCTACAGTCTTTTCGGTCGTCTTCATCCGCTTGCGTACCTTTAGTCCTGAGGTATGAGTTGTAGCCAAGGCATTGTCGCTTGGAATATCTTCTTCAAAAAGTTGATTGTTTGCTTTTATGGCTTTGGCCCTCTTTGAATGATAATACAATAGGTTGGTCTCAGACATTGGCGACATGTTAGCTGAAATAGATAAATTAATGAGTTAGACAATTAGTCATCAATTTAAATAAGCAAAATACTCAAAACATTAGTAAAAGAGAATTACCAAAATATTGTCGCAAAGCAGCCGGCTCAAACTCCAAGCTGATAACATCATTGGTATTGAGCAAAGGAAAAGTCTCAAGTAATTCCGCGTCAACTCGTTCGACTAGGGATAGATTAAGTCGATCGGTCCCATTGGTATAAGCAGGATTTGATGTCCAGTAAAGAGGAAACTTATACCCTCCTGAGGAGTCAATGATTAACTCTGGAAATTCATCACTTCTCCTAACTCGAAAATACTTGGTTTTGAAGCGCTTGAATGACTGATTAAAAAGAGAGAACAGACTCCTACCAGGAAAGCTATTTAAGGACACCCAATTGATGACTTTAGTTTTGCAAGGTTTTTTAGCTTGGAAAAAGTAGAAAAACAAAGGGGGAGTATGGGGTATGTTATAGTTCTTACACAAAAGATGGAATGCACGAACGAACCCCCAACTATTAGGATGCATTTGTGTTGGGGCTACATTCAAAGTCCTAAGTATCTCACATTCAAAGCGTGAGAAAGGCAACCTGACATTAAGCTTGGTAAAAAATGTTTCATACATGTAAAAGCATTCTGGATTGGAACTGGTCGGATGATATAACCAGATTGGTTCCCCTTCACGGCAAGGTTCAAGCACTATTTGTTCACCACTGTCATCCGAACATAGGATAAGCTTTTTCCTAAGTCTCTCTATGGAGGATGGGGTAGTAAAGATAGACGACAACCTACACACCTTTAAGTCATCACATTCAGAATCTGAGGTGAAGGATGAAGAGGATACTGTTGTCCTTGAAGATCGACCAACGTTCTTAGCCGTGTTTGGCATTTGTTAATTTGAGCAGGGAAAATGATTTAAGATCAAACAAACGAAAAATCACGTTTCTTAAACAAAGGAAAGTCCTCAAACGAAGTAAACTTCAGCACAAGATGAACAAACAAAAATTTCCCCTAAGCAAATAGGATGACATCTTTGCGACAACACAAGAAATATAAGTTCGAGTTTTGTTAGTACCTGGAAATTACTTGGCAAAACTAAGGATCACAAAAAGCAAAACCACGACGAACCTGTTCGGCCAACGAAAAGCCATGAGCCAATCTAACCCTAAAATGACTCATTATATATACAGCCAAAGAAAGGAGATAAGGACCTTTGACTGACCTATTAGGAGGGTAAAAAGGTTTGACCGGCTGACCTAGCTATCTATATATTTTTGTAAACTTATACATTTATAAAATATTTCTATAAAAAAATTACATGATGTCACCTTGACATATCTCAATAACACATTTAATATTTTTTAATTGATGTAAAAGTTTACATAAGTAAAATACCTCATTTGTTCCTTATTAACTATTTATGAAGAGAAGAAACACACATATTAAAAAGTGCAACTAATTTTATTAATTTTCAAAATAATTTTTTTCCTATTTTACCATTTAAAATGTATTTTATTAATTTATTCTCATTTATTATTCTTACAAAAGCATTAACTAGAAAAACATACATTAATACTCTCTCAAAATAATTTTTTTTCTCAAACTGGACAGTTATATAGGAATGAAAATAGTATTTCATAGCAATTTTCAATAATATGGTTTATTTGAAAGTAAAATTAAACCATAAAAAAAGTTATTGAATAATGCAAGAGGACTAAATCATTACCTAATATATAACTTATTTTTTTGTCAAGATTATCCAATATAACTTGATTCATTCTCATGTGTAATATGTCTGTCATTTACAATTTTGAATAAATGTATAACTCTTTCTAAACTCACGAGAGTAGTAAGGAAAGTTAAATGTTTCAAGTCATAATTATTAAAACTACTTTATAAATTTGAATTGAAAAATATCAATAACTTTTATTAATTGATCTGCAAGAGTCCACTTTCTGGTCAGCAGCGCATTAAATACTTTCCTATATAGTAAAACTTTATATTAAGTATATATACATTAAATCTAATTATATAAACATTTAAATATATAAAATACAATAAATTTATATTTTATGGAACCTTTTTAAATAATAAAATAATAATAAAATAATCAACTTTGCCTTTTGACTTTTTCCTGTAATATTCAGTCCACAGAAATCTTCAAATTTAATGAATACCAAAATTATATACTCCATAACCATAAAAAAAAAAAACAATGTTGACCATGTTTAATATCAATTAATGCTAGTCGTTACTAAGATTTCTTTTCCAAATGGGGCTATATTTCAGGAACCTTTTCTAAGAAATCAACCACAAATCACTTGCATAATTTACTTTCCATTATTCGTTGATTAAAGTACAACATAAAAATGAAATTATTTGACTAACATCCCGGCTACTCATTCGTGGTTAGTTTTAGTGAGAATTGGTATTTCTTTCTTCTAATATAATTTTAATAATTAAAAAAAAAACTATGATGAAGGACGTGCAAACAGCAATCTTACAATAAGCCAAACTTACCTACAAATCCAAACACAATCGGTAGTAGCTTAGTTCTTTAAATATTTAGCCTATTTAGTCGAGTGTTATTCTCGAACGGAGTGTATGAAGTATGATTTATAAAGAAAGTTCTACCCACTTAATATAATATCAGAGTTTTAAAAAAATTAGTCTCATTATTATCGATTGTGAAAATAAATTGTTCCACATTAAAAAAAATAGGCCAAACCCACCATAATTAATACCATCCCCATATTGAAATGTATATATAATATATGCTTCTGAAATTTTCCTAAAAAGAAAAGATCACAAGAAGACTTTAGAAAGAAATAAAAAAAGTCATCATTTTCATAAGGTAAGTAGTATAGTATTATACATACATTTATTAAAAACCAAATCTAATGTCACATTATTCAACGCAAACATAAAGGGCACTTCTACTTCTACACTTTTGGTCTTCTTGTCAAGTCTCAGCTTCCCTCTTTTATTGCCGAGTCCAAATGCATCATTTACTATAACCTCTTTCTCTTTCTCTCTCTCTCTAGAGTCTCCATCTCTTTCTCTCTCATTCCATTGAAATTGATGGCAAGAGGGGGTGGACTCTCCATTGATTCAGATCCAATTGGGAGCAGCTTCTTCCACCACAAGCCAATTGTTCTCAACTCTTTTCCTGAAGACAACAACAAAAACAAGAACATGAACAAGAACAAACTTGGTCCAAACATGGATAATAACACAGTTAACACCGCCAACAACAGCACCGCCACAATCCCATTCCAAGTCAACCTTAGCTGCTCCAACAACAACAACAGCCATGGCTCCTCTGATGACAAGAGACCCATCATCGATGAAATGGACTTCTTCTCTGATAATAACAGCAACAAGGATCATCATGACACTCTTATTGCCTCTGCCTCCACCTCTGCTGCACCTCATGATCATTCCGCCAATCCACCAATGTTAGAATTGAAAGTAAACGTGAGTATAGATTCATTTAGTTTACACTTACACCCTTTATCTTTCTCTCTATGTATGATAAGATTTTGTGTTCTGATGAATAATTTGGAATTCTTTTTCATAGACTGGTCTGAATCTTCTGACAACCAACACTAGCAGTGATCAGTCCATGGTGGAGGATGACATATCATCAAATTTGGAAGACAAAAGAGCTAAGATGGAGGTAAAGAAAACCTATATCTAACTGCAAATTCACTTATTATTTAACAAACGAGTGGTTTGTTCAATTGGTACATCGTTACATGCTTAATTACACTTACGCAAGTCTTGTGTATGAAAAAATACCCGCGAGAATGTGATGTCCAGAGCTCGAACATGTTTGACTCATGTGGAGTATAGCCGTGTTAGAAAATAAGTCACTTATTTGATGAAATTTTGATTATATTTAATAAATGTTCTTGTTTAATGTATAAATTATTAAGCATTTCACATGTTATGTGTTTGATTTGTAGTTTTGTACTGTCTGATTTTTCAGCTGGTTGTTCTTCAAGCTGAGATTGAGAGAGTGAATGTGGAGAATCATCGGCTGAGGAGCATGCTTGAACAGGTTACAACCAATTACAATGAGCTGAGGGTGCATTTGGTGAGTTTGATGCAGGGCCAGAAGGCAGGGGAGGGTGGTGAAGAGCAACAAAAACTATTGTTTGATGGGAAACTAGAAGGGGAGAAGCAATCTGGGAATGGTGGAGGAGCTTTGGTGCCGCGGCAGTTTATGGATCTTGGGTTGGCGACTAATGCTGATGCTGATGCTGATGAACCTTCGCTCTCTTCATCTGTGGGAAGAAGTCAGGATCAGTCAAAGTCACCTGCAAATAATGTGGAGGTGGCTTCCAATGAATTTAATCAAGACAAGAAGGATTTTGCTAGCGCGGTGATTGAAAGAGAAGATAGCTCTGCAGATCAAGGTTTAGCTGCTAATAGCGTTCCAAGGTTCAGTCCTCCTGGAAATGTTGAGCAAGCTGAAGCCACAATGAGGAAGGCAAGAGTTTCGGTTAGAGCTCGATCAGAGGCATCTATGGTACGTCACAGAATAGCATGTTTGGTTCAGTTTCTCTTTATTCAGAATCAATTTTGATACCTCTAAAGTTAACTCACGAAAGATTCTCCCTAGAATTGATCCTCGCTCTAGACTTAATTTTAGAATGATTTCCAAACATGAAATTGGTTATATGTCTTGTTTCTTTTGGCCTTTCATGTGATGCAAAATTGTTTTTTTGTCTCAGCTCACTGATGGGTGTCAATGGAGAAAGTATGGGCAGAAAATGGCCAAAGGAAACCCATGTCCTAGAGCTTATTACAGATGCACCATGGCTGCTGGTTGTCCAGTCAGAAAACAGGTATATCATATTCATTCTCAAGCTCAGTTTCCTGTTCTCACTTCTCACTGCTTCTCAATTCTATCAAATTCTCCTTTGCAGCAGTCTCTGCTAAATTTTGTATATCTGATATCCTTTGATCTTAATTCATAAGAAGAGTTTTGTTAACTTTTTATTTTAAAATATGTGCTGACGTCCATTTGCACCAGTTTCAATGAATATCCAAGCATAGCCATTGAGATTTTCATTTGACAATTGAATGATGGCTCATCTTTCAATCTTCAACATTTGGTTTATTTCTAGTACGTTTGCATTAGCTTTTCTTTCATCAGAATCAATTCTTAAACATAGAAGTTTCTCCACATAATTGGTTATAGCTTCAGAATCGGTTGTAGAAGAGTTTCTAAACATGGATCTAATTTCATGTATGACTAAACAGGTACAAAGGTGTGCTGAAGACAGAACAATCCTGATCACAACATATGAAGGAAACCACAACCATCCTTTGCCTCCAGCAGCAATGGCAATGGCACAAACAACTTCCTCAGCAGCAAGAATGCTCCTTTCAGGATCAATGTCAAGTGCTGATAGCCTAATGAATGCAAACTTCCTCACAAGGACACTCCTCCCTTGCTCCTCCAGCATGGCAACAATTTCAGCATCAGCACCATTCCCAACTGTCACATTGGACTTAACCCACTCTCCAAACCCATTACAGTTTCCAAAAAACCCAACCCAATTCCAAATCCCCTTCCCAGGAATCCCTCAGAATCTTGCCAATTCCCCAGCCTCATTACTTCCTCAGATATTTGGTTATAACCAGTCAAAGTTTTCAGGGCTTCAAATGTCTCAAAATGCTGCTTCAGACCCTTCTCAATCTCAACCACCACCTCCCCTTTCTGACACAATTAGTGCTGCCTCTGCTGCCATTGCTGCTGACCCTAATTTCACCGCAGCTTTGGCGGCTGCAATCACTTCCATTATCGGAGGAGCGGCGCAGCCAAACACCAGTAATAACAATAATGGCAACACCAATGATACATCAAGCAAAAGCAACAATAGCAATGGGAAGCAATAAAATCATTATACCAATTTTCAAATTTCTCATCAGGAACTAGCTATAGCTCACATTATACTCTTTCATTTTTTTTGTCCCTTAATATTTGTTAGATTTGTTTCATTATTTTCTCCCCTTCAATAGGGCTCAAAAAATAAGTTGAGCTGATTTTTTTGTTTGTCCATTTGTTAGACTCAGGAAAAAATTTGTTATATCAGAAATATAGTTGATATTCTTTGTCATGTCTATTATGCTCAAATTTGTATGTGATATACAAATACAATACAATCTATAACAAATGTGACAAAAATGGGAAAGAATATTATATTAGAATGCAAATTATATCAGTCTTCCCATTTTTTGGGAGTATATGGAAATGGATTGAAGGTTGTATTCTCTTGTTTGTTTTTATTATTTGTCTTTTTGTACCTTTCTCATGGTTATGTGGAAGAAGCTAAATCCTGAAGAGAAAAGAACAAGCAAAGAAAATAACATAGGAGAGCAAGTGGTAGGTTTCGTGTACCAAGTGGCAAAGAAAAAAATGAGTCAAGAAAACCGTCTGAGAGTGAGAGTGGTTGAAAGAGGATGTCATTCCAGGGACACGTGAAGAAGAGATTAATATTGTAGAGAAAAAAACAGAAATCGAAAGACACATGATTTATTCACACTTCACATTCTCTTCAATCCCATTTTTACTTACTTGTTCTTTCTATTTCCCTTTTCTCTTCGGATGCAGTGAAATCATATATCATATATTTCATTTTTATTTTTATTTTTTATGTTTGGTGTGTGAAGAAAACTTTATTTGAGAGAAAGAGAGGGACATGTTCAAATTGTCTCTTGCCATTTATAGCCCCCTGGCTGGGCAGGTAACTAGTGAAACTAAAAGGCTTATCTCCATTCCTTTGGGGATTAATTCATCACATCATTTATCCATCAAAATGCTAATTAGTTTTTCTTTCAAATTTTTTAGAATTGATATTCTTTTTTAAAAATATTAAATATTAGTATAATAAACACAAGAAGTAGTGGTTATTACACTATTTCATGATTTTCCTCAAATAACAAAATTAGTTTTGTCACGTCAGTGTTTCTTATATTTTTTGAAAATTTCATTCATAACATATAGCATAACTGTTTTGAATAATTTATGGTAGACTTCGTCTTACATCGATTTGATTTTTATAGAAAAGTTAATAAAAAACGGAAATGTATTTTTCAATACAATTATCTTAATTATATTATTAGTCCATTTAAAATATGTTATTTAGTATTGGAATATGTTAATCAACCTTAACCACCAAATATGAAGTTTTAGGTTTGAGTTTCTATATATCTAGTGAGAGAGTTTTACCACAACAAAGATAGATAATATTAATTAATCAACCCTAAAAACATTTATAAGTTGTCTTGATAAAGATATATAAACAGTAATCTCAACCATTCTTATCATAAAACCTTTAAGTTGGCGGCTAGCTAATGCATGTGAAGGGGACACAGTGATTCTGCAAAATCTTTCGATAACAGATCTAGTGCTTGAATGATTAATGCTCTTCAAGCTTCATGAGCGTTGATAACATTTAAAGTTATTAATGGATTGTTTCCCTAAAATAGAAGGTCAAGTTTTTCATGAGTACTGTTAAGTAAAAGTTTATTTTGTATTTGACGTTTTGTGTCGGTTTACTCTGAAGTAAGTTTTTCTTTTAGTCTTAGTATCGTTAGCGCTTTGGTCTCAACAATATGATGAAGAAGTGAAACTTGACTTGATTACAATTCAAGGCTGTGAGTACTGATTAGTGCATGTTTGGAAAATTCACTCAGGATTCACATTTGCACCAAATCCATGTTTTTAGAAACAAAGAATAGTTGTTTTTTTATTGTTGAATCCACGTTTGGCCTCTCCATACATAAAACCAAACACACCCTTAATTATTACCTTGTGTGCAAAGATGTTCTTATAAGTTGTACATGCCAAATTAAAGCCTAACATTACCAAATACACAATGGTAAAAGGAAAAATGGATTAGTGCAGCTATAGATTTTGTGCATTTTGTGTACATACAGCTTTTGAGTAGTAGTCCAGTTTGTGTAGCACTTGTTTTGGAAAGTCTTGATGGGGGTTGGTGGTGGTGGCTTGTGGGCTTCATCATTCATTGGGTGCATGCCTTGGATCACTGGCAATTTGAAACCTCAAGTAACTTGCATAATAGGGTTTAGGCTATGCATGATTCTTCTTGAATAGTCAGGCTTATTGACTACTATTCCCGTGCCTTGTGAACTCGATCATATATTAGCTAGTCAGCATCAAAAAGTAGGAATCATACTGTTCTCAAAATTTTGAGAAATATTAATCATGGGCAACAAAACCATTATAATCCTCTGCACCACAAGCCCTCCGTGATCCTTCAATAAAAAGTTTGGTTTATCACATGCATCCACATTACTTCAACTTGGAACTTTAATTAATTAAACCAAATATCAATTGAAATTTGGAGAGGGAATATTAGAAAATGAGAGGTACATAATGTAGGTTTGGAAGGCCCAATTTCTGGTCTATGTTGCTTCTGAACTTTGGGCTAAGTTGGATAAATGGGAGTGACTCAAGCACAAGCCCGTAACAGAAGGCCTAAAATAGAGATCCAACTTGGCAGTAATTTCGACAAAAAAAAATAAAACAAACTTGGCAGTAACGATTGGTATTAGTTCATTTTTTTGTCCCAATATAATAGTGAAATTTGATTTTGGTCCCTAATTTAGTAAATTTGCACAAATACTTTTGTATTTAGAGAAGTACCTCCTCGAAAAAAAATTAGTGCCGCCAGAAGTTGATTGTCGGATTGGACATGCATGCAATGCGAGGTCCATAATGTTAGAGCTAAAAAGCAAGATAGAAGTGGATTTGTGAAAGACGTTGGTGTGGCGAAAATAACAAACAATTTTGAATTTTCTAGCAGGTTTGATTCCTGAAACCTGCTTGCAGTTCTAGAATTGCAGGTTGAGGGAGCATCAATTTTTCGGTTAAGTTTTGCGTCTTCTTGATTTGGGAATATGAGAATGAAACGGTGGAGAGGGTTGGGAATGCGCGAGGGACTGTTTAGAAAATAATTAAACTTTCAAAATTTATAAAGAAGACGAGAAACCTAACAGAAAATTTGGATCCCTAAAATATTAGATTCCTAATTATAATAAGCATAAATATTTGAGATTAATGGATAATGTATTGTCGGTGTAAATAAGTTTTACGCAGACATCCAATCACACTATGCTATAAAGGACTAAGCTGTTACCTTTCTTTTTTTATTTTAATTAAAACTTAAATATGTTTGTTAGGAATTAAGGCTTAAATATGTTTGAGGTATCTAATAGAGGAATCAAATTGGATTCCTGAAAAATTAATTTTTAAAATGCCATCTCTGAGAAATTATTTTTAATCAAATTAGGTCATTTTTTACCAGTTAACAATTCAGTGGTGAACCTAATCAGGAAATGGTGGTCACACAAACTTTTTAACATCAATTTTAATCCCTCCTCTTTCACCTTCTTCCTCTTCCTCTTCCCAGTTCTTCCTTTTCCTCCATTCCTCAAATCCTCAAACCCACATTTTCCATAAATTCATCCGAAGTCACCACCTTCTCCTTACTCCAACCATACAAAAACAAAACAAAGCAACTTCAAACCAGTTTTTACCAATTTAAACCAAAAATAACAACAATAAACAATTATCTGCTCCAACGTGTGACGTGTCTGTTTTTCTGTCTAGAATCAAACTTCATAGAAAGTGAAAGAGAGAGACGGTGACGTAAATAACAGAGAAATCGAAAGAGAGGGAGAGAGGCAGTGGAGGAGAGCGAGATCAAGAAGAAGAGAAGGTGGGGGAGAAAAATCTGGATATGTTCTTTGTGAGAAATCCTAATCCCTAATCGTGAGATTCTGTCACTTCTGGGTTGCGATTCGACGCTTTTGGGTAGTGATTGGAAGTTTCTAAGTTGCGATTTGAAGCTTCAGGGTTGCAATTCAAAGATTCGAACTTCGACTCACACTCAACGAACCTCCACCGCCATGCTCATTTTTTCTTTTTCCCTCACCTTGTCACATCGCAGAGACTAGAGTAGTTGCACGATCTAGCGGGAGTTGTTGCAGGTTCTAGAATAGATGGAGCTGCTGCTAGATCTCTTTGTGGGATTGATTCATTAATTAATTGATTAACCGTTCACCTTGTTTTACCCCTCACTCAGTTCGTGACATTACTGATATCTCAATTGAATGCAACATAATATTCATGGTAGTTGAGATTTGTGAACAAAAAATTTGTTTCCACAAATTCCTGGGTTGAGATTTGTTTTGTATTCATCAGTTCCATGGTAGGTTAGATTTGTGAGATTTGTTTTGTATTCCTCAAGCTTCATGATAGTTGAGATTTGTGAGATTTGTGAAAAAAAATTGGGTTTATTGAGGTTTGAGTTGATGGTGGCCATGGAGTTTTGAAGGTGGGAGAAGAAGAGGGAATGGATTAGAGACTTAGACTTGAAGAGGAGGAAGAAGAGGGATTCTTTGGAATTTCTAGGTTTTGAATTTATGGGTTAAGGATTTGAGTTATGGAGGAAAAGGAAGTGAGAAACTGAGAATAGGAAGAGGAAGAAGGTGATTGAGGATGGACTAAAATTGATTAAATTATTTTAGATGGATCAAAATTGATGTTAAAAAGTTCACCACTCTTAAAAAGTCCAAGAACCAACCTAGGGGATTTATTGTCATAACAAAAGTTAAACAAAAATGATTCATAAACATATAAACAGTGCAGACACCTATAAATACCTTCATTTATCTCTCTATCTCTCTTCTTATCACATTAATCATATATCACATTCACTACTTATCTTTCTTCTCTTCCTTTCTCTCTGTAGGTGTCTACACCTAAAAGATTTCTATAAATTATAACTCAAAGTTAAATTCAAATAAATTAAAATATATGTTAGCCAAACCACCCGGTTTCAATTGCTCATGCATAGCATAATTGCATAGCATGAGTACAAAACCTACCCATTAATGAACCTTAGAGCATCTTCATCGCTGGTTTCTTAAACCAGCTGGAGCATACAAGCTCCGTTCCATATTTCAGAGTGTCATTGGAGAGTGCTGAGGTGGAAAGCAGGTTCCTTAAAATTAAGGACCGGTTCCTTGTACAAGGAACTCTGCTTTATGGGATCTTAAATTTAAAAACTATTATTTCTCTCTCATTCATCAACTTGTTTTCTGTTAAAATAAGAGGGAGAATGAACAGAAGGGAAAGGAAGAACAGAACAACAAGAAGGAGAAGAATAGAACAACTTCCAGATCAAAAACCAAGTATTTATAAAACAACCAAAATTACATAAAATACAGAATAAAATATAAAATACAGAATAAAATCAAGAATTTATAGAACAAATCAATAGAAGATGAAAAGCTTTAGTATGAGCTCCGATCCGTCTTGCATGCGTGCAGAATCTGTCTGAGCCGGTGGCTGACGGACGGCGGTGGTGCGGTTGGCTCCGATCTGGCCATGAGGAGAAGGTTTTGATGTGAAGGAAGAAGGGAAAGGGTTTTAGGTGAGGGTTTCAGTGAGAGTGAAGAAGGGAATGAAGGGAGACACCGAGGGCGAAGAAAGAAAGAGGGGGCGGTGAGGCGGCAGTGAGGTGGTGAGGGGGTGAGGCGACGGTGACGGGGTGAGGAAGTGGAGCGACGGTGACGGCATGAGGAAGTGAGACAGTGGCGGCTGTAGGATGCAGAGCTAGGGTTTCAAGAAGAGAGGATGAAGAAGAGCGTGAAAATGAGAAGCTGAAGAGGGATAACCCTTTTAAATAGGGTGACCGGTTGTACCGGTTTTGGCTTCAAATGTGACCGGCTGGAGCCAGCTGAAAGATGCAATTCGTGAAGGAGGTACTCCATTCGACAGGGTTCACGGGACACATGTCTTTGAGTATTCTAGCTTGAACTCGAGGTTCAATCAAGTTTTAAATAATGGATTGATGAATCACACCACTCTAGTTATGAAGAATGTTCTTGAACGCTACAAAGGTTTTGAGGGCATAAAAAGGCTTGTAGATGTAGCTGGTGGCATTGGGATCAACTCTAACTTGATAGCTTCCAAATACCCTCATATCCAGGCTATCAATTTCGACTTGCCTCATGTCATACAACATGCCCCTTCCTATCCTCGTATGTATATATAACCTTTACTTTTACATGTACTTCTAATCCTCGAAAAAGATAAAGATAAAGACTCTTAATACATATATAGTCATATACTATCAGCTCTGCATTATTAAGTATCTATGTTGATTGTTGAACTCCAAAACTCAAAGCTACGTAACATTTCAGGAGTGAAACACGTTGGTGGAGATATGTTTCAAAGTGTGCCTAAAGGAGATGCCATCTTTATGAAGGTGAGTAGCGGATAGGATATTAGCTCTCTATTTTATTTTGCCTTACTTAGGAAAAATTTATCACTATATTAACAAAAACAATACTATTATTTTATTTAGAGTTATGATTCATTTATACTCTTATTATTTTCCATTTCATTTATATATTCACTTTTTATCCGTTTCTTTCTTCTCATTCAATTATATCACTCATCACATCCCCTACATTCTCTTTCTTTTCTTTCTATCTCTCTTCTTCATTCCATTTTAAAATGTTCATTTCAAAGGAAGTGTGAACAAATCTTATTTAGTCTATTTATCACCTAAAGGATCGGAGATGCCATCTTCGAGTGGATTGGGTACAAGATTCCTATATTATTGTGATGTCAAGTATGAGCAAGAAGTCTCATATTTTGGAAGAGTAATGGAATGTTGACCAATTTATAAGTGAGAGGACTTATACACCTAATGTCTTAAGGTTCTGGGTGAAAAATGTAATATCCAGTTCACTTGTAATTTGCTCTTTAGGTCAATATAAAGATCACGCGGAGTTTTATGTCTCTCATGTCCAACCCATATTGCATAACTAGAACAAATTGCTGATGATGTATGGTGTTTGTAACCATTTTGCTTTACATGTTTACAAATTGAAAACTACCCTATATTACAAACAGTAATCAATAATACAATATTTATTATTTTCTTCAACTCAGTTTCTTGACATAAAAGTAATCCATTGCAGTCGATAATTCATGATTGGAGTGATGATCTCTGCTTGAAGCTTTTGAAGAATTGCTATACTGCTATTCCTGATGATGGAAAGGTGATTGTTGTGGAGTCACTTCTTCCATTTGTACCTGAGAATAATCATGCTTGGAAATCTGTCTCTGCATCCGATGTTTTGATGATGACTCAATGCCCCGAAGGGAAAGAGCGAAGTGAACAACAATTCTTGGAACTGGCAAATGCTGCTGGATTTAGTGGCATTAGATATGAATGTCATGTTCATACCTACTGGGTTATGGAGTTCTTCAAGTAGATATATTACATGTGCCACCGCTACCTACTTGTTTCACCGTACTACTGTTAAGAATTATTTATCTCTTATGGAATTATTGTAAGTTATCAAAGACCTGATCTTGAGGAATTAACTTAAGAGTATCATCATGTTTTGTATTATTTATGTTTTCTTAATGAAAGAAGAATTATATAATCTTCAAACGAAACTTCCCAAGGGTCTATTTTGTGCAGTTGCAAGTTTTCGAGGTTATATTTTTCAAATGGAAATTTGAAGAAAAAAACGTGTTAATAAAAACTTGAACTTATATAATTTTTTACTTAATTTAAAAGTGATCTCATGCTAATTTTTATGATTGCTGAGTCCATTGATTCAAAGTTCTCAAAAATAGTTTTGATGATATGATTCAGTTGATCATGGAAATCGGGAAGCTAAGCTCTTTTGGGAGAGAAATTTATAGTGTAAATACTAATTATACATAACTAGTATTGTACCGTGCGATGCACAAAGTAACAATTCTACAATTTGCTAAAATATAAGTTAATCAATTTATCAATATATACTACTATTTATTAAATTAAATTATGCAATTTAGATATCGCATTCATTTTTATTATTCTATTTATCATTTATAAGTATATAATAATCATTTTTATATTCATATATATATATTATTATGTATTGTATGAGAGAATTGTTTTTATATGAAAATTGTATGATAAATCTTGTCATCGAATCTAATCATGAATGGTAATAATTAAAAAATATTTAATGATAATATAACAACTTAAAAATATAATATGACTTTTTTAAAAATATAACATGACTTATTTGTTTAAATCGTAACTATTCATAATTAAATATAATGGTCATAATACATCGACAATTAATCTCTTATTTGTGAGACTGTGAAATATGTTGGGAAAAAAAAAAGATTTCATGTGTAGAAAATAAAGTATATTTTCTAACCTCCCATGTCCCATTGAAAATATCATCCACCCATTGTATTTATTAACTATGACAAATCTACTACCGTATCTACTATACTAATTGTGAGTCATTCATGTCAAATCTCAGTCACTCTTGAAAAAAACTCTCTCGTATGTTGACACATATTACTTTATAAGAATGATTTAAATTTTTTTAAATTGATAGAATATTGTTTTATATTTAAAAATGATTAATTCTTTATTTTTTTATTTACATATAGAAAGAAGATCAACTTTTTATTTATCTTTCTCATTCCTCTTCTCGTTCTTCCTGCTTCTCATTCATCTTTGCGATAAATTTATGTTTAGTTTCTATGCTCTTACTATTGCTTCCTGGTGATGAGCTGTGTTTACCGTTGAGTACTATTACTTCCTGCTTCCCCAGGTTTTATCTATTTGTTTATTAATTTTGCGAAAATCAAAGTTGAGAACGAAATGAAAGAAAAGGATCAAATCCAGATTGATAGCATAAAATTGATGATGAATGATTGATTGAGTGATGAAATTGGCAAGTCATAGTTGTTTCAGTTCAGTAATGAAACGAAGTCATAAATGACGATGAACAACGATGATGACATGCAATTAGAAGAGCAGAGAAAGCCGAGAATGAAATTAATTTGGTTTCCTAGTAATGCCCAAATAGATAAAATCCAGATACATTTGTTTACCGTTGAACATGTTAAATTTGGTGCTATGTATCATTTTGGTTATTGTGTTGTGATTTATTTGCTACTGGGTTATCAGCTGAAATGCCTCCTTTATCCATAAAAATTTCTAGAATATTTAATACTCCCTCCGTCCCAAATTATAAGACCCTTTAGAGACAAACTCGGTGTCCCAAATTATAAGACCCCTTTCTAGATTTCAGGAAAAAAAATAAGCTTTTCCTTTTTTACCCTTTGCATTCATTATATTTTAAATTCCAAAACTTTAATTACCACATCTACTAATTACTTCTTTCATATTCCCAACCAAATTTTGGTATATCCAATACTTACATTAACAATTTCCATATTTTTTTAAATAGGGGCATATTTGGAAGATTTGTATAAAAAGTAACAAAACCAACATATTAATTAACTTATTACATGTTTTCTTAATAGGCGTGATTGTCTGAAAAAGACCCTATAATTTGGGATGGAGGGAGTAGTTAATACATAACCTAAGTTTATAAAGGGTACAAAAGTAATTTAATTATAAAACTCATCCCCTCCCCTCATGAACAAAAAAAAAGAGTTATTTCCGCTCTCTTCCCCTCCTTTGAACCAAACATAATAAGTATTAAAATCTCTCCCCTCCTCTTCCCTCCCCTCCCCTCCATTAAAATTCCTCCCCTCCCCTTCCCTCCTTTGAATCAAACAGAGCCTTAGACTTGAAGAGGAGGAAGAAGAGGGATTCTTTAGAATTTATGGGTTTTTTAACTTATCGGTTTTGAATTTATAGGTTAAGGATTTGAGTTATGGAGAAAAAGGTGATTGAGGAGGGACTAAAATTGATTAAATTATTTTAGAGGAATCAAAATTGTTGTCAAAAAGTTCATGTGCCACTCTTAAAAAGTCCAAGAACCCACTAGGGGACTTATTGTCATAACAAAAGTTAAATTCAAATAAGTTAAAATATATGTTGCCAAACCAACAGGTTTCAGTACCATGATAGGTGGTGTGATCCCATTGACCCTGACATGCATAGCATGAGTACAAAACCTACCCTTTAATGAACCTTAGACCACACAAACTCTAGTCACGTGGAAATTAAGGTGGGGAAAAAATCAAAACACTGTGGTTGCGTTGTGTGGTAGCAATGAGGGACAAGACTGGAGGCAAATGTACACTTCAAAAAATGAAAGAACAAGGTAAGATAAGGAACTGTATATATCCGAAGTAGCTGCAGAGAAGTATACTGTATAGTATAGTTTCCATTTCAAGTCCAGAAAATGGCGAGCCTTGGAAATTCACATAAGGAATTACAAGATGAAGAAAGCTTCTCGTATGCTTTGCACCTTGTCAACTATACTGTGTTTCCCTTGTCATTACAAACCGCATATGAACTTGGAGTATTTGATGTGTTGCAAAAAGCAGGTCCAAATGCTAAGCTCTCTGCTGAGCAGATCGCGTCCCAGATTTCCTGCAACAATCCAGCAGCGCCTTCAATGCTCGATCGCATCCTCGCCCTTCTTGCTTCAAACTCTGTTCTTAACTGCTCTGTTGTCTCTGTTCCTCAGGATGATGAACAAAACTTTGAAACCTTTCAAAGACTCTACACCATCACTCCTGTAGCCTCGTTGTTTGCTCGCAATTCTGATGGTGTTTCCTTAGGGCCCTTGATGGCCTTAACTCATGATAAGGTCTTCCTAGCTAGCTGGTATCTTCCTCTTCTCTTTATCTCTCTAATAATAATAATTATTGATAATGATTAGTGAATATACCATTTCTGCAGACATATTCCAAACATACGCTCTTGTGATAGATTTTAACCTCCACAAAGATATATATCTAAAAGAATGTCGCAAAAAATATCTATATCTATATAAAATTATAAAATTGCTCAATAATAATGACAATTTCTCTAGTATTCATCTAAAAGTGGAGGAATTTCATTTTTTTAAGCTTAATTTCTCATGATTTTTTCTATAACAAATCTTTATAATTTACAATTTAGTTATTTGTACTATAAATAATTAACTGAAAAATTTCAAAACCTCCTATTTTGGAAGAGTGCCGAAGTAACGTACAACAATATTATTACAGTACTTATAGTTAGAAACAAACAATATTATTAAGCACCCTCTTGCCAACCCTAAATTTATCACTATTTTAATCTTGTTTTTATTTTTAATTATTTGTCATTTTTACAATTTTAATAGAGCATTCATTATATTTTACCAATTCTATCCTTAAATAAATGGTGATAGGAAATTAAAGAGTCAAAATTAAAAAGAAAAATAAAGAGTATGTTAGGAAGTTAGATAGTAATTTTGATAAAAACAATAACATTAATACAATTCCTTAATACTCCTACATATGTGTAAAACTTTAAAGTGAGAAGAAATAGTATTACATTACTACTTCTTTAATTTCTTTTGTTGAAATTCATGGCCATCTCATCAACTTGCGAATGAGAGATGAATTCCACATAAATTTAACTCACATTAATTTTAAAAAACATGACAAAGAGCTGTTTTTTCAATTAAATAGTAGAGTAAAATAATACTCACTCCATTCCAAATTATAAGACCCTTTAAAGATAAATTTGGTGTTCCAAAATATAAGACCCATTCTATATTTCAGAAAAAAAATAAGTAGTTTTTCCTAATTTATCTCCTGCATTCATTATTTTTTGGATATTGGAGTGAGATACAATTAATACATTAATTAGCTTTAAATATGGGTATATATATGAAAGATTTATATAAAAATAAATAAAATTAAGATTATTACATTTTTTTTATTAAGCGTGATTGTCTAAATATGGTCTTATAATTTGGAACAGAAAGAGTACTAAATGTGTATTGTTACGTTCATGGTTAGGTCCCAGCTGAAAGATGCAATTCGTGAAGGAGGTACTCCATTCGACAGGGTTCACGGGACACATGTCTTTGAGTATTCTAGCTTGAACTCGAGGTTCAATCAAGTTTTAAATAATGGATTGATGAATCACACCACTCTAGTTATGAAGAATGTTCTTGAACGCTACAAAGGTTTTGAGGGCATAAAAAGGCTTGTAGATGTAGCTGGTGGCATTGGGATCAACTCTAACTTGATAGCTTCCAAATACCCTCATATCCAGGCTATCAATTTCGACTTGCCTCATGTCATACAACATGCCCCTTCCTATCCTCGTATGTATATATAACCTTTACTTTTACATGTACTTCTAATCCTCGAAAAAGATAAAAATAAAGACTCTTAATACATATATAGTCATATACTATCAGCTGTGCATTATTAAGGGTTAATGGTATGGTAGGTCCCTATGTTTGTACCCAAGTTTGCGATAGGTCCCTCGCCGGAAAAAAAATTGAAATAAGTCCCTTAGTTTGCACCAAGTTTGGGTTTAGTCCTCGCTGGAGATCGGACCTCCGACAAGTGCTTACGTGGACTGCTGACTGTATTAATAACGCTGACATGGATTTTTTTAATTATTTTTGAAATTCCAAATAATTCAATTCATTTTAAATATAAAACCCCTAAACTATTCTAAATTTTAAATTAACCCACTAAATCCCTAAATCCCCAATCCCCTCAAACCTAAATTAAAAACCCAATCTAAAATTACAATTCGTTCCTCACGTTTACTGTGTTCTTCTTCTTCACTGTTCTAGACCTTTCATTTCAGAAGATGAAGATTTAGCCTTCTGTACAGAATCTACATATAGAGTTTTCTCAACAACAGGGCTTCCACAGCCTGATTCAAATTGAGTCCTCTCACGAGCGAATGGTGTGCTGCAACCTCTTCGATGTGGATCAATGCCGTGCTTAGAATTTTCTGTAATACCCAGAAAATCTTTCTCTTTCGTAGACCCAGATTGGGACTCTACTGGTTTTTTCCCATAATTACCAGTTCTAGGATGCTGCAGAAGAAAAAAAATGTGAACAAAAGAACAATAGAGCCTAAAGTGGAATAATAACAAAAACCAAAGAGAAGTAGGTAGGGACTAATATATACCTCTTTTGTAGTTCTCCTGTGAGATGCAAATGATTTACCTGGCACTCGATCAACTGCAGAACTTAGAATCCTATCATCCATTCTTAATCCTTGTATCGGATTCAAAAGGCAGAACCGGGGGTTTTTAGATTGGGTTTTTAATTTGGGTTTGAGGGGATTGGGGGTTTAGGGATTTAATGGGTTAATTTAAGAATTAGAATAGTTCAGGGGTTTTATATTTAGAATGAATTTAATTATTTGGAATTATAATTAAAAAAATCCACGTCAGCGCTATTAATACAGTCAGCAGCCCACGTAATCACTTGCCGGAGGTCCGGTCTCCGGCGAGGACTAAACCCAAACTTGGTGCAAACTAAGGGACTTATTTCAATTTTTTTTCCGGCGAGGGACCTATCGCAAACTTGGGTACAAACACAGGAACCTACCATACCATTAACCCCATTATTAAGTATCTATGTTGATTGTTGAACTCCAAAACTCAAAGCTACGTTACATTTCAGGAGTGAAACACGTTGGTGGAGATATGTTTCAAAGTGTGCCTAAAGGAGATGCCATCTTTATGAAGGTGAGTAGTGGATAGGATATTAGCTCTGTTTTATTTTGCCTTAGCTAGCGAAAATTTATCACTATATTAAGAAAAACAGTACTATTATTTTATTCAGAGTTATGATTCATTTATACTCTTATTATTTTCCACTTTATTTCTATATTCATTTTTTATCCATTTCTTTCTTTTCATTCAATTATATCACTCATCACATCTCCTACATTCTCTCTCTTTTCTTTCCATCTCTTCCTACTCCACTCCATTTTAAAATGATATCATTTCAAAGGAAGTGTGAACAAATCTTATTTAGTCTATTTATCACCTAAAGGATAGGAGATGCCATCTTCGAGTGGATTGGGTACAAGATTCCTATATTATTGTGATGTCAAGTGTGAGCAAGAAGTCTTATATTGGAAGAATAATGGAATGTTGACCAATTTATAGGTGAGAGGACTTATACATCTAATGTTTAAAATTCTGGGTGAAAGATGTAATATCCAATTCACTTGTAATTTGCTTTTTAGGTCAATATGAAGATCACGCGGAGTTTTATGTCTCTCGCGTCCAACACATATTGCATAACTAGAACAAATTGCTGATCATGTATGGTGTTTGTCACCATTTTGCTTTACATGTTTACAAATTGAAAACTACCCTATATTACAAACAGTAATCAATAATACAATATTTATTATTTTCTTAAACTCAGTTTCTTGACATAAAAATAATCAATTGCAGTCGATAATCCATGATTGGAGTGATGAGCTCTGCTTGAAGCTTTTGAAGAATTGCTATACTGCTATTCCTGATGATGGAAAGGTGATTGTTGTGGAGTCACTTCTTCCATTTGTACCTGAGAATAATCATGCTTGGAAATCTGTCTCTGCATTCGATGTTTTGATGATGACTCAATCCCCCGAAGGGAAAGAGCGAAGTGAACAACAATTCTTGGAACTGGCAAATGCTGCTGGATTTAGTGGCATTAGATATGAATGTCATGTTCATACTTACTGGGTTATGGAGTTCTTCAAGTAGATATATTATATGTGCCAACGCCACCTACTTGTTTCACCGTACTACTGTTAAGAATTATTTATCTCTTATAGAATTATTGTAAGTTATCAAATTAAGACTTGATCTTGAGGAATTAACTTAAGAGTATCGTCATGTTTTGTATTATTTTATGTTTTCATAATGAAAGAAGAATTATATATTCTTCAAACGAAACTTCCCAAGGGTCTATTTTGTGCAGTTGCCAGTTTTCGAGGTTTTAATTTTCAAATGGAAATTTGAAGAAAAAAACGTGTTAATAAAAACTTGAACTTATATAATTTCTTACTTAATTTAAAAGTGATCTCAGCCTAATTTTTATGATTGTTGAGTCCATTAATACAAAGTTCTCAAAAATAGTTTTGATGATATGATTCAGTTGATCATGGAAATTGGGAAGCTAAGCTCTTTTGGGAGAGAAATTTATAGTGTAAATGCTAATTATACATAACTAGTATTATACCGTGCGATGCACGTACAAAGTAACAATTCTACAATTTGCTAAAATATAAGTTAATGAATTTACCAATATATACTTCTATTTATTAAATTAAATTATGCAATTTAGATATCACATTCATTTTAATTATTCTATTTATCATTTATAAGTATATAATAATCATTTTTATATTCATATATATATATATTATTATGTATTGTATGAGAGAATTGTTTTTATATGAAAATTGTATGAATAAATCTTGTCATCGAATCCAATCATGAATGATAATAATTAAAAAATATTTAATGATAATATAACAACTTAAAAATATAATGTGATTTTTTTTAAAATATAACATGACTTATTTTTTTAATCATAACTATTATTAATTAAATATAATAGTCATAATACATCGACAATTGATCTTATATTTGTGAGACTGTGAAATATGTTGGAAAAAATAAATAAATTTCATGTGTAGAAAATAAAGTATATCTTCTAACCTCCCATGACCCAAATTATAAGACCATTTAGAGACAAACTCGGTGTCCCAAATTATAAGACCCCTTCTAGATTTCAGGAAAAAAAAAATAAGTTTTTCCTTTTTTTTCCCCTTGCATTCATTATATTTTAATTTCCAAAACTTTAATTACCACCTCTACAAATTACTTCTTTCATATTCCCAACCAACTTTTGGTATATTCAATACTTATGTTAACAATTTCCAGATTTTTTTAATAGAGGCACATTTGGAAGATTTGTATAAAAAGTAACAAAACCAACATATTAATTAGCTTATTACATGTTTTCTTAATATGCGTGATTATCTGGAAAGGACCCTATAATTTGGGACGGAGGGAGTATGATAAATCTACACTATATCTATAATTTTGTGTCCTCATCCTAGACTTTCATTAAGCCACGTCACTGTCTTTTAAAAATAAATTCTCTAATTTAGACATTTTTTATGAGATTTTAATCTAATTAATGACCTCAATGAATGAAACTTTAATAAGGTTTGATTAAAGTGTATTAAATCTATACTATGTATACTACATCAATAATTTTGAGTCCTCATTCTAGACTCTCATAAGTCATGTCACTATTTAAAAAAAATTCTCTAATTTAGATATTTTTTGTGAGATTTTAATCTAATTAATGACCTCAATGAATGAAACTTTAATGAGGTTTGATTAAAATGTATTAAATTTGTGAATTAAATGATAACTAAACAATTATATTGAGCTTAAATCATAGAATCACATTTGTGAATTAAAGTGTATTAATTATCATTGAATTACTTTTCAATATACTTGAAGCTAATATCGATAACTAATAAAGACTAATTTGAAAAAAATAAAAAGGGGGTGAAATCTACATTATATCTATAATTTCGAGTCCTCGACTCTCATTAAGCCACGTCACTGTCTTTTAAAAATAAATTCTCTAATTTAGACATTTTTTATGAGATTTTAATTTAATTAATGACCTCAATGAACGAAACTTTAATGGGGTTTGATTAAAGTGTATTAAATCTATACTATATCTATAATTTTGAGTTCTCATTCTGGACTCTTATTAAGTCACACCACTACCTTTTAAAAAAAATCTCTAATTTAGACATTTTTTTATGAGATTTTAATCTAATTAATGACCTCAATAAATGAAACTTTGATGGGGTTTGATTAAAGTGTATCAAATTTGTGAATTAAATAATAATTAAGCAATTATATTAAATTTAAATATCTACATTATATCTATAATTTTGAGTCCTCATTCTGGACTCTCATTAAGCCACGTCACTGTCTTTTAAAAATAAATTCTCTAATTTAGACATTTTTTTATGAGATTTTAATCTAATTAATGACCTCAATGAATGAAACTTTAATGGGGTTTGATTAAAGTGTATTAAATCTATACTATATCTATAATTTTGAGTCCTCATTCTGGACTCTTATTATGTTACACCACTATCTTTTAAAAAAATAAACTCTAATTTAGACATTTTTTTATGAGATTTTAATCTAATTAATAACCTCAATTAATGAAACTTTAATGGAGTTTGATTAAAGTGTATTAAATTTGTGAATTAAATGATAATTAAGGAATTATATTAAATTTAAAAAATAGAATCACATTTGTGAATTAAAGTGTATTAATTATCATTAAATTACTTTTCAATATATTTGAAGCTAATATCAGTAACTAATAAAGACAAATTTGAAAAAAAAATAAAAAGGGAGTGAAATTTACACTATATCTATAATTTTGAGTCCTCATTCTGGACTTTCATTAAGCCACGTCACTGTATTTTAAAAAAAAAATCTCTAATTTATACATTTTTTATGAGATTTTAATCTTATTAATGACCTCAATGAATGAAACTTTAATGTGGTTTGATTAAAATGTATTGAATATATATTATATCTATAATTTTGAGTCCTGAATCTGGACTCTCATTAAGCCACGTAACTATCTTTAAAAAAAAATCTCTAATTTATACGTTTTTATGAGATTTTAATCTAATTAATGACCTCAATGAATGAAACTTTAATGAGTTTTGATTAAAGTGTATTAAATTTGTGAATTAAATGATAATTAAGCAATTATATTAAACTTAAACCATAGAACCACATTTGTGAATTAAAGTATATTAATTATGATTGAATTACTTTTCACTATACTAGAAGCTAATACCGGTAACTAATAAAGACTAATTTGAAAAAAATAAAGAGGGAGTGAAATATACGCTATATCTATAATTGAGTCCTCATTCTGGACTCCCATTAAGCCACGTCACTGTCTTTTAAAAAAATCTCAATTTAGATATTTTTTTATGAGATTTTAATCTAATTAATAAGCTCAATAAATGAAACTTTAATGGGGTTTGATTAAAGTGTATTAAATTTGTGAGTTAAATGATAATTAAGCAATTATATTAAACTTAAACCATAGAATCACTTTTTTGAATTAAAGTGTATTAATTATCATTGAATTACTTCCCAATATACTTGAAGCTAATACCGGTAACTAATAAAGACTCATTTGAAAAAAATAAAAAGGGAGTGGAATTTGAAAACAATCAAAGTTGAAATAAAAGACAGAAATTTATTTGTATTAAATTAATAATGTCAGCATCATTCCAATTTATTTTACTGTGCGATGCAATTTGAAATAATTTAAATTTGAAATAGAAGGATTAAATTAATTGCACTAATGGGGTATGTGAGTGTTTTAATAGTCCACCGCGTTGAAGGTAAATAAATTGTATTAACTAATGAAAAAAATTACATGTGACATGTATATTTCAATATGCCCCACATTTGAGATTAGACACTATATCTATATATAATTTTGAGTCCTCATTCTAGACTCTCATTAAGTCACGTCACTATCTTTTTAAAAAAATCTCTAATTTAGACATTTTTATCAGATTTTATTCTAATTAATGACTTTAATTAATGAAACTTTAATGAGGTTTGATTAGAAGATGACATTTGAGATTTTGGGTAGGTGTTTGTCTCGAGGGGTAAGATATCTTATATGGATGAGCTTTAGGTGTTCATATTATAATAATTTTATACTGTTATAATTTAACTTTTATTTATATTTTGCTATTCATCTAATTATATTATTTTGCGTAAAAAAATATAATTATATTTGTATACTAATAAATAAAATATTTATTAAATATTTCATTTTACTGTTATTTTCAAAATACAATTTTAATTTAAATATATAAATTATAAATTAAAGAAACCCCGTGCATTGCACGGGTTACTGACTAGTTACTCATTAAATGGTTATTAATTGGAGGAGGAATAGCTTCACCTTCCTCTTTATATATTCACCATTCACCGTATAGGCATTCCAACCTCCATTGGGCTCGGGTGAAAAAAAACATAGGCAAGCCCACATTTGATTAAGGAAAAAAAATGCATTGATGAAGGGAAATGAAGGGAATGAATGTATCTTCAGACTTGCATATTCTATCTTATACATAGCAAACCATTTGTAACATAGATTGATGACCAAGAAGGCATCTATGGGAAACTATGTACGCTGTTGTTCTTTTACCTTTAACTTTCATATGAAACAATATAAATAAATAAATTTAAAAATCATCAAAGCATGAGAGAAAAAGATATTAATGAAAGAATTAGCATACAAATAAAGAATCAATAAAGAATGAAATCTTTTTATAATTAAAAGTGAGTAGAAATTTAAACTGAAACACCATTACTCTCATGGCCTACAAGAGAAGCGCCACCAACCCATTGTAAAAAGATAAGTTTTCTTTTAAATTTAAAGTACAGGGATCAAGCATGCTCTGCTGCAAATATCTTGAAGGCAAGGAAACGAAAATATGGAGGCATTGGATTATTGGAACATTATAGTCAGTTTTAACTTTAGAAACAACCACACAAAAAGCTTTTCAAAAGCATGACTAACCATTTACGGTAGATTGCTAACCCTATAAGTGGTAGTCCTTCCTTTCAAGCAAATGAGCCCAAAATGAATAAAGCCCAGCCCAGCCCAGCCCACGAATAGAAATAAGCTTGGTGGTAGGTATTATTGGCGCTACATTTTGAATGAATGTTCCTTCCAACGTTGAATGGTAGTTACTTACTTACATGGGCCTGTAACGACTGGTAGTTGATGGTGGAATGATGAAATCAACTAATTTTCTTGTCCTCTGATACTCTTTGGAATCAGATAATTTTCTTGTCCTTGTTACTTTGATTTGCTCCTCACTCTTTGATTTTTCTATATTAAATTATGGCATATAGTAAGTTACAGGTGAGATTGATTTCTGACTAGAACATGCATTCTCAACTTTACAGCACTCAAATGGGTTCCATATGTAGTTTTTTGGTGGCGCTTCTCTTGTTACTTCTCCACCCTGTGGTTCTATCTGGACCTACTGGGATAATCAGAATTGGATTGAAAAAGAACAAATTAGATCAAAGCAATGTGCTCAGAAGACATGTTGATTCTGGGGGTTTCTATCAGGATTCTTCTGCTGACACTAGTATTATTCGGTTGAAGAACTATATGGATGCTCAGTATTTTGGTGAGATTGGTATTGGGAATCCTCCTCAGAAATTCACTGTGATATTTGACACTGGAAGTTCCAATCTTTGGGTTCCTTCCTCCAAGTGTTATTTTTCAGTAACTCTCCAACATCTCTCTCATTGTTTGTATTTGATAAGTTTTTCCACATGTGTAGTGTTTGTTTCAATTGTATGGAAAGAAGAAAAGCTGTGATTACATGCTGTGTGCAGGTTGCTTGCTACTTGCACTCAAGATACAAGTCAAGCCAGTCTAGCACTTACAATAAAAATGGTACAAACCTCATTCTTGGTTCAGGGAATTTAATATCAATTTTGCAGGAAACAAAGCAACACTTAATGCTTAGTAGAGTTCAATCCCCTTTTTTCCTTAAAATAAATTTTGACAAGCTCAACATGTTCTTAGATCAGTATATTGATCTGTTACTTAACATTTTTGTATGGTGATGTTTTAAAATGTCTTCTTTTTTCCTTTTTATGCAGGGACATCAGCTGAAATCCATTATGGGACAGGGCAAATTTCAGGTTTCTTTAGCCAGGACCATGTCAAGCTAGGAGGTTTGATTGTTCAGAACCAGGTGAGTTTTTCAGAATGGGAACTTTTGTATTTTTCAATTTCAGTGTTTCATGAATCTATCTTTTATTATATCTACCTTGCTTTAGGATTTTATTGAGGCAACCAGAGAGCCTAGCATCACATTTTTGGCAGCCAAATTTGATGGCATTCTGGGGTTAGGATTTCAAGAGATATCTGTTCAGAATGCTGTTCCTGTCTGGTAAGTTGATGGGTGCTTGCTAATATATATGTGATGGAGAATTTGACTCAAATTTGAAACATATATGAAGGTTACCATTATCCTGTTCAAAACTCAATTACAATACCCTTTTATCATCTTAGTATATTCATTATTGATTTTTCACACTTCTCTCAAAAAAATTAAAATTGCTATGCTTGTGACTGACGGTTGCTATAGGTATAATATGCTCAGCCAACAAGTTCTAGCACAACCAGTATTTTCATTCTGGTTGAACCGCGATGCTGATGGGGAAGAAGGCGGTGAGATTGTATTTGGTGGAGTTGATTCAGATCATTACAAGGGTGAGCACACATATGTTCCTGTTACTCAGAAAGGTTATTGGCAGGTAATCCATAATGAAACTTTAATAATCTCTTGCAACAATTTGTTGTGCGATTCATTGTTTGTAATTTTTCCCCCTTCCAAATGCAGTTTGAAATGGGAGATGTCCTGATTGATGGCGAAACAACTGGTATCTATGACTAAATCAACATAGTTAATTAATTATACTCTTGAAAATAAGGACCTTTCACTTTATATTATAATTTTGCATTTTTGAGATTGAAACCATTATTCATTGTTACTCGTCCTGCCTCAATTATGTACAAGTCATATAAGATGTATGCTTTCATGTTTCTTCCAGGATTATGTGCTGCTGGTTGCTCTGCAATTGCTGATTCTGGAACCTCTTTGTTAGCCGGCCCAACGGTATGAAAAGGAATCCCTTTTGATTAGTAGAACAACAGAAATATATCAGTCTTAGTCATTTGTTGGAATAAATACTTATAATCTCATTGATGTTTTGCTACATGCATCTGGATACATATTAGCCAATGATATTCAATGAGATGAAATTGATTGAACTTACACTTTTTTTTAGGCTGTCATTGCTCAAATCAATAATGCAATTGGAGCTGCTGGCGTTGTGAGTCAAGAATGTAAGGCAGTGGTTGCACAATATGGAAAAATCATATTGGACAAGCTGATGAATGAGGTATTATTGTTTACTGTCTAAGTGTTACATGTCATGAGACTCAAAAATCGTACATTAAGTGTTACATATTATAAGTTCCACTTGGAATCAACTTCTAAGTACTCCACTGTTTGATAGGCTTTGCCACAACAAATTTGCTCTCAAATTGGATTATGTACATTTGATGGTACTCAAGGTGTAAGGTCTGGTTCTGATCTGATTTATCAACCTATTCTGTTTTGATGAATATGTCTGTTGCATACAAAGAAAACCCTCACTAGTTGTCCTTCTATAATTTGCAGTAAGGGCATTCAAAGTGTGGTTGATAAAAGCAAAGAGAACAACATGTCTGATGGTTTGAATGATGCTGGATGCACTGCTTGTGAGATGGCTGTGGTGTGGATGAAAAATCAGCTACGGTTAAATGAGACAGAAGATCAAATCTTAGACTACGTCAACGCGGTAAAACCATTCTTCATATTCATGTTTCAGGAAAATAATTCATGTCAGGGTTGTGTTGGACGGCCAATGTAAAACTAGTCGATATCTTCAATAAACTAATATTCTCTTCTCTCTATTGTTGCACTTGCAGCTCTGTGATCGGCTACCAAGTCCAAGTGGAGAATCAATAGTTGAATGTAGTACTCTATCCGAGATGCCTAATGTTTCATTCACCATTGGAAACAAAGTGTTTGAACTTTCCCCAGATCAGGTAACATTGACTTCACAAGTCTAGCATGTGGCATGTAATAGGATATTTTTTCCTCGGTCCCCCCACCCCCACCCTTGCGCCTTAACTTGTTAGAGAATAGAATTCTCTCATATGGAAACTTCACATGACATTATCAATTGAAATTTTGTGTCTATTTCTTCTCTGCTCTGTCCTATATTAACCTCATTGTGTTAAGCCCTACTATTTAGTATAAGTATTTTCATTGAACATTTGTTGCATGAATCAGTACATTCTTAGAGTGGGAGAAGGAGCCACAGCACAATGCATTAGTGGATTTATAGCTTTAGACATTGCTCCTCCTCGTGGACCTCTGTGGTAAGTATCTTTCTTTTTTTCACTTGTAATATCTTCTAACTATTTGATTCATTGTACAATCACTGGAAAATGACATTTTCTTGCAACAATTTTGAGAAGAAATTAACTCTTATAGGCTGTACTAATCTTCCTTGCAATTTCAGAAATTTTAGGCTTATATTAACTGTTCAACTCATCTGATGCTGCTTCTGAAATACAGGATTCTGGGGGACATTTTCATGGGTCAGTATCACACAGTGTTTGATTATGGCAACATGAGAGTTGGATTTGCTGAATCAGCATAGGTCAGTTATGTTGTAAGCATGGTTGGAAAGAGACTGCTGCTGATAAAATTCCCCAGAATTTACATGATAATTAGAAAAGTAGGAGCAATGTAATAATGCAAATTATAAGCTTATCCAATACATAGTGCCTCCACAAGACACTATAACAAACTCTAAATTTGTGAGATACTGTTTGTAAATAAATACTCTAAATAAGAGACCATGGTTGGTAACCAGATATTAGAAGGGGCATTTTGATAGAATTAAAAAAATGTGAGGGTGATTAAGCTGCACAAGGAGTGTATATCCCTCATTTTAATAACCTCAACAAAAATTGGGCCTAGACATAAACAAGTTAATAAATAAGCTCGACCAATGCATGGTGTTCATCACACCTCATAATTTTGTTTTCTGGCTATGAGTATGATCCATTTGTCACACTGGGCAATGCTCTTTGTAGAATTTAGAAAATCTCTTGAACTATTGGAAGGGTAAAAGGGAATATGAAGTAGAGGTTGGACATAATTGGACTAGGACAATTTTCTGCATAGGATCCCAAAAATATGTTGTAACAATTGGAAGGATAGGGAGAAGATAAAAGTAGAGATCCCACTAAAGTAAAAAGGGATTAGTATGTTATAAATTCTACTTCAAGTTTGGAAAAGAGATACATTACGCTAACATGTAGTGCCATAAGATGATTAGAACAATAATCTTATTATATATTTACGTATATATTACTTTACATATGTACATGCACTTTACTATTTTAGGATAAGTTGGATATTTTTTTTTTACTGAATTTTCTTTAGGTACATAGAATTAAGCACTTATAGTGACGTGTTGCAACATGTGCTGCTTTAATTTATACTTCGGGATTATGATCATGAACCACCAACAATACATATATACTTTCAAACACAGCATTTTTCTCTCAATCTCTTAATTAGTATTACATTATATATCATATTTTTTTACTTATCTATTTTCTATTCTTTCTACGCTCATTAATAATTCACCAAACATTTTCCTGATATATACTTGAGCTGCCACCTAGGTTGCTAAGGTCCATTTTCACTTTAGAAGAATAGAGAGGCCAATGAAGGCATGGTGATCTAGCTATTGGTACTCATTTCACTTTACTTTGTGTGCGTGTGTGATAAAGAGAGAGACATAATTGCCACTTTGAATCAAATTAAGGTCCCTTGCCAATGAGGAAGGGACAAAAAAAGGAGGAATGAATTATCTTTATTTATTTCCTTTGGGTTTGGAACTTGTTTAATAGCCGCACTTGGCAGCACCCCACACCATAACGGAACGTCAAAGCAAACATGAAACGTCATTCTATTCTATTCTATTCTTCTACTACACATTTTAATTTGTCGGTTAACGAAATCCATCATTGGAGATGAGAGTAAAAAGCACCTTATACTTTCCCACCCTTTTCTGTTTCACAAATAAAGCAACTAACTTCAAACTTCAAATCCAAACAAGGTCACTATCTATATTTTTATTCAGGATCAAATATAGTATATATGAAAGAAGCAATGTGAAAAACATGTAACCAATTATATATATATTTCTGTTTGATAGAATATGCCATGAGTTTATTCTAGTGTGTTTGGAAATTCGGAGTAATTATATAATACCATCCACAATAATGATTTAGTTGTTTAACACTATTCTTATAGGCATAAAATGTCTCATGAGATTTAAGTAATCTATAACTACTTCATGCAGATTTTACACCGATAGTAATTTCATATTTTTCTTTTTGTTGGTTGCTTATTTTTAAGCAACTAACTTTCCACATAATCATGCTCCAATGTGCAAAAAATTAAGTAATATGTTGTTTATAGCTAAGCAATAGGATAAGCAATTGGCACTATGGGTGCTCTAAGAGCATCTTTAATGATAGTAGCTTAGAAGTTTTGACATTTTAATTCCACAAAAACATTGTTATTAAACAAGTCAAATATAACTCTCTTTGTGTGGAGAAATAACTTTTTGTAGTAGGTTATCTAAATCATTTGTAAGAGTGATTTAACTTCATTCTATATAAACTTATAACTTATCTAAATGACAGTGAACAAAGTTTATGTTAAATTATATTATTTTTAAATGAACCAATAATATTTGAGATGAATAAATAAAATATGAAATTTCTAACTCACTTATTTTAAATATTAGTTCACCCTATCCAAATTTTACCTAAAATCATTTAAAAAACTCCTTGAATTTTTATAAATATTTTTATTGGTCTAATTTATAGTCATGGTTTATTTTTAGGAAAGCTTAAAAATACCTGTTGTGATTTAGACAGCAGGCATGCCCCCTCGCTCTTAACCAATAGAATGCTGCTTAGTATACTGTTATTGTCATGTCATGTGACATGTCATGTGTTTGGCTAGTCAAACTTAAGTCTTGTCAATTACTAATTGTAGTCCTTTGAACTTTTGTAATTTTTATTTTATACTCAACATTATTTATATTGTTTATTTATTCTATAATTTAGAAAACATAAATATATTTTAACGATGAGCACGATGCAAGGAGGAGGGAGGAGGAAAAGAGGAATTAGGTTATTTTGTCCAAATCAAAATGTTAATAGTTAATTTCAATTAAATTAAAAATCAATTTGAAAATTAGAAAATAAACATTTTTTGAAAAAAAAAGATTATATTATTTATTTATTTTATAATTTAGAAAACATAAATATATTTTAACGATGGAGCACGATGCAGGGAGGAGGGAGGAGGAAAAGAGGAATTAGGTTATTTTGTCCAAATCAAAATGTTAATAGTTAATTTCAATTAAATTAAACATCAATTTGAAAATTAAAAAATAAAAATTTTCTGAAAAAAAAAGATTATATTGTTTATTTATTTTATAATTTAGAAAACATAAATATATTCTAACGATGGAGCATGATGCAGGGAGGAGGGAGGAGGAAAAGAGGAATTATGTTATTTTGCCCAAATCAAAATGTTAATAGTTAATCTCAATTAAATTAAAAATCAATTTAAAAATTAGAAAATAAACATTTTTTGAAAAAAAAAAAAGATTGTAGCTCAGGGGGCATCTTGACCCCCTCTCATAAAACAGCATTCTAAAGTTTTCCTTATTTTTATTTTTATCCGCAATACATGACGTTGGTGTAACCGTGTCCTCACATCACATATAAAACGTGCTGCTTAGTTGGGCCCCACTTTTGTTTTGTTCTTTTCCCCATTACTACGTGAAACCCGTTTTGATACTCACTCACAAATTACAAAGAAGAAAACTGGACCACGTGACTTGCGTGTGATCCAAGCATCTTAAATATATTAATATTTCCTCACTATACTATCTAACACCATTCTACCTTCCAACTCACGTCATTACAAGTTGATTAAGTATCTCTTCAAAAACTAAAGTGAAGCTTCTATCTTTAATCTTATTTATAGCCGTTGTTTTCTTCCTTTTTCTCTAGTTCTAAGCTCAATTAAGTATAGTTCAGGCTTCTTCTATATAACTCAAGTTTAGGATCCTAAAACGAACAACCTCTTATTAACTGTGTATTTATATACTAGTTAAATGCAATGTGAATAAATTTTTACTATTTATATTTGTAAATGGGTATCTGAACCAATACTATAAAAGAGATAGATAGACATAAAAAATTTCAAATTGAATCATCAGTTGCAAGATTGTCACCAACTCCCTCTTGCGAGATCTTGGCCATTGATTTTTAATTTTAAAAGTAAAGAATATTGGATGAAAAGTTAATTAATTAAAACTTTATTAATCAATGATGATAGGTTGTTTTATGTGTTGTACGGGCCGGAAGGCCGTAGAAGATCTAAATGTCAAAATTTTCACATAGGAGAAATTTCATATGAGATGATACTGGTCCAAAATATTTGTAATTAAAGGTATGAAAATTAAATTTAAGTGCAGAAATGACTTTCTTATAAAGTTTTTATAAAAAAAATGTTTATGGAAATTATAATAGTCAATTTAAGGAAGTTACACCGTTCCAACTAACTGATGTAATTGGACAGTTATTAGGTAAATGGTAATTGTAGAGAATTGAATATAATTTGGCTTTATGACTTGGCTGCGTAGTAAATAAGTGGCGCATCCCCACTCCTAAATCCTAAGGGCTAAGGCCTAACACCAATTGCAACCTCCTACTCCTACTCCCACCTGCTTATTTTCTCTGATTTGCGGTTTCAACCTTTTAAGCACTTTTTAGGTGCTTCCACCCTTTAACTTCTATTTCACACCACCAAACCAAGTGACCAAAACCCATTTTATAATAATAATACATGCTTAATTAAGTGTGTTCATTGCAAATTAATTTAATAATTGTGTGTATGTGTGTAATTCATCATATTAATTAAGTATTTCTCTTGTTTAGTTATGCAAATGAGTTGGAGCTAACCTTTATTTCACGCCTAAGTTTTGACACTTGTGCTTCCAAACCATGAAAACTAACTCACGTAATGATAGGTTTCTTGAAATTGAAGAGTGTTAATGAATGTCAAAAGAACACCCACCTCGGAATGATTTTTGAAATGACACTTTTTGACCATGATTGATTAGTAAAGCAAGATCATATACACAATCGTCCAATCATCTAGTGCGTCATATGATAGTTCCAACTTCAAACGGAAATGAAAAATTAGGTGTTTAATTTAGAGAAAAATAAAATCAGAAAATGAAAAGGTGAGGGCTACTTTTTGCTCTAACCGGTATCATTTGTGATGCTAAATTGTGTTTGAGTCCATAGTATTTATATTTAGTAAAAATCACTCTTTCAACCCAACTCTTTTCATACAAAGAAACAAGCGATTAAGTATGTATCACTTAAACCAAATAATCATTCTATTGTGTTCTGATCAGGCCAAACGACTACAAGACTCAATACTGATCAGCTCAAAGGTCTACATGACCACCCTCACTGAGGTTGGTTGGCCATGACGACCAAGTAAGAAATTACAATAAGATTAGAGCATGACTTCCATTCTTCTTACCAACCGACTAACTACTAAATTATGTATGTTGTTAGAACCATGATCAAGCTAACTCAACCGAAGCTAAAACCTCAATGCCACATAGATGATGAACTATCAAGCATATACATGCTCTCACATTTGATTAAATGACCACTATATATAGAATTGATCGCATTACAAGCTATTCAGACAACTCATTTATTTTCTTAGTAGTTATTACTGTTCTGGACTTTAAGATTTTCTCTCCGATCTTAAACTGACTTGAGTTCAAAGTGTTTTTTACATGTATTCATCACTATAAATATTTATTGTACCACCGTCCTCTTTACTGTGTTTCACCACATGTGTTCAGGGATGTGCTTCACCGAGTTTGATGAGTTATGATTCATAGACATCTTTTAGGTGTAGAATCCCAGAGAGAGAAAGGAAGAGAAGAGATATATGTAGTGAATGCGATATATGATTGATGTGATAAGAAGAAAGAGATAGAAAAAAAATAAAAGTGTTTATGAGTGTCTGCGCTGTTTAATTATATGTTTATGAATTTTTTTTAAGTTTGATTAGAGGTTGGTTTTGCTCATATTTCTAAAAGATCACATTGCTAATTGATTTTGCTGTTTGAGTCGCTATTTGAAATTATCATGATAACTTTACTTGAGAGATAATAATAACCACCCAATAACGGGTTGTTTTCGGATTAACCCATCCACATCACTATCAAGCTTCTAGAAGGAGGCATGGAGTGAACTGACATTTGGGTTAAATTTTCTGGGCATGGTACTTGCAATGCAACAAAGCTTCATAAAGTTTTCAACAGCTTATAGGATTGAAGTACGTTGCACTTTTCCATGATCACATTATCATGACCAATAAATGAAATTGAAATAGTGTTAATTAATTTACCAAACACAAGGGAGTTGTTACTTTATATTGAATTGGCCAATCCTAATTCTCCCAGTACTCTCAGCTTTTCAGATATATTTCACCCTAACATTTTAAAGCTGCAACAAAAAATATCATCCCTAATTGATACTGCACTTCTGAAAATATCTCCATACCAATCATAATTTCACAACACATTTCAGGAAATTATTTATCAAGCTTCTTTTTTTAGAAGAATTGATGAAGCTTCTTAAGTAAAGAGTTGAAATTTAGGGTCATAAAGTAAGTTATTTACAGATAGCGATCTATGTATTACCCATATAAGGTCAAATAAAATAATAACTAATTAATTTTAACTGAATTATTAGTTTTTGTACTATATGATAAATAGAAAGGATTACGTTACTCTGTTATTGGAAAAGATCAAAATAACCATATACATATAACTAGTCCACCTCAACAAAGAGACTATTATTTGTTTTGGGGGAAAATAGTTATGACTTGTAATTAGGCAAGCAAATTAAAAGCATAAACTTCATCGAACAGAACAGGGTAAATTGATGAATCTTTCTCTTTCTGGTTTTGACTTCTAACAAAACCCCCTGTATTAGTTGACTTGTAACTCCTCCCTATCCCAATAGAATTTTAATTTGTGGAGTTTATAATATGATCACGTTACCATTATAAAATTAAAACATCTTCCATAAAAAAATGACCCATTAAATTGAAAAAAGATGCTTAACTCCAACCGTGTCGGTGGTTGAACCCACCCCATTTACCTTTGCTCCTAAAACCCCCCAAGTAATTTTTTCTCATAGTTTTGCATGTATTATTTTTTAAATGTTCCTACATGTATTTTTATCTATCTACCATAACTATATTTCGCAACAGACAATCCTATTTGAGCCTTAAATATTCAAATTCTTGTCGAGCTTCTCCTAACAGAGTTTTTTTTTCTTCTTTTTTCCATACACAAAATTTAAATATAAAATTTTAATTAAAGTAATTTCACTTGAAGTGATTAGTTGAATTTCAGTATGATATGAAATAAGTAATGCCCTTTAGATTACCCCTCTAATCACCTAACCCTTACTCATAATCTCTCTACCCCTTCATCCCTTGCAACAAACTAAACCTAAATCCATGTATTAACCACTCTTTGCACACTCAATGCTTAAAAACGTATCCACTTGTCACTCACCAAGCCATTGCCGATTAAGCAGCCACAACCACCCAAATTTGGACACGTTGTAAACTCCCACTTGAAGTAACATAATCTCTCACCTCTTATAGAGAGAGAAAGAAAGGTTGCAACCAATTAAGTAAACCAACCAATGAAACAAACCCCTCTTAACTCAAACTCAAAGTGTGCCCATAATTCATTATTATATAACAAAAGCTTTTCTTATATAAAGCCCACAACATTAACCCAAAGACTCTGTACTCTGAAACAGAGCATAAACACAAACAGAACAAAACAGAGCATGGAGTGGACAAGAGGCACCATCATAGGACGTGGCTCCTCAGCCACAGTCTACCTCGCCACCTCTTGCCACTCCTCCTCCGACGTCTCCGCCGTCAAGTCAGCAGAGCTCTCACAATCACAACAGCTGCAGAGAGAACAGAAGATTCTCTCTTCTCTGTCTTCTCCCCACGTAGTTACCTACAAAGGGTGTGACATTACAAAAGAAAAAAACAAGCTTTGGTACAATCTCTTTATGGAGTACATGCCCTTCGGCACGCTCTCTCAGGCGAACCGCGATCGCTGGCACGAGCCGGCGATCGCGGAATACACCCGGCAAATTCTTCAGGGGCTGGAGTACTTGCATTCAAACGGGGTTGTGCATTGTGACATCAAGGGTAGCAACATATTGGTTTTTGAAGATGGAGTTAAAATCGGAGACTTTGGCTGTGCTAAATTTGTCGCAGAGTCTCCGGCACCGATCGCCGGCACACCGATGTTCATGGCGCCGGAGGCGGCGCGTGGGGAGGAACAGGGGTACCCTTGTGATGTTTGGGCACTTGGGTGCACCGTGGTTGAAATGGCCACCGGGTTCGCACCGTGGCCTAATGTGGAAGACCCTGTCACGATTCTTTACCGTTTAGCATATTCTGAGGAGTTGCCGGAGATTCCTGGTTTTCTGTCGGAGCAAGCAAAGGATTTCTTGAGGAAGTGCTTTATGAGGAATCCGAGGGAGAGGTGGAGTTGTAGTCAGCTTCTGAAGCATCCGTTTCTTGCAGAATTCAATTCCGATGATGGTAAGCAAGTTCAGGAATCTAATTCCAGTTCTCCAACCTGCGTTCTTGAGCAAGGATTTTGGAATTCTGTGGAAGAGACAGAATCAGAGCCAGAGTGCTTCTTCTTTGACAATTTGGCTGAGAATTCTCCTGCTGATAGGATCAGAAGGCTTGCTGTGTGTTCTGGGGATCCAAGTTGGACACGGAATGATGATGAGAATTGGATCACAACTAGAGGCAATGAAACAGGGGTTTCAACTAGTGATGGGGTGGATTTGGATATTGAATTGGAGAAAAGCAATGTTAGTGGTAGAATTAATGGCTATTTTTGTGAGGATTATAAGTGTAGGGATGTTGTTAGCATTGTAGATAATAATTGTTTCAATTTTGAGAAGAGCATTGCTGAGATGCTGCTTCCTTCAACATTAGATTTTTTATAATTCAATTATTTGAAAATTCTACCTTTTTAACTCTCCCAATGTTCCATTAGATGTCAGTTAATGGCTTTTCTTATGTTTGGTGGGCAATTTGGGTTTATTTATTTATTTTATAAATCACCTGATATATTTGGTTAGCTTTCGAACGTAGACTATTTTGGGTTCGGGGTTTAGTTACACCTAAAACTCTCTATCCATTCTACGACCGTATTGTGCAGGAACTGAGCTCGAAAGCTCTTCCGACACACGGTCTGCGCATTGTTAATTGAGCTACAACTCGAGGTGCAATTTGGGTTTCGCAGGCCCAAAATGGTTCCTGAGTTTTTTAAACTCCCAACCTCTCTTCTTTATTTGTGTTTGGTTGATTCTAATGGATATGAAGCCTAGGGAAGGGGAACCAAGGTTAGAGCAATGTCTCTCTCTTTCCAGGCTCTGCCATTGATGTTTGTTTACTTTCTTGGTGTCTATCTGTTCCATACCATACTCTTTATCTGTCAATGGTATCGGTAGGTCTCCAATTAAAATCCCAAAACCCTCCAATTAGTTGCAAGGTAAAAAATACTCATCAAATTCTACCCTCCTGCACCTAACCTGAATAATAAAATAGCTGGCAGCTTTAAAAGCAAAGCGAATATGCAACAAATATTACAGCAGGTGGGTTTCCGTCACAGCACATGAAGATTAATGCAAGTAGAGAAGAATTGATTCTTCTATCTAAAGTGAGACCATTTTAAAATATAACATACTATGTAAAATGATAATAACCACTGATTGGAAAATTCATAAAGTAAAATTTAAAATTTTTATTATTTATTACATGTGGATATATTTCATTGCAAACTCAACCATTGATATTTTATCTGCTAAAGTAAATAAATCCAATAACCTAATAAAGTACATTGGTCAAGTTGAAACAGTTTGGAGTTGGAAAATTTGGTCAACCCCCGCTTGGTTTGGGCTCTTATATGAATATTCAGAAGCTAGTAACCTAAATATAAATCAAACTTAATCTTGTATGGTTAGAGAATAGATACAGTAGTTGGCCTCTAAGCAAAAATAAAGTAACTTTGGTCAATGAAGTTGAAGGCACTAGCTTCTTTCAAAATTCGAATTCATTAGTTTAGTTTAATTCCAAAGTTGTGCTCCTTCAGTTAGAGCCTATCCACGATTTCCCCTCTAAAGGCTTCTAATGAAATGATTCTCATTCTTAATTTCTTATGCCCTCATTAGGAAGCATCTATGTTACTTATGGTCTCAGATTTCAGAATTATAATTTATCATTGTTGTTTGCTCTTTTAAACCCATCCGCACAAATCATATCAACGTTAATTGTTGTCTAAATTTGCTTTAGTATTAGTTCTCTCAAACTCCAGGACGAATAATTCAACTTGAATATGGGAATTATAGTTCTAGGTGCCTGATATAAGTGGCTGTTTGAAAGGTTACGCAACACAAAAATTTAAAGAAAGGGTAACTTTTTTGGGTCAAAGATAACTTTATGTGTAGCCAAACATTGTAGACTTGGAAAACCAAATGTAGACCCACTAAAACAGTTAAAAAAATATGAAAAAATAAATTATGATGAAGTCTCATATATAATATATTTTGACACTTTTTGGAAAAACTTATGTAAAAAGTAAAATTTAATACTCATATATTATCAGTGTAAAAGAATTTTACACAAGCAACCAATAACAATTCAGATTTTTGCCGCGTTAGATAATTAATTTCAATTAATTACAAAATTAGATTATGATAAAGTAAATTTAAGAATGATGATTGATTGTCTGTGTAAAAAAAAGATTTTACACTGACAGTGCATGAGTATTAAACTCAACGGTAAATAGTGATTCTATATATAAGTTATTTTGAGGTTATTTTAATAAGTTGTTCAAATTAGTTCATGAATAAATGTTTATGATACCCACAACATATTCTCAACTTATTTCAATAAGTTTCTCAAAATAACTTATTTATATAGCCAAAGGAACTCTTACTATTTGTGGACACTCCATACACAACATATTTTTCTCTTCATCTATTTCTTCCTATCAAATCATATCATATATTCATATTTTACATCTACCGCTTCTTTTTTTTAGATTTTTATTTTTTGTAGTGTCTACTTTATAATGGGTGTCCATGAAAAAATTTCCCCTTCATTAAGTAAGGCTGGTATGTGAATGCTTCGTTTCTTCGTATTATTATTTGGGTATTTGAAGGCTTTTTTTTTCCCACATTTGTAGGCTCGGTTGATTTCCAAAATATGTTTCAGCCCACTTAACCATGGAGACATACAAGAGGAGATTGAGTCTGGGATATTCAATAATATTGTGACAGTGACAGTAGTTCCAAAGTCCAAAATCTCTATTTTTGTTATCAAAGACCCGAAATCAATTCCAAATTTTCATGTTTTTCCAACCCTTCACAGCTTCATTGTTCCATGTTCTCACCACCCAACACTTTTCTGATCACCACTGCAGCTTTCATGGTTGTGATTTCTGTCATGAGGACCAACAGACAGAATTTTTGCTCTTTAAATCTTTCCCTCTAACATTTTTTCCTACCATATTAACAATAAATTTGAACCTACCACCTCATGGAAACTATGGAAAGCCCTCACCGCAAGCCTAATGCTAGAGGTTGGCTTTCTAACAAACACTAAAGAAAACTTACATCTGGCTGTCACAGAGAAAGAAGGTGATGACAACTGCACAATGGACACTGGAATCAACGACAATAGCAATCAACAATGCTGCCCTCTTTGGGAACAGGATTTCCCTAAAAGCATTTCTCAAAACTCATCCAACAAGTGATAATTTCTGCAAACAGATATCCCTGATCTCACCATCTGATTAACTTCATTTCAAGTGAGAGAATCTAGACGGGTAAAATCCACCAATGGTATCAAAGTTAATTCAAAATTGTATGTAAGAAGATAATATTGTCATAAAAAAACATTTGCGTATACAAAGTTATCAATCTACTTATACAGTAATAAACACAGGCTCTTATATACCTATCAGTCTCTATCCTATTAATCTTGTACTGTCAACTCTCATACTATCAAATGCTCATAACATGGCTTATATTATTAGCTGCTTTTAAGTATAGATAACTCACTCAATCTGCATAGCATCTCTTTCTTCTTTATAATCTTAACTATATCCAACTGTGACCTATTTCTCTTATGCAAACATGCACCACAGACCCAGAAGCAGCTGAATCAAAGGACAAAAACCACTTCGCTAGATACCTGAACCTTCACATAATCACATGCTCTTAATTCTGATGAATACCCTCCAATTGACTCTGAAGATTCTGATTTTCCGCCAAGAGGCGATCATATTCCATAAGGAAACCTTCAGATTGTTTCTTAACAGTCTCCAACTCAGCTTCCAAGTCCTTGGCCCTGCTTCCTTTCAACTCACATTCAGACTCAAGTTCCTTAACTTTGGACCTCAGTGTAGCAATTTCTTCCAGCAAAGCCTTGTTTTGCTCTGCAGTACTGCCATTTTTACAGTCACCGAAACTTCGGCTTTGTTTCTTCGCAGACTCCACAGCCCTCCTTAGCAACCGAAGCTCTCGAATGTAATGGTGCAATCTATCTATGATCAGAGAAAGGAACAGCACAAAACCTGCCCAAACGTGAAAAATCAAATTCAACAACTAATATACTAGAAAAATGATTAGAATAAATTCAAATTACAAAAACAAATTGCATATAAAAAACCAGTTTGGGTAACTTCTCAATGGAAACTTACTTAAAAAAATGAAATGATGTAACAATAGCTGTGCGTTTTATAGTAGCTTCTGAAATCACTTAGGGCTTAACATTTTCGGACGCCAGGAAAGGTCTCGTTTGGAAGAGCTTATTTGAACTTATCTTATAACATGAGCGTTTATACAAGTGTTTGGAAGAACTTATTAAAATAACTTATGATCTACTTATAAATTGTTTTGAGCTTATTTTTATAAGATATTCACATCATCTTACGAATAAGAGCTTATGCTATCAATAGCTATTTTCAGCTTAATTGAATAGGTTTCTCAAATTAGCTTATAAATAAACGCTTATTGCCATAAATGTTTAATTAAGTTGTTTAATAAACACACCGTAAACCATCATTTTGGTCAGTATAGCGATTAGTCATTCTGGTAAAAAGTCTAAAAAATGCAATTTATTTGTCAACTTCATCCATACATTTCATATTAACTTTAGGAATTGCTTTGAAGGACAATGAATTTTAATTCATATTTTCATACACTAGTATTAATTGATTATTTCATATTATATTTTAATTTTAGGTTTTCCACTAACCAAATGGTAGAAAAATTACACCTTTCATGGCTTTTCTGATGAAAAAAATTCTTTGCAGAACTAAAATATGAAAATGGCGTATTACTCAACACGTGTAATCTTCATTTCATACGAACTTAATTTAGAAACTTTAACTAACTAATTCAGTAAGGCAAACAGTTTGAAAAAGAGTGTAGTAGGGGTCCATCAAATTGAAAAATCTTTCTCCAATTGAATTAATAAAAAAAAAGTAAAATAAAAACAAACGATGAAAGGAAAGGAAAGGTTCAATTATAGCTATTGTTACCTAAAAGAGAAGCTTCGAGGACGTGGTTAGACATGAGGACTTGATCGGTGGGGTTGACGACGATGCCGGCGGCGGCTTCGAAGTTGCGACGGTGGATGTTGAAGATGCTGTAGAGGGAGGAAGCGAGGAGCACAAACAAAGTGGCGGCGAGGGTTTTGACGACGGCGGGGCCCCGACCTCGCTTGACCCGATCCAACGTGATGATGACGAGCTTCCTGAAGGGAGTCTTGAAGAGAAAGCTGAGAATCATGAAGATTTCAGCAAAAATCGCTCCGTACAGAAGCTGCAACATTCTGATTTCTTTGTTTCAATTTGGGAGAGAGCGGAAACCCTAGAAATAGAATAGAAGAGAAGAGAAGAGAAGCAATGTGTGAATGAATGAATTGAATTGAAGAAGCGGAAAGTGTGGTATTAGTATTAAGTGTTGATTGAGCGCGTGGATTCAGTGTGTGTGCGTGTTTAGTTAAGCGAATGAAACATGGAGTCGACATAAAACGCGAATAATGCAGCAGGTGTAGTGAGAGAGTGAGTGAGTCAATTCTTCTTCATCATCCTTCTTCTACTTCTTCTTCTTCTTCGTCTTCTTCATTCCATTAATGCCTAACGTTCAATGCACCTCTTCCCATCACTCCCACATGCTTCTTCCTGCTTTTTCTCCATTCATTTTAGCTACAACCATTTTTTCTTTTTTATATATTTTGGTCACTGTTATAAAGGCATTTTATTTTTTATAGCCGACAAACTATGTTTCACTAAAGATTAGTGTATGGGTCAAGTCTTAGTAGGCCCAGGATATTTATGGGTCAAGTCTCATTGATAAAGGTCTAGTAGGCCCAGGATATGTATGGGTCAAGTCTCACCCAGCACTTCCAACTACAAAGCATTAAATCAACCGCATACACTTAAACCAACTACTTCATAGTTGGGTTGAGCTGTCAGTTCTGCTTAAGAGTGGACTCGAGCCCAGCTTGCACTTGGCGACAATGTGAGGGTTGTGGTGTGCTCCCAACTTGTTTTGCATAGAGCAAATGATGGTGCCCGATTAGGGGTGGGAATAGGCTAGGCCAGGCTAGGCTTTGCGTAAATAGGCCTGGCCTATTTAAAAAATTTAAGGCCTAAGCCTGGCATGTGGCCTATCATAGGCTTTTTATTTTGCTTGGGCCTGGCCTTTTTGAAAGTCTGGCCCAAGCAAAAAAGCCTATTTATAGGCCTATTTTCGCATAAGGCCTTTAAATAGGCCAAAAAGCCTACATCTAAACAGACCAACATCTAAGTAGGCCAACAAGTCTACATCTAAATAGGTCAACTATGTTTGTTAATCGACAAGTTTCAAAAAGGTAAAATTAAATTTTCTACAAATACCAAAACTGGTGACAGGTTAGATGGATGTAAATTGAATTTAATATTGTGATTTATTTGTATATTTTATTAAACTAATATATTAAATTAAGATGCTAATAAACAGGCCAGCCTGATAGGTTTAATAGGCTTTTTTATAAGCCTAAGCCTGATTTATTTAGCTAAATAGGCTTTTTAAAAAGCCTGAGCCTAGCCTTTATATTAAACAGGCTAGGCCAGGTCAGGCTTTAAATAGGCCAGGCCATAGGCCCCTGTCGGCGGCCTGGCCTATTCCCACCCCTATGCCCGATGATCAGCTCTACACGCCAATTCTGGCTCAGCGTGATATTCACTTATGCCTGGCCGAGTGTGCTTGAGGCGGTGCAACCTCGCTTGATTTCTTGGACAGCTCTCGCATTGACAGAGGTGGCTATCAACTGTGACGGTAGTTGTGGTGGGTCTCCGTCGAGTTCGGGTTACGGTTGTGTGCGAGATAGCAGTAGAACGCGACTGATGGGTTTCATGGGATTTGGTGGAGTGTTCGATACTCTCCATATGGAGCTGCTTCTCATTCTTTCTGGTTTGAGGGTGGCTTGGGACTTGGGAGCATGGACACCATAAGGTTCTTTGTTTGTCTAATTCCCTTCATGTGGTGGAGCTTATTTTGAGACCCTCGTCAAGATATCATGTGTATGCTACCTTGATTTGGGGCATTCGTGATTTGCGTGGCCGGAACTTGGAGGTTAGATTAAAGCACACTCTTCGGGAAGGGAATGCATGTGCGGACTTTTTGGCCAAATTGGGTGGGCGACAAGCTTTGGACTTTTTGTTTTTTCAAGATCCTCCACCAGTCTACCAAATTTTGTGCCTCTTTTACTTGCGGATGCGTAGAAACTAGTTTTACTATGATGTAGTTTCCTAGGCTCAGGTGTCTTTTTTGTTCATCCTTTTGGCTTTTTTCATTATCTGCATGTACCAAAAAAATAAAAGCAATATTATGTGTTTCATTTAGTTATATTTTTTATCTCTTAATCTTAATTAAATTCATATATTCAATTATTAAATATTCTAAATATTAAATAAAATAAATAACCAAAATACTTATAAGCTAGTTATTTAATATTGACAAAATTAATTGCATTTTTAAAATTTTGCCAATTTTCTTTCCAACTTCTAAGATAAATCAATATTCATCTCGACTACTTCAACTTTATTAGCAAATGTATTTTCTGTTGCAAATTATTGAATTACGCATTTTTCCCTCACAAAAAGTTTATAAAATTGTTTGATGAATAAGGCCCCGTTTGGAAGAGCTTATATGAGCTTAACTTATAGTATAAGTGCTTATACAAACGTTTGGGAGAGCTTATATAAATAGCTTATGACCTAATTATAAGCTGTTTTGAGCTTATTTTCATTAGCTATTCAGAGTAGCTTATGAAAAAGAGCTTATGCTTATATATAGCTTATTTTCAATTCATTATAATAAATATCTTAAAAGAGCTTATTAATAAGCGCTTATGTCATAAGCTCTTATGGTCATAAGCGCTTAATTAAGCTGTTTTCCCAAACGGGGCTTAAATGCTTATGTTGATAAATGCTTATTCACATAAGTGTTTAATTAAGCTCTTTCTCCAAACACGTCTTAATAAGCCTATATTTTTTTTCTCACTAGCCTATATTGTTCTAAAAGGCTTTAATACCTAATGGGCTTTTTGTTCATCCACCGAATGACCAAAGTTCGTAATCCAGTTTTGCTCGATCCAGTGACCCACTGCGCGGCTCTACGGCTGCTCCTTCGCCCTCCGGTCGATCCCCTCTGTCACACTCTGCACCAGTTTCAACTTACAGTTACAGGTGTGTGCAGTGTAGTGCGTTTTCTTCTTAGGGTTTCTGCTTTTCACACCAGCTACTTGAAATCTTGCGATTTGGCTTTCAGGTATTAGGTCTATCTTTTCTTTGCCAAGTGAACAACATTTCCTTACTTCGATTTCTTGCCTTATTGTGACCTAGAATTTCCCGTTCATAGCTGATGCAATATTAATTAAGATTTCTGTAGTACCATTAGGAGAGTAGGGTTGCTGTAAATTTTAGAAATTGAAATCTATTGGGCAAAATTTGTTTTTTGTGAACTGGTTACGTTAATTTTTTTACTAGTTTTGCATGATTTTTAGTATATTTTTAATGAATGTTACTGTCATTTGGTTGAGATTATATTATGGAATGATTACCTGTATTGGATATCAGATATGAAGGAATTTTATTTTGAATGGGTGCAGGCACGTTGAGATAACCATAAGGAGCTGTTCAGTTGTGCTCTAACCATATACTGTTAGATAGACTTATGGAACGACCGGGCCATGATTTTGCAGCTGCGTCTGCTATGGCATATGCTCAGCAACAGCGACCGGCGGCTAATATGCAACAGCAACAGCAGTTTGGATTTCATCCCCAGCATCAGCAGTTTCCTTCATCAATCCATGGCCCTCCTTTTATACCCCCAGGTCCCGGTCCTGCACATCCCTCCATGCAACAGTTCCCTTACCATCCTGCCCTGCAGCAACAGCAGCAGCAACTTCAACAGTTACATCCTCATGCTCCTCTCCCGCCCCCTCATCTTCTTCAGCAGCAGCACCAAGCACCTCCTGCTTTCCCTTCTCATTATCCCCGTCCTCTTGTTTCGTCACCTTTTTTCGATTCTCCTCCACCCCCAGTCGGCCCCCCTTCTGATCCCGAGCTCCACAAGCGAATTGACAAACTTGTTGAGTATGCTGTGAAAAATGGCCCTGAGTTTGAAGCCATGATATGTGAGAAGCAACGAGATAATCCTGCCTATGGTTTCCTCTTTGGTGGGGAAGGCCATGGTTACTACCGTTTCAAGCTTTGGTTATCAAGCCATCCCCCGGGTGGTCCATTCAACCCAGCTTTTCCATCATCTTCCATGCCCATGATCCATCCTCCTCCAAATCCCATGTTGAGCCCATCTCCTCTAAATGCTCCTCCAATGAATACTGCTGCATCTTCAATGCTAGGTCCGCCTCCTTTTCAGCAGTTTTATGATCAACACCACCACCATCAACATCCTCAGTCTTTCGGGCTTCATAGTCGACCAGAGTATGACCAGTCGTCCAAGACTTTTAAAGGGCTCTCTGGGCCACTTCCTTCCGATGTGGCAATGGAGCTCAGTAATGTTCTTAATAATCTCAATGGTACAAAAGAATCCATCAAAAGTGCCAAGCTTTGGTTCATGCAGAGATCTCCATTTGCGCCAGCTCTTGCAGAGGCTCTTAGAGAGAGGGTCTATGCATTGGATGACGTTGAGAGGCAGTTACATATAATATACCTTGCTAATGACATTCTTTTTGACAGGTAGCATATGTTATCATTTCAGTGTAGAGCTAGTCTTTTTCTCATCATCTCAGAAATATAATTTGATTGATTAGCATACGATAGACACTTAGAATTGTGCTTCTAATAGGCAGAAAGTACGGGTAAATCTTCACTGTGTTTTGTGTCTCTCTATTTTCATTTAGAAAATAGCTTGCTATAGGTATAGGTTTATCACCATTCACTGTTTTTGCTTGATTGGTGAGTTAGTGTCATGACAGAAGGAATGCAATTAAAATTATGTTCATCAGGAGTTACAACTGCCCATCTATCCCTATCACCCTATGGCACAAGTGTGTATAGGGAACAAATTGTTTTTCTTACATTGTCTCATATTCATATTTTCACAAAATCTGCTATGGAAATTCTGAATTCCGTGGAAAATAGCTTGAATCTCATATGAAATAGGCAAATGATATATGTTCTTGTCCTTAAAGCCCTTTTCACACACACTGAGACAAGGTGAGAGGTAGATTTTATGTGGGAGGTTTTTTAATTGTTTCTACTTTCTAGCTCTAAGGCTTGTGATTCATGTGTAGTCTCTATATGCCTTTATAAATGAGGTTAATTTGCTTCTGGCCCTGTACTTTTTTCTATTCATTTTACACAAAGAGAACATATTTTCATTTAATTGTACATTTTTGTAAGTTTTGGCTGGGGGGTAGGGCTAATTTACATCCTGGTTATTGATAATCTTCTTGACATTGATGCTAACATGGTTGGTTTTGCTTTTCATCATCCTTGACCACTGCGTTACTAATTCACAGCTTAAATCGGAGGGCAAGCAGTCATGACCTTGACAATGAAGCCCTTGCATTTAAACCTGTTTTAGGCTCCATGCTTGCAAGAATTTATCATAATCCACAAAGCAACGAGGAATACAGGAAAAGATTGCAGCAGATGGTGGAGTTCTGGTCTTCTAAAGAGGTATATGAGCAAGAGACTATATCTTTAATGAAAGGGGAGATGATTGGTGGGCCATATACAACTTTTCCTGGGGCATCCAAGGATTTATCTTCTGCTTCAGCAGATTCAGGTGCAGGTAAGTTTTTCTTCTTTAAAGAGAATGTGTCATGGCATTCAGAAGTCAGTGAATTACTTGTCTTGTGAGTTGTGATAACTGGAAAATTTTCAATATATGGGACATAACTTGGAAATACCTCCTCTCTCCATGAGGAATAAAAACCACAAAGGGTCCCTTTTGCTTTAACATTAATTGTTTCCTTCAAGGGCCTTTTGCTTTCTTTATGGAGGGGGGTCTTGACTTGAATAACTGTTGTAATTTTTTAAATTTATCCTGTCAACATTGCAAGCTAGTCTGGTGTATTTTCTGTTAGTTATTTGCCCCCCCTGAAGTGTTGCAATAAATGACAAGGCGGTAAGTTATGAACTTATGATCGCATGGTATCACGCTACCTGTGATGAAATACCAGTTACCTGATCAAAGAATTTTGTTAAGATACTATAGTTTAGTGCCCTTAGCCTTAATGCTGAGCTTACAAGGGATTGCTTGCTTGAGGTTTAGGTTATCTGATTTAAGAAATAATTTTTATTTTCTTTTCCCCTCCCTATTACAGGATTGCTGCAGACTCCTAACCTTATTGGCCAGCAGTGGCAAGCTGATAGAGGGGGCTCTGGTTTAAGTGTCTTAGATCAAGATCGTCCTGATAAACATGCAATTCCAGGGCAGTCAATGCCAGCATCTCTGGCTGCTCAGCAATTTCATCCAAATTCTGCTCCTCCCAGTGCCTTTCCAGGGTCTATGACGATACCATCTACTGCTCAACCAGCTAATCAACCACCTGGTGCACATCTATTGCCCCCTCCATCATCCAATACCAGCGAACAATTGCCACCATATCCATTGTTCCCACCTGGCCTCATTCCTGGAATGGTTCGAAAGATGCAGATTGGTAGTGGGGTCCCATATTCTCCTCTGAGCCCTTTGGACATCCCAACTATGATACCACCATCAACGATACCGCCGTCAGATATTCTTCAAAGAGTGTCGAAATTTTTTAAAGAAATTGGAGAGGTAAATCCTTCTGAGGGCCCTATGAATTCTGATTCAAGAGATGAGGATGATGAATATGATAGAGAATACGAGAGGGAGACTCTAGCAAGAAAGGGAGGTGCTTGCATACCTCCACCCCCAAACTTGCAGGTTGATCCAGAGACCGGGACCTATGCGGATGGGAGCGTAGATCGTAAGCCAGGGTCAAGTAGCTCGGGAAGGTTGGGGCTTGGGGCCACAGCCAATCCCAATGAGGTGAGTCAGTATGATGATGTATATACATCTTACAGGAAGCAGAGGAGCACAAATTACCATTCATCAATGAGTGCTAGAGCGGGCACGAGATGAAAGCCCACGATTACCTTATCATAAAAAGTTAGGTGATAGAGTATGTGTGTTTAGTTATCAGTTGAGTGCAGAACAGTCTTTCATCTCTATCTGTAAGAAGAGTTTCGTTCACTTCTAGTCTTGAAGTGCACGATAATGTTCCTTTACACTGGTATCAATGAATATTGAAACATAGCCTAGGTCTACTAGCTTTGTCTTTGTTAATGTTTCCCTGAATGGCTGTTGTTGAACTGATATTTTTGTCTGTTATGAGACAAGACCCAATGTTCTTTGTTATCTGGATTCATGGATGATTGGATATATGTTTCTTTGACAGAAAAACTGAATTTCCGACAAACTTCGCAGCACACATGGTGATGGGATAAAAATGAACCATAATCCCATTACTTCCAAATTCACCCCAGGCAAAAATTAGTTTGATGTACACTTCTGGAGTGGTCCGTGGTTGGATAAAGTTTGAATTTGGTATTTAATTTAACCAAGTATTTTCGACACTAAATACAATACCAATTATTAATGATAAAAAAGATGAAGAAATACAAAATGAGAAATGAAAAAGAAACCGTGATAATTATATGCATCTGTTTGTTATTTGGGGCTACAAGGTTTCCTCTCAATTCGGTTCAACAAGTTTGATAATTAAGGGGGGGAATAATTTTACGTTGGCCTTTGATTTTGATGTCAATATTGTTTTTCCACTGAAAAAGCTTAGCTATACGTTATCAGAACAATATATTTATGTTTGATACTATATATGTCTTCGTCAAGAATTAAACATTTAAAACATTATCAACAGATTCATACGGTTCATTTAATCAATTCACTTTTTTTATGATTTTTTCACATAGAAATAACAATATAAACTCAATTTCTAATGATGTGAATTAAAACAAAATTATTAACTTGTAAAATTGAATCTTATCACTTGCTTAATTTAGTTTTATCGAGGATCTAGAACAAGAATTTATCTGTGCATGTAACTGTTAGTAGATTGCAGGTATTAGTAATATTCTGCACATTGTAATGCTTATAGAAGTAAAATAAAATATTCATAAAAGTTAATTTAATTGATAGAACGTTAACCAAAAAAAAAATTAATTGATAGAAAGACTATTTTACTGATATTATTACAAATAGTTGATAATAATAGACTATAAACATTTTAAACTTTCAGTTATAGAAAATTTTAAAACTATTTTATTAAACAGAAATATTTAACAGTTTGCAAATATTTTTATCATATTTAATATTAAAATAAATTAAAACCCCTTTTTGTAGGTGTGTAACTTATATTTGATTGTGTTGAGAAGTTCCCTACATTGTGACTAGAGATATGGTGATACAAGTGTTTATAAAGAGTAGAGCAACCCTCACCTCTAAGTTAGTTTTTTGGGTAAAATTAGGTTTAAATAAATTTTTATATATGGTAGAGCAATCCTCACCCTTATACGGCCAAAATTGTTTCTATAAAGAGTATAACAACTCTCACCACCAAACTAATTTTTGGAATAGAGTTAGAGTTAACCCTAATTTTAAGAGATTGCATCTCCTAAATTTTATGTATGCATACTAGTTTTCTATCGGAACACATGAAGTTGAGCACCACCGTGGCTGAAGATTCCTAGCTGTCATTTTGTTTCATCTTTATATAACAAATAGTGTAATTTGCCATCATTGTAAACTAGTTATACGTACTTTAAGAGAAAAAGTGAATGATACTATTCTTATTGGTTGGATGAAAATCTATTTACATTGTGTTCAATTAGTATCCGAAAATCTGAAAGGTTAGTTTCTGTTCATTTACATAGGTGTTCGGGCCTTTCAGCGACCACGAAAGGCTAAATTTCTTCCCTAGGATTAGTGATTCCATCACTCAGTTAACCGGTATCAATGAAGGAGAAAGGGTGGCAGCAATTCAACATGAGGTTTGGAGGGTTGCCAGAGCCATTGGTAGAGCTGCTTCTGCATTGAGATGAGAATTCACCTAAAAACTAAGCAGGGAACTCAAGAGAGAGGAGATGGAAGAACTGTAAATCAAGTTTTCAAAAAGGATATTTGATGTTCTTGTTTGAAGACTTGTTTATAGATAACATCCAATCTTATAATTACAATCAGCTTACAATGATAAGTAGAACTTTTCAACAGTTCTGTTTAACCAAAATCCAATTGTACAGTTTCACTAGATGATAACATGATAAATTTTTGCAAATGTTAATAAAAACTTGTATAGGAAAAAAATAGGGAACTAAAGCAAGTATAAATTAATCAAGCCTATAGAGGTTTCCACACACGATACAAAAGGAAGTGACAGTTGGTTGTGGCATATCCTAACTCTCAATCCACTAATATAATTTCTAACTACAAAGAGAAATCACGAGATTGAGAATCACTGTTATAATTTCCTTGATCTCCATCAGCAGCAACAACAAAGCTCTGATCATCGAACTTGAACAGTTCCCGAACTTGAGGCACGACACTTCGTATTATCTGCTCGCGCCATTCATTGGGAAAGTCTTTGTGAGATAAGTTTGACTAAAGAAAATCCTGACCCTTCTGCTAGAAGAACATTTTGCAGCCTCACAGAGTTTGAACCAACAAAGTGTGAAACTACATTGAAGTAGAGTTTGAACTCATCTTTGGGCGTGAGCTTTGGGCGCTGCTGCGCTTGTTCATAAGCATTAAGGAGTCTACGCACACCGTAAAGGTAAAACGTTGATTGTGGTGGTTGTGTAGAAATTAAAGAAGGCACGGTTGATTCTCCTTCTTCTGAAATCATACTTGCTTGCTTGTCTTCCTCAGATTCTCAGTACAAACTTTCCTTAGCTAGGGAAACGATGTTTATAAGAAGGTGATTTTTTTTTTATAGGTGATGGATACTTGGATAGAAAGTAATTAGTTAGTTTAAATATGTACCAGCAAAAACTAATTAAATATATTTGTATCTTTGACGTGATGATAAATCTATCATCAAATATTCGAATAGGCATTTGATATTTTTTTTCCCATTCATGTATAAAAGATATTGTAAACAATTTTATTTTGATCGTGATATTACATAAATAAAAATATAAGAATATGGAAAAAAGTGATGATAGAATGAAAATGAGATATTTATAGAGATATTACATAAGAAATCATATCTAACATGAATGGATTGGGTAAGAGGATTTTCCAAAATAAAATAAAATGTTAAGGAATCTGTTTGTTTCACAATTTCTCTGGACAAAATCACATTTATTTTTAAAAATAAAAAATTAATTAGTCGGTTAGTGTAATCTTAATTGAAAAATTAATCTTAGTTTTAATTATTGCGAGATGTTACTTTTTTTTTTTTTGGTTACAGATGTTACTTTGATTACCTTTTGAAAGCTTTACTTTTCCCTTTAAAAAAAGATTTACTTTTTGAAACATTTATAACTTATTCTTATCCTAAAAACTCAATTCAAAATAAAGGTTTTCATTTTTCATATCTTATTTTTTTAATATGATCGAATATTTTGAGATCTTGTCTCCAACTTATATAGTTTTTTTAAAACACAAATGTCAATGAAAACATAGAAAGGCTTTTTTAATATGATCGAATATTTTGAGATCTTGTCTCCAACTTATATAGTTTTTTTAAAACACAAATGTCAATGAAAACATAGAAAGGCCTAAAAAAGTTAATTATTGTTACAAATCGCGCCAGGTAGGGGTCGAACCTACGACTTTCTGCTTAGGAAACAGACGCTCTATCCACTGAGCTACAGGCGCTGATTGTTAAGAAGGTATCGAGTTTTTACTTATCAAAGGTTCAAAAATCAAAACTGAGCTAGCGCTACACAGTGTAAAACTGCAAATGCTATTGCGAGAGAGATAGAGGAAGAAGACGATGGCGGAGGATCCAATTTCAAGCTTCTGCAACGGGTTAGCATCTTTCTGCAACCACCTTCACTCCACTTCTGAAGCCCTCAAACAATCCATCGGTCGACGACCTATTCCTCTCGGTACGATCCTCTCTCTGACTATTCCCTTTGTTTGCTGAGAAAATCTGAATCCTTTTACCGTCGTCACAGATTCCGCGTCTTCCACCTTCGTGCAATGCCTCAATCAAGAGTTTCGAAGAAGATGCACTGTATCCTTATCTTGCTTAGAAAACTTTAGGTTTTAATGCAGAGGTTTTTCTTCAGGTTCCATAGGTTTAGAATATGCAGGCATAGAACTACCACGGTTTTCAGCTTCTGGTGAAATACTGAAATTATTTTGATTTTAGTTTTTAAGTCCTGGATAATAACTAGTAAAAATCACATATGTATTGCCTTTTCGATTCACAGTTCTTTTTTTTTAAATCTGTTTTGGTACATTTTCCTCCTGGAAATTGTGTGTTTAAGTTCTGAAAATTATTAACTGTTCAAGTTGATTGACCAGTTTTGTTGATTATTGTGCTTCAAAAACTCTTGATATCCCTTAATTCTCTTCAGACTTGATGAATCTCTGAGTTTGAAAAAGCTTGGGCTATCAGATGCATGTCTCGCCACGTTAGCTTCCGAAGGTTAGTGAATACTGAATACCACTTGCCTCCATAGCCATGCTTTTATTTAGTTGCAGGATTCGTCTTTCCTTGTTAATGTTGTTCCATTTCCATTTCCACTTTGTTGATGGCATGAAAACTAGGTGTAACTAGCCTTAGCTTCTTAAGTTAATTGTATGTTACTAATTCCATTTTTACCTCTATCTTTTTTTTCATCCCCACATGCAGATAATTTGTCTCCACAAGAACCTGAAATGTAAGTTAAAAGTTCTGAATATCATTTGCCTGTAATGAGACTTTCTGCACCTCTATTGACAATTGCTGCATGATTCTCATCCGCCGAGCTTTTGGGTGAATAGACTACAAGAGTTTAAGCTGCAGCATCAACCTGTTCTGAACAAAATGGTGTCATCCGAAGGAATGAACCTCTTATCTTATGGTAATTGAATATTTTATTTCCTGTTTCAAGAGTTTAACCTTCAGCACACGGAGTTTTTATTTATTTATTTTCAAAATAAAATTTAGAGGAGGACAAGGAGAACTTGAAGTCAGCTGAAGCTCACAGCTCCATGTTAAAGATACTTGAGAGTGAATTCGAATGTCTTCCCGGCTACATGAAGGGTTTAGCATCATGGGAGGTGAGGTTTTCAACGCATGTCTATCTTACTTTACACGTTTTACATATATGATATACAGTTAAGCTTTGTTAGTTATTGTCCTTTGTCTGATATTTCGTTATTCACCTAATTTGTTGCATTATTTCCCTTGGTTAAGCTGCAAAATGTAACTCAAGAGTAATTTGACTTAACACCTTGGCAGGCCTTAGAAATTTGCTAGCCTATATGCAATTTTTTTATGTGGTTCTTTGTGCATTTGACCTCCTAGGATCTACTTGTAGCTGTTGATAAGATCAATTCAAGCTTAAGCAAAAAGACCGATGGATGCAACTTCCTCCGTTAAGATGAAATTCCTTCATTAGAATTAGGTATGTTGTGCCACCTTTGCTCTTCCCTTTTTCCTGATTCTGGCCATTAAAAGATAACAAATTCAATTCACTGCTTGTGATTTATTCCCATTGTAAAATACTAAAACCTCTCCTTGCTATCTTTTAATTACCTTTATGACATGAAAATGAAATTAGTTGTTGTTTTTGTTCAAGCAACTTACCATAATTATACATTAGCCACTCCGCACACAGAAGCCAATATATTATTTTATAGTGGTTTATGAGAATATCATTGCACCTGACCTGACCTGACCAACAATCCTTCTGAGTGAGTAACTATTGTTTTGTTCTTGATGCTGTCTGTTCTTTCAGGTCCTAAAGCAAGATCATATTTGCTGCTTTTAGTGCGCATGAACAGATTGGCTGTTGAGACGATTGACGGTGTACTATCATACAGAGTATTGTAGATACGAGATGCAATGGAGAACTAGGTTTTTCATCTGTTCTACCTTTTTGTAGTCATTTATATTCTAAGTAAAACAACACAGGACATGAAAACGTCACTGAACTAATATGATTACAATCTCAATCATTAATCTTTTTAATCAATGATTACAATTACTTTCTTTAATCACTTTAGAGAAGTCAAATCGTAACAAAATATAGTCTCATCATTTGAAGTGTTTAATCATCTTGGACCAATCCTCTATCTGTGTTCCATTCCCTCCACTAGGCTCGGTGAGAAGCATGAGATTCCTGAGAAAGGAGAAGGGAATAGAAAATATGATGGAATATATTGAATTTAAGTTCATATTGTTTTGAGTGAGATAATTTTAGAATGTATCTTATGTACATGAAATTATGAGTTTTTTATATTATTACAATATAAGTTTTTATAATATATTAAAGGGGAGTGATTAACTTACACGGTATAATTTAGTCACTCAAAGCAAATTTTTACTTTCTTCAATTGACATTGAATTTTTTAATTAGAAATAATAAGGTTTATAAATCATTTTCTACCAATTATATCAATTTTATAAAATAGTTTTCAAATTTATAATGTTTATATTTTGTAAAAATAGCCCGAGATTGAAAACCTGTACTCTATTTGCATCACGAACTCGTTATATAAATTTAATAACATATTAACATGCATCGCGTCATGAAGTTTTTAATCCAGAATATGCATTTTCATGTAAAAAAATTATAGATAAATCATTCCAGCCATTGAAAAATCATATCATGTGAACAAAAAAACATTTATTGGATGGGAGATGCAACCGTTTCCCGAATGATTAACGATATATAGATAAAAAAATTAAAAAATTCACGTCTATAGTAACAAAAAAAAAGGTTGAACTGAAAAAAATGTCTAAAGTTTTCCATATCCTAGTTCAACATCCAAATCTATCTCATGGAAGCCTTCTTCTTCAAGATGTATGATACTCTATCAAGACCCGCCTTAGCAACAACCAGCTTTCCTTCAAGCACCTTCACCTTCATTTCCAACTCTAAATTTCCAACTCTAAAGCCATCACATTCTTCTTCGGCTTTTCCGCCCCCACTTCTTTCTCCACATAATTTTCCATCCTTAAGGCAAACTGAACATGTGGCTTCAGCCAACTCAGATCAAACTTAAATGTCTCAAGCTCTTCCCATAAACTTTGAAGACCCTTACAAGCCGCCTCATTCATATCTTTCACCTTTCTAGTCTTGAGGAAGTAAAGAACTCTTTCTAAAGCTGTGAATGCCCATTCGGTAAACCTGGGACTTCTCTTCTTCTGGCACTCAATCAGTAACGAATGCTTAGAACACACTTCTACTAGTAGCGGAACAAAAGATTTTTCTATTTTCCCTAAACCGAGGAAATCCACAAACTCATCATTACCACTCAAAGTTGAGAACAATGCCAGTTCCTTGTGTTCAGATTTGCTTAAAACAACAGCTTGGTTCTCTTGTTTTAACCTAGTGACAGAAATCTCTGCACCAATAATACAAGTATCTTTTACAAGAAACCCTTTGCGAGGATCATGAAGTTCACCTAAAGGCATGAAAGATGTGAAACCCCATTCACACTTCGTTGCATTGAACCTGCGTTTGGCCTTTGGAAATTCCAATGTATTTAGAGTGAAGAATGAAGACATAATTTTAAACCATACAAAACTCAAATCAAGACAAAAAAAAAAGGAAATAAACAAAAATTGCGCCCATAAAACCTGTAAAATTAGAAAAGAAATAAACTAATTAAACAGAGAAAAATAAAAGTAAAATAGATACCCTTTGTGATGGTCATGTTGCTATTGACCTGATTAAATACAGTCAACTTGAATCTCACATCTCTGGCCCATCCAGAGGGCAATTTATCAGAGTTCACAGCATTCAAATAAATTGATAAGTAATTCACTTTGTTCTCACGTAGAAACAGAACAATCCTCCTATAAGCAAAACCAAAGCAGATCAAAACACACATGTTTACAAATCCTTTTAGAATTAATTCTAGTCAAAATCAGGTCTGAGCAGAAATTTCTAAATGTCAAAATTGATTTTTGAGGAAAAATAAACATGTTATAAATTGTGTCACAAGACTCGTAGAGCATATAATCCTGTAAATTATAACTGGTGGGAATTCATTCAAAATATCAAATACCATGGTTGGCCTTCAATGACAACAGTGTGAGAGTGAAGCTTGTTGGCGTCCAAGTGAGAAAAGTTTTCAATTGTCCACGTAAACTTAAACGTATCAACCCTTCCGCCATTTGTATAACCACTGTAAGGACAAAGAAAAAAGAAACAATAAACAGATTACAAAAGTAAGATTGAGAAAGAGAAATATGATAAACAATATGATGAAAAATATGAAGAAATAGAGGTAAAAAAAAAACAGGTATAAGAGAATGGAGATGTGGAAAAATATGAAATTACGCTAAAACTCAACGTAACTTTTGAGGGAACTACGAACCACAGAGCTAAGTGCTAAGACAATATAATAAGCACTTGCTTCCAGGCTTATATAAGAAACTTACTAAAATAAATTCAAAGATATCAGTTTCGATGATTCTTGTTATTTTATCATCGAATCAGGTTTGATTTAAATTTTTATCTAATCTAATCTCATTCCATTAAATTGATTGTTATTTAAATTTCTATATATCCTAATTTTTTTCAATTTAAAATTACTAAATTTTTTGATACTCAATTTAAATCTAGAAGTATTGCTTATTCTTGTCTGTGACTCTGATTGTTAATTTAATTTAAATCTAATATGATTTATTTTCCAAGTTGTAACCCAAAAAAATCTAATATGATTCAATTATTCATTAAAATATCTTGTTGATTAAAATATCTTCAAAACACAAATCTTGTTGAGCATCCACTGAAGAAAGCTATTGAGCAGTCATCAAGGATCCACGCAGTTGTGCAACCCACAAAAATTGACATAGGACAGCCTGTTGTGATGGACATGATCTCTAGTGATTAAGAGGATGGTGATGGAGAGAGTTCACCTGACTCTATTGAACACGAGGGTGGACATGGTGAGGGTGTTCATGGAGATTGAATGGGTGATACCTTGTAAGCACCAATAAAGATTCATAAACATATAAAGAGTATAGACACCTACAAACACCTTATTTTTCTCAAAATCTCTCACTTCTTATCACACTATATTACATATCACATTCATTACTTCTTTCCCCTCTTCCTTTCCATAGCATTAGGATTTGTTTCCCAAAAGCCGCACACATCCCAACAGTTAGATGTCCTTGCTACGCCTTTTCCGACTACGTTGGATGGTGAGCATGCAGATCACACTCATGTGAAGAATGCTTATCAGCCCATCCGAACCAACCGCATCCAGTTTTTCTCATGACCCATCACAATTAAACAAAGGCCCACATAGTTAATAACAAGTTCAAAAATTTCATTGATTAAGGGTTAGATTTTCATTACTAATAACATGTTCAAAAATCCTCCAACAATTAATTCTAAAGTTTGAATCAATTATAAGAAGATTTCGCGAATGACTTATGAATTTTCTTTATATTGTTTTAAAATAAAAGTTAAAACAAACTGATAACTTGTAAGAAAATGACTACTAAGTGTTCAGTGCTACATGGATACCGTTCAATTTTTAAAATCTGACACTATGAACTCAATTCTTGAAGAGTCCCTAGGATTTAATTTAAGTCCCGAGATTGTTCCCATTGAATTCCTATAGTGATTCTCAAAATAAAAGCCACTGTAAACTGGTTACATACTGTAACTTGTAACAAAAGTACTAATAAGTAGTTCACATATGCAACTCTTGTCGCATATGATGGATCAGGAAATTTAACATGAGAATCAAGAGCAACCTATGACCTATGTTACATGCCTATATAGTAAGATAGAGAGGTGCAAGCAAAGCAAAATTGGCTCGAGTTAAGCCTTGAATGGAAATGAAGCAGAACGACTCGTGTGAATCTTGGTAGCTTTATCAAGTTAAAATTTGATGGCCCACAGCCCTACCACACAGCAGAGCATTACTTGGTATTGGGTACTCATCTCTCCATGAATTGGCAGGGGAATACACACGAAGATAAAATTGTTGTCCCAAGTACTGACGAACCCAGTTCTCCGACCTCACGTTCCACATCCCTACATTGTCCAAAGGCATGTACACCGCGGTCCATGACTTCGGATACACCTGCGTAGAGTTAGAGCTGTCAAAATGAGTTCTGACTAGTGAGCCAACCCGACTCAATGGTAGATACATGAATTGAAAATTTATCAGCTTACCTGAACTGTGCTATGAGATATTGTGTCTCTCAGATTGTAATTTAACCTGCTTGCAGCTGACCATAGCCCTCCATCCATTCTGAAAATATAGTTATCATAAGAATGTTAAAACTATTATTATGAAGAACTAAAGAAAAAACTAATGCCTAATGGTGCTAGGTGAACATACCCTACAACAAAGAAGTGGTGGCCATCAATGTGCCATGATTGCACACTGTCTTCAGGATTCTCAAACACAACTTCTATGTAGTCTCGGAAATCAGCAGCCATGACAGAAGTCTGGAGGTAACCACCACCGCCTGTGGGGCTGTCCGGGATGCTTCCGAGGCTGAACACTCCTGGTATCTTGAAGTGATCAGCCAGTTTAAGTGGTGTATCAGGAGGGATGAAGGAAACGCTATTGACAGCGTATCTCTGCTTGCCATTGATAATTGGTGCAGAGTTTTGAAGTATAATTGTCCGGGTTGTGTTTATCAAACCATAATGGTAAGATCCTTGTGGATTAGGTCTTGGTCCACTAGCTGTCAGATTCCTCCTGATTTGATTTATCACATAAGTATAAGACTGTTGTTATAGAAGGTATTTCAGAAATCATACAACAAATAAAATTTGCACTACATAACCTTTTCATCTTGGTATAATTCTTCACCATAGTATAAACTATAAAACGATTAGATTTCCAATACAACATCAATACTAATTTGTGGCATGTCAGTGAAGGAAAATTGCAGCCAAAGTAATCTCCATAGAATCTATAGCCTATTATAGATTTTTTTAGGCAGATCATCCAAAGATAGGTAATAAGAGCATTTTTGGTTCTATATTTGCAAGTGTTATAATTGATCTCCACTTTCAAAATCAATTTTTTGGTACTTGGAAATTTCCTTTCATAATTGATTCTAGCTTCAAAATCAATTCTGAGATGAATTTAAGTAGTACCTGAAAGAGCGAGCTTGTTCAAGGGACCAATCAATTTGAGTTGTTGGCCCTCCAGGGAGAGGACCAGAGACACTTGCTGCTGAGTTACTGTAATGAAGTGTGGAGGTAGCAGTCAACTCTTGGGAGGTGAATCGTGTTGAGACAACGATGTAGTAGTCTTTCGGTGGTTGATCAGCGATGACCAATACAGAGAGACTCTGCCCCAAATGAATATCAAGGGAATCATAAGTGTTCTGGAGTGTGTGGATTCCTTCAACCTCAACTAGCAGCAGCTTATGCCCTTGGATTCTGAAATTGATGGAAGTTGTGAGCCCAACATTTGATATCCGGAATCTGTAAGTATTTCCTGCAACATAAGCAAGTACATTATAATAAATGTTCCTCATTGAATCTTCAATCTTGAAGTAAAAAATATGCTTTAAGTTGTTATGTCATATATGCCTACCTTGATTAACAGTGAAGGTGTAAGCATTGGAACCATGACCATTGATGAGAAGGCCATCAGGAAAAGGAAGGTCACTTCCACTGTCTAGAATGGCCCTCAGATCCTGTATCAATAAATAGTTACATACAAATGAACTTATGGTTAAGGTGGGATTTCTCAGACATTGCAGATAGTGAAGTTGATGGTGGAAAATATTTTCAGTAAAATAGCTTTCTGAGAAATATTTTCAGGTAAAAAAACTAAAGTTATTCCACAGAAAAATATCCTCAGGTGAAAACATTTTGTAGGATGACAACTTACCTTATTTCCAAGTTGCAAACAAAAACATTTTCTTTTTGGCATTTCAACAAACATAGCACTGTCACTTTTTTTAAAACCCTAGTTCCAGAACATGCAACTAATGAGAAATAACATCAATGCATAGAAATCTGCTTACTGTGTGATTTTTCTTGTACCAGTCTCCTGCCAATATGGTGAAATCTCCTGCCGGAGGAGGAAAAGGTACCGGAATCAACGGGCGGCTCGAAATCTTGATGCCACCATAACCCCCTGCTGCCTTGTGGAATGCAAGGGAAGGAAAGTAGAAGTAGCTACCAATCTGGTCCTTCACTTGAAGAACATAAGTGAAGTTCCTTCCTGGTGGGATTGGACAGTTAGTACCAAATACTCCATCTTGCCATGAATTCCTCCTCTGCAGCACCCCATTCCTACAAAAATCACATCCTCTAAATATCAGTCTAAAACTAAATCACATCCTATGTTACTTGTTACATTCATTTACTACATAGTACAATAACAAGTTAACATTTTTTATTTTGAAAACTTGTCTAGAGAAAGAAAGAGAAACTAACCAAGAGAAAAGGAAAGGTTCATTCAAGCTATTGAAGACATTGATGATCAAGTTATCATTGGTTACAGAATCAATTTGTGGCCCTGGGAACTGCCCATTTATCAATATACCCTGTCATTTCATACAACAAACATTCATTATATTCATTTCCAAAAAAAAAAAGAATAAGAGAAAAAAATAGCACAATATATAAAGGGAAAAGGAAAAGAACCTGTTGTTTAACCCCAAGAGGATAGATATCTCCATAGGTAACATTCCAAGTGTAGAACCTATAAGGGTCCTCTCCACTAGCACATGTCACCAGCAACACTACTAACAATGAGTAACCCATTGTGGAGTAACCCATTTCTCCAATCTCTCTCGAACTCTAAGCCCAGATGTGGAAATGGCAAAATAACTCTGATTTTCACCTTTCTAAGTATTATTGAGACGACGAAACCGACTAAGTTAAGTTATTTTCTTTTGTCTTGGTGCAGTGCAATGCAACACGCTTACTTAACCAATGCGGCTACGCTTTTCTTTTCCCTTTTTGCTTTGGAGCTTTATCTACTAAGATGAGGTGAAGTACTAATGTTATGTCGGTTCAGGGAGAGAGAAGGAGAAGATTCTTGAGTAGGAGTAATGGACATATTCCTGGTTTCTACCTCTGTCTATTTATGAGCTGTATCCATCTCAGTATTCTCGAAAATAGTTACTATTATTAGTCACACTGGACACAGCAAATTGTTCATTTTTTTTTTGGCAAAAAATAGTTTAAGTGCTTCCGCTCCGGTTACCGCCACATGTTTCTGGGACTAAATATGGCTATCAAAAGTGTTTATAGATCGCCTACCAATGAAACACTTATATCTGCAGTAGGAATCAAACACATATCTATCTTTCTGGAAAAAAAAATCTCATCCTTACCAATTCAATTCAGCCAGCATATTAGCCAGCAAGTTGCTCATTGATTGATATCTAATATTATTAAAATTTATCATGGAGTAAATATAATGAATATAAATTTGCCAACAAGGTGAAAATTTTCTAGGAAATACATTGGCCTATCACAGACAAAGATTGACAATTTGCTTTGCATGGAAGCAAGCATGGATGCGGATTAAATAATGCAAAAAGGTTAATCGTGGAAGATGATATCCTAACTCAAGTTAATCATTGGATGCTTCAACCAAATCTAAGGTTTTACTTTCTTTTCCAATTTTATATTAGGAGCTGCTGCAGTCCTGCTTTTAAATTGAAGAAACTCAGTGTAATTATGGTTGGTAGACTTAATTAAGATTGTGATTGGCTTCACGGGAAGATTTGGAATTATGACATTTTGTTTCACTCCACCGTTCTAAAATTTTGTTATTTTAAAATTTCTTCTTTTATTTATTACAAATATGAAATTTATACTATTAACTAAGGATAATTATTTAAAATTATTACAAGTACTACTATAGTTATTTTGAAAGCACAAATATATTGATATATAGAATGTTGAGAAACAACTCATCTCAATGTGAGTACAGTAATCAATCTAATAAAATATGTCGGCAAAACCCCACCTACTACAACAAGAAACTCATAAACACCTTGATCACAAACCCTACAATCATAAACACATGCTTTAAAGTTTAAACCTACCAAAGCAGCCCCTAACTACACTGATAAAAAGACCCAAAGTGAAACGCCAATGGGAGAGGTCTCCATTAAACACCTAGCCCAACCCATCGAAGGACGCCAACAGAGTAAAAGAAAAGGTGACGAGATCGACCAAAACATGATCCAACATTCATCTTCATAGTACGAACCAAGTGGCAGGAAGCAGCTAAAAAACAAGAGAGAAAAACCAAAGATCAACGTCAACGAGCGCCAAAAGCAAAAGAGGTAAACAGGAGAGGCGATGAATCAGAAACATAGAGATACACGTTGAGCTAGAGACAAACGACCCAGAAAAACCCGGCGACCCAAGCTCAACAATGACTCGGATCTACCCTGTCTCACTTGGCCAGGAAGCAGAAGGAGCAAAAAGGAGCGGCGCCAAAACCAATCGAACTACTATAGTTACATCCCTCATTTATTACTTACTTTTTTTTAGTTACAAGGGGAAAACATTTATTACGTATTTTTTTCACATATTATTTGTCTTTGGGTTATACATATTTTTAGTCTCTAACTTATAGAAAAGAGAAAAGGGAAGGAGCAAACTGAAAAGAAGACAAAACTACTTGGGTGCAGGGAGAAGGGGAAGGGGAAAGGAAGGAGGAGGTGGGGGAAGGCTGTGGAGATTGGGTGGTGGTTGAGAAGGGGAGGGAATGACCAAATTAATGGTGAGTGTGAGTGGTTTTGTGATGTCGGAATTAATGGTGGAATGAGGTGGGAAGGAGGAGGCCGGGGGGGAGTGATTTCATGAAGGTGGGAGAATGGGAGAACAACTGAATTTAATAAAACAAATTTTATAGAACCAAAACAGATGTGAAAATTCTATATAAAAAGCCAACATAAATCGATTACTAGATTAAACATTTGCCATATAAATATTACGACATCATAGATTCTTATTTTAAAAAAAATTCCAAAATCAAAAGCTAATTTTTTTCAAAAATCATTTTAAATCCCCTGACTAAAAATATGTTTTAACTCTTTGTTCTTTTATCAATTATATTCTGGATGTACTTCTCTCTTATTATAAATAAAGTAGATTGAACAAAAAAAAATTAAATAGCTTAAATTTACTTTTAATCAACATGCAACAATATTTATATAATTAAATGATTATTTTATGTGTGTGCAAGAACTTGACTATTTCAACCAATGTTATAAAACTCGGACAGATATTATTGATTCGTTTGAGTTACTGATTTAACTGAGGTAGTACATATGAAATATAGTCAAAATAAGTGACTGATCTTTTTGGTAGGGTTGGCATGTCAAGTTGTGGCTGTGTCTTCTAGGGTAAATGAAAATGTAAAATATGCCAACTTGTTCCTGTGTCTTCTGGGATAAATGAAAATGTAAACGATTTTTGAGTGAGTTTGAAAATGAGAGAGAAACCACAAAACACCAAGAAATGAAATTCAATACACACAATTTTTTTTAAACACTAAAATATAGAAAGAGATAAGAGAAAAATAACAAATGTGATATAACAGGAAGAGAAAAATAGTGTATATATGTGTTGTTACTGCGGTGCAAGAATCGAGACCGAAAAGAAAAAACAATGAGAAGTACTCATGTTTGAATTTGACAAGCCAGAAAGTTGTACGTAGAACTCAATATTATTATCACTCAGGCAAAGAAATTCAAAGTTCAGCAATAATCTCTTATTTGAAGCACATAAACTTCAATTTATTATTACATTCCGCAGCAAAGAGCAAGAAGAAGGTATAAAGCTCATCATGAGTACTAATACACTGACGGAATGCAAAAAGATACTTAAACTGTGATCAAGTTAACTTATTAACGAGAAAATGATTAAAGCAGTGTAAAATTTTGAAGTTGTCTAGGGGAACTCTCTTCATCAGCACAAGAACCAAGGACCTCACTGAAGCAGCAACAAGTCACTTGTTGGATTGAGATCCATGTCCTGTACAAGAGGGTGTATTGGTTTGGTTATCACCATCACCATCATCATCACTTTGTTTAGCGCATGAGACACTGCCACAACCTGTGTATAAAGCAAAAAATGCAAAATAAAGAGTTAAGTTGTCCACAAAGGATGCATGATTTACAAGAAAACTAAAAGCTCATAAGATGTAGTTAATTGTTCTTGAGTATGAAGCAGTTATTTACCTGGAAGTAGTAACACCAAGATGCATAGAGCAGCAGAAAATGCTGTATAGTACTCATGCTTAGAGAAATGTCTTTGTATGCGCGCAGATTCATATATATGACCATGTGCAGTGTGCACTATTATGCATCACCACTTGCAGCTTCGTATATCCTTTGTGATTGTGAGTGCCAGCTCCTCATTTATCACTGATATATATCCTCCCAGAGATAGCTAGTTGCTGCGTTTTACTGTTCTTCAAGTTGAGTGATTGTCTGGTATATATATGGACAGAATTCAACTAAGTGCATGTTTCAAAATTCTTGTACAGTTCATTTAAATCTAAAATCAATTCTAAGAAAAAGTTGTTTCTGACTTCCGGATAACAGAATCAACTCTAACAAAAAGAAAAGCTGATCTGAATATATTCAAAGTTTTATGTAGGAATTACTACAGCCTAATTGTAAAATAACCCATTAATTCAAAAATTTAAGTTTATGGGTAAAGATCACGTGAAAAATTATATATCATTTATAACACGTCTTCTCACTCAATATTTCATGCTATAATATTCAATCTTTTTATTAAAAAAAATGAAAGCGGTACTTATTGGATTAGACGAACGTATTTTCACAATTTTCCAGCGAAAATTCAAAACCGAGTGACAACGGAATGGGAGATAACATTCTGCTTTATTCTGTTTGATTTCATTCTTGTGAATAAAATCAAAATATACCATTACTTTTGCCTTTGGTTTTAGTGTTTTACTTTTAATATGAAGCAAACATAAAATAAAACTTATATCCTATATTATGCGAACATATATTCCGTATTAGACCGTTAATGTGGCAGTCCCTGAGTTTGGGCCGAAAGCCCATCATGGTGGCATTTCAAACCCAATGAGTTGCGTCTTCATCTCCGCTGCATAAACCTAGATGTGATTCTTTTCTTGAGCATGGACTTCCTCCAATCCTTTATTTATTATCAAAATTTACCTCACGATTATTAAAATATATAGTTAGTGTAGTTTTTTGTTTTGGAAAAAGTTTATTAGTATTACATTTGTACTCAATTTTTATTAATTTTCAAAATTACTCTTGATCAATTTAATTTGGGGAATGAAAATGAAGATAGAGAGAAAGAGTCTAATTAATATGATACATTTAGAAGCGATATTAAATAATTCAATAAGAACACGTTAAAAAATAACTAATGCAATGCAGAATTCAAACAGCTTGTTATAAAAGGATTTTAAGTTGGTTTTTATAATGAGGATATAAAATAGTATATGCTACTCCCTCCGTTCCTTTTTATAAGAGTTAAATGAGGGGTATTGGTCGTTCCTTTTTATAAGAACCACATAAGGTTTTGTGTCATAATAATTATTTTTTCACATTAATACCCCTATTCAATTCTGGAAATATAGAATTGCATTAATGATGGAAAGAGATTAAAAAGAAATATGTTAAGGACAATTTTGAAAATTCAATAACATTTTAGAACAAATTTAATGCAAAAAATTATACTACCTAATTTTTTTAAGGGGTGTGCAAAGTTGGTTTAACTGAACGGATAGACTAATAAACTTTATTTTCTACTCTAAGGAGTAAACTTCCTTGTCCCCTCAAGTAGCTCAAGTGGTATAGCTCGAGTTACGTAAGATTGAAGTGTATGGTTCGAATCCTAAGGTGAAAAAATAAATTACCAACCCCAAATCCCACCCTATTCCCTAGACAAAAAACAAAAAGCAAACACCACCCTTTTCAATATATAAAGTTGAAAACATTAATAGTCAAGTGGGCTTGAATACTAAACTTATAATAATTGAGAATCTCAATATTTATGAGGTTCTCACACTAAAGTCAGGACTTATGAGTGAGAGAGTTAAATGTGGGATTGGTGTGAATATCCACTTTGTACCTATTCATAGTGGACTTGAAGTACTCAACTTTTGAAAATTGAGAAAAATCTCTTAATTCATGAGATCTTCCCACTAACTCGGGACTCATGAGTGAGGGGAGTTAAGGGTTGAATTAGTGTAAATATCCACTTTGGTTTTTGTCTATTTCAAGTGCTACCTCCGATATTTATAAAGGAATAATTATCGTAAGTTGACAAAGAGATATAATTAATGTAGTTAATAGTATTAAAATTGCACTCACTTAGTATTAACATTTCAAAATTACCCTTAACTTATTTACATTTACCCATTTCCTCACATTTTTTTACAGGAATGTAAAAGAAGGATCAAAATTGTTGACAGGAAAAACATTTGGGTCCAAATTTGCTCATTTTAAATATAGGAGACCCAAATCGCATAATCGTGATAGAACAAGGACGAAAAGTGCAATTAACTCATATATATATATATATAATTATATATATAATCAAAATTATGCACAATATGCAGGTTTTTAACCTTCAAAATGTAAAAAAAAATAAAAAATTAATATATATATTTTTAACATTCAATTTTAATAACATGGTGTACAGTGGTAAGATGATCATTTTTACAAGGAATTAGTTCAAAAAAAAAAACATGAAATGGTTTGAACCGATTCACTTTTTTTTGACTGATTTTACGGGAGCTCATCGGTTCTCAACTAAGCCTGTGTATATGGCTAGATTGAACTGGCTAACGCTAATGACCTGATTCCTTGTCGGACCGATCAAACCAGATGATCTGTCCGGTTCAGCCATTAATGGATTAACCACGTGTATAGCTTCTAGGTTATATATGAAGACCAATAATTGAAGGTAACGTGTCAATTTTTCAGGCTGTGTGCATTAAAAATTAATTTTGAAGATCCTACTCATATAATATAATATAATATATTTTACAGTTGGCACCAAGTAATTGGTGAGGCCTTCCCTGTTTTCGTCTAGTGGAGTTTGGGGTTTCTTCTGTACTACTCTCTATATTTTAATTTCAATTTGTTATATTCGATTATATGTATTGTAAAATAATATTAATTACGAGTGATGTAATGATAAAAGAAGAAAAAATAGGTGGAAATTAAAAAAAAATTAAGTATTTTTTTTTCAAAAAGTATATTCACAATCAATCAATTGTCATAAGACTAATTTTTTCAATACTTAGATATTATATTAAATATAACGTCCAAGGATCAAAACATGCAACTAAATATTAAAAAAAGTCAATCTTTTCCTAACTATACTCTAACTTAGTAAAAAAAAAGTGAATATATGAAAGCTATTCATTTTGGCCACATAGGATAATTTTATGATAATAAATCGGTGAAGAGTTATAACCTGAAAAACAATAGTCAATGACATTTCCGTACACAAAATCTAAAGCCCACCAATGAATGATCATACACACATGAATATGATATGTTTATGCGTGAGTTTGGTTGTTGATAGATCTCTTAATTAAATACCACCCAATTTGTGATTCATTTGCTGCTTTATGTAATTAATTCATTAGCTCCAACACAATGAAGAAATTCACCACAGAATAACGAATAAATCACAACATTCTATGAAAGAGGGAAGAGCTCCCCTGAGGTCCATTTAATACATGAAGAAGAATATTCATAGCATCACACAGAAAGCAGCATAAAAGTAAGTACCTGGAAGTAGATCAAATTCTGCACTTTGATACTGTAAATCCTGGAAAAGCAGCTATTTTGAGCAGAGGGACACTGATTGAAACAATGTCAAAAGACTTGTTAAGAACAATATCTAAACCATACCCATCAACACCAACAATTAAAAGTTTGTAATTTTGAAGTTGCAGAGCTTTTAAAATGCTATGATTGAAAGATCTCAGTCATTTCCCCCCTCTGCAAAACGCAGAAAATAGCTTAGCTTAGCAGAAACTTAATAATGTGATGAAATAAGAATCAAGAAAAGATCGAAAGCTACTTTCACTAATAAGAAGGAATAAAGAGTACCAATTAACTCAAAGAATGAAGATGAGAAAGACAGGTAAGTTCATGAAAGAGACTCATGACATGATGCTCTGCTTCCATAGGAGAAGAATCAGGGCTTAAATAAATAAACATATGGTTGAGAAATTGAAAAGACAAAAATGCTAACGAGTAAGAGGGTGAATATACTGCATTAATTAAACAACAAAATAAATACTTTTATGCAAAAAAGTATGTTTATTTATTGTATTAAAAAATATAGAATTATGAATACTTTTCAAATGAATTTAGAAAAGATTGAAGGAAAGGTGTTCGTTCATTGAACCTGGACACATTAATAGTAAGTCTGAAACATTATGGTTGAAGAACGAGCTGTCCTGAAAAGGAACGCACGCAGCATCCGTGTAAAGTTTTGAGGAAAGGAACAAAGCACAAAGTGAAGAGCATCGCCATCATCAACGGTGAATCTTTGGCAAATGCCAATGTTTCCTTCCGTCGCGTAAAATATACGAACGTTTTTTGTAACAAAGTTTGTCTGAGTTCGACTTCGATCACCACTATAAGTCATTACACATTTTCGGATCTTAAATTGTTTTCTGATGTTCTTACATATTGCTTATCAACACAACCTCATATTAATGGTGAGAATCGAACACACAACTTATTAAGAGAAAATGATTTATTTTTAGCAATGGGGTCAACAACATGTGTTGGTTGATTTCGACGTTTCTAATACATAAATTAAACATGTACTTTGATAATCTTAAAATGGCCCACTATGCTTGAAAATGTTTATTAAATAAGATAAAGTCTCAATAGAAATACATAACATAATTGTCCAAAATGTTCTCTTTAGCTCAAAAATTTCAAACATATACAGATTAAATACTTTGAATTAAGTGAAAAAATATATATATACACCCCCATTCTTTATTAGTATAGTCATCATTTTTGTGAAAAAATTATGTTACTAAATATAAGTCACTTTTTAATATTTAGGAAGCATTAAATAATTTTTTTCAAATTCACTCTCATATTTAATATGAATGATATAGTCAGATTTTGAAAAGTTGTGAACTTCAAGGGATAATTTCATGAGAAATTAAGTAGATAACTAAAGTAGAGAGAATTTTATTTAATTTGTAAGCTTTTAAATAAGGGTACCTAAATGCATTGGTATACAATAGTAACCAGTGGCGGAGGGAGAACTTTGAGGTGGGTGGTGCCAATATGAACTTCTATAAAAAAAAATAGTAAAACCAACAAGTAATTTTATACAAAGTGAGTAAAATCAAACAAGTAATTTTATACAAAATAAATCAAACCAACAAATAGTGGGGGGCCATGGCATAGCCAAGTCCCCCCTTGGCTCCGCCACTGATAGTAACATGTTAACAACAACGTGGAATTTAGAGAGAATAGTAAGTTTTTTTTTTTACAGATTTATCTAATATGGACAAGTAAACAACTCGTGCACATTTGAATCATCATAAATTACCTATTATAGCTGGTTACAAATTGTTTTTTGCCGCAAACACCCTTTTCCTTCACATCTGCCACCTCCACTTTCGAGAACATGGACGAGCACAAAGCGACAGTGGGCGGGATACAAACAAACCAAGAGGGAGACCTAGAAAGAGACGATAGGGTTGGACGAAGCTCACAGCGATTTTGGCAGAGTTCACAGCATTTTATACGGTGAGAAAAAACACACGGTTTGATAGAAAGATAGCTAGAAGGAAACGACGCGGTGGCTTTAGTGTCTAAGGGTGCATGTTGCTGCACTGGGTGGTGGTTTTTGGCTGATGATGGCTAGGATCCACAGACTGAGGTGGGATTTAAACCTCTAGTGGCTCTGGTTCTGGACCGAGATGAGATTTGAAGTTAAGTGGCACTAGTGTTTATTTTCTGGATCGAGAGGATCCTCAACAATGGGATTTGTGGCATTCGTCGCGATGGCATGACTGGGTGGTTCTAATGTGTATGGGTTTAGGCAACCGAGGTGGTGTAGTGATGGTTCGAGCCCTGGTGGGGGCTGAAAGGGAACAAAATAGGCTCCATGGTAGAAGCTTTTCCTCTTCCATAGAGTGTGCAAGGAAGCTCCTCCTCCATGATGGTCTTGGTGGTCCGCCACCCTCCACTTCCTCTTCCTCACTTGGTCATCAATAGCCTCAGCTACCCCTTCACTGTGTTCACCACCTCTGTTGGAATAGCTAGGTTTGCCTCCTTCGTGGAGTGCGAGGAGCTCTTGTAGAGTAGTAGAACTCCCCTCAACCGCCTACGATCGATGATGTTATTAGCAATGCACTGTCAATCTGTCACTCATACCACTACTTATTTCCACCTCTGGTTCATGCCACACCAACTTCGAAGAATCAAAGATGATGATGGGGGAGGAGGAGAAGGAGGAAATTAGGCAGTGAATGGAGATGGTGTGGGAGTCGGAGTCGATGACGACTGGCTCTTCAGAAGCGGCCACCACTAGTGTATTGTGGTTGACTGGAAAATGGTGAAGAGGGAAATGAAGGAGGAGGAGAAAGGAAGACGGTGTTTCTAGGTTTAACTTGTAATAACATGTTAAAACGTCTGAACCAAAATTAGACCAATTTTAAATTGGTGCATATTAAGTGCCGCATTTTTTACATTGTGCCTGCATAAACAACCAAAGGCACAAAAGTAGAGCTGGGTATATGAGCCTAAGCCCGCGAGCCGGCCCGCGAGTCCCGCAACCCGCGCGGGCTATGGCCTTGAAAATATAGGCTCATTTAAACGCGGGCCTACGTGAGCTAGCCCGCGGGGCTCGCGAGCCATCCGCGGGCTAATGAAATTAAAAAAAAATTAAAATTAAAAAATAAAACTGCACAGTGCACACACAAACACTTATGCAACACATAATGCAATATTGGAAGGAGAATAGAAGCAGGTTTCCAATTCTTGCCTTGATGGCTTCTGATATATTGAGCATTCAAGTTACAACTGTTGCATCAGAATCCTCTTTTAGTATTGGCTCCCGTGTTCTTAACAAATATCGAAGTTGTCTTCTTCCCAAGAATGTGCAAGTGTTGATTTGTACAAGAAATTGGTTGTTAGGATTTGATGTTGAAGGTAATTGACTAATTGTTGCAAATTCTAACTTTTAAATATCTTATGATTTATGTAGCAAAAGCAAATTCTAACTTTTGATTTTGAGTTGTAAGATTAGGAGAGAAAGAAGAAGAAGATGAAAATGGGGATCCAATAATAATGGAGCCACCTACTACAACCATGGGAGAGTCAAGTGTTATATGAACAAGAAGATTGATGCGTGTTTGAATTTGTTATCGACTTTTTATGTTTGTTTCGAATTATTATGGTGTTTGACTATTTGTAATAATTGATTTAGTACAATTAATTTGGTAAACTACCAAAAAGTTTGCAATGAACTCTTAAATTGATGTAGTATTTTTAATGAACTCTTAATTTTAAAGCTTGTAGTAGTATGCTTGTTAAAATTTGATTTTTAAGTTTTTTTTTTGTAACATGTTCTGGCCCGCGAGCCAGCCCGCAATTAGACGAGCCGCGGCCCGCGGGGCGGGCCTCCTAAATAGGAGCTCATTTAGAAGCGAGCCTACGCGGGGCGGGCTTATGCGGGGCGGGCTTATGCGGGCCGAGCTTATGCGGGGCGGGCCAGCCCGCATACCCAGCTCTACACAAAAGCATTATAGTATAGCTAATACATGACAAACTTCACGTGATCAAAACTAAAGCTTTTTTGTTTTGTGTCGACGTATGGTTTAAAATGGACGAACATATATTACAACGCAAACGTTCACTTTTTAAATTAAAATATAAACTTAAAAGAAGGTTAATAATGGACAAAGAATAGTAACACATTGAGAAGAGGAATATATATAAATAATTTAACCGGATCTCATCACACAATTCAATCAATTTTATCAACCCATGAATCATAATAGAAATTTCTGATTTCATAAAACCCTAAATTCCCAAATTTTAACAAGAAGAAATTATTAAAATTAGTTCAGATTCTAAATTTACTATATAATTTGCCTTGATACTACAAGATATAAATGTATTAATTATTATTGTATCTATACTAAAATTTAGAATATAAATTTTAATTAATATAATATGTGGACCTCGTAAATTTTAATTAATCTATTTGGCTTTTAATAATAATAATAATAATAATAATAATAATAATAATAATAATAATAATAATAATAATATGTGCACCTCGTGAAGATATAACTAGAATAATTGTAACTTCAAATATGCAATATATTTTCATGATTTTTCTCTCATTCTCTCTATCTATAAAGGAGCTCTTGCTAGAAAGAGTGAGCAGCCATAGTTACAAGAGTATCAAATACTCAAATCGGCTTTCAATGTCCCCGAAGGATAACTTAAGTGGTAAAAGTTGGAGATATATATGTTGGGGAGGGAAAGATCCAGGGATCAATCCTAAAAAATGAAATTTAAAGGCTTTTCTATATAAAAAAAAATCGGCTTCCAATAAGTAGCAATTACTAATTCAACCCATTTGTATAAAAGCAAAGTCCACCAAGTAATAGAATAAACCCAAAAAAATTTAACAGAAGAAACAAAAGGAGAGAAGGATTGAGAGGAGAAGAGACAATGAGAGTTATAAAGATGATGAATAAAAAAAATTAGATATCTGTTTATATTTGGTTATCATTATGTATATGAAATAAAAAATTGTCCCCTAATATAAGTAAAAATAATTTATTCTTCGATAAGGTCCCCGTAAAATAATCCATCTCTTTTATTTTGGTCGTTGTAACTTTTTTTCGTTTACTCTCCTTTTAAAAGTTTATTTTTTTGTTTGATAACCCCTACAATTATCATTTTTCATTTTTTTCATAATGAAATACTGAGGAAGTTGTACAATATTTCATTATTTAACATATCAAATATATTAGTATTCATAATTTTGATACGTTTACAATAACTTTCTCATCCACTATACATGAGGCCCGGCTCGTCCACTACCCGCCCAACCTAACGTTCTTTTTGCTGTTGTGGGTGACTCGGTCCAGTTCATGGATCTAGCAGGTGGCCAAAATTGATTTACGGTCTCAGTTTGGGCTCCATCCAAACCAATTCTTAAAGAAAAATAAAACTGAAGCTCCAGCCCGTAGTCCAACTCCAACCCTAGCCTTAAATACTTACACTAACCACTAACCCTTGCCTTTAACTTCTCGCTACAAGCCCTAGCCGCCGCCCCACCTTCTCCTCTCTTCTCCTACCACCACCACTTCTCCTTGACGGAACGAGCCACCACCACCACTTCTCCTCTCTTCTCTAGACCTGAAAGATTCACTTCTCACTAATGGCTTCAATTCGCATCATCAACGAGTTCATCATCTGTGCCTCCCTCCTCCATGGCTTCTTTTAAAGAATTTTTATCTTCTGTTGAGATGTCTACTGGAGCTTTCAAATATGATTTTATTTTATGTTATAATGTATTTGAATCTATAGCTTTGCATTGAAAATTATCTTATGTTAAGATTTAGTCTAGATTTTTCTTGGCTTCTATCCTTTCATTATCTTACTTTTTTATATTTTTCTTCTTGATGAAAAAACTGACTGAACCTTCTCGAGGTAAACGTGAATCGTTCAATCCGAACTCGAACAACCCACAACCTAGGAGTGGATAGTGGCGGGTCTGATGTTTTGCTCATTTTCACCCGACAAAACCAACAATTTGGACACAAAACCGACCGTTGGACAGGCCTAATATTTTCACTTATATATATTTTATTCATATCTCTTTCATCTTTTATTATTACAACACCTATCATATTTCTCTCTTCTATTCCTATATCTCTCTACTAGGTGTGAACGTATAATTTTCCAAAGGCATTCTCCCATTCGGGTGATCACAAATTTGAATTAAGGTGAAGATAAAACAATTTGTAAGAAATTGCAAACTCTAGATTTAGGCATCTCACGTTTGTTACATAAAGTCCGCCAAACAAGGAATTCGAAGTTGAGCAAACTTTCTCAAAACACCAATATAATTGTAATCATTTGAAGCACATAATAAAGTTGGATTTATTTCATTCTGCTGCAAAGAGCAACATGAACACGAGTTCTATTACATTGACTGAATGCAAAGAGCTTAAACTGCGATAAAGTTGACTAATGAGAAAATGATTAAGACGTACAGTATCAAATTTTGAAGTTGTCAAGGGGAACTCTCTTCAGCAGTACAAGAACAAAGGACCTCAATCCATGTCCCGTACAAGAGGGTGTCTTGGTTTGAGTTTGACCATTATGATCATATTGATCATGGATGAGCTTTTAAAAAAAGCCATGCAAGTAACATATGATAACACCACCACCAGATCATCATCATATTGCTTTGACTTTGACTATTGTTTCTTTCAACTGTGGCCTTCCCTGCCATGATCACCACACTTTCCATCACCATTACATGCAACCTGCGTACAAAGCAAAAAATGCAATATAGATTAGGATTTATAAACGTTCATATAGTGCAGACATACAACATACATAAGAATGTCAAAATACGAAGAAAGAGAAGAAACAAGTAATTGATAGTATAGTATGAATATATATTTGAAAACTAAAAGGTCGTCATATGCGGTTTATGCTTGATAAATTTCAACCGGTTATTTTCCTGGAAGAAGCAACACCACGATGCATGGAGCAGCAATAAATATTATACAGTACTCATACTCAGAAGCATTTTATGTTATTCTAACATGCATATCTACCAAACGTCTTTTTTTTTTTTGAATAACTACCAAATGCTACTTGAATCTCAATATCACCGACAATAAATGTTTCCGTACTAGACTGTTAGGTGTGTCGGCCCATGAGTTTGGGCCGAAAGCCCATCATGGTGGCATTTCCAACCCCACCAGGCCAGTTACATTTTCATCTCCACAGCTAGCACAAACCCAGATCGAATGCAACCTTTTTCTGCTTTAAGAAGCAAACATCTGGTTGAAAAATATTCCAATTCGTAGTGGGAGTGCTGCAACTAATTACTAATAAGAAGAAAAGAGTGAGAATAAAAGATATAACATGATGAGATCTACGAAATAAAATGAAAAAGAGTTTGGAAATAGAATGAAAGAGAATTTTTTATCAATAAGTAAAAAAACCGGTAAATGAATCCTAGGTCAATTTGTCATATATGTTGGAGTATTTGACTATGTATTCTGAAAATATATCGGTGTTGAAGAGAAAAACATTAGTCAATAACATTTCCGTACACAAAATCTGCAACCCACCAATGAATGCAATTCTGATGGGTTTATGTATGACTTTGGTGTTGTTGGTAGATCTATTAATTAAATACTGCTCACGTTCACCTGAAACATCTCGTGTGATTTATTTGCTGCTTAATTATTTCATCAGCTCTAGCAGCATAGATCTCATCAAGAAATTCACCACAGAATAACAAAATTCTTTGAAAGAGTCACCTTGGTCCATTTAATATAACAATCCAATTCCAATATAATAGCTTAGATTTGGCATATGAAGAAGATCGAATATTCATATAGTATATCACACAAAAAGCAGCATAAAATTAAAGTACCTGAAAGTAACAGCTTCAGATCGAAATCTCCGACGAACACTACACTTTGACACTGTAAATCCTGGAACAATAGCTAGCTGATCTCGCCTTCAAACTGAACTAACTTACCAATCAATCAAAACTTCATATTAACAATATCTAAACCATACCCAGCAACCCCAACAAGTAAAAGTTTGTAACTTTGAAGTTGTAGAGCTTTTAAAGTGTTATGATGGATTAGATCTCAGACATTAATATTTTCCTCCTCTGCAAAACCATAAAGCAAGAAGAGAACAGCATAAGCTTAGTAATGTCATGAAACAAGAGCCATGGAAAGAAATTAAGTTACTTTCATTAATAAGTTTAAAGAAGAAAGAAGCTAGCATACCAATGAATTCAGAGAATGATGATGAGAGAGACATGGAACAGACATTTTAGTTCATGAAAGAGACCCATGGTGCTCTTTCCCTACCTTTCAAAAGAGTCTCAGGGTCAGGGCTTAAATAATCAAAAAATCCAACAAATATGCTCAAGAGTGTGACTGAATATACCACATTAGTTAATTAAAAAATAAAATCAATTTTATGTAAAAAATATTGGTATGTTTTTCTGTGTATTAAATTGTTCTAGCAATTTCAACCGGGTGTGGTGAATGTCAAATGTGTCATCATCTTAAATACAAATTATAAATAGAATATGTATATTAAATAGTTTGTAACCAATAATTTTGAAATACTACTGCATTTAATTTAATAAAATAAATGAAGGGAAGGGAAGGTTTTAGGTTCATTGAACCTGGACACAGCATAGTAGGGTTAGGGTAGAACATTATGGTTGAAGGACGTGGTGTACTGAAAAGGATTGGTATCCGCACGCAGCATCTGACTAAAATAATAGTGAGGTTTTCCGGAAAGGAACGAAGCAAAAAGTATAGAGTATAGAGTATCGCCATCACCAACGGTGCGTTTTTGGCAATGTTTCCTTTCCCTTGTGTAAAGTAAAACAACAATTAATTATGCTTTTCATGTTTCTGTTTCTAGCTGTGAGTTGGCAACAAAAAAGTTGAGGACCTCTACTCGAACAAGGAAATAACTTCATAACTTTTTCAAAGTCTTTGAGTCACCAAATATTAGTGAAAGTTAATGGAATTGCTCATATGTGGCCGATTAAGGGACATTTGGGCAAGCCACATAACATCTTACATGCTAACTTAATGCTCACATCCAATCATTCGCGCTTCAATGTGGTGAAAATAATTCGAACACCTCTATAATAATTATGAGACATTTGAAATAACAAAAACAAACTTAATATTGTATTCATCGTTTAATTGTGTTATTACAAATATTATTTTGTTTCATCACATGATCCAACACTTTCGTCCTTTTTTACAACTTTAACTTTAAATTTATGAATCACTATCTCAATCTTCTACTTGTATCATGTGATACTCATTGTCTCTTGCTACTCACCAATAACAATATCTTTTTTAGGGTCTCATGTGGTGAATGTAGCATTGGCTCCAAACTGCCTCTAATTGTCGGTAAGCCGACGCTAAGTGACATCGGTCAAGCCAACCCTAAAATTAAGTGAGTTTTTTTTACTGCTTTGCGTCGATTCAACTCGCGTTAAGGACCCAAAATTAGCGTTGGGGTCGGGGTTGACGCTAGCTTTCTACTCTAAAATGTTCATTTGTGTAGTGTCTTCCAATTAAGCTCCAAAGTTTCCATTAGAGTTCCTACAAATGACACAATGCAACAAATTAAGCGTAACATACATGATTTAAGCATTAATTTCATAAGAATTAGTTTTTCACTGATGATTTTTAAGTTTCAACATTTTTAACTTGGATTTGACTTAAAATTGAGCTATAGCATACAAAACTGACCTAAAATATCCTATAAATTCACTATAAAATGTGGATTCACCGCAACCCTAAGCTTATACTTTTCTTGATCCACATGGAGTGCATCACCCGTGAGAAGGTGAACGACTCCACTATCAACGTGATCTTAGAAAACAATTTATATGCTCTTTTTGGATTTCACCTACTCGTTCCGGTTGTTAGTTTTTGCTTTAATGTTGAATCAAACCTTTTGATACTTAAAAGAAAAATGGATTGAAGGTTTTGCAAAACTAACTAAAGATTAATAAAAGGCCAGCACATGCGAAGAAATAAGAGTGTTCATGAGTTGAGTTAGGCTCGGGTTAATAGAATCCATACCGATTATATTTAATTGACTTGGTTTGGGTTTGTAAAAAGAATTTAGCAAATCCGATTAAAACTGAGTTGGTTTGGTTCGGGTCATTGAATTAGTATATAAAAATTAATTATTTCATTTTTAAATTTTTATCCACATATTATATCATCTATTTTGCATAAAATTTTGAATTTATAGTTTCTCGTTCTTAAATCAATTATAAATGTTGATATCACTTTTAATTATATTAACTTTTAATTATATTATATTTTTTATAGTTACAATTTTACATAACATATTAGTCTTTTTATCTAAAATATGATATTAAAATTAGACTATATGTATAATTAAAGGCACTTGACAAGTAAGAACACAAAGTTGAAATGAATAAAAATAAAATAAAATAGAAGAGTGATAAATAATAAAAAAATTAAAGGTTTAAATTAAAACATATAACATGAAGAAGAAAAAAACTAATCAGGTGATTGGGTTGTTTCGATTTGTAAAAAATAAATATGAGAAATTAATTATAATTTGTTTGATTCGGATTTAATGTAAATTGAACTGATTAACCAAATAAATCTAAACTAATTCGATTATCGGGTTTATTGGGTGGATCCAAACCGATGGACACCTTTCAAGAAAGAGATAAAAAATGAAGAACTTGAATTAGAGGAGAATATCTTGTATCAAGATTCTCACCAAGTTAAGCGTTTCTCTCTCACTCGAGTGTCAATAACTTGTAGTATTTATAGTCTAACCTTCACCAATTAGAAAATACATCGCATGCACTTATAAGAGACATTTTATTAGTTGAAATGTGATCTTAGGTTGAAATTTTATAGTAGCCAAATCGCAATAAATTCATTGCTAATAACACTGTTCCAAGCTTTATGATTACTTACTATTAGTTTTAAAAAAGATTACTTACTATTTGAACTTTTGATTTTTGTTCCCCTGATGTATATACTTACATCATCTACAGGCCTTTTCCAACTTGATTAATTGGAAACCAACTTGATTTTTTGTTCAAGCAACTTGATTATATGTAACACGTAGGTCTCCCCACTAGAGATTAGTGGGTCATACAAATTAAGCAACTAGGATCCAACATGAAATTTTGCTGTAGGGAAAAGAAATTAAATGACTCAAAACAGAGTCGATTGATGTCAGAATTCGAAAAAAGATGAACTTTTTTCTGTGTTTCCTTTATAAAAGTTGCAGTATCACCATGGTGAACTCTTTGTCAAAGAAACATTTAATTAAGCTGCCTGATCATATCTTTGCAATGTTGACATCTCAGAATTTAATATTTCATTCATACAGTGCAGTTGAATAATATTGCCATACTTACTTCTACTAGTTTTACATAATGACTCTGCTTAATCTTTACAAAATCATAATTATAATAGTTTTAATTTGGATTTGTGAGCAGAATATAACAATGAACAAGAATATGCGCCAACTTAGATGTTACAATAAGAATCAAGACAACTAGACTAGGCATGCTCCTATTGGGTATGGTGAGTTCAGTGTGCAACAATGCATCATATCAGCCTTTTCTTTTTCTTGTTTCTTTCGTTAGGTTTGACTTGTAATGGAATGAAGACTACATGTGTGGCAAAATGCATTGAGAATATGAATCAACACACACGAACTTGACATGTGGAAGATGTTAAAATAAGAGTCAATCAAGACATAACACGAGATGCGAACTAAGTATGATTATATTTGATTACAGCACTTCAATGTGAAAGAATGCACTAACAACTTCTTTTCCTTTTTTGGACTTTTTTCATGTTCCTTTTGTTAGGTTTGACAATGCATTAAAAAGAAAACAATTTGTTTAATGAGAGTACATTCTTTTAAAGTAAAATGTTAAGTCATTGCTAAATTAAAAATTAAGAGAAGAGCAATGGGCCTCCTAATTTTATAAACTTTTTCAAGTAGACACTAACCTTTTCTCTTAACTTAGAGCTAACTAATTAACAGTGAAAATCGTGACCTTTGATTTATATTGAATCTCAGTCATTTCATTAATAGTTTGTATTTAATATCTTAAAATTTTCGAAATTATAATTTCTGAAAATATGTAATGAATTAGATTCTTGGTGAGAGTTTAGTAATCAATTGTGACTGATAAAAAAATTCAGTGTCTGTTTGAAAGTTCAGGGGAGCTGCATATTCTTTTCCCTTGAAAATTCAATGATTGAAACTCTTATAAAGTATATATACATGTATGACAAACAAGAAAATTGTTCAAATTTCAACCCTTGAGACTTTTATTTTCCAAAATGCATCTCATCTCTTAGAAACTATACATTTGGCTAACACCTTTATACCTCGATCATCCTTCTTGAAGATCATCTTCAATTACCATCCAACTTCGTTTGTATGCTCCATGAGATGGATCAAGTTTAAACAAATAAACGACACTGTTTAAGGCCAGGATAAACTATTTTTTATCATAAATATGAGTGACCATATGATAGCTCCAAATCTTCTTCCAAGCGTCAGGCTTGAGGATGATGAAATTCAATGAAAACTATAGCTGTAGCCTATATGGTTGTATCCATGGGATAGCATCCCAGCACCCTAATAAATGTGGCAAATTCCTGTAGTTTCATATAAGGTTAGGTGCTCATGACAACAAAGTTGAAGGATTAATAATACTCCAGCTGCCCAGAAAGAAAAACTGCGCATCCAGAAGCTTTTATTCATATGGTAATTTGATAAGCTTATTGAAATAAGTTCAAAACAGTTTACAGATAGGTATACATGCTTATTCATGAGCTCAAAACAGCTTAGTTTGAGACTTTGAGAAGCTTATGAAAATAAGCTGAAAACAGCTTATGGATAGGTGATGAGCTATTTCCACAAATTCACTCAAACACTTGCATAAGTGTCTATGGTGTAAGTTAAGCTCTTCCAAACGCAGCCTTAGAGTTTAATGTATTATAGATTAGTAACTGTTGTAGTAGTAATGAAAAATGTTGTGCTAAAGAGTGATTGGGCCCTATTAGATATAAAAGCAACATTCGACACAAACCTCAGAAGTTTTAGGCACTCTGCCAGACCCCCTGCCATGGGCAGAACAAAACATAAACCACAAGCCAATTTGCCAAAACTAAAAGGCTGGCCAGATAAAGATGTGGTTCAGGTGAAGCAGAGGGGCCAAATTGAGTTGTGATATTATACTGAAGCATCCAAGTCAAAATAAAAGGCTTGCTTAAGCTTAAGGGAGAAAACTCTATCTGACAAGCACAGCAGAACTCTAACTGATGCTTGCTCTCCTTGACATTAATTGTTCGCGAATTTGTTATTTTGTTAGAATGCTAGAACTGAAAAATATTGTGTTAGACTCCAGAAAAAGAGAGAGAATAATCCTACTCAAGAATATTTAAGGCATTTGAACAAGATTTTTTAATATTTTTCTTAGTTTTGTCAAAGGGAACGTCTAAGAAAAGATAAAAGCAAACAGAATTAAAAGGAAGAATTCAAATCATAAAACTAGATGTCAAAGAACAAACCTGCAGATGTCCTAAAGCAGTTTGTGCACGGGGCTCAGCCATAGATGCCTCAAAATCAATATAGAAAAGGTAATCGAAATACCTAAATGCAAAAACATCACAGGTTATTTTAATGGTTGCATCAGCATCTAAGAAAATACATTGTTTCAGAAATTTAAGAGTGAGTTTATCCTCCATTAGAGCGCGCAGATTGAGGATAAAAGATAATAGATAGCACACCGACAAATAAAAACCAATTTAGGAGAAGAATGAAAAAATGAGACTTGTTTAAACACTGCAGCAATTCAAGACAAGCTAGCTTGAAAAGACATTTTTTTTTAAAGTAGCTTGAAAAGACATTGAACAAGCAGCAATAAAGATGTGAAAAACGATGTCCAGTTGCAGAGGTCCGGCATGAAAAGGAAAAAACATAACTCACTTGGCAGCTCCAGTATTAGTGTCATCAACAACTCTCAATGGCCGATTTCTTTGTGGGCGACTTTCAATCTGATTTCATAATACATACTGTTAATCTTGGTTATCATCAAGTATTGAGAAAGACTAGCAAAAGAAAGCTTTTCCCTAAGATACCTTGCTTAAATTTATGTCCCTCAATGCAAATACTGCCAAAGCCTTAAACAGCACCCCAGGACCTTCGTCCAGTGAAAACACGATGCTTGTCTAAAAATAATGAGTGATTGGTTATAGAGAATCTTGTTCATTGATTATGATACAACAGTCACAGGTCAAAGGAGCTCTTACCTTAAAGTGCTTGTTAGCTTTAGGAATTATTGGATCCCTTGCAAGCATAAGATAACGGCTGATGATTTCAGAATCATCCTGCACAAGAGGCATTGTAAGAAACTCACGAACATTTCTTATTTACAAGAATATAGAAGCAAACTATTTGGCCTCTGTTTGGGCAGTTTGTGTAACCCAGGAATGACAATAACATGGCTAACATACTATATTTATGAAATTGAATAAACAGTTTTCTTATGTTTACTAATTTCTATCTGAGATCCCTGTCATTTGGAAGAAACAACACAGCAAATGCATTGCAGTTGGCTGATTCCATCAGACACAATTTCACAGTATTTTCTGAAACCCATTTTACAAAAAGAAACCCATGTGCCATAGCCCATAGCCCATAGCCCATAAGAGTATAATGTGGTTTAACAGTAAAAATGTGTTCAGAGGTATAAGGACATACAAGAAATTATCAGAAATTAGAAAAGGGGCCAGTTGGCAGATATTTGAAAACAGATTACGCATCCATTCAGTCATCCACATTATTCTCAGACCAAAGGGAAACTAATGAGAAAACAAGAGTGAATAAAGAAAGGGTTCAAATAGTTAGATAGCCTCAGCAAGAATGTTCTAGAAGTCTAAAAAACAGTTGAGGACTTAAATACCAATTTCATGGAAAATTAACATATTTCCGTCTTGCAGCATCAATATCAGCAGCATAGTACATGAGATCTGTTAGATATGTACCATTCTTGATCTTCTACTCAACAGCATAACCTTTAAGTGGATTCATTACCCAACATGTCATATCATAGAAAATAAGGGTCTGGATTAACTGGATAAAAGATAGAGGTGAGACAATCTGAAAGGTAAAATAGGCTGAAGAACAAATTGCCTCTGGATAGCAACTATGTTTATACGAAGAAAGAGTACACATAATTATTCACCCTTGATTTTAGGGTCAACACTTACTCTGTACCCTTGATTATATTTACTTAGCAATATATCTGTCTTCTATCTTAACTACATTTTTCAGCTAAAATTGAGGCGGTACATGAACGATGTTACATAAAAAGAGATTTTTCATGCTGTGGGAGCACCAAAGAATTTCTCATGTATGCTCTTAAACAAAGATCTTCAATATGGATCAAACACTACTCTTAAAAAAAGATCAAAACTACTTTATAACCATCACTGGTAACAGTGTACTTTACTAAAGCCAAACTTTTTATTTGCAAATCTGTGGTATGAAAACCATACTTGTTGGTATCAACCAAATAAAGGGTAATGAGAAACAAGTAAATTCAAGATTCCTTGCAAATGAAAATTATTTGTTAGGGCTTTTACCTGGATTTTTTCTGCAAGAACATTAAGCCCATAGAGTTCTGCAGCTCGAATGCTTGCAATGGCACCAGTATCATACAGAGAATTTGAAGCTACAATCTTATCTCATGTGCACAGTAAACAAAACAGAAAACAAAATTATTCTCTATTAATACGTTAGAGAAGAGAAACTTAGAAGTCACATAAGATATATAGCTGGATTACCAGAGCAGCACCAGCTGTATCATCAACATTTTCTCTGGCAACACCTAATTTAGTCAGGAAATTATCACTTAATTCAAGTGCCTGCAAGCAAAAAACTTTCAATTTTTCACAGCTCTAAAGTCACTAGCATGCATGCAGGTCTTCTGCAACACTTGTATATTACTATTTAGTATTTACTAATAGAGAAGGTGCATATGCATAAACCATAGACAATCTAAATCTGAGTTCATAACCAAGTGGTGTACAATCTACCTCTTCATATTAGTCACTGTTAAATAGATGAGGCAATGAGAAATCATTGTTACGTGGCTCTTGTTTAAACTAATGGGTATAATAATTATTACTGAACTTCCAAGAGAAAAATTCAACCAGTATGACACTTTAAAACTCAATATCACTTCTTAAAACAAGACTACATCATCTATTTTTTCTTAGTTGCATAGAACTAGAGAGATAACAGCAAAAGCCTTATTCTACTACGTGAGTTATGGATCACATGACTTTGTTGCGCTTGGTCAAAAAACCAAATAGGACTAGATGCAAAAAATAAATAAGTTACCTACATCTAAAAAAGAGACAGAAATGAGCAGCATGAAGCCTGACCTGTGAATGACTTAGAACACGTTTTAGGTGCTCTGTTCTGACACCAGGCAGAGCTAGAAGGGAGAGGTTAGTAGCCAACTGCACCTCGCCGACAATGTGAAGCCTATGGCGAAGAAGTAAATCATAGTTCCGATGAATGCTTCCGCCAGATGTATTTTCTATAGGAATGATAACCTTGTCAGCCAGCCATAATTCAACAGCCTGTCAAACAAAGTTGATTTAAACAAGTTAATGAGGGAGATAAAAGGTCAGGATAAATACACATAACTTGAGAAGGTCACCAGAAAGTCATTGTAGCCCCAGAGTCCTTTCCTTCAGGAAAGCATGTACTATGTTGAATCGGAAAATTAAAATAATTTCCAAGAAACCTAACCTAAGGAATATAACAGATGATGTCAAACCTTAAAAGCTTCTACAAAGTCACTGCATGAAACTGTTTCACAATTAGGGTAAGCTTTGACTGCAGCATCCTCGCTGTATGATCCTGGTATCCCCTAATTCAGTAATCCAAGCATATAAAGAACCAATGGAATCAAATAAGATAGTGCCAAACATTACACACTACATGATCATACCTTATAAGATATTCGCACTTTACCACCATTATCAGAAGCAGCCACAATATCAGATATGGATAGTGGCTCTACAATTAGTGACAAAAACAGCAGTTGTGAAGTCTGAGATCTGACAGTAAAACTCATGATAAAATATATAAAGGGAATGCTATGGTCAAAAGATAATGCAATAAGATGGCAAGGAAAACAAAATCAGATCCATAAATTTCTAAATGATTTCAAATAGTCTGATCATAATAGCATAGCTCTTTGAATGAGTTGATAAACTTATTTACAACATTATATTAAATTCTGAACAATGTTTGTTAACATTCAAAGACATGAAAATGATGACAAATATAAGACTAGTTGAATGAAAGACCAATAAAGAAATTAGCACTAGCTCGGTTGTGCTAAAAACTTATTCAGAACAACAGAATTGATTCTTAATCTATATTTGATAATAACAACAATATCCCATCAAGTTCCTTCCTTATATTAGTAAAAAATAGAACAAAAAACTAGTCTCCTAATGATTTTTGAATTCTTTGGGGGACAATATAGTATTCAAATCTTTGATTGATAATGACTGACAGCGGTCTATTCTCTTCATCGGGTAATTTCATAGTTTTGCCTGCATTTCATCAGCTAACTTTAGCTTTAGAAACAAATGCTAGATGAAGCAGGAGTTTTTTTTCTTCTTCTTTTTTTCCCAAATCCACTCTTTGGCTAGGCAATGTTAACAAACTTCCTAATTTCAAATAAGAAGTTCACTTGCATAAAAGAAAATAACTCAAACCAAAACTCGTGTATTATGTAATCTAGGTTAAGTGTTAATGCTTATAGTTTCTCATCCAGGTCCAGTATACTCCATGCCATGACCAGTGGCGGAGCTTCTACATGACACAAGCACGTTATCTCACTTCCATATGTTAACCATATTCACTTAAAACTCTACTTGACATGTCAATGGCACCACCATCAATTAGCTTTACGACTATATTTACTAGTTGAACTTTCTTTGGTCAAATCTTTCCTTAACATAGCTTAAGACTGTAAAGGATAACTATCAAATATACAGCATGAGAAATTGAGAATTAGCAATTTACAAGGAGCCTTTCTGAGACAAACCATAGTAACTTTTTGATATAAATTATTTGAGGAGAACAATATTTTTGTCTCCCTCAAACTATTTCTTCAAGCTCAGCCACTGGCCATGACTGGTAACAAAATAACATAAGCCACAGTCACATAAAGTTCAAGAACTAGCATGTGCGCAACCATAGTCTAGCAAGTTGTTACAAAAAGTTGAAAGTTAATAATGATTCTTGTTCATGGTAATTTGTGTTGCTTTGTTCGTTTTAAGTGTTCTTGCATCCAAATCAGTCCCTAAATATGTTAACTTCTACAGAAATTCACTCGTCTGTCCATAGTTAATATAAGTGTAGCAAAATGGTTGATATAGTACCTTAATGACAAGTGTCACCTAACTTACCTACAAAGATGCCTATATAAGTGCTATGAGTGTAGGTAACGAGCTCAACTATTCCCTTACAACTTACTAACAGCCGTTGTTCGAAAAATCAAACGAAAAGCAAGCAAGCAACAAAGGAATATAAATAAAATCCAATCCAATATAACTTATAATAAGGTTCCTTAAGTTATACTCCTAGTGTCATAATCTTGAAGGAAGTGAAACAGTAGACAAGAGGGAAACCAAACCCACTTGGAAGCGAGCCCAAATCTTTATGCAATCCATGGGAGACAGAGACATCACCACCACCACCACTCGTTTGAAGATGGTCAACCACATGCCCCATTATCCTGGGCGGCTTCCATGGATTCTCATCCTCCACGAGCCTCAAGGCTCGGCCAAAAGACACTACCCCACCAACAAGGCGCGCTCTGTTCAGCTGATTTTCCCAATTCAATGCAAAAGCAGAGTGACTGGTCCTCAAATTGTGACGACCAAGTTGAGAACTTGCGAGTCCAGCTACAACAAGAGATGTCACAGCCATGGAAATGGAGGTCAGCGAACCATTAGAGGAATGTGAAGTGCGAGAAACGGAAAAAACGAAACCCAGAGACAAAGACAGAAACTTTTGGTTCTGGTGTTGAAGACTCGTTCAGAATGCATACAAAAAATGATTTGGGAATTGAGACGGAAGGAAGGGATTGATCAAAGATTCACTTCACATAGAGAAAAATGATGGCCATAATAATAATAATAATAATCAAATGTCACTAGATTATTCTAGCTTAAGTTGAACAAGTTGTCAATGTCGCTCCGTTAAATATTTTGTAAATAGTAGGATTTTATCCCGCACAGTAGTTTTTCCTAACTCAAAATAAATTATGAAAACAATTAAATAAAAAAAATCATTTTCATCTTTCAGATTTCAGAATCAAATACAAACTTTATTTCGTTCTGCTGTATAAAAAAATTGTAAATTTTATTGGTTCCCTTTCATGAAAATAAGGTTGTTTAAATTTCCTATGATAAATATTATGTAAAATTACTGTAATATTAGGTGGTTTAATAATTTTTTAATATTATATATCTAGTCTGTGATATTGTTAAAATATTATTTTCTCATCTAAATTAGAGTAATTTAATATAATGTAAGTCTCACGTGATTTAGATAACATTGAAAATATTAATGAATAGTTGGTTCAATTGATACATATTTGATTCACTTTAAATACAGTTTCATGTACGAGTTTGTGATGGAAAAACATCCGCTAAAAAAGTTAAACTCACCCTAATATAATGCAGATGTTTTCGACCCAAATAAAATTGTTTGTAATAGAGTAGAACCGTAAGGGGAAAAAAAAAGGATAACACTGAAATAAATAGAAAAAGGACATGCTTCCTACTCAGTGGATTTCGTGCGAGGAAAGGTCAATTTCTTATTACATGTGTCTCTTATTTGGAAAGCCAGTCTTAGTTTTTTTTTTTTTTTTGGTATTGACCAAGGTATCCTCACAGCTGGTCACCGTGAGACTAATCCTTCGTCCCACGGTCAGCGCACGAAGCGGTAGGGGGCTGGCCAATGAATTTTTTCCATTCACAAGAGTTGGGATTCGAACCCCCAACCACTTGCTTAAGGGAGACTTGCTGTTTTTTGAATTACATTTTTATATAAATCTGCATAATGTGTCACATTCAATTTAATGGATTCCACTACTTGTGAGAGTTGTGACATTTCCGAGGAGGGAAATCCGTTGAATTATTATTATTATTATTTCTATTTACTCTCTCGTCCTAAAATATAGGGTCCTATTCAGACAATTACACTTATTAACAAAACATGTAATAAGCTAATTAATATGTTAGTTTTGTTATTTTCTATACAAGTATTCCAAATTTACCTCTATTTAAAGCTCTGTAAATTATTAATGTAAATATAGAAAATACCAAAAGTTAGTTGAGAATATGAAAGAAATAATTAGTAAATGTGGTAATTAAAGTTTTGAAATTTAAAATATAATGAATACAAGGGGTAAAAAAGTAAAAGCTTATTTTTTTATTTCTGAAATCTAGAAGGGGTCTTATAATTTGGGACACCAAGTTTGTCTCTAAAGTGTCTTATAATTTGGGACGGAGAGAGTATTTATTAATATTAAATTTGTAAATATTTACATTCATACCTAACTTTTTTTTATTCTTTATTTTTAATTCTAAATTTTACATCGCTTTTGATTTAGTTTTTCAATGTGTTTTTTATCTTTTATTATTATATAAACAAATTGACCCATCAACAACCGAGGCAAGTTGTTGTTAACCTACTATTTGTTTGTTATTTGAGCTAAAGTCGTTTATGGGAAGGTTCTCTTAAAGTATTAGACAAGAACATTCACATTATAGGACTAGTTCTCCTAAAGAGGCTTTTACATATACAAAATTTAATTAAAAATGACCTAAAAAATCAAATATGTAGTAGTATCACTTGAATAAACTATTTATTTATTATAAACTTATTATTTGAATTTGTTTTAAGTAGATATGACATTTAGGGATGGTAAAACGGGCTCAATAGTCCCCATCCTACTCATTTATTGACATGTTAAAACTTTGGTCAATTTTTTTTTTTAAAGGGCGGTCAGGTTGGTTTATCTTTAATATGCAAGTAAAAAATAAAAATCATCTGAACTAACTTGCCAAAAAATGAAAAAGTTAGTTGGTTGACATCTAGAAATAAAAAAAATAATTATGAAATGTAGAAAAAGGTAAGGAAGAAAATGTGATTGAAGAAATGAAGTTTAAGATGAAAAAGATATAAGCTCACAAGAAGCCAAGAAGAAGCTATTTGAAGAAAATAGCTCTAAGAGCTGAGAAGAAAGGAGCAGAAAAAAGTAGCAAAGGCTTCAACTAGAAATACCCAATTATTATGAAAAACCCGCCCCAGAAGAAAACTAATTAAAAGGGGATGTTCAACTTCTGAGGAGTGTGATAAAACTTTTGAAAAATGAACTTCAGATAAGGAAGAAAATGTGATTGAAGAAATGAAATCTAAAATGAAAAACGAGGAGAGGAAAAGAGTTCAAATCTTAAAAAAGAAAGCTTAATTGGAAAAAGAGCCGTAAGGGGAAGAACAAATAAGTAAAGAAGAAGAACATATATGATGCAACTAGAAAGACCGAACTATTATGAAAAATCAACCCTAGCAAAGGAAAAAAAAGGCTTTCAGCTTTTGAGGGGTGGGATAAAACTTGAGAAATTGCAACTCATGATTTTAGCTTTATTTTGTATTTCCTTTGAAAATGAAAATAGGAAATAGACCAACCAAATAGACTCTAAGTCTTAGGTGGAAATGAAAGGAGTTAATGAGAAGTCAAACCCTGAAAAAGAAAATGTTGTTGAAGAACAGAGTGGCAAGAAGAGGAACAAAATGAGTTGTCTAAATAATTCTAGACAAAAAATGAGTTAAATAACCTATAATTAGGTGTTTCAATAGTGTATTACTACATGTGTTTTTTAAAAATTTCAACTCATTTTACATGTGTCTTTATAAAATCCAACTCATTTTATTTTAAATTTTTTATATTTTTATCAAATTAATTTATTAAATAATTTATTTGTACTTTGAACCCAGCAATTATGATAAACTACTCAATTAACCTGTTAAAAAATCAAGAATCCTAATTCCCAATTTCTTCCACATTTTCTTTTTAGGTTTGCTTTGTTTGCTCTTCTTCTAATGAAGACACCACTGCATACCCTCGCTGTACATTGTACAAACAACAATTGAATAATTAATTACGTTGCAGCAATTGAAGGTGATATATTGATGTAATTGTGTTTTGTTGCATGTGGGTGGGTATTGGCTTAGTGCGATTGGGATGCTTCTATTACCTATGGCCAAGAATATTTTAATTGCAGGCGAGGGGTTCATTTTTATAGATATTTGTTAGATTGAAAGGGAAGAAATTGGAGATTATAGTTCTTAATTCTTTGTAATTTTCTTTTTTAAAAAAAAGTTTATTGTGTATCTAATCCTAATTGATAGGTTCAAAGTATAAATAAATTATTTAATAAAAATATATAAAAAAAAATAGATGGATTTTACGAGGACACATGTAAATGAGTTGGATTTTTCAAAAACATATGTAATAATACTATTGAGATACCTAAACTGAACTGAGTAATTTAACCCATTTTTTATCTTAGGTCATTTAAACCTTTCCGGAAGAAAAAAGAAAAAGCTATTCCAATTAAAAAAAAATATTGTAAAAAATCCACTCCAACTAAAAAAATTAGAAAACTTCCAAGCTGACTTTCATCTTCCAAGAAGCGAGATATGATGCTTATAAAAAGGAACTCTGGATAATACATTATTGATTATCTCCATGATCTCCTATATATTTATTGTAATTTCTTCTGTTCATATTATGTTATTGACCTGTAAATTGGACCCACGAGTTAACAGAAAACAAAGCAAAACTAATGTGGCATTTACATAGTAGTACTCCATTGAGAAGTTTTAGATGACGATTAGGCTGAAACAGTCAAGTTTACTGTTCTTGGCTTCTTGCCATACTAACAATTAGTGCACATTACCCAACACTCAGATTTGTATTTAACCCATTCTTGCAATAACTTGTCCGAAGTTATGGATGAAGATTAGTTAATAAGTTAATATTACGACCCAATTAAGAGAATTGGAATCCTTGGCTGTTCAGAAGAACCCACTCACACAATCAACAAATAATAAAATATACTCCTTATTAGAAATTGGGATATATAACTCAATTATAAAAGTTAGTTTCAGAGTTGAGGTTTGCTTCGCGTGAAGTTTGTAGGACTGGACATATGTAGGTGATCTATAAGGGCAGTCTCTACTAACAAACGGATCTAGAATAGACTCTGATACCATATTATAAATTAGGATGTCTAACTCAACCTCAAAAGCTAGCTTAAGAGTTGAGGTTTGTTCTATCTTTATAAACACTTATTAACCATATTTCTAGTCAATGTGAGACTTCTAACACTCCTTCCGATTATAAATTTTCGTTGTTTAAAGTTATGCGCATAGTTTAAAAACTCATTAATTAATGTTATGATTTTACTAAAACACTCTTGTTTAAAGTTGAGTAATATTAAAGATAGAATAATATTAATTATTGGTCAAATAATTAGTGTGAATTGTGATGAGTGAAAATAAGTGGTAATAAGGAAGAAATGTAATATCAATGAGGGTATAGAAAAAGAAATAAATAATTAAATAGTCATAGGTTTCTTTATGGATAGAGGGAGTAATGAAGAACACAACCACTGAACTTTGTCAAACATGAAAGAGATAGCTATTGAGGATTGACCAATCCAGAGGTTCACACATCCAAACAAGCTGCATCCACTATTGAAAATATATACAAGGATAATTTCAGGGAGTTAGGTGGGTAGGTGCCACCCCACATATTTCTGATTCTCTGTAAAAAAGAGTATATTTTATTTAATTAAAATAATGATATACTCATGATTTATCATTGATTAGCTTTTTTTAAAAAAATTAAACTGTTTGTGACCCTCCAACTGCAAAAAAAAAAAATAGTTAAATGTAAGGTGGGGATTATTAGCATTTGAATTTTGAACCTATGTTTTTTAAAAAAAAATTATCAGCTCTCTGGAAATTTTCCCCAATTTAGAGTGGGGGAGCATATAAGATAGCTTGTCCATTTTCAATGAAGTGGTATCTTGAACAATGGATGATGTGGAGGCAGGCCTAACGAAGCAACCAGAAGGCACGTTTAGCGTGAACACATTATAAATTCACACACTTTAAGCATGCATTTGGATGTTTTAGTATTTGAAAATATTTTTATTGTTTTTTATTTAAAAAAATTTAAATAAAAAATAAGTGTAGTAAAATATTTAGAAAATATATATTTGTGTCTTTATAAACTTTACACATTTTAATTTAAGCTCTTATTAAAATTTTATTATTTTTACGGGTGGTTTCATTCCTCAATAATGACTAGCTAAAATCACGTGAAATTTATATTTGTTAATAATTATTAAAAATAAATAAATTTTAATAAACTCAACTTAAATATTATTTGCCTGATTAAAACCATATTTAAGCACATAATATTTATTTATTAATAAAAAATAAACCAAGCACTTTTTTTAACCTACCAAGTACTTCTTAATATATAGAGAAATGTTATACGGATAATAGTTAAAAAGATAATAATGAAGATTTTTTTTTTATGTCTTTGATTGATATTTTCACTCATTCAGAAAATTGTGGTTATACTTTTAATATATACATGTAGGGATTGAGTTTGTGTTCTCATACTTATAAAAGTAATTCTTATAAAAGTATAGTTTGCTTACTATTTTTTTTTTTTTTACATAGTAAGTAAGACATTTGCTTACTACTATAGTAACATCTTGTTTAACAATAACTAGTACGTAGCACGTGTAGTGCACGAGTATTTTTAATATTTAATTTGCAATATTTTTTTTAGTTGATGCTATAAAGTTAATAAATATATTCACATTTTTAAACACGTGTAAGATTATATGATATATCGAAGTAAATAAATATCTTAATTGATAAAATTAAAGTAGACACAATGACTAATATTAAAATTGTTCATCTAAAGTTTATGTCATATCAAAACCAAACAATGTAATTAAGTTTTGATAACAAAAATAGAAAAACATCCAACAAATACTTATTTAGCAATAATCTCAACACAATGAAGATCTTATTTTACTTCTCTATCTTGACACGTTTTAACTCTTTAGTTGAAGAAGCTTGTGAAGATCTTATTTCACTTCTCTATCTCAACACATTTTAACCATAGTTCAAAAGTTATTTTTCATAATAAAGAAAGTTAACATAAGTCTGATAAGAAATGAAGAAGTTATAACCGTTTAAAGTTAAGGATGCAATTAATGCTGTCAGTAGACGATGGAAGAAGGAAGGAGTAGACGATGGACTGAGGAAGAATAGATTATGAAAGAAGTAGACGATGGAAGGAGGAAGGAGTAGACGGTGGAAGGAGGAAAGATTTAGACGATGGAAGGAGGAAGAGTAGACGATGGAAGGAGGAAGGAGTAGATGATGGAAGGAAGGAGGAGGAGTTGACGATGAAAGGAGGAATGATTTAGACAATGGAAGGAGGAAAGGTTTAGAGTTTAGACGATGATTGTGTGAACCAAAGTATTAATAATAATAATAATAATAATAATAATAATAATAATAATAATAATAATAATAATAATAATAATAATATAAAAGTTAAACATTTTTAAACCAAAAAAAAACTATAAAAAATCTATATAATATTTAACATGGAATTAAAAATAGTAAAGAAATGAAATATTAAATAATATTGATTTTCGCAATATAAATCAAATTCATAATTGCAATAATGAATAAAATAAATACTTAATGTTGCTTCAATTAACCTATTCAGCCGCCAATGAGTCAAAGAATGAATAAATATTGAAATTTCAAAATTTAAACACGCTTAAATTCAAATTTGATAATTCTAAAAAGTTTAGAAATTTATAATTAAAATTAGGGATTATCAAGTAAGTGGTCCCTGTGTTTGTGCCCGGATTTGATCTAGGTCCCTCATCGGAAAAATCTTAGCAAAAGGTCCCTGTGTTTGTAATTTGTTTTAAATAGGTCCTCGCCGGTGACCGGAGCTCAGGCCACTGATTACGTGGCATGCTGACAAGATAAGTAATGCATATGTGGAATTTACAACTCAGAAATTAAAATAAATTAAATTAATAAAACATTTGAAGTTACAATAATAACCCCACTAAAACAACAAACCCTAAACCCCCAAAATCCCCAAAACCATCTTCATTCCTTTCGTGTTCCTGGTGCTGCATTCATACTCTTCACTCCAAAATCCCCCAAATCGTTTATGAACCATGAGATTATGAGTGCTGTACTATTAACATATATTGACAAGCCACCAAGACATAAAATAAGGTCACAAATTCAGCTACCATGGAAGGTCGAAATTAGAAAACCAGCTAGGGTAATAAATAAGGAAATGTAAATTATCAGAGGAATAGAAATCATGTTATGCACACACATCGCAAACCCAAATATGCTCACAAGATTCTTAATTCTAATCGTATAAGGGTCTGAACAAAAGGAGGGGTTTTTTACAAAAAAAACACAAAGAAAACAGGGGTTGAAACAGAGCACGAGAGAGAGATAGAGATGAAGACCTGGAAGCACGTGAGGGCAGAGGCAGACCAACGATGGCAGAAAATTCCAGGGGTGACTTGGGGGGCTGCCGGAACAGGGGACGCGAAGCTTGCAGCGGCAGCGGCGGCAAAGAGAGAGACAAGCGGCGGCGGCGCGAGGTCGAAGGACAGCGAAGAGGGAAGTCGATTGGTGCTAGCTCGAGATGAAGGAAGACGGCACCGCGACAGCGACGCAGCGAGGATGATGGCGGTGCGCTCACGGCAGGGGTGAAGAACTTAGGACGCGAATTAGTGGCGATTGAGAGGGACAATTGGTGGTTGAGGGAGGGGAATTTCGAGAGGCTGGAAGAAGCAAATTGGTGGTGGTATGGGTTCAGAGGAGAGAGGTTGAGGTTGAGGTTGAGGAGAGTGGTGGCGTGAGAGGAGAAGCGGCGAGGAGTTGAAGGAGAGGTGGAGCTGAATCAGAGGTTGAAGGGTGAGAGGGGGTTTAGGGTTTGTTGTTTTAGTGGGGTTATTATTGTAACTTCAAATGTTTTATTAATTTAATTTATTTTAATTTCTGAGTTGTAAATTCCACATATGCATCACTTATCTTGTCAGCATGCCACGTAATCAGTGGCCTGAGCTCCGGTCACCGGCGAGGACCTACTTAAAACAAATTACAAACACAGGGACCTTTTGCTAAGATTTTTCCGATGAGGGACCTAGATCAAATCCGGGCACAAACACAGGGACCACTTACTTGATAATCCCTTAAAATTAATATATACATTGTAATTAATTTTAGTAATTATTAGTTAGTTTCAAAAAAAAAAATAGTAACTATTAGTTAGTTTAAAAATTAAAACTAATAAATACTATAAATTTTAGAATTTGTCTTGCCGTGAGTGGTCCATGATGGTGGGTGTAATTCATAAGTAACAATTAAGTTGATTAATATGTACATTAATATTGTACCAACGGGTATATGGAAATTAAGTCTCTATCATGACCTTGTATTTCGCCTCATTATAGGCATCCAACCATGCAAATGAAATTCCAATAACAACCTCCCTGTCTTAATTCAATTGAGATAATATTTTGTTGGGATTTGCAAGACACTTTGAAAATATTTTCATAACACAAACAAAGCCACTTGATATAGATTGTTTTTTTTAAGTACTTTTCGATATTGAGGAGGAAAATTTATTAATATTTGCACTCCTTCGTGGGAAAAGTGGTCGTTGGTCAAAGAGCCGCACAATATTTCAGCACTTGGTGGTTGGTTTGGTTTAATGGTTTTGATGATTCATTCCACTTTGCCTCTTCCCCCACACTCTGCAACACAAATGATGTGTTTTCCAAAATTGAAGACAGATCTCAAAAGCAGGTTAATTTCTTTCCTCATGGATCATGGAAACAAACCAAAAGTACCAAACTGATTCTCAGAAGCTATATACATGTATCATTCTGTTGGTGGCTTGGTGCTTTCTCTTTTTGTTGTGGAGGTGATGGAGGTAGTGATAGATGTATGAAGCACAAACCCAAGGTATTGACGCGCCTCAATTTGAAAACATGATTGGCTAATATGGAAACCAGTCATGTAGTTTGATTGAGCCGCGTCAATATCTTGCTCTGAACTTCTTTCCATGTCCATCCACCAATCTCAACTCAAACGCTGCCGGTATGTATATTCAATTAAGCTCCTCTTCTGTCTCTCCTCGATTGTTTTAAATTTTTAGATCATATGCATATGCAGTATAATATACCATAATCAGTAGTTCGTGATATGTTATTGATTACAGGAAAATGATTTTTAATTGCTATAGCATCAACATTTAATTGATATATGCAGGTTCTAGTAGTAAAATTCTGTCAATAATGTGTGAAAGTGACAAAAATAAATTTTAAGTTTTATTGTTAGAGACTGTTTTTATTACTTTCACACATTACTAGCTATTTTTATCGGTCAAAACTCAAATAGTTCAATTGAATGGCGCTAGCCTGTATTTCCAAATAGCCTGACCTTTAATTATATGTTTGTTGATGATCTCAGTCAAAATATATAATGCAAACCAAAAAATTAAAATTTGGGTGAATGTGTTGAGGAGAAGGTATGGTGGATCAATCAAGCATTACTGCAAAAGAAATTTTAAGGACATGGAGTGTCTCTTGCGATGTTTCAACTAGTTATTTGCATTTAATGAAAGATTTGTTTTTTTTTTAAGAAAAACGGAGAAATGAAAGATTTGTTAGTATTAGGTTGAATAATTGTTAGCATTGAGTGATGGTAAGTTAGAAATAAAGTTGAATTCAATAAGTGGATAATTAATAAAGTTCTACTCACACTCAAAACACACTCATACTAGAGATAAAGGAAAAAATAGATAAATAAGAAATATAATATATAGGTGATGTGATTAGAACATAAGTAAGAGATAAAAAAGAATGGAAATAAGATGGAGGAAAAAATGACGTGTAAAAGAATCAAAACCCATAGTGGAGAATATTCAAATTATTATGCAGATTTTCAATCATTATTTATTGATTTTGATATACTCACACACATTTTCTCTTGCAGTTAGTGTTCTTTTTCCTCTCCCACCAATCTAGTTATATCATCTAGGCATGAGTTCGCCAATTATAACCTTGCATAAATGTTTTTTAAATTATATGATACAATCCGATTGACAGGACGAAGAATGAGACAAAAAAAGGTGGGAAAAAAGTATTTGAGTCCCACTTTTCAGATGAAGATTCTATGTATCTATTTGGTGTCTCACTCTACCTCCCACCATCAAATTATGTCATGTAAGCATGAGTATGACAATTATAACCTTATATAGATGTTTCTTACATGATATGAGATCATTTGAATGGTGGGACAAAGAATGTGACACCGAAAGCAAACACATGATATCAGTCCCTCGTTCATGCACGTTTTTTTCCTATCATATCATACATTATATCTCCCACTTATGTTTTTTTTATTCATCTTTCTCTTTAGGTGGAGGTGCAATTTGAATGTAAATAAATTAATTTCCATTATTTATTCTTATGAAAGAAAGTGACAAGTGCATTGCATAAATATACCTGAAGTGAAAAAAAATAGAAATGGCGATAAACGCGTCTATGGAGGTAGCACTCAACATGCAACCTGGACCGAAATGGTAGCTCATACCTCTAATTATGCGTTCACCCTCTCTGCCTTTGTTCTTTTTCAACACTCGCCTCCACATAAGAGAGGAAGGGAGCATAGAAAAGATGAGTAAGGAGGTATATGTGATAAAAAAAAGTAGATTTTAAATATTATTTGATTTAATAGAAAGAGAGAGAAAAAAAGTTACTTTTTATAATAAATGACATATATATATATGTGTGTGTGTGTAAATTTGTTGGGGACAAAATTGGAAAGTAAAAAACACAAACGCATATATCCAATTGTATTCTCAATATGCGAAGGCTCATAAAAGGTGGTTCGACCCACCACCAAACTCTCTCTTCTTGCATGTGTCAAACCAACCAAACAAGAGCGGATGACCCTCATTTTCCCTTTTTCTTTCTTCTATAACTCTTTCTTTTCAAAATTATGAGTAGTACGTACTTTTTATTGTATAAAACCCATATTTATCAACTGAAAATGAATATACAAGTTCAATAATTGCCAAAATTTTAATAGCTACTTCTAAGAAGAAAAAAAGGATTTTAATAGATAATTATTCACTCAATATTTATCAAATTTGATATATGAGCTTTGCTATATTCTCCTACTCCATCCTCCTGCAAATCCCACACACTAAATGGATAAAGAATTAAATGTTTTCTACACTTCCTAGATACCAAATGTAATAACTTCTTTTTTTATTTGGTGTGTAAGAGAATTAGTAGAAGAATAAATTATTTTCCTTGATATATTACACACATTTTCTCTTGCATTTAGTGTCCTCTTTCCTTCCCACCAATCTAATTATATCATGTAGGCATGAGTATGACAATCATAATCTTGCATAAGTGTTTTTTAAATGTTACGAGACAATTTGATTAGTGGACACAAAATGAGACACCAAATGGTGACAGAGGATTTTAGTCTCTCCTTTCTAAATGAAGACCCTATGTATCCACTTGGTTTCTTATTACATGTCCCACCAAAAAATTATGTCATGTAGGCATGGGTATGACTATTATAACTTTACATAGGTGTTTCTTACATGATATGACATAATTTATTGGTTAGACAAAGAATTTGACACCAAAAGGGGACACGGAATTTCAGCCCCTCATTTCCACACAAATTTTCTCCCACCACATCATACATCGTATCTATCACTTATATTTCTTTCATTCCCCTAACTCTTTAGATGAAGGTGAATTTTGAATGTATATGAATTATTTTTTTTTGTCTATTTATATGAAAGAGAGTGGCAAGTTCATTGCATAAATATATATATGAAGTTACGAAAGGCACAAATGATGATAAACGCGTCTATGGACATAGCACTCAACATGTAACCCGGATCCTAATGGTAACTCACACCTCTAATTATGCATGTCACCCTCTGCCTTAATTTTTTTCACTTTTTCTCCTTTAATGTTTTGTTTAGTTTAAGAGAGAAAGATAGAGGAGAGAAGGGGAGCAAGAACAATATGAGTAGAGAGAATATGTGAGGAATAAAATAGATTTTAAAGGTTGTTTGGTTTGATAGAAATGGAGGAAAAAGAAAAAAGAGAGAAAAATACTTTTTATAATAAATGATATCTTTACCTGTGATATATATACAAATTATCAACTAGGGGAATCTCCATCAAATATTTTTCACGAGACATTAAAGACACTAAGAATATCAATAATGGTATATTTATATTCTCACATCATTTCCACCTCCACTTTTTCTCTTTTTTTCCTCTGTCAATTATATCATCTAGTAAATCTATTAATTTATATCTCTTTTCTTCCTATCTCTCCTCCTTCTACCTCATCCTCACTTTTACGGGAGTGTGATGAATATTTATTTCTTCTAAGAATATATTTACAAAAATTTACATAAAAGGAAAGTAATAGAAAAACCTCAGATCACACGCTCCGAAATTTAATGAGGTTGAAGAATGAAGGCAACTTAAATAAACCTTTTGGAGGAAAAGTTATCATCCTTGGAGGTGACTTTAGACAAATACTCCCCATAATAGCTCGAGGAAGCAAGCAAGAAGTTGTTGATGCTACTGTAAGTTCTTCACCATTATGGCGACATTGCAAACTTTTAAAGCTGACTAAGAACATGAGGCTAAGCGCAGCAGAGACGGTTGATGAGGCGAAAGAAATCAAAGAGTTTGCAAATTGGATTTTCAACATAGTGAATAAGGATAATCCTGATTGTGGAGCTGGTGTGTATGATGTTCAAATCCCTGCGAATCTGCTAGTCCCAAATTGTGCTGATCCATTAATGATATTGATTAAATGCACATATCAATAACTGTCACGCAACATGATAGATTTGAAATTCTTTCAAGACAGAGCAATGTTGGCTTCGACATTGGAGGTTTTTGAAATGATAAACACATACATGCTTGGCTTGATAGATGCAATAGAACGTGAATATTTGAGCTCCGAAAGTACTTTGCCCTCTGATAAAGATTCTGAAATCCAAGGTGAGTGGTTTACCACTGAATATTTGAACGATGTCAAATGCTTAAGAATCCCAAACAACATATTATTATTAAAAAAGGGAACTCCAATCATGCTTTTAAGAAATATAGACCAAGCAACAGGTTTATGCAATGGAACCATGTTAGTTGTTGATGAACTTGGAGAACGTGTTATTGGTGCAACAGTCATCACATGAACAAACATTGAGGATAAAATACACATTTATAGAATGGATTTGGTTCCTTCAGACCCCCAATTTCCATTTAAGTTACAAAGAAGACAATTTCCAATTTTTGTGTGCTTTGTGACGACCATAAACAAAAGCCAAGGACAAATATTATCTCAAGTTGGGCTCTTTCCTCCAAGGCCCGTCTTCGGTCTTGGTCAGCTATACGTAGCACTCTCTAGAGCACGGTCAAAGAAAAGTCTTAAAATTTGTATACCGGATGATTTAGGAAATCTACAGACTTCCACCTTAATTGTAATGTTTAAAAAAGTTTTTGGTAATGTTTGATGTATTGAACGAACATGAATTTAATTACTACTTTTTAACTAAGTAAATTATCCAATTACGTTGTGGAATTTTTATTATGAATATACACCATAACTTACATGTAAGTTATATAAAAAGAATATAATTGAAATTAATTCATTTTTATATAAAAAAAATGAAAAACGAAAAAATTTCATTCATGCAACGCACGGGGGTCATCACAATAGTATCTCATTAAAGAGCCAGTATCTCATAAAGAGCCAAATGACACCAAGTTGGTAAATAGATGGACTCATAAAACATTTATATGAGTATTAAATATTTTAATAATGTATATGAAAAATGATTTATTAAAAGATGTTTGCCTCGTTAATGTGATTTTAAAGTATTGAGAGGATTAATCTCATTACCTTATGAGAGGAATAGTCTCACAAAATTATACGTTTGTACATACAAAAAAAGAGCCAAATCACAAATTAATTGATGACAAACACCTAATGAATAATTGACTAATTTAAATGATTCTATTAGTGAAACTATTCCTAAATTGAATATGATACGCATAAATGGGCCGAAAGCCCAAGTGTGTAAAAAGACAAAAACAATAATTTAAAACCATTTGACCAAAAAAATTTAATTTGAAACCGTAACTACGAAGGCAAGAGAGGCACCACCACCTCCTCTTTTCTCTCATCCATTTCGATGACGCTGTCTCTTTCTCGCACTGAACCCACTCTCTCCGGCGGCAAGCGACGACACTCATACTCTCTCCGCCGACGCGAGGCCGTGGTTCCTCCTTCTCTCTCGTTTGCAATAACGAGAGCTGCTATCATCACCTCCTTGCAAACGTCTAGGACGCATTTCTGATGAAAACCCTAGAAGAAAAAAATAAAACCCTAGAAATTAATTTGGGGAAAGCTTTGCTGCGATTTAGTTTCGATGAAGATGCTCAATTTTTACTTTTATCTTTTTTAAAGTTTCCGTTCCATTCTGTATGTTATGCTATAACAACAATTATGTTACTTTCTTCTTTTGGTGGCATGTGTTTGCTCTTTGGATTTCCGTTCAACCAATGTGATTGTTAAAATTTGAATTTCTGTTCAACCCAATGTGCTTTATAAAATATTCCTTCTTCGATTTATCATAAATTAAAGTCAGTGTTATGAGATATGGGAAATCACCTTGGCCTGGGTTCACTTTTCTGCACTTGGAGGCTCTCTTCTCAGATCATGGATAAAGGCCCAAAGAGAAGAGCCACAATACAAAGCGATGGTCCTTTTTTTGGGTACAGTATAGCTTGGGAAAAATGAACAAAAAAAAAGCGAGGCTCTCTTCATAGACGGATCCTTGCTCAGTCCAAACTGATGGGGCCCAATCCCTTTTCTAATTTTTTAAGATTTTGTCAATGAAAACTAAAATTAGTATTGTCTAAAGAAAGAAGATAATTAAAATTCAATTTTTATATTTTCTAAATATTTATAAAGAGTAAAACCAATATTTTTTCTAGAAATGGGATTGAACCTGAACAAAATTCGAAATCCATAAACATCAGCCAAGAAAAACAATCAATTAATAGATGGATAGATAGATATAAGGGTGGCAAAGTGGGCCAGCGGGGCGGGTTGAGGTAGGCCCGTCAAAAAGTGGATTGACTTGGGTTGACCCACTTTGGTCTTTGGTTTGAAAGCTTCTCCAAGTTGATGATTGTCTCACGTTTTTCAACTCATTTGTGCGTCCATCAGACTCTGTATCATTTATTCTTGTGTGTTGATTCATCATCTACCATAATTGGATATCTAGACTATAATCCACCTGACTAGTCGATGATTTTACCAGGATCCAGGAGTTTTGACTACACTTCTCACCATATTTAAATAAGTGATACTAAGACTAACAAACAGACTTAGAGTGAGGAACCCAATAAAACCAACAAACCCCTACATAGAAAATATTAATGAAAACTCTGGTTAAACGAGTTTGTAGATCAAAGATTGAGCAAGATCGGTGTGGCTCCAAAATTTGACAAGATTGGAGATTAAAAAGTTGAGTCGGTGGAGGATTTAGGAACATCACACCAGACGCATGGCGATGAAGCGGCACTAGGACAGCTACTCGCGGTGACACGACAATGGGGCGAAGACTTGCATCGGACTGTAGTGGGGAGGCGACTCACGGTGGAGGGACAACAGTGAAGGGTGGGGCTCACAACGGAGTTGGTGTAATGGGTGCGACTCGGGAAAGAGCGACAATGAGGGGTGCGGTTCGTGGCGAAGTGGCAGTGGGGCGACGGTGCAGAAGTGAGAGTGGGTTGTAGAGATGGAGGGAGGTAGATCTGGTGGCTAAGGGAGATAGAGAGGGTTAGAGTGGTAGAGGATGAGGGAGGAGCTGAGGATGAGGATGAGGGTGACAACGACCAAGATAAAGGGATGGCGGCGGCTCACAGCGTCGGAGGGGGGTGAGGGGCAGCGAACAAGGGTGAGGGTCGGTGGTGAACGGTGTGGGTTTGGGTGAGGGGAAAAGGGCGACATTGGAAGTTGAGGGGCAAGGGGCCACAAAGGACGGTGAGGGGAAAGCTGGTAGAGCAAGGAGAGGGGCGGAGGTTGATAAAGATGTTTATGATAATGTTGAAGAGATAAAGACTTTTAATGAAGTCGAGGAGGAGAAATCTCTGGTTCTTAGCGCCGGCGCTATATTTTTTGCCCACGAAAAGAGTTTACAAACATGGACAATAGCGACGGTTTATAAACCGTCGCTAGTGTAGATGTTGAAAGTAGAGTTGGCTGAATGTCGCCGCTAGTTGCTTGTTGTAGGATGTTTTGTTAAATGACTAAGACGATGCAAAACAAAGGTGAATTTTTAAAAAAATTCTCTCGTGTGTTAATTTTACGTCGGTATCATCCACCTTGTAGTGAGTCCGCATATGGGTCATAAAGGACCACCTTTAGGTACTCTACCTCAAGTAAGATGTAAGCATGACCCATAAACTAATAAAGAGCACTAAGCTTGATACTCCGAAAAGCACACTAACAATTAATGTGAACTAACAAGGTTAAATAAAAAAGCCCGTTGAAATAAACAAGTTTCTACAAAGGAGAAATGCCTGATAATATTTGAAAAAAATTAAAAAGTACTTGGCAATATAAAACAAAAACTAAAAAAGCTTTACAAAATAAAAGGAATTTTATGTCGCGACATCCTTGACTCTCCCATCAGTCTTCCTAACTTTCTGGTCTGGGTCAATAAAGGTACTTTTCGTCGGATCCTTTACAAATATACCATGTTCGTTAAAATAAGGTAATAGTCGGCAATGAATAAATTATTAAATAAAATTATTAATTAAAATTATTATTCAATAATTTTGACTAGATTTTATCTTTTAAATTATATAAAACAATAAAGGTCAACTAAAAAGTTTATTTTAATGTATTAAAAAAAATGATAAAAAACTCTTTGTTAAACTTATGGAATTCAAACAATAATAAAATCATTATTTTTAATTTAACATAATAAATATAAAAAATGATGCAAAAGTGTTATTACATTTTAAGTAACTTCATCATTTTATGTCTGTTTTAGCAATTTAGTAAATGTGATTTCACCATCTCTATCCAAACAATGTCGGAACCACGTCAGAGCCACATCCGAACATTGCTCATTATCTTGTAGCGAAAGAAAAACCCTAATACCCAAAATCATCAAAATGTTATTGTCCCAACTTTTCTCACCATCCCACCCTTTTAACCGAGATCATGCGAGTTCACCCTTTTAACCCTAATTTTGCACCGTAAACTCATTATCTTGTACGATATTATGAGACATATCTCGAGTTTAACAACTATGTTTATATTTAAATCTAGTCAAGCCTAAAAACTTAATATTAAATATTTCAGTGCTAGTAATTTTTTAATTGATAAAGTCCACATCAATTATAAGCTTAACATGATGAAAACACTTCTATAATGGCTAAATATTTTTATAGTTTACATCTATTCTAACTAGGAAAAAAGAAAACTTTTGTTGGGGAAATGCTTATAAAATTTACCAATTTTAATAGCTAATTATTCGGTCACTATTTATCAACTTTGATACATTTATTCTTATTTTTTTATTTTTTATTTAGTGTCTTCTTTCTTGTCCCACCAATCTAATTATGTCACGTAGGAATGAATATGACAATTATAACCTTACGTATGTATTTTTTTAGATGACATGACATAATTTGGTTGGTGGGACAAAGAATGAGACATCAAATAGAAATAAAATATATTAATCCTCATTTTTGAACCCCATTCGGTGTCTCATTTCCTGTCTCACCAGCAAATCACATCATGTATGCGAAACAATTGTAACCTTACATTGATATTTCTTACATGACATGATATAATTTGAATGGTGGGACAAAATGTGTGACATCAAATGAGGATAAATGATTTTGGTCCCTTATTTTCACCTACTCTTTCTTTCTATATTTCTTTTTTTTTCTTCTATCAAATCATACGCCATACACGTATATTTTTTCTATTCATCAATCTCTTTAGGTGGAGGTGAAATTTAAATGTATATGTTCGTTTGCCTATTCATATGAAATAAAGTGTCAAGTGTATTGTATAGAACTTCATGAAGTGAAGAAATGTGAAGACGATGATAAACGCGGCTATAGACGTAGCACTCACCATGCAACCCGGACCGAAAGGATAGCTCATACCTCTAATTATACAAATCACCCTATGTGCCTTTGTTATCTTTCAGCACTCTTTCTCTCCAAACACACCAAATTAACTCTTCTAACATACCCTCACACCCCTTCTCTCTCTACCTCCTAGTTCCTTCTTTTCCTTAAAATCTTCACTATCCTTGTCTGAACATCAAAACCCCAAGAAGGGAAGCAAAGAGAGGATAAGGGGCTGGTTCCTGTATATATACCCCTCTCTGCCTCCTCTCTCTTTGTTCTCTCTCTCTCTTCTCTCCCTGTCTCTATCTCTCCTCTCTTTTTCCTCTGTTTTGCTTATCTTGTGTGAGAGGAGAGATAATCTCTGAAGTCCATCCCTGACTCAACAAAAAAATGTAGCTTTTTTCTCCTCCTTTTGTTCTCTTGTTTTTTTGGTATAACTTCTTTTGTTCTTCTTGCTTATATAACAGAGCCTCTGTTTCACCTTTTTTCAGATATTGATTGCAATGGCGATGATCATCTCCAACAACCACACCAGCAATGAGGCCACAGTTGGTGCTACTGCTGCTGCTGTCACTCCCTTGAAGAAGGGTCCTTGGACAAGACAAGAAGACGTGGTTCTGATCGAGTACGTGATGAAGCATGGTGAAGGGAATTGGAATTTTGTGCCTAGGAATTCTGGGTTACTGAGGTCTGGGAAGAGCTGCAGGCTTAGGTGGGCCAATCATCTAAGGCCTGATCTCAAGAAGGGTCCATTTTCTGCTGAAGAAGAAAGAACCATCGTCCTCCTTCATGCAAGGCTTGGGAACAGATGGGCCAAAATGGCTTCTGAGGTAACTCTTATAGCTAGCTATCACTATTTTCTTGTATATGATGATGGTGATGATGATATAAATGCTTTCATAAAATTAAATTGTATAATGTATGTAAAGTTTTTATCTTTGTGGTCTGTATTCATGTCATCATGATTTTCGGTTCTGTGTTTTCTTTGTTCTTGGTTTTTAGTGCAGGATCATTTTGGTTTCGAAAGTGTATTTGGATTGGTGTGTTGTGTGATCTTGATTTAATTCTGTTGTCTTCTCTGGTTTAGATCATCTTTGACCATCTTTTCAAGATTTGGATAATGGATACTGATTTAATTAGATCTGCAACATTTGTTTTGATTACTAATGACAGGGACAAGAAAGAAAGACGAGGGAGAAGGAAAAGCTATTTATCTGTTCATGCTTTATGTGCTTGGTTATTTTTATTAACTATATCTTGAAATTTTTCATCCAAATTAATTCTAGTCTATGAAGGTTCTCATAGCAAATATTCAAGATTGTTTTTTTTATATAATAAAATGAACAAATTCTTTGAACTTCAATTGAGTTTCTTTTAGAGGGTTTTCATAATTGTAGTTTTGTGTATTGTCCTCAAAGGTTTTAAATTGCGATTGCGGTAACTATCATGGTCACGTCATAATTGCGTTGCAGTTCTTGCATCACGAAAAATTGCGAGTAAATGTGGTTGTTGCGGCCTGACATTACTGTCGTGTTGCGGTTTTATAAACCTCGAAAACCCTTGACGCTACCGCCGAAATCATCGTAGCGGTCCTTCACTTAAAACCATGATTGTCCTACATCTTAATTTTGGATAACCACTGTACTTGAGATGCTGCTGACATCAGTCAATTTGAAAACTCTACTTTCTTTCATTTGGACCCACTTACACAGAATTTTATGCTATTTGTTGGCTTCTATTTGCTGATTTCATATGTTTTTGTACTTTTCAGCTACCTGGCAGGACTGACAATGAGATCAAGAACTTTTGGAACACCAGAGTGAAAAAGCTCCGGAGAGTAGGGTTACCCCTTTATCCCGCAGAAGTTCAGGCGCAAATGGAAGCATATCGTCAACAACAACAAAGGCAGCAACAAGATCAACAACCTCGCAATCCGTTTTCTTTGCAGTTCCCTGCACTGCTATCTTCTGCTGCTGCTGCAAATCCTGTGCAAAACTACCCTGATCCTGCAAATTATTCCACCAATCAGCTCCAGCCGCAGTTTGAGTTTTTCAATCAAAATGGTGGTAACAGAATTCTTGCTCTGTCACTGTCCCCTGTTTCTGCATATGGTTCACCATCCTCGGTGATGCTGTTCAATCAGAATTTTGATCAGCAATATTCTGGAAGCTATGATAATGGCGGCGGCTTCATAGTGACAGGCTCAGCCATTGATATTTATGCATGCCAAACCTCACCTCCTGGCTCTGCTACCCCTGTTTCATCCCATGATAGTAGTGTTGATGGCTTTGTCACCCCTGTTTCACCCCTGTTTTATCCCATGGCCGATGACTATAATGAAGTTGCTGCACCATTATCTCCTTTTCCTGCAGGAAACACTGGGTTGTTGGGTGATCTAGTGCTTGAGGCTGAAAATCTTTCTCGCAATCATAAGCGAAAAAGCATCGCGGCTGAGGAGGATCAGGATCATGTTGAGGAAGGAAACACTGTGAAGAAGAACAGAGGTGGTGACCCTGCCAATGAAAAACAGAGCAATGAAGTTAGCTCTGCTCAATTGTCACCAGGTGAAACTCTTCATTCTTTCATGAATTTTGTCGAAAGCTCTACTGCGACCGCAACCGCAATTTACAACTCTTGTTTTTTTAATTTGTAGGTACGGAACTAATTGAGAATTCTTTGGAGGGGATGAGTTATGTGGATGATGAGCTGCTTAACCTTTTCAACTTCCCCTCAGAAATGCCGGTGCTGCCGGAGTGGTACCCGCTGACATTGGGACTTGAAACTCAACCTGGTGCTCCTTCAGCTGGCCCCACTGATCAAGAGTTAGCATGGACATTTGGAGATTCCTTCAGCAACATGCCTGATATATGATGCTAGTTGTAGCATACAGACAAGAAAGTTTGCTGGTTCTGTAATATTAGTTCCATATGGAATAGACAGTGATAGTGAAGTAGACATTGAAGGTTCTTAGAGATAGAGGGATAGATAGATCATAGTGTTTCATGATGCCAAGAAATTGTGCATCTAGTTAGTTTATGGAGTTAGAGGTTGGGTTAGCTAGCTAGTTATTAGGGTGGTCACAGAACACCAGAACAACATGGATTGGTGTGATTTTGGGGTTTTAAGTGTTTGAGTAGTAGTTTCTGCATGTGTTACAACTTTTAAATTAATGCTTAGAGTTTAGATTTTTCAGCGGATAAAAGTTAGAAGAATTACTGTAGTGTTATCTCTTTCAGATGAGACTTCATTTCAGTTTTGGAGATGCTTCTTTTACACCAAAGATTTTGCATCTTACCAACATTGTGCAGCACAATCGGTAGATACTTAGACTCTTTAAGCATCTAATCAAGGATTCGATGGTGCGTATGGAGAAACATTTGTTAAGAGATGTCTATTCACCTAACGTGAATTTCAGAGCCTCAATGATTAATCTCATGACTGCCGGTTGTGGGATACTTGAGAAAAAAAAAGATTTTGCATCTTTATCGACATATGTTGACTCAATTGGTAATAACAGGCCACTTCTTCTAAAATCAAAATGTCATGTGTTGAATCTCGTTGTCGATGTGAGGGTAATGTTGGTGGACGATCTGTAAGTACCTTTGTAACTCAAAGGTCTACCCTAACCCTAGTGGTGATCGTAGCCGAACCCACCAAAACTTAAAAAAAAAAATTTGCATCTTTGAACAATATATATCATTCTAAATTTTTATTATAATAAATTTTAAATTATGAAAGTTTCATTTTTCATGAAGTATTGTCTATAGCCTATATTCAGTGATTATATAACACCTATACGTATTTTTCTTCTCACATAATCTTATTTGTTGTGCTCGTTTTATACATAACACAAGTACACAATTATTCAATATTAAGGTTTCATTTTATTAATTATTTATTTGAAGGGCATTTTCACATTATTTAGTTTCTTATTTAAATTTTTTGGGTCAATAACAGACATAATAAGATATTTAGAAATAATCACTTAAAATAATTTTTTATCACTGAGTAATTTTTTTAAGAATTTAAAATTAAAAGCTTCAATCAAGTGTTATATACTCTAATTTTTTATTAGTTACCCCTAAAAATATTTATTATTCTTAAAAGTATTTTGTTTCTATTTAAAAATCTGTTCAATACACAAAATATATTCGTTAGTGGTAATTACTTAAAAGCTATGATTATTACTTTAATATAATTTAAATTACTTTTTAATCATTTTGAGTTATTAGAATATACTTAGTAGAAAAACTTATTATTTAATTTAAATAATTTTAATAAATTAGGTAAAAATTTAATTAAATTTATACTATATATACATTTTTAATTGAATTTTTTATCACTATATTTTTTGTCTTTTTTATCCTTGTTATTTAATTCTAATTTATTTTACTTTATCCTTTTTTCTGATTGGAATACTTGTTGTGATCCTTACCATCACATCCATGATAACATTAAATTTTTATTCAAATCTAACCTCTTTTAAATACATACTAAATCAAATTTGTAACAATTATTATTTAAGATTTAAATTAAAATATTTTTACTAAATTAGTTCAAGAATTTAAATTTAATTAAATTTATACTATATCCATTTTTGAATTAATTTTTTGATCATTTAATTTTTTTTATCTTCTGATCCTTATTTTTTAATTATTACTTTAATTAAAAGGTAATAACTGTATATAGAAAATTTAATTCTTTTACTAATAATATCAGTAATTTATTGATGAAATTTAATTATTAATTATATAAATTAAGGAAATTTATAATATAGTGTACTTTGAATGAATAATTACTGAAAAACATGGTATTAATTTAAAAGTTATGATGATTCCTTTTAATTAAATTCCTTTTTAATCATTTTACTTTTTAAGAGTATACTTAATATCAAAAATTATTATTTAAATTTCATAATTATACAAAATTAGGTAAAAAATTAATTAAATTTATATATCAATATTTTTTTTATCTTTTGATCCTAATTTTTTAATTTTTACTTTATTTTATTTGATTTTTTTATGGAATATTTTCTGTGATCCTTATCATCACATCTATGATAACATTAAATTTTTATTCATATCTTAGCTCTTTTCAATAGATACTAAACAAATTTGTAAAAATTATTATTGAAGATTTAATTTAAACTTATAATATGTATGCTTATATATTAAATTTAAAAATCAATTATTTAAAAAATATTTTAATATCTAAATATTATAATTATGTATTTTAGTATTTTAAACATAATTAATATTTTTAATTTAAATTTAATATGAAATATTTCTTATAGAAATTTATTTAATTTTGTTATTTGTCTTTTAAGTTCATAATATATAATTATTTAATATTATTATTTTAAAATTATAAATATATAATTTATAAGTTTTATTATATCTATCAACGATCTTATCATGACTTTGAAAAACATGAATGTTTTAGATGGAAACACTTTAATAGTCATATTTACTAGGAAAATAATTGAATTTTAACATTTTTATTAATTTTTAAAATTGTTTCAATAATTTTATTAGCAATTATATGTAGAACTATAATAACTTAAGACCAAAAATGTGTTGTATGAGGATAAGAAATATATTAATATAGTTTTAACATAATTTCGAAATGCACTTTAAACTATAACTTTTAAGAATTCACTTTGAACTAATTAGAATGACTAAGAAGGCACTTCCGATGAAGTTGCTTCATGCTTTTAGTTTTATTTCTTTCTCTCATATTAGAAGGAAGGCTAATAATGCTGCTCATTTCTTATCAAAAGATGTTTGGTCGTTTTTTGATGAAGTATGACTAGATTGCATTCTTCTTGGTATTCCATCTTTTATCCTTTCAGATGTGGCTTTGGGGACTAGTTAATGAAATCCTACATTTTCCGTCTAAAATAATGAAGGCACTTTATTTTTATTCTTGCACAATTTCTATAACTTTTAATTAGCTAAACTTATTTTTCATTTAATTCATCTAATAATATACTTAAGATTCACTACATTTCTATATAAAGTTAAAAAACAAACTTAAACATTGTGCATTGCACGAGACCATACACTAGTATAATATATAGGGGTGGATTATTAATTTCCATATATATATATATATTTTTTACAAAGGAAATCCCATATTTTCTTTAATAGAACTTAATTATCTTCAATTAATCAATAATATCAATAATAGTTATATTTTAAAATAACTTAAACCATTTTAAATAATTACTCACTGTAAGTATATACTAAAACTTTTTATATTTCTTTAACTACTAAATAGTTGTTTTCAATTAATCAATACTATTTAGTATGACATATTTATAAATTATCATTAAATTGGTTCATTACAAGAAGCATTTGTTTTAGCATCAAAATTTAGTGTCGGGCACGATGGTGACGCTAATTTTTACCTAATAACATCGGTTAAACCGACGCAAAGTATTGAAATTTAATTGTGTTTCACTTAAATTTAGTGTTGGTTAAATCGACGCTAACTACAGTCAGCTATCCGACCATTTGCGGTGCTTTTGGCCGAAGGTAGTTTCACAGGTCAAATTAGTGTCCACCGAACATTCATTAGCGTTGCTCAATACCATCCCTATAAAGTCACTGGCCAAATTAGCGCCAGTGTTGATCGAATCTATCTAAATCAATCTAACCCATTTAACTGGCTTATGTTTTAGTGTTGGCTTGACCGGCACTAACCTTAAAAAAATATTATGTGGGTTCGTCTCTATATATCACTTATTTAATTTCGTACATATGGATTTCGTGGAAGATACTTGTATTAAATAAAAAATAATTTGTGATATAGCCGGAGATAAAAATAAAATAAAATAAAAAATAGAAAGAAGAAGATTTTTTTTCAAAAATAAAAATTTTCGTGGAAGATACTTGAATTAAATAAAATATAATTTGTGATATAGTCGGAGATAAAAATAAAATAAATAATAGAAAGAAGAAGAATTTTTTTCAAAAATAAAAATAAAAATAAGGAGGAGAGGTGAAAGAGCTCGGTTCACGCTAACTAACCCTTCCCCATTCATGGCTTATTTCCCTCCACAATGCTTCCCAATTTTGGGTCCATCGTTCACGTACAATAAATGTGAGAGAAATAAATAAAAAATCTGCTTAAAATATGGTTGTCATGCTATCATGTAATTTTATGTTATTTTTTATTTTAACAAGCAAAATTTTCATATTATTGCATAAGTGTAATAACTATATATTGATACATAAATACATTTTAGGTTGAATATGTTTTAGTTCCCGTAAGATGAGGTTGAACTGAATCTGGTTTCTTCAAAATAATTTCATTGTTTTTAGTGCCCAATATTATTAAAATATGTTAAGTTAGTTTATTTCGTGCTTTTTGTGGTGGCTTTTGTATATTAGCAACGATTTTAACCACCGCAAATCATTTATTTTTTTAGTGGTGGTTTAGACAACCACGAAATGAACCGATAGGTTAATTTCACCTATTTCATTAACAATAATGATTGGTATACACCCAAAAAGTAGACACTTTTAGACACCGCTTTTCTCTCTCTATTTTTTTCTTCCAATTACGTCACACCATATATCACACTTATCGCTTATCTCTCCTCTCTTCATATCTCTTTCTAGTGGTCTACACTCTACACTCTTTAATTGTCCACCACTCTTTATTCTTTCATTAATGTTATGACTAAAAACTATAATTTTTTTAGAAGAATCAAATTCAAGTCAGAACTAAAATTATATTTAACCCATAAAGTTTTCACGGATATTCATTTAAATTTTATCATCTCATTGCATCATAATTAGATTAACATTAAGAAAATAAAAAGAGCAAGATAGAAAAATGTGAAAGAACATCCTGTGATGAATTTTAGTATTGCTTTTTAACCCAAGAATGATTTTCTTTTCATACCTTGTTTGAAGCATTCATACCTTGCACTGTAGAATCATTTTTTTGGAAAATCGATCCTGCATAGCATATAGATAATTTTATGGCGAGTATGGAACTAATGGAAGCTTCAAGCATTTTATCTTGCAAAGCTTTCCTATCAACTTTAAAGGGAGATGTCGTGCTTTGGTTCAAATCTCTTCCACCATGCACTGTGTGTTTAGAATAGGGGTCAGAGGAGATTTCCCTCAAGCTCAGTCAAAGCAACTTAGATGAAGACCTTCCGAGAAAGTATTCAACAAAAGACTAGAATGCTCTGAAGCTGCAATTCCTGAAGTCCAACTATGTGAAAATGCTGAACGTGGATCATTTGCGCACTAACCAGAAAGTGGCTCATGTTGATCTAATGATGTGATTGCCTTGATTCCTGAAGCCCTTGCATTCAGATGATTTTTATCTTTGGCACTTGATCTTTGTTTCTACTCACTATGCTTTGAGATAAATCGTCTCCGGTTGTTTGAGTTTTCAAGGATGTCTCCAAGGGGTACTTCATATACTACCTATGTGGTTGAGGACTATTGTGAGCTTGCTTTATCTTTGATTTTACTGGTTTTTTTTTGTTTTATAAAAGCGGTAATAGTGCTGCATATTTTATGGTTTGGAATTCTTTCTCTTTTGTCAATTCTGTTTGAGTTGAAGAGATCCCACCGGATTTCTTTCCTTTAATTTAGTCTTAGTGTAATGGTCTCTATCTTTGTTTCTTCTTAATTAATTAGTAAAAGAAATGATTATATATAGTAAAAGTTGTGACAAAAATCCCATCACATATTTCACATATATAAAGTTATTACTTATTTAGTCTTCAGATGACAACAACTTTAATAAGGGAAAAATACGATTCGATGCAATTTATATCTAAGTGCTGGTGCTCAAACATTTTGAACATCATGACAATCGATCAAACATATTTGAACACTAGGCCTTAACTTGCACAACAACTTTTCCAGTATTAGAGCTAGTGAATAAAGAGACTAAGCTATCCAAAAAGCTCTCAATGCCAATATTTAATATATTCTTGGTCTTAAGCTTGCCCTCTTTCATGTATCCCTCCATATCTTTAGTGAAATCTCCAAAACGATGCCAATGAGTCCCCAGCAAAAAACCTTCCATCCTCACCTCCTTCCCAACCATATTCAGAAGATTCCTGACACCTTCTCTTTCAGTCCAAACCTGCACAACTATTAACTAATTAGTGGCTGCTCCACCAATAAACTATATTTTTACTACTAATATTTAATATACATTATTTATAATATATTTCTTATGCGTAAAAATTAATTTAAAGAAAAATCATTTTAATTCGTGAAAGATTTCTTTTGCCCACAATAGACAAAACCAATTGGAAAACCAAAACTTTTGCGTACATGTATAATTCACCCAAACAAATATATATGAGATCAAATTATGACACGTGTCAAAAGAGTTATTTTACCTCATATTACTTACTTGGGTGATTTAGATAACCTTATTGTATGAGATAAATGGTTTGGATGAGTCATATACATCATAAATTTTCAATAAGTTTTTATTCACATTTAAATCTCACATCTACCACGAGAGATATATGAAGAAATGAGATATTTGACATCTGATGTGATGGAAAAGGAGAAAAAAGATAGAAAGAAAAATAAATACAAATGAGATAAAGATGTTTAAGTTTTGCAATTATGTGAGGAAAAGCTCCATGAACTCATTTCTCACCTTATTATATTGAGATATCATTCCGCAAAGTGGTATCCTAGCATACTGGTTGACATGGTTAAGTACAGATTCAAGCATTTTACCACCAACATTGTCAAGATAAACATCAATGCCATCAGGAAAGTACCTGCGGATTTCCATTGAAATTACTTAACTTCGAACAAGTAAAATCCTTGAAATGTGTCATGATCATGCAAATTAAATTTATGACAACCAGGTTGACTTATGGAAAGATTGATAAAGAGAAAAAGGAAGGATTAGAACCTGCTTAAAGCGGCATCAAAATCTGGTTCGTTGTTGTAGTTGAATCCATCATCATACCCAAATTCCTCTTTGATGAGCTTCACCTGAAAGTCATTTGATTCTTCAATTATGGACTAATTTAATAAACGTAAAAAATATTATAGACCAAATTGAGGGTTTAAAATAATATGATGTTGTGCTTTCTTATTATTTTCTAAAATTATTATATAATAATCAATATATTATTTGGGCTTAATTGCACTTTTGGACCTTCAAATTCTAACAAAGGGCGATCTTAGTCCCCCAAAGACCTGTATCAGATTGTATATTGTGATTCTTCCCCTTTTTTCTTTTCCCCTTTCTATTAGCTTTCTTTCTTCTTGTATATGCGGTTTTAACACCCCTTGTACTATCATATTTATATACATCTTCTTTGACTTTAAAAAAAAATCAACGAAAAATTATACCTTGTCGTCAGATCCAGTACTTCCGATGACCCTGCACCCTCGAATCTTGGCTAACTGTCCAGCATTCATGCCCACAGCTCCTGAAGCCGCAGATATGAACACATTTGAACCTGGTTTAGGGTCTCCCACCACCTCTATCCCCAACCACGCTGCGAACCCCGGTATTCCTGCAAGCAATGCCGCATTATTAGTATCATATATACCATCATACCGAGTCTCTTTGTTTCGTATTGTTTCTTGTTTCCCGATAACTCATGTTCCTAGTTCAGTAAAATTAACTTAGATTTCGACAGCAGCTACTGTTACATTATTTGTTATACAATTAAATTAAATAAAACCAACCTAAACAACTTGTATATTCCGGCAAAGGAATCCCACTTTCAGCATCAATTTTGATAAGTATATCAGAGGAGGGTATGACACTATACTCAGCCACAGGAGCAAGTGGAACCATAACAAGATCCCCCTCTGTGTATTTACTGTCTTTCGATCCTATTACCCTCGCAACAGAAAATGATGTTATCACCTGCAATAATATTCATCAACATGATTAGTCTCATAGCTGCGGAGCCGTTGGATACTTTAGTGAGACAAAGCAAAATATGAATAAATGTATATACCTGACCAACAGGAAATTGCTCAAAGCCAAGGCCGTCGCAGGTGCCGGTGAATCTGGTGCGAAGGTATGGATCAACGGAGATAAAGAGAAGTTCAAGGGCAACATGGCCATCAGGGATTGAATCAGAGGCGATAGAGAGAGTCACAGTTCGAAGTTTGAGATGTTCAGAGGTCGGAAGACCTTCAGGGCAATAATCAACCAAGTACCATTCTTTGCTTTCTACCACGCCTTCCATGCTTTCTTTGCTTTCTATGCACCAGAATGAATGAATTAGGGCCTGTATATATACAAGTTCAATTGTTACATTAGCGAAAATTTTATTTAGTTATTTGACCTTGCCTTGTTATGATTTAGTATTAATTATATTATAAAACTTCTAAAGAAATATGAATAATACATCCATATATTACTGGTAGGCTTCCTATTTACAGAAACAGATCTCTAAAATAATGTTAAACATTAACTGAGGTTGAATTGATCAAATCTCGTACATATCCCCAAATACTCAAAATATTAATTAACGTAATCACATAAAATTATTACACACAACTACGGGGATATATATCAAATTTGAACATCTTCCTATTGTAAAAAAAATATCAAATTTGAATATCATATCTCATTACCTTTCCTTAAGTTGATAGATGAAATATGTTAGACTTAACTAAATTTTAGGTCTGCCTAATATCATGATTGTGTAAACTTGGTCTGAACACGTTAGCATCCAATAACAATTTTAAAAAATTAAATTTTTGAGTGGAGTGGTGATTGAACCCCAACTCTTATGTTGCAAAAGCAATAATTTATATTACTATTTTTTACTTAATGTATGTATAAAATAGTATATTTTTTTTATAAGTAAAATTGTATTAGTGTGGGATACTAGGGGTATCCCAACCCATAATATATAGATGTAAAAAAGAGAACAAAGAATGGAGATAAAACATTATATATGAGTACATTGCAAACTACCCAAAACAAAATAGTATATACCTACACACTAAGTGGTAATTCTAAAATAATTATTTTTTGAAAGAGTGAGAATCAAACTCATAATTTTGAAATGTAACAAAAAAAAAAACTCATAATTTTGAAAACAAAAGCAGAGGACTTAGCCACTAAACCAAGCGCAAATTTTGATATATTTTATCTACATAATAATATTTATATGTATATGCAACTGTTGATACACTAATTAGAGATTAATTATTTGCTTAATGATTATTTGATAAAATATTTATTAACATATAAGTGAAATAATTCATCTTAATGTATATTTATTTTAGATTATTTTTTAACTATAAAAAACAGAGAAAATTCAAGTAATTAATATTCTCTTGTTTTCAAGAATCTTAAATTTAATTATAAAAATTGGCCTGATAATATTTTTTTTTTAAAAATTATTTATAATTTACCAAATTTATTTTCAATGATAACATACTTGTTTTCCCCCAAATTTATTTAACATTTGTTTAAAAATAGATACTTATTTTTTATAAATAAAATTATAAACAAGTTTTGAAAATTACAAACATATTTTGAAAATAAAAATAATACCAAACTTATTTATCGTGTTGAATAATTCATAAAAAATATTAATTGATTGAATTTTTACTCTTGTAAGGTTGGGGTTTGATTTTTACTCTTGCAAAAAATGAATATTTTAAAGTAGTTATATGTTATGATTTGCATATGTAAATTCAAATTACCTTGTGACTTAGTGGTAAGACATTGACTTAGCAACATAATGGCGGGGGGATTCAATCTCCGCTCCAATCAAATGTTAATTTCTTAAATTTGTCACAGTTTGCATATATGTCAGCCATGCAGGATACCGGATATGCAATTAATGATCATATGGACATGACTCATCTTAGTCATCACATCCATGTCACTCCCCTGGTGACACAAAAAGCTTTTTTGGATGCATAATTGATAAAAGGACCAACAGTGATGAAGAATGCGTATGCTTTTATACCAAATGATGAGGTTTTACCCTAAGCCTCTTGAACTTTTGGATCTTCTAGGACTGGACGTAACTCGGGCTACAAAACTCGGAATCATGTGATTCCAAAATGAGGAGAAATGTGGTTTTCTAAACTGCAATGAAAAAGGATAAGTATAACTTGAGATATGACCAAAAGAAAAATGACTCAAAAACTAGAAAGAAATTGAAAACAAAAAGATGGAAAGGAAAGAGACGGAGGAAGGCAACATAAGAAAATGATTTCTTAATAAGATCGGTAAATGATTCAGTGAAGAACCTAAGAGAGAATCCATTCTCACAAGGAAACAAAGTTTTAATTTGGTTAATATCAGAAATCTTCAAAATTTTCTTATCAAATTTGCATGGTTCCCTATTTATACACTTAGTGGTTACTACACATTCCAACAAGTACTTACTTTCCCACTAAGAACTAAATGTCTCCGCTAGTGATTATTATCTCCACTAGCATTGAAACCTTAAGTAAAAGTCCCCTTATCCTAATGATAGCTTAATAACTCATAAAAGACACTTAGTGGTTACAATCTATCCTGCTGTTGTGCCAGGTTTCGTTTGGGGTGTTTATGAATCTATTCCCCACTGCTGGTTATTTTTGGCTATTGCCTCTGCTGTTAGTGCTAGTTTATTTTACTGCTTTGTGGCCCTGTTTTTGGCCTTGTTGCTCTAGTTTGTGGGGGACTTTGTTGCTGTGGTCTATTCTGTATTGGTCTCTTGGATCCTCAGTTTGGGTGTTGCTCTTTGTTTGAGCATTCCCCTGTTGTTCCTTCTTTGAATAATATATATATATATATCATTTCTCTTTCAAAAAAAAAAAACTCATAAAAGACACTAAAAACCAACTTGAGGGAATACAAAAAATCATCAAAAAGTTCACCCCCAAAAATATATACAAAAATTAAAAGATTTTTTTTTTGAACTTAATTATATCTAAAAAGCCCAATCCACTAAAATTGAACCATTATTGTCCATAGTTTCTTCATGATCATGCATATTGGGCTCTTCAAAATTATTTGTTGTATTCAGCCCATGATGTTCTTTATCATCTTCCATGCTTCTTTAACCTTCTTGGTCCTTTTCTTTCAATGTTCATGTTCCCCCGTGTTCTCATCAAAATGTCAAAATGGACCAAATTTGCTTGTTTTAAAGTACAAGAACCAAATTCGCACAATCGCGATATTAGGGGAACTAAAAGTGCAATTAAGCCAAACTTCAAATCACTAGCTTGTGCAATAGAGAATTAAAAAGAGGTCTTTCAAGAGATTTAGTAAGTACTAGTATTTAAACCCGTGCGATACACATAAAAGATAATTTACAAATAAATAATATATAATTTTTGAAATAATTAAAAATATTTTTATAATAATAATTTAAAATAGTTTATATTATAAGTTTAATATTTGGATATTAAAGTATAATTTTTTAAATGGATATTTTTTAAAAAAATTAATATTTTAATATAAAGTATCTATTGAGATGAGTTGAGAAAACAATTGAAAATTTAATATTATCGTGGATGTGATAATAAGGAACAATGGAACATAGAAAATAAAGTAAAAATTAAGAAAATTAAGGATAAAAAGATAAAAATAATATAATGATAACTAATTTAATTAAAAAATGGATAAATAATTGAAAATGAACATGGATCATTTGCACAAGCTAAAGGAAAGTTGTAGGAAAGGACCTAGCTGGAGACTCCTAGAGTCCGGAACGCGCACTAAACAGAAAGTGGCTCATGTTGATCGAATGATGTGATTGCTTGTGATTCCTGAAGCCCTTGCATTCAAATGACTTTTATCTTTGGCACCTGATCTTTGCATCTACTCACTATGCTTTGAGATAAATTGTCTCCAATTGTTTGATTTTTGGAGGATGTCTCCAAGAGGTACTTCATATATTGCCTATGTGGTTGAGGACTGTCGTGAGCTTGCTTTATGTTTTAATTTTGCTGGTTTGTTTTTTGTTCATAAAAGCGGTAATAGTGCTGCGGATTTTATGGTTTGAAATTCTTACTCTTTTGCCAATTCTGTTTGGTTTGAAGAGGTCCCTCCGGATCTCTTTCCTTTTATTTAGTCTAGTGCAATGCTCACTAGTTTTGTTTCTTCTTAATTAATTAGTAAAAGAAACGATTATATATAGTAAAAGTTGTGACAGAAAGCCCATCACATATTTCAAATATATAGTTATTACTTATTCAGTCTTCAAATGACAACAACTTTAATAGGGAAAAATACGATTCGATACAATTTATATCTAGTGCTGGTGCTCAAACATTTTGAACATCATGACAATCGATCAAGCATATTTGAACACTAGACCTTAACTTGCACAACAATTTTTCCAATATTAGAGCTAGTGAATAGGGAGCTTAAGCTATCCAAAAAGCTCTCAATTCCAATATTTAATTTATTCTTGGTCTTAAGCTTGCCCTCTTTCATGTATCCCTCCATATCTTTAGTGAAATCTCCAAAACGATGCCAATGAGTCCCCAGCAAAAAACCTTCCATCCTCACCTCCTTCCCAACCATATTCAGAAGGTTCCTGACACCTTCTCTTTCAGTCCAAACCTGCATAACCATTAACTAATTAGTGGCTGCTTCACCTATAAACTATATTTTTACTACTAACATTTAACATACATTATTTATAATATATTTCTTATGCGTAAAAATTAATTCAAAGAAAAATCATTTTAATTTGTGAACGATTTCTTTTGTCCACAATAGACAAAACCAATTGGAAAACCAAAACTTTTGTGTACTTGTTCTAATTCACCCAAATAAATATATATGAGGTGAAATCATGACATGTGTCAAAAGAGTTATTTTACCTCATTTTTACTTGGTGATTTAGATAACTTTATTGTATGAGATAAATTGTTTGGATGAGTCATACATGTTATAAATTTTCAATGAGTTTTTATTTACATTTAAATCTCACATCTATCACGAGAGATAAATGAAGAAATGAAAGATATGACATCTGATATTATGGAAAAAGAGAAGAGAGGTGGAAAGGAAAAATAAATGCAAATGATATAAAAGAAAAAGTTTAAGTTTTGCAATTATGTGAGGAAATGCTCCATAAACTCAATTCTCACCTTATTATATTGAGATATCATTCCACAAAGTGGTATCCTAGCATACTGGTTGACATGGTTAAGTACAGATTCAAGCATTTTACCACCAACATTGTCAAGATAAACATCAATGCCATCAGGAAAGTACCTGCGGATTTCCATTGAAATTACTTAACTTCGAACAAGTAAAATCCTTGAAATGTGTCATGATCATGCAAATTAAATTTATGACAACCAGGTTGACTTATGGAAAGATTGATAAAGAGAAAAAGGAAGGATTAGAACCTGCTTAAAGCGGCATCAAAATCTGGTTCGTTGTTGTAGTTGAATCCATCATCATACCCAAATTCCTCTTTGATGAGCTTCACCTGAAAGTCATTTGATTCTTCAATTATGGACTAATTTAATAAACGTAAAAAATATTATAGACCAAATTGAGGGTTTAAAATAATGTGATGTTTAGGGTTTAGGGTTTTGTTTTTGTATTTGTATCTGCTTTTCTTGAGTAGATTTCTGCTCAAGTCTTTTCTAATAATATTTCCTCTTTCTAAAAAAAATAAAATAATGTGATGTTGTGTTTTCTTATTATTTTCTAAAATTATTATATAATAATCAATATATTACTTGGGCTTAGTTGCACTTTTGGACCTTCAAATTTTGACAAAGGGCAATCGTAGTCCCCTAAGAATTTTTCGACGGATTTAGCCGCTCAACTTTTAAATTGTTGCAAATTAAGTCTCATTCACAAATTGAACCAATTTAATCATTGTAAACATTATTACCATCAGAACCAACTAACCAAAATATTAAATTTCATTCAAAAATTTAAAAATCCTAATTTTCCACCTCTTTAAACACTAATGTCATTTCCTTCAAATTAAAATCCTTCAAAACTTCACAAACTTTCACCAATTTTTTTATTTTTAAAAATTTTAAAGTTGAATCATATTTCAAATTCATCATAAACCCTAAAATATTTGGAAAAAAATTAATATTTGATGTATTTATACAAATAGAAGTCAAGAGCAGGGGTGGATGCTGCTTAAATAGGCCTAACTTACTTAAAAAATTTAAGACATGAGTCTGACCTATTACCTATCATAGATAATCTTTTAGTCATGAGTCTGATCATTTTGAAAGTCTTGTAAAGACGTCAACAAACTTATAGTCCAACGATCTAAACTATATAAAAATGATTATATCGTCTAAGTCAAAGTAAATAAATCATTAGTCCATTTCTAAAGAGTTTTATATAATTAAATCATTATGTAGTATAACATGTTTAAATATATAAATAATTCAATAAGTATATATTTTTAATATATTAATATCATTAATCAAAATCCTGTGTAATAATAATAGAGTAAATTTATATTAATTATACTTTTTTTAAATAGACCGGTCTATTAAGCTTATAAGGTTTTCTCAGTGGCCTAAGTATGATATTTTTAACTGAATAAAATTCTAAAAAAGTAAGCTAGGTCATATGCCCCTATCACCTGCAACAGGCCAAGCCCAACCAAATTTTTCTTCGAAACAACCACTTTCATTCAATAGGAAAAGAGAATTAAAGACAGAGGAACTAGGCAAAGTCTATAACAGCCCACAATGGCACTTCCCTAGTACAACCTTGCTTTGCCAAAAGCCATCCGCAAAAGCGTTAGTCTCCCATACTTTAAAATGACCAGAGTCAAACCTAAATGGAAAGCCTACAACATATAATAGACTCAGTTGTGGAAATGTATATGGAATAGCAGCACTCAATTGCAGCCTAGAAAAGTTTTCCAATCATTTAAAAGGGAGTTGTATGTTTGTGTTGAGAGAGCAGAAGGAGCAGGAAAATAATTAAAACATGAAAAAATCAAAGAAAAATTATACCTTGTCGTCAGATCCAGTACTTCCGATGACCCTGCACCCTCGGATCTTGGCTAACTGTCCAGCATTCATGCCCACAGCTCCTGAAGCCGCAGATATGAACACATTTGAACCTGGTTTAGGGTCTCCCACCACCTCTATCCCCAACCACGCTGCGAACCCCGGTATTCCTGCAAGCAATGCCGCATTATTAGTATCAAATATATCATCATACCGAGTCTCTTTGTTTCGTATTGTTTCTTAGTTAGTCACTTTTTTCCCGATAACTCATGTTTCTAGTTCAGTAAAATTAACCAGCTAACTGATAAACAAACGGACTAGTACTGTTACATTATTTGTTATACAATTAAATTAAATAAATCCAACCTAAAGAACTTGTATATTCCGGCAAAGAAATCCCACTTTCAGCATCAATTTTGATAAGTATATCAGAGGAGGGTATGACACTATACTCAGCCACAGGAGCAAGTGGAACCATAACAAGATCCCCCTCTGTGTATTTACTGTCTTTCGATCCTATTACCCTCGCAACAGAAAATGATGTTATCACCTGCAATAATATTCATCGACATGATTAGTCTCATAGCTGCGGAGATACTTTGGTGAGACAAAGCAAACTATGAATAAATGTATATACCTGACCAACAGGAAATTGCTCAAAGCTAAGGCCGTCGCAGGTGCCGGTGAATCTGGTACGAAGGTATGGATCAACGGAGATAAAGAGAAGTTCAAGGGCAACATGGCCATCAGGGATTGAATCAGAGGCGATAGAGAGAGTCACAGTTCGGAGTTTGAGATGTTCAGAGGTCGGAAGACCATCAGGGCAATAATCAACCAAGTACCATTCTTTGCTTTCTACCACGCCTTCCATGCTTTCTTTGCTTTCTATACACCAGAATGAATGAATTAGGGCCTGTATATATACAAGTTCAATTGTTACATTAGGGAAAATTTTATTTAGTTATTTGACCTTTCAATGTTATGATTTAGTATTAATTATATTATAAAACTTCTAAAGAAATATGAATAATACATCCATATATTACTGGTAGGCTTCCTATTTACAGAAACAAATCTCTAAAATAATGTTAAACATTAACTTAGGTTGAATTGACCAAATCTCGTACATATCCCCAAATACTCAAAATATTAATTAACATATTCACATAAAATTATTACACACAATGCCTCTATTGCGTTGTGAATCGGACAAAATATTATGGAATCTGATCCTATATTCATTGTCTTGGTCAATTTGGCTAGCCCGCAATGGCCTTGTTTTTCAGCACAAGGAGTTCAACGCGGACGCTGTTTGGGATCTTCATCTATTGAGAATAATGTGGTGGATAAAAGCTTGGAAAATCAGAATCAATTCCAAAACTAGAATGGTTAGATCGTGTGAGTGGCGCAACCCTCCAAGGGGATTTGTAAAATTTAATGTAGATGGATCATCTCGGGGCACACGGGGCACAAGTGGCATAGGTGGTGTGTTAAGGGATTCGGAAGACAATATTCTTGGTTTTTTTTCCAAAGCAGCGGGAACGTGTTGGGCCTACGAAGCTGAAGTTAAAGCGATCCTAAATGCACTTCATTTCTGCAAACAATACTCCATTGCTCAGGTGATAATTGAAAGTGATTCGTCACTTGCAGTGGGCTGGGTTCAGAAGAAGGATCATAGGCCTTGGAGAATCCTCAATGATTTAAATAGGATTGATTATTTGATGTCCGAGGTGGACTGCCATGGAGTCTATGACATCTTCAGGGAGGCAAACAGAGTTGCTGATTATCTAGCTAAATTGGGCTGTGACAAGGAGATCCCATTGTGGGAATGGGTTGGATAGTCTCAAGTTCTCTTGTCTCAGAATTGAAGATCCTGTTTGCCATCATCCATGTCCTCGTCACTTGCACTAGTGCTAATTAGCATTCATTTATCAGGGAGGCAACATTATGGTTATATATCTTGCCTCATTCGGGTATGACAGGGAGGTTTAATGTTGGGACTGCCCATCCTCTTAATTTTTCTGAGACTATACTGTTTGCTGTGAGGATATATGGCTATTAATTCAAGATGTTAGCCTGCTGCGTGCTGATGCTGGGGCAGTTTCCTGAAAAATTTGTGGGGCATTGGAGATCATTTTTCAATGGCTGCTGTGTATACTGTTGGCTGTGTAGTAAGGATCTTGTTAACCACTGTTGGTGCCAACCTTTGCTTTCTTTGTGCGCATAAGAGCTATGTGCTATCCAGATGTGCTATCCAGCCCCTGCTTTTGTGTTTCTTATTTTGCAGACCCCTTGTCCTGTGTGTGTAGTTTATTTGAAAGGTTCATTTGGGACCTTGTAATCACAGTCTAGTAGACTTTATTTTCAGTCTAGTAGTAGCTTTGTATGGTTAACTTAGCTTACTTGGGAGAGCTTGTTCTCAAGCCTTTTTAATTAATACATTTATCCTTTCTAAAAAAATTATTACACACAACTATGGAGATATATATCAAATTTGAATAGTTTTCCTCTTATAAAATAGTGGTTGAGATTAAAAGCGTTAAATCATGGCCGTACAACCATTCATGAGTGGTTGAGATTAAAAGTAGTTTAGTGGTCACATGACTTTTTAAAAAAGTCACATGCCATTTTGTTTTAATCTTGACCCTTCATGGTAGATCTAATGGCTAAGATTGAACGCTCTTATCTCTCATAATAAACATCGCTCTCACTTGATACGCTCCATATATATATATATATATATATATATATATATATATATATATATATATATATATATATATATATATATATCAAACTTGAATCTCTTCCTATTGAAAAAAAATATCAATTTTAAAAATCATATCTCATTACCCTCCCTTAAGTCGATGGATGAAATATGTAAGCCTTAACTGCACTTTAGGTCTGCCTAGTATCACAATTGTGTAAATTTGGTCTTTGTATTTTAAAATGAACGATTTTGATTCTTTTGTTTAATTGATGTCGCAGTTTTGGTTATTCTGTTAGTTCTGCGAACAAAAATGCTTATGTGTAACTTAAATTGCACATTCAACATCCTGCATGACGGACACTTTAGCATACTATGGTAATTTTAAAAAAAATAATTTTTTGATTGGAGTGGAGTGGTGATTGAACCCCTAACTCTTATGTTGCAAAAACAATAATTTATATTACCACAAAGCCAATTGGTAACTGTACTTAATGTATGTACAAAACAGTATATACCTACACTTTAATATTTGGATATTAAAATATAATTTTCTAAATAGATATTTTTTAAATTTTTAAATATTTTAATATAAAGTATCTATTGAGATGAGTTGAGAAAAAAATCGAAAAATTAATGTTATCGTCGATGTGATAGTAAGGAACAATAGAACATAGAAAATAAAGTAAAAATTAAGAAAATTAAGGATAAAAAGAATATAATGATAACTAATTTAATTAAAAAATGGATAAATAATAGAAATTGAATCAATAATAAAATTTTAAAATAATTTAGTGTAATTATTTAATTTAAAAATAAATTTTGATATTAAGTATATTGTAAAAAATTAAAATGATTAAAAAGGAATTCAAATATAAATGAAAGATAATAGCTAAATTACAATACAAATAGTAAAAAAAAAAAAATTTAAATTTCAAAATAAATGTTGAACCTTAAAATTCAAAAATATTTGAAATCAATAGTTAATTTGACTTTGGAGAAGAATCGCATTCTCATGTGTAGTGCGTGAAACTCACTCTCCAAAGAGAAGAGAGAAAACATCGATGAGGTGAGAGAGTAGAGTTCACTATATACTCTCACTTTCCATGAAGTGTGCTCTAATTTATTTATCTTTAGAAAGTAAACTAGTCAGTAGCTCGTGCAACGCACGGGTTTCTTTAATTTATAATTTAATATTTAAATTATTTAATATTAAAATTATATTTTAAAAATAACAGGTAAATAGAGTATTTAATAAATATTTTATCCATTAATATACAAATATAATTAGATTTTTTAAGCCAAATAATATAATTAGATGGATAGTAAGATCTAAGTAAAAGTTAAACTATAACAGTACAAATTTTATTACAATATGAACACCTAAAGCTCGTCCACCCTTACCGTACATAAACAAAAAATGATGTGGGGTCCCTCTTGAAATTAGAAGCACATCTTCCTTCTCAAATATCTTGCACCTCGAGACAAACACCCACCCCAAAACCCCAAATGTCAACTTTTGATCAAACTTCATTAAAGTTTCATTCATTAAGGTCATTAATTAGATTAAAATCTCATAAAAATATCTAAATTAAAGTTTTTTTTAAAAGATAGTAACGTGGCTTAATGAGAGTCCAGAGTGAGGACTCAAAATTATAGATACAGTGTCCAATCTCAAATGTGGGTCATATTGAAATATACACGTCACATGTAATTTTTTTATTGATTAATATAATTTATTTATCTTCAATAGTGGGCTACTACAACACTCACATACCCCATTAATGCAATTAATTTACTTCTTCCATTTCAAATTTCACCGCCTAGTAAAATAAATTGAAATGATGCCGATATTATTAATTTAATACAAATAAATTTCTATGTCTTCTATTTCAACCTTGATTGTTTTCAAATTTCACCCCATCTTTATTTTTTTCAAATTAGTCTTTATTAGTTACTGATATTAGCTTCAAGTATATGAGAAAGTAATTCAATGATAATTAATACACTTTAATTTACAAATGTGATTCTATGGTTTAAGTTTAATACAATGGTTCAATTATCATTTAATTCACAAATTTAATACACTTTAATCAAACCTCATTAAAATTTCATTCATTGAGGTTATTAATTAAATTAAAATCTCATAAAAAATGTCTAAATTAGAGATTTTTTTAATAAAAAAATATAGTGACATGACTTAATGAGAGTCCAGAAATCAAGACTCAAAATTATAGATATAGTGTAGATTCTTTTATTAGATAGAACGGTCGATAGTACAAACAGACCACAACAAAGTGAGCATAATTCCTCAATGTTACACAAGAAATCCTGAAAAATGAAATTTATGACCCATTTGGTGGTCAGGATATGATAAGAACATGATAGGATAAATGATTAGATAAACATAGGATATGATAAGAGCGGGATAGACTCTTATCCTATTATGTATTTGGGGTGGATAAGATATTGATAAAATATGATACAAACAATGAAAAATGTATCAAATTTTCCTTGAAATAAAAAATACGTAATATTTTTTAAAATTTAATTTTCAAAATAGTTTTTTTTTTAAAAAGTGATTATTCTATTAAATTTAATTTTTTTACATTTTTCTAAATAGCTTATTTTTTAATATTAACTAAAATAAATTAATTTTATGAATTCGGCTATTTTAATTTTTTCGAGGAGAGTCTATTTTAATTAAAATTATTATATACCAATGGGTTTTAACTTAATAGGGGTAAGTGATTAATGATAAAAATTATTAAAAGATATTATTCTTTCAAAAATATTTTATATTTAAATTATTAATTATAATTATATAAGTAGAGAAATAATTTTAAATATCATATGATAATATAAAATTAGTCTATATTTACTATTAAAAAATTAATATATATATATATATATAAATGAGTAGCCTATTTTATTGTTAGTGAATAATCATTTTGTGTATTTTTATTATAATATAAATAACGAAAAATAATGTTAACTAAGTAGTAGTAAGTGATAATAAAAATTTGATTATTTTATATGAGTAAATCCAATATTTTCACCATTTATAAATAATTTTATTTTTTAATTAAATTTATCAGTAACTAAATAATTTAACTTAACAATAACAATCGATAAGTAATAAAATTAATATTTTATTAAAATAAAAAATTTATATTTACTAATTAATATTATTATAAGTTATATAAAATATAAATATTGAAATTAATTTTGGGTCATGGTAATTAACAAACAAAAAACTGATATCCTATCCTGTCAAGATAATTTTTATCCTATCCTGTTGGCGCAACAAACAACAAATAATAACAGGATATAATTATTATCCTATCATGTCCCTGTTTATCCTTTTCACCAAACGAGCTCTTAAGACGATGTAAACTGCTACCAATTATCCTTTGGGCTAAAGACCTTGGAATCATATTAATTGCTTTGGTGCATCCAAAGATAATTACTCCGAGCAAAACTTTGGAAATCCAATACCTAATAAACACTTTCTCTGGCCAAATAGTAGGATAAACTCCAAGCAACATCAACAAGACCCAGAGTGCTCTAATTTATTGTGTAGAGTGCATGGAAGTGGGAACATAAGTCGGTCGAATATGGCCAGCAAGGATCTCATTCTAGACAAAATGTATGTTTGGTGGCACATGGAAGACTGGATTCTTAGGAATGTGAAGGCAACTTGACTGTCACAATAAAACCGCATAGGCTGAGAGTGAGAAAGACCAAGATAGTACGATATGTCTTTTAACCATTTTAGCTCACAAGTCTGAACAAATAATCCCGATATGTGTACACTGTGCCACCACAAAACACCAAATTTTCTCGCAGATTGTTCTTCAGATTTTTCCTGCGAATTTTTTTCAAAAGAAATTCCCAGGAGATATTTGAAGGAAAATTCGCAATAAACTTTTAATATAACCACTTTTGAAAGGAAATTCCTAGGAAATGTTTCCGAAGTAAAATTCGTATAAGTATTTTGAATAGAAATTCCCAAAAACTCAATTTTGTGGTAATTTTTAGCCGCCACCAAATAACTGCCTCAATTTTTTTAAAATGATGTATGGTGTATGCATTGTTTCAGTGTACATAAATCATTATTGCTCAACAAATATATGTCAGTAGATATCTCCTAAGAGATATCTCAACTATCTTTTTTTTTTTTTTTGTTACAATCTCAACTATCTATTAACAACCTATACAATTCAAATTTAAATTGTGACGGCAATCCTTAATAGTATGAGATTTGGTGGATAAACTAGTTGGTCTAACAAAAACTCATAATAAAATGATTCTCCAACTGTAATCTTAAATATTACATAATTCATATATATAAAAATATAAAATATTCAGTCTTCAGATGGCAGCAAATTTAAAACAAAGGACTGAAATAAGGGAAATGCGATTCAATTTATATCTACGGCTGGTGCCCAAATATTACAACCATCATAATCATTGATCAAGCATGTCGATATTTGGACACTAGTCCTTAACTTGCACAACAACTTTTCCAATATTAGAGCTTGTGAATAGAGAGCTTAAGCTATCCAAAAAGCTCTCAATGCCAATGTTTATTTTATTCTTGGACTTAACCTTACCCTCTTTGATGTATCCCTCCATATCTTTAGCGAAATCTCCAAAACGATGCCAATAAGACGCCAACATAAAACCTTCCATCCTCACCTCCTTGCCAATCATATTCAGAAGATTCCTCACGCCTTCTCTTTCAGTCCAAACCTGCACAACCATTAAACCAGTTAGAGTGTGATTATTTGTCTGTTATACACACATACTTCAAGACAGAAAGAGAAACGAGACATCTTTAATAAATTGAGTTGAAAATGTGTTCACGTTTTACTCAATCGTTGTCCAAATATTTGGAAAACCAAAAGTTCCGAATGAGATAAATTGTCAAGTGAGTCATATATAGGCACTAAATTTAAATGCAATTACGTGAGGAAGTGCTCCATGGACTCATTTCTCACCTTATTATATTGAGATATCATGCCGCAAAGTGGTATCCTAGCATGCTTGTTGACATGGTTAAGAACAGCTTCAAGCGTTTTACCGCCAACGTTGTCAAGATAAACATCAATGCCATCAGGAAAGTACCTGAAGGTTCCCAATTGAAATATTAGAAAATTTACATAATTTCGAACGATTAAAGTACTAAAATATGTCCTTCTAAGTGCAAATTTATAATTCAAATATATATATATGGTCAATCGAGTAGTTCACCAGGACTAAGTGACAAACTGAGAGGAAAAGATTGATAAATGGGAAATGGACGGATTATTATGACCTGCTCAAAGCGGCATCAAAATCTGGTTCCTTATTGTAGTTGAATCCATCGTCATACCCAAATTCCTCTTTGATGAGCTTTACCTGAAAAACCAATCAGGTAACGGTAAGTTTTGTAAGTAATTTAGAAGGCGCGAGTTTTTTTCTAAGGCAGATCAGCCTTAGATTTTTTAGCATTCTGGAAAGAAAAGATACCTTGTCGTCAGATCCAGTGCTTCCGATGACCCTACACCCTTTGATCTTCGCCAACTGTCCAGCAACCATGCCCACCGCACCGGACGCAGCGGATATGAACACGTTTGACCCTGCCTTTGACTCTCCCAGCACCTCTATCCCCACCCATGCTGCAAACCCAGGTACTCCTTCAATACAATTACCAATTGCAACACACATGTCAATCTCGAGTTCGAACAGAGCGATAAAGAGTCAAAATAAATAAAAACCAACCTAAACAACTCAGATAATCCGGCAAAGAAATGTCACTTGCAGCGTCAATTTTGGTAATTATGTGAGCGGAGGGTATGATGCTATACTCAGCCACAGGAGCACCTGGAACCACAACAAGATCCCCTTCTGCATATTTACTGTCTTTTGATCTTACTACCCTTAAAACCCCAAATGTTGTAATCACCTGTAATAAATTAAACAAAATTATGCCTAATGTGTGATATGAAGATTAGTCTTACAGAGCTGTGTATACCTGATTAAGGTCATGTTGCTGAATGTAGAGACCGTCGAGGGTGCCGGTGAGTTTGGTGCGAAGGTATGGATCTACGGAGATGAAGAGAGTTTGAAGGGCAACGTGAGCATCAGGGATTGAATCGGAGGTGAGAGAGAGGGTTACAGTGCGGAGTTTGAGATGTTCAGAGGTTGGCACACCGTCAGGGGAATAAGCAGCCAAGTACCACTCTCTGCTTTCTACCACGCCTTCCATGCTTTCTTTTGTAAAAGGGATTAAGGGCTGTGAAACTTTCTAATTAATACTGGTTTTTCTTAAAAATTAGACAAAAAACGCTAGAAGGAGGGCTTGAACCTCCGACCTTGTGGTTAACAGCCACACGCTCTAACCAACTGAGCTATTCCAGCTTCGTTGTTATGTATGAACCAGTATACGTATATATATATATTCAAACTGATCTAAAACACCTCGTGCTATGTATTTCCAGAAAATATTGTTAAAAGAAATTTTAAAAAATTACACATATCATTACATGAGTAGGGAACTTTGTGAAAAAGATATAAGAAACTTTAATATGTTTTGTCTGTTTGTCTTAGAACCAGAATAAAGTTAAAATCCAACAAGAATAAAATTATCAAAAGAGGTAGTTTCTATCGAACACTTCTTTTTTATCTAATATATCTATCTTTTATTGAGAGCAATTTGGAATATTCACATTGTAACTATATCTCTTGATAGAAATTTTTTTTCTATACACAAAAATCGATATAAATTCTTTAGTTAATAGAAATTAAACCTGTACCATAACACTTTGAAATTTTGAAAAGGATAATAAGCCAATGAAATCGATTTAATAGTTAAAAACTGTGTTTTATAATGAATTCATGAGTTCAAATATTGTAGTCACCTCGTACATGTAAAGATAAATTTTGTATTTCCATAAAAAAAAAAAGATAAATTTTGTATGAATAAATTTGTAACTAAAATTTAATATCATTAAATTTGATAAAACCAAATTTTATAAATATAACCGTAAAAATAAATTTAAAAATGAATATAATATAAATAAAATTGAATTACTCTTATAGACAAAATTATGAAAGGTCTTAAATTATAAATTAGAATTAAAAAGTAATGAGAAAAATAATTACAGATATCATGATAATTTGAAAGTATATATTAAAAGGGGGTTAACCTTACTTTATCTACAATAATAATATTTTTCAAGTATCAGACTTCATTTAAAATAATTTGAAAAGACAAAACAATCACAAAAAATGACAAACCAAGAAAAAAGAATTTCCTGACTGAATTTCTTAGTTAAACTAACAAGCTCGTAATAAAAAACAACCTCCTAATTTAGGAATATTAATTATAAAATATAATGTAAGGTAGTTAGAAGTAACATTTTTTGTATTTTCTTTTAACCTTAAATTTAATTATAAATTCCAATAACCACAAGTAACGCCTGCATTGGGCTAATATCAATTTCCCAGCATTTAGCACGAGACACGACCCATGTTTACAAGAATCACGTCAAATTAAATCAAAATAAAAAAACTTCATCTATTTGCAATTTAGATTAAAAAACGCAAGATAGTTTTCAACTAGTTGCAGAGTTCATCAGGATTGTCATGGATCATTAGATCATAAACTTCAATATAAATTGTTCAAACGACAGAATTTACTACTAAGCTGACTATTTCAGGTAGGATAACTTTCAGTTCTATTCACATTGGTTGCAGCTTGTGAATGTTTCACATTAACGACCCAAACGTGTTCTCCCCGCTGTAAGTCATATACAGAAATCCATCTTCATCCTTATTTTCCTCATATATTGCAGACATCATAGCGGCTGCATGAACAGAAATCAACAACGCAATTCACAATATTAACCACCATAAAGCAAAATATAATAACAACATCCACAACAACAATAATAATCCATATATACTACCTGTTGGCGGTAAAATGTTCTTCACAAAAATGAAGATGGCCTTCTCAGGACTCAGTTTGATTCTCTTTCGCACCACATACACGAACTGGCCTACGGTTAGATCAGCAGGAACCAGATACCTAAAATCACCCCACAGGGAAGAATAATATACACCATGAGTTATTCAATCTGCTAAATTTTATAATGAAGGCCTCATTAATCAAAAGAACTGTTGGAGAGCAAGAAATAATAAGCACATGAAAATCCAAACAGAACAAAGACTGCAGATATAAGCAACTTCAATCCATCAACAGACATGATTTCAACATTTACCATTAGTTGTTATCACTGACTGAAGCTTAAAACAAAACCCTTCTTGTAATGTTGATCAAACAAGGCAGGTTTTACATCTTCCATTGATGAAATCTTGTAGTGGGAATTCACATGAATGAAACCAGAAAAAGCATCTACAATATAATTAAGCTTTAGCAGTGATCCTAGCTTTTTTCTAATGCATTTTGTATTAGGGTCTTTTATATTGTTGAGCATAATTAAGCATAGGATAGAAGAAAGGCCTCGAGTACCATGTTAAAATTAATCAAGACTTCGTCTGTCTTACTTCTACCCTCAACAATTCAACCAGATGAAATTAGAACGACAAGGTTAGCTAGGTCAGGACACAGGAACAACTCTGACCGACGCCACACACAAACAGAAAACCAAACAAATTTAGCAGTCTCCAAAATACATTCCAGTCAAACCCCAACAAAAATATGACTACAATGGTATAAGTCCAAGTAAAAATGTCAATATTTTCAAACTTCAATAAAAAACCTATTTGATATCAAGACTTCAACCAGGTATAGCAAGATAAACTTAGAAACTAACTTTTTCTTATCAATATCAGGAACATCACTCTTCTCAGCCCTTTCAACAATCACCTACAACCAAAAGATCAACCAAGTTAATAAACAAGAAGTGAGATTAACATGACAAAACAAGGGGTAAATAAAAAGAAAAATCATACTGGAATTCTATCAGGATATTTTTCCCTTATTCGTGCTGCTTCAGCCTGCCTCCTTTCTGACACATAAAATAAAACATGGAGTACAAATCAGAGAACATATGTTGGTAGTAATGGATACAAAAAATGCAAGTTTATGTGCACTAAGGAATGACGTTTAATGCATGCCTTTTAACATGATAACCAACAAATGAGACCACCTGTGAAGAAAAAATAATGTTATAACTCACATCAAAAACTGACCCCCATTCACATGATGTATCAAATCAGATCAACCAACTAGTAGAGCTGCTAAAGCAAAAAAAAAAAAAAAGGGAAAAAGCACAGAATGAAGCTACATACCTAAGCTAAATGGAGAGATTCATAACAAACAAAACAAATGGCAGAAGAAATTTGCAACTTATAGGGTGAAATATTCTATCATTTTTTTTAACTTTCTTTTTTAGCCAAGTTTCCAACTTTACGGAATAGAGTTCAGATTAAGATCATGATGCACAAGACCCAGCTTTTCACACGCCTTCTTTCTCCGATCACATAAAATTCAAATCCGAGGCATAATATATGACTTGTAGCATAAAATAAACAATCCAGCGTAACCCAGAATAAGGAAAATTGGAGAAACAGAGGAGAGGAAGAAACGAACCGAGAGGGTGTTCCATCTTGAATGAACTCTTAGCCATGACAAAATTCTGCGACAGAAAACAAGAGGGATAAAAATCCTAATTACGGAGTTAGGGTTTTCTTCCGAGGGAAGCAATCGATCAAGCAACGAAACGAATTGAATTGAATTGAATTCAGGAACAAAAAGAGGAGGAAATTCGGATTTGAAAAAGGAAAACTAAAACGAGAGATCGCCTACCCAATGAGAGAGAGGAGAGACAAAAGAAGATAACGATCCCTCGAAGCAAAGAAACCCTCTTTTGTTCTCTCTGGGACTTGAGAATTGGGAAACACAGAAACCCAAACGTGAACGACACCCTTTTTTTTTTTTTTTTTGAACGGGGACACCCTCTTTAATCTCTTGTTTTTTTGCTAATAAATTAAATTATCCTTTACAATGTCCACATCAGATCATCAATGATTTGCTCTCAAATTTAATTGCTGTTATTGACTCATTTCTGATTTGTTGTTATTTAGTTACTTTATAATTAATAGAAGATTATATTTTTTTTTACATACTAGAATCTATCTATTTATATCTATATCTATATATATATATATTATATAAAAGAAGGTTTATACTCATTTACCCACTAAAATAAGGTATAAATCCTAACTACCCCATTATGATCTACCCATTAAGATCTTACCCTAAATATTAAATAAGGAACGAATCATCACTAATTAATGTCAAATTTTTAACCAAATCTTAAGATTTTTAAAAAAAATATTTTTTAAATAATTAATATTTATAAAATTTATTACAAATATTAAATGAGGAATGAATCATAACTAACTGATACCAAATTTTAATAGAAACAAAAATTAATATTATATCTGTTGTTATTCGCGATTGTTATATTTAGCTTCTTCTTTTAATTTTGTTGATTTATCTTTTGTTTGTAGAATTGATAATGTTATGGCAGATTGTTAAGCCAAATTATCCTTTTCAACCAATGAATTTGTTTAGATTGAAGAAGTTCCACCGGAGCTTATTTCCCTAATCCAAGAATGTACTTGCATTTAGACCCATTATTCCTATTTAATGAGGTTTAAATCAATTTAAAAAAACGGTGAATGCTAAATGGTTAAATAACAAAACATAATAACTCTTAAACAAAACTAATGTCCCTTAATACATAGTTATTACAACGTTTCATATTTATAACCATGCATCCTTGTATTTTGTAATTACTTCCAAGTTCTAACTTTATTTCTAACATTAATATTGATAAAGAAGTGGAATAATAGAAGTTTTAGACAACCTTCTTCACATGCAAAACTTGAAAAGCAGAGGACAGTTTGTTATGTTCCTGTGTTGTGTCTGTGTGGTGAAGCAAGAGAGAGGCAACTTAGTTACGTTGAAGCCAAGACTTGTCGGGAGGTGCCAAGTGTGAGGCCATGAACGAAGCGTCGATCAAGCTCGGAAGCAACAGTGAAAGAAGCAGCCGGTACTTACTGGATCTCAATCAACTCTTTGAAATTTCAATTCCAGGAATGACAAGTGTTTGATAATATTTACGTTTAGTCATCCTTCCAAAATCCTGCACCTCACCATGCCTATCCCATCGTTTCTACAACTTTTTATGCTATTCATCAATTATTTATATATGGAATTCACAATTTATACACGTGGTGGTTGCTTTTGTTGGAACAGAGAAAGAAATAAGACTTCAAAATTATTTAAATTTTATGTGTGGCCCATTTATATGAGATATATTTTTAATTTGCATAAAGATTCATTTACATTTATTTTAAACGGAAATAAGGTGTTGAAGCAGAGCTGATTGGTGTACACAAATTTTTTATGACACCACTATAAACTGTAAAGTAAAAATAAAGAGAATGTTTGAATGAATCATAACTATTTTAACTAAGTAGGATTCATAAGTAATAAAAAAGAGAAGTTGAAACATAGCGTTAAAGCTAAGTGAGTTATATTATTCATGCGAATGAATGCAAATATTTGGTAAAAGGAATTTTGTTGGTTATAATGGTGCTTCCTGGCTTCAAATATGATTGTCTTAAGATATCTGTGTTTTAAACTAAAACAAGTGAGTGCTATAAGCCCCTTCACAATTATGGTAATATGAAGAATTCTCTTTTCTCAGTCAGTAAGTATGCCCCACAATCCTTCTATTTCTGTGGCTTTACTTCACTGTACTAGACAAGTCTAAACGTGGCTGCTTGATGTGAGTTCTCTATAAAAACCTGCAGGACATAGCACGCAAGCAAGTAAAAACACAAGCTAGCTAGGATTCTAGGAGGGGTCTAATACCAGATTTGATAATATAATTCTTCAGGGGAAATGGCTCAGAGTCAGTACCACTCAACTACTGAGAAAGATCATCAGCAATGTTGGAGCTTTGGAAGGAAATGCTCTGTCACTATGAGAGAGTATAGAGGCAGGTTTTACATACTGAGAAGATGCATAACCATGTTACTCTGCTGGCACAAGTATGGATGACTTGGGCTTTTTTAGTGCTTATCATCCATCATCATCAAGAGGTTGCAGCATATTTAGTGGTGTTGTGTCATGTGTGAATGTACTCAGTCTCACATGTGGTGCCTAACTGTTATCATATATCTTAGGTGTATATTATGTATGTATCTATCTTTATGTCACATGGTTCCAAAATGTGAAGCATAAAGGTCTATAGTGTATTGTTCAGTTGCCATAACTATATGCCGGATGCCATGAAAGGAAGGTATGTGAAGATCTAACTCGTTATGATTGTTAATATTATTCTGTTTTTGTAGCATAACAAGGGATCAAGAAGAGAGAAAAGGAGAAGATAAAGTGAATATTGAATGTAGAACTTGTTATTATCAATGATGAATTAATACAAAGAGAAGTAGCTATATATAGCTTAATTACCGAATAACAAACTGAGAAATAAAATAACAGAATAACTACCTGACTGAAATAACTAACACTAGAAAATACAACTCAAGATACAGATTCTAATACACACCCTCAAGATGGGGAAATATATTGGAGATTCCCATCTTGAACAACAAATTGAGAAATGAGGTTTTTGGGAGAGCTTTGGTTAGAACATCAGCAAGTTGAGGATGAGTCCGAACATCAGAACATGAATGAGTTTTATATCTCCATTGTCCACCGTTTCCCGAACAAAATGTAGAAGCTTCTTTATGCTTATGCTTAGTCTGTTCATGAAAGGTCGGATTAGAGGCTAATGACTTGTATTATACCTCAACTAAAGATCTGCTTACAGTTTGTTGTTTTATAGACTTCCATGATAAGAGATTCACCCATAAAGATACACCATCCAGAAGTGGATTTTTTGGATTCAGAATAACCCCAATCTGCATTTGCATAAGCATGCAGTTTGAGATAAGATTTGCCTTGACCAGAAGGGTTTTTGATATATCTTAGAAGAGTGTGATAAGCATTGAGATATGGGATGACTTTGGCTTGGAGACAAACTGACTTAGCTTTTTAACTGCATAGCTAATGTCAGGCCTTGAAATTACATGGTAAAGAATTCTACTAATAAGTCTTATATATGCTCCAAGATCTTCAAGATCAGTACAATCAGATTCAGTAAGCTTCAAGTTAGGTCCAATGGGATAGAAGAAGGCCTTACATCCAAGAAACCTGTCTCTTCTAGTAAGGAAAATGCATATTTCCTTTGAGAAAGGAAAATGCCTCTACTTGATCTTGGCTAATTCAAGGCCTAAAAAATATTTGAGTTGGCCAAGATCCTTTAACTTGAAATGAAATTATAAAAGGCTTTTGACATCTTGAATAATCTTGGGATTCAGACCAGCTATATTAATGTCATCCACACAGACAAGGATGGCTACAAAAGAATCATTTTTGCCTTTGGTGAACAAAGAGTAATCATTCTTAGACTATTGAAAATCATGTTGACTAATGGCAGATTTGAACTTATCAAACCATTGCTGTTGATTCTTGTTTAAGTCCATAGGCAGACTTATGTAACTTGCATGGTATTAGAGGATTGAACACAATAGCCTTGAGGAATATCCATATAGATTTCTTCATTGAGATCTCCATTTAAGAATTCATTGCTGACGTCCATTTGAGCTAGATGTCAACCTTAAAAGCAGCGAAGGAAAGAATGGCTCTGACTGAGGTAATTTTTGCAACTAGAGAGAAGGTTTATGTGAAAATAAATCCATCTTGTTGAGTGAAACCTTTAGCAATAAACCTAGCCTTATACCTTTCCATAGATCCATCAGCCTTGTGTTTGATTTTGTAAATCCACCTGCAGCCAACACTTTGTCTATCAGGAGGCAACTGAACAACAGTCCAAGCCTTGTTAGCTTCCATAGCTTGAAGCTCTTTTGCCATAGCTTGCTGCCAATGATCATATTTTGCAGCTTGTAAATAAGTTTGTGACTCAGATTCAGTACTAATTTGACAACAACAAAAAAAGACTTGTATGAAGAAGGTTGCTATAGTCAAGATGGCTGGTAATAGATTGAGGAACAGTATAGGAATTCTGAACATCCCTTGAAATGTAAACACTCTTAGTAGAAAGATCATAAACCTTGTAACCTTAACCTTTAGGATGACCAATGAAACAGCAGCAGTAGCTAGTGGATAGAACTTGTGTCTTGTTGAAGGAAGAGTGGAAGCATAACAAAGAGAACCAAAAACTTTTAAATCAGTGTAGACAGGAGCCTTATTGACCAAATTAGTTGTAGGAATCCTATTGATAAGGAATGCACTAGTACTAACACAATCACCCAAAATATTAAGTGGAACATTGGATTGAAAAGTAAGAGATCTAGCAACATTAAGAAGATGTTGGTACTTTCTCTCAGCAAGGAATGGCGTCAATGGAAAACTATTTTTGCATAATCAAACAATTTATTTTAATTTTAATGTTCTCCATTGTTTCGTCATATTCCCTGTCAAGAAATGCATCAAATGTCATGATTATAATTTTTCTCCTTCTCCTAATATCCATTCTGAAAAAATGTTTTTTTTCTTTTTTATTTGGGGGGAATCTTCTGGTTCTTGCTGCATTCTTTAATATAAGATTCTAAATATGCGTTCTGGTACTTGCTGCAGTGAAGTTTTACCACAACAGTCAATGGAAACAGCAATTTAACTTATCTATTTTTGTATCTTCTTGGTGCAGCAGATTCCTTTTACCTGTGTTTTAGAGAAAGAAAATGTTATTTGCAACTTCATTAACATTTGCATTACTCTTTTCTAACTGCCATGATTTTATTTTGATCAATTAATACTCCATGTTTCTTGTACTGTGTCCGTTAGTGGAGCTGATAGCTAAAGCTCTGAAGTCTGAACTAATAGTAATTTGAGGCTTTGAGCACTTTGGACTTTTCTGAATCATTGACCCAAAAAGAGAAATACTATTCTACCCCATTTTACATCTCAATCGAGGTACCTAACTCCACACCTTATTATTTTATCACTTGTAATTCCTTATATTAGATGCAATTTTCAACACCTCAAGAATCTCACATGGAATAGGCTTAGTGCATGTTCGGATATACTGTGTAAAACTACTATGAAATTAAAATCACACTGAACAAAAACTTCTCTTAACTATTGCGGCTGTCCACGATAATTTTGGCATCACTGTAGTTTTCCACCGTGTATCTAAACATGCACGTCATTGACTTACGAAACATGCACTACCCTAGAAAACCCTAACTTTCTGTCACAGATATAAGGTCCAAAGTATAGTTGGAACTAGGAAGATTTTGGCTTTTCCTTTTCTGTATTGGTTTGGGAATTGGGATAGGGTAGCTGCATATTGCTCCAATAGAATTGGCATTTGGCCAAAAATTAACAATTGCTTTTTGATGCTGTATCATTGCATTTGGACTTTATTGGATATTTAATAAAAAAGTGGGAACTCTCCTTGCTTTGTAGGCTGAACTGAACTCATGTGAGTCATTTTTTCCTGGGGAATTACATGTACTACAATCTAATGTAGAAATGGTAAAGATTAATTTCAACTTCACCAAACAGAAAATTCAGATTTAAATGAAAAGAAAGGTGCAACAGCAACCAAAATATACATCTACATTTATTAGGAGCTTGTTAGACATGAAACTATTAACATATAGAGTTGCCTTTCAAGCATCAAAGAATGGATTGGTGGGACTATCCCATGCTTTCTATTCTGGTAGCTACCATGGTTAATCTCCTTTATTAAAATGCAGAAGGTCCATGGGGCAAGTCCTTTCTCTTTCTTTCCTCTCTCTCTCTCTCTGGCTCCTGCTCTCGTGTAAAATGAAATTTTCTCTATACTTATCAAAACTATGTAAAAAGAAAAGAAAATGTTGCAGCCTAGTTTCATTGCTATAGTTATAATCTTCCTGAGTTGGGAGGAGCTCTCCAAGCTGCCTTCTAGAATGAGGCACTCCACAAAGCTTTCTCACCTTCGCCGCATCGCCTGTGGACCTCTTTGATCCTTTCAGCAGACCTGCAAATTCCACTGCAGGTCCAGTCAAACGAAGCGACGCAAACGTTGCCTGCTTGGGCTTTCCATTCACAATCTGCAAGAGTAACAACAAGCTCAAGAATCTGAAATTGTTGACCACTAATTATCCTTAAACAAACCAAACATATAATGAATTGATAACATGTCAATATCTCTTAGAATTTAGGTTAAGGTCTAACTCTATTGCAGCACAACACAGCCGAGGTGCCTAGTGATGGACATCTGGAAAGTGAAGTTTGGAAAACTAGATATCTGCGGGTGGTCCATATATGGGTGGCTCAATAAATGGATCTTTGATAGACTTCGATAGCATTTTAGAATTCGAGTTACGCCTAACTCTACTCAAAAGCGGGGAGATGATTGGTCATTTCTCTAGTAAATGTAAGACCTCAACAATGTTATCTATAAATGAATGAAAAATCGTCACCTGGTGGTGTACCACAGCAGAGTCTCCTGTCATCTATGTGCTCTACATCCAGTCCAATAAACCAAGATCCCAGTGAGACATCCTCATTAGCATATTTGTGAAGAACATGCCTAAGACAATCATATACAAAATATTAGCATTAGCATTAAGTCCATAAATTTGACTTCAATTACTTTATCCACCCATAAGTGAGATGAAGAAGGACTTACTGGTTAATTGAAATATATGTAGCCAGATCTTTTGAAATGGCATACAACTGCCCCGTGGCGTGACGGAAGTACCTGTTTCCATTCTCGCCAAATTTCCAGTATTCTGGTTCATGGTACCTTACCCCTCTGCAAGAAAATTGACAATGGAAGGTAAATTATAAGCAAGAACCTAGAGGTGGAAGTAGTACAAAATACAAATTTACAGCTGTTACATTAAGTAGAACAAGGATAAGAAAAAATAATTCTCACTTTTGAGAAAGAACAGGCCCAGATTTCATACATCCAATGTATACCCGTCGTTTTCTTCGGTGTCTAACTAGAGTTTCTCCAAGTGTTGCTGAAAACAGATTGAACAGGATACTAAGACAAATATTACCATAAAATGATTTCATGACTCATACTGAAAATGGAAACATAAACCCATGTCTGGCATTAGTTAGAGATTTAAGATGTATATATGAAGGAGTGAAGGAACATGTTAACAAAAATTTAAAGAGTTCCAATCACCAAGTCCTCATTCAAGGTCAGATTATTAGAGATTGTAAAAATTGACATACCTATATTTACATGAACATCGTCGTCAACTTTGATATAGAAATCAGCATCCCACAAGTTAACTGCAGTGGCAAAGTAAATCTTTGTCTTTGCTGACAATTCAAGGTATCCTTCAACATGATCCTGCAGTGTCAAAACACAATGATTTTAAAAACCCTCTATTTTTCACTTCAAATAAATGTGGTTTATGTTATCTTGTCAAGTGAAAGTAGCAAGTCTTAACAAAATGAGAGAAGGGACATGGGAGCCGTAAGCAGCAATAAGACAAAGAGGATCATTACCAGCCTCAGGAAATCTCCATGCTTCTGATCTTCTGCTTCAATAGCTCTGTCTAGGATGCCCCCTGATGTGGCACTGGAGAAAAGAGTGAAAAAAGAGTTCAATTTACAATTCATTCAATACAATTATGACTGATAGATGAGTGTTTTATGAACCAACTATCCCTAAAGCTTAAGCGTTAGATAAACACACATGATCTAATGTAGGCATTTCCAATTGAGACTAAAATTAAAACAAGATACAGTTGGCATGTTAACTATGCAGTAAAAAAATTGGTTGAAAGAAGATGAGATAGTTTACCTGTGACCAATTACAAAGCGGATGATAATGCCTTTCTCTTCCTCTAGCTTCTTTCTTTTCTCACCTATTTTCAAGGTTATCATAAAACTCAACATCAGAAACCAATGCCAATAAAGTAAACAGAAAAAATTTAACAAAGCATATATAATAGAACATAATTAGGAAGCAAGGAACAAATTATGAACCTGTTGGCATCCAGGTTTGACGAACCGAGTCTCTTCGTTTCCGGCTGCTGAAAGCAGTGTTTATTCCTATGACCATAAGGTACCTTCTTTTACTAGATGATTCAGGCATCTTGATATCTTCTGATACAGGAGCACCACTTCTTATAGACTCCTGAGCCGCCCTTGCAGCCGCCAACTCCAACTCCAAGTTTGAAATAGTCTTGTCCAAGGTTCTACATTCAATGCAGTTAAACATCTTTGAACATGAACAATAGCTTAAAAATAATACAATAGGGTCATGGTATAAGTAACTTACTGCATGGCATTTCCTGTCTTGAACACATCCTTATAGGTGCCTTTAGTTTCGCGCTTCACCTCCTTCTCTTGCAACTAAGGGAAAAAATACACAAATTAAGAAAATTCATATGGTGTAAAGCATATTAATCTGGATAAGCTTATTTTTCCTTCGAATCAATTTTGGCACCCAGAAGCTACTCATAGAAGCTTTACCCCACTTTATACATGAAACATTGAATTTAAAAGATACTTTGATTCATAACTATCACATGATCAAGAATGAGAAAAGAAAAGGTAACAGTACTCACAATTCTGGAATTACAACCCTCAGAAACTAGATTTAATTTTTCAGCTTCTGTAGCTGTTGTCCTTGCAAGCCCTTTAGGTTCAGGAATAGTCCACATCCTGTTACACATTTAAAGTTTCTCATCAGAAAAGCACCACAGTAACTATCTCACAAGTTAACATGGCAATCAAGTTTGATAGTGGGGTTCACTAACATCCTTCAGATCAAAATCTGAGAGCAATTAAATATTTCAAGTTGTTAGAAAAAAAAAAAAAAAGTTATTAAGTTATAACACTTTCATGGAGCCATCCTGTGTTTATTATGATGAGAAAATTTAAAAAAAAAATAAAACAAAATCAAAATACGTTGGACTATCACTATTAAATAACAAGGTAGATCCCAAAATAACATCATATTTAGACCTTTCAACAAGTTGTAAATATAAATAAGTGCTTCAGTTGCAACTACCATAGAATATGAGTGCTGAATTAGTTATTAGATGTCAGAGGTCTTCTTCACCAATTGATTATAAGGCATGTGCAGGAATTTTAAAACCTCCAAAAACATTATTCAAATAAAATTCAATAAAGAAAAATTGAAGCAGGAATTAATATTTCACAAAATTGGTAGATATTGAGCTGGCAGAGTGTTAAACTAGAATAGACTCGTCATTAGTAGTGAAGTCAAGTCAATCAAACAGAACAATAACATTTTAAACAGAAAATTGAAATGGTTAGGACCATTCATGTTCATGCCAATCAATTCAGATCCATTCCACTTCTTCTATGAGTTTTGGTGAGAACATAAGATAGATAAAAATTTGTACTGAATTAATAAAAAATTGAATATTTTCACAAAATCATAGTCATGGTATTCAGATATATCAAGAATTCAATGAATTAAACACTTGAAATTGTAAACAAGCCCTGAATTATTATTTATTTTTTTGTTTAAAAGTATAATTGAACAGAATCTAGAAAACTCTGAAGTAATTATGAATCAAGAACAAGGAAAAGATAGAAAGCAGAAAAAATGATGTACCTATTGGTGAAGAACATCCCAGCACAGAAGCTCCCAATACAGAGGAAAATCACACATTTCTTTGTCATGGTCATGGCGCTTCTATGAAGCAACTCTCCTCTGCTTTTCCAGGTCATTGTTTTCTATCTTTTTTCAAAACAAGCGCACTCAGAAGGCAAAAACCATGTTCAAAACTGTGTTTCAGGAACCAAACTGAGGAAATTCGTGACCAGAGGAAGCGGAAGCAGAAGCATCGGAGGGTGGTAGAAAGGAAGCGAATTTGAAAGTGGGCACCTTTGAAAAGAAGAAGAAGAATTGGGATATCTGAGTTGAGAGGAACAGAGAGAGAAAGTATCAAACAGAACAGAGAGGTGCTCTGTTTTTCCTTTTGCACTTGTTTGTTCCTTTTCTTTATGCTGTGCTTTGCTTTGTGCTCTCTCTCTCTCTCTATATGTCTTTGCAGGTAAGGGACGTTGAACACAATACAAGTGAGACTTCCTAACCGCTCAGTTTTATAATGCCATATTACCAAATGGTCCCTACTTGGACCATCCTTAATTTAATGTTTGCTTCAGTAACTGTTTATTGCCATGACATTAATGTCCTCCATCTCCATCCCTATTTTCATCATCATAAGTTCATAACTGTAAACACATGGTTTTCTCTCTGCTGGAGAATGTGGATCCATGCCTATGGGGATATCAAGTGCGTGTTTGGATAATGTTACAATTAATTGTGGATTATATTAATTTCATAAAATTGGTTAGGGTAAAAGTAAATTGAAAATATTTCAATATATGAATATATGAATGAAGTTTTCATCTGCGCTCAGTTCATCAAAACGAGTCACTTGAAAAAATTACATGTATGAGAAGTGTGATTATTTTAGAGTAATAAAAGGTTAAATATATCTCAAGAAAACATTAATGTTTCGTGACTTAACCGTTGTGACGATTTTTAACATTTTATTTTGTAGTGGTTTTAAACTGCCACATAATGTAAAGTTCATTTTTTTTTTCTATTTTTTCACTTTGTATTTTGTACCACAACATAACATTTGTGATCAGTTACTATCCATATCATTTATTATATTTTTTTTCTTTTATTATTTTCTCTGAAAGTGTGAGAGATATTATATCGACAAAAACTTATCCCAGTGGCTAGTGTTACATGGTACGTGAATGAATGCCGTGAACAAACGTATGTAATTGGAAATACAAATGGTGAGCAAGTGTGGCTCGCTCCCATGACACGCGTTCATGTTGTTCCATGCAACGATGGTGTCTGAATCCAGGTGACTGACAAATTCACTATTCACTTATCTCGCTACTGGTACTTGCTGCGTAGCCATTTATAGTTGTGATCAGAAATATCACTTATAATTTAACTTTTATTAAACCATTAAAATGTCTAAGTAGACATATATTAATCAGTTAATATTTTAGTGTTGGGCCACATGTTCTCATGAAATTAACCATGCAACACTGAAAAAAAGGTTTTGTTCTTTGAACTTTTTGAGCTATAACACAAGTGGCCTTTGTATCATTGACAGGGATATATCATATAAGCATATTATCCGTGAATTTGTATTTCTTTGTTGAAATTTTGGGATAAGAAAGTTGATATGCTTCGAGAATAAAGACATGATGGACAGTGACCCGGGTAGAAAGTTTCACCCAGTTGCATGTCGACATGGGTGTGATTTTTTAGTTTATCGCTACTAAAATAAAAGGAGGTACGCAAAAAATATACAAAGAGGAGAGGACTTGACCCAACACTGGTGAAAGTGCTCATTAGAAATGAAATAAATAATTCATAAGAAAATGCGAAGTGACGTCGTCTACGGTGTAATTTTTAACTATACAAATTAACAGCAATTGGAATCACTGTCAGACAAGAGACACTAGCATATATATATGTGCAATATAATGCATGCATAGAAACATTGGTTTCGAGGTCTCAATGTCACAAAACCTCATCTTCATCTCATACCTCTTAATAATAATATAAAGCAGTTCAATTTATTTTTATATTAGTGAAGTGATAAGCAATCTGAACAGGGTAAGAGATAAATGGGAAAATATAAGTTCGAACAAAAAATTGTTTGTTAGGACTAGGGAGAGATAATGAAAAAAAAATTGAACCATCAAACGGATAAGGACATCTAAGTCAAAATTTAATTTTGACTTCCTTACATGTTTTTTTTTACACATGCATAGCATTAAGGGTATGTTTAGTTCAAAGGATAGAAGGGGAGGGGAGGAATTTTAATGGAGGGGAGGAGAATAGAGGGAAGGGGAGGTGGGATTTTAATACTTATTATGTTTGGTTCATATGATGAGAGAGGAGGAGAAATAACTCTTTTTTATTTGGTTCACGATGGAAGGCGAGAAGTTTTATAATTAAATTACTTTTGTACCCTTTATAAATTTATTTGTATTGTATGAGAAGCAGTTTAGGTATTGTTTTGTTGAATTTGAGAATTCTTAAATTTATCTAGGGATATTTTTGTTAAAAATATTATTTCTCTCTCAATCGCCCCACTATTGGAGGAACAAAAAATTGAGTTAGGAGGGGTTTTGATCCCTCCCTTCCAAAAATTTGAATTAAACACAATTTATTTTTAAAAACCACTCCCCTTCCCTCCCCTCCCTTACCCTTTAACCAAACAATACCTAATTGCTTAAAAAGAAAATATATCATAATATATAAAAAAAAACACAATAATAGTAATAATAATAAACTTAGTATATATTAATTACCAACTAAGGTTTGCTTATATAAATTAATTTATTGTTTCACTGATACATTGGGCAAAGCATACAAACATATACATTAACCTATTATTATTTTGTATTTTGTCGTCAGAGCTTAATGTATACTGAACCAGGACATTTGAAAAGTACCAAGCTTACCAAACACAGGGAAGAACCTTATTCTTTCACATGATACTATGCTTTGTCACTATTATAATAAAAGAGTTAACATTGCTGTTTCAGAAATAATGATAATAATTTCCTTATGATGTACAAATGAATATTTCATTTACAAAATATGAACTGGTTTTGTTCGTTAGTTATTTATGTTTAACAAACTATTGACAGTTTTTTTTATGAATAGGGTGCAGTACAAATGATATTTAGGGTGTAGTTCAAGGTTTAAAATATTAGGTATTGCATAAGGAAAAGTATTTGTTAGGAGGAGTCTACCACATTAGTGGTTTTTGAGCCTCGAAAAATTATAGTCTTATAGTCGTCTGCCGTGGAGATACTTTAGGAGAAAAAAGCAGAAGAAAACAAATGAGTATAATTTTATATTTTTTGTCATTGACGGATGTCGTCACCCGTTCAATATCTTTTCCAAATAAATATCTTTTATGAAATTTGAACTTATACCCTATTTTTATTTTTATGGAGATTTAGCTTGATTGTCACTATAGCAATTGTGGTATGGTTTTACATTAAGAGTACAAAATCAATTTTAAATTATTAGCAGAAATGTAAAACCATGGTGATATTTTCATTAAGGCTCTGTTTGGTTCAAATGAGGGAAGGGGAGGGGAGGGATTTTAATGGAGGGGAGGGGAGGGGAGAGAAAGGGAGGGGAGGGATTTTAATACTTTTTATGTTTGGTTCATAGGAGGGGAGGGGAGGGGAAATAACTTTTTTTTGTTTAATTCATGAGGGGAGAGGAGAAGTTTTATAATTAAATTACTTTTGTACCCTTTATAAACTTAGATTATGTATTAACTATTAAATATTCTAGAAATTTTTATGGATAAAGGAGGCATTTCAGCTGATAATCCAGTAGCAAATAAATCACAAGACAATAACCAAAATGATACATAGCACCAAATTTAACATGTTCAACGGTAAACAAATGTATTTGGATTTTATCTATTTGGGCATCACCAGGAAACCAAATTAATTTCATTCTCTGCTTTCTCTGCTCTTCTAATTGCATGTCATCATCTTTGTTCATCGTCATTTATGACTTCGTTTCATTACTGAACTGAAACAACTATGACTTCTTCCAATTTCATCACTCAATCGATCATTCATCATCAATTTTATGCTATCAATCTGGATTTGATCCTTTTCTTTCATTTCGTTCTCAACTTTGATTTTCGCAAAATGAATAAACAAATAGATAAAATCTAGGGAAGCAGGAAGCAATAGTAACTCAACGGTAAACACAGCTCATCACCAGGAAGCAATAGTAAGAGCATAGAAACTAAACATAAATTCATGGCAAAGATGAATGAGAAGCAGGAAGAACGAGGAGAGGAATGGGAAAGATGAATAAAAAGTAGTTTAAGTATTGTTTGGTTAAATTTGAGAATTATTAAATTTGTCTAGGGATATTTTTGTCAATAATCTTATTTCCCTCCCAATCCCCCCATTATTGGAGGGAACAAAAAATTGAGAGATGAGGGGTTTTGATCCCCTCCATTCCCCTCCCCTCCCCTCCAAAAATTTGAACCAAACACACTTTATTTTTAAAAACCCCTCCCCTCCCCTCCCTTTCCCTCCTTTCCCCTTCAACCAAACAATACCTAAGTGATTGCCTTCTCAAACAATCAAATTGAATGTCTAGAAAACTTCACAGAATCGTGCGTGTATTTTGGAGCTTCTCACCTCTGATTCATTTGCAATTATGGGTACCCTAAAACCAAGGCACAAAGTATAAATCTTTTTATTTTCTATCTGGAGAATTGAAATATATCGACTTCAGAAGAGACATAAGTATCTTAACATCTTTATTCAAAAACTTTCTAGAAAACTTTTTAAGATGAAAATTAGTACTACTACTAAGTTACGTTATGGTTATTTTATTAGTATCAGATTTTCTGAATTCTGAGCGTTTTGGAACCAGCAACAAGATTTTTGTCCTGAAGGTTTTTTTTCCCCGATTATTATGAAAATATTTTACTGAATAGTCGGTCGAGGGCACGTGCCACAGATTCAGCACCGTGCAACGTGGCGCACTCCAGTTGGATGGGAACCCCACCTCGACATTAATCACGTGACTATTGCATTCTGACTCACGTGGTTGCTGCAAAAGCGGAATCTCATGGCCCACGTCACGAGGATCATGACACGTGTCATGCTTAATGATACATGAACATAAAAATTTGTAACATCCGATAAACCCCTCATTTTTCTCTTTACCTACCTCTTGTATTATATATCACATTCATCAATTTTCTCACATTTATCTATCTCTTGTACAAATCATTTTCCCACTGAAAAAGAGACATCCCTAAACACGATCGCTTTGTCTGCGGAGGTCATTTTCGTCATTATGACTAAGCGAAAAGGGTATGTCCGTGGATGACTCCACAAGTGTTGGGCACAATCGCGTTGGAAAACATGCTTCTGATTAATGATAATATTGGAGTTTATGAAGTACTGACACCAGATCTAATGAAAATGAAGAACGGAATTTGAAAAATAATGGTATATAATTGTTCTGATCTATGGAGAACGGTCTTCATTGGTTGGAATCTGATATTAAAGAATCTATACTACGTGAAAACATGAATTATCACAAAAAAACAAGGTGGAACCAAACCCTTAATTACATTACATATAACTGAATATTATCAGATTGTATTTTTATTTTTTCTTGATAATGCATTCACGTGGTTGAGTGTTAAAAGATTATTATATGATCATTTATCGAGATGTATATCTGAACGAGATGGAACGCAAAGAATCATTACAGAGTTCCTTCTAAATAAAACACACACATGTATATCCTTTTCAAGCTTTATATAACTAAAAATCCTTCCTCACATAATATATATGAGAAAATAAAGAAGAGAGTGAATCCTATTGAAAATATGAATAAGACATCTTTGTGGTGGTTTTTAACTGAATGTGGAAAAAGAAAAATAATTTTATATTTTATGGCAGTTAAAAACCACTATAAAAATAAGTATTTAAATATGTTAATCTTGTATAGTGTGGTTTACTTATTTTTTTCGTTGACTTAATTGTAAATTTCATACGATTACTATTATAAGCATTGTTAGTGTCCATAATAGGAGTTTGAACTATTACATTTTTATGAGTATATAACTTATTTGCTTACTTTTTAGATTAGTAGGTAGAATTTTAATTAGTTATGAAATTTATTGTTTTGAAGGTTCCGTGCATGATGATGAAGTAAACTAATTAAAAAGTTGTAATGATTACATGTAGGGGCCTAATGAGAAATTTATCCCCAGTGGTGCATGTGTTACAAAGCATGAAAGCACGTTACGAACAGGAGTAGGGTAGTGAGGAGCTCCATGCATGTGATTGAAGTTAGTTTGAATACAACATTCACATGTTATATGATTATACTTAAGGGCAGGGATGTGGGGAACGTTTGATAAAATAAAAGTAATTAAGTGCAGCCTTATGATTTCAGCTTCCCCTCATGCCTCCATATGGAACACATTACATTCCAGCTGGTCATGGCGCATAAGTGAGAGGAAGAACAAAAAATCTCTTGTTTTTGTGGGTGTCCACCCTCGTGAAGTCAGAATTGTTACAAAGCACATGACAACTTTCAACAGAATTTATATTTTGCTTGCTCTATTGCATGTTCTCTAATGTAGAGAGCATCTCCAATCTCCAAGGCTAGTATCTCATAGAGGTGTATAGGATTTGATTTTTTTTTAACCCGTCTTGTCTCATGTCAATTAAATCCTCCCTCCATAGAGTTTCGTTAGGTTTAGGAACGAGTTTGATTATTTCAAATAAAGTTTTTTCTTAGAAATAAAAGGCAATAAAGTTTTTTCTTAGAAATAAAAGGCAGAAAGGTAAATAAAAGACTGAAAATAAAGGAAAGTAACATAATAGAAAGCAAATATGATAAATTTGTAAATAAAGGAAAGTAACATAAAATAAAGTATTAAGTGTTGATTGGTTTTTGTTTTAAATGACCATATTCTCTATTCAAAGGGCAAGTTCTAGCTAACAACAATGTTTACAAGGCATGAAACACTTTACCAAAGTCCAAATATCTCGCTCCCACTTAAAATTATGATCTGGTTCGTGTCTCTTTATCATCCCAGTTAGCTTGAATACATAGTCTTCCATTAATATATGTTGGCTATTCCTATTATTGAGGAATAGACCAATTTCCAACATGCATAAACAACTTAAGTTGTTGGGTAAGAGCCACATGAATGAGTTTACATTATTATCTCAAAAGTTTTATATTATTTTTCTAACACTTGTAACTCGAACAATATTTTGAATATATTGTTTTTTCTAAGTCTTGGCCTGGTTGCTTGTTCCAAATCTACTTCCCCATCGACTACACTTTCATAATAGGTCAAACATTATGGGCTAATAACTCCTCCTCAATAGAAGTTGAGGAAGGGAAGGGCAGCAACTGTGAGGTGTGGAAATTAAATTGTTAGAGAGAGAGAGATATACAGTTGCTAGTTGCTTGTAATATGATTCTTTTGTCCCTTATTTAGTACGACTATTCCTGCAAGTACTCCCTTCATTCTTTCTTGATGAAGCAAGCAACCCAAAGCTGCCATTGCACCAGACATTACTAACAGTAGGTTGGATTGGTTCAACTGCTTTTGTCACCCAAGTTAGAAGAATACTTTGCCACCTCACATGCACACTCAATAATAGTTACAACATTTTTTTCTTTCTTAGTCAACAAGCTAGCAGTCAGGATGTGTTTTTTACTTTTTGTACGCAGTTATACAATAAAAATGCAGAATTTAATTACTAATTTGCAACTTTAAGGAGACCATTCTTCTACTCTTCAGTAATAGTAACTGTTAGAATAGATGACACTTTTTATGATCAAAGCATGATTGTACGTACGCGTTACTCTAATCAAATTGTACTTTCTTTTTTTCCTAGACTAGATTGTGTGATTTCTACCATAAACAAATAAGAAAGAGTACTGAAACTGGGGTTTCTAGGACCCACTAAAATTACTCACCTCCCAACTTTTTTCAGATTTGCTAATTATTCTAAGAAACCTTATAATATCTCATTTGCACTGCTTTAACATGTTCACATTCGTCGACAGAACACACAAAAAAGTCCAAACATCTAGATGATTCTTGTACTTTATGCATTTAATTATAATCAATAAGATTATAGTTCAACTAACAAATACCAAAGTATATTGACAAAAGGAAAATCCTTGTAGGATCGCATTATTTCGTATTCCCTTATTTCTTCCCCAATTTTGGATGTTCAATTTATAGAAATCAAGTGTTTGTCTACGTAATATACTAAACTTGCAATTCGGAACGAGTACTGATTTGTTTTAAAAAGAAAAATGCATGTGAAAATTCGTTGTGCATTTGATTCTCAGTATAACGTATTTGATAAGAACGGATCATTTGCTTTTAAAAGGTTATGTATTTGATTATCATTGTTAGTGTGAGTATTGTATTTATGGACAATTTATAAGTAACCAAATATCTCAGCATGCAAATGTCTCTAAAGCATGTTCTATCTCATGATGTTGATCGAAACTGAACCAGCAAATTTATTACTCCCTCCATCCCAAATTATAAGACCCTTTAGAGACAACATCGGTGTCCCAAATTATAAGATCTTTTCTAGATTTCAGGAAAAAAAAATAAGTTTTTCCTTTTTTACCCCTTGCATCCATTATATTTTAAATTCCAAAACTTTAATTATCACCTCTACTAATTACTTCTTTCATATTCTTAACCAACTTTTGGTATATTCAATACTTACATTAACAATTTTCAAATTTTTTTTAAATAGGGGCATATTTGGAAGATTTGTATAAAAAGTAACAAAACCAACATATTAATTAGCTTATTACATGTTTTATTAATAGGCGTGATTGTCTGAAAATGACCTATAATTTAGGACGGAGAGAGTATAATCTAAAAAAACCCGACAATCAAGGTCCCCGTGGGCCATAGTACTTATATAATTGGGCCTTTTAAAAATGACATAAATGTGTTCTTATAGCCAGGGACAGTAAGGATATTTGGGAAGTTAAATTGGAGTGAGTAACCGAGAATAATGAAGAAATGTGTAAAAAGCAACTTCATTATCAGTCACTAACAAGAAAGTGTTGCAAAGACATACTATGTCAATGGGGGGGATTCCCCAATGTGTGGATAGTCCTTAATGGTTTGGCTACCATACGTTTATGGCCACACATGTGCACCATATTAATTATTGAGTGCATGTTTTCCTTCAAATTTTTTTTTTTTTTATGTTTTTGAGAATTTAGGTTGATGCATTGCAATGAATGGATATCAGATTCAATATCATGTTATGCACGAATTAATTTGATAATTAATTAAACTCGTAATGATTTGATTCCAAAAATTAAGAAACTCATGCATGTGAGTAATTATCGCCCTATTAATTTATACAAGGGATAATCATCATATTAGTCCCTGTGTTTTACTCGCCGTTTGAACCAGGTCCTTCCTCGGATTTTTTTTTGTAAATGGTCCCTCAGTTTGTAAAGTGTCTGACATAGGTCCTCGCCGGAGCCCGGAGCTCCGGCAAGTGCTTACGTGGCATTACACGTCAGTAATTAAAAAAAAGAAAAAGAAATTAAAATAAGGAAATTACTAGGATAACTTTAATGAACTAAAACCCCAATTTGGAGAATTTGAATAAGGTCCCTCACTTGAAATCCCTAATTTGGTTCTACTTTCCTCTTCCCCACATCCTGTTACGCACTTCTTATGTTCATCTTCTTCCTCCCACCATTCTTGCAGCTGCTACTGTTTGTTCTTCTCTCTTATCCAGCGATGGTGCTCCTCCTCACGTTGCCCAAATCGTCCTAAATGAGCCAATTTCATCATTGATTTCGTCTCCTTCATCTCTCTGTCTGTCCATCGATTTCTCAGATTTGGGGTTTGCTTACATACCCAGATTTCATCCTCTAGCAGATTTCATCCCATGAACATGTCTTCCCGAGCGTCATCTCGTGTCAGACCAAGGTGTGCAGACCTTGAACATGTCTTCCTGAATCAGGTTCGTTCAAGGAAGAGAGCAACATCGTTGCTGATTTACCTGATGCAGAGAAGAAAGCGCTGCAAGAGCTCAAGCTCCTTGTTCAAAACGCGCTTAACAACCGCGATTTCTCTGCACCTCTCCTCTCAATCCGCCACCAAAAGAAGAGGAAAAGGTTGAAGATGTAGCAGTAACCGCCATTGATGATGAAAACAAGGTTGAGGAGAAGAAGAAGGAAGAAGAACAAATTTCAGAACCAGTTGTTGCTGCTGCTGCAGATTCTGAGCAACCAGCAAAAACAGAAGAAAAAGAAGAAGCAGAGGCTGTAGCTGCAGAATCGGAAGTGAAAGAAACTGAGGCGGTGGCTGCTGCTCCTGCTGTTGATGACGACAGAGCGAGGAAGAGGAAGGTAAGGCTTCGCCGGCGTTGAAACCGGAGGAGGTTTCAATTTGGGGGATTCCGCTTCAAGTGAGGGACCTTATTCAAATTCTCCAAATTGGGGTTTTAGTTCATTAAGGTTATCCTAGTAATTTCCCTATTTTAATTTCTTTTCTTTTTTTTTAATTACTGACGTGTAATGCCACGTAAGCACTTGTCGGAGCTCCGAGCTCCGCGAGGACCTATGTCAGACACTTTACAAACTGAGGGACCATTTACAAAAAAAATTCCGGGGAGGGACCTGGTTCAGACGGCGAGTAAAACACAGGGACTAATATGATGATTATCCCTTTATACAATGTGATTTTTAAAATTGTTACAAAATAATTGTAAATGGGTTTAAGCTTATTCTGCCTGATATTATTATATTATTTGTTAGACTCGAAGTGCTTTTATGTCTAATAAACTTATTATGCTTATAGTTTTTAAGTGTTTTTACTATATATGAAAAAAAAAATCAGGTAGAAAATGAATGAGGGCAATAATGACATTCTCCAAAGTACCCTCTACCACCAAGTGGGTTTTCCTGCTGTTTGTTATTCATAGAAAAATTGATTTTTTTTTTTTTTGGTTACAAGAGGAAGAGAGAAATCGAACTTTGCCAAAATATCTATTGAGTCAATGCAGACAAAAATCTGCTGAGAATTTTCCTAGAGTTCGTTATGATATAATTTCACAACATGGTCAAAGAATCTCTAAATCTTGGAACTTCACATTCTTGACATCTAACTCAGTTATTTTCATAATGAAATTTAAACTTGTAACCCTCATGTAACTTACCTATGTGTTTTCCTCTTGTAATAAAAAAAAAAAAAGAAAAAACTTATAACCAAAGAATATTGGTAAAACAAGTGAAAAAACAGTGACATTAATTTATGTATTGAAAATTGCTCAAGTAAATAACATAAAATTGGAAGGTAACTTCACCATGAGATGTGACTAGTTCAATGTTATCACTTTCTTTCACATCTAAATTGGGGAGTTAGACATATATAAATACAAACAAACAACAGTAAATAGCTCTTCCTTGACTAATCTACAAAGTTTCCAACTTGCAGAAGCTTCATTCGTTGTAGAAGAAATCACCATCCAACTTTTATTTCCTTGTCGGCAACAACGTGTAAACACATAATATGATAATAATAAAAATAATAATCAGTGGCATTTTTAAATTATTCCATCATTGACACCTTCATCATCATTTCCCTGTTTAGCAAGATGTCTTAATCAGATTTTCACCCCATATGATATTGTCCTTCTGTGAATGTAACTTCAGCTTGAAAATCTACTCTAGGAGGAGCTAGTGCCACCAAAAAGGCCTCTTTGAAATTGCTTAAAATTCCTCTGTCATATGGGCTCCTACAACCCAAGTAGCGTTGTCGAAAATTCTCATAAGCTGTCTGCACTTCACAAGAAATTAACATAAAACAGCAACTAATTAAGAAATTATTTCCTTTCTAGTATTATTAACTGCATGTTAATCCTTCTACAGTTTACTCTAAAATTATAATTAATTTTGAAAAGAAGCTTCTATTCCAGAATTGATTTTTAGAACAGGAAAAATTGATCCAAACATGTTATTACTTATACATCCAATTGTGACCAAGTCAAGATTTGTCAAACTACTAACAGAAACCAAGAGTTAAAAAACTCTATGGAATTTGTCTAGATTTTAAGTTGGGAATTTTTTTGTTAAGTTGTTGCATTTTTGCTAAAGTAGTTCTATATTCTTAAAGTAGATAAGGGGCATGTTTACTTCCACTTAAAAAATAAGTGGATTTAAAGTCTAGTAAAACAATGATTATATTTTTAGAGATTATTTGAAAAGCAAAAATTAACTTATACTCCCTCCGCCTCTAATTATAAGCTAACATTGACACTTATATGAATATATGGTGTCACTAAATATAAGCTAAATTAATAAAAGTTAATTCCGCTTTCCATACTTGCCCTTGCATTTATTGGTTTTTCAATACTATAATGATTGAAAAGTTTGATCTTAAATAGGAGTAAATAGGGAAGATTGTACAATTTTTTTTAAAACCAATGCATCAACTAACCTCATCATTTGTTTTCTTAATAAGCGTGAATTTTACAATGTTAACTTATAATTAGGGACGGAGAGAGTATTTATTTACAATTATAAAAATTGTTTTTCAGTTTTAGAAAGCTACTAGAAACAATTAATTATTACAAAAGTTATACTAGAAATAACTTAAAGAAATAATCATATTTCTACCTATTTTTTAGTTTTACTTTTTATCAAAAGTATATACAAACATCAAAAAACACATAAATAGTATATGTTTAAAAATAAATGATTATTTCACAAAATAAGTAGCAAGAAAGGAATTTATGAGTTTGTAATCAAACTGACCTCATTGACCGCTATCAAATAGACATGATAGATAGCAAGGGGCCCTAAAAGCCCAATAGCAGTGAAGCCCAACCCTGCCAATGCTAATGTTTCTGGGCAGATTTTTACCAATTCAAGAAATGTATCCCCATCCTTCCGCATTCTTCGATTTACCCTCCAGCAACAGAATGCAAATATGTATACGTACAAAATTAAGGTGAACATCACAAGTGCCATGTAAAATCGATGGTTCCTCTGCATGAACAATCATAAAACAAGTAACAAATCAAGAAGAAAAATGCATCTATTACCTTAGACATGTTAAGGTTGTAATATGTGTTTAGTCTCAATTTGGTTTATGAAAATGTAAGTGACAAATTAGTCTCTAAGAAAATATTTATCCGGTTACCAATTGTGTCAAATATCTATGATATTTGACGCATTTTGTAACCGCATAAATTTTTTCTTGTTCTGATGATTAACTTATGAAACGTTTAGGAGGGTCAAATTGAGTATTCACTCCTTGTGGTTAACCATACCAATGCAATGCACTGACCTATCCAAGGACAATGATGATCATATCTCTCAACACAATTGTCACAGATCGCACAGTGGCAACTTCTGGGTGGCCGAAAAATCTTGCAAATTCGACAATACTTCAATTTCACTTCCACTCCATTGACAATCACCTTTCTGCTTTTGGTTCTATTGCTAGTACTAGCCTCTTTAGAACATTCTTCATCGTTCCTAGGAATAATTCCTGGGTCGGTTGTGCTAACCAGGATCAAGTTGAGAAGAACCTGCATAAATTTGGTCAAAGTGGTTATGACTAACATAACTTTAACCAACAATTTAAGTGAAAATCAATGCTTTAATCAAAAATTAATTCAAAAACAAAAATTAATTTTAAGAAGAAACTTATGCAAGTAGCAGCGATCTAGAATTGATTTTGAGACACAAACTTGGAACCCAATTACTTTTTCACAAACATAAAAAGTCCAAACATTTGATGTGGGTTTAGGGACTTACAATGAATGTCAACACTATACCGAACATAACAACAAGGGCAGAGTGATTTGGCACATCTTTCCCAACATATCTGGAAAAAATCCAACTTGAAAGAATTATAGAAACCGTGGTCAATATTAACCCTCTTGGATCAGGACCACACATGAGTCTCCCATGAAAGAAAAATACCTGCATGATAAAAGTGCACAATTTTTAGGAACTTTATGTTTAAGCTTAACACATGTAGGCACATCAGAGAGCATATATACAAAGTTTTCAACTTTACATTTCTCCCTGGCCAAACTTGGTACACTCTAGTTGTGTCCAATTTCTCAATGACACCATATTGAAGAAGTTGATCATGACAAACTCTCTTCACTTTAAGCATTTTTGCCTTTAGAGTACTCATCAGACACTGATTTCCACATTCAAACTTTTTCTCAGTCTCAGTTGCTTTGTCTCTTTCACATCTTTCAAATGTTTCACCACATTCTTCCACTTCACCACATAAATCAATGGGTTCCATCACTTCTATATCCACTTCGGTTGCTACCATTTCCATGATAGAAAGCAATGAAATTATCTTCGGTAACATTAACAGTAACAAAAGTGGCAATTTTCATTATCAAATAACCACTAACGAAGGGTTTTTGTTTTTTTTAAAAACCAATTTTCGGTTTCAACTTAATAAACCGTTGCCTTCAGTTATTTCTTGAACATGGGCCTAGAGGCCCAAATTTTAGGACAGGTACATGTCACTATCAAACAAGCCCACTACGGCGTAAGTGAGTTTATTGTTGTGTGGGATGAACCGTTAAATGAATTGGAAGAAGAAATGAAAGTAATACAAATTAGAATTAGAATAACTAGGCTTTTAGTTTATATAAATTAGAATAAATAGGCTTTCGGTTTATATAATAAATGTAGCATGAACTGAAATTTTCTAAGTACTCTATCTGTCAGCGTAAATTCTTTGAGTACCAATCTGGCTTTATGACTTTTTATGGTACCATTAGCCTTGTGTTTTATTTTGAAAACTCACTTACTATATTTGTTGGGAATTTAAGTGTACAATTGGAGTCTCCCATTGATTAAATATGAGTGAGGTGAGATTTTATAGTGATGTGACCCATAAATCCAATACCTTAAGTGGGTGTTTGGCTGCGCGTTCACCAAACTCAGAATCGCGTTTCGAAGCCTAAACGCGCGGTGCGTGCTCGCCGAGCGTGTTTGGGAGCGCACCGGCAAAATCGCTTCTGGCCAGCAAAATCGCGTTCACCAGAATCCATGGGTGGGAGCTTCTCCGTTGGAGATGAATCGCGTTGTGGGTGTTGCGTCAGACAGATTCCAGGTATACCCTTGCTCCTTCTCTTCCTTGCTTCTGGTTTGCAGGTAATCCTTATGGTTTCCAGGACATCGTCGGCGCTGGCGTTACTGGTTCTGCTCTCGCCTTCACCCTTGCAAAGGTAAATTTAGTACTTGGATTATCAATGACTGTTCAATTATTCAATCAATGGTATGCTCCCTTCTCTTGCTTTAAATTTTGGTAAACAACCATAGGGTAAAGGAGTGATGTTTGGATTGGTTACCATCAAGATCCTCCATAAGCATGCGTGTATTGGAATTTTTGAAGGATGGAAGACGTCTCCATGTTATTGAGAGAGACTTGAGAGAGCCAAACAGAATCGTTGGTGAACTTCTCCAGCCAGGAGGGTACCTGAAGCTAATTGAACTAGGATTACAAGGTATAGAATCGAAATTCACATGCTAGGGCTAAGGTTCGATATTCACCAGGTATACCCTTGCTCCTTTCCTGCTAACAAATGGGAAACTGCAGAACAATTTGATGTTCTTATTTTTCTTGTTTACTTACAGCAACAACTCTTCTCTTCCCCTTATTTTTTCTTCTTTTAATTTGTATTGGTTCTTGTAGCCTTGTACCAACTGAATTTGTTTAGAGAACAGAAAGAATGAAATTAAGGGTAAAATGCTTTATGGCATATCTTTTATGGCACATTTGCCTGTCATCATTAATGCTACCAACTTTATGTTATTTGGCTCAACAAACACTCACCAACCAAATTTAGTGACAGCCCTTGTATCTATGTATCTATTGTGTTTCTTTACTTCTTTCCTTCATTTCTTGGTCTGGAAAGCTTGTTGTTGCTGTGAAGGTTGCTATTGACTTGGCTCATTTGCTGCTGGTGTGTCCCAAGGTAAGTTTCTACCTCACCTTTTCTACCCACTATACTCTTGCTGCTATACTCTTGTTCCATATTTTCAAATACTCTATTCAAATATCAAAGCATTCCATGCCACACGACACTCATGGAGGTCATAACACCAGGAAGCATTTAGATGTATATAACTATTTCTGTCATTAAAAAAGGCCCATTATCTAGTTATGATCTTGTTGGTGCATTTTCATGAGAGGAGTAATCTGATCTTAGTGTTATAGGAGTGGTTAAAAAATCAATTTAGAACTTTTTTTGGTTGATAAAATATTTACAAGGTTGGACTAGTTTTGAATAGTAACTGATTGGTCTAGCTTTAGATGAGTTTAATGTGAAATACTAGGTGCTGAATCATTGTTTCAAGTTTCTGTTAAAAATAAAAAGTTGTATTGGGACTTCAATACATACGTTGCTGTTATACTGGACTTGTGTTCCTTATGTTCAATGGTTTGTTTCATTTTTCTTTCAAATTCTCATATAATCAAATACTAATCATTTGAATAAATGGTTCAAGTTTCATTGCCAATGCTGATTTTACATACGGTATCCCAAAAGCAGAATTCTATAGAGCTGTTAAATGATGGATGTAAGTAATACTTTCATGAGATTAACAAATCAAAGTTTGTTTACTACAGTGGGGCCTGGTCCACCCTGTTCAGATTGGATCTTTATTCTTTTGTGAACATATGAATGATCTAAACATATGAATGATCCAAACAGATTGGATCTTTATACTTTCATGAATGACCTTATATAATGATGTGAAGCTTTCTCAACCTATTCCACGAAGTTATGATCTGCTCCATGCATGGACTGTGTTTTCTTAGGATTTTGGATTGTTTATATTCTTGACATTTACTTGTGCCATGTATATAGCAAAATGAGCACTGAGAAAGGAGCAAAAGCTTCTTGGGACGTCCAAGTGACAGGATACTTGATCCAAGCATGCTTGGTCCAAGTGGCTGCCGGCGAGCGCCTAGGTACTAGCTTTACCAAGAAGGGGTGGTTAGGAATTAAAAAACAATTTAATGAGCAAAGTGGAAGGGACTATGACAAAGGTCAGTTGAAGAATAGGTATGATAATTTGAGAAAGGAGTGGCGAGTATGGTATGCTATATGTGGCAAAGAAACAGGCGTAGGATGGGATCATGTGAAGCACAATTTTGACGCACCGGATGAGTGGTGGGAGAGCAAGATCATGGTATGTAATGATAGTATTCGTGATTTTACAACTCAATAATTTATATTTAGTGTGTGCCGTTTTATAACTAGAATATTGAATATGCAGGAAAACCCCCTTTATAGAAAAATTAGGGAGAAAGGACTTCCATTTGCTAATGAGTTGACTACACTCTACAAAGATGTGGTGGCAACTGGCGAGCATTCATGGGCACCCTCATCTGGGGTACTGCCTAATGGGGTTCATGATGCTAATGACGAATACCGCCCATCCCTAGAAGATCTTGGCCCTGGTATGACGGAAGGCTCAGCTGATAGTGAAGATGATACTGTTGGAGCAACAACTGAATTGGCTGGTATTAATATAAATTGCTCACAAGGGGTTAGTAGCCAAAGGACTGGCGAGAAAAGAAAACAATCTAGCAATTCTGAAAAGAGTAGAAAGAAGAAAAACACAACTGCATCGTCAAGGATAGCTGATGCTGTCAGTGTAATTGCGGAAACATGTAAATCACGCAATGATGCAATAGACAATACCTCAATAGGTGAAGTGTTGGGAGAGTTGCAGACCATCAAAGAGGTTGATGATGATCTTGATTTTCACACCAAATGTTGCCAACTAATGATGTTCAAGCCTGCTAGGGCTGTATTTGCTGCATTGCGAGGTAAAGAGGAGAAAAGGTTACATTGGCTTAGGGAGGCGGCATATAACCCTTTGCCATTTATGACTCCGTAGGACTAGGTCTGTGTTGTGGACCAGTTATGTACTCTTTGTGTTGTGTAATGATTTTGAATTTTATATGTACTCTCTTTGTTGTGGACCAATTATGACTATGTTATGTACTCGCTTTGATGTGGACTAGTTATGACTTATCTATGTACTAGCTTTATTGTGCAATGGTTCACGTAGGATGGTTCTCTATTGACTCATAAGAACTTATGCTATATTATAAATTGTGTTGTTCAGGTGTGTAACTTAAAATGAATAATTGGAATGAACTACTTGAGCTTGATACCAATGAAGATAACAATGAAGATGAACAGATTATGCAGCAAGCTTATTATGTGGCTGCACTTATTGGTCAGTATGCAATTAATCATTTATGTAAAGAGCCATGTAGAGTTGGTGAACACACAGGTCATGCATGGGTGAGAGAAATATTGAATGGTCATCCCATTCGTTGCTATCAAATGTTTCGGATGGAAAAACATATATTCCACAAACTTTGCACTGAATTAGTTGGGCATGGTCTAAAGCCCACTAGGAGTATGGGGGTTGAGGAGATGGTTGGAATATTCCTAAACATTGTCGGTCATGGGGTAAGTAATAGAATGACTCAAGAAATGTTTCAACACTCGGGAGAGACTGTGAGTAGACATTTTCATAATGTACTAACTGCTTGCCTGAAGTTGTCAATTGCATACATTAGGCCACAGGATCCTATGTTTCGAGATAGCCAAACAAAAATTCGAAGTGATCGACGTTATTGGCCATTTTTCAAGAATGCAATAGGAGCAATTGATGGTACACATGTTCAATGTGTGGTTTCTCCTAGTGAACAAGCAAAATTTATTGGAAGAAAAGGTTATCCCACTCAAAATATAATGGCTATATGTGATTGGAACATGTGCTTTACTTTTGTGTTACCTGGATGGGAGGGCACTGCTCATGATGCTCGTGTTTTTGACCAAGCTGTCACAAATCCTACCATGAACTTCCCGCATCCTCCTACTGGTCAGTTCCTTTGTATGGTTCTAAATAATTTGCTACTTTTCAAGAAAAATCATGTTGATGTTTTCATATTTTCAGGTAAATATTACTTGGTAGATTCCGGATACCCAACGCCAAAAGGCTACCTTGGACCCTATAGCTGTGAACGTTATCATCTTCCTGATTTTAGGCGTCAATCTGGTTTTTCAAATCACAATGATTTATTTAACTATTATCACTCAAGCTTGAGGTGCACAATAGAAAGAACATTTGGTGTTTGGAAGAATAGGTTTGCAATTCTGCGGAAAATGCCTAAGTTCAAAATTGAAACACAAGTTCAAATTGTCTGTGCAACAATGGCTATACATAACTTTATTAGGAGACATGCTGAGACGGATATTGATTTCAATCACTATGAAGATGAGAACTTGTTAATTGAGACTGATGATCAAGATCATCATGCTGATGTTAACTTAGAATCTTCCTCAGGTTTTACAATTACTTCATCACCAGAAATGGATCAGATACGAGACTCCATAAGAGATCAAATTGTAATGTTCAAGAACATTAACTAGTATTGTACTTATTTTTAAATTGCATTGCACTATAATTTGTATTTCTTATTGTACTTTTTAAGTTATCTTTTAAATTGATTCTCATTAATATAAAGTTTAAAAAATTGTTTCAATACTTCTATAATGATTAAAATATTCATACCCATTTTGGTCATTACATATAATCAAAATCAATTCTAATCAAAATTATCCAAACGAAATTCTGTTACAAAAATCAATTCTGGGTAAATGTTTCCAAACATAAATCACGTCACCTAAATCACGTTTACCAGACTCAATTCTGGCCAAACTCAATTCTGGCCAAACTCAATTCTGGCCAACGTTGATCCAAACACACACTAAGATTTTGTGTAAAAATGTGGTGTCTAAATCTATTGGTGCTGTAAGTGCTGGCCCATAATTGGTGCATGCTCTCATGTCTTGGGCTCATCGATCTCCCCAACAAGTGGAAACAAAGTCGACGATTGGTATAACCGTGGTAACAGTTCAATAGTTTCCACATAAGGAGAGCATGGTAAGGTCAGTGTGGAGTTGGAGTCTCCGTCTAATTGACCATTAGATCAGTTGTGCAATTGACTTGGCTAAACTCAACATAGAGTCGGCCAAACCCGGTTAACATTGAGTTGGAGTCCCCATCTAATTGGTCATTAGATCAGTTTGATCCTTGATCCATTAGATTAGTAGCCGCTTTGCACTTTAAATCCAATATTGGTGAATGAAATCATGGAGGGATTCATATTTCTTCGGTCAAAGATTGGGATTTGGGAATGGGACTAAAATTGGTTGTGGAATCTCATTACGTTTAGAATGAAAACTACGAAACCAAAAATAACCAGGCTGATAAATCATCACTAGCACTCACAATGCAAAAGAATGTAAACAGATGATAGAACAAAATATTATCATGCTTAAATCTCCAATCACATTTCTGATTTTTCATTTAAAATAATTTTTAATTCAAATTTAATTATAACATAGCAAATTGATGAATTTTAATTAAGTTCATGTGTAAAAATTCTTTACACTGTTAGTGCATCAAAATTAAACTCATATGTAAATGCAAACATGCCTACTCTTAAATAATTGACAACAAATTAATTGGATCCAAATCCATGATCTATTCAAAACGGCTTTTATTACATTATTAAAAACAGAACACATAGTTACGAGGTTTGTTTGGATGCTTATGACAATAAAAGCTTATTTATAAGGGTTTTTCCAACGCTAATTGAAATAAGTTAAAAGTATATAAGAAATAAACATACATTTTTACTCATGAGTTAATCTAAACAACTTTCGAAATTCAAAACTACTTATAAATAAGTCATAAGCGCTTATAACCATAAACACTTAAATTAATTATTTTTTCAAACGCACCATAACACTTGCATAAACATTTATAATACTCCTGTAAAATAAGTTTAAATAAGTTCTTCCAAACAGGCTCTTAATCACAATTAATTATACTAGCCTAATTACCCTATAATAAGAAGCTGAAACAAGCACTTGGAAGCTAGTTCATACAAGACACTAGTAGCCGTTTTGCACTTTAAATCCAATATTGGTGAAAGTGAAATCATAGAGATTCATATTTCATCAGCCAAAGATTGGGACTTGGGAATGGAACTAAAACATTTTTATTGGAATCTCATACGTTTAGAATGAAAACTAGCAAACCCAAAATAACCAGACTGTTAAATCACCACTAAAACTCGCAATCCAAAACAATGTAAACAGATGAAAGAACACAATTTTATCATGCTTAAATGTAAATGTAAACGTGTGTGTCATTAAATAAATGACAACAAATTAATTGGTCTTGAAGAGCATTTACTGTCTACTGTCTAGAAAACAGATTAAATACCATCTCAGGTCCAAACAAGCAATTATGGACAGAGGGTCACATTTGAACTGCCAAAATTCAACAAAACACAGTATCATACTGCAATCATACAATCAAAAGCAATGGAAGACGGTTTAAACTGTTCACACAACATCAACTTTCCATTGGCAGGAAAAGTAAATTAGAAATGTTAAGCCACTAATCTATTTCCAACTATAAACCATGTTCTATGGTGCCTTGTCCTGTTATAATCAATTGCTTCCTCCCTTGCCCTAACCACATTTTACTAAAAGCTCTACAATACAAGTAAAAATTATAGTCACTCACCAACTGCAGAACTATTTTTAGATGTCTTCAGTATATGAGACACAGCAGCCTTGATCAGTATCCGCAACTAAGACTGCAATGTTACTTGGTTTATCCCCAATTATTTTGTCCAATAATGTAAACTCAACTTGTCAAGTTGGAAAAATGTCCACAATCAGAAGGAGCCTCAAATATCAAGCAAATGCATTATATTATCAACTATTTACCTTATTAGAAATCTCCGGGAACACTTGAGTTCTTCAACAACTTAACACCTTGCAGAAAAATAAATGCATATGCCTTCTTAGTAATAAAAAACAGTAATACTCAAATAGAACAATAAAACAAGTAGATGTTAGAACAGAGGGCAAAATATATGCAAATTGCAATCTTGCAAGTACAATAAAGCAATAGAGACACTAATATAAGTAATTTATTAGAGACACTAATATAAGTAATTTAGTAACATCACAAATGCAGAACAATAAATTAACACAGCAGTTACCAAATGAAATAGAACTATAATGAATTCAGCACTAATTAATCACAATTCAGAACACATGCTCATATCATGAATTGTAAACAACAAATCCAATCTCATAACAGCGAACCAACACCCCAAGTCCCAAACAAACCAAATAGTCAAACACAGAAGTTTTCAACTATTTACCTTATTATAAATCTCCAGGAACACTCAAGTTCTTCAGTAACTTAACACCTTGCAGAAAAATAAATGCATATGCCTGGGAACAGGATCACTTATAACCTAATAAAAAACACCCAAATAGAGCAATAAAACAAGTACATGTTAAATCAGATGACAAAATGTACAAGTCATGCAAGCCATAACTTTCTAGCAAGCATTGCAAGCAGAACGAAGCCTTGGAGAGCCACAAATATAAGTAAACCAATAACATAGCAAGTGCTGAACAAAAAATTAGCACAGCAGTTACCAATTGAAACACAAGTACACAGCAATCATAAATTTAGCCCTAATTTATCAGTTAGGAACACATGCACAAATCACAAAAACAAATCCAATCTCAAAAGGTCAACACCTGCACCCTAAGTCCAAAACAGACCAAATAATCAAACACGGGAGTCAATCTCAAGTCTTAGAACACTGCAGATGCGTGCACTGTTGCATCCGTAGAGGATCAACATTGCGAAAAGATACCACAATTGGAGATATCAACATAAATTTTTAAGAGCATTCAAATCGAACTAGCATCATCGACAAATTAGGAACGCCGCAATAATTAAAGCGTAAGAACAAACTCATCGAAATGGAAATTGAATCGTTCTTTATTAAATTCAACACTGTCCGAGTAATTTTGATTTTGTCTACATAATTCAACAGAAACAAAAAAAAGAAACAAAAAAAAAAAAGATGCTACATCTACAAATCTAAACCGCTCCGGATGCGAGAAACAGCGAGCAGCGTTCAGTTGGCAAGGATGTCGGCGGAGAAGGAGTCGATGATCAGATCGGTGGAATCAGGGAGGGGAAGGAAGAGGACGGACTTAGGAGCGCAGAGCTTCTTCCGCTGGGGGAATCGGGGCCCGCACAAGGTAGAGACGAAGAAAGGGAAGGTGTGGGAGGGGCTCGGCGGAGGGTGTTGATCGGCGGCGGCGGGGGAAGAGGGAGGAGGGAAGTGAGGGATGGTGTCGTGACGGTGAGATCTGATGCGAGAGTCGCGGATGCGAGCGAGGGCGCCGGGTTTGAGGTACTTGTGGAAATGGGGGGAAGGGAGGGTTGCTCTGGTTCTTCGGTATTGCGTCATGGTGGAAAGGAGGGTTTGGTAGTGGAGAGAGAGAGAGAGAGAGAGAGAAAGAGAGATTCTGAATTGTGTGGGGGAAATGGAGAATGGAGGGATTAGGGATTTTAAGTGAAATGAAGGGAGGGAGAGAGGGGCGGGAAAGGGGAGAGCGGGGTTGGGGTTAGGGGGAAGTTGAGGGTTTCAAAACACTCAATACGCATGGAGGCGGGATTTTTATTTTTCTTAGCCTTCTTTCTCTTTGTCTTTTGTTTTGCCTCCTCGCGAATTTTTTTATTTTACTTTACTTCTCCATTTCACCCACCACATCCATTAACCCGATTTTAAGATTAATTTTTCGTCTTATTGTTAGCACACTAGGCGGTATAAGTCGGCTAATGAATTTTTTTTCTATTTACAAGAGTTTGAAATTGAATCCTCAACTAATTGTTTAATCGAACACGGTTATCTTCCTTGCATTTTCTTTTCGGGAAATAACCATTTCAAATTCTAAAAAATTACCCACAATTCATTTTGAGAAAACGGTAATAGAAACATTTTTTACACATGCGTTTAATTAATTTTTGTCGTATTATAAATTAATTTTTATTTAAATTAAAATTAAAGAAAAAGTGTAATCGATTGGTCATATCTAGCTTAATGTGATTGAAATGTCAATGCAATACACTGACAATGTATATTCATTAATCTCATATATTTTTTCCTTAAATATAAATTTCATGCAACGTTATGCAATTCGCAACCCGTAAATTTATATGTCTTATATGACCACATTTTAAGAGTATTTTTGTTATAAAAAAAACTCTAACACAAGGCTGAATAAATACTGGAATATATTGTTTTGCCTCAAAACCCTAAATTGAACATGTCTTGTCAAGTGTGGAGAGACCTTCTTATATAGCCAAGACCCTTATTAATGGAACTTAATGTCCCTGTATAGAATTAAGCAATTGTGCTTATGGGAGGAGGGAATTAAGGGATTGCATTTAAGGGGGGTGGGGAATTTAGGGATCACGTGTTAATAAGTCTAAAAAGATTATAAATGTTCTCTAATGAGTAGCTTACTTGATGCATCTCGTGCTCATCTTGACAAAGTTATGGGCTGGGTCGATCTTGACTGGGGATTGTGTGGAGCCCAACTGAACGAACAATCCATTCACGGATCAAAGCCCCTCAAGGCTTGGAGCTAAGAAGCTTAGCGACAAAAGCCTTGCAATTTGTCTTTGTAGAGTGTTCGACTGACCGAGGTAGGAATCTTGCAACTATGTCGGTGGTCTTTTGGGCTCGTAGACTTCGAAGTCGCTCGTTTGGACCCCTCATCACTGGCTTGATCCATTTTTCACTTGAGTTTCCAGTGTGCTTGCCTATACAACACACATACCCCGTATTTATCAGTGGGGGTGTATTTACTATTTAGGCCCTTTTGTTCAACACGTGGCCACGTCTTGGCCATTCCTTCCTCGGTCCCTTTCAAATGGCTTATGGGCATTATAAGTTTTGAAAAACTTGCAACTTCGTTTTGGTAATTGCAACTTCCCCTCTCGAGCTCTCCATTTCTTTGCTCTAATAGCTTCATGCAAAGATTACGTCTTTTGTGTGTTGGTGCTCCAAATGAAAACATTGGATCTTCAACCTCTTCATTTTCTCCTTCCATTTCTCTGGTACACATTACTTCCTCTGTCTTCTACCTCTTATTTGTGGTTTTACTTGCATAGGTTTCTTGTTAAAGCATTTGGTTGAGGCTAGGCTTTGAGTATATGTTTCTATGTATTTCAGTTCTCAAAAAACAAAGTCCTCGGGGGGTTATGTTTTATCATGTCTAAAATGGGAAATTGAAAACATTACTTTGGTTACTACAATAAAATATTCCAAAATCAAAGATAAGCGGTAAATAGTTATCTCGCTAGGGGTTTTTTGACTTGTCCACTTATAGTTGGGCCAAACTCGAAATTGCTAAGACTAGTTCGGTGTACCTTTCGGTGGAGGATGTTGATGATTTGGCCAACCGAATAAACCTTATCAATGGGGTGGATGACCGATTAATCACAAAGCCCTGCCAAGTGAGTGAGCTTGTCTGTCACACTCGAGCTCGCAAGGGCTAGACGAATTTATTTACATGTAAGAGCCTTTATTATCCTAATTAAACGGTAAGCTTCCTTTTTTTTCTTTTTGAATGTCTGTTTTGCGAGCTTTAAACATTGCACTGACTCGGATACACCCCAATAGTTGGGCATCTGTTCACTTACTCAAGCTGTTGTGTGAGTATCACGACATTGTTCCGAGTGTTCGATTTTTCTTCTTCTTATTTTTCCGACCCAAAAGAGTAATGATTCTGAAATGTGATCGACACCATTAAACAACTTTCCCGGAAGAGGGATCATTGCCACATATAGTCAATCATTTAAGTATGTAAAAGACAAATTATTTATATTTAGGAACATAGAAGACTTCATTGAGTCGATACTTGATGAGGAGGGATTATGTGAGTTTCCCCTTTATCTGATGACCTATCCTCATCCTGTTTGCAATACCAATTTCACCTAAGTGTCCCATGCCGAGCAAGAATATGTGAGCTTTATGGGGGCTTACCCTCTTATGAGTATTATTGACTTGCTAAGACTAGATCTTTACTTTGATTCCCTACGACAATACTTGGGTAACATGTGTTTTTAGCACTTTTAAATTCATTACTACTTATCACTTTTGGTTAACTAGCCAACTTTTATATGTTTTCTAACGAAATGCATCACATGAGCAATGTCGACATGAGAAATACTACAAGAAAACTCAACCTTCCACAGGGAATGATGAGGCGATGGAGAAGAATGCTAGCCAAACGGCTGACTCATCAACCACTTAGTCTTTTATGATATGACAAAAAAGGAAGGTTGTCCAAGTTTACAATGCATCCACACAATAGGTGTATGGGTGATATTATAACAGGTAAAGTTATAACCAAGCACTTGAATTATTCTCTACTATTTTACTTAAAAGTGAGAAGTAACAAGTGTACTTCAAAGTTTCAAGAGCAATTTAGATGACATAATCCCCAAATCCGGCAAAGAAGCGCCACCGAAGATTCAAAATTTTTAGTGAATGATTTCAGTCAAGCGTCTTTTCCATTCAATTAATTCGAGAAGCCTATCATCATTATAAAAGTCTACTGTGTTATCATTCAGTGCAGAATGCACATTCAATCTCAACACAAATGATATGAATTTGAATGCACATTCAAATTAATAGTGAATAAATATAAATCAACTCATTATACAAGAAACGTCAAAACAATGAGAACAAGGTCACAAGTTTGAATACAATCAAAGATTAAATCTCTGAGACTAACAAAGAGTTTGGCAACCCATCATCATCGGTGAAAACTCAGAAAAATATGAAAACAGTAAGAACAGGGCTGCATCCACAATTGGCAGAAACTAGGTTCAAAATGACATAACAGTGACAAGAGGTTCAAAAGGTTATGACCTAATTCTTCCACTTTAAACATCACTTTCACTCTACATCTCAATGAATGGCTTTGCTGAAGTTGCGATTTTTGCGTCTTCTAGCTTGGGCGGCACCAAAACAAGTCGAAAAGCTAAAACATAAGCGGGATCTCATCAAGGAATGATACCTGCTAAAGAAAAAAAATAGAAGCATAGAAGATATGAAGGTAGATCAAACAACAATGGATCACCTTGAACTCTTGGAAAGAAGGAGATAAATAATGTTTGGTCTTCAAAGGAAAAGGGAATTCATGATCAGCAACAGAGAGAAGGAAGCCCAGGTATTCTCACGTTTGCCTAAGTGTTAATACTTATACTAGACAAGAAGAAACTGAAGGCAACCCCCAAAAGATAATAACATCGTCTGTTACTTAACCTTATCTATTTAAACAACAAAATCTATATCTTATAATTCAAAACTAACCCACAATAACCCATTTATATCTTCCACAAAACAGAAACAGATTTCTGTTAAGAAAACAGAGCATTGCCTGAGATATGCTCTAAGAGATATTTTCTTTTCAATTTTTCCTTATCTTAACCAAAACAGATTCTATACGAGATAAGAGGAATAAACATAACGAAAGAAAAGGAATAGAGGAAAGATAGATTTGCGTTCTGGTACATTTTCAAACGATGAGGTAAAACAGAGCATTTCAGCGTTCATGATTTGCTTAGAAACGATACTCATATACGTAGCAGACGATACTCCCTCCATATGTGGATGATACTCTCTAAACGATACTCTTACGTGCAACAATTAGTACTCCTTACGTGTAGTAAACGATACTCCCTAAACGATGCTACCAGGCATATTGTGGACGATACTTCCCAGATGTTACTGTCACACATGTTGCAGACGATACTTCCTAAACGATACTTCCACACTGCTGCAGATGATACTTTCTCATGTGTCAGCGGACGATAATTCCACAAGTAACGAAGTTGTAAACGATGCATTTACGACCTGGATTGAACGATACTCAAACTTGATAAAATAAAACACAACTTAACATCATCAAATCTAATAGAAATAAAAAAGGACCAAACTGCAAAATGTAAAATACTCCAATGACCTAATCATAAATATTAGAAAAACGAGGGTCTTACATAAGCTCATACGACAAATTATGAGTTTATTTATTAGGTTTAAATATATATTCTAGTCCTTGCAAAATACGTCATTTGTGTTTTTCGTCCATAGGAATCTTTTTTCTTGTTTTTAGTCATCCGAAAATTACATGTGTTGTTTTTAGTCCCTAGCAGTTGTTTTTCCATTCATTCAAATCTAGGATTTTACATTTTGGGAAAAACCTGAGATGGTTGAATCCGATTTCACCACTTGTAGAGCAGATCTAAGTGCGTGTGAAAGTGTTTTCAGATATGGATTAGATAAAAAAACAACTAGCAAGGACTATAAACAAAACATGTAATTTGCGGAGGACTAAAAACAAGAATTTTTTTTCTCAGGGGCGAAAAACAAAAACAACGTATTTTACATGGACTAAAAATATATTTAAGCCTATTTATTATTTGAGGCTAACATTGTATTGCATAGACTTATCCATCAATTCACTTTCATACATTAAAATGATAGATTATTTAATTCAACATATAAATAATGGATAAGGTTTAATAAGATTGTAACGTATAAGTTACTTGAAATTATTTAATCCACTGGTACAACCACCACCACCCTCCATTGCCACCACCACCACTGCCGCTATTATCACCACCACCACCACCACTGCCACTGCCACTACTACCACCACCACCACCACCGCCCTATAACACTATCGCCACTACCACAATCAAACTCCACCACCACCCTCACCGCTTTGTTTTATCATAAATATCTTTTTTTCCAGAAAAATATCTTAAAATGATGGGAAACGCCAAAGTTTGTGGTCATCAAGTATTATTCTTGGTCTGCTTCGGTGGTTGAAAATTATTTGACAAATTTTAAAACCATAATAATGAGATATAGCAAGAAAAATCAACATACAGTGATACACTACGGTGCTTCGCAGGCGCATGCCTCATCATCCACCCTTCCATTCAGATCCCTGCGCTTTCGACGGTTGGCGGAGAGTGCGTAGTCTGCAGCCTCAATCTGCGCATTGCCTTGCGAATTGCGATTTTTATTACGGTAAACTGAATACCTGTTACAACTCTCACTTATTTTTTAAACTAGTTTTCGAATTAAATTTCTTAAAATCTAATAATACTAGACATAAATAACGAGCCGTGTGAAAGAAAACAAATGATTTTTTTAATGAATAAAAGTTTCCACCAAATATATTGAGGACATGTGCAACGATTCGTCGCAGCGGTGATACCATATGGTTTCTTCACCATTGATGCGAATAGTTGAACGATACAACTTGACCACGCCACTTGCGAAACTCCACACACTTGCCTTTAATCGTATTATAAGCACGGATACCTCGCTAGGAAAAAAAGACCACTTTACAACGTGTTCGAATTGTTTTTCTTTACAAGAGTTATTCTTAATTTCTTACTTGCTTTTTGTTTTTCAAAATCTGACTTCAACCCGAGGCCCAAGCTGTCGGTTTCTGAACACATATTTAGTAAGAAAAATTCTGTAAAGGATTAATTAAAACAATTTATAAACGATGGAAAATACTAATCGTATTCGAACATTTATACAGTTTAGCGATTTTTCTACAAACATCAAACTCAACCAATCAAACAGCTGATTTAAAATTCTTTTGACTTTTTTTATTTAATTATCACATTTTTGCGTATAATGTCAACTACAGAATCATATGTTAATGAATATTTAGTAGATACCAAATTTAATATAGGAGTATAAAGACAACGATATCATATAAATTCAACATTGAGTGCAACACATGCCTCTACATATTTTTGGTCAACACGGAAATTTCCCTTGCCATTGCCATTAACGTATGTAAAAATGCACTTTAGAGTGGTAAATCCAATATCTATAAAAGTTTATTAGCGATTTGCTTTTAAATTATAATTGGTAACCTATCCTTAATAAATGTTTATGTTTTAAATACATTATTATCACTTTAAATTTTCTAATTTACATTTAATAATATGATTTGTCCTGTTTTTAATAAATATAATATATTTTGTAAAACAAAAAGTCCAAAACGTTTGTTTAATCGCAGTTTTTTAATTTTTTTTAGGATTAATTTTTAAATAAAAAAAGAAAAATGGTTTGAGCATATATAATTTAAAAAAATTGTGATTTAAAAGTAAAACTTAAACAAAAAAGTGATGTTTTGATTTTTCAGTTTTTTAAATATTTTTTTAAAAGAATTTTACGAATTTAGGATCTGTGTAAATGCTCTTTTACTCATTAGCAATAGAAACATCGAGGTAGCTACCCAACCCAAAAAGCGAAGCGATTCAAGGCACTGCTGTTCTCTTCTAGAAACTAGAAGCAGCCCTTCTTCACGTTCGTTGTCCACACGCTCCTTTCAAAAACCGTTATTCGCTCTCGTATGCATGCTTGAACTGAATCGCAATGGCTTCCTCAGCCTCTTCTCTCCTCAGATCATCCAGGTCCAAGCTCCTCCCTCCTTCCTACCTTTCTAGAACCTCCGCCGCTCGCCCTTCTCCCCACCGATCCCCCGCCTTCTCCACCGCCGCCCGTTCCGCCGTCCACCGCTGGAGCCACGGCTCCCTATGGAGGTCTCCCGGCACCCTCCGCCCTCAGATCAGAGCCTTCGTTCCCCTTATCGAACGCTTCCACCGCAGCATCGCCACTTCCGGTAATCTACTCCCACAATATCGGAGCTCTCTCTGTACTTCTTTTCATCTGACCTAACACCTGCAATTTTCTCGTCAAATGTAAATTCCGTTTTGCTTTTTTGTTTTCATGGAATCTTCCGTTTGACTACGAGTGAGGCAGATATAATGAATGATTAGGACGTTAACTTTACGCGTATAACCTTGCTTTCTATTTGCTGTTGAATATTGAAAGGATCTTGAAGCTTGCTTTATCTGTTTAATCGTGGTTGTGTGAATTTGTAATATGTCGTTTAGATTCGAATATTTGCTGCTGAAATTTTGTGTTCTGAGTGTTGTTTGGTCATCTGACATATTTTCCATTGCTGCAGCTGGTGAAAATCCTTTCAAGGGAAACTTGACGAGTCTCCCTAAGCCGGGTGGTGGCGAGTTTGGAAAGTTCTACAGCCTTCCTTCTCTCAACGATCCACGAATTGGTAATTTGCTAGTTTCGTTTTACTTTCGTGGTTTGGTTTGAATCAGTTGTTGTTTTTGTTTAGTTTTGGGTGAAACTGTGGTTTTGCTCCGTCATAATGTGTCCTATGATGGGAATAGCACATTCTCCTCGCATCTGCTTAACTTGCTGATGGTATCAATTTTGTGTGTGTGCATGACAGATAGGTTACCATACTCTATCAGAATTCTCCTTGAATCTGCCATTCGCAATTGTGACAATTTCCAAGTTACTAAAGAAGATGTTGAGAAGATTATTGACTGGGAAAGCTCTTCTGGGAAGCAAGTTGAGATTCCTTTCAAGCCAGCTCGTGTTCTCCTCCAGGTACTTCTTTTGATTCTGGGTGCGGCGAAAGAGTTGGGGGTGATGTTAAGTAATACACTTAATTCATTTAATACCTATTCTTTTTTCCCTTTCCCCAGGATTTTACTGGAGTGCCAGCTGTTGTTGACCTGGCTTGCATGCGAGATGCTATGAATAAGCTTGGCAGTGATTCTAATAAGATCAATCCTCTGGTATACATCATTTCATCACTTTCTTGTGCTTCTCTGTGAATTCATTGTTGGTGATCAGAGATTTCAAAATTTTAATTATTTTTATGGAGTGACATTTGTGTCTTGAACTCATAATTAATCCTGTGACAGTTATTAATTTTTATGCTCAATGAAACAAAGTTTTGAGTTGAATGTATGCCTAAATGTCAAACAAAAATGTGCTTTTCTACTGTCAGTTTGATATACCTGTATAACATTATTTCCTGCTTTAAAAGTTCTCAAATTGATAGGAGAAAGCAGGGCCGTACATGGTATAAAAAACTGTTAGTCCATATATTTAGCTGTGATGATATACTATTAAAATAAATTTTGGTGGAGTTTGAAAAGTTAGGAAAATAGGTCAGAAGTCTTCAAGTTAAAAATAGTTTCTTGATCTTTCTATATTTCTTAGTTCAAATTGGTATTAAGTTATGTTTAGTATGTGTAAAATTTGATTTTGAACTTAGTTTAAGGTCAAGTGTTGTTTGCTGAGTTGATTTTGAAATTTTATTAGTAAGAAAGAGAGACAAGGTAAAACTCTTACTAATTAGATTGAAAATAAATAACTATAATTCTTTTTGAGAGAATTGTGTTAGCTATTTTTGACCTAATTTTCACTTAAAAAGGGATCATATTGAAAATATTCTTCTAAGTTTGAGTAATTACTAACTACAAATTTAAGCCTATTTAAATTCTGTTTTTTTTTTGGTCAAATCGGAACAACTTATCTCCACTGTACCCAGTTATGGTTAAAAGGCCTGTTAAAGTATATTTTTATTGCACTATATGCTTGCTACAGTATAAGTGGCTCTGCATCTGAACAATACTTGTTGCCAGGTTCCTGTGGATCTCGTCATTGATCATTCAGTTCAAGTTGATGTGGCGAGGTCAGAGAATGCAGTGCAGGCTAATATGGAGCTTGAGTTCCAGAGAAACAAGGAGAGATTTGCTTTCCTTAAATGGGGTTCAACTGCTTTCCACAACATGCTTGTAGTTCCTCCTGGTTCTGGTATAGTACATCAGGTAAGTTCAGAATCAGACATAAAAATGTCATGGAATATGTTCTTCATTGTTTTTGGTTGTTGATACTACTTATGATGTCTCAAATTCCAGGTCAATCTGGAATACCTCGGACGAGTTGTTTTCAACACCGAGGGCTTACTCTATCCTGACAGTGTGGTTGGGACTGATTCGCATACAACTATGATAGATGGGCTTGGAGTTGCTGGATGGGGTGTTGGGGGTATTGAAGCAGAGGCAGCAATGCTTGGCCAGGTATGTTTACTTCTGAATTTGATTTATATATAATGAAATGTTGATTATATTAAAAAGGTAATGAATGCTTATGGCTTATTCTTTTGAATTACATGTTTGTATCCTTTATCTAATTACAGTGGTTATCCTATTTCTGTGTGCTATGATAATGACAGCCTATGAGCATGGTGTTACCTGGTGTTGTTGGATTCAAGTTGTCTGGAAATTTGCGCAACGGTGTCACAGCAACTGACTTGGTTCTAACTGTTACACAAATACTTAGGAAACATGGTGTTGTGGGGAAGTTTGTTGAGTTTTATGGTAATTAAGCTCTCTTGCATCTCCTTATTTTCAGCTTGTGCTGGTCTGTTCCAAATAATTACCTGTTTTTATGGTTTTTGTTCTATAGGTGATGGTATGCGACGATTATCATTAGCTGACAGGGCCACTATTGCCAATATGTCTCCTGAATATGGAGCAACCATGGGCTTCTTCCCTGTCGATGATGTTACTCTACAATACCTCAAGTTAACCGGAAGAAGTGAAGAGACTGTGAGTATCACCCTATCTGTTATTTCCCAATGATGTGAAATGCTTATAGGACTAGCTGACCTTCATTTTTGGATGAAATATAGGTGGCAATGATAGAGGCCTATCTCAGGGCAAACAAAATGTTCGTGGACTATAATGAGGTAATACTGGTTGAATATGCATTACTTTTGAACAAAACAAGTACATAATTATGTTATAATGCTAATTTGGTTTCCATAAATTCAGCCTCAACAAGAAAGAGTTTATTCATCCTATCTTGAATTGAACCTTGATGAAGTTGAACCATGTATCTCAGGACCAAAGAGGTAAGACAGTGAGACACTATATTCCTTTACATGGTGCTTTTTATTTTAATGTGAGTATTTAAATTTCTCTTTTATCACCCATGTGATAATTGATACTAAATGACACTCTGGCCAGACCTCATGATCGGGTGCCTTTGAAAGAAATGAAGACTGATTGGCATGCTTGTCTTGATAGCAAAGTGGGTTTTAAGGTTAGTAATGCTGTGATATTCAAATTTTTTTGTCTCATAAAGATGGTTTAATGGTTTATTATTATATGTTGTATTAGCTCTCATCCATTTTTTCAAAGCAAAAATGCAACTGTCTGCCCATTTGGTTGTTTTGTGATAAAATGCTGACTGGGTTAAGTATTGTGTCACTTTTTAATTGTGTGTGACTACAACTACAAGGACTTGCACCTGAGATGGTCATCACTGAACAAAGTTGAACTTGTTGACACTAATAAAAATTGGATTACTATGAAGAGAAGTAAATGAATTTGTTTCTGCAACCTTGAACAATCAAATGTCAACATTCTGTCAAGGGAAAAAATTACCTCTTTTGTTTTTTGAAACTGGAATCTATTAAGTGATTATTTTACTGGAATTCTGTCCTATGTCTGGAAAATTATTCTATCTCTATCATCTTTCTCACTTTCTATGTTCATTGTAACCGGATTTCAGAGAGCATTATAATAATTAGAATGCAAGTAACTATCCTTTTTCTAATATTAGTCCATTCTGATTGTTTCAAGTTGTAGACCTTCAACTTGAAGACACAGTTGCTGTCACAAAACATGCAATAATATAGTTATCCTTTATGTTTTCTTTGAATATAGGGATTTGCTATCCCAAAAGAAGCACAAGACAAAGTTGCAAAATTTGATTTCCACGGGCAGCCAGCAGAGCTCAAGCATGGCAGCGTTGTGATTGCTGCAATCACAAGCTGTACAAATACATCAAACCCAAGTGTTATGCTTGGTGCTGGTCTTGTTGCAAAGAAGGCTCATGAGCTAGGTTTGCAGGTTAGGCATTGATATAATTATGTTAGAAACTGTCTTTCTGCTACTTTTCGACATGTCTTTATTTTGATGTGTTCCACTTTTTGTGGCAATGGTAAAGGACACTTGTTTTCCTTTTATGTTGTCCTCTTCTTGTTAGTAATTGTTGAAGTTTTCATTGTTTGCCAGGTTAAGCCTTGGGTAAAAACAAGTCTTGCTCCAGGCTCTGGAGTTGTTACAAAATATCTACTTCAGAGGTATTTCACACTTCTTATTAGAATATTATCCATGTCATTTGTATTATAACGTATTTTCCCTCTGCAGTCTGCACAATTTTGGAAAAATGTATACCAAATTTAAATGTTTTTACTTTCTATGCAGTGGCCTGCAAAAGTATCTAAATGAACAGGGTTTTCAAATTGTTGGATATGGTTGTACCACGTGTATTGGCAATTCAGGGGATTTGGACAAATCAGTTGCCTCTGCTATCTCAGAAAATGGTAATTGGAATATCATATTAAATATCATGTCTATAACTGAAGCTGATTTCTATTCAACTCTCAGTTTTTTTCTTGGCTTTTAGATAACCTCTTAATCATATTCTGCTTTAAAATACCTGTACTAATCAATTCTGATATGGTCTCATGCAGACATTGTAGCTGCTGCTGTGTTATCTGGCAACCGTAATTTTGAAGGCCGCGTGCATCCTTTGACACGAGCTAACTATCTTGCCTCGCCTCCACTGGTTGTTGCTTATGCGCTTGCTGGCACGGTATGTATGCCTTCTTCATATTCTAATGTATATATGAAAGGTTTTTGGTTCTTGCTTCTTTCATATTGTCTTATTTTCATGTCTCTTTTAAGACTAATTCTAAGATCATTAATGCCAAGGACGTGGTCAGAAGAAACAAAACTGACAAGTTTTAAAATTACCGGAGGCTAATTACAAGGATTGATATTGTCTGTTAGATACTTAATATCCACCCTCTTCGTTTACATTTGTTCAGCCCCATTCTATATGTGATGTATTAGGACTCAAGCTAAGTCCAAATGCATTCTTAATTAACTTTTTAGTTTTCCTTTTCTCAATTCTCCTATCAAACACTGCCTTGGACCTGACTGTTTGGGTACTCATATCCAGAAGGTTGGATCTTGACTTACACTTGGCTATGGCTTTGGTAGTTTTTCTGTTGTTTCTGACATTGAGTTTCATGTCACACAATAATGTTTAGGCATTTTCCCCTGTCTATAAGCTTTATTTAGAAACTTGTTTTAGTCAAGGTTTTGAATTGCGACCGCAATTGAGCTGTGTTTCGGTATTGTGGACAAATGAGGGTTGAAACGACTGTAATTGAGGTCTTGATTCTATTGCGGGGGGCTTCAAAACCCTGTATGTTGCCGCCGCAATCGTGGTTGTTTACTGCAATTGAAAACCCGGGTTTTAGTTGGTTGTATACATACTTTACTTAATACTCTATTCAAGGTCGATGAAAGTTGGATTTTAGAATACATCAAGATAATTTTTACCCTCCAAATGTTGCTAACATTAATCACTCACCTTTTGGTCAAATTTCCAGGTTGACATTGATTTTGAAAAGGAGCCAATAGGGACAGGGAAGGATGGCAAGCATATCTACTTGAGGGATGTTTGGCCATCAACTGAAGAAATTGCACAGGTGAATGATGTTCACTGTTCTCGTTACGTGAAATTTACTCTAAAGATTTGACAATGAGTGCAGCAAAATTAACTTTGTTTACGTGATTCCTAGGCTGTCCAATCAAGTGTGTTGCCTGACATGTTCCGAAGTACTTATGAAGCTATTACTAAGGGCAACACTATGTGGAATCAACTACAAGTTCCTGCTGACAAGCTGTACTCATGGGATCCCAACTCAACATATATTCATGAACCTCCATACTTCAAGAGCATGACCATGGATCCTCCTGGAGCTCATGGTGTGAAAGATGCCTATTGCCTGCTGAATTTTGGTGACAGTATAACAACTGATCACATTTCTCCCGCTGGAAACATTCAAAAAGACAGTCCTGCTGCAAAATTCCTTCTGGAGCGTGGGGTTGAACACAAGGACTTCAACTCTTATGGAAGTCGTCGTGGTAATGATGAAATTATGGCAAGGGGAACCTTTGCTAACATTCGTATTGTAAACAAGCTTTTGAATGGGGAAGTTGGCCCCAAGACAGTTCACATTCCCACAGGGGAAAAGCTTTCCGTGTTTGAAGCAGCAGAGGTATGCTATTCACTACCCAAGTATGACATGCTTTTTATTACTGCTTTTGAACTTCTAAAGTGGCGGCAGATCATTCCATGTGATATTTTGTAATGGTCTTTTTCTAAATTGCTTTCTAAAATAACCTGACAATGTCTCATTCAAGAAGAAAACTTTGCTAAATTTCTTTATAATGCTTATTAGATTGTGATTGTGAATTCTATTGAGTCTTGCTTATTCAAATAGTAAACCCCAAATTCACAACTTAAAGCTATCATTGCAAGGGTTATTATTGTTACACGGGCTTGTGAACTTTATTTTTTGGTTTAGTGGGATCTCCTCCTTTGAGGACATAATGAGGTTATGGCCATGGTCGTAAATCCACAAGGTTTCATGATCCGTAAACTGCAGTTTTCTTTTCTTTTCCCTCTGTAGGAAAAACTAGTGGATACCTTTGAGGCAATCTGATAAACAGTCATTAATTTTAACTACGCTAAGTTTCTGATCCCCTGGGTTTATTCTCTTATGTTAGAAATACAAGACTTCAGGACATGACACCATTATACTGGCTGGAGCTGAATATGGTAGTGGAAGTTCCAGAGATTGGGCGGCCAAGGGTCCCATGCTATTGGTGAGTCCCTCCATTTGTTATAGCCTGTTGGTTTTCTTTACTTATTGTGAGACTAATTTTCCTGACATACTTGATGGTAAACATTTTTTGACAGGGAGTCAAAGCTGTAATTGCTAAAAGTTTTGAGAGAATTCATCGCAGTAATTTGGTAGGAATGGGTATCATTCCTCTTTGCTTCAAATCTGGTGAGGATGCTGACACATTGGGATTGACTGGTCATGAACGGTTTTCCATTGACCTTCCAAATAATATCAGCGAGATTAGGCCTGGCCAAGATGTCACTGTCAGAACCGACAGTGGAAAATCTTTCACTTGCACAGTTCGCTTCGACACTGAGGTAATTTCTTAAGCTCGCTCTTCATCACTGGGATCTGCTCGGGGTTGAGCCATTTATTCAGTGTTTCCAAAAACTTGCCTCTGATTCTCCGATTATATTTTCCCATTGGCTAGTTTGTAACACTCTTCTATTTTTTCAGGTGGAGCTGGAGTACTTTAACCATGGAGGCATTCTTCCATATGTCATCAGGAACCTCACTAAGCAGTGAAGTCGTCATTGTTGATGGAAAATATTAAATGCTTTTGCCACTGCATACCTTTCAAATGGTAATAAAATGTGAGAAAAACGAAAATAAATTTCCTATAAATAGGAAGGAATCCCTTCTTAAGGGAGGCGAATTTTTTTGTCGCTTACAGGTGTTTACATTAGGCCTGTAAGCAAGCATTGATTCTAGATTTCTTATTTGTGAGATACGTGTACCCGTTGAACAGTGAAACAATTATATTTTTTGTATAAGCTGATGTGACCCCTGCTTATGGAAGCTACATGAACTTGTAGCCTTTTTTGTTCTTGTGAAGTTCACGTCATTTTTGTTATAACTATAGTGAAATAATTTATACAATTTTTTTGTTTTTGCTTAGAATTTAGGTATCCTCTCAAGGGTAGAACTTGCTTGTAAACAATGCTTTTGGAAATTTTTTCATGGAATGATATATCAGAATTGGACGGGACCAGTGGCAGTGAGTATTTGTTACGAAGTAAGTAGTGTCCATTATTTTTTCAAAGATATTGACCATTAAATAAAGAGTATTTTCAGTAATGAACTATCTAATACACTATTTCTAATGTACTCTTTTTTCTTGGGTGAAATTGATTCGAAACTCATTAAACTTTTGTGGGTTTCACTACACAACGTTTGCAAAAGGTTATCTATTTTCCATTTAGATTGTATCATAATGTTAACTTGGGTTTCTGAGGCATCTTTCTCTAAGAGCGCATGCCGATAGAGCCCAATTATGCGCCATCCTTATTGCAGAACCAGTGAATCCCAAAGAAAGGTGGTTCTGTTTATTGAAGAAAGTCCTCCAGAGGGACTATTCCGTAAAGGGATACTAAAGAAAAGGCAACTCAATGCTCGGATTGACAACTTGATGTCGCGAGATCGATTCTTAAAAGACTAAAGCCTACCTTGGAGCTAAAAGTCTATTTATCACTTATTTTTCTTTTGCCTACCCGACGAGTCATTTTTAGCGTTAAATAGCTTATTCTGTCGCTTCATTATAAGATCGGCATACGAGAGTGTCAGCACTAAGAAAGCAAAAAGACAATAAAGATTAATACTACGTTAGAAGGAAAGTAAGCGTCCAGCCCTAAGCAAAAAAATAAACTTTCTCAGGTAATATATGTCTTATTTAGTGGACACATATTTTTATAAGAATGAAAGCAATACATTTTAATCATTGAATCTAACACATACAAAAGGATAAAAATATAATATCATTTCACCTTTTTAAGTCGTTCATGATTTATTCTTCTTGATTAACAAGTGACATGTTTTAAATAGGAGTTTTTAATTATATGTGTATATATACTTTTTTGGTAACACAAATTGACATATTAGTGGTGATTTTTAATTGCCGTAAAAAAAATTTAACGACAATTAAAAAATGCTGCTAATATGTGTCGATTGTGTAATGCTAAGACGTGTATATATAAGTAATATTTTCATTTAAATAAATTCAAATAATATTTTCACTATGAGTTTTGATGAACACCGGTTTAAACGATTAGAACTCCCAAATAACTGATTTGGAATTTATAAAATTATTGAAAAGAGAGCATTGATGATTTTGGTCTAAAATTTTTGTCTGGATATAATTTTGTTTTTGTTAAAATGGAAAGTTTTTGTTATATCCCTTTTTAATAATCAATTGTCATGGTAAGTTTTTGTTAGAATGGGTTTTGTCATATTGGATGCCAATTGCCAATTGCCAATAGCTTTGTGTTCAATCATGTTTAATTTGCTGGATATTGATTATGCAAGAAAAAAAACATTTAATCATCAGCAGAAAACTACATGATTCAAATGGCTCTTAAATTAATTAATGCCTTCTCTAAACAAAAAGAGTCTTTCATAGAGAACATAGAACCATTCCATAATTAAGATCCTACGTATATCAACCAAAATTCACCAGCTTAATCTTTGTTTCACATTTATAGATCAAATCGAACCTACTTAATTAATGTAGAGTTCAATAGGCGCTCCTACATCAAATAAAAGAAAAACACAGTCATTAATTAGTTGTTACAAATTAAATAGCATTGGTTATAGCAACCAAACTACTTCAAATCTTGAATGAGTGATCCTCTGGAATAGATTCTAAAGCTGGCCTCCAAGAATTTAAGCCACCATGCTCCTTCTCTTCAATCTTGGCCGCTCTTTTTTCTCTCAACTTCATATCGCTTAGCAATTGCTCCAATGAAGTTTGAGGAGCATCATTCTCATTCTCATTCTCATTCTCATTCATCAACATCCTTTTCAACTCTTCCTTGGTCACCACAAGTCTAATCCTCATAGCCCCACTTCCTTTACCACCTCTATGATCTTGCACTTCGAACCTCACCCTCTTATTACTTTTTTCTCTCCTTGCCTTTTCCAACTTGGGTAATGAAGAAGATGATGCCTCCATTATTTGCTCAACTTTTGTACCTTCTTCTTCATTCTCATGATCTTGTGCTGCTGAGATTTGGTTATTCTTTCTCACGCAGTTCCCCATGTTATACAGTGTAATAATAAATCATGCATTTAACTCAATAAAACCAAGGCATTATATATAGAGAGGGCGAACAGAAAGCACATGGATATCCGTTTGTTACGCCGGGTATTTGAATTGAAATTGAAATAGAGAAATTTGATTCTCTTGCTTGAGACCGGCACCGTAATGAATTATGCTTTTGGATTCCTATTTGTCTTATATTATAGGAACATTTTATTAGTTTACACACATATAGAGCATCCTAGCTTTAACATTTAATTTGTCGTTTGTTTTTTTGAATTTTTAATTTGATGATACAAGCATCGATTATTTTAAACACGTTGCGGTTCGAGGCAGAAACATTCACATATTATTGGGATTAGCTTTCCAAGCAAAGTTTTTTTTGTATATATAAAAGATTTGAACCGAAACCCCACTAAAATATAAATGTTCCGACTGAAACGGAAGATATGGTAAAGAATATACGTAGCAAAATAAAAACATTACCACGCGCATTGTCAGTTGTTTCAAGATAATGGAATGACGTGTTTGGTTTTAAGTATGACTGAAACATAGGTTTAAACCCGAAGTTGATGCCCAATAATCACTGCTCAGAAAGGGGTACATCTCCTTCAGTAGGAAAATTGGCAGTAACTTAGCACCGCACGACAACGTTAAATATATAGTATAACTATGATGTCACTGGTGTTTATCTTTAATATTGGTCAATCCCAAAATTTCTGTTGGGGGGTCAATATTTGGCAACCAATTCGAAATAGTGGCCGACCATATAAGTTTGTATTTCAATTTCATCAAAACCCGAAGAGTGAGGGGGCGAAAAACTAATAACCTATGTCTTTTGGATATTGTACAGCAATTAGCAACCACCGTGAATAACCAACAACTATGTAAATACAACTTTGCTTTTTTCAATGAGTATGCCCTAATCAAATTGAAAATTAACTGCTAAAGTTCATTAAAATAAACCAGAAGTTGCGTAAGAGATAACCGAGAGTTGCTAAAGCAAGCATTGAAATATTGATATAGTTGTCTGGATAGTAACCAACCAGGTGAACGAAATTCAGCCGCAATGAACGTGCCATACCCATAGTTTTAGTGTTTCAAGAGTTGGAACGTGAATACGAAGACTTCATACTGATGCCGAGGATGAGGTCTACACAAGAACACATTCCGGGACCGCGTTTAGGATTATTTTGTATATTGGAGTGAAAATGAAAAATGATCAGATAAGACCGATCAAATCGCTTAGAAGACTATTGAGAGAGGAAGGAACGATAGAGTGTGATGGTTCTTCTTTGTCGTCGTGCCACACTAGTAGTGGGGGACCTGCAAAAACGCTTTGACATCTGTGTTAGAATGTTGGTGAGAAGCTGAAGGAAGATGAAGAACCTCAAGATCGCATAGTCTAAATGACCCAAGGAAAAATTTGGGTTACACAACTCTTATCCTGTGAACCAATGATATTTAAGATAAATAAATAAATATAAATTTTATAATCCATTTATCTTAAATATTATTGGTCCACTTAGGACAAAGGTTGTGTAACCAAAGTGAAGTTATTTACAAGTCTTATAAAAAATAATAATAAATGGAATGACGTGTTTAGTTTTAAGTATGATTAAGACCAAGGTTAAACTCGAATTTGATGCCCTGAATCACTGCTCAGAAAGTGGTACATCTCCTTCAATAGGAAAGTTGGTAGCAGTAGCACCGCACGACCACGTTAAATATGTAATTATGAGGACGATGTTTGACTTTACCATTAATCAATCCCATAATTTCAGTATTAATGAAAGTTTTGTATTTCAAATTCATAAAAGACCGAAAAGGGAGAGCGAAAAAAAAAACTAGTAACCCTCATGGATAACGAAGCATGTAAATACAACTTGGCTTTTCAATGAACATGCACTGATCAAAATTGAAACATAACCGCTAATCGTTCTAAAATTCATTAAAATAACGAGAACTTGCGTAAGATAACCGAGAGTTGTTAAGGCAAAGCATTGTCAGGATAATAACCAACCAGGTGAACGAAATTCAGCCGCAGAACGAACCCATAGTTTTAGTGTTTGAGAGTTGGAACGTGAATACCAAGAATTCATGGTACATGCATGATACAACTAGGGATCTCAATAGCCATGGTATGATTAGGGTACTATTAGGGGGTGGAAATAAACTGTTCTGAGGTAGGCTTTGCGCATAAATTGGCCTAACTTATTTAAAAACTTAGGCCTTTATCTATTATAAGTTTTTTTTTAGTATATCCCGACCTTCTTGAAAGTCTATCCAGGCTTCATAAACTATTTAAAAGTATATTTTATAATATGACTTTTATGTTTTTTAACAAATTTAAGTGTAAAAAAGCTATCAAACTTACTAAAAAAATGTTTATATAAGCTGATTAACAATATTATAAGCTACTTGGTGAGATGAAAGTAGGTTAGATTATGTTGAGTACATTCTAAGTTTGAGATCCTAATTAAAATCACACTTCATATTAGATATTTAAATACATCATAAATTTATTTCTACGTAGAATTACATCTTTGAATCATTATATAAGTCAACTTGTTTAAATAAATTTATTTCAAAGTAGACTTACATCTTTAAATCATTATATAAAGCATGTAAAATTGTAAATAAACATATAATATCAAATTATGATATATTTCTAACGTAACAACGATACATGTAATAATGATAAAATATGTAGTTATATTAATCACATTTATTTAAATAGATTAAATTGTTATGTTTATAAGAATTTTTAAGCGGTTTGAGCCTAATATTTTTAACTAAATAGAATTTAGAAAAACCTACACTTTCTCTATTTGCTAATTTAGCCTAAGCTGGTGTTGATACTAAATTTCGAACTAGGGGTGCCCTAAAATTTGGGGGCAGAAACTGAATGCTCAAAGGTTAGAAACGTCAATACGCCCAATAACAATAGCATCAACTAGAGAGAGCTGAAAATCATGAATATCTAGAAAAGGAACCATATATTCAAGAGTTTTTTTTTTTTTTTTTTTTTTACAAAAGCAACCATATATTCAAGAGGTTTTTTTTACAAGAGGAAGACATATTTAAGAGCAGTGACGGACCTAGAAATTTTATGTTGTGGCAGTAATATACACATATAAATTTGTAGTATTAAAAACATAACATATTACTGGAGATGGAACTAGAAAAACTAGTGAATAGGGGTGAAAATTTTAACCATATTAATAATTTTTTAATGATATTTCTATTATTAGCTAAAAAGCTCAATTAAAGAACCACATATCACCTCTGGTTGTTGTCATTGCTCATACAATACAAATTAAGTTAGTCTTGTAAAATAGAGGTGAATTGAATATGGTTTCTTAAAAAAAAATCATAGCTTTTTGTCTCCAAAATTATTGAAATAAGTGAATTTAGTCATTGCCGTACATTTTGTGGCGCTTTGTGTTGTTAGTTGTGATTTTTAACGACAATAAATTATTTACTCTGTTTTTAATGGGATTAAACCGCCACAAAATAAATCAAGAGGTGAAATAAACCGGCACAAAAGGAACTGAAGACTAATTTCACCAATTTCATTAGTATTGAGAGTAAAACCTATGAATTTTTAGAGAGATCAAATCCAATTCACCCATATTTTCGAGATCTAAAAATATATTTAAGCCTATAAATTAAGAGGAAATTAAAAGACAAATAGTGAGTTTAGATATGTTTGACAAACTAATATTCAATAGTGTTGTGTTAATGGGCTTGGACCAAGTACTAACTCCAAGTACTAGGACAAATTCATCTTTTATGCAATGAGTACTAGTATTGAAGTATTTTTCAAAAAGTGGCAAAACAAAGTTGACAAATTGGAAATTTTAATGACATTAAAAATAAATTTGTATAGCTGTAGAGGCATTTATTTTCTGATAGTGACAATTGAATATTTTATATTAAAATAATATGGGTTTTGAAGGAAATTATGGAAATGATGTGGGGCAACTGCTCCACCTTCCTCTCAAGTAGGTCCGCCCGGTTTGGATGAATGAAATGGATTATGTGAAATTTTTTATTAGTCTGTCAATTTTCAAATGGTGAAACAGGGTCGAGGATATAGAAAAAATACAAATATTTTGATTCAATATATATATATATATATATATATATGTATATTTTTTTTTCTTTTCAAATTTGTCATTATCCCATATAACATTGCTAAAGTTTGAAAAGGTGTTTGTTTAGTATTTAACGCAGCTTCGCAACGTAAAGCACGATGACCAGTTGCTTGTGTCCCGTTTCATCCTTTCATCATCACCGCATAAAAAAATCAATATTTTTGTTCATAAAAAATTTTACATTAAAAAATTTGATTAATTATATATTTTATAAGTCGTACATTGATTAGAGACATAACCAAAATAATCATTATAAAAAGGTAGGACAACCTAGGGCTGAGCAAAAGAATCGGCCCGACCCAAACCCGAGCTACCCGGAAAAAAAAAAAGTTCACGGGCAGGTCGGGTTGGATCGCGGTTTGGTCGGAATGCTGATGCAGATAGAAATGACTTGAATCAGTCGGGCTCGGGTGCGGCAACTTAAGTCCATCGGAACCCAGCCCACACATCTCTCCTCAACAACGCTGCAACCACTCTCTTCTCTCTCACCTCATCAGCGGCAGGAACGCGATTGACTGAACTTCAATCCGCTGTCGGTGGTGAACTGGGCGATGCCGCTGATCCGCCACAGTGACTTTGACGAAATCTGTGACCGACGGATCGGCAAACTGTCGGACTCTGCGGTATCGCGGCGTTAGCCAACACAAGTGATACATATACAAACTTTCACCACAACTCAAATCCTATCAAGTCATTTAGATCTAACTTGTGATAGCAGCTCAAACACAATCTTGTAGTTATAACCAAAAGGGTTTAGTCTTTATGAATGTATGACTAGAATTCAAGATTTATGATTAAGTAATAACTTGGTAATATTATAAGGTCACCTTTGAATCAATAAGCACCAATTGCATTGCAAATGGTTTGCCTAGTTCGTCATTAGAAAACATCTCCCACTTTCGAAGAAAGCTTTGATGTTCCATGACTCTCTTCCAGGGCATAAGCTGCAAATGGAATTCAGAGGCAGAGACATTAGTGAATTTGGTGGAACTCAAGAGAGGGGAAAAGTGAGAACAACTTGAATAAAATAACCAAATGGAAAACCCGATGTTGGGTGGTATATATATACAATTAGAAAGAATGCTGGTCACCCCTATACCTCTATCAGATGTAGGTTTCATATCTACAATTACATTTGCTATTGGAAATCCATTCAAAATCAGAAAAACATTGTGATAACAAAGAGAGATGATTAGATAGGTTCATGAACAATTCATTGGTGAAGATAGGTGTCGATACCTGATTGGTTGAATGGGCCCCGGTGACGGCGGCTGATGTGAGGAAAACTCGCCGGCGAAAATACCATCATCGTGAACTGTGGTGATGAACCAAAATTGTTATTTGTGGCTAAACCTAGCAAAAATTAGGGGAGATGAATTGAATTGGGAAACAGGGAAGATTCATGAGGTGAATGATGATGTATGATGGAAAAGTGAAGAGGATGCATGTGAATTCATCTCGATGGATATAGCAGATTTGAGATGGGACTTAGAAGCTATAGACAGATGGTATAGTATAGGAAAAGAAGGGAATGACGGCATCAAAAGAAAAGTGGTATTCAATGGTGAGGATTAAGTGAACCATGTGAATAAGACAAAAATAGGCCATTAATAAGTTAACAATTAGAGCCGTTGGGTGAAGAGAAGATAAGGAATGAATGGCTCAGATCTGAGGTCTTCTACGAACACTGATTCATCAGTAAGATAAGATGTAGTAGATTCATGGAAGCTCCAAACTAGGAGCATATTACCATTGTTATTTTATCATAATCACAATTCACAACCTCTGCATAGAAAATATGGAAGTTTTTGTCACCCTGTTGACTTTGATAGCTTTCTCTGTTCTGGGTCTCTCACTGGCCTTTTTGTGTTTCATGATGATGATCATTCTCATGGGAAAATCCATAGGAGACCCGGAATACCCACCTGTGAAAGGCACAGTTTTTCACCAACTATTCCACTTCACCAAACTCCATGACTACCATGCTCAAGTGGCCAAAACTCATCCAACTTTCAGGCTTCTTGCTCCAGATCAAAGCGAGGTGTACACCATAGATTCAAGAAACATTGAACACATGCTGAGAACTAACTTTGATAAGTACTCCAAAGGCAAGTATAACCAGGACATCATGAATGATCTTTTTGGTTTGGGTATTTTTAATGTTGATGGCGACAAGTGGAGGCAGCAGAGGAAACTTGCTAGTTATGAATTCTCCACAAGAGTTCTTAGAGATTTCAGCTGCTCTGTTTTCAGAAAAAATGCTGCCAAGTTGGTCAGGCTCATCTCAGAATTTTCCCATGACGGTCTAGTTTTTGATATGCAAGTGAGTGGTTATATTCTCCTAGAAAGTAGTATATGTTTTTTTGTTTTTGTTTGATACAAGTGTTCTCCACACATGGGAATAAAAAATGTATCACTTGAACTAACCATCGGTTGATACAAAGTAATATGATTGTGAAAGGATAATAATTTTGTTAAAATTGAAATTGTTGTTTAGGTGGCTGTGATTCAATTATGGTTTTAATTTATCATCAACTTAAAGCTAGTGTCACGCGAAACAATTTTTCATTTCAATTGTTAACATTACATGATTTACACCATACAATTAAATTGTGTCATGTCATTTAAAAATTACTGTTACAATTGTTATACTAATGTCTACATGACACAATTTGATTGATGGGACAGAGAATATGACACCAAGACAGATCTTCATATATTTGAGTTGCTAACTTTACATTATACAATCTTACAATTCAAAACATGATGTAGATAAGGTGTTTGTTGTTTTCCTAGGACTTACTAATGAGAACCAGTTTGGACTCCATATTCAAAGTTGGATTTGGAACAGACTTGAACTGCTTAGAGGGATCAAGCAAAGAGGGAAGTGAATTCATGAAGGCCTTTGATGAATCAAATGCTTTGATTTATTGGCGCTATGTTGATCCACTCTGGAAGCTCAAGAGATTTCTTAACATTGGCGGTGAAGCTACCCTTAAGCGCCATGTGAAATTAATAGATGATTTCGTCCATGGAGTCATAAAGACCAGAAAAGCAAAATTGGAAGTTCACCAAGATTCTGTGAGTTGACAAATTTCGTAATATTATATGTTTTTTAAAAATGATGTATCAATTTTTGAGGCAAGAGTGATGCCATTTTATAAAATAGACAAATTGTAAAGAGTGTGTTAAAAGAGAATGTTCAAAAGAGTGTGATGCTAGTATCACTGTTTTGCGAATAAGGATGAGTATGGTTGTTCTGATTTTCAGAATGTTAAAGAGGATATACTATCAAGGTTTCTGGTGGAGAGCAAGAAGGACCAAACAACTATGACTGACCAGTGTTTGAGAGACATAATTCTGAACTTTATGATTGCTGGCAAGGACTCGAGTGCAAACACTCTTTCATGGTTCTTCTACATGCTCTGCAAGAACCCTCTTGTAGAGGAAAAGATTGTGCAAGAAGTGAAAGATTTCACTGGTAGCCATGAAAGTGAACCCAGCATAGATGAGTTTGTGGCCAATTTAACAGATGTCAGCCTTGATAAAATGCATTATCTTCATGCAGCATTGACAGAGACCTTGAGGTTGTACCCTGCAGTTCCTGCGGTACCTTTTCTAAATTTGTTCATACCCTTCTTGAATTATTTGTTCCTTGCTACTTATCCACCTAATGCTTATGATTGTTGCACAAAGGCTATATTTATTTATAGTCCTAAATTTGAGTACATTAAAGTATAGGAAATAAGAAAAGATTATCAACTAATACTATATGCTAAATAAATTAGCTCTAGTAATTAAGCTAACAAGCAACATTACCTGTTATGTGAATTCTGTGAATGTTTGGTTTCCAGTTGTGGAATCTCAATCAATTTTCAGCCACTAAAATCACATTTGAATGAAAATATAGATGTTTAGAGTCATATAAGAGAAGGTCTCAAAATCAATTCTGGTAGAAGCTAGTGAGAGTGACTTATGCGTTGAACATAATCAACTATAATTGATTTTCACAACATTGCCTTACAAAAAACCATCATTTTCATAAATATATCTAAACATAAATGACTTCCCTTTCAACTCCCTTTTACCATAATCAATTTTATCAAAATCAATTCTAAGAAGAGTGATATGATGATTTGATCTTTGGTATGATTCAAATTGAAGGATGGGAGGACCGCAGATGCAGATGATGTTCTTCCTGATGGGTACAAAGTGAGAAAGGGTGATGGGGTGTACTACTTGGCCTATGCTATGGGTCGAATGTCTTCCATTTGGGGTGAGGATGCTGAGGAATTTCGTCCTGAAAGATGGCTCAGCAGTGGAATTTTCCAACCTGAATCTCCATTCAAATTCATTGCTTTCCATGTTTGTTATCTTTGTTTTATTCCTTTAAACTTGATTCTAAATTTTTAATTAACCATTGATTCTAGTAAGTAAGCTTCAATGTACTATTTGCAGGCTGGGCCTCGTATGTGCTTAGGGAAGGACTTTGCTTACAGACAGATGAAAATAGTAGCAATGGCTCTTGTTCGTTTCTTCAGGTTTAAACTGGAAAATGGAACACAAAATGTGAATTATAGGGTCATGTTTACCCTTCACATGGACAAGGGCCTTCCCCTCCGTGCAATTCCAAGATCTTGAGTTTGATACTGAGAGCTGTTTGATATGGCTATGCCATCTTGCTTGGTAAAAGTTAAACCAGATATATTGGTGAGGACTGAAATCCTATCTTCGCTTATTCCTTGTCTCACTACTTCATAACTTTTCATATAATGTAAATTTACTCACTCAAAACCACTAAATCATGTTATATTATACTAATAATCATGCATATAAACTTTCATATAATTTAGATATTTATATACATTCAATAAGTAGTAAACATTTACTTATATTTAAATAACATATTATACGTTAAAATAAAGTGGTATGATAAAGTAGTAATAAATATTTTATTTATATGAAATTTTAAAAACTTAATCTATTCTGTTAGAATATTAAATTCAACTGTGCGGATTGATTAAATTTACATTATATGAAAAGTTATAAAATTAGATAAATTTAAAAATTAGATATAAGTTATTTAATATTATTTAATATTACATTTATCTATTTTATTTTAAATTTAAAATATAAGTTATTTTTATAAAATTCTTTTAAATTCTTTTTAGAAAATTCTATAAAAAGATCCTTGCTCGGACTAAAATACTAGTTATATATACCTATATAAAAATCATTTTACTCCCAATCCAACAAAGCCACCTTCATTAAAAAAACAGGCCTCCACACACCGTAGCAAATAGCTAGCAATAGCAAAAACGGCTTCTCCATCTACATATTCTTGATGAGTTTATTTATTTAAAATATGATAATAAATTACATATATATATATATAAATAATATCTTTAAATGATAGCTAAGTGGAAAGAATTGGAAAACATATGAGTTGATGAAGGAAAAATACAGGAATTTGATTCCAGAAAGGGAAAATTGACGGATTAAAAGAAAATATATAAATAAAAAACAATAGGAAAAGAAAATTTTCAATTGGCTGACGAGGGCTACTTATATTTTTATTTTGTGCATCCTACCTAATCTATATCGTGCTATGTTGGAGTTTGTGTGGAGAACTAGAGGACAAATAGTGTCTTCCTTTTCTCTAAATTGAAGAAAGAAAATAAATTGATATATACTCATTTTCACGTGAAATAGATATATCTCTAGATTTATTTTTTTACCAAAAAAATCTCTAGATTCATTTTTTTTCTTAAGTACTCCAAAATTTTGATGTAAGTGTAGTGAATATCAGATTTTTTTTTTTCAAATAAAATGTCTTCTTGAGAAAGAGACTACTAAAGATTGAATTCTTGATGTAAGATTTAAAACATTCATATATATTTAATCGAATGTATTTTTTTTTTTTGGAAAGCCAAAGAATTGCATTGAAGGAGGTATAAGAGGTACCCAACTCAAATACAAAGAGTATAGATAAGAAAACAGGGAAAAGAAACAAAGTTTAAGACCATATAAATTATGAAATGGCCAACTAGCTAGAAAAATACGCCTACAAGCCCCTTCTTCTCCCATGAGATTTGCAAGCCTCTTCTTTCTCTCTAAAAACAGCGGTACTACTTAATAGTCTATTACTAGTGATAAGAGATTGCCAACCAAGCCTGGAAGAACAATTTGCCACTGTTGCAGAAGGTAGCACAGCAAGTAAGAGCAAAATATAGGATATTATCACCAATAAAGTCAAGTGCCTCAGTGCCACAAAATGAACCAGAGTGGAGATCCAACACAAATCCAGCCAGCATTCGAATTGAACAATAAATCAAGCTGTGGAAGCCATTATCCCAATTAGGACCCCTGTTTTGGCAGCAAAATCAATTGGCACCAATAGCATAATTCATGTCTTCAACACCGCAGGTTTTGCCAAATTAATTACCCATCAAAATTCTTCCAGTTATGCAAGTAAGTGCGCACTGTGACCATTCATATGAATGGTCACACTAGTAATCGAATATATCTATTATGTTATATATATATTTTTTAAAATAAGACTAGCACAAATCTTAAATATGAGAAAAATAAAGCTGGGGAAGGTATGAATACTTTGTCTTTTATATATTTTAATGATAATTTAATCTTTATTCACCTTTTCTCTCTTTTTTTCTTTTTATGTTTCTCTTTCTAATTATGACGTACACAAGACAAAAGGGCATATGTACCTTTGTCCATAAAAATCAGGACTCTCGTTCTGTATAAATGACATCACCGATCACGTTGATGTTTCTTTTATAAACGGCCTCTTCCAATAAGGCCGAAATTCTATTGCGATGGAAAAAAGTATATTAGGTCATATGATGAGGTGAATTACATAATTTTTTTAAAAAACATAAAAAACATTACATTTTACTATTCAATGAAATTAAGTTTAGCGGGGTTTGTAAAAAATTAAAATCATTTTTGTTTACATAATTAACTCGTTTTTGTTACCTAAAAAAGTTATTTTAATTAAATTCAGCTTTAAAACACAATTTGCCTGGAATAAATATTGATGAGGTGTTTGTTTATACAATCTCGTGATTCATATTTAATTTAATATGGAATTGTTTTCTCACCAGGATGTTTCCTTTTCCCGTCAATCGTCATTATTTACTATTTAGTCATATTCTATGTTAGTTAAATTATTAATAATATTAATTAATAATAAATCTCTATTCCAAAATAAAATATAAAATAAAAACTAAAACACTTTTTTAATTTTCATAGAGTGGGGATGGTGGGTGGGAGAGTCTGCTATATATATATACAATCATTTCACACCCAATTCAACACAGCCACCGCACACCGTAGCAAGCAACATCAAAAACGGCTTTGTCCATCAAAGCCAATCATTCAACATATTCCCGATGGGTTCAGTGAGCAAGACCGACGACGGTGATGATTCATCACTTGCGCCGCTGCTACGCCACTCCTCCTCAACCTCAAAGCATGCCTCCGACGGCGAGCTTGAGAGAATACTCTCCAACACCGCCGTGCCGCTCCTCGCCCGCGTCGGTCCCGCCTCCTGGATCGAGCTCAGGCTCCTCTTCCACCTCGCCGCCCCCGCCGTCCTAGTCTACCTCATCAACTACGTCATGTCCATGTCCACCCAAATCTTCTCCGGCCACCTCGGTAACCTCGAACTCGCCGCCGCATCGCTCGGTAACACCGGCATCCAAGTCTTCGCTTATGGCCTCATGGTAGGTTAACCCTTAATTACTTCTCCCTCATCTTTATCTTCTTCATTCATATCACGTGTTCATAGTTTCTCTGCAACCACCGATTAATCACCTGTTAATTAGTTGATTTAATATAGGACATCATGTTATCAAACTCTTGTCCCCGAAGGAAGGATATAGGACATATGGAATAGGGAGGGTGAAGGGTCGAACCTGAAGATGACTAATTTGTAACAACTAATATTTTCTTATCCAAGTTATCAAACTCTTGCGACAATAAAATTAATTACGAGAATCATTTATTATTATGTTTGTTTATGATCAGATGAAGTTTTGGTATTGCAGTTGGGTATGGGAAGTGCTGTTGAAACACTATGTGGACAAGCATTTGGTGCTCACAAGTTTGAGATGCTTGGAATCTACATGCAAAGATCAACCATCCTTCTCTCTCTTGCTGGCCTTGTATTAACGCTGGTTTACGTCTTCAGCGAACCAATTCTGCTTTTTCTCGGAGAACCACCGCGAATTGCGTCCGCGGCCGCGCTTTTCGTGTGGGGCCTGATTCCTCAGATCTTCGCATACGCCGTGAACTTTCCCATCCAGAAGTTCCTTCAGGCGCAGAGCATAGTCGCGCCCAGCGCGTACATTTCAGCCGCCACCCTGGTGGTGCACCTGTTGCTGAGCTGGGTGGTGGTTTACGAGGTTGGGTTGGGCCTTCTCGGGGCGTCGCTGGTGCTGAGTTTGTCGTGGTGGATCATCGTGATTGGGCAGTTTGTGTACATTTTGAAGAGTGAGAGGTGCAAGCGGACGTGGCAAGGGTTCTCGTGGCAGGCGTTTTCGGGGCTGCCGGAGTTTTTCAAGCTGTCGGCGGCGTCTGCGGTGATGCTCTGCCTGGAGACGTGGTATTTTCAGATTCTCGTTTTACTGGCGGGGCTGCTTCCTCATCCTGAGTTGGCTCTCGATTCGCTTTCCATATGGTAAGTAATTATTTGTTTTGTTAATTTACTATTCCTAGTATTTTCACCATTCTAGATTTTCATTGATTATTAATTGAGTTGACTAAGTCTTAACAAAAATTTATCTTTTTTAAGTAAATGATGTACTAGGTTAGGATTTCAATTTTTGCAAATGAAAAAAAAACTCTTAATTAGTTTTTTATTGCTTAATATACTAATAGTAGGGTGAAAGATTAATTTCATAATGACTGACGATGAGATATTTCTTTAACACATAAAAAAAAATTGAGTTAAGCATGTCTTCATCCATTGTCAGTACCTTCATGAAGTAATTCATTTTGATATGAACAGTTTAATTCTCACTTTTGTTGTTGACGGCTTGACGTTTGTGGTTGTGGACTTGTGGTTTTGGGTGTTTGATAGAATAGCAGGATAAGTAGTTGCTAGAAGTGGCTTATGGTCCTCGAATCATTCCACCATGTGGAATATATAGAAGGAATGTTATCCTTCAAAGTAGGAAAATTAATATTAATTTGATTTGTACTAGTATATTGGAACTTAATTAGGCACATATATATAACTTATATCTTGTTGTCCTTCACAGAGTTGAGTTGCAAGTAGGGGTGCTGCATGTGTTTTGGTAGTATTTGTAAATTCAAGTTACCACATATACTACTATTACTAAAAGAGTAAGATGAGAGCCTGAGATTTTCACAGAAAAAACAAACAAGATAAGATAAGGAGAGAAAGAACAACAGCTCAAAAATACAAATTACATTATGAAAACTGTAATATTATTTTTGTTCATATTTTCCCTATTGCCACTTGAATGCCCATTGGGGTCATGAATGCGTTCATAACCTCCAAATCTGAACGCCAGGTGGGACCATCGAAATGATGCGCCTAATTTGCCATAACCGTGATCACGTGCCGCTGTAATGTCACGTGAGGAGGTTCTTTTGACAGTGATTTAAATAAGTAATAGCTTTAATACGAGGTAGACAAAACTGAGATAATGGGTTTTCTTTGGTCTTTTCACTGTTTATTGTCAAATTGCTTGCAATTATTGATTGGTAAGCACAGTGACCCTCCTTTTTGACCCACTCCAATCCAATTAAGTTCTATTGTTTTTAGGAAAATATTTCATAAACCACTTAAGAGTCTAAACACAGAAAATAAATAAGGAAATAGAGAATTAATATATAATGTAATGTGTCAGAACCGAGAAAATTTTATTCGTGTATGAAGTGGTTCGTGAATTATAACTATTTGTTTTAACTTGTTACTCATTTGTTAATGCAGTACCACAATTAGTGGGTGGGTGTTCATGATCTCTGTTGGATTCAACGCAGCTGCAAGGTTAGACGATTAATTCTCGTTTTTATATTAATTCTAGAATTCCACTATGTGGTAATCATATAGTAGGAATTAATTAATTGAATTACACAAACATGCAGCGTGAGAGTGAGCAACGAACTAGGAGCAAGGAATCCAAAATCAGCCTCATTTTCGGTGGTGGTGGTGACTTTGATTTCATTCATAATATCAGTTATTGCAGCACTCGTGGTGCTTGCATTACGGGATATCATTAGTTACGCCTTCACAGGGGGTGAAGAGGTTGCTGCTGCAGTCTCAGATCTTTGCCCACTGCTCGCACTTTCTATTCTCCTCAATGGTATTCAGCCTGTCTTATCAGGTAATTAATTTAACATCTCTTTCCATGCAAAATTATCAACACTTGTTGTTATAACTTATTTAGTGCAGTTTTTAGTAGATAAATTTGAACAAGCTTATGTCCGAACGCTTTTAGTCACTTTGCTCAAATTAAGTAAATTGATTTGTAAATATAACATATCACATATGAATTGAAGGGGTGGCTGTTGGATGTGGATGGCAAGCTTTCGTCGCCTATGTGAACGTCGGTTGTTATTATGGTGTTGGCATTCCGTTGGGCGCCGTTCTCGGCTTTTATTTCGAATTTGGAGCCAAGGTATGTTGATTGGTTTTATTTATTTATTTATTTATTAAATTGCTCTTATAATTACGATGCGAATGTGGTGAAGATTAAAAGTCTTCTTAAGAGTGCAACTCCTAGAATTTGAACTAACAACCTAGGAGTTCAAATAATCACTTTTAACGACTGTGATCGTCATCGTTCGAGACATGATGTTGGACGATTCCACATGTCCTCTAAAACCCTAAACCAATCTTGTTTATGATTGGGTTGTTTTCAATGTTTATTCAGAACACAATTTTATTTTGTTTATCTATTAGCTTTAAAAATTTAAAACAAATTTGAATTACTTTTTTTGTTACATTTGGAAAATAAAACAAATTTGAACTTTTAAACATATATGTCTCAAATATTTCATATATTTTTGTGGCAGGGAATATGGCTGGGAATGCTAGGAGGCACCATTATGCAAACAATAATTCTAATGTGGGTCACGTTTAGAACGGATTGGAGCAAGGAGGTAAAAATATCTCAGCATATCTGGAAAAAAAATTCCCATAGCACTGTTGGAAATGAGAAAGTTGAAGCTAGTGTCTAATAAAAAATGTTCTTTTTTGTAGGTAGAGGAAGCAGCCAAGAGGTTGAACAAATGGGAGGAGAAAACGGAGCCACTTCTAAACTAAAGAATTGAATATGTAACTTGTTTTTATGGAGAGGGTACCATGAATTACAAATTTAAATTGTCATTTTTTCTATGCTTAATTGCAATTTTTGTTCTTTATCTTTCATGTTTATGCGATTTGGGTTTCTGATATTCAAAACGCTTAACGACAATTGTTATTTTCACCCCCTCCTTTTATTATCTTCACCACCTACACTTAATTAAAAAAAAAACTAGATTATTCTTATCCCCACCTTCACCTTCATCATCTTCTTCTTCTTCTTCTCCCCCACCCCCACCCCACTTTTCATAAAATGCTCTTCATCTTTATCCCAGCCCCAACCCCTCTGTCTCGATCCCTCCCTCCTTTGCGAGCAACCCTCCATCTCGTTCTCTCCGTCCTGTCACATCATTAAAATTAATTGGGGTGAGTGTTTTATGATATGGTGTTCGAATCAGTTTTGATGGCGAGGCAAAATCCAACCAAGTTTGTCTTTTTGTTCAGATCTGGCTAGATTGTAAGGGATTTGTGGGTTTGGCTGTTTGGGTTTGGGTTGGGATTTTCTGTGCGGTGGTGGAGGACGAGAACTGACTTGGGACTCACGGCGGAGAAAAGAGCAACGACGGCTGCGATGGTTTCGCACTCCTCTTTTCACTCTCACAGCGGTCCTTCTTCTGTTCACAGTGGCGAGATTGACGGTGGCGCGAGCTTCTGACGACGTGGCGAACGACAGAGGTGCGTTGGCAACAGGGAGCTTGACAGTTGGGAGCGTGATTGGTGACGGTGCACAATTTGTTGCAGTTGAAGTGTGGTGGCGACGAGGAGGATCTGAAGCGGTGATGGCGGCGTAGTTTATGATTTAGAGCGGTGGAGTCGATCTCACCATTGAAGAGGTAACTGAGAATGACGGAGAAACACTGATCTGGTAAGGGGTTCTGGGCGTTAGATGATTCTGATGGCTTGATGGTGGTCCTGTGGTCTCTATTTTAGGATTTAGTTCCTTCTTCCTCTTACTATGTTTTCACGGATTTGGGTTGATGGTGGAGACTGGTGTGTTGTTGGTGTTTTGTGGTGGTTTCTGGATTGTGTTTTCAGGATGATGATGAAGAAGAAAATTCGGTTTTGGTTGAGAGGAGGGGAAGTGAAGATTCAAGTCAGGAATGGAAGAATGAAGATGCTGCCATGGTGTGTGCTTAAAATTTGAAGAAGAATAGAGGACAAAATAGGGGTTGATTTGTATGGAGGTTTGCTTGGTGAAGATTGAAAGGAAAATGGTGAAGGATTGGTTTCGGTTTGGGATTATTTATGGTTGCAGATGTTTGACAGAGGTTGATTGTGGAAGATGAAAGAAGGAGGTTGAAGAAGGGAGTCTTGGATGATGAAGGTGAAAGCGAGTTGTAGCAGTGGGATGGAGAGGAAGGAAGAAAGGAGGTTACATGGTGGAAGAGATGAGGTGACGGGGTGTTAAAAGGGTTTTTACGTCTTTTAATAAAAACCAATACTTGAGTTGCGTTCAAACCTCTTTTAAGATTCAATTGCAGTATAGTACGGGTGTTATCGATATGTTGAAAAGCATGAAATTAAAGAGCAAAGATTGGATAGATAAACAGATTAGGAAAACAGTTGGATTATGTTTCGCACTTCGTTATTCAAGATTTGTCTTGTTCTTGATTACAATCACTTAAAACCTTTAATTCACTCTCACCAGATCTTAACTAACTCACCTATTCCTAGTATGAGAAGTTGATTCAATTACTTTCCTAATTGTCGCTTCCACAGGCAATTAATCAAAGCAACTGTAAACATGCAGGCGTTAAAGAACTAGGTGATCTAACGCTATTCCTAACAAATTAGCTTCGCCTAGATTAAACAGTTTATGTCAGATTAATAGAATAGCTTCCACATACAAGATTAATCTCAAATCGAATGATAGGTGATCAAACTAACATAAGCAATAAAAACAAAACTGTTCAATTGAAATTAAAGATAGAAAGTAAACAAAGAAACAATCAAAATCCCTTCAAGATGAAGTACTACGCCAAAATCCAACTATGAGAGAGCTTAGTTATCCATAAGATGGAAACTAGCTAGCTTACAAGGAGAATCAATAGAAACTAGGAAGACGGCAACGTCGCGGGGTAGAACCCACGATTCCGGCGAGGTTCCGAGCGTCCGTTGATGGAACTCCTCTTCTTCTTCTCAATCTTGAGCTCTCTCACGTCCAAGGGGTGTTTAGAGGTGGCTAGGGTTGAAAGAATACCCAAAACATGCTAAAAAACGTGATTTTATAGGCCCTGGGCGCCGCAGGGGCGCTTAGGGCGCTTAGCGCCCAGGAATCATTGTTCTGGCCGCTCAGCCCTTTACAGGGGCGCTTAGCGCCCTTTTCCCCATGTTCTGGGCGCTTAGCCACCCATAGCGGCGCTTAGCGCCCAGAATGCTCCCTGCTGGCCGCTCAGCAGCTTGTAGCGGCGCTTAGCGCCCCGTAAACTTCTCCAAATCAAGATCCAACCGTCCATATTGAAGTTCCATGAGTTAGGAACCACATACTCAAATTTTAGCTAAATCCAACGGTTAACGAATGAGATATTGCAATTTTGCTCAGGCTGCTTCAAGATTTCTGCATCAAAAAGTTGGGATTAGAACTGAAATCATTGGAGCTTCAGTGAATCCATGCTCTTTCTTGGATATTCAATCCTGAAACACCATTAATATGTTAAAAACATCAAGAATGTGCATTCTAACCCAGAATTAATAGCAATTCATCATTCCTTAGCAAAACATACATTTTTTGGGGTTTTTTACAATTAAAATACATAATAAGTGCCTAAAAACAATGTTAAAACTATGAACGTTTGACACTTATGACGGGAGAAGAAGGAGAAGAAACATGATTAGGAAGAAGTTGGAAATTTAAAAATAAAATAAAAGAATAATATATTTTTTTAATTAAGTGTAGATGGTGTATATAGTAAAAGGAGGGGGTGAAAATAGCAAATGCCATTAGCAATTGGATGGCAAGCTAACGGAGGGACCAAAATCGCACAAAAAAAATTAAAAGACTTAAATCGAGCTTTTTAAACATTAGGGATCCAAATCGCACAAAGTAAAAAATAAGAGACTAAAATTGCAATTAAACATTTTTTCTAAAATATATAAAGTCGATGAATAGTGAATATTGCTTTCTTAGCAACAAGCCAAAGCCAAATAAGGGAGCAGAAGTGTAAGCTGGTGTAGAAATCATGTAAGTAGATATTCTAAAGACTTCAAGAAGCCAATAGAGAATATAGTCATACATTGGAGAAACTGATCCTATAGAAAATTTGAATGTTTTCCTCATGTCCCTATCTTTTCTTGGAGTCATAGATGCTTTGGTATGTTAAACATTTCCCTTAACTATGAGGAAAGGGGCACTAAGTTAGTTTTAGTCTCTTCCCCATTCTCTATTGGTGGATGTGACGAACTCTCTTCTCAGTTTAACCACCATTTCATTATTAGTAAAGGGCTGTCCAAACCTTCCCACACGTTGGAGAAGATAAAGTAGGAGAAGCATGAATCTCTACGTGATTTTCTTACATAATTCTACAATGAGCTTTGGTTCTTAACTTGGATCCAAATGTGAAGCTCAATTTGTTTTGTGAGGCTATAAGGACGCACAATCTGTTTTGTGCATCTTTGGCATAATCACCTCCAACTAATATAGATGAGTTTCGGGCAAGAGCTGGCCCATATATAAACATGGAAGATAGCTTCGTTGAGCTGGTTCATAAAAAGTTTGAGCATGATATCGTCATGCAGGCGTGTGGGAAAGAACATGAATGAAGTGCAAGAAGTTATCTATTCATGGATAAGTTGAGAGCATAAAGAGATAGTCTAAAAACATTCGCACGTGGAAGTTTTTTTTTATATAAGTAAATAATATTAATGGGAGTATAAAGGGTGCCCTACCCAAGCATAACTAGGGCTGGCAATATGGGCTAGAACCGTTGGGCCAGTCTCTTTGGCCCGCTTTTTTGGCGGGTTGGATTAGAAAATTCAGCCCATATAACCACTTCGAACCCACTTTTTTGGTCCGCTTCTTTTGGCGGGTCGGGGGCGGGCCAGCCCGTTGGGCCTATACTTTTTTTTTTAACGGAACACCTTCTTTTTTACTTAATTTTTAATTTCTTTATTATCGTTCATATGGATCTAAAGACTAAAGAGGAACAACGCGAGGGAGGAATGATCAACTTTTTTGAAACTTTGTTGTAGAAGTATGAATTTAATTATTTTGTCCTTCAATTGTTATATGTAGATGATGATAGTGATGATGAAGGTTTGAAAGATGGTGATGACTGGGGTAATGAGAAAGAGGCTCTTTTGATTTGAACTAAGACTATGTTAGAACTTATAATTTTAAACTAAGACTTTGTTATTATGAGAATGTAGAACTTTGTTAATTAGGCATAAAACCAATTTAAAATTGTAATAAGTTATAACTTTAATAGCATAAAATATTATTTAGAAATTTAAATATATTCCTTTAGTTATAATTATTTTTCTATTTTATGCTTCCTCAATTTCTTTACTTATATACAATAGATAAAAAATATATTTAAAGTTTTTATAAAATAATACACACATATATTAATAGTAAATACCTTATACTGAGATTTTTTTAATTTTAAAAATATTTTGTCTAAACTATTTATTAGTAAGTAGCATTTTATTATTAATTATTTTTACTTCTTAATATTTTTATTTATAAAAATATGATTTAGTTTTTTTTAATACTTGTATTTATTCTTAAATTTATAACTGATAATAATTATTCTAAATATTTCCAATTAATAATTAATTAATTTTTTCTTTATAAGAAAATGAAAATTTAAAAATAATAGTTAAAAAATTAATAACATGAAATAGTAATCAAAAACTTATTACAATTGTTATTTTTTTTTAAGAAATACTATTGTTATTAATACAAAGCTGAAGAGAATTTACTCATATGTAATACTCTGTGTTTCACGATTTTTTTTATAATATTCTATAACTATAGAAAATTAGAAATAATGTTTTTCCTTATAAAATATAATGACATCAAATGTAATTGTATTAAGATATTTTAATACATAATTAGTTCTAAATAAAATATTTTGCACACTCTATACATTTTTAAAAAACTTAAATAATTACAATATATATTTTTTCAATGTATATAAAATTATTTTCTAAAATAGTGTGGAACAACTTTATAGTTAATATTAAATAACATATATAATCATTTAAGATTTTATTTAAAAAAATTCTAAAATATATGTTTACAAAAGGAAGTTAACCAATGAATAATAGAAATATTTATTATATTTATTTTTTACAAAATATATTACAGTATATAACCTTTTTTTCACAACTTGAGTTCGATAATTAATATTTTAACTATTTCTAATATTTAAATTAATATTTATATGTATAAGAAGTTTTATGATTAATATATAAATAATGAAAAAAATATTTCCTTACAATTAAATTTTTATTATTTAATGTATGAATTAGTTTAATTGGCTGAAATGTTTTTACTTTTTATTTTCCCGAACTACAATACTATCGCGTGAAGGTTATTTTGCCTGTAATAAATTTTTTCTATTTAATGGAGGTAGTTTAATAGCCTATGGACATTAAAAATTATTAATAATTTTTAATACAAAGGAAGTTTATATTATTTCATGTATTTTCAAATTTTTACTATTTAATATATAGTACTACCACATGATATTATGTACGTTTTTACTGTTGATGGTTTTTTCTGGAAAAAAATAAAAAATGAGTAATTTAAAAAAATTAAAAATTAAAAATTCAGATTTTTGTTTTGTAATTTTATTATTTAATTTATGTAGTTTAATTGTATTTAGACATTGACAAATTTATTCAGTTTTTAATGCTGCAGTAGCATCTACATTGGAAATTTTATTTAGTTGTTAATTTTATTTTTTAATGTTTTTAATAAAAAAAATATTACTCTATGTATCTAATAAAAAGATTGACAATTTTTTCAGTTTTTAATTTTATTATTTAATGTATTTAATGCAAAACTTTACAAGAGTTTTATACATGAAAGGTATATATATATATATATATATATATATATATATATATATATATATATATTATATTGATTCATTAAGGTGCATTGATTTTAAATATAAATTTTATGAAAGTATTTATTGTCACATTATCACCATAATGAATGAGATTAATAAACTTTAATTTTATTCTAAAATACATTTTATTTGTGAAAATGAAAACCTATTTGAAGTGTTAAAGAAGACATTAAATGATTGTGTGACACTTCATAGCATTTTACTTTTAGTAATTCATTAATTAAATATTTAATACCATCAAACGCGTAGATTAACTCGCACAGAATTGCCTCATTGGAGGATACATATGAATTAAACAAAAAAAAATATTTAATATTATAAGCACATTTTAAAATATTAAAAATTAATGATAAAAGTTAATAGATATTAAATATAAAAATTAATAAAACACTCTATTTAGTAAAATTATAACACTTTAATATAGAGGGGGGAGGATGCTCCAATCTAAGTTATATAAATTGTTTCACTCCTAAGTCCTATCAATTAAAGCCAAATTAAAAAACTCACCGCACATCCTAACAAATATCAAAAACGACTTTGTTCACAAACAAAACCAATTATTCAACATCTTTTTTCCCAATGGGTTTAATGAATAGGAGTGATGATGATGAAGCTTTTGCGCTGCTACCCCACTCGTCCTCATCCTCTAAGCACACCTCTGATGGAGAGCTTGAAAGAATACTCTCCAACACCGTTGTTCCCCTCCTCACCCGCCTACGCCCCGCCACTTGGATCGAGCTTAGGGTCCTTTTCCGCTTGGCCGCCCCCGCCGTCCTCGTCTATCTCATCAACTACCTCATGTCTGTGTCCACCCAAATCTTCTCCGGCCACCTCGGTAACCTTGAACTTGCCGCCGCTTCTCTCGGTAACACCGGTATACAAATCTTCGCTTATGGCCTCATGGTACCTTACTTCTCCCTCATCCTTATCATCTTCATTGATCACGTGCTAGTTGATTTATAACATGTTATCAAATTTTTAGAGCCTCTTGAAGCAAGTGATATGAATCTGATTTTATAAATAATGAATTAACTCTTTTCGATTCCCGCCCTATACATGAAAATTTATTAAGAGCTAATAAATAGAGTTAAATATATTTTTGGTCTCTCTAACTATATCGACGGCTGAATTTAGTTCATCACCGGAGTTAAGTTGCATCTGTGTCCCTAAAACTTTTGTAATTCTTGATTTTAGTCTTCATCGGAGGCGGAGTAGCCTACGTGTCAGGCGAAACCTTATGTTGAATTATCTTTATCATTTTTAATTAAAATTTAAATGACACATAAATAATTAATAATTAAAAAAATTAAAAAAAACTTATTCTAATTTATTTTAAACCTAAACCTAATTTGTTTTTTTTATAAGAAAACCTAATTTGTTTAACCTTAATTATTCTCTTCTACCATCACCTCTCCCCCCTCTTCCATCATCTTCACAAAAAAATCAAAACTCAAAACTTAAACCCATAATCTCTTCCCCTCACTTATACCAAACAATACAAAATCATTCAGAATGCTAAAACCAAAACCAAACCAAATTCTGTAAATTTATTGCTGAAATCAAATAAACCCAAATACCCCAATACAAGATTGATCAAGGAATAGTATCTAGGAATACAAGATTGAATACAAATAAACTTCCACAACAACACCACCCTTTGAAGCCCCAAACCACTTGTATCTCCGATCTTCGTGAGAGGAAATTAAACATTAATGAAGAGTAGCTTTGAAGCGACGATGGCAGAGTTGCAATGTAGTGGCAAATAAGCTTTGCCGGTTTTGCTCAAAATCAACATAGAAATCACTTGGTCTAGGTCTAGGAGACCCCTCCCCCTTTTGTAGAAGGAAATGCACAAAGTTTAGCATTAAAGAGGAGAGAGATGAGAAAAGTGACTCTTACAATTATATTTTTATTAGTTCTCTTTTTCTAATTGGTTGTGTATAAATATGATGTGTTAAGTGTGCACTCACTCAAGAATTATAATGTTAGTTTATAATGCGATGAACAATTGGTATTGCAGTTGGGTATGGGAAGTGCTGTTGAGACGCTGTGTGGACAAGCATTCGGTGCTCAAAAATTTGAAATGCTTGGCATCTACATGCAGAGATCAACCATCCTTCTCTCTCTTGCTGGCGTTGTTTTGACTGTTATGTATGCCCTCAGCGAACCCATTTTGCTTTTTCTCGGAGAATCACCAAGAATAGCGTCTGCAGCCGCACTTTTTGTGTGGGGTCTCATCCCTCAAATCTTCGCTTACGCCGCGAACTTCCCCATTCAGAAGTTCCTTCAGGCGCAGAGCATAGTCGCACCCAGTGCGTATATTGCAGTTGTCGTGCTGGTGGTGCACCTCTTGTTGAGCTGGATAGTAGTATATGAAGTTGGTCTGGGCCTGCTGGGCGCATCATTGGTGCTGAGCTTCTCATGGTGGATCATCGTTATTGCGCAGTTTGTGTACATTTTGAAGAGTGAGAGGTGCAAACGCACTTGGCAAGGGTTCTCATGCCAGGCATTTTCGGGGTTGTCAGAGTTTTTCAAGCTATCAGCGGCATCTGCTGTGATGTTATGCCTGGAGGCATGGTACTTCCAGATTCTGGTTTTGTTAGCGGGGCTGCTTCCTCATCCTGAGTTGGCTCTTGATTCCCTTTCCATTTGGTAATTATTTCACCATTCTAGATTTTAATTGAATTTTCAATGTTAATCTTGTATGTTTGTGGTTTGGTCATTGGTGATGAGTGTCTTTATACTTCTTAGTTGGCTTGAAAGTAGGAACATTGTCCGCAAGGGCCAATTAATGGCACCATATATTAGGCTTATTTCATTCCAAATTAATAAATAGATAACGTCAGTACTATTTTAAAAGTCTATTTAGTTAAAAGATTAGCTTCAAACCGTTTAAAAAGTACTCAAGTTTATTTAAATAGGTAGGTTTTGCTTATTTAAAAAATTCAGGACATGAGTTGCTTGTTACTTGTCATGAGTTTTTTTTCTAGGTCTAACTTTTTTAAAAGTCTGGTATATTATATATGATTTAATAGTCTATTTAAAGGTATGCTCCATAATAAAAAAACTAAATAGACCAATAAACTTATGAGTAAATATGTTAACAAGTTTATAGGCTAACGAACTAAAATACATTAAAACTATTTATAAATAGACCAACAATTATTATAATTTTTAATAGATCGATAATGTGAAAATAAACGATCTTGTGTTGAACTTCTTAAAACATTAAAACTTATTTAAAATGATAGGTTATAGGTCCACTTTAGATAAATTTATAAGCTTAAATTATATGTTAACAAGTTTAAATCTATAAATGAGTAAGCAAATTCAAGATATTATATAACAATATAACTTAACAATAATAATAATAAAATAAACTTTTGTATTAATATTTATTTAAATAGGTCGGTCTATTAAACTTAAAAGTCTTTTTGAATTGTCTAAGTCTGTATTAACTAACTTTGACCTTGTTCATCTATTAATTTGATTTGAACTGGCTTAAGTTTGATGTAGATTATATCATAAGCTCTTGTTGAAAGGTTGACATACTTTCATCCCGAAGTATACAACGTCACTACGACCATCTTTTATGACCGAGTCAAATGTTCCCATAACAATTAAGTTCAATTTTTTTTACTTTTCACACATTTGTTATTGCAGTACCACAATTAGTGGGTGGGTGTTCAGTATTTCTGTTGGATTAAACGCAGCTGCAAGGTTAGATTAATTCCACTCTTTTATATTTAGAAATTTTCCATTAACTTAAGTAAATATTTTTGGCAGCTAGGAATTCCATTATATTATGTGGTAATCATAATTGAATTACACAAACATGCAGCGTGAGAGTGAGCAACGAACTAGGAGCAAAGAATCCAAAATCAGCCTCATTTTCGGTGGTGGTGGTGACTTTGATTTCATTCATAATATCAGTTATTGCAGCACTCATTGTTCTTGCATTACGGGATGTCATTAGTTACGCCTTCACAGAGGGTGAAGAGGTTGCTGCTGCAGTCTCAGATCTTTGCCCACTGCTCGCACTTGCTATTCTCCTCAATGGTATTCAGCCTGTCTTATCAGGTAGTTAATTTAACATCTCTTTCCATGCAAAATTATCAACACTTTGTTAGAACTTATTTAGTGCAGTTTTTAGTAGATAAATTTGAACAAGCTTATGTCCGAACACACTTTTAGTCACTTTGCTCAAATTAAGTAAATTGATTTGTAAATATAACATATCACATATGAATTGAAGGGGTGGCTGTTGGATGTGGATGGCAAGCTTTCGTCGCTTATGTAAACGTCGGTTGTTATTATGGTGTTGGCATTCCGCTGGGCGCCGTTCTCGGCTTTTATTTTAAATTTGGAGTCAAGGTATGTACATGTTAATTGAATTTTTTTCTTTATTAAATTGATCTCGCAACAGGATTTTTCTAATCCTATGAGCAAAAGGAAGGTGACCAAAGGGTCTCCTTGCCTAAGGCCTTTGGTCATTTTGATCTCCTATGTTGGGGTTCCATTTACCAATTTACCAATACTAACCGCAGACGAGGCAAAAAAAAACCTTGAATCCAACTAATTCAATTTTCATTGAATTTCATTTTCCTTAACATATAGAGAAGGAAGCTCCATTTGAGTGAATCATAAGTCTTTTTATTCAGGTCACTGAAAACCTCACAATTCCATTTGCTTACTCCCAGTTTCAGAATTTTCAGCTTTTCTTTGAGTACATGCGCTTCCGAGCCATGAACTTGGGTTCCAGCCCATGTATCCTCTACAAAACGACCTTGATCCTCAATTATGCCTAGCATGTCGTAGAAGTAAAGGACATAAAGCATGACTCACAGACACATTCTTGTACCTAAAAAACTCCTTTCTTCCATACACATAATAAATCCTCATCACCCCATGCATAGCTGTTTGCACAATCTGATTGGGTCATTTTGAATGTTTATTTCATAACACATTTTTATTTTCTTTATACATTAATTAGCTTTATAAACATATATATCTCAAATATAATATTTCATATATTTGTGTGGTAGGGAATATGGCTGGGAATGCTAGGTGGCACCACTATGCAAACAACAATTCTAATGTGGGTCACATTTAGAACGGATTGGAGCAAGGAGGTAAAAATATCCCATCTCTGCAATAATTTTTATTCTCATAACACAATGTACTTGGAAATGAGAAAGCTGAAGTTACCGTTCATAAAATTTCTTCTTTGTAGGTAGAGGAAGCAGCCAAGAGGTTGAACAAATGGGAGGAGAAAACAGAGCCACTTCTAAACTAAAGAATTGAATAACTTGCATTGTTTTATGTATTTTTTAAACAAAGATTATCGCTACTGCCTCATCCATGACAGCATTGCATCGTCCTTTTCATGTCTACACAAATTGGAAGTCCAATCCAATTTTATTTTTTTTATAATACAATTAAGCAGTAACAATTCGTAGTGTCTATTTTCCTCAGAGTGAATATGGTAATGAGATTTTACGAAATAAATAGTTGGCAATTTTCATGATGGTGAAGAGACTTGTTTCTTGAGGTCCAAACTAAGCACAGTCACCGGACCTTAGTTTCAAATATGAAATCAAGAGACTTGTTCTTTCGGGCTCAAACCAAGCACAGTTACCACGGTTCCGTGTCGAACAGTTACCACGGTTCCTTGTCAACCATGGTAACTGACATAGCTTTTATTATTTTTTTAATTAAAAAAAAACTATTACCACGGTTGATACTTTAACTATGGTAATATAGATATTATATTATTAGTAAAATGTTGATTTTTTACTAGCAAACCCTAGTTTGCATATCGAAAACTCATTTGTGAACCCTTTCTCTGTTGCACCTCATGACCGCCGTTCCTGGCCGCTGCACCTCATCATTGGGCCTCCTTTTCTCCGCAATGTCACCGCTGCTGCTTTGCATGCTCGTCGGCGCCAAGCTCGTGCCTCGGTGTTCCCGTCTTCTCCCATTGGCCGCTCTTCTCTACCTCACTAGTGAGTCCTCTTGACCTGCTTCTACTTCTAGGGTTTTGTTTTGATGATTGTTGTTGTTGTTCAGTACTGGGGTTTTGTTTTTCCGTAGCACAAGAAGCATGCGCCGTTTCCCTCTTAAATGCTTGTCTCTCCACCCACTTAATGGTCTCTTCATAAACGCTTCCCAGCGCGGTTTCTCCAGCATGCGCGGTTTTCTTCTTCTAAATAGTCACGTCAGTTCTCCTTCCCATACGAGTTTCACATTTCTCAATACATCCTATCTACTCTGCACTTCTGAACAGTAATGGCGGTTAATCTTCTTCATCCCGTTTCACTTTCCTCGTTTGCTTATAAATTCCAAAAGTATCTCTCAATTCTCCATCCATCACTCCATCGTCTTCCCTACATCTTTCTTTTTCTGGGTTCATTAATTTTCATTAAAAACATAAATGGAAAACGGTTTCCAAATTTGTCTTCATTTTACGGTAAATTTCTCAAATCTAGAGCGCTATCAAGTTCTCAACACCAATTCTCTACGTAACACACGTTTCTGAGCATTGTGTGATGCCTCCAATGAGTCCATGTACCTCGACCTTGTTTTCGCCTTCTGGTCCTCCTTAACATTTTTCTCACAATAAAGGCTTCGTTGCAACAGTTGTGGATCATGAGTTTTCCCTAATCAAAGGGAAACTTGCTGAACTCCTCAATAGTGAGGACGAAGGAGACACATACACTTAATTTTGTAAAGCAAAATGCGATGGGCAACATATAGATGAAAACATCTATATGATGGAAAATCCACCCGTTTATGAGCGTCGTCTTTACTCATCCCTCAACCACCATTCCAGAGTTTTACATCAATTGGTCACTAAAGTGTTGTGTCCAAGAGTCGATCGTCTGGAATTAGTGCTTGACCACAACCTGTATATAATGTACATGATTATGAATAATGAGCGTTTTAATATTGTAGATATCATCTACAATCACCTTGCTTCTATTATGGTTGACAACCAGCAAGCCATTCCTCGTAACAAAGTCCTTAGGGGTCCAAATGGGTTGCCCTTTTTGGCTTGGAACCCTTTAGAGGAGGTGGCTTGTCAGGTGATTGGAGTAGAATTCCTCCGATCAAGGGGTATTGACATTGGTGAGCCACTGGATGAACCCTCCGAACACTCGGATGACTCCTCCAATGTTTATATGGAATCGATAGGCTCCAATTCTGTACCCTGATTTTTAATTCAGCCAAGCAGTACATATTGTACCTTTTTCTAAATTTGGTTGTATGATTGTTAAATTTGGCTGTACAATTTTTCTTCAAGTGAATATAATTTTTCTTCTAGTTATTATATGGCTGATTTTGTTAATTCCTAATAATCTCCTTCTCTTTTTATTCTTTGTTATATTTTTTTGGAAATATAATGTCAGGAATTGTTCAGAATTGCTTAACAGTTTATTATGTACATAAGGAATGGTTTAGCAGCATATTACGCATGCTTAGCAGCATTCCGGGCTCGAAGATACATTGACGGTGATGTATCAGAAGTAGATGGGAGCACAAACAGGAGCAATAAGATCAGTTGAAGATGTTATGTTGCAGCTGTTGTGATCTATTGCTGAATTTTATTTTTTTTAGAATGGACTGCTGAACTGTTTTGACATTGATAGTTTCCTATATACCATGTTTTAATTAGTTAATTACCTTTTTTCCTGGGTGGTGATCCATATGCATGTTATATATAGTTTATTTGGTAATTTGGTATTTATAGTCTCCGGTAGATCATGTTTTAGTTAATTTAGTATTCTGACAATATAATAGACGGTTTTTTTTATTTGCATATACAACTAATCAAGGTAAAAAAAATATAAGAAAAAAAATAGACCTATTACCACAGTTCAGTGTTGAACCGTGCTAATAGGAAGAGATATTACCACGGTTCAGCAATGAACGGTGGTAACAGATGTACGATATTACCTCGGTTCCTTGCTGAACTGTGGTAACAGAGTCGCGATTATGCCACTGTTACGCCTTCAACTGTGGTAACAGATATGTAATATTACCACGGTTCCGCCTTGAACCGTGGTAATTTATCTATTACTTCGACGTATGATACCACGGTTCAACAGTGGTAGCAGGCTACCCAGGACTGTGGTAGTATGACAATTCTATAGTAGTGTCAACTACCTCATGTCCCTGTCCACCCAAATCTTCCCGGCCACCTAGGTAACCTTGAACTCGCCACCGCTTCTCTCGGTAACACCGGTATCCAAATCTTCGCTTATGGCCTTATGTACCTTACTTCTCCCTCATCCTTATCATCATCATTCAACACGTGTTAGTTGATTTATAACATGTTATTAAATTTTTAGAGCCTCTTGAGGCAAGTGATCTGAATCTGATTCTACGAATAATGAATTAATTCTTTTCAATTCTCGTCCTATACATGAAAATTTATTAAAAGCTAATAAATAGAGTTAGATATATTTTTGGTCTCTCTAACTATATCGTCGGTTGAATTTAATTCATCACCGGAGTAAAGTTGCATCTGAGTCTCTAAAACTTTTGTAATTCTTGATTTTAGTCCTCATCGGAGGCGGAGGAGCCTACTTGTCTGGCGAAGTCTTATGTGAAATTATCTTCATCACTTTTAATTGAAATTTAAATGACACATATATAATTAATAATTAAAAAATCAAGCTTAAAAAAAGTTATAATTCAGATGTCTCAACGCAATTATTTTTCTATCATATTTATAATGAAAAATTATTTTAACATATATTTATTTAACTACACTATGATAAGTTTTACCCAATATTAAAAATATTGTAAATAAATTCGTGTAACGCACGAGTATTATATCTAATATTAACTAATTGAGTGCTTATCTTAGTTGGCAATATGTTTGCTCTGCCACCCCAAATTGGGGTTCGAATCCCCCACTTGTCATTTTTCATTTTTTTTTTTGTTATTGACAAGTTTTAACATGTTTATGATAGTGCAATGACCCCTTCTAACAAATGGTTTTTTGGGGAGTTCAATCTTATCTTATGACGTTACTCTTACGTGAATCTAACTTATATATTATTATATCTGTTACTTAATAACTGTCACTTTAAGGTTTTGCACATATATTAATGAATTTCATTAATGTTATTGTTTCTATCAAAGTTACTACTTAATTTTCTAATATACCTTTTATTTCTCTTCTTAATTTTGACTATTTATCTCCTATCATCATTAATTTAAGGGTAGAATTGGTAAAATATAATTAATATTCTCTTGAAATTATAAAAATAATAAATAATTAAAAACAAAAACAAAATTAAAATAGTGACAGATAGATATAGAAAAACGGAGGTAGGAATAAATCAACATCTTGGTAGTTTTCAAATGTTTAAGTCGGAGGGACTAATTAATCATTCATCCGAGATTTTGGAATTGCAAACGTGCTGCATAATTTCTATACGTTTTTGGAATAAAATTATTGTTTTAAAATTGAAGGGCTAATGATTCAGAACAGAATCTTGTAACTCATTAAAAATGAAATTTCAGAAATTCATAATAATTCCATGTATTCCTAATTTCCGAATCCCAACGGTAAAATTCATAATAATAATTTAATGATCCAAATCCCACCGTCGACATTAATTTCCTTTTCTATTCTCCGTTACCATATCTTGCTTAATTATCTGTGGCAACCCCATTGATAAATAATAAATAGCTATATTTATAGCTTTAACTTTTTGTGCATTATTTTCATGTCAAAAAAGGTATCTTCTGATTCAGTTAATAAAATATCAATATATTCTAAAATAAAAATTCTAGTACCATGCTATTTAACTCATGGATTTGCCATTGCTGCAACAATCACTCGAGAGATGGAAAATTCAAAGGTTTATTTGGTTTCTGTTATGTCTTTCTTGCTCCTTTCTCTTGCGGTCAGTGATCCCAAGCAATATGATGACCCAGAACCTCTTGTGACACGCTCACGTAAGAATTTTGGTTTTAATTACGAGATCAAAAGACTTGTTCCTTCAGGCCCAGACCAAGCACAGTCACCTGACCCTGGTTTCAAATATGAGATCAAGAGACTTGTTCCTTCAGGCCCAAACCAAGCACAGTCACCGGACCCTGGTTTCAAATATGAGATCAAGAGACTTGTTCCTTCAGGCCCAAATCAAGCACAGTCACCTGACCCAATTCCTCCTGTAAAGAATTTTGGTTTCAAATATGAGATCAAGAGACTAGTTCCTTCAGGCCCAAACCAAGCACAGTCACCGAACCCTGGTTTCAAATATGAGATCAAGAGACTTGTTCCTTCAGGCCCAAATCAAGCACAATCACCTGACCCAATTCCTCCTGCAAAGAATTTTGGTTTCAAATATGAAATCAAGAGACTTGTTCCTTCAGGCCCAAACCAAGCACAGTCACCGGACCCTGGTTTCAAATATGAGATCAAGAAACTTGTTCCTTCAGGCCCAAATCAAGCACAATCACCTGACCCAATTCCTCCTGCAAAGAATTTTGGTTTCAAATATGAAATCAAGAGACTTGTTCCTTCAGGCCCAAATCAGGCACAATCGCCCCCAGGTCTTGTTGTGTAGCTTTTTTGTTTTATTTCTAGCCTCAATGGTTCCTTTAAGAGTATTGTGGTTTCAATCAATCTTGTAACTCATTAATAAATGAAAATTCATAAATACATATGGCTATTACTATTTGTTAATCAAAATATAAAATCCGCACTGTTTTTTTATGTCACCACTAACCATCTTACGTTTATCTATTTCACCGCTTGAGACCACATTTTTCTCCTTTGTTGCACAATTGTTTGCAAATTTCTTGCAAATTCCGCACTCTAACGGCTTGAATGGGAGTTCCAATTCACCATCACAAAAATCTCATTACCATATTCACTCTGACCTCATTATAGTATATATAGAATTTTAATTTATGTGAAATTATTTTATAAAATAACACAAAATAATATTATAGTTAATATTAAAAAAACGTACATAATCATTTAAATTTTTTATAATAACTTCTAAAATATATATTTATAAAAGATATTTAACAAATGACTAATTTAGATATTTAATATTTTTATTTTATATAGATGATATTACTTTGTATGATTTTAATTTTTCCCAACTTGAGGTTAATATTAATATTTTAACTACTTTTTATATTTAATTTTTAGTTATATGTATAAAAAGTTTTACAATTAATATATAAATAATAATGAAAATGACAATTGATAAATTTATAAATGTTATTATTTAATGTAGGTGGTTGAATAACTTTTGATATTAAAAAAAAAATCAGTTTTAATTTTCGTATTAGATATATTTATTACAAATGAAAGTTTTTATTGTTTTGTGTATTTTAATATATATGTTGGAAGATTTTTACTGCTGAATGCATTTAATTAAAAAGTTCAAGTCTCTTTCATATATATATATATATATATATATTGATTTTAATATATATGTTGGAAGATTTTTATTCCTTAATGTATTTAATTCAAAAGTTCAAGTCTCTTTTACACACATAATGTTGTCATAAGAATTTAAATTTCGGTTTAATTGTAACGCACCATTAGTGTAAAACAGTTTCACACTGATCATACTATGCCACGTAGGTGAAACATTTACAGTCTTTTTTAACTTTAATTAAAATAAAAATATATTTTCTAATTTGGCAGAAATTGTAGACATAGAATTTCAGAAAAATAATGTTATGACATCACACTTACGGAGATATAGCTTAACTTATCTGGTGGTGTCTACATCATTTGAAACTATTATTAAATTAATTTTACAAAAACATCATAAAATAGGATATTGGTCCCAAATTTTCCAAGAATATCAACATGAACATAAATGTGAAAAAGATGGTCTTAATTTGAGAGGTTCGAAATCTCGGTGACATCCATTCTACTCAGACTGCTACTACATTCCGTGTCAACATTTTAGTCCTAACCAAACAGGTCTACAGAAGAAGACGAATAAAGAACAATTTTCATTCACTGTTCACACTCACCATATCCATAACCAAACACACTTAATCTTTTGATTTCATTGCTCTCTTAAGTCTTAACTTTGATTAGACGAGTTATAGCGTTGGGTGGAAGCTCATAAAGAAGTAGACTTTCGATGCTTGCTTCACTAGGAGCAACTTTTTGCTTACAGATCATCGCTGCTGGGCTTTCTAAAAGTGTCTTTCCCAGCTAAACTCATCTGGGCACCCATCAAAGTGTAATCTTTCTTCAATTTTCAATGAGTTTTCGGCGCTTTCAGATATTGGGTGCTGACAAGTTTGAGTTTTTACGGTGGAAAAATTGGTGGGTGGCTTGAAATTCGGGTCAAGGATGAAGCAGTTTATGGTTTGGATTTGGGTAATGCTCCTCTGTGGTGTTGCTCACAGCCGAAGGCCTGCCAGTGTGAACGTTGGTGCGGTTCTTTCATTCGATTCGGTGATAGGTAGAGCTGCGAAGGTGGCCATGGAAATGGCCGTTTCTGATGTCAATTCGGACCCAAGAGTTCTCAACGGGACGAAGCTCAACTTGGTCATGAATGATACCATGTGCAATGCCTTTCTTGGATCAGCTCGAGGTGGTGGCAAGCATGAACCTTTACACATTTCTTGCTCTTTTTATGTTTGTTTTTAGGTTTAAATGAATTTTTTGGACGGACAAGTTTCTAGCATATGACAAAAACATGTGTGAGGTTGGATTTGTGCAGCAATTCTTGTCAGAGAGACAGTCACATGATTGGACTATGCCACTTTAATTTGTTGATTTTTAATTCCTTTCAGGATTTAGTCTCGTGATGTTATTTATTTATTTTTTCCCCATTTATTAGATTGCAATGCAAGATGTAGTTGAACCAACAATCACTGCCATTTTTGCCATTTTGTGATTATATATTCAGTTTCTATGTTATTGACTTGTTGCATCTTAAATTCTCAGCCAATATCTAAATTTGATGCACATCACTTTCAATATTACTTGTTTTGTTATTTCTTTTACCCTCAAAATCTGGTTTTTGATTGAGCTCAATGGTGTTGACGCAGTGTGATCCATATATCTGACTTCACTTAGTGGGATAAGACTTTTGTTCTTGTTTTATATATATTGGTCTATCCCAATGATACTATACTTTTTATTTCTAGTGGCAGCTTATCACTATCTGATGTTACAGTTCTTATTGATTTGTTATTCTGCTACACCTGGTTTTAGTATGAATCAAACATCTATTTATAAACATTTTCATGTGGATATACAATGTCTAAATTTAAACTTAGGGTTCTTGTTGTAATTTACATTATCTGAATTTAACCTTCTCTGTTTACAGCTTTTCAGATACTTGAGAAAGGGGTTGTAGCCATAATTGGCCCACAGTCATCCACTGCAGCTCATATTATTTCTCAAATTGCCGATGCTGTGCAAGTTCCTCTTATTTCATATGCTGCCACTGATCCAACCCTGTCCTCCCTTCAGTTTCCTCTCTTTTTTCGTACTATACAAAGTGACTCAGAGCAAATGATTGCAATGGCTGATCTAATCGAATTTAATGGATGGAAAGAGGTCATTGCTGTATACTTGGATGATGATTATGGGAGAAATGGAGTATTTTCTTTGAGTGATGAACTTGAAAAAAGGAGATTGAAAATTGCTCACAAACTACCTTTGAGTGTTCATTTTGGTCAGGATGAAATCACCCGCTTGCTCAATCAATCCAAAGTTTTCGGTCCTCGCGTGTATGTTGTTCATGTCAACCCGGATCCGAGATTGAGAATATTTTCCATTGCTCACAAACTTCAAATGATGGCCAACGGCTATGTCTGGCTTGTCACAGATTGGCTCTCTGCTACCCTAGATTCATTATCCCCAGTTAATCAGACCTCTCTCAGTGTTCTCCAAGGGGTTGTTGGTCTTCGTCAACACATTCCAGATTCCCGAAAAAAAAGAGCTTTTGTATCCCGATGGATGAAGATGCAAAAAAAAGGTGTAGCAAAAACTAGTTTGAACTCCTATGGATTTTATGCTTATGATACAGTTTGGGCAGTTGCACTTTCAATTCGTAAATTTATGAAATTACGTAATAATATTACCTTCTCACTTCATGATAGCCATAAGCTACCTCATACAGAAGGAATTGACATTCAGCTTGAGAAGCTCAAAATCTTCGATGGTGGATTTGATCTGGTCAATATATTATTACAATCAAATTTTACAGGTGTGAGTGGTCAAATTGGGTTTAATTCAGACAAAAACATCATATGTAGTGGTTATGATGTGATCAATATCAATCAGATGGAAATTGACAGGGTTGGTTATTGGTCTAACCATTCAGGATTTTCAGTTGTACCCCCTAAAGTTCTTACAAAAAAAGAACGTGGTAATGGTATTGGTAGGTTTTCCCAAGTTCAGAAGCTTGACAACATTACTTGGCCGGGTGGGACGACAGAAAGACCCCGTGGCTGGGTGATTGCGGATAATACAAAGCCACTGAGAATTGCTGTGCCAAGGAGAGCAAGTTTTGTTGAATTTGTAACTGAATTGCAAGATAGTCATCAAATTCAGGGGTACTGCGTTGATATCTTCAACAAATCCCTTGAATTTATTCCATATCAAGTTCCTTTCGTGTTCCACCCTGTTGGAAATGGCAAAGCAAATCCCAATTATGATGCACTTGTGAAAATGGTTGATGACAACGTAAGTGAGACACGCAATGAAAAAAGAAAGTTACAGAATTGGTTAATCCATGTTTTATTAGATATTGGTAATTTGTGAAATCATGCTTTCATTTATGAGTTAAAGACAGTGCTTTACTGAAGAACAACTGAACTATGTATAAATATTCAGATGGATGATCAGTAGTTTGCACAATTTTAGCTTATAGATTTTTAAAATCTCAATCTCCTTTCTGTTTTTTGGGGCGGGACTGAAATTGAAAAACTGATGTTGACATTATTGGTTTTTGTTCAGTTCTATCCAACATAAGATAATTCTGTTAGGTTCTTCACACTGGGTGTGACTACATTTATTAGTTATTAGAATTAGAATGTTGGATTTTTTATAACCTTGTTTACATTTGAAAGTTTGGTTCAGGTATACGATGCAGTTGTTGGAGATATTGCAATCGTGACAAACCGTACAAAGATTGTGGATTTCTCTCAGCCCTTTGCATCATCTAGCCTTGTTATTGTGGCTCCTATCAACACTGTAAGATCAAATGCTTGGGTGTTCCTCAAACCATTTACAGCAGCTATGTGGTGTGTCATTGCTGGATCATTTGTGATGATTGGAGTGGTTATATGGATTCTTGAGCACCGAGTCAATGATGACTTCCGTGGTCCTCCTAAGAGGCAAATTGTGACAATGTTTATGTAAGCCTTTCTAGTAAAGTTATGCAATTTTCCCATATAAATTTTGTCTTACCAATTGCTATTATAAGTTTACAACTATTACTGGTAGTTCAGCATGATTTGATTCCTTTTTTTCAAACATAGCTTTTAGAATTTGATGTAGCACAAGGTAGCCCCTCTGTTTTATCTTGTGTTTTAGACTCTAACTCAATGTAGTTATTTGTTTTTCAGGTTCAGCCTCTCAACACTGTTTAAGAAAAGTAGTAAGAAACCCTGGCTCCGAAATCTAATAGTTCCTTTATTTCCTTTTCTTTCTTAAGTCTATCACTTATCATATATTTTACTGTCTCTAAAATGATCCTGTGGTTCAAGGAGTTGACCCAATAATTTGTCAATGTCCATTGCCCCCTTTCTTTGAGTTGTAGGAGTAAATTCTCTCTCTCTCTCTCAGATTTGGATTACAGATAGTTGCTAATTTCCTATGAAAATCTAAGTTTATTTGTTATCTTTTAGAATGCTTTCTATCGGTCAATATCAGTTTTACACTATGCATTCTTTTGCAATTGAATTAGTTTATTTTTAATATCTGCATAGAAACGCTCTTATAGCAGCATTGTCATGCAAAATGCTACTCAATGGTGGCTTTTACGTATGCACATTCAATCCTATTAAATTATACTCAATTCATTTATTGTGTTTAGCCTGGAGTATATCATTCTTTCTTGTCAAAAGTAATACACCCATTTGCATAATACTGTACAGACTGTAAAGTTTCAATGTAAAAAATTCACAGTAGGAAACATTAAGAGTTATGAATCTTTTCTCAGGCCTTCATGATTATATTTATGAAGTAATGATACTTGTGAGATCTTCATTACACTTAATCTAATTATCTTTCTCGTTGTCATGAAATCAGATGAAAACACCATAAGTTCACTTTCTAAAATGGTGATGATAGTCTGGCTTTTCCTATTGATGGTGATCACGGCTAGCTATACAGCAAACTTGACTTCAATTCTTACCGTGGAGCAGCTTTCATCGCCCATCACAGGAATTGATAGCTTGATAGCGAGTAACTGGCCTATTGGATACCAAGTAGGTTCATTTGCTTACAGCTATCTGACAGATAACCTTTATGTACCAAGTTCAAGACTTGTTTCCTTAGGCTCCCCTGAGGAATATGCTGTAGCGCTGCGTAAAGGGCCATCTGGTGGCGGAGTGGCGGCTATCATTGATGAGCTTCCTTATGTGGAATTATTTCTGTCAAAAGAAACTGATTTCGGTATTATCGGACAGTCGTTTGCCAGAAGCAGTTGGGGATTTGTAAGTAGCCATCATACTAGAAGATCAAATTGATTAGATATGATTATATACTTGACTAAAAGAAAGTGCTCCAGTTTTGCCTGCAACAGTTTTAGTATAGATTGTAGAGGACATGTTTATACCTTTTAACCTTGGAAAAATGAGATAATAGTCACACTTCAGTCCATGAGACATACAGGGTTGGTCACTTTCGTCCCCGATACTAAGGATATAGGCAAAATAGTCCAAATTTCATCTTTCGATGACTACATTGATCTTGATTTTCATATTTCAAAGACTAAATTGGTCGCTTTTTATCTTTTAGTGACTATTTTATCTATTTCCATCTTTCAGGGGCTAAGTTGACCGACCCGTATCTTTTATGGGCTAAAATGACTATTCACTTTGGGAAAATTGGAAGTTTATTTTATAATGGAAAAAAATTAATTGGAAAAATTGGCATCCAATTTATGATTTTCAAATTGGTACCCATCTTCGATGATCTATGATAGAAATGGTGGACATGGGATGCAGTTCTGCTAATACAAACAATCCAGAATTCCATTTTTCTCATTTGTTTTTGACAATAGGCACCGGGATTCGTGAAACTTATCTCATATTAGTTATGAATATGATCTGCTTGTGGCATTTTCTGACTTATTTGCTACAATACATCAGGCGTTTCAAAGAGACTCTCCTCTTGCCCTTGACATTACCACAGCAATTTTAAAACTCGCTGAGAGTGGAGAGCTTCAAAAGATACATGAGAAGTGGTTCTGTAAGATGGGTTGCCCTGAAGAAAGGGAAAGCAACCCTAAGCCTGACCAACTTCACTTGACCAGCTTTTGGGGTCTGTATCTTTTATGTGCGGTTGTCTGTCTTGCTGCACTTTTACTGTTTCTGCTGCGAATGATTTGCCAATATGCTCGCTTCAAACAAAAACAAAAGGATGTTATTGCTTCTTCATCTTCTGAACCATCAAGCAGTCATTGTTCCCAGGTTGTTGGTAACTTCTTTAACTTCATTGACAAGAAGGAAGAGGCCATCAAGAAAATGTTCGCTCCATGTGACAATAGTAACAGCCCCAAGTGAGATTATCATTATGACTGTGTTGCAAAAAGGCTTGTATTTCTAGATTTCAGTGAATTGCGGTCTCGATTTGTTTGCTTAATATGACTACATGTTAGCAACTATAATGTTATGATGTTTTAGAATCTCTAAACCTGAGTACCTTCCCCCATGACGAATAGCACGTTTGGACCAATTTACTTTTCCTTGGTGTCAATTATGACACTTAGAAGCTACTCATATAGTTTCAACCCATACTACACTTTAGCTTTAAAATCACTAGAGGTATGGAGAATTTCTAAGCTTTGGCAGCTACTATCCTGTGACTTTGTAGTTGTTCTGTGAATCAAACGTAGATGATTCTCCAAGCTCCTTACTAATAGAGGTTGTTTGTAAAACAATTAACTGAATTTGTTAGCTAGTTTCAGTTAGTTGGTTAGGAAGTTAGAGTATTAGTCATGTGATTAGTTTTACTGTTAATTACACTTGTATATAACCAATGTATCAGTTCGTTGTTAATTAGAAAGTTTATTTCATTTTCTTCTGTCTGTGACTTTCTCCAATCTACTTAAGCATTTTCTTTAATACATCGAAACAAAAAAAAGTGTATGGAACTCTTTATAGGGATTTTCAATGAATGTGCTTTTAGATTAACTCAAGCTGACTTCACATTTGAAGTCGTGCTCCCTTAGCCATGTCCTCCAGGCATGTGCTCCACTGTTAGAGTTCAGAACAGTAAAAGATATGTAACTGTAAAACAAGGGTGTGGGGGAGTCAAATAGAAAATGTTGTGGTGATGGCTAAAACTGCAAATTTGAAGTTGTCTAAGAACGTGGACAAACACATGAATCTCCTCCACCTTTTGAAAGAGTTTTGATTTATTCGTGCACTCATATTTCTCTTCATCTCATTTTTACCCACTTTCTCTTTCTTATTTTTCTATCACATTATCGATCATATCTATCATTTTTTTCTTTTTTTTTCATTTGTCCTAAGGTGGATGTGGTGGTGTACATAAGTCTTTTCCTTTTGAAATGACAAAAATCTGAATCATTGATTGTATCTTTGTCTAATGATAATGTTACTAACATTGATTGTACCTTTGTCTAATGATAATGTTCCTAACATATTAGGTGCGCACTACCCTTGAATGTGATTGCACTTGTGTGTTGCGCATATTTGTCATATTGCAATCCCTCAAGGTCACATCTTGGACCTAGGCAGTCTCTACTTTCTGAAACACATGATATCTTCAACAAATACAAAAAGGAAAACTTCAGAAGATGATTTCTCATTAATCACCAAAGCTGTATTTATGGGGTTAGAATTGACAACCCCTTCACCCAATTCTAAACCCCAAGATATTTTTAAAAATATTATTAACACCTTTTTTTGGGTTTTAAAAACCGGAATGTAGGTTGTACAATAGTATTACTAGGATATATAACCCGGGGTAGTTTAGGTTTTTAGCTCCGTTTTACTGGGATATATATCCCGAGAACTTGGTCGCCATTCCGGGATTTAAAACCCGGAATTTGGTTCTTTCAAACAACATTCCGGGATTTATATCCCGGAATATACATTCACTTTGCAGTTGTTTTTCGGCATATAAAACTCGGAAAACAATAACGTTGCATTCCGGGTTATAAAAATCAGAAGCAATAGTGTAGTGAAACACTTACACATGTTTTACAACTTAAATAACTATTCCAAATTTTATATCCCGGAAGCTAATACATTTCCGGGATTATTGTTCCCGGAAGGCATTTATTTGGGCCATCCCGGTTTTATAAAACCGGTAGGAGCGAACATACCTTCCGAGTTTACAAATCTCGGAAGACACCTATTGTCACTAAAATTTATTCTGGGTTTTATAACACGAAACAAATTGGAAAAATTTCATTCCGGGATATACAAACTGGAACACAAGTCATCAATCATATTCCGGGAAACCAAAACTCAGAAATTTGTCACCATACGTTCCGGGTTTGAAAATCCCGGAATAAAAAAAAAAAGTATTTAGGACATTTACTACACAAAACTGGGGTGCAAAATTAAGTGTTGGGAGTGTTAAATCTAACACCCATATTTATTTGGTTGTAATGCCACACATGCGCTTATATATAATTAGTGTGTGGTTGGTTCTCAGGTCAAGTCCACGCAAATGAACTTGAGGATATTTATCTAGTTATCTCCAAGGAAAGCATTAGATATTTTTTGGAACGGAAAAAATAACATACGGATTTAGTTGACCACCTTTTGAAATACTGTTTTGTGCGATTTTTAGCCATCGCTAACGTTTGCAACAGTTACATACTCTCATTAAAGTGTATGATTGTTGAGTGTCGAGCAAAACTCATATTTCTATATATCACGACTCTTCTTGGAATCCAGCAAAATACAAGTTGGCCAAAAGGTAGTGGCAGATGCTAAAATTATTAGTATATTTAATATTAGAAAAATAAATTTTAATGATAAATAATTAAAGGTTAAAATTTAACATGGATAAACAGATTGATTATTCAACAAAAGTTAAATAAAAATGTTTATAAAATTTCTATTAATTTTGTTGTTGTCTAAGACACATGTATTTGCTCCTCTATAAAAGTCAATTTAGTACGAAATGAGTTTTTTTTCATAAATAAGGATTATCTAATTATCTTACTTATTGCGAATTGTACATGTATAATTTGAATCATACACTTATTAAAAGAATATTATTATTTATCAAGATGACTTTAAAGTTTATAAAATTTAAAAAAAGCTTTAAAAGAATAATAACATCTTTGACAATTCATAAGTTGCTAAATGTAATTGTAACACCGTGGCCACTCGTTGTCTATCAACTTTCAATTATTGAGTTTTTTATATTTTGTCCTTTTTGGTTGAATTATTGAGTTGGAAATGTGGCAAATCTAGCTTTTCCTCTTTCCCAATTGGATAATTCCTTCCACCTCAGGATTGTTTAAAAGTTGATTTATTATACAGGATCTTGTAGCCACCTCTTAGTTAAATAATAAAGGTTGATTAACATATAAATAGTATAGACATATGCAAACACCTTATTTTTCTCTCCATCTTTCACTTCTTATCACATCACATTACATATCACATTCATTACTTCTCTTTTCCCTTGCTTTGTCTCTTTAGGTGTCTACCACCAATGATGATCTATGAATCATAACTCCTTAGTTTTTTTTTTTTTTGAAAGAACATAACTCTTAGTTAAAACATGATAATGAAGTTAAAGTTGAACTTGATTCAAGTAAGATATGCAACGCATTTAGTACAAATACTTATTAAATCAATAGAAGTAGGTGGAGCAAGCTTTGCAGTGCACACATGAACATGATTATCATATGAATTTTTGTTATTTTAGTCTGGTTGTCTGTAAGGGTTTCCCATTATTTTCCATTAGAATCGAGCATTGACTCAGCCGGATATTTACAATTTAGTGGTATTTGGTCAACGATAAATGAAGCTAATGAAGGGCATGCTGATTCCTTTCACATTTGCATTTTTATGGTCTCCAAGTCCGATGTGAAGTCCTATTTAATTTAAGAAAATATTTTTAAACCCTACACAGTGTCAAATACAATCAACAATAGCGAGTTTTGACGGTCTTAAACCGTCACTTATGTGTAAATTGACCCAAAAAAAAAATTTAAATTTTAGTTCTTGTAATGCTTTTTCAAAAAATATGATTTCTAGCATTAAAAAGTCATAACTGATATGCAATGTGGCAAAACTTTGCACATTAGACTGCCACTAAATACGTATATCAATTGGCGGTCTAAAGCACGGTGATTCAAATGTGAATTGGAAGATCTATTTTCTGACTCGTGAATCGTATCGTTTTATGTATCGTACGATATAGACACACAAAAAATCAAGTCATAAATGAAAATAAATGGTATATATCATATAATATACTTCAAAATAACCAAAGATGACAATGCAAGTGTTCATCCCCTTCAAAAGACATCAATAACATGGTAAAATGCAAAGTACTTTTCTAATTGCTATGTTTTGATACGTGAAGCATTCTTTCTGGATAAAACTGAAACGATGAAACAAAGACTTAAAGTCGAGGGTGAAAGATTTGAAAATCATATGGATCTCTTTTATGGTTAAAATTTGACTCCCTCTGAGTTTTTAAGAAAAAATGCAAAAAAAAACCCCCACCAAAATGCAGAAAAATGACTTATTTCAACGCCTGTATGTGAATGGGTCAATTCAACTTTAAATCGCGATTTGTCCAGTACGATACGATACAAAGCAATTCACCTATGTTTCATAGCACAGTTTGATACAACAATCAATTCGTATCACCAGGCATGAATATGAATCGAATCGCGATACAAATCCTTGTATCGTACGATGTCGATACTTACTACCATAGTCTAAAGCACAATGGTGAGACATAAAATTAACGAGATTTCATTGGTGAAACATGGAATTGAAAGTGACAAAGAAAACCCATTAAGTAGGGGAACCTATTACGGACAAAGAAGCGGAAAAGAATTTCAAACACCTCATCTTCATTTAAATTTTTTAGCAATAATTTTTTGAAACAAAATTTTAAACAGTAATGAAAGGAAGAAATTAGAGAAAATGAGAGATATGTAGATAATATAATAGAAAAAAGAAGTAGAGAAAAAGAGCGAAAATTGAATAAAATTGAAAAAGAGGCATTGAATAAACTAAAACTCAATTTTAAAGTATTGGGATATGACTCATTTTTCTTATATTTTATTTAATCATATTTTCTTATTTAAATTACAATCTCTCTTGAGTTATCATCACATTACTATACTTTCAAGTCTAAAATATCGTCTCTTTCAAAACAAAACAAAAGTCTTAAATATCATAAGGCAAAATTGGGGCTCTTACTCTTTTACATGCTTAGTATAGATTTTACAAATAATTACTAAAGTAGTGTAAGGTTTTTTATAATTACCAAATTGGTATAATGACTACTTCAAGTGGCCATACTTTTTTTTATTTGAAATCACCAATCACTGTGGCTTAACATTTTTTTCCTTTAATTACAAATCCGTCACAAAATCCTAGTATACAATATAATAAGAGATAGTGACGGATTGAGGAGAGAAGTTTTCCGTCACATAGTGTTTAGCGACAAAGCACAACCTATCACAAAATTCTTATAAATAATAGGAATGAATTAGCGACGGAATTTTAAGCGGGCATCTTCCCATTACAACAATGTTAGTGACGACGGAATATTTTTTGTGACGGAAAGCTTCTCTTTCCTCATTTCGTCACTATTTCCTTTTCTATTTTATAAGGATTTTGTGACGGATATATTTCTACCAATAATAAAGAAGTTAACAAAAAAGAAAAGTAATGTCACTAGCAATCGTGATTTAAAAAAAAAATTAAATAAGTTATCGCCCCTTGAAGTGGCAATTTATAGCAATTTTATAATTAATTTTTTTTTTACACTACATTGGTAATTATTTGTAAAATCTACCCTAAACGTCTAAAAAACCCAAGCCGGCTAATGAGTCGTCACAAATTGTACGCACAAACATGGCCACAACAAGTAGTTTTTTAACTGATATTCTAATGGGCTTGGTGACTGTCGACAATGACCCCATACAATTAGCCACCACTTTAAACACGTTGGTAGATCTTTCTAGCTATGCCATCACACTCACATAAATATATATTTTAAAAATAGAGTGTGACACTCATGTCACAAACTCAAGACTTGCGAGAATAACGTGGGAAGACAATGTTTGATGTCAGATATATTTATAGCATGTCTAGTTCACTATTAGTAGGAAAAAGTTATGTTCGATCCTTCCTCTCTTGCATTTTATCAGAAAAAGTTGAGTATTAGTATCATTTCACTCATTATATTTCAATTTTCTAAAATTACTCATAATTTACCTTGCGTAATTTCATTATTAAAGCTTTGATCAGTGGAGTGGGAGAGAAAATCCAATTAATTCATCACAAACTCTAAATTGATTGTAAAGAGAAATATGAAGAAAAATAGGTAGAAATGAAATGAAAGAGAAAGTGAAGTGTGAATGTATCAAAACTCTTTTTAATATTTTCAAAACCATTTCGTCTAAAACAATTTTTTAAAAATTTCTCCTAAAATTAATTATTTTCAAATAATTAAATTCATAAATTTTCCAAACACACTTGAAAAGGGTGTAATGATTCTTTGCTTTGTGTTTACACCTGAGTAAGTTCTTTTGTTTGGCTAGTGAGAGTGAGTTGGTTCATTCTCTAGTCACATGCTCTATGTACTTGTTTAAAGTTCAGAACTTTAGCAACTTGCAAGCTTTTATCTCTTTAAGTTTGGCTTTCAGGTAACCTCAGATACTGTCCACTCCCTTGCTTGTTCTTGAGGTTCTTTGCATATTATATACTTTCTTTCCCTTTTTTGCCAATATTAATTAGGCATGTGGGTCTTAGCTTCACCAACACACCCAATTATATACAAAGTTTCAGCATTTGTTTTCACTTATAGGAATTTCTGACCTTGATTGGCTTATGAGTGACTCATGATAATAACTTATAACCACCTATTTAATTAATACCAAACTTGAAAAGTCTGGATATGCTCATAAGCATACTTTATTCCATGTGGGGGATGTGAGAATCTGAAATTTTAAAATCCAAATTTCTGGGTGTCAAGTTTCTTGTTAGATGCTTGAATCTAGTTTTCTGGGCTGCAGGGGTTTCTGTTTTCTTTACAAATGACGTTTCTTGCTTTCTTTTCTTTGTGTCTTTGTGCTGCTGCTTAAATGGTTGCACTTGACAGGTGCTGAGTTCTGATGGAGGTCTAAACTGAAGAATTTGGAAATCCTTCTGCAGCTGATTCCACAGGTAAAATCAATTATGGGAAGAAGCTTTTGTGAATAGCGTCTGAATGCCAAAATTGATTCTGAGTAAAAATAAGTTGATCCAAACATGTCATATTATTAAGGTACTAACTGCAAATTTTTCTCAGAAATGGAGGTGCTCTGGGTCAAGGTGATGTTGTTTTTCATTGTTTTCTGCTTGTGGATTCCCAAGGATGTGATGGGAAGCACAGGAACTAGTGCTGTGAACTCAACTGTTTCTTCGAGGCCTCGGGTTTTGAGGATTGGAGCCCTCTTCACTCTTGATTCTGTCATTGGAAGGTCTGCTGAACCTGGAATCATGGCTGCAATTGAAGATGTTAATGCTGATAAGAGCATTCTCCCTGGCATTAAGCTGGATGTTCTTTTACATGATACAAATTGCAGTGGGTTTCTTGGAACAGTGGAAGGTATTTGCAAAAAAAAACTTGAATTTCAGTAGCTACATGTTTGGGTTGGTTAGTTTGAGGCCTTGTTTGGGAGGAATATGTTCAAAATTTTCAAGAATTGATTTTTGTCTTATTTATCAGATATAAGATAAATTGTTTCTTAGTTTCCTTAGTCTTCCTTTTTGTCCATGGTCTCTTTAGGTGATATGGATAATCTTCCTGTCGTCATAGGACCATCTCTTCAAAACTTATGTTTCATTCTATGTCCAATTTTGCAACTTCATTAATTTCCTTTAAAAAAGACCTTTCATTGTAAGAGTATCATTCAGTTTCTTCCTGTGAATTTCATTTCATTGTAAGTATAATCTTTAACTTATTTGTCTCGCCCTCTTAGCCCTGTGTTTGATACCAGTTGAGTACAACGTAAACTTTCATTCAAACTGTCTTAGTATGTCATTGCATAGATGTTCATGGAACAGAATTTTCTGTGGACTCTTATTATCCTTTCTCTGTATGTATGTGTGAGTTTGAACAAGTGAACAAGCATCATTAATTTTTCTTGATGATGTAGCTTTGCAGTTGATGGAAAATGAAGTGGTTGCTGCTATTGGTCCACAGTCCTCAGGAATAGCCCATATCATCTCTCACGTTGCTAATGAACTCCATGTACCTCTTCTTTCATTTGGGGCAACAGATCCCTCTCTATCTTCCCTGCAGTACCCGTATTTTATCCGCACGACCCACAGTGACTATTTTCAGATGTATGCAATTGCAGACTTGGTTGATCACTATAGATGGAGGGAGGTAATTGCCATTTTTGTAGATGATGATAATGGAAGGAACGGGATTTCAGCACTCGGAGATGCTCTCGCGAAACAACGTGCCAAGATCTCTTACAAGGCTGCCTTGCCTCCTGGAGCCTCCAAGAGTTACATCAGTGACTTGTTAAATGGAGTAAACTTAATGGAATCAAGGGTCTATGTTCTCCATGTCAATCCTGATTCTGGTTTGCAAATTTTTTCGATCGCGAAGAAGCTTGGAATGATAACTAGTGGCTATGTGTGGATTGCAACAGATTGGCTTCCTTCAGTGCTGGATTCAATGGAGCAAGTTGACACTGGCACATTGAATCTACTTCAAGGGGTTGTAGCTTTGCGCCATCATACTCCTGAAAGTAATCTCCAGAAGAATTTTTTCTCTAGGTTGAAGAACCTAAAAGGTATGCAGAAATCAAGCTTCAATTCTTATGCATTGTATGCATATGATTCTGTTTGGTTAGCAGCCCGTGCTCTAGATGCTTTTCTCAATGAAGGTCAAAACATATCTTTCTCTTCTGATCCTAAGTTGCGTGACACTAATGGAAGCATGTTGCATCTATCATCACTTCGTGTTTTTGAAGGAGGTCCATTGTTTCTCCCAACAATCTTGAGAATGAACTTCACTGGTTTGAGTGGTCCAATTCAGTTCGATGGGGAAAAAAATCTGATTCATCCAGCATATGATGTCCTGAATATTGGTGAATTTGGATCCCGGAGAATTGGTTATTGGTCTAATTACTCTGGTCTGTCAGTTATAGCTCCAGAAGTGTTATATAAGAAACCGCCTAACATGTCAACAAGCAATGAAAGACTGTACAGTGTTGTGTGGCCTGGAGATACTATAGCTACACCAAGAGGGTGGGTATTCCCCAACAATGGAAAGCCGCTGCGAATAGCAGTGCCTCTTAGAGTAGGCTACTTGGAGATTGTTTCTAAAGACAAGAACCCTCCTGGGGTGAAAGGCTTTTGCATTGATGTCTTTGAGGCAGCCATAAACTTGTTGCCTTATCCTGTTCCCAGACAATATATATTATTTGGAAATGGTGATAAAAACCCTAGCTATAGTGACCTTGCCAATCAGGTCGCATCAAATGTAAGTTTCTAAATCGAATTAGTAGCCTAATATAATGATCATATTGCATGATAAAGAGCCTGTTTGGTGGCGGACCAAAAAACACTTATTGGAGCATATCCAGTGTTTTTTCTAATAGATAAGCTTCAATATTTGATCTTTAGTCCGTATCCAAACGGGATGAAGGACTGCAAGTAGTAGCATCCTTTTAGGTGGTACTGTGGCAGTATCTAAAATAGAATTTTTGGTTTCCACAAAAGTAGGTTCAATTCAAGTGTCTCCAAATTCCAGGAGTTATGTTAATTTGGTCTTTCACTTTCCTTCTTCAGAACTATGATGCAGCTGTTGGGGATATTACAATTGTCCCAAACAGGACAAGGATTCTGGATTTCACTCAACCTTTCATGGAATCAGGGCTGGTTGTTGTTGTTCCTGTCAAGGAGATCAAATCAAGCCCTTGGTCTTTCCTCAAGCCATTCACAGCTCAAATGTGGTGTGTTACTTGTGCCTTTTTTCTTTTCGTGGGAGCTGTTGTATGGATTCTTGAGCACCGGCACAATCCAGAGTTCCGAGGTCCACCCAGGAAACAAATTATGACAGTCTTTTGGTTAGTATGTTTGAACCATTTGAAAGATGAATCTTTTGGAATATAATAGAGGCTCTTTTGATATGGACCTGGTTTTTGCCAGGGTTCCTTTGACAGTGCAGCTTTTATTGTATGCCATAGAATAGGGGAATGCAATTTTAGTCAGAATTGAGATAATTTTATTTCTTTCATTCAGTATCCAGTTTTAGAACTTCATGTTAATGTATGATTTCATATCTCCCACTTGCTTCTTTTTTTCCTTTCTGTTTTATGTCTCAAGGAATGTCATAGCATGAATGAGTCTCTTTCTTAGTATCCATGCATGGCTTAATTTAACATCTAGTAACTTCACTGAAGTTAGCTCCTCTTTTGCAGGTTTACTTTCTCAACAATGTTTTTCTCACACAGTATGTGGCCCCACATTCTCCATTTTTCATTCACATATCTTCAATTTTCACCCTTAACAGTCCTTATTTTGTATGGTACATGGTAAAATTTCTGACTTCTTTGCTGTTTTGACCTGGCACAGGAGAGAACACTGTGAGTGGTCTTGGACGATTGGTGCTGATCATATGGCTTTTTGTGGTGCTAATTATCAATTCAAGCTACACAGCTAGCTTAACATCTATACTCACAGTGCAGCAACTGTCATCACAAATTGAAGGAATTGACAGCTTGATCTCAGGTACTCAACCAATTGGAGTTCAAGATGGGTCATTTGCTCGGAAGTATCTGATAGATGAACTCAATATACAAGAATCTAGGATAGTTTCGTTGAGAGATCAGGCGGCATATGCTGATGCCCTTCTGCGTGGACCGAATGGAGGAGGGGTTGTGGCCATTGTTGATGAGCTTCCTTATATTCAGCTCTTCATGTCCAATACCAACTGCAAGTTCAGAATTGTTGGGCAGGAGTTCACTAAAAGTGGTTGGGGATTTGTAAGTATCTTTCTTTGCATGTCTATGGTTTAAATTCCTAAATTCTATCCATCTACTTTATTTTCTTTCTTATTTTTCTGATGAGAATTATGCTAGAACTTTGATTGAAGATAGGTCTGTAACTTCTTTGTTAGCTGTATTTAATCCACTGTTCTTAATACCAGAATATTTTGCTTTATTTTTCTTAGCCATATAGCAACCTCAACTTAACATTTAGGTTATCTATTTGCATCGATGCAAACAGACATTCACACATACCTTAAGAGAAAAAGTAAATGAAACTCTTCGAATAAATTAGGTGTGCTAGTGTGTATATCTTATCCAACAATATAATATTCTCATATTCGATTCCTGATCTCAGGCATTCCAGAGGGACTCTCCCCTTGCTGTTGATATGTCAACTGCCATTCTTCAACTCTCCGAGAATGGTGACCTGCAAAAGATCCATGACAAATGGCTTCTAAAACATGATTGCACTGCACTACTCGATGAAATCGATTCAAATAAACTATCACTGAACAGCTTCTGGGGTCTCTTTCTTATATGTGGCATAGCATGTCTCCTTGCTTTGATTGTATTCTCTGTTAGAGTGTTCTGTCAGTACATGAAATTCATCCCAGAGTCTGAGGTAGTTGATGAGGAAGTTCAACCAACCAGGTCCAGACGGTTTATGCGAATCGGAACTACTAGCTTCAAGGACTTGATTGATTTTGTGGATAAGAGAGAAAAAGAAATCAAAGAGGTACTTAGGCAGAAGAGTAATAAGAGGAGACGCAGCCAGAGCTTAGATGGTCAATCAAGTTCACCTGCCTAAGTAACCAGGGATACTTCTTTTGTTTCTTACTTTGGCTATACCATAGAAACAATACTCACACAAATTTTGTCTATACTGAAATATCTTGATTTCTTCCTTCTTGGGTAGGATTTGTGGCTGTAAGAATTGTCATTAACACAGTATATAAAAAAAAGGCAAACAATCTTGATCCACACTAGATTTAGACAATTGTACTATGATATAAAGAAGTTGTATTTTCTGTTCTGCTCTGCTTTCAAGGAAGAGAATTGTTCAAAAGTAAGAGGGACTTTAAGTTCAGAAAATGAATTTCACCAGGCGAAAGATGCTTCTCTTTCGGTTCAGATAGAAAGGAGCAATAATACATCCAAATCCTATGGTGGTCCTTTTATAAAGTATATTTCATCAATCAGAGTGGTTGCTACAACAGCTAAGCCCAGTTAACATGTTAACAAACAGTTTTCTCTTAAAGAAAACAAATGCAGCAAATTCATGTAAAACTAGAAGTAAATCTGCGATTTGCACAAACTATTTTAGATTTTATTTAATTAGTATAAGTTCAATTTCAACACAAGGAATTTTATCTTTCTCGAGTTATATGAAGATGTGCCACCTGAAAATTTGCGAGTGCTACTATTAACACTTTTTATGAAATAAAACTAAAATGTGTATCTCTTTATGTAAGAGATTAACAGAAAAACTATTAGGGTTCTTAATATTTTATGTTAAATTTATGACTTGTTATAATATATAGTATAAAAAATTTAGATGTTAAAAATATATGATGTCTCACATATGTATGAATGAACCTTCCCACGGAGTGAAATCTCTTGAATCATCAGCAAATTGGTCAGGCATTTCAATGAGACGAATGAAAGAAATACGGGTGCTAAGAAGAAATTATCCTACAAATTGTCAAGATAGGGACATCTTTCACAATACAGTACATTTAGTCAGAGCCATGCAGGCAGGCTCACAAGGGAATTCCTCTTGTATAAACAAAAATTATCATTGGTAATCCAAAGCTTGTCAGTAAATAAATCATTTGATATATGGCTCTCTTGTTTTGGTCACACAAGTAATAGGCATCAGTAGATTGATAGGATTTCACATCATCTTATTATCATACCAAGGGAAAAAGACGTAACAAGACTTAGAACTTACCACAGATATAACAACCCAAATACTAATCAAGCAAAACATCTGGTATTAGCGTTTATAACATCAAACAAGTAGTCAATAGATTATCAGGTAGATTGTTCAAGAATTTAACTGGCTATGCCTTATTGGGTAAGCAACATCTATGTATAGAACACTGACACATGAATTCTATTTTGCATAACAAAGTGAGCAACAAAGACAACTTAATTACGTTTTATCTTTTGCATTCACCATCCAGGTGGACTGAAAAGTTGAAGCCAGAAAAAGACCATGGAGAGCCAAAATTGTTCATTCTAAGGCATTTGTAAAAGTGGCACTACTCAGGTTTCACAGGCTTCTGCTCTCTCTTCAGAGGTTCCAAATCCAAATAGGTAAATGGCTCTGTTGGTTCCTCACTGCAATAGCCACAATAGTCATAAGCAACACAAACCAGCATACAATAAGTGACTGGAAAACTTGTATGGAGTAAAGCCAAGACAAGGTGTGCAAGTACAGGTAAAAAACTATGGCATGCAGATTGCAGTGGTTGATGTGGCATAATTCATAAACAATGATATTCTTAAGAGTAGAGAGAATTGCATGCAAGATAATAATCTCACCCAGGTTTAGAACGCATGCACTTCCAGAAGAGCTTGAAAGGTCCTGGAACAGTCTTGAATGGGTTCCCCTCAAAGCAAGCCTACACAATTTACCACCTTTAAGACTCAGAGATAACAACACCAAGCTCACTCCAAAACATATGCATATGGAAACATGAAAAAAATTAAGAGAAAACATGAAATGGCCACAGACCTCAAATCATGTGAGCAATAATATCATAACCAGTCCAATTTGTTATAGTTTCCCTAGGATATGACATCTCATGTTCCTCTCCACGAATGTGTGCATTAACTTTCTCTAGTCCTTTTACACTTTATAGTACTCAGTTTCATGTTTGTTCATATGGCTATGGCTTGGTTTGTAAATTTCTCTCCTTTCCTATGCTCTCTGTTCTATTATTAGATCTTGAGAAATATTAATATTAAGCATCAGCAAAAAATTAACAAAAAATATGCATATAAAAAAAACAGAAAATATGGTAACAGGGGGTTTGGACTAGCAAATAAAGCCTGATATAAGACTTTTCCATTGACACCCTGAAAACTGTAAAGCTTGAGCATCAATTCCAATTTCCCCAAGCCTCCAATACTAAGAGAAATTAAACAGATGATACTGGCTTCTTCACAATCATCTAAAAGAGAAATTGCCATTAAATGAAACTAAATTTTTATGAAGTAAACCAAAAAAATAAAATTGCGCTGGTCAGATCCCAGTCAAACTAATACGAGTTTCAAATTCACGGCATTTCAATAGAATATTGATCAAGAGATTACACACTGATTAGAACTAATGATAAGGAATGAAAATTTCGAGGGAAAGAAAAGATGTGATCGATTGAATTGGAAAAGGGGAAACCTGGATGACATCTTCAACACGATCATTGCATCGGTGAGCTTTAGGTTCAGGATGATTTTCTCCTGTAATTCCCCATGGACTCTCTCGCCTCGGCACCGGCCTTGTCTCGCTCATCTTCCTCTTCTTCTGTTGCTGCTTCCTTCGCAACTCCACTCGAGAGAGGTGAATGTACTCACTTGGGCCCTGATTTCGGGCCAAAAGGCCCAGAGTTTTCGATGACAAAGGATCGGATCTCAATCTTTGGACCCGGGTTTAAAAGTACTTATTTTATTTTACTAGCTTAAAATTCTCTAAAATTAATTGGTAAAAAACTTATTTTAGTACTTATTTTAAAAGCTATCCATGAAATCATATCCATCTTCTTATGTTCCTCTATCCATATTATTTTCACGAATTTCAGACTCAAACTTATTTGAAACAGTGCACTCTTTCATGATAAACTCTTAGCTAAATTACACATTACTTCAGTAACTTTATTACGTCTCTTAGCTAAATTACACATTACTTCAGTAACTTTATTACGTACATAACACAGGGCTAGATGTGATGAATGATAATGATGATTATGAACCAAAGTATGGTATGAGTTTATTTACTATATTTTTAACATTATATGAAAATTATTATAATTTAATTAAATAAGTACATATTAAATTATTCGCCAAAAAGTTCCATTCCCAAAAAAAAAATTAAATTAATTTTTAATTATAAAATATGATAAAATAAAGAAATTGTGTTAAGACATTTCAATAAATAATATTCCCTCTATTTCTATTTATAAGATCTCTTAAAATAATTACGTTTACTACAAAAACATTAATGAGATCAATTAATTATTGGTTTTTGAAAAATTTATACAATCTTCCAATTTAGAATTACAAAAGTTAAATATTGGTAGTCAAAACTTTACAATTACAAAAGTTAAATAAATACAAGAGGCATATACGGAGGAAGATAATAAATATTTCTAAAATCTAGTATGAGGTCTGATATTGAGGGATATCAACAATGTCTTAAGGGGGTATATTTCCTACTTATAAGTTGTTTTGAGTCTATTTCCTTTCCATATACTATTTATATAAGCTCTTTCAAACACTTACATAAGCGTTTATGTTATAAAATAAGTTTAACTAAACTCTTTCAAATGAGTCGTATTTGTTGTGGTAGAAAAAAATGAATATATTTTTCAAATGTTCTTTGCATCTAATTTTCCTTTGAATATTTCAAAGCTGTTTTTTTCTTCTTCTAAATATGCTTATTCAAATATTCCCCGTAGGAACTATGGCTTATAAGCAACACAAGCAAATTATAAACTATATGATTTTCATCTCTAAAACCTAAAATTTAAGGGTATTGTTATTGTTACTATCCCATAGCTATTAATATCATCCCTAAAGTGAGTAAAATACATAAATATTTTTAAGTTAATTTTTTTCTCACATTTTTGCAAGTGCAACATTGCCGCACTTTAAAGTGCGGCGGTGGTAGTGTTGCACATGTAAAGTGCGGGCGAAAAAATTAACATTTGGGTGGGAAATTTTGAAATTAAGGATATTTTAAGTGCTTTAAAAAAATGAGAATAATATAATTAGTTGTAAGGATGATACTAATAACAATGTCATGAAATTAAAACTTTAAAACTAAATTGATGCAGTTTAAGAGGACACTCACCGTATCAACATAAATGACATTTGACATTTTTATTGTTTAATGTATTTTAAACTAAGTGAGTTTTATACTGCTCTGTTCTAAAATACTCCATTTGTCCCAAATTATAAGACCCTTAGATACAAAGTCGGTGTCCCAAATTATAAGACTCCTTCTAGATTTTAGGGAAAAAAAAAAGTTTTTCCTTTTTTACCCATTGCATTCATTATATTTTAAATTCCAAAACTTTAATTACCACCTCTACTAATTACTTTTTTCATATTCCCAACCAACTTTTGGTATATTCAATACTTACATTAATAATTTTCGGATTTTTTTAAATAAGGGCATATTTGAAAGATTTGTATAAAAAGTAACAAAACCAACATATTAATTAGCTTATTACATGTTTTCTTAATAGGTGTGATTGTCTGAAAATGACCCTATATTTTGGGACGGAGGGAGTATAAGTTATTTAAGATTATGCACGGGAATTAAGAACTCATCATTTGATAAAATATTTTGATTGAATATCCTTATTTAAAGTTGAGTTATATTAAGGAGGGAGAAAAGTGATTATTGGTTAAGTACATATTGAGAATTGTGATAGGTGAAAATTGAAAGGAATAGATGAGGGATATAGGGCCCGATTGGTGGTCAGTATATGATAAGAAAAGGATAGGATAAAGGATTGGATAAGCATAAGATATGATAAGAGCAGGATAGACTCTTATTTTATCCTGCGTTTGGGGTGGACAGGATATTGATAGGATATGATACAAATAATAAAAAATTATCAAATTTTCCTTGAAATAAAAAATACATAATATTTTTTAAAATTTAATTTTCTAAATAGTTTTATTTTAAAAAGTGATTATTCTATTAAATTTAATTTTTTTACATTTTTATAAATAGCTTATTTTTTAATATTAACTAAATAAAAATTAATTTTTATTAATTCAGCTATTTTATTTTTTTCGAAGGGAATCTATTTTTATTAAAATTATTATGTATGTAAATAATGAGTTTTAACGTAGTAGGGGTAAGTGATTAATGATAAAAATTATTAAAAGATATTATTCTTTCAAAAATATTTTATATTTAAATTATTAATTATAATTATATAAGTAGAGAAATAATTTTAAATAATATCATATGATAATATAAAATTAGTCTATAATATGAGTAGCCTATTTTATTGTTAGTGAAGAATTATTTTGTGTATTTTTATTATAATATAAATAATGAAAAATAATGTTAACTAAGTAGTATTAAGTGATAATGAAAATTTAATTATTTTATGAGTAAATCCAATATTTTCACCATTTATAAATAAGTTTATTTTTTAATTAAATTTATCAGTAACTAAATAATTTAACTTAACAATAACAATTTGTAATTGATAAGTAATAAAATATTAATTTTATTAAAATAAAAAATTTATATTTATTAATTAATATTATTATAAATTATATAAAATATAAATATTGAAATTAATTTTAGGTTATGGTAATAAATAAACAAAAAACTGATATTCTATCCTGTCAGGATAATTTATATCCTAACTCTTCCGCAGGATAACTTTTACCCATAATGGACAGGATAGAAAAAGGGACAAGATAGTGTTATCCTATCCTGCTGGCGCAACAAACAATATATAACAATATGATATCTCTGTTTACCCTATCCACCAAATGAGCCCATAATATTAAATGAGGGTATAAAAAGAAGAATATGAGAAAAAATGTTTTGGGTTTATTAGAAGAATTGTTTTTAGAACATAATACAAATACTAAATAACTTATATTTTAGAACAATGAGAGTAGTTCATACTGTTAGTCCGATTCTCCAATCAAAATATAATACATGAGATTCTTTTCCAAAAAACATATATATAGTTATCACTTATCAGTCAAAACTGAGTTCATGATGTGAGAAATTATCTCACGTGTCATTTTATATTGAAAAACAGTACCAGATGATAAATGCTACTTTATCTAATTCTTCTCTTTTCTTTTTTGGGTGAAGTCACCGGTCAAAAAGAGCAAAGCCCATATAATGAAGTCATTGGCAAAATGGAAGCAACACCCATTTCAAAGGACAAAGCAGGTGCAGTGAGAGAAATTAACCACTATGTGCTAATGGGGAAAGATTCCAATTTACTAGCTAGTGCTAGTGCTTGATCTAAAATACAGAAATAACAACAGAAGAAGGAACATGAGAGGTTACATCAAAGCTACATCGATCATAATCATGGGAAAAAGCTAATACTAACTGTCTTAATTAGAAGGTGTAGAGAAGTAAGCTAGGTCTTAATTTTTAGCTCTTATATAGCATTTACTATATCTAGGGAAGTCAATTCCCGAACCTTAATCCTCTCAGCACTCTGTTAGGGTTCTGAGAAGGGATCATGCAAGGTGCGCTCTTGACTTCTCACCAATCCTTTTTTATAAGCCGAAGTTCCCAACACCTTCTCAATTATCCAAAATGTAATGCACCTCTTTTATCCTTCTTCCATGTGAACTGCAACATATTTAACCAAGTAAACAGACCATCAAATTGAAGTGATGCATGTTCAGAAGTACAGTTGATTGTAAAATCAAAATCAAAGGAAAATGTTTTGTTAGTTGCTACTTGACATTAGAATTGATTCTTAGGAAATAAAAGCTGAACCAAACATGTTAAAAGAGACACATAGACCAAAATATATATCTCACACAAGTTAATGGATATAATCGACATAAACACGATATTATACACGAGTTATGATTCATAGACCACCATTAGTGGTAGACACCTAGAGGGGGAAAGGAAGAGAAGAGAGAAAAGTAATGAATGTGATATGTAATATGATATGATAATAAGTGAGAGATAAAAAGAAAATTGAGGTGTTTGTAGGTGTCTATACTGTTTATTTATTTATGAATTTTTTTTATCATACACACCACTAATCAAGCAAAAGTTATAAAAAAATATATAGCATGGGTTTTACCATATTTTCATACATTCTGAACTTTTAATTGTGTCAATAACCATTGAACTCACTCAAAAATTCCTCTTAAAATGTACTGCAAAATTAAATAATGAATTAAAAATTATAAAATAACTAGGGAAAATCTCAATTATTAAGGTGTAAAATAAAAACACACAAAAAAATGCAAAGATATAATGTTTAGTGATTAAAATCTTCCCTATCAAAAAGAGTGATTAAAATCTTCTAACTTCAAATGATATCTGTTTTTTGTCACATCAATGAAATTATGTCATGTAAATTCAAAAAAAAATATAAGTATATGTATGCGGTTACATGTGTCTTTATTTCACATGACATAATTTTATCGACAGGACATAAAATGAGACACTATTTTAGAATAGAAAATCTTGTTAGATGGATATATAATTCCATGTGGTTTTCTTACCGCATGTTCCATAGGACTTGATGAGCTCATGCAACTTCACCGGACAACGCAGCCTTAATCCTCTCAACAGTGCAAGCAATGAGATTATTAACCGTCGCAACGGATCCAAGAGAAAGCTTCGCGGTCGGAACTGAATCCACCAAAATCTGAAACGCGACGGTTAAAAGCGATCCGCCATGGCCAGTTTCACCAATGCTACCTCCATGTGATGTGGTCCCATCTGGGAGTACAGCAAACCCTGAAGGTAGAAGGGCTACATAGTCAGGGTCCCCTCCATTTAGAACCACATTCATAGCAACAATGTCCACAGGAGCATAGATAACAAATGAGCCCGTTGAGTCCGTGCAACTCTCTTGAAGTATCAACATGTTGCTTTGGCTTGAATTAGCACTCTGCATAGTCAATTAATGTGATACAAATTGAGTCCCAACATCATTCACTTAGTTAATTTGACTGGAATTTAATGTTCTATTGAAATGGAAAAGTGAATATGACATAAGGTCAACATTGGTAACATACATTCACTCGAAGTAGAGAGACACAATTTCCAGTATCTCGTCCGTTTGCAATGTGTGCCATTTCTTGGACAACTCCACCGTTGGAAAGGATATCCCACTGTTTTGAAAGGGTTGAAAAAAAAAATAGATGTATCATAGAACAAAAAAATTAATCAAGATGAGGATCAGAAGAGTAAATATAATTAATCAATAAGAGTTTAAAAATTATACAATTGTACATCTAATAATTTCATGTCACATCAAATTTCAGGCTTGAAAATAATTATGTGCATTTTTAATTTAATAAAATTAAAAAATTACTTTTTGATATGATAAAAAAATATTGGAGGTGTGTATATATATAAATTAAATTCAAACTGCCAAACAAGATTTGTGCTTTAATTCAAGAATTTGACGTTCCCTTTCATTCATTTTTTTATCACTTAATTAATATCATTTTGTTAATAAATTATCCAATATTCCGTGGCTTGGTTAAATACCTACAGTCAAAAGTGAACTCTTAGATTTAGTAAATTCGTTCTTAAATTTTTATAAAATTAAGGACCCTATGGAATAAATATACAAAACTATAGAATGATTAATTTTTGAAAAGTCAAATAACATAAAATAAAATGGAACTAAGATAGTATATCTGAATTGAAAGGTTCCGGGCATTCATTAAAACCCGTAAACTGGTGGTATTTGGCAATTTGAAAATGAAATGTAAGCGATTCAAAGTAATTTGGTATGAGAATGAGATAATTGAGTGTATGAAAACTAGACGTGTGTAATAACTAAAAACCATGAGTACTTTATATGAATATAGATACATCACAAACCAAACTAAGCAACTTTTCTAATTCAAGGACGTCTAGTAACCTATGACCACACAATAATGCAGCCTAAATCTTTAGGTAAGGAAGATGATGATTAGGAGCATAATTGTCGCCTGATTGAAATTTTTATAGCATGACTTGAAATTCTTTTAGTTCTATTAAATAATTTATGTAAGTAACTTATAGGAAAAATAAATTGGTCCAAACATGTCACTACTAACCTCACTTCTGGAGTTCTCATCGCGGAGAAATTCAAAAACTCTCTTGGGTGGCACCGGAAGCCAAAAAGAAGTTGCAGCACTAAGAACGATGCCCGGAGGCCTTCCCGGGTCATCCACACTCTTTCGGGTCATGACCCTCACATCATCGGTTTCAGCCCCAGTCCCAGAGATTGTAGTCCATGTATGAGCAGTTGAAGCACTGACTCCAGCACAAAAGCTAATAACCATCCTCTCAGCTAGTTTCAACATGCTCTTTCTCCCATCTTGGTTTGTTATTACTGATATTAATTACAATAAACTTAGTTAGTTAATGGAGAAAAATACCACCTATAAAGAAAAACTCTAGATGCTAAAATTAAGTAAAAAGATTTAGTTTAGTATTTTCATTGATACCGCCAACATCTACTGTGGGAATGTTAGTTGCCATGGCACTAGCAAGCCTTTCACATTGTCGATCTAAGGTTGAAATCCAACGTTTTGCACCAAATGCATGTCCAGAACTAACAAGCTGCTTGTATAGATTGTGAACACCTCTATCTTCCACTTCTACATGCTCAACCCATATGACCTAGGGCAAACATCATTAGCTTAAAATTAGTTAAGTCATATTGAGAACAAAAACATTTACCAAAAGCAACCATGAGCCTTATTATATCATCAATCCCAAATTTTAAATATCCCAACAATATCAATATCACACATACATCATTTTTTTTTGTTAATTTCAAAACTGTCCAATGCAATGATTTTTAACCATTTTGTGTTTAGTAAAATAATCCGTGCGTCATAAATGGAATTTTCCTTTTATATTTATATCGCATCAAACCATGTATTATATTTGTTATTTCTTTCTCTTTTTCTCCTTTATCATCCTGAGAATGTCTGCAAGACATTTTCATTATATAATGTGATTCTCCATTATGATAAAAGGTTCTAACCTTGGAGTAGCCATTGGGCATTTCTTGAATTAAGCAACCAGAAGGCCTTCTTCTACATCTGGCTGTAGGACTAGGGCGCAAATTATCCAAGGACACATCCACCACTGCCCAAGTCCCATCACCATGCTGCTTACAATACCTCACAAAGTAACTCTCCCTAGTTGGCACAAGAGGTGAAGGCACTTGTAGTTCTGCTGTCATCTGCAGGATCATACATAAATCCAATCATGCTTATTTGCTTGGTTAACAATTAGGAAAATCATTAATAGAAATCTAAAATGCAGACATTGATCAGACACCTGAGCGAGAAAGAAATGGAAGAGGATAAAGTAATGAATTTGCACATAAATAGATAACAAGTGTGTCTGCCGGTATTTGCATTGTTTGGATGTCTAAATAATAATGCAATGAGTTGCACTTTTTATCATATAAGAAAATGATACATACCACTTGCAAGGCACCATTGTAGTTCCCCGCTACCCCAGTTGATAGCACTTCTAGAGTCATTGCTCTTGAGACAATACCAGAGAACACTGTGGACCATTGGTTCTTCAAACCACAACAGAACATAACATCAAAAACTAGAAGAGAAGAAAAACAATGTAGAAGCTCTAAAAATAATGTGAGTTATATATTACCACATCCATGAGAATCTCAACAAGGTTAACATGGTTCATGATGACAACAGAAGTTTCTCGTGAAGCCTCACACTTGAACCCAGCTGGCTTGGGACCGATTCCTCGGGGAAAGGACCTGATGTATTCATCTTCATTGAGCACGGTGGCGGTGCCATCAAGCGTGGTCAGCCAAAGAGGCTCACCCATTTGCGCCATTCCGATGAGCTCCTCCATGGCTGCAACGGCTAGCTCTATTATGATTGGTTTGTCGGCTTCAGTGGGTCCACTGATCGACCGGAGAAGATCTCCGGCTCCATACATGTCCCCACCAATGCCTGGTTGGCCTCCGAAACCACCGCCTATTCCGAGTTCTAGAGGACGCGGAGGAGCCGACGGAGGAGAAAGAAGCGGATAGTTCACCACAGGCTTGCCCACGTACTTTGCAGCAATGGCTGAAATCCTATCAATCTAGAATAAACAACAAAACAAGGGTTAAAAAAATCATTAACGTAATAGTGTCTCAAACTCTCATGTGGAAATAAAAAATGTTTGTTATTTACTCGAACTGTATGCGAGAGAAATGAAGGAAATAAAGAGAAATGATATTATGGGTGTGATGTAATAGGAAGAGAAATTGTAGTGTCTCAAATTATTTGTTTGTTTGAAAATTTGAGCTTCAGTCCAAATTCTAAATAACTTCGTGAGCTTGAAATTATGTATCTGGTCTCATAAACAAAGTTACAAAGTGAAGCTTACGCAAATATTGTCTTTTGGACTTATAAATCCAAACAAGCATTCATTCAATGTAGTGTTTCTCTAGATTGACCGTGGTGCAAAAGCAAATACGATTCACGTATCTCAATGTACTAATGGAAAAAGCAGAATATGCAGAGTTGAATTTAAAAGTTGGAGAAATTAAATTTTTCCATATGAATCCATAAGAGTTCAATGAAAATTTAAGTGTCTTCATCCATGTTATACAGCGCGAAAATCCTGCTCTTCACGTTAAATTCAACGTATCAAATTTCAATATCTGCCGAAACAAACATAAAATACAAGTATAAATCTAGCCCACAATAAGCAATAAACTTGGAGGTGTTTATGAATTCTTGTACCTCTTCTCTTAGCCTGGCATTTTCAAGCCTCAAGTGATGTTCATCAAAAGACATTTCTCCTATAGCGGTTGGTCCACCACAATTAGGACATGAAGAATTGCTAAGAGCTTCCCGCAACCTCATGTTATCAGCACGAAGCTTGTCATTGTCGGTCCTAAGCTGCGTGTTCTCTTGCCTTTCATGCTGTGTCTGTAACAAAACAAAACACCAATCTCTTCATTACAAGCATCTCATAAAAAAACAAAAACAAAAAGTTTCAAATTAATGTAGTACCTTCATCTGAGTGCGCTTGTTCTGGAACCAAAACTTGACTTGCAATGGCTCTAACCCTAACTCTCGGCTCAGCTCTTTCCTTTGCTTATCATCCGGGTGAGGACACTCCTTGAAAAAACTAAAAAAAAATTTAATTTTTATTCATTTAAGAAAAATTCAATGAAGAAATAACAAATGGGTCTGTGAAGGGTGGTTTACGCTTCCATTTCCTGGATCTGGTGCTGAGTGTGGCGGTGGTAACGCTTCTTCTTATTAGGACGAGGGTCCTGGTCTTCCCCTGAGGCGCCACCTTCTTGGTTTTCGCTGCCGGACTTGGTGGCACTGTCGAACTCATCTTCTCCGCGGATTCTCGCGGCGGCGGCGACGTCGCTCTCGGAGGTGTTCTGAGGAGCCATGTCGAGGTGGTGGTGGAGCTGATGATGAGCAGCTTCCATTAGGTGCGGCTGGAACATATCTCAGTCAGATCTTTAAGATTCCGAAGGCTTATTGTTTTCAATCTAACAAAAAAACATATATATAGTATAAAAGTACAGTACTCAACAAATTACCAACAACAACATATGACAAAACATTTTTCTCATTTTTTTCTTCTAATTACTAGTAATTAACATATTTATACGTAGATAGGTAAGAGTAAAATGAAACATGAGGATTTGACTAGGTTGATGTTTTTGAGGAAAGTAAGCTTCAAACAGTGAAAAACGTAAAGAATAACGCGGTTTTCGAATAACGAGATGGATATTTAATTTCGACCGGTAAAATACAAGAGAGAGAGGGCTTGCTTAACTTTTTTAACTAAGAGACTAAAATTTGACTCGAATAAAAAAAAGGACATTTTCAAGGATAATAAAGTCAAATCGAGGAAGCCAAAGACATTAGTCAAAATAATTATGACAAAAATGAGGAGAAAATAATAATTTTGATGAAAATCGGAGAATTTTGAGAAGTTCTAAAAAATACTCAGTACACTACCACGATTGGGTACACAGTGAAAATTAACCGTGGACTAAAGCAATTTTTATTCGCCTGTTTTCAAAGGTGGATTGAGAAAGAAACTGTGACACACCTGGGAAAAAGAGTGACCTGATGAAAAGCCAAAACCGCCACCAACGTCGCCGTTGCTTCCGATCATCGAGGGCATGTTCATCGCCGGTATCATAATACCAGCTGGCATATTTCACACAAGATTTCCAATCCCTCTTTCTCTCTCTATTATTTCTTCAGATATGAGATCCTTCTTATATACGATCGATGAAGGGCTTAATTATTGATTAGATTATGTCGGTTCTGGCGGTGTCGCAGCCAGGCTAATAATGTGTTACTTCAAAAAGAAAAACATAGTAAACAACATCAAAAACCCAGTCTTAAAAACGTGATTCCACACATTAAACAGAAAAACAAAAGTGGGGTAGGTGTCTAAATTTTTTCATTCTCCTTACAATTCCAGAAACATGCGGTGTTAATGTGTTATATCTATATATAAAAATCAAAATGCAGGAAAAGGAAGAAAGTGTTGACGATTGATTTTCTAATATTGCGGAAATCAAAATGAAAAAATATTAAAATTAAAATTAAAACGCACATGAAGATCTCGGTGAGTTCATCTTCTTTTTTTGCGTCTCGGTGTATATAAATGTAAATGGCAAACCTTTAACGTTTCTTTCACGCTGATCTAGCAACCCTAGCTATACGCACCGAGTGAGACCGGTTCACTCAGTGAGTCAGTGAAAAAGTAAGAATATTTAAAAGAAAAAAGTTATGTCAAACGGTGTGTGTCACTGATGCGTCACGATTTTGTTTCGCAAAATCAATGATCTTTGTTACAGGTAGCTGTGTGAGTGATACGTGAAAACAACTTTTGTGTGTACTTACCAGTGGTGGGTGGTGGTTGTTGCTGGAGAATGAAAGTAGCTAGAAATTAAAGAGATAAATATATAGATCTGGTTTAGGGAAGGAAGGAGCTATTTTGGAAGATGAAAAATGAGAAAAGAAAGGTTTAAAGTATATGTGGAGCGATGGATATGATGAGTGTGTTAAGAGATGGGTTTACAGGGAGAAAGGAGAGGAGAGGAAGGGTGGGAGACAAAGGAATTGAAGGAGAAAAGGAAAGGGAGGAGAAAGAGAAAGAGGGGAAACGGATGGAGAAAAATGTGGCAGCGATGAGATGAGAGGAGTTATTGCTGAGCGTATTGAGATGGTGCAATTGCATTTAATGGTGGACGAAAGAGGTGTAATTGCTGCTACTTTAAGAGAGAGAAAATGAAACTGAAAGAGAGAGAGCGACAGGGAGTCTTTGTAATTAAAAAAAAATTGCAAAGGAGTGTCAAATAGTCAATGTATATATAATAAAAAACCATAAGGAATTGCACAACTAATTAATTAGATAGTTTGAACTCGTTAAAAATCTAATTTATGATTCAATTCTTGGGCGGTGCGTATAGAGAAGTATTTGTTGGGAAATATTTACCAACTTATTATGATTTAGATTAGTCTCATCACAAGTCAAATCCACATCTAGCATATACCTAAAATGACAAATGAAGAGAATAAAGAAATAATATCTTTTTTGATAAGCCAAATAATTATATTAAAAAAAGATACGAGGGGTACCTTTTTACGACATGATAAGATACAAAATAGAGAGAAGGGGATATGATAAGATAGATGAAAGAAGAAAGAGATATAAATAAAGATAAAGTAACCCTAAAATAACATTATAGGGAGACTTTTTTCTTGCGGAGTTACTTGTTCTGGAGTTTGATCCACGACATGTACGGGAATTGGGGTATAGTGGTGTTTTGTGTTTGATTGCTAGGAAGAATTTTGTGTTCTTACTAATTGTACAGACATTCGTATCTGTTGGATGAGCGAGAAGATAATCACAGTTTGAGAGATGTTGGGCGGGGAATGGTTAGCTATTTTCTCTCATGCTCCCTATTAGCTTAACCTGGTTACGGGTGTGTTGGCTCGTCAGGCATCTGAAGATATGACGCAGCTCAATTTGGCGGATATGGAAGTTTCCTCCTTCCAATTTGATCCATTTTTGTGTCAGGATCTTCTTGTTTAGTTTGTTTTGCTTTCTTTAACTTTCCAAGTGTAACAACAACAACAAAACTCAATTTTACTCCACACCTTTGATAACAATAAAATAAAGAAAAGTGAGAGATGTTTTGCTTTCTTTAACTTTCCAAGTGTAACAACAACAACAAAAACTCAATTTTACTCCACACCTTTGATAACAATAAAATAAAGAAAAGTGAGAGATACCATAAGTGATGTGATAACAAATAGTTGTGCTATATAACAGAAAAAGAAATGCAAGAGTGCATTATTTTACAATGACAAGCAAAGTTTTGAAGAAAAAAAAGTTGTTCCAGTATATTTATTATTCACAATTAAAATTTTAAGGAAACATTAATTATATTTTATCAAATATATTCTTAACTTAATAATTCTTAATAGTAACAGGAAAATTGAGAAAACAAAATTAATACAAGATATAAAAAATATATTCAGAAGGTAAATAGTAATTTTAATAAAAAAATATAACGTTATTTTGTTATTTCTTAATATTTGTACTAAAGCCTTAAAGTGTCATATAAAATTGAACAGGTAGTTGATTTTAAAATAATACAACGGAGGTTACTATTCTTGAGTTTCGTGCCCAATCGTAAGAAAGAGTATGAGTACTTTCTGATAGAGAGAGGGGGAAGCATGGTTAACTAAGATTTTGGTCCCTGTATAATAGGCAAAGTTTGAAAATCGTCCCTTGCCATAGTAAATTAAGTTTGGATATAATCTCGCATGTTTGGAAAATTATCATCCTTGCCGAATAAACGGACTGTGGTGTGGTGGTGATGTGGCACGCCACGTGTTTTAATGAAAAACCAAAATCAAATATTTTATTACAATGAGGGACCTAGCTAATCTAAACTTCTTAATTAAGAAAATAAAAATTATAAAAATCTTAATCTAAAATATATCTTCATCTTCCAACAACAACAAAAACCCAAATTGTTTTTTATTCACCCTTTTACAGCAACAAAAACCCATAATATTTTTTATTCATCATCAACAAAAACCCACTCCCTCCCTCACCCCACCATCTTCTTCTTCATCTTTTTTCAACCAAAAAATAGACCTAAAATTTCATCAACTCAATCTTAATTTCAGTGAACCTAATCATAATTTCACTTAATCTTTCCTGCCAACGTTTCTTCTTTTCCAATCCAACCCAAAAAATGTCAAACCTAGTAGAAGAGCCCTCGTTCCCCAACAACCACCTCTTCCACCACCCTCTCACTGTAGTTCCCATGATTACAACACATTAGTGTACAAATCATGTGCAATCCAAACCATCAACAACCTACTATCCCAATCTCACTCACGTCTTTCAACCAAAGAAGTTGGGTGAGCATAAGAAAAGAAAATGGCGGATCTCATTAAAGATCGAGAAGAAATTTAGTGAGTTTTATTCTGGTTAGCCATTGTTTTCAGGCTTATGGTTTATTTTTTATTTCGCATTTAGGCCTTGGGTTTTTAAGTTCGGGTTGCTTCATGTGGTGTTGTTTTTATGTGCTAGATCTTTTAGTTGTGTCTTCTTTTTATCTTTGGAAGGTTGTTCTCAGTTCTATTCATTAATAAATTGCTTTAGCTTTCGAGAAAAAATGACTTTTTTGCTGTGAAAGAGTGTGGGCAATCACGGAATGAAGGTTGAGAATTTTTTTTCTAGGTTTCTGTTGTTGTTAGAGAATGAAGATGACAGAAGAATGATGAAGACTAAAAAAAATATGAGTTTTTATTGTTGTTGGAAGATGAAGATGAGAGATTTGAAAATAATAATTCTTGATTACAAATTTTAGATTAAGATTTTTATAATTTTAATTTTTTAATTAAGAAATTTAAATTAGGTCCTTTGTTATAAAAAATATCAATTTTGGTCCCTCATTAAAACATGTGGTCCACATTCGCATCACTGTACACCTAGTCGGTGAGCGGATGCTAGTAAGTGTTGACTTACCAACAATACCTTTAAGTGGAACAAATTTGAATTTTTTTGCGCTAACTAACACAAATTAGCGTAAGTGTCGTGTGTGACGTAAATTTTAATTTTGGCACTAAAAAAGTTGTTTCTTGAGGTGATTCCTTCCTCAAGAATATTTTTCAAATATATTACAATATATACAAGAGGAAGGCTTTGAATCTGACGGTTTTGAATTCTTGGAGTAAATAGGTGACGTGCTTTGTTTTTCTACTTCCCGTGTACAAATCTCTTCCTGAATTTGCCGCAAATTTCTTGCGGTATTGCACTCATTTTTCCGTGCTTGGCTCCCTGGCAGCGTCCAAACTAGAGAGCCATGAAATCTGCGGTGGTTTTTTTCCTTCACCTTCTCTAACCTCCATGCTCATCAACAAATACTTCATGAGATGTGACACTAAAATAGCTACATTGATTAGGCACAAGAATCTTATGAGAATTCATAATTCACGCCTTGCAAGAGCGTCGTCAGGCCTTTCCTCGGGACACTTTCTCGGCGATTGCGGTGGTGGTCGTTCCTCCTTCCAGCTCAGAAGCATCGGCGATGTCGAGAGGCTGAAACTGCACGGGATTGAACACCAATCCCTAATAACATAAATTAGTGAATGAATTGGATTGAATCAAATTGAGATGGGGAAGAAGGGAACGGTGATAGACGGAAGAAAATTGGTCGTCGAGGCACATAAAAACTGACAGAGTACAACGCCGCAAGCAATTTGCGGAAGAGTAAGGAAGAGATCGGTGCACGGGAAATAGAAAATCAAAGCACGTCACCTACTTACTCCAAGAATTCAAAACTGTCATATTTAAGTAGCGTCATCAATGGATAGAAAATAAATGTAAGACTTACACGGGTGTAAATGGAGCCTTCCTCTATTGACAATATTAAATTTAATTTGAGTCTCTAATTTGGTTCTTCATTTTCTAAGATAAATCACTTTTATTCACAAATTGAATAAAATGCGGGCCAAATTAAACCACATGAAAAAGTTTGTCGTTTGGAAAAATAACTTATTTAAACACTTTCACATCAAACTCTCTGTGCCACAACCTTGAAGGCTTGAACCCTAACCCACCGCGCTGCTCTCGCCATCATAAACAACAACCACATAAGATAATGATGAAGATGGATTCACCTCTGGGCCGTCGGGATTTGAGGCGTGCAAAAAGATGGTGATGGTGATGAAGATCAAGAATGTTGGTAATGGTTGATCTCATTTTTTATTCGTCCCTTGGGTAGGGACTTGGGAAAAATGATTTTGTGGAACCCTCCTCTTCGATTGAGATTTGGGGTTATTTGATTTGTATTTTGTTAATAACATTTTTCTATGTTGTTGTGATTCTATTGTATCGATTTGTTTCTTTCCTCTTCTTTTTCCTTTTTTCGTGTGATTATTTTTTGGGTATGGATCTATTTCTTTCCTCTTCTTATTTCTATTTTCTGTGATTATATTCTCGATCAAATATTTGTGTGACTTTGTCCCGGCAAAATCGCCACCCGATAAAACCGTAGCTAGTGAACGGACGGTGGAGGTCCTGGGCTGGATGCTGATTTCACCCGACCAAAACCGAGGTTTGTGCCTGAACCCGCCTGTTGGACACCTCTAATAATAAGTACCTATTGCATAAGTGTTTATTCATAAACTAATTTGAGAAATTTATTGAAATAAACTAAAAATATGTCAAAGGTAAGCATAACTAGCTCTTATTTATAAGCAAATATGAATATCTTATGAAAATAAACTCAAAACAACTTATAGGTAAGTCATACCGTTATAAGCTAGTTACATAAGTTCTTCCAAATACATGCATATAAACATTTATGTTATAAGATAAGTTCAAATATATTTATGATATCAAAGGATTTCTAAATAACATTTATGATAATTCATTTGTTCATTATAGTTATTCAAATATATATGGTAGGGGAGTTATGCCATCCATACCCATAGTGATGTTATCCGGCTTGAAATTGCTCTTGCAATTGAATACACTAAAAATATACATTAGACTGTGAAAAAAAAAAAACATAAATACAAAAGTGAAAATATATTAAAAGATAAGAATTATATCCGGTGTTTTTTTGGTAGATAATTATATACAGTGTTTAAATAATTATAAAATTAAATATTACCCGCACATACTTTATCATTTTTAATATATAATATTAATTAATTAAAAAAGCTTTTTGGCGCTATTCTGTTTAGCTATGACGGCAAACATTGTAACCATGATAATACGCGGAAAATTTTCATGATTAGATGACACTAGTAAGTAATCCGTGCAATACACGGGTGTTTTTAATATTTAATTTGCAATATTTTTTTAGTTGATGTTGTAAAACTAATAAATATATGACATATGTCAACATTTTTAAACTCGCGTAAGATCACATGATATATTGAAGTCCTCAATTGATAAAACTAAAGTAGACACAATGACTAATATTAAAATTGTTCATCTAAAGTTTATGTCATACCAAAAACAAACAACGTAATTAAGTTTTGATAGCAGAAATAGAAAAACATCCAACAAATACTTATGTAGCAATAGTCTTAACACAATGAAGATCTTATTTCACTTCTCTATTTTGACACATTTTAATTCTTTAGTTGAGGAAGCTTGTGAAGATCTTATTTCACTTCTCTATGTCAACACGTTTTAACCATAGTGCAAAAGTTGTTTTTCATAATAAAGAAAGTTAATATAAGACTGATAAGAAATGAAGATTTTATGGTCGTTTGAAGTTAAGGATGCAGTGTCATCACTTCTTTTGTTTTAAAAATTTGTGAGGTTAGATCAATACAAAATAAATTAAGCAAGCAATATAAATAAAGAAATAAGAAGAATATCTAAAGATTAAAATATTTTTCAATAAATAGGAAATAATTTTATGACACATTAGGCTAATATTGTTCTGTAAAAAGAATTGACAATATCTGGATAAAGAGTAGGTAGCACTGAGGACAATTCACAATCGATAGAGCTGTAGACGGTACTTTCCTTGTCTTCAGACGATAGAACTCTTAAAAAAATTTATAATAAATAATTATTTGAATTCCTTAATTATCCCAAATCATGATTTAAATTCGGAAATTTGATTTGATAGAGGGAGAAATTGTTGGGTTGATAAAGTGACACGTGTTGACATATAAGAGAGTCTATTTTTTAAGAGTTGCTGAGATTTGAGATTGAGGACTCACAATTAGTATATACAATAGTAGATATATCGATGGATCTGATGTTTTGACTTTATCATATTTTCTCTTGTCGTCTTTTCGTTTTACAACTAATTTAAACTTTTATCGGATTCAGTCTATCATATAATTTTTTTTGGAAACATGATTAAATTCATATTTTTTATGCTCAAATTAGACCGTATACACAAGTGACTATGAAATGCGCTTCTGAGGGAGAATTAAACCCCGATCTCATGAGTATAAATAAACCAAATCAACGTTGATCATTAATAAATATTTTGGTATTAAAATACAATTTTGTCAAGATGCAATATCATTGTCAATTGAGAGATAATTCATAGATGTGTAAATACTGTCAAACATCAAACACCTCTCATTTGTGACAGTTTGTTGCAATTTTGTGACAGTTTTTAACTATTAGAAACAAGTATTTGACACTATTCATATGTGTACCAATTATTTTTATTGTTGGGGAATCGCTTTTTTAAGGTGTGCACTTTTTATTTAAAAGGTTAGGGTGTGTACTTAACGCTTGCATAATTGCTAAACTCGTACTCATATACAAAATGCATTTCTAGAAAGGAGAAAATATTGAAAATCATTCGAGATAAATAGAATAAATTCAAGAAAAACACCCAACTGTAGCACAAATGCCGAGGGATCAAAATAAGAAAAGTATAAAAGATCAAAGGTGTACTTCTTCATGAGCTTATTTTTGGGTTAATTAAGTTTGTAGTCCTTGTATCCTTGTATTATAAGCGAAATTTGAGTATCATTCCTCAAGAGAGTAAAGTTTGAATATAATCTCTAATAATGTTTGGAAAATATATGCCACAGTTTTGGTCCTTGCCAGAAAATTAGACTCTGGTGACCTTATCAAATGTGTGGTGTTGCTAACGTGGTACGTCACATGTTTTAATAAAGGAACAAATTTAAGTTTTTTAATTAAAAATAAAATTTCTAAAATTTAAAGTTTCTAATAAAAAATTCTTAATCCCTAATCACACATTGTCCTTCTTCTTCATAAAATCAGAGTGACCCTTTTATGAGTGTGGAAGGTTTCATGTACTTTTATTTATAATAAAAAAAATTATTTTTTAACTAGTTTCTTGTACTTTTACCACCTTTTCCTTTTTTCCCCTAATGGAAGGAAATTGTTTTATCAATTTCGTCATATAAAAATCTTGCTAGGCCAATTGTTAAAGATTCTAGATAATGGATGGAGAGCAAAGGCCATATAAATTTAAAGACGATGTTGGGGACACATATATATACCAAATAACCAAACATTTTGAGATGAGGTATATTTGGTTGATGATCAAATATAAGTTTTTAAGGTGAAAAACCTTTGATATGCAAATTGTCGGATACGAAAAAAATGAAACATGTATTATTTCATGTCTCACAGAAGATGGAGTGAGTTTGGATCTCATAAGAATAGGTCTAGCCATAAATTGTAAATTCTTTATGAAGGATTAAGCTAATCCATTCTAAATATGAATATGTTCAATGAAATGTTAAACACTAATTCTTATTAACATGAAGGTGCCATAAAATGTTTTAAAAGTAAAGTCATGTGCATTGTCTAAACGAATAGTTTTAATTGGATGGTCCGGAGAGTACAATCTTAACTTTATTATTTGAGCATGAAATTTAGCAAATGTAGAGTTTTGAATTAAAAGTAAGAAAACATGAGAAAATTGAGTAGAATCCGCTTTGTCACCCTTACTGTTAGGGAATTTTATAATCAATTATGTAGAGCGAAATCAATTTTGAATGACAATCTGCTTTGTCACCCTTACCGTTAGGGAATTTTATAATCAATTATGTAGAGCGAAATCAATTTTGAATGACAATTGGAGATTGTACTTAAAGAGTCATTTTGAAGAATTGATTAGAATCTCTAAATCAATTGTGCTAGAAGTTGGAAAGTGTAACTTATATATTGAACATAATTAATTAAGTTATTTATAACCAGAATTAACACCATTACGTTTAAAAATTATTTTTTCATAAATTTATCCAAACATAAATAATTTCATCTTCAATTCACTTTTACCAATTTTATCAAAATCAACTATAGACAATGTTGATCCAAACTGCACACACCCTCCAAAAAATTAACTATTAATTTCAAAGAATAACATATTTACTTACGGAAACATGTAAGTAGGGCTCTCCAAGAAGGTCCGGCTCGATAAAAAAACTAGCTAAATTGAGGCTTTTTTTGCGCAATCGGGCTGGTCGGATGCCGTGGGTGATAGAAACTAGTTTTCTCTATCTTGTGCATTCGATTTCTGTTTGGGCTCCATGCCGACCAAACGGACCGAAATAGCATAAAAATAAAAATAAAAAACTTGTGTCAAGACCGAGAGCCCATTCACTTAGCCTAGTATCCTTTGCTTTTCTTTCTCACTCACTTAGTTTGAGATATTCACCATAAAAAATAAATAAACCTACTCTCTCCCTCTCTAACTTCCCAGAAACCCTAACTAGAGCCACCACCACCACTCCATGTGTCTTCTCCTCTTCCCAACCATTGCAAACCCTAGCCATCGCTAGTGTCTCTTCTCTCCTTCTCACTCATTTATTCACTTATTCTCCCAATAACTTATCAACTCCTCTTCCAGCTTTCCCACCCACATTCATCCCCTCTCCTTCTCCCTTGTCGTCCACATCCACCTTCAACAACTCTAATTGTCGCCGCAATGCCATTTGTGACCTCCACGGTTCCTCTTCTGCAACAACATCACGGTCTTATGAAGTTGAAGATGCAGCCATTGAAGGAGGTTAAATGTTGCATTATCCATTAGGGTTTCTTCTGTTAATTTTTTACTGGAGCCTTAGGTCTGATTTTATTTTCTATATTATGATGTATTTGGATCTAAAGCTTGTCTATTGCAAATTATCTTCTGTTAAGATTTTCATCTTGGCTTGTATCCTCTCATCTTTTTGTGTGAATATTCTTCTGGATTAAAAACCCGTACCAATCCACCCGACAAAACTGTGATCCTACAAACGGAATTTAATTAAACAATTTGTAGAGCCTAACTGATCAGTGGTTGACAAGGTGTTTTGATGTTTTTCACCCGACAAAACTGACTATTTTGGCCCGAATTCGATCAGTGGACAACCCTACATGTAAGAGTTATTCAATAAGTATATTATATATACATTTTTTTATTTTATCAAAGTATTCGCATAGTCGGCAGTCATGAGACTAATATGTGAGGTTTAGAAGTCAAATAAAGTGGGTAGGCCAAAGACATTTTTTTATTTCCATATTCATTTTTTGAGGCAGAAGAATTGAGTTTTTTTTTTTCCGTTAAGTTTGGGTGAGTTCGTCTTCGGTCACTATCACGAGCTAGAGTAGGCTTCTGAGACCTTCGATCTCTTATAGAGGTACTTGCAGATCGCCCATCAACACCACTCTCACATGAGCAGCGGGATTCGAACACACAACCTTTGAAAAGAAGTGATTCATCCTTATTGACTGAGTGAACATGTGTTAGGAAAAGAATGAGTTTTGAAAGCACAGCGCACACGCTCTCTTCCTGCAAAATTGCTTCCTATATTAATGCCTCTGAGGCGCAAGCTGGCTCTGCAATGGCAAACACCATTTACTGCACTCATGTTTATCTCGTTCAGTCGCACATCTTTGCTCCCGGTGTTTAAAAAGAACTTAAAAAAAAAAGGGTGTGAAAGGATGTGGGGCCGTAGCGTGGGTTTGGATTTGTGATGGAGGGAATGGTCCCGGGTTATCCGGTACATATTTAAACAACATGTCTCTTTTTTTTGAAGTAAATAACAAGCCTGTTGACAACAAAAAAAGTAATAACATACAGGGAGCCCCTAATAAGCACAAAAAACATTTTATGCAAGGTTGCACAAACACCTTTTTTCACCTCCTATCATAAGTTTAGATGGTTAAATTTTTTCGCTTTTAAATAAAAAAATTGGAGTGTAATAAAATAATAAGTTACTTTTTTTTTCATTTCTATGAGAATGTAAGATTCCCCTGGTGTTGTCTAGGGTGAACTACCAATTAAGTAGTGCACCGTGTACAACCAGCTTTTAACCAATGAGATCGCGCCAAGTGTGCAGGTGAGTGACTGGTAACCGGTTCTACAGGTTATTTAATTTTTATAATTTATTATAATTTTAATTTATTAATTACTATAAACTCCTTGCCCTCCACTCCTTTCATACACTCAATTTTTTTTTAAGTAAGGGGTAAAACTGGTATTGACTAATTATTATTATTTTTAATTTTTTTAAATATTAGGTAATAAAACATATTGTAGCAGGTCATTTAGAGTGGTGCACGGTGCACCACTTAGGGTACAAGTGCACCCTAGAAGCCACCGATTCCCCTGATAGACAAATGAGATTTGTAGAAATCATGAGTAAGTTTTAAAACTTGTACAAAACCAGAGAATATTACATTTCTAGCCTCGTATTTCCAAAAATATTTTGAGATACCTTTTTAACAAGCACAAAAAAAACTCGTAATTGGAAGAAAAAAATTATGATTGATAGGTGGATTTCTCAGAAACATTGAGAAAGTTTGATGATTAATGAACACTTTATATAATTTTTAATGCGATGATTAATTGGGGTTATTTACCTCAAGTCCACATGAACCATTAAGATTGTGCCAAAATTAAAATTAAAAAATAATTTAAAAATAAATAAAATAAATGACACTATCTTACTGGTCTATGTGGACATGAAGTTAAATAACCCCAATAAATTAAATTCATTTAGCCAACCCATTTCTTATACATCTCTTCTCTCATTTGATAGAACACCACCAATAAAAATGATATTTTCGTGGGTCAAAATTATTTAACTCCAAATATTTTTTAAAGGTTTAATATTTGTTTTCAAATTCAAATTTAAAACATGTTTTTAATACAAACTTAAATTCATTTTCTTAAAATTTTATTTATTAGAAAACACTTACCTTCTAAATTTATGATTTAAATTGAATAAATTTAGTGTGCGTTTGTATCAAATTAAAAAATAATATTTTTTAGCTGTTTAAAAAATCAGATTAAATTTTAGAGATTTTGAGATAAGCATAAGTTGTTTTGTGTTTCGTTACACTAATTAAAATCACTTTTTTTATCTTCTATCGCTTCTGTTATAATAGATTTTCCTAATAAACTAATCAAAGTAAATTTTCTAAATAATTTATTTTTCAGCTTTTTTTTAAAATAATGATTTAAAAAAAAAACTGAAACAAACATCTTAAAATTTCATAAAAATAATTTTTTAACTTAAAAAATTAATTTTCTTACTAAAAATAAGCTGAAACAAACGCACTCTTAGAAGTCTTCTATGCGTATTTGAAATGTTCCTCATTCTTTTATTATTTCGTGTCTATGTCTAGACTTGCTAGCGTTGTTGCTTGTTTGTTTTTTCAGATTACCAAGTGTAATAAAAAATTATATCTTTTCATAAGAAATAATTATCATATTTAAGTTTTACTGAAGGATATTTATGTCATTTTAAAAATATATTGTTTTTTTCTTTCACTTTTTCTTATATCAAACAACCTAAAAATTGTTTTTTTTTCTTTTTTTCACTTTTTCCTTTTCCTTTTCTTTTTCCTTTCTCTCATTTTACTTTCACAACCAAATATAGTAGTGAGTAAAAGTGATTTTGTTTTTTTGCAATATAGAGAATTGAAGTGATTTATAGTTGTGTAAAAAAGTTCTTGTTCCTTAGAACTTTTTGTAAAGTAAAATTTATTTTTGTATTTGGTTACAAATATATAGTTTTATTTTAAAAGTTACTAATAATTTTTATTTTATTTTTTTAATGGGAAGAAACAGTTACTTATAATTTAATTACACAGTTTTTTTTTTAAATTGACTTTCGTGAAGAAACTGTAATAAACCTCTAAATTTCTAAAAGTAATGCAAAGTCAAGCGATGCGTGTGGTTGGATGAGTGTGCAACACTTCTAAATTAAGTAAATTTATTTTACATGTAAACTGAATATTACAACAATTAATAATAATTATCTACTTTAAAAAGGTAAAAATAACTAAATCAATAATTATGATATTCACTAAGTCATGTAAGATGCGTTTAAGATGCAACTGTTAGATGAATAAATATCTGGCGAACTATCTCACCACAACACTCTCACCGGTGGCAAGGGAGAGTTGGGGTGGGAGTTGGACCATCATTTTATTGATGTTAGTGTAGCTTTTTAGCAGAGTTGAAACTTGAAAGTTGAAGCTTGGGGAAGCAACTTTTAACCCCTTTCCGTAAATTTTTTGGGAGTATTCCACTTTATTTTTGGTAGATGTTTGGTGATGCAATTGTGAGGTGAGGATCTGCTTGGGAAAGACCGACTTAGCACCTTTATATAAAGAAAAATGGTGGTGTCTAGAACATTATCATTCACTAACTCACTATAATTTTTAATTTAAATTTTATGTTATTTTTTATCATGGTGCCATATCATTTAATTACTTTAAATAATTTTATTAACCTTTTATTGCAACCTAACAATTCAATAAATTTCTCAAATGATTCACAATTAACGTTCACTTAATTACTATAAAAGTAACAATATAATATTAAAAAATAAAAATGTGACCCATTAAATTGCTGAGCAATAATACAGTAACTTTGTTATGCCAAAGTTGAGTAACTTTTGAGGTGCAATGATTATAAACAAAACAACTCTATTAAAGGGCACCGATGCGGATGCTCTAAGATTGAAGCATCTCGTCCTAGGTTAATGCACTATTATTTGATCCTCCCCCGTTCTAAATTATAAGACCTTTTAGAGTCAAACTTGGTGTTCCTATAAGACCTTTTTTACATTTCAGAAAAAAAAAATAGGTTTTTTCTTTTTTACCCTTTGCATTTATTATATTTTTAATTTGTTGGATATTGAAGTATGAGCTTTAAATAGGGGCATATATCGAAGATTTATATAAAAAATAACAAAACCAAGCTATTAATTACATTATTACATGTTTTTTTAATATGCGTGATTATCTGAATAGGTTTTTATAATTTGGAACGTAGGAAGTATAAGGTGGTTTTACCATAAATTATATAGCTCATGGTGGAAAACTTATGAAACGATTATAATCTGACAAAAGGAGAATTCCATCAGAAAATGACAAATTTTTTGTGTGAACAGAAAATGACATTTTGTTATCTATAACTTCTATAATCATAATAATAAATAGCTAACGATATATGCAGAATGAGCACGTAGGGATCCCTAGCTCCACAAGTACTCCACAAAAATAGGACACATGTGGTAATATTTAAACCACCAAGTTCTTGTTTTCGTCATCATAACCCGATTCTTATATATTTTGGTAATTATCATGTGTTACTCTGTTCAATATTTGTTGATAATTTCTTTTAATAAATAATTTTATGACTTCATTTTTACGAGTATTTAACATATCTATCACTAAATCAACACTTTGTTGGTCCAATTCTTATATATTGATTGCACTATTTAGTTATTCTCTTTATTATTGAGTTCCTTTTATCATTAATTCCTCAAAAAACTTTGTTCATTAATTATTTAGCTAGAGAATGATTTTATGATCCATCAATGTGTATTTACTTTCCTCGTGACATCTCATTGAGCTTCTTCAATTAATGCATGTGAGCCATTGCTTCAGTCTCCTCCCAGTCAGTTTTTTTCTCTATGTTTCTCTCTTTCTTTATTTTCTTCTTTATCCCTTTGGTTTTCTTGTGCAATATTTGAAATTTCAAATGTATATGGTATTACAATTCCAATTCTAATATAAAATTTGACGAAACATATCAGTTGGAAGGTCTATACTACTACAATAAAATGAAGGATTAATGACGGTTAAATCACTTATTAGTAGTAAACACTTTCTACGGTTCAACAACTACCGGCAAATTTAGCGTCACAGACATACTATCCACAGTTTGTAGCAACCGCCAGAATGATTGGCATTACATGCATCCAAACATTGACGGCAGTTTTGATGGCCACTAAACCAACTTTTTAAAAAGATTGTTGAAAATTTTCAATGGTTCTAACCGCTGCAAGTCCGATCTTGTTTTTTATAGACTAGAGGTTGTTTGTACCGCCGCTGGCCTGCTTCTATTTTTGAATTAACGGCGGTTCTAACAGCTGCTCTTGGTCCACTATTTCTCACTTCCAAACTGATTTTTGATTAAGGTCTAACACAAATTTATGATGGAAACATGATCAGTTGGCAGTTCCATTATATATATCCAGTCAAAATTCCAATAAGGTGTTCACATATATTATCTTTGCCCTGTAGAATCGTTTGAATCAAACTTGTGTAATGAATTATTGATCGTATCCATTTTCAATTGACATATTAATTCTACACGGTTTCGTTTTCAAGTAATATCAACTTTTCCTTCTTTCCTTTTTCGGGGCAGTTGGCCGTTTCATTTATTATTTTGCTGCATTATATTTATTGATCTATTTTCAACATTAATTAATTTGTTATCTTGGCCAAAATACTGCCAAAACTGCATGTACATTTGTTGTAGGCCATATGCATGATGATGCAGGTCCATATTCATAGAAGTTGGGGTCTGCATATATAGTTGTCATGGTCCTGAGGGAAAAGGCAAGTAGCTCCCGTATTTATCATCATTGACTTAAAAAAGCGAATGAGTAGTACCCCACAAGAATTAGGGCAACTTTCGATATATCTTCTTCTTCCGGTGTAAGATGTTAAGACCAATTTTAAAGTAAGAATTAACCAAGTTTTTCTTATAAACTGAGATAAAAATATATTCTATTACACTATGTTATTCAAAAGAAACTTGCTCTTTTTTTTTACCTCAGGTATTTCCACGACCGACAATCATGAGACTAATCTTCTAAAGCCCTGAGACCACATTAAGAGTCATGTCTCTTCCAACAACTGTTTCTCTATACGCACTGTCCATGAATCAAACTCTGAACTAGATACTTAAGAAACTCAACTATCTACAATTGTGTTATTTTACTTATTGGTACACTTACTCTTCCCTATTGATTAGGTCAAAGCAAACATAAATTGCTAGTGTGATTCACATAAATTTTAGGTTATTCATAAATTTCTCGAGTAAGATGAAAGGATAGAACGAAAGGGAGATTCCAATATAAGTCAAGAAGGAGAAACTCCCATCAAAACAGAGCCTATGCTAGAAGCACATCCACCCACCACCCTGTTCGGGGAAAAGGAAGACGACACGCCCAACAAGAAAGGAGCCCACTCGTGCACACAACTTAGGAGCAAGCTGCTCACCGCACTCACAAAAACCTTTTCAAATATTGCCCCAAAAACGAAAGAAAGAAAACAAATTAAAACAGGCAATACAAGCTCCATTAAGATTTACCAAAAAACTCGCCCTCTTTTTCCTTATCAGGCGCACCAAAAGTGGAGGTGAAACAACACTGACATGATGGTCATTAAAAATGTTTCCAAAAAGCATCATCCTCTTTAATTGTGAGTTAAAGATCCCAAGTTCCCCAACCCCTTTCACATGTACAACTTCCATCTGTAGATCAGAAGAATGGATCTCAGGGAACAACATGAAGTCAGGGATCCTTGAGTCCCTAGCAAAGAACCTTGAGATACTTGCAACCATCTCCTCTTTAGTCGTCAAAAAAACCACCGCACGTCGGACCTACTAAAACCCCATCAAGGCATCTCACCAAGGGGAATGAGTAGAACCGATCACCTTGCTCTGCCACACACGCAAAGAAGACTTCTCCACCCTCTTAGCGGAAGCCCTAATGACTAAACCCCACCTAGCTGAGCCTGATTCCTCCAAAGCTGGGACCTTGCCACTGCAATCGACAAGAACGCACCTTAAGGAGATTAATTTCCTTAATGACCTGCTCCCGTCCCACGAACCAAACGAAACCAAAGCGGAACTTTCTCCCGATCTTTTTCAAGTGTTCAACGAAAAGATGTTCAGATTCTTGCCATGTTGGGCAAAAAGACCCCTAATCAGATGGTACCCTACTGATTATGAAATCTTGTTGATAAACAAAAAGGTGCACCTTCGCGACGAACTACTTCCCTTGCCAACCGCCCCGTCCTCCTCATCCTCTTGCTCCCGACCGTCGACCTCGGTATCAGCTTGCCTCGAACCCCAGCCTTTGTGCGTGTCATGGCGGTTGGAAATGCCCCAGCCCTTTCTTTGATTGAAAGAGAAAAGTAAGCCCTAGTAAACCCCATCCAACTTTTTTTTCTCCCTATGTATATATAAATATTTTTCATAAGTTAATAAGAGAATCCAATCAAAATAAGTAATTTTTTTTAAAAGAGGTTATAATTTTTATTAAATATTTATTTGAGTGTTTATGCTATGAAATAAATTCATTCACACACAATCGTGTATATATTTGGTCCTCCACTAAAAAAATTAATTTAGATGTGGAAGTTTTCTACCCTATATATATATATATATATATATATATATATATATATATAAAGAGTTAAATACTTATTTAGTCATATTGACTCAATATGAGACTTTTTAATACACCTTTCATATTTAGTTTTGCCATTATTTGAAGCGTGGATTTTGCAGGGGCAAATATATGTTAAAAGTGTGTCTCCCATAAACAAATTTATAATAGACTTTAATATTATATTAGAATCCGTGTTATGTGAACGTAACTATATGTCAAAAACTAGTTTAAAGATGATTGTTACTCTACTTATATTTATAATGGTTTATTTAGCAATATATCTGTTGAATATAAGAGTTCTCAATAGAAACACTCGAAAGCACGTAGCCATGGTAGTTCCACGGCGCAATCGAAGGCTTCTTTTCCTTCTCTAATGACCAATCTTTCTAGCTAATAGCTATAGATGCCATTAAATAAGCCGCCTACAAAACAGACAGAGGTCAATCTTGATTTCTTCTTGCGGAAATCAATTTTGTATCGTAGTCTCACTTTAGGTGATTTTTCAAGCTTTTGTTTTCTTTCGCGAACCTGTATATAATAATTGAGGTTTTATAGCACAAAGGCCTCAGTCAACTCGATTAAGACCTAATGAAAGTTATTGCTTATAAATAGTGATTATAACTAGTTATAGCAAAATAATGTCAATATGTTGTTCTGTTCTATATTGACAAACTTTTACTTTAAGATTCGTGTCATTGTAAATATAAAATATATGTCATATTGCTAGGATTGTCTTATTCACAAATCATTATTTCAATCGGAGGCAATATAGTCATACAATATCCGAGGTCATTACTCTGGGGCTCACTATTTCTGCTAAATTTGTTTCGCATTATTTTATTATGAGTTTTAATTCATTCACGTTATTTTTCTCTTTCATTTTATTTTTATTTTTATTATTTTATCATATACCATATAATTTATTTGTCTATTTTCTCTTTCTATCTTACTAAGGTGGAGGTGAAGTTGAGCTGTGAAAATAATTCTTTCACTATTGCACTCTACATAGGCAATGTTGGCTAAGTTTGAAATTTTGAAGTTTATGTATTCTTCTCAATCCCTTTTTTTCCTAATATATCTTTATCACTGGCAAATATATATATGAGACCGATTCATGCAAAACTCAGTGATGATATTAATTCATCCTGAACTAAATGCTTACTCAGAGTCTAACAACTATGTTGCAGTCAATCCCTTTTTGAATCTAAGACGTATAGTAAGTATGAAATGAAATCAAATTCACGACTTTATAAGATGATGCTAAGCTGTGCATTGGGAACCTTCATTAATGTAACTAAGAAAATTCGCAATAAATACGAATATTAATTGTTATGATATTTAATGTTACATATATATAGTTCTTTGAATGCGTTATTATTGAAATAGGTATTGTTGGTAGAAAGTTGATTAGGAAATTTAAATCTTCGTTCTTCTGTCCTGGCAGTGTTACCATGCATGTTGCAGAGAAGTCTGATTTCAACTGGGGTAGGGATTTCAGACATAATTCACTTCCCTATAGCTACAATAAATGAATTCGGTATACATTATGCATCGCACAGACGAAGATATTCTTTAAGTGTAATCTATCAATACATGAGTGTCTCGATCAGTATATGGGGTTAGGGCTAATTTAATAGTCCTTTCTTTTTTCTTTTTTGCCCTTTATTTGAAGTGAGGGATTCAAGTTAGAATATAAAGTAAGTCAAAACAACCATGTTAATAACCAAATCAAGATTTAAAGAAGGACATAATTTGTTATACATATATACCAAAATCTCAACCATTAATTTTACACAGGTTAAAACTCGTTAAAAAATGGTCAAACCAAATTAGAACTGTTGAAAATTGATACAACTCAATGTTATTGAACTGGTCAGAACCGATTTAAACCAATCATATTTTTGTAAAATTCAAAAAATTATTTTTTATTTTAAGTTATATTTTATTTAAATAAATGTCTAATATAAAGATAGAATCCGCCACATTCATGAATTATTATTATTTTAATATTTTTATTATTAATTTTTTATGTTATAAATATAGATTGTAATAACTTTATGTTAATTTAAAATTTATTTTATTTAATTCCTTATATGTTAATAAATTATTTAATACATTGTATAATATTTAAAATATACATTTAATTATTATCAGTTCAACCACGATCGAACTATTTAACTATGAATCAATTGATGTTTTCACAGTTCTAATTATAGCCAAATCCTTTAATTATGATGCAATATGGTCAGTTTTAAAGCTTTTAATAACATTTACTTTTTTATTTAGTATTAAAGTGTAAAAAAAATTACACATACATCCAATTACATTTATATATTTTAATTTTAATTCATTTATAATATGTTAAAATGATGAATTATAATCGGATGAATATCTAAAGTTTACATCCAACCACTCGCTTAAGGAATAAAGTGTTGGATCATTACATTTCAGTTATTTTGTCAATTAACTTATATAAGAGGTTAAAGAAATTTTTTTAAATCATTTGGTCGAATTTGTTTCTTAAATATAACTACGTAAAAGAGTCCATCAAACTCCTGCTGCGCATAGGGCTGGACTGAGCTAATTGTTTCATCGACCAAACAAAAAGGTGCTAATTTTTGCTGGCTTTCAATACTTTGACCCAGGCCTATACGGCTATACCAATCCCCAAATTTTTTTTTTTGAAACTGCACATCCCCACTTTGAATGTATAAATTATTTGGTTTCATTTACATTAGTCCCCAATTTTTATTTTTGCTGATTTACGTAACATGCAACAAAGAAACAAATCAAAATCCACGTTGAAATAACAAATCATGCAGATTGATTTCATCAAATTAATAATAATTAATAATGTGTGAATATATAGATGGATAGTGGTGAGTAACGTTGAAAAACACAACCACCAGAAAAATTGTTGTGAGATAACAGAGTGAGGAAGAGAACTAATATATAACGAGGAAGAAAAGAGTAAGGGAATGAGATAGTAAAATAAACTTTTGGCAAACTGGATACTTCCTCTTTTCCAAATATTCAGTTTTATTTTATTTTAAATGGTAAAAAAATTGAAAAAAGAAAAAAAAACTAATCATTTATGGGACATGTCTCAATATTTTAATGGATGAATAAATACTACTCCTACATGAGGATTGTAAATTTGTCCATAAAATGGACATTATGTTTTTAAAAAGTCAAATTTAAAAATGTTTATATGATATGGGTAATTAACAATAGATGAAGATGGAGTAAATGTTTTACCCGATATTTAGAAAAAAAAAAATCACAACTCGTCGTACATTTACATTTACATTTACATTTACATTTACATTTACATTTACATTAATACAAAGTAGAAACTACAAGACAAAGGTAGAACAAGTCTTGTTTAGAGGCATGGCGACTCTGGATTCCGACGTGCCAATGGTTCCCGCCGGCGAGCCCTCCTCCAGCAGCGGCGTTCCTTCTTCTTCGAAGAAGCCCAGGCGCTTCGAGATCAAGAAGTGGAATGCCGTTGCTCTCTGGGCTTGGGGTCTCTCTTTCTCTCCCAAACCCTGATTTCCTCTCGCTTCTGCGATTCTCCCTCGATGATATTTACTGTTTTCGTTTCTGTGATTGTAGACATCGTTGTCGATAACTGTGCAATCTGCCGAAACCATATCATGGATCGCTGTAAGCGTTTTATTTCAACCTCTATTTTCTGTGAATCATCATTGTTCTAAGGGAATACAACCTGATCCCCTTTGAATCTGACCATTGTTTCAGGCATTGAGTGCCAGGCCAACCAGGCTAGCCCCACTGCTGATGAATGCACCGTTGCTTGGGGTATACTCCAAAACCCTATCATATCTCTGATTCTTAATCACGCCATTTTATTGAATCGTATTATTGTTGTTTAGCCTTTTTTTATAAGTTAGTGATTTTATGTGAAAATCCGTTTTAAAAAATATTCACTGAATTACTTGCTTTGGTAGTCATCCACATGATCTGAAGAAAGTTGTTGATATAAGCTTTAGGATTATTAGCTAAAAAAAGAGGGCTCTATTTAGATCAATATAATTGTCGGAAACCAGTAAACGTTAAGGAGAAACTTGTTTGATCTACCCTATTATAAACCCTCTATGGTGTTGTTTGCCCTGAGCTGTGTGTGTGACTGTCTGTTACTCCTTCAGTGAGACAAGCTGCAATTCACTCTTAGGCTGTGATGTTAGCATTCCTGAGTTGCTTTTTCCAGTATTGCACTTCTAGTTGCTGTTGAACTCTTCCAACTGAAGCGAAGTCAGCTTTTGAAGCATGGTGGCATATTTTTCATCTTGAAGTGTTTTTTTTAACCTGGAAGCATAATGTTCATGATGCAGCTACCATGTGTTTTTGAGGGTTTTTTATTTAGAAATCCTTCTTACTGCAAAATGAAAATCCCCCCTTTTAAAAGTTGGAATTTCAGACACAGCAGCCATGAAAAACACCCTTATTCACAATTAAAATGCCGTAGAATATATGTAGGAATGTTCTCCAATGAAACATCACCCTCTCAAATCCTGAGATAGAAATGCTTGTGGTAGAGGATAAAGATAACTGTTCATGTATTTATGGAGAACAATCAGGGTTAAGTAACAGTGGTAAACAACTAGATGTCCCTATCCCATAAGAAATAAGAATGCAACTGGAAGTTCAACAATTATCACACTTTAAGAAAATTGAAGGAGAAAAAAAGCCCAAAATGCATTACTCTTTGGTCCGGGTGTGGGTATGCAGTACGCAATGTGTTACATGATCCAATAATCACCATACTTGAGAGGCATGATGAAAGGCTCTGATACCAATCGATAAGAACCTTGAGAGAACTATGTCACAAAAGTTAGGCGTTGTAGTTGGGGGTCATTGTTTCTGTTATTCCTGCCCCCTATTCAGATTGTATAATCATATTGGTGTTGGATTTGGGAATTGGGGGTTTCATTAATGAAAGTGGTCTCTTTGCTTATTTTCTGGTCCAGTATATCAATATAGTATGTAAGGTGTAGCTTAATTGGTACACAAATTAATTAATTAGCACCCAATATAATCTCTTAAAACTTTTGAAAAAGTTACAAACACACAGAAACACGTAAGTAGTGATAATTATGAGTAGATTTTTTTTCTTTTCTTTTTTATGTGCTGTCATTTATTACTGGGGTTTTTTCTCCTTCCCTACATGAATAATTGAAGTTAGATTTTAGAAGCCACTTTACAAGGCTATTTTTATGAATTGAACTTCTTTGATGAATGATGATTTCTCCCTGTTCATCGGACTATGAAGAGTTACAAAATATGGGGCTGTCCTCCTCCTCCGCTTTCACTTCGTTTGGTTGTCTTAAAAAAGCGGCCCTCTTTGATCTCTTTCCATCTTTAATCTAATTTCTGATAATATCATTGCTGCCTTCAATGCTTTTTGCCTTTTAATCGAATTGCAGAGAATATGGGTTCTTTGATGCGATGGAAATAATAACTATTGCTATGCGAATTATAGATTTTAGTTATTTATTTATTGCCTATTGGTTATCCGTTATTCTTTTGTGTCCTTAATATTGAGGTTACTTGATGATTATACCCACAACCTATGTAGTAACTTCTGTTAGTCGAATAAACCCACAATACGTATTCAAGTCCCATTTTCATGTACTACCATCAACTAGGCATGTTGATATTTTCTTTCTCAATCTTACCCTCCTCAAAATCATCCACCACAGAACAGATATTCATCCTTGCTGCACAAGCTTTCATGATGGCAAATTGGCAATCTTTCAACATAGGCCAGAGTGATAGAGTAGAGATGGCACTAGGTAGAGAGCAGGACAAGGCAGACAATAAGGTGTGAAGTTATGACTTGTGAGAGAGATGGAGAATGTATAGGACTTGGGCTGTGGTTGGAGCATTACATCTGGATAATTTTATATTTTTTGTATATAGTATATATTTTTTTATATTAGTTCATACTTGTTTCTTATTTTATTTTTAAAAAGATATTGTATTTGCGTAGTGGATTGGATACTCGTACCTCACCTGTCATAGGGCAATATAATGTAAAGATAAATATTCATCTTGAACTTGTTTGTTAGTCAGGATTTTAAAGAGAAGCTTATAGGTCATTTCTCTACTTATGCATTCTCCTCTAGTTTTACCTTTTGGCTTAGCAAGAGCAGGTTTACTCAAACTGTTTCTTACTCTAGCTGATGTCTTATACAGGTGTTTGTAACCATGCTTTTCATTTTCACTGCATAAGCCGATGGCTCAAGACCCGTCAAGTATGTCCTCTAGGTATGTGGGACAAATTCCTTTCACCTTTCTTTTTCTGTTTGGACCCAGTTGATTAATTAGTGCTGTGCTCTTCTCACTGGCTTGATGTTTCTCTCTGCCGGTACAGATAACAGTGAGTGGGAGTTTCAGAAATACGGTCACTAGGACTTCGATGCGGTTGAGCTACTGCTACTCCGCTACTCAGCTACTCCGACTTTATCTAACTATCAATATTTGTATTGAACATTCATAGCTCTGTCTGCATTGTCTTTTGTTTGTCTACTTGAGTTTAACTATCTTTAAAGATATTATTGAGTAACTGCTAATTAGCGTCCTGTGTAAGGAATTTAAAAATGAATAGTTATTGAAATTACAGAATTGAAGATCAGTACATTACTTTGCATATTGTTTTTTGTTTGGGTTCGCTGATGAGAAAAATCAATACATGGACTTTTCAAAAGCTGGCACCAACTAACAAAACCATCAAAGTACTATATCACAAGTTTGCGGGTTAAAACTTGAAATATCACCAAAAAGGTTGGGATCCCTGCTTATTGCCTCATGCAAGGGTTGCACAGGATTATCAAGTGGTTTCTACACTTAATTGGAAAACACTAAAAATTTTCAAGAACTAAGGCAGTACAAAATGACGAGATAGAAAATAGCCAGACTATTAATAGTCTAGATGAACTATTGACTTCCAACTATTTTAGACCCCTTTTAAGTTTAAGATTATATCTATGTTGCTCAACATTCTGCGAGATGTATAAAAAAACCATAATGTGTACAGCAAAATGTTTCATGGTCCAAAACAGAAAAATAAAGGCTGGAAAGTTAAGGATCTATCACATAGGCCTGTGTCTTCAATTGTGAACTTCTGGACAGTATCCCCAAGATTTCCCCCCTTTTTTGTGATTGCTTCTCAAGTCTCAACCCATCTTTTATTTTTAAATGAAAAGAAAAAATTGTATTGGGCTAGAGTTACAAAATAGAAGAAAAAGAAATAAGAGATATGATAAATAATGTAATAGGAAGAAAATAAATAGAAAGAAGGGTAGGAGGATCCTCTAGAGTTACAAAACTAACGGTAGGATGTGCCATTCGTGAAGGGTGTGTTTGATTGTGTTTTTGATTTTTTTGTTTTCAAAATTGTTTTCTAAAATAGTTTTTAAGAACTACTTTTTAGAACAATAAAAGAAAAAAACTTGTTTGGTAATATAATTTTAAAAACATTTTTGAAAATAAAAAAAATAAAAAACCCTTACTTTCTTAATTCCTTTTAATTACAGTAATGCCATTAATGAAACAAAGCTGAAAATAAAAAATAAAAACAACTTTTTCTGTTTTGGTTTTTCTGTTTTAAAAACAAAAAAACAGGAAACTGTTTTTAAATTAATTTTAAGAAAACATTTTAACCAAACAATTTTTTTGTTTTTTAATTTTATAAAACAGAAAACTGTTTTTAAACAGGCCCGAAATTACTCTATTGCGTCAAGATACAATGATGCAAACAAACTAGAGGGAGGTTGCCTCCAAACACGCATTTGCATTCCATCCTGAGAAGCCCGTCTAGCCAACATATCCGCTGTGTTGTTTTGATCCCGCAATATATGAGCAAGAGAAACATTCCAATCTCAATTCAACATTAGTCTAATTCGAATAATTGTGTCTCTAGCCCCCATAAGGTAGTCACACCCTCATGACGGTTAAGAACCTCCACCACATTATAGCAATCTGATGAGCAAACAATCACTCTATAACCAAGCTCCCAACTATGTTTCGAAGCCAACTTCACTGCGAACCGTTCAGCTAAAAAGGTATTCTCATAACTTATTACAAATTAATTAATTAATTAATTTTATTTATCTAAAATACATTTCAATGGCTGATATATGTGCAGTTACTTTTAGAACCGCAGTAGATTGTATTCATAAAAAACAATTGGATTAAAATTGGAAATAAGAAGATATAGAACATTAGGTATGAAATATGAACAGTCAAAACACTTTATCCACATGGTGTCGACACAATTTAACCCATTTGGAAATATTAAAAGCCCTACTCATCGCACATGCAACAGTAGAAAGTTAGAACCACAGTAGAACAAATCTTGTTGAGAAGAATGGCGACTCTGGATTCCGATGTGCCGATGGTTCCCGCCGGCGAGCCTTCCTCCAGCGCCGGTCCCTCTTCTTCTTCCAAGAAGCCCAAGCGCTTCGAGATCAAGAAGTGGAACGCCGTTGCCCTCTGGGCTTGGGGTATGAACGCTCTCCCAAACCCTAATTTCCTTTTGCTTCTCCGATTCACTCTCAGATGATATTTACGTTTTCGTTTTCTTTGATTGCAGACATCGTCGTCGATAACTGTGCTATCTGCCGGAACCATATCATGGATCTCTGTAAGCGTTTTATTTCAACCCCTTTTTTGTGAATCATCATTGTTGTAAGAGAATAACCTGATTCCCTTTGAAATTGACCATTGTTTTAGGTATTGAGTGCCAGGCTAACCAGGCTAGCGCTACTAGCGAAGAATGCACTGTTGCTTGGGGTATGCTCCAAAACCCTATCATATCTATGTTCACTATTGAATCGAATTACTATTTTCGAGTTTTGTTTTATTAGTTGATGTTTTTTTTGTGAAATTTCGTTTTATAAATGTTCACTGAATCACTGTGCTGGCTTTCATCCATATCTGAAGAAAGTTGTTTATATAAGTTTTAGGATAATTAAGAAGAGATAGAGGTATTTGGGTTAAGATCATTTTCTGAAACCAATAAACTTAAGGAGAAACATGTTTGATCCACCCTATTCTAAACCGTCTCGGGTGTTGTTTGCCATGTGCTGTGTGTGCGACTGTCTGTAACTCCTTCAGTGAGACAAAGGTGAAATTCGCTCGTAGGCTGTGATGTTAGCATTCCTGTGTTACTCTTTCCATGTTTCGTTATTTATCTTTCGTTTTAGTATTGCGCTCCTATTTGCTATTCAACTCTTTCAACTAAAGTGAAGCCAGTTTCTGAAGCATGGTGGAATATTTTTCATTTTTAAATGTCATTTTTTAAAACAGGAGCCTAATTTTCATGATTCAGCCACCACCTCAGATTCATGTGGGTTTGAGGTTTTTTTAGTTAGGTATCCTTCTTATTGTAAAATGAAAAAATGCCTTTAAATTTTTAATTTTACACAACATCCATGCAAAACAGTCTTCTTCACAAGTAAAATTCAGTAGATATGAGTAGGATACTTATCTGGTGAAATGTCTCCCTCTCAAATCCTGAGTTCAAACTGTTTATGATTAGAGGATAAATATAACTTTTCATGTACTCACATTGAACAATCAGTGGTAAGGAACACTGATGAACAGTTAGATGTCCCTAATCCCTTTCCCATAAGAATGCAACTGAAAGTTCAATAATCAACAGAAAATTTAAGGAAAAAAGCCAAATATGCAATGCTCTTTGATTCGGGTATGGATACGCAGAGACGTGATGGAAGACTCTTATAGCAATTGATAAAAACCTTGAGATAACATGCCACAAAAGCTAGGCATTCTAGTTGCAGAGCCCAAAGACTTATAAACCCCACACCAGAATCTCATACTTAGATGGACTGTTTGAAAATACAAGGAACTACCTTTCTTTCTGCAATTCATGCTCTTATTAGTGTTCTATAACCACATTTCGTAGAGTTTGAGAATTGGGGTTTTCATCAACAAAACTAGTCTCTTTGCTTATTTCCTGGTCCAGTCTATCTATATAGTACATGACGGATATATTTAATTGGTACCCTGATTAATTAATTAATTGGTACTCTCTCAATATAATCTTTCAAAAAATTAGAAAAAGTAATACACACACAGACACATAAATAAGTATTGATAGTTATGAGTAAGTACTCTTTTATATCTTTTTCTATTTTTATGTCCTATCGTTTGTTACTAGTTTTTCCCCCCTTCCCTTCCTGAAGATTTGAAGTTAGACGGTAGAAGGCACTTTATAAGTCTACTTTTATTAATTACACTTTTTTGATGATCTCTTCCTGTACGATGGAATAAGAAGAGTCACAATTCACCAAAGTAGGGCATTATCACTTGTCCCCCCTTTCAATTGTCTGATTGTATTAAAGAGAAATGGCTCTCTTTGATCCTTTTCCCTCTTTAGTCTAGTTGCTGTCTTGCTGACGACATTGGTTGCTCTCTTCAATCCTTTTGCCTCTTTAATTTCAATGCAATAGAAATAATAACTATAGCTATGCAAATGATGGATTTTTTATTCATTTATTGGTTATCCTAATTTTTTTTGTCCTTAATATTGAGGTTACTTGATGACTGTACCCCTCGGCAGTAACTACTGTTAGTTGAAAAACCCTCCGATACTTATTCAAGTCCCATTGTAATCTATTTCCACCACCAAGGCATATTAATATTTTCATTCTCATTTTTACCCTCCTCGAACTCATCCACCACAATGCAAAACAGAGAGAGGGATCACACATTTGGCTAATTTTTATATTTTTTTTCATATATGGTATATTTTATTTGATATTAGTTCTATACTTGATTCTTATTTTATTTTAAAAAAGATATCATATTTGAGTAGTGGATTGGATACTCGTACAGTTGTACCTCCCCTGTCACTGGGCAATATAGCAGCAAGATAAAAATCCATCTTGAACTTATTTGATAGTCAGGATTTTGAAGAAAACTTTATAGCTCATTTCTCTACTTATGCATTCTTCTCAAGTTTTACCTTTAGGCTTAGCAAGAGCAGGATTACACAAACTGTTGCTTACTCTGGCTGATGTCTTATACAGGTGTTTGTAACCATGCTTTTCATTTCCATTGCATAAGCCGATGGCTCAAGACCCGTCAAGTATGTCCTTTAGGTAAGTAGGCTAAATTCCTTTCACCTTTCTTTTAATGTTTGGACCCACTTGATTAATTAAGTGCTCTTCTCACTGTCTTTATGTTTCTCTGCTGGTACAGATAACAGTGAGTGGGAGTTTCAGAAATACGGTCACTAGAACTTTGATGCGGTTGAGCTACTGCCTGCTCAGACATTTGGACTGTATTGATATTTCTATTGAACATTCACAGCTTCCTCTGCATTGTCTTTTGTTTGTCTACTTGAGTTTACTATCTTTAAATATGTTATCAAGTTACTGCTAATTAGCGTCCTGTGTAAGGAATTTAAAATGAATAGCTGTTGAAATTACAGTATCTAAAATCAGTACATTATTTTGCATTTTTTTCTTTGGGTCCGATGATAAGAAATGTCAATACATAAAGTCACTCGTCAAAAAGTTGGCTCCAACTAACAAAACCATCGAAATGGTGCATCTCAAGCTTGTTGGTTAAAATTTTGAATATTCATCAGGAGGTTGACATCCCTGCTGCTTCATGCAACAAAAAGTATGAATTCTAAAAGGCAATACAAAATGACTAGAGATAAACAACCATACTGTTAATAGTCTACTGGAACTATTTGACTTCCTACAATTTCAGACCACTTATATAAGTTATAAATTACATTCTATGTTGCTCTACATGCGACAAAATATATGAATAAACCAGAAGGATAAAGTTTTGTTGACACTCCCATTAAGTGTAATCAGGTGTTGTAGATAGAGATAAGAAGAAAAGATAGAGAAATTAAGAGAAAATAACTCTAACATGCATGTGTCTTTAATCGTGAACTTTGAAAAGTATCCCAAGATGTTTTCCCCGTCGTTATTGCTTCTTGACTCAACTTTGATGTCATCTTATGCCTTTTTTATGTCTCATCATTTGACCTTTTGTTTTGGACTATCATTTCAATTGAATCCTGCTGTAGCAGCTGCTAATTTGTATTTGATGAAGAAGGTAAAGCATCTAAGACAAAATAAAAGGTAAGGTGTTACCTCTACCCATGTCTAAACTCGTCAGCTTTTCTGAACTATATCTACTTGCTTCCTCAAGTGGTCTACAACCTTATCAACAAATGAATATGCTTCCAAGCAATCAACCACAATAAACTGAAGCACTCTCTGTTTTCCTTTTAGTTAAGCTAAACCTTTAATAATTAACGTGGCAGCACATTGACAGTTAGGAGTGCACACAGGCCGGGTCAATAGGACCTATATGAATCGTAAAAAAAAAGTGGGTTGGATAAGGTGGTCGGGTATAATAGGTTTATATTTTTGTGAATTTGATAGAGTAGATGTGACAACTTCTCACCTAAGTTTCTTCAATTTGAAGACATTGTAAAAAGGTGAAATCTCTCTCTTTTCTCTCTTTCCCTCTTCCAAACAAAGTTGTCAACCCCATCTCCTTTCTAGCTCTTTTTCCAAACTCTCCCTTCAAATAAAACAAGCAATGCCTAAGTGTGGACTACAAATAGAAATGGGATTATAAGTTATAACTATCCAAGGTACAAAAAAGTGTACAACATTGGAGAGCGCAAGGGGGAGTCAAATGACCAATTGGTGCAACATAGGCACATTAATTTACTTTCAAAAGATTGAATTCTTATTAATCCATTGGACGACAATGGTATTGATGAGGAACCACCATTCGCACATTAATTACGTTGATATGACCAAGTACAAGCTTATCAGAACACAATCATAATAGCTAACATGTCATGGTAAAGTACTGGATTAGCACCCTCTGACGTGAATATTTTCTCACATGAGATTATGATTTTTTCAATAGAGACAACCCCAATTATTATTTTGTATATATCAAAATATGAACAAAAGTCACCCACGAATCTATTAGTGTCAATCTAACCTATGAAATTTGCATCATGAATTCAAAGTTAGGCGTACATTTTGACCTCACTGCTGCTATTCAGGCAGAGAGTCTGTGAGTCAACTCTGGTGAAGTAAACCAATTTTTATACTAGTTGGTTTAGTGATTCATTCTCATTAAATGTTATTTGTTGAAAGTTGAATTTTGATAAGGAAAATGGCCTCCAATTCTGAAACGAAAATCTCTTGTATTCTATTCTAAAGCACAAAGGTCAACCCCTATCTTGGTCCCTGCACGTTCTCTATACTTTCTCTCTCATTGTATTTCTGTTGCGGGCCTTCTCCTTCAACAGTTAATATAACTCCCACATTGTGCTCCTGTCCCACCACAAGATTCTAACAAAATTATGGGTACCCTTTTTCTCCATTCTTTGAACACAATTTTTTTCTTTTTTTTATAAAAACGGTTCTGTATGCTATCAACCAAGAAAAATTTAATTCCCATATAAAATGTCTAAGAAGCCTAACTATTTACCCGTTGTACTCTACTTAATTGGTATTAGAATAACTTATTTGTAAAATTTTTTAGTGCATCTGTAATATATTAGAAATAACATATACTAATGAAAAATAAGTGAAAATGAGATAAATGAGAAAATGAAGTTTGAATGAACATGTTTCCTTTATTTATCTATTGGATGTGAGCAAATCATTTTGCTTATAAAAAACCCTTTAAAAAGGTGTCTCACCCTTTTACAAAACACACCTGTTATGCTTCTTCTCTTTCTTCATGGAGCATTCTCTGAAATTTTCTTTGGAGAAAACAGTATCTGCCAACACAAGAGAAAACCCAATTTATCCAGAGGAAAGTGGATGGACTTCTTACTTTGAAGATTTATCTCAAGGCAGTGACTGTTCCAGCTTGGGTGGCTCCTCTTTGGTCTCAGATGCTGCTTCTTGTGCTGCATGGAAATTCTCACACCAGAACCAGAATCATCATGTTGCTTCCTACTCTTCAGATAATAATAAGGGAATTAGGGACTCATCCAACCACTTGAAGAAACTCTGTTTCAAGAAAACAAGAACCAAACAGATATTAGAAGATGACCCATTGGAGGACACCGCAAGCTCCCCTGTCAGTAGTCCCAAGGCATGTATGATCTGATTTTTCTTCTTTGCTCTTTCACCTTTCATAGGTGTCTTTCTCATTTACAGTTGTAATTATTTTCAGGTTCGATACTTTAATCCAATGGAAATGATTTCCAGGAAGATTGATGATGATAAACTTGGTGATTATAGGGTAACCCTGCTTTTTAATTAATGTTAATTTGTCATCAAATAAGAAGAGCATTATATATGTTCTATGGTTTATGATGATGATGATGATGATTATGCAGGGTAGTTCAAAGCATCATCCGAAATTGAAGACAGGTGATTGTGACCTGAATTTTAATGGAAAGACGATTGAGTGCAAAGAGTTGAAGAAAAGAGGGCTCTGTCTAGTTCCCATGTCCATGTTGGTTAATTATTATGGGTGACTTCATAGCATGTTTAGATTCACAATGAGATCTTCCAGACACGATTCTGCTATCAACAAAAGCTACTAGCAGTATTTTCTCCCATAATCAATTCTTCTTCCAACGTGAAAATCTACGGTGTATCCATGCGCCCCTCATACTTTGTTCCCTATGTCCTCCTCTGTGTTCTTCTATGTAGCCTTATAACTGATGAGGTTACATTGATGTATACATAGCATGATGATGAGTGACTGATAATCTGTATCATAGCAATAACTGTTCACATGCTCATATAAATTGAATGCAGAATTTGCGTTTTATTAATTTGTTCATGAAATTAGATGGTTTATATGCATTTTCCTAGAAGACTATTCGCTCAATAAGCACAAGAAAAAAAAATTAAGAAAGGAGATATGCAGATTAGATAATGTTCGGAAAATATGTGGATGAGATTACTATAAATTAGAAATTACTCTATCCATCCGTTCCTTTTTATAAGAGTTAAATGAGGGTGTTGGCAGTTCTTTTTTATAAGAACCACATAAGTTTTTATGCCATATTAATTAATTTTTCATATTTTTACCTCTATTTAATTTTGGAAATATAGAATTGCATTAATGATGAAAACAGATTAAAAAGAAATATGTTAAGGACAATTTTAGAAATTCAACAACATTTAAAAACAAATTTAATGCAAAAAACTATACTACCTAACTTTCTTAAGGGGTGTACAAAGATGGTTTAGCTCTTATAAAAAAGGAATGGAGGGAGTAATAAACTAATGCAAAAGAGAGCTATAAGCGCTTTTCATTTGGTAAATTGGTACAGGGGTAAACACCTAAAGAATAAAGTTTAGACCATGTTTGTATATTTGTTGCACTTGTGCAATGTTGACATTAACATTAGCACTGATTTTAAACTCTTGTTATAAATTAAATTAAGATAAATTCGTTTACATTACACTAAATTGACATTCGAGCATAGGTTTAGTGGTCATCAATGATGATGGATGAGGTAACCAAAATTCTATTTTGACATCATGTATTCATATTTGTACACATTTAAACTATACCTTGTAAAATTAGGACATCTTGAAAAAAAGTAGGATCTAGCATAAGGGGGAAAATGACCTATGTATATATTTTTTTGAAACTGGAAAATGACCTATATTAATGGGAGTGTGAAATATGACTGTACAAATTCAGCCTGGGAATAAATGTTATTTGTTCGTATGCTTTGATATCAGGGAATAGGATATAAATGAAAGGCATAAGAACTTTTTTTTTCTTCCTCAGGAACGTTGACAAAGATTGCTAGCTAGCTAGCAGCACACTTTTGTATTAAAATAAAAATTGTGTGAATCATGAATCATGTAAGATACACATGAAGCTCTAAATAGGAGTATAATTATATGATTATTTTCCAAATAATTTCTTTTGTAACATTAGGCCCATAAATAATGTCTCTTAATCTTGAATGAAATACTAGAAAAAAACACAAATAAATTAGTTTAATTAGCTTATATATTAAATAAAGTTATTAGCACAATATATCTTAACTGACAGTTGACACTAAAAATAAGAAATATTTTACATCTCATACAACTTCAACATTTATATAATTAAAATATAACTAGTATTTTAACTTGTGCAATACAGGGGAAAAATATTTTTAAAATAATTAAAATATAGTTTTATAATAATTATTTAAAATTAATCTACACTATATATTCAAAATAAAATAGATAAATTTAATTTTCAGATATTAAAGTATAATTTTTTAAATGAATATTTTTTATAATTTAATCATAAATATAAATTTATACGTTTAAATTTAATCTTAAATAATAATTGTTATGAAATTAATTTAATATCTATTAAAAAGAGCTAAGATATTAATTAAAAACTTACTATTATCATTGTCATAATAAAAATCATAGAAAATAACGTAAGAACTAAAAAATAAGGATAAAAAGATTAAAAAAACATTTATAACATTTAAAAAAAAAGGATAAATAGTATAAATTGAATTAAAAATAATTTTTTGAAATGATTTAGTATAAATATTTGATATTAAGTATACTCTAAAGAATTAAAAAGGAAGTTAAAATTATTTTTTATATTAAAAATAATCACTATAATTAAAATAAAAATAGTAAATTTTTAAACCTGATTTTCAATTTAAAGGTTAGACTAAAAATTTAAAAAGCATCTGATTTTAAATAATTAATTTGAATCAGGCTCTCATAGGCAGCGTCGATTGAGAGAAAAGAGTTCAATATTGGAGATAGCCTCATTGAGAGAGTAAAACTCACTATAGCTTCACTCTCCAAAAAAATTACTAAATTACTCTAGTTTATATTATAGAGGGTTGATTATCAAATATAAATGTTAAACAACCATGAAGTGGTGGTTGCTCACCTTGTCCATAAATCATGAGATTGATGGTTCATACTTGCCATGTGAATGAAGCACTCATGGTCAGTTGTTTAGCGCTTAGTGTCAGCAAATTATGTTTGTGAGTTGGATTATGAATAAGAGGGAAAAAAAGAGGAGAGTCATTAAAGCCTTACCCTTGATGATCAATTAATCATTCTCTTTATGGTGGTTAAAACTCCTTCATAAATACATATATTTGCCATATGTCTAATTATCATTATTCATCTATTAATACTATATGATGAATTGAATTCAAAATTTAAAGCACAAAAATATGGGAACTACACCTTGACACGTCTATTTTTAATAATCAAATGCACATTTATATGCAAAAGTTTAGTAGGCGACCAAACAATATAATTTTTTTTTTTTCTGAATCTTTTGGCAGTATCAGCATATGACTTTAAAAATAAAAAATCCATGTATATTGACCCAAAAACTAAAATAAAGAAAAGTGACAAGAATAGTAGTAGTATATGATAATTTTATACTACCTCTTAGAAGCGTTTAATTTACTAGCAATATATATATATATATATATATATATATATATATATATATATATATATATATATATTCTTGTTTGAAGAATTTGAGGTTACACATATCATGTTATATGGAGACCCACTCTCCAAAATTTCAATACCACGAAATTCCCCAAGTCAAAATTTCACTCAAAGTATAGGGTAGTCCTGCCCCTTATTTTACGGGAAAGCTGTATTTATGAGGATAAGAATGAGAAATTAAGATAAAATAATTAACACACTTTTAAATATTAATATTAAACATATAGTCATCTTGTCTGATTCTCTTGAACATTAGTCTTCTTTTGGAGACACTTCTGTCATTTCTCCTTTGACAAGCTGATCAGATAAACATTCTGCGAATATGTATGTAATGATTATTTATATAATTAATAATACTTTACTCCATCAAAGAAGAAAATACGCCACATAACAAAAGATACATACATGTATGCAGGTTTTATTTTCTAAAAGAAGTTTCTCAAGTTTTATTAATGTTTAGATCTCCATTAGTAATATCCCGGATTGAAATTTGTAAAAAAAAAAATCCCTGATTGAATTTAATGTGCTATGAAAAAAAACATCTTCATAGATGAATTGGACAAATGCATCTAAATACATGAATTGACTAGAAACACATTTAAACTGTCTTGAAATATGTGTATACAAATAAAGATAATTTCATAAAGATGTAAATGATTCAGTTCAAACATGATTATTAAAGGGGATGATACATTTTTTTTTCCGTTAAAGAATATATATAATAAATGACAATTATTTGAAAGGGAAAAAATAGATTCTAGATTTAAAAATGAAATTGGTCTCCTATCTGTGCTGGCGAGACATTTAATATTAATAAAGAATATTGAGAAACGGCATGTCCATGTGCTCAACCATTTAAAAGGTAAGCACCTATCACTAACATATTCCACCGCGATGGCGTCATATGTAATGTTGTCTTTCGCCCTATTAAAATTAAAATTAAAATTAAAATTTGCATTATGTTTTTTTTCTCTTTCAAATATACATCCTCTCTTATCAATAAAGTGTTCCTTTAGCTTTCTGAAATAAATAAAGTGTAATTTGTTAAGGATAAACTACCTGCTAGATCTTTTTTAGATGTTTGAGAGACTGTAACAAACCTTGTAGTGCAATTCTTAACAAACATAACAATTAAGTGTGTATTTAGATACTGATTTATTTAATTTAAAATAGTGCTTATTTGTACACCCTAGTGATTTTTAACGGTCAATCGACAATGTAAAGTGTAAAATAAAAAACATGTTTCTAACGATATTCGTATATGTGCTTTTGGATGCATTTTACATTTCACGTTTAGCGGCAGGTGTTTAAAACCATCGCTAAACACATATGTTGAATTTTGGAGTTTCATGAATTTTTGGAGTTTCATGATCATTGTTGAACTTAAGCACATTCATTCTATCCATGTAAAAAACTTCATTCACTTTTTACCTTAATATGAGTACTATGTGCAAATGGGTATCCAAACAAACCCTAAATAGATTAATAATTAATCAACATATAAAAATATATTCCCACACCCGTGAATTTTTTAAAATGTCCACCATATATATAATTTGGTTTTTGGTTTGAGTATATAGGCAACCCTTGTGCACACGGGAATAGTAGTAACTAGCTAGTAGCTAGGGAGCTTGATGACATTCCATATCCACTAGCTATATTGTACAGCTAAACATTTGGTCAATATCAAGTTATGGTTCAATTAAAGCTTCGAATGAATCAATAATCAATGTAGAAAAATTATTGCCAGTCACTTGTATATATGCTTTGTATATAAGCTTTTGCATGTCGCCATCAGAAAGCAAATAATAATGCAAATGGCGAAACAGTGACAATGATCTGTGTATAATGCATGCCATAGAAGGATCAAAGTTTTGGATACTTAGATTAGACTGATAATGGGATAAAGAATAAGGGAAACAAAAATAATTCTTCTTCTATCGGATAAACTTATTTGAAATTAAAAGACAATAATTTAATTTATCTCATCCACTTGGTTTAAAATAGGTTAACATCACAGGTTAGGTAATCAATCAAATAGTTAGTGGCCACTAATGATGTGATTTGTGTTATGAGGTGGTAGATCAATGGTCTAAACTTAAACTCAAACTCAAAAACTAAAAATTAGAGGATTATCTTGCTCTTTTATTTCATGCAGCCAACAATAATTAATCGATGAGCATTACATGACAATGAATCACCAATCCCATCATCTTCCAACATGTCTCTTAGTTATAGACTCATAGTGATATTATCTAGAATACTAATGTTAGACACCAACCAAAATAAGAAGAAATATACGATTGTAAACAATAGAGAAAACACAAGAGGTTTATTCATGCAGTTCGGCAAAATGTGTCTACATCTGTGATTATAAAGCAGATGTAATTTCGTCTTATTGATTATGTTAAAAAATAAGGTTACAATGTTACCTGCCTTATATAGAGATAATAATATTCCAAATTACAACAATACCCCTCGCTCGCCACTTGCCCCTTGAGTCCTTGACAATACCCATGAGCCACACTCAACAACTAACTTGTTACAATGTATCAAACAAGCGTTCCCACTTACACATTGATTTGAAGTATAATGATTTAGAGTTGTTTTAGTGGCTGAACCTATTAAAATGAAGAAGATAGAAATAGAATGAATTAATTGCACTTTTTATCCCTCATCAACTGTGATTGTGCGATTTGAATCTCTAATATTCAAAACAGGTGATTTTAGTCCTAAAATTTATTGACATGAGTAAATTAAGTCATTCCATCCAATTGCAAATAGAGAGAGCTTATGTGCCTCCCATTTTATGGCGTTTACACCAACCTATCTTCCGCATAGATGATATGTCAATAAATATAATAAAAAAATTAAAACATTTAGAAATAACTGAACATAACCCTAAACAAACAAAAAAGTTCTCCACCCTAAGCCTAAAGTAAAAACTCATTGAGAAAGGAAAGAAAATAGGCAGAGTGAGTAAGCGAAGTAAAATCATAGAAAACTTTCCTTGAGCGATTTGTGAGTTCCATATGGATTAACGCTGAAGGAAGGCAAATCTTTAATGGCTAGTGGACCAAGAACGCTTGGTGGCGAGGATGGAGAGGAGGGAGGAGTAAAAGGCAAAACAAAGGAAAAGAGCATGTGATCCCAGAAGCTAGCACATAGAGAAGACCACTTCTGACCCAACTTTCTGAGGTGGGAAGAAACTTCTTGAAAATATGCAATTTTGGTACAGATCCCTAACTTTGTATTATTGTTTCATTTGTCATTTTTTACATATTGTTTGGGTAGAGTTTGGTAATTAATTGCATCTTGATTATGGTTGTTGAACATTTTCCCACTGCTGCATGTTAATAGTTCAGCTATGGCATGGAGACATTTTTGTAAATGAACCTAAGTTTGACTATGTTGAAGGTGTGTGTGAAAGAATACATAAATGGGATGTTGATGAGATTAACTTTATAAATGTGAGAAAGTTGGTAAAAATATTGGGCTATGCATCATACAAATGTGTATAGACACCGTGGACTAGGTTGTTCAACTGCCATAGACCTTTTAATGATGATGCAAATGTGCTTAACTTTCTGAATGAGGGGCATGTAGAAGTTGACTTCTATGATGATCATTTGATTGAGACACACGTGGATGTTGTTGAAGAGGGGGCTGATCGAATTTAGGAGGAAAGAAGATATCAGTTGAAATTATTGGTGTGAATATATAGAGTTAGGGAAGGAATTAATTAATGAGGCTGTGGTTGTAAGTAAATTAAAGGAGGCTGAGGTTGCAAGTGGTAAAAGAACAATGATAAAATATACTTCTCCGTTCTAAATTATAAGATCATATTCAAACAAACACGCTTATTAAGAAATCATGTAATAAGCCAATTAATATCTTAGTTTTGTTATTTTTTGTACAAATCTTCCATATATATCCCTATTTAAAGCTCTCACTTCAACGTTATTAAACCTGTTTTGAAATTAAAAATATAATGAATGTAAGGGTAAAAAAGGAAAAAACTCATTATTTTATTTTTTCTGAAATTTAGAATGGATCTTATAATTTGGGACACCAATTTTGTCTCTAAAGAGTCTTATAATTTGGGACGGAGGGAGTACAACATTAAAGAACATTAAAGGAGGAAATTTTTGGGATCATTTAAGTAGTGTTGCTTAAGATAACTAGATTGAAAAGAAAGAAATCAAGGTGGCAACCATTACACAAAAGTAGAGTATCTTGGGAAGCAATTTCCCAGCTATATCAATCATGAAATTTTAATTTGTTTATCTCTGACTATTTTAATAATTTAATTGAGCTTTATTCCAAGTTTGTTTTTCCCTAGAAACATTCTTGACATTGTATATCAGAATGGCCGGCAACCAACAACAACCTCGTTATATATTGAGAGAACAAAATCCAATCACGTATCTTTCTGGGCGGCGAAAGGGAGAAGCTTAAGCTTATGGATTTGGACCACCTCCTCTTTTGGCTAATTCTTCATTGCACCACAAACTAACTCTATAATATTTTAGCTTAAAGCGTCCACTTCAGTTTTATAATCAATGTTTGTCACTGTGCTTGATCATACATGCATGACATAGGACAGAAGTTTCTATGAGTAAATTATAAATAAATGAATGATTATACAGAGATTAGATTGACACATTTCTAAAGACACATTTCAAACCCACATCTTTATGGTAGTTTTTAGGGTAATGATAGGTGAAAAAAATTCACTTTTAGGGTAATGATAGGTGAAAAATATTCACTTTTCAAGAAACATTATTCAATTGACATATGTTTTATGGTCGGTTTTTAGCTGTAATGTTTGTTACGGTTAAAAACGACCTAAATTATATGTTCATTGAATGTTTAGCAAAAATGAATGTTTATATAACATTTTTGTAGTTTTTAACCTCCACAAAATTTCATGGTGGTTTAAAATCATTACTAAGTCGTATGTATTGTTGAAATTCTGTGTCGCAGCGGGCAATAGAAAGGTTTTCCAGAATAAGAAGAACTGAATAGAAAAATGTAATTGTATTATGCACACCCACTCACTTTACATGTTTACATGTATTTATATACATTGTTTGATACACAAACTGATTAACAAACTAACTAACAGTTTAGCCAACTATTTTAACTAACTAACTAACCTATGACTTAACTAACTCCATCAACACTCCTCTTTAAGTCATAGAGCTTAGTGACTTAACTCCAATTAATATTCTCAGTTCTTCAAACCTTCCTTTCTGGAATGCCTTAGTCATAATGTCAGCAACTTGAAAATCTGTTCTGCAGTGAACCAGGGACAGTTTCTCCTTGTTGACTTGATCTCTTAGATAGTGGTACTTTGTTTCTATGTGTTTAGATCTCCCATGCGCAACTGGATTCTTAGCCAAATCAATTGCAGATTTATTATCAATTCTTAGCTCCATAACAGTACCTTCATTGAAGCCAATTTCATTGAGTAGCATCTCCAACCAAGCTGCTTGACAAGCTGCAAAGGAAGCAGCTACATATTCTGCTTCACAAGAGGATAAAGCAACAATGCTTTGCTTCTTTGAACACCATGAGATTGGTGCTTCTCCATACATGAAAACATAGCCTCCAGTGCTTTTCCTGTCATTCCTATCACCATTCCAATCTGAATCAGTGTAGCCATACACTTTGGCATCAATTTTGGAGCTTCTGTTATTCAAGTACAGAATTCCAAAGTCTTGAGTGCCTTTAATATATCTTAGCAATCTCTTAGCCGCAACCAAGTGTGAGAACCTTGGTTTCTCCATGAACCTGCTCACTAGACCAACACCAAAAGCAATGTCAGGCCTAGTGTTACAAAGATATCTAAGAGAACCTACCATTTGCTTGAAAAGTGTGGCATCCACTTCTTCTTCTTCACTGTCTTTCTCTAACTTGCAGCTTACATCTACTGGTGTGGCAACTGATTTACATTCTGTCATGTTGAATCTTCTCAATATGTCAGTAGAGAACTTCTTCTGGTGCATGAAGATGCCTTGATCAGTTTTCACAAATTCGATTCCAAGGAAGTATGTTAACTTCCCCATGTCTGTCATCTCAAATTCATTCATCAAAATTGACTTGAACTTGTCAATTTCATCTTTCTCACTGCCTGTTATCAGTAGATCATCTACATACAAACATAGCAATAGCTTGCTTTCTTCATTTTTCTTCTGTACATACAGACCATGTTCTGTTGTGCACTTAATAAAATTCTGCTTCTGTAGAAATGTATCAATCCTTCGATTCCAAGCTCGTGGAGCTTGCTTGAGACCATAGAGTGCTTTGTTCAATTTAAGCACTTTATTCTCTTCTCCTTTTAGTTCAAAACCAGGAGGTTGAGTTACATATACTTCTTCTTCTAGTGGGCCATTTAAGAATGCTGACTTTACATCAAGTTGATGTATTGTCCAGCTCCTCTTACTTGCCAAGGCAACCACTAATCTCACTGTTTCTATTCTAGCTACAGGAGCAAATATTTCATTAAAATCAATACCTTCCTTTTGTAGAAATCCTCTTGCAACAAGTCTAGCTTTATACTTTGACACTTCTCCATTTGGCTTGAGCTTGGTCTTGTACACCCACTTCACACTTATAGGCTTCTTTCCTTTTGGCAATTCGACCAATTTCCAAGTGTTGTTCTTCTCAATTGATCTTAGCTCCTCCATCATTGCTTCTTTCCAGTTAGAGTGTTCTAGAGCTTCCTTCAAATTCACTGGTTCTGCTTCTGCAACCAAGGCAAAGTGCAATAACTCTCCTTCTGTTGTAACTGCAGAATTTAACCTTGTGTCATAGTCTTGCAATCTAATTGACCTTTGAGGAATTCTTTGGGATCTTCTCAGTGGAGTAACTGGAGCTACTGCCTCTGGAGCTTCTTCAATCATTTCTGCAGGCTCCTCAACTTGCTCCTCTTCTTCTGCTAACTCTTCTAACTCAAGCACAAAAGCTTTTCCTGCTTCTTTTGAATTCTGTTCTTCCCAGTTCCAAGCTTTTGACTCATCAATAACCACATCTCTACTCTTCATGATCTTCTTCAACACAGGATCATACAACTTGTATGCACCAGTTGGATGATATCCAACTAGAATCATTGACTGAGCCCTGTCTTCTAGCTTCTTTCTCAATTGTTCTGGGACATGCCTATATGCAACTGAACCAACAATTCTCAAGTGCTTCACACTTGGTTTTCTTCCTAGCCAAGCTTCTTCTGGTGTCTTTCCTGCTACTTTCTTAGTTGGACACTTGTTGATAAGATATACTGCTGTATCAACTAATTCTCCCCAAAGATAGCTAGGCAACTTCTTCTCTTTCATCATGCTCCTCACCATGTTTAGAATTGTTCTATTCTTCCTCTCAGCAACACCATTGTGCTGTGGTGTATATGGTGAAGTTACCTCATGAATTATTCCTTCTCTTTCACAGAAACTTCTGAACTCTCGTGAGTTGTATTCTCCTCCTCCATCTGTTCTCAATACCTTGAGCAAACATTCACTTTGTTTTTCCGCTTGTGCTTTGAATCTTTTAAACATTTCAAATGCTTCACTCTTTCTCTTGATTAAGTATACCCAAGTCATTCTAGTATACTCATCAATGAATGAGATGAAGTAGCTATTACCTCCTAGTGAATTTGTCCCAAAAGGGCCACACACATCAGAAAATACAACTCCAAGCTTCTTCTCTGCTCTTATTGGAATCTCAGTTTTGAAGGTGTTTCTAGGTTGCTTGGACACACAACATTTCTCACATACTTCAGTTGGTGTCTTGATCATTGGTAATCCATGAACCATTTCCTTCAACTTGCTCAGACTGTTGAAATTCAAATGACCAAACCTCTTATGCCACTTCCAATTCTCACTGTCCACAACAGTTGAGAGACATTGTTCTTCTGCCACTTGCAATTTCACTTTGAAAGTTCTATTGTTCATCATCGGTACCTTTAGTATCAATCTATTGTTTGAATCAAATAACTTCAAGTGATTATCCTTCATTATGATAGAATATTTTTTTTCAACTAATTGACCAAGACTCAATAGATTGCTTCTCATTTTTGGTACATAGAACACATCATGAATGTAAGACCACTTACCATTCTTTGTCAGAATCTTCACTGTGCCCAGGCCTTCTGCAGTCACTTTGCTGTCATCAGCAAACCTGATCTTCTTGTCATTCTTCTTTATCTCAATGAACCATTCTCTATGGCAACACATGTGATTTGAGCAACCCGTATCCAAGTACCATTCTTCTGGCTTTCCACCATCATTACTGGTATCTGCCTTAAGCAACAACATGCTTGAATCTGTTGTTGTCATGAAGGATAGACAATCCTCATGAATTCTGGCATTTGTGAGAGCATCACCAGTGTTTCCACTGCCCTGCTCCACATCAAATGCATGAGTATTTTGAGCTACTTCAGTGTTTCCACTCTCAAGAGTGTTCCCACAGTGCTGCTCACTATTCTCAGCAGGCTTACTATGACATTTTCCTTCTGCTGCATCATCATCTTCTTCTGCAGAATCAACAATGGCCATAAGCACTGTATCTTCATAATCCGAGTCATCATCATCATCATTTGCAAATTTGGCTTCTGCATCTTTGTCTCTAGGAACCTTCTTGTTCTTGCACTTGTTCCTATAATGCCCAAATTGTTGACAATTGTAGCATTGCACCTTACTCAAGTCATTCTTCTTCTGTCCTGCATTTCTGTCTTCTTCTTTCTTTCCAGAGTTCTTTTCTTTATTGCTGCCTGACTTCCAATTCTTCTTTGAAGCTTGAGAGAGCAAGACCTGTTCAGTTTCTTTCTCTGAACTTCTCTGCCTTATTCTCAATTCATGAGCTTCCAAGGAACCTTGAAGTTCATCTAACTTCATCTCAGATATGTTTTTAGATTCCTCAATGGCAGTCACAACATAATCAAAATCAATGGTTAAAGATCTAAGAACCTTTTCTACTTTACTTTTTTCAGAAACTGTTTTTCCATTTCCTTTCATATGGTTGGTCAGAGTTACTAACCTTGTGATGAATTCACCCACTGTTTCTCCATGGTTCATCTTCAAGGCTTCATATTCTTTCTTCAATGCTTGCAACCTGACCTGTTTCAATCTTTCTGCTCCCCCATATGCGTTCTTGAGAATATCCCAAGCTTCTTTGGCTGAATCACAATCGATCACTAATTCAAGAATGTTTGATTCAAGACTCTGATGAATCAAGAATAGCCCTTTCCCATCTTTCTTTCTTTGTGCATGATAACTGGTCCTTTGTGCTTCTGTTGCATTCTCAGGTAACACTGGAATGCCTTCGTTTACTATCTCAAGTACATCTTGGAAACGAAACAATACCTTCGTTTGTGCACACCACTTATCATAGTTCTTTCCATTGAATTGAGGAAGATTTGATGGGATACCACTGTCTCTTGTTGCCATATTGTTTTCAAGAATCACACGTGAATCAATGGCTCTGTTATACCAATTGTTGAAATTCTGTGTCGCAGCGGGCAATAGAAAGGTTTTCCAGAATAAGAAGAACTGAATAGAAAAATGTAATTGTATTATGCACACCCACTCACTTTACATGTTTACATGTATTTATATACATTGTTTGATACACAAACTGATTAACAAACTAACTAACAGTTTAGCCAACTATTTTAACTAACTAACTAACCTATGACTTAACTAACTCCATCAACATGTATGAACGATTTTTGGTTTCCTAAGGTATCTGAGAGTCGACAGCCATGAGACTAATCCTTTGAAGCTTTGAGATCATGTTAAGTAGGTAGGCCTCTCCAAATAAATGCTTCTTCATACATAAATGGTGGCGTTAGAAATGATATGTCTACCAATTATTTTCTTAGAAAAATATAGTACTTGCATGGGGTCTTAGCCTAGGCATGTGTAACATGAGTTTGACTCCTCTAAAGTAAGTCTACATACAGGATAAAATGAGTATCACAACCATTAATTGAATTATTTTATTGAACTTTTTAAAGTAGGTAATCACAATCAATGGTTGTGATACTCATTTTACCCGATAAAGTTCACAACCATTAATTGGGTTATTTTATTGAATTTTTTAAAGTAGATAATCAATGGTTATGACATTCACTTTACCTTATAAAGTGGGTGGACTCACTTTTAAAGGAGTCAAACCCGTGCAACATAGTAACTCAATGCTCTGCACATAAATTGTGGCGTATGACTTATTGACTTGTGTCGTATATAAGTTTTTTTTAGAAAATAGTTAATGCATTGTGCAAAGTGTTTTTACACTATTTAATTAATTTACACCACATTAAAAGTTTATTCATATTTTAATTAAATTAAAAAAAAATGTAACTGTTTGATCCAATGTGAAATGATGTAGTTGATGTTAATTAATGTAAAATTTCGCTAAACTATCTATACATATCTATTAATCTCTTGTTTATATTAGCAAACAATAATATATTAATGAGTATAAGTCAAACCCGAATAACAGTATACAGAGTTCACGAGGCAATTACATGAGCGCATAAGACAATCTAAACATCTTTTAAACATAATAGAAGATTCCATCTTCCACTCAGAAAAAAGATAAATTAAACTCCTTCACATTTTCTCTATATTCAAACTAGCTAGGATCTCAACTTAATTATCTCCAGAACAGCAACCACATGTAATTCTTCGTTCTTGAATATTAGAGTTTATGTGAAGGCATAAAATCTGAAATGCAGCAAACTAACTTAATTATATCCGATTGTTTCTGTATTTATGGCGGGTTTTTTCAGCTTGCGGCAATTTCAACCGCCACAAAATGATCTCATAGCGGTTATTACGAGTGTCCCGCGATCAACCTATGGTGGTTCTAAACAACCGTTGGAATAACCGTCACCAGAACCGCCGCAAATTGCATACTACTACTTTTGTTGTTCTTATCTACGACGGTTAAAAATTGAAATGAATTTAAAAAATATTTATGGCGTTTGCATACTGCCGGAACTTGCTTTCTAAATTAAAAAAAAAAACACCATGGTCTAAACCCTAGGCCCCGTTTGGTGGACATGATAAGCAGACAGAAGGATAGGATAACAGTAATCCTATCCTGCTGTAATTTATTGTTTGTTGCGCCAGCAAGATGGGATAACAATATCCTGTCCCTTATGCTATCATGTCTATCATGTGTAAAAGTTATCCTGAGGGGGAGCTGGGATAGAAATTATTCTGACAGGATACGATATCAGTTTTTTGTTTATTTATTACCATAACTCAAAATTAATTTCAATATTTATATTTTATATAATTTATAATAATATTAATTAATAAATATAATTTTTTTTATTTTAATATTATATTAATTTCATTACTTATCAATTACTAGTTGTTATTGTTAAGATAAAATTATTTAGCTGCTTGTAAATTTAATTAAAAAATAAAATGATTTATAAATGGTGAAAATATTGGATTTACTCATATAAAATAATAAAATTTTCACTATCACTTACTACTACTTAGTTAACATTATTTTTTTTATTTATATTATAAAAAAAATATACAAAACAATTCTTCACTAACAATAAAATAGGCTACTCACATATAAATATTAATTTTTTTATAGTAAATATAGACTAATTTTATATTATCATATGCTATTATTTAAAATTATTTCTCTACTTATATAATTATAATTAATAATATCTTTTAGTAATTTTTAAAAATTTAATTAATTGTTATTGTTGATCACTTACCCCTACTAAGTTAAAACTCATTGGTTACATATATAATAATTTTAATTAAAATAGACTCCCTTTAAAAAAATTAAAATAGCTGAATTAATTTAATTTTAGTTAATATTAAAACATAGACTCATTTATAAAAATGTAAAAATAATTAAGTTTAATAGAATAATCATTTTTTTCTAAAAAACTATTTAGCAAATTAAATTTTAAAAAATATTATGTATTTTTTTATTTTAAAGAAAAATTTGATACATTTTTCTTTGTTTGTATCATATCCTATCAATATCTTGTCCACCTCAAACGCATGATAGGATTAGAGTTTATCATACTCTTATCATATTTTGTCCTTATCCAACCCTTTATTGCTCTTATCCTATCCTAACCACCAAATGAGCCCTAAATACTATTTGTGAAATATCATTCATCATTCCTATCTTTTAGTATATTCACTTATTTGAAATCAAGAATTTTTTTTTCTCCAAAACCAAAAAGTATAAATAATTAGGTTGTTTACAAGCTCTAACCCAAGAAGTCAACAAGAAAATAGAAAAATAGTCAAATTGCTTGTATGCCTACACTGAAAAATATAATCTTTGAATGCATGGCAGCAGAATCATGAAATCCAAGTCCTCGAACCATTTCCTCCATGAGGTTTCCATGCAAATAATAACACAATTATGGAATCAAAACAAGTATATAGCATATAAAACAAATGCAATCATTTTATTATTAGGATAAATAAATCAAATGCAATCATTTCCAATATGCATACCCATCATTTTATTATTAGGATAAATATTAGGCCTTTTTGAATGCATGGCAGCAGGTTGTAGTTATTGATTTTTGTCCATCCTATTTAATGGCCCTTTCATCATCTTAAGGAAAAATGCTTTGCAATATATATAGTTTACATCATTGTTTTGCTGTTTGTTTTAATCTGCATGTTTGTTCTTCATTTTCTAATCTTTTATGTATTGTTGTAGCACTGTCTGATAATTTCTCTCACATTTTAAGTGCCGTTTAATAACTCTTGTTCCAAACATCATTGAAAATATATATATATATAGACACACACTTTTTAATCGGTTGTTAACTATCTTTTATCATTGGTTCATTTCTTAAAATGCCTACTCATTCTTTCAAAAGTTCCCAGGTCATCAAATTCATCTCTATCAATTAACCAACTCAGGAAAAACCAAATAGAATACAAGATTTACAAATTCAAACCCATTGTCTAGAATATTGGAACACACAAACAAGTTTAAACTAACAATAGTTTAAGAAAGTGAAGAGGGACATACAAGGCAGTTATGTTTATTTATATAGCTACTCCTCATCACACTCAAATCCTTGTAGGGGTAATGAAGGAAGAGCAAGAGATCATTAGTGCAGGAAATGTCAAACGCAGCATCTGAACAGCTTCAATTGACTTCTTCCCAGTGTACATAACCATAGTAGCTTTTCCAGAATAGATACCAGCAGATTAAAGAACACTAAGAAGTTTTCCTATTCAACATGTCAGATGGTGAACTCTTCTCTGCATCTTACTGCTTATTCAGATGCAGATGGGGCTAATTGCATTGATACAAGGCGTTGAATAACCGGGTTTGCTGTTTTCCTAGGTGATGCTTTGATCTCTTGGAAATCAAAGAGACAACCCATTGTGTCAAATTCATCTGCAGAGGCAGAATACATGGCTATTTCTTCACCCAACTTGAGGGAGGGTATTTGCTTACACTTTCAGTTAGTGATATTAGTTAAGTGATTTAGTTAGTAGTAGTTAGTATTTTCCTGACAGGTAAAATAGTTAGTTAGTAGTTAGTCTTTCCCTCTAGCTACTTTTCTCTCTTGTATATGACACACATTGTAACTACTTTTCCTCATTCAATACAATATTTGTTTTCTTCAATATCCCCAAAGCAACAACATGCTGTAAAAAAATGTGTTTTGTATTCCCTGACAAAACCCAATGAAATCCAAGTCAATTATAACAGAACATCTAAATAAAGTAAGCAATCTCGCAAGAAAAGAATAAATGTGATGGTGTTTCATCTTGTTCTTTCCAGAAGACAGACATACTTATTACTTTTCCTCCCTCAGTCTATACCCTGTCTTTCTTTCTACTCTTTTCATACCTTCTAACAAATAAAGGGTAAATACCATATGTATGTGAAATGTAATTAATATTATCAAAATCTGTAGCATTTCATTTAATGTAATATTATATTCTGCTTAAAGATATGTGTAAACAAGATTTAATTTATAGAAAGTCTTGAAAATAATAAGAATAATAATATATTTTTATTGAAGGATAAAATTTTCCAACATAATTAATTCTTTATATATTCAGGCACAGTGGAATTGGAAGTATAAAAACTTTAACAGAAATGAAGTATGAACAATCAACTATTAAAGCACAAAATGAATTTGTCAAGCAAATAAGAAACATTGAAATAGGAATTTTATATATATATATATATGGATGTATCTAGTGAGAAAAGTCTTCTTAAATAAAAATGGTGAGAATAAATCGTGACCGTTAGATCTAAGGTCATGATTAAAACATTAAGTGGTCACATGACATTTTTAAATGATCACGTGACCACTTATTTCTTTTAATCATGACCACTCATTGTTACATCTAACGGTCACGATTTATTCTAACCATTCTCATATAAGAAGAGCTTTCTCACTAGATACATTCTCTCTATATATATAGGGTATCAAGGGAGAGCTAGTACTTATTTTAAGAAATAAAAACTACTAATATCAAAAAATAGAATATTCCGTAAAATATTAATTAAAAAATTAAAAAATCCAGAAACATCAAAAAATTAATTATACTCATTTATTTTCTGATTTCTTCTCTCTCTCACGTTCTCTTCTTCGTTCTTTTTCCTCACAGCAAAACAATACCACCATGAACCCCTCCAACACTATCCTAGGATCGAGATCATAGCCATAGGAAGGAGAACGACCACCGTCATTTCCTCTGTTCTAGAAAACGCGACGCCGTCTCCGTTGCCTTCTGCCTCTGTTTACGACCAAACCAGTGGGCCAATAGAGAAGACGCACCGCCATTGAAATCCTCGTGACGTCTGCATCAAAACCCCCAAAGAAATTTGATGATCGGTCGCTGTCGACCGCCGCCTTCGCTTGTTGTTCAAGCTTCATTCTTTCACGGGAGAAAAACCCAGAAAATGGAGCCAAAGATTTCTTGGTGAGTGGGTTCAGAATTTGGTGGTATGTGTGGGGTTTTGATTTGGGTTTGGTAGGGATTTGGGGAAAATTTATGAGTTTGATGGTGGCTGGTAAAGGAGAGAAAAAAGTGTTGGGGTGGTAGATTTGGGGTTGTTGCTGATGATTTTGGGGTGTGAGGAGGAGAAAACTTTGATTTTTTTTCATCTTTTGTTCTTCAAGCTGTAGATCTCTGTCACTTTGCATGGAAATACACTCAGAAAACCTCTTCATTTGACAGATTCATGTGTCTACAAGTGATTTTTCTTCTCTTCTAAAATTCTTCTTTTCTTGATTTTGTTTTGGGGTTTCTGACTAATGAGGTTTTGTGGGATGGAAACTGGGTGGTTGTGATGGGGGTTGGCAGAAACATTAAGTAAATTAAGGGATTTGGGAACGATGAGGGTTGGGGTTTCAGGGGGCCGTGGTGGGATGAGGAAGGATGGCATAGTGGGGTTGGGTTTCAGGTGGGTAATGGGGTTTCAGGTGGATTGAACTAGTGGTGTGCCTTGAGAAGAGGTGGTTTCTGGGTTGATTTTCCGGGTATGTGATTCATGCGAGAGGGAAGAAGAAGAGAGTTGGTTGAGAGGAAGAAGATGAATGTTGAGGAGGGTTTAGTGAAAAAAAATTCATCACTAAATGTCATGTGAGAGGTACATGGATGAAAAACGTTCAGTTTCTAACAGCAGATGGATGGAAAACCAAAACTGCAACTTCTTGTAAAAGTGAGGGATTTTGTGTGCTAATAAATTCCAATAGGGAACAGAAATGCCAAATCATGAAAGGTGAGGGACCAAAAATGCTATTAAGCCTTCAATATATTGACTATTTTTGGTAATAAGAAGTGGCAAAAGCCCCAAAAATGTATGGACTTTATGATATTTCTTTACTACAATTTTCAGTCAAAGTATTCAGAAGACTCAACAGAAAAGTTTAACCTCGCACTTATTTTAAGGGTTAATGGTCAAATTAGTCCCTGATTTTGTAAGTGAGTTTGGTTTTAGTCCCTCGGGGAAAAAATGACGTTTAGTGGCGGTCATTTTTACAATTACTGGCAGTTTTTAGCTGCCACTGAACGTCATTTTCCCCCCGAGGGACTAAAATCAAACTCCCTTACAAATTTAGGGACTAATTTAATCATTACACCTTATTTTAATAATGATTGATTACTGTATGTAAAATAAACGTAGAATAGGGTGATTGATTAATTAATTAATTGGCATACTATGCATTTGGGTGTTGCAGCTTGTGAAATCATTTTTGCATTGGCGCAAATGAAAAAAAACAAACACACACTAAAACGACAAAAGAAAAATAAAATTTGATTTAAGTAACAGGCTAACAGCAGCATATATATTAATCAATCAACTAAAAAGAGTAGAAACATATAAATTTGCATGATTCACAAGACTTTGAAACTAAGAAAGCTTGATTTTGGATACACATATGGAATGAACACTCATAGAAGTTACATTGACAGAAATATTACATGAGCTATATGCCGTGGCTTTCAATTTGATGAATTTGAGCGCAATCGCTTTCCCAGGAAGTTCAGCTGTTGATGTGAAATTCAAAACCCCATCTAAAACATCAGACCAAAATTTTTTCTCATGTGTCAATTTTGACACCATAAAATCTGCATAAGTGCTCACATTGATTGTGCTACGAGGTTGGACTAATGCTGCACCTATGGGAACTTCAGCTATGATGCTATCATGAAAATTGACATAGCCCTTTGAGTCTCTGTACTTGAAGCTTGCATGGTTAGGGTTCCCCATTGTAATCACTGTGGCTAAGCTCACATTGGTGATCGAACCGGAGGCTAAAGCGGACAATGGGAATTGTTTGAGGCCAACCAGGTCAATACTGATGACAGGATCGCGGGTTTTGAAGATGGTTAGAGTCAAGCTCAAGATCACAATAGCAGCAATGATCACTACTACACACACACCTAAGCAGATTTTGAGGACTGATCTAGCCATGGTTTCTGCTCCTGGGAAATGAGATAAAATTGTGTGTTGAATAGTCAAGTTATATAGCTAATCCGGATAATTATGTTCGGATCAGAAACATGGTTAATGCGGAGTTCATCATAATTAAATATAAATGCAGATATTTGACTTTTGATAGTGTTAGCCAATAGATGCCTTTTTCTTGCAATTTTTTTTTCTTGACCTCTGCCGTTTGTTTAGACAACATCAGCTGCAGAAATTTTGTGCATGTGCAATTATAACATGTCACCCTCATGTGATTGACCAAATAAATTTTCTTAATCAATAATCCTCACAATTTCTGAATGGTTACCAAGACATTAAATGCAATTTTTTTTAATGCTTGTACTATTTTGAGTAATTGAGATAATGCAAAAAGGTATGGTCAAAGATAAAGAATGTGTTATGATTATAATCCATATCATTTTTGTTTTGTTTACAAGAGGATATATAATCCATATTATTTGATAAGTTTTATAGCTATTTTATAGTAATTTTTTTGAAATGTGTTATTTTATAATTAACAAGCTTAAAGTTAGATGAAAATTTACTGAGGTCTTATATTTCTGAGTATATCCAATTAATTATTTGAAATTGTAAACATTAAAAATAGATAATGTTTTGGAGAGTAAAAGAATTTACACAAAAAAAGGTTTATAGGGGAAATCCTATTAACAAATCATTATGATCAATAATTTAATAGAACTTTTTCTTTACATGTTCTGTCATTATCTTTTTAATAAATGTCCTTCATTATCACATATAGAAAATATTAAGTACTCCTCAATGTTTATCAAGAACTTTAATGTAAATATTTTATTTTATTTTAAGGTTCGCTATTCTGAGTAACTAAGAGAATGCAAGAATATTTGGTTAACAAGAGATAGTAATGTGATTTATAATAGAAATGAAAATCAAATCGAAACCTGTTGGTAGCGCCAATCTGGCCTACCTTTGACAAAGAAAACTTGCTTTGACCAATTTGGAGGAAACTGAACCTCGACCCTAACTGAAGAGGTAGAGACGAGGATCAGTTTGTAGATGAAAAGGTCGGCCCAAATATAATAATTAAATAAATAAATTATAATAATTTTTAAATAATAATGTTTACTTATATATTATGCTAGAAATGTGATTTATTTCTAAACTTTTCATATTTTAAAACTCTTGACGTATACACTTATGAGTATATAAACAGAGAAACTCACCCTCGAACCCGCCCACTTTTAGAGGGTACGAGGTTGGGGATAACAAAATCGCTCACATCCCACCCTGTTGTCATGCCTATTTTTTAACAAGCACATTGCAAAACATTGATTAACTTTTATATATATTCTATTTAAACTATCATTTTAAAATATGATTTTTTCTGACACCCTACTTATCAATAAGCAACACGACTTCTTATCCATTAAGAATTTCATAATTCATAATTATTTCAATATTTTTATTATTTTACTTGAATATTATTACTTAAATTAAGTCAATTATAAATTTTTATATTTAGAGTTAATAAATTTGAAAATTGGAATTTCATAACTATTGAATAGATACAAATGACATAATTGTGTCTTAATTTATACAAGTTAACTTAATATTTTTAATATAAAAATATTGTTGAGCACCATGAAATCATTCACAAAGCATATATATATATATATATATATATATATATATATGATTTATATAATGAGAAAATTCTGTTTATATAAGAATATGAGAATAAATCATTAGTGTTATATTTAATAATAAATGGTTATTAATAAAAGATAATAAATGCCATATGACCACTTAAAAATGTTATGTGAATTTTTTAAAAAGTCACATGACTTAACTTTTTAATTATGACAATTTACTGTTAGATCTAACGGGCATGATTTATTCTCATCATTGTCATATATAAGAAGATTTTTCTCACTAAATATATATATATATATATATATATATATATTTACTATTTTGACGCCTCCAGTGAGGGGATTTGGGGCTTATACGGTGCTCCATTTTATTCTAACTTTTTTTTTATAAGCTAAAATTTGCATTAAGACGGGGCATTAGGGGTACCCCAACCCATAACTCATAATACAGATGGAAGAAGGAAGATAAGAGGAGAGAAAGTATAAATACATTCCAAACTTCCATCTTGAATTGATCTAAAAAATACCACCAATAGCCCAACATTTTCAAGGGGAATGGTATCCCATTAATGGTTCCTGCATCGCACCAGCATAGCATCTTCCAGCATAATAATTAAGCCAAAGCCAATTGCAGATAGAAAGGGCAAAGTCACCGTATACTGATTTAGCCATAAACCCAAATCACTCAATTTCCCATACCGGTTTTAGCTTATGATAAACTATTTGAGCTCCCCATTTTTTGAAGCTTTAACCCATTTTCACAGAGGTGAGTCTCAAAAGTTCTTTGAATGATGTGATTCTGCTGATTATCTCCAAAAAGCTGAGAAGCATGTGAATGAAGAAAAAATAAAGATTGAATCATTACCATGGTCCTTTGGTCCTGCGCCTATATCAGTACCGGTAATTGGATTGCAGCAACAACAAAGAAATAAATTGGCATCAATCCTAACAGCAACAATATTATCACATCCACTAGAAATAAATTGGCATCATAACCAGTACTGCCCATGAATAGTTCCTGCAATAACCATCATTTATACCATCATAGGCAGTGTCCATAGTAGGGAGCAAGTATTAACTGAGCACTGCACACACACGCCCCTTAAATTCAGCCATCAAGCAATTATTCTACTTCCCCAGAACAGTTAATATTCTACTCCCACAGCACGTATCAGCTATAATGATGAAGCCCACCATTAATCCAAAACCAGGATACAGTTAGAAATTGGGTGCACTACCAGGTAAATAATCATTCAAGTCCCAGGGTGCGTCCCTCCAAACTATCAAGAGAGTACACATAGATACAAACTGTAGCCCTGTTTCTTGTTACTACTACTCCCTTCGGATAGTGCCCAAGCAATATGTTGGATTAACTAGCCACTCGTACAAGGAGCATTTAAACGGCTTAATTTTGGCTGAGATCCATTTCCAAGCTCTAACCTGTACTAAGTCCCACACTAGTTTTGCATTCGCGTTTGCTTGGTGGAACACAATTGCATTTCTGTGGAGCCAAATAGACTAAATCACTGCCAACCATACTGCTGTCATTGTTTGCCTCTGTTTTTGGTATTCAATAGGAAAAGAACTGTTATACCCCATTTGGTATTCAATTCATTAGTTTCGAATATAGTCACCTCGTTCTTAAAGAGTCAGTACTTTGAGGAAGAAGGGAAAGTTTGAGAATAATTTATTTTCTTTTCTTTTTGGGGTTGGCTAAATGACCCCGTGTTAATTTGGGGTCATTTAACCCCATGTTCAAATCGACCAATCAGAATACGTCACGTGTTTTTTTTTTAAATTGTTATTTTTAAATCTAATTTTACTAGGTCACCTTAATTAATTAATTCAATTAGTTAATGTAATTAAATATTTAGACCCCAGTTGAAAAAAATTCTTATTTCCAATCCTCTTCCCTATCCCTATCCCTACAAGCTGAGACACTTATCTCAATTCAATCTATTTCTATATTTTTCATTTTAAATAAAAAATGTATTAATTAAAAAATTAAAAAATTAAAGGTTCTCGTGGATGAACTGGTTTAATTTTTTTTAATTAATACATTTTTGATTTAAAATGAAAACATAGAAATAGATTGAATTGAGATAAGTGTCTCCGCTTGTAGGGGTAGGGATAGGGGAGATGGTTGGAAATGAGAAATTTTTTTCAACTGGGGTCTAAACATAAATATGTAATTTAACAAATATATTATAAAATTAATTAAATAATTACATTAACTAATTGAATTAGTTAATTAAGGTGACATAGTAAAATTAGATTTAAAAATAATAATTTGAAAAAAAAACACGTGGCGCATTCTGATTGGTCGATTTGGACATGGGGTTAAATGACCCTAAATTAACACGGGGTCATTTAGCCAACCCCTTTCTTTTTGCACCTTAATCAATAGTAGACAAATATTGACGGTGTGTAGTGGGACCACTAGGTCACGAGTCTTTTACTTAACTTGAGTCAAATAAGGCATTTGAGATAAGGGCGCACAATCAAGAAAGTAATGCTTTAAAATTTCAAAAATTATGTATATTGTACAAACACGTAATCGGGTAAATCTTTTTACAAATATACCCAATCAAAATCAATTATTTTGTCTCATCATCGATAAATTAAAATAAAAAGTACCAAATAAAACATAAAAATATAATTGGATATCTATGTGAACTATTTACACGCCCAGTTCATATAAGTTCAATTCTTGTATGTAATAGCAATTAGTACCACTTGTCAAATGCTTGCAATCCAATCCTATATATTAAAATTAAAGTACACGCATCAATATTTGTTAAAATGACACTTCACTTCATTTATGTAAAAAATTATACACTCCACTCCGTATCCTTACAACTTTCACGACAGAATTTCAGAACCGTCACAAAAGTTGAATAATAGAGGCAAAATTAGTGATGGATTTTTTAAATGGATGTTTTCCGTCACAAAAGTCGTCACTAATTTATATTAGTCTATTTTAGCGATGAATTATATTTCTATCTCTGTCAATAATTTAAAATATTTGTTAAACTTTGCATGTACTAGTGACGAATTTTGAGGATGAAAAAATATTTCATTGCTAAAATAGGTGGATTTAAATTAGTGACGACTTTTGTGATGAAAAACATCCATTTATAATTGTTCCCGAAGGTATTCTTATAACCAATAACCATGAGACTAATCCCCCAAAGTAGATTACGTCTAGTGGTAACTCATGCTATAGAAATCCCTCTTGGACAAGGATTAACTCCTACTCACAATACTTGTTTTTTATAACTTTTTTGGGTACAAAAATGAATTGAAATATGGGGCAAGAGGCATTCAAACCTACGACCTTCAAACGAATCATAGCAATACTGGTCGCTACACCAACTTGTATTTCATGAATTCTATTATTAGATTTTCTATATTCGCTTTAAGAAAAATATACATAGTACTAAAATGAAAATCTAAAATATGCAGGGGACCGTGGCCCCAATGAGCTACCACGTACATTGCACTAGCTAGTACCACCATTGGTCCACTCCCTTCACCATGGCCGCCACTACCCCCACAATCTTCTACGACCATTGCTGACACTTTCCGCCACCTATATTGTCGCATGACATACTCCATCTCTCACTCTTACGACTACCACCTCACATCCACCCCTCCACCACTACTTAACATCTTTCATTACCACCACCACCTAAAATTTCCACCAATTTGTTATTAAATTGGTAGCTTTTGTGATAAAAATATCAATGCAAAAAATAAAAATAAAAACAATAGAGTCCCTTGAAAAGCAATGGAGCCAACTACAAGGTAATTTTTTAATTTTTTGTTTGTTAAATCTTGCTGATTCTAGCTGGATACAATCTGGACAATTAGGAAAATAATTCTTCAGTAAAGAGGCTTGTCCAAAGGCCAACATGGGCCTATTGAATAAGTGAATTCCGTATCCATTGTAATTATGGACACGTTTCATTTTTCTTAAAAATATTTGACCAAAATAAATGTTTTTCAGAAACATAACTTTTCATAATGATGAAAATTCATATAATATAATAAATACTAATAATAACATTATTATATAAGTAATTTCAATGGTGAAATCGTAATACTTATTAATATTTTTGAAGAATTTATTGGAAAAACAAAATCAAACAAAAAGCATTGTGTGTGAAAGAGTTCTTCGTGTTCGTGGATTGCCTTGTTTCGCTTCGCTGTCGTTTCGCCGGCCAACAGAAGAAGAATTATTACTCTTTCAGTATCTGATTTCGACATTCTTCTCTCTCTCTCTCTCTGTTGGATTTGATTATTCAAGATGAACGACCTTCTTACTGTAAGTTTTCTTACCCGTAACTCCCTCTTTTGATTCCAAAATTCAATTTGATCACTGGGTTTTTTACTTCTCTTTCCAAAGTTTCTGTTTTTGTTTTTTAATTTTCTGCTATCTCAATCTCAGATTTCATACCCTGTTTATGTTATTACTTGGGATAGTGTTTTGATTTTCTTTAAATCGATATCAAGAAAGACTCAAGTTTTAGCCTTGAATTCTATGATACAAATCTGGAATCATTTTATTTATATTTCAAGCCTTAAAATTCAGTTCATGGCTATTGGTGGTGGAAATTTTCCTGTAGGTGGTTTCTTGCTGTAACTCAGATCATAGTTAATCCCCATTTGGATTTTGAGAGGTCATGTTCTTTGGTATTCCTAGCCATGTTTCCTAGTCTAACATCGTTGTCTTATTTGTGTACCCAAAGGGAGAAGGAGACATGGGCGATTAGTATATTTTTTGGCCTTTTGGATTGTTCTAATAGTGATTTCAGTGACATTGATCCGGTTAGGTACGTCGTTCTTGTCCTTTAAGATCAAAGTCTAAGGATAGTTTTTGTTTGTTTTCTTCCTTTTCTTGCAGGATTCATTTGTTAGTGAGGCTAATTATGGTCAACCTTCTAGACAAAATGATATTGAAATGGGAAGGCAGGATTCAAGAAGCAACTCTGATATGGGAATGGAAGCTTTTAATAAGCAGGTAAACAATGTGTATACTATTTAGTCTTCTGATTGTTCAAAAAATGTTAATTTGGCCTTAGGTATTTTGTAGTTTGTGGTGTGTGGATATTTGTTAAACTATATTATACACGAGGAAGAAAGCTAATTTTAGCAGTGTTGTTAATCGCGGACCGCGGAAAATGGAGGAAGGCCAAAAGTCCGCTATGGCAAGCCCTCAGAGCGGAAAATAGCTGAAAATAGCGGATAGCGGTGAGCTCTCGTAGTGCTACACTATAGCGCTATAGCGCCGCGATATCCACTATTTGACAACACTGAGGGGATAATGAAACTGATATGTCCTTCATGTTTAATGCTTTTTATTGAATATTTCAGTTGAGTATCCTACATTTACTGATATTTTTATGTTGTTATTAGACCCAAGAGATTGATAAACAAATTGAAAAGGTGTCCGCGCTACTTCAAAAGCTAAAGGTATCCATTATCTTCATTATTCATCACTCTTTAGCAGCAAGGTCTCATCTTTAACTGTTACTAAGTGTACTTTTCTCAGGAAGCTAATGAGGAATCAAAATCTGTTACAAAAGCATCTGCCATGAAAGGTATAATATGGTGCAATGTCTGTTATTTTTTAGTTGAAAGCACCTGTTCTGAATCGGGTAATAGCTTATAAGATTTTGCTTGTAATGGTATCACTGTGTATGTGATGCGCTAACTATACACATTACAATTATCTTCCTGGCAACACTGGCAAGTGAAATAAATATTTGCTTCATACCTTGATTATTTTTCCGTATATTGCCTTTGTGGTTCTGACATTATAAGTGAGTGAAATTTAATGCTCTTTATAAGACTAATACACATGTAACATCATTTTCAGCTATCAAGAAAAGGATGGAGAAAGATATTGACGAAGTTGGAAAGATTGCACATGGTGTCAAAGCAAAAATAGAAGCTTTGAACAGAGATGTACGGAGATACTGGCTGAATATTGTTTTAGAAGATGTCAGCTTTTTATGAGAAATATTTAATCAGGACTTGTTTTTGCAGAACCTAGCCAATAGACAAAAGCCTGGCTGTGAGAAGGGAACGGGTGTTGACAGGGCAAGGATGAATATGGCAAAGTAAGTTGGTAGTACATATCTATATTCTATACTATTATACCTGATAAAACAACCTGGAAAGCTGAAATCTCTACTCTTCCATGAAACTGCAGTGCCTTGACTAAAAAGTTCAAGGATCTCATGATTGAGTTTCAGGTAAGCGCTAGTTTATAACACCTAACAACCGAAGCTGTATTTCCAAGTTTTATTCTATCTTCTCATCAATGTGTTGTGTTTTAGACTCTAAGGCAAAGAATACAAGATGAATATCGTGAAGTTGTCGAGAGAAGAGTTATTACAGGTTTGAACACTTTACCTAGCCCCTTCAAAGAATTAGTGGTACTATAGTTGTTTTTTTCTGTAACTAATTTATTAGAAAGTATAAGTTCATTACCTTCTCAACTTTTCCCTTTGTGATTGTTTGATTTGATTGTACAGTCACGGGAAGTAGGCCAGATGATGAGGTGAGCTTAACTTACGAATTTGTGAATTGAGATGAGATATCACTACATATAAATTTTGTTATAATTGGCCGTTTAATGTCTGTTTTAGACAATTGATAACCTGATAGAAACTGGAAACAGTGAGCAAATCTTCCAGCAGGCAATTCTAGACGCAGGTCGAGGACAGGTACTTGGTTTATGATGATCTTTATTAGACCTTTTTTTCTTTCTTTAATTTGGAAAATAAACAAAAGCTGTCCATAATTGTTTTATTTTGGCAACAAAGCTGTAATTACAAATGTGGTTATGATTTGTCATTTGCTTGTTAGAAAATTAAATTTCTCTTCATTAGGAAGTATAATTAAGAAATCTGGGTTGTTGCAGATTGTAAATACAGTAGAAGAAATTCAGGAGAGGCATGATGCTGTGAAAGAAATTGAGAAGAAACTTCTTGATTTGCATCAGGTTTACTAGCATGAAGATCTGAGCCTTCAATATTTAATTTAGTTCGTAATGATACTAATAATGAGCTTGTCTAATCCTTTTTTTTCCTCAGATTTACCTTGACATGGCTGTCTTAGTTGATGCTCAAGGAGAAATTTTAGATAACATTGAAAGCCAGGTTAGTTCTTGCTCAAACACCCTTGACTTACTATTTGTTTGCTTATATGTAGAATGCAGCACGTGTTTAGTTCAATTTGCGTTAATGAGAGGCTTGTTCAGGTCAACAATGCAGTCGATCATGTCCAGAGAGGGACAGTGGCACTTCAAAATGCTAAGAAACTCCAGAAGAACTCTCGAAAATGGATGTGCATTGCGATCATTATTCTGTTGATAATAGTAGCTATCATAGTTGTTGGTGTTATCCAACCTTGGAAGAGTAACAAGGGCGCTTGAGTCTTGCCCTTTATCCCTTGTCCATATATGAGAGTTGAGTTGGTTGAGAAAGCATTTGCATGCGTGTCAGCGGAACATCGTAGATCAGGATTTTCGAGCTTTTATTTTGTATGATGCTTGATTTGTGTGGTGTGATTGACTTCTTACTATACATTGTTGTGTGTAACAAATATGAAATTCATATTCTTTGTAGCCTTGGAAAGTTTATAGCGTCTCTTATTTTCAAGAACCATTCTGAAGCTGAAGTTTTTTGCTACCATTTGCTAGATGTGAATCTTGTATTGTTGTTTTTCTTAAAAAGAAAGTACCATCTTTTGACCATTTTTTTTATCAGCCCACTTTGTTTCTCTCTTCTTTTTCTTTCTTTCTATGCTCCTCATTTTCGTTTGGGAGTAACTTTTCCCACCATTCGCATCAATAATAGCTTCCGAAAATTAATTTCCAGAAGTTATGGTTGATGGTGTGATGAGAAAGTGATGCGAGTGAAAGTTTAGCCCTTTTCATTTTTCACAATTTCTGTTTGAGGCCCATACTGAACAACCATGTCTCACTCACTAGTTCAGTTCAACATTTTGACCAAATAAAATCATTGGTAGGTAGATATTTCGTTTGTTGGGCCTAAGAATTTAGACACATGTAAATTGGTCCATCCTTGCGAAATATTTCTGGATGATCTTTATTTTGAATAATAATAATGAAGTTTGAATCTATGTATAATTTTGTACAAACTACTCAAATATCTTATCATTATTCCAATCCTAGTGATTTATTTCTAGTGATGCTCTAGAACAAATGAGTTTAGTTTAGGAATACTCATTTCCTATTTTGCTACTTAGGGATACACTTTAGAGCATAAATTGCAGTGATAGTCATTGATAAATAAAATCAACCAATATTATGATTGAATATATACATATGTATAACATCATGAATTTGTTAATTTCTAAACTGTTATTTTTCAATTCATGATTTTAATTTTACATTTTGTCTCTTGAAATACATCCCCATTTTAGAGGAAATAGGTAGGACTTAATAAATAAAGATCATTGATTCCGGTGCCTAATAGGTTTTTTTACTTACCCCTTATTGTAATTTTCTATTTCAACATTGTTCCTTTTTTTTTTTTACTTTTTTTTCTCATTTTCAATTTTAAATTACTCGACTACCTCTATTAGTTAAAAAGTCATATCTACTCTTGCTCTAGCTTGTATGAGTTACATTTACCTCAATTCTTTGTCTTTTGCATTTAGCCTTATTCAAGTTTTTTTTTTGAAACACTTATTCAAGTTTAATAATACTATTACAAGCCTTTGTTGTGCTTCTCGTGAATCAATGTCATATCCAATCTCAGCAACATCCATTTTCCAATATATTTGGTCCTTCCAATTCACCTACTTTCATTTTTTCTTGCTTCCATCAAATTGCCTGCTAAAAAAAATGGTTTTATTTCCTATTTGAGAACTTTGGCAATTATACCTTCTATTTGTCAGATTCCTATAATTTCAAATTCGCACTTCTATCTTCACGTTACTCACTCAATTCCTTGTAGGATGCCACACATTGTTGTTGTAATTGTGAGTATAGGCTAGAACGCACTTATCAATTTGCATTTTCTACTTTAGTTTCTAATGAAATATGTATTGGACATACATCTTAACTGCCAGTATCTCCAGCACCAGTGGCTTGGGTTTTCCCATGCTTCTAGCATGTTGTGGGTTCAAACCTGGCATTCAGCCTCTCAGACATAGAGCTTAACTTATGACTTCTTTTGCTTGGTTAGTTTTCAAGTTTCTGCCTTTAAACTTGTGCTGTGGTTGAAGGCACGTAGGCATAAAAGAAGTTCAAAAACGGTAGTTTCTTCGTATAATTAAAACCCAATACATTATCATTTTTACTTTTGCTACATTGTCCATGCCTTGATTCAATCTAAGGTAGACATACATATCCTCTTATCTGACATATTGCCAGCATTTTGTTACTACTTAAGATTACTAATCCATTTTCTGTCCCTATCAAAATGGTATTTTGTTATGAACAGGTGACAAATACAACTGATTATGTGAAATTGGGTAACGACGCTCTCCAAACTGCAAAGAGCTTGCAAAAGAAGTCTAGGAAATGCATGATGATTTCCATCATATTGTTCCTGGTCATTGCTGCCATCATTGTACTAGCTGTTCTGAAGCCATGGAAGAAGTGACCACAAGAGGAAAGCAATTTACATATGAAAGAGATATCCCAATAGTTACATCTTTTTTTCCAACAGCATAAACACTTTCACTAGCGTGATTTTGATTTTAGTACTTTCCCTTTGTCAAAATTGCTTTCTGTGAATATTTGCACTCGCAAATGCATAATAAGATGTCCATTATTTTTTTCACTCTGAACCATGAAAGGAATAAAAATTGCACTTTTGCAATTCATGGCAGTCAGATACTTGCACTTTTGCAAGTTGCAGGCATTTATCCCTGTTGGATAAGTATATGCACATAGGCTAAACATGTTCGATAGTTGGTAAATTGAAGTAATATGAGATGATCTGCATGGAAATGTATGAGAAGCAGTATTCTCCTTTTGGTGTAGGTAAATGATTGATATGATTTCAAAGAAAATAAAATACGGGTTATGCATTCAAAGTTTGGTATGCATTCAATCGAGGTAAGCATGAATTTTGTCAAATTATTTATTTAATGAACACAAATGATTGAGATTGGTCAGAAGAAACCTTGAAAGGGTAAATTATATAGATGCCAAAAGTTCATAGACAACGGTTGCACATCAACTAACAGGTTGAATGAAGAAATCTCATGTTAGAGATAGAATAGCCTTTTAACTAATCTAATGCTCATTTCATAGGCTTGAATAAGTTACCTTGGAGTTAAAAGCAAAGGCAGTACAGAAAACAATTCCATACTTTCATACTGGCTGCTTCTTTTACAGTGGCTATAGCTAACCCTAATATAAAACATCCCATGGAAACCTTGTTTCTGTTATTGAATGATGAAGAAATTTTTTTCATCTTAGGATCTTTGTAGCTTAGTTACAAGAAAAAGCTCCATTGATGCAAGTTTTTCTCTTAAGTTTACAAGTATGGGTATATCTTCACTAATTTTAGTGGATAAAGATCACGATACACTTTAAATTATATCGATGGTATAGCTTTATCCCTTAGTCACAAACCAAACTTTGATGAGTTACCAAAACAAAAAGGAAAAGATATGTTCTGATGAATTTTAAAGCTGAGAAACATTCAGAATCTTAATTTAACTTGCCGTGTTCAACCTTTCTTTTATGTACTCACCCATCCAGATCATGTCATTCCCCAAAACATTTAGACGGGTTCCACACCACTCGCGCTATCATCCTGTAATATCTCATTTGTCCTCCATAATTCTTGGAATGATTTGAAATTTTGACAGCCTTACCACCTAATTTTTCCATAGCTAGCCATAGCATGAGATATTTTGTTCTCAGAACACATTCTATTTACCTTAACCATTGCTCAGCTACCACAAAAATCTTACATACCTAAGCATCTAGACCTAGCGGCTCATTGGAAAACATATCAAGGTAACATGAAAGTTATGAAAACATGTCAGGCATGAAGAACGAGTAGGAGACAGGGAGTTCTAACAATCACATGATCCTACTTACCCTCAGTGAATTGACAGGTCACTTAGATATTGCATGTTCCTTGCCCAGGAGGGTTAGAGAATTGAACTTAAGCATCCATAGTTTGATGGCAATGGAGTCATGGCCAGTCATTAAGTTTAGTATTTTCATTGCTAAAGAAAATAGCAAAAAGCACATACAAGTCAACTCCAAGCTGCTAGCACGCAACACTCACCAGGGTTCCCAATTTCAACTGTCTAATTTTACCCTTCAAATATTGCTTTTCAGCTATACTAACAAAACATTTCTGTTGCAGTTTTTTTCTCATTAAAATTTCATCCTTCTGGGACAATTTCTTAAATGAATAACAGGAAGTGTAATTTTTTCAATTAGGCACTTTATCTAGGAGAAAATAAACTTTCAGAATTTCAAATGTTTCCTAAATAAATGACTCCACATTCACACATGCAAAAGCTTCTTACTATCTAAACTAAAGCAGAGACATGGAAGCAGAAAAACACTAAATTATGCTGTCGTACAGAGCAACTTGAATCATTCAAATGAATCAAATCATCTGGATCAAGGGAATTCCAGTCTTTATTATCCCTAGAAAAAAAGATTTCATATTTCTTGGGATCTTCAGTCAGTATGACTTCTTCTTAGATTGGATTCATTTGAATTTTTCACACAGTGCACAGTTCATATCCCTTAAAATTTTCCAGCATGATGCAGTTCATATCCCTTAGATTTGCTACCATGACATTGACATTTATTAGACCTCCAGCATATGAAACTAGATGAACATCATGAATGGCATTATTTCACGACAGCAGTGAGACTATCAAATCTACAAATACCAGGAAAGCACTAATCCTTTTTTTTGTTAAGGGACAGGAAGATAAACCTTTAAGCATGCAAACAGCTTCAAACAATCATGTGTAACCAACCAATATCCAACACTGGAATTTACTTCCATCAGAAACCTATTTTAAAATCAGAGTTCCGGAATTTCTCAAAAATAACAAACAAGGGGCAATAAAAGCTCAACATTCAGCATCTGAAGAAGACCAAGTATCCATAATCCAGCTTAGTGATAACAGACTCAGTCTACTAGCATGTTTGGATTTAAGATTGCACATATTAAACTCCCATTTACTGAAGAAAAATGTCATTTCGAAAAGAAAAATGTTTGGTTGTTTTCATCTAAAATCAAGTATTCTCTTAAACAAACGATTGACTAAAGTAAAAAAAAAGAACACTTCACTTCAAGTTGACTTTTAAAAAAATAAAATTGCAAGATATAGTTTATCCAAAATCAAATTCACAAACACTTGCCAAAGACAGAACGAAACTCCAAGCTTTTTGGGTTCTCCACTGGACTTGTGGGCTTCTTTCTTTCTTTTGTGGATTCAAGAGTTCTTACCAAGTTACTTAACATATATATATATAAGCTTATGTTTTTATGAAAAGGTAGCTTTTGCAATGATTTCAGAATTCATAGATAAATTTAACTAAAAATTTATATTTGAGATAAAAGTTTTCATACAAATCACTTAGTTCCAAACTGACTTTTAACAAAATCAATTTTAGAATTCCAAAATGAAACTTGTAAACACTCAATGAAACACACAATAAAATCCACGCTTTTGCTTCTATATGGAACTTGTGATCTCTTACACTGAATTCACATATATTTAAGCTTTTAATTTTCATAAAATAAAAACGCAGTAAACCCAAAAGACGAATAAAAAAAAGAAGTCATTCGCGTATTCTGCAATTTCCACAGCAACCAAACAGCATATTAATAAGATCTCGCTGGATTTCTGAACAAAAAGAAGATAAAGGAAGGTAAACATTATAGAACACACCGAGAGGCCTAAAAAGGAACATAATCTAGAAAATTTAAATCTAATAATAATGACAACAGCTACGACAGCGATAGTTTGAAGGGATTTACAAGCTGATACTCAAGAAAGGGTTTATACCTTGAAAACCTTTGAATTTGATGTTCATGTTTGGATAGAAGATGGGAGAGATGAAAGAAGGCGAGCATCTTCACCTGCGATGTGTTCTGCTCAGAATCAGATCTGTGATTTGTGGAGCTGAGACTCAGAGGAGAGGAGAATCGCCAGAGAGAGATATTGTGTGTTGTGTTGTGTTGTGTTGTGATGTGATGGAAACAGAAAGCGACGGGTGTGCTATGCGTGTCAAACTCCAGCTATTTTAATTCAAGCGTGCCAATTTACTTCCAAATAAATTAGGGAATTAGATTTGCTAATGAATTTTGAACCCCAGCTCAGCTCACTGTAGTAATTCTCTTTAATAGTACTTACCTTTCGTAACCCCATTTCAGTGTAGTAATTCTCTTTAATATAGCCTTGTCTCGACTTACCTTCCGAGTTTTAAAACCACATAATGAATTTTGATAAACTTTCGTGTTTTACAATCCCAGCGTGTAATCTCTTTGTTGTATCTCGGTTTCTACATCCCGGTATGCAACAAAACATTTTGTCCCGAAATATAAACCCTGGAATGATTTGTAATCACTATAACCGCATTCCGGGATTTCTAATCCCTGTACGTATGTTCATGCATTCCGGTTTTGAACATCCCAGAACACCCATTATAATGTCTTTCGGAAATTATAATACCGAAATGATAGCCTTCCGGGATATATATCCCGTTATATAGCAATGAAAAATAAAAACACTTAAGTGTTTACCCGGTCTATGTGTACTGGTTTCTGAAATCCCACTATGCATGTTCAAATATATTCCGGTTTTATAATTGGCTTAAATATGTTCGGGGTCCCTAACATTTGAAAGGGAATCAAATTGGGTCCCTGAATTTTATTTTTTTTGAAATGTCATCCCTAACAAAAAAAAATTAATCAAATTAAGTCATTTTGACTAGTCAACATGGAATTTTCCTTAGTCATCACCTCCACATCATTTCACTTACCCTACGTGGCATTTTTATTTTATTTTTTGTGTCACATATTCACCTTCTCTCTCTAACCCAACCCAACACAACCCTAATCCTCTTCCATCCAGCCTCCAGCCTCCAGCCTCCACCATCCACTTCCCCTTCTCCCTCGCTTCATCTTCTTCCTCTCTGTTGCTTATCCTCATCAACCGGCGTCATTTTCTTCGGTGTCGATTGTACAGGATGATAAATTTTTCCTTATCTCCATCAATTCCACCATCTGTTGGGTTCACCATCGCGCTATGATTAGCATATGCTTGTGTAGCTTTAATGGAATAGACTCATTGGGAAGGGATCTTTGTCCTCCCTCGCTGCGTATATCCATTTGCCTTTTTAATTTCTCATTTCTCTTTCTGATATTGAAACCTGGAGGTTGGTAAACATAGGGTTCACATTGCTCTAATCTGCGTACTCTAGGTGTTTGAGTTCATCGCAGTTTGCTAATTTCAAGCGCACACCAAGTGAGTTTTCTAAGTTAGGAGTGAATAATTTTTAGTCTTTGGTTTTTGTTGGTAACAATTTGCTTCATGGCAGCAACAGAGAGGAAGAAGATGAAGTGAGGGAGAAGGGGAAGTGGATGGTGGAGGCTAGATGGAAGAGGATTAGGGTTGTGTTGGGTTAGAGAGAAGGTGAATATGTGACAGAAAAAATTAAATAAAAATGCAACGTAGGATAAGTGAGATGATGTAGAGGTGATGACTAAGTAAAATTTCATGTTGACTAGTCAAAATTGGTCAAAAGGACTTGATTTGATTAAAAAAAATTTGTTAGGGATGACATTTCAAAGAATTTTATTTCAAGGACCCAATTTGATTCCCTTTCAAATGTCAGGGACCCCGAACATATTTAAGCCTTTATAATTCTCGGAATTCAATTTCATTGTTTTCCGAGATCAATATCTCGGAATTTAACTGTGATGGAAATGTATTCCGGGATATAAATCTCGGAATGATGACTGAAAGTAATTTTTCCGAGATCTAAAACCCGGTTACTACTAAAAAGCCCTATAAGATGACAGAAACAACGGTAATTGAAATTAATTTAATTTGAAGCATGACATAAACTATAACATGTTCAAATAGATTATTGTGAAATTAATGTCAAGAACAATAGATCAAATATTACAAATCATTAATCCTGTGTTAGGTGGTGGTGGAAAATGGTGATTACCGGCGATGGGTAAAGATGGGAGTGTCGAGGGGAGGAGCTGCAAGAACGAAGGGGAAGAGAATGTGAATGATGTAGGAAAGTCTAGAGAATATATACTTACATTTACACTTCCGCATTTTATATACCGGAATAATACTCGTAAGTTTACCGGGATATATCCCGAAATGATGATGTTACATTCACATTTCGAATCTTAGTTCAGGGAAGGAAATGATTACAATTTGTACTACCAGGTTATATATATCTGGAAGCACACTCATACCATCTACATTCCGGTTTTTAAAAACCGGAAAGCGAGACTAACAAGTAGAGTGTTGAAATATTTACAAATAAGGGTATTATTGATATTACGAAAAATGGCTTGGGGTTTCGAATTGGCTGCTTGGGTGCCAATTCTAACTCCCAATAAAATAAGATTACATTATTAGCCATACATTGTTTATGTCATGAATATTTAAATTTAAATTTAAATTGAATGGAAAAATAAACATTAAACTAACTTCGCAGAAAAGCATCATCTTTCATATGCCACCCAACATTCAATCGATACAAGAGGAGGAATGTGGTACTTGGATAGCGATTAATGCATCAATCACGTGGCCAAGAATGAAAGTATTTCAAAATTATTGATAGATATGTTAAAGTACAAGTTTGTTTGGGAAATGGCACCACAATGGAGTCAAAAGAAAAAGACATTGCCATGGTGGAGACAAGGAAAGGTACAAGACTCATTAAAGATGTCTTACTATTTCTCAATCTAAAAGAAACGCTATATATAAGGGTAGAGATTGACCGAGTTAGCATAAAGAGAAGAAATAAAAACTTGCTACTAAATTTAAAATATGCAACTAACACTACCATAAAAATAGAAGTTGATGATACATGGCCCTAAAATTTGGTTACTCCATCAAATGGATATGAAGAATGACTTTCTTTATGGTGATTTGGCATACGATTTATATGAATCTTCAATTAGGCTTGTTTTCCTCCTTTAAAGGTGTGTGTAAACTTAAGCGTTTCTTTAATAGTTTTTAACAAGCTCCATGGACAAAGTTTGAGAATTTTGGTGTACTCTCCTAGGACTCTCTCTTACACAGAGCCACTATGACTCTCCATTTATTCATTTATCACACGCCAGCCCACATTGTTCTTCTTCTCAGTTATATAATGACATGGTCATTGTATGCTTTGATCCAGCAACTTAAACAACAACTTCAAGCTTCCTTCATAAAAAAGTATTTTGGATGTCTTCACTATTTCTTGGGTCTTGAGGTTAAGGTTCACTCTGAAAGGGCATCTTTCTCATAAGTGTATTAAATATTTAATTTCTATAATTGGTCTTCAGACTCTGTAATCCCTGTGGGCTGTGGATACTCCACTAGAAATTAATATCAAATATCATTCTGATGAGAGTGAAGTTATGCTTGATCCTTTGTTGTGTCATCAATTGGTGGACAATCTTAATTATTTGACCATTACACCTCCTGATATTTCCTTTATCACACAACAAGTTAATCAATTAATGCATACTCCTCGTCATATTCACATGGCTACTACTCGTCGCATCATTCCTTACTTTAGAGTACCTCCCATCGTTGTCTATTTTTTCCTGCTCGCACGTCTCTAAACTTGTTGTCTATAGTGATGCTGCTTGGGATGATTGTATAGATACTCAGATGCATATGTCAAGGTGGTGCATATTCCTTGGTTTGCCCTAATTTCTTGGATGAGTAAAAAGCAAGTTCAAGTTTCCAAGTCATTCATTGAGTCTGAATATCGTGCAATGTCTACAACTTTTTTGGAAATAATTTGGCTTCATGGTTTGTTAGTTGAACTCAGACTCTCTCAGCACGATGTCATAATTTTTTATACTAACAACACTAGTGCTATTCAAATTATCGCCGATCTAGTTTTTCATGCGCGCACTAAGTATATTGAGATGGGTTGCCACTCAATTCCTGGGGCTTTTGATGACCGTGATATCTCTCTTCTTCATCTCTCCTCCCAATTTTAGCTTGCATAGGTCTTTACCTACCAAAGCTGTTCCTCGTCCTGTCACCATTTTCTACTTAACAAGTTGATACTTCTTGATAAGCCACATCAATTTGAAGGGAAATGTTAATGAGGAAATCAATTATTATGCTTATTTACAAATGGTAAAGATATAAGAAAGACACGGGTAGGCCTGCACTAAGTAGGATACAAGACAGCCACGAGGTACATAACATTTCAAGATGGAGATATCATCACGCCAAGGAATATTCAAAGATGGAGAACATTAAAAACACTGGATTTTATAGTAGCTGCTTCTTTTTATGGCCAAATTCTAATACAAATACCCAAAGCTATATCCCACAAAGTCTCTGTCACAAGACTCACAAGCACTCAAAATTATCTTGCTCCAAGAGTGAACCCCAGCTTCTCTAGCACTTCATTGGCTACTCGAGTATCTTGAAGTCCAATACTTCTCTATTTCCTCAGCTGTTCTTCCAGGAATTCTTCCAGCAATTAAAGGCCACCTAAGAAATAACACATTATGTTATAAGCCCCGTCTTCATAAAAAAAGACAGAGTAGCTATATAAGTTTTAAAAGAATCACATACTCACCTCTCCCCTACCAGTTTATACATCCTGATAATAAGAAATTCCTCATCTTCAGAAAACTCGTTCTTGGAAGCTTGACTTGATTGCTCTTCATAAAAGGGAAAAAAAAAAACATCATACCTCCCTGAATTTAAATGAAGTATGCCTTATTTGACTAAAGACAAGGTAAAGTGCTAGCTAGTTTAGATAACTTGTAACTTTAAAAAAACAATGTATACATACATCATGTCTCGTCACTTAAACTATTATTTGAAATTGGCAAAAAAAAATTATCTTTTAACAAGTATCCTACAATTTTAAATCTTATTTGAGAAACTGTGACTGTTCCATTTAATAAATGACTTTCTCGATAATCTGTAACCTACCTCTCACAATGTTTTTTTGTCTGCCACTAGAGTGACGTTAATTGTAAAAGCTTTTCTTGATGATGACTATTAGTATATTACTATATTAGTTTTCACAACTTTATATTTTCTTAATCAAACACTAGCTAGGCAACTAAAATAAAGACCATAAGAAAAAAAAAAAAAAACTGAATCATGATATGATATCAAAGTGACCCCAACAAGAGAAGGGCCAGAAGAAAAAGATTCAGCAACTAGATATTCAAAATATGAACAAGCAATTAGAACAGAACTGCAAAAAACATGATATCCAAGTCATAGCAAGAATGAATTAATGTCGAAACTGAAAACTTGCATGCATTAAAGAAGGAACAGTAGTATACTCTACAAGAAAAGGATGTATACCAGAAGAATCCGCAGAAACTTTGTCAGAAGAGCGACCAGTGTCGGCCATTTGAATGAAGATTTGAGAAGTTTCAGTTGAGTGAATAAATAAACTGTGTATGAGGATGAGGGGCTATGCTATCTATCTCATGTGGGAGGTATTAATAGGAGCGAGTGATTTCAAAGGAATTATGGTTGCTTAGATAGCAACTAGTGAAGAATGGGCGGTGGAGGATGGAAACAGAGGAGTGAGAAGAATGGTAGTTGAGGGAGGTTGACCATTGAAGTGTGTCATTGTTCGGTAGTTGCACAGTCTTTGTTTGTTGAACAGAATCTTTGTAAACTACCTGTTGGGTGAGTGCAAAACAAAAAAGGTTAATTATAATTATGAATTAGAAGGCCTGAAACACCTCGTTTTTCTTTGTATATCTCTTTTGCACACATTAATCATATATCACATCTATCACTCATCTGTCGTATCTTCTTATCTCTTTTACACCCAAAAAGTGTACACCAATCTTTATAAAAAAAACACTCTTCACATATATCCATGAAAATTGATTAATTATAGATAGATTTTAAATTAAAAAAATAGCTATTTAATGGAAAAAGATGGTAGTTTGTAAGTTTGTGTGGTTAATTATTTTAAAGGGGAAAAACTTTCGGTTGAGCTTTTATGAGTAAACCACTGTACAGAGGCAACCACTCTCTACACTTCATTTTTGTGATTAACTTTCTATTGGTATTGGTGGTAAAAAATTGTCACAAAAATTAATGTCTCTATTTAGTGGTTTAGCTTTTTTTTTTCATTTTTACTTTTGTCATTTAAAATGCGTTTCTTTCATTGTTTGCATCAATAAAAATGTGATTTCATAAATTTTAACACATTGTTGGGAAAATGTAATTTTGTAGTATTAAGTTTAACATAAATTCAAACGCATACTTAAATATAATGTATCAATGCATTTTTAGTCCTTGTTAATTTTTTTAATTACATTAGGTTATTAGAATCTTTGGACTGTCTTTTGTTCTTGAATGAATTATGTTAAATGTAAATTACTTATCGAAAAATAATATTTAATATATTATTAAATTAAAAATATATATTTTATAAAAAATACTTTTTAAATTTCTGAAATGCTTTTAGGGTACTCATTAATTATCCATTTGTCTTTTTAGAAAACATGGTAATGTGGTACTATGGCTTTATTGGAGAGAGTAAGGAACTAACTTAATTTTATAAGGACACACCGTGTGATGGGTTACGAGGACCACTAAATAGGTGAAAATTTGTTGATAAGAATTTGTTTGATTTAAGAGAGAAAGGAAAAAGATAGGAGATGAATAAAGAGAAAGAAGTAAGAAGTAAGAAAAAGAATTGATTTTGTAGGTTGATTGATATAATTGAAAGAGAATAAAAGAATGATGTAGACAGTCCATCATCTCTTTGGATTGAATAGAAAAAGAGAGATGAGAAAGTTAGTTTTACATTAAAAGACATTTTTATGTCTAAATATATAAATAATTAAACTATTGGGGTAAATGTGTAAGTTTGACACCTGATACCAATTGATCTATTCTCATATTTTTTTAAATATCTCCAATCATTGCATAATCTCTCTCTTTTAGGTGGTCTCTTGCTTTAGTATCAAATTTGTGCTTCCGTAAGTTTGTTTTGAGACTGATTACCTCAATTTGTTTGAAGCATGGAAGTGTCGGGATTGCTCCTATCTTTCCGTTGTTGGTCGCGATTGAGGTGACTTGGCTTCTAATGTTAATGTTTTTGTTTTTACTTTTGTTCGTAAAACTGATAATAATGTTGCTGATTAATTGTTAGGCTTACATTTTCTTTGGGTAATTTTAGTTTGTTTGGTTAGGGGTCCTTCGTGGTCATTCCTTTATTACATCTTGATGTAATGACCTTTGCGCCCGTTGAAGACCGTAAAAGTTGGGTGGTCCACTTGTGGAACTCTCATTTCACACTTAACGGAGATAATCAAACAAAGTTTTCTAACTTATTCTCTCTTTGTCAAGTTTTGCTTTAACAAACCTAGCATAAGAGGGGATATAAATATTTTCTCAAAGATTTCATAAATGTATTATTTTCTAAAATTACTATAGAATAGTATTTAATTAAAAATAATACATATTGTTGCTCAATAATAATTTTAAGGATTAAAAGATAAACTATTTACAGAGAATGCAATGGTATCAACTTATGCTAACTTTTTTAATAAGTAATTCATTAGTGAAACATGAAGCATTATTATATTTAGATTTATATATTTTTAAAATGTCAAGTGCTAATAAGTATTTTTTTAAGACAAATATCCTTCATCAGAGGCAAAATGTTGTTCGAGCCGGGAATATTCATATCATGGTGAGACTAACTTAATAAGTCTCTTAAATAAAACAAAATATATAAATATAACTTCTCGAATTATCAATACAATAAATTAAATTATATAGGAGAATTTTGCAATAAAAAAATTTAAAATAGAAGAATTGATCTTCTTACCGCAGTATATTAAAGTGTTCACTTAAAAATAAAAATAAAATATTAATCATTAATTACAAATGAAAATAGTAAATTTTATCAGCAAGATGAATTACAATATATATTTTAATGTGATACGTATAGTTATTTTCAATTAACATGTGAATAATTTTTAAATAAATAAATTTTGAAGTACAATTTTTTTATTCATCGGAAAATAAAACAATGAAGTACAATTTTTAGTTGTAAAAGGATAAATCCTGTAAACAATGCGTTTAATAAAAATGGATGAGAAAAATACAATTTTTTTTATAAAAACTCATTCAAGCGACTTTTATTTTATTTTATTTTGGTACATAAGCGACTTTTATTTAGAAACTGTTTTCCTTTTTTATCTTCACAAAAAATGAACTTTTATTTTGAAACTCACTAAAAATTGAACTTATTTTCAAGAGTTTATTTCTGAGTATATGTTTGGTCTAAGTAAAAGCTCAAAAAAATACTAACAAGAGGCACTTTATAAAAATATATATTAGGAAGTTTTTATTCAAAGTTAAACACTTTTTTTAAAGTAAATATTTAATGTGTCTTCCTCTTGTAAAAAAAAAGTAAACATTTAATGTTACTAATATATCAAATACTGTATTTTAATGAAAATTTTATTTCTTGATTTCTTAACATATGCGCATAGGCCATATACCCTACTGCAACTTATAGGTGGGGCAATAAGGCCAACTTGATTTAGATGGACTCAGCCTGTGATGGAGACCATTCATGTACTTGGATCGAGTTTGTTTGTAACTTAGCTTGCGTGTGCACTGGGAAATTCATGAATTTACAAGTTGGTCTACTAGCTTGAAAACTATTTCTTTGTAAGAGGCGCAATACTTAGATAGTTAGATTAAGAGGGGTTTCCTTTTCTTTTAACTAACATCACTAAAAACAGAGCAAGAGCAAGAGAGAAATTTAAGTGAGGGTGCCACCAACTTCCCTCCCTTTTGAGAGAGGTCCCTTCCGTTAGGGAGGCTTCTCCTTCTATTCATAAGATGCTTTCTCCCACAATAGGTGGGTTCTTCTTCACATTTGGTGGATTTATTATTTAAATATGTGATTTTTTTTTCATTTTAATCAAGATTTCTTCCTTCTTTTTTCACCACCACCGATTTCCTCCACCCCATTGACCTAACCTCCACTTAGTTGTCTCCACCGCTATGTCCTGCCATCTCGGCCCTTGTGATCTGCCGTCTTCGCCGTTGTGCCATGCCATCTCCGTCTTTGCGCCTTGCCGCCTCCACCATTGCACTGTCATCGCTTTCGCCCTAGCAGCTACCTCCTTTGTCACGGCTACCGCCCTGCCACCTCCACTATCGAAGCCAAGTCCATAAAGCAAAATAGGAGAATACAGCAGACAAAATCATCTATTCGCAAAAGGAAGAAGTAGACATAATCTATGGAGAAGAAGAATGAGAGAGAGAGGATAGAGGCATAAAAGATTTACTTTGCCGTTGTTGCCACCGCCAGAGGGGGCGTTAAGGTTTGGGGAAGAGGAAGAGAAAGAAAGAAAAGAGAAGAAAATATACCAAAACTTATTAAAAAAAATGCAGAGACTAAAACTGATACAAAAATTCACTTGGGCAACCTACACCCGCATAGGATTTACATGTAGGCAGGTGATCGAGTAAAAACTAAAAGTAAGCCACATATGCGTTATGGCACTATAGGTTCCTATTTCAAATAAAAAAATTTGATTGGACCAAAAACTATGCAAAGTATTTTGGGACCAAATTAGATTAACTCCTAAATTTCACCGAGTAAAAAGATATTTAGCCAAATGGCTTAAATATATTTAGTACCCGCAAAACACATTGTATTTACTTTTCGTCCCTGGAATTTTTTTTATGTCCTCCAAAAATCATGTGTTTTGTTTTTTGTCTCGGCTGTTTGTTTTTCCATCTAATCCAGATCTGAAAACACTCTCACACATACTTAGATCTGCCCTGCAAGCAGTGAAATCAAGTTCAACCATCTGAAATTTTCCCTAGATTGTAAAAACTTAGATATGAATTGATGGAAAAATAAATAACAGTGTTGAAAAACAAAACATGTGATTTTCGGAGGATTGAAAACAATTTTTTTTTTCTCAAAAATGAAAAAATAAAAAGCGTGTATTTTGCAAGGACTAAAAATGCATTTAAACCTAGCCAAATTTATAATCACAAGTTTGAAGATAAATCCTTAGAGTGAATGATCAAATTGGTCCCTGAAAGTGTAAGCGGTGATCAAGTTCGTCCCTGAAAAAAGGTGAGGGAAAACTTAGTCATGGTGACTCATTGTGTAAGAAAACTTAGTCACGGTGACTTGTTGAAAACTCGTAATCTTAGTCACTAGATGGTGAAAAACTCAAAATCTTAGTAAACAAGGAAATAGGTATTCTAGTCCTCAATGTTGTCAAAAATCGATCAATGTAGTCCCTATAGAGATATGAACTTGACCGGCATTTTATAACAGACATTTTACAACATTGGGGCAAGTGTCCATTTTCTTTCTTTTTCCATTCTCTAAATCAGTGTCTTAAGGCTCGAACCGGCTCGGCCGGTCCAACCGGTCAAACCGGAACTCGATCTCCTGATTGAGCCGAACCGGTCTTTCTTTGAGACATGCTTCAGAACCGGCCAGAATCGTTCAACTCGGCTGGGTTAATTGCTAAACTGGCAACTCGGCCGGCGGAGGTTGATCCGGTGAGTCAGCCGGTTTTTTTCCTGCTGTATGAAACTGCGTCGTTTTGAGAAGTGGGTTTTAAAAAAAAAAATTGCCAAAACGGCGTCGTTTGTCCTGGACGCTAGCTTCCTCTCGTGCAGCTCTGGAGAGTGGAACCCTAAATCGCGCCGCTCCGTTGCAGCTCTGTCCGTGCCCCGTCGCTCCGCGCCGTGCCGCTCTCCTGCAACTTCACCCTCGCCGTGTTCGCGTTCTTCTCCAAGGTAGACAACCCTCCTTTTCTTCAACTTCCTCAATCCTCGCCGCTTCTTAGGTAAAATTGGGAGAAAAATTGTGCTGATACTTCTGCAAGTTGTTGTTGTTTCTTCTGCACTAACTCTTCAGATGACGCCTTATATTGTGAAGCAAATTGCGTGATTTCAGCTGATACTTGTTTTGTTCTTCAGCTCCATTGTTGCTTATTATTTCTCTACATTGCACAAAAAAAAAAATAGTTCTTTACTGTTGAATGTTCCTAATCCTATTTGATATTTCTGTTTGTTTCTCTATTTTGGTGTATTTGTCTCTTTTATCGATAAGATTTGGTTTCAGATTCAACTCTCTTCTCTGGGGTGGGCTCTCACTAGTTTCTGTTATCTACTAAATTTTATGGGTCCTTGTGACTGAATTGTGAAACATGAACTACATTGATGATTATGAATTTGTGATTGTGGTGAAGGTTGAATTTCTGTTGGCTACATTGTCAAGCTTATCTGTAGAATGTAGATTGATATGAAATGATAGTTGTTGTTGCACTCAAGTCTAGATTGATTGTAATTAGAACTAGAATTCTTTAAAGTAATATGGTCATTCTTGACTCTTCCTCCTTGAGAGTTATGATATGAGTATAGTATCAAAATTTCAAGAAACTCTCAATCACGCGTGTGTGATTCTTCTTCTATGATCAATCATTGACTATTGTAAGGAAGCTGAAAAACTCTAGTTTTAGAGCCTGGTTTTTCGCTGGATTAACATATGAATTAATTTGTTTCTTTTTCTTTTTTAAAGAGTGAACTTCCATTTGTTTCTTCTATGATCAATCATTGACAGTGTGGTTAGTTTTAACTTTTTCTTTCATATTTATTTCATCCGGTACTGGCTCTAGTATAAACTTTCCCCCGAAAGTTCTTGAAATGACATTGTTTGGTCTGCGTTGCTGATGGAAAGAAAAAACCTTTGGTTGCTGTATAACAGACTGGGACACTAATCCAACTTACACATGCATTTTATTAGCGATATTTTGCTGTAGTGAATTTTTTATGTTGGTTGTTTAATTTGTATTTTGATGTATGAAGTAATTAATTAATGTTAGGTGGTATTATTATTATTAATAATACTATTTTTTAATATATACCGAGTCAACCACCAAGTCAAGCAATCCGCTCAATGACTCTTTGGTCTGACCAGTGACTCGTTGACTCAGTGCCTCGACCGAGTCGAGTCTTAAAACACTGCTCTAAATCCTTAGGTGTAAACCAGCACAACAAAACCCACGAGAAAGAATCGATACACCGTCTCCGAAACTCACTTTGAGGCTTCGTTTCCTCATATCTCATCTCTATCGCACGAGGTCAGTGCTAATTTCTGCTGAATTTTTGCGATGACATTCGGTTTCAAATTGATTGTGTTCCTTTGCAGGTTTTTCAATGGCTTTGAGAAAGATTCGGTGGCACGATGTTGCTCTGTTCGGAGAATCGAGTGGGTGCCCTCGCCGGTGGTACGCCACCACCAGCAAAGTGGACCTGAAGAAGCTCCGCCCCATGATTCTCAAGAGAATTGAGAAACGTTCCCAAGCTTACCCCATTCGCGCCATGGTTCCTGTTGCCGAGGAGGTCCTCCTCTCTAGGAATGTTCTCATCCATGGCGTCTCCACCCTCGTCAACTACTTCCCTCTCATGGCTTGCAAGTCAGTGTTCTTTTTTGTTTTTGTTCAAAAAATGTGTGATTTTTAGTAGTGGCATACATCTTTAATTTTGTTCATATGTTAAAAATGTTTGGAATTTAATCCTATGTCAATAATCATTTCTTTTTGAATTTTTGAGAATCATGTGTACGGAAAAAACACTATTATAGTTTTTATTGGTGATGGTTATTTTTAATTTGGTCTTTATATTCAGAGTAAATCCATATTTAATGGAATTATATTGAAAATATCTGTACATATAGGGAATTAGGGATTCAAGAGTAAATTGTAAATTTGTAAATGAATGTCAAGTGCTGGGACCAAAAATATATTTAAAACATTTTAATTTTAGTATTAGGATTTGGGATTGCCTGATCCATATTGAAGATATCGACTAGTTTTATTTTGGCTGCTTATGTCTAACACAGCCCACCTTCTTTCTCCGGGCTTGGGACCGGCAATGCAAGCATAGGCGGAGTTAAAGATGATATCATTATCAATAATATCCTTCATAATCTAGTTTTTGATCGAGCTCAATGGTGTAGTATTTTCCATATAGCCAATCTCACTTATTGGGATAAGACTTTTGTTGTTGTTGTAAGGATTTGGGATTGCTTCTCTAAATTCAATGTGGGTGCTTTTTTGCATTAGGCAGCTTCTTCTGCATTGACATAACATGAAGTAGGCATCTTGTTGATACTTCTAGTTAGTCATGAACACTGGAAATGTTTTGATCATGGATCATTTTATTGTTTTTGTTTCAAATGTCCATTTAGATATTCAAAGGACGAAAGAAAAGTGCCGAGGTTTTCTTGGTGAATGCTAAGAAGATTGGCAAGATTAGCCTGATATAAATGATGAATGTTATAATAAATCATGACTTGGTAATTTCTACTTAAAATGCTAAAGTTTTTTTTTTAAAAGTATTTTCCCGGACTCTTTTATCTCCATGAGTTACTACCATTTACTCATTGTCAATTATTATTTTAAGGAATAATGTTTGTACCGGCGTCCGGCGGGATCACTAGGCAATTGTATTTTACTTGGACTTGTTGTCTCCCAGTTTTGTAAGCTCAAGTTGTTGAAATTTGAAAACACTAAATGCTTATCTACTTATATTCTGTATTTACAGATTCTGTCCAGAGATATATATTGGTGAACATGGGCATTTAATTCAGACTTGCTGGGGTTACAAGCATCGTGCCAAGCACCGGGTTCATGAATGGGTCAAAGGTGGTTTGAAGGATATACTTGTTCCTGTTGAAACATTTCACCTGAAGAACATGTTCCAAAGTGTTATTAGGCATAACCAAAGGTTTGACTTTGATCGCATCCCTGCTGTTGTAGAGCTATGCTGGCAAGCAGGGGCAGATCCTCATGATGAAAACCTTAATTCTAGTAATTGGAACTTGGAGGCTGCAAATGGCAGTGTTGAAGGAACTGAGTCTTTGTCACCAAGTGATCTTGCCTCTATAGCAAGTAATACTGTTAAAGCTTGGGAGACTCTCAGGTCTGGGGTGGAGAAGTTGTTGTTGGTTTATCCGGTAAAAGTTTGTAAATATTGTTCTGAGGTGCATGTTGGGCAGTCTGGCCATAAAGCTAGGCTTTGTGGAGTGTTTAAGTATGAGAGTTGGAAAGGAGAACACTTTTGGATGAAAGCTAATGTGGATAATTTAGTGCCTCCAAAGATTGTATGGAGACGACGACCTCAAGATCCTCCTGTGCTTTTGAATGAAGGGAGAAATTTCTATGGGCGTATTCCAGCTATATTGGATCTGTGCACAAAAGCTGGTGCTATCGCGCCTGCAAAGTATAATATTATGATGAAAGTGCAAGGTTTGTCTGGTCCTGTCAATAATAAGATCTGGAGTGGCATTAGAGAATCGAACTTATGCAAGCAACTGTGAGCCGAATGCTGATCCGGCACTCAATCAGGGAAAGTTTGGAGAAGAAAATCTGACTACTACTTTCATCTACAATTTTCTGCATAATTTTTAAGGTTGTCACTCTTGTTTGGCATCATATCTGAATATAAATCCATATGCCTATTCTTGTGTTACTTACAGCCAGAAATTATGTTCCCATATCTCATATCTCCCAATATATTTTTGCAGAGCAAATGAAAATCTCCACATGTATATGTGGCTGGACTTATGGATGGACCCGCTCTTCAGGTGCACAAAGGTAATATAATGTTCTACTTCTCCAGTCAAAGATCCCAGTTATTATTCAGTTTTGATTGTTTTTGTTAACTTTGAGGAATCACTAGTCCTATAATTGCCGGAAATATTGACACAGGAGATACTGCATTGTTGTAAATATCTTTAACAAGTTCATCGCTGCCAAAAAAGGGGCCGTCCATGGCTGAAATTTCATTTTTCTTGATGTATTGCATTAATTGAAGCTCTGCTTTATTTTCTATCAACTATTAAGTTTGTGAATATGGATTATCCAAAGGATGAGGTTGAGGAAAAAGTATGGAATTATAAATGTTGGTTGAAAAATCTGTAGAAAAGATTGTGATTAAATGCATACGAATCTCTAACAAACAATTTAGTTATTAAAATCTACACTAACAAACAATTTAAGTTATTAAATTCTGCTCTCCAGTCAATAGTTACAAACTCTGCACTTTTCTGCGTAAAGTACACCTTTCACTTTAGAAAACCAAGTCTCTAGTTTGTAGGCATACTTTTGGCTTTTTTATTACTTGCAGATGATGGTTCATTATGGATAAATAAATTGCAGATGGTGTTTCATTGTGCATAAGTTCTTTCTACGCATAAAACTGCTTGAAGTCTGAGCGAAATCTTAGACAAGAAAGATAATGATTTGGCGATTGGCTTTTATTGTTAGCCAAGGATAATGTAGTTATCCTTGTTTGCATTGTCTAATGTAACAGGCAATTTGGTGAAGGAAAAGAGAGAACTAGGGATTTGGTTCTTCTGAAGTCTATAAGCAAGATTCTTTTACTTGCTTAGTCATGAAAAAATTATGGGTTACCGCACTCAGATTCTCATGTTATTAGTAGACAAGGTTTATCTCACTATTCAGTTCTTTTTAACTATTTGGCTACACTGATACAAGTTGTGATTTTGAAAATTATCTGGTATCAAGTTTAATGAATTAAAATATATAAAAGAAAGAAAGTAAACAAAAATTAAACTATTCGTCTATTCCATCTCCCTGACTACTGAATGGTTGATAAATATAACTTTGAGAATGTTGGAAGAATAATGAGCTTAGTACTTTTCTGCTCTTCCTTAATTGCACTTTTTAGTTTTCAGTTAATTGAACTATGTGTAATTCCGATCCTTTAGTGTTTTCTCGAGCTAATTAAGTTTGTCTAATTTTAAATTTTAGCAAATTTGATCCTTTTATCCGCTTTCATATACTTGAAGACCTTAAATCATTGCTTTCTACTAAAACATTTTGGGTTTACGATGGATTGAATATATGAAATAATTTTAAAAGTTTAAAAGTAAGAAATTTAGTTAAAGTGTGATAAAATTTGAAATATGTTATATGATGTGAGATAGAGTTTAAAGATGGGTAAATTTGAGATTCTCTTTTATTTTGTGTGAAATTAATATTTTTATCGGTGGGTTTTAAGAGGGAGAAGGGACATAACTGTAATAATTTAAGAATAGACGAAAAATTATGGAAATCAAAGTCATTTATCAACTATATTAGAGTGACTGAAAGTGCAATAAAGCTTTTAGAAATATTTATATTGCTTTAGTTTATTTACTAAGTATCATCTAAACAGGATATTTCTGAGTGAAGGTTAAGTTGTAATATCTTATCTTCATATTTATTCTTTTCAAGTATAGTTGTTACATCTTGTAAAAAATAAGTATAGTTGTTACATACAAATTAGTTGTAACATTTTTACCTTCATTTTTATTCTTATTTTGTTCTCAAACATAATCTGAGTGTAGAACTGAAGCGTATTAGTTGTTTTAATTTATCTAATACTGTCTGTTGCCTATGTAAATACGTAATTGATTGATCGAAGAAACAAGGTTAAGGAAACACTGAATTGTTGTATTTGTTTTCATTAAGAAATATTATTTTGTTTCCTTGCTAAATCACTTCCATTAGCATTGATGTATGGTTTATTACGTCATTGAGTATTCACTTGAATTGAAAACCTAAGATAATATGTGATTCACTTTATAACTTAAAAAATAATAGGGTGTTGCTACGGTACCCTCTTAAAATGGGAGGGTATGGAACCCTTCAGTTTATTATTTGGAGTATAAAAGACTAAATTGTAAATTCTAAAAATTTGTTACAAAATAGTCATGAAAAATTAAGGCTAGAAGGTATGAAACCCCTTCATTTTTGGAGAGGTATCCAAGAAATTGCCAAAAGAATATTGCTTTTCAAGCTAAATTAAGCTAGCTACTATGCTTAGGCTATTTCTGTCAGTGATGAGTTATCACCTATTTCATTAATTTCGATCAATAGAAAAATTTGAATTCAAGACTTGCAAATTTGATCGAAGATCTTATGAATTATGACTTTCATCTGATTAAGTTCTTTTGTGTTGTTTCTTTGGAGATTACTAATGCTAAATGCTAATTGAGCTCTTGATTGCTGTTAATAAAGTATGCTACTGCATTCATTGAATCATATAATTTTTTTCCATCTGTTTAAGAAAATAGAGGCTTAAATTCCTAAAAGTAGCAGCTGCTATTAACTGCATAGATGACATACCCTATTAAACACATACATATATGTAAAACAGGAAGATTTCATGTAGAATGTTATTCGACTTTTGGTTCTAAATGTGACAAATAAAAATGCACAAAACAACATTGACAAACAAAAATGCAGAAAACTAACATGACAAACAATCCATAATTGTGATAATCTCATGCTTAGGCATAACTACTGCGGCTAACCGTTCCTTTGAACACATATAGGCAGTCCCCATTTTCAACTCCATGCCACCGGAGGCTACAACTATCACGCATGATCCGCTGCCTGTGTATAAACAAATAGTCATCACCCGGCAGAACTTTTCTGCTCAGCAGTAATTGTTTCAAGTCATTAACAGTACTTGTGTCTCTCATCTCCACAGGAATGGTGGCTGCATTAAGCAAACTAGAGGAAGTTTGTACCAGCAAGCTTAACTTTCTTGTGGGAGGTTCTTCTCTTGACCGATTCACGGGCTTGAGGAACACCACAATTTCAGAAAATTCCCGAATGTCATACTCATGGAGCTTTCTGAAATCTTCATCCAATTCTATACCAGAACAGAAAAGGGTCATTCTTTTGATGGGTGTGCTATCAAGGAAGTGGATTTTTTCCTTCAAGATACGAATAGTATCTGTTCGGTCCACCTCAATGTTAATCTTCCTAGCTGAAAATTTTATTGTGATTTGCATTTGGTTAGGATTATTATTGGGGCGGGGTTCCACTGGTTTAATGGTGAGATGAACTTTTGTGCCTTCTGTGACAATTGGGTAATCTTCCATGTCTAATCCATCCACTAGCTCCCACCCAGAAACTGTTAGGATTTGTGAAGCCACTGGAACACCATAGATTTGCTCTATTTTTCTTTTGATTTCAGCAATTGTTTCTTGGGCACCAACTTCAATGAGAACTTGGTTTGTTCTTGTGACGATAACAATTCTCATAGTGAAAAGCTGGTGCCTGATATTCTTGGATAGGAAAAAAAAAAATAAGAACAGAAAGTTTGAGCAGTTTTTTATATTGAAGGACAGTAAGTCCAATGTGTCAGTCACAAGTTATGAGAACTCAAAACTATTAGTTAGCCTCATGTGATTATGAATGCAAATGAATATAGATGGTTATACTCATGTTAAAGTTATGAGAACTTGACTCATGCCTTAATTTATTCTTTAATGTGGGGCTCAATAACAGGCAAAACATCACTCTGAGGTTGTAACTATGTACTTGTGTTGGCAGGGGTATCTTTGAAACTGCATTTTCTAAATTTGACTAGTAACTGCTTAGTTTCAATCTAAAATGGCAACAGCAGATTAAAGTAAAGAAGGCTTGAATTCTGTTTTAACACAAATTTGCAATTTAAAATTGATTTACCAATTTGGGACAACATATGGTTGTAGCATGTATATTGAGATTTTAGCACAATACTGTATATTAATTATTTTGCAGTAGTTTAAATGATGTTTCTATGGTATATAATATAACTATATATCATACAATTTACTACTTCAAACTGAGTAAAAACTCCTTACATTTCTAAGCATCCTTCTCTTGTCATGATAATTGCTAGGCCCCATTTCTGTTTTGTTGTGTCATGACCAATAATTTGGGTCATATCTTGTCTTTGATTGTGTGGAGCAAAATAAGACCAAAAGAACAGAAAAGAGAAGAAAACTTAAAAAGCAAGGTTGTACACATGGAACTAATGGGACTGTTACATGCCTGCAAGTGAAAATAACTGAGAATGTGTTAAATAAAAGATTTCTTTGTGTGGTGATGCATGAGATAGGAGACAGCTATGTTGGTACTAGTTGTGAGAGTGAGAAGGAGCCTTCTTAAAACTAACTATAACAGAAAATTAGTACAAGAAGGTTGTTACATACAAGTGTGACCATCCTGAGCAGAAATTAGCACCCACATTGAATGTACACAAGCTTTTTACACACAGGTGTCATCGATTTATTTGTATAAAGATAATTTCACCAATCATATTTGAAATATGAGTAAAGAGAGAGCAAATAAAATCATTTATTAAATAATTAAGTCATGTATGCCATTTTCACTAATAAGATTATTTTTGCTAGGGTATTCATTATTTCTAACCGAACTCACTTAGTAAGATAAGAATTTTATTGTTGTTGTGTTCATTATTCGGTTCCATTCAATGAACTTTGATAATTCAAACCAAAATAATTTAACTGCTCCAAAATGATTTGATTAGTTGATTCATCTCACGTTAAGCTCAAACCAAATCAAATTGTAATCGATTTATTTTCTAGATTTAATTTTTTAAATCTGAACTTCACCGATAATGTGATTTATATTTTCCATATCTAAAGGTTCATATAATTAATTTGTGAGCTCGTTTAGATACCTGCTAGAAAGTATAAAAAATATAAATAGCACATTCCGATTTACATTTTGTTGGAGTGAACAAGTTGTTACTTCAACAAGTGTATTAAAATATATTATTTTTCGTTTTTCATATTGTCTAACGGGGATCTAAATAGACTCTATGTTTTAAAATTTAATAGTTTTACCTTTTCTGTATTTTCATTTTTTAAAAATTATTTTGACATTGTTATCTTGAGTTATTAAGCGTCTTTAGTTATATTTACAATGTAACTTTATTATCATATTTTAGGTAAAGGGCTATACAATTGCAGCACATTTTTCTTAATGATACAAAATACCTACGTTTTGTATCCATTAAGAAAAATTAATAACTCAAGATAACACCTCTAGTGGTCGGTTATTGTGTCCATGGTAAACGTTGGGTAGCCAAGTATATAACAGATAATTGCTGAAAACTTTTAAGTAGTAAGCCGAAATCAAGATGAGTGCTAAAAATTAATGGGTTTCTTAAAGGTTATAATCATGAAAAATGAATATAAAATATACGAGGTAACCTAAATCGTTTATGAGGGTGACCTAATGCCATTCTAATGAAACAATAAGATCATTTATAAAAAAATAAAGAAAAAATTTATGAAAATTCTTTACCAACTTATTTTAAAGTTTATTGATCGACTTGGGTACCCAAAAGTTATAAATCAAAATATAGAGCATAACAATTAACAAGGGCAATAAGATGATGCATCTGACCTTACTACCACTCTGTAGTTTAACCTCTATTCATCTGTTTGAACTCCAAATCGAATAGATTTGGGTCCCAGTGCCAGATGTGACTTCTTGTATTTGATTAGGTGTTCTGTTGTCTTATTGCATTATAATAACATGTTCCCCTTCAAAGTTCAAACTACTAACCTCGGGGCCCCAACATTTACATTACACATAAAGTTTATGTACCAGAAGGAAAACTTAAAAAAGAAAAAAGAAGCTATGTGGCTGTTAATGTTAATTGTTAACCTAGGAAATTTCTTATGCAACCGAATTTTCCGCTATCATTCACTTGTAATAATTGAAATCTTAATTTAGATTTATTGAACAATTATTTTACCCTTCATAATATTATCTAGAGGGTCAAATATGTTATTGGTTCCTAAATTAAAATAATGAATTATTCGTTTTAGTCCCTTTTTAAAAAATTTATTGATTTAAGCCTCTTATTTATGAAAATAATCAGGTTTTAGTCCCTTTTTAAAAAATTTATGATTTAAGCCTCTTATTTATGAAAATAATCAGGTTTTAGTCCCTCTATTTATTTTAGTGTTGATGTGGTGCATTTGTGGCGATTTAAACCGTCGCTAATGCACAAAAACCGCCACAAAATATGTTAGTGCCAATATAAATCACCACTAATACACAAAAAGGGTCACAAAATGCATACTAAAATGGATAAAGGGACCAAAACTTGATTATTTTCATAAATGAGATACTTAAATCAATGAAAAATTTAAAGGGAGACCAAAATCAATAATTCTTTATACGAGCATATCCAAACATATTTAGCCCTATTATCTATATTATACACTATGTCAAAATTATGACAAAAATTCCCGGGTTCCAAAAGGTTCAATGGGCTAAAATTTAGACTTCATAATTTTTTTTGACAAAAAAAACTGTTTTATTTTCTTGTGAAGAAATCTGATTTGGTGTTACTATAGTTTTTCTTAGAAGATGTTACATCAATGTTATACTTTAGCAAAGAAAAATTTCTTGTGTTTTTTCTTTCTTAGGAAATTTTGTGAGACAAGTCTTCATTAGAATATTGAACTTGTCCCTTCCATAAGTGTTATTCTTCTGGTCTAAGGTTCTATGCTACATACCTCCTTGACTACTGAACGCGAACTTCACAAAAGCTTCAACTAACTTTAGAAGGACAGCATCATATAATTAGCTTGTGATGTAGACCTTATACCAAATCTTAAACTAGATAATGAAAAAGAATCCGAAGCACTAGAAGCTTTCCAGAAATGCATCCTTGCCTTACATCAAGCTATAGTTACAAAGTACAATTGCTGGGAATTTCTGTGAGGTATACTAACTGGAGCAGTATCCAAATTTCTTTGGGATATCTCTGATGCTGTAACTTGTTAGTTGTTTTGCTTTCTGCTTTTTTTTTTTTTCTTCTTTTTCAGTGCACAAATGGTGGCAATGTGATTTCAAGCCATGATTCCGTACTACTTAAAATTCCTGATCACTATTTTTAGTGGCTTTACTTTACTTTTTATTTTCATTAGAGAACATTTCATCAAGTTGCATTACAGTTTTGACACCTTGGTGTTAATTGATCCCAATCTCATGATTAGCATTTTGCTGTGGATCATATTCATGGTAATTATCACATTCACGGCAGGGGAATTAAGAAAGCAGTAGAATTCAATGATTGCTTGAATTGAACGTGTTGTGAGTTTAGCAACAATTCATTTGCTAAAACTAGAGTCTTTGGGCAATTTTTGTAAATATGACATTGTTATTCTAAAAATAAAGAAACAATATCTGGGACAAGTTAACAAAATGTTTTTTGGAGCTATATGCTCTATAATTTAACTTTTCAAAGTGCCAGCCAATTTGGAAATTATGACCATGCCCCGAGACAAAGAAAGAATCATGACAACGAATTGAATTACTTGAGTCTTCATATATGGATGAGCCAAATCACTGTAAAACATTTGGCGAGCATATGGAATTGAAGAAATATTTTTTTAATAAATTAATTGATTAATTATTATTTTATTTTTTGAAAGTAATTCTTTATTATTTTAACTAATTATTCTTCTAATCACAAAATCGCGTGATTTATTCATGCTATGTATGATATGTATTTTAAACTTCTACATTTAATTAAATCAAAATTAATTTTTATTTTTATTTATTTATTCAATAAAGTACAACTTTTATTAGTTTCTTTAATCGAAAATATAATGTTTATTCAACCAACTAGCCATAATAAAAATATCTTCCAAATCGTTAGAATATTTTCTATTAATTAGACTAATTTTAGATTTTTTAAAATTGAAACTTCCAAACATCTATATTTATTATATATATAATTCATTTTTACTACTACTAAAATATGTAATTTTCTGTGAATAAATTGTTTATTTTAAAAACGTTTTAAAATTTATATTTTATATATAAAAGAATACTCTTGTAATAATAATACTAAAGAGAGTAGCACTAGATACGATTTATTTCTATCTAAAAACTTATGTATATATACTTATAGTTGCACAATTCCATTTAATTGACTCCTCGATGGAAAATATAAGTGTTATGAAAGTATCTAAAAAATTTCCCCTAGGTGACTCATCAGAGATTTCCTAGGAATGTCTAAAATTTTATCATATTTTTCTTAACCAAGATATCAAAAGAGGCAATAAAGACTAATAATTCACCTTTAGTCAGCACACTAATTAAGCGGTAAAGGGCTACTTAATGAAAATTTTCTTTTATAAGGATTGAAAATTGAACTCTGATCCAGTTACGTACTTGCTTGTTTTTTACTCATCTAAATATATTGGTGCGCAGGTGCAGCACAAGGATTCTGGTGGCTTCATCTGGGTGCCGACAGCGAGATGCCCTACTAAAAAAGTGAACAACAAAAAGCAATTATTCCTTTTCTTCCCTTGCAATTGCATGTATCATCTTATGTTACTTCATGTTTGTTAAAATTAATAGATAATAGATCCGGCACAAATAATCATGCATATATATAGGTCCAATCATAATTATTTTTATCTCTTTCTTTTTTTTATAATATTTTGAATTTAAAGGTTATTATATATTGATACTGTATATAAATATTTAATTATATTTTACTATCTTATTTTTAGTGTTTTAAATTTTAGCTCAACTATAATGTGATAAGGCAACAAATATTGTTTAAAATTTATCACGTTTACTAATAAAGTGTTGGTCTAGTTGTAGGCAAACAATATTTTCATAAGGGTGGAGTCATCAGATTCGAACTCAGCGAAAATCATTTATTGAGATAGACCGCCAACATATTCCGAACAGGTTAACATCTGTAAAAAAAAAAAATCACATTTTCGATCCATAGTTATTAAACTACATTTTAAGTGTGCGCTGACCGTGGGGCGAAGGATTAGTCTCTCGGCAACCGGCTATGAGGATACCTTGGTCAAGAAAAAAAAAACTACATTTTAAGTAACACGGTAGGAATCAAATTAAATAAGGAATAAAAAAACTCAAATGTTTTGACCGGCACTGCTGCTAAGCACACCTGAGTTGAAAGTAGGGGTAGAAATAAGTTGGACTGATGTTTATATAAATAGTTATGTTATGCTAAAAAAAAATTGAGGTCTAATCCTGATTTATGACTTGTGATAGACATTTTTTTTTGGGTCTAGTCTGATAGCATATTTAAAGGCATGTCCCATAATAAGATATTTAAGTAGGTCAACAAAACTTATATGTAAATAAGTCAATAGGTTTATAGGTTAGTGAGCTAAAAATATATTATAAAAAGGCCAACAAGATTATAGGTTAATAGGTAGGGTGAAATATGTAGAGTGGGCAGCAAGGCAGATATGGGGTGATGGAGGGAAAGGGAAGGCTACGAGAGAGGAGGCGATGATGGAGATGTGGGGGTGAGGATTTGTGAGTGGGTGAGTGGGAGAGCTGCGATGACAATGCGGGCGCGAGTGAGAGAAAGATGTAAGTGTCGGATTTGAGGGGGGGGGGCACGAAGGGGACTTATAAGGAGTAAGGACGTTTGGGCGGAGAAACCATCAAAGATTAGCGTCGACTACGTTGTGAACCTACAAGATGGGTCAGACCTAGTTTAACTTAGCATCAACCAGATCCACACTAAGTTGGCCAGGAAATTGGTGTCGGTTCTACATCGTCACAAATTGACGTTGGACAGGCACTAAGTTGACGTCAACTTAGCCGACACTACCATTTAGTGCATTTAATTTTTGAGACACTTTGTGTTTGGACTATACTCGTCCCCACCTGTGTTTCTCACAAAACGGTAAATAATTAGCTATAAAATACAATTCATTCCCATAAATGAAGATTAAACCTCCAATTTTCCTTTCTAGATTTCATGCATCATGCTTGTACATCGAGAACCACGTCATTTTATATTGACGAAAATCAATGATTGGTTTATACGGAATACTGAAAGCGTGATTGATCACAAACCTTGCATGATTTAGGGGTTCCCAGGCTTTGCTTTTTCAACTTATGTCGTTGAACATTCAAAAGAAGCTTGCGATGCACATGAACCAACTTAGAATCTGCTTTAAATTACACAAGCTAGCTAGCTGTATACAACATATATGGACAGAAATGACATGAATCTGGCCCCCATTACACTTTAGTTTACATGCAGCGATCTGTAGTTTTCACCTCAGGGTGTTTCAATTTCCATTTCTAAATATTAGAATTAATATATATTATTTTATACACCATCAAAACTAATTAAATGTTTGAATGTTTCTTTATACAATTGATTCTAACTCCAAACACAATTTTAGAATAAAGCTATAAAAATCTTGTTGATTGCAATGGATTATAATTATCTGTGATAAGTGGATTTCACAATAAACAAGTGAGTTGATATGGTTCGACACTTTATTCTTTAAGCAAGTTGTTGGAGATTTGATTTTTAACTCTTATATATTGAAAAATTCATTAGTCAACTTCCTACTACTTAGTGCATACCGAGAAAAATGAATTCCACCAAATATTTCCTTTAAAAATCACTTTTTATGCACATACATAAACTTATTTAAACCTAAATTGCTTCATTTGTGCGTTTCAATTTGAAACTCATGTATGCAACATTTTGAGAAATTCCTACTTGTATATTATGAGGTCCAGCTCTTCCTTAATTATCTATACCCGTTTGAAATTTGACCTAGTCACTAATTATATTTAACACAAAGAATGGCCATAATTGTCTCCAACTTTTTCTACCTATATCCCCAGTATTTTTGAATTAAGGCTCATTATAGTAGCACTTATTTGTCATCTTATTATTATAATATTAATTGCTTATAGTTATAAGCTTACTCACACTTAGCGTGAGACAACAGCAATCTCAAGTTCTCAACATTAGAGTGTTTCTACTTTCTACTAATTAAACAAAAAAGAAAATATATTCATTAAGCAATTATATTCCTGATATTAGAAATTGGGAGACTCAACTCAACCACAAAAACTAGTTTAAGACTTGTTTGTTTTACACTTATAAACACTTGGTTGATACTATAAAAACAGTCTTCATTAACAAACGGATTTATAATAGATTCTGATATCATATGAGAAATTGAGAACTATAACTCAACCACAAAAACTAATTTGCTCTACTCACTTAATTAATGATATTTCTAGTGAATTCTGACTAATTTATACTTTACACTATCCCATTGTATGTGGGTCACTCTGACCTTCTAAAAGGACCACCCAAAATGTGACTCTATCTTTATGATCAGATCACTAAGATATTAATGTATAATCGTTATGCTTTAATTCGATCCTACAACTATTTTTACCAACTTTCTACCCACTCTATAATTCATACATCATGTTTTTTCATTCATTTACATTTAACAACAACATGTGGCAGCAGGTAGTCACCGTTAATTAAATTAATTTTAACAAAGGCTGCTAGGAGCAGGTAAAGTCAATTATTCATTCTTGAAATCTACCTTTTGGAACCAAATAGATAGACATCGATCAAATCCTAGTTGTAGATTTAAAAATAGTTGGCCACCGCAAAATGTTACTAACTTGATTAAATTAAAGCCATATATACGTATATGGTCCTAAAGATAAAGATTTGGCATGTGACCCAGGTACTTATATAAAGAAACTATCAAATTCAGTACATGTCATAAATTACCAAATAAATCAAGTGACATTATTGAAGCCTTCAGAAATCCAATTGCATGGAACTCACTATATATCTGTCGTATAATGACATGCCCAACTAACCATTTTTTTATTATATTACATACATTTTTAGATTAAAATGTCTCTATAGTAGCATGATTGTAGTGTGTATTTGTTTACCTCATTCTTTAACTATATGTCAGAGGTTCGATACACGATATTCGCTTAAAAAATAAAGCACATTTTATGGTCAGTTTTTACCATATAATACAAGTATCTGTGGTGATAGAGATTAATCACTGCTCTCTTAGTGGGGGTAGCATGAATAAAAAAAAGTAGCATATAGTGTCACCTTAAGCACATGTTAGTTAGCTGCATGGTCCCTCTCTATGATACTACTTGTTTCTTCTTGTACCTCAACCTCAGGACTATAAATCACTGACAACTGTTGTGGTTAAAGCAAGAGAAATGAAATTTCCTCTTCCAAGAAGTACCTGGTTGTTTATATCTACATATAGTTACTAGAATTTCTATCAGGTGCGTGGAAATGGGAGGTCAGAGTTGCTTCAAGGTTTTGACTGTGTGTCTTTTGGCATTGATTGCATCATCAACTCATGCTCAATTGCAGCAGGGTTTTTATGCTAAGACCTGCCCAAAAGCTGAGAAGATCATTTTAGACTTTGTTCATGAACATATCCACAATGCTCCATCACTTGCAGCTGCATTAATAAGAATGCACTTTCATGACTGTTTTGTCAGGGTATGTATTTCAGTTTTGGTTAATTATTATCAGAGTGTTTTGTTAAAATTGAGGAGTTAATTAATTAGCTTGAGGCATTTCAGGGATGTGATGCATCAATCCTTCTCAACTCAACAACCAAACAAGCTGAAAAGGATGCTCCTCCAAATCTAACAGTTAGAGGCTTTGACTTCATTGACAGAATCAAGAGCCTTGTTGAAGCTCAATGCCCTGGTGTTGTCTCTTGTGCTGACATAATTACTCTGGCTGCAAGAGACTCAATTGTAGCCACTGTAAGTACTCCATTCTATCAAAGATAAAATTAATAACATATGTGCTTTTTTTTCCCTTAAAATCAATTATGGAACCTAGAAGCTAGTCACAAGAGCTTCTCCTCAAAGTTGATTCTAGCTTCAGAATCCGTACATGTTTTGAAACTCATTCGAAAACCACAGTGAAACCAAAATCATTGTGGACTTTGCTTCGGTCCACCAAAATTTTGGTTTCACCTTGGTTTTCCAAATAAGTTTCCAATTTCCAAACATGCACTACTGACATTTGAGAATAGCAATGACTCTTTTGCTTGTTTTTGCCATAACTGACATGGGTTTACAGGGTGGCCCCTTTTGGAAAGTTCCAACAGGTAGAAGGGATGGTGTCATCTCTAACTTGGTAGAAGCCAGAAGCAACATTCCAGCCCCAACTTCCAACTTCACCACCCTCCAAACACTCTTTGACAACCAAGGACTTGACTTAAAAGACTTAGTCCTTCTCTCTGGTATTATATTACACAAATTTCCTTAACATTATATTTAGACATCCAAGTAGTGCAGAAAACCCACAAACACCAAAATTTTCTCTCTATCTCTTCTTTTATGATTCTGGGTGACTGTTAGATGTACGCACTATGCGTGTCTAAGATTCATTTTCCTTATTGTTGTGTGTGTTATATTCTATGGTTATAATCACTTAAGAGTTCAATTTTTTTCAGGTGCTCACACTATTGGTGTGTCCCATTGCTCATCATTCTCAAAGCGTTTGTTCAATTTCACTGGAAAGGGTGATCAAGACCCTTCACTTGACAGTGAATATGCAACAAATCTAAAGACCTTCAAGTGCAAGAACATCAATGACAACACCACAAAGGTTGAGATGGACCCTGGAAGCCGCAAGACATTCGATCTTGGTTACTATGGTCACTTGATCAAGAGAAGGGGTCTATTTGAGTCTGATGCTGCATTGTTGACAAACTCTGTTACAAAATCTGAGGTCACACAACTTCTTCAGGGGTCACTTGAGAATTTCTTTGCTGAATTTGCCAAATCCATGGAGAAAATGGGCAAAGTTAAAGTCAAGACTGGGACAGAAGGAGAGATCAGGAAGCATTGTGCAGTTGTAAATAGCTAAGAATCTTGCCTTTTGATAATGAATCATTTGGGTATGAATCATTTGTGTACAACTTGTATGATATATTTTTGGGTTTGGTTATTTATGTTATGCCATGGGGTTTCTCCTAATAAAAGACCCTATGGTATGTACGTTCCATGTGTGTTTTTGTAACAAGTGAGTTCCAATGTTTTTCGTATTTGCTAGCTTGATTGGTAGTCATGTTCTTGTTGTAATAAAAAGCAGAGTTGAGAGATAATTTCTTGTGTTTTACCCACAGCAAAGTTGGTTTCATTGGGGATTGTACTTTTTCACTAGTATTCTTAATTCAAATCAATTTTTAAATGAGTTGTTACAAATCATTTACACGTGGGTAAGTGGAGTTATTTTTTCAAGGTAGATGATTACTTGTCACACGGGGAAGTGTGTGTTCTTTTAGTGTTTTCAATGTATAACGGTTCACCAATAATTTTTGTGAATAAAATCTCCCTTAACTTAAAAAATTCATGCTCTATTGGACCACATAATATTAAAGTGATTTTACTCAATATTTATCTGGGCTGATTTAGATAATTTTATTTTATATGATATTATTATTTATTAATTTGTTTTGACTAAAGATTTAGGTGACCACATGTGCAATTAAGGATTATTAAAGACTTTACAAAGTTGTAATGTGGCTAGGCATCAAATAATTTGGGTTTTCAGATATGTAAAGAACTGACAAGCCTAAGAAAGTCAATAAAAAGACTTTATTTTTCTTGGCTTTCACAATCCAATGCAATATGTTCATCAAACCTATAACGGAACACAAAATCTATATGTTTAACTTTTAGAATTTCATCATTGCTTTAGTGATGTGATATGCTACCACAGCCTTCAAAGCATACACCATCCTCTTCATGTTTTATCTTTAGAGAGCTTGAGAGGAAACAATAAGTGGTGAAAGGTTGGATATTGTACGTTTTTAATATTACTGTTTCTTTAAATGTTTGACAATTATATTAATTGTTAGTCAACAAATTAGTTTAAATATCACTTACCCACACTATGTATTATTAATATAATAGTTATATCATTCAAAAAATTAAAATACAATTAACGTTCTTGTATTTTTAAATATATTAATTATTAAAATTTATAAAACTTATATATATTTAAATTATTTATAATTAAAATCATTTTGCATGTCCTCCTAAATCCATATATCTATATATATTAGTAAAACTAACTAATGAAAGTAACAATGAGAATATTAATTAATTGGTATTTCAGTAAAAAAACTTTAAATATAATTCATGATACTTTAAATATTATGTATATTAAATATTAATCATTAAATCAAAACTACTGATATATATCAAAATACAAAATATAGAATTCTTTTCTATATATATTAGAAAAATGCACCTGGAAAAAGATTAATGCCAATATTAACTTATTATTATTTCCACTAACTTTATATGTATATTTCATTATTCTTTGTTATTAAATATATTAATTATTAAATTACAACTACATAAATAAGTATTTAAATTATTATGCATATAAAATATAAATATACTTGTGTAATCTCTAGTAAATTGTAGAGTATGAAAAACAAGAGTTTTATTCCTTCGGTCCATGCAACCGAATGATGAAATTCATTGTTGAACCTTGCCTGATGACATGGCCTGTTTAAATTTTATGAAACAACTCTAAAGCATATATCTATCTGTTAATGCATCCAAGCTTCTACATATGAAAGTGAAACAACTGGTGTAACACATGTTGCATGTTCCTCCTCTTTTCCTTGCATGTTAACAACAGTCCCAGTTAAGAAAGCCTCATTGTCTTCTAAAACAGATGTGTTCTGCATGACATTGAATATGAAGCTGTAGCATCATGGCTCTTCTTCAATGCACTTAGGACACCTGCATTTAAAACCATAATCTGCAAGGGATGCCTGTCTCTCTTCAAATGGAAGGTCCTCATCAACATATGAGATGGTTATCTGAAAGGCCTTCCAATTGTTAATTACTTGAACATGGCAATAACTTCAAAAACATTAGAAATTTAATATGGTAAAATTCCATATACTCTCTCCTTTTGAACCTTGGTGTCATAAACATCATCAATAATCATTGGGCAGTATTACAAAACATCTCAGTAAAATCAATTAGTTAAAAATATCATTGGCCTATTACTCTATTAGATATAGGCATCAACCAACCTCTTCTCCTTTACAAATGGACCTCAGGGCAATTATTGTTGCTTGGCCATCTCTATCCTGCACGCAGAGGATGTAAGATTTTAAAGATAAATTATTATTTCAATGTTACTTACAGCAGAGGTAAAACATAATGAGTTTCCATTTCTTTTTTGGCAGAAAAATGCTGTATAACCATATATCTTAGAACCAAACAATAGTTACATGAACAGAATCTAGACAGATTGCAGAACTGAGAAGTACAATAAAACATGTCCAATCAAATAAAGAGAAATGAATGTGAATTCAATAACGACAAGAACACAAAATGGCCAGCCGAAATTATATTCTAAATTTTTCGTTGTTAAGTAATTGTACTTAGGCCCCGTTTGGGAAAACAGCTTAATTAAGCGCTTATGACCATAAGCGCTTATGGCATAAGCGCTTATTAATAAGCTCTTTTAAGAAATTTATTATAATGAATTGAAAATAAGCTATATATAAGCATAAGCTCTTTTTCATAAGCTACTCTGAATAGCTTATGAAAATAAGCTCTAAACAGCTTATAAGTAGGTCATAAGCTATTTATATAAGCTCTCCCAAACGCTTGCATAATTGCTTATGCTATAATATAAGCTCAAGTAAGCTCTTCCAAACGGGCCCTTATGCAATTAATGTTAGTGATTTATGACTGGATGAAAAGGGCACATGCTTAACCAACAAAGCAAGCACAAGATGGGCACTGCAACTCATCAGAGGGCTAGGAGATCTTGTATATAAACATATGGCAGCAATGTGGACAAGAAGAAATCTCATTCCTTTCTCAAGTTAAAACAAAAGCTGAATATAAATATAAAAGGACAAGGATATTTATCTAATGTTTTTGTGGCATCAAAGGAAGTCAAATATAAGATAAAATAAATATATTTTTAGCCCCACTTACCTGATCTCTCTTGAAAGCTTTGGCATTAGGATAACAGGAATGGTTCATGCAGCTTTGCAGAGGATAAAATGCCGTTCCTAAAATACAACTTTATCACTCAACATTTAAAGATGACAATCAAAATGAATTAGGATATATCCTAACTTCTCAGGTTAAAAATAAAAATGAAACTGCATTGTTCCTATAATCAGTAAGGTAAATAATGTTTTCCTTTGGAGAGTCAGACAGATGGTAAAGTAATTGAAAAAATTTCATAAAGGCACACAATATTTGCACATAAAACTAAATAAATTCTTATGACAAATGTATAATTTCCAGTTCATTCAGATTCTGTTTTAGGAGGGTAGGACAAGGGGGGGATTGTAGTTGTCAAAAGTTGAAGAACAGATGATAGAACTCCTCCAAAACCAAATGATTTAATTACTTAATTAGTTCATAAAAGGTTAACTTCTAGCCACAGATCAAATAAGTTATCATTCAAAATATTCAACTTGAATACCGTCTTGGATTAAGACAATGAAGACAAAGCATGAACTTCAGTAATGATAAAACACCTCAATAATTAGAAAGAAAAGATGAAAGAGAAAGCCAAAAGTTGAAGTATGAATATTGTATGAAGAGATAACAAGGACATGTCTGCAGATGTCAACAGACAAACTGCAGTAAAATCAGTACCTTGGCAACAAATAGAATAGTCTTCACCAAGAGCATCCAGAATTGGTTGTGTAATTTTCTCAGCTTCTTCCTGCCATTAATGATAATGGACAAAGTAAGGAACTTATATTTTTGAGAAAAAGTAGTAAAGCAAGGTAAACAACATTCTTACCTTATCAGGATATGTCATATCATCAATGTATAAAAAGTAATCCTCCACAGGAGAAGCCACAACCAAATCGCTGACAGATATAAATACATGATTAATATACATGAGTATAATCCAAAACTTAAATTGCGATTCTATCTTCAGTTTATTTCAATGGCTATACCTATATCACAATATTAAGCTCTATATTAGTGGAAGCAAACACAACGTAATATATGGCTATACAAAATAGAACAAAAACAAAGGCCTATAGCTCTTACAGATTATTCAGCTCAAACATGCCAATGATATGTCCATAGATTTCAAGGGAGAATACTGGAAAATGTCAAGGACTTGGAACTAAGTTTTACAAGAAAATGATGATCCAATTTCATTGAGCATGCATATAATGAATACATCACAAAATTAGCATCTGTAAGGATACATGCCTCGCATTCCTTGTCAAATATAGCTGTCTTAAGAAGTTGGAGAGACTGAAATATCAAATCAATAAGCAGAAAATTAGGTACAAGTACAACACATTAAATCAGTGAATAAACATATGAAGAATCTCACCTCAAATGCCAACTCTTTTATTTGCATCCTGAATGAAGCTTCATCAGAAGAATCGATATCATCTGGCAATGCAATGCAGTCCCACCACCTACAAATCCTTTGGAGTGAGTACTCTGACATAGTTGCAGTAAAATCATACAAGAATGTTCACATGAGGAAACTGGTTCAGCAAATAAGAATCTGATAGAAGAAAAAGAATGATTTATTGATATGACTTCCTTCTCATAACAATGACTCCTAGGGTAAACTCTTAATCAGGGCCCCAACAACTCAACATCAAAAGTAAAAAGAAAATAATGAAATTATTTTTCCCAAATTAGTATATTTGAATTGTAAAACTACATGTATTCTTTTGAACAATGAAGTCGATATATTATTATTAGATCAGCTTTGCAAAATAGTTTGATGAAATAAAAATTATTCTTGCAAGAAACAAAAAAATCAAAGATAAGGTTAATATTCTAAGTTCTAACCACAAAGAAAGCCCAAGATCTGCTTTGCTTAAGAAGTCTTACAAAGAAATCATATATCTTAGATTTTCTAAAGCCCAATAAAGAGTACATAATTCAACAAACTACACAACATAAGCATAGGTAATGCAACACATACCACAAATATTTTAAACCTAATTACTTGATTCCATGGTCCAGTATATGCATGAAAGAAATCAGCACACATACATATTTGATATTTGTCAAATTTCAAATTTTTAACCAAGATATCATGCAATTTTGCCTCAAAATTCCATCATTAGGCAAGCATAAGTACTTTGTATTAAAGCTTCATGTAAACAGGTAAGTCAGTTAGTAACAACCTTTTCTTGTGTCCCATTGATATAGGCCTCCAAGCTTCCAAAAGAAGAGAGAAGTTACAGTCGTTTGAAGCACAGGATGTATCATATTTCACTCGCTCTTCAAGAAAATTTGCTTTTAACTTGCGGTACCTTAATATGGTAGAAGAAATGGCCTAGTTATAAAATCCAATCAGTTTTTCAGTCAGAGAACTCTAGTACAAATAATTTATGCAACAACCGCCAATGCTTTTCCCACTTGGATGGGGTATTAGAAATAATTTATGCAAGACTATTTAAAATATCTTGTTTAATAAATTGAGCATATATAAATACAGACATGTCTATGTCTAATGTCAAATTATAGGGTAGCTCCGATAGAACAAAATAAATGAATAAAATAATTAAGATTAAAGAAGCATTCGATATATAGGCAGAAGCAAAGATTTCTGCAAGATTTTTTTTTTTCTATTTGATGTGCCAGACTTCACTGTACGTTAATAATTTTGCATTCTGGTATCAATAATATCTTATCAGATATGCATGTATAAACAGTATGCACTTGAGCACACACATTCAGGCAGCATTCAAGAGACAAGAAATTCAGAGTGAAATGAAATATTACCTTTGCAGCAAGGATGAATATATCATTTGTTTCTGGGAGAAAAGGAAAAGAACATTAAATAAATAAGGAAGACACAAAACAAAAACTCAGAACAAATTTAGATTGTCAAAGATTACTGATGCCCATAAGGAGTCTCACCATTAGCATGTTTGAAGAATTTAAGGAGCGCCTCCTTATGTGCTGGATCAGAACTCTCACCAGTACAGAGTAAAGAATGAGAGGACTCCCAATCAGCCTCTGCACATGATGTGCTACAGGTATTTACAACACCATCAGAAGAGATTATTTCATATTTTTAACCCAAAAAAATGATGTGCAAGAACATATCCTAGTAACCATTGGAAACTACAGTTAAGATCGACTTTCATCTGGTAATTCATTTAAAAGTAGCCTAACATCAGGGTTAGAGCTACCTTGGTCCCTCTGCTAAATTGGATACATAAAGCATCGTGCAGATCTTCACAGGCGTCTAGGTTTAATTTTTTAAAATCTCATTCATGTGATAGAGATATCAAAATCAATGCTTTATATGGCTTTCTTCTTATATTCTTGTTTTAGAATATACATAGAGAGTTTACAATTCACTGCAAAGTACACAAAGTGTCAAACTACCAAGAGGTCAAAGACCATTTAATCAGTTTTGTAAATAACTAAATGGGAAGAATCATCATTGGAGTTTGGATCCCCATGCAGCATTCACTCTTGGAAAATTTTCTCAGTAATAATTCATTCCTGCTCCTTGGTAAAAAAAAAATGTAAATAGAAGCATTATATGCCCTATATTGTTTCTTAAACCAACAACAGCCTTACCTGCAATAGTAAGCTTCACCACATCCACCATGGCATGGAAGAGCCGGCGGCAAGGAGAACTCCCGAGAGAAAGGCAATATCAATTGGCCATTCATCAATGTTTCCACAACACCTTCAGGAAGAGGAACTTTAGGTTTGGAACTAGCAGAAGCACATTGCTGAGTGCTCTCCTCTTCATCAGATGAATCCATTTTAGGGCAGGCTTTTGAAGAGCCTGAAAAGTTTCCCACATCACAATCATGACTCTCACTGGCCTTCAATTCTTGCAAGTAAAGCCTCCTTCCAATTTGAAGTTCTATGGAACCAATAAAACGAAAGCAGAAGCTACAGACAAAACAATCAATCTGCAAAGGTAGTAAATAAGAGAAAGAAGCAAAAAAAAAAAATTAAAATGGCCACATAAAGAACACAAAATTGTGAAGAAAAAAAAATACCTTGTTGAGAGAGTGTTGAGCCCCCACAAGTATTTGGTCCTTCAGAACAAGCTCCTCCTCTTTGAAGTCCATGGCAGCATATACACCTGTAATTTTCCAGTAGCAGATGAAATTCAATGGCTTATATACAAAAAAATAAGCTAAAAAAAAAAAACATGTTCCTACAATTACCAGCAACAAAAAATGAAAATTGAAAAAAAAAAAGGCTGGTGTTATTGAACAAAAATAAATGACAGAATGAGTAAAATTACCCTTTCCAAAGTTCCCATCTTGTTTGACTGTGATGCCACTGCACTGCCTTGCAGACAAAAGGTTGTGAAAATATTCCTGGAGAGAAACACAGCAGAATCAAGAGCAGACCAAAATGCAAAAGAATGAGAGAGAGAGAGAGAGATGAATGAAGAGATTGCCTGAAGTTGAAGAGGTGAGGGAGGAGAGAGAAGAGCAGGGATTTGAGGGCAAATTGGCTCCATTGAAAGCACAACAGCAAGCAACAACAGCGACAGGGTCAAACACTTGACGGCGCCAATAGAGCAGGTAATAGCACCACCACCATTTTTTTTTCAAGGGGTGATGGCAGTGGCAGGGGTTTAAGGGTCACTAGTTTTACCGGTGACTAAATTTTTTTTTGTTATTTTATGGATTCACTCAATGGTTATTTTAATTAATCTAATTAAAATATTTTAAGTTTTTAATGATTAATGTGTTGTATCTTTGAAATGTGAGCGGAGGATAATGTGACAAAAGAGTTATACATGTGTGTCTTTGAGTTTAAGGCTATCGTGCTTGAAGCAATTCGAGGCTCATAGCGTTGAATGTTATCCAACCTAAATTGCGTAACAATACGATATGGAGGGTGTTTCTCTGCTGGCACGATACCCACCAACTCAAATATTATCAAGTAATGAACAAATGACTCTAAGTTGATAAATTCCCGGCCTAAAACTCTTTTAAAATTCAATTTGATAGCTATTACAGAGTTTACACCATTTAATATCGATAAAAGGAAGTTATGTTTGTGGTGGTTTGGAAAGACACACGTATATATGAAACTTAGATAAATAATTGTCGAAATATTTTCATATAACGTGATAAATTAAAAAGTGAAAACTCTTTTCATGAAGGTGATATTAAACGAGTTACTCTCACCCAGGTCAAATAGTTACCGACAATCTAGATCATCAGTAATATTTCCCCACATATTGAGGCCATAGCCTTAATCTAATCACTCTTGGTAATAAAATATCATGGCTTGGTTGGTTTTCTTTTTTGTTAAAAACTTATATATTTTTCCTTACAAGAATATTATTGATCAAATTCATTAAAAAGAGTATAGATTTACTCTTAGAGATACTATATAGAATATTGAATATCATACCTTCTTATACTCCAAATTTTTTCAGTGTAAAATGTGTACATTACATTATTAACTGTATATTTACTCATAAAATACAACGAAAGAACACACTTCAAGCCATGTCCAACTAATAAACTACAAAGAATGACTTCTCATACATGATTGTCTTTTTTATGGTAGTGTTTACCATGGTTCAATAAAAAAATTAAACCATGGCGGTTCATTTAGCGACAATTCAATTAGAATCATAGATATATAATTTTAAAAGTTGAACGGTTGAGATTTAAGATATTAAATTACTAAAATGTATCATCCTCTTCTCCACCAGGTTATCTCGGCAGGTCGCACCCCCATTGCAAAAAGGAGGACTCATTGGAGAAGTCATGAATAATGAATATGGATACAAAGCTTTGTCATCTCCACCTCCACCAACTTTTCAGGTATCGTCATAACTTCCTGCAGTTTGATGTTACTTCGCTAGTGTTACAAAAAAATCGATCCTCATCGACAACTGCAGAAAGAGTGTTGCTTCTCCTAACCACCAATTTCATCATTGTTGGGTGGCAGAAATGAGGAGCAGATCTCATAAGCTCCTAGAACACTTGTTGATTTCCGTTGCCCCCATTTCTCTTCATCGACCCCTTCTTCCCACCTTCCTCTCATCCTTTTCTGATGTTAGATTTCGAATACATTTGCAAGACCAACACCACTAACTTCGTGATGGATGGAGAAACCGCGAGAACGAGAAACCAGTGAAGAGACCGACTTTAATGGCAAAAGGGGACGAGGAAACGGCGAGGAGAAACCAAGGACGGGGGAGGAGGGCACTAAAAGAGGAAGAAGCGAGAAAGAGAAAGAGGATGGGGAAGGGGAACTCTCATACCACCAGCTTCCTTTCCTTTGTGCTCGGTTGCCTCTCTTACTACCGATGGTGAGAAATTACAAGAGGGCATAATAGTCATTATGTCATAAAATCTAATATAGCACCGTGAATTAAGTGTTCACTGTAGCCTTCCCCCTTTTTGACATGGAAAAAGTAATGAATTCTCCACACTAAACTTTTTGTTGGCCAGCATAGCTTGTTTGCTGCAAATTAATAGAGAAATTAGAGCATTGATGTTGATTTTTTATCAATGTTATTTGTCTTCATTACCCTTGGGTTAGTGTTACTGCTGCTTCCTCACTGGTGATGTATGTAGTGATGTTACTTTAACGATCTACAAACTTTTTTTCCCAGAAAAAAAAAAAAGAATCTACAAACGAATCAGTTACACCATTTTTTTGAAGTTCACACAATCAAGACCAATAAACTTCTCCATACTGTTTAGAGGATGGTCAGTAGTATTTTCCATGAAGGCATGTCATATGTAAAATGATCAGATACAAACATCTAATAAAAATTGCCACCTTGCTAGTTTAAAATGCCTGGATGGGATCCAATTTAATGCACAGTTTTCACCTACATGACTGAGAACCCATCAAAGCATCATACACAGAAAAAGAAAATAATAGAACTTGTTCCTCATACACAGAAACAGCAGATCTTTCACCTACATGGACTGAGAACCCATCAAAGCTTGAAGAAAATCTAACCTAGTTCTTATACATCCAAAAAAGCTAGGGAAAATGTATGGCCAAGATGGAATCCAAAATGGCAGAAAACAAACTGGTAGACATTTGAGAATAGTATCTGATTTTAAGTGCTTAGTTTCATATGGATCCAAAGAAAAGTTCCAGGGCTGGAGCACTGAACACATTACCAGCAGTTCGTTCGGTTTTGTGAGGAGATACATGGAGTTGATACTTGATAAACCTCTGCAATATGATTTATTGTTAATCATTAAAAAGAAATAACCATATGATTATTAACCAGAGAATGAATTTGACTAACTGAATAGATTTAAATATAGTAACATACGGCTAACTGAAAGACAATTTCAGGATTTGTGTCTATATGCCAATCTGGTTCCAATTGTCGAACAAATGATGACCGTCCATTCTCTGTGCTGCAGAAGAGAACCTGCATATAGGTACCAGATAGCAAATAGAGGACAAAAGTTATTATGAAGCACAATAGAAAAGTAAGCAGTGAGCAGTTTGCTGAATCATGAATATTTACAACATTCATTACATACATAGAAGACTAATATTTGCTTCAGATCACGATTTAATGTTTCCATCAAATTGTGGAACATTTTATTGATTCTTTTTCTTGATTGATGCTACCAACTATAAAGATGATCAAGCAGATATAATTTTTGTGGGCAAAAAAAGGATACAGTTGCGAAAAATGGTTTCAGAATTTCAGGTTCCAAAGGATGTTATGAAAAGAACAATAAGAAACAAGCAGCAAATGACCATAAAACATTTTTCATTACTGTTGTTAAAAATTAGATCCCCTACCAGAGCCGTGCATCATGTTGATGCTGACCATTCATGACACTCACATTGAATTTATCTTTGGTCTTCTCAACATCAATCATAATTTTTTTCTTCTTAAGAAAATCATATAATTAAATATGTTCTCTCTCTGAAATTAGCATAGATGTCCCTTAGGACATCTCTGATCAAGATGTTGGTCAATACAAATTTTAAACATATACAAGTACTCATTGTCAGAGATAATGAATACATTTTTAAATAAAAATGAAATTTATGATTCCGATGTTGTCCATCAACATGTGAACAGAAAACAAAAAGGATGTCCTTGTAAAGTGAAAAAATGCTAGTTTATCTGCAAACTTGGCAGACAAAACGCTCGACAATGCCACAGCAAGAAGGAAGTCAAGTTCTACAGAGCTAAAATCAGGTATAACTGTTTAGTGCAAGTTCACATACCTTGTCCTTGACCAAACCACCTGAAGTGAATACCCCTGCTTCTTCTAATGCTACAAGAACTCTTTTCTGCAAAAATAATTCGTTTGTAAAGCTTAAACATTTTAACAATATGCATTTTAGCAAGAGAAGTGTTACACTTGCCAGGAATTTTAGTTTGACATCTGAGACTAACAGCTATAACAGATATACAATCTCAAATTCAAATTAGCAGTTGCATGATATTAAAAACTTAGCAGCATGTGCTCTATGAGAGGATGGATAAGCTGGACAAAGTAAAATAAAAATAGATAATAAAATAATAATGACATTTCATACATCTAATGTCTCATTAACAATGGGACCATTAAAGTTTCCAATACCAAATCATAGGGTAAGATTTTGCCACAAACAATTATACAATATCTTAGTTCGTGCTTACAGAATCATTTGAAATATGATGAATTTGCAGCATATGATGTGATGTATAGTTCATCAATTCGATTAATTTCATCAGATTACAATATAAAGTAACAACAAACAACACACACCTCGCTTTCATCATCCAGAACTCGTTCCATGAGATATAAATCACAATATTTTGTTATTTCCAACAATACTTCTAGCACAGAGGATCTGACAGTTGCTTGTTTCTGCCATGAAGAGAATAAACACATTTATTTCTTACTCCACATTAATGTCATAAAACAAAAGTATAAGAAAGGATAATGCCACCACCTGAAGCTCCTCTGGACTAGTTTCCTCAAGGATCACTCCAAGAAGGCGACAAGTTACCTACACACAAGAAATGGGCATGAAGGTCAGCAAACATAAACCATACTAATGTTTAACAGCTAACACGACAAACTTGTAAAATAAATGTTCCATATGTCATCAAGTATAAAGTATCTCAATCAAGTTAATAACCAACTATGCTGCAGAAAGACAGCGAAATAACATATTAGGGTTTACCATAAGAAAAACAATAATATTATCTGAACCTATCAAGATAGACAAAATGAATAATGTAAAACATAAAAGCAATATGCTTGAATCTGAAAGTAAACATGAAAAATAGCTTGTATTTCAAAGTAGTTTTATCTACAACCTAAATTTTAAATTAATTTAATTTCTCACTTATTAATTTAATAAGTACATAACTAATTTAGAGTTGAGATTGTCATCAATCATTTTACTTAAAAAATTCAAATTTAAAGACAGTTAATAAGTAACTTTGCTCATTGATTCCCTTAACAAGAGATGCTCTTGGTAAGTAATTTTAAAGTCATGCTCAGTTGTACACACCCATTCAGTGGTAGAAACTGCATAATGAGAACCCCTTATTCAAATCACACACAGAAGAAGCAGCAGCAGCAGTACTAATAAGTAACAACTGCATCCAATTGCTTCACAATCAAGAGTACAAGGAATTATAGGGGGCACAAACTTAAAAATACGGGCTAATGCGCTTACATTCATTGTATTCTTGAACTTATGTTAAGGATAGATAGCAATTAAAACAACCGCAAGAACAACTTTATATCAATTTTCCATATCCCTTCACATTCAGAATCAGAAATTTATAAAGTGATTACCCAACATGTGTCAAGCAAATCTAATCTATAAAGCTACAGGTAAGAAAGATGATATGCCACATTAATTTAACTAGCGGTAGATTATGATCTAAGATGGCAGTGGTGACCCAAGATAGATAATTCTTAAGATCAAAGAGAAGTTGATTTCTACAAGACCATAACAACAGTAAAGTATGCACGAATCATACATCATAAGCATGTAAGATTACTGGAGGGAATGTGTTCAATTACCTTTCTTCCTTCACTCAACTTCTGCCTAACTATCTGCCCCAAGGTTGGCTGAAAAAGTTGAGGAAAAAGCAAACTTAGAATTGCCAATCTCACGCAAAGCTATCAAACTAAGCCCAGCTTGTCTCGCATTAATCCAAAAACTTTCACACGTTGCTAATCATCAAACAAAGGAAAGAGGCAAAATAACATTTTACCTTGGCTGGCTGAAAGAATTCATCCACAACATTTTGTGCCCTTGAATCATTTGAGGGCAAATAAGCTTCAGAAGGAACTACCGAGGCATTCGAACGTGTGCTTACTCCAGGATTACTAGATGTAGCACCTTGCCGTTTTTGCCTCCGTTGAGGCCCAGCAGGGGATCTCAACAGCCTCCATGTGAAAACAATTGCAACAGCAAGACCAGCAACCGCCCCAATCGAGCGTATATCCTATTACAAAGTATATTATCATGAGAATTATTGAAAGACACATGCTCCAAACAAACACCAAAACAGTACTTTGATCTTTTATATTAGTGAGACCTATTATGATCTACACCAGCTACTCTTTCCCCCCATTTTGACAATAAATATGAGCATAAAAACTCATCCTTTCTACCCACACCCCACATTAAATTAAGCCTGGCAAAAACCCAGTTTGAGTTTTATCATGAAGAAACAAACTTTCACAGTTTGGGTCAAGAATTATACAACCCCGGATTCTAAGAATTCATCCAACGATAACGGGCTAAAAAGAAAAATCAATTTTTCAAACAGAAGGGTAAAACCAGAACAAAGGATTACGAATTGACAAAAAGGACAAGAATTTCAGATCCAATGGTATGATTTAAAGAAAAAAGAAAAATTGAGGTAAAAGGTTTGAAGCGAGTAGATTTACGAGATTGTGAAGGGAGAGGGAGACAAGATTGGAGATCTTGAAAGTGACAAAAGCTCCGAAGCGTTTGATGAGGTGAAAGAGGTCTTGTTTGGAGGGGTCACCGTCACCGTCACCACCACCAGTGGCCATGGCTGAGCTTCACCGGATTCCTCAAATCAAAATGGAAGGAAGGAACTTTCACTTGTTCAACGTCGATCGATCACTGTGTGTGTGAGTTCTACACGCTGTCGTCAAAGCTTCTGGTCTTGTTCCAAATCTCAATCCTAAGTTATCAATTTATCAGTTCTGGTTAATCAAAAAATTAGGACACTTTAAAATGATAAATGTTTAATTTAAACGACCACTTATTTAGGGTTTATATGTTGATTTATTTTCCATTAATTTCTTTGATATAAGGGTGAATTACTGATTTACTATTGCGAAAAAAGTTACACGCATATCACTTTAAATTTTTATTTTCATTTTTCTAATCTCATTAATATTGTAACAAAAAAAACATCTCATTAATATTCCTCAAAAGAAAACCTCATTAATTTAACTCAAGTAACTAAGTAATGCTTTCCTCAAAAGAAAACCTCATCATTTTCTCTTATTCAAATAAATATCCACGTACATAAATATAATATATATATATATATTAATATTTTCTAGGAGGATATATCCTACCAGAAAAATGTTTTTAGATGAGAAAGTAAGAATAAATCATGACCGTTAGATCCAATTATGAATGATCAAGATTAAAACATTAAGTCATGTGACTTTTTGAAAAGTCATATGACATTTTTAAGTAGTCATGTGACTATTAAGTTATTTTAATCTTGACCATTTATGATTAGATCTAACGATCGAGATTTATTCTCATTTTTTCATATAAAAACATTTTTCTCATATGATACATCTCCTATTTTCTAATATTTGTATATCATATTTTCAGTATCAAATTTTCACACTTAAAATAATTTAAAAATTATGAAAAAAGTACTTAAACTATGTTAAACTTTATATTTCTATTGACATTAACATGAAAGCAATTTCTTTTTGAATATGTGAGTGTATGTTGAATAATAATTAAACTACATTTGACAAGACAAAAAAAACCCTAAACACTTGAAAATATACATTAAATGTTGATAGTAAGAACATACTAAAGTAATCAATTCTCCTAACAATTATCTCGTTGCCGATATGAGAGCGATGTTAATGGGCGATACATAAGTACATTTGTAAACGACCGAAGGTTTCGGAGGCCTACCCTGGCCCGTGACGGTGACCGGAGCTAAACTCACCAAATTTTTTTATAACAAAAAAAATTTAAGTCGATTGGGGTCATCACCATGGATATTTTAGCCTACTATTTATATTCACGTGTAAATTGTATATTACACCAGTAGGTGAACATAAAATTTAACTTCTAACTTACTACAAATTAATTTAACTTTGTATATCAAAAATTAATTTGTAGTAAGTTAGAAAACCACATTGGGACCACTTTTTCGTGTTTCCATTAAAACTTTACAGTTTCATACAAGTTTTTCAGATTTTCATTAAAAAAACCACATTAGGACCTTACGAAGAAAGGAGCCTTCACAAGACTTGAATTACTCGTTGGTTCCCAAACCCCCCCAACAATTCCAATGTAAGGTTCTCATTGTGCCCACCGGGATTGCCTAACAGCCTCCACCGATAAGATAAACAAGATTTGTTTGTCACAACCCCATCAACTCACCTTCCTAATCCACCACCACCAAAACTACATCCCGTTCCTATTTACACTTCCTCACTTTCGATGGAACCAAAGGAGAGGAAGAGACAGTAGGAAAGGACCTCACAATATTTTATGAAGTAAACCGTAGTGGCCGAGGATGTTTCCTCAGTGCAAAAATCAAAGGTCTCAACTGGAAACCCCATACCACAATTGGTAATGGCAACAAATTCCTCAACTAGGATACACAAATCAGTCAAATTAAGTCAAAGCCATTATGACCCATGTCCAAACACCTGACCAAAGGGGATGGGGCCGACAAATCATTTTGATTAAAAAAAATAGAATGCAATAACGTAGAGGTTAAAATGTGTACAAAAATATTGATAATTGTTCTGCTCGGCCCAAATATCCGTTTGGTATTGTACGTGTTGGACTGAAATACACACTAATGGCCCAAACAATGGATTTCAAACCCAACCAGCTGTGTACACATCAAGGTGAGTTTACTTGTAATATTCATCGAAATAGCTAGGTTTGGAACACTCTCTTTGGGAACTTGGGATCTGAACTTGGTTCGCCGTATGTGAATAGTGAAAGACTCATTTTAGACGGTGAAGTAAGTTATCGCAACCGTTAATTGTAATCAAATACTTGCTAATATATAGTACATTATAATATATTTTAAATCTCAACTACTGATTTTTCAAATAATGATTATGATAATTTATTTTACATTTTAAAATTAGTAGGAGGAGTCCAATCCTTGCATTAAAGCCTTTGATACAGTTTGTGTGAATCATGTAAGTCAGCGCAATCTTAGTTTGCAGGAAGAAAAAGGCATCACAAAGCTTTGATATGGACATGGACATGGAATACAAAAAGAAAAGAAACTTGTCCAATAATTGCCACCCTGTGAAGAGGAAGGGAAGGACTAAGGAGGGCATGATGGGACCCAAAATTGACAAAAGGAAAGATTTTTAGGTGAGTCCACAATCCACAATTTGAGGTGGGGAAGGGGAAGAGCTTTGGTTATCTCCAACTGATATTTCACTCTCAATAGCCTTTGGTGTCAATGCCCTTTCAATCTTCATGCCCGTGCCATTCACAAGCATCTCTTTTTCCAAGTGAAAGCAGTAGCTCTCAAAAGCCCGAGAGCTTACCACAACTCCAAAATCCAACAGAAATAGTAACTCCAATTCAAGCTTGTTCAATTCAGCATTGCTCACTCCTCCTACTCGAGCATATACAGCATTGTTATAATGTCTACAACTCAGAAAACCAAACAATAAAGCACTATATTAGAGAATCAGAACAAAGGCAATAGAACAAGTAAAATCAACAATTCACTTCATTCAGCTGTGTTGTGCAACCCCCCACCTTGCATGTAGCATATGCATATAAAAAATGGCACTTTTAAATTCTAAGAATTCGGGTTAAGAATTGATTTTCCAATTATAAAAACTTATTTAAGCATATCTCTATTCAACGTGTGACTTTAACCCACTACCGTTGGATCTCGGAGAGTGAAGTTTGGCTGACTAGAAATCAGCAGGTGACCTATTTAACAATTCCCAATAAACGGATCGTTCTGATGTCATTTTAGAATTTGTGTTAGATTTAACTTTACCCAATAGCTAGCATAAGGGTGATGATTGCTCTATTGTGAGGGGTGTCTCACATTGAACAAAGATAATGCCAAATAAGTCATTCTAAAAGGTAGAGCAGTCCTCATTCCTGAACTAACTATCGGATAAAATTAAGCCTAGTTTGAATTCTAAGAGAAATAGTAGCCCTTTTTCAAGAAAATTTGCCAACAAAAAGGGTGAAAAAGTACTCACTCATCATCCAGCATCTTGGAAGCGACCATGACACTGGTAACTAGCAACCTATGCACATTCAAGGATATGACAAGAGAATCAGGGTGCCTATGTGTCAGCCTGTCTATATACACATACCCAACCACGAAACATGAGGGGCTACAGTTAGTGTACTTGTAAATCCTCTCGAGGTACTTAGGTATGCTTATGCTTGGTGCTCTCACGCCATGAAATGCATTCAAGCTCTTCCCTATTCTCACTGAGCCACCATCACCATCTAGTTGCTGCTGGTTCAGGCCATCCAATAGATTTTCATTACGAGCCACCAGCTTCTCTAGCATGGAAGACAGGACCCAGAGCACTCTAGGCAAGTTCAGCTCGGTGGGGCTTGTTTCGGTTGCTTCCGGCGGCTGCAGCTGCCGGCCATGGTTGCTGTACTCACCTACTGTTAACATTTAGGCCATCTTGGTGGTTTCACCAAGGGGAGTTTATTGCACTTGTAGATGTTCATGGCTGCAATTTGTGTGGACAAAGACTAACTCCAACTCTGCTTGTTATCTGGTTTGGAGGGTCGACTTGTGTGGCCCTGCATTAGTGAAGTTTTAGGTTGCTATGGGAAGTGTAGCATCCTTTCCTTTGCAAATCTCAAGCCACTAATATTCTTTAGCAGGGCCCCACCCCTATGTGACTTGTCTTAGGAAAATATTAAGACATGCCTAAGAATACAGAATCTGGCAACATCAGCTTGGGTTGGCTGGTTAGTGTCTAGGACATACGTGGAGGTCCATCTTTGAACATTGCAAATATTAGGCCCCTATGGAGGACCTTTCATGAGTATAAATGCCAATTACAGAAAGCATTACTTCATAGACCAGAAAGCAGAATAACATTACTTCATAGACCAGAAAGGAGAACAACATTACTATCAGCTAAGAAAAATATGCTAGGAACATTCTCTTTCTAACACTCTCTCATTAATTGATTAAAAGGTAAGTGAGGTCCACTAAAAATATGAGACCAATTAATGAGAGTGTTGGAAAAAAGTGTTGAAAAGAGGGTGTTGTTAGCACACCTCTTCAGCTAATTTATATGGTACAGGGCCAACCAAATGGAAGGCAAAATCAAGTTTTGCTAGTATTGGCGGGTACTTAGTGCATGTCTAGATGGATTTGAATCCTCTCATGTGAAATTTCTCTCATATGTCATCATGTGAGAGTTTTGTATCTATCTCTCTTCCTAAACATTTAAAGGGTCTTACTATATCTATTTAAAGCATATATACGAAGAGAGATAGACATAAAACTCTCACATGATAGCACATGAGATGAATTTCACAGAGGATCCAAATCCATGTCTAAATTAACGTAAATTAACGTTTGTGGATAAAATTAATTAAGATTAAAGTGAGCTGTAGGTTTTGATACATTTATGAGGTAAAATTTTGGTAGGATAGTATTATGAAATTTAGCTGTAAAATATCATTCTTGATTATAGCCACTGCAAAAATTACATCCAAACACCCAAAAATTAAAGAATCAATTCTAATTCTAACACTTACAAATATGGAATCAATTCTATTAGAAGAGTTAGTAAAGGATTTGCCACGCAGCCAATACAATCCAGAGAAACTAGAAATACTAGTATATATAAGGCTTGTCGCCGTTTAATATCAGATTTTTTCCCCTCATGAACACTGGGATACTGTAGGTACAACTGGTTGATTCAGAAACAATGTTATCAGCCCGAAGGCTTGCTAAGGATACAAAATAAAATTGTTATAGAATAGAAGAATATATCACTGAAGAGCACTGTAATAATGGAATAAACAATTCTTTTGTTAACAAAGAATGACCTTTTTATATGCGAGGGGATCAGGGGAAGCCAATGGAATGACAAAATGGAATGGAGCTCCCCTATCGTCAAAATGTTTGTAATATACCTTGTATAATACTGCCAAAGCATCATACTGTCTGAAGCCTATACATTTAAGATTAGTTAATGGAATGAAGTAATTTCTCTTCATCGTTTGAGATTTCACCGGCAGAGAGCTGTAAGTGTGATTTGGAATTCATCTTGTTCCACTCATTTTCAACACGGAAAAAGATCCACTGGAAGCGGCGGAAAATCTCCAAAGCAGCAATTGTGAACACTGTGAGGTAATTATGGCGAAGATGGGCAGACAGCTTGTATGTCCATGTGCAACGCAAAATCAGATTGCTTCCAATCACCCAAAAGTAAACCTGCATTCCATGTATATGTAAACTACTACAGGCACTGAGGAAAAAATCTGTTCTTTTATTTCAATTCTTAACTGTTCTTTTCTTTCTTCTTTTGCCATGGAGCCTGTTTGGACGCAGACCAGAAGAGCACTTATTGAAGCTTATCCAATATCCAGCGTTTTTTCTAGTAGATAAGCTCCAATAAATTCTCTTCAGTCCATATTCAAACGAGATGCATGTGGGTTTTCATATATTCAGCGGACCAGTTAGAAGCATACTAATAAAAGTATACGCATATGAAGACTTGCAAGTGCTTGATTAAACCATCCATCAAGCTATTGCATCATGAATTTAATCAAACCTTTAACAAATTTTAAAGGCTCCTCATTGTGGGATCGAGGAATCCATGGCCTATTTACAATTTTCAAAATTGCATAGTTTATCATTATAGTTTTCACCTTATTACAAGTTACGTATTTTTTATATACACTTGGCCTCCACACAAACACACTGCAAAACTATCCTTACCCATCTTCTCCCATGTAGCATATATGAGAGCAAATGTGGCTTGCTGAACTTGAATATTCGAGTGAAGCCACTGCAAAATTGAAAGGAATGTTTATCAGGGAGTCACAAGACAGTCATCAGACCCAAAAAACTAATAATAGCTCCAATTCTGGGAATGAAGTAGCTTCTTCCATTTTCAAAGGTGTTAGGCTAAGATATAAAATCACTCCTGACAGTCTATAATTTAGAAATAAGCGTAGTTTAAAAGATAGTATTAAACGTGCATTGAAAGAAAAAATATCTGGCATACCTTAGGTCCCAATCTCGAGTGACATCCCAGTAGAAAGAGTATAATGAATTCACAACACTTGACAGAAGCCAAAGAGGCCTATAGAAGTTTGTCCACTTATCAGGGAAGACATGATATTTGAGGGCAGAAAGAAAAATCACTGGCACTGCGGTTGAATATTTTAAAGCTGAAACCATAACCAAAAGAAATGAACATCACTACAAAGCAGTATAATGGCTGTTTAAGAATATGATAAGTTGTTGATTAATAATTGAATTTAATCTGTGATGAAAAGAAAAATATAAAACCAGCAGTTAAAAAACAAACATTACAACATCATAAAATTATGAAAGTTAAATTATACAATATATGTAATGATGAGAAGTCAAAATGTTCCTCTTGCAAACAGCTGAAGAGAGATGCATAACACTGAGAGCAGTTAGTCCTTAGCATGATGTTGTTTTTTTACTTCTTATTTCATTTGACATTTTTCTGGAAAAGAATAGTAAAATTCCTACTATTTTTACAAATTCTATATTCAGTCACATGTCCCCCTGTTTCATATCATGAATTACAAGCTATGATCAATAATGAGAATCCATATATAATTTGGTTCAAAATAAGCAAGCATAATAATAACCTTTAAAGGACCATCGAAAATCTATATCATGCACAAAAGATCATTCCGAAGTAGGCAAAAATGTCCTAAGTTCAACTGACAAATTTTATTAGCTTACAAAATTATATACCAATCACATTCGAATGATTATAGAACAAGAATAATATTAGAAATTATTAAAACAATATGTTGAGAGAATTTTCAAAAAGCAAAAGATGCTCTCAGGAAAGCCGATAGTGTCATCACAATGGATAATGCTCATAGGTATGAAAAGGGAATTCATAATTCTTGCAAGAAAATTTACGAGTAACTAGTAAAGATATCTTTCACTTTTTCTCTCCCCATGATTTACAATTCGTCACATGCTAAATAGCACAGCTCCATAGCATTTGAGTTACTAAATAATAGACACGAAAAGAAATGGAGTCCTAAATACTTGGGAGAAAAGCATGCAAAATAGATTGAAACATGCCTTAAATTGTATACGATACTAATTCGACACACATTATTTTGTAACAAATACCTAAGATAAAAAAAAGTTCTACTAAGTGAATGGATGACATCAATTTAGTGGGGAAATATGGCTTCAACTATTGTAGTAACTTACAACAGTTTTGTAAGCTCATGAGACTTAGATGACGACAAATACAAGTTCTAAAAAGGTAACAGAAAAAGGGCGTTGATTAGAGCAACAAAAAGCTCTTACCATTCAGAAGACTAGTTTTCTCGCCAGTATCTTTATACTGTCGGAGACATTGGTTTAAGCGGAAAAGGTACGGCAAAACAAGAACCAGAGGGATTGCAACAGAGTGACTGCCGCAAACAGAATCAGCTTCCAACCAAGCAATTGTGGCAACCTGCAAAAAATAATTAAAAATGCAACCCCAAGTGAGAAAACTGAAGCATCAGCTGTAAGGAAAATACTAAATATATATAGGTCCAAATAGTAATTTCTAATACATAAGCTCTACTGGAATGGGTAATGGTAAGCACAATAAAAAAATATAGTCAAATTACAAATTTCAATATTACAGTATCAAGTGGGATGCTTTAGCTCTAGAATATATTTTGAATGAAATCAAGGAAACTTTCTCCATGATCCTAATACTAAACAAAAGGCATTTATCATATACTTGAACTTGACCAAATTCTGTCATAATAAGAATAGGAAACTCAGAAGTTATACAAAAAATGAAAAATATAAACTCTCTTAACTGACAACATAAGACACCAATTTCAAATTTTCAGAACCAAACCTGTCGGTGAACCATTCTACATACTGAACGCTCCAAATCAGAAAAGACCTGCATAAAATTGCAATAATAATCAAAATGAAAATTGTAGTGCTTTAATAAAAAGTCAGGAGTAAAATTTAGACCAACGAATTACGTCGATTCTAAACTCTCAGATTATGTCATGTGTGTCAGCGTTGGACCTCGGTATCTGTAATAAATGTAACTAAATGCAGGCAAAAGTACTCATGACGTGAGAATTGCCCAAGCCTTTATAAGCTCTACTTTGGCCATATCTCTAATTGATGAGGATCTCAACAGACCCCCTCGCGCACAAGACTGGACATTTGGAGCATGGAGGTTACAAGACTTTTTTTTTATTGCACGGGGAAAGTTGTGGGGACATCACAACAGGGTCAAGTACATTTCGTTGGGAAATCTATGGAACGAAGTTGATTTTTGGACAGTGGTGGGTGGCCTAATGTTGAATTTAGGATAAGCCCTTATACCATATTAGAATTAAGGTCTAACTCTACCCCCAAAAGCTAGCTCATAGGTGAGGATTGTCTAAGCCTTTATAAGCTCTACCTTAACCATATCTCTAATCAATATGGGATCTCAACAGAGGACAAAGATTTTTCTAGAGAAAGGTAATGTTGAAAAGAAAGCCTACCTTTACCATGGAAGTCAAAATATCAGCCAAGAAAAAATCACAGAATGATATTGCCTGTTTTCATGAAAATAGAAAAATATTAGACCATATTCAACCTAGTTTACTAAAAGCATCAATTGTTAAGGGAAAGGTAAAGCAAGGGTAAGGTCTAGGGTCAGATATCAAGGCTTAAGAATTGGAATAAATAAAGAAGAATAATTCTCTTCTAGGTTTAAAACTGCAATAGTTCCCAAGTATCTTCGAAGAAAGATCATAGAAAGGTTCAACTCAATGCCTCTTCAAGGGTTTAACTGGTGCATGTAACAATATATGTTGTGTACAAACACTAACAGTGTCATTGATTGATTGCATCTATCATGAAAAAAGCTCTTATTAGGTCATTAGTTTTACAAATAATTTGTTATTTACTATACATAGTCTTGCCAGTTTTTATCCTCACGTCAAAACACTCAGTGTGTACAAAAGCATCTGCATTGCAATCATCTCATCTAATGCACTAACACTGGTTGCATACATTTTTAATGGCTTCCAAACAGGGGAGAGGAAGTTGGATGGATATATTTATGAACAATGAACACAAAGAAGAAACGTGTTACACATGAATTTATGTGGTCATGCTTAAATATCTGCCTGCTAATGCATGCATAAATATAAGTTAGACATTAATAAACAGCATCAACTATTTCAAAAGTACCACTGCCAGAACTTACTCATACAAGAGATTCAAATGAGAGCAAACTTACCTGCAATGGGAAAACAATTCGCCAGAGTGTCCTTAAGAAGTAATATCTAGATGAAAAATAAAAGATATCGAAAGGGAATATCATAACTACTACAATAGCAGCATACAAGAGCACCTGCAGAAGAATACAGGAAAAATTCAACACACTTCCAATAAGATAAAAGAAGGACAGTGGAATCAAATATTCATCAATCATATATAAGCAATGAACAAAAATAATATGTATTTACAAGTTATTTTCTGCATTAAGATTAACCTGAAAGTTATAATTTCCATAGGTGACATAAATAAATATAATCTGCTGCATGGTAAATGTCTAATTTACATTTTGACACCACACAGCTTTGGTCATTCAGACAAGCAAGCCTTACCTATCTACCAATAATGAATTCAAATTAATAAATTTGTTGAGTAACCATTGGGAAGATATTTAAATTGAAATACTCAATGTGAAGCTCAAGAAGAGAAAACTACAATGAATGTTCTGCCTTCCTGACCCCACTGCAAGAAAAAGAAACACGTGCAATAGAATTAACAATTACATGATCCTTGTTGAAGAACATATTTTTTTGGGACAGGGTAATCTAGGCTACATAATAAGTTTCTTCTCTTCTCTTCACTTAACTATGGTCCTGATCCCAGTCTTATGACATTAGCTTTTCAATAAATGCTCCAACTATAAAGAATCTTCACAACCACATCCACACTGCTAGAGATATTTTGCAGCCAATAAGCATGGGCCCCTTAGATTAGTTTATCATAAACTTATTGTTATTGTTTAATCAAAAGAATAAGAAAAAACATTTCAATCAAATTAAATATCGTTAAGAAATGACCATACTACAATACCAAATTGGAAAAGGTGATAAGCAAGTAAACAAAACTTCAATGATAAATAATAAGAGTGGATGCATCTATTACACTGGTTGTGATGCAGCATATGAGACTTCTCCACGAGAGTAAAGATAAATATATGCTGTCATACTGGTTGGAACAATAATTGTCATCCATGTGGCGCACTGCAATATTCAACAGAAAAAAGTCAATCATTTGAGACTAATTATTAGAAAGGCCTACAAAGTGCAAAAGGAGAAAAACAAAATATTAGGTAAAAGGGACAGAAGAAAGCATTTGTCGGTTTGGCACTATAGTAACAGTAATTGAAGGCAAAACTAAAGTAAAGACTATAGCATAATGGAAACAAGAATACTTAGACAACATTTAGCACTCATTAATAATTCTAATCCTACATATATTCTAGAGGAAATAGTATTACTTAGTTCAGTTTAAAAAACACAGAATAATTATTACATTCTATTCAATTCTGATTTTAGATGGCAAACATGACATGATTCAAAGTGGTGAGTTGACACCTTCCATATTTCCCTGTGAGTCAGATGATTTTGATCAAGATCAAATATTTTTGCATAACTGACTCCTCCATGAGCAAAAAACCATAAGTTGATTCCCCAAAGCCAAACCATCAAAGCCTGAAATGAAAGATGAAATGAAACAAAATGGTACAACGCAGAATGCAAAGAAAAATAAAAAGTACTCCCTCCGTTTCAAAATATATGTTGTTCAAGGTTATGCACAATTGCACACAGTTTAAGAGTTCAATCATTGATGGTACAATTTGACTAAAATACCCTTATTTAAAGTTGAGTTATATTAAAGAGAGAGAATGATAGCTATTGGTTGAGCAATTGGTAAGAATTGTGATAGGGGAAAAAAGGAGGTGGTTGGTGAGAGATATAATATTAAATGAGAGTATTGGTGGAAGAAAATGAGATAAAATGCTTTGGAATTGTAAAACAACATATATTTTGAAAAAGAGCCAAAGTTAAAACAACATATATTTTGAAACGGAGGGAGTACTAATTTAAGCCCCTTGAACACAGATCCAAAGAGATGTTTCCATGCGTGCATACAACTGACCACATAAACACTGTAAAACAGGGGAGAATAGAGAACTAACCGAAAGAAGAAGAGGATTAAAATACAAAAATGCTTCATATAGAAATAAATCCCGCTTGTCTACACTCATTCTCATGACAGAATCCCATCCAATCTGCAATTTTCAAACATGGCAAATAAGATTGTGGAAGTATGAAAAACTGCTTTAGTCAAGGGGACACTATCTTAACCTAAAACCTCATGGGGTTTGTTGAGAATAAATATTGCAGAGAGAAACTATAACTGACCTTGCAACATATGAAACCCCAAACAAGGAACAATAGTACCTGCAAATCCCATCTCAATTAGATTCTTGAAAAAAGAAATAGAAGGAGAAAAAGAAAAGGAAAGAACTAGGAAGGGAATCAGTAAGAAGCACACAATAGTGCTATTGCAGCTCATAATTACAATAATTCATGTAACTGATAAAAATCGAGCCAATGATTTTCTGTTCGGAAATAAATTATGCAATCGACCACATATTTTTCTCTCCAAAAGCATCAAATATAAATCAGAGACGCACGTAGTGCAGCATGTTTGTTTGTCGTTAGACTTTAGGCAAACATGATTTCACATATCTCAAGACATCAACAGAGAAGCTAGAATTTACCAAGTTGAGTTTAACATGGATCGGAAAATGCAGGAATTTGACACGTTGGCTTCAACGTGGATCCACGTTGAGTTCAACGGAAATCCAAACGCACATGGACCATCAGACAATTGTGCATTCATTCAAACGACAGCGTCAAAGAAGAAAATTTACATGAAAGCAGTGCTCTCTAAAATGCTACCTTAAATCTCCACAACAAAACAGGCGAGGGCATTATTGCAGCAGCACTCATTGGTGTTGTGCCACCCCTTGAATCATTCGCCTCTAAGGCATGCAACAGACCTTCCTCGACGCCATTTTCCACCTCATATTCATCTAAGAACAAGCACAAACAGAACACACACAAAAAAACCAACATAAACAACAGATTCCGTTTTAGGACTTTGCAATAAAGTAAATGATGAAGTTACCAACCATGATCGTAGAAAACAGCTCTGCTCCCAGACTTACGTAAGTGCGGACTATTAGCAGGAACCGCAGCACCTCCAAACATAGATGAATAAACAAACAACTATGCCTCTTCTACCTGCACCCCCCCTTTCAATAATCCTGCAAAATTTGAAGAATTAATCAATGCATCAATCAATTAATCTCTAATCATGAACTAAACGCAAACAGATTTCAACATCGAACAGTATAATCAGTAAATAGATGATTGCGCATTGGGAATTGAAATGGAAGCGAAATTGGAGTTAGATGAAAATGTGGATCCAGAAAAGGTGGGAGAAGCGGACCTGACCCGATCGGAAGGAGGCGTTGATCGGAGCGATTGGCGTGGTTGTGGATCTCACAGATACTCACATGGCTGGCGGAGGAGGGTGAGTTAAGGCTTAAGAATGAGAATGATTGCGGAAAAAGCACTATCCTAGCACGCGTAATTTCTGAAACTGTCCCAGTCGAGGACCTGTCTTGCAATTTTTTTAAATTTGAATATGCCTATTCGAAATAATCAAAGTCGTAACACTCCCCCACGCATGGTTTCTGATTTCATAAACACAGATTCAACTCTTTCATTTCAACACCTTCCAATGGAAAATGTTCTCTCGACACCTCTCCACCATTCACATTTAATATGAGATATGAATAGAGGATAGATAAATGAGTAATATGATGATTGATGTGACCGAAACAAAGAAGAGAGATAAGAAAAAAAACAATCTAAAAATTAGATATGAGTGAAATAGGGGTGTGAATATATCAAAGTCCCCAATCTTTTTAGTTTAGGGTATCACCGTGACAATATTGACTAATTTCTTCATCGTGGGTGTTTGTGCTTGGCAATAAATGACGGACAAATATACGCTTCATTCTCCTGGGTGAGGAGCGAACTCTCGACCTTATGGTTAAATGACGATGTGAGCTAACCACTACTTCACTCTTCACTCCTTGTGATTATTCAACATTCCTTTATTACCAACAAGTCCAAACATGTTTGATAGATAGTTGAGCTCATTTAGCTAAAGGTTCAATACCTCAATAATATGGAGAAAGATTTATTAAAATAAACTTACCCACATAATTAATGTCATAACTACCAGCTCGGCTCTTAATGCACATTAACAAACACAATCTCTTACACAATGTTGTCAAGATCCCGATTTGAATCCCAAGATCTTACGATTCTACGATTTACGGAAGTCTCAACGATCTGAATCCATTGTTGGATCTAAAATGAGCTAAGATCGATCTTGAATCCCAATTTGTGGAGAAAGGATCTCATGGATCCCATTGTTGCGATCCTAAAGGATAAGGTTTTCAAAATTGAGTTCTCCCATTTTCGCCTCATAAACAACTTAAGACAAACATTCTCTCATTCATTAGCCAATTACAGCCCATTTTTGACTCATTATTCTAGTATATTAGACACTTAAATTATGTTATTTCGGGATATTTATTATTAGTTTATCTTTTCTTACAATTATAAACTATTGTTTCTTATGGATATGTCATATGATATGACTTATATGTTTATGGAACTTGGATTATGTTTCTTATGTTAAGAAATATGTATCTCTGAATTTTAATGTGAATTATGAGTTATTTTCCTTATGTATATGAATTTTTATGTATGTGCATTTAATGAAATATATATTTGCATTTCTATAGTAGGATCTCAACCTTATGATTAGGATCCCGATCCTACGATCTACAATTTTTTACCTCCCTTTCAATCCTGGGTATGATCCTAATCCGGACAACATTGCCCTTACAAGTTGTTGGTGAAATCTACTCAATGTCACAAAAATTGACAAATTTAAATTGTTGGTAAACAGTTTTATAAAAATCTTTAATTATATTTTTTTAATTTTATTTTATTAAGAAGTGGTAAAATGGTAAATTTTAATAGGTTAATTATATTTCTTACACTATGTACAGTGTTTAAACTTAAAACATATTTTAATAAAAAAATAGTAATTTTTTTTGAAAACAATAAAAAAAAATAGTATTGACCCTGTAAAACTTTTTACATTCACATTTAATCATAATTGTTTGTTTTCTAGTATAAATTATAATTTAATTATGATGTGATAAATTTTGATTGGATAATTGTGTACATTAATTATTATTTGCATTGACATTAATGTATAGTTATTAAACCCATGATAAAATTTTCTTCTTTTGAAAAGTTATTATGACCCAAATGCCTCCATAATGACATAAGGTAGTATTACAATCTTAACGAATTCAATCAACATTTTTAATAACATTATTATTTAGGATGACTTTATTTGGATATCATTTTATTCGATGTTCTTGTGGTAGCATAAACTTGACAAATATACCTTGAAGTTAAAATAAATTGTAAAAATCTAAAAAATGAAAAATAATTCATAAGTTCATAAATTTGGATAAATTAACAAAATGGTAGTCAAAATTAATAAACAATGATAGGAATGATGGGTTTCCATATTTATGTAATGTAGCACGCTCACAAATTACCACAAGCGGAGCCTTTGAACCCGGCATGTTCTCTAGAGGTGAAGCTTTACTTCCTCAGCACTTCATTACCATAACTCGCCACAAAAGATATTGTTATAAAATAGGTTAAATTAGTTGAAGATGAAGAACTCTTGTACGACGTGCAATGAGCACACTTTCTCTTGTGTAAGATGGAATTAATAAACCTTATTGCTACAATTATATATAAAAAACAAGTTGGAAAATAGACCATGTATACTATGCATTTGCAAAATTGGATCAACGATGATGATAGTAAGATGAAGCAATGAATATGATTGATGACCATCTTCTATTGGGGTGGTGATGTGTCTAAGAGAAAGTTGAATTGGTTGATGTGTGAGAAGCGCTCAACCAAAGGCTTGTGGGTGGGCTTGGCTTTCGAATATTCTCGGAAGGAGAGTTTTTGGACCGTGGGTGTTGGAGGTGCAAATTTGGCCCATGGCCTTAGGGCCAACCCATCAAACTCCCTATTATGGCCCTAACTTTTTTAACCGACAAAGACCCATGACTTTTTAGTCTTGGCCCCTTACAACTCATTGAAGATATGAACTCGGACAGGAAGCGCCCACACTCAATCGTTTTAATAGTTGGCCAAAATATTAACAAAAAAAAACAATCGATCAAAAAATATTTAATTTTTTATTAGTTTCTAAAATGTGATTTTAAAAATTAAATTGATGAGAAAAAAAAAAAGCGACTTCCAAATTTTACCCCTAAAACTTTTTTTTTTTGGATTTGCCAAATTTCCCTTCTTGGGATTGAACCGTGGACTTTCCTCTTCCCAACTCATATGTCTCCCAGCTCTTACCACTTGAGCTATCATTCAGGGACTACCCCTGAAACTTAATTCCAAATTGACTTGACGCCGACCTGCCTGACCGGTAACCAACCAACCCGCCCGACCCCGACCTGTATGACTCGACACTGACATGTCTTGAAGCCTAAACTCGAACCTAAATCCTAAAATTGACCAAAAGCCCAACCTGAATGCTAAAACCAACCTTAAAACCTAAATCCAACCCGCCCATTTTTCCTGCTGACTCATGTCGAACTGCCCAAATTGGTGTCAACTTAGCGCCGAATTGCCTAACCCGACTTCGAACAGACCGACGTATCGTCAATCCGCCCTGGACCCTAAAATCGGTTGCAAAGCCGACTTGGACCCTAAAATCGGCCGTAAATTTGACTCGTCCATTTTTTGTCGAATCGTCACTGACCCGCCTGAATAGTGCCGACCCAACACCGACTTGGCTTCGACCCACCCTTAACCCTAAAATCATCCATAAACTGTAAATCTGACCTGAAGCCTAAAATAGGCCCCGAACCCCAAACCCAGCCTGAACCTTAAAATGGACCCTAAATTTGACCCACTCATTTTGCTTGTCGACTTGTCACTCACTCGCCCAAATAGGTGCTGACTCGATGTCAACTAGACCGACCTAGAATCAACCCACCTGATCCGACACCCACACGCCCTGAACCCTAAAATCAGCCCTTAACCTTAAATCCGACCATTTAGGCAACACGCCTGACTCGACATCGACACAAACTTTCGGGTCTTGTTTAGTGCTAAGGGTTTACAGATTAGGGTTTAGGTTAGTCGGGCTAGTTCGGGTCGACATGATCCGTTTGGGAAGGTTTAGGGTTTAAGGTTAAGAGTTTAGTGAATAGGATTTAGGGTCGAGATTAGGGTTTAGAGGTAGATTTATGTCACTCGACTTGTTCAGGTCATCCCGGCCAGTTCAGATCGACTAGGCCCAATTGTGTTTGTCCCGACATGTTCATGTTGAGTTTAGGGTTCATGGATGAGTTTATGGTTTAGGTCGTCCTAACACGCCCAGGTTGGCTCATCAACTCATTTTAGGTTTAGTTTTAGGGTTGATGGTCGTTTTTAGATCATCCAACTCGTTCAGGACGATAGCCTTATGAGCTTTTCTTGTGTAGAACTTTTTAACCCTGACCCCGTGGACTAGGGTCTGACTAAGCCTGGTGGGTCAAATTAACAAGTATGGACTAACTTGCCAATCGTACTGCTCAACTTCACAAATGCTCCAAATATTTATTTAGTATCACAAAAATTATTATCAAATTAGGAAATCCAATATTTACATTTGATAAATTACGGAGCTATTTTAATTTTAAATATTTTAAGGTAAAAGTGGCCAATAAAAATACACATACGTTGCACTTTATTTTCAAATTATGCAATATTTTGAATTATTAATTACAACAAATATATCAACGTTTTCCCCTTTTTGTGGTATATAAATATTTATGAAAAGTAACACGTTCTTTGCGTGACTTATTTGCAGGATATGGATGATTTCCTTACTATTTTTTTTTACATAATCAGTTCGGTTTTGAACCTTCTCTACCGATTTTTTTTCTTTTTTACCAATTTTTCAATCAGCCACTTTTTTAATTAAAAAAAACTGAATCCGTTACTTTTATTCACGAATTTTTCGGCTGAGCTTTCTTGATATTATAATCGATAAGAATTAACTAAATTCTTTCAGAGGAATAAAAAAGAAGCACGTGGTAAATCTGAACCACAAAGTTAGAATCTGTGACCTCAAAAAATCACCTAAGACATATTTCAGCCACAACAATAAAACACAAAATCAAAATCTGCTTCCCATATATATATATATATATTTATATATATATATTTGTATTATATCAATAATTAATATTCCTATAATGCATATTTGTATATAATTTCAGCATAATCAGTGTCCGAGTAAAACTCCTAAACTAAATATACCAAAAACTAATGGCCGAAATTTTCCACCACAAGCCATTCCACGTCACCAATTTTCCCGAGTCAAATCTGCACACGTGGCATCACCTCACCAAGGCCAAACAAGAAAAACAAACCGTAAAGAATAAATAACCATCAATGTTGATCAAGTTACTCTGTGATGCCACACTCACGCAGTTGCCACACTCAACCTGCATAACTGCACCATCATCATACTTTCACTTCTGAATCTGCATTTCCCTTTCTTCCTCCTCCAATTCATGGAATCTGTGTTTCTTGACATTAGATGATTTTCTGTACCAGCTCTGTCTGGGAGGAAATTCAGCTTTTTTGGTTAATTTGGTAAAGGTAAGTAAAGCTCACTTTTTGTTTTGTTTAGCTAATGTAGGTGTTTTCTTGTTTTGTCATGATGCTTTGATTTTTGGTTGGTTTTCCTTGAAAAGGGTAAGGAGCAACGTAGAATCCGCGGCGAGCTGATTAGTCACCGTTGTCCGCGGTTTAAGTTCCAATATTAGAACGTGCGGCGATCTGATTAGTCACTGCTACTGGCGATAGATACCGTTCCGCTCACCGAATAAAGTTTCTTTGAGATTAGAATAAACAAAGCTGAGTTCCCTCCATCAGCTATGTTAGATCAGTTTAGTTTAGCTTTTGGCATGAAATTTTAGCATGGAACCTCTATGTGAGTTTTGTGTGGTTACAAGAGCCGTGGTTTATTGCAAGCCAGATTTTGCTCGTCTTTGCTTGCATTGCGATGGCATTGTACACTCTGCAAATTCTCTGTCTCGGAGGCACCCTCGTTCACTCCTCTGTGACAAGTGCAATTTTGACTCAGCAACTGTTCGATGTAATGACTTCAAACTTTCTCTGTGTCAAGTTTGTGACTGGAATTCCTATGATTGCATGGTGTTGGGACATAGGCATCAGACACTGAACTTCTACACTGGTTGTCCATCTTCTGCTGAGTTTTCTAAGCTTTGGTCACATGTGTTTGATGCTAATTCCTCATGTGGAGGTTGGGAATCACTTGGTACGTTGCTTAAAAGTGACATTAGCAGCAGCAAGCATTTGGAGCAAAATGAGAAGGGTGGTTCCTCTGGTTTGGTCAGTGACAAGTTGGATGAAGTGGTGGAACAATGTGTTAAATATGAACCTTGGACTGGACAATCTTCCATCATTCCATCAAAACCAAACCACACTCAGTATGGCAAAGATCCAGCATTTTTCTTTCCTCAAGACTCAAACCAGCCAAAGGTTGTTACCTTCTACTCATTTTGGTCGGTAACATGTCTGTTTTCTTTCTTTCTTACAAAGATAAGGCAACTTCGATTGGCAGTGTGTTTCATTACACCTTCCATGTCAAAAGTATTTGTCATCTAATTTAATTGCACAAGGATTAAGAAAGCTCCTAAATAGCGTCAAATTCAATTATAGAAAAAGGGTAACTGCATTTGACTAAACTGAAAATAACAAGAGTTAGGATAAAGTTAAGAAAATATGTCTTCTTAGCTTCTTAAATTGTCAAATATGATGAAACCAAAATCCTTCAACTAAAATAGTATTTCACAGTGCTATAAGAACTAGAGGAGTGATAGAAATACACTCTTTTAGACACACTCTATCTTCACACTTTCTATGATTGATCTATTTTTTAAAAGTTTAACATATTTGCCTCACTTTTTAAAATTGTGATGACCTTTTGGAAAATAAACCTATCAGATGGAGGGTGTTGCCATCATTTCCCACTACAATAATGACAAAAGTGGTTAGAACTTGCACTATTAACAGCAGTAAGCTCTTTGAATATTTTATGGGTCCTGATAACAATAATCTCTTCTTAACCAAAGCTGATACAATCTTTTTTTGTTTTCTTTTATTTGTTTAACTCATTTTAGCTGCAGGGTTGTCCAAATGTCAAAGATCTAGGAATTAATGAAGGGAATGGTCTCTGTGAAGGTCTCAATGTGGATGATGTTCAATTAAACTTTGAAAGTACTGATGAAATATTTGACTGCCCTCAAGGTGTCACAAGATACCAGCTTGAAGATGGAGAAATGGACTGTTTGTTAATGGATAATAAGAACATATCAGTCACAAAACCAAAAAGTCTTCTTGAGAGTGCCATGGAGGTTATCCTACAAACTTTTTTTATTATTCTCCTCTCTAAAAAAACTCCTTATCATTGTAATTGTGACATGCTGAACTAATTGTCTCCTATGTGTTTGTTCAAGGCATCATCATCAGTTCAACAAGATTGTGTTGCTTTTCCATCATCTGGGGCTGGTGGCTCCTCTAGTGTGATGCAGAACATCAACAACAATGCAAATTGTGCACTAATGACTCCTAGCTGCAACAGAAACATCAATCTGGGATTTCCCCAGGGTCAAATTCCTTCAAACATACCAATTCAATTACCCAACATTTCTGGTGAAAGCAATGCTACTGAATATCAAGATTGTGGGTTATCTTCAATGTTTCTGCCAGGAGAATCCCCCTGGGAGTCGAATTTGGAGAGTACATGCCCACAAGCAAGGGATAAAGCTAAGATGAGATACCATGAGAAAAAGAAGACTCGAACGTATGTGCCTAACAGTGTATATATAAGGATCATGCATGTGCTAACATAGGTTAAATTACTATATGTCTAGAACAATTTAATGCAACCTTAGATCAGTTTCTCTTTCCTCATAATCAATTCTGACACCTAGAAGTTAATCACATAAGCTTTAGAATAAATTCTCCCTAGAATTGATTTTAACTCTAGAATCAATTGTAGAAGGATGCACTTAGTTATCTTGTTTCTTTCTGCTGCGTTAATTACAGCTGCATAATGAAGTTTTTTCTCCTAAATCATTTTTGTTAATGCTAATAATACTAGTGGAAAACATAGATAAGTGACACTGTATGCTAACACATACTTGGAATGAGGATAAACAGCTATTTGTAACACAGTTTATGGAAGATCATGACCTATCAGATGTTTAGTCATTTTCTAAACTAAGGATCATCTTATCAGCTGCTCAGGTCTCAAGAATTTCACTTATAACAACATTTTAGAGAGCCTTTCTTTGGTGATGATGGGTGGAAATTCCTAACAGATTTCTTATGTGCAGGTTTGGTAAGCAAATAAGATACGCGTCTCGCAAAGCGAGGGCTGATACCAGAAAACGTGTGAAAGGTAGATTTGTTAAAGCAGGTGAAGAATATGATTATGATCCTCTTCTGACATCGGACGCCTAAGCATGTTATCTGCAATCACTATCTTTTCCATGCAAGATATGGTTCTGATTGGTAAGGTAGTTCCTGTGCATTGGGAATACTTTGTTTTGTTGCCAATTCTTAATCCACAGAAGTTTTGTTTATCTTGTGAAATTGGGATAGAACTTCAATGCAGCTAGAATATTATGCTAAATTTGACTGCTTAGGTGATTGATACTTGATAAAGATCTATTAGAGCTTTTAACAGGTTAGTTCTTAGATGAAAACAGAGATATAAAGAAGGTGTTGCATTTGGAACTTGCAGAAGAAGGGGTTGCATGTATACCAAGATATTGCCTTTAATTATACCAATATAAAAGGTAGAATCCAATACCCTTTTCTCTAACCATACATTCACTATTTGAGACTTGAGAGTAATATCCAAGTGGTTATGAAAGTTTTTGATTGAGTGCCTAGATCCTGCTATATGCCTTTAGTTCCTATTATGTTTGCCATTTGCTTCTGCTTTCTGACAAATTAGATAAGACTGTTTGGTTGCATAAACACTAGTCTTGAAGACATAGCATAATTTTCCCTCTTCATTCCTAATTTCAAGGTAATGTTTTTCAAAATCATCTCTTGTCTTCTCTGTTGACATGCGGAGTTTATTAGTTATCACTACTCCTTCAATTGCAGGCCCACATATGCTTTCAGAGGGGGTGTTGATCCATTCTGAATTTTAACAGGTTAGATTGTTTGAGTCTCTGAGGCTGTGTCAGTGTCCTTTACAAGAACCTTCAGGTAAAGAATAAAAGGGAAACTGGTGTTTGGCAAGCAACTATAGTCAACCTCAAATTTTCTGCTTTCAGCTTGGTTACTCCTGGCAGATATTACATGAGTCCTAGACCTTCACAAAAAAGACCATACTTTGGAGACACTTCATTTATTCCATTTTCATCAGATTAGAGAGCAAGCATGGTCAATAGTGGATTAGAATACTATTGTTCTTGACTTGCTTGAAGCCAGTTTCTCCTGCAGCAACCACATGCATCTTTGGCAACCTTGGTCATTTTTCTATGACTTCTACTGCCTCACTTATGTCATTTTCTATTGCTCCTTATTTTCTTTGGGAACAGTAGCTATTTTTCAATAATTTTCCAACATGGTATACAAACATCAGTTAGCCACTTTGCCTGCCTTCAAGGGAAGTTGGTTTCTCCTATGAAGCTTGTTTTGATAAAATTCAATGCAAGAATTACCAGCAATGGTTGCCTATGACTCTGTTATTATTCATTGAACATGACTACAATGAGAATAAATTCAGTAGAATGCTTGCTATCAGAAAGCAAAGTTGCCTTTATTTTCTAATTACTACCAATTAACTATAAGAGGACGAGTCTCAGATGCAAAGTAGGACTGCCAACATTAGATCCACAAAATGGGTCCGACACCTCACTGGACCTTGCGCATAGAGAGAATTTTATAGCAGCATGTTTTCCATTTTTTACTTATTAACTATAATTCTAACATCACCCCTTAATTAGAAAATTATGAAAGATTCTTAAGCACTTGAGTCTTTGTCTCTATTTTCTAAAATCTTCAAACTTGAGGGGATTAGTGAAAATATCCACAATTTGATTTTTAATCTTCAAATTAGCTGAAAACAGGTTTTAGATAAGCATAAACTTTTTTTCATAAGCTACTTAGAGAGTTCCAAGCTAGCATAAATTGGTTCCTAAAAATGTATCATAATGTTTGTGACCGGCCCGAAGAAGGTCGAGGGACGGAGGGAGAGACGAGGAGGAGGCAGCAAATAGAAGGGAAGAAGTGAGCTTTTAATTTTTTTTAGTGAATAATCAGTAAGTCTAATTTTTCAAAAAAAAAAAAAAAAAAACCCAAGAAGTGCCATTTTTTTTGTTTTAAAATATGTTTAGATACTGAGGTGTTTATCTGCATAACATATACGGAAATTTTGAATTTATCTGCATCTAAGATGCTGAGTTGTTTTATATAAATTACTATGAAACCCTCAAAATGTGGAAGTTTCTGTTCCTTACTTGGGACCAGGATCATCTCTTCACATTTTTATAAATTGGTGGAAATAAGTGGGGCCTTTGAGTATCCATGAAGAGAAAGATATACACAATGTTTCACGGGAAGGATTATGACCTTCCTTCCTTCATACTCTTACAAGGAGGAAGCATTGCAAGAATCTGGTCAGGAAGGCTAAAAAATAGAGATAAGGAAAGGGGGAGAATAGAGAAGAGGAACTAAGATGTCTAGGTTAATGTTTCATGTTACCTAATCCTTGGATTGTTATCTAAAACTTGCAAAATGTTTAGCACTCTTTATTTAATTACCACAAACTGTTATGAAGTTTGTCAATATTAGAACTGTGCCAGTTACTCTTAGAAGTTTAATTAATAAGCAGATAATTTGGCATATACATACATATATATAGAGTGTGTAAGATACATATTTTATTATATCTTCTATAACCTATTGATGTAAGAAATTTCGTTTCTCTGGTTTGGAATTGGTTTAAAATAAAATTACAACAGAAATTATATCTAAAGTAGCTACATTTACCACAAGCTAAAGTAACCTAAAACATTATATATCATGACATTGAGAAGTGTTTAGCACCTCCCATGTTTAACCATTTTACTAGGGAGAACCACTATGAGCTGTAAAACTTTCTCTATCAAGTATTTTTACGCAATTGTATCCGCAGCCCGCAGGAATTCGAGACTTCTGCTTAAATTATAACAATCTCCTCACACCAGTTGATCTATGCGCGTGATAGAAAGAGATGGAAGTTAAAGAAACATAGAAGGGCTAGCTGATATGCATTCTTGAACATTTTCTTTTTCTGCTGTTGTTAGGAAGGTTTCGTTTGGCCCAGGCAGGAAGAACAAGCTCTATTGAGGCTCCAGTGAGATATCTTCTTGTAAGATTCTGACATTTGTTGCAGAGAAAGCACCTAATGTGCCTAAAGGCCAAAATATTTGCCCCATGAACCCATTTATCACATTTACTGCATAAATATGCATCATCAGCTTGGCAATACAATGAAGCCTCTAACCCACAAAGCTCACAACATATAGAACTTCTAGTTGCACCATGTGAATCACTCTCTTTAGGTTGGAATTTTCTGCAGAAACCACCATGTTTTCTTGCATCTGCACCTTTGCACATATTGAGGAGAAGAAATTGTGTATGACAATTGCACTTGGAGAGAATTTTAGTTTCTTGAATAGATAGATGTTGGAGCTTGGTGAATGAATAAAAGCCTTTTATAACAGAGTCAAGTAATCGCGTGTCTTTATTTTACACCATTTGTCACTTTCAATCAGGCCTAATGGTTAAGAAAGAATTGGTCCCCCACTAGTTTTGACAAATGAAAAATAAGAAACTTCTATAAGCTTCATTAGATGCTTTAAGGATTGTTATGAGCCATAATTTTTGTGTTGTGGAGTGGTTAGCAAGACAATTAATTGAGGTTCCTAAGAAGAAAGGTTTATTGTATGGTGTAGAGAATAAGCACCTTTAAATATGTGACCCACCAAGGTCCATTTGGTTGCATGTAAGGCCACTTGAAATGGAACCAATTGTCCACCAACAAAACAATGGAAACTGATTGACTTATTGGTATTGCTTGGGAATTTCTTTAGTTTTATATACACCATAATTTTTGTCTTGCTCGATTGGATCCCAAAACTAATGAAGTGTGCATTTGGAAGGCACGTGTGCAAAACAAGTCCTTGTCCACAAATTGATTTTGAGGTTGATATGTATTGTTGAAAACCTTAGGAGCATCAACGTACAATTACTTGCCACGAATCTTCAATGATTCCATAGAAAAATAAAGTTGATGGCCAAGGAAGAAAGAAAAATGATTGATAGTGGGGTTTGACTTATTTAAAAATATGTTTGGAATCATAATTTTTTTACGGTATTGTAAACATAATTTTAAATTTGAAGAATAGATGCCATTTTTAATCTAGTTCTAAAATTGTCAAATAAAAATATAAACAATAAATTATTAAAATAAGTAAGTTTTATTATTGAAATAATCATGGTCTAGTGATAGACAATTTAAATTCCCGTATGAGTGAAGACACAATTAAGTTCGAACTCCGACAAAGTCATTTATTAAAGAGAGACCGTCACAGTTTCCTGAACGAGATAACATCTGTCAAATAAAAAATTAAAATTGAGACAAGTACATCGAGTTTTGTACCTCTAACATTCCTACTTATAAACAATGATTTTTTCCCTCATCCCACCAATGTGAGGCTTCATTTGGGGTATGTTTGGTATATAAATGAAAAGTGAGAGAAAAGAAAATGAAAAGAAAAAAGAAGAAAAAAGAGAGAGTAGAAAGTGAGATGATTTTTAGATTGTTTAGTTTGAGAGAAAGTGAAAAGAAAAGCGAGTGAAGAGAAAATGCATGTTCATGAAATTACATAAATAACTTTTAGTAAAAATAAAATATGAAAACGTAATTTTTATAAAAAATACAATTTTAAAAGTGAAACTAAAAAATATTTATTATTGTCATTATTAATACTTACTAATATTTTTTATTCTTTTAATTATTATTATAAATTATAGATAGAGAGCGTATTTTGGTAAAATAACTTAAACGTCCCTTTTCCTAACCTTTTTCTGCTATCATAGAAGAGAAAAAGTTGTGTGGATTCCAACTTTTCTTTTCTGCTCAAGTTTCCTGTTTAACCAAATGAGAGAAAACACATTGGACTTTGTGTTTACTTTTCTTTCGTTGGCCTTTTCTCACTTTCCAAACGATGCGTTAGTTTCAACCCCCCCCCAATCGAACTATCTTGTTGGACTTGTTTTATTTGGACTCAAGCAGAACCTTAAAGACCGTGTTTGTTGATATGTTCTCCTACTCTGTGAACTTGAGTCTTAGGGATTAAGGCTTAATTTTTATTTTTCAGTTGATAGTTGTTTTATTTTTTCATTGAGCCCATCCTTTGTTTTATAACTTTATTTTTTATCATAGGCTGTTAGGTTTTTTGGGCTCTGGTACCACTTGTTGGACTTAGAAACGCAACCCAAAATATTGATTTAGGTTGGGGTGAGTGTGAAGGGTTAGGTAGGGATATGGTTAGTTCCAAATATGCCTTAAGACTTTTTGAACTTATTACTTTTCTTAAGATTTTGGAAGTTATCGACAAAAAAACGATCCCAGAAGTCTATTCTTGTATATTTAAATTAAAATGTATTCAACACGTATGTACACAAACATATTATTGCATAAGGTATACACATACTCACATACACACACTAATAGTAATTTATATATGAGAAAGTGATAAGTTCCGTCTTTCTTTTTTGTTTTAACCAAGTTATTTCAGTAGCTGGTAGTTGTGAGATTTTTCCTTTGCCTCACGGTTAGCACATTAAGTGGTAAGGGAAGGACCAATGAGTTTTTTTTAATCAAAAAATTTGAGATCCCTAATACCAATACCAGGAAAAAAAATTAAATAAAAAATCAATGGAAACATAAATCAACAACATCGACATAGAAGAATATATTTATATAATCCAAATTACACAAATCGTCAATAAAAAGTCAGGGTGGCCGAGTGGTCTAAGGCGCCAGACTCAAGTTCTGGTCCTCGTGAGAGGGCGTGGGTTCAAATCCCACTTCTGACACTTTTTGTTTTGTTCCCTTTAATTATGAAGTTTTTGTAACAAAAATAAATAAATACAGGTTTTACACAATTCAAACAGCACTTATTTTATTTATCATAGATCATCAATCCATAAGAATTCAAGTCTACACTCCAACAAATGGGTAAATCTCATATCTAATGTTGCAGCTTCCACCAACAACCCTGCCTCCTTTTTTTCCATCACAACAATTTGGAAGTTCACTAATTGCCTCATCAAGGCACTTCTTGCAATCAACGCTAGAAAGGTCTCTGGTGCACTGAGTTAACCCATAAATTTTATCTGAATCTCCATTAACCTTTAGTTCTCCTTCTGCATAAAATTTTGGTTCCATAGAAGCTTTATAGGCAAGTAGGCTCAGTAAGTCCTTGACCATGTAGTTGAATGTGGTAGGATCAGAAACATTTTGCACATTCAATAAAGAGAACTTGTTTGTGTTGTCAATTTTGCCAAAGAAATTAGTATCCAAATACTTGAACATGCAATTGTCATACCAAATGATGGCACCTTTGTTTTGAGGGCAGAGGGTTAGGATTTCTTTGGTTGCCTCAGAGACACAAGATTTGCATTGTGAGGGTGAGACATCGCCGCGGCAAAGAGCAAGGCCATGGGCTTGTTGGGTTTGGTATTGGCCTACTGACCCAATACCAAAGCCTGTTGAAGGGGTCTTGTAGATGAGTGAGTTGATGAGGATTTTCAAGTTTGATTCATATGGGCTTTGGGCTGTGAAATTCTCAGAGCTTGAACAGATATGGTCCAGAGAATTGGATGCTAAAGATGTTTGGAGAAAGAGAGCTAAGGTCAAAGAGAAGAGAACAATTGCAAAGATCTTTGAGGTAGCCATTTTGGATGAAGGTGATAAAGGAATTAAATGTGTTTTTCTTGTGGTTTTGGGATGATTATGGAGAGTGAATGGTGAGAGTATATATATAGAGATTAGAGAACATGTATTGTTCATGTTTGAGGAAAAGTTCATTAGGCTGACATTTTCTATTGACCATTTCTTATATATAAGCCAGTTAGCTAGCCTAGGCTGCACCTTGTCAAAATCTGCTGCTAGAGATTTTTTTAATTTGAAATTGTCCCTTGTGTCTAGATTTGGTTTTTGATTCAGCAAGAGTAATCTTTTCAATCTGCAAAATATGGTTTCTTTTAGGCCACTTCAATGTGACTGGTACAGAGTTTAGACTTAGTATGACATAAAAATGTAACGAATCTTATAATATAAATTTATATTGAAAATTTGTTTAAACATATCTACTAAACCACCTTATTTGTATGGATAAAACAGAACCCATAATATCTGTATGAGTGTGTCTTTACAATCAATCATATTAATAAGCAATTCAATGTGTATTTGGAAAATTGGTAGGTTTTCACATTAGAGAAGAAGTGCTTTTGTGGAAAGCTATTAACAGCATTCGACACTTATTTTTGGCCGGATTTATATGGCATCCTACGTTCAGTTTGGAAAAGACTACAATATAACGACAATGTGTTAGATTTTCATCCAACGTTTCTTATGATCGGTTATAATATAATATAAAACCATTCATGTGGCTCTTACCTAACTGCTTAAACTTTTAGGATAATTGATTATTTGACATGCTGAAGTATTCAATATCCTGAAAAAGAAGTAATTGTTTAACAAAACATGTGTGATTCGAAGGAGGTGACCGCCGATTCACATTTCATTGTTTATCGGAACAAACAATTTTATGGCCCGTTTGGTGGACATGATAGGATAAGAACAGGATATGATAAAGAATTGAATAAGCACAGGATATGATAAGAGCAAGATGGACTCTTATCCTATCCTGTGTTTGGGGTGGACAGTATATTAATAGGATATAATACAAATAATGAAAAATGTATCAAATTTTCCTTGAAATAAAAAATACATAATATTTTTTAAAATTTAATTTAAAAGTGATTATTCTATTAAATTTAATTTTTTTTACATTTTTATAAATAGCTTATTTTTTAATATTAACTAAAATAAAATTAATTTTTATTAATTCGGCTATTTTAAATTTTTCGAAGGGAGTCTATTTTAATTAAAATTATTATATATGTAACCATTGGGTTTTAACTTAGTAGGGGTAAGTGATTAATGATAAAAATTATTAAAAGATATTATTCTTTCAAAAATATTTTATATTTAAATTATTAATTATAATTATATAAGTAGACAAATAATTTTAAATAATATCATATGATAATATAAAATTAGTCTATATTTACTATTAAAAAATTAATATATATATATATATGTGTGTGTGTGTGAGTAACTTATTTTATTGTTAGTGAAAAATTATTTTATGTATTTTTATTATAATATAAATAACGAAAAATAATATTAACTAAGTAGTAGTAAATGATAATGAAAATTTAATTATTTTATATGAGTAAATCCAATATTTTCACCATTTATAAATAAGTTTATTTTTTAATTAAATTTATCAGTAACTAAATAATTTAACTTAACAATAACAATTAGTAATTGATAAGTAATAAAATTTATATTTTATTAAAATTAAAAATTTATATTTATTAATTAATATTATTATAAATTATATAAAATATAAATATTGAAATTAATTTTGGGTCATGGTAATAAACAAACAAAAAACTGATATCCTATCCTGTCAGGATAACTTCTATCCTAGCTCCCCTCAGGATAGGATAAGAGACAAGATAGTGTCATCCTATCATGCTGGTGCAAGAAACAACAGATAACAACGGGATATGATTATCATCCTATCCTGTCTCTGTTTATCCTGTCCACCAAACGGGCCTTAAATCTCCTACTTATTTCTTCTAATTTATCCTAATTACCAAATGGAGAAAATATTGATTACTTTCTATGATTTCAAAATGCTTTCAATGTATTTAGTTTTTAAAATCTAATATTTTCTTTCAAAAGTAGGATGTAGATTGATTTATAAGAGGAACTAGGAAGTATTCATTTATATTAGTGGAAATTGTGTGTGAGAGGAAAGATTGCACAGTGCAGACAAACTCCAACTGTAAATATACAGTGAAACAAAGTGCTGCTGTAATCCGCTGCCAAAACTCAATTAGGAAACAGATTCCTATTCAAATACCTTTTATCTTAATTAGAAAGACATGTAACAAACGTAATACTTGATAAATTGCACCGGATAATGTAAAGTGCGAAAAGTAAAAGGTAACCTTCAACAACCGAAGGCTACGTCCAGTCCCCTTTCTGGTTTGCGGATTTTTCCACTATGTAAGCAATGTTCATACAAGCCTTGCACCGAGACTTCCTAAGAACACCCTCAAGAAAGCACACCACTTTCTCCTTACACAGCACTCACCGAAACCTACAGTGGACTCTGAATCACCCGATTCAAAGGACATTTTCCCAAACACCAAACACTATGGTGGATACAAGAATCAAACCATTCAAGATGAAGAACATTTTACATGCTGAACAATCCTTCAATTCTAAATGGATTGTGAAACACTTATCAAGATTGCTTTCAGATTTATAACACACTCAAGCTTTCTGAATATGTAAAAGTTTCATAACATAAGTGTTCTATGAAAAGGGTGAAATCACTCAGAATTTGAGTTCAATGTTATCTGCAAGTTCTTGTTCGAATCAGGCCTTCAAACAACTATATATAGGCACTAGTGATTCTTCATGAACCATTGCAAAGACTTTCCAACGTTTAAAAACACATTGGTTCATGAAAAATCGTGTCTGCAGGTCCATGTAATCGATTACATGAACGTGGTAATCGATTAAATCAACTAGCCGTTGTGTAAAAGTGTCATACACTGTGTAATCGATTACAAGAAATGTGTAATCGATTACATCATTTTGGTAATCGATTACCAGCTTGCAAACAGGCATGTAATCGATTACATAAAGCCTGTAATCGATAACCAACAGTTTGAAACTTGGTTACTTAATGTTTGAAGCTTATTTAAGTGATTTCTATCTTTTTTAACTTTAAAAACATGTTAGTCTTAATTACTTGATATTTAATGAGCTTTTAAGTGAGATTAAATCATAAAAGCAATCTATCTAAGGTAAAAACTTAAAACTTAACGTTTTGAACCTTAATTAAACTCTGACATCTTGTGCTCTTGTTTATCATGGTCTTCACATTTTTCTTCTTTTGCTTATGTGATTGTCTTCATCAAAACCCAGCCAAGGTTAAGGAGAACTTCTTGTTTACAAGAACTTACTTACTTTTTCTTTCATTTTATTAAATAATCCGCAAATAAAGTATCATTAAGAATTTCCCAATCCTATTTTGTTGCAAGTCTGGGTTGAAAAGAATAAATCATTCTTACAACTTCAATAAGTTGCTCTGTTACTATATGAAAGTTGGAATTGTAGATTGAAAATTCCCTTACAAACATATGTTGCCATCTCATATACACAAGAAAAAGTTCTCCACCCATGCTCCCTTCATGAGCATAAATTGAGAGAAATTGAATATAAAAACTTGTTCTGTTAGTTCATGTAAACCAGTTCTTCATATTTGCACTCTCTAATTGCAATTTCCATTTGGTCACCAGAGCTAGAGGACAACACATCACAACATTGCCTTCTTGGAGCCTGCAACTGAATACAAAAGAATAGTTATAAATAAGTTGAGTTATGATATGTGAACATACAAAAAGTGTCAACATATGTGCAGCGGTGGTTAAACAAATGTTCCTGGAAGTTAAAAACTGCCACTACTCCATATGTTTGATGACTATAGCCAACTTTTTGTACATTCACATACCAACAATGTAAAACCATCCTCCCAATACCCTCAAATTCAAGAATCAAGTGTATAGTTGGAAATTTTTCTACAATTGATTCTAAACCCAAAATCAATTCTAGTGAGAAATTTCTGTGAATAGCTTCTAGTTGCCATAATTGATTCAGAAGTAAAATAAACTGATAAACATGTTATTAATACTAGTGTCTAATATAGATTACCTGTTTGCTGTCAAGTTTCAACTTATTGGTGACCACTTTGATAACTTCCATATTCTTCAGTGATGTCTTGTCGTATAAGCAATTTTGAGAAGATTTTCTATAGGTGCTCATGATGCCATCTTTCCCAGAAGACACCTTGTCAAAATAGAAAATGGTGGGTCTTCTACACGGGTCAGGGGGAACTCCTCTTGAACTCAAAGTGTATATTCCTGAGAAAGCAATATTTTCCTTCCATGGCTTGAATGTCTCTTGCACTCTCAGAACTTCTGGCAAAAGCATGTTGTTCTGGAACACTTGAACTGCATAGCCCCATGACACTGAAACTGTCCGTGAGAATTGTCTCTCATAGCAAACTGTTTGCTGCAGGATCCTCTGTGAATCAATTTTTACAGCTTCAAACAAATGTTTCATAGAAGTTCTAGTTGTCATGTTGGGAAAGATAGGTTCTGTTATATCTAGGTGATGCAGGGACAACAAGAGACTTAATGGATGTGCAGCCAATAGGCCAAATATGTTTCCCCTCAAATCCACCTAATCCAAATTCATAATCACACAAAGAAAGTACTAATTAGAATGATAAAGAGGGGAAAAAAATCACCAACAGTTTTCATTTCAAGACTAATTATAGCATGTTTGAATCAGCTTTTCAATAATTAAAATTAATTTTGCTACTCACCAATACTTCTCATCTGAACTGATTATGCTTTCATAATCAATTATAGAATAGTTTCTGAACATGCACTTATTAATTACCTTATGGATACCAGGTTCATATGTTAATCCAAATTCATAATCACACAAACAGAGTGCTAATTAGGATGATAAAGAGGGGGCCAAAAAAAAAATTCACCAACAGTTTACCTAAAATAATTATAGCATGTTAGAAATTCCTTCTACAATTAGGCTTTGTGGACCAAGAAAGAGATGGTTCATAAATTAAAAATGTTTCTCAGCAAATTGATTATAGCACATAAAACATATTGTAAATAACATATATACTAAATGTTAGTTGTAAAAATTCATGGATGGACCAGTTTTTAGGATCGTCAACCATAGAACTACCTCTCTAATTAATTCGAAAGTTAAAACCAATTTCTGTGAATAACTTTCTAGAGTGTCAGAGTTGATTCAGAGAACAACTAAGCTGATCCAAACGTGCTATTAATCACTAATTACCTGATGAAAACCAGGTTCATATGTTAATCCCACACCTAGCTCTGCTATGCAAGAGAACACCCTGGCATCACTTCCATAGAGATGTGGATACCTCTGTATACATGAATCAAAGACCTTAGCTAGAACTTTTGCTAAGGAGGAACTAATGGCAAAACCACCCCCTCCAAAAGCCATTCCAAAACCAAGAGCCTGTGTCCCCTTATAATTCTCAGAGTAAGCACCAACATAGTACCATAACCTGTGATCATATTTGGAAAGAGTGTTCACCAGATTCTCAGGGAAGAAAACGGTGTCATCATCTCCAAACACATACCAATGAACACCAGAATGGTTCAGCGCCACCGTCTCTTTCACGACACGCGCCACGCGGATCGCTGATCTTAATCCCCCTGGCTTGTAGGTGAAAGGAAACTGGGAAGTGTCTTCAGAGACACACAGAGGAGGAAGAGAATCATTGTTTTCAGTGTTGTTTTCAGGTGGGAGATTATCTACAAAAACACAACCTTTCATTGTTTTGTTCCACCAGAGCTTGGCATATTCGTTTCTCTTAGGCCATGAGGTTCCAGTTGAAGCAATTCCAAAGACAAGATGGTCAATGCTGGTAGGATCAGGGTCAGAGACATGAAGTTGTGAAAAAGAAAACACATCTATCTTTGATGTTGTGAAGAGTAGCACTGTAAATAGAAACAGAGAGATTGCACAAAGTGAAGAGGAGACTAAAATGAACTTGGTGAGAGGTGGGGTTTTGGTAGGATTATTTTGAAGTAACTTCATGATTAACCAGGGAGATCGTTGGAGTTTGGAGATGATATATGTGTAAGTGTGAAAGCTTTCTATATATAAAATTGTATTAAATATGTTTTTGTCCCTTAAGTTGTGAGCGGGATTAGATTTTCGTCCCTCGCCGGTGTAAAATGGATTATTTTTTAGTTTTCGTCCCAGCCAGGATTAGTCGTTGACCGCCATGCCTAGGTGTCACAGCAGGTCGGCAGTGACCACGTCATTTAATGAGTTTGTGTATTTTTTTTACACAAATATTAATTAAAAAAATAGAAAAACGTTAGAAAAAAAAAGAAAGGAAAATCAGAATCAGAGGCTAGGTTTTTCTTCTCCTTTGACAGACGTCTGTTTCTTCTTCACATTATTCTTCTTCCGTTTCCAGCCTTTCTTCTTCTTCAACATCTTATCATCAACGTTAAAAAAAAACATCTTATCATCTTCATTATTTTCCTCATCAACTTCAACATCATATTCCTCCATCATCTTCAATTTTCTGAGCCATTTTGAAACAACTTGTACGGTAAGTGCTTTAGAAAATTTACCTAAAACTAAGAATTAAACCAGGAAGCAACTCAATATAGAAGAACACTTCCTTCATCATCTTCAATATCTTCATCATCATCTTCAAAAAAATTCCCAAAACCCAGAACCGACACACCCCAACCCCAACCCCAAAAACCAAGAATCAACCCACCGCAACCCCAACCCCAGAAACCCAGAATCCATAGCAACCCCAACCCCTAGAAACCTCAAAACCTTGAATCCACCGCAACCCCAAGAACCCAGAACCCCCGCTGCCAAAACCTAGAACCCACCGACAGTAACCTTGGAGAATGAGAGATTCGAATCAGAGATCGATGGTACAAACCCCAAAACAGAAGAAGAGAAAGGAAAAGAAATTAAGGTTTGGATCTGAGAAGCATCAGACCTGAGAAGCAAAAACCCCAAAATAGTCACCATGGTCGGCGCCGTGCCGTCGCAGGACCACCGTGAAGTAACCCAGCAAGCGCCGCACTTGCAACCGCGATCCATCGTCTTCGACCTCCTCCGTCTGCGTCGAGCTCTGTCCGCCCCAGATCCAAGAGAAACAATGAGAACCTTGGAGCGGAGGTCCTAAGAGAAGAGGGAAGCAAGACAGGAAGAAGATCTTCGTGCCACCGCGCCGCCCAAATCTGGGTTTTGATTTCGGATCTGGGTGGTTTGTATGGTGGAGGTGGAGGAAAGAAAAGAGAAGTTGGAGGTGGTTTGTGTGGTGGAGGTGGTGGCTGGTGGAGGAACCAGGAAGAAGATGAAGAAGATGAGGGATGGAGAAGAAGAACCAGGAGAAGAAGAATAGATGGATCTGGGTTTTAATAAATAATTTTTTATGAAAAAAAGAAACTAATAATATAATTTAGAATTTAAATGAAAAATTAAACAAATTTCCATGTGTGCTCGTTATATGATGTGACAATGTCCCGCCGTGACGAATAAGCACTTCGGCGTTGGCCATCCAGCCAGCAGGGACGAAAACAAAAAATAATCAAAATCTAATGCTTAAAATTCACATTTATGCTAGCGAGGGACAAAAACTAAATCTCATTCAAAATTTAGGGATCAAAAACATATTTAACCCTATAAAATTTGATATCTCATGCTCTCTATTGAACATTTGCAAAACCATTCTGGTAGATGACAAACTTAAGCAACACATGTTAAAATATGCCCTTATTGATGAGGACATCTACAAAAGGTCAACCAAAGGATTATTATTGAAACGTGTTGATTAAAAATGAGCCATGAAAATTAAGGGGGAAGTGCATGAAAGTATTTGTAGAGCTCACATGTCTCAACCAAAGATGAAATGTTTTTGAATCAGCTTTTCATTTCAAGACCCTTACTTAACCGCTTATGCTTTTGGGATAATTAATTATTTAACGTGCTGAAGTATTCAATATCTTAAAAAAGAAATAATTGTTTAACAAAACATTTGTCATCCAGGGGAGGTGAGTGCGAATTCACATTTCATTATTTATCAGAACTAATAATTTTAAATCTCCTACTTATTTTTTTTAATTTATCCTAATTACCAAATGGAGAAAATATTGATTACTTTCTATGATTTCAAAATGCTTTCAATGTATTTAGTTTTTAAATCTAATATTTTCTTTCAAAAGTAGGATGTAGATTGATTTATAAGAGGAACTAGGAAGTATTCATTTATATTAGTGGAAATTGGGTGTGAGAGGAAAGATTGCACAGTGCAGACAAACTTCAACTGTAAATATACAGTGAAACAAAGTGCTGCTGTAATCCGCTGCCAAAACTCAATTAGTAAACAAATTGAAATTATGCCTGTTTAATTTGTCCTTTCGGAAAATAGTACATCATTAATAAATTTTTCTCACTTCTTCCTCATAGTCCTTAGTTTATATTTTACTGAACAAGAAGACAAAATAAGGAATCATAATTTATTTTGAGCTTTCAAGTTGCTTAGAACTTACTTACTTTTTCTTTCATTTTATTTTATTTATTGGCCAACAAGTTACTTTCTACAAGGTTGGTTTCTTGTACCCGAAGAAACACAAGCCTTAGATCCAAAAATTAGGCCAACAATTACATTGAAGTCAACCAATGGTGAAGGCCACCTTCACTTAAAGGCTTCCTTGGTACTTGAAATATTTGCATAGGAGACATGTGGACTCAGCAATTTTTCTGTGGATATACCTTGCGTACATAACACCTGTAGATTAAATAATCCGCAAATAAAGTATCATTAAGCATTAACCAATCCTATTTTGTTTCAAGTTTGGGTTGAAAAGAATAAATCATTCTTACAACTTCAATAAGTTGCTCTGTTACTATATGAAAGTTGGAATTGTAGATCGAAAATTCCCTTACAAACATATGTTGCCTTCTCATATACACAAGAAAAAGTTCTCCACCGATGCTCCCTTCATGAGCATAAATTGAGAGAAATTGAATATAAAAACTTGTTCTGTTAGTTCATGTAAACCAGTTCTTCATATTTGCACTCTCTAATTGCAATTTCCATTTGGTCACCAGCGCTAGAGGACAACACATCACAACATTGCCTTCTTGGAGCCTGCAACTGAATGCAAAAGAATAGTTATAAATAAGCACTATTATTATCATGAGTTCTGATACGTAAACATACAAAAAGTGTCGAGTGTAGCGACAGTTAAACATAGTATTCGTGGAAGTTAAAAACTGCCACTATTCCATATGTTTGATAACTATAGCCAACTTTTTGTATATTCACATAATAACAATGTAAAACCATCCTCCGAATACCCTCAAATTCAAGAATCAAGTGTATAGTTACAATTGATTCTAAACTCAAAACCAATTCTAGTGAGAAACTTCTGTGAATAGCTTGTGACTGTCATAATTGATTCATAGGAAAAATAAATTGATAAAGATGTTATTAATACTAGTGTCTAATATAGATTACCTGTTTGCTGTCGAGGTTCAACTTATTGGTGACCACTTTGATAACTTCCATATTCTTCAGAGATGTCTTGTCGTATAAGCAATTTTGAGAAGATTTTCTATAGGTGCTCATGATGCCATCTTTCCCAGAAGACACCTTGTCAAAATAGAAAATGGTGGGCCTTCTACACGGGTCAGGGTGAACTCTTCTTGAACTCAAAGTGTATATTCCTGAGAAAGCAATATTTTCCTTCCATGGCTTGAATGTCTCTTGCACTCTCAGAATATCTGGTAAAAGAATGTTGTTCTGGAACACTTGAACTGCATAGCCCCATGACACTGAAACTGTCCGTGAGAATTGTCTCTCATAGCAAACTGTTTGCTGCAGGATCCTCTGTGAATCAAATTTTACAGCTTCAAACAAATGTTTCATGGAAGTTCTAGTTGTCATGTTGGGAAAGATAGGTTCTGTTATATCTGGGTGATGCAGGGACAACAAGGGACTTAATGGATGTGCAGCCAATAGGCCAAATATGTTTCCCCTCAAATCCACCTAATCCAAATTCACAATCACACAAAGAAAGTACTAATTAGAATGATAAAGAGGGAGAAAAAAAATCACAACACTTTTCATTTCAAGACTAATTATAGTATGTTTGAATAAGCTTTTTCAATATCAAAATCAATTTTGATACTCAGAAGCTACTCACCAAAACTTCTCATCTGTACTGATAATGCTTTCATAATCAATTATAGAATAGTTTCCAAACATGCAATTATTAGTTACCTTATGGATACCAGGTTCATATGTTAATCCAAATTCATAATCACACAAAGTGCTAATTAGGATGATAAAGAGGGGGAAAATCACCAACAGTTTACCAAAAATAATTATAGCATGTCCGAAAGTCATTCTACAATTAGGTATTGTGGACCAAGAAAGAGATGGTTCATAAGTTAAAAATGTTTCTCAGCAAATTAATTATAGCATATAAAACATATTGTAAATAACATGTACTGAAGGTTAATTGTAAAAATTTATGGATGAACCAGTTTTTAGGATCGTCAACCATAGAACTATCTCTCCAATTAATTCTAAAGTTAAAATTAATTTATGTGAATAACTTTCTAAGTGTCAGAATTGATTTAGAGAACAAATATGCTGATCCAAACTTGCTATTAATGACTAATTACCTGATGAAAACCGGGTTCATATGTTAATCCCACACCTAGCTCTGCTATGCAAGAGAACACCCTGGCATCACTTCCATAGAGATGTGGATACCTCTGTATACATGAATCAAAGACCTTAGCTAGAACTTTTGCTAAGGAGGAACTAATGGCAAAACCACCCCCTCCAAAAGCCATTCCAAAACCAAAAGCCTGTGTCCCCTCATAATTCTCAGAGTAAGCACCAACATAGTACCATAACCTGTGATCATATTTGGAAAGAGTGTTCACCAGATTCTCAGGGAAGAAAACGGTGTCATCATCTCCAAACACATACCAATGAACACCAGAATGGTTCAGCGCCACCGTCTCTTTCACGACACGCGCCACGCGGATCGCTGATCTTAATCCCCCTGGCTTGTAGGTGAAAGGAAACTGGGAAGTGTCTTCAGAGACACACAGAGGAGGAAGAGAATCATTGTTTTCAGTGTTGTTTTCAGGTGGGAGATTATCTACAAAAACACAACCTTTCATTGTTTTGTTCCACCAGAGCTTGGCATATTCGTTTCTCTTAGGCCATGAGGTTCCAGTTGAAGCAATTCCAAAGACAAGATGGTCAATGCTGGTAGGATCAGGGTCAGAGACATGAAGTTGTGAAAAAGAAAACACATCTATCTTTGATGTTGTGAAGAGTAGCACTGTAAATAGAAACAGAGAGATTGCACAAAGTGAAGAGGAGACTAAAATGAACTTGGTGAGAGGTGGGGTTTTGGTAGGATTATTGTGAAGTGACTTCATGATTAACAAGGGAGATCGATGGAGTTTGGAGATGATATATGTGTAAAGTGTGAAAGCTTTCTATATATAAAATTTGATATCTCATGCTCTCTATTGAACATTTGCAAAATCATTCGGGTTGATGACAAACTTAAGCAACACATATTGAAATATGCCCTTATTGATCAGGACCTCTACAAAAGGTCAACCAAAGGATTATTATTGAAATATGTCCGATTAAAAAGGAGCCGTGAAAATTAAGGGTGAAGTGCATGAAGGTATTAGTAGAACTCATAGGTCTCAAACCAAAGATGAAATGTTTGATCCCTAGACACGACTTCTATCGGCCTTCCATTTCAACCGATTGCAATAAGTATGTTCAAGGTTGTTAGGAATGCCAATAATTCAGAAGGTCTCAGACGAAGAGCTTCATTTCATAATCAAACCATGACCTTTTAGAGGATGGAACCTAACATCATTGGAAATATTCATCCTCCATCCTCCAAAAGCTATTCCTTTATTTTGGTAGCCAAAAATTATTTCACTTAGTGGGTAGAGGCTGAACCTCATAGAAATGTGACATTATCAGGTGATATGTTTTATCAATAACAGAATAGTGTATAGGTTTGGAATTCTTCAAACTTTAACGGCCTATCAAAGAATAGGCTTTACCAACAATAAAGTGTTGGTTTTCGTTCAACTTTTTGGGATAAAAATAGGACACTCTTCACCATATCATGCTAAAGCCAATGGACAAGTCGAAACATGTAACAAAGTTATCATTGAGTGATAAAAAAAAAATGGAGGACAAGCCGAGGAAGTGACATGAAACGTTGCTTGAAGCCTTATGAGCTTAACAAAATTCTAAAAACAATGCAACGAAAAACACACTCGATTGGCTTACCTATGTCAAGATGTCATTTTCCCTCTTGTAGTCAATATTCGATCATTAAGAGTGGCAAAACAAAACAACCTTCAAGTGGATGAATTACACCAAACCATGTTTATGGAGTTTAAATCTATGGGCGAGGGTCGACAAATGGCATTAGAGAACATCCATTTAAATAAATAGTTGGTAGTGAATGTATACAAGACACGTGTTAAGAGTAGAATCTTTGACGACGAAGACCTAATTTGGAAAACTATTTTTCGTATTGGGGATTAAAGACCCTAACTATGGTAAATGGTCGCGAAATTGAGAAGACCCTTATATTGTTAGCCAGATCATCATTGGGGTGTGTATCAGTTAGCAGATATAAGCAACAATGAGTTAGAAGTATGAACGTCAAATACTTAAAAAAATATTATCATTCCTCATGGGAGGATTTAAATTAAAAATTTGTCCAGGGTAACCACAAGCCAGCCACCTAGCTAAAATCACAAATAGCCAGTGAGCAAAGCAAGAAGTAAAATCAATTACACCTGAGAAACCTCGTTATCATCATTCTTCTCAAGATTAGGCTCACCATCAACAACAACTTCCATGTTTTATAGGAAAGCCGAAAGCACCAGGAAAGCTATTCAAGAAAAGATAGAAATACCTTAGGTGGTTAAGGATTGGCTTGTGCACGCCTTTCATGCTGAGCCAAATGAAGGGAACTAGCCGAGGCTTGTATGGTCAATGCTCTGGCAATGCGTCCACTCACACGACTCATGGTTTGCTCGACTAAGGTATCTACGTCCATGACTAGTGGAGAAGGAGAACTGCAACATGAACAAAATAAGTAAACCAAGGAACCTCGCAATTAAAGAAGGAGATACGCAAAGAAATGTGTCTAAACCAATCCTATCTCATTTGAATTAATATTATCTTTCTCTTCTTTTCGTACCACATCACTTATCATATCTCACATTTTCACTTTTTTTTTTCTCTTAGTAGGTGTGAATGTGATTGAGGTTTGTAGAAAAATTTATTGATGAATATAGAAGATCTGAAGATGAGTATCAAATTTTATATATAGAAAACTGTTCACACATTAGACATACACCATCTCCAAACTCCAAAGAGCTCACTCTTTAATGATGAAGTCACTTGAAAATGATCCTATCAAAACCACACCTGCCACCAAATTCATTTCAGTCTCCTCTTCACTTTGTGCCATTCCTCTTGTTCTATCCGTGGCAGTGCTCCTCTTCACCACATCAAAGATAGATGTGTTTTCATCTTCACGAGCTCATTTCTCTGACCCTGATCCTACCAGCATTCACCATCTCGTGTTTGGAATTGCTTCCACTGGAACCTCATGGCCTAAGAGGAACGAGTACGTCAAGCTCTGGTGGAACAAAACAATGAAAGGTTGTGTTTTTGTAGATAACCTCCCACCTGAACACAACACTGAAAACACTAGTGATGGTGATTCTCTTCCTCCTCTGTGTGTCTCTGAAGACACTTCCCAGTTTCCTTACACTTACAAGCGATGGGGATTAAGATCAGCTATCCGCGTGGCGCGTGTCGTGAAAGAGACGGTGGCGCTGAACCATTCTGGTGTTCGTTGGTATGTGTTTGGGGATGATGACACCGTTTTCTTCCCTGAGAATCTGGTGAAAACTCTTTCCAAATATGATCACAGGCTCTGGTACTATCTTGGTGCTTACTCTGAGAATTATCAGGCGACTCAGGTTTTTGGTTTTGGAATGGCTTTTGGTGGTGGTGGTTTTGCCATCAGTTCATCTCTAGCAATAGTCCTTGCCAAGGTTTTTGATTCTTGTATACAAAGGTACTCTCATCTCTATGGAAGTGATGCCAGGGTATACTCTTGCATATCAGAGCTAGGTGTGGGATTAACATATGAACCAGGTTTTCATCAGGTAATTAATCATTAATATCAACTCATATTTTTCTCTTCTTCTCAGAATCAATTCTATCACTGAAAAACTGCTTAGAGAAATTGACTCTGATTTTAGAATCAGAAGAATTTCCAAACATGTCATGATTGATTATGCTTATTCTCCCTCTCTATCATCCTAATTGCACTCTATTTGTAAATACTTCTACATTTGATTTGATTCTTTATCCAGAATCAATTATGGCGAGAAATTTTTGTGAGCAATTTTTGGGTTTTAGAACTAATTCTGACAATAGAAAAACTGATTCAAGCATGCTATAAAAGGTAAACTTGGTGCTAAGAAGTTCTCGCTATGAGCGAGCTCGAGGGAAGGTCTGAATCCACTTTGTGAATATAATGTAGACAGGTTCACATTGCATTTTTGCAAAATGTTCATTCCACATCTCGAACCTGTGACCGCAAAGTCATATGACAGCAACCTTAGCGTTATGGCGAGGCTCACCCCTGATTCAAACATGCTATAATTAGTTCTTAAAATGAAAACTGTTGGTGATTCCTTTTTTCCCCTAATATCATCCTAATTGGCACTCTGCTTGTGTGATTATGAAATTGGATTAGGTGGATTTGAAGGGAAACATATTTGGTCTATTGGCTGCACATCCATTAAGTCCCTTGTTGTCTCTGCATCACCTAGATCTAGCAGAACCTATCTTTCCCAACATGACAACTAGAACTTCCATTAAACATTTGTTTGAGGCTGCAAATGTTGATTCCCAGAGGATCCTGCAGCAAACAGTTTGCTATGAGAAACAATTCTCATGGACAGTTTCAGTGTCATGGGGCCATGCAGTTCAAGTGTTCCAGAACAACATGCTTTTGCCAGATGTTCTGAGAGTGCCAAAGACATTCAAGCGATGGAAGGAAAATGATGCTTTGTCAGGAATGTACACTTTCACTACAAGAGAAGTTCACCCTGATCCATGTAGAAGACCCCCCATTTTCTACCTTGACAAGGTGTCTTCTGGGGAAGATGGAATCATGAGCACCTATAGAAAATCTTCTCAAAATTGCTTATACTACAAGACATCACTGAAGAATATGGAAGTTATCAAAGTGGTCACCAATAAGTTGAACCTTGACAGCAAACAGGTAATCTATTTTTGGATCAGTTTACCAAGTACTAATAACATATTTGAATCAGTTTATTTTTCCTCTAAATATAACAATCATAAACTACTTACAGAAGTTTCTCACCACCAGAATTGATTTTGGTTTTAAAATCACTATAGAAGAATTTCCAAACACACCATTGATTCTTGAAATTGATGGGGTTGGGAGGATGGTTTTACATTGATAATACAATAATGATATGCGAATGCAGAAAAAGCTAGCGACAGCCATGAGCCATCCATTAGAAATATGGTTTAGTGGGATTTCTAACCTTCACAAACATTTAGAAATATGGTTTAGTGTGACACTTTTTTATGTTTAGCTATCAGAACTCTTGTTAATAATAGTGCTTATTTATAACTGTTCTTTTTGTATTCAGTTGCAGGCTCCAAGAAGGCAATGTTGTGATGTGTTGTCCTCTACCTCTGGTGACCTAATGGAAATTACAATCAGAGAGTGCAAATATGAAGAACTAATTTACATGCACTAACTAAACAAGTTTCTATATTCAATTTCTCTCGATCTACAATTCCAACTTCCATATAGCTAACAGAGAAACTTATTTAAGTTGTAACACATGAGGAAGGGAAATTTTTGTCCAAATGAACAATTGAACATTATAAAGTAATAAGCATTGTGTTATCACTTCAAGTTCACACCTTTTCAAAATCTCACAATTTCTTTCATATTGAATATTGAATGTGAGGGTAAATTTAGAAAAATTTATTTAATGCTTTCTAAATATTAGAAAATGACTTATATTTAGGAGTAAATTTTTTTTCACAAAAATTAACTTATAATAAAGAACGGAGGGAATATGTGATATAAAATAATGATACGTATCCGCTGCCGATATGAGAATCGTGTTGGTGAGCGATTTGTAAGCGAGCAAAGGTCTCGGAGACATGCTCTGCCCCGTGGTGGTGACCGGAGCCGAACCCACTAAATTTTTGTAAAAAAATAAAATAATTATACGTTACTTGCGGATTATTTAATCTATGCGTTTAATGTACGAAAGGTGTATGCAAAAGAAATAAAAATTCATGAGTGTACATGTCTCCTCCAATGCAAATGCAAATATTTCAAGTACCAAGGAAGCCTAGACATGAAGGTGGCCTTCACCATTGGTTGACTTCAATGTAATTGCGGCCCTAATTTTTCGCAAATATTTCAAGTACCAAGAAACTAACCTTGTAGACTACCCATTCGAGAAAGTAACATATTCATTTGTATAGTTTTAATAGAATGAAATAAAAGGAGAAATGTAAATTAACTATTTGAAGTTTGGCTCACGGCGATGGAGTGCCAATGTTTCAGTTTTTCTTAAAAAAAATTACTTTTCAATTAAAAAAAGTTATACAGCCAAAATACTGGAATCCACAAGCAACTTAAAGAAAATGGCCAAGTCCATAAAATGCCAAAAATGTCGAAAGAAGAAGAAAGAATGCAAGCTAACTAATTCATCTATGTATACTGAATAAACATAATCATCATGTCGGGATTCATGTTCAAAAGAGAAAGTAAGAAGAAATTATGGAAAAGGAAGAATTAGACTTAACCAAAGCAATACATGAAAAACTGGGAATCTACATGAAAAATGGCTAACATAAACGAGTTATTTTGACATTTTTTTATAGGTGTTAACTTATTTAATATACTGTGGCAGTCGCTCCCAACAAATAAATTTTTCAGAGTTCGATCTTATGATGTGAAATCGCAAGTCTATCATTTTTTTTTTTTGATAGGCAAAAAGAACTGCATTAAAATGGGGTACAAGGGGTACCCAACCCAAAATACAGATGAAGGGGAAAGAAGAGAAAGAGGAAAAGACTACAAAACCAGAACAGAACAAAATAAAATCCTAACCATAAGATGGGCTAAGCTGAACATCACCAATATTATCAGTTCCGATCCTACTGCTGCAAGGACAAAAAGTACCCCCACCATTATCACACTTAGCAGTACCAAAACAAACCACCAAAAATTATTAAAATCACCACAAAGGTTACTGTCTTCACGCTGCCAGTGATGGTAATGAAAAGGAAAGCAATCTCACCAGCAATATCCAAATCCATATAATGAATCAAGCATCAACAAAGTGATGCAATAAGTAACCCCCAGGTTCAACCTACACCCCAACAATACTTAATCTCCCCAGGTTTTCCAGAAGCACGCACGAGACTGCACTAGGCTTGTTAAATCACTTCACAACAATTCAGCCTTGTTTACCCTCTGTTCCAAGTCAAAAATACAGCCTCTAATTATCACTGCTTTCCAAAAAAATTGCTGCCCCACACTCAACAGAACATGCCCGACCAGCCTCAAATCGTCTCAAAAGATCATTATAAGGAGTCAATGCAACTTAAAGGGTTCAAGATCCATTCGAACATAGAAAATTGAAAATCGCAATATTTAGAGCTACACCAAAGCCAAGTTCATCATATAAGAGATTGAAGCATGCAAAGTTGTGTTTGTATAGTGATCAAACATTCAACAATATAGCAATATGTTGAAAAGCATGAGAATTGAAAGGGAAAGTATTCGAATTAAAATTGCAAGATTGAAAATTCCAATGAAATAAGTTGTCAGGGTTTATTGCAAACTTGATCGGCCTCCTTGATTAATGAAAGGAATTTGAGGCGTCATTTCAGATGTTTAACCCTGGCTAAGTCTTCCTAACTCTTATTTATAGTAGAAATTTGAAAGATTGAAATCTAATACTTGAGCACTACATGCATCACCTCCTAAAGTTGCTCAATTAATGGTGAGTAACCTCAACTTACGTTATTAAACACATGTTGAAATTCAAATTCAAACTACAATCTAACGCGATAGAACGTGTCTCTGCTTGAGCCACAATCTGATAATTGCTGGAAACTGTCAGACAATGCCGATGCAATTTATGTCAAAGAGCTTACTTTCAGCGTGCATACTTAGGTTGAAAAATCCTAAGCCTTTTTATCCATTTCATTTGTCTGACGCTGGCCCTGATTTTGATATCAGCTATAGTCGTACCCATCAAAGAAACTAGTTAACTTCAAATCATATCGTTGTCAAAACCTTCTTAATACCTTGTCATTTAGAAACCCAACATATTGAGAAAAATTAGCCTCATATAATTAATTATCGAATGAGCTTTATTTTTTACACTTATTATTGAATGTGCTTTGAATGAATGATTGATTACGTAAAAAACTAATATCATGATAGATATTATCGTTGATGTTACTGGTCTAGTGGCAAGTCACTTTGTGGAAGTGCTTCTTGCGTAGTGGAGTTGGGCTCAAATCCATGTTTGCACCACTTGTGATTAGTGCCCCCCAAATTATGTGCTTATTTGATCTAACAATAATATCGGTTTGACCAAATTTTGAAGATTAATATAAAGTGAATAAAAGTTTATTTTTTGTTTGCTGAATTAGAAACAACCAAAACTCTAGAAGCAGTCGACTATATGTTATCCAAATTCATAAATGTCAAGCCGTAGCCCAATATGTTGACATTGTATGTATAGCCTAACTTTCTAATAATAAATAGTCAAATTAAAGGAAAACGTCAGCTTCATAAACTTCTTCCTCAAAGACAAATCAAGCTAATCATTAATTTTCTCTATAAATACTCTCACCCTCACTCTCCTTAATCAATCACCTTCATCCAAAAATAAAATGGCTTCTTCAAAGCTCTTCACAGGTTTTTTCTTCTTACTCGCCCTAACCCTCCTTCTCCAAACATCTTTTGCAACCGAGCCTCTCTTCCACTTCTGTTCAAATACTGAGAATTTCACAGCCCAAAGCCCATACGAATCAAACTTAAAAACACTCATCAACTCGCTCATCTACAAAACCCCTTCAACGGGCTTCGGTGTCGGGTCAGTGGGCCAATACCAAAACCAACAAGCCCACGGGCTTGCTCTTTGCCGCGGCGATGTCTCACCCACAGAATGCAAAACATGTGTCTCTGAAGCAACCCAAGAAATCCGCAACCGATGCCCTTACAACAAAGGTGCTATCATATGGTATGATTATTGCTTGTTCAAATATTTGGACACTGATTTCTTTGGCAAAATTGACACCGCAAACAGGTTCTACATGTGGAACTTGAAAAATGTCACTGACCCTGCCACGTTTAACTCCAAGACTAAGGGGTTATTAAGCGAGCTTGCACACAAAGCTTCTTTCAATAATCCTAAATTGTATGCCACTGGAGAATTAGAGCTTGAGAAATCAGAGAAACTTTATGGGTTGACTCAGTGTACTAGAGATTTGTCTAGCTTTGATTGCAACAAGTGTCTTGATGATGCCATTAACGAGCTTCCAAATTGTTGTGATGGGAAAGAAGGTGGCAGAGTCGTCGGTGGAAGCTGCAACTTTCGATATGAGATATACCCATTTGTCACAGAATAAATAAATACTCGAATGTTATAGATTGGGCTTCATAGGTTCACTTGACCCCCTTCACAATAAAGTTCAACCTTACAGTTTTCATATGCATGAATAAAATTATGTGATTTTTGAAAGAAAAAAAAAGAACGTTTTAGGAAGGAATATTGGCCATGTTTAGATATCTCTTGGCACAACCCTTATAGTGTGTGATTGTTGAGTAGGAGATTGTAGTGAATTTAAGTGTGAGTTTCGAGTTTCACGTTAATTAGAATGAGTTCCATGAAAATAAAATAAGAGAATGTACCCATATGGTAAATATTTTGGATAAAGATGTCAAATTTATATTGGGTTTATTGTTGTTGCCTACTAGAGATTTTTATGGGCGTCTAAGATCAATTGTTGAATTTTACTGACCTAACGAGTCTTGTAACCAACACGAAGCCTTATTCAGTCTAATGGGCCTTCAAGATCACGTTGAAGTCCAGTAAGGCTCGCGGTGAGCCTCTAAGATCAATTATTGAGTTGTAAACACAAAGCATCATTCGGTCTAATGAGCCTTTAAAGTCACGTTGAAGCCTCTAATGTAAATTTAAATTTAGTTATATACCGGTGCATCATGTGCATTTTTAAAATTTAACCTTCTTGAAAATGTCCTAGAGGAGGGAGTCGATTTGGAGAGAAACTTCCTTCCCAACTTTTTCTTGTTTGAAGTTGACGTAAAGTAAGTCATCACAAGTTTGATGAATTACTTTGACAAGTCAATAAAGTAATTCAATCAATGATGCACTTGTACATGACATATTTTCAACTGTATATTAGACGCCACACCGACCACAACTTCTTCAGCTTTTGGTATTGTACTGTCATCGTATTTGATTGCTGAATGAATGATCATGTGAAGTTGAAGTCGCCCTTTTTAGAAATTCTTAGGCAAACACCTTATTATATATTCTAATCAATAATTGATTTAGAAAAAATTGTGCCGGTAGGTTTAAGCACTTATCCAAAGCTAATTGAGTAATTTATAAAAATAAGTTCAAAATAATTTACACGTAAGTCATAAACTATTTACAAAAGATTCTCTCAAACACTTGCGTTCATGAATAATGGAGTTGCAATTATGTACATACACAAAATGCAATTTTTTCAGTGTTAGCAAATACCAGGTTTCCTCTGCATTCCTACTTGCCAATATCTGAAAAACATAATTCAATATTCTAGCACGATGGGTTGGTTGCATACTTGGATTAGGTGCACCACTAGTGAGGGATCTGGTTAGACTCAAGAAAACCTCCTGATGAAAAAATTTGGTCTAATGATTTGGGTGCAAGTGAACTAAGCCACAAAATTCTGATTGTGGAATTTGATAAAATAGTCTTCAAATTATAAATCTGGAAAATGCCAAACTTGAGTTGTTGTCAATCCAACAACTATCACCTGAAAATTCTACACCTGTGAACCCATCAGGAATAAACCACCCAAACTCTACCCACTTTTCCTCTTTGCCATAAAAATTAAGAGATAAGGAATCAGATGGGAGAGTCAAGACAGACAGGAAAGAGTGCTTGAATTCCAAATAAAATAACCAATCCCTATTATTTGCATGACTATACCAACTCCTGCATTGCATCAATGAACCACAAGCATATATCACCATCATCATTCTATACATTGAATAACTCGTACTTATTTTTTTATTTCTAAAACTTAAGCACCAATGCTTCCGTTGATAGAGTTGATGTTTCTCATGTATACATTGAATAACAGTACATATATACATTGAAGCAAGTCTATCTAAACTCTAACTGAGTAACAGTTTCATTTATAACTAACTTTGTGAACATATGACTCTCTAACTACTAACTAACTCTCTAACTACCATCTATGATCTAATACTCCGCCTCAAGATGGGAGATACAAATTAACAATCCCATCTTGGAGACAAGAAGTTTAAATACAGAAGATTAAATACATCAGTGTAACAACTGATATGGGGAACACATTTGCAGTCTAGCTGAGGGGATTCTGTTAATAAGAAAAGCAGCAGTCTTAACAATCACCCCAAAAGGAGAAGGGTACTTGTGACTGAAAAAACAAAGACCGTGCTACATCCAACTAGTGCTGGTGCTTCCTCTCAACAATTGCATTCTGTTGAGGCCTTTTAACACAGATAAATTGATGTAGAGTTCCCTTAGAAGCAAGAAAATCAGTTAATGCAAGTTCCTTTGCATTATCAGACCTGAAGTTCTTTATATTTTTATGAAAATGAGTCTCAACAAAAGCAAAAAAGTGCTTGATGATACTAGGCGCCTATGATTTACTGTGCAAACCCAAGTGGATCTGGAATGATCATCTACCAATGTAAGAAAGAATCTTTTACCGTCATATGTTGATTGATGAAATGGACCCCATATGTCACAATGCACAAGATCAAAGCAATTCTCAGAAATACGACTAGAAGGTGAAAAAGATAATATATTCTTTTTGGATAAAGGATAAATTTCATAGAAATGATTAAAGAAGAAGATGGAATAGAAAGACGGCATTTATTATTGAGGAATTTGAGACATTTACAAGAAGGATGGCCTGAACGACTGTCAAACATCAGCCAAACAGAATTAAGCACAGAAATAGTAGGTGTTGTATATAGGGAAATGTTAGAAGTCCCACATTAGCTAGAGATATGGAATAAATAGCCTTTATAAGGGTAGGTAAAGTATTTACAAAATGGTTTTTACAATCAGCAAATTGAGAACTCTTGTTAAGAACATACAATCCACTCCCTATACTACCCTTGCCAATCATCCTCAGTGATTTCTTGTCCAGAAACTGAAAAGAATCACCATTGAAGATAATAGACAAGTCAGTATGCTTGAGAAGAGCACTAACAGAAAGAAGATTCAATTGAAAACTGGAACTATACATGACATTATGTAGGACTAGACAATTATGAAGTAAAACTGTGCCTACATGAGAAACATCAACTCTATGACCATTTGGCAAATTGACAAAGGAATTATGCACAGGAATGGGAGAAGTAAAATTATTCAAAGAACATGTTATGTGACTTGTAATCAACTATGTTCGCTTGATAAAATACAAACGACGGCTAGGTCTAAAACTTCTCTCTTTTCCGGTAGAGTTTTAACTTGGCTTTTGACATTGTTTACTCAACCTGAACAAGACCAAAATTACTTAATTTTGGAAATAAATGGACTTAATTTCGTTGAAAAGAATATAGGGGACCAAAATCATGTATCATCCGTCGAAACTAGAGCATTGAGCACATAATAATTACTTCATTTATCTATTAAGTATTAACTCATCTTTGTTCATTCTCATCTCATAGCATTGTCATGTATTGTGACATGCATAATATATCGCATTTTTGTTTAGACAACATTATTTGAGTGTATTATGGTTTTACCATAAGCAAATTTCTAGAGACTTAAAAACAGTAATGTTATCCTGCTTCCTAATCCTCATTCTCTCCTATATACCCTAAACACCTCTCCCTCCATCCCTTCCTAGAATTAGTCTCACATTTTTGTTCTTCTGGTTCCGAAACCCTCAATTCTGTCCCAATCCTATCTTAAACACCTCTCTCTAGGCTAGGGTGATGAAAAGAGCTAGATTAGCAATCAAATGAGACACGCAAAACAATTGGATTAAAAACCACAAGAATTAGTTGATCATCAACAAACACATTAAAGCAGAAAATCAAATAGAATAGAATTTGTAACAAAACAACCAACCCATAAAAGGAGGCTAGAGCTAAAACAAGGTAAGATTGTTGATAAGGTCAAACAAAAATAATCCCGTTTTCTTTTATAGTATCAAGAACGATTCCTAGTTTACCTTCAATCCTTTCATCCTTTCTGGGCTCATATGCCAATGCATACACATCAGCTTCCTTTGAGCGCTCAGCAATAAGCCTTCCAACTACTCTACAAGCATCATGATCAGTTAAGGACGGAAGAGAATTTCGAAGGTCCTTGGAGTTAGTTGTAGCAACAGATATGACTTTGCTTGTTCCTCGGTGCATCACTTTTGCATGAATGAATCTTTTTGAAAAGAAAACATTTAATAAGAAGGGTCTCAAGTACATATCTGTCCTCTGCTTCCATGATTTCCTGTTAGGTCTCTTTGCAGCTTCACCCCGAGATCTTCGAGTCCAGGCAGCTCGAACAACAAAAGAACCCTACACAAGTTCAGATTTCATAATTCACAAGCCCTATCACAAATTCAAAGTGAATAAATAAAAATTGGATAGTGAATAAAGGGATTTAATGAAACAATTGAAGAGAAGAGGAATTACGTTGAAGAGCGGGGGATTGGTGCGCGAGGGCGAGGGAGAGAAACAAGTGCTGGTTAAAGTGGGAAACGAAGAAAGCCATGAAAATGAAAGCGAATTCGGGGATTGCAGTTGAGGCAGCAGAGCCTGAGAAGATAGCGATACACATGCGCAGGGCGATGGCGAAGCAACACACTCCATCTTCATCGACTTCTTCTTCTTATCCCTTAGCCGTTTCTTCTTTCTTCTTTTGTTGACCACACGATGTATTATCTTTTATTATGATCTTTTTCAAAACTGATTTAATGCATTAAACAAAAATGCTCAATCAAGGAAACAAATAAACAAATTTTGTGAGTAAATCTTCAATTTGGTACTCACATTGCCTATTTGATACTCATACTATTTTTACCCATCAAGTTAGTCCTTGGAAGATTCACCGTTAATCAATGTGGTCCCTAAAAGATTCATCATTAATTAATCTGATCCCTTAAAGTTTTTTCCCCGTCAAGTCTCTGGACGGAAGTGTAAGTTAAGTTAGTGAAATTAGTCTTGAGAGAGTAGCAAAACAAAACTTTTCCCAATTGAATTTTTAGCTTTAGTCAATTGATAAAAATTTGAACACATATATATATTTATGCAATTTTTGTTCTTCTTCTTGTTGTTATTCATTTGCCAATTTTTGTTCTTCTTCTTGTTGTTCTTCATTTGCCAATTTTTGTTCTTCTTCCACAATCTTCATTTCTTCCTCATCCGTCAAAATATGCTCGCACCTGCAGTCCACGCTACAAAACGCACTATCTCCTCTGCAAAAACATCCATATTTCCAACAACATACAAAAAACAGAGTAAGAAATAAAAACAACATCAGAAGATCAAGTTTAACTCAATGTTTAACTCAATTTATAGGCAAAATATCAATTAACATCAACAAACAACAATAAAAAATCTGGGTATTTTTTTTATCAGGATCAATTAAGAGGGCACAATGCATTATAAGATCTGGGGTTGGAGAGAGAAAAACAGAGCATTAGGGCATGCTATTTTTTTGAGTACATAGTATGTGATTGTTGAGTCCGATTTCGTAGTGAACTTAAGTATCAGTTTTGAGTTTCACGTTGATTAGAATGAGTTTAATGAAAATAAAATAAGAGAATGTACCCATATGGTAAATATTTTGGATAAAGATGTCAAATTTATATTGGGTTTATTGTTGTTGCCTACTAGAGATTTTTATGGGTTTCTAAGATCAATTATTGAGTTTTACTGGCCTAATGAGCCTTGTAACCACCACGAAGCCTTATTCGGTCTAATGGGCCTTCAAGGTCATGTTGAAGCCCAATAAGGCTGGGTGAGCCTCTAAGATCAATTGTTAATTTGTAAACATAAAGTATCATTCGGTCTAATGAGCCTTTAAAATCACGTTGAAACCTCTAATATAAATTTAAAATTAGTTATATATAGGTGCATCATGTGCATTTTTTGAATTTAACCTTCTTGTAAATGTCCTAGAGGAGGGAGTTGATGTTGGAGAGAAACTTCCTTCCCAACTTTTTCTTGTTTGAAATTGACGTAAAGTAAGTCATCACAAGTTTGATGAATTACTTTGACAAGTCAATAAAGTAATTCAATCAACGATGCACCTGTACATGGCATATTTTCAACTGTATATTAGACGCCACACCGACCACAACTTCTCCAGCTTCTGGTATTGTACAATCATCGTATTTGATTGCTAAATGAACGATCATGTGAAGTTGAAGTAGTCCTTTTTAGAAATTCTTAGGCAAACACCTTATTATATATTCTAATCAATAGTTAGAAAAATTTGTGCCGGTAGGTTTAAGCGCTTATCCAAATCTAATTGAATAATTTATAAAAATAAGTTCAAAATAATTTCCACGTAAGTCATAAACTATTTACAAAAGATTCTCTAAAACACTTGCGTTCATGAATAATGGTGTTGCAATGATGTACGTACACAAAATGCAAATTTTTTCAGTGTTAGCAAATACCAGGTTTCCTCTGCATTCCTACTCGCCAATATCTGAAAAACATAATTCAATATTCTAGCACGATGGGTTGGTTGCATACTTGGATTAGGTGCACCACTAGTGAGGGATCTGGTTAGACTCAAGAAAACCTCCTGATGAAAAAATTTGGTCTAATGATTTGGGTGCAAGTGAACTAAGCCACAAAATTCTGATTGTGGAATTTGATAAAATAGTCTTCAAATTATAAATCTGGAAAATGCCAAACTTGAGTTGTTGTCAATCCAACAACTATCACCTGAAAATTCTACACCTGTGAACCCATCAGGAATAAACCACCCAAACTCTACCCACTTTTCCTCTTTGCCATAAAAATTAAGAGATAAGGAATCAGATGGGAGAGTCAAGACAGACAGGAAAGAGTGCTTGAATTCCAAATAAAATAACCAATCCCTATTATTTGCATGACTATACCAACTCCAGCATTGCATCAATGAACCACAAGCATACATCAACATCATCATTCTAAAGAGCCTTTAATTCCTTTATACCTCTCTATATAAGCATCTACACTCACATGTCGTTCTAAAGAGACTTTGATCAGTTCTCTCATTTCTGCCTTTTGACATTCCATACTTGGCATTTTGCTAACATGGGTGTACATCAAGTCATTATCAGGTTATCTTTCATGGCTACACTTATCAAGTTGGCCATGGCTACAAATCACATTGTTGGAGGACCAAATGGTGGATGGGATACAAGCTCAAACCTTCAAACATGGGCATCATCCCAAAAATTCTCAGTGGGAGACAATCTCAGTAAGTCACTAACATGCATCCAAGGAACAAAATTCTAATTCATGCTTTGCTTAATTTCAAAAGATTACCATTTTGGTTAACAAATTGAAATACAATGCATCATTTTGTTTATAATAGCATATTTGGAAATCCTTCTAAAATTGATTTTGTAACCAAAATCAATTATGGGAAGAAGCTTTTGTGAGTAATTTTGAATTTGATGATACTAACATCTATATATATGCAGTTTTCCAGTACCCGCCGAACCATAATGTGATCGAAGTTACAAAAGCAGACTATGACTCCTGCCAGCAAACTAACCCAATTCAGTCTTACAGTGATGGTGCCACAACCATCCCTCTCAGTTCACCAGGAAAAAGATACTTCATTTGTGGGACAATAGGGCATTGCATCCAAGGAATGAAGGTTGAGATAGACACTCTTTCCAGTGCAACTTCTTCTGATGATTCACCAGCAGCAGCATCTCCACTTGCAGATTCCCCAACAATTTCCATCGTTCCATCTGAATCTCCAGAAGAATCTACTACTTTACCAGCTGAATCTCCTGAAGATAATCCTGAAGCACCAAGTCCATTGTTTGAAACACATTTGGGAAGCCCTACATTCTCTCCACTTGTTCCTTCCACCGAACTTCCAGCTGCTACCTCACCTCTAGCTCAAGCACAAAAATCATCAGACTTGTCAGCTTCATCAACCAGGAAAGGCAATTTACAAGCCTCCATTGCCATAGTGTTAAGCTTTCTAATGATGTTCATAGCCTTCTAAGGATGGGGAAAATCTTATTCAACTGTCTCTACTGAGCCTATCTCGTGCGGAAGTTTGTTTTCGGTGTTTTCGGTTGTTGTGGTGTGGTTATTCAGTTATTGCATAGTGCTTCAGTGATATTCAAACCTGTTTTATTTGTTTATATAATATAACTCATCAACAAAGTGATTTTCTTTGCTTTTATATCCTATTGCTGAAACTACTTTTTGGATCATCCTAACAAGGACAAGCACCTATAGCAACTTCGAGTCTTCAAACTTGTTATAAAAAATTAAAACGATGTGAACTACTTGAACTATACCAGGAACACAACAGGGCACTTGAAGGGGATTTTCCCAAACAAAAATGCACCATAGAAACTAATTTTCCACCCAAGCACACTATATATGTATGATGAGGTGCAATCTATTATAAATTGCATCCCACAGGAACATAATCACAACGCAAGAATTTAACGTGGAAATCTCGAAAGCCGAAGAAAAACCATGACCATGCCAGTTTCATTTCATATTATAGTTGAGATTTTAGCAGCACAAATTTATCTTATCAAACAGTTTCCGAGAACACTTTCAGCCACACACAATCATAGGAACATGGTGGATAACTTGGACAAAGATTATTATACAAGCAAAGCACACATACAACAACAAAGAAGTGGATGCTAACCACTTAGGCAACCGGAGGTCGAAGCAGATGATCCCTTGATGTATCAACTACAGCAGAGGGCATAAACTGCCACATGGCAATTCCAGGATAACCAATGAAAGGTATCAGCTTGTGACGAGCAGCACCTTTCCCTTTGGCGGCCGCGGCAGCTTGAGGGAGGAAGCTGGGCTGTAAACTTGTCAATTTGACCTTCTGCTCCAACATTTCTTTGCATAGCTTTAGCTTATTCTTCTCATCACGAATCTCATTCTTCTCAGCCTGCAAGGAAACAGGAGTTCAGTACTTCAGTTCATACATACTCAAAATAACCATTATAAACAGAAAATCACCTTCAACTCTTTAATTTTTTCTTGTAAGTCTGTATTCATTTCCTTCAGCTTCTCGGCTTCATTTCTTAATTGGATTACTGCTCGAACCGCATCACTTAATATAGAAGCCTTGTCTGTTTTGGGCTGCCTACCAGGCTCCAAGATAGAACTCAATTCCAGAAACCTTAAAAATCATGTCAAATTGAAGAAATGAGATTTTGAAGTCTAAAGTAAATCAGATTAGATAACATACCTCTCATTCAATTTATCCCTTCGCAATTTCTCACGACCTGCCTTGGAGCCAGCTGATTCAGTCCTTAACCTGAAGTAACAGTTGCATATCATTTATTTAGGGAAAATAATGGGAAGGGTGACACAGTAAAAGAGGCACATGAGGACTAATCAAACAAAAAAATTGAGATGAAAAATCCAGACTTATTAAATGCTTGATTTCTTGATCAATTAACAGACAAATCATTGGAGGAAGAAAAAAAAATTTATTCAAGATTACATTTTATCAGAAACTACCATGATTCTTATGTATTTTGTTTTGACTTTTGACTGATGCAAAACAAAGCTGACTAGTCAGCACACATGAAATTCAGCAGGCCCATCCATGCCTGCCAAATTTAGAGTCACTTGATTGAACTTAGATTCAAGTTATCAACAATATCAAGCAGAGTAGAGAAGTATACTCAACCCTTCTTCACTTCTTATCTCAGATGACTAAGTTTGAACATAATCACTAATAGCAAATTAAGAAAGGAACATAACTAGCTTTCCTGATCTCCAAATTTATGAATTACATCAATTAACACATCAGAAACATTTCAAGATTCAATTTGCAAAATTGTATAAATTTTTAAGGGATTATGGTTGTGATTCATATATCTCTGGTCAAAATGCCAAAGCATAAAACTTTGAAGTCATTACACAATATTCAAACAGTTGTGAAGGAACAATTTCAACTCCATATATCCTTTGCAGAGCAAAAGAAGAGATCAAAATTACCGCTTTAAAGGGCCACTTTCCAAGACAGTTGAATCCAGTGAGCACTCCATTTCCAAGCTGCAATCACAAGTTAACCATCATGATGATGGAGTTGACCATAATCTGGGGTTCTACCTTTCTACTGAAAGAACAAACCTTTTATTAGTATAGAAACAAACCCACCTGATATTGGAAGGAACCCAGGAGAAATCAGCAGAGTCTGCAGCCATGAAGTCACCTGCAGCAACAGAGATGTCAAAGCCATAATCATAGAACCAACAAGAGTCGCCTAAGGAATCGATTTCCATGTTGCAAGCAATATGGTAGGAGGAGAATGAATGTGTATATCAAGTGGAGCAGTGAAAATACTGTGAAAATAGCGTGAGAATATAATACTATGATGTATCATTGAACAATGTTGCTTTTTTAGTTTGATTTAATTGTAATTGTCCCTCGTTGTTGTAAGAGTAAAGAGGAGAAAGTCATTGTGATTGTGATTTGTGAGTTTTTGGTGACGGAAGCAGAACAGATTGTGCGCCATGGCCAATTGGCATTACATTGATTGTATATTTCTATTCTATTCTATGTATTACGCTGATACAGTTCAGAGGAGCCAAGTAAACGCCATGCCTTAAACTCGGGACCGCTTCAAATCATAACCACCCACATTGCTATTTTTACACAAAAAACCATGATGAAAGCATATGGCAAAAAACGTCAAAGTAGAAACGGTAACCATCCAGACATAAACATAAGCAATATCATAAATGATGTGATAGAAAATGGAGAAAAAAACAATCTTAAAGAGCTAAGATTAACCTTTTTTACTAGAACAAAATTACTTCCCTCTTAGAGCCTACATGGAACATTTACACTAAAAATGAAAATTGTTTATATATTAGGATCAAATTAAAATAGATAAAATTAGGGGTGTACATATGTCCGGATCAAACCTGACTTATCCAATCAAAACCAAAGCAACAAAGTTGGGCTGTATTGGATGAAGGGGGTCAGGTTGATATTTCATGGGAGAAGCCGATGTGTTTTATCGGGTGTCGGGATAAAAAATTTCAACCCAAACATAAAATAACAAATTCTAAAATTAATTTCTATATTGCAAATTTATTTTTATTTAGTTTTCTTCTCTAATTGCTTAAATTTATTCAGTGTGAATTTCCTCACTTTTTAATGTGTGCCTGTAGTGGCGCTGAAAATATTTACCCAAATGTGATTTTTTAAAAAAGCTTTTTAAATTATTGTGTTTTGTCCTGAATGATAGCTCAAATGGTAAGAATTGATGACATATAAGTTGATGAGGGGTTAGGTCCAGGAATTAATCATTGGAATGGAAATTTAAATGTTTTATGATGTAAATTTTTTTTATTCCAGTGGCTTGTAGATATAGTTTATAGATATAGTTTATAATTTATATCTTAAGCTTACCAAATTCATTCTTATTTTTATCAGTGACATTTCATAAAGGAAGCCCCTCTGAAAATTAACTACTACTTCTTTTGACCAGTGACATTTCTAGCAATTATGTTATTGAAATTGACATCTTAATAACAATTATAATAACAGGGATACTGGAAGGTTCTGAAGAACATTCCACCTAATATGCTCCTATATGGTCTTTGGGACGGCATGATGCATGCCCTTAATTGACGTCACGGCGATGAGATGTCCATGAACAATAATTTTAAGAAAATCGTTTTTTCTTAACATACATGGTTTTAAGAATATAACAAATCAGTTTAAAAAAAAATATATATATAACAAATCTTCATAAAAAAAGAATATAGCAAATAATAGTTTATCAAAATTAAACTATTGATTGTATTTTTAAATTTCTGATACAATAAACGTTTTATCTAATAAATAAATACTTTTCTTTTTATTTATATTCTATGAACTGATATTTATTAAATTATTAAAGAAATATGGGATTAAAACTGCAACACTTTTGCATCATGGCTTAATGTATTGGATCGATTAAATCTATATGGTTAAATAAATATTCAATCAATATTAACATGTGATTGATTGATGTGGTACACGTTTAATTTTTTCTAATTAAAGAAAAAAAATCATACGAGAAAAAGCTAACTCCACTAAAATATGAATATTTTCATCTTAAACAAAATTGTCTTCCTATATAGACATACGTGTAATACATAAAATAAAATACAATAATACACTTATTTAATGATCCAACTAATTTAAATGGATAGTCTTATGCTGGTTTTTCTAATTTGGTTGAGCATTGTATTCTTCTACTAATATTCAATTGCTTTGGAATGGAGAGGCCTTGGATCGTTTTAATTCGGAGCGTGGTATCAGGAAAGGTGATCTATATCTCCCTACTTTTTTGTGCTTTGTAGGGAGAAACAGTCACATCTTATTTCTTCTGCTTTGGAGTTTGGGTTATGAAAGCCGATGAAATTGAGACGTATTAGCCATAATCACATTTAGTTGTTGTGAATGATTTAATTTACGAGAGCTAGTATGGAGCAGGTGAAAGTTATTAGTACAAAAAGAAGATGCCTCTCCTCGTCATCATTTTATTCATCACTAGCCCCGGAATGACAACCTTAATTAAACAAGCTCTTGGTCGATGAATTAAAGTAAACTACAGATTAAAAAAAACCAGAGGAATAAGGATAGTTCGCTTAATAACAGTTTTATCTCTCACTTATCATGAAGTTACACTTCTGGTTCCTCACAAAAAATATTGGTCATTTTCGTCTCTTACTTTGACAAACGATAGCAGTTTTAGTCCCTCATCACGATTCCATCAAAAAAAATTGCAACTTTTATCTCTTACTTTGACAAACGATTGCAACTTTCGTCCCTTACTTTGACAAACGACACCAGTTTTGGTCCCCATCATTATTTTTGTCCCTATAAAAACACAACTAATATTTTTCCATCAAGGACTGGAAGTGCAACTTCGTGATAAGTGAGAGACTAAAACTGCTATTAAGCCTTTTTTTATTAATGATGTATGGAATAAAACTCAAAAGGTAGTCGAGCGGCACTTGTAACATTGGAGAATGAATCTTTAAGAGTACTACAATAATGCGTAAAACCTTAGAAAATGAAGAGCAAGCAGCCACATACATTCAACTCAAACACTTAACTAACAATATGATGTAAAAACCCTAGAGTCATCCAAAAGCTCCTAAAATCCAAATTAACAAAGAGGCAATTGACAACTGAGTGGAGAGGATAGTATGTTATTTCTTGACTAGGCTCCCTTTTAACAACACAACGGCTTTGCAGGAGTTGAAGTTGAAGTTAGTTCTTGTTAGTAATCTCTTTTTCCTTATCCTAAAAATCAAAGATGTTTTCGGTCTGGTAGTAGCCCAAAGGGCTACAACACTATTAGGCAGCTAGCACAAAACATTGATCTGGGCCTTGTTGTTCACTGACCTCTGGGCCTGGAGAGACTGTAGTTTCTATTGCAGCGGAAAATAAAACTGATTTTCAGCACCCAAAAGATTTTGACAAACAAAACTAAAAGCACGCCAAAAAGAAAATTATTTCCAGGATAATGAAGGTATTTTTTTTATAAAAGCTCCAGGATCATGAAGGTGGGTGTGCACTATATGCAGAATTGAGAAATCGCACTAGCACAATAATATACCTTTTATTCAATACTTGCGAGTAAATTACAAGGGAATCTGCACCTTTTTACTTCTTCACGATCCTCCCATTTTCCGAATACATTGCAAATTGTTTTCCTTCTAAAACTTGTATTCGGTCTAGCTATTTGACAAGTTGTTCAAATACTTGTCTCCTTTTATTATTCCAATTGCATATTCATTCTAAGATAGAGTGTGTTTAGCCATTTATATAAGTAAAGACACTCTTCATTCCCTTTTATTTATTTATATCTTGTAATAATTTTATTTTATTTCTCTTTGCTTTCTTTAATTGTCATTTTACATTTCCAATAAGTTTTTTTTTTTTCTTACATAAAATTCGAGTGAATTCGGCTCTGGTCACAACCACGGGTCAGGACAGGCTTCGGGACATTTGGTCACTTATAGAGGTACTTACATATCGCTCACCAACACGGTCCTCACATCGGCAGTAGAATTCGAATACACAACATTCTGAAGGGAAGTAGTCTGTCTTTACCAACTGAATCAACATATTTTGATATTTCTAATAGATTTAATTACACTTTTTGATCATAATTTCATAAATGTGTGATTTTAGTACCTATAATTTTAATTACTCAAACTAAGTCTCTCAACTTTTAAAATTAAACAAATGTAGGCCATATTCAAATTTGTCATCTAATAATAAACGAAAATTTTTAATGTAGATCATAATTTTTGTAAGTAATTGATAATTTAAGACGATTTATGTCACCATCAACCTAAAATTTTGTGATGTCATTTTTTTCTTTAGTTATTGATGACAAGTTAACAAGTGGACTAAATTTATTAAATTTTAAAAGTAGAAGGATTTAATTTGAACAATTGCAATTATAGAAATCAAAACCCTGCATTTGTGAACCTGTATGGATCAAAGATGTAATTAAACCTTTCCAATAAATAATTAATACTTTTTATAATTTTACTCTTAATATGTAGTAATTAATTTCACATGAGAAAAAGGTTAGTTGATATAAAATATAAGTAATATAATAAAAAAACAAAATAATGGTTTTCATAAAAAAGAAAATATTAATATATTTAACATTTGTTCTTTCATTAACACATAATGAAACATTGTAATAGAAAAGGTAAAATAGCTTTAAGGTGCATGAAAATATGAATCGGTAAGTTTTGATGCATTCAAATCTCATTTTTTTTATCTCATTTTCATTTATTATTTCTTCATATCTCTTCTTAAAATTCATATCACATTACTAGTCAAATCACTTATTTATTTATATTTTCTTTATATATATTTTAGGTGCACGTGAAATTAGAGAGTGAACATAACCTTTTCATGAATTGCTTAACCAAATTGGAATACAAATAGTTAAAGAGCAACATAAGGATGTGTTCTTCAAAGGAGGCAAATCCTCCTTTTCACATATTAATTAATGTTAAGGAAATAGAATATGAAGATGAAGGTGTGATCTATAGATTAGATTAGTACTAAACTACACAGATTTCAACAGCATATTATAGTAAACCCAGTGGTAATGACAACTAAAGTGAATCAAAGGGGAATATGCAGACAAGACAAGAAGATACCAGGGATTGCTCTGTAAATTTACTAGGCCAGCTCACAAAGATGCTTTGCCCCATCACCCTCACTAAAAAAAAATGTGAAAAATAAGAAAATGGAAATACTCAGATCCACTTTCAATTTTTTTTTTTTAAATTTTTCCCCAATACAACAAAAAATGGTATCAAGAAAGTTCTAGAGCTCCCTCAATTACCGTCACCGATCATGCGGTGCAAAATGCAGCTCACCTAGCTAAGCAATTGCATGTACAGGACCTGGAGTGACTAGATTCGAACCTGGTGTGGGTGTTATTGAAGGCGGCGCCGCCACGCTCGGAGGATTCGGAGCGGCAGTATCCGGCGGCGGAGGCGGAGGAGACAGAATCAACGGCGGGGACGGCGGCGGCGGAGATGGGTCGGACTCAGTCGGAGGAGGAGGCGGGCTTGGATTTGTCACCGGTGGGGTTGGAGGTGTAGTGGTGGCGGTGGCGGGAGGCGGCGGAGGGGTGGGATTGTCAGAGAGAAAAGGGGGCGGGTTGAAATTGGGGCTCGGGAAGGTCGTCGACGAAGAAGAACCGCAAGATCCATCGGAGCATTTGGCGGTGTTGTTGTTGTGGTGGTGGCGGCGTAGCAATCCGAATCCCAAGAGCAGACCCAGAACAACGAGGACGGTGACAATGAAGATGAAGATCTTTGTTGCTTTCCCCACGTAGCACATGTTTTTTTACCTTTTTCCTCTGAACTGAACTGGTTCTTGTTCTGCAGAAACTGGGAAAATGTATGATTTATCTGAATCCAGAGGGTGATGGTGGGGGCTAGGTGTCCTTGTAACTTGGTTTTTTTTTCTTATTCTAGTACAGCTGCTGCTGCTGTTGCTACTCTTCTCCAATTCTTTTTTTGTTTGTTTATCTGGTTTAGCAGAGATGGGTATGGGTCTTGTTGGTTCTTTTTCGTCTTTTTCTCATGGCGTTTTGAGGCTATGAACAGAGAGAGTGTGAGTAACCGAGTGTGTGACTGTGATAGGGCCTCAAAGCCTATGGTAGTTCTGGTTGGCTTATGAATAAGGGCGTGGAATGAGGGAGTTAAATGTGAGCACGTGAAGAGTAATTTAGCTGGAATTAATGATAGCACTAACCGTCTTTCAACATTGCCCATTTTAACCCCCCTTAATTAAGCTGGTATTTATAGATGTCCATCAACACATCTCTTAAATCAAATTCAGTGGGCCGAATAAATGGTAGTATTAATTATACTTGTATAATGGATATTACTAATGTTTGGTTTATTTAATTTCCATTTCCTACATAACATTCCTCTTCACTTTGTCAGAGATAATTAACTCTTGACCGAAAAGGAGAAATGGTTCATCTACATATATAATTGGACATTATTACTATCAGGGTAACATAAGAGGGTCCATTGCACATGATGAAGGAATCTACCATGAACGAGGATGGATCACACAGGTCAAATTGTACCGTTAAAAGGGGGAATGGTCAATTATCATAGGGTACCGAGCCTCACAGACATGCATGGCTGCCACGTCAACGTTGGTCATTGGGTTGTCTGCTACTCTGCTTGCTCTATTGACCTACTATTGCTTATTGGCCATGAAAATTGAAGGGGTTTCTTCCATCCATCTTTAGGTGTGCGTAAAACATATAAAATTATAACATGCAAGTAAAAAGTAACAATTGATAACTCACAAACCAAAAATGTCACCCAAAAACTACGACCGACATGGCTCAGACCGGGGTGACGACGACGAAGGCAGCTGCGACACGACGATGGTGGCAAGGGTCGTCAGTGAAGATCACGAGGGTGGAGGATGGCCACAAAATGAGGAGAAATACCTAATTAAAAAAAGGAAAAACTCACCTATTGAGTAATAAATCCACCTATTGTGAAAAAGAACTCATTTAATGTGGGAAAAACGCATACCTAAAAGGAGAAAATACCTCCATAGAGAAAGAAAGACACCCAAAAGGGAAGAAGAGATCGCCCAAAAAGAGTGGCAGCGGGTGTTTTCTTGAAACCCTAGAGAAGATACCTCCATGAATGAATTGCATTTTATATTTTTATTAACACATTCCTCAAACACGTAGAACTGTAGAAGTATAATTTATTTTCTTATAAATAACAATGTTTAACTCATGTATTTAGTGATTCAGTTTTTTGCAAATGTAAGTGGGTCAGGCGGGTTATACGCTTTTGGTGAAAGCAACCCAATTGGTAATGGTAGCCATGATCCGTGAAAGATTCCATCATGGATCGTCAAATTAAAAGCCCAAAGGAAACGCAGTCGAGGCGAATGAAGGAGCAGTTACGACGAAAAAAATAAATGTACGATACAGAAGCTCTCCCTCCCTAATCTTTGATCATTGGTCCAAGAACAAAACACCAACGTCCACTCGAATTCGGTTATTTCAGCATTCAATCTTCATTGTTCCCAAACAAGAGATTCGTAAGTGAACTCAAACCTCCGCAAGCATAACTACTAGTTCATTCTTCATTTTTCTGTTATTAGATTCTCCTCATTACAAACGTGATTTGCACTAATTCATTTGCAATGTTCTTTAATCCCAAAAGAAACATCAATAAACCCAAATACCTAAAAGACTATGACTTCGTTTGGTCCAGCTTTTTTCTAACTTAAAAATTACTTTTAAATTAAAATTAAAAATAAGAACTTTTAAAAAGAAGAAGTTGTTTGTCAGTTTTCAGTTTTTTATAACTTAAAAAGCTAAAAATTTCATATATGGCGGTGGCGGGGACGGTGGCAGCGGCGGGGCGGTGAGGTGGGTGGTGGTGGTCATAATAATAATAAATTACTTTTAAATAAAAAACTACTCTTTATTTTAACTTATAAAAATAAGTCACTTGAAATTTTAGAATTTTTTTAACAAATGTGTTTGGTCCCACTTTAGCTTAAAAGTCATGAAAAAGCCGAGTCAAACACTACCTATGTCTAATTAATTTCAAGTAATCTAGATATAACAATATTCAGTTTATTGATTTAGTTTGCTATTCAGTTTTTAGTTTGCTTATTTTATTTTCATTTTCTGTTTTCTTTTGTTATCTCTTAAGATTAGTTGGTTAGTTGTTAATTTATGTTATCTTATAGTTTCTATAAATTTGTAATTTCGAATAAACATAATGCTCAACCAACTTGAGTGTCTCTCTAACAAATTCTAACTCTCGCTCCTCTCGCTCCTCTCGCTCCGTTCGTTGATAGCCACTTACTTGGTGTCTATCACAAACACTGGCAGTTATTAATCTTGGTGTTGGTGTGTGCAGCACAGCACAACAATGACGACGTTTCACCTTCAAGAAAGGTATTTTCAGCATCACGGAATTATGGCTTGTACTACCGCTGGAGGAGGACGTGTGGGGAGAGCAAGGAAGCCAAGCACCGCGAACAAACCCTCCTCCTTCAAATTGGATCTCAAACACGTCAAGAAGCAGAAAAATCGCGCTGTGTGTTCCGCATTATTCAAAGCTGCAGCAGTTGCTGAACCACAGGTTCGTAAATCAAAATCGTATCTGATTCATTGTAGTTACTGTGTCATTATCAGGCTGTGAGTAGTTTTGATTTTGAATGAATGGTTCATCGTTCTTCTTTTCTGTTTCGATTTGTTTCTTTATGCATCTTCTTCACTCCTTGTTCAAGTTTTTCGTTCCGTACTTTTATCTTTTTGCGTTTTCTTGTGACCAAACGAAATTTTGATAAAAACTCATAACAGAATTCGAATTGACCATAATGACCCTACTCATCGTCTTCCCCTTTCTTTGTAATCATGTATTTTGTTTGGTTTCTTGGACGCTAGTGAGTGAGTGAAATGAATGAGAAGATGAGCTATTTGAGTTTTTGTGTGGTCCACGCTTTCACATGTCTATTTAGTAGAAATGCTTCTTCTCCGCTTTAGAACTCAATCTTTTTTTTTTATATATATTAAAATTTTGAGTAATTGGTTATTTATATCCACAGTTTTGACCTCAAATGGAATTTCATTTTTAATTTTATTTTAAAAAGAAAAGATTAAACAAAAATCATTCCAAAATAATTTAAAAGCATTAAATTGCATTGGATTCGGATGCGGATGCGGTGATTCTAAAATCCGTTACAATTTTTTAAACCAATTCTCTAATTCATTTCTTGCTGTCACCTTATCTCTTTTGTAGTCAATAAATTGTAATATTTCTGTCAATAAAACAGCAGTGTACAGCAGTTTGTCTTGTACACCACACTTATTTTTTCTAAAAGGGCACATGGTTCAGTTAAATTAGTTGGTTTTAGTTAAAATTTGTTGTTGCTGTTTTTCCTATTACTCAAGTTAGTTACTGAGCAATTGGTTTCGGTTGAAATTAGTTATTCCTGTTTTTTCTGGTATTTGAGTTAGATACTTGAGAGCTGAGCTCTCATTACTGAAACTAGTGTGTATATGTATAATTGTATATATGCTGTACCAGCACATTTCTAATCTCAATATCTTTCCTGATTCATTCCTTAATGAAAAATGGACCAAAGTACTAAGCTAAGAAAAACATGTAGTAGGATCCCCACTTTCACCTATGCTGACATAGTAAAATTGAAATTCTGGTCATAAAATGCAGGGAACTATTGCTACAGCTTACGAAGATCCAATGCTAGCAAATTATGTACCAGTATATGTGATGCTCCCAGTAAGTAGAATAAACCTGAAATTCCTGTCCACCTAGCATACCCTTTGCAACATATGAATGTGTTTTGTGTTACATTTTAAAAATGCTTTGGTGTTCTTACCAGCTTGGAGTTATCACAAATGACAATGTCTTACAAGACCGAGAGGGGCTTGAGAAACAGCTGAGGAAGCTACACGCAGCAGGTGTAGATGGGGTTATGGTTGATGTCTGGTGGGGTATTGTAGAATCAAAGGGGCCTCTGCAGTATGATTGGTCTGCTTACAGGGCCTTGTTTCACCTGGTTCAAGATTGCAAATTGAAGTTGCAAGTTATCATGTCATTCCACCAATGTGGAGGGAACATTGGAGATTCTGTTTCCATCCCATTACCCAAATGGGTGCTTGAAATTGGAGATTCAAACCCTGATATCTTTTACACCAATCGCACAGGTATCAGGAACAAGGAATGTCTGTCACTTGGCGTGGATCACATGCCTCTTTTTCATGGAAGAACTCCTATACAGGTCAGCTGCTTGAAATTTTTTATTTCCTATATGTTCTCGATGTTTCTGAAATACAATTCTACATGTTAGTATAAAAGCTCTAGTTTAACCAGTCCTGTCTAACATACACACTGTTAGGTTGGTCATGTAATGAAAGAAGCCTATTTTGGTTGGTCTTTCTGGCTATACTGATTGAAGAGATCAACAATAGCTATACTTTCGAGTTCCTCTAGACTAAAGGCAGTGATTGTTAGTGTTAATATGTTTACTTCTTGGTGTTAACATTGGCTGTTTGGTGCAGATGTATAGTGACTACATGAGGAGTTTCAGAGAGAATATGGCAGATTTTTTAGAATCTGAGCTCATGATAGACATTGAAGTAGGGCTTGGCCCCGCGGGAGAACTCAGATATCCTTCTTACTCAGAGTGTTTGGGGTGGAAATTTCCTGGTATAGGAGAGTTTCAGGTGAGTAAGGACTGTTTTGCTGGTACCATATAATATTGGGTTAATATTACTTGAAACAAATATGGTTAAGCTTGATGGCATATATTCACCACTCATTTCAATTCTCAAACTTCTTGTGTAATCTTGCAGTGCTATGACAAATATCTTAAAGCTCATTTCAAACGGGCTGCAGCTAGTGCAGACCATCCTGAATGGGAGCTGCCTGATAATGCTGGGGAAAGCAATTGCACACCTGAAGATACAGAATTTTTCAGATCACAAGGAACCTACCTAACTGAGCAAGGGATTTTTTTTCTTGCATGGTATTCCAACATGTTGCTGATGCATGGTGATGAGATCTTGGATGAAGCTAACAAAGCATTTCTAGGCTGCAAAGTGAAGTTAGCTGCAAAAGTAAAAAATCATAAATAATATATGGTAAATTAGCATCCCTTTGTTTATTTTTGCATCAATATGCTGACAGATTCTTATGAAAACAGGTTGCTGGAATCCACTGGTGGTACAAAACAGAAAACCATGCCGCAGAGCTTACCTCAGGATATTACAACTTAAATGATAGAGATGGATATCGTCCTATAGCAAGGATGCTCTCCCGGCATGATGCTATCTTGAATTTTACATGTCTTGAGATGAGAAATTGTGAGCAAATGGAAGAAGCCAAAAGCGGTGCCCAGGAACTTGTTCAGCGGGTAATTTATTTCAACAATTTAAAATCCTATCTGATATACTCTCTACAAATTCAAAAGGCCCTGTTTGATTGTAGTTTTTGAAAATTGTATTTAAAAGAGTTTTTAGAAACTGTTTTTAAAAACTGTTTTTCAAAATAAAAGCAGAAAAAAAACTGTTGAATAAGACGTTTTTCAACATTTAAAAAATTGAAATTTGAAAACTAAAAACAGAAACTGAAAACATATTTTAGCTGTTCTGGTATTTTAGTTTTTAAAACTGAAAATAATAACTATTTTCAAAAACAGTTTTCAAAAACAGGTTTTACCAAGTGGGTTTTTAAATTTTTCAGTTTTTGAAAACAGAAAACAGTTTTTAAAAACTGTAATCAAACAGTTTTTGTGAATTCCCATGCAGGTCCTAAGTGGGGGCTGGATGGAGAACCTTGAAGTTGCAGGAGAAAATGCACTTCCGCGGTATGATCGCGAAGCTTACAACCAAATCCTTCTGAATGCTAGACCAAATGGTGTGAACAGAAAGGGCCCTCCAAAACTAAGGATGTATGGCGTGACATACCTTCGTTTGGCAGATGAGTTATTCCAGGAAACAAATTTTTACCTATTCAAAACCTTTGTGAGAAAGATGCATGCTAATCAGGTTTGCACTTGCCTTCAATTAAAGGTATTTTCATATTTCATTGACTTTGAAGCTAAGTAATGAAAGGTTTTCCCCCTTGTACCAAAAACTTGCAGGATTACTGTCCAGACCCTGAGAAATACTGTCATTACACGCTTCCTATGAAGCGGTCAAAACCAGGGATTACACATCTTCAGGCATCCGAACCAGTAGTGAGGCCATATCCATGGAACGGTGAAACAGATATGAGTATTGGTGAAGCTCCTGGTGTATTTGCTGATATTGTAGCAATTATCAAGCGTATTTTTTGTAATAAAAAATGAAACTAGAAACGGAAAAGAGGAAGAGGGAAGTTAAATAGTTGCGTATATTTGGTTCCTTCATAGAGGCTACTGCGCCTCCCATTGTACAGAAACTCCTTGAAAACTCTACTCGATTGAGTCAAATAATGGTGATGGTGTTAATTGATTTTTTCATTACAATTGTAACAACTAATCAACTTGGTATATTTGCTGATATTGTAGCAATTATCAAATGTATTTTTTGTAATAAAAAATGAAATTAGAAACGGAAAAGAGGAAGAGGGAAGTTGAATAGTTGCATATATTTGGTTCCTTCATAGAGGCTAATGCGCCTTCCATTGCACAGAAACTCTGCATATATTTGGTTCCTTCATAGAGGCTAATGCGCCTTCCATTGCACAGAAACTCCTTGAAAACTCTATACTCGATTGAGTCAAATAATGGTGATGGTGCTAATTGATTTTTTCATTACAATTGTAACAACTAATCAATCAAATGCTAAATAACTACATGGGAACAGAAAACCTTTCAAAGGTTGATTAGCAAATAATTAGAAACGAGTATAATAGAAATCACAAAGTAGAAGCAACCTAATAATTAGGGTTCATTTGAAAAAGGGCGTGAACGGGTAATTAGTGTTTGTTTATAACATGTATAACTCAGTTCAACACCACTATGTAGCTCCCGGAATAATTATATACCATCAAATGACGATTCATTAGAAAATCACTTTCTTTTCCTAGCCCAAGTTCAGTGGGAGGAAGGTCCTACGAAGCGCTCTACCATCTAAGCTATATCCCCACATTGATGTTTCTTTGTTACAAAAATATATAACAAAGATAATACTTACCCACATAATCCTCACGTATTCGTTCTTCTGTCTTTTCTCCTTTGATCTCATGTCATGATGGAGGCAATTGCCCCCACTAGAGACATTCATCTGTAATACGAGTACTTAATAGGTTAAATTGTCCCATGATAATTTTATAATTTCTAAAGTACCCATCTAAACCCCAGTTGCACTGAAGATTCAACAATCTAACCCCTAACTAACACTGTAACCCCTACTTAACTGAGCAAGGGATTTTTTTTCTTGCATGGTATTCCAGCATGTTGCTGATGCATGGTGATGAGATCTTGGATGAAGCTAACAAAGCATTTCTAGCCTCCAAAGTGAAGTTAGCTGCAAAAGTAAAAAATCATAAATAATACTCCCTCCGTCCCAAAATATAGGGTCCTGTTCAGACAATCACGCTTATTAACAAAACATGTAATAAGTTAATTAATATGTTGGTTTTGTTATTTTCTATACAAATATTACAAATTTACCCCTATTTAAAATTAGTTGGGAATATGAAAGAAGTAATTAGTAAAGGTAGTAATTAAAGTTTTGAAATTTAAAATATAATGAATGCAAGGGGTAAAAAAGGTAAAGCTTATTTTTTTTTTCCTGAAATCTAGAAGGGGTCTTATAATTTGGGACTTCAAATTTGTCTCTAAAGGGTCTTATAATATGGGACGGAGGGAGTATATGGTAAATTAGCATCCCTTTGTTTATTTTTGCATCAATCAGCTGATAGATTCTTATGAAAACAGGTTTCTTGAATCCACTGGTGGTACAAAATAGAAAACCATGCCGCAGAGCTTACCTCAGGATATTACAACTTAAATGATAGAGATGGATATCGTCATATAGCAACGATGCTCTCCTAGCATGATGCTATCTTGAATTTTACATGTCTTGAGATGAGAAATTGTGAGCAAATGGAAGAAGCCAAAAGCGGTACCCAGGAACTTGTTCAGCAGGTATTTCAATAACTTGAAATCCTGTCTGATATACCCTCTACAAATTCAAGAAACTTTGTTATTGATAAACTCCAACTTGTGAATTCCCATGCAGGTCCTAAGTGGGGGCTGGATGGAGAACCTTGAAGTTGCAGGAGAAAATGCACTTCCGCGGTATGATCGCGAAGCTTACAACCAAATCCTTCTGAATGCTAGACCAAATGGTGTGAACAGAAAGGGCCCTCCAAAACTAAGGATGTATGGCGTGACATACCTTCGTTTGACAGATGAGTTATTCCAAGAAACAAATTTTTACCTATTCAAAACCTTTGTGAGAAAGATGCATGCTAATCAGGTTTGCACTTGCCTTCAATTAAAGGTATTTTCATATTTCATTGACTTTGAAGCTAAGTAATGAAAGGTTTTCCCCCTTGTACCAAAAACTTGCAGGATTACTGTCCAGACCCTGAGAAATACTGTCATTACACGCTTCCTATGAAGCGGTCAAAACCAGGGATTACACATCTTCAGGCATCTGAACTAGTAGTGAGGCCATATCCATGGAACGGTGAAACAGATATGAGTATTGGTGAAGCTCCTGGTGTATTTGCTGATATTGTAGCAATTATCAAGTGTATTTTTTGTAATAAAAAATGAAACTAGAAACGGAAAAGAGGAAGAGGGAAGTTAAATAGTTGCATATATTTGGTTCCTTCATAGAGGCTACTGCGCCTCCCATTGTACAGAAAATAGTTGCATATATTTGGTTCCTTCATATATGCACCTACCATCACCATTATTTGACTCGATTGAATCTGTACACTGCACAGCTTTTTCAAATTGAGTCAAATAATGGTGATGGTGTTAATTGAATTTTTCATTACAATTGTAACAACTAATCAATCAAATGCTAAATTACTACATGGGAACAGAAAACCTTACCAAGGTTGATTAGCGAATAATTAGAAACGAGTATAATATAAATCAAAAAGTAGAAGCAACCTAATAATGAGGGTCCATTTGAAAAATGGCGTGAACTAATAATTAGTGTTTGTTTATAACATGTATAACTCGGTTCAGCACCACTATGTAGCCCCTAGTATAATTATATACCATCAAATGGGGATTCGATGAATATGGAGATGCGGGGTATCGATCCCCATACCGCTTGCATGCTAAGCGAGCGCTCTACCATCTGAGCTATATCACCACGTTAATACTATTTTGTTACAAAAATATATAACAAAGATAATGCTCACCCACATAATCCTCACGTATTCGGTCTTCTGTCTTTTCTCCTCTAATCTCATGTCATGATGGAGGAAATTGCCCCCACTAGAGACATTCATTTGTAATACTAGTACTTAATAGGTTAAATTGCCCCATGATATTTTTATAATATTTAAAGTACCCTTCTAAACTCCAGTTTCACTCAAGATTCAACACTCTAATCACTACCTAACAGACCAAGGGATTTACAGAAAACTATGCCGCAGAGCTTACCTTAGGATATTACAACTTAAATGATAGAGATGATATCGTCCTATAGCAAGGATGCTCTCCCGGCATGATGCTATCTTGAATTTTACATGTCTTGAGATTAGAAATTGTGAGCAAATGGAAGAAGCCAAAAGCGGTGCCCAGGAACTTGTTCAGCAGGTTATTTATTTCAACAACTTAAAATCCTATCTGATATACTCTCTACAAATTCAAGAGACTTTGTTATTGATAAATGGGTTAAATATGTTTTGGTCCCTGTACTTTGAGCGAGATTTGGTTTTCGTCCCACGCCGGCGTAAAGGTGGATATGACTTTGATTATTGTTTGGTTTTCATCCCTACCATTGACCGTCGTGCCTAGGTGTCACGGCAGGGCTGACGTTGCATTGGCCACGTCATTTAATGAGTCCAGCTGAAATTTTTTTTACACATTTATTAAATAATAAATTTAAAAACGAAAAAAGAAAGAAAGGGGAAATCAAAGGAAACCATCTTCTTCTTCTTCTTTCCCAAACCACCACCACCGCATCACCCACCACCACCACCTTCAATCCCCCACCCACGCCACGACATAACCCCCAACGCCACCCACACTGAGCCATCACCCACCACTCCCCCAACCACCGCAATTCCCCACCCACACCACGGCATAACCCCTAACGCCACCCACACCGAGCCATCACCCACCACTCCCCCCCAACCACCGCAATCCCCCACCCACGCACGTTGATTTCACAATCAATCTCCAGACCCCCACTCTTGAACCATTCTGTTCAGTGTGTGCTTGAACCATTCTTCTTCAAGCTCTGGTTTTTTTAGCATGCCAACAACCTTTGATTTCCTTGCCAGGTTGCAGAACAGATCGACAAACCTATCAAGACACAGGAATAAAAATAGCATCTTTGAGCTTCAAATTTAATACTCTGTTACAAATATTTCATTTTTCTGTTGTATTAGTGTTTATGGAGTTCATGGGGGTTGAAAATTTTAAGGGGTGTTTTGTCTTGTGTTTTTTTGCAGTTGCACTGTTAGTGGGTATGGTAGGTGAAATCGGTGTGTTTATGCCGTGGTGTGGGTGCGGGATTGCATGTGGTGGTGGTGGGTGATGCGGTGTTGGTGGTGATGCAGGGTGGGGGTGGTTTGGGGAAGAAGGAGGAGGAGGAGGAGGAGGAGGAGGAGGAGGAGGAGGAGGAGGAGGAGGAAGAAGAAGAAGAAGAAGAAGAAGAAGATTATGTGGTGTGGGTGGGGGATTGCAGGTGGTGGTGGTGGTGGGTGATGCGGTGGTGGTGGTCTAATTCATAACCCTTTTTTTTGTTTTTTATGTTTATTAATAAATAATAATGAAAAAAAACAGGTGTCCTCATTAAATGACGTGGCCTATGCCACGTAAGCCCCGCCGTGACACGTAGCCATGGCGTTCAACGAATGACTCCGGCAGGGACGAAAACCAAACAAAAATGAAAGTCTGAGGCCTAAAATCCACCTTTACGCCGGCGAGGGACCAAAAACATATCTCTCTCAAAGTACAGGGACCAAAAACATATTTAACCCTTGATAAACTCCAATTTTGTGAATTCCCATGCAGGTCCTAAGTGGGGGCTGGATGGAGAACCTTGAAGTTGCAGGAGAAAATGCACTTCCGCGGTATGATCGCGAAGCTTACAACCAAATCCTTCTGAATGCTAGACCAAATGGTGTGAACAGAAAGGGCCATCAAAAACTAAGGATGTATGGCGTGAGATACCTTCATTTGATAGATGAGTTATTCCAGGAAACAAATTTTTACCTATTCAAAACCTTTGTGAGAAAGATGCGTGCTAATCAGGTTTGCACTTGCCTTCAATTAAAGGTATTTTCATATTTCATTGAGTTTGAAGCTAAGTAATGAAAGGTTTCCCCCCTTGTACCAAAAACTTGCAGGATTACTGTCCAGACCCTGAGAAATACTGTCATTACACGGTTCCTATGAAGCGGTCAAAACCAGGGATTATACATCTTCATGCATCCGAACCGGTAGTAAGGCCATATCCATGGAATGGTGAAACAGATATGAGTGTTGGTGAAGCTCCTGGTATATTTGCTGATATTGTAGCAATTATCAAGCGTATTTTTTGTAATAAAAAACGAAACTAGAAACGAAAAAGAGGAAGAGGGAAGGTAAATAGTTGCATATATTTGGTTCCTTCATAGAGGCTACTGCGCGTTCCATTATACATAAACTCCTTGTAAACTCTATACTCGGTTGTATCTATACACTGCACAGCTTTTTCAAATTGAGTCAAATAATGGTGATGGTGTTAATTGACTTTTTCATTACAACTGTAACAACTAATCAATCAAATGCTAAATTACTAAATGGGAACATAAAACCTTTCCAAGGTTGACTAGCAAATAATTAGAAGCGAGTATAATAGAAATCACAAAGTAGAAGCAACCTAATAATGAGGGTTCATTTGAAAAAGGGCATAAATTGGTAATTAGTGTTTGTTTATAAAAAGTATAACTCAGTTCAGCACCACTTTGTAGCCCCCGGTATAATTATATACGAAATTGGGATTCATTAGAAAATCGCTTTTCCGAGCCCAAGTTCAGTGGGAGGAAGGTCATATGAAGAAGATAAGAGAAAAATAATAAGAAATTGTTAAAAGAAGGAATATGGAGATGCAGGGTATCGATCCCTGTACCTCTCGCATGCTAAGCGAGCGCTCTACCATCTGAGCTACATCCCCATGTTGATACTTCATTGTTACAAAATTATATAACAAAGATAATACTTACCCACATAATCCTCACGTAGTCGGTCTTCTGTCTTTTCTCCTCTGATCTCATGTCATGATGGAGGCAATTGCCCCCACTAGAGACATTCATCTGTAATACTAGTACTTAATAGGTTAAATTGCCCCATGATATTTTTATAATTTTTAAAGTACCCTTCTAAACCCCAGTTTCACTCAAGAAGTCAAAAGCAGTGCCCAGGAACTTGTTCAGCAGGTTATTTATTTCAACAACTTAAAATCCTATCTGATATACTCTCTACAAAGTCAAGAGACTTTGTTATTGATAAACTCCAATTTGTGAATTTCCATGCAGGTCCTAAGTGGGGGATCGATGGAGAACCTTGAAGTTGTAAGAGAAAATGCACTTCCGCGGTATGATCATAAAGCTTACAACCAAAACCTTCTAAATGCTAGACCAAATGGTGTGAACAGAAAGGGCCCTCCAAAACTAAGGATGTATGGCGTGACATACCTTCGTTTGACAGATGAGTTATTCCAGGAAACAAATTTTGACATATTCAAAACCTTTGTGAGAAAGATGCATGCCAATCAAGTTTGCACTTGCCTAATTAAAGGTATTTTCATGATTCATTGAGTTTGAAGCTAAGTAATGAAAGGTTTCCCCCCTTGTACCAAAAACTTGCAGGATTACTGTCTAGACCCTGAGAAATACTGTCATTATGCGGTTCCTATGAAGCGGTCAAAACCAGGAATTACACATCTTCATGCATCCGAACCAGTAGTGAGGCCATATCCATGGAATGGTGAAACATATATGAGTATTGGTGAAGCTCTTGGTATATTTGCTGATATTGTAGCAAAAGCGTATTTTTTTAATAAAAAATGAAACTAGAAATGGAAAAGAGGAAGAGTGAAGGTAAATAATTGCATATATTTAGTTCCTTCATAGAGACTACTGCGTCTTCCATTGTACAGAAACTCCTTGTAAACTCTATACTCGATTGGTGATGGTGTTAATTGATTTTTTCATTACAATTGTAACAACTAATCAATCAAATGCTAAATTACTAAATGGGAACAGAAAACCTTTCCAAGGTTGATTAGCAAATAATTAGAAACGATGCAGGGTATGGATCCCCGTACCTCTCACATGCTAAGCAAGCGCTCTACCATCTGAGCTACATCCCCACATTGATACTTCTTTGTAACAAAAATATATAACAAAGATAATACTTACTTGCATAATCCTCACATATTCGGTCTTTTGTCTTTTTTCCTCTCTTTTTTCCTCTCACTGATCTCATGTTATGATGGAGGCAATTGCCCCCACTAGAGACATTCATATGTAATACTAGTACTGCCCCATGATATTTTTATAATTTTTAAAGTACCCTTCTAAATCCCAGTTTCACTCAAAACTCAACACTCTAACCCCTATCTACAAAAGTAATAACACAAAAAAAAAAACAATTCTTTACCCACCATACAAAACTTCATTAACCACCATAAATATAACTTCATAACCATGCATTGTTTTTAATATAAAAAAAGTCATGTATAGTACTAGTTTGTGTTTATGATGCTAATCTAAATGTGGAGAACAATTATAATTTGTGGTTTAAATCACCGATGTCGGTAACAAATTGGATTATATATAAATAATAAATAAATATTTTATAATATTCAAAATCCACTTGAAATCAGTGATCCATTAAACTTGAATAGAGTTTCCCAGATTAGTGATTTAGACAACTACATATAACTTATTTTTATATTTTGAGTGAGAGTAAGTTATATTTTTAATGTTATGAAAATTTGTACATATGTCACTTCAGAGGGCCTCAGAGGGATGTGTCTAGTGAGAAAGCTCTTCTTATATAAGAATGGTGAGAATAAATCGTGACTGTTAGATCTAACAATAAATAGTCATGATTAAAAGAAATAAGTCATGTGACTTGTTTAAAAAGTCACATGACATTTTTAAGTGGTCATGTGACCACTTATTTCTCTTAATCATGACCACTCATTGTTAGATCTAACGACCACGATTTATTCTCATCATTCATAGGAAACTAGATACATCCCCTGTCACCCCCAACAACTTAAAATTTCTTAACTCATTACTAAATATTTTGCCCCCATATTATGAAATGTCTGGATCCGTAATCGTCTCAGGTATCCCTTTCTTGAAACGTATAAAAAAAAGTTTTAAAATCTCTGTATATATTCTCGAACTTGAACCTCAAATAAGTACACCCATTGAGAACAAAAAACTAATTCAGCATGTTTTAAGAAATTAAGTTAAATACATTAAATTTGTTCTCAATTAATATTGAGCTTGCAAAATTGCTCTTTTTTTTTTTTTAGTTTTTATACATCTTAGGAGGGTGACGAGAGAAAGAAAATTTAATTAAATAAGATTTTTTTTTCAAAAAGTAATTAATACACAAACAAAAAATTTAAGTAGTTCTTGTAAAAAGTACTAACGTAAATCTCTTTTCAATAGTCCCATATTGCCAAAAACTAAAAATCTAACTTCCAACAAATTTGTCGACGTTACCCATTGCATGAATTGGTTTGTTTCCTGGTCTCTCACACGTTCATGTTGATTGGTTCATCCCCTTACGTTGTTGCAACATCATCAGTTTCATCATATAACAAATTATCCGTTACTCTGGCCCATCAAATTCTGGCTTATTCCGATAACATTTGGCTCATGCCATTCTGATTCTGCGTTTGTAAGATTGAGACTCGAGAGGCAGTTCCAACTTCTTCGAAAGGTGCATGCATCTGTTAAATTTTATGTTAGGTTTCTGTTTCTCTATCTCTCTGTGGTTGCATTTAGACACTAGTTGGAAGGATTTTCAAGTTCAATGAGATGAGAAGGAGATTATGCATTTTTGTTGGTGAATTTACAAGGAATGGAATTGACAAGACCTGGTTATGCTGTTGTTTTTGTCATTCTTCTTTGCGCCTTGGCCAAAAGGGGCTCAGAAGGGAAGAGGTGGAAAGATGATGAGTTTTATAGAGATCATGGTGCTTTGTCATCTTCCCTTCATCTGGACAGAAAAAGGGTAACTAACAAGTTTTAGCATTTCTTACTCTCTTTCTTTAATTCTTCAACTTAGTGTTCATTCTTTGTGATGTAGAAGTTAACTTGCATTTCATCAAGTTATCATGTTCTTTTTTGATCTAATTATCTTAAATCTATGTTAAACTTACTGGGGCATGCCCATTACATGCATATTATGTGATGTCTAGGTTGCAGAGGAAGTGCTTTAAAAAATGCATAGCAGGAAAAAGGTCTAGGATCAGTTCAGTGAGAATTATTCAAGTCTACTTTAATTTACCATATGACTATTTGTGAAGCATAAATGGTCATTAACTACCAATTTTATCTTAAAGTCCAAACAATTCAATGAGGTTCTTGAGCATCTTGATCTAACAAAAACATGCCAAGCTAGGAACAAGCTGTAGTTGAAGAACATCTTGATCTTGCTCAATTATGTCACTTTTGTTATCATTTTGTTGTCTGCTGAATTGCATTTGTTGAATCCTTTGGCACAGGCAGAGCACGTGTGGAAACATTGCAGGAAAGAATTGATAGAGAGGAACAATGATAGTAAAGATTCTGACAAGAGATCAAGTTTTTCAATAGAAAATGACATACATGAAGCAACTAAATTTCTGCTACCCCATATGAAGCATTACTTTTTGGATTGCATAAGAAACAAGAATCCTCCTGCTCCTATTTCAGAAGAGCAGATACATAAGCTGAAGAAGCATTATGTGTCATTCTTTGTTTTAGCAAGTGGTCATAGATATTTGCTCTCCAAGACACCATTATCACCAATTAGTCATGGTCCAGCACCAGCCAATTCTCCAACTCCGTATGACTCACTCCTTAAAGATATTTTTATGCCATCTCCACCACCTCCTCCTCCTTCACCAATAGATCCCCAGCGTGATAATAAAAAACGACGGAAAGGAGTTATTTATGCTGCTGCTGCGTCAGGATTTATGATATTAATAGGCTTGGTACTATACTATCTTGAGGTCAGGAGAAGAAAAAAAGTGGACAAAGATGACAGGGATTTACTCATATTAAGCTCAAGTGATTTGTCTAATGGTATGTCTATGTTTGGTTTTCTACATTAACCTATAGTGGCAGTGTAACATTGAAGTTTAAAAGAGTCCTGCTTTCATTATATTTCAGGTTCAGAAAAGTCTATTGGTTTGGAAAATTCTGATATGAAAGAAGCTGGCACTAACTATGGAAAGAGGCCTTCTATTGTTAGGAATTTATCCATTAAGTCTGAAGACAACAATGCCTCAATGGCTGAGATAACATCATCAAAAGGCAAGGGACAAGTACCACTGTCAATATTAAAACCTCCTCCGGGAAGATCAGCCCCGGAGCCTCCACTGCCACCGCCGCCACCTGGTCCTAGGCCTCAGCCTCCACCTCCTCCAAAAGTAGCTCAGCCTCCACCTGCTCCACCTTCACCTCTAGGACCACTACGTTCTGGTGAGGGTGCTGAATCCGATGCTCCAAAACCGAGACTAAAGCCATTTTTCTGGGATAAGGTTGCTGCAAATCCGGATCAAGCAATGGCCTGGCACGAGATCAGAGCAGGGTCATTCCAGTAAGAACATTTAAGTCCTGTCAAAATCAATGCTTCTATACAAAATCAGGAAAAAAAAATTACATCTATGATTGCTAATTTTTATGATAACATACCAGGTTCAGTGAAGAAAAGATAGAGTCCTTATTTGGCTGTGCCAACCAGAACAGAAATGAACGAAGAAAAGAATCTCCATATGTAGAACCTTCTGTCCAGTACATTCAGATTATTGACCCGAAGAAAGCACAGAATTTATCAATTCTTTTACGTGCTTTGAATGTGACCCCAGAAGAAGTTATTAGCACCCTTAAAGAAGGTGATTATCCGTGTGTGTGTGTTTCTCAAGGGGAATTACAGTGAAGGGCATGTTAGTCGCGAGCATAAAAACCTTGTGACTAACAATGATAGTATAGCTCCAATTAAGTTAAATTTTCTCTGTACGTAGTTTTTAGTTTTTGTTGAGATTTTGAACTCATTTTATGCCCTTTTTTTCTCTTTTATATGAAATTGTTCCTGACAAGATATTCTTGCCAAATTGCCAATTGCATAGAATAGCCTCACACATTAAGAAACTCTAATTAGGAGATAGTTGTACTGTTCAATCTAACATTATATGCGGTTCATTTGACATATGTGTGTTAATGATACCAAGAATAAGTGCTTTGTTCTTTCACTTATCTGTATTGAGGTCATGGTAAACTCTTGCCCTGATTATGGTTTGGTGAATGTGTTAGGACTTACATGTTGTATATTGGACTTAGAACGAAAAGGGGATTTTAAATTTCTTTCAGTTATGGTTCTGCTTCTCAAATTTTAGCATTCAAAATATCGAAGGCTACTATAGTTTTTTAAGTGTGAATTACTGGAAATATGGTGATTGTATCAGGTAATGAGATTCCTGTCGAGCTCATCCAGACATTATTGAAGATGGCGCCAACAACCGATGAGGAACTGAAGTTAAGGTTATTCACCGGTGACGTTTCTCAACTTGGCCCTGCAGAGAGGTTTCTCAAGGCCTTGGTTGATATTCCATTAGCTTTCAAACGTCTTGAATCTCTATTGTTCATGTTTACTTTTCCAGAAGATGCCTCGAACATTAAGGAGTTCTTTTCAACATTAGAGGTGAGACTGAGAGTGAGGTTCAAGGATTTCTCTCTTTTCTTTTCAAATTCCAATCTACATTGAGTGCAAAGAGAGGAATTGAATTTGGTTCATCTCTTTTTTTTTCATAAAGTATTATGTGCTAGGCAAAGTGTACGAGTTTAGGTGCAGAAATAATACTCTTGGGAGTGGAAGTTAACCAAAAACTAAAGCATGCATCATATCAATTTCTACCTGTTCCCGGTCTTTTCCACTTAAACTATTACAAGTTTGATTGATTTCTATGCATTCATGAGATCTGGTTACCTTAAAACTAAGAGCTTACATGTTTGTTGGGGTTGTATCTAATTTTATTGGCAGGTTTCTTGCAACAAACTAAGAAAAAGCAGGCTCTTCATGAAACTATTAGAAGCAGTTCTCAAGACTGGAAACCACATGAATAACGGCACCTATCGTGGAGGAGCTCAAGCATTTAGGCTTGACACACTTTTGAAACTTGCAGATGTGAAAGGAACAGACGGCAAGACCACACTACTGCATTTTGTGGTTCAGGAGATTATACGTTCTGAGGGTATAAGAGCTGTGAGAACAGCAAAAGCAACTGAAAGCAATTCAAGTATGAAAACCAAGGATTTGAATTTCATTGAGGACTCATATGGAGAATCAGAAGAGCACTATCGCAGCCTTGGCCTTCAGGTGGTTTCAGGTCTCAGTAGTGAACTAGAGGATGTGAAGAAAGCAGCAGTTATAGATGGTGATGCACTAACAGCTGCAGTGTTGAAATTTAGTCATTTATTGGCAAACACTGAAGACTTTCTGAATACTGATCTGAAGAATCTCCAAGAAGACAGTGATTTCCAACATTCACTGACAAGTTTTGTGGAGAAAGCAAAAGCAGATGTGTCATGTCTAATAGAGGAAGAGAAGAGGATAATGGCTGAAGTTAAGAGCACGGCAGATTATTTCCATGGGAATTCAGGGAAAGATGAAGGGCTGCGTTTGTTTGTGATTGTACGTGATTTCTTGATAATATTGGACAAGGTATGCAAAGAGGTGAAAGATTCAACAATGATTAAAGGGAAGGTTTGTGCCAGGGAAGAGGCTTCATCCGTGTCATCCTCACCAGAAACTAGTCATCATTCCCTTTCTGATATGCATGCACGATTATTTGCAGCCATAGCAGAGCGGAGAGTGCATGACTTTAGTTCAGATGATGATGATGATGATGAGAGCTTACACACGTAGCTTTCCTATGGAGTTATGCAAGTGAGATTGACTTGAGAGCTTGCTGCTTTATTTCATCCTACAATGTCAAGGAGTTAAGGCTCCTCTAACTTGTCGAAATGTCTGTGCTACAATGCTACTGAAGGGTGGCTCTTGATCAATGGAAGTTATCTGATGCCTGCTATGACATTCCTCATCATAGTGTGAGCAGCAAGGGGGTGCTCTTTCCAACCTACCTCGTGATAAGAAACAAGACTCAACCTAAGATCGCATCTTTAGGCAACACAAATCAAGGTTGTCATCAACCTCCCCCGCAAGTGCTTACTTGGAGGGAGAGATATTGATTTGTTGTTTGTTTATTCCCCCACTAATTGGATGGATGTGGTTTTGATAGGTGCCATAGTTAGTTAGTAGTTTAGTTAGTTTGAGAGAGTTAGTTAGTGTGAGAGAGAATGTTATAAATAAGACTTAGAGAGAAATAACATCTTTGGGATCATTGTAATTGAGAATTAGGGAGAGACTGAGACTCTCAAATCACTCAGCAACCATTGTAGTTTATATTCTTGAATAACATCAGTTTTCTTCTTCTTATTGGCTGGTTCTTATCAGGCTTTGGATGAGTTAATGTTGAAACCTTGAAGTCAATGGGAAAGAGTGACAGTTCCTCTGGCTGAGGCAGTTTTTCAAGATTCATCTCTATTTAATCATTATATTAACTCAGCATTCTTCATCCTGTAATCTTCTTCTCTTGGGAAGGTTTACTATATATGTTATCAATTGTTACTCATCAAAATGATATATACATATTTGGTGATCATTGTCAGTGAGTTATATATACAGATAGAGTTTATCAGCCAATCTTGTAGATCACAATCAAAGAGGATAGATTCACCCAAAAAAAAAAACTTGATTTCCCACCTTAAAAAGGTTTATGTGCATGATTAAGCCTTAGTTGGAAACTAATATAGTCCATCATGATGTTAAAATATAAACAAAAGAAAATTATGGGAAAAGGAAAGAAAATAGTCTTTTTGTGTGTAGCCCATTTTAACATACCATCTATAGTATCCAAAGTCTTTAATTGGCGACTGTTACAACAAATCCAATGGCTATGGACCATGAAGCAAATAAAAAACTATGGTAGTCATAAATGATACATATCAGTGGAGATTCATTTAAAAATGGTTGCATTTTTCCTCTGTGAGTACAAATAGCATGAATGTCATGAAACAATTAGTAAAGCAAAACATCTAGAAAAGCCAAAGCACCAAAGCAAAGCAGAAGTGGCCTCCAGTCACATATGTTTGCTTAATCACTAATTAACCGAGGCAGTGGCAGAAGCGTAATAAGCAACACAGAACAGGCCATGAACAAAACACAGAATCCCTCCAATGGAGAGGAAGTGATGGTGTGTGAAGCCACAGGAACCTCCTGACTTGTGGTTTGAAGAAGTCCCTATCACCAGCATGCTCAATCCAACAGCCAACACAATCCTGATCAAGTCAACAACACAATCAAAAGAAGAAAACAAAAGAAGGTTACATGTCTGGATCATAATCGATTCTGGCACGCAGAAACTTTTCACAGAAACTTCTTTCCAGAAATGATTTTGGCTTCAGAATCAATTGTAGAAGGATTTTCCAAACATGCACTTAGTGAACAACTCAAGGTCTTACCAAGTTAAAATGAGGCAAGCCAATGAGAGTTGTCTGTTGGGAGAAGCTTTTTGAAGCTCTTGTTGAGAACAGAGGCAACTGCAGCCACCTATCAGATTGACTATAACATGGGCTAGAGCCAAAAGCACTACTGCACCCAACCCAAGCTCAAAAGCTTTATGGCTTGGGTCTCTACACTCAAATATCCACAATCTCAGGTGCTTAACCTGTATGTTTTAAAACAATTGTTGCAACTTAATATAGAGTTCATTGCATTCGTTGAACTTGTGCTCAATTATATACACATATTTTCTTAAGTGCAATTTGAGATTACCTTGTTTTGTGCAATTTCAGCCTCAATGCCAAGAATCCCAGCTGCTACATCCATGATTACAATCAAGAGACAGAGAAAAATGCTTGCTTCTCTACCCATTTCTGGGTGATTTTCTTTGCTTCTAGTTTGCTTATTTCCAATGCCAAGTGCTTGTTAAGATGTTAAGGGGGAAACACTTATATATGAATGAATGGTAGAAAAAAGTGTATAGAAGAACATTTGTAGGAAGTGGGATTAAGTGGGAAAAGCTTGTTTTAACATGCTTTTGTTATCTACTTTTCTTTTCTTTCTCTCTTCTTTTTATCAAGTGTTAGGATTCGTTTGATAGGGTGCAAGGAAAGCAGGGCATAAACCAGCTCATAGAATAGCGTGACTGAAGGTACTTATTTACTTGGGGGTCAGGTAAATAGAATGTTCATGCTCCTTACAAATGATTGTGATTTGATGATTCATTGATTTTTTTAATTTTACTAATTACATGGAGTAGTGGCTAGGTGATTCACGGACCACCTTATATCGCTTTCATATCGTCACAAATTGCAAAGCACGTTTTGTAGCGGTTTAAAACCGCCACAAATTGAGCTGTTGAAATATGTTTATACTGTATTGTGCTTTAGGAATTTTTTTTGAAGTGGTAAAATAGTTTATTCTCTGCAAGCACATTGCAAAATATATATCATGCGCTCATTATCTCATTAAATTCATGAGCACCCTAAACATGATAACGGACACGTAAGTGATGTACTATTAAACATGAAGAGTGTTTATAACACTCGATACCAGTGTTGATAAAATAGTGTTAAAAAAATACTAGTGTTGCTAGCATCTTCCATAATATATACATCATCTATTCTTATTTATAAATAATTTTTTTTAGTGTTTTTCCCTAAATTTAAGTTGCTTTATAATATCTATCTAAATATTTTTTCCAAAATTACCTTCATATTTAATATGAAAGACATAATGAGATTTTAAAAAGTTTTTTAACTTCGAGAGAGAAATTTATAGGAAATTTAGAAAAGTTAATAAAACTTTTTACAAATTTATTGCTAGTAATTACTTTTCTTTATCAAGAAGATTAACTAAAAGTGACTTATCAAGAAGATTACCTAAACTATTATATTTAAGGCTTTTCACTGAAATGTTCATTAGGTAATATTTTCATCAATATTCTAAACTATACTTTAGTAATATGATACTCATACACTTCAAGAAATAGTAGTGTTTGTGCTTACAAACATCAAATCTTTTAAAAAGAAAAGGAAAATGTAAACCTGCATTGAAGTTAGGATAATAACAGAAAAGTTGTCTGGTTTTGATTTCTCCTTTCTTTTTGTTTAACCTTCAACCAAGTAACCAATCAAATGGGATCACATGGGCACATGAGCCAAGGCATCAACCATAAAAGCCCAGGAATATTTGGTGAGGTGTTCTAATTCTAAATGGCGTAAATCACACTAAAAATCACTTTTCTCTGTTTAAAAGCTAAATGGTTTTCTTTTTTTAAATTTCATTACATAAGTACCTACGAAAAATATGTTAGTTTTAAAAACACTATCCGTTTGTAGGGTTCGGTGGTAAATATATTCTGTCAATGCAAGCGTAATATACTCACATATGTAATAATAATAATAATAATAATAATAATAATAATAATAATAATAATAATAATAATAATAAATCCTATTGGAAAAAAATTGTGATTATGTGGCAGCCTAAGTTGGAATAACTTTTTTAGTACTTAATTCCTTGCTATCTAGCTAGTTATTGAAATAATTTAAAAATTAATTTAAATTGTATTTTCATTTTTTATACAACATCATATTAAATAAACATCTTTCCAATGTTTTAAGGATTAAACGGACTAAAAAGACAGTTACTTTGCTATTAATATATTGGAATTCTCATTTGAAAGTTCTATTTGCCTCATTTTTTGATGGTTCTGATTCAATATTTCCATTCAAATCATGCTTCATCATAAAAATACTGATTCAAATTTGAGAGAAACAACCCTTTTATTTTTCATTTTGTTTCATATTTTCTATGTTCATAGTTTAACTTCAATTTTAAGAGTTTGAATTTTATTCATCAATGTTGTTCACTTAATATATTTCTATAAGACCGCGGTTTTTATTAAGTTCTTGTTTATAACCACAGAGTAAAAAAAATATTTTAAAGAAGTGAACTTTTGTATAAAAAAGGGTCAAGAATGAAATACAATTAATCAAGTGCGAGTGAAAAAAAAATGGGAGGAATGAATAAAATGTGAAAGGGAATTGCATCCTTATATTATACCACGTTCTTCGTTCCAGTCGTACCCTTTAGCATTTCCCTTTGTAAATTGTAATTATAGTGCAATTCATGAAACTGCCATAATATTAATCATCACTGGAGAACTATTGTTGGTTTCAATATCCTTTTACTTTTTGTCCTGATTCATAGACGTTTTTTAGGTGTAGACACCCAAAAAGAGAAAAGAAAAGAAGAGAGATAAGTAGTGAATGTGATATATAATTGATGAGATAAGAAAAAAGAGATAGAGAGAAAAATAAAGGTGTTTATGAGTGTCTGCACTGTTTATATATTTATCATTTATGAATATTTTTGTGAGATTATGGGATTGCATCTTACCCGTAATTGAATGTCTTAACTCTTAATACTTTAAACAACCCAAATCGAAATAGTTTTGGGTCTTTACAAATTCCTTAGGTTTTGTGAACTATTACCTCGGCACACAAAAAGCCCATCACATGTTAGGGACTGATTTCTAGGGCCCTCTCCCTTTTTGGGCCCCTTCTTTCTTTCTATAAAGATCACTGACAAAAAAAAGGGAGTGAAAGGGAAATAAATAAATCATTACTAAAATAGTAAAATCCCATAAAAATTATAATATTAAAACATCTCATCAAAGTTATTTTACTCAATTTTTATCTGGGATCACTTAGACAAAATCATTTAAAATTTCACTTATCATCTCAAGAATATTGAAACTAATTAAAAGACGATCCAATCTCTCACAGTTTCATGAAGTCTAAAATACCACATATCTATTTATTTTTTTGGTTACACATATCTATTTATTTAGTATGTAACGAGAAAAAAAGTGTATTTCTATTTACATTGAAAAAATTGTGCAGATATACGATTAATTGCCTTTTTTAATTACCCTGCATTAAAATTGTAAACATAATAAATAAAACACTTGTATTGCATTTTAGGATAAAACTTGAAATGATTGGGTTCATTGGTCTTAATAGGAACTAATCTAGTAAGATTAGATAACAATAACACCATAACAGAAGGAATAGGTAAAGTTTACTGTCACTAATTATAGTTTAGGCTAAGAACAATAAAGAAGCAGTAACTTGATACGTTGTAACCGTTAATCCAAGATTAAGTTCAATACTTACACTGTAATATCTCACTATTAAGATCATCAATTAGCAGAAAAACAACAAAAACAAGGAAGATGAAAAGTCCCTTTTGTTTTCTAGAGCCATTGACAGAAACAGAGAGCAAGCACCGCAAGCCGAAACCCAAAATCGGTGTTCACAAAGGAATCACCTTTAACACAGACCCAGATGGAAAATCATGTTAATTGATCAGTTGAAGAAAGTTTTTGAGGAACCATCATCAGACGTTTGTTGCTGCTGCTGATGATGGTGATGGTGATGATGTTTTCTCTCTGAGAATTTTCTGAGCAAAGCAACCTGTTCCATGGAGAAAACGCAGAGTCCTTGTGAGTAAAGCATGGTTTGCGCGACAGGGGAGTTCACCAGCACCTGCAACACCTGGCTCCTGTTCAGCTTCTCCAGCTCGCCGAAACAGGAAAGTTCGCCGGCGAGGTAGTTTCCGGCGGTGGCGGCGAAATGGGTGGCGGTGGGCATGGAGTGAAGGACGGAGGACTGGGCCTGGAGGAACTTGACGTACTTGTAGGCCTCTTGGAGAAGGGTTCCTTGGTCCATCTTTTTGTCCCAAGGCATCAGCTTCTGCAGGCAACGAGTCTTCTCGCTCAGCTTCTGCCTCCTCTGCCTCGCCAGGTGGCTCTGAGGAATCACCGCAGGAGCAGGGGAGATAGTCTCCTCATGGCGGAGGCGTTTCCGGTGTGGATCCTCCGGTGAACGGAGTTGGGGGAGGCGGTGGAAATGGGGTGTTTGGTATTTGGGGAAAAGGTTGAAGGGTTGGGGATGGAGGTGGGAAGTGAAGAGTTGAAGTTGTTGTTCGACGGGGATTAGATTGCAGGGGTACTCGGATTTAGGAATGAGAAGCTGCTTTTTGTTGGCCTCGGCGAGGTGGGTGGTGGTGGTTTGGGTTTGAGTTTGGGGTGGTGGGTCATCGGTGAGGGAGGGGTAGGGGAAGGGGAAGGGGAGGTTGTCGGCGGCGAGGAGAGAGGGGTTGAGTGTGAGGAGCTGCTGGAGGCTGATGCCGGAAAAGAGGGGGTCTAAGGCGGAGGAGGAGGAGGATGAGGAGCCGTCGGCGGGGAACATGGTATGGTCCATGGATGAGAGATGAAAAAATGTGTAGGTAGTAGTGGTATATATATAGCAGTGAGAAAGGAGTGAATAATAAAGTAATTATAAGAAAATGAGTAATTGAATTGGGGAAATGAGAAAGAGAATGAAAATGGAGGAGGAGAAGAAGGAACACGTGGAAAGGATTGTTATGAGATGATGATGATGAGATGATGATAAATAAGGTGGCGCGGAGGGAGAAGGTTGAGGTTGTTGTTGTACGTGCAGCAGGGTGCTGGCCGTTGCGGCTGTGAGTGTGACAGTAGCAGTATACCATGTACCCTCTCATCTGCTGCAATATATATAATGCTCCCTCCCTCATTTCCTTCTTTTTTGTCTTATTATAATTTTAAGAGTGACACACAGAGGGAGAAAGGAAGAAAAAAGAGATGAGTAGTGAATGTGATATATGACTGATGTGATAAAAGAGAGATAGAGAAAAAAGTAAAATGTTTATGGGTGTTTGCACTGTTTATATGTTTATAATTTATTTTTATAATTTTAATTAAGCCCTTTCAAATTCACCATGGTTGTGACCGGTGAATATGCTCGAGCTAGCCGGTATTAACAACTCTAACCGTAAACACCAGCCTAGTTGTCCACCTTTCTTATTATTCAATCAACACTTTGTTGGTACAAATTTATGTTATTTTATAATATATAAAAAAATTGAATCAAAATATAAAAAATTTAAAAGTTTTATACATTATTTTTTTCACAAGGTATTTACTGCCAAAAATCATGAGACTAATCACTAAAGCTCTGAAATCACCTTAAATGAGTAGACATTAACTCAAACTCAAAACTTTGTTTTAGAAGAATTAAACATGTACTATTTAAACTAACTACCCGGTGGTGCACCTATTGTCCTCTAAATGTATGCAAGATTAAAATTTTACAAGATAATTAGTTTTTTTATTTTATTTTGTACATTCTCATTAACCTTCCATATGATTACTATAATGACTGTTGGGTAACTTTGTGGGATTAATTCAATGAAAATAATTTTTGTAGACTAATATAACAATACTTCACTTTACAGACTAGTTTAATGATAAAAAATCCCGACATTAAGAAAATAATAGTAGAACGTAAAGTACTTATTCCTTGAACAATTTTAACACCGATTACTCAAAATGACTTGTAATAAATATGTGCTATACAATGCATTAAATAAAAATATAATTATATATTTGCGTTGCCAAATATATTTGTATAAATATATTATTGGAAAATATCTATCCACTTCGTGTGATTTCTAAGCCTTTAGTGAGTTAGTCTCATGTCCGTCTACCAGGAAAACACATTGGGAAAAAAAAATTAAATCCTTCAATAAAATTTATTAATATGATTACTTTTAATTATTTTAGTCTCATAAATTTATATATCTAGACTATAATAGTAATGTATATAGAATTTAAAAAAAAAATTACTCCTTATTGCATATAATTACATCTATGTAATCATTATATGTATTTGTGCCTCACCTGTAGGCTGTTGTGTTCTATTGCAATTCCTCCGGCCATCCACTGCTGCACTCTGTCGAGACAAACTCCGACACCTAAATGTCAGATGTTCCTTACAGTTACAGATCATATTATAGGTGGTAGCTGGCCTTTCGTCCTGTTATTATTATTACAGTAATAAAATCATTCACAAGTTCACAATCAATATTGTCCGAAACGGGATCCTCCTCAAGACGAAAGCGGTGTAAAAGATTGTAGATCTTATAATTGGAATTTGGACCATAGATCATTTAAGATCCTACTAAGAATGCAAATATATAATTCATAAAATATACATACATAAAAATTCATATGGATAAAGAAAATAACTCGTGATTCAAATCAAAAGTCACACATAATAACATAATAAATTTATAACATAAGAAACATAGTTCAAGTGTCATAGCATACATACAAGTCATAATGTCATATGACATATCCAACGTAAGTTCATAATAATAACATAAAAAAGAAGGAAAGCACAAACAAGGAGAAAAGAACCGAACATACACAGCAATGAGCAGTCAAACAGAAACAAGTGCAGCAAAGAGAACCAGAAAAATGGAGACGAAAAAAATAGAGTTCGCGGTGGCCAACGACGGTCGATGAAGTTGAAGCTTCCTGCGTTGACGACAGTGAATGTGTGAGTCGGTTGGGAGATTTCAGGTTGAGATACAGATCACGACTTCACAATTTACAAATCTAAAAGTATGAACGTTTATGACTGATGAAGTTTTATGAGCCGAAATGGATTAGTTTGCATCTTAAAATGGGCCAAAAAATCGAAAGCCCAAGTATGAAAATCCTCCTCTTCAGGATCGCAAGATCGAGACCTATGAGATCCTTGCTCAAGAATTGGGATCCAGGTGCGATCATTTCTCTTGACTAATCCTTCATCAGATCCAGATTGTTGAGGCTTGCTCGGATCTTAAGATCGTAAGATCTTGGGATTTAGATCGGGATCTTAACAACATTGATCACAACACACAGGAAAATCCTTCAACACAATAATTTAGAGCTATAAAAGGGGATTTGATAATAATAATAAGTTAGATATAATCAAGTTTAATATGATTAAGTTTGAAAAAATAATTTTGGATTTGGGAGGAAAAAAAAAAGAAAATGAGTGCATATAAAATGAAATAGAAAATGAGTATAAAATATATAGAAGTTGCCTTTAAGATATAGGGTATGCGCAAACATGTTTATTACGGAAAAATCGAATCAAACCTTTTATTGAAAGGATCAAACCAACTTAATGCCTATTAAAATTGTGTTAAGTTGGTTTGAAAGTATTGGTCAACTATTAAGTTGATTTGGTCCTATCAAACCAACTTTTTGAATGTCTATCAAACCAACTTAATGCCTATTCAAATGAAAATGTTTTTTTAAAAGCTTTAAAACAAACAAACAAACCCTTAATATGTTCATATTAAATATCTGCCCCCAATATGAACATAACATATTTATTTTCTCCTGTTGTTACATAATTGTAAAATAATATCTAAGAAGTAGTATATTCTTATATTTGAACTACAAGTATAGTATATATTTATCAGATACAGAACTCATATCTGGGCATCATTACGAAAATGGTGTCCAATAATACCAACAAAACAATCTCTACTCAACCACCAGAGGTATAATCACCGGCACAGGTTTGTCTCCCGTAGAGACTCTAATATTTTGCTCCGATCTGTCACCACTGAAGCAAGGCCACCTTCTGCAGGTTGCTTCTAAGGTGCAATACACATTATGTGTTAGTAAGATCCAATAAGAGAAGCACACCTCTCATTGAGTGGAACGTGCAACTGTGTTTTCTGATAATAGTGTTTATTAATATATTTAAAATTTAATAAGTAAATGACACAAAAACCCCTGAACTTAGTTACCACAAACGAATCCAGATTTTTTTGCTCCCTTACTCTCTACCTGTAGATTCTAACAAGATCCTCAACTTCAAGAACCCAGAATTACACAGGGAAGAAAGTCATACATCTAGATAATACCCAAATTCAAGGATTAAAAAACTACCACTAAGGATTGCACACACAATCACCCAGCAGGATATCCCAGCAAGGCATTACCGCAGGTAGCAAAAAAGAAAATCTAGACCCACCTCAGATTGATAATTCTTCCACACTATTATCTTGGATAATTAGATACACAGTGGTTTTGACAGAAACATTTCAGCAGCGGGTAATCTTCAATCAATTGAAAATCAGAAAAATCAAAACAAAATAAAAAATTGAAACTTGAACCTTCAGGTGGTTACTATCAAGGAACCAAGGAAAGAGTTTTGTTCGCTTATTTATTCGATCCAACATGAGTTTTATATGCTTCAGGTCCTCAACATGAGTTTTATCAGAATCAAAGGAGCTGTTTCATGTCATAAGAGGCTTCAAAGTTTAGATTTTGAACACAAATCAAGGGGGCCATATCTGAGTTTTCAATCAAAAGACTACCCCCGACCACCAGGAACCACCGTGGAACCACTGCACGCACCCACCCACTGTTCGTGCCACCACTTATGTCTCAGGCCAACCGCCACGACGGTGAACATTCCAGATCTGGAAGCCAATCTCAGTCACTTCGCAAATAAAAGAAGAATGCAGAAACACCAGATATGAGGGAAACTAAATCTCACATCAAAATTCAGGTTCTAATCAAAACCTAATGGTAGAGAATTTGTTCAAAGCTCAAAACCTATTCCAATGCCTTCCTTCTCCCTCTTCTGTTTTCATCGAACTCTGTATCAGTCCTTTGTTTTCTTCCCCCACATTGCGACCTTCTCTCACCCTCAAAGGGAAGTTGCTTCTCTTCTTGGTGTTGTGTTGTTTCTGGGTCGAAGATGATGAAGCGACGACCAAGCTCAGGTGGTTGCACAGAGAAGCTAGGTCGTTTGGAAGCCTCCACTATCACCATTCCTATCACCGGAAGCCTCCATCACCACCGTCCCCCATCGCACTGCAAAACCCATCGATGTGAGAGAAGGGAGGCAGAGAGAAGGGAGGATACATTTGTAATCTTCCTTTTTTATTTTTTTCTAAGCAGGTTACCTATATCCACTATTATGGTCATTTTTTCTGTTGCATGGTGCAAGCACATAATGTGCAAGTGTACGCTCATTCTGTAAAACTAATCTGGGACCATTCACAAGGAAAATTAATACTACAGATTTAAGCATATAAAATAATAAAAAGACTACATGAGAACGTAGCACTGCCTCGAATTAACCTTTCTTTTTTCTTCCTAACTTTGATTTCATATTACATAGGAGTAAAACAATGCCCTAAAAATCAAATGGATTACAAATCAATGGTCGAGAAAACTGTACACAAGAATGCCTGAAATGCAGTACAAGGAATTAACGCTTTGGATTAATAATTACAGACCCCCACGCTAAAAGAGGCAGGCAGCTGTGGATGATATGTTTCAACGGGTACGCTCCGTCCCCTTCCCAAAATTTAACGGTCCACCATGGCTTGGAATATCAGGTCTGTGCTTCAGCCAATGAACCATCTCCCTGTCCAGTGGAGAGCTATTTATTACAGCATCTAACATTGGGCTACCGAAGAATTTCGGACTACTTCTGAATGACCATATTTGGTCTTTAGGCCAAGATCTCTGGGGCTGCTTCTCCTGGATAAACAAAGAAGATGAATATCATCAACAGTAAAGACAAGCAGTAATCACAGTTCTAACATATCTGCGCTAGCTTAAAGCATGTCATTGTTAAACAGTCTGTTCAAAAAGCGATTTAGATATAGGATTTTGATTCAATTGAGGCTTTCACAGGAAGATATAAGCTATGTGATGTGACATAGGAATTGTGTTACATATCCAAAGACGTGGATTTCTATGGACAAAAGACAAAGAAAACGAGGCTGTGCACAAAGTTGCTTATCTCATATCTAAGAAATCCTTTCTCTCAGTTGGGGTTTTTCACACCCTTGGCTTGCACTCTGAATTACCTCAAGAGAAGCTTCTTGTTGCACACGAGATATCTAGGGTATAGAGATCTGACTGTTCATTTTAAACATATGAGCATGTATCTTTCCTACATACTGAGAGAAGGCTTTGTTGTTGGTAGTTGAGGCGCATGTATAATGTTATGCACAGAAGAGTTGCTTGTTTGGGCATGGCCCTAAATGTTGACCACCACCCTACTAACAACAATATGAAGAATCTTGACAAGCAGCACCTATCAGATTAAAATGATTTCACCAACTAAGATAAGGTTTTTTATTATTGATCAGTTTAACATCATTTCACCTACAGGGATAAGGCTTTGTTGTTATTGTTGATGGATTCCTATCATTTTTGCGCAAACTTTTTCCTATGGATAAACATTCCCCAGTTGCTATTTTCCAGCAGCTTATGAAGGATGAAAATTTAAGAACCTCAAACAATTTATAAAAAAACTAACCATTCTGGCCAGCATAGATCTGACAGTCCTTGGACCATAAACCCGATGCCCTAATGGCTCCTGAGCTTTCGTGTAAAAGGAATTGATGTCTGGTAAAGACAAACAACCCCTACTGGCTCTTGCCAGGCAGCGATCTGGATTTGCATAGCTCTGATTATGCCAAAAAATGAGCTGCCCTAAACAATAATTTTCACCGTATGTCTTTCGATACTCCTGAAATTCTGCTCCCAACTTGTTAGTGTATTTTGGACCTAAGTCAAGTGGACTAATATAGACAGGTGGGGAAGTAATGGTTTGATAATCCTGAAAGAAAAGAGGTAAAAAAACAGTTTAGATTACAAAATAAAATTTCAAAATGACAAGAAAAAATTAACTGCACTATGCAGCTTAGTATTCACAGTAGAAAAGCATACCCGTATTCTAAAGAAGTACTTGGTATATGCGTAAATATGAATTAAGTCAGCAGCAGCATCATGCCGACATTTATATGTACAAGAAAGATTTCGGACCTCATCCCTCAACCTATAGAAACGTAAAGAAAAACAAATTGTAAGACTGCAAGTTTCACCAGGTTAAAAACTTAAAATGCACACAGGTTAACTGGAAGTTGGAACCAATTACCATAAAAGGGACTTCCGAAGCTCTTTTTGAATATCTGGAGAACTTGAAGGATCATGAGCATGAATTCTGGACCTTAGATCATTCAAGATATCTTCCTCCACATGAGGAGCTATGCACTGAAGAAGGTCCTCGACAAATGAACCCTCTCCTTTCCAGAGATAGGAAACAGTTGCTTCAGGACTGAGCTTCTCAAGAGGAGGTGGTGCTTTCCGTGGATCACCAAATATACATCTCATAACATACCTTACCTGTAATACCCCATGAAAGAATAACATCATCTCCAAACTAAAGCAAAATTAACTGCAAAACTACCCATTCTCAACTTCAAGATACACAGAAGTGAGCATCTAGAAACTGTAAAGCATGAGGTGTAAATTTCTTGACTACCTAGAAACTGTGATAACAAGCAGCTAGCTTCCTATCTAAACAGTAAACACTAATAGCCACCAGTGGTTCTTGTTAACAAGCCCATTTCAACAGCATTAGTCTATACCATTCCACCTTGATGATCATGTTTTAAATGCAAAATGTTTCTTCTTATCAACATTGAAACAAGAATTATGGGAAAGCAAATACAAACAGCGGAGAGGCACAATCACCTTATCGAGAGTGACAGCAAGATTTTGAAGCCTTTGGTTGTACACACCCTCAGCCTGAGTCGTACAAAAGATAGGATGAAGGGAAATAATCAGTTAAATGAAAATGAGGATAAAGAATTACAAATGTCATCTTTATGATAATAAAGCACATGAACAGAAATAAACAACAGACAGCACACCTGAACTTCAGCATCACTCTTTTCAACTTCAAGACATATATCTGAAAAGTATTTTCTTTTTTCTTCCAGATTATGCTTTAGAATTTCCTCAGGAAGTCTCGTTCTTTCAAAATTGATGAATCTCACCTTTACCAAAAGCACAAATGTCAGGGAAAATTAATACACAAAACAAACAACTGCTAAGGGGGGGGGGGGGGGATATTGGTAACAACACAGAAGATGTAAGGCACATACAAGGCGAGCTGCATAAGCAACAAGCCAATCAGGAAGGCCTCCAAGCAAACAACGGCCTAAACCAGCTCTTCCTAGATCATTATAGTCGTCCTCAGACACGGAGTTCAATTCACAAGCTTCTAGCATCAAATAATGACGATAAAGAATTCCATGTGAGTCCTTCAGAACCTGAGAGGAGAGACTACATATTTCAGTCAATAGATAAAATAACTGAACGATTTAAGTGACAATAGAAACAATATTATTCCACTTTTCAAAGCAACCCAGACCAGGGTTTAATGAAGATTTCAGAATAGTCATTTTTTCCTCCCTTTCTATGTTATTAGAACCAATAAGTTGAAAACTTCCGATAAGTCCAAACCTTTTGGAAAGCCCCTTCACCAGTCAGATTCAGATAGCTCCCCCGGCATACTTGGCTTCCACACAAACAGACCGATGCTTCATACTCCTCCTTGCTCTAGAATGAAAAATAGGTATACATTACCACATTAGACAAAGATATACTGATATATTTATCCCAGCAGACAAAGGAACAAACCTCTGTGACAGAATTATAATCAAAAGTGATCTCCTCCCCATGTTGAATTTTGCGAACACTATAAATGCCGATTTGATATTGACCATCAACAGCTGTAACTCTGAAAATAGTGAAAAGGACAATAGATAAGTGACAGAAATGACATTATGATTAAAAAATGTAACAAAAGTGTGCCCCAGACTGCAGTATTATAATCCTCAGCAAACCAAAAATAAACAAGAGGCATCACACATGATGAAATTGAGAAAAAAATAAAAATGTGTCAATTGATTTTAAATCTATAAAAAATGAAATACAATATTTGCATAACACAGGTTCGCCCTGGACATCTTCACTCCCACAGCCAAGCCAACGCGATAAAATGAAATGCAAGATCTATCAACGAACTAGTTAAAACTTCTTAACAAAGGCATTTTCAAGCACATTCGCATATTTGCATAAAAACAGACACATTTCAGAACAAAACAGAAGGACGGAAATAGATTTATAAAAGAAGGCTATATAATATAAAGCAGCATGTTGATTTTTAAATTAGTATACAGTAATAATGCTCACGTACAAAAGCCAGGTTTTAAGTCCTTAATAGCAACTTAACCAATAAAAAGTTTAGAAAGGAACTATCATAAAGGCATAAAAACATTCTAATTGAAATTTAGCATGCCAAAAACAATTAGTGGACCAGCATAGTATTCAACTTCTGTCTCAGGCCAGATGCAGATCATGATAGACATGAAGCAGATACAAGTACAACAGTTTCCAAAAGAAAGGCAGAGGAAGACTCATGGAAAATGAAATATAATGCAAGGAGATTATTATGTGATGTGCCAACAGAAACAATCATCATTTAACCAAAGAAAAAAATCGTGACTGTAGTTGGTAAATGGATGCCATAATCTTTCATGTATATGTGAGTAGTGACCCCCCCCCCCCAAAAATTCAAGCAGTGCACTGAAACAGCATACATTGCTTTAATATCAAGAGCTGAAAAAGTCAGAAATAGAATGATAAAAATAAACATGAATGACAAAACAGCTTACTTGGCTTCACAGTTGGGTCGGCAAGAATGACATATCCGACTGGCATAATTAGCCTTGTGCATAGCATCAACAACAACTAAGTCATATCCATCAGCATCACCCTGACATGGAAATTGCAAGATTAGATAAGTACAGGATGGAAAATGAATGAACTGTATCATGTTAAACATCATTATTTGATGGGTAGGCACCTTTGGCCTCTCAAGGTAGATGTTATAGAATTCTGGTGCTGGATCTTTACTATCTTTCTGCAGAGATCGAATCCCATCTTGTTTCTCAAACCACTTCCACACAGGATAAACCTATGAAAATAATAACATAGGTCATCACAATGTCATAAGCATATAGTATGGACAATTTCTAAACAGTATAGGCTTGTGTATGGAAGAAACAATGAATAATAGCAGCACATCAACTCAAGACAACAACCATATAAGAACAAGAATTTTGCATGAAACCTTAGCTGGCATCAAAATCCCTGACGCAAACAAGAAAAGCCAAGGATCAAATATGGCACCATGTGTTATAGGCACATATTACAGAATGGATTCTTGCCTACTTAATATGTCGCATAACATAACAGGATTAGGAATAAAATCGGGTAAAAATTGCTGTACTACTATTTTATAAAAGATGATAATCCCATCTTAAGTGGATTGAGCATGTGTGGAGAATACTAGTAGAAGCATCAGTAAGGAGAGTCTACCACATGGATCAAATCTCATGTGCTGCCAGTAGCCAACCCCACCTAGTGGATAAATGCTTGGTTTTCGGTTACTGTCGTAGTTAATTAATATGTTGCGCATATAAAAGCACAGAAAATTCTAGACTTGTAGAGAATAGATCACGACTGGTTTAATCATTTTAGAGAAAGCATAACAAACTGTGTGTTTACAGTTTTCTATTCTCTCTAGTAGAAGGATCATCATTAGTAATTTGACATTATATTGCATATGTAAAAAACAAATGAATATATTTTGTAGAGAATAACTAGTTTAATCATGTTTAGAGAAACATAACAAACTGTGTTTACAGTTTTCTATTCTCTCTAGTAGAAGGATTATCTTCTCGTTATTTGACATTATGTTCCATATGTAAAAAACAGAAATAAATAGATTTTGTTGAGAATTGAAGATAACGAGTTTAATCAAGAGAACGCAACAAATCAAATGTTTGCACAGATTTCTATATTTTCCACTAGATGGATTAATGCTTAGATCTTTGATAGTATACTGGAAACTCACAATTACTCCAACGTAAGAGCAAGCACAAAGCATGTATAGTTTGCACATTAAATAATCAAGAAAGAAGTGGCATGTGCGAAATTCCATGATTGAAGCCATACCTCTCCCAGAAACTCCACAACAAAATCATCTTGGTCAAAGCCTTTTTCCTTGCCGCAAACAACACCAAGCCCCTGCATGATCCATCCAAACAGACAGTAACAGAACCGAGTAAAATAGCAGTTCAAAAGCAGCAAACAAACAGAGAAGACAATGGCGTGGAAAACTATTGAAAAATAACTGCAAACTTATAGTTAAACATATACCTTTCTATAAGCTACATATTTGTCATCGGGACGATTGTCTATGGCCTTTAGGATACCTTGGCACAATCTAATTGTTGTTGCATCATACTCCTCCTCAGCACATATTTTAATTTCTTCAATAACAGGCTGCAAAGGGTAGCTCATCGGAGTGCTTCCGGTTCCAGTAAAACTCCTAACTTGCTTATTCAACGCTCGAAGGAGCACGTCTTCTATAAATAAATGCTTGTCCTGCAGAGACCACTCCTCTGGCATAGAATCAAGCAAAAGATTGTGGGTGTATGGATCAATTCCATAAACTTCTTGCTCAATAACCTCATTTCCAAGCTTCTTTCTAGGTTTGAAATGTTTTACTTCAGGAAGTTCCATATCTGACTCCTCAGTGCCATTCTTTTGCGCAATCAGCTTCTCAGCATAGTCATCAGGTAATGAAACCCGCATCTTCCTTCGCACATCCTCTTCATCAGCTACAATGACATATTGATCAATGACTTCATATTTCCGTGTAACCGGAGGAACTAGGCTTGCTTTTGTCATGCGAGCGCCCCACTCGCGATCGTCAGTTATAAAATCCAACTCTTCCTCAGGTGTAAAGTATCTATTCCCTCTTGACTCCCTAGTAAGACTTTCTGAATGTACTTCTTGATCACTTTCAGTGTTGGTGGTGGTTGTATCACTGTCACTCTTGCCATCTTCATAAGACCTATCAAAGTCATCAGATGTTTCGCTCTCTGAGTCAACAGATTTCTTATTCAACTTTGATAACCGCCTCCTGATATCTCGATCAGAGGTATACTCTACATTATCCACACCACCATGTGTTCCATTATTTCTATACCTCCTTTCATTCACTAATCTATTCTTCTTATACTTTGAGGAATTGTCCGACGACTTCAGTAGCGCATCTCTGTCCTGCACAGACTTAGAACTCTCTTCCAGCCGTGTTGCAAGCTGGATAAATAAAGTGATAGTATGATTCATGTCACTAGCATCACCCCGGTTCTTTGCTCTGTACAATAAGCATATGAAGAGGTCAGAATTTGAACATTGATATCTGTGTGTGTGGGGGGGGGGGGGGGGGTATGTGAGTTTTTTATGAAACACACTCATTTTAGAGGACCAAGAAGCATGAGCTAAATGAACAAATTTATAAACAGAGGCAACTGCAACATATAATTATAAATTTTGAAAATAATATCTGGATGCAAAACAAGATGTAAACCAACCGAGCTTAGCAATTAGCATTTAGATGCAACACAACCATTTTAGATGACCCAAGAAACATGAGCTAAACGAACAAAATTATAGAGGCAACTGCAACATATAATATATAAATTTTGAAGATAATATCTGGATGCAAAACAAGTAACATGTATGTAAACCCACCAAACTGGCAATTAACATACATGAAAGATAGGTATAATAGCAAAGCAGTATAGCTTATGCATACAGCTGAGAATCAAACAGATGACCTTAATGGCAAGAAGGTACGGTATACAAATATTACAATGGACAAAATCATGAGAAACTATAGTGTCTTTGTATCTTTAACCTCAAACTAATAAACCTTATCATCTTCATTTCAAAGTGTCCAATAACAATGGATAGCACACTGGCATCAGAAAAAAGTGAGAACATTCACCTTATCCGAGGAAAAAGGCACAAAACATAAAGAAAACTTACTTTATTGCATCACGGCACATTCTACTTATGTCCTCTTTGACAAAGCTCAACCCACGGCTACTATAATAGCCATTTTTCATTTTAGCCTCGATTTCTGCAACCTATTAACAAAGAAAGAATAAGACTAAAGAAATCATGAGTAACAATCAACAAAGACATCTCCATGATAATGACTTCAAAAAAAATTATGACTGTACCTTGGGCACAAAAAAGTCACAGGAGTTTGTCTTCATAATTTCCTTTAGCCTTGAAGCAAGAAATTCCTCCATCCTCTTATAACCACTTTCAGATTTCTTAATTGCCCAACGTCTTGTACGAGCATCTCTAGACAGAATGGAAGAGGACCGTCTAGCATCATATAATTTGGACCGCTTGTATAAGTTTTGGCGGAATAATGCATCTCTCTTATCCACACTATCAAAATAATCCTTCAATTGCCCAAACTCATCTATATCTAAATTGCTTGACTTAGAAACAGATGAAGTTTGCTCTGTAATATGTTTAAGGCTTCTTATTTTATGAGGCTCATCAGCAATTCTAGTCATGCGCGAACTTCGGCTCTTGATCCATTTCACACTGGCAAATTTAGGAGTCAGCTCTCCAAACTGGCTGCATCCTCTAATGTCTATTGTACATAAAGCAGGAAATGAAAGAAGGATTTTCTCAAGCATGTCGGCCGTAATATTGACACAACCCATTAGAATCATAGAACTGATCTTGTCTTTCTCATAAGCATTCTGCAAACAATAATCAGATTAGGCAAGGACGACTAATGAGAAGCATTCCCAAAAATGTGACTAGCAAAATATATATCAAAACCTACCATAATGTTCCACAGCATGGTATCAGTGCAGGAATGACCTAAGGATGACAAATTGACCTGTATTGAAACTTCTTTATAAAACCTTCCAGCAGCTCTCCAATGCTTGCAAGTCGTTGATGCATAGACAAGGGACTTCAAATCAGATCTCAGAAAATGGAAGATTTGTGCCAAAATACGACCATCCAATAAGCCCCAGCTTCGCACATCAGAATCAGTAATGCCAATTTCTTGTCCAGGGAAAATAACATCACCACATAGTTCCTCAAAAGTGGGTTCATCTTTCTCAATAGTAACATCACCATCATCCAACTCACTATCTTCTTCACTATCATCAATCAGCATCCGGGCTCTTTTGGAAGCACGCACATCACCTTCTAAAATTTACATGTGACACACAAAAATCAAGAAAATGAATAACATTAATTAGTAGACAGCTTGAGTGAAACCATCTAGGATAGTCCAATCTAATGTACAATACCCCACATAAATGCATGATAAGGCTGTACGTCAGATCAGAAGAGCAAATTTGCTAGTAAATGAGCTCAACTTATACAGGTCAGGTGAATGCATAAGGCTAAAGAGAAGAAAATTAGTCCCCCAAATCCCAAATTTACTTTTTCAAAAAAAAAAAGGAAGTTTGAACCCAAAAAATAAAAGGCAAGAACAAGATAAAAAGCATCGAGGCAGTTTTTTTAAATGGTACCTTTGAAATTTAAAGGATTACTCATTTACCTGATTTCCAATATATTTGTCTCTCCATTTCTTTCTTTGGTTGCCTTGCATTAATCCAGGGATCTAAAACCTCATTTATAGCCGCGGCAAACTCCCGACTCTTGTATGATTTCATTACCAGTTCATGTAGCTTTCCGCAAGTATAACCAACAAACTGAGGGTGTATGCTGTTGAACAAACTTGAATTTGTGTAAGGTTCACCATATGAAAAACCTTGGGTTTGCTTTGATGGAAGTCCTGAGCATGCACCAGAAGTTGAACTGCTTTGTTGCTGGCTTGTAAGACTAACATCAGTAGTTTCTGTAGCAGAGGTAATAGGAACCCAGAGTTTATCACTTTTCCTGAACACACTGCTATGCTTCTTTATAATTCCTTGATCAACTAAATATTGTAGCTCTGAAAATGATGAAGGCCCTCTTTCACGCCCAGAACCATCAAGATAATACCAGTCACCCAAATGTAACTGTAACTCATGGACAGTACAGAGATGGTCTTTAGGGATGCTAATGAACTTCTTGCTCCGCCAGGAACCTTGATCACTAGCAGCTTTAGACAAAGAATCGTCTTCAGTTGATGATCTCTTACTATCACCGGTTGACGAGAAATGCCGAGTTGACCTTGAATGATGTTTATCCTTGCCTCGGGTCTTGAGGCGTGACTCAGAGACCGATAGTCCCTGGTCTTTGACTACGCATGCATTTATCCTTACCACTGAAAGAACATTTCCTTTGACTCCTCTCACAGAAGCAGGCTTGCTTTGAACTGATATGCTCACAGGACTGCAATCAACCCGCTCATCAGCACAAAAAGCCCATAGAGGGAGATCAAGCCTGCTGCTTTGAGAAGGAAAATACAAGTCATCTTTCTGAGGCCAACGAGGATCTTCACATCCAGACTTTGGCATTTGACATAATGGAAATCCATTATTTACGACAAGTTTCTTCCTGGAATATCTATCTTGGGCATCGTCATTCCTTTTCCAGTCACCACCTTTGCATGGCCAACGGGTGGAAAACCAGTCACTAGGAACGCCAAAGGCAAATCCGTTATCGTTGTCACACGGCATACTTAACTGAGATTCAGAATCTCTTGATGCTAAATCAGTACTGGGATGACCATCTTCCCTAAGGCAGGAAACATGCCAAGGGAAACCTGAACAAAGACAAATGTACTTCTGTCATGGGGCATAAAACTCTAAACACATAGCCATTCACTTTTGAACTCCTCCAGATGAAGAATAAGCATAATGCTTAAAATAGTTTTGGGTGCATTAGCATAACATGATGATTGAAACTGCAACTTTAAGTTCCATATACGATGTAAAATCACAAAGTGCAATTGTCAGCATTTTTTAACTCAGATAAAAAATTAGAAACTATGATTTCATTCTCGTAACCTGCTTCCAATGTATAAATAAACTCAAAAAATGTTATATCATCAGCAACTCACCATATTAATAGCATAGATACAATGGCTTCATGGGATTAATGCAAACTTTTGTTCAATTGAGAGAAATAGAAAAACTAGCAAGCATAACAGAAGGATAAAGGAGCCAAACCTAAAATGATATGCAAATTGCCTTATATTTTAAAAGCAATCACCAAAGACCAGATTTCAGACATCAACTCCAAGTGCATTTGCTTAATCAAAACTACAGTGAACAGCTAGTTAATGCTCATATATTCATCATCTCTCAACCATGCATTACGAACATCAAGACAAGTGTCCACACTTGTCAATATGCAAGCAGTAAAATATCAGATTATCAGAAACTAAAACTAGAAGCAGTTTTCTGTAAACCAAGCCAAAACATAAGTAATGGAAAACTTTAATAATAAAACTACATCAATATTGCCAGGTACCACAAAACAAAAACAAATTGAAAATTCCCAAAACACACCACCACTTTGAATATAGCACAATATATACTGCTTCTAATAAAATAGAAAGTCAAACTTGTCAGTTGTCATAAAAGAAAAAATATAGCTTAATTGCATTTTTGGAACCCTTAGTTTGGACTGTGCGTGATTTTGGTCCCCCTAGTTTTCTTTTGAGCTAATCAAGTCCCTCTATTTTCAAAATTAAGCAAATCTAGTCCTTCTCTCAATATTCATATAAATAAAATCATTAAATACTCATCTTCTTTTCAAATATGTTAATTATGAAGCACTGTATATATCATTTAAAAGTAAAAAATATTAGTGAAATTTTAAAGGATTTTGTAAGATGTGAGATCACGGTTTAAAGATAGGGCAAATTGGGAGTTTTGTTTTTGGTTGAAATTTAATATTTTGATTAGTAAGTTTTGGTTGAGACTACGATTCAATTTGTTAATGTTTTTCTTTAAAAAAGGAGAATTTGAGAGCTTAAAGTTGAACAATAGTGGTTGGGGACATGATTGTAACAATTAAAAAAGTTGAGGGGCTAAATCTGCCAAAACAATTATTGGGGGCTAAAATCACACATAGTCCATATTAGATGGACCAAAATTGCAATTAAGCCAAGAAATATCAAACACTAACACAACAAAACATGAATTAATAAAATAAAATAATGAATACGGACAAGAACCACCAAGCAAATACGTACCTTCATAGTCTCTCAATCCCTCCCCTTTTGCATATTCAAAATTCATTTGCAAAGCTTCTGCAGAAAAAAGAAAATAATAATAATATTAAAAAAAAAAAAATAATAATAATAATAATAATAATAAAATAATAATTACCAAGTTGGGGACGAAAAGAAGTCACAGTAAATTGGGAAAAAATTAAGATTGACAACAAATTCTGAGAGTTTTCCTCATATTTTAAAGAGATTCACAAGAATATCATTGACAGAACAAAATACCTTTTATTGCGTCAAGTTCCATCCCAGGAATGACATCATAACCCTCTAACAGATTTCTAACTCTTTCATCAATGTGCATGTCGTCCAAATGTTCAGATATAAGCACACTGTCATTAGGGCATATTAGTGGCTGGGGTGAGGAGGCTGCTGGCATTTCCGGATAATTCTCAGGACCAGATTGAACAATATCTGCAGTATCTGCCAAAAGATTACCAGGAGCTTCTGGAGGACTTACCAGCTCCGTTATGGTCTCAGACACAACAGACGGAAAACTCTGGGCTGCCAATGGTGACACTGCATTTTCAACAGTTAACCACCTATCACTATCTAAGTGCTTGATAAAGTGGTCTGACGTTAGTCTCCCTTCATCAACAAGGACCTTGATGTCACACAATTTAGCTGGACCATTTTCTACACCTCCATAATCAAGGTAAAACCATTTCCCAGATGACAAATCTGTCACCACAGGGACGTGTGGAGGGGTATCACAAATGTCCATATCTTCTTCCATTGAAGGCAGATCCTCAGGAGGAGGCTCAAGGCAAGGGGATTCTTTGTAGCTAACAGTTGGGCTGCTGGTCTGCTGTTCCTTTACAGGTTCATTGCAGATTTCTTTCTCAATAGCCTCATTGGTACTTAGCACATTTCTTTCTTCACCTTGAGATTCAGTACCTGAACAATTTGACTCCCTTTGAATGTGCTTATCTTCATGATCCTTAAAACCACTTTGGGAGTTGTGTTTTTCACTTGATAAGGCTTTACCATTTGTTTCTTGGTGAATGTCTTTCCTAGTTCGGTCAAGGGGGGATCCTTCTACTAAATTTGGAGTCCGATCCCTTCGAGCATGACGCCAGCCTCGATCTTGTGGCGAGTGCTCAGCACGTGTTGGACTTCTCAATTTATGATCATGCTGACGACTTCTATCCCAGTTCCTCATATATGGGGACCTCTCCCGGCCATGGGGGGATTTCTCCCTGCTGTATGGAGATCTGTCACGGCCACAGGGGGATCGACGCACTGGAGTGCGATCTCTATGATCATAATACCTGCCTCGGTCTCGCGGGGACAGCTCAGCATGAACAGGGCTGCGTCCAGGCCTGTCATAAGCTGCTGGTCTGGCAGATGAAGAAGATTCATGATTCCTAGAAGAAAACTTATCTGCAGAAACTTTTGTAGAATTAATATTTCTGTAAGACCTCTCCACAGAGCGACGAGAGTAGTTCTCTGAGTGAACATGGCGATAGGTATCATCAGAAAGCCTTCTGCTTTTTGAACCAGTGAACTCAGCAGAATGCTTCCGCTCAGAGATGTCAGAATCATTTCCGAGCCTCTTCATGCGACTACCAGAAGTGTAATCTTGTGCATGGTCCTTACCGTTGCTGTGTACGTTTTTCTCGTCATCCACAATCTTTGAGCTGATCCTTATGTTCCTCTGCTGTCCACTCTCCCACCTGGGAGAATTTCTAGCATGCTGATGACCCCCACTTCTGTTCACTTCATTCTTTCTGAAAAAGTCATCACCTGCATATCTCCCAGAAGGGGGTGTACGTTCATGTTCAATTTTCCACCCCTTTCCCCTCCCTCGACGGTACTTGCGGGTTCGATTGTTCCCATAATCGTCCTTGCCCATGTCTCCCTTATACCACCTATCAGGAATGAATTCTCCCTTCTCGATGTCATCAGCCATACCTCTCCACGACCCATATTCACCTTTGTAAGCTTCTCCTTTCCTACCCTTTTCAGGCGTTACCTCCCCTCTTTCGACATCGTCTTTTCTCCATTTCCCGGAATGAATCTCCCCTTTTTCCAGCTCCCTTGTTTTCCATCTCTCACTGACAATCTCCCCGTTCTCAATCTCACTCCTCCTTGGAGGCGGCATCTCTGGCACGAACTCACCATTTTCAAGGTCAGCCCCCCCGGGCCACTTCAAAGTGCCCAATTCACCCTCTTCCACTTCCTCCTTCTGCACCTTGTCCCCGCCATTATTCTCGCTGTCGTTGCTCCTCTTGCTCACTCTGTCCGACCCCAACTCACTCTTCCTCGCTACTGCTGGCTCCTCTTTCCTGCCCTTCATCTTCTTCCTGTCGCTGTCAGCAAACTTGAACAACTTGGAATTGAAGCCATTATTATTCCCACTCTTGTTGCCTCCGCAATGCGTCTTCTCGGGTAACCTGTCCATAATATACTGCAAAGGCATGCATGCGACTCCCCCATCGCCCATGGAAATCTAAGCGCGGCGGTTAGAAGCTCGAAACCCTAGCTGTCCCCTTCGCCGGGGCTGTGGATGCTCATGCTGCAGATGCTTTCAGCTTCTCCTCAATCCTCGCTCCAAATTGAAAACCCTAGAAATCCAAAACCAGGATAACGAGCAGAGATTAATTAAAACCGGAAGAAATGTACACAATTCAATTCAATTCAATTGACACAGAACGGCGAGAGCGAACGAACGAGAAACCTGACGTGGAAGAGAAAGTTACGGTTCTTGATTTGAGCACAGTATGAAGCTACTCCATTGAAATCGAGAAGGAGAATTGAGAAAAGAAAGGAAAGAAATGATGAAGAGGAGAAAATTACCGAGAAAATGAAAGAGAGGAGATGATAGATCGAAGGAGAAGAGCGTTGGTGTGAATCTCGGAGCGGGAGAAGAAAGAAGATCGAGAAGTATGGTTGGGTTGGTTTCTCTTGTTCTCGTGTGTGTTGAAGGAATAGGGTAATTTTCTAATTGATTCTAATTCTAATTCTAATTCTAATTCTAATGGTAATAGCCTTGTGGTAATACTGGCTTTCTCCTCCGCGCTACCCCTCTGCTGCTATTGCTATTATGTGTTGTCTTCCGCTCGCTCTTCCTCTTGATGAAACACCAAACCTTCGTATTATATTTCTCTTTCTCTTCCTTTCTTTTTGTGTGTATTTACTTATCAGTTGTAAAGATAAAAGTGAAAATGAAAGGAGGAGAGATATAAAGAAAAAAGTGAAAATGTATAAAATATGATAGATAATTAGATATAAAGAATGAGAGGGAGAAAAACAAAAATGAATGAAATTGAGTATAAAATGTGTATGAATTAAAGTTATATAGCAAATGCTACAAACAGTCACTTTTACATTACCAAATTAACGGTGGACCTCGTATGATTTAATAAATTTTACATGAATTTTAACTATAATAAAAAGGTGTTTGAAAATGTGTGTTAAAATGAGTCTTAACATCGCTCCTCTCTACTTATTTAGGACAAGTCTACAGGCCACAGCCACCACCTCTAGCTTAAAGTCATCATTTTTTTTTTCGGAAAATACCATCAAGGGCAATTTAAATTCTGGAGTGTGTTTTTTTATATATTTTACTGTTTATTCTTAGTATACAAATGAGAATCCAATGATTAATCTGCGAATAAATTTGAGTTCTCTTTGATTTTTTAGGGAAACCGTTTAAGTGTCAATTTTAGTTATGTGATGAACAAAAAGAAATACTCGTAAAATTTAAATTGAATCAAACACTTGAATTTGAAATTGAAGAAAAAAAAGAAAGAGATGAAGAAGATAAAAACAAATTGCAAGTAAAATAAAATATTACAATAAAATATAAAAGAGTTTTCACAGGAAATCATACTCTAGTTTATCTAGAGTCGTTGTTTGTCACTTAGTTGGACGTATGACTTTTTAGAAGGAATCCTCGAGTAATCAATTGTAAAGCCATAATACATACAAGCAAATCTTATGAATAGACTAAGTTCTAACTTTCATTCAGCTAATTAAACTACACGTGTCTTTTGACACAAAACTAACTACTTAAAGTCTTCCACACGTCCAATGGCATAACTACATTCTTTTACGTGGTTGCACCCATTTTTTACTCGAAACTTGATTCTTCGACATAATATCACATAATAACTGCATGGATTCCAATAAAATCACTTATTTTTAACTAAGTTCTTGTCCTAAAAACATCAACTTATATTCCCAAACATATTTGATCAAAGAAACTCTTTAACTGACCCATTCAAAGTCTTAACTTTCACAATTCTTTTATGCATACTAAACTGACTTCCAATAGTAAACGCATTATCACATCTCACTTGTTACATTGAATTTGAAAACCCTGATCAACAACTAAGGTATTGTATACTTTGATTTTTTGTAAATAAATGAGAATCTAAGGATAAACCTAGGGACTAAATTCGAGTCCTTTTAGATTCTTTAGTGAAAATATTTAAGTGCTATTTTAAATCTTATGATGAACATAACGGAGTGTCCTTGAATTTTGGATTAGATTAAGAACTTTAATTTTAAATTGAAAGAAGAAAGGAAAAAGAAGAAAACAAAAGCAAATTGAAAGAATATCCTAAGTTTTTGTCACTTTTAAGTGTGGATGTATGGCTTTTAGGGAGTTTTTGAGTAATCAAATGTGAACCTTGAACTAGTGTGCATAAGTCTTGGTTTTAGAAGAAATCCTAACTACCACATAACAATTATTTTACATAAGTGTTACAAGTGTCTTTCAACACAAAAAACTGACTAACTACCAATCTTCCATGTGTCCTGCATCCAATAATACAACTACTTCCTTCTACGTGGTTGCACCCGTACTTGTATCAAAGCACAACTATTTGACCCACCATCAATAAATAACTACCAAGTTCTGTCCAACAAAGCCACTTAATTTTAACTGGGTATTTCAAGATAAATTTTGACCTATTTCTCAAAACTTAGGTTGAAGAAACTTCTTAATTGACTTGGTGAAAACCAAGATTAAAGCTTTTTTCACTCCTTTCAATAAGAGTCATAAGGCTCTAGACCTTAAACACTCTGCCCGATTCCCTCGATTTCGACTTGTGTCTTATCTTCGAATTGATTCAGAGTCTTCGTTAAATTTTGGGTTAATAGATGCCCCATAAAATATCATATTTCAAAATATTATCATGAAGACGCATGATATTTCCAAACAAAAACATTAATAGTACCTTGTTATTTTTCCTATAAATAAGCCCCTTTTTGCGAAAAGTTCAAAAATGTATTTTCTTGACTTCCCTCAAAAGGCACAATCGCATCATGTGTCTCTTTATTTTTCCCAACTTGCAATGTTGCAATCATGCTTATTAAATATCATTGGAACATGTCATTAACTGCATTTTCAGATTCCAAAATCCAAACTTAATGTTGATTAATTAACTCTTGATCTCCTCCCTTTTTTAATTTCCTTCGCATTCCTTTAAATGTTTGAAACAACTTTATATAGTTCAAGCCTCATTTAAGAAAACCTCACATCCGTTGCAAGTATTTCTCTTCTTCTACAAATCTCCAACCACGACACTTGGTGAGAATGAACTATACCATGTATTCTCTTGGTTACCATCCAATTCTTTGTGAAGATTTAAATGCACTTGCAAAGTCTTGGACTTCTCCAAAGAACCCGTCTTCTGCATGAAACAAGCCCGACATGTGCTGCTTCAAGATAACTTGCACTTCTTCATCCAACCTGACATCAATCAGATGGTCAGTACTGGGGTTGACCTTCATTGTCTGTTGGAAGATAAGCCATCATTTGGGATGCTGCATGATTTCTTAAACTTCATATCAAAATTTGATAAGATTTTGACTTCATTAAAATGGCTAGTTATGGTTCGATGCATTTTTCGGGATAGTCTAGTGGAATTGTTTTTGTGTGACCCTGTAACCCAATCATGGTTTCCGATGAATTCCCCTATTTCTAAATATCAACCCCATGAGGCTAGCATAAATATTTGTATGGATGGCACCAATAATAATCCTGGTGCTAGGAACTTCAAGATGTTCTCGATCGAGAAAACCCTCGAATGGTCATTCCATCTTACATTAATTCATCCTTGCTAACCAAGCAATTTTGGAGGATTCTCTATAATAAAAGCTCATTGGTTTTAAGTTGTGGGAGGCTTATATGGTTTTTTGTCCCAGTTATGCTCGGAGGAGTGTTTGGGGGTACTAGGCACATTGTTTTGGATGGTCTGAGATGAAGGGTCGGTAATGGTTCTTCTATTAAGATTTGGGAGCATGATTGAATTCATAACTCCTTTAATGGGAGAGTTTTATGACCACCTACTTTTCTTCCTCATGGTGTTGTTGTTGTTGTTGTTTTGAAGTTAAATAATCCTTTGCAATATAATATTGATGTGGTTAATTTTATCTTCCTGACTCAACAAGCGACTATAATCCTACAATTTCCTATGATTTGGACATGTCTAGAGGACATGGCTGTCTGGAAATGGAGTAGGGATGGATATTTTATTGTGAAATTGGGTTACTCGAGGCTTTAAGATTTAAAGGTCGCTAATCAACTTGGCTCTTATGTAATTTGTGGTTACCCACCATGGCCTCTTTTATGGAGGCTACCTATTCTAGCAAAGGTTGCACTTTGTGTTTCGAACATTGCGTAATACCCTTCCCTACAAAAGGAACCTACACTGAATGAGTGTCCATCTACCTGATGGGCGCGTGTTTTGCAGTGAAGATTTTGAAGAAAGCCAAGAGCATATGTTTGTCTTAATTGCAATTTTAGTCCCTTATCTTTCACGTTTGTGCGATTTAAGTCCCTGATGTTCAAAACGGTCGATTTAAGTCCTAGAATATTTTTTTGTGCGATTTTGGTCACGCCGTTAGCTTGTCATCCAATTGCTAACGGCAGTCGTTATTTTCACCCCCTCATTTTACTAACGGCAGGTAAGCTCTAATTGCATTGGTTTTGTAGCACTTTATCAAACCATACAAAGGAAGAAGCAACGATTTTTTTAATGACGACATGGGCTATACGGAAGCATGGAAATGAGACAAATTTTCAAAACATGATCCCCAATTTTCCAGATGCAGGAAACTTAGCTAATTCGTACCGGTTGGAGTGGTCCTCATCTCAGGATGGTCATGAGCCACTCTCTACTCTTTCAGCTTCTCGACACTAAGGTGGATTGCTTTCCCTGTTGGTTTGTTGAAAATCAACATCGATGCAGGATGGTCTTAAGCGTCTCGAACCGGATTCATATCGGTGGTGAGTGATGCTATAAGAGCTTGTCTCTTTGCTGCATGCATATTTGAGGAGGTGAGATTTGAATCGCAGGTGGCTGAATTAGGCATGGCTCTTCAATGGGGCTTGCAACTTGTGTCTCGTATTGGAATTGAAGAAGGGATTATGGAGACATATTGCCTTAGATTGTATAATTTCTTCACGAAAACAATAGAGATTCTTCTTTGAATTCAATTTTATAAGATTTTTTTTTTCCTGTTTCCAAAGGTATATCCTCTACCGGCAGATATGAGAGTATGAGACTAATTCTCAAGTCTCTGAAATCACATTAAATAGGCACGCATCTCCCAACAAATATTTATCCAGAAGCACCGCTAAGGGATGCTCAACAACAATTAGAGTGTTATGCAATACTTTCTCTAGAATTGCCTTGTCCCACGTGAAGAGAGAAGCAAATTGTGTAGCCCATTTGTTGGGCTCTCAAGTTTCCTCTTTTCCTAATTTTTAAGTTACCTATTTTCCTAATTCTTCCTGGTGGGATAATTTTCCTCATTTCATTTTACCTGCACCATTGACATATGTATCTTCTGATCCCCCATTAATGAAATTCGTAGTTTCACTATAAAAAAAAAAAAAAAAAAACTTTTACACAAAATCTAATTACTTACTAGCTATATCATAATCAAATTAAAATGGTTATTTTAATAAATATGAGGAAATAATATTACGAAGGATATGTACTTGAACCAACCACTTGTTAATTATAAAGGATATGTATAAAACTATTTATACTTTTTACAGTTCTCGTCTATGCAAACTAAAGTAATTGACCAAATTTAACACTTGAATTGAACCTCCTTCCTTTACCATGGTTGGGTAATGCGATCCACATTTTATTATATGTTATATATTTTGTTTGAGACGGCACTTACATGAATAGTCGATATGTCCGAGTGGTTAAGGAGACAGACTCGAAATCTGTTGGGCATTGCCTGCGCAGGTTCGAATCCTGCTGTCGACGTTTTTCAATGGAATTGTTTTTTGGTATATTCTTAATGGAAATAACACAGTACAGTTCGCCCTGCGCCCATAAATCTAAAAATTAATTTTGCTTTTTGTTGCTGTTATTTTCTCTCTAGTATTAAATGTTTAGGGATAGCTCAAGTTATGACTGGTCAAAAAACCTAGTCCGACCCAAAACCGAGCAAATTGAGCCCAATTTAGTGCTTTTGGTTGGGTTGGGGCAGGTCTGCAAGTAAGCGGGTGGCAAACCCGGTTTTAAATGGGTTGGACCGATCGAGTTCGGTTTCAGAAAAATGGGTTTGTCGGTGGCCGAACTCTATCGAGACACATGTGAAAAAATGTTTCAAACCCAATCCATTCCAATTCCAATGGGAACCTAGCCCACCAAAGTTCAGTGTCAGTTTACTTTAGATAAAGAGTCTGGTGGCTCAAGTGGTAAGAGTTGAGGAGGGGAAAGTCCAGTGATCAATCTCTGGAAAGGCTATTTAAATGCTTTCCAATGTACCAAAAAAAAGTTGAAGTAACTCTTCTACCCTTTAATACATTTTTTGCTTATATTAAAAAAAAAAACCTAATATTTTTTCCTCATAAAATATTGATCAGATCCAACTCAAAACTTACTAACATTTTTATAGAAAATGGTTGATACAGTATTAATGTAAACTTGTTTTATACATGCATTCATTTAATTTCTACTACATTAGAAATTTACCTGTAACTTAATTAAAATTATAAAAAAAGAATATAACTGCTTGATCCTATGAGACATAAATGTGATTAAATTTCAGTGTAAAATTTATTTACATTGCATATAACTGCATATTTTATTATTTTATTAGAATTCTTCATTTGCTAGATCATATTTAAATTGAAATTTTAAAAATATATGTTTAATCTAAAATTTAAAAAGATAAAAAAGAAAGAGTTATAATATTATTTTTTTCGTCGTTAACCAGGTACCTCACAGCTGATAGTTGTGATGTTGTTAGGATCGGAAGGAGGTGTAAAAGATCGTAGATCATAGGATTGTGATCCGGATCGTAGATCCTTTAAGATCCCACTAGGAATGCAAATATATACTTCATAAAATACACATACATAAAAATCCACACGCATAAGGAAAATAACTCATGATTCAAATAAAAAATCACATAATGACATAATAAGTTCATAACATAAGAAACATAATCTAGGTGCCATAACATATAAGTCATAATGTCATATCACATGACGTATCAAAAAAGAAACATAAGTTTATAATAATAACATAAGTTTATAATAATAACATAAAGAGAAGAAGAAAAACAGAGACAATGAGAAAAGAACCAAACATATACAACAATGAGCAGCCAAACAGAAACAAGTGCTACAAAGAGAACCAAAAAAATGGAGACGGAGAAACTAGAGACGCGGCGGCCAAGACTGTCGACGGCGGTGAATGTGTGACTTGGTTGAGAGAGTTCAAGTTGAGGTAGGGTTCACGATCTCACGGTTTACAAACCTGAAAGTGTGAATGTTTATGACTGATGAAGCTTCATGGGCCGAAATGAATCAGTTCGCTTCTTAAAATTGGCTAAAAATTGGAAAGCTCAAGTGCGAAAGTCATCCTCTTTAGGATCGCAAGATCGGGATCCATGAGATTCTTGCTCCAGAATCGAGATCCAAGTGCGATCCTTGCTCTTGACCGACCCTTCAACAAATCCAAATCGCCGAGGCTTGCTCGGATCCTAAGATCCTAAGATCTTGAGATCCAGATCGGGATATTAACAACATTTGTTGTGATACTAATTTATGGCGCCATTATCAGAAAACTAACTAAGTAGTAAGAATCTACCCAACTAGTTATAATATTATTGTTATATTTAGATTTCAATATATTTTTTAAATAATAAATGCTAATAAGTATTTTGAGGAAGCTTTTATATAAAATAGAAATTTATTTTATTATAGACAGAATTCCTTAACTCCTTTTTTTTTTTTGAACTGGAATTCCTTAAATCCTCAAAACAACATTCGGGAATATGAATTAAAAAAAATGTCATATTAGACTTGACAATATATACTATTTGCAATATTTATAGTTATTATTACTTAGTTAATATTTCTTATTACTTTTAATTAAATCAAAATATTTATAATTTTTTTATAAAATATTTTTTATTTATAAAAGGTTAAATTCCATAAAAGGTTAAATTAATAAAAGTGAGGAAGGAAATTGCAATTTCTTATAAAAGTTTAATCTAGCTACTTTTATTTGTAAATTGTTTTCGTATTGTCCTTATAAGGTCTTTACATTTTTAAAAGTTTCTTTTAAATTGTAACTTTTTTTGAATGAGAAAATCTTTTAAATTGTATTTAACACAAGTCTATCTGTATAGTAATTTGTAAATTTAAAAAACTTGGGTTAAACGCTGTTTTAAAACAGGATTAATTAAATGAACTCGTGGGCTCATTACCCGAAGTACAACCCATAAAAAGTAATGGGCTAAATTAGCTGATCCAACGGACACACTCCATTTTTCTAATGTGTGTGTACTTCTATAGGATAATCACAGACTATGAAACACTCAAATATTTAATATGAAAAAAAAAATCTGAAGGAAGGTTTTTTTTTTTTTTTTAAAAATAATTTTTAAAGGAAGTTAGCATTATAATTTAGATATTAAATTTTCAATCAATTAGCACTCATTTAATATCAAATGTGTACTTCATCGATAACTGAGTATTTTTCTTATTTTATTGTCTCAAGTTATTTTATTTTCTCGAGTTAAAATTTATGAAAGGATAATATAACATGAAAAACTTGAAAATCAGAGAAAAACCATGGCCATTGTCAAAACCGACAATTAAAGAATAATCATTTTGTGAAAATTGTTACAACATATATACTTCGCTTTCAACCATCCCATGACCCCAATATGCCCACACTCCCTAAATCATATATTTAAACTTCATTTCTTAATACTTTAAAGTAAGAGCATAAGAGAAAGAAAAATACAAATATATGTTTAAGGTGCTTCCCAATGCTTGTGATTGATGTGGTGCAACAAGGAACTTAGATCTATATATAGTCTTGAACTCCCCATTTTTTCACTGGAAGCTTTGATACCACTTGTTGAGGAGGCAATAAGAGTCAATCAGTTAAAGAAACAAGGCATTGAGAGAACCCAACGTAATATCTTTACTTAAAACCTTAAGACGTTCGTATATGAATCACATTTTTTTTTATAAAATCTTCATCTCACTCATTCTTATTTGATGTAAGACTCTAGACTTACACTTGAATTCTATACAAATAACTACAAATCATATTCAACCATATGTTTTCTTGCATTTCGTCTGTGAATCTTTCGTAAACTTCAACATTTATCTTTTTGTTTCGCATACATTTATGGGATGATCATAGACTATAAAACACTTATATATTTAATATGAAAAAAATCAAAAGGAAGTTAGTATTATACTTTAAGGTTTTTTTCTCGCTATCTTTTTAATATAATATTTGCCCATTTATCATCAAATTTGCACTTCGACGGTAACTGAGTCTTTTTATTATTTTATTGTCTCGGGTTTAAATTCATGAAAAGATTGGAGGAAGTTGACTAGTTATAGTCATATTTGAATCGCTGCATTTCCCTCGTAATTAGTTACGACACCCAAATGTTACTTAAAGTAGTTTTTTCTAAAATCTACTTTAGATAAGACTTCAATTATTGTATGATTTTCAAACTAATCTTCTTTACTGTGTTGTTTTATACGATGTTTTTTTTGTCTTGACCAAGGTATCCCCACAGCCGATTGCCGTGAGACTAATCTTTCGCCCCACGGTCAGCGCACGAAGCGGTAGGGGGCTGGCCAATGAGTTTTTTTCATTCACAAGGGTTCGAATCCCAACTCTTGTGAATGGAAAAAACTCATTGGCCAGCCCCTACCGCTTCGTGGGCTGACCGTGGGGCGAAAGATTAGTCTCACGGCAATCGGCTGTGGGGATACCTTGGACAAGACAAAAAAAAACATAGTATAAAACAACACAGTAAAGAAGATTAATTTTTGGTTTTCCAACCGGTAGTCATGAGAGTAATTCTCCGAGGCTATCACATTAAGTGAGTAAGCCTCTTCTACTAAATGCTTCTCCATATGCACCGTGCAACAAAGAAGATTATAAAATAATAATTATAACACAACAACATTCAATACTTGTTGCGTGATTTATTGCTTTTTTTATAGTGATATAGTTTCAAGACGAAGCAGCATCATTGATCCGACCTTAGCTCAGTTGGTAGAGCGGAGGACTGTAGTTGGAAAGCCAGTAATCCTTAGGTCGCTGGTTCGAATCCGGCAGGTCGGATTTCGTTTTAGTGTTTTGTCCGTTCACATGGACCATGTTATTGTCCTTTTTCCTTTCCAACAAGACAAAATTCACACGAACAGTAACATCTTATTGAAATGGTTCAATCAAATTTGCAGTACATTACATATATATGCTATAATTTATGAGTTATCGCTATCACCTTCTACTCGGATAGATATATGTTTGGCCCCAGCATCTACATCTTGATTCTGAACATGACTACTCATAGAGTTAAAGTTTTGTGTGGTTCTTTTATATATATATATATCCAGAACTAACTTATAATATAAACATGTGTTTAGAATTCAGCATTATATGAAAAGCTTCCCATTGTGGAAACACTGCTAACATAAGAACAACCTATGATATAATGCTACATAAGTCTTACCTGATATGCTGATGCATTTTTGAAATCAAAGTCGCTAAACAAAGTTTCATTATTTGAACTGGTAATTGTAAGAGAGATATTTCTCAGGGTCTGAGCAAGATACAAATTAAAGCTGCAAAAAAGGGAAAAACATTGCTAAGAGACAGCTTTGTCTCTTATACAAGGACAACTACACATGTTTGTTTCCTTTTTGCCTTTCATGTGATCCAATGTATAGAGCTATATTCGTTACAAATTTGTTGTCACACGAAAATAATTCTCAAAATGCAGCCGTTTTTTGCCCCCCTTTCTTGTTGTCCTTTGCAGATAAAAATTACTGCCCCATTCCACAAAGAGATGAAATATCCCCTGTCTCTCCCTGGACCATTGAAGCAATAGGTAGTGCAACCCCTTCCATGGTAGGTCCAAACTTGCCTCTTTATCAAGCATGCTTCAGATGAATCAAAATCCTCAGCTCGTGCTTCATTATCGGACCCGTCAATCAAATTATGTCAGACAATCATTAGTATGACAATTATAATGTCATCCTAATAACTGCGTGACATAATTTGATATGTGGGACAGAGAAGAGACACCGAATGGGTACAAAGATCTTCGTCAGCTTAAGATAGAGTTGCATCCATACCAATATGATCCGTAATTTCACTAGGGACCCAAGCTGTAGCAAACACACAGCTGTTTCCCTTCCACGTGAGACCCAACACACCTTCATCCCTCTTCATCCCCCATCCACCAGCATGTTCATCTAGCAAAGCCTTAACTTCCTTAACAGTTTCATCACAAAATGGAACACTGAAGTACCCTGCATTCTTCATTCTCTGTGACATCTGTACCCCGGACTCCAATCTCTCTATTCTCTGATGCCCTTCAAAGCCTATGATGTTCTCAATTTTCTGTCCTATGTCAGATTCAAACTCTGTCCTCTGAGAACTATCCTTAGGCAGAAAAGTGTCCAGTGCATCAAAGGGTATCCACAAATGGTTGAAACAAGCAGTGATTCTCGATGCAAGGCTTGATGCACTGAGATCACAATCCTCATCAACCAAGAGCACAATCTGAGGGTTAAGACCTTTAATTAAACTCAGAAAAGCATCCCTAATGGAATTTCTATGATCATCAGATAAGTAACGTAGCCAATTTTGGCAATTGATCACCAAGGCTTCATCTTCTCTAAGGTTTAACACATTAGGATTCAAAAGACTCAACAAGGATTCAAATTGAAAAGTGGTTAATTCATTGCTCAATTGTTCTGATAGTAATGAAGTTGTATCTCCTATAACATGAAATTCAAAAGGGACATTTCTGAATTTTGCAAAATTACCTAAACGTAACCCAACCTCATGTATTGAAATGTTGACTAAAGGAGGAACCTGTGGCCTAAAAGATGGTACCGTGATTCTAAGTGAAGGAGGTCCTTCTGGTCTTTTAGCTAAAACATCTATAAAAGTAGGCCATTGCATACAAGGTGTTATGCTAAAATCAAGAACATGTACCCTTTGAAACCCCATAACAGCTTTGAGAATTTCATTATTTGATGCACAAAACCCGAACCTGTGCCATGGAATTAGATCTACATACCCTGCTAATTCAGTCACTGTCATCAACCTCCTTTGAATTGTGTTGTTGTTTCCTTTGAAACTCATTGCAGAAGGGCAGATTCTTGAAGCTCTGGAGATCAGTGCTCTGAGGAACCATGAGGTGAGCCTCTGGTTCGTGTCGCCGTGCGGCGACGCGACATTGTTGAGGACCCACATGACTTGTTGAGCCAAGGTGATGTCGTTGCTCTCCAGAGCGCTGGCGCAGTGGAGGAGGAGCTTCTCGATGCACGCGCCGTCGAGGCTTCCAAGACAGCCTTTGAGTGCTCCTGAGAGGGGAGTGCTGTGGGGTGTGTTTGTGTTGAAGAGAGGGGTGGTGGTGGGGTTTTGGAAGGAGATGGAGGTGGGCTTTAGCTCTGCTTTCATGGGGCTGTGTGAGGACGTGACTTGCATGGGAGTTGTGAAGTGGAAAGCTAAAAGAGAAAATGGTGGAGGTAAGAAGAGAAAAAGGCTTGGTTTTGTAGCTGCTTAAGATGTGTGTGTAGCAAATGAAGCTATTGGTAGAAGGTAGAGAGGCAAAGTGGAGGGTAAGTGATAGCTATGTGAAGCATGAAACCTTATTTATAAAACCCAAAAAGATATGTACACGTGTTGGAACTCTTATAGAGGGCTTAGCTTGCTCTACTGGGCTTCTATCGAGATTACACAGTTGAAATCTTCTATTCCTAAACAGAGTCCACTCTATTCTACTTATGAAATTTTGACATATCAACTAAAAATCACATAATACAGTACCATGGACAAAGCAATTACTGGGTGAGTATAATGTTTATAACACAATTAATTAAAAATTTAAGAGTAATTATATACATACACTCGTTTAGCAAGATCAATCAACATACACTTTAACGGTGGTTTTGAACTAACAATAACATTTGCTGTGATTGAAACCATGATGATTAAAAACCACCACTAAAATAGTGTCGGTTAAATATTAACTAAAAGGTAAATATCTACGTATAATTACTCTTAAACTCGTGCCTATATTAATCTTTTGATTAGTTGTACTCAAATACACTATGAATAATAATTCTTAGAATATGATATTAAAAATATTTAAATTTATGGTTAAATTAGTGGCATGCTTTGGTGAATTTTGGAGGGTATCAGTGGCAAAAACCACTTGATCAGCATGCAAGAGGTGGTCAAACATTGGCTCTAAGTCTCTAACTATATATTCAAAAAGAATTTTAAGGCACGTCTCTTCTACAAAAACTATATAATGTTCTTCCATTTTTTTCCCGTTTGCATAAATTAATATTCGACATGCAAGTATACCACATTATGAAGTTGGGAGTGATCAAATGGTCATATAAACATAATTTGGCGGCTTCTTGATTTTTTGTAATTAGCTTTATTTGTTTTCTAGTGATGATTACTTTGATTATAAACTAAATCAAAACACGGGGTAGCAAATAGGTTAAAACGGGTGTACTAGCCGGCCCACTCTTGTCGATTTCGTTTTCATGAAATTGCTATTTTAAACAAAGACCCCAAATAAGTTTATTGCAACTAATCTGATTTGTCTATTACCTTCCTTCCCATGCTTACATAATGCATATATCTAATATACTAATAATGATTCGTGTGCATACAACTTTGACGACACACAAGTAATGTATGTGTATTGTGGCAGTTTCTGACCGTCATAATAATGATTACAAATTTGCATATTTAATTAGTGAATGTTGAAAATTCTTGCTAAACTTTTTTTAATACTTTAAGCGTTTAACGGAAGTTGAAAACGACATCTAACACATATGTCGAACCGATATCGCAACTCACCACCCATGTAGAACTCTTGATATTATTCTATTCAAATTGAATGTAATTGACGTTGTTCCATGAGATGCCAAAACTAAAGACAAAGTAGAACTCTTCCCACAAGGACATTTTGTTTGGTCACTTCTATTTTATTTACCGTTTTTTCTCCTGTTTTTTTCCCGGTTTCCCACCACCCATTCTTGTTTGAACTTTGAATAAGTCCACAAGTAAAATAAAAACACTTAGACATGCACTCTCGTACTTATTCCAGATTTTGTTTTTCATATTATTCACTGAGCGGGAGAGCGCTAGGGTTTACAAAGATCAGATCAGTGTGTTTGATTGAAGTTAAAATCTCTAGTACATATGGTTTAGGAACATGTGTGTTTGCTCTCTTTTCTTCCAGATATAAGAAGGTGCATAAATTTGGTATAGAAATAACAAATTGTTCATATTAGCAAGGATTAAGGTTGGTTTAATTAGGTTGAGTGGTCTCACAAATGAGCTCCACCAGTTCCTTATTTTCTTCGGCGAGGGTCATTTAGCAGCATTAGCATATTGAGAGAGAGAGAGAGAGAGAGAGAGAGAGAAAATGGCATATAAAGAATAACTGTTAAAAGGATTGGAGGAACATGTTTGTTGAGAGGTGCAGAGTACGATTCTATTCTCATTCTCATTATGCCCGCATGGCTCTCGTGACGTGTTGGCCATGGTTTTTTCACTAGGGGCTGAAAATAAAATATAAAAAGTTTGGGGTTGTTAAATATACCCCAAAACACGCCACTTATGTTAGTGGTAATTTTTGAAAATGTCCTATGTTTGATTGTTTTCCAGAATAAGAAAAGCGGTTGTACATTTTCATTATTAACGTACCAAGAAAGAATTAGAACATGATAGCTTAAATCTCTGTATAGGTTTTGGAATCTTATTTTCGATACATCTTTTAGCATTTTATACTTGTAAAATAGTTTCCGCAATTCGATTTAAATTGCTACCGAAGTTCTAAAAATTCGATAGTGTAAATTAACATTACCGACATTTAAAATTCGGTAAGGTGTTTTGATGCTTATATTTTATTTTGGAAACCTAAGTCAGCACACTAACAAGACTGAAAAATACAAATTAAATCCAGTATTGTATTAACATTATCGAATTTTAGAACCAGATGATAATGTTAATGAGTAGAATTTCCTATTTTTAATTTATAAGATCACACGCACGCACACACATATATCATTTATGTCATCCGAAACCTTCACAAAATCATAAATTAGACTCAACCATATACATAACATTTGTCCAGAATCATCCAAAAACATTATTCAAAAACATCATAAACAAACAACATCATCCAAAATCAAAGTACAGAAATAACATAATATATGAAGTGGAGGTGGATGCGACCTTCCTTTGATATATTATGTTGGCTATGTACTACGTGCAACAAATTAAGTCCAAGGCCATCTATGTATAATCCCTTGCCTCTGTGCCCTGCGTGGGTCCTCCAAGTTCTTCTTCTAATCCTTTGGTCATCCACTTTTGGATCCATAGGTGTCCAGCCTAATAAAACGTAATTTCATATTAGATAAGAATGAAAATATGATAGATGAAAGCATGATAGAAACAAGTTGTTCAGAAAAACTAACAACATCCAAAACATTATCAAGCTCTCTATGTCTCGGAGGTACCAACATGTGATGTGAGATCCAGCAATACGTTGCCAAGTACTAGGGTGCATCCTGAACCCCTCGACCCATGACTTGAGTGGCGAATGTGGGCCAACTCTCACAGGTCTCTCGGCAGTAAGTAGAGTGTCAGAAAAAACCTGAGGGGTACGAGGGGTTCCCTGCAAGTGTCGAACTGTCTGAGCACCTTCTATGGCAGATGAGGTCGTATGATGAGTGGACACTAGATGTACCCTAAGTACATACTGATGATCTGGAATGTACAATAGGCTCTACGATCAACATGCGGCTTCCAAATGACGACGTTCAGAGACATGGCATATAACTGCATATTTTATTCATCTCTCTCATTTTTTATCTGGAATTTTTTCCAGATTGTAAAAACCTAGATCTGAATGGATGAAAGACAAAAGACTGGCACGCAAAAAATATATAAAATTTTCAGAGGACTGAATACAATTTTTTTTCTAGGGGCAAAAAATAACAATTTATTTTTACAGGGACTAAAATAATATTTAAGTCTTGTATAAATGGGGAATTTGCACTCTCTCCCCTGAGGTTTAATATTATTGCACTGAACTCCCCTCTAGTTTGTAAAATCTATTGGCCTCATCTCTTTCATATATCATTTTGAATAATAGAGGAATGTTGAATATTATAATTATAAATCTTAAGGGAGGTTTGTGCTATAATAATAAATCCCAAAAAAGTTAGTGCAATGTTCTCGATAAAATAAGAGTGATTAGCGTCTTTTTAAGTAATAGAAAAGGGATCAGTGTAACAATGATAAATCTCATGATAGTCCAATTTGCCAAATTATGCACCAAATATGTAAACCGGCGGACCAAGAAACTTGGAGTTTAATAATTCTCTTCGTTAAATTTTGAAATTTTAATTGACGCTGTTCGTTGAATTCTTGAATTTTTAATTTATTTATCTGCAGAATTTGAATATCCCTCCCCACACTGTCACACACACGGTTTTATCGTTTTAGTGATGCGAATTGTTTCTTAATCATCGTTGCGAAAATCTTCAACAAGTGGAGGAGGCCGTTCTAGACTGGTCAATGTGAGTTGTGAGCATATCATGATGTCAGATCTATTCATGTGTGTTAAATGCTGCTTGTTTGTTGAGTTAAATATGATTTTAATTTCTAAAATATAGGGTTGAATCAAAATTGGTTTTTATAGTTTTGATCTCTTAATTTTTTTATTTAATATAATTCTTATTACGTCACATTTAGAGCTCGCTAATGGGTCAACCCGTTTAGACTCGTCATTAAATAGACTGGATTATAAAAATTAACTTTAAAAACGAGTATACATTTTACCTAGTCCTAACTTGCGCGAATTGCATGCTAACTCGTAGGAATGGACTCACATACCAACATTCAACGTTCAAGCCGACACATTTAGGCTTCTGGTTAAACAGACTGAGTTAAAAAAGCTCACTTCATGAACAAACCTACATTATACTTAATCCTAACGCGTGTGGGGAGCGGGTTACATGGGCAAACTTGCAGACCTAGGCCCATATACCCAGCTCTAGTCACCATGCTTACATGACTTAATTTATACTTAGTTAGCAGCCTATGTGGAAATCTTAGTCAATAAACGCTGCCCATGTGGACTTTGTAAATCAGTTTTGCCTATGCAATTTTTTTTCATCAGCCTTGGTCATTACTCTTCCCCTTCTTCCTATTCCTCTTCTCTAAACCCTAACATCACCTTCAACAATAACAACCATGACCTCACCACTTTCTAGCGGCTTCTTCAACCTCCACCTCCCCCTCTCCTCCTCTTACCTCCACCCCCTCCACCCCCTCCTCTCCCCCAAACCTCCACCTCCCCCTTCCTCTTGTTTCCTAATTGAGTGGTTGATACTCTTAAAGCCGCAAGAAATGTAGAAACTATTGGATCCATTAGTGAATCATAAAAAAAGTATTTAAAGGAGTTAAAGTAATATTTGTAATAAGGCAAGTTAATTTTATAATATTATGTTATGTTATAAAGTTTTTAAATGTGTTGTTTTTCTTTTTTTATGTTTAACTATGATTAGTTTATTCAAATTTCTTGTTAATTCTATAGCTAGAATAGAAGAACATATATAACTAATTTATGTTCTATAAATTTAATATGTGAATGCAAATTTGGTAATGGCTTGCATCATTTGCTAATAGTTTGGAGGTTTCTAAGTTGACTATCACGTCAGACTAAACAGTGCCCCTAATTTGGAGATACAAAGCAAAGTAACTTAAAGTCAAATTAAAGGTATAATTTGGCCTAACACCAAACACTAAACTCATAGTAAGACCTTGTAAACTGTTTGCAAATTATTGTAAATCATCAGTTTTGCATTAATAGCATAGTATATTTCATTCTCTATGATAATGAAGGGGTCAATTCATATATATGTGAAAGTAATTTTGACCTTGATTTAGAAAACATCATAAGTTATCATACATGTATATATGCATATAAAAACAAACTCGAAATTAATTTTTTCAAATAAATAGCTATAATAACTACTCAGTTTGTCATCCAAAGTTTATTTTACCATTGCTTAAAAGTAATCAAAGTTAAATTTAATACTACTTATTATTTTTCTTTCAACTGAATGTAAAAAAAGTAACTGAAAACGTTTTTTTTTTTTACTTTTTTGTTTGAAAAACATTTTTTTTTACTTTTTTTTTTGAAAACCATTTTTTTTTTACTTTTTCTTAAAGTAAGTACAATAGATCATTCATTTATTTATAAGTTTGAAAAATAAAACGTCAGCCGAATAAATGACGATAAGTAAATTAAAATCATTAAAATTATGTTTGGTAAATTAATGTCAATTATATATAATGAATAAAATTATTAAAACCAAATGTATCTTTTAAAGAGCAACAACACAATTTGTTTAAACTGAATAACTGTTTCAGTATAAAGATTATTGAAATTATTCCTTAAATTTCTACAATATTTGTTTAAGCAAAGATGTTATATAGTTTTAATCCCAATTTACCTGTTTTAAAAAAAATTCCCAATTTACAATTTTTATTATTATTATAGTATTTTGAAATAGTCGCAATATTTTCTAAACAAAATAAAATTCACTGAAACTTCTTTACGAGTAATAAACTTTTTTTAAACTTATTACGAAGTCTTATATAAAAAGACACCAAAACATCTTTACATAATCTTATAACTCGGAATAGAGGGAGTATATTAATGCATCATTAAATATAGCATTGAATACCTTTTCAAGTCAATTTTTTTTTCCTTGCAGCAGAACAACTTTTTCAAGTTAATTTTACTTTTATATATTATACTTTTATAAAATTTATATATTCTCTTGCTTTAAAATATTTATATATTAGTATCTTAAATATAACATTTAATACTTATTCAAATCACTTTTACTTATCAATTTTATTGTATTTCTTTATAATATTTATATATTAGTATATTAAATACAACATTCAATTTTTATTAAGTCAATTTCACTTCTATAGTATTTTATTCTATTTATTTACAATATTTATATATCAGGATATTATGTATAGAATTTAATACTTGTTGAAGTCCAATTTACTTTTTTTTTACATATATATATATATATAATTATATATATATATATTACTTTTATGTACTTATATATAGAGAGAGATTTTCTTAACTTAACACAATTAATTATTTTTATTAATTTTCCTCAAGTTAATTTAACTCGAATTTAATATTTCATATTTTAATTACATGTTTGAGGATTTTTTTAGTTAATATTTAATATAATTAATATCATAAAAATTAAAGGTCACTAATAACTAATTAATTTTTTTATTAATGCAGTGGTTCAAGTCAATTTTACTTATATATAGATATAATGAAGAATCTAAAAGGTTATTAATTACTAATTAATATTAATATAGTTATTTGTTTAATAATCGTGTTAAATCATTTCAATAAATAGTATTAGAGTTCTCTTTGTGTAAATAATTAATATTACTCAAACTTAATAATTTATATGTAATAATTATCATTTAAGTAATTTTAATAATTTATTTGTTTAATAATATGAAAAATCATTAAGTGAATTAGAAATATTTAAATTACGTAATAAGCTTTAATATCATCGAATAAGTTATAATAACATATTTCTTTATATTTATTTATCATTAATGAAGTAATTTAAACTTCTAGAGTTATAATAAGTTATAACTTTAATAGTGTAAAATATTATTTCATAAATTTAAATTTATTCAGCTTTGGTTATAATTATTTTCCCTTGCTTCCTCAAGTAATTTATTTCAAACTATACACAAATACATTATATTTAATAGTAAATACTCCCTCCGTTCCAAATTATAAAACCACATTCAGACATTCACACTTATTAAGAAAAGATGTAATAATCTTGGTTTTATTTATTTTTATATAAATCTTCCATATATGACCCTATTTAAAGCTAATTTATGTATTAACTGTATCTCATTCCAATACCCAAAAAATAATGAATGCAAGGGGTAAATTAGAAAAAACTACTTTTTTTTTTTTTTTTTCTAAAATCTAGAATGGGTCTTATATTTTAGAATACCAAGTTTGTTTTTAAAGGGTCTTATAATTTGGAACGGAGGGAGTACCTTATAACAATATTTTTTAATTTAAAAACTATTTTGTCCAAATTATTTTTTAATAAATAGATTTTATTACTAATTAATTTTATTTCTGAATACTTTTTGTATATAAAAATATTAGTTAATTTATTTTTCCTCAATTAATAATTGATATTTAATATTCTAACTAGTTTTAATTAATACTTCATAAATTATTTTTCATATCAAATTGACTTTTTATTGAAAAATCACAGGGCAACATATAAATATAGTCTATATTATACATATATGAAACATGTACCACTGGATATAAAATTGCTGGCTAATAAGGTCACAATTAATGCGAGAAACTGGAAAAAAAATATAATTAATAGTTAATAAAAGGGTTAATCATCTCGCGTTTAGTCCATAATTGGAAAAATTACGTTGATAAGTTCCTACCATTGTACCATGTTTAAGATCAGCCCCTCTCTAAAATTGGAGCTCCAATGAAGGTGTAGAGTGTCAAACGAATACTGACCTATCATTATCCAAGTCATTTTTAATTAAAATTTAAATAACGTGGATAATGACGCATAGAACGATTTTTTTCCGCGTTACATGCGGAAGAAAAAACAAAAAAACTGCGGGCTAAAGCAATAAATTATGGTCTCTCAAAATAAAAAAAAAACATGATCACCATTCAATTCCAGCTAAGCATAGCTGGAATGGCAAAAATTACGTAAAACGAATTTAAGGGGAGGCTGCGGAATCCATTTTGGAGGCTGTGGAGTCCATTTTGGTCCCATGACCCATCTCATGCGCCTGTCGACCTGCCTTAACACTGAAGACAAGCTGTTGGTCCCATGACTTTTGGTTCAACGTACGAATTAACATCAATAATGTGGATGAACAATTCAAAATTGCAAGCTACAGAAAACTCTATTTAAACTCCGTCAATTTGTTTCTGTTTATCATATGCCCTTTCCTTTTGTAAGAGCAACTGCCATAGCATAACTGCAAATATGATGGCTGTTGCAGCTCATATCGGAGTTTCATCCTCACTTGCTGCTGCTCATAATTCACCGTCATCAAGGTATCCTCCACCACCCACATTTTTGCTACCAACATCAAAACCAGGGATCGTACATAGCATTACCAAATTATCCATCATGTCTGTGGCTTCTCCTCACAAGGTAACTTCTTTATAAATAATTTATTGTACTGTCTAAATCATTCATTCAAGGTAATAAATATTAAGTAAAATTACCGTAGTCCTAGATGATCTAGTACACATGTTAAAATAAGGTGATTCAACTCTAGATAAATTTTGAGTGATTTAGACAAGAACACACAATTTTCAGCATTTTCCTTGATTGGGTTTGTTGTTTTCTTTATGTCGTCAGCTGGTAGCTCCTACTCAGACTGATCCTAGGACAAAAAATTTGGAGCAAGTTAAAAGAAAAAGCCAAGAGGCATTACTTAAGTCTAGTGATTCAGTGGTAACATTGAATATGATTGACACCATCCAACGGTTGGGAATTGGGCACCATTTTGAAGAAGAGATCAATGTGCTGCTTAACAGGGAACGGGATTGGGACCCTGCTCAAGATCTCTTTGCCACATCCCTTCACTTCCGCTTACTAAGGAATAGTGGCTTGCCTGCTTCTTCAGGTACAATTGTATTAATTTAAGTAAATTTAGATTTTTAAGGGCTCGTTTGGTGGTTAAAATAAAATAAGATATGATGGATTAAGAAAATTCAATAAACCCACGATATGATAAGAGCATGATTGAATCTTATCTTATCTTATGCTTATGATAAGAGGGTTCCTATGAAAGCCTGCTGATTTTGCTAAGTATTGTTGATTGGTGCTAGACATTTTCAAGAAATTTTTGGACAAGAGTGGGAACTTCAAGGAATCACTCACCAAAGACCTTTGGGGAATTTTAAGCTTATATGAGGCATCATATTTAAGGGCCCAAGAAGAAGAAGTATTACAACAAGCCATGCACTTCTCTAAGGCTCATCTGCATCAGTTAATCCCACACCTTAATCCTGAAGTTGGAAGCCATATTGCTAGAGCCTTGAATCTTCCAAGGCACCTAAGAATGGGCAGGTTAGAAGCAAGAAACTACATGGAAGAATACAATCAAGCAAACAACCAAATACCCTCTCTTCTAGAATTGGCAAAGTTAGACTATGACATGATTCAGTCACTACACCAAAGAGAATTAGCAGAAATCTCCAGGTAACTTTTTTCTTCACATGATGACCATAACAATGGTTTTGCCTTGGATAAAAAAAAATTAGTTCACAAGATAGAAGAGTTTTTCTAAAATTAAATTTTAGCACATAAAAAATATGCTACAAATAACATGTATTAAATATTAATAGTAAAAACATGCGAGGGTAGACCAGTCCTTCGCACGGTCCCAAGGGACTAAAAACATATTTAAGCGTTTTCAAAATTATATTCTCCAACATTGATTTTCACCAAACACACCATAAGTTCTTGCCAACTTTTTGTCTATTTTGAGAAATGTTGCATGTGACACTTTGTTGGATTTCCTTAGGTGGTGGAAAGAGTTGGAACTTGTTAGCAAACTTGGTTTCGCCAGAGATAGACCATCAGAGTGCTTCCTGTGGACAGTAGGGATTTTTCCAGAACCACATCATTCAAATTGCCGCATTGAACTCACAAAAACAATTTGCATTTTGCTAGTTATGGATGACATCTTTGACACTTATGGCTCATTAGATGAACTTATTCTCTTTAACGAGGCAATCAAAAGGTATATTTCCAGAATTTGTTCATATATTAAACTTAACAATCAAAATTACTTTGACAATGATAATCAAAATGTAAAAAAAAACTATTGTTACTTACAGGTGGGATCTTGAGGCGATGGAGCAGTTGCCTGAATATATGAAGATATGCTATATGGCACTGTATAACACCACTCATGAAATTGCATACAGAATTCAAAAAGAGCATGGACTAACTGTTGTTTCTTCCTTGAAAAAAACTGTAAGAATATAAATATCCTAACTATATAAGTGAAATATACAAGATTTTGTAAGAGTAAGAGGTTAATGAGAGTCTGCATTTAACTTATGCAGTGGATAGACGTATTCGACGCATTTCTAGAAGAAGCCAAATGGTTCAACAGAGGATACATGCCAAATTTCAGAGAATATTTGGATAATGGGGTTACTTCTGCAGGATCACACATGGCCATGGTTCATGCAACATTCCTTGTTGGGGATAATCTCTCAAAGGAAACTGTTTCAATGATGAAGTCAAATCCTAGGCTCTTCTCTTGCTCTGGGGAAATTCTTCGACTATGGGACGATTTAGGAACCTCAACGGTATCTCATTATTTACTTGACTCTGATTTTAAAAGTGCCATAATTCCCTAAATTTTCAATTTCAGTCATGTTAGAAATTTGAGTTAGTTATGGATAAATTAGAGCAAAAAGTTGGATTTTGTGATGAGAATTTTGATGGTTTGTGTTCAGGTGGAACAGGAAAGAGGAGATAATGCTTGCAGTATACAGTGCCTCATGAAAGAAAATAATATTTCAGATGAAAATGAAGCCAGAAAACATATAAGGAACCTAATAGGGAACTTGTGGCCAGAGCTGAATAGTCTTGGCATGAACCAAAATGCTCTTCCTCCATCAATTGTGAAAGGTGCTCTTAACATGGCCAGAACTGCTCAAGTTATATACCAACATGGAGATGATAAAAGCGGTTTTACAGTTGATGACTATGTGCAAAAAATGCTCTTTATACCCTCTCCTAAGTCCTAACTATTGAGATGAAATAGATTTCAATTTGTAGTTCATGTTTAGGATGATGACTCAATCCATCTGTATAATTTTGTTGTATGTAGTCAAGATTTTTCAAAAATTTGAGATGGGTGATGGGCTCCTTCCTTTCACCATAAAAGGATGTCAATAAACAATATTGTTTTAATTGAAAATAGATATTTGTGTTCTAGATCAAAGGTATCCTCTAGCCCTAGGCAATTACTCAAGTTACAAATGATATTAAAAAGGATTCTGATGAAATATTGTATTGTATATAAATAAATAAAACACATTTTGAGTGTACCTATTACTTACCTGTTTCTTCTGTCTCGTGAAGCTTCTACACTTCTCCTTCTGAAAATTTTCCATTCTTCTCAATTGCGGTTTGCCCCGTGACTTACAACCCACCTGATTCACAGTGACACCGAATCAGCCAAGACTCGATGAACCCGCATGCATTTTTGGTTGAAATCGGTTCCATATTTTCTTCCTTCAGTTTTCGTCAAGTCAGGTAAAGACGTAAAGTCGAACCGAATCACTCCAAACCCCTTCAATGGACAGCCCTACTCATCAATGTGGGACTTGTTTTTCTTGTTATATTTAACAACACTCCTCATAAGTCCAACTAAGCTAATTTTTTTGGGTCACTTGTGACTTTAGTATTAGTCGTTTTAAATTTATAGTTGTTTTGGGCGTGTGTACTCCATTTTATTGTCTTCCGCTTATCCTTTAATTAGTTGGATCATTATCTGAGGAGCGAATATGCATTTTCATATTCAAAGTGTATTTCATTCAATAATTCGTCCTTGAATTAAGGAAATAACTCTTGTGGTTTTTGAATGTGTAAAATGTTGGTCAAGTTAGTCCTTATATATCGACATTTTACGTGACTAAAAGAACTAACAAGGAGCACGAAAAAAAAATCACTACTAAACTGTACACCAATGAAGATCAAAATACAAAGACAAGTCAAATGCTCCAAACCTCCGGGTCGCATATTTCAATTTTGCGCATTTTGATTAGATAGAGATAAGCTAGCACCATATAGATCTGCTAGCATGCTTCATGGAAACACACTATTATAATGGTGACTTGCTTTTTGACCTTAAAGGAGATACCCCAAAGGCGCGGTGATGGTCGTGGAAAAACATGCAAACATAGGTTGGCCCCGAACGGTGGTGAACCGCAGTGGTAGGTGGGCGGAGGCTTCGATAGCTGTGGTGCTGTGGCGGCAGGGGTGGTAGGAAGATGGCAGCAAAGTAGGAGACATGGGATTCCGGTGATGGCTAAGACAGTGGAAAGGAGAAGAAGGGAGAGAAACCCACACTAAAAAGAGGAAAAAAAACCTACTTAGGATTTTGCACTCCAACCACATGAATCCGCACCTCTCTTAGGGTTTCGGTATTTAAATATTGGAAGCAAAAAATTTCAGAATTTTAAATCTCAACAGTAAATATTTTTGGGTTTTGAATCCCAGAATATAAAAATTGGGGGTGCAAATTTATATGATCAGGGGGCCAAATCCAACACCGATAGCTCTATGGATTTGGATCCAGTTACTCTAAATAGGCCCAAAAGAAATAAGCAGAAGCCCAGTTGGCTAACAGATTTTATTTGAGTTGTTATCTTGTTATTTTACCTTGTTACTAGAATATTCAATATAATAGAAAGAATTTGTCTCTTGTACTGTTGTAAGATGATAATGCATGCAGAAAATTGAGGTGGCTGTACCAATTTTATTTGTGTTCTTAATTTCCTTTGATCTGGTTGAACATAACTTCCGTGAAAGTTCATTTTGTCAAATTTGAAAAACTCTAAAACCAGCAAAACTCAATGTGCCAATTGGCTGCGAAATGCCTTCTCTCAATTCATGAATCTGCTTACAGCGCCATTTGTTCCAATTTAACAGTTTTTTTTCCCTTCACGCGTATCTTTATTAGAATTAAATCATATTGTTACCAATGCCAACTCATGCTTTCGCTAATACCAAAAGCTTTTTTCTAATGAATTCTTGTTAATTTTTAAATAATCACTAGTCATTGAAAATGTATACAAAATTCACAGCTATACATATTTCAAATGCAATTTATTTTGGTATTAAGCTTGCTTACAGTAGCCAGTGCATTCTTTTACTTTACCATCATTAATCATTTTAAACAAGCATGGATTAAATATTTAAATTCCTATATTAATTAATTGGTTCTCATTGTAGCAAATCTCATTTTAGCCCTCGCAAAGCCTTTTAGAAATGTCATCCAGTTGCCACAATAAGAATTTGATCCTTGACAACTAAATAGTAAAATCCAAAACAACTAGCTAGCCAGCCTCCATAAAAGACAATAGGAATACATTCATTGACATTGACGCGTTTTATATATTTGGCTGCTAATAAAATACTATTAGTTATCAAGTCAAACAGGCTTTACGCAGATTGAAATTATAGTCAAAAGACATGCATAAATCATATTGCTAACAACCTTAGATGTAATTGATTGTGAATAACTAAAATGCTATTTGTATATTCATTTAAGTAGGGAAAAGTGAAAAGTAGAAAATAAACTTTGTCCTCCCGATGGCTACATTCAACAATATGACCCCCTTCCTACCTTTCTTCTCTATATAAAGGCATCACATTAGCAAATGAAAACACAAACCCACTTGAATTCAATCAAATTAAACCAAGCCCTTCTCTCTTAGACATCAACTTCATCATCCACTTTCAATTATCCAACATTGTCCAAGTAATTGATAAGGCCATAGATATATAGCAGAGTAAACTATGGAAAATTTTCGCTTGCTCGTAACACTTTCCGTTCCCTTCCTACTTTTCTCTTTCGTTTCAGGTTATTCCTGGAACGACGTCCAGCTTTGGTGCAACAAAACTCCAAACCCTGAACCCTGTAACTATTTCTTGACCAACAACCCTACTTACCGAGACAAACTCATCCAGCACAAATCTGATTTCTTCAAGCTCTCATTGCAACTCGCTCAGGAGCGAGCGCTTAAAGGACACGCAAACACTCTTTCACTCGGTCCGAAATGCAATGACAACCCGCTTGTCAAATCTGCTTGGGCCGATTGCGTTGAGCTTTACGAGCAAACCATCGTTCAGCTCAACAAAACCTTAGACCCAAACACCAAGTGCTCCCAAGTTGACACCCAAACATGGCTCAGCACAGCTCTCACTAACCTTGAGACATGCAAAGCCGGGTTCTACGAGCTCGGGGTTCAAGACCATGTTCTTCCTCTGATGTCCAACAATGTTACTCAGTTGCTAAGCAACACTTTGGCTCTCAACAAGGGACAATATGAACAAGAACCAAGTTATAAAGAAGGGTTTCCAACATGGGTCAAGCCAGGGGACCGTAAACTGTTGCAGGCATCTTCTCCAGCTTCCCAAGCTAATGTGGTGGTGGCAAAAGATGGGTCTGGTAAGTACACAAGTGTGAGTGCTGCCATAAATTCTGCACCAAAGAGTGGTCATGCGAGGTATGTGATATATGTGAAGGCTGGGGTTTACAATGAACAAGTTGAGATCAAGGCAAAGAATGTCATGCTGGTGGGAGATGGTATTGGCAAGACCATAATCACTGGTAGCAAAAGTGTTGGAGGGGGCAGCACAACCTTTCGTTCAGCCACCGTTGGTAAGTACAAATCTTGCTTCATTTAATCTCCCTTTTTTAGTAAAAATGAATGATTGAAAGAGTGATGACTAAGTAGCAATGAAATTTTGCAGCTGTTGTTGGGGATGGATTCATTGCTCAAGACATCACATTTAGGAACACAGCTGGTGCGAAAAACCACCAAGCTGTTGCATTGCGTTCTGGATCAGACTTATCAGTGTTTTACAGGTGCAGCTTCGAAGGTTACCAAGACACACTCTATGTCCACTCTGACAGACAATTCTACAGAGAATGCCACATCTATGGCACCGTCGACTTCATATTCGGTAACGCCGCAGTCGTGTTCCAAAACTGCAACATCTTTGCAAGAAACCCTCCCAACAAAGTGAACACAATCACTGCACAAGGACGAATGGATCCGAACCAAAACACCGGCATTTCGATTCACAATTCGAAGGTTTCAGCCGACTCCGATTTGAAACCGGTCCAAAGCTCTGTTAAGACTTATCTCGGAAGACCATGGAAGCAATATTCTCGAACAGTTTTTATGAAGACGAATCTGGATAGTTTGATCCACCCTGCAGGTTGGTTAGAATGGAGTGGTGATTTTGCATTAAAGACTCTGTATTATGGAGAGTACATGAACACAGGTTCTGGTTCTTCCACAAGGAGTAGAGTTCAATGGCAAGGTTATCATGTGATTACCACTGCTTCTGAAGCTTCAAAGTTCACTGTTGGAAATTTCATTGCTGGAAACTCGTGGTTACCTGCAACTAAAGTGCCATTTACATCTTCTCTGTAAATGAGTGTGCTTTTTATTCACTGTTCAATGTTTATTGATTGTTTGATTTTTTCCAATTCTTTTTTTTATTGTTAAAATGGAAATTTGTATGTAAAATTGATTTTTCGCTTTGTGATTTGATTTCATTGTTTGTTGGATTGTATTGGGAATACACATATTTTGTTGAAGGGAAAATAGAATATTGTAAAGATGAAGGATTTATATTATTGTGAAGGTGTATGGGTTGATTATGGTGTAGAACAGAACGATATGACACTCGGCCCATGACAATTTATTTTTGGGCTTTTTTGTGTCAATAGTTTTGGGCTTTAGAATTAACCCTACGTAAGTGCATGATAGGTTTTTTTTTTTTTTTTTTATCAATTGAATTCTAGAAATTTGATATCAACAACTTTTTGATCTCCGAATCTATTTTAAACAAACAATATTAAATGAGTAAAAGGATACAAAAATTGAGTAGTTTAAACTTTAAGGATTTAATGGATGAAATTTATTTTTTATGAACTAAATTAATAAAAGGGAAAAAATAAATTGGGCCCCTCACATTTAGGTCATGTGAGAATTAGTACTTAATATTTAAAAATATATATTTAACTTATTAAACCTTTTAAAATGTACAAAATTATATTTCCATTAATATTTATATTAGTTACTCGTATTCAATTTTTAAACTATCATAGTTAATTACTCATAGTCTTCTTCCCCGTCTATTCTCTTTATTTTATTTTATGCAATTTTTTCTATCATATTATGTGAAAAAATAATTATTTATTATTTAATAATATTATTTCTAATATCACTTAGTTTTTATACACTTTTATTGTACTTATCAAAAAATTCTTTTATTTTAATTATAGAGTAACAGTAGTAAAATATTGAAGTTCATGTCACTTGATCTAATGAGAAAAAAAAAGTAAATTGTGTAGTTTCATGAAATTCATACTAAAGGACTTAATTTTATATATAAGGAATGGATAATCATACATCTTTATTTAATGCTTGGGGAAATCCAAATTTGCATTATTATTTTCATGTTAATTATTTCAAAGAGTGTCACTTAATTACAATACGGGCTGCCGTGTCTTAAACGATGTCCAAACATCATTTTCTTTATAAGAAAGATGACGGAGACCATGATGTACACTTTATAAAATTTATAAGTAGACCACAATAATCAATTAATCATTGCATTTTCAAATAAAATAAAAATTTGATTTCACACAAATAGTTAGAGAGTTGAGACTTCTCTGTCGTAGTTGAGCTGCGTGAATTAGCACGCAATAATCCATGCCTTGGCTCTTGGTTTTATTTTACTATTTTATAAAATCTATAATATATCCAATTAGGAATAATTGGTTTTATATTGCCATGATAATAATCATGCTTTATATAGTATATGTTTATGTTTATGTGACTAGAAGTCAAAGTGCATTAAAGAAAGTATAATATGGCATTCCAAAATTAATTGATGTTTACGCGGGAGATATAAACACACAAAGTATAATAATAAATTGAAATTGAAAACAACAAATTACAAATTTAAAGATATATATTTTGATTCAGTCAATAGTTCAACACACATATTTGCAAAATGAGTATCGATTTTGAACATGGTAAATGAGTGTTAAGGCCTCTATATAAAGGCTTGATTATCAGCAAATTGATCTGCTAATTGATAACTTGAAGAAATAAGTGAAACTGGTAAATCAAGTGAAGTCACTAAGTCAAGTACAAAGAGATAATCAATTAAAGGAATACGTCCAAGGTGCGTGAGTAAAAAATATGATAAAATTTATATTGGTTTAGCTCTGCATATATAACAAGTGCAGTTCTAACAGTACAGTAGGCAAACAAATTATCTTTGAAAACGATAGTATAAAATAATTTATTGGTTTCATTCACTTTGTATTTTATTTATAAAAATATTATGTTGGTCCATGTTAGTCACCCAACTCAAATCTCTCCCCGCCACTTATCCCATATTATTATTTGACATAAAGAGATTTAAAGAAAGGTATAACTTGACATGTCTAGCTTAACCGATATATACATTAATTATATTTGATATATAAATTAAAATTCAATATATATTCGAACTAAGACTTTAGAGCTTCATTCTTGGCTCATCTTATATCCGTTAGTTGAGCTAATTTATGCAAGAATAGCTTAATTTGTCTCCAACTTTGATTTTGTCACACTTCTGAACAATATAATATATACAAGTTGCATTATCGTATACGTATATGATTCAACGTGATACTTGTAGCACGCAAAAGACAAAAAGTTAGTTCTAGATTCCTGTCGCCGTTAAAAGAATAAAGAAAATATAATTTGTTATTTCAAGTGTATCAAATTTATTAATTGATGCGGATACGGAAACAACGTATACAAATGATTACCTTGATGTACGACTTAAGTAATATACAGAATATTTTATTACTGTTATATACTCTCTTCCTTAATATATTTCTTCTGTTACTTACAATTTTTGATACATGTATTTAAAAATCTATTAATGTTATTATTTCTATTAATTTACTACCAAATTTCCTAAATATTTTGTCTTTCTTTTAATTCTGACCTTCAAAATTTTAATTAACACTATTAAGTTAATAATACAATTAGTAAAATATAATTAATACTTTATTTAAATTGTAGAAGTGACTAATAAATAAAATAATCAAAATTGTAAGATATATAGAAACAAATGAATATATAATGTGTGTTTTAAAATTTTACTTTTTCATATCTATTTGAAAATATTTATTAATTTCAAGGCTTTGTCTAGTTGCTAGTTTTGTTTTACTCATTTGGTATTGTTCATGTCGATTAGCATCTTTATGCAAGTGGTTAGTGTTTGATTTTCGATTCTTATGAATGTAAAAAAAATTTGGTCAAATTTTTACTACTTAGTACGTTTACTATAAAGCCATGAATGATTAGTACATGTTTATCGACTCTGAGAATATCTTGGTGATGTTATATTTTTAAGTGATCATGGCCTTCTCAAATTTTCTCTCCAAGCTCCGCCACTGCTCTCAACTCCTCTACTGGACAAGTCTCTCCTCCTTCAGATTTCGTCTCGGTTCTTCAAAAACACTACAGGAAAAATGAGTTTTACCGGTAGCCAAAAGTTGTATGTAAGGCCAAATAACCATCGGTAATCATGAATTATCGACGGTCAATCGATGACCTAAAAGCCTTCATATATGAATTTACTGATGGTCTGGCTAAAGTCGTCGGTAACTCATCGATGGCTATGTCCGTCACAAACGCACTGATGAATTTTTGTCGCTGTTTAGCGACAATTTAGACCGTCATATACTTTTTAAAATAAAAAGTATTTATTTTATTCCTCATCCTCATTTTCAACGTAATCATTATCATTATCATCAGAAAGAGGAACATAGAAATTGTCTACGGGTGTACATGAAAAGCTAGTTCGCCTCTTTAAGGGCGAGTGTTTCCCTAGCTTGTTCATCTGCTACGTGTTTTAGATATATATCATTTGCTTGTATTCAGACATAATATCACTATCTTCAAGAGTTCTTTGAGGAGCATTAGCGGTTGGCTCTTGTGTCAAGGATTTGACGCTCAGTTTGTAACGAGTGGCCATGTCCCGCACCGTAAATTCGTCGCCTATTCTTCCCCTCGACCACATCAACCCAGAGATTTACATCAGTTGGGGAGTAAATATCTATTGAAGATCGACTAACTTCTTCATCAAGTTTAACTTGCAAAAGGAGTTTTTATTGTGAAAATTATATTTAAAAGTTAATTAGAAATTAATTTTATTATACTTACATATATTTTTAGATCTCTTATCTACCCAAATATTTTATTTCTTCTTGATGTGAGTATGCTTGAAGACTTTAGGTAACGACGGGCGTTTCCCCATCTCTTTTGCCTAATTTAAATATTACACACACACACATATATATAAATAAATATGTAATTTAAAAGAAATTAGATTCGGTAATGTTAGAAATTATTTATCATTCTTTCTCAATGTTCTACCATGCAAATAGAGTTGCAATCTCCTTTCGTTGAGGCCCTACTCTTCTTGGTGTTTGCCGACATTGCTTTATATGCAGCTGTGTGCCAATGATTTATGAGGTTCTCCCATGCTCCATCAACAATCCAATTTGGTCTCTGACCTCTACTACACACGTCATAAAGCATATCGCGCATGCACTTTTCGCAATGACGATCAAAATGTTACTACATATAGCAACCTAAGAGGAGGGGGTGAATCAGGTTTTTCAGAATTTCACCTTATTAAAATGAATTCCTATTCAAGTACATTTTAACTTAATCAAAGGACAAGTAACAAACGTAACACTTGATAAATTGCAGTGGATATTATAAAGTGCGAAAAGTAAAAGGTAAGGGATAAGAAGATCACGCAACGATGTATCCTGGTTCACCTTCAACAACTGAAGGCTACGTTTAGTCCCCCTTTCTGATTTGGAGATTTTCCCACTATGTAAGCAATTTGAGGTCTTAAATGCCCTGGAAAAAACATGAACAAAACTAACATTTTCTCCCCCTTTTGACATTACCAAAAAGAAGAAAAAGTAATAAAATCTAAGGCAAAATAATATACAAGGAGAGATAGCATATTGACAAGACAATACGAAAAAGTTGGAATACACATCATCCACAGTTATAGTATGCAAAGAGGCCATATTCGATCATGTAATCGATTACCAACATAGGTGTAATCGATTACTCAAGGTTTCTTGAAAATTGTTAGGGTCATTTTTGAGCATGTAATCGGTTACTAACATAGTGTAATCGATTACAGGAATTCTCTGAAAAATTTCTAAGGCCAAAATCAACCTTGTAATCGGATTACCCATATGTTGTAATCGATTACAACATCTAGAATCTTGATTTTAAGATTTGTTAAGCACTGTATGATTAATACATTATGGTAAAAAGACATGATACAATTGCATATACTAAGATATTTACTCTTCTTCACAATACTAGTTGAAAGTAATAATCTTTTCAACTTTATCTTTATATTTAAAGTTTTATCCTTACGAATACCATATGTTTTACTTGTGCCTTGAACAACCAAATTTTATATAACACTTATTATCATTTGGTCTCCAAGCACACCTGCAAAAGAAAATTAATGATTCTTTTGAGGTATCCAATAATCTAATAATCTGAGTCATTTTAAGTTAGTGCCTTTTTCAATCCATAAAAATTTACCACTAGTTATACCAAATTTTATAATATAACATGTATTAAGTTTTATGTTATGCATTTTCTTTTTATGATAATAGGAAGAATTTTTGTTGTATACCTTTCTAGATTGAGTATGATTATGTATATTTCTTGTTTGGACAAAGTTACAAACATTACTTGATCTAACAAAAGTAATTTTATTAATTCCTCTGGAATAACCATAATCAGAAAACTCTAGACCTCTTCTATCAATAGCACGAACGTAATTAATTATACAAACTTAACACAATTTCAAAATTGAAATTAGTAAATCTCCACAAAGGGCCATGGATCATGTTTATAGTAGTACTTTTTGATTTGTCTATGTATCTTAAAGATGCATCTGACTTATCATAAATACAAAATGCTTCTAAAATTGAAACTTCATTTAAAAGGACGGTCCAATATTTATTTTAAAAAGTTGAACATCAATGATGACTAGAATAACTAATGGGTCTTGAAAATTGAAGATAAGGTCTAAAATTCAAACGTCGCTACGTAGGAGAGGAAGCTCATTTGGTCAATGATGAAACTGAATACGTTAACTTTGATGACAAACACGTCAACTGAGGATACATGAGGCCAAAAATGAATGTCAATTGGTTATGTGTAAAATTTTCTTCCATGTATGGTGTGTGTTTCTACATTGATCCTAGTCCTAGTAACTTAAAAGGACCTTAACTAGCTAATGATGTTTTCTGGTCTAAATTAAACTACTTAAGACAATAGCGGCTGATAATTAGAATCTTCTCAAAGAAGACAAGTCTAATCCTCCGTTAAATAACGAACTCCCTTTGTTTATTAAATGAATTAATGCAAACATTTATCTCATGTCATTTTTTCAATGCTATTATTAGGGTGTACACGACCCGACCCTATCTTTTGATCCGTCCCGACTCATATCCTTTAAACCCGCATCTCTTCCGGTTTAGGGATGGGTTCGGGTTTAAAAATTGAACCCGATCAATATTTAGGGCCAGGTGAAAGTCAAGTTCAACTCGTCCCAATCCATCACACAAACACCATTTACACACTAATATCAACACATAGTTTTGTATATCTTCATTTATAATCTGGTTTCAAGTGAATATATTTGTATTTTTTTCCTCTAAATAAGTATATTGATATGAAAAACTTCAGTTCTATATATTTTCTTCCATAATTCATTGATAGGATAAAAATTAGTTTTTTTACAGAATGATATGTGTTTATAATTCTTTGGTGAGATTTGAAATTGATATTTAATTTGTCCTTCGGGCCAACCCGGACCTGTCATTTTGCGGTCGGGTCTGTGTTAAACCCGCATCTCATTGGCCTCTCCAAATCTAGGGACGGATTCAGGTTTAAAAAATGACTCTATCAATATTTATTGCCGAGTAAAAGTTAAAATAAACCCGTCTTAACCTGTCCTATCAACACCCTAACTATTATGATGATTCTGTGAAATTTATTCGTCCTATCGCTATAATTTTATTTTATTTTTACATAGGAAAGTAAAAAGTAAAAACCAATGCATCACCACTAAACTAAGAAATAACTCAAAAAAGAAATGAGTGTTTTATTGTAAGATGTGAGAGGATGACCATTGCATTAAAATCAATGGCTCAACTGTGTTTTGTATTCACTTACAATTACAATATTGCACGTGACTTTTCCAAGTGCAAATTTCTATGTCTCTCTTGCAGTTTGCAACAAATGTCAGAGGAAAAGATGAGAAGTGTGTTGAAAGAGATGAGAGAAACCTCTAGATATAGGTTACCTGAAGTTCATCGGTAAAATCGCGGGCAACCTATATAAAGTTTAAGTTATCGACGCCTTACCGCCGGCTATAATCGTCTGAACTGGCTAGTGAGTTTACTAACAGTTAAAACCATCAGAATAGTCCGTCAAAATATTTCTCATTAGCATTTTATGTTCCAAATCCCTTCCTGTCAATTACTGGAGACAAAAGTCTCTGGTAATTTTTTTCCTTTACAAAATCACATTATTAATAGTTTTATGATCGTCGGTAAATAACTATATATTGATAATACGCAGTATTGTTGTAGTATTAGGGACTTGAATTCAAGATGAATTTTCTAATATAATTACTTAAAAATTGTAATCAGTACTAACCGAAGTATTCAGAAAATTAATGTTGCCATCATAGTTAAGCAATTCACGGAAGTACGAAAAGTCTCCTTTATGTTTGATCTACATCAGAGAATTACAAATGGAAAAAAAGTGGCACCACTTAAACCAACGGGTCAATTTCCCATCTATTTTTTATTTTATTACAACTCTTGGACGTAAATATTTTGGAAGTTTCTTGCCAATACTTATCTTTCAAATACTTGTTGTCCATTAATTTCAAAAAAAGAACTCACTTTTCCTTACAGTGCATAATAATATCATATTAAACAAACATATTAAGTTAGTTCATTAATGATTTATATGCGTGTGTGATGTAGCCATTGACGTATAAAATGTGAAAAGGGTAAGCTAAGCACCAGGCTGCAAGCCGTCGTTGACAAAGTTACAAATCAAAAACAGTTGGCAATTAAGTTTTTCCCCAACGATAACTAATTAAGCTTAAACAGAAAACATACTTTTTGGTTATGACATTGGTATTGTTACTGACAGTGTAGAAAAAGATTGGAGTTGATATTATTTGGGGTTTTCTAATCTTTGTGGCATGGTGTTGTTTCTGTAATTGGGGCTCTAGAAATGTGCTTTTTAGATTTTGAGCTCTATTGAAACTGCTCTAGTTTTTTCTTCCTTTTGCTTGTTATGGTCCTTTTCCTTTTTTTTATATGGGTTAACATTTATGCATCCCTTATGCATTCATCAATATACACCTTTGCCTATAAAAAAAAATATAAGATTAATAAGATTATTAACCGTGTTACTCAAATTATTTCAAATTTTACCTCAAAAGTTAGTTAAGTGTGACGATTGTTCTACATATTTCATAAGAACTAGGATGTATCACTCGTTAACACGACACTTTAATATACGCCCCACATTTAGAACATGATTTGGGTTGTGAAATTTATATGACTAAACATCAAGGAGCGACTATTAATAAGTAATATGTTAACAAAAGCATTCGGAAAATAAAAGAGTATAGAGAAAACGTGATTAAGAACACATGAGAGTTTGTTCACGAAGTTCGGTAAAATGTGCCTGTTTCTGCGGCTATAGAGTAGTTATAGCTCTGTCTTATTAATTAGCAAAACCAATCTCTTGCTAGGATTACAGTGTTACAAATCCACATATTACAATAATATTCATATAAACTGTTACACAATTCTTTTAAATCAAATCATAATAAAGCCAATAAATTTGATCCAAAATTAGAATCAGTCTTACTCCAACAGAACTATATAATATAGTTTGGTTAAACCAAACAAATTCCATAACATAACATCTATGTAAAGTATATATATGTATGAAAATACATATAACGCGTTTCATGGGATGATTAATTGTCGTCGTAGGCCAAGCCACCATTCCATTGATAAGGTCAAATAACACACACATTATCCATTATTAGCTAAAATTTTTCAAAATTTTCTAAAATATTGGTACCAACTCTACTGTTATGCATTAATAAATTGAAAAAGTTGTTGTAACCAAAAAAAAATTTGAAAAAGTTGTTACTCATACAAATGGAAGGTTCAAACGTGCATGAAAACTTGGAGCAAATCCTAAACTAAATCGGAAAAGTAAGACATGGTGAGCATTCCCATAGTTTACGATTACATGCTTAATTGTCCTACGTAACCACCTCTTCTCTCCCTCTATATAAAGGCTTCACAGTTGAGGACAAGAACCCCACCCCATAACCAAACCTCATAAGTACCCTTCTCAAATTAAGGTTTGTCTTTCACCATCCAAATCCTTGATCCCAAAATCATTTTCAGCCATGGAACCACTTCATTTCCTAATAACCCTTCTAATAGTTCCCTTTTTATTTTCCACTATTTCTGGCTACCCTTTGAGTTCCATCAAATCATGGTGCAGCCAAACCCCTTACCCTCAGCCATGTGAGTACTACTTGAGCAACAACGCATTCAACAAACCCATAAAAAACAAATCAGATTTCTTCAAAGTTTCCCTTGAACTCACCTTGGAGCGAGCACAAAGGGGCCAAGCAAACACTCATTCACTTGGTCCAAAGTGTCGAAGCCCAAAGGAAAGAGCTGCTTGGGCTGATTGCCTTGAGCTCTACGAGCACACCATTGAAAAGCTCAACAAAACCATTGTCCCTCATGCCGGGTGCACACAAACCGATTTCCAAACCTGGCTCAGCACGGCTCTCACGAACCTTGAGACGTGCAGGGCCGGGTTCTACGACTTTGGGGTAACAAACTACGTGTTACCCTTATTGTCCAACAATGTTACCCTGTTGTTGAGCAACACTTTGTCGCTCAACAAGGTTCCTTACCAACAACAACCACCAAGTAGCAAAGATGGGTTCCCGACATGGATGAAGCCTGGTGACAGGAAACTGCTGCAAACATCGTCAGCGGCTTCGAAGGCGAATGTGGTGGTGGCGAAAGATGGGTCGGGGGAGTATACGAGTGTGAGTGCAGCCGTGAATGCTGCACCGAAGAGTAGCAGCGGGAGGTATGTGATATATGTGAAGAGTGGGGTGTACAGTGAACAAGTTGAGATCAAAGGAAAGAATATCATGTTGGTGGGTGATGGTATTGGAAAGACTGTAATCACTGGTAGCAAAAGCGTTGGAGGGGGCACCACAACCTTCCGTTCAGCTACTGTTGGTAAGTAAACTTTTCAGTAAAGATTTGATGGACATATGAATTTGTGTCACATCCTTCCTTTGGACAATTGGCGGTTTTTAACTGCTGCAATATTTTGTGGTAGTTAAAAACGGTCACTAGTCCTTATGAATACATGATAACTGACACAAATTAGCATTCTAAATTCTTAATGCCAACTTAACACTATTTAAGAGTGGTTTATTTATTGGTATAAATTTTAATAAGATATATAATGGGTTAACAAGCTAACAATAATCTATTCCTAGCTTATCCATCTACCATATTATTATTATTATTATTATTTCAATTATCATATCATTTTTTCTTAACTAATAACTAAATCGGTCCTCTATTACATTTTCCTTTATTTAATTTTATTTTGACTTTCCAATCATGTATGATGTTGATTGTTTCTCTCTTCTCCCTTCATTTTTCACCGTAAGTGTCTATACTTAGTGGTGTCCATCCAATATTTTCCAAATTCATATTATTCTAACTAAAGAGTTTTTGAGCAAGAAAGTAAAATAATGCAGAAGGAGATTGATAATTAATAATATTGAACATGATACATGAGCCATTAGATATCAAATTTATTTATCTTGCCCAACAGCTTGTATATTAAAGGAAATTGTACTATTAGAAGAAATCTTATTTTAATAAAGAGTAAGAATTCATTCATTGATTGATATCAACTTTTTTCCTATCTCATTTTTACTAATTTTTTCTTCGTATCTATCTCTGTATTTTTTATCACTTCATTTATTATATCACTTAATTCTTTATCTTTTCTTCTAATTTCACTTTGTGAGTGGAAATTGTAGGTGAATGGAGTATTATTGTTTAATAAAAGCTCATCTTCTCTAATTAGGGATTGAGGTGTTCGTGGAGGCCACCTTCAATCCACAATTCCTTATATATAAAATCACACACCACCGAAAAAAATATCAAAACATCCACACAGACATTATGCTGTGGATTTTATTTTCTTACAACTTTCACGTCTATCTGTCTATCTAATTTAATGCAACACATGAAAGGGGCGCAAATTAAAAAAGAAAAAAATGAGACAACTAATACTTTGAGTTACAAGTCAAAGTAAAGAGACATTTTTTTTGCTGTTCCCCAATTGGAATTAGGAAAAGTCTTAGCCGCAGATTTGATTTTAAGAGTTAATTTACGTGGATAATTTGAATTTGTAGTCTTCAAATTCAAGGAGCACACATACACAAACTTTTCTTACAGAGCAAGGTAAGGGGTTCATTAAGGATCATGACATGGTTTAAAATCTAGGGGAGGGATCCGAATTTGATTTTCACTGGTCAAAAGTCAAAACTATGCGTTTAACATTCAGAAACGGACAGATTCATACTAATCATATCCTATCGAGAGCCGGTATACAAGTTGTGATATGTTCACATCCTATTTATCTTATAATCAATTTTTACTATTTTTTTTCACCTATCTCTTTCTACAGTTTTTATCACATCATCTATCAAATCATTCATTTTCTTTTTTTTTTCTTCCTTTCTCTCATGGAATGGAGAAGTGGAGGGGTGTGAACTTGGCTTAGTTCAGAGTATACATACTCCTTTCATGGACTGTATAGCTACCACTCTATCTTTCTAATGGCAGCAAAAATTGCATACATCATCTTTTGTTACATATCAGAAAAACACCACTCTGATTTAGTCACCTTGTTGAAATCAGATTAAAGAAGGATATATGAAATACAGATTGCTTACATAAAAGAAGATAATGTAACAATCGGTATAAGTTGAACACATAAAAAGTTAGACAAGTTAATCGGCACGGCATTTGCATCTATAGCAATATATGAAATTGGGTTAAATATGAGGCTTTTGGCCCACCACTTTAATACCCCAAAAAAATATTGGGTTAAATATGAATAGAAACCATAAAAAAGGACTTCATGTAAGAATACATATATTAATATAATAATAGCTGGGGCTTTGGCTTTTGTACCAATAAAAATTTAGTTTACAAACTAAAACTAAAAGGGTTTTTCTTGCAGATTAATTTTAATATATATAGCATATTGAAAATAACATGTACTAAATATTATTATTTTGCAGCTGCTGTGGGTGATGGATTCATTGCTCAAGACATCACATTTAGAAACACAGCAGGAGCAGCAAATCACCAAGCTGTGGCCTTTCGTTCTGGTTCAGATCTCTCAGCATTCTACAGGTGCAGCTTTGAAGGTTATCAGGACACACTCTATGTTTACTCAGATAGACAATTTTATAGAGAGTGTGACATCTATGGCACAGTTGATTTCATATTCGGTAACGCTGCTGTGGTTTTGCAAAATTGCAACATTTACGCAAGAAACCCTCCTCAGAAAACCATCACGGTCACCGCCCAAGGCCGAACCGATCCAAACCAGAACACCGGAATCATCATTCACAATTCCAAGGTCACTGGTGCCTCAGGTTTCACATCAAGCTCTGTTAATTCGTATCTTGGAAGGCCTTGGCAAAAATACTCAAGAACGGTGTTCATGGAAACTAATATTGATAGTTTGATTAACCCTGCTGGTTGGCTGCCATGGAGTGGTAATTTTGCTTTGGATACTCTGTACTATGCAGAGTATGCTAACACTGGACCCGGTTCCTCCACTGCGAAGCGGGTCAATTGGAAGGGTTACCATGTTCTCACTAGTGCATCTCAAGCTTCACCTTTCACTGTTGGCAACTTCATTGCTGGTAGCTCATGGTTAACCAGCACTGGTGTGCCTTTCACGTCAGGGCTCTAAATTAATGTTTATTACACTACAATTCATGTTAGATTATTTGTTCCGTACAAATGTAGTTTCTTTTCTGTAGTAGTGAATAAGCCAAGGAATACAAACTCTGCGTGGCCAGCAAATTGTATTGTTATAAATTTGTGTTACTTTAAAGAATTGTTATTCTTGGTGAAATTGTGTTATCAAGTACAGATAGAAACAAAGATGAATTTAGCTTCATATGGCTGTCTCACATTTGGCGACTAATATTCTTTTATTTTTTTAACTGGGCTAATATTCTTATTCAGTTATTTATCTAATAATCTCTTTCTCATGAAGACTAATTAGTCCACAGCAAAAGAGTATTATTTAAATGCGTTGGTTATTACTTTAACTTCACATCATTTTCATGAGTTTGTCTGTGTGATGGGAATGGAATCTAAATCGTGTGATGGGCTTTCCATCTTACAATTTGCACATATAAAACTTGACCGTATACGTATCAAATTGATATATACCATCAGGCCTGTAACTTGTAAGCTTCGTGTTAGTTAGACCAGGTATCAAGATCAATGGCCAATTAACAGTGCAAAGGTTTTCAATATTGTATTGGTCAATCTGATTTGTTTAGGAATACACACACTTAAATTTGTGGCACAGATTATCTCCGTATATGGGAGCGTAGCCATCGAATGACAACGCATGAGCGGGAGCCGATCACATCTCCTTGAAATAGAGCGTGATCCATAGGAGAAACCATAATGGCCCGCCTATGGATTCAGAGACTAAGGATTTCCGGTTTTGGATTAGGTCACCCAAATTAAACATAGTCTGATAAAATGAGGCCATGAAGAGGGATGCTAAAGCAAACATAGTCTGATTAGGTCACCGATGCGTTGAGGGCATCGGTGATAAGCAAAGCTAGTATGAGCGATCGGGTAAATGATGGTGATCTGAGTCTATGAACTATTTCATCATGAGAGGAAATTTGGTGCGGTTCTGAGTATGTTGCCCTAGTAGGAATTGGCAGTGCGACACGTTAAAATGGATCTGTAGTTGAGTTTGGGAGGCACCAATCGTTCCTCCATTGCCTCTAGCCTTTTTATTCCCACTGTTATGATTACCACGGGGGAGGACTCTCCACTTCGAGAGTTATCAGAGGAAGACATGATGATCAGAAGCTGCTAAGATAAGGATTGCGTCAAGTTGGTCGTCAATGATATGGGAATGAAAGGGATGAAAGAAGTGAGACTAGGCAGGTATTAAATTTAAATGACACCCACTTCTCGAGAAGGAGGAGCTGATATTAACTCGTAACAACTAAAACCAAGAAAGGGGGGGGGGGGGGAGGGGGCAATGTGTTAACGCTAAAAAATCTTCTACGACTACTAAGGCAATTGAAAAGATAAGCCAGGCACGGCATATGAACTAGTCATTAGTATAACAACCGAAGTAACATAACTAGTCGTTGAAATGAAAAAAATAAGAAAGCCAAACAAATGAATCATGCATGTGGATGGGATTTGTGAAAAAAAAAAAAAAAAACTTACGTTTAACGGAGAAGATATTTCAATGCTACACTCAAAAACTAGAATTTTGTCACGTGCACTTATAGCTTTGGTTCCATTCCTTAAGAACAAGGATGGTGGTTGTCCGCTGTGATCGATCAAAATAGTCGAGAGCTAGAGATTTATTCTCAAAGCTAGAGATGTATTACGTGGAGGCTTCACCTTCAAACCTGGCAATGGGGAGACTTCTATTTGGTATTCTGGTTAGAGTGTTCATGGAGTTCTTACCACACAAATTCTTTTTGTTCACATCTTTGACACAGATATGTCGCTAAGAGATGTTATTTTTTATATCTCTCTTGCTTGTACGCAGAGATCCCCTCAACATTCCGCAGAAGCTTCTAACTATTGAACCTGTTATAGATGACAAACTTTATGATAACTGGGTTTGGAAGCATTGTAGGAGAGGAGTCTACTCAGTTGCTAATGCATATGTGTAGCTTTGTTCAAATGCGAGGACCTCTGATACAAATGAATCCTGGAATTGGATATGGAAGGTTCAGACTCCAGAGAAAGTGTCTGTGTATGTCTTTATTTGGTTGTTAATGCATAATTTTATTCAAGTTAATAACCATCACTTCTGATCCATTGTTGGCTTGCTTCTTCTCCAGGGTGCTCTCGTTCCTCTCATCCCTTTGAAGATAGCTTGCGTTGCTTAGATTTCCCGCATTCGCGCGAGGTTTGGATGAGACTGGGTGCATTTTCATAGCCTAGATTTGCTGCCACCGATGTGCACGATAGGGTTCGTGTTCAACCTAGGGGTCAACACGTGTTCGTTGCAGCGCTTCGGGGCCTCTAGAGATGGAGAAACAACACTGTCTACGGTTGAGTAGATTGTTGGTTTCTATGCTATAGTAACAGTGTCGGTGACCCCCTTAAAGCTGATATGAGTGTGCTGAAGCATGGTTTAACTTTTATGTGGGATATTAATATTCACAATGGCATTTGTGAGATAAATTGCTTGGAAATTGTGGAATTCATTGTCGATGAGAGGTTCCATTGCCATGAGCTAGTTTCGGATTTTTTAGAGCTGTGAGAGCTTTTGGGACGTGAGTGGAATGTTCAATACATGTTTATGCAAATGAAGCAGCGAGTTGCCTCGCCAGGATTGTAGCTAATCTTCAATGTGCTCTTCTCCGTTTGGAGGATCCTCCTCAACCGATTATTCCCATCATGACTTGGGATTTATTAGTCTTGTACTTGTTTCTGCTTTTTAATTTTTCCGATGTAAAAAAACGAATTTAAAACTTGATTCTTGGCTCATCTGATATTTGTTTGTTGAGCTAATTTACGAAAAAACATTTTCATGTTTGGTCTTAGAAAACATTTTCTGTTTTCATTTTTTTTCTAAATATTTTTCATTTTCAAATTTTTATATTTAAAAAACGTGTTTGTTTTCATTTTTTGTTTTCATTTTCACCGTCATCGCCGCCGCCACCGTCGCCCCCACAACCTTCAATGCCTCTGCCACCACCACCTCCACCGCTGCCGCCAACACTGCCTCCGTGCTGCCGCCACCACTGGCATAGGTACCACCACTACGACCACCATCCCACTGCCCCCACCACCACTGCCGCCGCCATCACGTTTGTCGCTGCCGCCACCATCACCGTTTTTTTTCATGTCATTGGTTTGTGGTGGCGGTGACAGAGGTGGTGGTGGTCACAGAGACGGTGTTGACGACGTCAGTGGTAGTAGGGGGTAGGGAGGTGGTGGCAGCGACATAAGTGGTTGCGGCAAAGGTGGTGGCGGCAAACGGTAGTTGTGGCAACGACGGCGGTGGTAGCGGCGATGACGAAGGTGGTGGTGGCGAAAATGACAAAAGTGGTGGTGGCGGCGGTGGTGACAGTGGCAGTGGTGGTGGCGACAGTTGTGGTAGCTCATTTTATTTTCAATAATTTTTTTTATTTTCTATTTTGATCATATTTTCTAAGAAAATATTTTCTGAATATCAACCAAATACATTTTCAACTTTATTTTCTATTTTTTTAAATGAAACAATAAATGAGCAAACTAAACATGGCAAATTTTGTGGTACCCAAAAAAAAAATTGGGTAAGATACCCTCATTAAGTGAATTCAATAGGTCATTATCATGTTGTTCAAGATATATTCTAAATCTTCATATTTCACTTTACTCGTCAATTAATTTCATCCCTGCAATTATTTTTTAATGAAAAATGAACGAGTGGTGGAAACGAACAAAGGTGGTGGAGATGAGCACAATATGACCATAGGTGACAGATGAATAAAGCGCAATAAACACAACCCACAAGATTCACGTCCTAAGAATGGAACGTTGCATCACCATGATAGAATAAAAATTGAACTTTTAATTAATACATGAGTTTTTATTAGTAAATCAACTAATTTTAAATAACACACCTTCATCTAAGTCAAAGGTATCACAGCAACCACCACTAAACAAACTTTTAATTTGTCTGCAACTTTGATTTTGTTACATTTCTGAACAATTATATTATATACAACTTGCATTATCGTATATATGATTCAACGTGATACTTGTAACACGCAAAAGACAAAAAGTTTGTTCCAGATTCATATATAGGCGCTAAAAGAATAAAGAAAAATATAATAATTTGTTATTTCAAGTGTATCAAATTTATTAATTGATGCGGATAAGGAGACAACGTATATGATAATGATACCTTGATGCACGACTTAAGTAATTTATAGAATATTTTATTATTCGTATACTCTGTTTTAAAATAACAATTCATATAGAGATAAAAAATTTATTTCATAATAAATGTCGACTTATAATTTCATCGGAGTATTAATTAATGTTTTTCCCTATAATATCTCAATGAGAAGAATAAATAGGAGAGATAATAATACACTTTAAAGGGTAAAATAGTAAAACATAAATATATTTTCAAAAGTTAACAACATTAACTGCATTTCTTAATATACGTGCTTCTTCTCTTTTTAGACAGTTTGAAACAGATGGAGTATATAATATTTCGACCGGGTGCAACTCCTCTAGAATAAGTTCACTCACTTTACATGGTAAAATGAACATCACAATCATTGATAGTGATTACCTTCTTTAAAAAAACAATACAAAAAACTCGATCAAAGGTTGTGATACTCACTTTAACATGTTTAGACTCATTTTAGAGGAGTTGCATCCATTCCAATCTCACTTAGTGGAATAAGATTTTTACTGTTGTTACAATTTTACTTTTCACATCTATTGGAAAATATTTATTTTACTTACGAGTTTAATACTCATGCAAAGCTAGTTTAAAATGACTTTACACAGAGAATAAATAAAGTTTCATCTTTAATACACATGAGAAATTAATTAAAATGAAATAATTTATTAAAATGGAAAATTGAAAATATTAGGCTCAGTTCTTCTCTCAACTGTCCCTCCTCCGGCTTCGCCACTTTGATCTTCATCCCTAAATTAAATTATTCATTCAATTCAAAGTAAGAGTGTTGTCTCACAAAGGTTGAATCTTAATTAGCATAAGGTGCAGCGGCGCCGGTGAGAGGTCAGAGATCATGAGTGGCGACCGCACCAGTTTCTTGTTGCCACCATTGGTTTTAGCGATTGGGACAAGTTTCAGATCTGTCATGGCGTGGTTGTGACCGTGACAACGCCGATGGAAGCAGCGACTGCACTAGCTTCTTGTTGCCACCGTCGGTTTAGCCGATTGAAAAGGAAAGGGTATTAAAATTTGGATGAAAATTTAACAGTGGATATTTTTGCTTAATTGAAAAAGAAGGGGGATTAAAATTTTAGGAAGAGCAAAATCAAGTGATCATTAAACTAAAAGGACTAAAAAAGCAATTAAGCCATCAAAAAATATAGAATATGTGTAATTCTTAATTAACTAACACGTCAACAAATGAGAGTCACGTTATAAAAAACTGTTAAAATTTGAATTGAAAGTTAACAGTGAACAATTTTTGCTTAATTGAAAAAGAATAGGATTCAAATTGCCAAAAAAAAATTAAAAGGACCAAAATCAAGAAATCATTGAACTAAGGGGACTAAAAAAGCAATAAGCCTTTAATTTTATAACAACCTTTGGACGTAAATATTTTGAAAGTTTCTTGCCAATACTTATCTTTCAAATAATTCTAGTCCATTAATTACTGTATTCTCTCACTTTCCCTTACAGTGCATAAATAATATTATATTAAACAAACCTATTAAGTTAGTTCATTAATGATTTATATGCGTGTATAAAAAATGAAAATGGTAAGCACCAGGCTGCAAGCCGTCGTTGACAAAGTTACAAATCAAAGATAGTTTGCAATTAAGGTTCCCCCAACTTATAACTAATTAAGCTCAAAACGTAAGATTATAAACCGTTTTAACCAAAAAGTAAGATTATTAATTAACCGTATTAATTATAATTCGGACTATACCTAATTTTATCTTTAAAGTTTGCTCAATGTGAGAATTGTTATATACTCTCTCCGTCCTAAATTATAGGGTCATTTTCAGACAATCACGCCTATTAAGAAAACATGTAATAAGCTAATTAATATGTTGGTTTTGTTACTTTTTATACAATTCTTCCAAATATGCCCCTATTTAAAAAAATATGGAAATTGTTAATGTAAGTATTGGATATACCAAAAGTTGGTTGGGAATATGAAAGAAGTAATTAGTAGAGGTGGTAATTAAAGTTTTGGAATTTAAAATATAATGAATGCAAGGGGTAAAAAAGGAAAAGCTTATTTTTTTTCCTGAAATCTATAAGGGGTCTTATAATTTGGGACACAGAGTTTGTCTCTAAAGAGTCTTATAATTTGGAACGGAGGGAGTATGTTATAATGGATATTGGCTTAATTTCACTTTTGTTCCCAGATTTATCACGGTTGTGTGAAAGTGGTTCTTAATTTTTAAAATGAGCCGTCAAAGTTCTTAACGTTTACGTCGTGAGAGAAAATAGTCCTCTTATCCATATTCATTAGTTGACTAATAGAAAATGCTGACGAGACCATCATTAATTGATGTGGCTTGTTGAGTAAGCACGCCACGTAGATAAAAGTTATATTAATTTTTTTAACTCATTTTCAGAAACAAACTTAGACATTAAACGCATACCGCATCTTTGATTCACAGACTCCCCTCCCTTCACTCCAACAACTGCACTGGCCTGGTTGTTTCGTAATTGCTTCTTTGATAATATTGGGGTAGATATTATTATCTTCCTTGCAATTGGAGAAGAAGTGACAACAGTGGGGTTTGGGATCTAGAACAATTTATTTTTAGGACTTCACTGGCTCTCCCCTTTTTTTGGTTTTATCTCCCTATCTTCCCTTCTTATTTCTATTCGTTTGTATTATGGGTTGGAGTACCCCTAGTACCCCTCTTTAATACAATTTTGCTGATAAAAAAAGAAAAAACTCCAACAACTGCACATTCATCTTTTATCTTGATCATTTAGTGTCTTCTTATGTCTCATTAATAAAATTGTGTCACGCAAGTATTAATATGACAATTATAACCTTACATTTTCTAAATTATGTAATTGATATGATTTGCATTTCATTCCCTCAAGTGGAAGTGATACCTTATTATCTCTCATGCGCAGGATTGAATTTGCAGCATAAAATTTACATATTTGGACGTCTTCAAAACACTTTTATTTAGGGGCTTAATTTGTCTAGCATTACCATCTATTCGGTGGTCTAACAATACACCATTTGTAACTTATAAGCATATCGTGAAATAAAGTGCGAAAATAGAAAAAATAACAAAAAAATAAATGCCTTAAAATTAGTTATCAAATAACTATAAATTTGTTATTCTCTCAACTAATTTGTGCAATAATTTAGCAGCCGTCTTTATATGCACAAATGTAGAATGTATAAACTATATTATATTTCGGATTAGGCCTAACTAATTCCATAGCATAACATGTATATAAGTATGTGTGAATTGAATATCATCAATATGTATGGAAAATTGATAATACATATAACGCGTTTCATTGGATGATTGATTGGCGTCGTATGCCAAGTCATCAGCCCCATGATAAAGTCAAATAACACACACATTATCCATTATTAGCTAATTCTTTTCAAAAATATTAGTACCAACTCAATTTTTACGTATTAATAAATCGAAAAAGTTGTTACTCACACAAATGGAAGGTACAAACGTGCATGAAAAGTTATAGAGCAAATCCGAAACTTAATCGGAAAAGTAAGACATGGAGAGCAGTCCCATAGTTTACAATTACATGTTAATTTGTCCAACGTAACCACCTCTTATATCCCTCTATAAAAAGGCTTCACAATTGAGGACAAGAATCCCACCCCATAACCAAACCTCATAAGTACCCTTCTCTAAGGTTTCATTTTCCTTCACCATCCAAATTCTTGATCCCAAAATCATTTTCAGCAATGGCATCACTTCATTTGCTTATAACAACCCTTCTAATAGTTCCCTTCTTGTTTTCCACTATTTCTTGCTACCCTTTGAGTTCCATCAAATCATGGTGCAGCCAAACCCCTTACCCTACACCGTGTGAGTATTACTTGCGCAACAAAGCATTCAACAAACCCATAAAAAACAAGTTAGATTTCTTCAAAATTTCCCTTGAACTCACTTTGGAGCGAGCACAAAAGGGCCAAGCAAACACTCATTCACTTGGCCCAAAGTGTCGAAGCCCAAAGGAAAGAGCTGCTTGGGCTGATTGCCTTGAGCTCTACGAGCATACCATTGAAAAGCTCAACAAAACCATTGTCCCTCATGCCGGGTGCACACAAACCGATCTCCAAACTTGGCTTAGTACGGCTCTCACGAACCTTGAGACATGCAGGGCCGGGTTCTACGACTTTGGAGTAACAAACTACGTGTTACCCTTATTGTCCAATAATGTTACCCTGTTGTTGAGCAACACTTTGTCGCTCAACAAGGTTCCTTACCAACAACAACCACCAAGTAGCGAAGATGGGTTCCCGACATGGGTGAAGCCTGGTGACAGGAAACTGCTCCAAACATCGTCGGCGGCTTCGAAGGCGAACGTGGTGGTGGCGAAAGATGGGTCGGGGAAGTATACGAGTGTGAGTGCAGCCGTGAATGCTGCACCGAAGAGTAGCAGCGGGAGGTATGTGATATATGTGAAGAGTGGGGTGTACAATGAACAAGTTCAGATCAAAGGGAAGAATATCATGTTGGTGGGTGATGGTATCGGAAAAACCATTATCACTGGGAGCAAAAGCGTTGGAGGGGGCACCACAACCTTCAGGTCAGCTACTGTTGGTAAGTAAAATCTTTAACACCAATTTTACACTCTATATAAGGATGATTTATTTTTTAATTGGTTTGAATTTTAAAAAGATATATAATGGGTTAACAAGCCAACAATAATATATTCCTAGCTTATACATCTATCATAGTATTATTAGTTCATGCATTCTGTTAACCAATAACTAAATCGTTTGTCAATCACATTTTTTTTTATTTAAATATTGGTCAACTATAACGTTAATCGTGCATTTTGTTAAAAATATGAAGTTTGTAATCTCCACACTCTACAAGGTTTAGTTGTGAAGGTGATGAGTTATTAAGGTTTTTAATATGTACTAGAATATAACTATAAAGGAGTCTTTACAAAAATAGGAATCTAATTTTTAGGGTATGAATATGTCTAACTTGAATTCTAATAGAATAAGGTTAGACTTTATTGGTGATTGGAGACTAAATTTTTACCAATATGGATATGAATAAAGAAAATGAGCACTATATACACGAAACATGGTTGCGTGCATGCTTACTATAGTTAGCCAAGAGTTTTTTTTTTAAGAAATTAGAAGTCATTGTTTTTGAAATATTTTTTCTTAAAATATAAATTACTTTAGCATATCTATAAAGCATTAATTATTATTTTTTCATGTTTACTCTTATTGAGATAGTATAATGTTAATATAGAGAGAAACTAATTGAATTGATGAACTTTTAAATGAGGACAACTTGAGAAAGTTAGTAAAAAAAATTACAAATTTACTGCTACTAACTATCTTTTTTAATTCTAGAAAATTAGTAAAGTAATGTTTTTAAATATGGCAAAATTCTTACATGCATATATTTTCTTCATCTTATTCTGTGGATTGAAATTGTTTGTCCAATTTTCATGTCTACCTGTCTATCTAATTCAATGCAACACATGAAAGGGGCGGAAATTTAAAAAAAAGGGAGACAACTGATTCTTTCAAAGAGATATTTTTGTGCCTATAAAAAAAAAGATATTTTTGTGCTCTTTCCCTATTTGAATTACGAAATTAAAGTCTTAGCTGCATATTTGATTTTATGAGTTAAATTACGTGGATAAATTGAATTTGTAGTCTTCAAAATTCAAGGAGCACACAGACCCAAATTTTTCTTTCAGAGCAAGGTAAGGGGTTAATTAAGTCTCATGACACTATGGTTCAAAATCTGGGGTAGGGATCAGAATTTGACTCAGTTATCAAAAGTATGCGTTTAACATGTAGAAAGCTACCCCATCTATTATACATATTCCTTTCATGGACTATATAGTTGGTCCTCTATCTTTCTTGAATGGACTACATCATCTTTTGTTCAAAAAACACCACTCTGATTTAGTCACATAGTTGAAATTAGATTAAATAGATTGCTTACATAAAAAAGAAACTGTTGGGGGGATTTTGACTACCATGAACCAAGGAAAATTTAGTTCACAAATTAAAAGAGTTTTTCTGTAAATTAATTTCAACGCATAAAGAAAAACTGTTATTTATTATTTTGATTATTATTTTGCAGCTGCTGTGGGTGATGGATTCATTGCTCAAGACATCACATTCAGAAACACAGCAGGAGCAGCAAATCACCAAGCTGTGGCCTTTCGTTCTGGTTCAGATCTCTCAGTATTCTACCGGTGCAGCTTTGAAGGTTATCAGGACACACTCTATGTTTACTCAGATAGACAATTTTATAGAGAGTGTGACATCTACGGCACAGTTGATTTCATATTCGGTAACGCTGCTGTGGTTTTACAAAATTGCAACATTTACGCAAGAAACCCTCCTCAGAAAACCATCACGGTCACCGCCCAAGGCCGAACCGATCCAAACCAGAACACCGGAATCATCATTCACAATTCCAAGGTCACTGGTGCCTCAGGTTTCACATCAAGCTCTGTTAATTCGTATCTTGGGAGGCCTTGGCAAAAATACTCAAGAACAGTGTTCATGAAAACTAATCTTGATAGTTTGATTAACCCTGCTGGTTGGATGCCATGGAGTGGTAATTTTGCTTTGGATACTCTGTACTATGCAGAGTATGCTAACACTGGACCCGGTTCCTCAACTGCAAAGCGGGTCAATTGGAAGGGTTACCATGTTCTCACTAGTGCATCTCAAGCTTCACCTTTCACCGTTGGCAACTTCATTGCTGGTAGCTCATGGTTAACTAGCACTGGTGTGCCTTTCACGTCAGGGCTCTAAATTAATGTTTATTACACTACAATGCATGTTAAATTGTTTGTTCCGTACAAATCTAGTTTTTTTTTTTCTGTACTGGTGAATAAGCCAAGGAAAAGAACTTGGCACGGCTAGCAAATTGTATTGTTATAAATTTGTGTTACTTACTTTAAAGAATTGTTATTCTCGGTGGAATTGTGTTATCAAGTACATAGAAACAAAGATGAATTTAGCTTCATATGGATGTCTCACATTTGGCGACTAATATTCTTTTTTTTTTAACTGTACAGTTATTTATCTAATAACTGAATTTGTGGCGCACACTTAAAATCATAGGGTACTCTAACTCGTGTATATCCAAAAAATCATATGCAGCTCAACTACTTATAAGTTATAACAGAGTATAATACAATCCATAGGAGATCGACATGCACCATTCAGAAAAAGACAAAGGAAAACAGACCAGCTTTTTATGAAAATTGTATCAATAATGAGCTTAAAATGGGACCTTGAATTGTATTTTATCTAGGATTTTGATCTTCTATATTTTGGAAGGTAAAATAATTCATTTCAGCCGTTGATAAAATTATTACAAAATGTGAAATATAGTAGCGACTACTACAAACTGCGCTATTTGTTACATTTTGGGGAAGTTTGTGAACTGAATGGATGTGGTGGCAGTTATTTTAGGCAAGTTCGAAATAGTTTTTAGTTTTATGTTTCCAAAATTTTAAAAATCAAATGCTTAGTTTTTAGTTTTAATTTGTATATCAAGTTTTAGTATTTTGTAGTTTTTCAGTTTTGAAAAGTTGTTGTGAACTTTGTAAATTTATAATGATCACCACCATTGAAAGATATCTTCTATTAATATTACCCGGTGGTGGAAGTGGATGTCTCCTCGTAGCAGTAGTGGCTATGGTGATGGAGGAGAAGGTCAATGTTACCCGATGGCGGTGGCGGTGGGTGGTAGTGATGGTGGTGGTGGTATGGAGGAGGAGGTGAATGATGCTTAGTGGCGGCGGTGGTGGGTGGTGGTGGTGGCTACGATAGTGATGATGGCATGGTAGCGGTGGATGGTGGAGGTGGTGGTTGTGGTGTGAAATTCAGAACTCGCAATCTCCCCGAGCAGATTCAGTTTTTTTTACGGTTTAAAATTCCAAAGTTCCAAGTTTTTTCTCAAATCGCGTGAAATTCTTCTTAATCGCCATCCATTTGTTCATGCGAACTTTGTCTAACCACGACAAATTTATGTCTGTCGCTAGAAAATTTTGTTGGCGGTTTTCCACCAATTAACAAAAATTGCTCAAACATTGATTAACTACACCAATTTTGTGGGGGTTGAACAACCGCCGAAAGCAGTTTTTAGTGACAGTTTTAACCGCTGCTAATGTCAAACTATGATGTTCTTTAGATCTTAACCAATGATTTATATATCAACGGTTGAGATGACTTAATTTACTTTATTAAATGATTTCATTGCATTAGAAGAGCCGAATCCCAATTATTTATGAGATATATAATCAGCAAACATGTACTTTTTAAAAATGAATTAATGAGATATATAATCAGCAAACATGTACTTTTTAAAAATGAATTAAATTATGGAGAAACATAACAATGGGGCATGGAGAGAGTGAATTACCCCCTTCTTTACCTGACCTTATTCCCCAAACTCACCTCCAACAACACATTTCTAGAAAAAAAAAAAACGCTAGCAAACACACTCCTTTACACAAAGTACACTCCAACACAACCATTATGATTGATTTGTTTTTTAAAATATTTCTCTCACTTCTTCAAAGTTTTATTGACTTTTCAAAAATTAAACGAGTCACAATGATTCCGTTAAAGTGATTTTTTAAGAGTATATTACTAGCACTTCTCTATCATATAGGAAATAAATAAAATAATGAATATCCAAACTTCTTTCCGTTAACATTTGGGAAAACCCCCTACCTTTGTTTTCTATTTATTTTGTTTTACTCCGTTATCTGCTCATTTTTTTCTACAAATAAATATCATATCGTATATCAATTACATTCTATATCAAATAATAAATAAAAATTAATATTTAGATCCTTGACAAAGTGCTAAACTAAAAAGTTATTTTATATTTATAATCCAAATATATAATTTTATCTTTATGAGTTAACTATTATTGTAATTTAATTATTATCGAGGTTGGTTCAAGCTCTTGACCAGTTTGTATATTTCCAAAAATCGACCCTTTTCTGTTAACGGGTACTGTACGTATATAATTTTATTTTATATTTGCCATATTTAACTGTGAATCCTCATGAAAATATTTTTTGTCCAAACTGAAGAAACCAGGCTAACGTAATCCTCTTCTTTTTAACCATATGATATATTGCCATATTTATTTTGATTAAGCTGGACTGGTATTGAGACAATCAATTGGACTATGGAAGCAAATCATTGAGGCCCAAACCATGAAAACTTGTTTGGTGGCCCACATTGAAATTAATTAGCTTTTGTGACAAAACATAAAAGAAATTAATTAGATCCATATTTTCATAGAACCGATTGAAGCCCAAGCCTCTCGAGAATCTATAAAGTATATAATAGAGAAAACTTTACAAGCACCAAGGGTATATTTGGTATATAGATGAAAAATAAGAAAGAAAAAAAAAGTAGAAAGCGAGAAGATTTTTAAATTGTTTGATTGGAGAGAATGGAAAGAAAATTAGAGAAAAGAAAAATGTATGTATGTAAAATGACATAAATATCATTAAATAAAAAATACAATATTATAATTATTTAAAAAAAATAGTTTTGAAAGGGGTGTTTTAAATATGTTGTCATTTTTAATAGTAAATTTTATTTTCATTATAAAATATAAAGAAATTAAAAGGGTATTTTTATAAATTAAAGAAATGTTCTCTCCATGTTGTTTTCTTCTCATATATTGTGAAAAAGAAAAGATAATGGGTAAGACCCACTCATTTTTGTCCTGTTTTCCTTCTTTATAAATTTGCTCTTTTCAAACAAAGCATGATTGTTAGTGTCTTCACGAAAAGAGTTTGTTTACGTGTTGGCACCATAGTGAATCCTTTCCCAACACACTTCTACAACATCACCTCGCCTCTCATCCTTTTGTTTAAGTTTTAGGGGCATTTGTTGGAGGGTACACAAAAATATACGCAAGAATTGTATTTCCGAGAATATTATGATCGGTATGTTATTCTCGGGCATCTTAAAAAATTGTGTTTGTTAGCAAATTTGATTCTTGAGAATCTTTTCCAACATTAGTGAGAACAATTATAGCATGCGTTTGGTAAGAAATGTATATTCCCAGGAATAAATAATGAAATTATTAAAATACTCTTTTTTTTCAGCTGTTACATTGATGCGTGGGTACGAAATGGATTGAAGAAGATAATGGCAAAAATGAATTTTTATGCTCACCCACTATCTGTATCTGGCCGGGATCTTTCATTCTCATGCTCCAAGATGGGTATATCTCTCTGTTGAATCATGGGTAAATTATTCTCCCAAGTATATTTCATGCCTGGGCATCTAATTTTGTAATCTGATACCAAACATAGGCATCCACTTTCCCATACATTATATACCCAGAACCTTTTTTAAGCCCGTCTACCAAACGCCCATTAAATGATATCAACAATATTGTGATTTGCTTTTGGGTATCGGTTGTGGTCATCTACATATTTTATATGAATTTGGAATGAGTCAAATGTTTTATTAGAAGATCTTGGTCTTTTGGAGCTAGTAAAGTTAACTCGTATGAGCTTTAAACTTTGAGGTTTGGTTTTCTCACACTCTACTAAAAGAGTTTTGGATTTTAGGTTGTTTAGACTAATGCATTAGGGGTTTTCAAATATATATATAATTTCATTTATATATATATTATATATATATATATATCATATCATTCCTCCTTACATATTTACTTAAGTCCTTATAAATTTATATATAATTATTATATGACACGTGCAATTTAAAAAATATGCATCAAAATAAATAAATAAATAAATATATATATATATATATATATTTAAAAAATATGTCATCTACACTACAATGCTGGATTAACATTTTTTTTTCTTATTTTAAAGGTATTAAGCCAAGAAGGGTGAATGGGGTAATTTGTTTGAGACTTTTAGTTCGTCTTTATTTTTTTATGTTTAGGTTTGTAATATGACGTTATATGATTTCAATTTATTTCTATTTCTTCATTAATTTTTATTTACAATATTTTTAAAAAACCGAAACTCTGATAAAAATTTGATTGGATTGGTTAGGATCTTTAAAAAAATAAAATCCGATTGTTCATCATGTGGATGGAAGATGATGCGCCGAATTTAGTAATGAGTATCATGAGCCAAATTTGTTAAAAAAAAAATTTGTTTACATAAATTTGTTAAATTTTAAAAGTATAGAAACTATAAAAATGATAATCACACATTTCTAAAATTATAAGAATTTTAAACGTTTGAAAACTAAAAAGCTAGATAATGATGGTTTTTTTTTGTTACGGGGGAAAGATAAGAAAACAGACAAGTAAGCAAATAAACAGAACTAGCAATCCTAGCAAAAGACGAAACTAGTTAAATGGTGGGACTGATTGTCGTTAAAAAAATAATTTTCAAAAATGAAATTGTTTGTAATTGATTTTTCTTTTACATAGGAAGATTTTAAAATATTACTAATTTATTAAATTAACTCCAATAAATTTAATTAAAATTATCGAATTTAAGCAGATACTCCTAAGGTATTGTTTGGTTGGAGGGGAGTGGAGGGAAGGGGAGGGAATCAAAATCACTCATAACTCAATTTTGTGTTTCCTCCAAAAGTGGGGGAATGAGAGGGGAAATAAATTAATGGACAAAAATACCCGTATAAATTATTAAAATTCGCATGCCCTGTTGCTGCTCATTATTATATATTACGAAGAAGCCTTCCCCATGCCTATTCCCGTCACTTGCTGCACAGTAAAGAAACAATGCAACAATGTGTAGTTTGTTGGTGGATTATTTCTTTTGGATAAAAATATTTTTAATCGTTCTTTCAATCATTTTAAATAATATGGTTAGCATGTGAATTCAAATGAGCATTCATTCACTGGTGCATTGTTTTCATGTTGATATATATATATATATATATATATATATATATATATATATATATATATATATATATATATATATATATATATATATATATATATATATATATGGTGGGGTTTGGTATATTAAAGGGTGTATAAGTAATTTGATGATAAAATCTCTCCCCAACTCTTGTGAATCAAATTTATTTCCCCTTCCCTCCCTTCCTTGAACCAAACAACATAACTAATTAAAATCCCTCCCCTGCTTTCCCCTCCCCTCCCCTCCCCTTCATTAAAATCCCTCTCCTCCCCTCCTTTGAACCAAACAGACCCTAAGAGTTAGGTAGTAAGATCGAACAAACGAGGGAAAGTCATTTATTAAAATGACCGAGTATGAAAAAAACTTAATAATTGAAAATAAAAAATGAAACATCTATTTGATTTACATTCAAAATTCCATTTACACAAGGTGTTCTAACAAATATGCCAACTACAAATCTGACTCAAAAAACAACAAAATATCGAAAGGAATTTCTCAGTCACAATCAACTCTAACATGTACCTTCGTCAACATCATCATCACCAATTCATAGCCATCACTTACTCCTCACCGGTCAACAAAGTCGCCGCCGCACCAATCTGCCACGGGCACCCGACCCGGATGCGATTCGGGTCTTAACGCGTTCAAACTCGGTGACCCGGCAAGGGATCGTGATCCCACCCGGGTGGTGAAACCCGTACTCCCGCTCCGCTTCCCTCAGCAAATCGCTGAACAAAGGGTGGTTGCAGTAAACCACCGGCACCAGAACCCGGTGAAACTCGCCGTCCTTCTGCCCCACGTACACCGCCAGATGCCCCTTCGGCACCGCCGGGGTTTTACCCTGAACCGGTTCAGATTCAATCGGAGCGTAGCCCGACCCGTTTCTCGCGCAGATGGACCTCGCTCCTTTCACAAATCTCCGCCCCCACGTGAGAAGCTTCGCCACGGGGCTCCTCGCCGGGGATGGCCCCAATCGGCGGTATCCGGGTCGGGTGCGGAACCGTCTGAAGATCCATTTGGTGACCCGGGTCACGCGCTTGCCGAGCTTGAATTGCATGGTTTTTTGCAGAAATCAGCAAAGGTTTTCTCTTTTCTGTCTGAGAAGTGAAAGGAAGGAGGAGGGATTTGCTAGCATGTGGTGAGGCTTATGAGAAATTCCACGGATCTGCGGTGGGTGAGAGAGAGAGATAAGGGCATGTTTGGAATGGTAGTCAATAACAGCTTCAAAAGTGATTTTTCATTCAGGAACCCCAAGAGATCCCAAAAGTGTGGAGCTTTTATGGGTCTCAAAGAGGTGAAACTGAAAGTAAATGAATTTGTTTGAAGATTTTGGGAAATTAAGGGTCTGGGAGTTTTTAAAGAAGCAATGACGAAGGTACAGAGAAGGAACCAAAATGCAGTGGTGCGTGTCGAAAGCTAATGAAGAGGCGCAATATTTGGGGACAAATATAAAGACTCTGAAAATATTCAATCAGAGTGTGTCGGGTGAGACTATAGTATTAAACTGAAGGAGTACTGGAGAGTACAATGACCCTTGCAGATCGAAATGCAAAATTAATAAATATAAATTTAATACTTGAAAGATTTTTTATTTTAACATGTTAAATTGTTTGGAATACAGTGACTGTCCTTCACGATAAATGATTTTCTCAATATTGATCTTATGATCTCACATGGAGACTACCACTAGACTTACACCATGTTGGTAATAATTGGGTTTGGCTCTTTTAAAACGAGTGGAGTCACTTTTACATGGTCAAGGAAGCACTACAATCATTAATTGTGATTATCTACTTTGAAATAATTAACAAAAGAACTCAGTCAATAGTAATAATACTTAATTTACCATATAATGTGACTTCATTCACTTTATAAGAGTCAAAATCCGAATAATTATGAATCCGTGCATATATTATAAATTAAAAAGTTAGTAAAGTAATAATTAAAATGCTCTCTGGTTCATTCTGAGAAAGGGATTGTTATTTCAATCCATTAAATAAGAATAAAAGAACAAATTTTATTATTTTGATATTTATTTTTATACCTCTTTTAGAATAATATTTAATTTTTGGTTATTTCTGATAAAAAAAAATTAAAATTAAGTAGATTTTACTTCACTATTTTCTTGATTTTCTCATTAAGAAATGAAAAGTCATGTTGGTCAAATATATTTTATGTTTTTCTAAAATAGAATAAATTCAATATTTTTTATTTTTAAGAGAAACATACAAAAATAATCAAAACACTAAATAGCAACCTAAGAGGGGATAAATTAGGTTTGCAATGGTATTGTCAAATTAAAATTTGTAAACACATAATTCAAACGTAACGGAAGCGTAAACCAAGAATTAGAATGAAATATTCAAGTATAACAACACATTGAAATGTTGAAAAGTAAATAGACAAAGATAAAAGAAAATTCACACAGCGATGTATCTTGGTTCACCCTCACCAACCGAAGTCTCCGTCCAGTCCCCATTTTTTATTCAGGGATTTTCCACTATGTAATCGATGTCCAGTACAAGCCTCACACCAAGAATCTCAAAAACACCCCCAATAAAGCACATCAATTCTTTGTTACGTAGCACTCATCAAACGCTATGGTGGACTCTGAATCACACCGGTTCAAAGTATGTTTTCACTATCACCAAACTCTATGTGATCTTCACCAAACTCTATGGTGGACCAAGAATCAAACGAAGAAAAAACATACATTTGCAATGGCTTAGGAATTCTCTACCCAAACTAAATAGTAGAATTCTTTTTAAGGACAAGTTTAAGCACAATATCACACAAATGCTCAAGGTTTTGTGGTTATGAAAATATGACAAATTTGATCTCTTTGAAAATCTTGAAAGATCCTCTCATAAAAACTCTTGTAATATGATATATGAAATTCGAATTCAGTGCTAAAACCAAGTGTATATATATAGTGTAGAAAGGAATAATAGCTCAAGATAACGATTACAAACGTTTAGAAACACATTGGTTAAGTTTGAATCTGAAAAATCGTGTTCTCATGACATTGTAATCAATTACAACAACGTTCGATTACAATATTAAAAAAATAATGGGAAATTATTTTCTAAAGTCAATTTAAGTGGTTTCTTTCTTTTTTAACTTGTAAAATATTTTAGCCGGTTATTTAAGTTGTCATGAGTTTTATTAAACTTAAAAATGAACTATTAAAGGTAAAGATCTACAAATAAAAAACAGTAATCCTTGTACTTTCAAATTTTTATGGTAACATTTTTCTCTTTTGTTGATGTTGTTTACCTTTGTTAAAATCAAGTTAATGTCAAAGAGAAACTCTTATTCACAAATAATATTTTGATTCGTTGCACTTCCTCTAATTTATTTTGGTCAAAAAATTATAAATGATGTCATCATATACTATAAAGTATTAATCGTTGTCATTCAGTTCTAATTCTATCCCCATAATCCAATTAACTGGTTGAGAATTAGCGTGACTTGATAAGGTGGACCAATTGATTAATAGAAATTGAATGAGGTTATTTATTAGTTAAAAAATGTTATTAAACTTTTCTATAAATCTTTCACCAAAATAGGAGTTAATCCACAGGCTAGAGGTAGAAAAATATTAGAGCTCCTTTAATATGTTATATAGTATAAAGTCTGATTATATATGTACAATACTAGACTTGATATAATAAAATATAATGAAAATTCAATATTGTCTAGTATTTAGTCATACACCATATAACTTATAATATCGTTTAAGTTAATTAAATCTTATGTTTAGTAATGTCTTAAATAATTATAAATCGTATAACAATCAAATATTATAACAAAAACCTGTTTAATTAAAATGCATTACTTTTTATTTTTCGTATTAACCTATATATACAAATACCAATTTTATATTAAAAATTATAGATATTTGTCAATGAAAACAAACAATATTTGGAAGAAAAAACTCGACCAAAAAAATGTTTAAAAATTATTATTTGTTAAAGTTTTGAAACAGTCTTAAAAAAATAGTTTTGGAAAATTATACTTCCTCCGTCCCAAATTATAAGGTCCTATCAGACAAACACGCTTATTAAGAAGACATGTAATAAGCTAATTAATATCTTGGTTTTATTATTTTTTGTACAAATTTTTCATATATACCCCTATTTAAAGCTCTCACTTCAATGTTATTAAGCCTGTTTTGGAATTAAAAATACAATGAATGCAAGGGTAAAAAAGAAAAAACTTATTATTTTTTTTTTGAAATCTAGATTGGGTCTTATAATTTGGGACATCAAGTTTGTCTTTAAAGGGTCTTATAATTTGGGACGGAGGGAGTACTTTTAATAGATTACAAAAAACTTTAACAAATAGTAGCGGTAGCAGTGGTGGTGGCGGTGGAGGTGACGGTGGTGGTGGTGATGGTGGTAGTGGTGGTTGTGACAATGGTGAGCGGTGCATATTGACGATGACGACAGCACAATGGTGGCAGTGGTGGAGGAGGTGGTGGCGGAGGATTAAATATTTTTAAATAGTTTATACGTCACAATCTTATTAAGTCTTATCACACATATGTAATACATCATTGAAATGTATAAGAGTTGATTAATGGATAAGTCTAAACAATACAATGTTAGCACTAAATAATATATAAACTCATAGTGTATTGTATAAGTTTATACTATTAGGCTTAATGAAGCATAGCAATTAGCAAATGAGCCCTTAACGAAAATGTATTGATTTCCTTTTGAGCTTTTAAGGGAATACCTTTGTTTTAATTTGATATTTGGTATTTTTTTTAATTCTTTAATCTATGCCTTTATAAATTTTTACCAAACTTTAATATAAAACTAAATAAGTGATGAGAAAATAAAATAAGTGAATGATTATAAACATATACATATATACAAACAATTTTTAAAAACAACTTCATTAAGAAACGTGCTCATCAAACTGAATAAAAGAGAAAGGACATGAATGAACTTCTTCCACCCAAATAGAGTTAGAGAAATTAACTGGCTTCCTAGCTAGAAAATCGTATGCACTATTGCTGCTTCTACGAACAAATAGAAAAACAATAAAATCTAAATCTAAAGTAAGATGACAACAATCATTAACAATAGTGCTAAGGTAAGAATTGATCCTAGAAGATTTCTTCCAAAGCTCAAACAAATATAAGTAATTCATCTTAAAGAACACCAAATGGAAACAAAGATCGATAGTCAAAGATACCGCCCACCGAAAACTAAGATCCTCCTCTACCACTGGCGACAAAACATCGAATAAGTATGTTGTTGCATCCAGAAACACCTTACCAAAGTGATCAAGCCCAACCAACCCAAACCCACCATATTTTTAGAAGTAATTGAAGCATCAAAGTTAATCTTTACAGCCCCATGATCTGGTCGTCACCAAGCAGCAAAAGAAATAGGACCAGGTTTGGTGGATGACCGCAAATCACGCGGTGGAGACCAAAGCGTACCTACTCACAAGAGAATTCGATCAGCTCTGGGCACCAAGATTGATAAACAACTTGATTCTTCCGCTGCCAAATACAATACATGATTGTGAGGAACATCTAGACCGCCTTAGGTCTATCCCTCTGCAAAAAAAGTTGCCCAAATTCCACAAAAAGAAGCTCGTGATCGAGACAGAGGCTTAAAGTTGAAACGAACCAGAGGCGTTCCTCTAGTCATGACAAGAGCGAGTGAGACACAAATTCGGGAGTCTCCATACATATCGAGCATAAGAGATCAACATCCATGCCATGAACCCGAAGTTTCTTTGATATGGAATAATTTTCAAACACCCATGCCCAACAAAGCTCGGCCTATACCCCTTCTCGACCCAATAAGACTCACAATCGGGAAACATGCCGCTTTACAAAACACGACTACACAAAGAGTGAGGAAGAGTCAAAGTCCCTCACCAATTTTTGCCCGTAAGCGTGGTATTGAAAGCTTTGGAGCCTTGACAACCAAGGCCAATCAAACTTACAATAAAATAATTAAAACACTCCTAATATATTCATTATTCTATTACAAAGTTTGTAATTAAATAAGTAACTAAAATATCGGTGATGAAATTAATAATGTCTTTAGTAATGGAAAATATTGTCAATAGTCTGAAGTTAAACATTAAGAAATAATTTATGATATTTTGACAAGAATTCGTAGCTAAATTTGCAAGTATTTATATATGTCACAAATTTTCATCACAATATTTTTTTTAGTAGTGTTACTTAATACATATCGGGTGTAGTGTAATTTACTTTATAATGTAAGTAGATTATATATATTTAATATAACAATTATTAGAAGAAGAGAGAGACCGAAAGTAAAATTAAGTGTTTAACAAGTGTGTGGGCTGTGTGTATTTCTGAATAGCGCTCGTTACTATTTCAATATAAAGAGCATGTATACAAGTCCAAGTCCACGCGGACGATAAGAGTGTTTTTTGACAAGTAAATGGAGAACTAAAGCCACAAGCAGAACATTGTTTATTTGATTATCTGTAAATTCAAATTGAAAATTCAATTGTGGAAATAAGTGTGAGACGTGTATTAAACAATAGTATTAATACTCTTTTTATCTCTAATTATAAAATATTTAAGACCTACTTGATGTCTTTAATATAAGAAGTACGGAATTCATCCATATCCCTTAATCTGTATCGGTCCATGTCTTTTAAACCCGCATCTCTTTAAGTTTAGGGACGAGTTTGAGTTTAAAAATTGAACCCGATTAACATTTAGGGCATTGAAAGTTAAGTTCAACTCGTTCCAATCCGTCCCACAAACATCATTTACACACTAATTTTAAAATATCGTTTTTGTATATTTTCATTTATAGTCTAGTTTCAAGCGAATAAATTTTGTATTATTTTCTCTTATGAAAAACTTCAGTTCCATATGATATAGTTTCTTCCATAATTAATTGATAGGATAGAGAGCAGTCTTTTTACATAGTGATTGTATTTATAATATTTTTGTCAGATTTGAAATTGAATTCAGTTTGTCATTCGGGTCAACCTGGACCCGTCCCTTTGCGGCCAAGTCTATGTTAAACTCACACCTCATCGGGTCTCTCCGAGTATTTGGACGGGTTTGGGTTTTGAAACTGATCCAATCAATATTTAAGGCTGAGCAAAAGTCAAGATAAACTCGTCCCAACTCGTCGATCCCATGAACAACTCTATAAGAAACCCTATTAAATTTGAATAAAGATTTTCATATTTACCCTTACATTTATTACTTTTTGAATTCTAAAGTTTTGACTAACACCAACTTTTCTTTATTTTGGTATGATAACATTAAATAGACAATGAAATACAACTACTATAATGATTGAAGAGTTTTATATTAAATATTAGATAAATATGAAAATTTATATAATTTTTTAAAACTAATACATCATTTAAGCTCATCATTTGTTTTCTTAATAAATGTAATTTTTTTCAAACGTGTTTTTCAACTAAAGAGAGCAAAATAGTTTATTCGTTTCAAAATAACTGTTCACTCAGACAAAAATAATTTATTTCATAATAACTATCTATAAAAAAGTAATAAATAAAGAGAGATAGAAATGCAATTTAAAAATTAAAATAGTAGAACAAACTACTTCATTTTAAAAACGGAGGGAGTATGTTTTAAAAAGTTAACAATATTAACTACATATTTTATATATTTTATATGCGTGCTTTTTTTTTTAAATGAAAAGAATAATATTTATCTGCCGACTTAAATGATCATCACAACTGCTAATCATCATTATCTACAAAATAAATTAATTATAAATACTGTTACGCACGCTTTACTATTCCACGGCAACTTGTTTCCTCGAAAGTGATAGAGAGCACACGTATGCAGCGACCGCAAGTACTAGTACTATTAACTGGTTTAATTTATGTCGGCACTTTGTACTAGGTTCCAAGCAACAGCTGAGTAAAAGTTTTTAATGGAGCTACTTTATTTTTAAAATATATTGGGCAAATTCAACTAACCTCGTTGTAGACCAAAAAAATGAAATAAAAAACCACCTCTCAGCCGTGTGCCACCACCATGTCGTTCCAAGCTCCACCGTCAATTTTCTGTTACCTCCATTTGGTTGCAGGTGTCGAGCCCCTTCAGTGGCAGGGGAACACCTTTTTCCCAATTAATGAATTACATTTTTTTTACTAATGAGGGATGGAATAAAAATAATAAATAAATATATATTAAAAATTATAGTTATATAAAAAAGATATAACTATCTCTGACACATTTAAATTATTTAAAATAACAAATATAATAATTATTTCTTTTATGTAAAATAATTATTATTTTTTTTCTTAACCAAGATATCCCCACAGCCGATTGCCATGAGAGTTGAGACTAATCCTTCGCCCCACGGTCAGTCGGACGAAGCGGTAGGAGGCTGGCCAATAAGTTTTTTCTATTCACAAGAGTTGGGATTCGAACTCAAATAATTATTTTAATATAACATTGAATTTTCTAAATGTAACAAAAATATATATAAATTGAAAACAATAATAATATAATTAACAAAACGGTAAAAAAGTAATTGTATAACTTATTTAGCTTCTTACTTCTCGCTTTTCCTTTTCCTTTTATTTTCTTTTTCTTTTTTACTCAATCCAAATAACTTAACAATCACTTTATTTTCTCTTTTTATTTATTCATCTTATATTTCTTTCACTATTTCCACCCCTGCATTCAAACCGGGCTTAAGCAGTTAAGCTTATCGATGTTTAGTACTATTAGTACCATGATCTCCTTAAGATCTATTATTATGACAATCAACATCACTCTATCATTCTAGATTGTGCGTGAAAGATGGGAATATCATTGGATTTCGCAAATAGATAAAAGATCACCGTAATAATGATAAATATGCAATTTACACTAAAATATTTTAATTGAATGTGTAATATCACTATTCACTAAGACCAAAATATTGCACCGGTACAACTTGCACCAGAACAACTTGCATCAGTACTGACCAGCGTTTAGTTCAATGAAAAATAATTATATATAGATTACATGAAATAAGATATATTTTTTTATTTAAATGATTAAAAATAAAAAACATGATGAAAATTTTATTATATTTCACGTATCTTTCGTCATTGTATGTCTATTTTTGTAATTTTGTCTCTAACCGTCTAATATAACATTCTTTATTTTTATTTTTCATTTTAATTAAAGTATCTCATTATCAATAATCGCAACACTAATCTTTAATTTGCACGATCAACACGCTAAGCCATAGGCTAGGGGTGGCAATATGGGTTAGGCCCGTTGGGCCGGCCTGTTTGGCGGGTTGGGTTGGTATTTTCAACCAAAATACTCATTTATAACCCACTTTAGAAACCCATTTTTATGGGGGCTTTGGCGGGTTGGTGCGGGCCGGCCCGCCGAGCCACTTTTTTTTTTTTTTTTTTGCTTTTTTTTATTTAACTAAAGAGAAAAAAATCAAAATTGAAAAAAATCAGTACACTACCATGCTTCAGTGTGAGGGACGAGGGTTTCCAAAGTGAGGGTTTGAGTTTCTACAGACTTCAGTTCGCCGCTTCGCGCTCTCCTCTCTCCTGCACCAACCACCATGCTCTCCTCTCCTCCACCGCGGCGCTCTCGTCTCCTCTACACTTTGTTGGTTCGTCATTTGTTCTTGCTTTTGTTGTGTTAAGAGACAATTATGAGTTGTGGCTTGTGACTTGCGTTATTTGTGTATTTTTGCAACTTGTGAGAATGTAAAACTTTGTTGGTTTGTGCTTTCTTCTCATAATTACTTTTTTTTCCCACTACATTAAATTTTGGCGGGCTAGCCCGCCAACCCGCCAAAATGTGGGTTGGGTTGAGATTTTCAACCCATATACCAAATGTGGGCCAACCCAACCCGCCCCGCATTTTTGCGGGGTTTTGACGGGTCGGGCCTGACCCGCCCCGCCAGCCCATATTGCCACCCCTAGCCATAGGCTACTCTATTCAAAACCCATCTATTTTAAAAAATTTACCCTTACAATGTCATTCGAAATTAATTCTACTAAATTAAATTTTACCAAACTTAATTATAATAAAGATATACACTAAACTTAAAAAACAAATGGAATCTTATCGGAGAATGAGAATGCATTGTTAGTGTAATACACATACATCTAATTGATTTTCATTATATCAGTAATTATATTTTTATTTTAATTAAAATTAAAAATAAATGTAATTTCTAGTCTTATGTGGCATAATATGATTAAGTGACGATGCGTTGAAATTAAACTCTTATTTGTAGTCAAGTTATTACTCTCTCCGTTCCTTTTTAAGAGTCAAAAGAGATGTAGAGGTTGTTCTTTTTTATAAGAACCACATAACACATAAGACTTTGTGCCATATTAATTATTTTTTCACATTTTTACCTTTATTCAATTCTGGAAATATGGAATTGCATTAATGATGGAAAAAGATTAAAAATAAGTATGTTAAGAACAATTTTGGAAATTCAACAACATTTATTTTGGAAACTCAACAACATTTTGAGAACAAATTTAATGCAAAAAACTATACTACCTAACTTTCTTAAGGGGTGTGCAAAGTTAGTTTGGTTCTTATAAAAAGAAACGGAGTGAGTACTTTTTTTATGGATTAAAGTCATTACTACTTTTGTGACAGAAATCACTACTTCATAAAATTCGTCATTAATTTTATGTCTATTATTTATTATTCAAGGATTTTGTTCCGGATTCTGATATTTTATCACAAAATTTGAAAGAGGTGGGATGAAAATTTGAAAGAGGTGGGATGAACTGTATAATTTAGATAAGAATAAGGTGTAGTATCATTTTGACAAATCCTAATGAGTTAGGGTAATTTACTCTATTTGAGTTTATTATTTTTGAAATTCAAATTCATTATATTTATCGCAAATTATGTATTGCTATAATGGATCATCTGCAGCAAATAACCTCTTCAGTACCCTGTTGAAGAATCACAACTATTGATTCTTACGTTTAATGGTTAGGATTAATTTAAATATTAAATAACGTGTTTAAGTAAAGAAAACCAGGTGTGTTCGGGTCTAACCAAACTACCACCCGGGAAGGGGCAGACGTAGACCAGAGGACGATTCTTGCGACGACTGTGGTGCTGGTGGCCTGGGAATCTTCCGCTGGTCGTTCGGTGGGGGTACTTGCGAAAACACTCCGATACTCAAGTCAGTGATCGTCTCGAGAGTAGGGTCGTTATAGGGAAAGAGAAAATGTACCTTGTGCAGTAGTGGGACTGGCTTTTATAGAGGGGGGACCTCCTGACACTCCATTGCTTGTCCCAAGGGTTGTCAGGAACTCCAACTGTCTCCCGCTAATCCTCTGGTCGTCCCCTTGTCCGGTCGGAAATGCCAGTCAGGTTGGTGCGGTGGGTCCGTTTACTTGGGACCCACGGAATCTGACCTCTGTCGACCGGCAGGTTTCAGGGTTGACCAGGGAGTCGTCCGTTGACCGGATATCCGGTCGGAATAAGGTGAATTTTGGGCTGGACAAGATGATGAGGCAATATAGAAGATCTAAATTCATGTATTGATGTACACTATACAAATTAATAAAAAATTATGATAGACCCAAAATGAGTATTAATAAACCCAAATATTTGAAAGATTATATCTAATTAATTTTAATTAATTATGATATAATACTTTTGGTTATTTTGGTTTGTTACTAGATTTAGTTGCTTTCTAGATTCAGTTTCAACATTTTAATTTTCTGTTTCCTTTAGTTATCTCCTAGGTTGTTACTAGTTTGTTATGTTCCATTATCTTTATCTTCTAGGACTAGTTGTTACTTTCATATTTCTATAAATTGTACTTCCCTTTCATTGAAAAAACAATCAAAAAATTGAGCTTGCTCACAAATTAACTGTCTCTTTAACTCCTTCTAATTTTCTTACCATTGTTCTTGATAGTCACCAACCCGGTGCCTATCAAATTACTAGCATTTTAATTCTCTTTGTAGACCACATTCAAAAGCTTATAATATTCTTGCCTATGACCAATTACATGATGTCATTGTCAGAAGCTACTACTACTAAGATGGTAATAAAGGGAAGCGTAATGTTCAAGTTCAACTATACTGAATTTTCCAATACCATTGCGAATGCTTTACTTACCTGCATAATAATATTCGCATTTTCTTCCTACACTTAAATGCCACCTCAGCTACCACCAGAAGTTTGGTTCTGCCTAGGAAAGTTGATTTTTCCTTAACTCGTTGGGAAAAGTCGAATCCGATCCGCTGCGTCAGGTTTCAACTTTCAACACAATTTGCACAAGCAACCACGAAAGAAGAGTTTCAGACTTAGCCGCCGACATGGTTGTGGTTGACGTACGGCTCCGTACTCACTCAACGTTTATGTACGAAAGTGGGTCCACCGGAGATTAACTTGCGCCGTAGCGGTGAGGTCATGGGTGCGACTGCTACGTGTACGTTCATGACAAGACCCGTTGCGCTTACGACATTGTAGAGTGCCTCTCGTTTCATTTTCTGCTACTTGTGTTCAAAACGGGACAATCAACCTATCAGGCCACCAAAGGACAAACTCACAAACAAGAGAATAAGAATTTACACATGATGTTTTTAGGACGTCAGCACTTTCTATATAGTATGTTTTTTTTGAGGTATTCTATATAGTATGTTGGTTGCACATAAACTTTGAATTTTGGTTCACATACAATTAAGATAAAGATAAATTATTCATGGCGAACCGAAAATAAAAGGAAATATCAAGGAAAAATTCATATTTGTTTAAGTCACTCAAGTTTTTTCTTGATGAAATTATTTTAATATAGGTGGTCTCATTAACTTCTATTAGTTTGGCTTAATCTTAGAATTATTTAAATTGTTATATCTAAATTGTTATTTTAAATATCCTAGAGTGTTTGTTTTATAGTAGTTGGCCACATGTAAGGCCCAACCCAACTTGACTCTAGATTTATTGCTAGTAGTATAAATTGTAATTTCCTTTGAGAAATGAACTATCCAAAATAAATATGAATAAATAAATTTTATTTCTTTTAGTTAGTGTTCGTTCTTAATTCTCTCTAACTCAAACTAAAAAACTCTTGATAGGATTCTGATCCTATCATGGTCACCTAAGACTAGAACTATTTTACCTAATATTAATTTTCGTTATCTAGACAGCCCCATATTAAAATAGTAAAAAATATTGGAATATTTAGTCTCTGCTACACGAGACAATGAAATATAAGAGTTTTATTAGTAATGATCAATGTTCTACACAGTTAAAATGAAAAATATAGTGATATGATTCAATGTATGTGTTAAACTCTAAAAATAGATTAAATCCTAGATGTATAATATGTGAATTTTTCAAATTCAAAATATATACTTGTAGTAGTTATAATAAAGGAAACACTAATGAAAATGTAAAGCTTCAATTCACTCCAAATGTAACAACCTATTCTTACATGTTTTTGGATCAAGGACAATTTTATTTGTACGATGATGAACAATTGTCATTTAATTTATGTAAACTGTTATTTTCGTTTACTTAAATTAGTATTCGATGCTATAGTTAAAATAGTACGTACTTGATAATATAAAATAGAATATTCTCCAATTTCAAAATTTCTCATGATAGCAAAATCCCGACAGGAGTCTAACGTAATCATCCTTTTGCTCAGCTCAAAGTCACTTTCTCTTGTAACAAAAATCGCAAATGATATATAATGTTATATTTTGCTGATTACTTGCATATAAACAAGTCACGCAAAAGTTTTGCTTCGCAAGTTGCATATATAAATCATATAAAAATAAAGATGGACGGTTGATGGCACAGTGACGAGATATGATTTTTTAAAATTAATTGAACGCGCAACATTACAATTTAATTTTGAATAATATTTGGTATAGACACCATTGCCGATTGGGTGTCTAAACACCTAAATAAGAATTGAACCAAAAAAATAATGAGAGAGAAGCACACACTACTTCTATAAGCAATGTTTAGTAGAAAACCGTTACAATTAAAAGTTACGACACAATATTCAACAAGTAAGTTAATTCAGTACTACATTTTATAGCATTTTTTGAATGGAGTAACTAAGTGCTGTGAAAGTAGTGCGTATATAAAAGATGGTCGAGTCTCATGCTTTCAACCAAAGGCCGGGCCGGGCCACTATCTGAGTTGGGCAAAGTTGCCTTATCCGGTTAAGCCTCTTCTTTCCTTTCTTCAACTCCTAAAAAAAACACAGGAATTGTCCCATGGTCGAAAGCTCCCTGAGAGAGATGCCAGAGACACGTAGCCTTTCTTTGGAGGTAGATAAAACAATGGTTTAAAGCTCAGCACGGTAAATAACTTAGTCGAGGTACTGAGTCAATAGGTTATTAGTTCAACAAGTAAATTATTGATTAGTTTGATTAACTCAGATATAAATCAATATAAGAAATTATATAGGATGAGCTCCATAATCTCAAATCTTATGTGGTGCCATGTTTGGAACATTTTTCTTTATAACCTGTCAAAACCAACCAAAAACCAATATGAGTCGAGTCAACACATTTTTTTCTAGGCTATGATTTCATGTATGAAAGAATCATAATACCATGACACACCTCGTATGCGTTGATTGTTAAAAATTAGATTTTCTTACTTGTTGAAAGTTTTCATTTTTCTTACATATGTATTATAAAAAACTCTTACTTGCTCCATCAATCCGTTCTTAATAACTGTCATTTTACTGTTTTGCACGTATATTATATTAATGTTTTTGTTTCTATTAAAGTTACTACTAATTTTTTAACATACCTTTTATCTTTTTTTTTAATTTTGACTCTTTAATTTCCTATCACCATTAATTTAAAGGTAAAATAAATAAAATATAATTAATACTCTTTTAAAATTATAAAAGTGATAAATAAATAAAAATTAAAATAATTACATGTATAGGATATATAGGATGAGAGGGACTAATTACTACTACCGCTTTACCAGGGTCCGATAATTGAACATGGGATGCAGTTCTGAAAAGACCGCTTTTTAGTTTAAGAGAGAGATAATTTATGATTAATCCCATTCCATAATTAACAAAACGCTACTATTGAATGCAAACCTGTGCTTCCAGTACTGCAATTCTCGCACTAGAGGTGCAGACGACGATCCTCCTCCACCATCTGCTCGAATCAGAAATCACAATCTCGATCCGAGAAAGATCCGAATGAAGGATCCGAATCTGGAGCTGCAGGAATCGGGCTGGGAGGAACTGCGGAAGGAAGCGCGCAAGATCGAAGGCGATCTCGACGTCAAGCTCTCTTCCTACGCCAAACTCGGCGCTAGGTTCACCCAAGGAGGTTCCGTTCCATTCCCTTTCAATCTCTATTGCACAATTCCTTTTCCATTGAATGTTAATGTTAATCCAAACAATCATGTTTTCTGTGCATTGTATCCAAATTAGAAGAAAAAAACTAAATCAAGGTGAAACAAGCACCAAATCTTACGGAAGATAAATGTAATTTGTTTTTTTTCTTTTCATTTTAATCATTTTCTGCTTTTTAATTTCCTGTTTGGAAGTGAGTGTTTGGTGCATTGTATTTAGTAATCTAGGCATTGTGCTGATATAATTGAATTGTTGCTCTTGCGCGTAAAATTCTACGCCTGGTTATTGATGAGTTAATTACTGATTAAGTTGACTTACTAACAATTTTTCAAAAAAAAAAAGTTCACCAAACAGTAATTGTTGCCAACCAATAATAAGATCATTGGTAAATAGGTGTAGAAATATCATAATTGCTATTATAATTGCCTTTTGTTAATATGGTTATGATATTTACTCTTAATATTGTGCCACACCTCAAAATGTTTATTTTTTATAGAAAGATGTCATTTTTGTAATTACTAGTGAAAATTAGAAGTGAAAACTACTAGAATTTGGGCTAGGGTTAACTCAACCCCAAAAGCTAGATTAAGGGTGACAATTGTCCAAGCATTATAAGAACTATTCTGGACATATCTTTAGTTTGTGTGGGCTTGAAGCATGCTTGGGAGCTTGGGCATAAGGACATTTTATGCATCTTGGAATGTATGAACTTGGTTAATACTTGGTTAATACCTTCCGTAATAATTTGGATTCCTCTACATTTTGGGCAAGGGATGCATTCATGAGAGTTAGAGCTATTCTTGCATGGGGGTGGGAAGCTCAGTCGGATTGAGTATGTCCCTAGAGAGAGGAATAATGCAGCTGATTTTTTAGCTCGGCAAACTTGTAGGGAGTGCTCTCTGCGTCGTGTTTGGAGGCTTCCTCCATAGCATGTGATTCAGGCATTGTGCCTTGATGTTCTTGCTTAGTGTTTTAGTCTTCCTCTTGTAACCAAAAAGCAAAAAAAAAAAAAAAAAACTAAACAGACCCTAAGGTTTCTAAATTGGACAGCAGGGAGCAAATATAAATTATTCTCATTTCCAAATTAATAGTTTTGAAGTACCTTGTAATTAATTGAATACATTTGGTCTGGAAGTAGCAGTTCTCTATGTTGATGAAATATAACAATATACCTTTTTGTTATTAGGTTATGTGGATAGTGGCTCACCACCTCTTGGGTCCAGTAGGTCTTGGAAGTCCATGGAAATGGAAATCCAGTCCTTACTGGAGAAACTATTGGACATAAATGATTCAATGAGTAGATGTGCTGCATCTGCTGGACCAGCTACTTCTGTAACTCAGAAGTTGGCTAGGCACAGAGATATTCTTCATGAGTTTACCCAGGTATGTTTACATGAAATTGCTATTCTGCATAATTCAGTTTCAAGTTTCAGCTTTCAATTTTCATTCAGTTAAAGAATGAATCTCTGGCAATGTTGTAGATTAGAGAAGTATGTATAGTTCGTTTTACATGACACATGATAACTAAGATATTTCTTGGTCAGAGGATGAACACGACACCCCTTGCTCCCTAGGATTTTTGGCATTTTGCTATCTTCTCACTTGCAAATTTGCAATGCTTGGACTTGGCGTACAAGTGTCAGATGTGAGCAATGGATATTGGTTTTGAAAACTTGATTTTACATTCTAGATTCAAAATTCAAATTGTGAGCCTTTATTTTCTTTTAATTAAAGGATGTGTGGAATTGAGTCAATTGATGTCGAAAGAAAATGAAATATAAGTAATTAACCAAGTACACAGTCTTATTCATTTTTCGCATTCTCACTTCATTGGTTGGGGGTGTGTGACCCACTGACGCTGTGTCACTGCATTATAAATTTCTCACTGAAGTGATACTTGTTACTTGTATCCATTACTCTGTCTTAATCTCAACAACATTTCAAGTACCAACACTCATGTCAAGCTTGTTACTTTGGGTAAACTGCAGAATCAGGAAGTGATACTTGTTACCTGAGGAGGTGTAAATGAATAGTTAAATTTCATATTTTGATTTCATTTCTTTAGCTCGGATTAAATGGTTTATCGTTAGACGTGATCTATAAGACAAGAGATTGAATTTGATATTTTGAAGTCTTTTAGTTAGGGGTAGAGGGGGACCAGAGAAAATTATAAGTAAAACTAATAAGGAATTAGATTTAAATGGTCTATCACTAGACATGATATATGAATTATGATAGGACAGTACAGTGTTGTTTGATCAATGTAGGCAAGTTGACCCCACTTAGTGGGAAAAGACTTTTGTTACTGATATCGTTTCTTTAGAATGGTTTAATTGACAAGAAAGAAGAATAAGAATGTACTTGGACTGTTATTATTTTATTATACCTGTTGTAGACTTTTTAAGTAAATTGTGATGAACAAAGATCAGATGGTAAATTACATTTACATATCTATTTGGCTTGCGCTCTTTTGAATGTTGACAATAGAAGAACTAAATAGGGGATACCGTATAGTAAGTGGAAAATTGAGTTTTTGATTTTCTTGTATTCCATTCCATGCTAACACCAGAGGTGTGGACAAGATAGGTCTAATGTTTTGGTCCATCTGTTGAAGTTCTAGCTGATCCCCTTTTCTCATTCATTTTGAGTTTGAAAAGGTGTCTGAAACCCAAATACTTAAATCCTACACAGGTATGATATGGCGTGGATAAGGGTGTACAGATAATTCTTAGTTCAAGATGGGATGTAGCCTATAGACATTATTACAATACAAATTTATGCTTAAAAACATTTTACATGTGTTTAATATTTGTAAAGAGGCATTATCATGTATCATTGATGCGGCATAACCATATTAGTTGATGATGTTCACAATATGCAAAAAGTATACTTGTGATCTAACACCTCAGGTATTGGGGGAGGGTTTTGTTGTTGCAATCATAACCGAAATAGTTGCTTATCTTATCACTACCCACATAGGAATATTTTCATGTGAAGCATTAGAAGCTTGTTAGAGAGGAAAATGATGCGTTGGTGGACTGCATTTAAACATTGTCGTTTTAATTTATCAAAGAAATCAGGGTATTGTATCCAGACATATCAGCCAATAAAACAGTTTTAAATTTAAAACATCAGAGGATATCTGTGTATATCATATGTGTATAGTGTTGGGTACCCATATGACGCTGGTACTTTGCCAAATTTGTTGTATATGGGCTTCATAGAGTTACATAGTACCATCATTTCTTTTTTAACGTGATATATTAATTTTGGTTCTTTGTGGCTAAGCCCTTTCTACTGTTGTACCAATTTTTAATTATGTTGAGAAAGCTTATGTAGGAACTAGCAAGATTTTGTAAACTAGATTAGATTACTCTAATTAGTTGACTTGAAGTATATTTACCTATCGATTGTTATTCTATTCAGGAATTTAGGCGTATCAAGGGGAATATAAACTCAATGAGGGAACATGCAGAGCTTTTGACTTCTGTGAGGGATGATATTTCTGACTTTAAGGTGAATCTTGAGCATGATCTGAGTTAAATTAGGTAGATATATTCTTATATAAGTACTAGACTCACCTTCTTCTGGCAGACATCGGGTAGCTCGTCACCAAGGATGCAGTTACTACGAGAAAGAGCTGCAATCCATGGAAGTATATCTCATGTAAGTATTAGTTCTATGAATTGTTATACATTTGCTTTTCTTGTACTTAAATTTTCAATTGGTGGACATTTCTTTACTGGCTGGTGATCGCTTGAAAGTCACGTCAGAGAGGACAAACCATGCTCTTTCTTTATGGACAGCCCAGGAGATCCTCTATTCTTTCATTTTACACAAAATTTGAACAAATGTCTTTGATAGGAACAGGAACTGTAGTGAAATTATAAGAACTCAGGAGAAACCTCTCCTATACAGAGGCTATGATCAGCTCAACAACATTAAAATAGAGCAGAATGAGCAAAAAGGAGAAGTAATGCAGCAACAAACAAGCAAGATCAGAGCTGAATGAACTGCCTCTTCCCTTATGGCCTAAGCCACCAAACCCACTCCAAAATTCCATTAGCTCTCTCCCTCTTGTCCACCTTCTCCTTATTCATGCTCTCTTTATTCTCCTTCATCTACAAAGTTTCCCTTTCCAATTCCCTCCTGCCACATTTACAATCCGTTACACTCTTCCTCCACCACTTCCTCTTTACTCATAGCATCGTTTCCCTTTCTCTCACTCACTCATTCACTCACTCAACGGAACCAACCTATTTCTTTTTTCCTACTCCCGTATACATATGTTAAAGGCCCATCAACAGCTGCCCTATCAATTTCACCTGGTCGTCAAGGTGAAGTCAAGAGAATTAATGTGTAACTGATACAAACAAGGTATTGGAATGGGGCAAATATGTTATGTCAAAATGGGTGGGGTTAAATTCAAAATTGACCCGCGTTGGGCGCTCAATAGGGTAGGGCATCAAAGCAAATGGTACTAGGGGGGGATTTGGGGGAAGTTAAGTCAAGGGCTGGTCCCAAAGCAATTTTAGCTGACCAACACGGCGGGGAAGCATTAGTGGAAAGGCTGGAAATGCAGCAGGAAGACATGGAGGAGGATCCAACACCGGCAACACACATAAATAGGAAGATGACATTTAAGAAGCTGACTGAGGACAAAATGCTGGACAAGATCTGTCAAAGGGTGTGTTTCTGGTGCGATGAAAGGTTCTTTCTTGGGCATGTGTTGAAACAAGTAACTACGTTCTACTATTAGGAGAAGAGGAGCTTGAGGAGGCTGAAATAAACCTAGCAGAAGAGACGGAAGTGATGGAAGGGACCATTATGCAGCTAAACATGAGCATTGTAGCAGGAGTGACTTCAAAAAGGTCCCGGAATTTATGGGGGGGCATCTGGGGAAGAAGTTAATTGTGTTGGACAGTTGGTATATTTAGAGGCATCACAATTTTCTGTCAATTGATTTAGTGAGGGTTTTGGAAATAAAACCTAAATATACTCATGAGTTTGTCGTGGAGGTTGGGTATGGACAGAGGGTGAGGAATCAAGGTGTATGTAGGAAGGTGGAGTTGCAATTATCTCATTTGAAGGTGGTACAAGATTTCTATCTATTTGATTTAGAGGAATTGATGTGGTTATCCGTTATGATGGTTGGAGGATTTAGGGGGAAATTAGGGGATATCCTACTTTGTCCAGAACTATAGCATCACCCAAAGAAATGATGAAGTAGTTGAGGAAGGAAGCAGAAGCCTGGTGTTAAGTTAGAAATGATGACTGCGTTGCATCCAGAAATAAGAAATAACATGGAGGGAATCAAATAACTTTAGAAGGAGTATGAGTCATTGTTTCAGGAGTCTACCAAAGTGCCACCTAAAAAACAATGTGTATCATGTGATTGTGCTGAAGGAGGAATCTCAGATTCCCAACATTCAGCCATACTGTTATGCTTATAGCTAAAAGGTAGAGATTGATTTTTTTTAAGAGGCTTGTTGTCGGTAGGGTACATCCAAGGGGCAAGTCCGTTCTCTAGCCCTGTTATTTTAGTGAGAAAGAAGGATGAGAATTGTAGGTTTTGTTTGGATTATTGAGCCCTTAATAGTTAATAGTATTGCCATTCCTACAAAAATCCTAATCCTGTCATTGAGGAGTCATTGATGAATTTGGGGGAGCTGTAATTTCTCAAAGATGGATGTGGAATTCAGCTACCATCAAACCCGAATGAGGGAGTATGACATGCATAAGACAGTATCACCCATGAGGAATATTATGAATATTTGGTCATGCCTTTTGGGTCAACAAATGCCCCTTCTATCTTCCAAGCTGGGATGAATGATATTTCGGCCATATCTAAGACAGTATATTTTCATATTTTTTATGATATTTTGATCTATAGTTTTGATTAGAGTGCACATCTCAACAATTTGTGGCCAATATTTGAGGTTCTTGAGAAATTCCTTATGGGTGAATCACAAGAAGTGCTGTTTTGGGGTATTGCAATTAGAATATTTGGGGCACATTATTTTTTTAGACGGTATCTAGGAGACCCCAACAAACTAAGGATATTCGCAGCTTGAAAGTTCCTAGGATTAACAGGATGTTATAGAAGTTTTGTGAAGGATTATAGGTTAATTCCGAACCTTAGTTGCTTTGGAAGAGCAATTCTAGATTAGAAGATGAGGCGCAAAAGGCGTTTCAAGAGACCAAGGCAGCAATGAAGAAGATACCCAACCTGCTATGCCAAAATTTGATCAACCTGTTGAAATTGAGAATGATGCTTCAGGTCTTGGACCGAGAACTGTTCTCATAGGGCAAGGTTGTTGACCGTGACATTTATCAGCCAAACTTCTCTTTGAAAAATCTAAGGTGAAATCAATTTATGAGAGGGAACTTATTGCAGTTGTTCTTGGGGTGCAAAATTGGAGGCAGTATCTATTGGGGCTTCACTTTATTATCAGAACAAACCAAAAAAGTCTGAATTTTTGTTGGAACACAGTTGGACAATAACAAATGGATTTTTAGATTGTTGGACTATGACTTTGTGATGCAATATAAACTAGGGGCTGAGAATAGAGTGACAGATGCTCTATCTCGGGCGATGGAGTTCTGGGTTATTTCTATGATGAACAATCAGGATCTGGGGAGAATATGGTAGATTTCAAATTAATGTTTAGCCAGGTATATTCATCTATGGGAGTCCTCACCGTTAAAGTAAGGTATCTCCAACTTTCTGAGCTGTTCCTCTGTCCTTAATTCTTATGTCCCATTTTCTTTTCTTCTGCTTCTCATATGCTTCAAAACTTCTTTGATTTGCTGTGTCTACTCACTTGTTCCAGCTTCCAGTTGATGGATTCTAGAAGATCCTAACGAAGCCCTTCAATTTCTATCTCCTTTCTCGTAACAGCATTTCCATTTCTTCCACTCATACACCCAAACCAGTCTGTTTTCTCTTTTCTCCTCTAGCATACATATATTAAAAGGCCATCAGTTTTTTTTTTTTTAAGAACTAAAGGTTTATTAATAACCATAAGATAGGTACAACCCCGAAGGAAGAAAAATAGAACCACAAGCCACAAAAACCAACAGCAACACGACACAACAACCCTCCCCCAAAACACTAAAAGGACGGAAGAGCTAGAAAATAAAATCTGAAGGCACCATGAACAACCAAACGATGCTAAGACTGCTAAAGGCAAGCCGGCCAAGACTCTCTTAACTCCTCCTCGAGGCCACGAATGGCTTCCAAATCATTACCAGGGAACTCTAGCCCCGATAATTTTCCAAATCAATTTCTTAGAACGCGTAAAGTATCCTCCAGACACATGATCTACCATCAGTTATACAGCTAGCTTAAGCCTTGTAGTGAAGATTTGTCATACGGTGCCTTTTTTTACATAAGTTTTCTACCCTTTATATCATATGGTGTCTTTTAAGTCAAATCTAAGTTTGAAAGACCGATCCATAAATTTTAAGCTGTGGGAGCTAACATATATATTGACATGTGTGCTAATATCTATTTGCATGTATCTAAACATAGCTTTAATTTTGATAAGTTGAGCCCATAATAGCACTAATAATAATAACATAAATTTTATAGGCAATAATATTTAACATATATAACACTTAAACTTATTAAAAAAAAATTGTGGGGGCAATTGCGCCCACCCTCTTACAAGTAAATCCGTCCTTACTTGAAACCAAAGCCAGGCTTCTCAATGTAAGAATTTAGAGTGGAGTATTGAGATCATCAGTATCCCAGTAGTGCTGCAGTATACTGCTTTTGATTTTTCAAAAATCCTTTGTCTTCAACTTCTCAAATTAATTTATCAAAGTTCCATCCGGCCGGCCACTATGGTGAATATACTGTTGCACTGTGCAATTTACTGGTTCCAACACTCTGGCATAGTGGCATTGATATTTAGTTGAAGCGTATTGCTTGTTTATAATTTTAAATTTTCGACATTAAGTGTATTGCCTTTATACACACGGGGAGAATAGAGCTATGATTTATTCACACTTTTGCCTCATTTCTATATTCATTTTCTATCTCTCCTCTTTCAATCATATTACTCACCACATCTCCTACTATCTCTCTCTTTTCTTCCTATCTCTCTTCTCTCCTCTCCATGTACACCTATATAGGAGTGAATGAAACTTAATTCGGAAGAATATCTTCTAGTAAGACTACTTTTTTTTTATAGATAAATTCTGGAAATCTATTTGCCTTATATGTCACCGGTTACGTTCTTTTTAAGATTCTCCACTTTGACTTTCCCTGTATTTTCTCAGATAGATGATGTGATTAGTCAAGCTCAAGCAACAAGAACTGTATTGGGTTCTCAGAGGACATTGTTTGGTGATGTTCAAGGGAAAGTGAAGGTTCTTGGCGACAAGTTCCCCATTATTCGCAGCCTGCTTGGTATTTTGTGAAGTAGTTTTTATCTTACTAATTTACCGTTGATTTTCACCTGTCGCCCTTTTACCTCATAATTCGTAACTCTTGCAGGTTCTATAAGAAGGCGACGCTCAAGGGATACCCTTATTCTGTCAGCAGTAATTGCTGCTTGTACATTGTTTCTCATCATTTATTGGCTCTCAAAGTAACAAAAAGTTATGAATTATGGTACTTTTTTCCATTGAAATTTTCCGCTTCTTTCTTTGCCATTTTCTTAGGGAGGGTAAGTTTTTCTTCAATCCACACTGGTCTAGGAGCCTCATATTTGTATGTAAGATGTTGACACCTAAAAAATTATATTCGACTCTTGAACAATTTTGATATCAAATAGTGAAAACTAGATGCTGCGGTTTTTCTTCTTCTTAAGAAACAAGTGCCATAGCATGTTCTGGTATGTAAAGTTCATTCCTAAAACAAACTGAAGTTGATGGTTGGGAATATGGGGTTTGTACCAGAATTACAGGGGAATCTAACTTGCTTACCTGAATTATGTGGGGTTTGTACCTGAATTACTTTCACTTTTAACTGAAAAATGTCCCTTTGTTACGGTAATTCCTGTTTTCATATATTGGATGGAAAATAATGAAATGTTTTTCATTTTTTTTTCAAATAAATAATTTGTCAATTTGAACATGTTAACTTTCCCCCTAGATTGGAGATCATTGGGTTATCACCAATTCTAGATCGTATGTTTGCGTGCCTAGTTCTAGATTGCGTGTTCGCGTGCATATTTGGATAAACCATGGAAATTCAAGACTAAAATTATGATGGACAGTTATAAAAGCTAAAGGAAAGTACTTCTGTTTACTGTGATTTGATCTATATGGTGATTTTTTATGGTATATCCAAATATACATGTAGTATAAGAGAGAATAAATGTGTGGACAATGTGTCCACACCAACAATGAAATAAGTAAACTAGTAATGACAAGGTTGACATCACAATGGGGGGTGGGATCCGTACAGCACAAATTTCTCCATTACAATTTGCAGCAGTAAGCATTTCTTGATACAGTGCAAATCTTTTACATTTAGAAGCTTGTACACGTGAAATAACCACTGCTACTTGCTTCTTGTCTGTTATGCATGTCAATAGAGGACCATCTTGCAGAGCTTGCAAGTGCTGGCAATTTTTCTTTCCGTGGACCCTTCATGTCTTGATGTTGTTGTGGTCCTTGTAATTCAACATTCCAGTCCTAATCTAATAGACTATAGATCTCTTCTTCCAGCATGTGCAAACTCATCTTGTTTCCTTAAAAAACTGAAACATCATTTAATCACGACACCATTACTGTGTCGGCCCTCCTATATTATGTGAACTTTAATGTTCACAACAAATTAAATGTGTCACTTGAATTATATGTCTCTTCAGAGCATTGATGGAGACCATAATGTCGCTCAAACATTTAATTTCATGAGATCCACGCAGCATTCCTTGGAGGATAGGGGAAGACGGGTTAGTGTATACTTCAGTACTATATGTTAGGAAGGAAAGCTACAAGAAATGCAAGAAAAATTGATGTGGCAAAGTTAAATATGTAATAAGTTACTATTATCGACAAGTGTGCAACACAACTGGTAGACATAGTGAAACTTCTTAGTTATTTAGTTGGACTCCTTAATTATTTTGTTGAATGTTCGATCTTTGGTGTGTAAGGAAAATGATTTGTTAAGAGATGTCACCTACTTAATATGATCACCGAGTCTTGAGATGATTAGTCTCAAAGTTGCTGACTGTGAGTATAACTTGGTAAAGCTATAAAGTTAAATGTCTTATTTGGCGGAAATCACGAGTTGAGTCAGGTTGGCCTGCATGCCAAACATTTTTTATATCAAATGTTACAATACTATAATAATATTGGAGAGTTGAATTTGTTGCTAGTAGTTTATTATAACATTTTCAATATTATTTTTTTCATCTAAAAACTCACTGCAAACTAGCCAACCTGCAGTGAGTTGAGCTGGGTGGATTCAGTGCATTTTTGGTTTTACGTTGAGTCTAACTGAACGCCTACAAAGGTCTTGAGTTCCTTTTACGTTTCGGGCATTACAAGACATTGTAATGCACATTCTCAAATTCCAATGTGCAGAATGTGGTTTTCAATTGAAAATTAAATTCCATTTTCCTAACAACCCATGACGAGTGAGCCTTAGATGGGTCGGATTGGCCAGTTTTAACAACTCTCAATGTGACATATTGTTATCTAGAAAATATGAAATTAAAAAGTAAAAAAACCCCATCGAGAAGCTGACTTCATGCTATTCATGGAGAGTCACAAGGTTATGCAATTTATTATGTGTTTGGAAAATACAAGTGAATTCACATTTAATAGGGATCCACGTCCAAATTTAACCTTTCTTACAAATTCTCTTTCAAATTTAAAATTCATAAGCAAAACTTGATACCTGCAAAAGAAAAATTACAGAAAATTCTACAAAAGTAAAATATATAAGAAATAAGTAAATTTTTAATAGTGTCTTGGACCGATTCAACATGTGGGCCGGACCTTTTTAATAATTATGATAGAAATTATCATTTTTTGACCAGAATCACCACAGATTTTTCTTAGAATCATCACAGTTTTTTTTCAGATGAAAGTTCCGACGCTAGGGACACCCAGAAACTAAAGCAATCCCATAATCGATGATTTGTCTCAGCATAGTATAGTTGGTAGATAGTTAAACTCTTTAAACATTTTTTAAAGATACAATCGTTGACCGGTGTGATGCAGAATGATTAGTTAAGAGATGTAATTTATGAGTCTAACGAGGACTAGTATTATAGCTACCAACAGTGACACATGTAATAATAAAATAATCCCTTTGAAGGACCCACCGCTCTTTGTGTCACTCAACAAGCTAACAATATGTTCACACTCCTCCACTTCTCTACCTAATAAGAAAAAAAAAAGAAAAAAAAAAACGAGTGATTTGATTGGTGATACGATAAAAACAGTAAATAGAGACATAGAGAAAAATATATAAAAATAAATTATAAAATATAGTAGAGTATGAACATATCACAACTCTAAAACTAATTCTAATGCTCCATATGAGCGACATATTTGCCTAACGAAGAAGCCCAATTGGACATGTGGCATGCAAAGTAGTAATAGCTTTCTACAACATCTAAGCAAAGCTAGAAGCGACAGCCATCTTTTTCAGCAAAGGTTAGGGTCACTTTGCAAGTGTCTCTAAAAGGTAACAAAGCCCTTTGAATAGAGACTACAAAATTAACAGTACTCTAACTAAATTGAAACCAGTAACCCAAAAGAAAAGAAATATGCAGGGTTCTTAATTACATACTAAGGACAAAGGAAAGCCAACGAAATTTAAAGATTTCTCTGAATTTCTGCTATCACTGACAAGTATTTACATGTATGTGTGTATGAGAAAGTGATGCCTGAGGGGTCAAATCACCAACGTATTCCCCAGATTTTTGTGTGTGAACTTAGCAAAGTTTCTTACCTAAATGAAAGCAATGCATTAATATGTAATTTGTTTTTATTAACCCAAGGTAGTAATTAATAATGAATTTTATTAACTGGTGGAATCAAATTAAAGACCAAGCACTCATGTCAAAAAAGGTACCTCTTCACCACAATTTGGGTTGCTATTTTTTGAGACGTAGGTAGGTAGGTTGACTGAATTTAAATTTTATTCGGAGCTTTAACAAATACTAGCAAGCTAAGTTTGATGTAGGTTTGTCGTAGCATCCTCTATTCAGAACAAAAGCACTATAGTTTAGGCAAAACGTACGGCATAAACCTTAGAATGAAAGAGACATAAAGGAATTCACATATCCATCGGTCCCTCGGATTGGACTTGGGAGATAAATTAATTGCATGTTTAGAAGAACCAGTATGAAACCACGTTTATGTTGAAATCACGTTTCTAGAAGTAAAAAATAGTTGTTTTTGGATTGTTTGATTCACGTTTGGTCTCTCCAAACGTGAATCCAAACACACTATAAAGAATTGTGGTAATTTATATCTAATGAGAGTGAGTTTTTCCTTTATGTTCTCTCTAACGTAATTAAACTTGTGTGACATTTTTATTTATCAATAATTAGTCCACGTATACGATTCACGTAGTCACATGTACTTTTTACATTTATTTTGGTCTTTGAAAAATTTCTTTAATCAAATTAGTTATTTCCCACTAATTTTAAGTGTTTGTTATATTCTTCGGTAATCTTCATCTTCATTAAATCATAATCACCCAGAAAGTCGTAGACCCAAAAATAATTTCCTAATATATAGTTTCATATACTTGACATAACTATGAAGCTCGAACGTGAGTGACTCCCTTGAGAGCCCTGGTCTTGGGTTAGTGGACGCCTTGAATAACCTTCAATTCTTCTTGATTATTATGATTTCAAATTGACCTGAGAGCTTGTGCTTGACTTGACCTTGAAGGCTTGTATTTGGCTTCGAATTGGGCTTGACAATCTTAGCTTTCTTCGAGTAATTTTGAGTGCTTTGTTATTGAATGGATTGAATCCTAAAGGGGGATGAAGGTGGAGTTGTAAGCGCCTGGTGGACATGGAGCGGAAAGATGAGAAGGGGATGGGCTCTGTTGCGGGTCCAAGTTCAATAGTGGTGTACAAGGTTGCTAAATGAAGATACTAATGCACGAACTACTTACTAATTGAAAATAATTTTAAAAGAAAATAGGCGCTGTAAATCCGAAACGTACATTTGGTAATGTATGACGTGCTGTGCCGGTACTATATTATATGGAGAAAAGATTCTACGTATTTCCTAATTAAATTAATCGGTGCGTTTGTAAAAGGAAAATCAAAAGTGTGCATATATATATGATGAATGTTCTTCAATCCGCAGCAGAGTTTCCGAAAATTGCATACAACCGAAAGGAAATTAAGGGAAGGGAACTTGAAAAAGAGGAATATTATTCAAAATGATTCGGATTGCCTATATGTTTATTCTATCAAAGTCACTTGGAAAACACAAATCGTATTTTGTTTATCTGTCAATTTTATCCAAATGTGTGGAACTATTGTTATAGCTGGTTGGGATTTCGACATGTGATGTTAATGAGAAATAATCACATTTAAAATATAAGAATATAACGTGGAAAAAATTTAAAATCAATTTTCTCTAAATTGATAATAAGAACATAATCACTATTTGAATATTTTACATAAGCTTATCTTAATCTCAACAATGTCTCAGTACACCCACATTCTTACAAAGAAAATATATAAATTATGTTAGATATAAGCTTAAGGTGCTACTGAGTGGTACATCTAAAAACAAATAACTTGAGTCCAATATAGTCTTAGCTTTCCTCTTGATTCACCAACCTAAGCAATGTGAGACTTCTCCAATAACTCTTTTTGACCTCCTTCTTCATTGAACATATTGGGCAATGTGGGATTCGCTCCATCATTACAATCAACCTCAACAATCTCCACCTTGATTGTAAGAGTTACGACTTCTACTTTCATTGTCTATGACAATCATTGTCTTCACTGACAATCATAATTTTCATTGTCTACATCGATAAAGAAAATTATCATACTCCACCATAAAGAGTACACTTCCCTTGGAACTAAAACATTCTAATAATTTCTACATGTTGAAACCTTGCTGTAAATTTATGGTGAAACTTCCATGTTGGTTTTCTTTCAAAAGTTCTTCAACCATCGACACAATCCAACCACACACCTTGCATCAATGCCAACCAATATCGTATGCTATTCTGAATCCGCTGGCAATAACTTACCATTTTTTATGGTATAGCGGAAATACCTTAAAGATAAACTTTATCTTTCAAATAAGATCATCATCATCTCCCATAACAAGAGAGACATTGCTAGCACTTGCCTCAGAGTCTTTTTCTAATACTGCTCCACCTGGACAATTTCTCTTTACAAACTTTCTACACTGCAAGCATGCCATATTCTTTCCACAGATCTTCTTCCCATAAGCCCCACTCCTAGTTACCAACACCGAACTCGATGAATTGTTTTCCTCACTTTTTGTTCTCCTTTCTTTAGAAATAATTTTAGTCACAACTTCTTCAAAACTCAAAGTTTCCTTCCCTACAACAAAATAGATTTTAGATGGACATAGGAAGATGGAAGGGATAATATGAGTCTAAACGATTTATCTTCGTCATCTAAAAACAAAGAACTTGAGTCCAATATATAACGTTGCTCTCCGTGTTGTTTCACCACACTTAGCAATGATGAGCTTCTCCAATAGCTCTTTTTGACCTCCCCCATTTAACATTATGGATAATGGGGGACTTATTCTATCATTACAATCAACCCCAACATATGCAACATTACAACTTAGGGTTTTTGAGTGGAAAAAGTAATTAATTATGCTATATATGCTGGCTGATTGGGCAGCAACAGCATGGTCTTTGTTGCTACTTAGAATTAGGAATGATGTAGCAAATACCGGAAATGACTTGTAGACCTTGGCATAGCATAGGCATACCCCAGAGATACGTATTTCTAGCGGTTTGGGACTGTTAGCAAGACTGCTGCAAAAGCGTTTTCACTTTTTTTATTAATAACTTGTCGATTGTAGCAGTAAAAAACCACCACAAAATTGTATGCCGATTGTACAAAAAAAGCGAGGGTCTATATATCATCACTAAGCAAATACTGAGCATGTTGTGAATTGGTTATACTTAGATCTTGGTCTTGATTGAGAGGTAAGATTAAGAAATTTTCTTTTTAATGGTCTATGGAGCCTTTGAGCTATTTAGCTTAATTATGTGTAATAAGTTACTCACACACATATACATACACACACACATATATATATATATATATATATATATATATATATATATATATATATATATATATATATATATATATATATATATATATATATATAATGCTCGAGACATGAGTTGTGGTACCCTTTTGCCTCTAAAAATGCATTTTTTCTGATAAAAAAAATGTTCGAGACATGAAAATTCACATTTTACGGTTAACTTTTTCAGCCAAATTTTTTCAATACAAAACTCAAACCAAATATCTTATCTAAAAGTGAGACAAATATGTAATAACACTTGAACCATGCATCCGCCTTTAGAAATTTATGTTTTATGAATCATGCACCTTGCATTAAAATCAAAGCATGTAATAAAATTGAAAAATCTTAGTTTACAGGTTGAGATATGGAAATGCTTCGATCTATACAAAAACACAAAGGAATCAAATAAACAGTAGTATTTCGAAATAAAGATGATTAGGTACTGTTAACGTATGCACGATTCAATTGCCTGCAACAAAAAAATAAAAAAGGAAAAGTAATGGCAGAAGTGAGGTGGGTCATAGCATTGAACTCTGAAAGGGTTAGCAAACAAGATGGCTCCAGCATAACATCTTGATTGTAGTAACTGGCCCCCCCCTCTACATATGTAGGGCTTTGTTTTAAATGAATGTTTACGAAGAACAAACACTTGTTTTAAATAAACATAAATGAATTTTGTAAAAATAAATCCATAGTACAAGATGTACCCTAATATGTATACAAGAGTGTTGTTTGCAAAGGATCAGCAACCATGATCAGCAAAGAAAGCAACATGTAGCAACAAAGAGTGAATAATTAAATTAATTCTTAAAAATGTGGGTCCATTGAGAAGTTCATTCTTGAAAGAGAGGAAAATATAATTTAGTATTTAATGTTGTAAAATTATTGTCAAATTATTCGAAGAAGTTTACATTAATATTTTTTCACAAAGTATTTAGCGACAAAATTGGTAGGCACCTTACCTACAGTTTGCGTAATGAATTTGACCATACTCTACTCTGAGCAACAAATTAACAACCTTACAAAGAGCATGGACATAGTAGGATATGATATGATATGATGTACAGGTAGGAAGAACAAAGATTTGATTTGATTTGATAGACATAAAATGAATGATGAAATGGAAATGGAAATGGAAATGGAATTGTAGTAAATCGAGGCTTCTTAAGTTTGAAAACAACAGGTGAATGAGCCAAAGCTAATCACTCCCATGCACACGTCCCTTTCGTTCTCCGTTCCCCCACCTCTGCCGCCTCTGCGATCTCTCTCTCTCTCTCTCTCATAAGCACACACATTGATCCATTGGGAATGCCAACCACTCATTTTTATTATTCAATATATTTACCACACAATTCGCCTAACTTCTACATTTTAATTTCTAGTAGTATTTTGGTATTGTATTTGAGATTTCATTATTCAGTTTGTTTGTTTTGTGTGACAAAGCACTTATTTACACAAAAATTCTAATTTTGCATCCTTGTTAAATGTGAAACCATTTTAACTCAACCAGTTGTAATAGTTTATCATATCACCATTTTTCCAGTGTGAAAATTATAGAAGGCGGGAGGAATATTATGTTAACGTCCTTGATACTTTGATTCCATGGTGGATTGCTCTAAATTCAATTAGGGACAAAAACATGAAAATGATACATGAACATCATTGACATTTATAGTTTGTGGTGGTCTTTCATCGTTACAAATTGTTAAATTTTGTAATTTGTGAATGTCAAAAATCTCTTACAAACTGCAATTGTTGATTGCTCTACCACAAAGTGATATACATTAATCGTAACTCATCAAAAATTATGATTCACAAATTAAAATGGTTTTTTTTTTAAATTGATTTTTTCACATAAAAAGTAAATTATAAGTAATATGGTACACCATTAAATTAACCCCATAGTTCATTAATTATAATTTCATCAAATATTTAAACGTTTCGGCTATTTTAGTCAAACTCAATTTTATCTCCAAACCCTGATTTGAACCGAAGACAAAATACAACTTTTAGGGTTCAAGACGAAATTTTCTCACCCATAACTTTGTTTCTATGAAATACTTTTTAAATATATTTGACTCAAGGTCACTATTAATTAAAATCAATGTTTTAAAATAATAGCATGCAAAATTAGTTTTGCAAAAACAAGTTCAAATATAATTTTGTTTATCCGATTAAGACATCTATCTTTCACATAAGACAACTGAATTCAAACCTTGAATACACATATTCTTGTGGAGCTAGCTCCCCCATTGATTTTTTCATACACGATACTGCATAAACTTTAGTTCTTACTTATGCGAAATCAAGCAGGGATAGAATTGAACTAGAATAGAAGGGGGATATAACAATTGAATTATATTTATAAGGAAAAAAAATTCTCTTAGGGATCGAGTACTCCATTTCTAATGCGCACTTGATTTTTACTGTAAAATCAAGCATGTATAATTTAACCAACCACTTGTTTTATTGTCAAATTCCAAGTATACATAATCAATTCTCTCGAACAATTAAGTGCATATTTTTTTTGGTATTGACAAAGGTATCCCCACAGTTGGTTGCCGTGAGACTAATCCTTCGCCCCACGGTCAGCACACGAAGCGGTAGGGGGCAATTAAGTGCATATTTAATTACAAAGTGAAAAACACAATTCAACAAAAATTGTGAATTTGCAAAACCAATTTTCTTTAAGTTTTGTGGTTGTCACGGTAATTTTTACTATACTGTGATTTTTTATCGTGTATGCAAACGTGCGCGAAATCAAAATTTATTGAGTTTACAAACAAACACATGGGGAGGGGTAACTCGCTTGGTTAAACTAAGGGTAATAAATGGTATTGAATGGTGAATGGTCAGAATCAAACATGAAGAATGAATTAATTTACTAACGACTGACAATTGACATTTACCAATAAAAAAATTGAGTTTATAAACACATTTATTTACTACCTTCTGTTCCTATTAATTGTTCACTTAGGGAAAAAATGTTCCTATATACCTATTCATTTATAATTTTGAGAATAATAAATAAATAAAAAAATTCAAAGAATAAATTAGGAAAACAAACAATATTTAAAATGCCCGATGTTAAAAAAAATATAAATGTTTATTATTTTTGTATATAGTTTGTTTTGTAAGTAAAAGTTGTATTAATATGGGGTAAGGGAAGGGAAAGAGAAGAGAAAGTATTCTTTGTAGGTGTATTCTCTCCTTTATTACATAAGTGGCATCGGTCTCACCCTGACCCTGTGTCTGTTTTATCTCGATCCCTCTCTACCTAAACAGTAACTCAACAATCAAGACGATCAGATCCATAGGAAGTTTATCTGTCTATCACCAAAAACACCACTGATCAGTCAATCCCATCAATCAAATCATCCAAATCAAGAGAATCAGAAAAAGAAACAAACAAAGAATCAACAAAAAGAGAAATACCATCATCATCATCATCATCATGTCCGCTTCATCCACTGACCAGCAGCACCACCACCACCACCTCTCTCCCTCCGACCAGCTCTGCTATGTCCATTGCAACTTCTGTGACACTGTCCTCGCGGTTATCAATCTATTTCTCCTCTCAAATATGACAGTTTTCGTTTTTTCACTTTTGATTATTCACTTAACATGCTTCTTCTTCTTTCTCTTGTTTTAGGTGAGTGTTCCTTGCACCAGTTTGTTCAAGACAGTCACTGTGAGATGCGGCCATTGCACCAACCTTCTCTCTGTCAACATGCGTGGGCCGCTTCTTCCTGCTGCAAATCAACTTCACCTTGCTCACTCCTTCTTCACTCCTCAAAATATTCTGGTATAACAATATGTATAGCTAGCTAGGGCTTCTAATAAATTATATTTTTATCAAATTACTCTTTTATTTCTTCAATTACTTAGCTATTTACACCCTCTTTTGCATGAGAATTGAAAACCTAAGTTCATTTTTTGATACCCGGTGAACGGAAAAATGACGGTGAACAGCCACAAAAACTAAAAAACTTGCTTCTATCTACTGTGATTTTGGATCAGTGTGGTTTTCAAATCTGTATCCAGATATGCACTTAGTTGATTTGTACGTATTGGTTTAATTCAGGAGGAGATTCGGAATGGACCTTCAACAAACATGACGATGAATCAGCTGCCAAACCAGAATGACTTGGTCATGAGCACCATGCGAGGAGGAGGGGCTGAAGAAATCCCTAAGCCTCCACCAGCTAACAGACGTGAGGGTTTTATCTAACTTTTTAACTTCTTCTTCAATTGTTGAATAGTAGCTTTCATTGTGAGGTTTTAGTTTTTCTTGCAATATAATCTAAAAACATTCACCTGTTTTTCAAGTTTGTTTTCTTTCTTTTCTTTTTTCTACTTTGATCTCGGGTGCGGTGATCAGAGATTCTTCTGATACCACCAAAGAAAAGCTTAAAGAGAAACTCTTCTGATACCCTTCAGTTCATTTTACACTTCTTTTAAGCTTGTAGTGGTGTGTCTCACAACCATTAAAGGGAGTAAAGCAAAAAACAAGAAGGAAAAAAAAGGGTACTCTATCCCTATCAAAATTCACTTGTGAATCTGAAACAGTGGCTAAAAGTTTTCTTGTTATACTGCAAGTGGCAAAGAAAGAACACTCTTTAGCACATTTATCTCATGCATTGCTTTTTCCTCTCACTTGTATTGATGTGTAGCGCTTCCACAAAAGTCAGATTCAATTAGTACTCTAAATTAATTATAAACATTGAATCTTCCTTATTTTCATTTCCATGCTCTTTGGTTTCATATAATTTCAAGGGATGCAAAGTAAAATTAGTAATTGAAATTCATCTATTTTTTATCTTAAAGGAAATGAAAGAAATCAAATCAAAAATTTTCTTTCTCTTTGTGTCTATGCATGTCTCCTTACATGCAAACATTGAGTGAGACATAATTCTTCCCCCGCAAAAATAGTGCTGAATCCATTGGGAGAGTGATTGTTAGAGAAAATGATAATGATGAGGTAATGATGGAAAAGAGAGAATTGAGAGAGAGAGAGAGAGAGAGAGAGAGAATTAGGTTAGGCGCAATTTCAGCAAAAGTTTATTAAATGTTTTCCTGTCTGTTTGCCTTTGTTATGTCCGGGTGTTGCATGTCCAGCTCCAGAGAAGAGACAGAGAGTTCCATCTGCTTACAACCGCTTCATCAAGTAAGTTTAGTCACATTAATTCAAGTCTTTAATTAGCAATACTAGTTACCATTCAATGATGGTTTTGGTAACTCCAAAAAACCTTGCTAACTAAAACCATCTCCCTAAAATAAGAAATTGTTTAATACATATTTGGTAAGTAGATAAAATCAATTTTTCGTAACTTTTATTACTGTTTTTGGTCATTTTAGTTTTAGCGTGATTTTTTTTGTGGTGTATCGAAATATAAAACAAGTTTCTCATTTTTATAATATTGCATGACCTTCACATCATATAAATTTCAGGGATGAGATCCAACGTATCAAAGCTGGGAATCCTGATATAAGCCACAGAGAGGCTTTTAGTGCAGCTGCAAAGAATGTGAGATCCAATGTCATTCTGAATCTTACTCTCTTAAGTGACTGTCCCCATTTTAGATTATTTTCAATTTTTACTAATTAAAGAGTTTTCTTTTTATTTAATCAGTAATAAACTTAAATATATAGTGCAGACATTCCATATGTACGTACTGTAGTCATTCCATCACATCCTTCTTCATATTCCACTTTAAATGTTTTCATTTAATCAACTATATTAATATATATGTCTAAAGTCATTTTGATCCATTTGGTTAAAAGTTTTTTTTGTCATGTGTGGGATCCATGTATTCCTTTCAGTGGGCCCACTTTCCACACATTCATTTCGGACTTATGCCTGACCATCAACCCGTGAAGAAAGCTAATGTCCGTCAGGTACTACTTGGAAACCCTAGCTACTTTTTTTCTTTCTTTCTTTTGGCAGCACATTAATGGAAAAGGTACTCTTTTATTTCTAGGGTTTCTAATCTCAAATACTTGGTTGTGTAGGACGCAGAGGACGTGCTATTGAAAGATGGTTTTTTCGCACCGGCAAATGTAGGTGTCTCTCCCTACTAGACGTGCTTGTTTCTAGGGCTTTGAGCGTTAATTACTCTCTTCTCTCATAAGTACTAGTATTTTGTACCAAGACATTGTCTTATGCATATCAATGTTGTGCACTTGTGTTTGTACTTCTCAGTGTTAAAAGTTGTGAGTCTATGCTATAATGGCTGGTTGGATGGGATTCTGCCAAACTTAATTAGATCCGTTCTTTGGAAAACATTGAAGATGGTATGTTTTATGTCAAACTGGTCCCAAGAGTGAATGAATCACCAGGGTAGAAATTAAAGCGCTTCAGAGTTCACAATGTTTGAAAGCTTTTAATTCTAAGTAATGGTTCTTTGATTCAATAAGAATAATACATGATTAATTTGCAAACGAAATCCACTTCGCCATATGAGAAAATGAGAGTTAAACTTAAAATTTGTGGCCGAATTCGTGATTTTTTGTTGATTTATATAATCAACTCATTAGATTTTTTTGTTTGTTTTAATTCTCGATTTACTAAACCCCAAGGTGTTGGTTTAACTTTTTGCCCCATCTGAACAAAATATCTTCTTCTCACACGTCCACTTCCACACATTTAAAATTCCGACAATGGCTAAATTACATGGAAGACAATCCCTCAAATGCACGTTTCAAATACTTTATTACTTGTTTGACAATTTTTTCCCTACAATGGCTAAGAGACGTGTATAGTTTTCCCATCCAAGCGATTTTTTATTTTTTATTTCCATACTATCCCACAACCGGATGAGACTAATTCCTTGAGGCTCTGAGATCACGTTAAGTGGATAGTCTCTCTCAACAAAAATTTCTCTACACGCACCGCCTAAGAATCGAACTCTGGACTAGATGCTTAAGAAATTCAACTATCTACCCATTATACTACAACTTATCGGTATCCAATGATTTTGTTGACAAGACTCTACACACATGCACACTCTCACACTCACACGTGTATACATGTATTTTAATAGAGTAATTATAGACAATTGCACACTTTAGATACCCGATTAACTCATATTTAGAAAGGAAGAGAAGGACTGAAGTAAGGAGTAATAGATATAATATGATATGATAAGATAAGAAAATACAGGGAGGAAACTGGAAGTACTCTTTATTACAATATTCTAAGCTGAGGTTTGCGTTCTCTTCCTCTTCGTAGTTGGTCATAGGCGACAATGGTGCCACCACTTGTACTTGTTCTATGCCTAACTTTTCCTCTGCTTCTATTTTTCATCTTCCATAAACACAGGATCACTAAGAAGGCACCACCACTTCCACCTGGTCCTAGAGGCCTTCCCATAATCGGGAATCTTCATCAGCTGGACAATTCCGTCCTTTTTCTGCAACTAAGGCAACTATCAGAGATATATGGGCCCCTATTTTCCCTTCAACTTGGTTTAAGGCCAGCTATTGTTGTTTCTTCAGCTAAAATTGCAAAGGAAGTACTCAAAACCAATGACCTTGTGTTTTCCGATCGACCTAACTTACTCGGCCAGCAGAAACTATCCTATAACGGATCAGATATTGTGTTTCCCCCATACAATGATTCTTGGAGAGAAATCAGAAAAATTTGTGTTGTCCATGTCTTTAGCTCCAAGCGAGTCTCAACCTTTTCCTCCATAAGAAAGTATGAGGTGATGCAAATGATAAAGAAAATATCTGAGCATGCTGCATCATCGGTTGTTACAAACTTGAGTGAGTTACAGATGTCTCTCTCAAGCACTATAATATGTAGGATTGCCTTTGGGAGGAGGTATGAAGGAACAGAGGGGAGTAGGTTCCATGACATGCTGCATGAGTTTCAGGCCCTGCTCATCGCTTTCTTTGTATCAGATTATATTCCTTTCATGGGTTGGATTGATAAACTCACAGGAAAGCATGCACGTCTGGAACAAATTTTCAAGGAGATGGATAGGTTCTACCAAGATGTCATTGATGAACACATGGACCCCAATAGACGCAAAACAGAGGAAGAGGATATAGTTGATGTCTTACTTCAACTCAAGAAACAGAACTCGCTTTCAATTGATCTCACTTTGAATCACATCAAGGGGATCCTCATGGTATGTTGCCTTGATTCTTCTCTCCTTTAATTTTCATTTCAATTTTCTTTATTATAGTATTTAAACCATCAATTAATTGTGAAGAAGAGTATGGGTAAATCCACTACATACAAGAATGTTCTCTTGTACTTAGATAGATATTGATCATTCAATCCATCTCGGATCAGAAATTCACATTGACCTGATATTTTTAACTTAAAATTTTGTATCTATCTCTCTATTCTTAGCTGTTAAATAGATGAGAAATCCCTCAATATTTATGGAAATAGATACAAAGCTTACTTATGAAATGAGATATAGATGCAATACCTCAACCCAATTCAAATTGTAAAAAATCCCCTGCTCCTGGGGGATACCTTCAGCGCCAGAGCCTAATTAGTTAACACCAACATACACCATGTTCCTTAATCAATAATCCTCTAACTTTTTTTTTGAAAAATAATCCTCTAACTCTTCCCAAGGGTTTATACACTTTAGAAATACAGCAATAATCAATTATTTATTTATTTTGTACGAAGAAGAATACTCTTGATCAGATGTAGGAACCCTCTTGAATTGAGTGGACAAACCCAAAGGCGTTAGCATGCCAAACAAACCAGTCCTATCCCATTCAGAACTGATGAAGGGCTTAACTTTGGTTGTTACTAACTTTCTTACAAACTAATTTTTGGCTTTTGGCACTAGAGTTACATGTTGGGTACAATCGTGTTGATTCTATAATGTGCTACAAGCCTACAATTGATCTGTTACAAAAAAAAAAGGTTTTACTACACTGAATTGCTGATTTTCATTACAGAACATGCTTGTAGCTGCAACGGATACCACCGCAGCCACAATAGTTTGGGCTATGACTGCCCTAATAAAAAACCCAAGAGTGATGAAGAAAGTTCAAGATGAAGTTAGGAATTATGGAGGAGGTAAAAAAGAACTCTTAGATGAAGATGATGTTCAAAAGTTTCCCTATTTGAAGGCTGTGATAAAAGAGACATTGAGATTGCACCTACCAAGCCCACTCCTTGTGCCAAGACAATCAAATGGAAATTGCATTATAGATGGCTACCTCATTCCAACAAAGACATTAGTGTATGTGAATGCTTGGGCTATTCAGAGAGATCCAGAAATTTGGAAAGACCCAGAAGTGTTTTATCCTGAGAGATTTTTAGACATTTCTATAAATTTTTTGGGTCTAGATTTTGAACTCATTCCTTTCGGAGCAGGTCGCAGAATCTGCCCTGGTTTGCCTATGGCCGTTGCATCATTGGAACTTATCCTTGCTAATCTTATATATTCCTTTGATTGGGAACTGCCACATGGGTTGCTGAAAGAAGACATCAATACTGAAATGTTGCCAGGAATTACTACACACAAGAAAATTCCTTTATGCCTTTCTGCCAAGTGTGTGAATGATACATGGATATGTAACAAAAAAAATTAAGGTTAGCTTATTCATGTATTCAATTGTTTGGTTTGGATTTTCATTTTCTATTATTTTTCTTATTCTTAATTGTAGTTACATATGTACCACATTATTTACCTGTATTTTAAGTTTAGTATTGAAAATAGTGAATGATCTTCCAAACATTGAGTGACGAGGTTCTCTAGTCGAGTGTGTTAAAGACATTAGAGCCCTAATTTGCTGTTGTTTTAATTTTTCTTAAACTCCTTTTCATTACTATCAACAAATACTAGATAATGACTGATTTTCAATAGAGTTATGATTAATGAACTTTTTTTTCTTTCTATCTCTCTCTTCTGCATACATTACATCATATATCACATCTGTCACTTATCTCTCATCCCTTCCTATCTCTCTCTAGTGGTTTACACACAAACGGTGTACACCAATCTTTATTCTTTTCAATACAGGGCATGCTTGCAGCTACAATAATTTGGGCTATGTCTGCCCTAATAAAAAACTCAAGAGTAATGAAAATTTTCAAAAAGAAGGTAGGAAATTTGGAGGAGGTAAAAAGAATCTAAGATTACATTCAAAAGTTTCCCTATTTGAAGGGAGTGATAAAAGAGACACTAAGACCGGACCTACCAAGCTCGTTTCTTGTAGCAAGACAATTTAATGGAAATTGCATTATAGATGACATCAGAGTATGTGAATGCGAAGACATTAGAAAGACAAATACGAGTTTTATCATGAGAAATTTTAGTCATTTTTATAAATTTTCTAGGGTAAGATTTTGAACTTATTCCTTTTAGGTTTAACAATCATTTCATTCCTGTGTTTGTAAGGCTAGTTAATTTTTGTCCCTTGCCGATTTTTTTAATATTGGCCCTGAAATATTGAAATTAGCTCTCGCCTCAAGGCAACATTGCTTAGTGACAGGCTAGAACTGACGTGCCACACCAATGTGTAATTTTTAATTAAAATTTAATATCCACGTGTATAATTAATAATTAAACTATTAAATAAAAATAACATAAAAATTATTAATCCTCAATTTAAACAAAAAAAAAACTCTATTTCCAAAAAAATTAGGAAGATCAACACCACAATTCTTTATCTTCTTCAACATTTCCAGACAAATTTATCTTATTGGACAAACCTAGAAAAACAAACATTTTTTTAAACATTCATCATCTTGTTCAACATTAATCTTCTCCAACCACCACACAAACCCAAAATTATCTTCCCCAAATCAAACAAGTTCCCAACCACAACCCTCACCCTCCTCCTTTAAGCCCAAACAAGTTTTTGAACACTAAACTTCTTCCCAACATCAAACCACACCACCACAAAAACTCTCGAACACCACCCTCATCCTCATCCTCCTTCTTTCAGCACAACCCGAAACTACCACCACCACCAACCAAACCCCTCCACCCAAATACCCTAGAAACCTGGAAACCCAGAAGCCCCTTCGACCAACAAATCCAGAAAAGAACCCACTCCCAGATGCGCCAAGCCTTTGCAGAGGATGAACACGAGGTGGGCAACCTCGGAGCTTGGATATTAGCTTTGCGGTGAAGAAATGGTGGGCAAACGAGGGTCCAAAGCTTGCCGGTGTCGTCTAAGGAGGCAGTTATGCAGAAATCACGACGGAGATTGGGATGGTCACTCCAATCGAAGCCATTAACCATTGTGCCGTCCCATAAAGTTAATGGTGTTGAAAATGTTGGATCTTTTGCTTTATGTGGGTAAGGCGAACTAATGAGGGCTTGTTCTCTTTGAGAAGGACGAAGGATGTGGGGATTGCTGTCATTTTTCAGTGAAAAGCGGAAGAAGAAATTGATCTGAGAGGGTAAGAGAAGTTATATTTGTGAGAAGGGAAATCAGAGAGTGAGGGATCATGTTTCTTGGTAAAAGAGAGCGAGAGTGATTGCGAAAGTTTTGTTGGTGGTGTCTGTAAAAGATCAGAGCGGTAAGGGTGTCTTGTTGTGGGATTGACTATTTGTTTCGTTTCACGTTTATACCTCTACTAATCTAAAAACAATTATTAATTACTTCTGAAAATTACTTACTTCTAAAAACGTGGATTTGACCCAAACCTCAAAGAGTTTTCCAAACAAGCAATTAGAGGTAGACACATGATTTTTAGTTAAAACTAGGGGCTACCACTTTCAAGAATTAGAGAGATTGGATCTTTTGCTTTGTGTGGCAAGATTCTTGCCATGGGTATTTTGATTTCTGGATGGATCTTTTACTTTCTGGATAAAAATGAAAAACGTGAGAGTGGAGCTAGAAATGGAGAAAGTGAGTGATAGGGTTGGGATGAGTGAGGGGAAGGGTGGGTGGGACTGGGAGGGAAGGGATGAGGGTTGGAAGAAGAGGAAATGTGGTGTGGGAAGAAGATGAAGAACATGTAAATTTGAGATGAAGAGGATGAAGATTAAGTTTGTTTAGTTAATTAAGAATTAAATTAGTTTAGTTAATTAAGATTATGTGTTTTTGTTATTTTTATTGTAATTAATAATTTTAAATAAATTTTTAATTACATGGGTGGAAAAAATATCAATGAAATCAGTTCTAGTATGTCACTGAGTAACGTAACGGAAATTTCACCCTCATAAAAACTAATGTCAATAATTCTATAAGCATAAGGATAACAATTAAAGTTTTTCCGATAAAGGGGGGAAGATGATAATTAATTTTTTTTTCATCTTGTTTATAATTATAATTACAAATGTATTATGTACCATTTTATTTTCACTTTGTTATCTGTATTTTAAGTTTAGTATTGAAAGTAGTGAATACATCAAATTAGATATATTATGAAGAAACAGGGCAACAAGAGACCCCTTAAAGACCTCTTACATCCAAACCTGAAACCAAAAAAAAAAAAAAAATTTTACCAAACTATTGGCAACCGTATTACCGGCCTAGTACGACGGACAAAAGTAAAAATAACATCAAAGTAAGAAACAACTATAGCGCATTAAAAGTTATTTATACGATTCCTATATACATTAAAAGTAAATTAGATTACTAATCAGGCGGTTAGGGAAGGGACTCAGCGCCGTGTGTGGAGGCAACCTCCATCTTCGGCTTATGCGTCGTCGTATTTAGACGCTCTTGTTTAGTTTTGTCTCTTGTCTAGATTTTTTCTTGTAAAAAAAAAATACTAATCAGTAACTCCGTATAATTTCATTTAATTTGACATTTAAAAAAGTTTAGGACACAAACAGAACAAAAATGAATGATTTTATGAAAAGAAGGAACCTTGTGAGAAACAGAGGGGGAGATATCACGGGGACAGAGACTTTATCTCGGTTTTTGAGAAAGAAATTCTGAGATGATATTAGAGTAAGAGAAATTTATTGTATGCATGTTTCACTTTACTTAAAGTTTTCAATTTCATAACAAAAGAAGAAATCTCCTTCTAACGAAAACAATATCTTCAATTCAGCAAAGTGAAACTATATTACTACTAGATTGCTTAGGATATTAGAATGTCATAAGTATTAAAACTTAAAACTTAAAACTTAAAAGTAAGCCGAAGGTTTTACAGACCTACCATTTGTGATACCATTTGAGATTGCCGGTGGAAGCCTCTAGATTTTCTCTAAATGTTTGCATCAAAATTCAGCAGTAAGAATCTATAACAATAAGTTTATGTTCATACTTAATAGACACCAACACTCAGAGAATGAAAAAAGAAAATAAAAATAAATAAGAGATATAATAGATGATGTGATAAAAAAGAAAAAATAGAACGAGAAAATGGATAGAAGTAAATAAAACAGAAAATGAAATATAAAAGGGGAATGAATCAAAACCGGAGTCTATAACTCTTGAATTACTAAACCCCAAGGGGTTGGTTTAAATTTTTGTCCCATCTGAACAAAATAATCTTCTTCTCACACATTCGCTTCCACACATTTCAGATTACTAGTACAATGGCTAACTTACGAGGTAGGCCCCTCACATGCACGTATCTTATCTGACTGAATTACTTGTTTTTGACAAATTTTTCCCACAATGGCTAAGAGACATATATAGTTTCCCCATCCAGTGATTAGTTGACAAGACTCTACACACCACGCTCACGTGTATACATGTTTTATTATAGAGTAATGATCGATATACTCACAATACATTTACTATACTTACTTGGCTTACTAGAGAGATACGTAATTAATGTGATATATGATATATGATACGATTTGATAAGAAAATAGAGATAGAAAGAAAAATAAAACATACGAGGGTGTTTAACTGTGTAAGAATAACTACAAATTATTGTATATTCTAAGCTGAGATTTGCATTCTCTTCCTCTTCATTGTTGGTCATAGGCGACATAATGGTGTCACCACTTTTACTTGTTCTATGCCTAAGTCTTCCTCTGGTTCTTCTGTTGTTCTTCCATAAACACGTAACGTTTAAGAATGCACCACCACGTCCGTCTGGTCCTCGAGGCCTTCCCATAATCGGTCGGTCAGTTCATGGTCCAATAAGAGGCTGATCGAACTAAGCTGTTCTAAACCATTTTTTGATCCAGCTAGATCTACGGTCGAACCGAACTGACTCGAGACAATGAAAACTAGACCGGTTTGGTCAGATTTCGGTCGGTTTGGTTCGTTTTGGACAACTTAATTAAAAGTTATTTGTCATTGTGTATTATTTATATTTTTTATAATTATTGTTAAATGCAAAGTGATGAGGTATTTTGATTAAATTTCATAAAATACTATCTCTTCAAGTTTTCTTCTCACATTAGGGAGAAAATAATTTGTGTATGTCTCACCTAATTCTTTTTTCTCCACATTTTCTTACCAGCAAGGAAAGAAAAGACATTAGAATATGTGTTTTCTATAATGCATTTTCTCATCTCTTCCTTTTCTAGCTTTTGAAACAGTCTTAATCTAACCATAACTTGACATTCACCACAACAAAACAGGGCTTTTGCGGCGGTTGTAAATAGAATCGACGGGGGTTTAAACTGCCTCTAAAAAGGAGTACCGGCGGTTAGCCAACCATCGGTAAACCGACCGTCGTCAAGAGATTTTCCAGCGGTTGGGATAACCGCCACACAAACCGCCTCCAAATATTTAGCGGCGGTTCCAACCGTCGCCAAGGTCACCACTTCAACACTTTCAATCTTATGTTTTCACGGCGGTTTTAGCCGTGGCAAAATCAAGAGGAAAAATAACATACCATTTACGGCGGTTCCAACCGCCGCCATATTTGCAGAAAGTTAAAAAAATAGGCTTGTTCATCGTGGTTCCTAATTATTATATTTTTAAAACATAAACAAACTCCACAATTACTCACCAATTTTTAATAATCAGTGCACAATTAATCACATTTACTGAATAAAACTTAAAAGAGCTTATTCTTTTATCCCACAATGTTCATTATCCATCATTTTTGCATTGGCTTACAAGATCAACAAACATTAATCAAACAAACAACTTGCAAGAATGTATGGAGACAGGAGTAAAAGAGACACGTCATGCCAAGGAAACACGTAAGTCTGCCATGCATATCATAAAAAGATGCTCAAAATGGTCCACAGTTCTTCAAAAAGCTGTAAGACTTCTGGGAATGATGCTGATTCTGCTTCAACCAATAAAAAGCTCCATAAGGTTGGTATCTACTACTATAGATCTTCTTTACCACATTTATCAACAAATTCCATGGTTTTTCCTATCACTCTTCATCTTTTACTATTGCCTGCGTCTTCACAAAAAATAGCTAATGAAAATTGAAAAGCATTTTTATTTCTGAATCAATAGAAATATAATGAGAAATGAGGAAATGTTGAGACAGAATCATCTCATTCTCAGATAGATCAGCCAAGAACTATCAATACTGGTTGCTTGTTCAAAATATTTTAGCACTGGATAAAAGTTTTCATAATAATGGTAACCAATGTGTACATGCATCAATGCAACCACATATAAAATTTAAAAAGAAAAAAATAGGGATTAGGTACCCCGGCCTTGGGGGACATCTTGGTTGTATCCTCCATCTTGCAGCATATCAACATGGCCCCATTGTACCCTCCCCTTCCACAACCATCGAAAAGCAAATCAAGCAAATTAGAGGGGTTGGATATAGTGCCTAAATTGGACAGAGCAGTTTAAAATACACACCTTAGTTCCAAGAAGTTCAGACAACCTAGGCACAAGAGGCTTCAAACTGTATTTAAGTGTTACACTCTTTGGACGTCCCTAAAATCAGTTCAAGGTAAAATTAGTTTTTAAGTTAGTACCAATTAGTCACATACTCACATTCAACCAAATAAGAAACATAAAGCAGGAATCAGAAGAAATAACCAGAGACAAGGAACAAGAAGTTAAGTTTCCGAAAATTTCAAAAGCAAAATTCAACCAATACCAATGCAAAATACCCCATTGTAAATAAGAATTGGTCCTGCAATAGAGGTGGGTAACGACAAACCTTACACTAGAAAACACAGCTTTCTAAAAGATACTCCAGAAGCTGCTAACAAAGACTCAAAGTTGAAACAAAGAGAACACTTAGAGTTGCATTAGAGTTGTGAAACGTACCATGGAGATGATGCGAGACAAGGCGTTCGACGACGATAAAGCTTAGTCGAGGAAGGAGGATCGAGTTCAATTTGGTTGTAGGTTTTGTTGAGGCTGGGTTTGGTAGCTCGACAGCGCCGTGGCTACTAATGGGTTGATGGTGAGGAGAGGGTCTCGAACCACAAAGGCCATGGTGGCTTGGGTCGGTGAAAGGGGTTATGATGGGGTGTTGAAAAGTTTCGATGGTGCGACACAGAGAGCAAGGACGGCAGAGAGGACGAAGATGACAACGGGGTAGAGAGGAACGCGGTGGAGAGGATGGTGTGGTAGAGTGAGGACGGCATGACATACGGTTTGGGAGCAACACGGAGAGTGAGGACGGCATGAGCTGAGGCTTGGTGAAAGAATGGGATAGAGGGAGGACTGCGTGTTGAGGGTTTTGATCGTGAAATATTAAAAAAAAAACCGACAGTTCCAATCGTCGTAAAGAGAAAAAAGACAAATATTGGCGGTTCAAACTGCCGTAAAGCAGAAACATTTACTGGCGGTTGGCACAACTGCCGTAATCTATCCCGTTTTAAATAGAAGCGACGACAGTTCTCTAAACCGCCACAAAAAAGCCGCCGCAAAATTGATTATTTGATGTAATGCTTGCACTAAAATTGGAATATTTGTATTGTTTCAAAATTCATTGTAGAATAACCGACTTATCCATCGAAAAATATAACTTTTTTTCTGCACACATATGATGATTACTACGTATGCCTAATATCAAAATACAAGATGTTTTTTTTCTTTGGAAATGTATTATTTGTGGAAATTAACTGACTTATCATGATTCTCACCAACATTTTAATATTGAACCAAAGTATCCTATCGCCGGTAACCAGTGACGGATGGAGAAATTTTAACTCGTGGGGTAGTATATACATATAAATTTATAATATTAAAAATATAATATATTGTTTTAAAAAAAATTCATTTATATTATTATTATTTTCTATGAGTATTCATATTTTTAAAACATTATACAATTTTTTTATTTTCAATACTATTAAGAAGTTGGGTAAGGTTATTGGAACCTTGAACTCTTAGGAAAAGAAGAAAGGGAATGAAGCACAGAGTTGAACCTACAATATTCTCATATTACATATAAAAAAGTTAAAATGGTAGATCACAAGAATATAAAGTTTGAACTTGTTAGTGACAAAATATAACAACTTCACATTTTTTTTTGATAAGCAAAATTGAATTAATAAGAAGCATATTGGCATGACATAGATAAGCAAAACAACCCACAAATCCACAAACAAAATGTTCTCTGTTTCGCACTCCTCTTTCTTTCCCTTCTCAACTTCTTAACAGATTGCAGTATTTATTAAAATGTTTTATCATATTTCTTACTTATGTTTTATCCACTCTTATTTCTTTCATGTGAGTGTGAGTGAAATGAATGTGAACTCATCTTTTTTCCAAAGTACAAAGTAATGAGGACACTTATTATTTTATGGGAGCTATTATTTACTGAATATTCTAAAAATGTAGTGTATATATAGTATATTTTCTTGAAAAATGAAAAATCTTGTGGGGGCACTTGCCCCCTCACATAGTATGTGGATCCGTTCATGCTGGTAACTATGAAATTAATCACGTCAATACTTTGAAATCACATTAAGTAGTAAACTTCTCTTTATCTCACCAATATTTTGAAATTGATTTTCTACCACCTTTGTCTAAATCTACAATCTCCCTCTCAAAACAAAAGACCTAATATACCAAAAGTTTGACAAGGTCGGAACTCTATTATTTCTCACACAGGCTCATTGACGCTCACATTTCTTTCAAACACTAATACATATTTAATAACACTAGGAGACTTAAGAGGTCTTTTAGTTTTAATCCCTATAATTTTTTTATTTTAGTCTTCAAATTAAAATAATAGTATGACTCTGATCCTCCGTCAAGGTCCGTTGAGGATAGGACTAAAATCACAATATTATTTTGCATTTAAGTATTAAAACAAAAAAAAAGCTTATAGGGACAAAAACCAAATAACCGGGACCTCCAACATAAAGCCACACCGAAACCAGGACACATAAATTTTGTAAAACTCATGCTCACTTCGACGGGGAGAAGAAGAGGAAATGCTATTTTTGTTCTGTGAAGTCAATTATATTCATGATTGTACGTGTTGTGTTTCCACACGATTAGCAAAGTCAAAAAACACTGCGTCATGGCAATGATCGCCGCCTCAGAGTTTTGCAGTGTCGGCGCTTGATTTTTTCTTTTGACAATATTCAAGAACCAACAACACACTCTGCTAATTAAGGTGCTATTTCATTATTTGAAAAGCATAAATTTGAATCACACATCTAGTTCCTATTTGACTTGTAAACTTACAGACATTTTGGATATTTTTTTTTATCTTTTTCTTTTAATTATATCACATCATATATCACACTTATCACTTATTTATTCCTATCTCTTTCTCTTTCTATTGGTCCACCCTCTTTAGATGTCCACTGATCTTTATACATTTATTTATACAACCAAAGTCAATAATATTATATTCGTGATATTTTGTTGTAGATAAGATCTTCTTCTCACATTCACATCATTTCCACACATTGCTCCCTTTCCTATAATGGCTAACTTTCGTTGGTCCCTCACATCACATGCACGTATCTAACCGAACTTAGTTACTTGACAAAAAATAAATAATGGATGAGAAACATACGTACTCCTATACAGTTTTTCCATTCAGTGACTCGTGGACAAGACTCTACACACATGCACACTCTCACCCTCACACGTGTACACATGTTTTATTATATGAACTTAATTACATTTTTTATCCCTTTTAATTACATTTTTTATCCCTAGAATTTCTAAAATGCGTGATTTTGATCTCCATAATTTTTCTTTTAAAAAAAACTCCATGATTTTAATTGATAAATCATTTGTTTTTAAAATTAATCAAATTTGATTTTAATTCAATGTTAAACAAGGTATATAGCCAGTAGTTGTAAGATTAATCTATCGTTTCACTGTCAAATATTAATTAAAAAAATAATTTAGATAATATATTTTGTGTAAAAGGTTACATTGTTTATCTTTAACATATGTCATTTTTGTAAACATTTGTGATTCACATTGATTTTTTATTACTATTTGATAACAAGTTAAATCTAGACTATATTTGCTAAATTTTAAAATAGAGATACTTGGTTGGAGCAATTTAAACTATAAAAACTAAAAATTATGTATCATTAATTATAAATACTCATGCATTGTCGGTGTAAAAGATTTTTACACATACAATCAATAACACTCATGTCCATAGTGTAAAAGAAGTATACCAATATGTTCCAAAATGAAAAATCTATATATATTCTAAGTTGAGGTTTGCTCTTTAGGCGCCTCTTCATAGTTGGTTATAGGCGACAATACAATGGAGTCAGTTGTACTTGTTCTATGCCTAACTTTTCCTCTGCTTCTATTTTTCTTCTTCTTCCATAAACACAGAACCTGTCAGAAAACACCACCACGTCCACCTGGTCCTAGAGGCCTTCCCATAATAGGAAATCTTCATCAACTAGACAACTCTGTTCTTTTTCTGCAACTACGCCAATTCTCAAAGATATATGGTCCCCTGTTTTCACTTCAACTTGGTTTAACGCCAGCTATTGTTGTTTCTTCAGCTAAAATTGCAAAGGAAGTACTCAAAACCAATGACCTTGTGTTTTCTGATCGCCCTAACTTACCTTCCCAACAGAAATTATGCTATAACAGATCAGATATTGTACTTTCCCCATACAGTGATTCTTGGAGAGAAATGAAAAAAATATGTGTTGTCCATATCCTTAGCTCCAAGAAAGTTTCAACCTTTTCCTCCATACGAAAGTTTGAGGTCAAACAAATGATGAAAAAGATATCAGAGCATGCTGCTTCATCGGTTGTTACAAACTTGAGTGAATTGCTGATGTCTCTTTCAAGCACTATCATATGTAGGATTGCTTTTGGGAGAAGGTATGAGGATGAAGGAACAGAGAAAAGCAGGTTCCATGATATGCTGCATGAGTTTCAGGCCCTGCTATCATCTTTCTTTGTTTCAGATTATATTCCTTTCACGGGTTGGATTGATAAACTCACAGGATTGAATGCACGTTTGGATCGAATTTTCAAGGAGATGGATGAGTTCTACCAAGATGTTATTGATGAACACATGGATCCAAATAGACAGAAAACAGAGGAAGATGATATAGTTGATGTGTTGCTTCGACTCAAGAAACAGGATTCGCTTTCAATTGATCTCACTTTGAATCACATCAAGGGGATCCTCATGGTATATTCTCTTAATTCTTTTCTCTCCTTTCATTTTCATTTTAATTTTCCTCTTTGTCTTTCTTACAAATTAGCACAAGAGTTTCATGTTGTGTATTGGTTCTATAATGTGCCACAATTGATTTGTTAAAAAAGAAGAAAATAAGAAACGGTTTCTGATAGACCCGGGGGAGGCTATCAGCAAAGTTGTTAGGATTAGGGATAAGTTAGACGGTCAGTCAAATTGGTGTGCAAGACATTTATAGAAAATAAGAAAGCAACAACCAAATTCTAGAAAATAAATAAAAATAGGGGTTGGTTAAATGACCCCATAATTAATTGGGGTCATTTAACACCATGTTTATATAGACCAATAAGGTTGTTCCATAATTAAAATTAAAAAAATAATGTTAAAATAAATAAAATAAATAACACAATCTTATTGGTTCATGTGGGCATGGGGTTGAATGACCCCAATTAATCATGGGGTCATTTAGCCGACCCCATAAAAATAACATAAAACAATAAACTAAGCAACAAGTTCTAGAAGATAATAAAAGATAATAGAAAATCTAGAAATAAGGGAAACTAGATAAAAACTGAATCTAGGAAATAAAAACTAAACCAATTAACCAAATAAACCATATAGTATTATATCTAAATTAATTGAATTTAATCATATATAATCATTTAGATATTTGGGTTTATTGATATTTCTTTTGGGTCTATCAATTCCCGCCCTCTTGAAAAATCCTTGTCCTCGAGGATGGGTAAGAGGCTATCCAAGCAATAAGAAGGAGCCATGTGAGGAGACAACTACCATTTGAGCGAGTTCCACAAATAAAAACATGAGTTGATGTTAAAAACCAGCTAATTGCACCTGCTGTAGTAATGGAATTACTAGTCAATGACCCACGTGAATATTCATTTGTGCACTTGGCTAAGATCCACTTAATTGATTCAACATGATTTAGCCCAATTGAAACACTTGTTCGTGCACCAAGCACACTGTGGGATTCTGGAGGAATGAAGTTTGCAGCATTGGATTTTAATTCCATGGGTGATCTACTAACATACTCAAAAAAAAAGGAGAGAATGCATGATTAAAAAAGAGAACCATTAGACCAATGCCAGGATCAAATGGTTTTATAACAACTCCATGTAAGTCATAGAGCACATGGTCTAAGGATAAACACAACGATCCGATCTTCCTCTAGTCAAGCAAACTGAAGTTGTGCAATTTCTCTATAAGTTTTGTGAAAGGATTTGCAACATAATTCTGCATAAACTTTTTCTGATGCATTCTTATATCAAATGATACTATAACCTCTGCAGTAGAAATTTTCCTTGAGGCATCTGTATAGTCATGCTTTGGTGACATTTTCACTGGTATAGAATCTGTTTCAAGTGGAATATGGTCAGATCCCATCAAAGCCTCAACTACTGTTGTAGTCTCTTCAAATAAGTCCTTGGTTGTGGGTTCCACAGTATCTGCTGGAACAGTCCTTGCTCTAAGGGTAGATCTGAGCCGACCCAATAGAGACAATAGAGATGCAGTGGACGATGGTGGTTCAAAACGCAATTTAAAATCACATTTGAACTACTCCCAAGAACTGAGTTTGTTGTAAACCATCCTAAACCATGTGAGGGCTGCACCGCGCATAAGCAATGCAAGAATCTGGAAACAGGTTTCTAGTGGTGTAGGATGTAATATGAAAGAGATTTGTCTTGAAAAGCCAGCCTAGAGGATCATCACCAATGAACACTGATAGTTGCAATTTAGGGGCAAAATGGGTAGGAATTTGAGATTGAGAATGGTTGGGAAAATAGGTCTCGGATGGCTTGGGGTGTGAATGGACATAAAAGTTACTTTGTAGGTATTGTAAGTAAAGTGATAACAAAAGATAACAGAAAATTGAAAATACCTAGAAATAAGGGAAACTAAATAAAAACTGAATTCAGGAAATAATATATAAATTAATTAGCCAAATAAACTAAATAATATTATATCTAAATTAATTAAAATTAATCAGATATAATCATTTAGATATTTGAGTGTATTGATATTTCTTTTGGGTCTATTAGTTTCACAATCAACAAATACTTAGTTGTTGATTTTTCATTGTAGGACATGCTTGTAGCTGCAACGGATACCACTGCAGCAACAATAGTTTGGGCTATGACTGTCCTAATAAAAAACCCAAAAGTGATGAAGAAATTTCAGGAAGAAGTAAGGAATTTTGGAGGAGGTAAAAAAGAATTCTTAGATGAAGATGATGTTCAAAAGTTTCCTTATTTGAAGGCAGTGATAAAAGAAACATTGAGATTGCACCTAGCAGCTCCACTCCTTGTGCCAAGACAATCAAATAGAAATTGCATTGTGGATGGCTATCACATTCCGGCAAAGACGATGGTCTATGTGAATGCTTGGGCTCTTCAAAGAGATCCAGAGATTTGGAAAGACCCAGAAGAGTTTTATCCTGAAAGATTCCTAGACAGTTCTATAGGTTTTTTAGGGTTAGATTTTGAACTGATTCCTTTCGGAGCAGGTCGTAGAATCTGCCCAGGTATACCTATGGCGGTTGCATTAATGGAACTTATCCTTGCTAATCTTATCTATTCTTTTGATTGGGAATTGCCACATGGGTTAGTGAAAGAAGACATTGATATTGAAATGTTGCCAGGACTTACTCAACACAAAAAAAATCCTTTATGCCTTTCCGCAAAGTGTGTGAATGCCGGATGAATTTGTAACAAAGATCATTAAGGTTAAGTTACTCATTATCTTGTTTGTTTTGGATTTTCATTTCCAATTTTTAATTGTTTTTAAATGTAATTACAAATGTACCAAACTATTTCCATTTTATTGTCTGTGTCTTTAGTTTCGAATTGAAAATAGTCAACACAATAAAAGAGCTGTTTGGTTCCCTAGGACCGTTAGTTTGTTTATTTCCTATTTTCATAGGTTAGTTTTTGCTGTGGTTAGGTTCCTTTGCATATTCCTGATAGATTGGTTTTTTGGGTTTTCTTTCTTGGGTTATTCAGGGGACTGTTTTGCACTGATAGATTGGTTCCTTTGTATATTCCTGATCTCATCCCACTTTTTATAAACTAGAAATATATATGTAAATAAAATTTTAATATTTACAATAGCTAAAAAAAATTAGTAAACCAGTGAAAAAACATCGATCAAAACTATCACATGTGGTTCAATAGGAAAATTATCTATAAATTATCCAAATCATAAAGCATAGAATATTACAAACAAAAGTATCATGGACATTACCCACAATCACAAATTGTTGAATTTATTATTATGCGAAGATAAAAAAAATAAAATTTGTTCGCACTTGATATATGTTTACACGATAAGAGATATAAAGAGAAGAGAAAAAAATGAAAAATATGGTGAATAATGTAATTAGAAAAAAAAATAGAAAAAAGTACAAATGAGATAAAAAAAATAAAAAGGTATGAATTACTCATTGCTAAAAAAAATTGAGCTGGAGCTTTCCATTTTTCTTATGCTCTTGCAATTTTCTCCTTTTTAACTTTTGAGTATATTCTTGGTTGAATAATTTCATCCGACCACTTACATCCATGGACCATGGTAGATAACCCCCCATATGCAAGATTTTTGTTTTCCACAGCACTGTCATTCATTTTTTTTTTTTCTCTGTATTTATTATCAAATCACTTATTATATAACTCATTTATGTACGTGTTAGTACTTATGAACATAATCTTTTCTATAGTTTCCCCATCCACTTATTACTCGACAAGATTCTACACACATGCACACCCTCACACTCACACGTGTATACTGTTTTATCATATAGTCTAAGCTGATATCTGCTGTGTAAGCGTTAATTCTCTTCTCTTCATAGTCGGTCATAGGCAACAATGGTGTCACCACTTGTACTTGTTCTAAGCCTAACTTTTCCTCTGCTTCTGTTTTTCATCTTCCATAAACACATAACCTTTAAGAAAGCACCACCACTTCCACCTGGTCCTAGAGGCCTTCCCATAATCGGAAATCTTCATCAACTTGACAACTCTGTTCTTTTTCTGCAACTGCGGGAACTCTCAAAGATATATGGCCCTCTGTTTTCGCTTCAACTTGGTTTAAGGCCAGCTATTGTTGTTTCTTCAGCTAAAATTGCAAAGGAAGTACTCAAAACCAATGACCTTGTGTTTTCTGATCGACCTAACTTACTTGGCCAGCAGAAACTATCCTATAACGGATCAGATATTGTGTTTCCCCCATACAATGATTCTTGGAGAAAAATCAGAAAAATTTGTGTTGTCCATGTCTTTAGCTCCAAGCGAGTCTCAACCTTTTCCTCCATAAGAAAGTTTGAGGTGATGCAAATGCTCAAAAAGATATCAGAGCAAGCTGCTTCGTCGGTTGTTACAAACTTGAGTGAGTTACAGATGTCTCTCTCAAGCACTATGATATGTAGGATTGCTTTTGGGAGAAGGTATGAACGAACAGAGGGGAGTAGGTTCCATGATATGCTGCATGAGTTTCAGGCTATGCTGGCATCTTTCTTTGTATCAGATTATATTCCTTTCATGGGTTGGATTGATAAAATCACAGGAATGCATGCACGTTTGGATCGAATTTTCAAGGAGATGGATCAATTCTACCAAGATGTTATTGATGAACACATGGATCCCAATAGACAGAAAACAGAGGATGAGGATATAGTTGATGTGTTGCTTCGACTCAAGAAACAGAATTCGCTTTCAATTGATCTCACTTTGAATCACATCAAGGGGATCCTCATGGTATGTGGTCATAATTTTTTTCTCTCCTTTAATATTAATTTTTCTTTTTCTTGAACCTCTTTTCCTTAATTATTATGGCATTTAAACTACAACAATTAACAATTAAGATTGTAGACATATTTCTTTTAGTGTAGACATCAACGTATAAGGGGAGAAGAGAGAAAACTAATAGATTATATAATATGTGATGTGATCAGAAAGTTAGAGAAATAAAGAGAAAAATTGGAGTATATAGATATTATTAACGAACATCAAACAGTACAACACCCCACAATTGATAGTTGATTTATTAAATAAATAGTCTTACAATCAATAAATACTTAACTTTTGATTTTCATTACAGAACATGCTTGTAGCTGCAACGGATACTACTGCAGCCACAATAGTTTGGGCTCTGACTGCCCTAATAAAAAACCCAAGAGTGATGAAAAAATTTCAAAAAGAAGTTAGAAATTTTGGAGGAGGTAAAAAAGAATTCTTAGATGAAGATGATGTTCAAAAGTTCCCCTATTTGAAGGCAGTGATAAAAGAGACACTGAGACTGCACCCACCGGCTCCACTCCTTGTGCCAAGACAATCAAATGGAAATTGCACAGTAGATGGCTACCACATTCCAGCAAAGACAATGGTGTATGTGAATGCTTGGGCAATTCAGAGAGATTTAGAGATTTGGAAAGACCCAGATGAGTTTTATCCCGAGAGATTCTTAGACAGTTCTGCAGATTTTCAAGGGCTAGATTTTGAACTCATTCCTTTCGGAGCAGGTCGAAGAAACTGCCCAGGTATGCCTATGGCGGTTGCATCGGTGGAACTTATACTTGCTAATCTTATCTACTCATTTGATTGGGAATTGCCACATGGGTTGGTGAAAGAAGATATCGATACTAAAATGTTTCCAGGAATTACTCAACACAAGAAGAATCCTCTTTGCCTCTTCGCCAAATCTGTGAAAGCTAGATGAATTTGCAGCCAAAATAGTTAAGCTTAGTTTACTGTATGCCTCTCTATCACATCTCTCATCATATCTGTCACTTTTCTCTCTTTTATTTCTATGTCTCTCAAAGTGTTGTTGAAATCAGGACGCCTATAAATTATTTTCCCAATAATTATGGAGTCAAATTGGCATCCATACCGAGCCAGAGAGAAAAAGGTAGTGTCTCTTTGTTTTATTTATTTTTATACAATGCCTCTTGGTAGGAGTGTTTGTGGGACAAGTATGACTTATTTTTCACCCGACCCTAAATATTGACAGAGCTAGTTTTTAAACGAAAACTCGTCCTTAGACTCGAATAAACCCAATGAGGTGCATGATTAAAAAAGACTAGGCTACAAAAGAGCGAGTTTGGCTGACCCGAAAGACAAATATAATATCAATTTTAAATGTCATAAAAAAATTATAAATACTTATCATTTTGTAAAAATTAATTTCCAATCATATTATTGAAATATAAAAGAAACTAATTTGTACTGAACTTTACATGGCAAAAGATTCCAATCTAACTATTTAACAAGATGCATTTCATTTATAACTTTATAAGTTTCCACGAAATAAATTGTGCTTGCATTCACCTAACTCTAAATATTTACTTAGACCAATTTTTAAACCAAACCTTATCTTAGATAAATTAATGGGCCAGTGCAGGTCCCGTACACCCCTTGCACTTGGGACGAGTCATGTTACATTTTTCAAAGAAAACCTCAACAAATTGATGAATTTGCTTTCACATATTTTTTACCCTAATTAGCAAAAAGCCATTTTCAAATTTATAACAATAAGAAGTAGTTTTTAGTAATTTATTTTATCGTTAAAGAAAATATTGATAGTCCTTTCTGTATATTTTTTTCAAAATTAATTATCACATTTAATTTTTAATATAAATATTCACATTTTTTTACAAATAATTAAATTAATATTCTATTTGCTATTCTTTTTTTTGGTTACATGAGGAAAAAGATTCTATTTGCTATTCGAATGTAAACAATTTGTTTTTTCTATTTCCCCCCACTTCTTTGCGGCCTGCGAGGCAACCAAAATTAATTTCATTTGATTCCTTCCTCTTTTATTCAAGTTAGCATAGCATTGCCGTCGTCTCTTTCAATTCAAATTCAAATCTGAAATAAATAACGAAGGGGTTTCAATTTCAGAGAACAAGAGAGGAAAGATGAACGCGAATAACGCAGGTTCATCGTTGGATTCCTTGATGTCTTCCTTCAATGCTCGCATATCACAGCTTCAAGAGCTCGTCATTGCAAGAAACAGTGAGCACTTCAATTCAACTCCCAATTTCTCTCTCTCCCTGTATAATCTGTGTGCGTTGTGCAGTGTATCCTGCGACCAGCATCGCCGATCTGTCGGCGGTGGACGCTGCAGTGAGCGCCATGGAGCTTCAGGTGCAAGCCATCAAGGACCGCTTGCGCGAAGAGACAGAAGCCATTCCCAAAACCAAGGCACTCTTTCTCTCTCTCCCTCCGTTCTTTTCGGCAATTGATGCATAACCCTTGAATTTGTTTTTTTTTTTTTGACATTTTGTAGAAGCTAATTGATGCATCACTGCGGCAGCAAAAGAAGCTGCAGAATATGTCTCTTCATGTTCCCTACCAAATGCCTGATAGAATGGCAATTTCAAATTTGGAAACTAGTAGATGGTAATGTCATTTTTTTTTTTCTTGAATCCTGTTATGTGCTTTTGTTTAATGAGATTTCATAGATACCCAATTGCTGTTGTTCCTCAGTTTGTTTCCCGAATTTTCTGGACAAGACTCTGGATCATTTGAGGCTCTGAAACTTGATGAAGAGCCTGCAGCATTACCTAAGGTAAGTGAAATATGTTTCAGTGCAAACATCATTTAGTTTCGAGACTGGGCCTACGTAGTAGTCACTATTACATTTTTGGGGAGCTCTTCCATGCTGATAGGTACACTTAGTAGAATTAGTTAGGTTACAGAATATTAGTTAGTTAATAGTCAGTTAGTGGATTAGTGTGTATGGCATATGTTGCCTATAAATAGGAAGAGGGGCTAAGGGGAAAATGTGTCTAGTCATTTGAGATAGTTCAGGGTCTTTGGGCATTAGGAGGCTCGGCAGATCCTCGAAGTTCTGCTATTGCTCTGTAATTAAGGGAGAATTTTCCTATTTTCAGTAATGAAGATGCTAGTTCCTATCACATATCCTCTCTAATTTAAAGGGCTGTGCTGTCCTTTTCTTGTTAATCACTGAAATGCAAATTTCAAAACTTATTATTATGTCTCATGGCATGACATTAATGACTCCTAGCAATCACTTATTGGTCAATTATTAGAGAGCATCACTCAGGAAGAGGCATGGAAAAGTTTTCCAATTTTTTTTTTGAATGATGCTGATACTTTGTTGTTTTAAATAACTGGATTATGCTCACTAATGCTTTCTCTTGCTTCAATTCTCACAGCCCTTCCCAAAAATCAATATTTAAATAATAACAAGTGGTTGATAGTTTAGAACTAATCTGTTGTCTGGCATTCCATTTACCTCTCCTTCTTCTGCTTGGGTTCTTTTTAGGTCTCGTTTGGAAGAGCTTATATGAGCTTAACTTATAGTATAAGTGCTTATGCAAGCGTTTGGCAGAGCTTATGCAAATAGCTTATGACCTACCTATAAGCTGTTTTGAGCTTATTTTCATAAGCTATTCAGAGTAGCTTATGAAAAAGAGCTTATGCTTATATATAGCTTATTTTCAACTCATTATAATAAATATCTTAAAAAAGCTTATTAATAAGCGCTTATGCCATAAGCGCTTATGGCCATAAGCGCTTAATTAAGCTGTTTTCCCAAACGGGGCCTTAATCTATAATCCCGTTGAGACCCTAGTCTCAATCAAGTTAGATCATTTTCTTACTTTGCTAGATACATTGTCTATTTGAGGTCTCATTTTTTTTTTCTTATCAATTTTAGGAGAAAAAAGGCCGTGGTTCTCCACCAATGTGGTATGTTACTGGAAGTGAACTCGATTCCTTGTCATCGTGAGTAACAATGTACTCTTTTGTTGATTAGATATTTCTGTGTAAATTGTCAGTCTGAATTTAGCTATATTGTATGTAAATGCATGTCATAAAACATATCAAATGATATAAGTGAAGATAAATTGTAAACAAAACATCTCAAAATTTGCTTTACAGCAGAGTTTAGCTGGTTGTAATGTCCTTGTAACTTTGGTTCCTTTCATTTTGAAGTGCTTTTGGGTCTTAAATTTGAATATCTTGGAGAAATATTAAAGTTCTGCAAGCATCTGTATCATTTGGAATGTTCAAACTTGATCTTGGGACATTTTCAGGAAACCAGTTTAGTCTGTCATTGGAGTCTAACAGAAACTTCCTTCCTTTTTTTGTTTTTTTTATTTCCTAACATTTAAATTATTAATTTTTGTTGTTGTTCTAAAGTTCATCTCTATCCATGTTCTATGCCTACTTCACTGCTTAACACTATGTCTGATATTACAGATACATGAGAGGTAGGCTTACTCTAGAGAAGGTGAATGCAGCAATCAATGATATGGCATCTTATGCTGAAGCTAATACTCAACTTATCGCAGCCCCCAAAAAGAAGGTTAATCAACAATTTTCTTTTCAATTATAAATTACATTCATTACAGTTTGCCCATTTCTTGACACAATTTTTACTTGTTCATGAAGTTGGCGGAAAATCTTTGGGAAAAAGCCCTGGTGAGTAAATCCTCTATTTTCTATTCAACAACTATTTTCTCGAGGAATTATGTTGTTTATCTGTTCATGTTTTGTTTTTTGGACTTATCCGTCGGTTTGTGCCAAAAGAAAAGGTTGTCAGTTATCTTTTCTTAATAATGCAGGAAATAAGAGATATTGCAGCCATGGAAGGGATCAAGGGAAAACATTTTTTTCTTGAAGTTGACATTAAAGGACCATCACTGAAACTTGACAACACTGGAAAAGCAATATTGACGGTGAGTATTCTTGTTTCTCCGATATGTAAATTTTGTAAGTCAAACTTGCTGTAGTTGCTGGTGAAATTAGTTAAAGTTTCAAACTGAATTGTCATGACTCATGAGTAACTAATGTAGTTATGCTGGACGACCAACCACATTACCATTTCCATGTTCCCCATACCCTCTTAGCCCCTTAACATAGAGTGGGATGGTTGAAGGAAAAACAAAGGAAAATCCCTTTCTAAAAAAGGCTCTACTGTAAAGATAAAGAACACAAAAATGTAATTAGGTTTTCATGTTTTACTTGCAATGCTTTTTTATCGTACGTGGGTAAATTTCCAATATCTTTCAGTTAGATCAATATTATACACAAGATATGAAAGATAACTGACTGGAAATCCCTCGTGGAATATATCATGCATTACTTAATGGTCTTTGTATACTTTTGTCCTTGGTTATTGCTACACTGAAGAAATTCCATGATTATGTTGTCTTTTGAGTTGTGCAGGTTCTTCGTCACCTTGGCCGCATAAATGAGACTCGTGTTGGACATCATCGTGTCATCATTTTACAGAAGCCTCACTAGATGGCCTGATTATCTCAGGTTTCTCACACCCAGATATGTTTGTATGTCAATATTGCGTACAAGAAGAATTTAGAAACGTCATATATAGGTTTTAGATTCTAATAATTGAGAGAGAAATGCTAGAATCACAATATTTTAAACACATTCAACTCACTGCAACTTTTATTTGTGGAAGTATATGGTAGTAAACTTTAGTTGACGATGTCTTTTGTGCGTCCACTGGTTTATGAACTTAAACAAAATTCTTTCGGTGAAAAGGGTGAGCCGGTGATGTAATAAAGGCTTAACAATGTTTAGTTATGACTTGTTTACCAACTAACCTAAACACCCTTTGTGATTTGACATCTTTCATATGAAGCAATAATAGTCGTTTGATGACCTTTAACAGAGAAAGAACCTTATTTGCCCTTCTGAATTATGTCATCTCTCTTCTTTATCTACCCATCGCTCATCACATCTCTAATTTCTTTATCTTCTATTCATATCTCTTTCCATGAGTGAATTAGGGGTTTGAATGAATTATTTTCCAGCATAGCCTGTGTCACAAGAACCAACCCCTGCTATAGTAATTAATTAATAACCGTGAATATACTCCAACCAAAATGATAGCCCTTGTTCATTAAAAAGAGACCAGTCAAAACATACACTGAATCTCAACACAGATAAAACATCACTGAATTTATTTTAGTTCATCCGTTTAGCACCTTCCTCAGTATTACCTTTATTTTTAATGTAAAACAGAATAAATCAGGATAGGTTCATGCATTCAGCTAAGTTTTCATACCAGCTTGAGAAAAGGTATCTGGAACTTGAGCCTTTATCCATAACCATGATCTAATCTTCATTAGGTCAACAATTTCCTTTTCACCCAATTTTTTTTTTAATTTTTGAAAATAGCATCATTTTCCCCTAGCCAAATAGATCGTATTGTTAAGTGCTGAATGAGTTGGAAATGCAAGAAGGAAGTCCCTAAAATTGAAAATAATGATCTCTACTTGTGCATAGCAGCTGAGTGTCCTATCCAATTTAGATATTCCATCTAAATTCTTGAGAAGAATCTACAATTGAATAATGCATTTTAAAGTTGAGGTTGCCCCAAAGATTTTACATATAAATTAGGTTTCTTAAGTCGTTTTGGTTATGTATCAATAATTGATGCTTATAAAATCAAAATCCAAGAGCATTTGGCATGTATCTCGCACTCATGATTTGAGGGCAAAATCAACCGCACTTGAGGAATAATGATTCAACTCTGATATGCCAAATTTCTTTTCGGGATTCAACAAATGTATCAATGGAAGGAAGTGGCCATGAGCTTCTAGTGGTAATTAAGCATTATATGCTCTCATAGCATCTTAAATACAATAAAATTTCTTCTATTAAATAATCAGAATGTCAAAGTGTAAAGTACTAATAAATTTAATATAATAATTTTAACAAATGCTAAAAGCATAGAGGTACAGTACCTTAATATTGGGAATGCTGCCTTCCGGTTGTTGTCACCTTGTTCAAGACTTGAATGTATGCTAGAATTCTCGTGCTAGTTCCAAGAAACCGGTTTAGGGTTTCCCTTTTTCTCAATCCCAATTCGTCTCCATTGGGATTTTATGTTTGAATCCATATTATAATTATATGTGCTTTCATAGGAGACATACTTGAAACTGTTGCATCTGATGTCCCTTGTTAGATGCGGAACACCATGACTATTGACTAGTTAGTAGTTACACTTACAACCATACAACTTGTCTTAAGGCTTTAATTAAAACAACTCTAATTTCATCTGTAATAAAATAAGAAATTTAATTCCATATACGTTGTAGAATTACACTTATATTCAACCATATCTTACTATATATATATATATTTTATTTTTTTTGGTTCCTTCGATATAATTAAACATATTAAATGAGTCAAACAATAATATATTACCTAAAATTCAATTCATATCAAAGACTTTTTTTTGTTTGAAACTTATTCATATCAAAGACTTAAAATTAGTTCATATTAATTTAACTACATGATGACAAGTTTCGAAGTTATTCAAAATTTCAAATATACAAGGTATAGTTTTAAATAGGTTAGATAGTTATAATCAAATCTTTTGGTTCAAATAAAACCCAAAATGAAATAGATAGAAAATACATTCATATACTTGAAAATTTTAAAAAGAAAAAGTTTTAAATTGCAGTTGTTGTGGTGGTCGCATTTGAAGTTGTTGTTTTGTCCCAAAATTGCAGATAATTAAATGCGGGTTAATGTCGTTGCAATTGTGATTACGGACCTCATTTTAAAACTACGAATATGAGTATAACAACAAGTATAGTAATTATAACGTGTATAATTAAAAAAAAAAATTGATTATTGGAAAGGCCAATGGCCTGCGTAGTTAAATCTTGTTATATGCAAAGTCAGTTTGGGTAGATACCGCTATACTATTTGAGTGCGTATCTATAATGATTGTTTCCTTTTTATGATGTGAGCTATTGTTAATGAATTAACAAGTGACAAAAAGAGAAAGATTTGGGGTCATCAAACGTAGAAATTTTGGGACCTACTACTGCCACCGCTATCATTCTACCTCATTTATGAAATCCAACCAACCTCCAACGTTTCAGAATCAATTTGTATTTTTTGGGTTATTTATTATCAAACATCACAACTAAATGAAGATAGTAACCACATGACAATGATACAAGAAGGTTTGCTTCACGAAGGAGAATATATCCATATATTCACGAACTTGTTTGAACATGCACATCACTATGAATCAATATCAATATACTGACGTGAGCCAATTTGTATACAGATTTATTGGAGCTTATACACTAAAAAACACAATATAAGTTCCAATAAATGCGCTTTAATTTGCATCTAAATGGGTTGCTTATCACTCACTCTACATACGACTTTAAGAAAAACGTTGATCTCAAGTTATTATGCATTTTTAAGAACCTCTTCATCAAGCACTAAACTTGTAAAATCTTTCTCAATTTCTGATAAACCACTATGAGTATCATCTCTCTTTATCTCCATGTTATTACATAAAATAATCGGCTATAAAAAGAAAAAATGAAAAGTTCAGTCAATAAGGACTACCGGCCGACAAATTGAGAGGAGGGAGGGAAGGAGAGAGGAGCATAAATCTTCATTCAGCCATTACTGATAAGAGAAGTTACAGTTAGTTTTAAAATTCAGAACAAATCTAACTCCACTTCAAAACTTCAAAGCTAGTGTTAGGGACGATGATTATTTTACCATATATAATGATTTCTTCAGTTCAACCACATGCATATGTAGTCAATATAAAATCTTAACACACCTCCTGAAGTCTGGGCTAAGACACTTTTACCGTGAAATTTACAAAACAAGACATTTATGAGTGAGAAATTTATGAGTGGTCAAATAAAAGAATTAAAATGTGTCGGATACCATTTGAAAATTGGATAAAGCTTAACCCAACCCAAATCTAATAGTGAAGATATTGATGTCAAGATCAAGGAAGACCAAATATATAGAACATGAGGGACATATGTTCTAAGCCGGAAAACATGTCTGTATATATATATAATATATATATAAGAACATTCAAAATAGCTCAAGTTTTGACACACATTAAGTATATGTAGTCACGTATGCCAACAAAACTAAACATTTCACCCTGAATGAGAGCCAATGTCTCAATTTCTTTATTTATTTAGTTTCCAACCTTCATGGCTTTACCTACGTCCTCAACAAAGTAGGGATCATGTGGTGCATTGTTGCTCTAGTTGTGGGAAGGAGGATGAGTCTTTGGTGGTGCATAGTCCAAGTCAAACTGATCAAGTTGTTTCTGACTACGTTTCTTGTGATGAGGCACTCGCCACGAAACTGAAGCAAGAGATTCAGTTCTTAAGGAGCCTGATGATTTTTCTTTGAGAACCCTCTGATGAGTGCTTCTTCTGCTTTTTGGCTTCTTAGAATGAGCAACCAAATGAGCCTTAACCTTGCCATTACCTTCATTAAGCTGTTTTGGAGAGGAATCAAACCCAATTTTCTCATCACTCTGCATAAAATGATTCGAAGTCAAAATCAATTCTTGAAAGAAAATTAAAATGAGTTGGAAGTCAATATCAATTCTGGAAAGAAGCTTTTGTAAGTAGAGTACATATAATTTCTAGGTTTCAAAATCAATTCTGGAGAAAGAGATCCTAATCCAAACATACTATATGTACATGAATTAAGATAATCTAACATCATCATGTAATTAACATATTTTGATACTTGTCAATTAACAAACCTTGGTAGAGAAGTGGTGCTTCTTCTCCATCTTCTTATCTAGAGGGCCAATACGACGGGCATTACATGCATGCAAGGAAATGCAAAGAAATAAAAGAAGAAAGTATGCAGTTGATGACATGCTAGTAGAGAGAGATTTGGTCTAAAATTTTGAGCAAAACTTTATCAGGAGATAAGGATATGTAGTGCAGTGGTTGTAGCAGAGGTATTTGGATATATAGTGACAAGGAAATAAATGTGCATTAAATGCAATAACTTAAGGAAGAACAAGAGGTTCTCTTTCAGAACATGGAGCTGTAGGGGGTGATGAAAGAAGTGATAAGAGAAAATGAAGTGATGGTGGCCTCCTCCCTTTGTCCCTTCTGACATGCATGTCAAGGAGAGAGATAGAGTGAGATAGTCCAAAGAGATTTTATATATGAGAAATGAAGCTTTTTTACACTACTACTGTGATTTAACACCAAAATTAGGAAAGCAGTGCACTTTAAGGTAAGTATCAAAAATGAATAAATATTCATTCACACCCAAATTCTCAAAGATACCAAGTGAAAGTTATGAAGAAAAGAGAGAAACATATTCAAAGATATAGATATGATGAACGATGTAATAGGAAAATATGAAAAAGATAGGAAGATAAAGTAAGTGAAAATGACATAGAAGAGAAAGTTAGGTATAAATATTCTTATATATCATATACTTTATATTCATTATTTAATAATTTATTTAACTTTTTCAATATTTTTTATTTGATTTACTATTAATTGTAAAGTTGGAAATATTTTAATTCATAATAACGTATTTTACATGTTGAACTTAAATACTAATTAATAAAAATATTAAACGATTTTCTCATAATAACGTATTTTAATTCATAATAACGTATTTTCTCAATTTATCACTAATGATTAATATTATCATAAACAGTTTTAATATTTTTAATTTTATTCTAATACTTAAAGCCTTTAATTATATAATATAATATAATATATATCATCAAATGATTTTTTTTTTATTTTTAAACTTAACTCGTCATCAATTCTTGCATTATTTTGTATTCATCAATTCATCACCAACACTGTATCAAAAGAAACATTACCATTAAATAATTTGGTATATAATAATTATTTATATATTTAATCATTATTATATATAAATAAAAATTATTTATATTACTAAATAAGTTGGAGTATATATTAATTTCATAGATTGATTATCACTTAATAAAATAATTCTAATTAAATCAAAATGTATTTATATTATTAAAATTATTACTCATTAAACTATTATATATTAAAATTACTCAATGATAGTTTTAATTATTAATAAATATTCAGATAAATAATTATGAAACTAATATGTTGAAATGAATTTTGTTAGAAAAAATAACAAGAGTCGTAGTTTTAATTTTTCTTAAAATAATATTTTTCCTTCTGAAAGTCGCAATATTCACTACTTACCCTAAATTTGTAATTTTTTTATAAAAGGTGCACTATTTTCATAATTTGATGTTAATTACATTAGTAGTGTAAAAAAACAAAAAAAAATGGCAATGCATTCATTAGAGGGGATATGTAAAGTGAAACATGAACCTAAATCAAGAATACATTGCCTCCCCATATTGGTCCAACCGAGGAGCTTTGTATTCCCTGTCCTGTTGTTCAAGAAATATTTGAATGGCTTTTGTGCCCCCTTGTTTCTTGCCTTTTTGCCTTCCCCTTTTTCAATTTGTCCTTGAGAAACTACAATTAATATTATAGTAACCATTGGAAGTTTATTGAAAGTTGGAACACTTTGTTAGATCTTTAGTCACTTTAAAACATGAACAAGATTTCAAACTAACTTCTTAAAACATCTGTAGCCCACCATAAGAAAACGATATCCAAGTCAATAATGTACAGAAGGTTGTGAAAGATAAACTGTGGGCAAGAATTAGAAAGTACACTATATTTGGTTGTGAAAAAGCTGTACGCCACCATAGGAGAAGAATGGTGAATGATGATCATGATCACTAGTGCTTTCACTATCTACGAGATTATATTAGTAAGCATTTTATCTTTCTATTTCATCTTAATTGAAAATATACAAGTACAAGAATACAAAATTAATTCATACCTACTATGAATACTCTTAAAATATTTCATACTGTTATTTCTAAAATATTTGAACGGAATATTGCATACCCAAATTACCTCATATATCAATCTTAATATTTTGGAATAGTTGCATCAATATCTCTGTAATATACAGCATTAGTATATTATAAGATACAGAAAAAAAAACCCGACGTTAACGATAAAAGACCCGAAGCTAAAATATTGCGTTGGCCTCCTAGCCTACACTGCAGTTTAGCGCCAATCAAGTCGACGCAACACATTGGTGGTCACGGCCGACGCTGAACCGTAAATACTAGCGTCGGTCGTATGGGTCGATGGTAGTTTAACACCGTTGGTTATCAATGTTAATTTTCGTATTATTTTCAAGCACAACACTACCAAATTCATGTTCAGCTTGATATTTATCTAACTTTAGCTCTTCTTTGCATTTCAGTAGCTTATCGAGATGAATAGTTTGATCATTGAAACATATATGCATGTTTCCTATTAGTCACTGAGTATCATGTATTGTCATTGCATGTTTTGAATTCGATCATATAGTTTTACCACTTGATCAATGAGATTTCCCTCTTCTCTACCCCATTTCTCGTTCTTTATATATGAAAATGGGGTTTTTTTAACATAGTGCACTTTTTAAGAATATTTATCATTATAGTGTAACCTTAATTTTAATTACTAAAATGGTATAAATCGCCATTTTTTTTAAATCGCCACTGACACATGGTGGCTGCACCTTTTTTCTGTGACTTTCTTTGTTAGTGACGGAAAAAAATCCGTCACAAAATCCTACTGAAAAATAGAAAATGACACACAACGGATTTTTGAAAGAGAACATTTCCGTCACAAAAATGTTAGTGACGAAATAGTGTTTGTGACAGAAAATTTCCCTTTACACATTCTGTCACTTACTCCTTGTATTTTTTTTAATAGAGTTCTTGACGGATTTTTTTCCGCCACTAAAAAAGAAAGTAAAATAAAAAGGTGTCACCACTATCGGTTTTCCATAGAAAATAATAATTAAAAAAATAGGTATCGCAACTATACTACATAACTTAAAGAAAGTTGCACTAGTATAGTAAATATTTTGTCAAACTACACCATGCATGTTAAAAAGTTGAAATGTGGACATAGAATAGGAAAATCACAATGATAAAGTGACAAAGCTAAATGACTGAGTGCAAAGCATCCAATGACGATGCATGGTACTCGGTGAGAAATAAAAATTATATATTTTTTAATGTCAAAACTATTCAGCTCGAGAAACAATTGAAAAACAAACAAGAGATGAAATTAGATAATTATCAATCCCAACATTAATTTGGCGCATTGGTGGTGAAAATAATTATAGCATAGTTGTAACAATAAAAAGACATCTGCAATAACAAACAACAATAACAGTCATAATACTTTATTAATCATTTAATTATTGAATTACAATTATTATTTTGTTTCTATGACATGATTCAACACATTTATTTATTTTCACATTTTTATCTTTAAGCTGCTTATAAACAACTCTTTCAATCTTCAAAATTAGTTTCTCAAAAGTAGAGACCCTTTATTTTGTTGTTCATTCGATCCTATTGTCACTTGCTACACCTTCAACAAAAGCTTCTTTTTAGGGTTTTTCCATGACTCTGCAACTAATTTAAAGTATCATTTTTTAGTGTCTTTCACAAGATCCAAATTACTAGTAGCATAATAGCAAAATAGTGATTAATCGTACCAAGTTTATTTTTTATGACAGCCACAACATACTTAATAAACCTCATACACTAAAGAAATAAAAAATCACAAATGCTAGCTAAGTCGGCAGGTGATAGTGGGACGACTGTGACTAACCAGCCGCAGTCAAATTTTTCTATTTCCTATTTTAAATATATTAAAATTTAAATTTATTTATGATACGATAAATTGATAGATTATAATTGAATGATTGTGTACACTCTTTTTAACACCATAAGTGCACGGTAATTACACTCTTTCTTATAAATGCTCGAAATTGAATGTTTGGGATTGAGAGAATCCAAAATGTATTGAAGTGGAAGAATTGGATGGGAGGCAGGAGGCACATGAACATGAACATGATAGTAAATAAAGCATCTTGGGACCTACAAGAAACAATTGGAACAGAAGACAGAGATACATGGGAACATGCCCTTATTGTTCCTTTATGAAAGGGCACAAGTGAGTGTCCTAACCGTCAATACCGGCCAAACAGGAAACGTGGCTAAGCCCATGAGAACATGTGCAGTGTAGCCGCCAGATCTCCGCTGCTGAAATCGCTTCTCTCCTCTTCTCATCATTACTCTCCTTTCTGTCTTAAGACATAATTTGGACGGTACGCTGATCCTTTTCCTTTTCTGGTATTATTGGATAGAGACAGTGTAGTTACTTACTCACATATGATGAATCAATGAAACCAATGCCCATTTCTTTCTTGTTCATATGCACCATGGTAGGCTATTATATCAGATTAAAACCTTGTTGGAACTTATTTACTAAAAAATGCATTAAATAAACTCAAATAATTACTCTTTGTGATTTGTATTCAAATGGGTGTTTAGTGTCGTTTATCTTTATACTTATTTTAAGGCACATGCAAGGTGCATTTTAAATTTGAAGTTTTAAATTTTTTTAATTTAAAGCTAAAATTTTCGTTTTTATAATTTTAATTTTGCCTGTTCACAGTTTGAAGTTTAATCTTAAGCATCGTTATCAAGCACTTTACACTAACATCATTGCCACACATGATATCTTTCATTGCTGCACTTTTGCCTCCACCACTGTCATCACTACTTAACACTTTCCGCCGCCACCGTAACACATGCACATCACCACCTAACATCCTCTAACATGTGTATCCTTGGTAACGGTAATGGTGGCCAAAAGAGTGTGGGCGACACATGCAGTAGTGAAGAGTGATGAACACCACCACTGATGGAGGGTGTCAAGTTGCGGTTGAGGTTGAGGATGTTGAATGACAGTGATGGATAGTGCCAATTCGATGTGGAGAGTAAAAGATGGCGTTAATGGTGATGCGAGGTGCAAGATAGGGGTGATGCGACGAAGGGTGCTAGGATGGGTATATTTATAATTGATTTCTAGAACTTGCTTTCTACTTTCTTTAGGAATGAATAGTGTGTCGGTTTTGTCTGATACAATTTAATTAAAGATTGAACCCTCATGCTTCAAAAAAAGTTGATGAAAGACAAGAATATCTCTAAAACCCTAATTCTCCCCACCTCCTATCTTCCTCGCCCAACTACCCCATATCTCCGACATTCGTCATAGGTCACCATCACCACAGCTCATCCTAATCTTTACGCGCAAATTGAGGTGATGGTGGCTCTTGCCGGTGTGGTGTTGTAGTTGTTGGCTTTTGATGGTGGTAATTGAGGTTGGGTTGGTCAGAGTTGGGATAGGTGTGTCCGGAGAAAATGGTGGTTTCTGATTGTGGTTTTTTTACTAGTGGAGTGGCGAAGGTGAATGTTATTGCTGACTGTGGGGGTTGGGCAATGAAGACTTGGGCATGGCTAGTTGAGAGAGGTCGTGGGTGTGATGCAGGTTTGATCTTGCAGCGATACTTAGTGGAGGAGGTGGCTATGACTTTGTGAGGTTGTACAATACTAGAGCAATGGACAACAGATCATGAGACCTAAGTGTGTGCGAAGGAATGGTAGTCGTTTGTGGTGGATGGTTGGCTGAAGGAGGGGTAAGTCGTTGTTCTTGCGAAGTTAGAAGGCTCGAGTAGTGCTTGACGGTGATGTGTTGCAATAGCCGATTGTGCGTTCATTGGTGGTTGTTGTCGCTAGGAGTGAGAATAGTTCAATCTGCTAAGAGAGGCTTATGGCTTAACATGCTTATGGCCTGGCCTAACTTAAAAGTCTACTTGATTAATAGGCCGGGTCGTGCTGCCGAAGACAAGCCAATGATCTCCATAGAAAATTGGGGAAGAACAAAACCTGGAAGATAAACTTTGTTCTCTCTCTTAATGTCTTCTTCCTCCTCGAAGGTAGCCGTCAAAAGCTTTTGTGGATATAAAATAAATAAAGCATCGCCAGAACTCCCACTTGTGTGCGTTAAATTCTAGAATAAACGAAACAAGAACTCACTATTATTACATATTAAAATCAGAACCCGTTGGTTGAGAATCTATGTACCTGCCATAGTATGAGTATACGTGCTCAGAGAGTGGACAAAAAATACACCTAAATTTTCCATAAATACAAGATTACTTATTATGTGGCGTTTAGCAAATTACATGCATACTTAACCACTAGTTATGTTAGCTGGACCATTAATGTAAATTGTGTAATTCAAACCAATATTAGTAAAGCCATCCTACTTTCGATATGTTTGGGGTTGATGTCAACTTGCAAGTCCCACATAACTTAAGTTGTTGAAGAATGAGGGAGTCCAAGTCCCACTGAAATCTTTATCACAAAAACACCAATACCAGTAAACACTTAAGCTTTTTTGTGTTTTTCCTTTTTCTCCTGTACTTTTGTTTGAGTATTTGAAATATAATTCAAATATTTACTTTGAGCAGTCCACGCACTCGGACCATGGGGTGGTTGAGAGAAAGTGTCATGTTATAATAATTTTTACAACGGCCGTGATTTTTCTCTGTTATTAGAGTTTTCAACATAATATTCTTGTGTTGTGGCTGTATTCCTATTTTATTTCTTTATGATTTTTTCACGTCATCAAGTACATAATGACATGAACAAAATTCAGGCTAAACTTCAAGGAGGCGTACCACCACCCCACACTTTACATGAACACTAAAAAACTAATAGTAACTACTTGCAAGCTGATACCAACTACTTACAACCATATCAGTATGTTCAATAGCAAAACAGAAACTGGAACATATGCATATAAGAGCAATGACTACGAGCATGTTTTCAACTGCTAGAACTGATTTTCCAGTGTCAAATAATTTATGGCTGTTTGGATGTTTCCTTTCACAACGGATTCTAGCTCCAAAACCAATTCTGATATGAAGCTGCAGATTCTAGTTTCCGAGGTGAATATAATTAACTAAGACTTCACAACACTACTCTACAAAAATCATTTTTCTCATACATGTATCTAAGCATAAATCACTTCACTTCATGTCACTTTTACCATAATCAACTTTACCAACACCAGTTTTATCCACAACTAATCCGAACACCCACTAACTGTATGTTGAGGTTTCTTTTTATGTTATGTTCAAATTGAGGTTGAAAGTCCGTTTTCATCCATTTCATGAATTTCTAAGCGTTAGAAGTCAAAGGAAAAATGTTGGATCAACAGTTTTTTTAACACATCCTAACCAATTAGTATTATTATATTATGATCTCGATGCAGATCATGACGACACAGCATTAATAATGATGAGTAAACCATATATACAGCTTTTTGGACCAATTTGGAGGATCCAAAACAAGAAACAGAATCAAACATCAAAAGAGAATCAAACAATTTTTTCAAGAATTAACATCTTACTTTTTACTTTTTTTTCTTGTGTCGGGAATTGACTCCTATCTTTCTGTCCACAATAACCTGACAGGAAAAAGAAACAAAACAAAAATATTAGTGCCGGTTAAATTTGAGAAAAAAAATTCAGTTTTCGTTGCCAATTTTCACTTTTGATTACAATTGTGTTCTCTCTTTTATTTTCAAATATGTGTAAGCAAAACAGAGTAAAACAATGTGACATATGAAAACAAAAAACATTTTCTCAAACTAAACATGCTCCAGTCAATTAATCAGAATGTGCTTTACTGCCACTGCAAACTATGACAATGAAATCAATACTATGATCTCAACAAACCTCTCATAAGTAATCCAAACTTCATAGGAAATATAAATAGTATGCATGCCTTATCTAGCCTTTGTAGTGACATGAAATCTATGTAGAAGCTGTTGTTGGAACTCGAAGTACTTGCAGAAGAAAACGTGCTGCGAGACGTTGTGTGACTCCACCCACAACACGCCCCCCAAGTCTGCGCGCCTCAGGTTGCTGCTGAATGACCTGTCCGCATTTAAACGTCACTTTTTGTACAATTTGAAGTATAAACAAATTTTAATGAATTTTTTTTACTAAGGCTGAAAAAGTTTCAATGCAATTCAACTAAATGATTTAAGCAAAAAATTTCATTAATTTAAATTCAAAATTTAACTCCACTATATTAAAGCTATACATTTAACATCGGCCTACACATTGAAGTATAGTAATAGTTAGCTATATATTGGTTGCATGAACAGGTCTTCTCAATTTTCAAATTCCTTGATCCATTACTTTGTATTCCCCATCATACAACATCTTTATCACTCAAGTCAGAAAATAGTTTGGTTCCCCTCTGTCAGCAAGATTATAATGTTCCACAAAATCACTTTACAACTTATTACATAATGGTATTTACAAAATTCTGTTAAAGAATATCAAGTTAACAATTATCACCAGTTTTGGACTTTTACAGCATTTCTCCAAAATAATTGTATATGTTCATTATGTCCAACATGTAATATTAAAGTAATTTTTATTGTTTAACATCTAAGTAATAACGACATTGCAAATGCTAGATCTTACCTGTAGTATCGGTAGCAAAAGAGTTGGATCAAAATCATTAGACGACTGCAAAAGTCCCCATATCCTAATCACTTGATCTCTAAGCTCTATCATGCTTTGAATTTCAGTTTCTGACATCATAAGCAGATTATTTGCGTTGCCATTGAAGACAAGGGTCCTCATAAAGTCTGGAATATACCGGTATGTTTGATAAATTGTGCTGAGAGTAAAAGCTTCTGAAACGCGAACTGCCTCTTTGATAACTAGATTCCTCACCACTTCACCATCTGGACTCAACAATACCTTCAGGACAGGTTGTAAAGCCTCTTTAGCAGTAAAATCTCTATCCTTGCTCCCCTGAACTAGCAGGTTTTCAAGTCTATTCCATCTGCACTGAACCATATCTATGAGAATATTCATGTGCGCTTAACATAAACTATTCTACACATCACCAAGTTCCAACAGTGATGGATTTAAGTAAGTAGCAGATTTCAAACCTGAACTTCCCGTCCTTGAAAAGCAACTCTATAAGAGCATCTCTTAGATACGGATTTGGATCTGTCAGCAGCCTTTTAGCAAAATAGGGGTACGATGCAGCAAGTACCTTAAAATTGGGATCAGCATATAGTGCTAAACCTTCTAAAACAGTGAGAGACCTTAATATTAATGCATAGTATGCGGGCACTGTCAACAAAAGCAGAAACAAACAGAAGAACAAGATTCACTTATCAGAATATGCAAGAAGTTAGGATTTAGAAATAAGCAGTAAATGTTTATGGAAGTACACAACTGCTTAATTGAAAATGACAGCATTATCTCACCATTAAAAGGATATTGATACAAAACATTTCCCAGACCATCCACTATTGTCTTGAAGTTAAGCTCGCTCACAGAATAATTGAGTGCATCATCAAAAAAGTTTCGAAGTGCTGGTACAATTGGAGATACATCAACATCAGTTGATAAGAAATCAAGAGCATAGTAGTCCTGAGCCATAGCCTCGTAGTCTCGGTTAACCAAGTGAACAACGTGACCAATTATGGCATATCTGGCTTGTTCCGGAGTCTCACTCATCATCCCAAAATCAAGAAAAGCAAGCTTTCCCTCCGGTGTTGCCAAAAGATTCCCAGGATGAGGATCCGCATGGAAATATCCATACTCAAGTAGCTGTCTAAGACTGCACTGGATACCAGTGTTTACCAGATCCAATACTTTTAACCCTTGTCTCTCAATTGCTTCTTGCTCATTTAGTTTAACTCCATCAACCCACTCCATCGTTAGTACTTTAGCACTTGTAGAGTCCCAGAAAATATCAGGAACAAAGACATCTTCCTTGTCAGCATACAATTTTTTGAACCTCCTTGCATTTTGTCCCTCCTGCAGGAACCTGTCAAAATTAACATTCAATGCCCAAAAGAAAATCTTACATAATTTGACAGATAGGTAGCATTATCTGTTAACATATGAGGCGCATATCACCCTAGGTAATATTTGGATTACCAATGAAAAATGATACAATTATTTTATGCTTGTCTTTTCCCTAAAATTACACAGTAGATGCATGCTTGAGTACTACTAAAATATAGATTTTGGTATTGACAGAAGAAATAACCTGCACATAGTTGAGCTCTTGAAAGACTCTACGTGCAAATTCATCTATGAGTGCAACAACATCGCTCGTGATTACATCCACGTATTTATTTATGAAAAACCCTAAACCTCTTATTAGGTAGAAGTCCAATCCAATAGCTTCTTCGATGCCAGGGCGTTGCACTTTGACAGCAACAAGTTTACCAGAGCTCTTCAACCGAGCTTTATAAACTTGACCCAAACTAGCTGCTGCTACAGGCGATGGAGATATTGAGGAGAAAATAGAGTCAAGAGATAGTCCTAATTCCCTCTCAATGCACGCAAAGGCCTGCTCGTCGGGAAATGTCGGTAAACCATCCTGTTAAAGCACAAAAAGATCAAGGAAACCTAAGTATCCAGTACCTTCACAAAGATCTTCACAGGAGAAATATTACAAAGGTCATAGTTGAATGCGCTACATTAGGCAATAATTTTTCAATGGATAACATCAAGATTGTTCATGTCCAAAAAGAAATGGTGAAGAACATCTTATGCTGCATGCATATTGACATTAGTCACTGAACCAATCCCTGGAACATGCTTCACACCACAGCAGCTAGGAGGCTACTCTTAAATTTGGGTTAGGTCTAACTCTACCTAAGACATTATCTCTAGTCAATGTGGGACTTCCCATATATGGGTAGTCTCTAGGCTCTATACCATCTTTGAATTTGGGTTAGGCCTAACTCCACCACATAAGCTAGCTTAGAGGTGAGTGAGTGAGGGGTTGCTCTGCCATTTATAAACACTTATTCACACTTATTTGGTCATATATGGTAAATGTGGGACTTCTCAAACAGCTACACAAATCAAATCAAAAGGAGCTGAAAGGGAAGAATTCAATACTTGAAGTTCAGAGAGCTCCTCGAGATATTCAGGTGGGCAAATATCAGGCCTGGTAGACAACCCCTGACCCAATTTGACAAAAGTTGGTCCCAGCTGAGTGAATATGGTCTTGAGCTCAGTTGCACGAATCTTCCTATTCTGATCAAGCACTCCATTTCTCTGGTCCAACAATAGCTTCAACGCAAACGAACCCAACGCAATCACAATCTGAAGCGCCCTTCCCACAACCTAGTCATGCAAAACAAGAAAAGGGCCGAACCAATTGACAAAAACCAACCAAACCCAAACATATCATCAAAAAGATTAAATCTTTGGAAGAAAAATAGGACCTTGAAAGGTTGAGAGCCATATTTGGCGGCAACAAATTGAGGGCTATAGACAGAAGCATTGGTAGCACGAGTCAAGGCTCTGGCCTCGGCTTGAAGGTCTTCGGCACGGTCCACCGGAAGCGCAAGCACCTTGAGTGACCCTCCATCTTTGGGTGCAGGTGAAAGAGCTGAACTTGGTGATGGTGATGCTTCAACCAAAGCAGCACGAGGTCGTGGGTTCCGCCATTTTGAGCTGGTTCTGGGAACGAAAGAGAGTGATGGGGTGAGCTTTGAAATTGAAATCGAGCCACGGGTCCATGATGATGAAGAACAGGGTTGTTCTGCTATGGTGGAAGATGCAATTGCTGCCACTGTAGCCATGGCTGGATAGTTGTTCCTTGATCCACAGTGAAAAAAAAAACCCACCAAATCTTAAATTTTTCAGATAATTGGAAATTTCATATTTAAAAAAATAATGAAATTAGAGTTTTTGTCCTTGGGACAACTTCCTTTATTCAGAATTTGGCAAGGAACAAGAAAGTGGAAAAAGATCTTGTGACAAGTAAACAACCAACGTTCATGTCCTTGGGGTCTTTCGTTTTTTAAAATTGTTTCTTTCCTCAGAAAAAAAAAAAAGAAAAGAAGTTGCGGTTTTAATAATTTCCTTTCATTGCTAGAAACTTACAAACGAAATTGTGTACAATTTATGATTAGTAACGTTTACCCTTGTTCGTTAACATAATTGACTTTAACCTAAATAAGAAAAATTATTTTGAGGTTTTCTTTTTAGTACAAATTATGGCTATTTTTCTATGAAAATGTATTTTTTATCAATTATGAGACACAAATATTAACTTCATTGACTTTTAGTTTAATATTTTAAGTTAAGACACAAGATAGGAAATAAATAATATTTTCTTTAGTTTAATCACATGAAAATGAAAATAACAATTTTTTTTATTTTTAATATGTTGTTCCCTATTCTTAGATTAATGGTGTTTAAGTTTTGTATTGTTTTTTTGTCATCGACATGTGTTAACATGTTCGGAATACAATGACGATTTTTCCTAATAAATAAGTTTCTTAAGGTTTAATCTTATGACTTCACATTTACAGGGATCTAGCTTGTCTATCACTAAATCAATATAATAGCTTCAAAATAATACTACCGATTATTAACACAATAATTGGGCCGTTTTTTTAAGATTATAATAAGGAATAAAATTTTACTAAGTAAGAACATAATTATCTTGCAGAGATTTTTATGAAAAGTAGAAGCCAATCTGTATTTTTTTACAATAATTTTTTTTCCTGAGCATGATTTCTTTCTCTTATACTATAGACTTATAGAGGTTATTCGAAAAGGGCTATTTAATATAATTTTAATTATAATCTAAATTTGGAATTTAAACAAATATATTGAAAGGCTTACCTAAACATCTAAAATATTGTCTTCCTCTAACAAAATAAAACATATAAAATATTCTTTAAAGTATTTTTTAAAAAATTATTTTTAAGAAAATAAGCTGAAACTCATTAATATCACTTGACTGAAAATTTCATAAAAGTATCATTTTCTTCATTTTTTAAATATAATGTAAGACAATAAGACATCCACTAACAAATATAATTAATATGTTATGCTGTATTAAATTATTTATATGTTTATATTTTAACTTTTTATTTGTTAATTATTATTTCACGTACAATTAGCATAAGTTCTTATTTATTAACTAATATGAAAAACGAATGAAAATATGCTCAGGTGAATCATAAACTATTAGCATATGCTCTGTCAAACACTTTCATAAACACTTATATTATAAGATAAATTCAAGTTAGCTCTTTCAAATGGGGCTACATGTGTACTTTTATTTTCTTAACACATAATTTATACATTTTATGGGTCATTTTAAGATTTTGGCAGCACTTATCTTTTTTGGGCTTGTACATATCATCATGATCTTGTTTACATGGACTAATGTCTACGAAAATTCTATCGCGGCCCACAATAAAGAGAACCCTTAGCTTAAATTAAAACTGAGGCCCTATAGGGCTAAGCTGATCCTGTGAAAACAAATAGAAAATCTTCTCAACCAACAAACGTTGTTGACCCAAAAAATAAACCTAAGCAATGTTGCTAAACTTTTATTTGTTGGCTACCTTTTGTTGCTGAATATGACAAACAATTACGGTACCTTTTAAACAATATACATCCACTTTTTGGGATGCATGAATCCTCTCTTGTTTTCTAATATTCTAAATTTATTTTACTTTTTTTATCAACCGACCGATGAGTCGTCTATGATCCATTACCTGTGTTGTATAAATCACCACGTCTTGCATATACGTTGACGCTTTACTATAAATTATGCAATAGAACTATGAAAACACCAAAGTAATGCCTCATAAAGAATTAAAAGACATGCAATAATGGGAAAGACACAATTGTCATACAAGTCTTAGATTGACTTCAAATATTAAAAGTGATAATTATTTTTTGAAATTTAATATTACAGTCTTATATGTCGCACTCTATCGTTTATAAAAACATGAGGATTTTTGTTTTGTTTTGTCTAAGACAAAGTATCTTTTTATTCGAGATAATTATGTTCTATATTTAAAAAAAAAAAATTATGTTCCAGTCGAATACATCAATATCTTTAGATCAATAATAACCGTTTGTAATTGCTTAAAAATTTATTCTTAATATATTCACACAATCAGTATCAATGAGACTAATCATCCGAAATTACGATATTATATTATAAGTTTGTAGGCTTCTCTCAATAAATTATTTTCCTTACGCACTACCTAGAAATCGAATCATGTACTAGATGTTTAAAATATCCAGCTATCTACCAGCTGTGTTAAATTTTGTTGGTGTAACTGCTTAATTAAGTTTAGCACTAATAAACCTATTAATTTTAAATATATAAATTACAAATTTGCGGAACTTTAAAATAAATTCGCAACAGCTTTTTCTCTGCCTTAGATTGGGTATCATCTGAGCACCCTAAATTTTTATAATAAAAAAAAGAAAAGAAAAATTTTACTAAACAAATTGTAGGTACGTACCATATTATTTGTTTATTTTGCTTCATTCAATTTGGTCCCGTGACATAGAAGTGGCGGTGTTTGTGTCACGGAGCCACCGATTAAACCATTTTCTAATTTAAACCCTCTTTCACCTTCGCATGTGGTCCGAAGGCAACGGCAATTGTTTCCATATTTAGTTTAATCACAACAACTTTATATATTTTTAATGGAGAAAAGAAAAAAGAAAAAGAACATGGAAAACCTTGATGTTGAAGAAAAAAATGTTAAATAATAAGGATATGGACAGTTATTGGAGTATACATTAATTAGCTTAACGGACAAAACTTGATTAAGTATATGTTTGGTTCAGTTTATATTTAATTCATAATTGCGGATAACTAGAGGATAATATTTGGATGTTGATTAAGTACATGTTTTATTTTGTTAATGTATCGGAAAACTAAAAATAAAAATAAATCAAATAATTATTCATTAATAGTAAAATAAACTACTCATTTATAAATGCTAATTTATTAATAGTAATAGATTAATTTCTATTATCATCTCCTATTATTTAAAATTACTTCTCTACTTATATAATAATTTAAATATAAAATACTTTTGAAAAAATAATATTTTTTAGTTTAGTTAACTTTTATTGTTTATCACTTGTCACGACTATATTAAAACCAAATTGGTTAACTACATAATTTTAATTAAAATAAACTCTCTTAAAAAAAGCTAATTAATACAAATATATTTAATTTTAGTTATTTTGAAACATAGGCTCATTTATGAAAATGTAAAAAAAATTAAACTTAATAAAATAATCACTTTTTAAAAACAATAATATAAAAAATCAATTTTTAAATGTATTTTTTATTCAAAGGAAAATTGGATACATTTTTCTTGTGTTATATTATATCATGTTATTATCTTGTTCACCTCAAACACAAGATAGGATAAGAGTCAATCATCCTCTTATCCTATCCTCCCTGAACCAACTCTCTATCATATCATGTTCTTATCATATTCTGACCACCAAACATGCTCTTAAGTGTTATTAAGGTCGGTTGTTAATACAAGAGATGGAATTTAGGTTATAGATAGTGATATAGTCATGTAAGAAATTAAAGGAAATACATAGTTTAAATTGGAAAATATTTGGTAGACATAATGTGGGGTCTACCCTCAAATAAGAATGTTAAATAAAGGAAGGGAAAATAAATATATAATATATGTGATATATGATATGATGTGATAAAAAGAAAGAAATAGAGAAAAATAAGGTGTGTGTGTGAGATGTAGCTATTGTTTGGTGTTTATAAATGGATATTGTTTAAAATTTAGGCTTAATTGCATTTTTAGTCCCCAAATATACTATTTGGGTGAAAATGCATATCCCAAACAAAAAAATGTCTGTTTTGGTCCCTTGCGTTTACCTCTGTATGCATATTAGTTTTTTGACTAGATTATGTCAACATCTAATGTTTTTCACCTAAAAAATTAATAAAAAATTTAAAAATCTATAAATCTATCATTTTCATCTCTTTCTTCCGTAATCTTCATCATCTTCTTCAACAACCACCCAGAAATCTTCTTCATCGAACCAGACCTCAAATCACCACCTCCACCAAACCAAGATATTCTAATCACAACCACCAAATTTGAAACAAACCTGAGCTTTCAAATTAGGGAATGGCTATTTTAATAATCCCCAAGAGAAAAAAAAAATGAAATTTTTTCTTTCAATCAACTCAAACACAACACTTGAAGCCTTAAACCACACATATCCCCCCTTTCTCTCTCCCCCTCCCTCCCTCCCCCCCTCCCTCTCTCTCTCACACACACACACTAGAACAAATACGGTTAATGCTCCTTTCCTCTAAAGCTTGAAACTTTCCATTGTTTTGTGGAACCGACACTCGAATTCTGCATCTGAATACATTAGCTTAATACAAGACATGAGATTGAGGTCTCAGAGGGTGGTGGATGAGAAGGAGGAGGTGGTGGTGGCTTTTAGTGAGGGGTTGAGGCAGCTGTTGGTCGAACAGAAATCGCTAACCGAGAAAATACCCCTTCCACAATTTAAAATCTAGATTCGTTCAAATCTAAAGAAATCAAACCTAGATTCATCCTCTTTATCCATAGCCACCATCATGGTCTCCTCCTCGTACAATCATTTGGCATGAAGTCAGGGTTTTGTGAACTTGAACGTGGCAATTTGATTGGCATCTCAATGACTTCGATATGCAAATCGCAAATTTAGGGTTCCTCAATCTGTGGATTGCATTCCTAACCTTGTTCTCTCTCTTCCCTTCCCTTTGTGGCTATTATACCCACAGGGTCTGGGATTTCTAGGATTGGCAAATCACATTCCTTCTGTTTCGTGGCTTTGTTCCATATTAGCGAATCACATTCCTAAAACTATACATTTTCTGCTTCTTCTGCTTGATGGTATGAACCTGCTCCATCTTTTAAGTTTATTGGTTTCAAAGATCTCAACTTTCTTCTTCTTTTAGGTTTTCTAAGTGGCTTTGATTCCAGGCTTTAGCGCAAAGAAGGTGATTGCAGTTGGGGTGGAGGAACCTCGATGTCAATGTCATGAGATAAAGAATAGATGGAGAACTGGGTGAAGAAATTAATTTTGTTCAGTGATGGATACAATGTTACAAACCCTCTTCATAAATAAAGGAGTGGCATACGATGCATGGTGGATAGAGTTTTAAGGAGATGATGAAAATGATAAAGATGAAGAAGATGAATATGGAGAAGATGAAGATGTTTGGAGATGAAAATATTTATTTTATAGGTTTTATGGGGAAGATTATGAAGATGGTGATGAAAGTTCTTTGAAGAAGATTAATATTCATCATTTTCTAGGGTTTTGTTATTTTATTTTGTTTTTTATTAATTTTTAACCCAAAAATCATTAAATTTTGAATGGAATTCGACGAAAAACTGTAAATAGAGGTATAAGTGGGGATGAAAACTAATTTTTTTTGGTTTAAAACCATTTTCATTTAAAACATATAAGTGAAAATTAAAAGTGTAATTAAGCTTAAAATTTATTATTATATTGGAGGTCTAGAGTAGGCTTTTCTCTAAATATTGCTTGAGGTGTCTTAAGAATAGAGGAAAGAACATACCGACAAAATAAATAAAGGAAAAAAATGAGAAAGAGAAGGAAACTTGAATGAAATTAATCAATTTAAAAGTCAAGCAGCAAGGAAAGGGAGGCAAGCAAACGGTTTTGAAGTTTAAGCAACTTTACACTTCATATAGGAGTTGTTGTTAGACCTCACATGGGGGAACGAAGATAAACTAAAAAGCTTTGTCCCTGACATGTCCAAATCATAGTTTCCATAAAGAATTCACATGAAACCTAAGCATGTCCCCCTGCCACATTTATATCAATCAAATTTTATTTACCCTGCAATTTCACCTACACTTAACGATAAAAAATAAAAAAAAATGTCAGAAAATAATAATAGAAAATTATTCATGTAATTTTACTCAACAGCTTAAATTTTTGAAATAGTTAGTTGCTAAATTGGATGAAAGAAAAAATATAGTTTGAATGAATTAAAATATCTATGAGCATTTCAATTTTGTCTAAGACAACCAAAGTACTTATTTCTTTTTTAAGTTCCTATGATGACCATATAGGTTTTCCATTATTGCTCCACCAAGCAAACATGCTTATGTCCACGTTCAATTATTCATGGGGAAGTACATTGGATGGAAAATGATGGACATTGACTGTGCTTGCTTGAGGTTTGGCCCTTTTGCACTTTTAGACAAAATCCCTTTGAGCTTCCAATAGATGTGGTAAAAATTATGGCAAGACAGAGAGTAACTTGGACAAGAGAACACGTCAAACAAGGCTGTGAGGTAAGTGTGTTGAAGCATTATAGTGGGAAAAAAGTGTATAAAAACAACTGAACAAAGCAAAGGTTGAAAAAGTATGTCTCGCTTGTAAGGGTTTGTTTTCCATCTCCAACAATATTTTCAGATGTTAACTACACGGCGTTTCTTTCAAGAAATGTTAAACAAAACCATTACATACAAATTAAACATGATGTGTAAACATCACTATCCTCCTTACAGATGAATTGAACTCTTCATATCGCTGTCGCCATAATCTATTATTGATTGCCCAATTATTGCTCAATGACATATTAAAGTTACGAAAGTTATGAAAAGGTTGTGTTTATGTATGTATTAATAATTACGCACATGAATATGGTTTTTTTTTAATACAAAGAGAGGGTTCCTTCAAGGTGCAATCACTATTTGGGAGGTGCTAGGGAGCTCTGCATCGCCGCCGGAGAATTGCCCGGAGGTGCCAACCCTGCTAGTGAGATTGATTGGGTTAGAGGGAGTTTTTTTTTTTGTTAGTTCAATTGGTTAGAGGAAGTTTATGAGGAAGGATGGACAAAGACTACTTAAAATGGTTCTATGGGCCCAATCCCACGTTTTCAAAACTAATTAAAAGTACATAATATTTAATTTTACAGAAATGATAGGTCATTTGATCAACCCTTCGAACATATAACGGATTAGGATCCTTTCATATGTTAATTTCATATGACTATATCATGTCAAGATCTAAACATTTAAATTTTTTTTAATGAAATCTGGACCATTAATTGACATATAGAGAGAGAATATTAAAATTGTGCAAGAAATAATACTATCCATCAGATTTCATTAAAAAAGTAATTAAGGGCCCAGATCCTTCACATAACATGGTCATGTGAGATTAACACATGAGAGGATCCAAATCCACATATAACATAGTGTTTTTAACCACTACAAGATTTTATGGAGGTTAAAAATTAGCGCTAATTAAGTCATATGTATACCTAGAGTATGACAAATTGTATATGTCTATGTATAATTATTTCATTATTATTTTTCCAACCACTGAAATTGGAGCACATTGAAGTACCCATTGTATTGCATCACCCTAACGCTATTTGTTTCCGTGATTTTAGATGGATGGAAAAGTAATGGAAACAATAAAACCACAAATTTATTTCTTAAACAATAAAATCACAAATTTATTTAAATATGACAACCATAGATTAAGTTCTTTAATTGAGCTTTTTAAAGTAGGTAATCAATATTAATGGTTGTGATGCTCACTTTAAAATGAGTTCACTCACTATAAAGAAGCTACACTCATTTAATGAAAATCCTTAAAAACCCCTCATTACATATTAGCATCAATGTCGTTCTAATGGCCCACAACTCAGCTAGAAGCGAGTTTGAAGTCCCTAAACAACGACAAAATCCCAAGAGCCAACGATAGACTACACTGAACCTTCAACATTGAACTTCAACCACCCATGTTTCGGACACAACCAGTGGCTCTCCAAGCTCACAAGGTGGTTCCTCCGAGAAACCTTTTTCACATCATCAACAAAACGAACTGAGTTGGCAAAGTTGAAATCCTTGCTGCGATGCGACATAGACTGCTAAAAATGATCTCGTTATGCATACACCAGAGGCTCCACAACAGGTTCATGAACAAGTCATGCCAAGATAGAACATGCTGCAATCGAGGGACAAAACACAGGTAATGAGCAATCCACTCGCATAAATCAAAAGAAAAGAATGTAGGATCAGTTTGCTCACCAACCATCACTCTCCAAGAAGGAAGCACCACACTACAATCTATAAGGGCATGGATTGAAGTCTCTGGGAAAACCCCACAGAGAGGACACAAGTATGTGCTATTGATTGTTGAATGATTGTTAAGTTGTCAATATCCGCTTTTATGATTGAATGTTTTGAAGTTAAAAACCTGTAAGTTGTGCTTATTGTTTACTTTTGAATTTTGTATTTTAATGTTACATTCATGTTTGTTGAATCGTGACTCAAATTCTTATTGTTAAATGCTTTTTCAAATTATTTATCAATTTTGGATTGGCCAGCCTACCAACCCACCCTAACATGCACTAAGATATGAAAAGTGGGCCAACCTAGCTCGTTTCACTTCTTGAAAGGCCAATGGCGGGCTTGGTCTAGCTTTCCTCGCCTCCCCGGTTCGCCACCCCTATTTATAAGCATACTTTTTTTTTTCAAATAAACTATTTTAAGTTTGAAAAATACACTTGGTCTTCTAGAAAATGTGCTCAGTTGATCCTCTGATAGCGTGTGGTGGTGCACAACGGTGATTACAGTGGACTAGAGGAAGTCCACGGTGGAGGACGTACCTACAAAAGACACTTAGATACTCAAATCAGCAATGGATCACAAAGAATTATCTAAGCACATAAGAACAATAAGACAATAATTGAGTAATGTTTAGCTTACAATATAAGCAAACTTGTATATATAAATTTTGGAGTGAACAATGTCGAGGGTGTTTAACCTTGTTTAGCCGACTCATTCCATCAACTCCACCAACTTTATGAAATTAGCCTTATGTTGGGCCAATTAGTTAGAATATAGAAGCTCTAGATCAGGACGATGGTGGACTAAAAGGTCATTGGACTGATCAGAACAACACTTTTAGTTGACAGAAAATACACAAACAGAATTGCACGCGTTTTGATTCGTGTTAACGTTGAACTCCTTAAACATCTAGTTTAGAGTTCGATCTTTGAGCGAAGGGTATGAAGAAGAATTTATCAGAAGAGGTCTATCCACTTAACTAGATCTCAAAACCTCAAATGATTAATCTTATGCAGGTTATAGAAATACTTTGGGGAAAAAAAGTAAAAGGCCACAAAGAGAGGCTAAAAAATTATTAATGTATTTACTATTAAATACAAATAACCACAAGTCATGATTTATTAGTTATTTCACTTCGTCCTTCCACCACGAGGATAGAGGTTCAATCATTGTCAACTATGTGAATAAATTGCATTTTGTAACCAACTGTTTATCGATTTGTTCGAGCACCTGCGGCGAGAAGATTAATTACTACTATCGGTGGTAGATATTTTAGACTCTTTACTCACCAAAAACTATTAAATACAAATTTGAAATTCACGCGCTGCATTTGCAATAGGGGAAATGCATGGCCCGACTGCAACCCTGCCAACCAGAGGGAAAAGTACGTATGATGACAAGCTGCAGAAATTTAATTTAAAATATAATAATAATAATCTTATTTAAAAAAAAGTAGAAACAGAGAGAGAGAGAGCACTTTACCACTTTTATACGCTGCACGCATCCATCCATCTTAGAAAACACAACCAAACAGAAAACACAGGATCACATTCATTCATTCATGGCTTTCTTTCTTCACTGCTGCAACTATTTGGAGCCAAATTTGCCACTCAACACAACCACAAACAAATGAAAATTCTTTAGAGGTGCTTGCTCAAGTTCTATATCTATTTCTCACACTATGTCGTTTAGTGTTTATCAACAATTTGAATATCCCCTCAAAGTTCATTTAGCATCTAAATTTGCTTAATTTCTAAGCCTTGTTTCTGGATTTGTAAAACCTACTCCATTAGTCCAAAAATTCCTGCTTTCAAGTTTCAAATCAGTTTGGGTGGGTGTGGGGGGATCAAAGGTGCTACCTTTTGAAAAAAACTGGAGTCTTTTGTGTGGTTGGTTTTGTGGGCACCCTTATTGTTCTTCTTCTTCTCTGTAACTTTTCTCAGATTAGATGAAGGCCAAGCCCTTGCCTTTTGAGGAGGAATTTCAAGCTGGGAACAAGGGACTAGTGTTGGATTTCACCTCAGCCTCAGCCTCAGATTCATCATTCTTTCCTCTGCTTTTGCATCATCATCAACAACAACAACCACAAAAGTGGACCTGCTATGTGGGCAGCACTGAGCCCACCTCTGTTCTTGACTCCAGAACAAGCCCAAGCCCAAGCCCAAGCCCTCCTAACTCCTCCTCCACAATGTCCTCCTCTCTTGGCAGCACCAGCAACAGCACCGGCGGCAACGGTGGCGGTGGTGGTTCAGCCACCAACACCACAGGTGCTGCAGCCGTCTCAGAGAATCTTCCTCATGAAGACTGGGATGGTCAAGATCAATCTCTTCTGAGACTAATCATGGGCGATGTTGAAGACCCATCTGCAGGATTGACCAAGCTCTTGCAGAGCACTGGTTGTGGGTCTCAAAGCGTTGATTTCAGTGGAGGTTTTGGAGTTGTGGATCAAGGTTTGAACATGGAGAGTAATTTTCCTCCTTCTGTGCAAGGGAATTACAATTACCCTGGTTTTCCATTCAATTCTGAGAATATAGATTCCCACAATGCTAAGGTTTCTTCTTCTGTCTCAGTTTCAGAATCCATGTTATCTTCTTCAGGTAACAATAACATTAACAATCCTCTTTTGGCACCATCATCTCCTGGTTTATTCAATTCTCAGCAGCAAGAGTTTGGAGTGGTGGGCGAGAAGCCTCAAGTTATCAACCCACAGTTTCTGTTAAACCAGAACCAAGTTCAATTCTCTGAGAATCCCTCTTTCTTTGTGCCATTGAGGTACCCTCAAGTGCAAGAACAGCAAGTTTTCTCTCAGCACACGGTTGGGAACAATTATCAGGCTCCAAGGTTACCCCTTTTGGATTCTGGGCAAGAGGTGTTTGTGAAAAGGCCTCAAACACAGCTTCCACTGTTTCCTCACCATATGCAACAACAGCAATCGTTGATTGCTGCTTCTGTTAAAGTGCAGAAGGCGAATCCTACCACCGGAGAAGATACAAGCCACCAGCTTCAGCAGGCTGTATTTGATCAGCTATACAAGACTGCTGAGCTGATAGAAGCTGGTAATCCGGTTCAAGCGCAAGGGATATTGGCGCGGCTCAATCACCAGCTCTTCCCTACGGGTAAGCCTTTCCAGAGGGCTGCTTTCTATATGAAGGAGGCCTTGCAGTTAATGCTTCATTCAAACATTCATAATTTCATGGCTTTCTCACCTATTAGTTTCATATTTAAAATTGGTGCTTACAAATCGTTTTCTGAGATATCACCGGTTCTTCAGTTTGCCAATTTTACTTGCAATCAAACCCTCATTGAGGCTTTGGAAAGGTTTGATCGGATTCATGTTATTGATTTTGATATCGGGTTTGGAGTGCAATGGTCTTCTTTTATGCAAGAGCTCGCCTTCAGAAGTAGTGGAGCACCTTCACTTAAAGTCACTGCGGTTGTTTCACCCTCAACTTGTAATGAGTTTGAGCTCAATTTCACCCGGGACAATTTGAATCAATATGCGAAAGACATCAACATGTCATTCGAGTTCAATGTTTTGAACATTGAATCATTGAACTCTCATACTTGTCCCTTGCCTGTTCATTTCTTTGAAAATGAGGCAATTGCTGTCAACATGCCAGTCTCAAGTTTCAGTAATTACCCATCATTGTTTCCTTTCGCGGTTCACTTTGTAAAGCAGCTCAGGCCTAAAATTGTGGTCACTTTGGATAAAAACTGTGATCGGATCGATTTACCACTTCCTGCCAACATAGGCCATGTTCTTCAATGTTATTCAGCTTTGCTTGAATCATTGGATGCTGTGAACGTGAACCAAGATGTTCTTCAAAAGATTGAGAGACATTTCATCCAGCCAGCTATAAAGAAAATTATACTGGGCCACCATCATTCACAGGAGAAATTGCCTCCATGGAGGAACCTGCTTCTTCAGTCTGGATTCTCTCCCTTCACATTCAGCAACTTCACAGAAGCTCAAGCTGAGTGTTTGGTACAGAGGGCGCCTGTGCGGGGATTTCAGGTGGAAAGAAAGCCCTCCTCTCTTGTTCTTTGCTGGCAGAGGAAAGAACTTATCTCGGTTTCAACTTGGAGATGCTGAGCAGGGAGCAGCAACTAAATATTTGAAAGGTGCTTGGTAACTTTGCAGTTTATGTAATTGTTTGTGTAATTTAGGCTTATTGATGTGATCTATACCCAAAAGTTTTCTTAACTAAATGGGTTGGAGTCTACGATTCTAAAGTTCTAATATAGTAAGTATGTTACTTTGAACATGGGTGGTGATTATTATGCCTTTCCCCACTTACATCATCATGTAAGAAGGGTAACTGTTTCTTTGTTATCTTGAACACCAAGTAGATTGCTTAGTAAGAAAAGAACAATTTAGCTAAGAATGATGTCTCTATCTTTATCTTCATGTTTAATTCTGTGTTTGGGTTGGCTTTCTTCAATGTCAACCTCAACCTACCTGAAATTCTCCTATCATGATTTGTGCTGGAAAACTAAATTTAGCTATCCAACACAATCAAACGGAAGTACAAGTGCTGTTTGGTTTTACACTTTTGTTTATGATAAGTCAGAATCGATTCTATTGCTTAGAAGGTAGGAGTTGTTTCTCAAAATAAGAATCAATTATGTCATAAATTGTGAGAAGATAGGTGAACCTACAATAGAACCCCATAAGATATAGCGCCTTCTATCAATTGTTTAGATATCTGCTATCTTACTTCTCCATAATTAAATTGGCTCTAGAATTTCATGCGACAAGCTCTTATGGCAAAGAATCCGTTTGGATGCAAAATCAAATAGTAGTTTTCTGCTTGTAATACACACTAATCAAGAAACACTGGAGAAGGTTGCATTTGATAGAGATTCAATTGGGTTTATGATAATTGTGGGCTTGATTAGATCATTAAAGTAAAAATTAGGAAGGAAAATAGTTGGATCATTTTGACTTCACAGGGAAAGACACCCGAAAAAATGCATGCATGATTAATGTATTTTTATTTTAAGAATCGATTTGATAAAAATTCTCCACTATGTTTCAAATGTTGACAAACAAAAGAAGATGAACTTTTTTGATTCTGGCATTGTCTGGATGCAGCTCCTCTTGTAACGGATTCATACTTTAATATCCAGAAGCTTAAGGGATCTGATTATATATCTTACGTAGTCACACGTTGACTCCTTTTTTTTTTGGAAAAGAAAAAATTTTAAATGAGTAATCAGAAAATCGTTTGATTCGCTCTCGTCAATGTTGCACATAAAATTGGGCATTACCTTTAAACTTCTTTTCTATGATTCTAGTCTCCGCCCTAATCTAAAATGGTTCCTAGCAGAAATACCAAATTTTTGGTTCCGAATAAATTGTTTTATTAAAAATAGTTTTAATGATATCATAATTCTTATTTGACATTTTTATTTATTAATAGCCAATCCATTAGGTGTTCGTCTATGTGGTTTTTCACCTCCGTTTTAGTTTTTAACAAAAAAAATTCATCAAATTTAGTCATTTTTGCTTTTAATGCACAAAAATTCATATCAACCCATAAATGCCTCCATCTTCTTCATCCTCAACACCCAGGAAATCTAGGAATTGTTCTTCATCTCAACCCATAAGTTAGTTCAAGTTGAAAAAGATGAATTGCAGACCAAATGTAATTTGTTTGATTTGTCCAAAGGATAGTGAATTTATTCTCCAAGGTATAGTTTGAACCAATTTTGTTGATTTGTTTGGGTTGTTGTGTTAATTTGAGACAATGTGATTCAATGAGACCATTACACCTCATACAATTTTTTTTATTGAACCACGGCTATTGTGCCTTGAGGCAATATTGATTGAGCCAAAAATATTACTATGAACAATAAAACTCTTCCTACGAAATATTTGATGAAGTTACATTCAGATGAACTCAAATAATATATCTCTGTTTAATTATGTGATTCCTTAGTTAAGAGTTGACACAAAATTAAATGATATTAAGAATGTTCTGCTAAAGATTTAAAATTAAATTAAATTTTTAGTACTTTGTTCTTCCAATAGTTTTATTTTTTTGATAATTTGTTCGTCCAATATTAATTATTATAATTATAAAATAAAATAAAATAAAATGTCAATCTCTCTTGATTATATTATTATTAGGAGCATTGCCAATCCATAATACTAAATAGGTATGTAGGACATCCTGAACAAGTTGGAAATGAAGAAGATGCCTTGCCTCCTCAGCTTTCAAAAGCCAAGTATTTTGGTTCATCATCTGCGCAAGGAATCATCATGTCCTGAATGAGAACACAAGACCAAATATAAAATGTAAAAGAAGGGCCTGAGCCTGAGCCTGAGGGGCACCGTGACATTTCAAAGATATCAATAAGCCACTCACACATAAGACACAACCCTCTTCAAGAACTACTTTAGTTTAGACCTTAGATATAGATAAATTCTCAAGTAAATATTTCAGTATAATAGAGAAAATAAATTATAAAACTGTTAAACTCTTTGTTTAAAAAAAAAGGTGTGGGGGTAAATTGTTAAACTCTTTCTTAATATATATATATAAAATTTTACGATTCATGAATTTTTTAGTGAATTAACCAGGTCCTATCGCTGTCCCTTCCGACGCTGGCACTTAGTGTTATTATCTAGCTAGAAAAATTCACATTTTTCATGGGAATTCCATTTTTTCATGCAAATTGCACTCAATTTTCATTTTTTCATGTGAATTCTTCATCACCAGGCCACATCACCATCCCATGCTGCCAAAACAACCTCATTTCTTTAATTTTTATTTTTTATATCCACTTTTGCTAAAAAGAATCACATTATTAAAAAAAACCTAAAATAACTAACACTGTTTGATTGCAGTTTAGTTTTCTGTATTTAGAAACAATATTATAAATAATTTTTTAAAAGAAAATAAGGGAAAAACTGTTTGAATGAAATGTTTTTGAGCATTAAAAAAACTGTAATTTAAAAATTAAAAACAGAAAAAAAATATTATTCTGATATTTTAGTCTTAAAAAATAAAATAAAACTATTTTAAAAAACAGACTATATAATATATCAGTTTTTAAAATTTTCAGTTTTTTTTTTAATAGTATTCAAAAACTGCAATTAAATATGTATTTTTTTCAAAGAGTTTAATGAAGTAATAAATGTAATGAAAAGCGTGAAAAATATTGGTGAATATCTGAGCCACACGTTTTCATCCTCCAACAGAAAATCAGATCCGTCCAAATCTGCCTCGATTTATTCGAACCTCTAAAAAGCTTTCATTATGTCGTGTCGTCAGATTCAGTTTCATAAACAGGCCAACTGCTGACCCAAAAAAAGAGACACATATTCTGAGCATTGGTCGTTAAATTACCATATTGGTCTCTATTTTCACCTTGCTTTAAAAAATGAAGAAGAGGGTAAAATTGGAATCAAAGTGATTATGAAAAGCCAGTGAGCCCAGTTCACCTTTTCTCTGTTAAAATAAAATTAAAATATATAAAAAGCAAAATAGGGCTCAAAGCTTTAGTGCACCTCCCATTTGGAGAGCGTGAGATCACTTGCAAGTTGCAATGCTTCTCTTGCTTTTAAGTTTCCAGCAAACTTATGGTGGGATGAACCTCCACTGTTGCTCAAGCAGGTAAACTCAGCTTTCATTTCTTAATATTTTGCGTATTTACTCTCAGAAAACAATAAAATACACTATTGATTTATTAATAATAAATATAGACTAATTTCCACTTATAACTTATTATTACCTACTTAAAATCATTTCCCTACTTAAATAGTTTTTATAATTTTTTTTGTACTTAACGGGTTTTTATCTGTTTGAGATACGGTGACGGTCTCTCCCAACAAATGGCTTTGCCAGAGTTCGATCTTGTGATCTCACTATTACGGTGGTTTAGCGTATCTATCACCAGACCGGTAGTTTTTGTAATTTAAATATAGTCTAAATTAAAAAAAGATAATTTGAATAATAATTCTAGTTTTAGTTAATTTTTATTATTTATCATTTTACACTACTATTTTAAAATTAATCTCTTACCTATATAATTTTATTCCAATGTAAAATAATTTATATAAAAAATTAATTATTTTAAAAAATAGACTCATTAATAAAAAAATAAAGAACCAATTTTAATAAGTAACTATTTTTAATTTTTTAAATAATATGCATTTTTATTGGCTTTTTTACATGCATAGTGTAAATTGACCAAATAGTTACTATACTTGTGTAACTTTTTTTTAAATTACTAAAGTAGTATAAATCGCCCCTTATAGGGGCAATACCTAAATTTTTAATTATTTTTTTCTATGAAATCGTGACTGTCCTATCTTCTTTTTTCGACTTTCTTGTTTAGTGACGGAAAAGAATCCGTCACAAAGTCCTATTATATGATATACAAGGAGTTAGTGACGAAATGTGTAAAGAGAAATTTTCCGTCACAAAAAACATTCCGTCGCCAACATTTTTGTGACGGAAAATTTCTCTCAAATTTCCGTCGCTAATCTTCTCTAAGATTTTGTGACGGATTTTGTTTCGTCGCAAATTTTATTCCTTTGCTAAATATTTTGCGACGGAAATTGTCTCTTTAAAGGTTCTGTAACTATTCTTTTTATATTACATACTATGATTTTGTGACGGATTATTTTCGTCACTAATAAAGAAAGAAAAAAAAAAAAAAGAGAATGTGTTGCCACCGTCACTAGCAATTTAAAAAAAAAGTATCGCGACTTAGAGTTCCGATTAATACCATTTTAGTAATTAAAATTAAAGTTGCATAATAATGATAAATATTCATAAAAAGTGCAGTATAAATGTAAAAAAATCATTTTTATTCTTCGAGCAAGTTTATTCATATCTTTATATCATATGCTATTATTATTATTATCTAATCTATTTCACAAATAAGATAGAATAAGAGTCTACTCTACTCTTAACCAAAATGAGCTTATAATTTAATTTATTTGATATTTACAGCTTCGCTTATAATTTAATTTATTTGATATTTACAGCTTCACTGAAAAAGAACAAATAATAAAAACAATCTTACTCTCATTTTCATGTTTTTTATTTCAAATAATGTAAAGATAAAACTATTGACCAAAAAAATGTTTAAAAAATGGGATAGTTTTGGCAAAGAGAACCAGTCAGTTTGCGGTGGAAATAAAGTCCGTCACAAAAACCTTTGACCATACTAGCACCACTGCCTTGGTAAGAGAGATGGAATTAGCGACGGAATTTTGGAAAGAAAACATTCCGTCACAAATTTCGCCACACACTTGTTATTTGTAAACGACAACTTTGCCTTGAATTTCATCGCTAATGGAGATGGAATTATTGACGGGTTTTACATTAAACGGTAAAGTTGTAATCTTACAATTCTGTGACAGATTTTGCAACGGAAGTGCTCCGCTTTCAGATTTCCGTCACTAGTTCTAGTCAAAGTATTTGTGACGGATGTTTTCACAAAAGACCAGTTTAGCACTGTATCTAACTAATTTATTTATATATCTAAAATTTGATTAAATACAATGCTTTTGTCCCTCCTCGCACGGCTGAGATAGTTCTGATTTCGCATCAACCTTTCATCCCAGATCCCACACCATGCATTTTAACATTGCAGAGACTTCACCTCGTCAACAATCTCTCGTAGAGCTGCACGAGGTAAATGTATGTTTTTGCTTGACTTTCATCTGCCGCATTGATTTATCCGTTTACATGTGATGGGCAAAGTGTTAATTTTTTGTTATGCGTTCAACATGTATCATGTATGCTTCTCACAAAAAAAGTGGGGGTTAAGTAGTGTAGTTTACATGTAACTTAGATTGTGAGTAAGTAGTATGAGTTAGTGATGAGGCACTGCAGATGTAATGTATCTTAACAAGTTGTGACAATTATTTGGAATGCAATGAATGCAAAATCAGACTTGGTTTGCTATGAATTTACAAATTTATCATGGTAGGCAAGTGAATGTGACACTTAACTCACCAAATCATCTCCAATGTTAACGTTTGAGATGAACATGACTGACAATTTCCACAATTAAAGATTATAGAAAATATTTTCTAAGTTTATGTACTAACACTCACACTTTGAAGGATCAATTTGACCATTCACTCGACTAGAATAAGAATATTATCTCCTCAAACAGTGTGGCTTTTCAGGGGGACCTTTTGGCCACATTGGGAGAAGAAAGGGAAACAACATAAACAAGAGAAAGCAAAAGAGGCCTTGTATAATTATTATTTTCACAAACAAATCTCAGTGGCCTCATGGACAGAGTGACCTGCCATTGTTGCCATTGTTACCTTTAGTCACCTCACTCATGTAAAGCAGATTCTCAGGGCAAGAGAAAAACGTCCAAGGCATCTCTACTAGATATGGAAATTAAGCCACATAAGGTAAGTCTCACTATTTTAATTTTTCATTCGGCAAGCTCTGGAAAATTGCCCTACCTTGAAAAGTATAATGATAAACACCTTTCTATTAAGGAATTCAAATAAGCACCTTTTGTCTAGAAGAAGCCACCTCCTAGGAGTGTGGGATTTAGTTATGTTATTATGATCAAAGATATGCTATAAAGACTTGGACATTTGGCAGCTTTTCTAGCTTGTCTCAAAGTTATAGTAGCATTTTGTCAGCCAGCGATTTTTTTTTTTTTTTTAAATATAGAGGTTGCACAAAATAAAGTTCATCAACAATAAAATGTTGGTGTAATGGTAAAGAAGTTTAACCTCCGTAAAATGAGAGTATAAGTTTGAACTCTAAACTTTCTAAACATGAGTTTTTTCTGTTCTTGTTTTCTCTCAACCCTATTAATATGTATGGTTTCCATAGCTAAAATCATTATAGGTCAAAATTATATTAAATATAATTTAGTACTTTGTATAAGTATTTTAATGTATGTTTGAAGATTCATTTACAATTGGTTTTGTATTCAAAATCACTTATGAGGAAAAATTAATGTGAGTTTTTCTCTACATATTGGAATTGATTATAAAAAATGATAAGTTTATAAACACAATTTTATTGAATCAAAATGCTAAAGTAAATAATCACAAGGTATAATAATTGTTCACTTCATCTCTTAATCATGACCATAGTTCGATCCTCATTCATAAAATTAAATACATATATTTCGTGAATAACAATTTACCGCTTAGTGTGATAACACGTGGCTCCTATGTTTGTGGCAAAATATTATTTTTCTTGTAGTGGTTAAATATAAAACTTCACAAGCATTGCGTCAGTAATGCATGTTCATGTTTGCATGTAAAACAAAAAAGAAGTAATGCAATATATTGTTCTATGTTAAGTTTCTTTTTTTATAATAAGTAAGAAAAGTCTAGAAACTATGCAAATACAACTCATGACTAAATTCCCAAAACCTCCATGTGAGCATCCAAGGCAAATAGCATTGCAAAAGTAAAGAAAAGAGCCAAAAGTTTGTGTGAGGTGAAAAATGGTGGGGGAGAGATCATGGGACATTTTATTTTTGTGAACTAGAAAGAGATGAGGTATACACAACATTGGTGTGCGTTTAAAAAGTTTCGTTTTTGTCATCTTTTACCTCCCCATCTTTGTTTCTCAATGCAACTTTTATAGATGCTTACCCACCACATCTTCTCCATTTGATTTTAAATTTTTCCCTTCAATATTTGTTTTTCTCTGTCACTATTTTCTTTTCTTAGTCAGCTTAGAAACAACGCATTCTTCGCAACCCACACATTTTATTTTATCCCTAAACACAAAAAAGTAAGCTTTCATTCACATAATTCACATAATTGTCAAATGTCACATTTGGTAATAGGCCCTCCAAATAAACATAAAACGTTTTCTAATTGGTCTCTCCTTCTTGTCAAGACGTCATGCACAAGACTCTCTATAAGATATATCATTAATGATTCTTTACAGTGATATGTAGTGACACATTTAGTTTGCGACTGTTTTTAACCCTCATAAATTTTAAAGTTTTTTTATTTTGTAATTTGTGTCGATCAAAACCACCACATACCACATGTGTTATTATTGTTTTGGTATACACGTATCAACAAATTAAAGATATATACATCCAAACTCGGTGGAGCTTTGGTTCCACATTGCTAGCCTCCAATTCAGGAAAGTCGCTCCTTTTTATCCAATCTTCTTCTATTATCATCGCATCCTTTTTTTTCTTCTTTTTCCTACCCTTTTCCTGTGTAGTGTAAAATCAAATCTAGGTCAACTCCCATCCATTTCCATTGTCCTTTTCATTCATCATTTCTCTCAAGGGTATTTCCTCCTCATTCATTAAAAGTGGGTTTCCTTCTCATAATTAACTAATGAAGTATTGTGCGCCTCCATTCTGATGTTAGAAGCAAGTAAATATTTTCTGAGATATTTAAGCATGTCATGTCAAATTTATTTCAAATTAGTCTCGAAAGAAATCAATAAAAGAAGTGAAGGATATAATAGTTATAGTAAGGAATTTGTTTATTTTTTTGCCAAAATAGTTAATAAAGTTGTTTGAATAGCCACCATTAGCTTATGGATTTAATTCCTCTAAAGTGAGAGAAAGATGATAAAATAAGCCATTAAACTTTGAATTGGGGTGAGAGTTACATAAATAGTTTTATATTATATGCTAACACGCTCTTTTACGTAAAAGCACACTTCGGGTTGAAGCATGAATAATGTACATACTCAATTATCATGTACTGAAATTTAACTTTTATATTTATTTATTAGAAGAATTGGAGGCAGCATGTATTAAAATCTAGACCACTTAATACTATGTCATGAAATTAATTGTTCTAAAAACTTAAATTGTTAAATAAGAGTGACATGAATATTTTTTATATTATATCAAACATGCAACTCACATACATTAATGATACTCTCCTATATGTAGAGTTTATCTTTTAAAAATTGACAATAACAAAGTAAAAATCTCATACATGTGTTTTTTATTTAAAGTTGGCAAAAAGAATATTCACACCAATAACACAAATGATATGTATTGACGAAAAACTCATTTAAACTGTATTAAAATACGTTGATAGAAATATAAACATGCGCTGCCGATGATAAAATTATTTTTAAAAACTATGGGTATATTTAATTAGTGTTTTGTAAAGAAAATTTAACTTTTAAAAACAGAAAAAATACTCATTTCATATGAACAAACAGATTTTAAAAATAGTTACTGTTTTTTCAGTTTTTAAAACTAAAATCTCAAAACATATAAAAAAATTTATTTGTTTGTGCTTTTAGTTTTCAAGTCACTGGTCTTTCAACTTTAAAAAACATACCGTTCAAACTTTTTTTTTTCTTTTCTCCCACTCCAATCACCTTTTTTTGCCCCAGCAAAGTGTGCCAACGAGAGAAAACAAAAGTGAGTGTGCCGCCGGCTCCATTTGGGGGTTCCTCCTCTTTTAGGGAGCCTTCTCCTACAACGGCCACCACCCTCTATTTTGCTTTGCCCGGAGTTCATGGAGTTTCTATTCAACATCACTTCTATGTTTTGTTCCTGCTCCTTCTCCCCTCACACAACATTTTCCAACCCCTCCACCTGTCTCAACAAGTATGTTGCGGCAGAACCACCTTTTCTAATATCTAGAAGGCACGATTGCGGAGGAAAGCCGAAACATCGTTGAAAAAAATTTGAGGCAACAGTTGTGAAGAAATGCGAAAAATGAGGTGACACTTTTTAACTTTTTTTAGACTTTAGTCCCTGCAAAATCGTTATTTTTGTCTTTTTTGGAAGGAAAAAAATTTGTTTTTAGTCATCCAAAAATTATATGCGTTGTTTTTAGTCTCTACTAGTTGTTTTTCCATTTATTCAAATTTGGGTTTTTACAACTTGGGAAAAATTTGAGATGACTGAATCTGATTTCACCGCTTGTAGAGCAGATTTAAGCGCGTGTGAGACTATTTTCAGATCTGGATTTGATGGAAAACAACTAGCTAGGACTAAAAACAAGGAAAAAAAAATTTCACGGACGAAAAACAAAATCAACGTCTTTTACCAGAACTAAAAATATATTTAAGTCTATTTTTAAGTGAAACCTCGTTTAAAAAATTTTAAATATTTGAATATTTTTTAACTTTTATAGATTGAATTTTTAAATATTTAATTCTAATTTAGCGGCATTTTTTAATTGGATGACATGTATGAAAGATTTTTGCTGGTTGTTTTATTTTTTTAGGTGTGTGTGGATGTTCCGTTGGGTATGAATTTTAAAGGATAACAAAAAGCGCTCTTAATCTAAAGTGGCTTCTAGGTTCTAGGGTGCACTTGCACCCTAAGTGGTGTGTCGTGCACCACTTTAAATGATCTGCTACAGCAGGTTTTTTATCTAATATTTAAAAAATTTTAAAATAATAATAATTAGTTTATTATATTTTTACCATTTTTTTAAAAAAAAGGGTAAAAATGAATTATAAAAAGAAGATTAACATAGAGAAATTGGTTAATAGTAATTAACAAATTAAAATTATAAAAATAAAATAACCTGTAGAACCGGTAACCAGTTACTTACCTGGATACTTGATGCGATTTTATTGGCCAAAAGCTGGTGGTGCACGGTGCACTACTTAATTGATAGTTCACCTTAGACACCACCTTAATCTAAGCACATATAAGCTGTACAACTGAAATCTTCCCCAGTAATATTGCATGGAACATGATCCATGATAGTTAACAAATCAATGTTAATTGTTCTTCGAAAGAAAGATATATTATTATTATGTAAACTAAAATCAACCTTTTTTATTTATGTTCTTCTACCCAGCACCAAAATTAATCAAACACATTCATCACAATGGCTGAAATTATAAACCTCTCCTTTTATGTTCTCCTTGATCCCAAAACCTAGTGGGATTTCAATTTCATGATCACCAATTAAGAAGATCATGAACAACACAACAACCACCGATTCCTCTGGATTCCTTGTGCTTGGCTTCTCCATAGACAACATATGTGGCTTTCAATACTGCTATATATATTCATTCTCATCATATTCTTCATATTCCTTTGCTATATGTGCATGGCGAGACACATGTTTCAGACGCTCGCAGGATAAACACCCACTTATGAGTTACCCAAAGATGCTTTACCGTGAAGCCAAACTCATCAACAAGTACTCTGATTCCACAGCAACATGCTGTTCCATATGTCTCAGAGATTACAAGGATGGTGATATGCATGGGGTGTTGCCTAATTGTGAGCATTTGTTTCACCTCAGGTGCATAGACCCTTGGCTGAGGATGCATCCTACCTGTCCTCTCTGCAGAACATCTCAAACCGAGGAGATATTGGTTTATTGTGCATAATTCATAGGTAGTTTTCGAAATCTCTTTGCATGAATATAAATATATATAGTCGAGACTTGTTGTCACAATTTCAAAAGTACTTCAGTATTCATTATTCCATATTGTAAATTCTTCTGTTGTAGCCTGTGTCAAAAAAGTTTGTTGAAAATTAGCAAATATAAATCATGACGAGGAGAAACTCCTCCCTTGTGCACACATATTGCATTTTTAGATACACAATACAAAAACATATGAGACAAAATCATGGTGAGCATCACTTAACTTTTGTGGTTTTTTATCGTAATTTTATAATTTCTAAGCTTGAAAAATAGAAGAAGTCACATCAAATTATAATAGCAATTATTTCTCTTTGTGAGCAGCAAATCAAGGCCTGAATGGAGCTTTTGGAGTTTATCATTGCGTTGGTGGTTATGTTTGGTTTTTCTTCCGTTTTGTCTATTTGAGTTTAATCCGCTTCAAGTAGATTTGAGTTTGTTAGCTTATTTTGTAATGCATATGTGTAGTGCTCTGCGGTAGGGCTCTTTTTAGGATTTGAACACCTTAATTTGTAAGTGTCATTTGATTTGATTTGATTTAGACCTTGATCTTACATGACTTCGAAAAAAAATCTTCTTATTTCTATAATAGTTTAAATTTAGAAAACTAAAAAAGTAATGAAACAAATTCTATATTTGTGGGGTTTGGGTCAGCCTAATGTACACACACAAAAAGTTGTGCAACCTTGCACAAGGAGTTTTTGACCCACTATGAAGGGTTAGCTGATTTTATTCCATTTTTAAAATTTTAAATTAATATTTTTACTTTTCCCCCTTTAATTGTACAATATGTTGGGAATTAGCCTTAAATATATTTCTCGTTATTCATTTAGGTTCTTGCATTTTTTTTATAATTTTATTATGGCACACCAGAGTGGGAATACATGACTAAACAAGCCTTGTCGTTTCGATGCCGTTCTGGGTATGATTTTCCAGCATCATTCGTCGCTCGACCGGAACCAAATATGTTGTGGTTGTGCGATGTCCGGTGGACTAGTTGTGGTGGGGGCGACGCTTGTTTAGGTGTGGCGCAGTGGATGGAAATTCTGTACAGACAAAAACCCAGAACCGACAAAATAAAACCCTAATTAAAGATCGGTTTTCTATTCAACACCAATCCAAGTTGATAGGAACAAATTCAACAACTTGGCTACATATGTAGTGATCTTAATAGAAGAAGCAAAATATTGAGAAACTGAACTAAGAATTTTGCATCCTAATTGCAAAAGGATTAAGAGGCATTGGTTTTGAAAATCATCTTCGGTAATAGAGTGAGACTCAGTGCGGTTCATCGCGAGTTGTTGTGCAGTGCCCAGAGGCATACCCTGCAAGGTGTTGAACCCATTGAGAGTGTCAAATTGCTACATGTCGAAACCTTGGTGATAAGAAGAGGCACTAAAACCCCCGTTCTTGGAAGGAGCTTTTCGATGGTGGAAAGATCAAGCCTTTGAAGGAGGAGCAATTGTTGGAATCTTCTAGAACACCGCTTCTATCTTCGAGCAGATTTTCTCCAACTGCGATAGGGAAGAAGGCTGTTATTGAAGCTTTCTCACAGAGGAGGAGGAAACATATGGAGAGTGGTGGTGGTGAGGGAAGAAGGAGAGATCGAACTCCGACGAGTAAGGATTTCTTCTGCATCGAGATTTGGTTGCAGAGTGACACAATCACTCTCTCCATATAGAGTATCTCATTACACATGGGAGGAACAACAACAACAACAACAACAACAACAACAACAACAACAACAACAACAACAACAACAATACCCACCGAATAGGAGTAAAGAGGATTCTCATGTTATTCCCACCACCGCAGATTCACTTTCGCCCACTTCTTATTTGAAGGGTTCCAACAAAAAATGAAGATTGAGGGATTTCTTGAAAACTCGACCTGGAAACGGGGAGGGGAAAACTCGAACTGGAAAAGTGGAGACTGGTTCATTTTCCTCTGTCATTCTGCACTTCATCCTCGCCGAAAGGGACACCTCCTCCATCACCTCTTCAGGCTCATCATGACCCAACCCCCACATGAATGAGATAGCTTGATTGAGATTCTTCAAAGGCCTTGATCTTTTCATGGAGATTACGACGGTTCTCTAAGACAACATTTTGTAACATGGATGTTCTCACTGAAACTTGCGGTGGAGATGACGGAGGATCCCCTCATCATTCAAGACGCGGTGCACGGCGGAGGATGGAAGAGGGGAGGATGAAGAGAATCTAGAGCTGTGTAACAATTGATTTTGGGTCTAGTATAATTAAAAAGACATTTGGGGCAAAGTAGAATACATAAATTGAAAAAAGAAAAAAAATCAATTAACGTGAAGATAACCTATAATAAGAGGTCAAAAAATGCTTGTGCAAGGTTGCATAATTTTTATTTTTATTTTTATTCTTTGTATACATCAGGCAAATTTATATTTAAGGATGACAATTTAACTTATACTCGATCCGAGTTGACGGGTAAAACCTGTTTTGACTGGGTTTAGGTTTGAGTTTTACCCGATATTTAAAGTCGCATTCAGGTTTGATATTAGCTATACTCGCGCCGAACCCGACCCGATATACATAAACATTTGAAAGCACCCTTATATATATGTGTATATATATATATATATATATATGACGTATTTAATGAGAAATATTTTCTTATATGATAATAAATCGTGATCGCTAGATCTAACGATAAATTGTCATAATTAAAAGATAATGGTCACATGACCACTTACAAATGTCATGTGATTTTTTAAAAAAAAAATCAAATGTCTTAATGTTTTAATTATGACCCTTTATTGTTAGATTTAACGATCATGATTTATTCTAATCATTCTCACATAAGAAGAGCTTTCTCACTAAATATATCCCACATTATATGAAGTGAGAGAAGTGTTTTATATATAAGTGTGAGATAGATCTATTTTAACCATTAAATCAAACTTTTTTTTTTTTGATAAGCCAAAAAGATAGAATTAAAGGGAGTACAAGGGGTACTCCAACCCAAGTACAAAAAACATGAAAATTAAAACAATGCTAACCAAGCAAAAAACATAAAGCAGCAGAAACTAAAGCAAACATACAAAGAAATAAAGAGACCAACACTCCAATTCCACCCGAACACCAGTACAACAATCACCCCTTCACCAGATTTAGGCGAAGCACACAAACAGCCAGCCAGCCAGCCTTGTGAACAACCACCTTCCAATATACCAGCCCCTCACGCAGTAGCCCTTTCACCTCCCTATCCACAGCCACAGAGAACAAGCAGTACAATAACATTATATCTCAGTAAGGCACAAGAATGGCTCTCTAACCCATTCCTGAAAAGATCTCCGAAAGCTATTCAATAACCTTCGAAGCCAAGTCCACGCCTTAGCTTGAACCAGCTCAAAAACAGCTTCCACATTCCTTTAGATTCCCTTAAATACTATAGAGTTTCTATGCAGCCAAATGCACCAATTACAAGCTACCCAAATTACATCCCAAGCCAGTTTTTGCTTTTTGTTTCTGCCCCATAACCCATGCTGCATCAAATGTGTTTCACAGTCACTTGGCAGTGATAAAGAAATACCCAGCCACTTATAACAAAGCATCCACACACTGTAGGTAAAATTACAAGAAAAAAACAAATGGGATACAGTCTCTTCCCTGCTCTCACAAAGGTAGCACCTCCCCGAGGTAATCTGGCCACCCAATACCCCTCTTCTTATTAAATTGTCCGTTGTTGGTAACCTACCAAGAGCAAGTTTCCAAATAAAACTTAAAGATTGTGATTAAAAGGTTGTTAAAAACAAGTTACGCGCCTCTTCCCCAATTTTTACAAACCCTTGCATAAGGTCGGAAATGAGTTTCCTTAAATCGTTGAGGCTAGGGTCAGATCTGGGTTGCCATATGTGTATCAGCCAACCATATTTGGAGGCAATTATTGATCACAACTTACATTCACTGGCTTTAGTTCTTTCGGTTATATGATATAGGAGAAGACTTTCTTTTTAAATTCTTTTTGGTTTAAAAGATGACTTTTCTTGCTTAGATTACTGTCCACTCAGTGCAAGAAGACAAATTAAATCCCATGAAACTGACCCAAATATTTTAATGGCCTTGTCCGAACTAGACCTTTATGTGTGTCTCACAAGTAATTAAGGTCGACATGTTTGAATCAAAGCAATCGAGTCAGCACATGATGTGATTATATAACCATGCTATAAGTCAAATATGATGAGGAATTCAACATAAACATCTCATTCAAAATCAATTTAGAATAGGACGCGGAAAAATTATGGTTCAAACTTTTTTATACAAAAAGCTTTAATTATTGGTTGATTTTCAGTTTTGTAATGGACCAAAGTGTCGTGCAAATTGGAGTCATCATCATAACTGCCAGATTATGAAGGTGGGATCTACTTTTTTATTTATGCACAGTATCACCATCAACAGTAGTGATTAATTTCATTCCTGCAATATTTGCACTAAACAATTTAGTGCTTGTTACAAAATGTGATTTGATCCCATGAATGGGAATCGAATTCTCAACCTCATAGTTATAGATGAGGTGAAGTAACCACCACAGCACATTCCATGGATAGGTGGGGTCAAACTTTAACAATTCCCAATTAGTCAAAATGTTAAAAAGATATGCATAAATTTGGATTGAATCGCTATCCATAAGATTGCACAATTTTCTCAGCAGTTATTAAAGAAGTTATTTCTCATAAAGATAAATACAACAATTTAGAACTTATTAAATGAATATTTTTTCTTTGAAAGAAACAATTAAGATTTGTTTGGTTCTGTAGTATTGTGCAAGAGCATTTGAGATCGGAAGGGTGGAGGTATATGGAAAGCTAGTCTAATACTCATGTTAGCAAGGATTCCTCAGATACATCTGTTGAGGAAGTGTTGAGAAAGATGAAAATATACTATGCATTCAAATCTTATATCCACGTTTGGTGTTTCTTCAATGTCCGACCGCAAATTATTATATTCATAATTTTTTTTTAATTACCACAACTTTATTGACGGGTTAAGAAACAAAAATGATTGCCAGACCACGGAACAATAGAAAATATATACGACACTGGTTTTAAACTGCCAAAAAACATGTTTTATTGAAATTTTTACTTTTTGGTAATCTATACTGCAACAAAAATAGTATTTTGACACATTTTAAATGTTCATATATTATCACCACTAAAAAAAATAGCTGGATAGGAGATCTTAATCCCCAGAACAGAGAAGACGACAAAACAGAATAATAGCTTAGTAATGTGGTCATAAGTGCATCGACAATGCAGACCAAAAAGCGTTACGTTTTTATTTTTCACATAAGTTTAATGGGTCAGGCCTACCTTGATAGCCAGGAATGGATTTTAATTTATTTCAAACAAATCTCAAATGAAGACTAACACACGATTAATTACCCCTTTTAGCAGGGGTGAAGTTAGGTGTGCTCTGCTATTTATAGCTGTGAGGCCCCATGCATGTGTCTTAGATGGATTCAACTTTAATTTTATCAAAAAGTTATGAGGACTAACCTATAAGGTTAAGGAGGTGTGCGACTTGCTTGATGATTTAAAGAGTCATTACAGCTAAACATACATTTCCTATTAGTGAAAATAGGTTGAGTTAGTCAACTTTGCTTAAATATTTCTAAACTAGTACTTAAAAAATTTAAGATCTCAGTATCACTTATTACTTATTATAAGGTTTTTCTTTTACCTAATATTGATCTTTTTAAAAGTCTACTTAAAAGTTTGTTTTATGACAAGATATTATAGCAAGCTGAAGAATTTATTTGTAAACTTGTTAACAAACTTATATGTTAAAGAGTTAAAATATATTAATATCAATATATGGTCGAAATCAAAGTAAAGATGTTTATATGGTTAAATTATTATAAGTCTAACATATTTAAATATTTAAATAAGATAATAAACATATAATCTTAAGATATTATATTAAAAATCCAATGTAAAAATAATAAAATGAATTTATATTAGTTATATTAATTCAAATAGGTTGGCAGTCTGTTAAACTCACAAGTCTTTTTGAGTGACCAAAGTTTGATCTGGGTAATTAAATATGCTTTTAAAAAACTCTTGAATTTGTTTATTTAGTAATACCTGAGCTTGATGTGGGTCATAGGCCTTGTCAACAACATGATTTACATTCATCCTTATATCTGGCATCTGGTTGACATATATGTTTACAACAGTTTTTTAACCTCGTAAACATTCGTGCATATTTGTCGATTGAATGTCTAGCAGAACGTTTGTTTAAGAATCATTTTCGATGATTTAATAAACATGCCGACGCGGACACCCCAAAAGTTTCACCTCCTTCCTTTTAGGTTATTGCTCCAGTAAAAGATAGCCGTGAAATTTTTTGAATAGTCACGTATTTAGTTCACTGAATGCCTGTACAAAATCATTTCTAAGATGTTAACACAAATGTTAAAATCTGTTCTCAATTGTGTCAACTCTTTTGCAATATGCCTTCTAAAATAGATGGTGTGGTGGTGGTTAATAATGTAGACATGTAGTCGATTAAGCTCAAAAGAAATGGAATTAATGTGTTTGATATAAATTAATATTTAAAAACACCTACATTTCTTTAAATTTTGGTTTCCTTGATTACATGCTGAGTAGATTGGGTTTCTTGGATGCTTAAAGGTTTCAAAAGGCAAGTTATTTTTCTGTTAGTTAATAACAAGCTAACTAGAGAATATAAGATAATCAAAGGGCTTAGGCAAGGACTTCATGTATCGCCTTTCCCATTTGTGATTGTTAATTAAGGGCCTTGACATGCCTAGCTTATCTTTTGAAAAGTTTAAAGGATTTGAAGTGGGTGACAAAGAAATTGAAGTTTCTCATTAATCGTATGCTGATGATACACAGTTGGGGTATTAGTTTCACTTACAAGTTTGTGGATGCATGACACAGTCACAGACACTTTAATAAGCTTTGAACTTGTATCAGGCTCCAAGTTTAACATTCATGATTTAAAAGAGACTTTAATGCATGCCTTCTGATAAAAAATTTAACTGCAAATCAGGTTGTTTTCTAACTAATTTTTTAGGCTAAGTGTAGAAGCAAAGTTGAAAACTTGGTACATTATTTTCTTTATTTGAGAAAGTAGGGAGTATATGGATTAAAGATCTTTTGTACTTTATCAATATAACACTTATAACTTTACACATAAGTTATTTTTTAAATGATATGAGACAATTTTATTGGAAAAACAGACTAAAGTTGATGCAAGCATACAAAGTAACTAGTATTGGCATCTCTATCTAATTTACCAAAATTTTGGAATTTGGATAAATCAATCCCTCTTGCATGCATCCTTGTAGTTTGCCACAATTATGTGAATATTTTCATCTATAAATTTCTTCTCTAACAATCTTATAGCTTTTCCAGCGGTGTAGTCAATGAAATAATCCCCGAGATAGAGTGATATGAGGTGCATCAATGAAAGTTCTAAATGGATCAAGGTAATGACATTCCCATATGATTGGGCATCAATATCCTTCTCTATGTTGGGGGTTCGAATCCCAACTCTTGTGAATGGAAAAAACTCATTGGTCAGCCCCCTACCGCTTCGTACGCTGACCGTGGGGCGAATGATTAGTCTCACGACGACCGGCTGTGGGGATATCTTGGTCAATACCAAAAAAAAAATATCCTTCTCTATGTCAAGTACCAAAAAGTCAACATAAAATATAAACTTATCCATCTCGATTAATACATCCTTCACAACGCCTTTCGAAAAGTATAATAACTCGTTAGTAAGGTGGAGGGAAATCTCATACATTGAGGTTCATACATTCCCACGCTTTGAAAAACAAATAAAGACATTACATTCATACAAGAATCCAAGACAATTAAAGCCTTATCAAAATGAGGGTTGCCAATGGTGCAAGGAATTGTAAAACTCCCTAAATCGTTAAGCTTAGAAGGCAATTTACACAAGGGTGCAACAGAAAAAAAAAATTCATCTAAATCAATAACCTCAAATTTTGCCAAATTCTTTTAAAATGTTTTAGCATTTGAGCGATGGCTTCAGTAAAAGGGATATCAATGTGCAACTTTATAAATATTTCAGTAAATCCAATATACTCCCTATCATTCTACTCATCGTGAAGTAGTTGAGGAAAAAGAATATTTACAATGATCAGTGAAACTTGACTTTCACCTTCTTCTTTTTCCTTTAGTGAACTTCCCCAAGTGAGAGTTGTTATCTTCAAGTCCTCAAGTTCTATGGAATCATCCAACAGATTCTCCTTCATTTCAGTGCTTAAACTTGCAGAAATAATATTAGGAAGAGAAGTTGGTTGGTCAAGAAAAACATATTTTAAATTAGCAGGTAGCTGCTTGAGTTTTAGCAACAGAAGAGCATCATTAAAAGGTTTAGGTTTGGGTTAATTAAGTTGTTTACCTATTAGACAACGCATTGTATTGTTATTGTAGTGTGCTCTTAAAAGTTAAAAGGCCTATGAGGAATATGTGATGCCTCACATCTCACGCGCTACATGTGAGAATGGGGAAACGCACTGAGGTGAAAGCAACCTTACCAACCAGAGGGAAAACTACAATGCAGACAGAATGCTACACAATATTAAAAAAAAAGTAAATAAAAAAAAGTAGGGACAGTAAGATAGAGATAGCGCACTCCATCCCAGAAAACACAAGTAACAAAGATTGTTCTCACTAGCAACAACAACAACAAAGACTCACATTCATGGCTTTCTTCCTTTACTACAACTACAACTACAACAACTATTTGGAGCTTAACAACCCACAGATCCACAAACAAAAAGACAAGCTTTAAGAGGTGCTCTGCTTCTTTCTCTTTTTTTCACTATTTGGAATTCATGGCTTCCTTCCTTTACTGCAACAACAATTTGGAGCCAAACATGCCACAGATCCAGAATGAAAAACACAAGCTTTACATGTGCTCAAGATTTCTTTTTGGAACCTTGTACTGCATGACTGTTATCCCACCAAAATTCTCAGAACGAAAAGTTTCAGCAGCATCTGAACTTGCTTAGCTTCTAAGCCTTTTCTTGTTGTTTCCGGTCCCTATTCCTGCTTTCAAATCGGTTCTGGGCGAAGAAAGGTGCTAGCTTTTGAACTTTTGGGGTTGTTGGGTTTGTGGGCACTGAGCACCTTATTGTTCTTCTTTCTCTTAGATGAAGGCCATGCCCTTGCCTTTTGAGGGATTTCAAGGGCAGGGTGTGTTGGATTTCTCTTCTGCCTCAGATTCATTGTTTCCTCTGCTTTTGCATCCACAAAAGTGGACCAGAGACAGAGAAAATTGCTATGTGGGCACTGAACCCACCTCTGTTCTTGACTCCAGAAGAAGCCCAAACCCTTCTACTTCCTCCTCCACTATGTCCTCTTCCACCACCAGCAAGGGTAGCGGTGGTGGTGGCGGTGGTTCAACCAATAACACCGCCACCGGAGCAGCCCCAACCGTGTCTCAGAACCCTTCCGCCTTTGAAGAAAAATGTGGTGTGCGAATGGAGGATTGGGAGGGTCAAGATCAATCTATTCTGAGGTTAATCATGGGTGATGTGGAAGACCCATCTGCAGGATTGAGCAAGCTCTTTCACAGCGGGTCTCACAGTGTTGATTTCAATGGAGGTTTTGGTGTTCTGGATCAAGGGTTGAACATGGTTAGTATTGTTGACCCTTCTGTGCAAGGGAACTACCCTGGTTTTTCATTCATTGCTGAGAATCTAGATGGCCACAATGCAAAGAATGGTTCTGTATCTGTTTCAGAATCAAATTTTTCTGGTTTTGGTAACAACCCTTTGTTCTCATCATCTCCGGGTATGTTTAATTCTCAGCATCAGCAGCAAGGGATTGGAGAAGTAGATGAGAAACCTCAAGTTATCAATCCCCAGTTTCTGTTAAACCAGAACCAAGTTCAATTCTCTGAGAACCCCTCTTTCTTTGTGCCATTGAGGTACCCTCAAGTGCAAGAGCAGCAAGTTTTCTCTCAGAATCAAGCAAAACGCCCTCCTTTCGACACGGTTGGGCACAATTATCAGGTTCCAAGGTTACCCCTTTTGGATTCTGGGCAAGAGGTGTTTGCTAAAAGGCACCTACCACAGCTTCCATTGTTTCCTCACCATATGCAACCACAGCAATCATTGATTGCTCCATCTGCTAAACAGCAGAAGGCGAGTTCTACCGGAGACGATGCGAACAACCAGCTTCAGCAGAATGTATTTGATCAGCTATACAAAACTGCTGAGCTGATAGAAGCTGGTAACCCGGTTCATGCCCAAGGGATATTGGCGCGGCTCAATCACCAGCTTTCCCCTATTGGTAAGCCTTTCCACAGGGCTGCTTTCTACATGAAGGAGGCATTGCAGTCAATGCTTCATTCAAACATTCATAATTTTCAGGCTTTCTCACCTATTAGTTTCATATTCAAAATTGGAGCTTATAAATCTTTTTCTGAGATATCACCTGTTCTTCAGTTTGCCAACTTTACTTGCAATCAAGCCCTCATTGAAGCTGTGGAAAGATTTGATCGAATTCACATTATTGATTTTGATTTCGGGTTTGGAGTGCAATGGTCTTCTTTTATGCAGGAGCTTGCTCTGATGAGGAATAGCGGCATGCCTTCACTTAAAGTTACTGCTGTTGTATCACCCTCCACTTGTGATGAAATGGAGCTCAATGTTACCCAAGAAAACTTGAGTCAATTCGCGAAAGACATCAACATGTGTTTTGAGCTTAACGTGTTGAGCATTGAATCACTGAACAGTTGTCAGTTCTTTGATGATGAGGCAATTGCTGTGAACATGCCGGTATCTTGGTTAGCAAATCATCCATCATTGTCTCCTTCAGTCCTTCACTTTGTAAAGCAGCTTAGGCCAAAAGTGGTGGTCACCATGGATAGAAATTGTGATCGAATTGATGTACCATTTGCCACCAATGTAGTCCATGCTCTTCAGTGTTATTCTGCCTTACTTGACTCGCTTGATGCTGTAAATGTCAACCTCGACATCCTCCAAAAGATTGAGAAGCATTTCATCCTTCCTGACATGAAGAAAACCATATTCGGTCACAACCATCCACATGAGAAGTTGCCTCCTTGGAGGAGCATGTTTCTTCAATATGGGTTCTCTCCATTCACGTTTAGTAACTTCACAGAAGCTCAAGCTGAGTGTTTAGTGCAGAGAGCCCCTGTAAGGGGATTTCAGCTAGAGAGGAAGCACTCCTCTCTTGTTCTATGCTGGCAGCAGAAAGAACTCATCTCAGTTTCGACTTGGAGATGCTGAGCACCATCTGAGTAACTTGTATTTTTGAAGGTGCTTCATAACTCAGTACTGTACTTTATGTAACTGTTTATGTGATTTAGGCTCTTTGATTAAGATCCACTGTCCAAATGTTTTCTTGGCCAGATGGGTTGAATATGGGTATTAATTATGCCTTTGCCCATTTTCATTATCTAAGATTGGTGACAAACTCTTTTGGTTTGGAAGAAATGAGCAATTTAGCAAAGAATGTTGTCTCTATATTTATCTGGTTTCTCCATGCTTTAGTTTTAGTCTTTCTTGATTATTGTGTTATGAGCTGAATCTGGGATAATATCCCTCATAATCTGGTCTACAATGGCGTTGTGTGATCCTTATAGCCGACCTCACTTAGTGGGATAAGACTTTTGTTGTTGTTGAGCTGAATCAGGCATGGCATGGGAAGGGATCCTCTTATATTGAAATTGTGTGATTTTGTATGTTAAAAATTTTCATTAATATTCACAAAATTGATAGGTGATGAATATGTGCATGGTCAACAAAATGGCCATAATAGCATATTTCACTATCAAAATGTATCTAGTTTCACTAATGGTGCTTCTGATTCTCCTATTGTATCATTAATGGTGCTTCTAATTCTCGTTGTGTTGATATGGTTCCAAGTTAATTTTTGTAATGTGGGCTAGTCAAAAGTATTTCTTGGCTTTACTCTTATTATTACAATATACCAATTTTCCTTATCACTGTGCCTTACTTTATAAACCAACCTTGTTTGAAAACGTAAGATAAAGGATCATCTGTGTAAATCTTGAGGTGTCTACACTAATAAAATTGTATTTATCTTTCTTATATCTTCTACCTTGATTTCAAGCGCAAGAAGTAATCTCAAACGGGTCGCATTTAAATAGTCTAGCAAAGTTAATATTCAAATATACTCGCTCTCTTCCTTTTTATAAGAGTTAAATCAACTTTACACATCTATTAAGAAAGTTAGATAGTATAGTTTTTTCATTAAATTTGTTCTAAAATGTTGTTGAATTTTCAAAATTGTCCTTAACATATTTCTTTTTAATCTCTTTCCATCATTAATACAATTTCATATTTTCAGAATTGAATAGGGGTAAAAATGTGAAAAAATAATTAATATGACACAAAGTCTTATGTAATTCTTATAAAAAGGAACGACAAATACCCCTCATTTAGCTCTTATAAAAAGGAAATGAGGGTATAGTATTTCAATGAATTTTTTAATCATTTCATAATAATTAGTATGTCGTGTCACCTGTTCTTCATTTATTATTTATTATTTATTATTTATTATTACACCACTATTTTGGGTATTTAACTGTTACTCAACATCTGTTCTGTTGTACCCAACAATTAAACAAATGAGAATATGCCATTATGATTGAATAAGCTGAGAAGCTGCTCCTATTTATATAATGCTATTTACTAATCCTCCCATCGAACTTTTTGTTTTAAAAGCATAAGCTGCGCATAAATGTTAACAAAATTAATAATTTATAATAAAGTATACAAGTTAGCACCATAATTTAACTGAGAATTGATGTAGTGGTTCAACACTTCGTCATTTAAGTAAGTGATTGAGAGCTTGAATCTCAACTCTTGCGAATGTAAAAAATTCATTAGCCAGCATCTTACCACCTCGTGTGCTAACAGTGAAATGAGAGATTAATCTCACGTCTATCGGTTGTGTGAATACCTGATTAAAAAAATAATTAGCACAATAACTCAATTGTTTATCAATAACTAAATTTTGGTCACATATTAATCTTATTACTTCCCTTTCGAACCATCACCGGAAGTGCTCTCTGTCCCCCCATTTCTGCATTTCTAATGTCTTCATTTTTCAATCATGTGCTCCATGTAGCTTCTTAGAAAGATATAAGATTGATAGAATTTTGTATCAATTATAATTTAATGAAAACTAGATTGTTAGCAAAGATATAAGATTGATAGAAATTTATATTAATTAGAAATTATAATTTAATGAAAACTAGAGTGAAGATTCTTACTCAATCCATGGTTTGACTTCTACACAATTTTGTAATATGTAAATATATAAAAATGAGGTTGTTGGAATTTCAAGAATCTTTTATTTTCTTAGAAACCTCCCCCAGTAGACTGACCATTATTCTTAAACATTGACAATGAAATACAATCATTGGATGCAATATACTTCTTTAACTTACCTAACTCATCCATTTTGAACTCTTAGGATCACAAGTCATCATCAAAGAAAGACAACTCCACCAGGGAAGCAACCCCTTTGTAGCAAAGAGGAACAGTTTTTTCAAGTAGAACATGATAATCATGACTTTTTAGCCATCAAATCTTAAATTCATATACATTTATGGACCGACTTACATTTAATGCAAACCTATAAGGAAAAGTTTAGCCTTTTCTTCCATTGATATTGTGTTGAGTGCAAGAGGAATTATATACTAATATATCTCTGCTCTTAATTGGATGAAAGGGCTTCTCGAGTTCTACATGATGCAAGTCTAATTGAGTTTTTGAGGTGTCTTTTGTTTTACATTCAATATCAAAGGTGATAAGAATACAAATTTATGATGTTCATGTGGCATGATTGCACCCATATTTCAGACAGAAGAGGTAGCTTCTACATTACCATAAGGGCGCGCAAGTTAATATTCCTTTAGCACTCCATGTGGACAAACATATCATAAGGTAGAAAATCATTAATCGACCACAATAAATAGTGCATGACACTATTAATCAAGTACTCTCAATTTACTTTATCGTTATTCTACCAAAATTATACCTAACTTAGACATCAAAGTGTCTTTTACAAGTACTCCCTCATATCAGCTTGAGGACCAAAGGTGACAGAGGAACTCCGTTGTAGCTCCGAACTCTTTATTGTTTGGACTCATAACTCTAATATTGGTTTGAACCCATCCAATTAGTTCCAGCTTCAACGTGAGATGGGTAATGTCATTTGACGTTTTCATTAGTTTGCATCTCTCAAAATTCACAATATGAGTGTCTAAATTAAATTCACCCACAAACAATCAATGCAGTACTAAAAAAAACCGACGATTTATATTTATCGTTTTTGGTTGTCTAAATCACCTGCCAATTCATATTTTAATTGTGATTAAACAATTATTTTCTCATTACATCAAACCATGGTTGAAAATTTAGGATTTTCTCTTCTTATTTTCTTTAATCACATTTTGATTTTCTTTCTATTCAAATTATATTTTCTTATCGAATTATTCTTCATATTATTTATTTACCTATTGTCTATTACTATCTCTATCTATCTGAGAATGAATTTGAGGTGTCAACAAATTATTATATATTATTACTATTTCTGTATTTATATTCATGTCCCGGTACCTTTTATCACATTTTCATCTACTTTCTATTAACATTATTTTTTCTTATTGAACTATTTTTCATATTTTTTATTTACCTATTGTTTACTACCATCTCTGAATCTCCATTAGCTTGGTAGTTTCCACCACATGTGCTGAGTTGAGCCCTGGGATTTGACAACAAATTTAAAAAGTCACATATAGATGCTTTATGCCTAATCATTTCAAATAAAACTTGCATCCTTTGTTTTACCGCGGTTGATGAGCACAAATTGACAGCCAAACATAGTAGTCATTGACGAACATTTAGGGGTGTTCACAAATTGAGTTGATTTCATGTTTTAGGTAATATAGAATCTAAACGGATGAAATTCAATTGGTTTGTTTAGTTCAATTTTATAAGAAAATTCAGCAAATGTGAACATAACCGATGTTATTAAAATCGGGTTGAAACTTAACATAATCGGTACTAACTAACCAAAAAATTCAAATTGGATCATCAAGATTAGGTCCATAGGGTGAATCTAAATCAATGAACACATGTATGCACATTGGAGAAAAACCAGTCCAAACAAGTGTCATGCAATGCTATACACAATTACGCCATAGAATTATACAAGAACAGTGAGAAAAGGAGTGAGTTAATGGGCACAGTTTAGTTTAGACCAGCGAGTGTGACATGTTGTCTCATGTGATGTGAAGAAGGAAGGACAGTGACCCATGATTTACACTTCACGACCCACAAGGCCAACTTGGCGTAGGGTAGGACCCATTCCCTGTTGAATCGTCACATCCTAGGCCTCGACACGTGTACGGAGATTGTACACTTTGACCATGACAATACAGGTTCACTGGATTAAAAATCCATCTTTTTTTGTGGGGCGCACCTCACACCAATAATGGGTTGGAGTCTTTCACAATTTTATGCTCCATAAAGCATATAGCCCAAGACTCAAGCAGCATGTCGCGTACTCTATTTTGAGGGCAGACCAAAAACAAAAAAGGGCTAAGCTATCTAGTGGTCCATGCATGGTACATCACTATATTAATATTACCTCTCAAACTCTCTCACCTAGAACCACCGCATCATCCTGCTCCCACCACCATCGCACTCCAGCAACCCGCAATGGACAATAACCAACCACAGTGGCACGAGTAATCTACCGCACATCGGGCTTTCAGCCACCACCGATTACTTGTGTGCCCCCTTAATTCCTCTCCCATCGTTTCTTCATCTCTCTTCTGCCAAGTTTGAACATTTAACATGTGAAGCGCATTAGGGACATCAGCAACACTGTTCTTCCGAGTCACAATTGACTCAAAATATGTCACGTCACTCATTAAGTTGAATGAATTAGTAGCGTAAAATTTAATTGATCAATCGTTTAGATTGCGTGTAACATAGTAAGATTTAGGAGAGGAAAAATACTAGTAGTATATACTTTCAACCCGATTGATTAAAATTTATGTGGGGTTTATAAAAAATATGAGTCTCACTTTCAATTTAGTGTGATCCACATTAATTTCAATCAATCAAAGAGAATGTTAAATTGAGCGTTGTTAGCATTCGTCTTAAGATGGTAAATTGAACCCTTCGTCGCAGTGTTTACACACAATCGGTATACACGGATACATGTAGTCTTAAACCATCAATAGCATCGAAACAAACAAAAAATCATTCCGGGTTTTAGTTATTGGAATGCATTTTTCAAAAATACGGTTTTTGAAATTTCAATACTGTCTCTAATGTGCAAAGTGACAGAAATACGTTCCGAGAATTAAAATTCCAGCACATTAGTGGCGGTTCTTAAATGCCGCGTATGTCGATCAGTAGTCTGGTGCACGAGACTTCAAATAGTGGAACCAATCTTATTATATGTAAAGTTATTTTCAGGGTCAATATTTAATTCTTAAATTAATGGTAACATTTTGTTGTTAGGTCTTGTTCAAATTTAGGTTTAGTTATCATAATTTTAAGTGAACTAATATAAGTGCAGCTAATCCTCTTGATAGTAGTGCAAATGTCGTGGCGGGGTCAAATCGTCCGCGGATACCTAGTGAAAACTATGATCCCAAATTTTTATTATATTTATTCTTATTAAAACGAAACCTTCGCAACAAATATGCTACGTTTCAATTATTCTTCACAGAAGGAACTATTTTTCCGTTTATTGGGCAAGACTGAATAGAAAGAGCGCAACATAGCATAGATCAATCCGAAATGCCAAAACGCGCCACATCTGATTCAGAATCGGAGGGTAACTCTACCTCAAACTCAGGCTCAGAGTCAGAGGAAGCAGAGGCCCTGGGCAATGGGAAGCCCCAACCGCAGGGAATGTCGGAGTACGAGGAACAGAGACTGCGCAAAATTGCGGAGAACAGAGCGAGGTTGGAGGCTCTGGGTTTGCCCCAAATGACCTCGTCCTTGAAGAGCTTACCTCGTACTCGGAGCAAAAAGAAAGGCAAAGAGAAGGTTGCAGATTATGACGAAGATTATAAACCCGAAGACGAGGAAGAACCCGGATCAAGTTCTTCAAGCGAACAAGATGGGTTCGACAAAGATGACGACTTTGTTCCTGAAAATGCTTCTGGGTCACGGAAAAGAAAGGTGGGTAGTGGAAATTTTTCAATCAAATGCCACCCTTTTTAAAAGTTATTTTTCTGTTCAATGAAGTACTTTTGTTATATGTAATTGGGTTCAATGAGGTACTTTTTCTTTCGAATGAAGTAATTGGGTTCATTATATCCTGCCAAAGTGTTTTTTCTTTTTCAGTTCAATGAAGTGTATATTTTGTTTCGGTACAATGTTTTGGTTTCAATGAAATTGGGTTCTTGATTGAGATATGTATTTTGTTTGTCTGTTATTTACTTTGAAAGATTAGGTCTTTTTTGTTGGTAGAATGTTCTACATTCTGCTGTGGTTTTTGAAAAAAATTAGGTTTTTGTATAGGTTTTTGCCCTATGACTTATTGGTTGAAATAATTTCGTTACTATTTTTTTCTTTAATACTTACTGTAGATGAAGAACATAAGTTTGAAGATGAAAGGTAGTGTCTCTGGGAAGAAGTGTGGTGGTCGTTCTGAGTACATTGATGAAGATGAAGCTTTGAGGCAGGTAGTTTTGATGTTTAGACCCTGATGGTTTTGTTTGATGTACATCATAAACATTTTGCCATGATTGCTGTGAATGGAAGCATCTTAAGTGTGTTGTTGCATGACTTCTGTAGGCAATAGCGCTTTCCCTGCAAGACTCTGCAGAAGTTTCATGTTGCACTGGCCAGAATGTAGTGAGCAACAGCAAGGCTGAGAAAAAGGGAAACATTCACATTCAAGAAGAAAAGGGAAGAAAGAAGAACAAAAAATCGGTTTGTATAGTGTTTCCTGTTCATAGAATAATTCCTTCTTTATAGTTCTTTTAGTTTGTGTTAGAGGTTTTCTTTTAATGTTTTCAGTATTTGATTGTGTCAACAGTTTACTAGTAGGCTGCAAATGACTGAGGATGAACTGATTGTACACTTCTTCCAGCTTGATGGTAATTTGATAATTTCTGTTACTGCAAACTTTTGTTTTTTGAGGGTGAGGAATAGTGGTAAGAGATCAATTGGAAGAGTCATACTTATATCAGCTATGACACATCCATCAAAGAGGAACCTTGTTTTCCCTTAAAAGTTTCAGTATATCATGTCCATATAAAAACTAGACTTGTCTCTTGAGTTATATATAAGCCAACCATTTTCATCCATTCATTTTAAATGGGAAAGACTGATCTATCATCACTTTCAACTTATTGGATAGTTAGAAAACAGTTTTTCAAAACTATTTTTCCATGTGCTTAAGCAATCTAGCTTGAGAAGCCACTTTTTGCCCTTAGAAAGATAGTTAATTTTTATTATAGAAGCATTTGGCATTACTCTCTTCTTGAGCATCTACTAATTGCCCATATACGTGCACCATAATTTACCAAACGTTATTTCATACAACAACAACAACAGTCTTATCTCACTAATTGAGGTCGGCTATATGAATCACACTATGCCATTGAGCTTAATCAAAAACCTGATTTTGAGAGACATTACTAATAATGAGGTCAAATTTAACAATATCTTCCAATGTTCTTTTTGACCTCCATTTACTCCTCTCCACAAGACAAAAGACCATGTTATCAACTAATAAGAACTACCTAGAACTAGAAAAGAAACTGAATGAGAATTCTTTTATGATAGCTCTTTGATTTCCAAATAGGAATGAACAGAGAAGGTAAACTATACAAAATATCCCCTTGATTTTCGAGAGATCTCGTTTCACTTCCCAACTAATTTCCTAACTTCCCTCCCTTTCTGAATCACATTTATAGGATTGGGTAACTGCCCCAGTCAGTTACAATACAACTAACAAAAGTCCTAACTAACAAGTAACTTCTCTCAATTCCTACTGAGGGTTATAATTCTGTGCTAACTGTCTACATTTCCCCTGATAGACCTTCACAATAGGAGGCCTAATCCTATCATCAGCCCTTCTCACAGGTGCCTCCAAAGATCTTGTTTGTACCTGTTCATACCGTCCTAACCGATTTCCTGTCAGCTTCTCCACAGTAAACACCACATCAATATCTCCTCTTATATATTATTGTGTATCCTATCCTTTCTGGTGTAACCACTCATCCATCTCAACATTCACATTTCTCTAACTCCAACTTTTTGTCCCGTTAAAGCCCAACATTCGCTACCATAGAGGATAACAGGTCTTACATTGGTTCGGTAAAACTTTTCTTTGAGCTTGGTAGGTACTTTGCAGTCACAAATAACTCTTGATGTTTTTCTCCACCTTAATGACCCAACTTGAATTTTGTGTGCAACATCTTTGTCATTTTCTCTATTGTTTTGGATAATAGATCCAAGGGACTTAAATTGTGAAACATGTGGTATGATATCGTTTCAATTTTGACTTCTAGATTACTTCCAACAACTCCTGCTTAATTGAAAACCTTGAGATTCCAAATCTCAAGTTTAGAGTTAACTGCTTCCCTTAATTCTTCAATTAGAACTATATCCTTTTGTATATCCCCGGTAATCATGTCCAAAACCATATCAAATAGGTACAGACTCAAGGCAGAACCTTGATGTAAACCTATCCTTATAGGGAATTCATTAGTCACGCCTCAAAGAGTCCTCACACTAGTAGTTTCTCCCTCATACATGTCTTGTATAATTTCAAAGATAGGATCCGCTCCCCAAACCTTTTAACACTCACCAGATTCTTTTTTCAGTTCTTGTCCACAATACCCACACTGTTTCTTCCTCTGACATTCCCAGTATACCAAAGCTTAAATCTTGTAGTGTCCAACTTCTTGGCTTTTTCCCCAATCCATTTAATTTCCTGAAGACACGATATGTTAATCCTTATCCGGCTCATAGTGTCCACCACCTCCATAGATTTACCAGTCAAAGTATCAATGTTCCAAGAACCATACCTAATCAAGCAATCCTGGGCTAGTTTCTTTAGCCACTCCGTCTTGGAAAATGTGAGGACCCTAGCTCATTTGACATTGCAACCGAGCATGCAACGATTCTAGCTCATCTAACACGGTACTGAGTCATACAGTGTGTTGCTTTTAGGCAACGACCTAACATTATAACAAATTTGTAGTGTTTGGTCTATAAAGATATCAATGAGTTTTACCTTGGTTGTCCAAGGCCTTAGACAACCTTCCTCCTTAACCCGGGCTTGGGATCGGGTCTGCAAGCATAGGCGGAGTTACCAAACTTTATTTCACAGTTTTCTAATTTTCCCTGACTATTGCTTATCTAAAATTTTGAATTTGATGGCAAATCACCCCAAATAAAACTTCTCCTTCCCCCTCTATCTCTGGACCAAAATAATATAGTAAACAAAAGGGAAGTTGCTATTAAACTCCGAACTATAAATGGGAAGTCTTGACTCTAGAGACTCAATAGTGCTATCAACATCTAGTTATATTTACTGTGATCAAGTACTGGTTTGATATATAAATGAAGAAAGGAAGCTTTTTTCTTCTCTTTTTCTTTCCTGCTTTTAATCCATGGACAAGCTGTTGGTGATTGACATGGGATGTTCTGGCATGCAGAGCCAGGAAAAGGATTTTTAACGATAAGGGATATAGAAAGGGCAGCTACAGCTCATGATTTTATGTGGACAGACAAAGAGTTGGGTGATATGATTCGTTGCTTTGATAGTGATGGAGATCGCAAGGTAAGTGTAAGCTCAGCTTTCTCCATGGTTTTATTTACTTTCAACAGAAAAAAAGGAAGAGGTGAGCTCCATTTGATGTTTAGGATATTGGAAAGATAAATTCAATTTTTTATTTTTCCCCTTCCACTTTCTATCAAGGGAAAGTATATAAAATAATGACTAGAAAAAAGGTTTTATTTACTGTGTACAAAGAAAAACATGATTTATAAGTTAAAAAAAATTTCTGAACAAATTAATTTTAGCACATAAAAAATATTTTGTATATATATCTATTGAATTTTAGTTATAAAAATATGGTTTTGCATATACGAGTTTTACAATTACGATAAAAACAAATACTGGTCAGAAAGGGACAAAAGAAGTTGGAAGCTGCAGGCATGCATCGACAAGTGATAATGCATCAACATAAACCATATGTGATTTATCCTTCAGCTGTACACTAGTTCTAATATATTATGGTTATTGCAAGTACTGTGTAACCAAAAACTTTCACTCATGCAGTTATTCATATCTTTCACTAAGGTCAGAAAAGATGGATCTTTCGTACATTTTACAAATATGAAAACCGATCATTTTGACCCCCTTTATATAAAGAATGAGAATAATGGAAGTTACCTAGAAAATTTGTATGATGAATTAGTATTATTAAGTACTTCAGTATAACGTGCTATGTTGGCTGTTGCAGCTAAGCCTTGATGATTTCCGGAAGATTGCTGTTCGTTGCAACATGATTAAAGAGACTGAAAATTAAATTCGGATCCTCGACTGCCCCTGCAGCCTTTGTAGTGGCAAAATAATGTGTATATTGTAACTAGTTTAACCTTTTATGAATCAATCTGAACCATTTAATATAAGAATGAAGGGCTAAGAATTTGCAGCAAAGAATCGAAGAGGATATGGATGCAGAGGATTGAGGATCCATGTTGCTGGAAATTCTTGATAAAATCGTGGTTAAGAGAAGAGATGATGGTGTAGAAGTTTAGGCATATATGTATGGCAAGATATAACATGGAAATGTATATTTGCAGTGGAAAGATACTGATTCATGGTATTCCATCTTGTATCATATCACAGCATTGCTTTGCTTTTTATAAGTTATAACTTGTGCCGTACTATATACATTGCTTTTCCGTTTTAGTATCTTGTAGGGATGAACGACTATAGTCAATCCAAATCCGCGCTAATGGTGTGTTTGTATTTTCTTTTTGCACACATTTTAAGGTAGTTTAAATGTGCTTTTAGTCAATCCACACTTCGTGTCATTAGGCGGAATGCATTTTTAACCAATTTAAACTGAAATACACTCTTACCTTTCAATTTGGTACTACAATTGAATACTGACTATCCACTGGTCCTGTAGTACTGAATTTTTTTTCATGTACCGAATTGACTTGGTGAACCACATAATCCAAACATAAGGTGCTCTTTAATTTAAACTTGAATCAATTTAATTATTTTTTACAAGAGGAAGACTTGAATCAATTTAATTACAATCATCTTGAGATTTATTATTTTCAACATGGGCAACTCTTCCGTTATTTATATACAAAAATTGATAATAAGCGGGTAAAATTTTGAAAAGTTAATTTTTTTATCACAACTAGATGAGTTAAAATTGAATCATTTCAATTTTAATCTAACTAGTTTGGTTCGAATTGATTAAAAGTTTTTAAAAATAAACTAAATCAATTTAATTAAAGATGATTGATTTGACATTCAACCTTGAACACCTCTAATTTTTATTAAAAAAACTTATTTTAAATTATAAAAATGTGACTTTATTATTTTCTTGTTTATAAACATTTGCATAGGAGAGATAAAGTGGAGGTGGAAAAGAGGTACCTAAAAAAATTAATCACGTGCCACAGAAAATAACAATACAGTTCCCATGGTATAAAATATAAATCATCAACCTGACCACTGTCCATGATTGCTACTGCTGATAAAGGTGCCTATATTTTATCACATTCCAAATTTCTAGGAGCACTATACGACAATAGTCGTATATACATATCACACATTTTTCTTCTCGTTGGTTTCTACAATTAATCATTTTTCTTCTCCTCATACAGCCAAAAATGGCGACAGCCGTCACTATAAATTAGCTGTCAAAGCCTCCGACAAATCGTCATTTCCGAATTGTCTCCACCGTTGCACAATGCCTCCTAGCCTCCACCAGGAGGCACTTTGGGAAGGGGGAGGAGCATTTGCTTTGGTGGAGGCGATCCGCTAATGATGAACTGACGATTTGTTGGAGGCTTTGGCGGCTTATTTATAGTGCTGGCCGTCACCATTTTTACATATCAGAAGCTGGCAATCACATAGATCACGTCCTCTTCAATAGGAAACCTAAAATGATGCCAACCAAGCCAACAAGAACCACATACATAAATGGTATACCACCACGGCTTTTGTTCTCTTCACGCCTCAAAAGCTCCTGCGTATGGAACATTCCAAGCCAATCAATAATTTTCCACACTGTGATACAATTATTAACTCCTGCACCAAACATTTAACAATATGGCAGCTACCGTTTGACTGCACTAAATACTCAGTTTAGGAAAATGATCAAGTCTGAGAAGAATACATAACCTTATGTGTTCAGAACAAATTTAAGCAGGGTTTAGTAGAGTGCAAGCATGTTATGACTCCAGAAATAGAAATCAAAACATATTAGGCAGCAAAGAAGTCTCATTGTTCCTGGTATGATTTCAGCTTGAAAGAGACTATACAGGAAAACAACTACATGCCATCTAAACACCTTTTTCTATTTCTTGGGTAGTTGTTAAAATAGCTAAGCACATTTTGAGAGACAATATACAAAATATAAGGATGTTCATTGGTTTGCTTAGATTGAATTTCAAGCAACCCACCAACCAAACTACTATACTCAGTCGCGTAAAATGAATAACAGGACTAAGCCTACTGATAACATGAAACTGAAGCACAAGTTTTCAAGAACTCATATGGTAGCATATAACATATTCTCGAGATATATTTAAACAAACTTATTCGGAAAATAACTAGTAGACATTTACATAGTGCAAACACTCAACAAACACCGAGAGTGAGAAAGGAAGGGAAAAGAGAGAAGTAATGGATGTAATATATGATGAATATGATAAGAAGAGAGATAGAAAGAAAAAATGAGGTATTTATGGGTTGTCTGCACTTTTTGGTGTCTAAGTATCATTACTTGATTTGTAATTTTAGTCCATCCTATTACTTCCATAGCACGACACGGACAAATTAGAAGTATTACTTCTAGTGTAGTATAGTAGTAGAAAATAACAAAGTAGGACCATAAGATAAACATCAAGATCACCTAGCAGAACATTCAGGATAATATTTGCATCATATAAGAATCAGTAGCATTTTCTTTTTAATTCAGTATGAATTTCATACCAGTTCTTGCTGAAGCCTTTTATTTTGCTCAATAACAGAAGTTTTCTCCTCAATTAGCTTAGAGATATGAGCTCTTGCCTGAAATAATAGAAATTCAAAATGAGCACTGATTTTTCTGAGTTCAAGTCTCATCAAGGGCAATCTGAGCTCTTGTTCAAGGTAGAAGAGATAAGTACTGTAGGCAACTCAATCTACAGTAAATCGTTTCCAAAAAAAGAATCACCAATGTAAATAAATGAAATGAGACAATCAAACTATAAGAACCGTTTATCTGTCCGGGCATTCCCGAATAACATGCTCAAATTACAAAACCACAGAAAATCACAGTACAACAAGTCTATGTGAAATATCACTAATAAAAGGCCAGTGCAGGCTGCAATACAAATTGGTACATAAACTCAGAACAAATTTATGCATTTCATAAACATTTGAAAGGTGATTCAAACCTCCTAAAACTAAGTTAGAATTACTATGATCTTGATATCTCTGAAACGACATGCAAACTCGGTCTCATCCTATTTGGTTAGAGTCAAAATGCATTACTATTGCAGGCATGTTTGGATTGGGGTCAATTAACAACATCATGCATTAGCTTTTCCCAAATTAAAATATATCCTCTACTACATAGAATGATAGAAATGATAGAACTGCTTTTTTAAAAGATAAGAAAAGAAACCTTGTTACAGAGAAAGAAGGAAAGTTCAACTAGCTGAAAGAGAAAATATAGTTCAAAGTGTCACCTGAAATGAATTGTCCTGAAACTCAGCCTGGTCATTGAAACCTTTAGAAGCCTATAGTGCATATTTATGACAACAATTAATTAGCATGAAAAGATGAAGAATTTTGTTTGAAAATATATGCAAACAGAGTGATTACTTACAGCCTGAAATTCCAAAGCATTTGAATGCCCATTTTCTGAGACAGATGCTCGAGGTGACGAATCCTCTTCGGATCCTTCTCGAACAGGGGACGGTGGTTTAGTAGGAGCTACGTAAATAACTCTCAATCTGCACTCTTCGACATCATGGCCGGATTCTTTATTGAACTAAATGAAATGAACATAAAAAACCATCAACTTATGCAAGGTGGATGAGAACGGCTGTGTATGTAATGTCACATAGTTATTCTATCAAGAAACAGATTGTTATTTGATAAATGGTTACCATTTCTGGAGTGGTATCTTTTATGGTTGCTCCGGGGCTTGCAACTACGCATTGGAGGAGAAACTTATCCTTGCATTGCATGTCAGGAGGTGCCTCCTTTTGGGCTTGCATTGTTACTGGAAAGTGAAAATATGAACAAGACGCAAACAGTCAATACGTAAAAGGGATAGAAAAGTTGCTTTAATTTGTTGCACACATGGAATAGAGAAAAGAGAAAATAATAAATCAATAGCAAAAATTTACCCCAAAAGCAAAAATAATAAGGGCTTATTTGAGCTTATCTTATAACATAAGTGTTTATGCAAGTATTTGAGAGAGCTTATGTAAATTGCTTGTAGCGTAGCCTTCCGATTAGTTGTTTTGAGCTTATTTTCAAAATGTTCAGATTAGCTTATAAACAAAAGTTTATGCTTACCCAGTTTATTTTCAGCTTATTTCAATAAGTTAATCAAATTATCTTATGAATAAACATTTTATGCCCATAGACGCTTCCTTAAGTTGTTTACCCAAACACACCCTAATTTAAATCATTTCACCACACATACAAACAAGGGTTTAAGCAGGGAAACATAATCAAACAAAAGATTGTCCCTCTTAGCATGCTTCTGTGCTTCTGTGAGCAAGATGGAGAGTGAGCAAGGGAAAAAGGTAGAAAGAAAGAGAGAAAAAGAAACCTTTAACATCACATGTAGACCTAGGCAACACAACTCCAGTGTTAGGCCTAACACAATACTTCTTCGGATTTGTCGTCTTAACCTGCAATCAACACCATAAATTTCACCCCCAAATCAAAATTACAGGTCTCCGTAACACACAATCACAATTTAAAAACTAAAAAAAATCTGGAAATAAATGAAAAGCAAAATTAAGAGTGAGTCAGAAAGGAAAAAAATTGAGAGTAAAATTGGAACCTTGAAAGCTACGTAGTTATCGGTCCTGTTAGACAACTGCAAGGAGCATGAGATCTGCTTCCTCAACTCAACTATTCACAACCCCGAAACCAAGAAAGCAAAAAGAAAGAAGACATTAGAACAAGACCCAGAAGCAGAAACCGAACACAAAAGCCAACAAATTGAATTTCGCATAAAAAAGTAAGCATTTTTTTTAACAAGAGGCTCACAGGGAAACTGAAGCTCTTGAGGCTGTATGTGTAGGAGCTCGCCGGAACTCATGGCGGAGGGATCGGAGGGGAGTCGCCGGAGACCAAGATCACTGTCGGTTTACCGGCGAGGAAAAAACCGTTGTCGCAGGTAGGGAGAGTCCGAAAGATGCAACGTACAAATCAACAACGTGGGACAGTGTGTGTATTTGTTTCTGGTGAGTGATGACACCTAAGGTAAGGGTACTTTCGTCTTGATATTAAAGTTTTTTTTTTTTTTTTGAATAAAACTTGATATTAAAGTTATTTATAAAGCACTTGAGCAATGTTTCAAAAAAAAATAATTTAATATTTTCACTTAAAAAAATTAGTATTTTCAACCGTCAAAATAAATATTAATAATTTTGTATTTTAATTTTAATATAATCTAATAGACTAATAGTGTGCAAACGTGTCATTTAATGCCCTTTATTGTATTTTTGGTTGCACCAAAGTAATATTATGAGCTCGTAAACAAACAAAAACTACATGCCCCTGCAATAAAAAATAGCAGCACTATCTAATAGAAATGAAACTGAGCAAAAACTAGGAAGAAAATCAAAGACTTGCGCCTCCATATGTAATCCCAAACCAAACCGTGTTTGGTTAAAGCATCCTCTTCGGAATTAGCCTCACGAAAGATATGCCTCCAAATCACATTGATAAGGCCTCTCAATAAACGATGGATTTGATCAACAAGCGAAGCGCAAGGATGGAGGCCGTCACACCCAAAATTGAAAAACTGAATACAATAAGCTAAATAAGATTCAAATAATCGTTTGAAAACAATTCCCTATGTAAATTTCGCATATGAAATCATTATTTATACACATCGTTAAAATAAAATGAAACTTAAAAAACATGTAAAGAACTCAAGTATCTACTAACTGTGGGTTACATTTTTGCGGGATATGAATCCACATCCACTTGTTTGATCAATCCTCACATAAATCCACAAATAAGAACTTCTTAGCAAATGAAAAGTAGATTGCCTCGGTCACACTCCTCAGTCGTGGAGAATGTGACCTTGTCATGAACTGCTCTGTCTTTAGTTCGACACGTCGTGGGCCTTTTCAGAGATACAGAGTGAAACTCATTATTGAATGAAAAACTTGGGTGCTTCTAATAACTGTTTTATGGGTTTGATCCCAAAGGCGGCACCAATTGCTTGATCTTAAGAATCTTAGCAGGATCTCTCTTGGTCGCGATAGTAGATCACAACGGATTGAGATCGTTGTTGTCAAGGTCACGATAGAGCTCGAGGTCCCACTGAGAGGGGGTACCTGCAAAAGCCACTCTGCCGCTCAAGTCAAATCCTAGAGACTCAGTTAGAACACAAGTCTAAATGCAAGGAGTGAACAACATGTTATTTAAGTTAATGATAGAACTTGTATTTATAGGCTCGGTGCTCATGGCAGTTGTCTTTGCAACTGCGAGGGAGGCACTTTAAGTTGACTTCCAAGCGGGCATATGGTCGTAGTTCGTTGTATCTCGACCTTCAGGTGACCAAACGAACACCGGGCGGGCGGGTCGTTTCTTCCTGAGTCAATCAGTCCGGCCTTAAGGAGAGTGCTTCAAGGCATGCCTTTTGGTCGACTAAGATGTCCTCAGGCAGAGTGGCTTAGAAGTCGGCCAGAACAATGATGGGACTTTACCAACGGCCAACAGACGACTAAAAAACTATCGGTATTTAGCTCGTTGGTAATTTTTTGCCGATTACTTTCCATAAATTATTGGTGAAGTTTCGACGATCTAAGCTGTGAGTGATATACCGACGACTTAGGCTATGAGTAATCTAGCGATGACTTAAGTCGTCAGTAAATTACTGATGGTATTGGCTTTCGGTAATTTAGCTATTAAAGTGAAGAAGTTTTTTTTTTTTTTGGAAATTCTTAAAGTTAAATAAAAATACAATGATCCAAACATCTTATAATATTCATCATCTTCATCAATTTCGTCTTCTTCCTCACTCCTCAGCTTCATCTTATTCAATATCTTCACCATCAACTTCTTCATAACCTGCTTAGACATCATGTAACCCAGTACTACCATAAAGACGGCTAAAGACATTATCGACGGCTAAAAAAATAACCAAAGGTTAAAACCTTCGCCAAATACAAATTTCCGGTCCCTGGTTAACATAGGATTTCAAGTTACCAACGACCTTAGCTGTCTGATCGAATGATTTTACCTTCAGTAAAATGGCAGAATTTCAACCCGCCAAATGAGTTACTTACAACTTTAACCGTCAGAACATTTTCCCACTAAAAGCTCCCGCCAAAATTCGCACGTTACCGATGACATGGACGTCGGCAATCTCATTTTTCTTAATTCGTCGAGAACTAAACCATTAGTAAAGTCCCATTGTAACGACGACTTTCTCGTTGCTGGTAAAAAATCCTAGATAATATGGCTGATTTTTATAGTGCCAAGATTGCTCTTTATCCTTATCCAAATTGATTTGAAATATGTCACCTCACAATTGTGCAGCAAAAGACTAGCTCTCCATTTCTTGTACTGCATAATACCATGAAACCTCCACAAGCGCCACCCAAAGTACTGCATAATACCATGACACCTTCACTTATGACAAGCATGTTAGATCACCCACTATTTACCACCCATCCTATGTCTGGTACACCAGGGAGCAAAGCAAACACATAATCAGTTTCTCTATATGAGACCAAAACACAATCTTGAAAGTATAATATAAATTATAAAGTTACAATCCTCACATGCTCATGCCCTCTACTTCCCTGTACCTCCAAATTTCCACTACCTTCCAAAACCAACACCAAGGCAAATTAAGCATTTTGATCATTCCTCCATCTCTCAACCATGCATCTTGCCTTTTTTCCTGATCCCATGGCCTACACTGCATTACTCTTCCACGAGCAAAGTACCCCTCCCGCAGACCCTTCAACGTCGATGAAGCACACCTATCCACCTATCCCTCTAATTATATTCTTCATTTTGTTCCTGCTCTTCGTATGAGGATGGATAAATTCCAATAACAGGACAATGTATATTTATATTAATTTAATTTGAACATGTTTTATTTTATATGCAAGATGGTTTTGTTGAGTTATTTAAGAGGAGAATCCGCCAAAAAATTTATTTTTCATATTTCTAAAGTTTTTTTTATAAATTAATTAAATGATTTTTAAAACACTAATGTTACACATTGTAAGATCGATGTTAAGATAAACAGCGATGTTAATTGCAATTATTATGCATATAGGCAACCATATTAATGCACTGAGAATGTAAGTCTTGTAGTATATAAATATTAACAGCTTTTGGCGCTGCTTGTTTTGTATTTTATCATGACTTGATGATATTTAATAATAAACATTTAAGTTTAATATATTGGGGTGGATTTCGCTTCTGCTTTTAAGAAAACAATATTTACCATCCATTTCTTTTCCTCCCAAACTTGTATCTCTAATTAGCTTTTCCCTTCTTAATTTCTTGTCATAATATCGATTTCTGAGCGATGATTACATAGAACTGAGGCAAGTGATACCCTTGAAAAGCTGAAACTTGATTTGGTTTCTGAGGGATTTTGCATTGCACAGATCAACGTTCAAACTGCGCGCAAAAGCCCTAGAAACCAAGTCCCTTTTGCGATAGTATCCGACGAGTTCGAAGTATTATTTTCACTTTTCAATGTTCAAATGGTGAGTTCACCACCCCCAAAACGGTGAAGAAATAACTAGAGAGTTCACTCACTTCATCTGCCAAGGGGCCAGAGGGGAAACCCAACAAGTCAGGTACCCAAGATTTGGTTAAACATAAAAAGAGAAAGAGGGAGAATAAATTTAAGACAGACTTCCCAAGCAAAATTGAATCACATAAGTCCACTAGCAATGACGAGTTCAGATTAGCCAAGAGAAGTAGGCATTCTAATGATAAAAATTCTAAAGTAAGAAGGTCAGAAGGAATTGATAAGAACAACAAAGGCCGGCCCAAAAGTTTCACTGGTGGTGGTGGTGGTGGAAAGCGAAAGCTAAACCTGACCAGTTTGGAGAAGGATAAAGGAGCTTCTCATGTAGGTAAACGAGCTTCCAAATCACACAAGTTTGAAAGGAAGTTAAAAAGAAAATCATAGATGAGCTGCAATATACTCAGGTGGAACACTTCTTACAAGCGTGGCATATGTCCCTGTTGTTTAGGTATTGATGCAGAATTGTAAGATAACATATTAGAATTTTGGTCTTGCCTGCTAAGCGAGAAGTGCATTAACGAGGAACTCGGCAGCCTTTGTCAAGCCTGATGCTTGACTCTACTGGCTGAGAAAATGGAAGGCTGCTTACTGCAAGCATATTGTTGGGGGAGGAAGAGGTGGTGACTGGTGAGGATAACTGTTGTTGACACTGGATGACTTGTCTTGATTGATTATTCATAGGAAAATGCTAAATAACGAGATGCATCGCACGAAAGGCAGGACTGTACGTGTTTTTACAGAACTTCTGTTTTTAAGTTGCTGAATTTGTATTTTAAAAAATATGATTTGTGTTTTTATAAAAAACATTGAATTAAATCCTTCGTGTGAATGGTGCGCTAACAGAGTCGTGGAGCACTTGTATCTTTATAGTTGCCATCTCTTTCCTCGACAGAATATTTCTCCATATGCTAATTTTCTCAAGATATTGCCTGCCTTTTTACTGATAGTATATGGAGCATGAAGTTTCGATTTTCAAAAAAAAAAACAATATTACACACTTTATCATGAGAAGCTTACTGCATGCTTGAAAACCTTTTTTACAATCGATTCTGCAGACATAATCAATTATAAGGAAAAATTTCTATAAATGTTTTTGTGTTCCAGAATACAAATTCTAATGAAAGAGAAACCGATTTAAACATACTATTAAAGTATACCTTCAACTCGTTCAGTTCGACGTGTGGCCTTGTTTCCGGGGGTCCAATCCTTATTGTGGAATATTAACACCAGGGTTGCAAACTTGCAATTACGAACATCCCAAGTTAACTTCGCCACCATTTTTATCACCCAACACACTGAACTTTTGAGCAAGTGACAGGCCAGTATTGTTGGAATAGATCCCCATATGAAGAGCACAACCAACAAAACATGTTGCTGCAATAAGATCGAAAGAAGGGACGCCGAAGAAAGTGCCCCAGTGAGAAGAAGGGTATAGCTGAGAACCTGAGATTGGTACCCATGACGTCCCTTCTTGACGGTCGTCTGCATCCCAAGCAGCGCGCTGTAGATGCAGATGGCCGTCAAGAAGGTTTGCATCTGATCTGGATGTGTTTCAAAGGGCGATTCTTTCTTGTTTTGATACTCAACTTGCATCACACCAAGGAGTATTGGATCCAGAAACACAAAGATTGCATGGCACGGAATTGAAGGGATGGAGTCTTGATCATTTGAAGTAGCTGATAGGCTACAAAGTCCGAATAAAAAGAAAATGCAAGTTATTAGGGTTTCCGCCCTACTTTTTATTGTCAACAAAATACATAAAATATCTCTGCTAGTTGCTGGGAATTTGAACCTAACCAATTAAATAGATAAAAGCTGTAGAAAAATCAAATCATAAAACTGTTTCAGATGTGATATGAATAATTCTTTAATTCAATCTTTTATTTTATTTCATGTTACAGTGAAGAAACATATAAAATAGTTTTTGGTTATTCACGATTTGATTGAATAAATGAAAGGGATCTTTACCAAAAACATAAAATAGAAAAGAATCAAACATCATTCGTGGTTTACGATGTAACAAAATGATAAAAGAGTTAAAAAAATTATATATGGAAGACTGACCTTGCTTGATTATAATATTTCAGGTGGCATAAGCAGCCCAATAACTTGGATTTCTTTTGCTTTACTTTCCTAGCCACCTTAACTCTTCTGGGTTTTATTCTGCATGACAACCTAACAATATTCTCAGTATCTCCTGCTCCCACTTCATAAATATTATACTCCTTCGATGACGCATCCATATTACTCAATATGAGAAATGAAAGGATCTAGACCCTAGTTCTTGTGTATGGATACAATGGTCTATCTTTTATCACTTGAACAGGTTTTTCTCAGAAAGAACCCATAAGGGAACATAAACACATTATGATTGTCTACTATGAACCGCCATGAAGTGTCAATAATCAATGTCTTACTTTAACACATCTAAACCACTACCAGTAGTTGACTCATGACTTAAAGTTGTTGTGTAATAGTAGAATGATTAAGGCAATATCATGCATAGTAATTAAAGTAAGGTTCGGAAAAGTTCTCATTGCCAAATACTTAATTCACATAAACATGAATTTGAAATCTCTACTTAAACAATCATAACAACACTTCATATCAAAGTTGGAGTAAATCTCCAATTTTGGCCCCTGAAATATTACACTTATGGCTGTTCGGTTCTCGTACTATGGTTTCTCATTAAGTTAGTTTTTGAAAAATTTGCCATCAGTCAATCAAGTTCCTAAAAGATTTTTCCGTTAATTCTCTAATCAGAAAATATATTCAATTTTTTTGGCACGGTGGCCTTTAATGTATCTGGTGACATGTACTCCTCTCATCTTCCCCATTCCTTTCTCACCGTCGGATCATTTTTTTTTTCATTTTCTTTCCTTTCTCTCTGTTGTTATTTCTTTCCTCCCTCTCTCTAGTATGTCGTAAATCTCTTTCGCCAAAATTTCCTAGATTCACACCATTGGTTTTCTTCGTTTGAAAATGTTTGCAACACGTCATATAGCCTTCACAAACCCACAAAAGCTGTCACTGCAACAAGATGGAAAGAAGGGACACGCCAAAATAAAGTGCTCCAAGAGGATCTGAGCTTCTAACCGCCTTAAGTGCAAAGAAAACGTCACCCCTAATAAAAAACATGTAATAAATCTAATTAATATATTAATTTTTAAAAAAAGTTATATAATTTTTTATATTTATTTTCAATTTTTTTATTATATTAATTGTATCCCAATATTACTTTAATATTATTGCATTCCCTTTTAATAAATGTAAACATAAATATGAAAAAAGATAATGATTTTTTCTTAAAATTAGTAAATAACCTTGTATTAAAAGACACTCAAATATCTCTAAAAGCTCATATAAATGTAATTAGGTAAGGATTATCTAACTATACTATTGGAAATTCAATGTGAGTCTAACACATGGACTAAGAACCACTGAGGTGAAAATGAAAAATAAGGTGTTAAGATTTTATGTGAAGATATAGTGTTTAAATCTCTTGATGGTCTTCGATGTTGGTCCGTTGGTGTTTTGGGCTCCCTTATCTCCCCAACAAGTCATATGATAACTTTGTCCATGTGATTCTAACTTTGTCTACGAGTTTGAACACCCTTTTGTGCCTTATTAATATATCTTTGCTTATAAAAAAATATCATAATCTAATGGTGCGAGTGCTAATAGCTTCCGATAAGGAGAAGTAAGGTAGTGTGGTGATGACTCATGCATGAGAACAGGGGCGGACCCAAGTATATTAAAATGGGGCGGTCGCCCTACCCAAAAAAGAAACCTTTTGCTTTAAAAAATAGTATTCGAATGTTATTTTCGCCCCACAAAAATTTGTAAGGCAACTTTTAGTTATTGTTGTTGATAGAAAGGTCACAGATTCAAAAAAGTCTAAAGAGGGGGAAATTACAAAGCTTTGCAGAACCAGACATCCTCCTCCCTAGAACAACCTTGTTTTGCCAGGTAGTTTACAAGTACGTTCCCCTCTCTAAAAATGTGAACTACCTTGATAGCATTTACCACCTTTCTAAGCATATCCATTTTGTTTAACTCATTCTGCAACTTCCATGGTCTATTTCTATGACAATTTACCCAACCAACGGCTAGGCTTGAGTCACTCTCCACAATGATATTTCTGAAATTGAATTGCTCACAAAAGATTAGAGCATTTAGAATCGCTAAAATCTCATCTTCAAAGGCCCAAATTTCTCCCACACTTTTGGAAAAGTAGCTCAAGATCTGCTTTTATCTGCTTTTGGAAAATTTCTCCGATACCACTGCGACCAGATTTTCTTAGTACTAGTTTATGTTTTGCTAACATTAGACTTAAACTTAGAGTTACACGACGGAATGTCATGTTAACTTGGAATTAAGTTTTTTCAACGGAGAATTGTTTTAAGGGCCGGAGTTCTTAGTTGATGAAGTTAAGGTGAATTCAAAAACTTAATGCTATTAAGTATTAACTAATTGTCTATCTTTCACGGTAATGAGAATTTGTGATTATGTTGATTGGAATTTTATCAAAGGTATTAATATTAAGCTACAATCACGTGAATTCGACTTTTCAAAGAATCAATTGACAAAAAAAAAATATGAATTAAGGATTTATAGTTACAGGTTAAGAGGATATTACACCTAATTTGTCTAAAAGAACAATAAATTTCTATCTCACTAAGTTATATGGATTACATAACATCAATACAGACTAGTCAAAAACCAAAATTTCGTGAAATGTTATTGACAATAGGGTCGTTTTTAACATCTTTCAATGTCTTTTTTAGTCGAACCATATTATCAATCTTTTTTTCAAAAAAAATTCTTTGTTCACATCTTCCAAAGTATATGGAAAACGTGCATGTACTTTGATGTGCAAAATAACAAAAATAAGTCAAATTTCATTTTTATTTATTTTCTATATGAATCTTGTGCGTGTAAAAAAACTCCTTTGGGTGAACTAGCCCTTCAAGGATGTGTATGTTGACTTGCTTGTGTTAAAAAAATCTTCCATATTCATAAGTCTATGTACATAAAACATAACAGATCAACAAACTTTAAGATAAAACACGGATAACCATTGATGCAGTATATAATCCCAGTAATCAGATAAGCCTTGTACCTAGTATAGTTGTACATATGGCTATTCAATGTGCATCACTATCACTATGGTCCACAGATGGGATAAAACACCCATAATTAAAACAAAACTATATCTACTTAAGCTATAATCTGCCTCTTTCAGAATATTTTTACAACGATATTAATCAGCCATCACCAATTCACCATTGTCAGCAGCAGAAGTATCAGAAGAAGAAAGTTTCTGCTTCCGAGCTCGGGCAGTTAAACCAGCAAACCAAGCAACCCTCATGAGCTGCAAACCGAGGATCAGAACCCACCAGCACACCAGCCCCCTAATCGAATGCATCACCCATGCTGGTGCGCTGAGCTCAACCCCTAGCTTCAATCCCCGCATCAGCTGCAAGACGCGGTAAGACTCGTATATGACAGGGGTAACAAGCCAGACAGGTGATTGCCAATGCCAAGTCAACATCTCAGTCAGAATCTGAACTGACAAAAGAAGAAGGTAAGGACCCAGTAGAACTGCAAATGAGATGGAAGGTAGTTGAGGTTGGAGAACGCTAACACCCTTCTGAGAGCCAAACACCATCAACAACGGGACAGCCAATCCAGTAAGAGTCGCAACAATGTTCCAGAACTGGTAACTGAAGGGAGCCTTGCTCTTACAGTCTTGTATTGGATTCTTAGGCCGGGAACAAGAATCCGCCATGAGGAGAAAAAGCGTAGCACCAAGGTTGAAGATGCAATCAAGTCCAATCAAGGAAAGTAGGCTGGCTATATTGGGGCCAAGAAAGATTGAAGATATTGGCAACCACAATGTTGGTACCATGCCAGTCACAAGGAGAACGGAAGGGCCCAGAAGCCACATGGGCCATTTTAAAAACTGAAGCTGCAGGCCTGGCTGATATTCTGTCTCTTTAAGCCCTTCAGCATTTGCTGTTGATGACTCTGCTGTTTCACTAGAATCAAGGGTTTCGAATATATTGGTGCTATTCTGCAAGAAATTATCACTTTGTTTACCAGTAGGAGCATATGCGACAGGCGATGGCTCCCATGGTGTTAACTTTGTGCAGCATATGCGGGACAGATTAATGTGAATACTCGGAAAAGTGAGTCCATGGAGTTGGAATGGTTTTCCGGATCTCAATAATCTTTGACTTCTAGGATGTGCTCTCCTGAAGGTGGAGGTATTTATTTGACAATGGGTTTGTGTTAATGATGCCATTCCTCTATTCATTCTTGATTGCAGATGCTCTAAAATTTTATGCTGTTTGTTCTCTGGCACCTAAGGTTAACAAAGAGCAAACTGTTGATGATACAGACACTGTTAACCTCCAAAAATTAAGAATACTTTACCATCTTGGGTTCTACTTTTAGCAGAGTAAATCTAGCAATGTAAACAGAACAGAAATATAAAAAACAAACAATAGAGATATTCAAGCGACATGGAAAAGGGTAATTACTGGACCTTTACACTACCACACATAATACTGTTCATCAATTCTGAAAGTGGCGCACAGATAGTACTGCTTTCCGAAATGATATTGGGAAATATTCAATTACACTAGATGTCCTCAAACAATATAAAACTATGATTCAATTTTATTTCGAGCTTAACAAAGGAGAAATCATTTAAGTGGGAAATATATTTCAAGTGTAACAGACGGAATCGAGGTGAAAATCAGAAACTTGCTCAGACTTAAGAGTAACAAAGGCATAAAATGGTGAAGGTTCAAAGAGTGCTGCTATTTGCATGGCCAAACAGAGATAACCACAGGAGAAATCATTTACATAAATTTGGTGTACTGAGTTAGCTATGCATTATATGAATATGCAGTTATACACAAGCAGCTAGTTTAGATATACTATACATCTAAACACGTTTTCAGAAAGTTATTATTTACGATCAAATTCAAACATTAGTAAATAAACTACACATAATGATAACTTATTTATTGGTTATAACTTATCAGATTCCGTAACCTCAAAGGTTGGTCTAGTGGAGATGATAATGTCTCGTCGCGGGTTCAAACCCCTGCTAGTCTCCTAGGTGAGATAAATGTAAGCCTTATGTAGGTGCTATTTGAGCCCGGCAGCTTTCCCTGCCTTATACTTGGGCACCATCCCGTCACCCTAAATTTTACTTCATCGAAAAAAAACTTATCAGATTCCGTCTATTAATTCATTCACCAGGTGAATTTGGAGTGAGGGTTTTTGCAAATCTTAATTTCACAGGCAACAAAGACATCTTATCCTATGCCCTAATATTTCTTTGCCCTAATTGACAGAGATTGAAGCTTTAGATACAGTAAGTGTTGAATTAAGGGGCTTTCACGACATCACTTGTCTCACTCCAAGTCCAACCACAAAAGAAAGGAATGATTCGATAATAAAATTGAGAGGAAAACAAAAAGGAACAAATTCAAAGACAAATATGCAAATGGGAAGAAAAATTGAAAGTAACCTTGTTTTGGCGAAGTCGCAGGGTGAAGAAGCATGCTTCAGATTCAGGGGAACATCGTTCGATCAGACAAATAAACAAGGAGAGCGGAAAATATCACTTATTTGAGGTGGACGAAAAAAATAATGATTAAATATTACGAATTTTCGACCACTACTACTATTTTTTTTTTCTATATCGTAAAATTTTGTTAACTCAAAGTTTGTTGAGAGAAATTAAAATTCAAGTTTAACATTATGTGATTAAACAATGAGCAATGCTTCATGGCACGAAACGAAGTGTAACAGTATGTTCACACAATCAATTTTCTTTTTACGGAAATCAGAGTGAGGTTTTGAAATGGAGAGAGTGAGAACAATTAACCTATGCATTCGTAACTTTCGTTTAATGATGGCTTCGAGCCATTTAGCATTTTCCTTAAGCAATTAAATTTGCATTTATAAAATTTGATATGAGGTGTAATTGAAACACTCAACCTTATTATTGAAGCCATTGTGAATGACTTTTAAGTCAATGACCATGTCGGCTTTGTAATGTTTTCTCAACTGACGATTCGACAAGAAAAATCACATTTTGATTGTCATTGCCGACCAACATGCCGTTCACTCAGTTGCGAAGCCTCTATGTTGTCAATGACGATTATTGGACGTCGTAACTATTTGGGTAGGCTATGACATAAAATAATTAAAATAGTGTGCAAGATACACACGCATTTGCTCTGATTGAAATTGCTGGTACATGCTTTCAATTTATTATTTGATAGCACCCTCAAATACAATGCCTTAACAAAACTAATGACTAAATATTTGTCCATAAAAGGCTTTGCTACTCATCTCAAGCAATTTGACGTGTCTCTTTACCAAAAGGATGTATATTAAGATCGATTAATTAACTAGTATATGTCCACCAAAATGCATTACATTACATCCCAATATAACTATCTATTTTGTAATCAACCTGTTGTAGCTATAATCATCTACCCATCATCATCATGATCATCAATTTTACTAGACAGTGGGCACTGCAAAATTGAGCTGTATTGATTGAATGAGATCAGAGTCTGGCATATTGAGAGGAGGCAGAGAAAATGGACTCTCTGTGGAGCTACCATTTCTGATCTCTTGCATTGTAAGTAAAGCTGCAACCGTGTTTCTGAAAATCCCTTCTCCGGCGACTACTATGGCTTCTGTTGCCTCTTTTGCTCTCTCAGCTTCTTCCTCAGCTGGGAACACTGTATCAATTATGCTCTCACATTCCTTCACAAGTTTTGAAATTAGTTCGGTTGTGAAAAATGGTTGCTCCAGCACTTTCTGAATGAATGGCAAACGCAATAGACATCCTGTTCTTTTGTCATATTTCTTTAGAATTTTAGCCAACCCTACAAAACTCAGCATTAAAAACTATCAATGTTGCACATTGTTTAGAGTATTCAAAATAAGAGAGGCTATCCAAATTAAAATTGAATGAGATTTTGTATATTTTTTTACGCAAGTATCTACGGCCGGCCGCCGTAAGACTAAAATCACGTTACGTACTAATGTTTTTTCCTTACGTGCTGTTCTGTTCAGAACAAGTGCTTAAAAAATTCAATTATCAACTAGATATATTACATGTAATTTTATTTTTGGTTTGGAACTTTTAAAAGTGAAAAAGTGCACCTGTATAATTAATGGTGCTGTAGTTTACTAAGAGAACCATTTCACCATGGAAATCAACAATAGCTTTTCTGATTTTTGCCATCTCCTCCTTATAATCTGATGCTGAAGGTTGACTGCCATTTGGTCCCCACAAATCAAGTATTATCTTGATGCTCTGTTGTACTTCCTGCACTCAACATCCAGTTACAAAATCTCATTACCCACATTCGTTTTTCAATTTTCACTGTCATTATAATTATACATTTTTCACTGTAAAATACCATCATCTGTGGGTAAAAATTTAACTATCCAACAAGAAGAAATATTAAATAGCATTAAGGATTTTTTTTGCCCATAGTTGTTTATGTAAGAGATTAGGTACTATCATTCTTTGAAATGAGCACATGTAATTCATTAAATTCAACCATATTGTCATGTTTTTATTATTTTAAGTTTTGACTGATATATAGTTATTGCATTACCCTCCTGGTCCAAAGTGGGAGTTAAATAAAATCCTTATTAAAATATGGACTCCAAAACTCAAATAATTAACATTGTAGGTAAAACTAATCTATAACTACAGTTCACTTATACTATTAACATAAACATGGTAAAATGTTTGTTACAACTATTATAAAAGCTTCCAAAAAAGAAATAGCAAATTGTTGCATACACATTTTCACATTTGAATTTGCTAGAGCGAGTCGATCAAACTCGTTTGAACTAGTACATCACGAGTTAATTAAAGAGTGAATCAATTCAATATGTCTCAAATAAATCTGGGAATATTAAAAGTGTAAAAAATATTTTAAAAAATGGATTAACCTAACCTAATTTAGACTGAATTTAGTTTACTTAACAAACTTATATGGCCGTAGAATGGGGCAGCTGCTAGAAAAGTAGGTGGCAGAAACTTTGTTGTAATGGGGCCAATGTAATGATGAGCTTCATTGAAGAAGATAAAAAGTAGACCCTTTGGACCACTGTTTCTTGATCTCAAACAAGATTGAAGAAGAAAAAAGGACCGTGTTCCACTTCCACGTGATAACATAAGCCGCACCCATATGTAGCCACGTGAGATTGTGTTACTACTAATTTCACTTTCCATTTTGTCCAACTTATACCAATTTTAATTTTCTAATACAGCAAATAAAATAATTATTAGCAAGTAGAGAAGTTAGTTCCCGATTTGTTTAGAGAGACCTTTTACACTTGTCATAGATGTGCAAGCCTATGAAAAACAATGAGTTAATGCTAAAAGAGGATTTTGCATTATCATTTTCTTTTAATTTACGTGTTTTTTTATAAAATACTTTCTCCGTTCCTATTAATTGGTGACAGTAACGGACGAAGCAATTTTCATGTCTTTTATGAGCAATATTGGTTTTTTCATCAACATTTTCGCTTGCCTGTGTGAGTGCCTCCAGCTAGCGTAATCGCCATTTCCAATAAAGGTATAGTACAAAACTTTTCAATGTTTAAAGTTTAAACGAATATTCCTAAGGCATAAACTACGTATTTATGATGAAGACCCTCAACAAATCACGCATTAAATGACTCATAAACCTGTTCCAACAACTTTCTAAGAGAAGTAATACCCTCCTAGAATCTTCCTATGTAGTACTAAATAAATGAAGAAGAAAAAATATTAGTAACTGAAAATATAGTGCATTTAATACGTTAAAAGTAGGAAGTGTAAATATGTAAAATATATTTGTTATAGTTATTTTTAACCACAATAAAACAAAATAAAATAAAATAAAGTATTCTTTGTAGTAATTAAAAACCGTCACTCACTCACTCATGCAAGCAAGACACGTTCAAGAAAACTAATTTACTCTAATCCATCAATTTTAATCTAATATTTTTCACTCCAAAGCAAATAGCAAAGTTTTAGAAAATGTGATTCTAACTTCAATCCAAACATGTTTTAAGACTTGGTTAGAATCAAAGTCTTTTTAACTATGTTGACAAAATTATAAAACAAACACATGCTTGGTGGTATTGCTTAGTTAAAGAAATCTTAACTATAAAAAGAACTTAAAGATTTGTTATCGGTGTAAGAAATTTTACATTTACTTCCAATTAATTACCTTGTGGCGGATAATGAAATCCTCCTCTTTCTCCATGAAGAAGCCATTGAACTTGTCAATCTCATTGTTCAACAAGTACATGAACTCAGCCTCAGCCTTGCCGTTCAGCAAGGTGGGCGCCGCCGATATCAGCCGCACCAGCTTCTTCAACTCCTTGTACGACAAGTAGTTGTCCTTCCACTCTGGAAGCGTCTCCTGAATCTGTTGCTTCAATCTCTTACCAAACTTCATAACCAAAGATTTATAAAAAAATATGTTGGGAAGAAGATCAAATAATGCAAAAATGGGTGTGAAGAGGGGTAAAAGGAATGTAAGAAGTGAGAGGGGTTTTTATGAGCAGAGGTTTGGTAGAATATTAGGAAGGATATGCTAATGCTTAGCGTGATGAAAGGGTATAAAGGGTTCGTTGAAAGGAAGGAGCATGAGAATTGTTTGGAAGCATATTCGGTTACTATAGCGTTATGTGGTCATACTTATTACTTAGGACTTGGACTTTGAAAAATAACGCATGCCACGTTTCTAGGTGGCAGCACAACGTGGTTGAGGTTAGTAGTAGTAACCAGGGGAACAAAGGGAACTCAAGTTTGTCGAGTGGGTCCTCTTGTTACGTGTGGATCATGGATTCAAAACAAGATGAACAAATTAAAAAAATCTTATTAGGTAACACTTTTTCATTCATTGAAATTTATGTGCCAGTCTCAATTTCATTTTGGTGATTGAACATGTATTTTAACCTAATAAAAGAGAGAGTTGGAGATATAATATTAAGGTGAGTGTGTTTTTTTATGTAAATATTAAAGCCAGTATTGGTAACACTGATAAAATGACTAAAAAACATTTTTACTATTGTTTGAATATGAAGACTGAAATAAAAGAATATGATAAATTATACTACTATGTTTCTTAATATAAGAACCAAATTGAAAGTGCACGTGATTCTTTATATAAGAATCAACTTAAAGTTTGTGCTGAATTGATTATTTTTCGACAAAAACTACCCTTATTTAATTGAGTTTTCCCTCTCTTCTCACTCACAAAAGTATTAATAATGCATATAAATTAAGAAAGTTGATATAAATTGAATACAAATTTAATGGTACTTACTACATTAACTATATTTCTTAAGGGACGTAAAATGATAATTTATTTTTTATAAAAAGTAACGGAGTGAGTGAGTATATCTCATCATTCTTATAGGAACCAAATAACTATCTCATGTCAATTAAAAATAGTTATTTTAGTTAATAGTTTTTTTGTTTTGACCCAAGTATCCCAACAGCCGACGACTGTGAGACTAACCATTCACTCCACCCTCAGTGCGACCAGTGCTAAGGAGTTGATTAATGAGTTTTTTCGTTCATATTTTAATTAATAGCTTTATATTTTGTCTTCATTTATATTAATTTTAGTTAATTAATTACTCTTAAGCAAACTTTCACATGTAGCTAGGATCCCCATGGGGATTGCCCTGTTTGGGCTTCCGACCTTGAGAGATTTTCTTTATGGGGATGGGGAGGGGGATGAAGGTCACTGTCGCTACCCCTGTTGGGTCCCCGTCTAGGGATGGCAACGGGTAGGGCCGGTGCGGGTTTAACCATACCCGAACCCGAACCCGAAATCATATACCCGAACCCAAACCCTATTCGGGTAGAAAAACCGTACCCGAACCTGAACCCGTTGGGTTTCGGGTTCCCATACCCGAAATCGTACCCGCGGTAAACAAAGGAAAACCATAAAAAATCTGAAAACCCGACCCATACCCAAACCCGATTACTAATGCAGTAGCAGCAACATCTTCATAATGATTTACAAAATGACTCTAGAAGCCAATTCAAAATTCCATATTCAAGATCATGAATATATATATAAAGATATATATTCAGAAACTTGAAATTTGAAACAATGAAATCCTAGTATTCACTACTAAAGTACTAATATATATATAAAGATATTTTAGTAATTTAATATATAGAGATCGGGTTTCGGGCAGGGTTCGGGTAGGGTTTCACCATACCCAAACTCGAACCCGAATAGTACTTTCAGAATCAGGTAAAACCCAAACAAAACGGGTTTTTACCCATAAATTCGGGTCGGGTCGGGTCGGGTCGGGTCGGGTACCCACGAGTATATTTTTTTGCCATCCCTATCCCCGTCCCGTGTATATATAAGTGAAAATACAATATATCCTTACAACTATTGGAATGCTTATACTTCACCATTTGGATGTTTTGAATGCTCAAGGGAATATTTTGAGCGTCTAACTTCACATTTTTTATGTGTTGAATGGTGAATTTTACATTTCGAATTGCTTATTTTGTAGAATTTACCTATTGTGTGATGAATCAGTGTTATTTAAACTTTATTATGTTTATTTGTACTGAATTTTATGTATCTACATTGTCACTCGTGGCTTTTAATTTTATAGCATACATATTTAATTTATTTTTTTAAGAAATTAAAGACATGTTCGAGATCCCCGTAGGTATCCATGAGGAGGTAGGAGATGAGGATGAGGTACAAATTGGCTCTACCATGAGAATTGGGGATGAGGACAGAGATAGAAGACGCATCCATGCAGGGACTAAACTATATCTTCAATTTAATTTTTGTAAAATGTACCGAAGGTGGTAAATTTCTCATTTCTTATTTTGTCCCTAAACCCTAAAATATATGTTCATAATAACTTATTTATATTCTTTAAATATAATTAAAGTACACTTTTTTGTTTTATCAGTATTTTTATTTTCTCAGATTCTTTACATGACAGAAAAGAAAAGAAAAAGTAAAATCAGTAAGAACTTTTTTCTGCCCTTTATTTTCTTCCAACTTTTGAATTAGAGAAAATAATTTTCTAATTATGTCTATTTTTTTTTCTCTTTTAATTTAAACGAAATAAAAGTAATCAATTAAGAAAAAAACAAAAAGGATAGTGTCAATTAAAGGGGAAAGTTGTAAAATGACAAAATTATGGATAGAATTAAATAAAAAATTTGAACCCGTGATGGGGAAGGAAGAGATTTCTTTGTGTTGTGACTTGTCAAGAATGAAAATGTTAAAGTAAGGGAAAGGGTGACATGTGGGTTGTGGGGGGATAGGATGATTCCTGGGAATCTACTTTGAATCGAATCGACCATGGAAATGGAAAAAATCAAAAAAAGGTGCGCCCTCATGAGTATTAAAGTAATTAAGTATGGAGCTTTGGCTATCATGGAAGGAACCAAATCAGGAATATGTGGATTTTGAGCTACATTGCATTTTGGAAATTGCTTTATAATCTTCACTGGGCCATGACCATGAGAGACCACCCGCCCATGGAGGTGGGTTTGTTTATTCGGTTGTGGACACCAAAGGGGAGATCACATTTACGTCTCATTTTTTCCCATATTTTCCATTTTTTATCATGTCGTAACTATATTCTATTTATTATTTATCTCTTTTTGAATCTGAGCAAAATATTCTCTCAGCTTATTGTTCTTGATGAATTTTCCATCACGATAGAACAATGTAAGTCACAGCGGGGATATCTGTAAAGACACTTTAACACTCAAATCAATGTGTGAGTAAAGGAGGAAAAACTCAAAGCCTAAGAAGAATAATGAGTTAGCAAAATGAGTAATACGCGTGTAATTAAACAATTAAACTTGTATTCATAGAGTATGGTGTGACATGTAATTGATTCACTTAGCCTTAATGAAGCCTTTGTGGATGACTTTTGAGATAATAGTTTCAAGCATAACCTGTTAATGCTTAATGATTTTGATGGCTCTGTTTTGCCCAACTAACTGTTGAATGAGATAAATCTCGCTTAAATCATTTTAGTTCACTTGTATGACATCCACTCGATTGTGAGCTATGAGTTATCGAGAACAATATTGAATTTTGTCGTCATTAATCACATTAAATAAGTAGTTAACCCAATACGGGAAAATATTCATTTTAATTAGCTTATAGACGAGATAAAATCCATTAAAATATTTCTAAGATGCAAAGGCAATAAGTGACGGTTAAATAGAAACATTTTACACATTTAACATGTTTTATTTTTCAAGAATGATTCATTTCTCGTAGAGCGAAAATCTCTCATAAGTAGTTGTATCATTATGATTTTGAGAAACTATAAAAAAAAAGAGATATTGCAATAACATTCTGTCTTGGTAAGTCTATTTTGATAGGATAAGGGAATAACATGCTCCTAGACCAAATATTAAATTTTAATGCTCCTTCTTATGCACCGATATTAGCTTATGTATGATGTAGAATGCTGAAATCCACCACTACCAATATATTGTAAGTTAGCTATTGGGTTATTTCATGGGGTGCCCGTACACGATTCTTGTTATTTTCATGATATTTGTACAACATATTTCTTGAAATTAAAATTCACGAACCTTTGGACTTGCTAATATACCAACTACAAGAGCTAAATCTCCCAAGTATATGTGGTTACAATTAACTGCCCCACGTCTTCATACAAATATATTGCTTTCAAATTTCCCAGGCCAAAATCACTAAACTATATAAAATTAAATTTCAGACCTGCTTAAAATGTAAGAGGATTTCTATTTGTTTAACAAAAATCACTGCACAATCCCTAAACTTGGCTTAGAGTTGAATTTCAGGAGACGTGAAAAAAATGCAAAGATAAACAAATCTTTGAGTAATGAGTAACCTTTTATTATGATAATGAGAAATCAGGAACAATAAGAATATGTACCCAGACCAAATTTAGTTTTAGAGAACCATATGCAGAAGTGAACTCTGCCAAACTGACACTAGGAAAAAGTACAAAAATAAAAAAGTTAGCAAAGCGTAACCAAAGGCACTATACATTGAACAATCAATTGGTTCTTGTTTGAGTGGGGTAACCTCCTTGCTGTGAAGAAGACATTTTCTGTAAACACTTGTTGCTATACATGAATGAAATGTAGCAAGAGTGATTTTTCTTCCATACTTTCCAGTTCAAACCTCCTAACTATTTCCTTACTCACTCACACTCTTGTTTGTTTGAGTGACCGCAGGTTGTTGAAAGTGCAAGATAGGATGAACCGTCCACAGACCAAGCTCTCTCAGCTGCATCCTTGAGCTCCTTAACCTTTTTCCTCATTTGACACCCTTCTTCGTCCATAACCATAACCTTCCTTATTGCTCTCGCCAGCTCCTCCCTTCCAACCACATTGGTAGCCGCCGGCAGCTCCAGTCGAACCGCGATGCCAATTTCCTCCGCCAGCATTGCAGCATTCATCCTCTGCTCCGCAAAGAGCGGTCAAGCAACCATCGGCACCCCACACAAAATGCTCTCGATCACCGAGTTCCATCCACAGTGAGTCACAAACCCTCAAACAGACCTGTGCTTCAAAATATCCAATTGCGGCGCCCAATCCCTTATCACTACCCCGTTATTTCGTACGCGACGGAACTCCTCAGGTAACTCATCGAAATCACCCACCACCAGTTTCAGATCCAGTTCCTGTGAAATAGTTGCCAGCCCCAGCTTTGGTAGCATGTGTGCGCAAGCACCAAACAAATCTCTGCCCACTCAACTCCAATCCCAAAGCCATCTCTTTGATTTGCTCATAAGACATTTTGTAACCGCTCCCAAGTGAAACATACACCACAGATTCTTCTTCTTGTTTCTCCAGCCACTCAAAAACAAAGTTTGGTCTTCTAATTTCTTCTCTAACGATCGGCCCAACCGGGTACACCGGAACCTTACCGATTAGTCCGCCGCTAAGTGCTGCTAGGGTTTTGGGTTCAAGCTCCTGAAACGTGTTCACGAGGAAGGCATCAGCGATCGTTAACCTCTCACATTTGGTGACGAATTCGCGATACACCCGGTGTGTCCTGTCTCGTACCAATTGGAAAACATCGCTGGGATGCAGTGATTTGCAACCAGGGATCGCGATGGGTTCGGTTTGATCCGTGTACTCTCCTTGAAGCTCTTGATCCAACGTGGGAGTGTGAAGGTAGAACGCAAGGAACCATGCGTTTGAAGAAACGAAAACGAACTTGGGCATTTTGAGATTCTCGACCAGAGGCAAAGCTTGGCTTAGGAAGATGTCGATGATGAGGATGGTGGGACTGGGTTTGGACATATTTAATATATTGTTAATTATTATTTTGTTTTTTCTGAAGTTGTTAATTGTTGTATATTGTTGATAATAACAAAGGAAATCCTTGAGAGTTCACATATCTTTGCTTGGTGATATAATTTTCCTCTCTCAAAATCCTTCTTCCACTTACTACCTCATTGTGCTCGTGGTTATTGTTTTTCTTCTTCTCCATAGTGGTATATTATAGGTTAATTAGAAATCTAAGGTAGCAACATTAAAATCTACTTCCAAGGTGGTCTTGTTACAAAATTAATGTGTTTTGACGCATGAGCATTATCCTCTCTTAAAATATTCATTAACCTAGTACAAATTAATGTATTTAACACAATTTAGCCATGGCCATTATCCTCTCCATTTAGGATAGCTTCCAAGCTTTTGAGGAAATTAGATTTGAGTTTGTTCCTAGATCCTCCAGCATAGTAGCCGATTGGATGGCTCACCAAGCTCATAGTTACAGGTTACATTTAGTTCTGAAGCCGAAAGATGAGTGTAGGAGACCGTTGTTTCAATATTTGTTTGGACATGTGTCCTTTAGTTTAGGGGTAATAATTCGTTCAAACTTCACTTTTTCTTCTACCTTATTTTCACTTATTTTTCTTCCCAGTTATCTATGCATTTTTATCACATAACATATTATATTAGTTATTTCTCTTGTTTCTTTTACTATCTTCCAATTTATCCCAAATACAAGTAAAAGTGGAATGTGAACACAAAATATTATTAGTTTAGCCACTACTTTGTAGTTCCCCCCTCCATGTTAAAAAAAGAATTTAATCACAATTAAACATTTAAATCTTAAACGAGTGTGTCGACTAATTCAATAACCAGTCAAGTTTTAAAACCATTGTTTTTTTTTTCTTTCTCTTGCTTCCTTACTCCCACTATTTTGGTTTTATTTATTTTTAGCTATATGATGGAGCTAGGCTTCGAAAAAATGAAAACAAAGCATCTAACTCAGACAACTAGGTGGGCCCAAGTCTAGCCTAAGAAGACGATAACAATCTCCAAACAGGGAAGGGAAGACGTGAACCCTAAAAAAAAGCAACATAACTAACCTAGCAAGTCAAATCTGTTATCGAATTAAGATCTCTAGGACACAGGAGAAGCTAATATGGCCATGAAAAGACACACCTCGAGCAATCTACTCAACAACTACAACTAAGAGTTGCTGAATTGCGCACTTGAAAAAAACCAAACCAATAGCCTCTTAAGAATCTTTTTCAATAATAACTTGTCTATAGTTATGCTCAAGAATAGTTTAGAGGGTACAGGCGGTAAGAAACTCAACTAAAATGAGGTTCAACGTTCAAACTTGTGGTTCGATTCTATCTTATAAGATAAGAAAGAAATGAAAGATGTGACAAATGAAAAAATATCCATCCCCTGAAGCATCTCGAAGAACACCTCCTCAGCAGGCACATCGGTCAGATTTAACCGCATGGTCGACACCTTATTACCCAACATTTTCGTAATTACATAGCAGAGCATAATTGTTGCTAGAATACAAACACGACAACATAGATATAAAACCACAGCGGCAGCGACAAAACATTAAAATCCCGAAATTAAATTCTGCGTAGATTCCTCGCATCCTCTTTGCGCCATCTTGGTGTTCCTTCAGCCTCACCGCACTGGTATGCCATGACGCAGATCCCTCTTCCCTACTGAAACCAACCGAGAAAACAGAACACCTCAAAAAATTCCCAAACTTCCGAGTTAACTCGTCGTCATGGCTCACCGTCAACTCATGGACTCGCTCACCTCTCACATTTCCCTCTACCATTCCCAATCCCCAAACCCTAACCCTAACCCTAACCCCAGAACCTCCATCCTCAAGTGGTTCTCCTCCCTCTCTCTTCACCACCGCCTCGCTCACCTCACCATTCTCGACTCCACCTTCGTCCAGATCCTCCTCCAGATGATCGCCAACCTCCGCGCCAACGGCCACGGCTGCTTCATCCTCCTCCCCGACCTCCCATCCCGCGACCCACCCTTCCTCCCCACCCTCTGCTTCAAGAAATCGCGCGGCCTCCTCTCCCGGGTGGCCGACTCTGACGCCGCCGCGCGGTGGCTCTTCGAGTCCGCCCGCCTGTTCGAGTCGCGCGAGGGGGAGGAGGTCTCCGCGTGCTCGTGCTCCCCGAGGCGCCTCGACGCGGTGGCACTCTCCGAGGATCTCGTGGAGGATGTGGACCGGTTTGTGGAGGCTATGGACCGGATCTCTAATGGAGGGTTTCTCAGAGGGGAGGAGGCCGAGCTCGGCGCGGATTGGGTGGAGCTGAATTGGCTCAAATCGAAGGGCTATTACGGAGTTGAGGCCTTCCTCGCCAACAGGATCGAGGTTTCTATGAGGCTGGCTTGGTTGAATAGCTGCGGTGGGAGGAAGAGGGGCGTGAAATTGAAGGAGAAGTTGAATGCGGCGGGAGTTGCTGCCAATGTGTATTGGAGGAAGAAGGGCTGTGTGGACTGGTGGACAAATCTGGATTCTGTGACGAGGAAGAAGGTCTTCACCACCATCATCATGAAAGCCGCAAAACCTTTGGTACTTTTTTAAATGGGAATTTTTTAACCAATTGATTTATTAGTGATGTTAGTCTGCGTTGCATAATTGTAGAATTGATAGGACTAGGATGGGTAGGGATCATTGATAATGGATGCTGATGGGCTATACATTATTTTAGAGGTTAATGTCCGTTGAAATAGTTTAACTTGGTAAATGAAAACTCGTTAAGGCAGCAAATTTGCGTATCAGGATAAGCTACTATGAGTAGCTTCTTTACTTCATACGCAAAAAAAAGGCTGAATCATACATTTATTATGTTGAGGCGTATATTTTCAGGACTGGTAGTGTCTTGCTTATACGTATCAATTCCAATGGATTCTCTATATATGTACATCGTCAAAATTTGGCCACCTGACATTGGTGGGAACTGGGAAATATTGTATGAGGGAGTCTAAACTTTTTTTCCACTGTACATTATAAGTAAAAATTAGGAAAAGTGACATGTAGTTAGAAGTAATATGGAATTTCATTTATTTGACACTCATATAATAAAGCAATTATGATTCTTGAAGATTTTTTGATTCCTTAAAGTGAAGTTTTGCAATGTTAAGGATAAGCATCAGATATAGTACTTGACATATTTTGTCATGGATTTTGGTATATGTACCTATGATTCTGGGATAGTAAAGGAACTTCCCTTTTCCAGTTTTCCTCTGTTTTAAGCTTAACTGATGAAATATATTCTAAACTTAATAGCCATTTGTGATATAGAAAGAAGTAGGTTACTTATCCATTTAGTTTTGTAATGGAACGTGTTTATACTTTGGCTAAAGCTGCTTATTGTGGTACGGTGTGTTAGCCGATAGCCTCATATGATTAAGAATATACTTGGAGATTAACGGACCTTATTTTCACAGGTTCAATATTAATATACTGGTTTCTTAGTAAAGGCTTGAATTTGTCTTGTAGAATTTTATACTATTAAAAAATCAGGAATTTGTATTTTATCCAAAATAATATTAAAAATGGCATTTTGTTGTCTAGTGGTCAGAAAATTGTAGAAATAATATAATGATGAGTGTCCATAAAAAGAGGACAGTACAAAGATATAGAAGGTTGATAAACTCGCATATCTCTTGTTTACTAAAAGGGGAATGCTTGCCGACATTCTAAGATTTGTAACTGATCTCTAAGTGATGTATTCCATGTTTCGAATCAGCTAAACATTGAATAAAACTTGGTTCTACCAAGTTATAGGACTTCACAATAACAGTGGTTTTTATCTGTTAGTATACTCATACACATTGTAATTTAGGTTAATACATTCTATAAGTACTAGGCTGACTTTTGATCCATAAGTTTTCAGACGTCTGAGGTTTTGGAAGTGGCAGGCAGTGCCTCTAAGGATGAGATTTGGCTATATAGTACGGGAGCGGATAAATTACTCCAATATAATCGTCCTTCATCAGCTCGAAGGTCCATCCCCACATTTCCTGATGATACAGAATTGGGAACAGTTATTACACCAGTCACTTTTTGTACTAAACCTGCTGCTTTAGCCAGAGCCTTTAACTCCTTATTTGTGCTTCAGGATGTTAAAATGATGGTAACGTCAAGTCATAATAGTGAATATGATATAGGAAAGCTTTTCTTTAGTTCGTTGGGCTCTGTCTGTACAATATCTGATTGTATATTAAGAAAAATGCGAGGGTTTCTGATGGTTATTTCACTTGACTTCACAAAACTTGAGCTATTAGAGGAGGTTCTTGACAAGTCCTCATCAGGTAAATCTAAAGAAAAACCTAGTATTTCTACCCGTAGAAAGAAGGGACGAACTCGCAATACTAAAAGGCAAAATCCTGTCACAAAGACATGTTTGGGTGGCATTTCAACCGAAAACCTACTTAAGGTACTAATCTTTATTTAAAAAGATGACTGGAATGGTATTATTGCATCAATGCTACCATTTACAATTCTGATTTTTTCCTATGATGTTCCAGGACATTGATTGTACAGTGGTGGACAATAAAAAGAAGTCTGATTTAATGGGGTCCAGGGAACTTCCTGATGTTTCTCCGGGGAAGGAGATTTCCATGGGGACCTCATCATCAACCGTAGAAATGATTGTAATCTTTTTTCTTTAATCTGGAATATTTTTCTTGCTAAAAATTTAAATTGTTTATAACAAGCCACTTGTCTTCAGGATGGTACTCGCGAACTGGATATTGGCAAACCTCGAACCACTACAAGAAGAAGTAGAAAAGAGAAAAATAAAAATAAAAATAAAAGCACTGTTGTTGACTGTGCAGTTGGAGATTCTCATAAGTTAATTGTGCATGCCGCCTCTACCACTATTATTGCTGAAGGTGAGGTGGCTATATGTGATAGGTCTTCTGATAGCTGTACTATTCAGAATGTCAAAAATGACAATTCAATTGGTAATGACATCCTTGCTTCAAATTCGAGCGTTTGTAGTTCTCTTAGTGGGTTTGCTAAGGAGAACAAATTGACCAGGGAAGTTGAAGGAGAGAATAATGAAAATCTTGCTGAAAGTTGCATTAGTTCAGGTCCTCAGTGTTGTTTATTGTCTAATGAAAGGAAAAAATTGTGTTCCGGATTAGATACTTTGACATGTGATGTAGATTGTAAAGCTGGAACTCTGCCTGTACCTGCACCGAATCATGATAGTTTCTTCAGCAATGAAGACACACATCCTTTGGACACAATGTGTGCTGCAAAAGCTGATTTAAAGTCAACTGTTCATGACAAACCAATTATAGAGGTTAATGTAAAAGAATTTGGGATGTTGAAGGAGCAAGATGGATGTCTATTTGAAAGTAGATCTGCATTCTCAAAATGCAGTCCATATGAGTGGCCTGGTGTACCTTCTATCTATTTTCCATCTTTTAACTCACATCTCCCTCCTGCCACAGATAGATTGCATCTGGATGTTGGGCGCAATTGGCACAACCACTTCTGCCACCCATTTGTTCCCACATTACAGCAGGCAAGGAATACAGCAATTAAAGGTGGCAATCAGATCCTGTCTCGTCCTTTTCCAATGAGTTTTGACTGGCCTCCAGTTTATCGTGGTGGTGTGACCCCATCACCAAACTGTAATTATGACTCTGGTTTTATGTCTAGGCGACAATGTACCTTTTCAAAAGGGTTGGCTGTTCACAGCATGCAGGTTGATGCAACAACTACTGATGATGAAAAAAAGTATCCTGGGGATATATTGGATTCACCTGATTTAACAAATGCACAAGAGTTAGCAGATGAATTTGACAATCACTGGGTATCAGAGGAAGAGTATGATTTTCATGCTGTTTCTGGCATTGATTATAATCAATATTTTGGTGGTGGAATTATGTACTGGGACCCTTCCGATCATCCAGGAAAAGGTTTCTCTCGGCCTCCTTCTCTAAGCTCTGATGACAGTTTATGGGCTTTGCGTGAAGCTGACATGAATAGGACAGTGGATGACATGGTTGCTTTCCCATCTTCATATAGTACAAATGGTTTAACATCTCCCACTGCTGCGACATTTTGTTCTCCTTTTGATCCTGTAGGCACTGGGCCCCAGACTGTTGGTTATGTGGTGTCAGGTAATGAAGTACCTGGAAAGGTGTTGCATTCTTCATCAGTTACAGATGCAGCAGTGGATGAAGATACTTCTGGATCTTTGGGTAATAACTTAACTGGAGATATTGAAGGGAAGGCAGGTGATTCGCATCCATATCCACTTCTACGGCCAATAATTATTCCTAACCTGTCAAGGGAAAGGTCAAGATGTGCTGATCATAAAAGCCCTTGTGTTCCACCTACCAGACGGGAGCAGCCTCGCATAAAGCGGCCACCATCACCTGTTGTGCTTTGTGTACCGCGTGCGCCACGTCCACCTCCACCTCCACCCTCCCCTGTGAGCGACTCTAGAAAACAAAGGGGTTTTCCAACTGTTAGATCTGGTAGTTCCAGCCCAAGGCACTGGGGAATGAGAGGCTGGTATCATGATGGAAGTAATTTGGAGGATGCTTGTTTAAGAATGGATGGTGCTGAAGTTGTGTGGCCTTCTTGGAGAAGTAATAATCTTGCGGTGCAGCCTTTGATTCAACCTTTACCTGCTGCCTTGCTGCAGGATCGCCTGATTGCAATGTCACAGATAACACGTGACCAGGAACATGTAAGAAAAACCATTACTTAAGTTCTACTTCATCCATATATGTTGGTGTTCATTGTGGGTTTTTAATTATACAGCCAGATGTTACATTTCCTCTGCAACCTCCCGAGTTACCAAGCTGTTCTGCAACGAGTACATCTTTATCTTTGATGCATGGACTGCTCCATGATGAGATAGAATCTTTCTGTAAACAGGTATGGGGTTTACCTTGTGGTTGATGTTATTGGCTCACACTTGCACTTGCATGCTTCTCACACTCTTCAAGCCAGTACAAATAACCCTGTTTTATCATCACATTTTCTGAATGATCCAGAGTTTGTACTACCTTGCATAGATTTTGCTAGTATGTTTATCGTTATTTTGTCACTGTTATTTCCTTTCAGCATTTGAGTCGTTTGTTTAAACATTTTCCAAATTGAATTGTTACTGACTCTGTAGAAACCTTGTGTTTCTTAATATGATCACGAGAAGACAGAACATTCTGATTATATTACTTACAATTATGATGGAATCCAAGGTTGCTGCAGAAAATATGGCAAGGAGGCCTTACATTAATTGGGCTGTCAAGAGAGTTACCCGATCTCTGCAGGTTTTATGGCCCAGATCCAGGACAAACATATTTGGATCAAATGCAACTGGTATGTCCCTTCCAACAAGTGATGTTGACCTTGTGGTTTGCCTCCCTCCAGTGCGGAACCTGGTAAGTTTTTGGTTCTTCTCTTATTTGTGGTTTTTACTTTCATGAGTTAACCTGTTTGTTTCTTTTAATTTTTAATAAAAAATTCAGGAACCTATTAAAGAAGCTGGAATATTGGAAGGTCGTAATGGAATTAAAGAAACTTGTCTTCAGGTAAATTGACAATAAATCAGGCCCTGCCCTATTGACACATTCCACTGCCCATCTACCTGTGCCTGGTCTGCACATTTATGTTAAGTAGGATTTTCATAGAATTTGTGACACGATACCTACCATGAATAAAATAACCTAAGCTTGGCATCACAGTGACAGGTTTCTATCTCCTGCATTCAAACTGGTTGTATGTTAATTGAAAGAAATGGAAACAAAATATGGTGAGGTGAGTGACAACGAAAAATATTGGAAATATATTGATTGTGGGTGGACCTAAATACTTTCATAGACTTGTATTGAACATGGAATTCCTTAAAAGTGAGACATTAGAATGTTTTATGCAATAATACACAGTGTATGTGTTATTGATCTTATTAATTGATCCTTTCAACTCTGTTTGCATGAGGTTTGATTTGATTGACATGAAAATAAATGTTGTTTTGTTATATCTTATTCTTGTTTTTTTTAACAATGTAATTAGAAAATAGATGATATCTACTTATTGCCTTGTAAATATATTTGCAATTATTCTAACTAGATAAGACATTTTTTCAGCACATCAGACAATTTACACAATTATGTTTACATGCCAGCATGCAGCTAGGTATCTTGCCAATCAGGACTGGGTAAAAACTGATTCTCTGAAGACAGTGGAAAATACAGCTGTAATACCTCTTCTCTTAAGATGTTAATTGTTATTTTCAACTTATTAAGTATACTCCTATCTTCATTTCTAGTAAATCTTTCTGTATCCTTCTGTTATCAGATACCTATTATTATGCTTGTGGTGGAAGTACCCCTGGAAGTTATTACATCGTCAGCTCCTGTTATACATTCATTAAAAGTAGAGCCACATTGTACTCCTGGTGAACATGTTAATGACAGTCATTCTGATACTATCCCGTTAGAAGATTCAGCTTTGCCAAAAAGCTCCGAAATAAATTTGTATGCTTTGAAAGAGTCCAAATCAGTTCGTGTTGACATTAGCTTTAAGTCCCCATCACATACAGGACTCCAAACTACAGAAATGGTAATTTCTAATGACTTCAGGGATTTCATATATATTTATTATTCTGGATTATTATTCTCGTTGGTATAGATCCATATTTCTAATGGAAATCTAATCATATAAATTTTTAAGAAATTGTTATCTTAATTTTGTTTGAATTTACTAAGTTTTCTTCGTTCATTATATATATATTTTCTTCTCAAGGGGAAACTTGGGGTGGGTTGTCTGTGTTACATACAATGCATTGGACGCTTGCCAAGTTACCAATGAAGCGGTCTCCTTAATTTTTTTTCTTTGATGTAAAGAGATATAGAACAGAAACAGCCGGGTGCTATTTTTATACAGTGCATTTACTCAACTTGGTAAGTATATGTTATGTTTTTCTGTTGCACTGTACATCCTGATATGCTTACCTACATTTCAGCCTGAGGCTCCCCTGGTTTGGTACACAAATCACGAGAAATAATATTAAAACAAAACACAATTATTTTTATGGTCATTCTAACCCCACATCTAATGGATTTGAAGCAGAGCCCAAGTCCATTGGTTGGAATTGTTCAGACCCAACAGTCTTTCAACAAAATCATTAAGTTAATGAGTTGTGGCACTATATTTAGATTTAGTACTCTATTTGATGTCCAGCATTAGTGCCCTATTTGTTTTGGCAAACTCATATCCCAGCGAATCAATGGAGAAGCAAGATTTTGCCACGTTGACTCAAATGTGGATCAGCGTTGAGTTCAACGCCAAACCAAACGGGCAGCTAGACTCTTCTGTGACATGTGGCTTGCCAGGGTAGTTAATAGCCCACTATTTTGTGGCACAACATGTGGCTACTGGCCATTGTGTTGCAATTTCACATCTCAACCATTTTAGCTCCAAATAGCAGTGTTCAATTGTTAGTTCATCAGGTGGGTAAACCTCATCCACTGCCCCCCAAAAAAATCTGGTTTACACACCTAGGTTTTATGGGTTTTCATCATTTCCATTGTGTCCCGAGTGGTAGTTGAGATCAAGATTTAAATCACCAAATCGCATGATTATGCGATTAGTCCTCTGTTGGCTGATTTTGATCGGTACAAAATTGCAATCTAGCTTAATTTCATTGAAATTGTGATTTTGATAGTAATATCAAAGCAAAATCGCAATTGACGATTTCAATGTCTGCTTCTCCTTCAACTCGATCTTGAGTTTCTTCTGCAAGATTGTGTTCAATCTTCCACGTGACCTCGTGCTCCATTGATGACGTCTCTCCTTCATCGGTGACGTCTTCTCCTTCGATGACGTCAGGAGAGTTAAGAAAACTTAAGTTTGGGTAGTGGAGCTCAGCGGCGGGTCCTTTGTGTGGGAATTCAGTAATGTTTTTGTAGTTTTGTGGAACTTTGATTGTGCCGCTCATATGACCGTGGATGAGTGTGATAATCGAAAGATGAAGTGTTCCCTCAACTGAAGCCATGAATCTGAATTTGTGACACTCTGAAACCACCAATAGCCTCCAGGCTTCCATTCTAGGTCCCCCAACCCACAATTCTTTTAAATATTGGCTTCAATTTCTTCAGGGCTGCATTGATTCAGAAACAAGATTTTTTGTGTGTTGTGCATTAAATCTTTGTTACTGGCCAAAATAGCACCAATATTATTTCAGATTCAGCCAATGCATTTAATCATACTATTTTCTTATTTATGCTCTTATATATAATACGAATTTTACAAAATCTTACATTTAGGTTTACGATTTTCATGCCCTTTCCGACTAACGATAAATCTCGATTTTTACTGCCGTGGTGTTCCTTGCTCGTCTTTTGGCTTGACCCCGAGTCTCATGCTTTCCTATTTCGTCATCATTTTTGAAATCTGTTATCTCCAATCCGTAATCTGTCACCTCCCTTCCAATTTGGTCCATTATCTATTTACGTTTTGCTGGCCATGCCAATCTGCAACTGTTCATCCCACTTCTGCTCTGTTTTTGCAAGTCTATGGCCACCTCTGATCTGTTTTCACAGAACCTTGGTACTATTTTTGTATGTGTGCGTGCTGCGTAATTTACTCCTCACAGCCCTCTTTTTGCAGTCTGTGACTTCCGCTATTCTACTTCTAGAATTCCTTGGTTCTGCTCGCTCTTTCTTTCTTGGTTGTATATTTTGCACTTCACAACCCTGTCTTATTAACTTTTGAGCATTTATGTGTTTGGTATGAATTGCTTGTGTGCATAAACTTCAATTGACTTATTAGTTATTGTAAATTGTTTTTCTGTGTTGTGTATTTCACACTTGACAGCCCTATCTGGTTGACTTATTAGTTATTACTTAGTTTTTTATTTAATGTATGGCCTAAATTACTTGTATACACTATACGTTAATTGTGGTTATTGGTAGAGAGGCCATCCTGGTATTAACTATCCTACTATAGCCTTTTTGGGATCGGCTGATAACTATGGTCTTACTCTCCATTTGGATGAGCACTAAACCAATCTCCACCCTTGAACTAAAATAAAACTTCAATAAGTGCCAGGATGCACCTTATACCATTAATGAATTACATTTTAATTTTCTTCAACCTATTTTGTCACAGATAAATATTGAGGTTGAATGTATAATGTGCTTCTCAATTTTATTGCTTGGCAATTCAATATGATATTACTGCCTGTAGGTCAAGGTGTTGACGGAACAATTTCCTGCTGCTACTCCTCTTGCTTTGGTACTAAAACAGTTTTTGGCAGATCGGAGCCTTGATCAATCCTACTCTGGTGGCTTAAGTTCCTACTGCTTGGTATGCATGATTGCTTCCTCTATGTATGATATTCATTTCTCATTGAATTCTGCAAGTTTCCTTTGTGCCAGCGTGACACAAATTATTGGGGCTTCTCAGATAATCTATAAAGTTATGCCATTTTCTTTACTTGACGTGTTACTAATTTTGTACACTAGTAATTCTCAGATTCTTTCATTTTTTTAGAATTTGAGACAGAAGCTGCGTAGGAAGCGCAGTTTAGAATGCCTTATTGCCATGCTCTTTATCATTTGTTTTGGCACCACTCGCCAATACTATGTATTAAATTTCTTGTTTGTCTGCCACTACGCTGATCCTGAAAAATTCTTTTAGGATTTAAGGAGGTTTCATTGCCTTTATTTGGGGTGTTTCCTTAAGCTTTGAATTTTCTTGCCTGAGAAAGTTGTTGTCTTTCTTTGCTAAACTTGCATTTGGTTTTATTTTGTATGTAGGTCTTACTAATTATACGTTTTCTTCAGCATGAGCACCATCTTGGCCGGCCAATCAACCAAGTAAATTTTGCCCTTTAAGTTTTTCAAGTATGTGTCTGTTGGTAGCCATGGAAGACTAAAGATTTCTTATGTCTGACTTTTAATGCTGAAACCAAGGGTTGAATGACCCAAGTGAAAGGGACCAATGATCCAGACTTTGCTCTTGTTTTATATTTTCTTTTAATTAATGGGTACTTGATATAAAAGTACCAAGCTGGGTCATGGAGTGTTGTAGTTCTTACTTTCCAGTTCCTTATTTGTCTTCCATTTTATTGCAGAATTATGGGAGCCTTCTTATGGATTTTCTTTGCTTTTTTGGGTGAGAGAACTAATGATAATTCTTTATTTTCTTCTTGCTATTAAAGTGGACATTGTATAATAATGAAGTGTTTTTGGCTAAAAACAATTCATGATTTTTACTTTAGGAATGTGTTTGATCCTCGCCAAATGCGGATATCAGTTCAGGGAAGTGGACTTTATATAAAAAGAGAAAGAGGTTGTAGGTAATAGAGTAACCAAACATTTGTGACAGTGTGATATAATTTTAATTTCCTTTTTCTCCAACTAATTGAATATTGCTTTTTATGCAGCATTGATCCAATTCACATCGATGATCCTCTTTTTCCAACAAATAATGTGGGAAGAAATTGCTTCCGAATACATCAATGCATTAAGGTAATGATGTAGTCATCACCAACAAACTTTCCACATTTTTCTGTCATAATTGGCCTTTGTTATGCTAAGATGACAGAAGAAAGAAACCTGTGATTTGGAATATTGTTTGCACATATGCTAAATCTGTCATGCAACTGTTGTTCTGACAATGGTAACACTTACATAAATGTGGCAGTAAAATTAACTGATTAGGATGTGTATAAAACTTTCTAAAATAGAGCGTCTGAAATCCTTGAAGATGACAATGTACTTCAAACCAATTTTTGCAAAATTGTAATTTTAATCGTAAAATCGTACGATTTTGCGATTTTACAATTTTGCAGCAGCTTTCCGAGCCACGCATGAAAAACCGGAATCAAGTGGGATCGCCACGTCGGATTGTGGAATTGCATAGGCTGGTATGACTCCTGAGTTTGCAGGTTTCTGGGCTCAATATTCATGACTCGACAAAAAACCTGAGATCCAAGGGTGAGAAAAGACCCGATCCTTACCGATTTTCAACCCTAATACGTTTGCATAGGCTGTGCCACCTCCTTGACTCTCGACCGACCCTATCTGTCCACTCTCATGAAGTCTCTGCTTTACTCAAACGCTCTGTTTAGTTTTCTAACATCTCTCACTATTAGTGAAGCTTCACAAAGTCTCACTCTGACTCTTTTTGTGAAGTCTCAAGCTAAGTCTCAAGCTCAATACACGATGGGAACATTAGGAATTTATATCTGGTATTAATGTACCTATCTATGAAGCTCTGACACGGACATGACACGGACTCTGCGACACAGCTAACATCTAAAAAGCAGGACACCGAGATATATATTTATATATATATACATATACATATTTATAGATATTCACCTTCTCATAATCAAAACAAGTATGTCTCTTTATAAAGAAACAGAACTTTGTGAGTGAATGAAAGAAAAAAGGAAAAGTTTGATTTTAAATATAAAAGATATTTCATTGTTTGACTTAAAAAAATTGAATATCAGTGTCCACAAGTGTCCAACCAACAAAGGTGTTGGCTTGTCTCTTAAGAAGTGTCCGAGCTGAAGATTTTTTTTCCCTTTGCTCATACACCTCAAAAAGGTGTCAGACAATGTGTCATATGAGTGTTGGTGCTGTGTCAGTGTTCGACACCGGGACCCTTATAACACAAGTGGTTGTGCAGCTGTGCTTCTTTGATTGTTTCCTTTTCATCTTGTGTTTTACTTTCATATTTTGGAACATTTATGTTAATGGATTTAGATTACTGATATTGGGCTTGGGTGTTAATCTTATGAATTTTTATTTCATATTTAGTTTAATGATGTGTTTTACATGATATTCTCCTTATCTATGAAATTTTTATGCATATGTGACATGTTTAAGTATACTCTTGTGTTTTTCGTAGAATCTTTGGATCCAATTTACAATTCTATTACTTGCGATCTTGCACCCCTTCTCCAATCCTACATAGAATCTCAATTTTCACAACATTGCTTCCAACATATGTTAGAGCTGCAATCTCGATTCATAGGTGACTGTAAATTGAAGTAATTTAAATATATAGAAAATAGCCTTTTGGTTAACTATATGGAATGTTGTATATTATTTTGTAAGAGAAACTGTTTTAGTAATTTTTTGAAAATTGTAGAGAATGGATAGGTCTTGTTGAAGTATGATAATGTTTGTTAACTTGAGCTATGGTGTTTTTTCTTTATTATTTTGCTTATAAAAGCTAAGATTAAGTGCTAATCTGGAAGTTTGTCTTAATAAATTTATCTCGGATGTTCTTCTGAGGATTCTTTGCTAAATAATTTTCTTATGCCTAGGAAGTTATCAAACGAAAATTGTGCATGTTCAATTGTTTCCTACTGTTTAAAGTTTGTATTTGTAATGATATGGATTTGCAGGATGCTCTACTTTTTTGTGTACAATTTAAACTGCTCAATTTGAAATTTAAGTGCATGAAGAAAGAAGTTTATTGTCTTTATATATATAATCACTAGAAATATCAAGTGCAGTCCATAATGACAATTTGTACCATGAAAATGTGTATCTGAAAAATAATGGAAAGATACGTTTGCAATAATGCAGCAGGTTTAAGTTAACATATTTGAGTTAGTGGGACTCTAATGGGTATATGATGTTCTTCTCTGTAATTTGTGCTTAAACTTCTTTGAAGTCCATCAATGTCTTAGCATATTGCCCACCATTTGTCCCGTCATCCATGAAGTTGACTCAATCACACAATATTCTGCTTTGTCTGGGATACTCGGGTTCAAATACCCATGGATTCGATGTTTGTTTACATGTTACACTAATGCCAGATTCTTGGAATTATTTATGCTTGTATTGATTGCCCATTGATCTTCTGCTTTCAGTGCCGTACCTTAGAATTATTCTTTGATGAATTCAGCTATTCTGGCAGTGTTTCTCATAAGTTTGAATATTGTTGCAGGCATTTTCAGAAGCTTATGCTTTTCTTGAAAATGAACTCAAGTTCCTAAATGGTGATGGTGAGTCATGTTCAAGGCCATCTTACAGATTGCTTCCGAAAATCATCCCAAGCCTTGATATATTATAAAGATTTACATTACATGAAGACTGGAAAGTTATTTTGTCTGAAAGGTAATTCAGGTCACCAATAATTGGTGCCAGTTATCAAGGTGTTTCAACTTTGACTTTGCTCCATATTACAATATGTCGCAATAGAAGTAACTTAACTAGAAGGATATGAAAGTCTGTCACTTCCTCATTTGAAACTGAACACACTGTTTTTTTTTGGTGAGGATCTAGCCATTGAGTCATTGATAGTTCCTGGATCAGAGTGGTTAATAGTAGCTGGAGTGGGGTCATATCACTGCCATGGGATGAATCCTCCTTGCTCCCAAATGCTTGTGGTGGAGAACCTTCATGCATCCAGTCAGATCCCTATGTATTGTTTGTATGAGAGTAGGGAGGGGAAAGGAATGTGAAGACAAAAATGAGCCCTAAGGAAATAACAGTACATATAGTGGAAGTGAGAAGGATACATATCACTCACATGTGGGGGTAACAATTTCAACTAAGGAAATGGTTAATTCACCTTCAAAATTCCAACTATGTTTTACACTGGTTAGCATTGTATATTTTAGTTTTACTTATATTATTTGGTTAACAATCTAGTAATTAGTTACTGGCTTGATAACCAGAGAATACACTTCATCCTAAACTTTAGGTTGTTAACTAGTGTAGAACGGTTGTGAAAATTTGGGTGGGCATATGACAACACACACTCTTTGGTTAATTAGTTATCAAATTACATGCAGACCTTGGACTGTTATAATATTGACAGTTTGAGATTAAAATAATCTAAAATTAAATAGTTATTACTCTGATAATTTTAAAATAAGTCTAGTTTTAGAACAAAAGTGAGTCCCTATTTTGTTTAATACATAATCAATTGGATCTCTGTGAAACCTAAAAACAAACCATATTCAGGGCCCCCATTAAAGAAGTCTTTAAAACTACCTGTTCGTAGTTTATAAACTCTAGGGATCCATCTAAAAAGATTAAGCTTCTCAGTCTCTAGATGTACTGTCCATGGTTTATTTAAATGTTTTCCCTATTTTTGCTTACCTTATGTTGTGCTCCATGGCTTTAAGATTAGCACCTGGTCTACTGGGGTATATATGACAGTCATTGTAGATTGATTGATCAGATAGTTTTAGTTAGGTGTATACTTTGATATGGAGCATTATGATTCCATCCGCATGTCTAGCATTCAAGAAAAAACACACATTCTCTAGTATGTGATTTTATTCAATTTTTTTTAGGCAGGTTCTTGGTGCATGGTCATGCATTCCAAAATACGAGTCTGTTACTCTGGTCATACAAAGTATACATGGAAGCCGAGTCACTAACTGAACACTGGCATTCCTAATCGTGGGGTGGAAGTTGAAGAATGTAAGTTCTTTCTCTTGCCTTGACCTCCAAGCACTGGGTGTCCCTATGATGTTTTCATTGTTACATGGTCCCAAGTATTGGGTTATGACTTTATCCTAGACATTGTGGTGCCGGTAGTTGACTGGATTTTCAATTCATCATGGTTGGTTTAGCTATCACCGATTCTCTGCCCTCTGCCAGTAAACTCTTCAATAACTAATGAATTGCATATTGCGGATGCAATTTGTATGATCACTTCTTGATTTCTGAGTTGGAAGCGTTTCTCGGCCATTTACTTTTAACTTTTTTCGCCTTTTTGGTTTTTTTGAACATTTTCTTTTCCATGGATTTGAAGAGGCAAAGATGGTAAAATTTATACACGAGCAATCTGAGCCCTCTTCGTAATACAAATGACTGCTATCTGTGCAAGTGTTTCTTTTTTCAAACTTTATGAACTCATTTTTGTTTTATCTCCTTTGATACACGATAGTAATTTATTCTTGTGTTCCCTGATGTTAACATCTAAAGTCCAATCTGCTTCCAACAAGTAAATTCTTGTGTTTACATATCTTGAGTTTGGCTTTTGTTAAGGTTAAATTCATTGTGGGGAATTAAGATATTCATTGTCTTCAAACTAATTGGAAAAAGGATCCTATTATTATCTAAAACTTATTTTATAAGAATAGTGTGCTCGCTATTTCTTTCACTGTTGGTATTTGAGATCTATAGTGACTAAGCCTTGGTGCAATGTAAGGTTGTTACCTTCTGACATGGTGATTGCAGGTTCTAGTTGCAGAAACAGCCTATCCACCAACTGATTAAGGCTGCGAACCTATGATCCTTCCTAGACTGCACAGTAGGGTAAGCTTTTTGCACCTGGCCACCCTTTTTTTAGCATATTTATCATATATGCTGACAATGGCATGTCATGATATTTTGGATGTTTTTGGTTTGTTTTCTGTTTTTATTTTCAGTTGATATGTTTTCATTAATAATTATGAAAGGGGCATCGCTCTGGTACCCTTTGAAAATGAAGGTTTAGTACCCTTCAATAAAGGAATGAGTTGCAAATTTAAGAAGTTTATTAGAAAAGAAATCATGGCAAATCAAAACAAAAGGTATAGAACCCCTCCATTTTGAATGGGTGCAAAAGAAATTGTCTAAGTTATATTATTTTCACTCATTTTTTGTTTTAATGATATTGTTAAGGAAATTCAGATAACTTGCAGTATTAGTAAGATTTGTGTGGGGTGTTCTGTGGTTTGTTACATATTTTTCTCATAAGGACTTCTTTACGTGATCATTTATGCATAATAGTATGATATTACACCTTAAAATTTCGGGTCAATTTAGTTTAGATGCTTCCCTTATTCACCTCAGTAAAATGATTTTCCCCCCCTTGGCACCAGGTCTTTGCTGCAGGGAAAAAGAGCGCATTCTTGTTCACCGGTAATGCAACTGTGCAAGTTTCTGGTGTATACCGCCACCACTGTCTTAAGGTACTGTATAACTTGTGAAAGTTTCTTTCATCTAGTTATGTATCCCTTGTTCTTCAGCTCTAGCTTCTAACTAACATCTTCTGCTGTGTAGACAGGTCGAAACGTGAAAGCGAATATTAGAACAAAATGGGATATCCAAGAATGATACCGTGAATGATGTATTTACAATTTTCAATCAAGATGAAGGAGAAACATTCAAATTGAGTACGCATGGCGTTTTCAGAGGGGGTGAAGGTTGTTAAAAAATAATAAAGATTTCTACTCAGGGCGCGAGCACACATTGTGATCTACATCCGAAATATCAAAGATATTGCGACCGCGACCCAACATCGTCTCCTTTACTCCACCCAGCAGGAACAAGAAAGTCAAAAAAGAAGGCCAAAGACAAATCTCAAACGAAGTGAAAGATTGACCGAAGTGAAAAAATTGAGACATCTAAAAGAACCTAAAGTCAAGATGAGAAAGATGATTTTGAATCATGGTGTTTGAAATTCTCATGGACACATCTGACATGGCCGGGACAACTTCATTATCATAATGAACTATGCGAATGTCAATGTGTGTGTTGTTTGATTATTAGACTTGTTTAAGGTTTATGAATGTCAATGCGTATGTTGTTGATGAACCTATATTTAATTTTATTACTTCTTTCAATTTGCAGGAACTAGTCGTTAAATCAAAATGCCAATGACTAGTACTCCCTCGTTCCTTTTTTATAAAAATTCCTTTTTTATAAAAATGACATAAGACTTTATACCATATTAATTATTTTTTCACATTTTTACCTTTATTCAATTCTGAAATATTGCATTAATGATGGAAAGAGATTAAAAATAAGTATGTTAAGGAAAATTTTGAAAATTCAACATATGAGAACAAATTTAATGTAAAAAGCTATATTATTTAACTTTCTTAAGAGGTGTGCAAAGTTAGTTTGGTTCTTACAAAAAAGAATGGAGGGAGTATCTACTCTAACATTTACGAAGTCGGGATAACACCACTTCTTTGCAATGTACCCTTATAATCATATCCAGTTGTGAAACTTTTAACTACCAATTTTCCTTTTTCAAATGGATCTTTATGATTTAGATTACAAGAATGTGCTAAAGTATAGAAGATTAATTGAATTACCTTAAAACCTAAGAAGAATGCATTCAATTAATAATTAAGAGGTTTATGCATTAACAATGGAGAAGCTCTAGTAAACTTTGATGTTAAGGGTATCAATGGAAATGAGTAGTGAAGCATACTATACTACTACCAATTGTTAAGTGATGGATAGTCCAGGCACCACCATGAAAGGCTGTACACAGTAAGCTTCATACCCATATTATGAACCCTTACCAGGCACCACCATGAAAAGCTAATGGCGCATAGCATTTATTCCGGTGATTAATCTTCATCTGAGAAAAAATCATCGTCTTCGGGAGGACCCTTTCTAAGTTTTCCTTGCAGTTCTAGATTCTTTGGCAAAACAAGTTCAGTATCCTGACCTGACGAGGAGAAATATCTCTCCAGTACCATCTGTTAAAAAATCCGATAAGATTTTGAATTCCAGAATTGCCTTCACTTCTGGTTGGCACTTTAAAATAGTGAGAGCACAAAAATAGATATACTAAATAGTTTTTAAAACTTTATATAAATGAAGTTTAGTAACATAAAGGCACTGAACATGATATGCACTTACCATGGCAGCATAGGCATCTTGTTTCCTCTGCTGAGAGGACTTACTTAAGCCCCTGAAAGAGTTATAAGTGTGTCAGTTCCCCAACAATATAATTAAAATTCCAAACAGACCTTTGCTAGACATCTTTAAAAAATAATCTTTCTCCAGACGAAAAATTTTTTACATCCAAAATGGCCTCAAATCAAACACCATAAACTGAATTTGCATAATGTTTCTCAGAGATAACATGCATACTTCTTCAAAAGGAAGTCATATTTGTATGGATTGGAGGTTTCAATTTCCACTAATTTGTTTAACTGTTTTACACTTGAGAACCAATTAGGAGAACTGTTTTACATGGGTTCTTTTACCATCTACTTCCCTTCATGTAGTAAATGAAAACTATCCGTACAATACACTAACTGAATAGGAAAATATCAATTTCACACAAAAAACATATGAGAACTGTCCTGTAATAACCTTTGTACAGTTTTTTCAGTTCAATGATAATGCATATGTTATCAAATTAACTCCAAGATTACAGTATATTGATGCATAAAACATGCTCCTAAACAAATCATATTAATTAGGAAATATCAATTTCACACAAAAAAGAGAGAATTGCAAATTTGCAAAGGGTACAATACAACCAACAAAGAAGTTTGAAAGCAATTACATGTTGACCATTCGATCTACGGCTTCTGTTGTTGTCCCATGTTCATCCTGCAGATATACTCTCCAACCCCTGAAAGTTAAGGTATGATATAGAAATTAAAACGGTGATATAAGTAAGTATATAATTCACAAACCAGTGTCAGGAGCCCTCCAAGACACAATATTCAAACTTATTGCCCAAATTAGGTTACATGATCGTTAGAATCCATACTTTACTTTCTCCCTATTTCAGTAACTAAGTCAATAATTAGATGAGATGTAAAATGTATCATAGGCATTGAAGAATGGCAAGATGAATTGCTAGTTATAGAAATTTAAGAGCCATGGAAGAATAAAGCCACTCAATATCAACCATTAGGTATTGGGGGTATTCCTATGTCATAACTAAGGTTGCCAGTCATTTAGCAGCTTGTAAAATGAATAGGTTATAATATATATTTTACACTGAAGAAGAATGTGCGTGTGAATTCAGATCAGTATAAATGAACAATTTAGGTTATTGCTTCAATTTCTTATATTGGAATTTATAAATAAAGATACAAGAATTTTTACCTCTCAGCAGCTCGAATTGCAAGCCTTCCTGCAACACTGCGGACAATGTTTGACTGTGGTGTTTCCTTCCCATCAAAAGATCTCGGAAGTCCAATTATAAACTCGTCAGCCTCCTACAGTTTGAAAATCATGTTATCTCTAAGATTATGCATCCCAAGAGAAACAGATCCTTATCAAATATCAACCAAGTTTTGAAAGAAATACAAGAGACTAAAGGCGAATTCACACCTCTTGTTCAGCAATGTTAATCATCTGGACCTCAAGCTTCTGCCCTCGCAATTCCAAAACCTAAAGCAGCTACAGGGTTATAAGGATGAATGGCTGATGAAGAAACACAGATAAGACATAAGGTAATCCATAATTGCACTAGCAGTTACAAACATATATAATATTGTCAGTGTCACAATCAACTTCAATAATCCAACATATTTTCTTACCAATTGCAGTAATACTCCACCATAAATTTTATCATACTAAACTTAACATAACACCTCACATAATTAACAAGTGCAAAATTTCCTTCAAGTTTCTCCATACAAAACAACAGGCACAAGCTATCCCAATGACTTGCATCCAAACAACATTAGCTACAGAAAACATACATACATATAAGGATAAACATTACATGAAGCTCCACTTAAGCCATATGTGTTTAAATTTTTCTTCAGGCCCTTTAATCCCCACCCCAACAATGAAAAAGTAGAAAAAAGAAAAGAAAAAAAACTCTCTCCAGGAAATACTAGCTCCAATAATTTAAAATGGTAATTGCAAAAGGGACAAACTATCCAAAATAAAGTAACAAAATTCATGCTCAAGTCGACCAAATTTAACAGAAAATGCAGCACAAAACATCAGAACACGATAGCATTGCAAACCGATAGAGAAGCAAAAGGGTGAATTATACCGTTAAAGGGCGAACATTGAAGCCTTTGCTAATGGCTAAGCCAGTGCGAGCCATACCCAGGTCCACTCCAAGGGTGAAGCCTCCTCTCCAATGTGGCTCTCTTTTCCTGCGAAGCGCGTTTGGGGGAAGTTCATCCAAAGATATTGCCTTTACCCTGTTGTGGCAACTTTTGCCATTCTGGGTCCAACGCAATTCCACAAAAGATGGTTTTTTTTGTAACACTCGGAGCTGAACAACACAGGAAGAACTTCTGGGGTGGTGGCACCTGTAGCAGTTGCTGCGTCCACATTTGAGAGAGAGAGAGAGAGACGGAGCCCGGAGGACAGTGATAAAGGTTACAAGTTAGAGTCCAATTTATCTTTTTTTGCTTTTTTTTATTAACAGTGTGTTTGAATTCACGTTTGGAGAAATTCAACAATCCAAAAACAACTATTTCTTGCTTTTAAAAACGTGGTTTCAACCAAAATGTGATTTTAGACTGATTCTTCCAAACATGCACTACATCATTTGACAAATGAGTACTTATAGAACATCAAAAATCTGTTTGAAGAAAATTATTATTAAAGAACAATGAGTACTTATAGTTTTTTTGTGTCACATATATTTAACATCCAATTGAAGAATGGTTTTAAAAGTTGAAAATATGAAAAATAATTGTAATAGGAGAAAAAAGTGTTAATCATTTTCTTTTTATCTTTAAATCATTTGTAAGAAACTAATAATGATAAAAATATTAGGGGAAAATCCCATCGTTCCTTCTTCTTGAGTTTATGAAGAGCTAAATATATTATTCACCTATACCAAATAAAAATATTATTTACTTATTAGAGCTTACTTTCTTACACACATTCCATTTCAAAAAAAAAAAACTTACACACACTTATTTTATAGAAGGGTAATTTAGTAAATTACCACTTTAAATTTATACATTCCTAAAAGTATAGTTTTTAGAAGGGGTAATGCATGTTTGGATTTTTTTTTTCTTTGCCGGATGTCCCTGTTCAAGAAATTATAACTATCTCAATAATATGATTAAGAGTGAAAATATTTTCATTTCCGTTTCATATAATCTAAGGCATTAATGGCCCGTTTGGTGGTTAGGATATAATAAGAACAAGATATGATAAAGTATTGGATAATCACATGATATGATAAGAGCATGATCGGCTCTTTTCCTATCATGCGTTTGGGGTGGACAATATATTGATAGGATATGATACAAACAATGAAAAATGTATCAAATTTTCCTTGAAATAAAAAATACTTCATATTTTTTAAAATTTAATTTTCTAAATAGTATTTTTTAGAAGTGATTATTCTATTAAATTTGATTTTTTACATTTTTATAAATAGCTTATTTTTTAATATTAACTAAAATAAAATTAATTTTTATTAATTCGGCTATTTTAATTTTTTCAAAGGGAGTCTATTTTAATTAAAATTATTATATATGTAACCAATGAGTTTTAACTTAGTAGGGGTAAGTGATTAATGATAAAAATTATTAAAAGATATTATTCCTTCAAAAATATTTTATATCTAAATTATTAATTATAATTATATAAGTAGAGAAATAATTTTAAATAATATCATATGATAATATAAAATTAGTCTATATTTACTATTAAAAAATTAATACTTATATATATAAATATATATATATATATATATATATGTTTGTAGCCTATTTTATTGTTAGTGAAGAATTATTTTGTGTATTTTTATTATAATATAAATAACGAAAAATAATGTTAACTAAGTAGTAAGTGATAATGAAAATTTAGTTATTTTATATGAGAAAATCCAATATTTTCACCATTTATAAATAAGTTTATTTTTTAATTAAATTTATCAGTAACTAAATAATTTAACTTAACAATAACAATTAGTAATTGATAAGTAATAAAATTAATATTTTTTAAAATCAAAAATTTATATTTATTAATTAATATTATTATAAATTATATAAAATATAAATATTGAAATTAATTTTGGATCATGGTAATAAACAAATAAAAAACTGATATCCTATAATGTTAGGATAATTTCTATCATAACTCCTTTTCAGGATAACTTTTACACATATGGACAGTATAGAATAAAGGACATGATAATGTTATCCTATCGTGCTGGCGCAACAAACAACAGATAACAACAAGATATGATTATTATCATATCATGTCTCTGTTTATCCTATCCACCAAACGCCCTATAAAAGTTAAAAGACAAGTTAAACTCAACGGTTTGGCAAATACACTATATCATCGGTGATCTGGTGTTGTTTCACATGTTAAGCCAAACGTATGATTGCAATTAAAAAAATCAAAATTATGGTTGAATTATGTTTGCTTAGACAAACTCAAATATGAACCAAAAATTTAATTATTGTTTGTTACTACAAAATTGATATCTGATCAAAGACCACGATAAAATAGACATTTTCATGGGTAAAACCAGAAGGAAAAAGAAAGGCTAAAGGAGGCAAAAATTTAATACATTGAACAAAATCAACGATGACTAGCTGAAGGGGTTGTATAGGAATTTCAAGAGGAGCAAATATATCATTTGAAAACCACTCTATTAAGAAAAAAAATTAGGGAAAATTTTATTATGCCCTGCACATTTTCAAATAATTCTTGCTTTATCCTACCCAAATGTATAATGCAATGCTTTTACTCTTCAGACTTGTTTGTAACTTCAAACAACTGAATGCTGAAGGTTTTAATAATCTTGCGTAAATGAAATGTTTACTTTCCCAGACAAAAATAAAAAGCCTATTATATATACAAAAGTTTCACAGCATTGTACCATTACCGCTCAGTGTAGCATCAGAACTTGTTAAACCACATTATTCTTGCATACACATCACCAACCGTCACAACAACGAACATTTAAAAAAGGAGTCCACACGTAACAGCAATGTAAATGATATCTAGCACATGTTAACATCCATGTGAGCAATTCATACAGTACATATCCAATAACATATAATAAGTCTTTAGGACCCAAAAAGTAAAAAAATAAAATAAAAATAGGAGAGAAAAAATGATTGTATCTCCTTTGGTCCTGCTATGAGTTGAGAGCAACACATTATGAAGGTATATGATCATTTGTTGCGCCTGAGTTGTCAGCCATTGTCATACCTGAATATACTGGGGATGATTTAGTTTCAGAACTTCCACCTTCAATTTGGGTAACGCTTGAACCTGCCAGTGCATTCAACTCCGCTGAGACGGATAACAGATCATTTTTTGTTTCCCCAGTAGGATTTTCCATCTCAACATGGGCTGCTATGTCTGACACTTGTGTCTGTGCCAATTGTTGTTCATAACTTAATCCGGCCTCTGATGAGGGTCCTGGTATCTGACCAGCCAAGGGTTCTGTGGGTGCAATTGCTGGTGCTTGCCCTTGCCCTTGTCCTTGAGACAGTACAGTCATCAGGAGCTGAGCCAAAAGTATCTGTGGATCATTATCACCTTGTTGGACTTGAGTATTAATTGCATCTGCCAGAGCATTGACGTCAGACGGGTAAAGTGCTTGAAGCCCTGATACTCCAGGCAAAGGTTGGTGAGGTACTATGGATGCTCCAGGCAAAGCTTGGGAACCATTGGCTCGCCTCAGATTTGCTAAGTGCTTTTTCCCGGTCATATGACTATTGTAAACAGCAGGAGACTCACATTTAGCATTGCAGAGTTCACAAACAAAAGTTGTAGCTTGCTCAGGTTCTAAAAGTTGTCCAGTAGAGTTCTTCACGTTTCTACGTGCTTTTCCTCCTCTCATTTTACGTTTCAATCCACGGCCTCTCGCAGCAGAGTTATCTGTGGTGTTCCCCTCAGGCACCTCAGCTGGAACTCCAGAAGACTCTCCAACACTAGTCTGCAACTTTAATTCATCCTTGCCATTACTAGCTGTAATTTCAGAGCCCATATTTTCTGCGGGGCATTCATTTTTCTCAGAGCTCTGAACTTTGTTAGGTTGATCTGCCAAATTCACTTGAGAAGTGGGAATCTGTGCACTCTGCTGTCCATTTATGTTATTGCGTCTCTGTAATTCTTCATGTACTTTCATATTCTTCTTATGTCTCTTTCCATTCATATGTTGTTCCATGATTTCTGGAGAGTTGCACTCAGCCTTACAAATGTCACAATACAGTTTACGTAATACAGGTTGAGCAGATGCAGCTGGCACTTGAGCCGGATTAGGTAATGTGATTTGCCCAGAGACTGATGAGGTTGCTCCAGCAGGTGCAACTGGAACATCAGAAATAGCAGGTCCTGAAGTATAGGATGGAAAGTGTCCACCACCACCCATCCCATGTCCCCTACCATGGGAAGAGGCTGGACCTCCATGATTGAAGTGGCCTCGACCTCGACCACGACCACCCCGTCTAAATGGCCTACCACCCCTGCCACCCCGACCTCTATATTGAGATGGCCCGGTCTGAAAAATAAGAACTTACACGTGAATTCAAGCATAAATGGATATGCTCACAAAATTTAGATCATACATTGGAAAATTGAGAGGAAAGGATTGGAATGAAATATAAATTTGACATCATATACAAGGATTGTGATACTCAGAAACAGAGAGAGAGAGAGAGAGAGAGGTAAAAGTAAACAGTTATAATACTGAGAATTCATCCTATCCACAACAATCTGTCAACAATCAACATGATGAAATGTTAGTCAGTTAGTCAAAAGCTGCTAAAAAATACTGGAGAACAAATATTAATAAATGATAAAACTGATTAAGAAAAGGAATATCTGATTCAGCCAGGTGATAATCAAGGAAAATTTTAAAACAGTCATTTTAAATTATCACATACATTAACAAATAGTTTAATCTATAGTTTAAAAATCATGCCAATTCTAACATATAGTTTAATCTATATATCTAAAAATCAAAATTTCAAATACAAAATGTCAACAAGGCTGGCAATCACTTAAAAAACTCTAAATCATCATTACAACAAAGTTAAATGCCTGAAGCGCTCATCAACAAGCATTATAAGGGTAGTTGGATCCCAGAATATCAAATAAAATGGAAAAACAACTTGACAATTTGATAAAAAACTTTGCTACATAGCTTGACAATATTTGTCTTTTAAGTGCTTTCCTTCAGTCTGAATTTCCCTAATCAGTGGTGGTACCTGATGCACTGGGCCACAGTTTCTTATTCCAAAACTCAAATACAGATTAATAATAACAAATTGATCCAGCATTCATACATGTTGCTGCATCCATAAAATTATCCTTCTCTACTTGATCTCCAAACAAAGCACATAAGAATATAGAAACACTACCAATATTGAAGCATGCATGGATGTGCTCAAACTTATATTTTCCTTGTTTTGAAAATTAGTTTTCTTGTTGATAAGCTATATGAAAAGCGTGGATTTTCCTCATTCCGTTCACATATAACTTTTTCATGATTTTCCAATCAACCAATATACCCATCCATTGACCAGGAATTTTGGCCAATTCGTGCTCATCAAAAGCTTTATCAGCCTCAAGATACTGTCGATCAAGCAATCCTTGACAAGTTGTCAATTTAAGGTCCTTAGAACATGCTCAATGCTTCCCTAAGTCTGAAACTGTAAACGAAACACCCTCTGACAAGAGAAGAAATAAAGCATATCAAACAAAAATTATATCTAATGAATAACCAAAAGAGCAAAGTTTCTTCTCCTAAACTGTAAGGCACTGCACTGCTACTTTGAAGGCCAGACAGTTAAGAAGAGAAACAGGATGACCTTACAGTTTCTTCTCCTAAACTGTAAGGCACTGCACTGCTACTTTGAAGGCCAGACAGTTAAGAAGAGAAACAGGATGATCTTACGCCGACATCAACTCTAAAGCAACCAGCAAAGACCCACCACAATGCGGCATTACTGTGGCATTACAGGTAAGAACCACAATTTCGTATTAGCGTATTTTATGTAACTACTGTCTTTATCTGGTCACTCTAGGATGTTGTGGCCATGTTTGCAGAATTCTCAACATCTTCTGAATGTTTTAGATGGAAACTGAGGATAAAATACCTATTCCAGTATCAGCCATTTGTCCAGAGAAAGTCCCAAAAGAGAGCCTGAGGAGCACAGCAAGATATTCTCTCTAAAAGCATAACAAAATGTTTGAAAGGTAAGTATTGCAAAATCTTCAATCAGCCTTTTCTGTTTACTTCTTTAAATTTTGTTAGTAAAATAAGAAACTAGCCAGCAGCAAAGAGAAGAGAAATTGATTGAGTAGAAATTGATATGATTGAAGTTGGGCGAAGAGAAAATGAGAGGAATATACTATTTTCTCTTGTTTTGTTGTGGAGAGAAAATGGAGAGAAAGAGAAGCAATAGATATGGGCCCACATCAGTGTTTTCTCTTCTTAAATGGAGAGAAAACACGAGTTCCAAAGAGACAATTTCACTATTTCAACTTAACCCATCAATTTGTCTCTTATCTAATATGGAGTCCACTTGATTGTTCTCATTTTATCAAGAGTAAGAAAGACATTATATCAATTGTATTTGTTTAATTTCTCTCTTTTCCATCCAACCAAACAAATGGCGATAGCATTTTACTTTTACTCCCTAATAATTTTCTCTTCATTTTCTTTCTATCCATTTTCTATCATCTCATTTTCTCTTTGAACCCAAATGAAGGGGTAGTGTAAGAGACATAAGTGAAAGAAGCTACCAGGGAATTTCTTTTTCTCCCAGCCATGATCATTGAACAAAGTTAGCAGAATCAGGAGCACACCGATATATAGACACTCGTAACAACAACGATAACAACCAATCCTCAAGGTACTGAATTTTTGCATCGTTAAAGACAGAGTTCAATTTAAAAGGGAGGAAGGAACAGGAAACCTTGCAAGAAACTATTAGCAAAAACCTTACTTCACATAAAAAATTGGTTTTTGATTGAGCTTGACTGCAACAATTGATCCATAATTCCATAAAGCCAACCCACCCATAAGATAAAGCTTGGTTGTTGTTGTTGTTGGTCAAATTTCCAGGAACAGTATAGTGGCACAGGTCATAAAATATCACAGAAAACCTTGGGAGCTAATTTAGGTGAGTTATTAAAGTTGGACCAATACACACAAAAGCACTTTCGATAGAACCACTATATGGTCCCTCCATCCCTCCTCTATGACTGAAAGCTAGAATGACATGGATAAAGAATAAAACACCCCTCACAGCATGAAAAAATAAAAATAGAGAGAGAGAGAGAGAGAGAGATTCAGAAAAAATACTACTGTTATTGATATTTGATGGCATATGGTAGTTCATGGAAGTAAGACAAATGGTTTTTCCACCTAGGGAGGTATGTGTGTATTATATGTATGTCTATGTTTGTGTGTGTGTGTGTGTGTGTTGACAAACAGGGTCACAGAATAGAGACTCAAAACAAGGAAAAAATAGGACAATGATATTATTCTGTTCAAAGAACAGAGACTTAGCAAGTCACAAAGTTTCCAAAACAGAGGCATGGAGAGAAACAGAATATCTAAGAAGAACAAATATAAATCACAAACAGCATTCCCGTTAGGATTCTCGTCGGGCTATCCACTTATGAGTTAAAGTGAAGACTATCATAAGACATAACTCACACACCACCCTCACATTCACCAACAAGCAAACTTTCAGCATAACAACATTCACCACTCACCAACCAGCACATGGTTGATGAAACTGACAGAAGAAACCCAATTTCAAGCAAATCAAGAGGTAAATTAATATCATAATAGAGTCCTAATTACTCATTACTCAAAGCCAAATCAACTCAAACACACAATGGAATCCACAATTGTAATTTTAGGGCACAACATTTTTGCTTTGAAAATTCCACAAATTATAAACCCATTTAACATGAAAAGCTAAAAAGAATCAAGGGCATAACGAATCCAACGAGGTATAGACCCGATTCAATTTCAATTACAGAGGGGAAACTTTACCGGGGCATGGGTAGGTCTTGCGGGGGCCGGTTCAGCAGCGGCTGGATTGACTCCAGGGGGGTGAACCGGAGAGGGTTCGGGTTGAAATTGAAGGTGGGGTTGTTGATGGGTATCGGGGACGTAAGGGTATTGGTGATTATAGGCGTAATAGGGTTGGTGGTATGCATAGGATTGGTCGTAGGAGGGTTGAATCTGAGATGGGTCGTAGGGGGGTTGAACCTGAGATGGGTCGTACTGCACGCCGTCGTAGGAATGTGGCTGTTGTTGGTGGTGGTGGTTGTAGTTGTAGTTGTAATTCATGGCTGCGATGCGAGCGAATGCGGAATTTGATGTTTCGTGAAACAAGAAGGAAAGATGAAGATGAAGAACAAGGACAGAGACGCTGAATGTGTGCTGCAACCTACTCAACGCAGGTTGGGAAGTCGTTTCATTCACTCTCGCCCAAGTCTCGTAAAAAACAAATGGCTTTAATATATTTTTACTCCCCCAAAATAATTTTTTTTTTTTAATTTTTTTTCTTCTTGTTTTTAGTTATTCAAAAATTACTTGTTTTTAATTTCTACTAATTATTTTTTCATCAACTTAAATATGAGTTTTTACAATTTAGATAAAATCTGAGATGACTGAACCCGATTTCATGAGCAGATCTAAGCGCGTGTGAGAGTGTTTTCAGATCTGGATTAAATGGAAAAACAACTAGTAAAAACTAAAAACAAAAGAGTAATTTTCACATGACTAAAAATAAGATAAAATTCTCCCTTACCAGAACTAAAAATGTATTTAAGAAAAAAAAACTAAACTTGTACTAAGCACTAATGATAATATTAATAAATTGTAAAAAAAAATTAATTAAACATTAATGAGGGTTATATTATTTAGGGGATTAATTAATTTTAACACAACACTTATTTTTTACACGCCCTAACACCTTCCAGACACATGAGTGTGTAAATAGTAAAAGTTAGTTCATAAAAAGTAATCCCCAATTATTTATTGTATTAGTTATCAGGAAGCGTATCAAGTGAGAGCGATGTTTATTATGAGAGATGAGAGCGTTAAATCTTAGCCATTAGATCTACCATGAAGGGCCAAGATTAAAACAAAATGGCATGTGACTTTTTTAAAAAGTCATGTGACCACTAAGCTACTTTTAATCTCAACCACTCATGAATGGTTGTACGGCCATGATTTAACGCTTTCATCTCTCATAATAAACATCGCTCTCACTTGATACGCCCCCTAGTTATCAAATATAATGTCTTCTCATATAAACAAATCTTATATAGTAAAATTAATTAATCATAGTGTTTACTTTGGTGCACAAAATAAAATTTATTTAATTCAGGAAATCAGATAATTTATTTTTCTTTCTCATAATTTGCTTAGTATTTTTTTTCCATAAGGAAGATAATAATTTTCTTAGTATTTAGTTTATATTTCCAAATTTATTTAATTTTTAGAATTTAAAATATTTAAGTCAATGCCTACCGACTTTGAATAATATAAGTTATTTGTGAAAGTATTAACTATAATTTTTTTAATCTGAACATTTATTCATAAAATGGTAAAAAGTACGAGAACAAAACCATCTCATATGAGTGCATTATATAAAGGATCTCAAAAACACTAAAGAGGCAAACTCCTGTCACAACCACCTTTTGCTAAAAAAAATCCGCTGACCAATTACTTTCCTTAAGAATATGGTTTATTTAGTACATAAAAAAACATTTAAATTTTTCTGTAAGTGATTGATCTTTGGACTTTTTTCTACTATTTGAAATATCTTTCGCGGATAAAGTGAAAAGTTTCTATGAATTAAAAAGTTTGGACGAGTTTGGCCATGAAATAAAGCATGTCTCTTAGATTATAAATCGCTTACAGAAGTACTTACAAATCGTCTAACAACACACAGATTTAATTCCGCTTAAATAAGGTTATTTGGGATGGAAAACTTCCTTGGAAGAGGTGGCCCCACCCTCAAGTAAATCTTTTAGACCACGAGATGCTGCCAACCTGATCTGGTGACTGGTTGTTAGTGGACATTGCACGAGACCAGAGAAAGGCAAGTTTGTGCATATTAGTCCTAAGCATCTCTGTTATGGGAAACAATCACATGTGATAGTGTGATACAAACACGGCTTAGCTAGATGGTGTGAGGCTTTTGAGTTTTGAGTAAAAGGGGGCATGGAATCATGGTCTTTGTGGCATGAACCCAAGGCATAACCCCTCATTTTGTGCATAACAAGAAAAGGAAGCAACAAAAATAGAGCCAACAATAGAAGGATTCAATTTCAACTCCAAGTTGGTCAGCTTATTTTGGCATGTTACAAACACTCTTTTTTCAGTCAAGTCACCGGTAAACGATTGGCTACTAATGTTTTGTTTGCTTGGTCGGAATACACAGTAAAAGAATGGTAACACCACAGGTTCCCTTGTATAAATTATTGGCAATTAATTGAGCATCTTATTCTTGCTTTATCACTGAATATCACTATTTTCAAACATGGGTTGCTCCATAGTTATCTCAAATTGTATTTTGTGAGGTGGAGTTACTCTATGTTAGGTATTAGTGAGATGCGCCAGCTAGCTAGAGCAAGGAGTTTCCATGCCATTCTTTTCTTAAAGTGGTTGTTAGGTTGCAACCAACATCATGAAGGATTAATTATGTACCACTAGTACAGCCATAATTTGTGTTTGACTTACTTCCCTCAATTTGTTGCACAAATTGCCAATGGCTAAAAGAGAAGACAAGCTTACAACATTTGAAACGATTTTAGGAGTTACTCAGTGTTTTAAATTATTGTGCGCGGACTGCAATTGTGACCGCAATATTAAGGGTTTTTAGTCCCTACAACCACAATTGCAGTGCGTCACCTTACGTTTATCTTACATAATTGCAGTTGTGACCGTAACTACAATTTAAAACTTCAAATTTGTTACTTCATTTTACGACAATATTTATTATGAGAGGTTGTAGACGAAATTAAGTTGGGACATTTGATCAATTTTTGTTCAGAAGAAAGGATTTAGGATTCAGATTAGGTGTACTGAGCAAGTTCTGGCTGCTCCAATTTTGATCAATGTAATTCTAAGATTGACTAATTTACACTGTATTAGTCTTCAAAGTTTGGCAATCACTTGACCACTCTCACATGGCTAATTGGGTAGAAGTAGAACCTTGCTGTGTGTACTTTGCTTGACTTGTAAAACGAGTTTGGCTCTCCTCTCTACCTATGTAAAGAGTGATTGGTCCTGAATTCGACTGGAGAAGAGGTTTTGAAAGCTTAATAAATATAGATTAGAAATCAATTATATCATAGTTTGGTTGGTAATACAAATAGCGTACAGGACAACTGGACAACTCATTATATCATTTTTCCATTCCAATTCCCCGCTTCCTTCAATAAAAGACTCAATGAGATGAAACCTAAATTATGGTAGACAGGCATAAAAGTTAAAAAAAATTATTTTTATACCGTAATTTTAGTTCACCCTAAATTTTCACTATCTATCTAAACATGCACTTAATAACCAATTAATAATATGAATACAGAACTTGAAAATATTCATAGAGCCAATCCTTGATCACCATGCAGCAACCAAGAAAACAACCCGTGGAAGTGTGATAAGGGGCATCCTTTCAAGAATAAGATAGTTATGCGGTGGGAGTTCAACTTTTAATGTTTGGTGTGAAAGCTCCCAAGTTTGTATTAATTTCCCTCACAGGTGATCTCCCACTGACTTGTCCAAGAACAAACACAAGAAATACCATGTTATTTTACACTTTAGATGAAGCCAAAGATCCTACAATTTATGACCAAACGTTGCTAAAACTGGGTAAGTCGGTTGAGTCTTGAGATTTTGATTAGAGATATAACCATGAAATGCTTATAAATATGAAATTAATTTTCACTTCTAAGTTAGCTTTTGAGTTAGAGTTTGATAGTCTACATTAAAATATAATGTCAGAGTCAATCCTAGATTACTTATTAACTACCAATTAATCTTTTGAAATTCAAGAATTGATCTAACTATTATGTAGATATCCTGTGATGAGGATATGAGCCTCCGGATGAATATGAAGTATAGTTTTAGCTGTGACGAGCTAATTCCAAAATTTTGAGTGTGATTGCTCAAATGAAATGTCATTAAAGAAACCGCTATTCTACAAGACACGTAACAAACAATTGGTGCCATATTTGATGATTTGAGACACCCCTCAGAAAAGCAAGTTTCAATTATGATAATGATGATGATGTAGTATTTGGTTGGACCTTTGACAAAGAAAAACGAAAGGCAGCGAAAAAGGATCACCATGTTGACTCTGTCCTTTTGGAAGAAGCCTTTTGAAGTCATACCCTATAGTAACCAAAACGCTAATTAATTATTTTTTGTTTGTTTCTGATTTTTTTCCAATTCAGTCTTCCTTCAAACATCCCCACCACCACTTGAAGTGTGAGAACATGAAGTGGCACTCACTCTCACGATTCACAACAATGACACATTAATCTTCTACTTCAGTTCTTTTCCTTTTTCTTTTTGATGTCTCTCATGCCACTTTTTCTTCAACTTAATGAATGGAGAAAAGACCGACCCACCGACTGATATGGCCCTTAGTTTCCAAGCATTAAGGACAGCCATCCCAACCTGTCCTTAGTCCTGCCGAGATTGCATTATCCTTAGTTTTCTAACATGTTGGGCTGCTACTGATTATGTCAGCTTGAAAGCAAAGCAACAAAAAATAGGGAAATAAATTTGTTACGGTTATGCTTTTTTGGTGTTTCCCTTTTGTGCTCTTTAAAGGGGTGGTTTTGATAGGTTTATCCTTCAGGAGGATATTTCTCTTTGAAAATATTGGAGAAAATTAAAGGAAGATAAGATGGAGATGGGTGGTTAGATTAGAAGCTCGAAAATGTAATCAAGTTAAACGTGATGATTAGGAGAAATAAAGGATGGTTATAAACAATGGAGGAAAAGCTAGTATCTAAACCTAATCTTCCTTGTTGGGGACGATGCTTCTTTATTCTATTCACTGTATGTTTCGAATAATTCTAATGTATTCTCCTTCCTTGTATGGGTTGCGTAAATTTGAAAATCAAATTGATTTTTTTCGGTTCAGTAAAAAAGTGCGACATTCTTTTATATATTTGATTTTGGTATCCAACAACCGACAGCCTCGATGAGATCGAAAATCTATTAGATGCTTAAGAAACTTAGTTATTTACTAATTGTGCTAAGATTTGTTGGCCTGATAATTTTTTGTATTTACACGTATTTTCTCTTCCATCTCATTTTCATTTTTTTTTTCTTTTTTTCCTCTCAAATCACTCATCATATCTCTAATTTCACTCCCTTTTATTCTTATCACTTTCTAATTTCTATAGAGTGCGCGCGGAAATCGATGCCAACAAACAATTTTATTTTTTTACCAAGACTAGCATTTCATATTAGTGAACTGCATAACGCTTGCCACCAATCTACACTCACTTTCATGGCGGTCTTTAATCGACACAAAATGAAGTGTAAATTGGTGTAGCACTTTGAGGTGTCAACGCATCTTTTTCGTTTCACATATTAAGAAGTTACTGGACGCAGATCATACATTTTAATTATTTCATCACTGTATGTTTTATCTAAGCTACCAAATCCACCTTTATTATACCACCAAATATGTAGATCATCAAACGTGTTGTTCTAACTTAAGTAGATGTCTTATATTCGAGTCTCCATAAATAGAACTGTATTAAAAACTTTGCACGAAGAGTTTTGTTGTCAATAGTTGGGAAATAGTAGGATTTGATGTTTGCATCTCGACAAAAAGACTCACATCAAGTTCCCCACATATAATGGGGGAAATGGTGCATATTCAATGAGATTAGAAGGTAGCCTAGAGCTGCGAAAATATGAGTTTGTGTGCGACTAAGGATGTAGAACGCTCAAAGGATCAGAAGAAAGTTTCGAGTACAGCCAGCTTAGAATGCAACTTGATCGACCTAGATCCTTGTTGTGGTCCAAGTGATGATCAATCTGAACTCTTACAACTCCAACCGAAGGAAAGCCTGAATGTGCAGTTGAGGTCTACCTCAACTAGATATGAAAAAGAATAGCATTTGCGTGATATCATAATAGTATTCATACTTATAATCTAGGAAGAGAGGGAAAGTAGGATGGAAGGCTATAAAGATAGACTTAGAGAAATCCTATTAGAGTTTATTGGAATTTCATTATGGATAACCCTCCAAGACATGAAGCTTCCCTCTTGTTTTACCTCTTTGATACATGCTTGTATATCTTCTGTGAGAATGAGAGTCTTGTTGAATGAGGAAGCTCTCCAAGAATTTTAGCCTTTTAGAGGAATAAGGCAAGGGGACCCACTTTCCCTTTACCTTTTTGTCTTGTGCATGGAGAGGCTTTTCCACTTGATCAATGCAGCAATTGGGCAAGGACTATGGAAACCTATTACGTTGGGTAGGAGTGGTCCTAGTATATTACACATTTCCTTTGCTGATGATCTGGTTCTTGTTGCAAAAGCCTCCTTAGAGAAAGTAGAGATTATTAAGAAGATTGTTGATCTTTCCTATGTTAGTTCGGGCCAAAAAGTTAACAGGTATAAAACAAGGATCTTCTTCTCCAAGAATGTGAAATGCAATGTAAGAGAGCAATTAAGTTCTTCCTTTGGCTTCCTAAGGACTAGTGACCTCGAGAAATACCTTGGAGTGCATCTACACCATGAGAGGGTTTCTAGACACACCTTTCAATTTTTTCTTGATAAGATGAATCAAAGGTTATCTAATTGGAAGGCTAGGAACTTATCTTTTGCGGGTAGAATTACTTTGACCAAGTCTGTTCTTGCTGCCTTGCCCTCATATGTGATGCAATCAACTTTCCTCACAGTCTCTTTTTGTAAAAATATGGATAGAAAGTGCAGGGATTTTGTTTGGGGTGACTCATCAGGATCTAGGAAGGTTCATCTCTTGGCTTGAGATGAGATTTTTAGACCGATTCCAAGTGGTGGCCTTGGTTTGAGGAATTCCAACCATGTGAATAAGGCCTTTATGATGAAGGCTACTTGGGAAGTTTGCAGCAGGTCTGATAAGCTTTGGGTTCAAGTTGTTAAAGCAAAATATGAATGTGGTTCTCGTGCCTTGCCTACTATTGATAAGGGTAGGGATTCATCAAATTTGCGGAAGGGAATCTACTACAAATGGAAGGAGGTGAAGGATAATATGTGCTGGAGGATTAAGGATAGGAAATTAGCCAGATTCTGGGTTGATTACTAGCTCCCAGAATTTCAATCTCTTTAGGCCTATTCTACCATTCCCGTGTCAGATTTTGAGAGAAATACTACATGTTGGGACTTTGTTGATCAGTTTTGGTGTCTTCCTCAAATTATTATTGACCACATCCTTATTGTGGTTCCCCCTAAAGCTGCATAGGATGTTGATAACCTTGCTTGGAGTGAGTCATTAGATGGATCATTTTCTGTCAGCTCTGCTTATTTGTTATGCTTCGGTAACATGAGTTATGGTGAGGAAAGAAGAATAGTCCAAGATGTTTGGAAATGGAGGGGACCTCGGAGAGTGAAGATTCTTTGATGGAAAGTTGCCAATAATGTGTTTTTGACAAATGATTTTATGTCCATGAATCCATGATGCATACGACGAATTGCAATTCCTGACCTAGATGCCCTAGTATTGCTGAAAGCATCCTCCATGTGTTAAGGGATTTCTGATATGCTAGGGAAGTTTGGCATAATTTTTTTCCTCAAACGGTATCTGTCGGATTCTTCTCTGAGGGCCGTGAGGCTTGGCTGTAGAACTATTTAAGGAACCAGAAAAGGTTTCAGCTGGATGTTCCTTAGAATGTAGTTTTTCGTGTTGTCTTTGACAACTTATGGAGGGCCGGAAACAATCTTGTTTTTGAGCATGTAGGTGCTCCCCTTCAGTTACATGTGATAGCAGTTTCCGACTGGTGCACGATATAAGTCAGCTACGTTGCACGGGTACGGGTACGGTACCCGGTACGCGGAGGGTACCGGGTACGTGGTACGACATTTTCACAAAATCCTGGGTACGGGTACGTTAATATATATATATTATAGAAGGAAAAGGAAAAAGAAAAAGAAAAAGGGCTCCAGCGTAACTTGTCACAAATTCTTTTTTCTTTTTTTTATAACTCACCTTAATAAACATTATTTTACTAAAAAATTGAAAGATAGGTGTCAAACAACCATGGATTTCTGCAAAACGCTGTTACCTTCCTCTTCGTTGTGCATCCAAACACACTTCAAATATGCATCCAAACCCTCACTTGCAATTCAGCAACCATGGAAGCACACGAAGAGTTTTTCCAATTCCCCTCCGACAACAACAACACCAACGTTAACGCCGCTGTTACCTTCCTCTTCGTTGTGCATCCAAACACACTTCAAATATGCATCCAAACCCTCACTTGCAATTCAACAACCATGGAAGCACACGAAGAGTTTTTCCAATTCCCCTCCGACAACAACAACACCAACGTTAACGCCGCCGCCTCCGACCAATTCATCGTGGAGGACCTCTTCGACTTCTCCAACGACGATGACGGTGTCATTACCAACGCCACCACCTTCGACGACTCTCTCCCCGCCAACTCCACCGATGATTCTCCTCCCCCTCTCGATTCCACCACAGCCACCAATTCCGATTTCCTCCCCGATATTTTCCCCCGGAATTCCGCCGATGGCAATTTCTCCCTTGGCCAATTTGATTTTAAAAAAGAAAGAAAAAGAAAACGACGCCGTTTGACGCCGAAACGCACCGGGTGCGTGGCGGGGAAATCGGGTACGCACCGGCGCGTACCCGTCGCGCACCGGCGAGCACCCGCACCGGGTGCGTACCCGGTGCCGGTACCAACCCTTTTTGGGCGTACCCGTGCATCAGATTGCTGTTCTGGATAGCTCTGTTGAATCTCTGGTTCATAGGTCCTCAAATTCAGGGTTCTTTCGTTAGAATCCTCCCAAGGAAGGTTGGATTAAAATAAATACCGATGGTGCTTTTTCTCCCCTCTCTAAACAGGCTGCCTATGGAGGAGTTATGAGGAATCATGATGGTTTATTTTTTGTTGGTTTTTGAGCTAATTTGGGGACTTGTTCTCTGGTCCATGTTGAATTATGGGGCATTTTACAAGGTCTGAAGCTTGGCGTTCATGGGTTTTCTCTAGGATCTACTTGAAAACTGATTCTAAATCCGTCGTGAGACTCATTGATAAAGGGGTCTTAATGCTAACCTTCTGCCGCGTTAGATAGAGAGATTAAGCACTATTTAAGCCAATGTGACCAAGCTACGGTGAAGCACATTTATACGGAGGCTAATGATGTAGCTGATATTTTTGCTAAGAATTTGATGAAGTTTCTCATGCCATTGAGAGTTTATGAGTTTATTCATTCTTTCTGTCTTGTTGCTTTTTTCTTTGATGCTTTTAATACCCTTCATGTAAGGGATTAGTTTTGGGTCTGACCCCGAATTTTACTATAAAAAAAAATATTCATACTTCTAATCTTTTTTTAAAGTAAAAAAAACATCTAAGTGTCCATTCGTTTATTTATATACTTAACCCCAAACCTTTATCTCAGACATGTATTTTAATTAAACTAGTAAGTAACCCGTGCAATGCACGGGTGTTTTTAATATTTAATTTGCAATATTTTTTTAGTTGATGTTGTAAAGCTAATAAATATATGACATATGTCAACATTTTTAAACATGCGTAATATCACATGATATATTGAAGTCCTCAATTGATAAAACTAAAGTAGACACAATGACTAATATTAAAATTGTTCATCTAAAGTTTATGTCATACCAAAATCAAACAACGTAATTAAGTTTTGATAGCAAAATCAAACATCTAAAGTTTAATTACATTTTAATATTATTGACTTCTTTTATTTTAAAAATTTGTGAGGTTAGATCAATACAAAATAAATTAAGCAAGCAATATAAATAAAGAAATAAGAAGAATATCCAAAGATTAAAATATTTTTCAGTAAATAGAAAATAATTTTATGACACATTAAGCTAATATTGTTTTGTAAAGAGAATTAAAAAATATCTGGATAAAGAGTAGGTAGCACTGAGGATAATTCACAGTAATTATTATATAAAAACAACAATATTATATAAAAAGAACAATCATAAATTACATGATTTAAATTTGTAATAAATAATTATTTGAATTCCTTAATTATCGCAAATCATGATTTAAATTCGGAAATTTGATTTGATAGAGGGAGAAATTGTTGGGTTGATAAAGTGACACGTGTCGACATATAAGAGAGTTTTTTTTTTAAGAGTTGCTGAGGTTTGAGATTGAGGACTCACAATTAGTAGATACAGTAGTAGATAAATATATTTTTCCTTTTTAATATAACTTTTGAAACTACAAGTTTAAAATAATATTTTAATATTAAACTTGACCATAAAAATCAACAAAATACAAAAAAAAAAAAGATATAACATCTTACTTAAATTTAAAGTTATTAAGAAATCTTTCAAATTTTGATGGATTGCAGCTTGACCATTTTGAAGTGAGTTATTTATTTGAGAGGATAAAGTGTTGATCTCTCTCACACACACACATACATACATATATATATATATATATATATATATATATATATATATATATATATATATATATATATATATATATTCAAATCCAAATTCATTAATTTTTATACATACCTACCTACTGAATTTATATATATATTTGCAATTCCTAATAGAAAGTTACAAAAATAAGGTAGGTTTTTGTACTTGAGTAGAATTGGTGAGATATAAATGTTACTTTTTTTTCTTCAGAAATCAACTAAATAACATGCAACTTTTATTTTATGTGTTAAGTTGTTCTCACAATTCTAATTTGATGTTGTGATTAAGATCAAATATCTCCTCAAGAATACAATTTTTAAGGATTAAACTTAACCACTTTTCATTAGATAAATATTACGCACAACTATGAGACCAAGTTCTATTGTAATAATTTCTTTAACCGCAAATACACATTTCAGGTAAAGATGTCATGCCATGGAATCTAAGGAGAAGATGAAGCTTGCTGATCATCTTTGAAGCTGCAAATATTATGAGTGTAGGGAGTAACCAAAATCTTAGTGACATGAAATTCAATATTTTATCCCACCCACTTCCAATTTGATGTACATGTTCTAATTAAAAGGAAAATTTAGAAAAAAATATATTAAAATGAGTGTTATTACCATCCCATAAGTGTGTATAAACTAGAACAGTGGGATAGTATCAGCACTCAAAGAAGTGTAGACTCATGATAGCAGTAGCCAGTAGCTAGTGTCCTACTTTTGAAAGGCAATTTTGCATATAGTAGTTCTATCTAACCACAATTTCACACTTTATAGCTTCTTTTCTATTCTGGTTTAGTTGTTAACCAGTCAGAATTATTTCAAGTGAAATCTCAGCAATCTAGCCACTAAAGTCTAAATCATAACAGTGCCAAATAAGATCTAGTAATGCAATCAAATCAAATAAAAATAAAAACAATTGCATGAGATGGAGGATCATATGTCATTTATTACAAATTTAATGAGCGTGACTGAAAGTTTTCCATAAAGAACCAAAAGGCCTGCCTCAGCTAGATACCTTGAGTCACGCCCAACTCAGCTAAATTAATCTATCGGTTAGAGAGAAAATAAGGGATCGGCTTGCTTTTTCTCTGTTCTCACTATTACCTTTGCAGATTTCCCAAAAATGGAAAACAAAATTAACATGAATATCTAGTTCAATCACCATGCTATTATAGCCATTAAATTTTTCTGATTCACCTGCTAATCTCTATTCTCTAGTACTAGTGATTTATCTTAACTTTTATTGTTATCTGGCGTGATTTTAACTTTATTATGATTTTTCATCGCGTATCTAAATATGTTAGGACAGAATCAGATGTGTGATTAGAGCTAAAGAAGTTTCCTTTTTGCTAAAAGAAAAATAAAAGAAAGAAAAGAGGAGAAAAGATATAAACAAAACACCATGCCTTGGGAGGAAAAATAAAGAAATGAAAGAAAACAAGAAGCCAACATATTCCTCTCCATGAACTGTGCAATGCCGGTGGTCAGAAGTGGAAGTTAATTTTCTATTGAAAAGTTGATCAACTTCCTATGAATGACTTTGCTATTTAATATTCATAACTCACAACACAAGCAATGAATGGTAAAGCAGTTACTTTGGTATTTGCTTGGAAGCTGAAACAGAGTCCCACTAAAACTCGCATGCTCCATTTCACAGTAAAAAAGAAAGAAAAAAATTCAATCAACACCTGAAACCTCCTTGCAAAAATTATTAAAAAAAAAAAAAAACAGAATTTTAAATATGAATGGCAGATTAAACTTAAAAACTTCAGCTCCTCCATTAACAAATGCTCTAAGAGTCAAACTCTAAAATATCTTAGAGAAACAAAGCATCATAATCCGAATTACAGTTAGAATAACCTAAGAAGAATCATAAATTATAAAATTTATTATATAAATAATAACTTTAGAGTAAATGTATGGCCAGCTGAACAAATCTAAAAAAAAGCAAAATTTTGTACCTTTTGATTTGATCATTGATCAATACTTAACCAAAAAGAAAGTTGTTGTGCCGTTGCAATTGCAATTGCGAACTACTGCAATTTAAAACTCTGGTTCATAGTTCATATTGTGCATCTGAAACCGCAGAGCCGTCGATCTGGCTAACATCGTCATCATCCAATGGAGCAGGGAGGTTGAGATCTAACAAACTGTCACCGAACTTTGGGGAACTTGGAATTGGAACCGCACGAACAGCAGCGGTGGTTGCAGCCGTCGCTGCGGCTGACCCGGTAACATGGGTCCTCTTGTGCCCGCCCAGCGCTTGACCCGACCCGAATACCCTGAAACAAACGGGACACTCATGAATCTTCTTCTCCACCACGAAATGTGCAGGGTTGTTCTTGTTCTCATTTCCATGTTCTTCTTCTTCTTTCACTATCTTGATCTTCTTGTGACTCGCTCTGTGTCCACCCAGTGCCTGGTACGATCGAAACGTCTTGTTGCACGTTTCGCATTTGTACCTTCCTCGTACCTTCGTACTCGCCTTCACCTCTTCCTCCTCGGATTCATCGTCGCTTTCTTCTTCTTGTTCTTCTTCCTCTTCTTCATCCTCTTCATCTTCTTCATCATCATCATAACCCACCAGCTCGTGATGCTGTCTCTTCCACTTATCGCGAGACAGCATCATGAGGCAGAACGCCACGTCCTCCTCCGTGGTGGTGTCCGAAGCCGAACTGGTCGACTCGTTCTTGATCCTCCTAGTCCGCTTGGATCGTTTCCGAGTCAGATTCCTCGACGACTCGGACTCGCTCTCCCTGTTGTCATGGAGGGTCACACACCCGGCGTCGAAGAATTCAGGATCCGAGAACCGGAAATTCCTCTTCGGCTTCTCTCTGAGGCCGTAGGAAAGTGATCCCTTGTTGTTGTTGTTGTTGTTTTCTTCAAAGGAGGAAGAAGGAGAGGAAGCTGACTCGGCCTCGAAGCTGAGTTGAACCACCGGCGCCGGCGGTGGTGACTCGTTCGGTTTGGGAGGAAGCGGTAGGTTCATCATGTGAGACCTCATGTGACCCCCCAATGCTCTGCCATTAGAGAAGCTCCGAAAGCAAAGCTTGCACCTGTGCTTCTCCATCATCATCAACCAACAACTCCAAATGAATTTTAAAAAAAAAAAACAGAGCAAAACAAACACACAACAAAACACTCTGTTTCTGTTTTGCGATATGCGAAACTGTAAAATGAGTAGGTACGACTTGGGATATATACGAGGTCACGTAAATCTTATTTTTTTTATCAATAAAAATAAAAGAGTAAATTAAAATGTTAAAATTTGATTCTTTTTGAAGTGATTTTCATTTGGCAAAAACGCCACAATAAATTCAAGATTTTTTAAGTTGAAACATGTGAGGCTTGCCCGTTTTCTCTCTTTTGCGTCCTTATACTTTTTTTTTACTAATTTCCAATTATACCCTTCGATTTCATCTCCTAGTATCGTTTGAGAATATTTACGGTTGAGAGAATCATGATGATGGTTTCATGAACATATCTTGATATTTATTATCTAGAATTCAAATATTTGGTGATAAAAGATAATTACCGAATTTTGGGAGAAAAAAAGCAGTAAGGAAAGGGCATTTATGAAAATTGAGAGTGGGTTTACACTTTGCAGCTTAAACCGGTTGCTTGCTTGTCCAAGTCAAGGAAAGAAAACTGCTGGGATTTGTTGCAACCACGAAGATGGTTTGTTTTTTCATTTTCATGGTTAACAATTTAACAACAAATTGGGGAGTTACACGTAACTCACATCACCTGCTGTCTTTTTTGTAAATGCCACACGCTGTTTTAACAACAAATTGACCTTAATAATAAACAAAAAAAACTGAACTAGTGTTATTATTTTCTTCGATCATTAATTTTATCATTTCTGTTTTGATTTGATTCTGTAATCTGTTACTATTGTGGGGGTAGCTTTAGCATGCCTGCTGGTCCCTCCCCCAGTTTCTACCAACAAAAACTAATTAAAATGAGGAAATAATTAAAAGAATCAATTTAAATGACATTAAAAAGTCTTCCCGAAAAAATAAAAAATGAAATGCCCAATCCTTTTTTTTTGGAAAAGATACTCAATCCTTACTCTAACTGATCTGATAATGTTATTTTCAAAAAAAATAATAACTGATCTGATAATGTTGTAATCTTTTTTTTTACGGTAATGTTGGTAATCTTAATGTAACAGTGATCCTATGAGATTCTGTTATATTTTGGATCAGGTATAATTCTAATTAAATTATGAAACTTCTGTGCCTTAATGCTAACTGAAGTTTATAAGTTTAAATAAAATTATGATATATAACAGAACTTTTGTGGGAGTTTTTTCGTATTATTATTATTACAAGTTTAATTTGGGTAATGGAGGAGGATGAATTGATGAAGTTTCCCTTTAATTTTGGATCTTAGTTGAAATGTGTGTTCGGAATGAAGGGTGGGGAAATGAATAGGAAACTAACTATCCTACATTTTTTGAGAATGGAGTATTGTATGGAGTGAGATGAGATTAGGAACGAATGCCGTTTTGTTAGGGTTTGGTAGACCCGGTCTCCTTCATGCTACATGCTCCTACAATTCCTAATCCTAATAGTGCTTCTCCACACACATATATCGCACTCACACAAAAAACTTTGCTTTCTTTTTCTTTCTACCAATGGACGCAGTCCTTTTTTAAGCTCCAATCAAATGCACCTAGTCACAATTTTAGGTATTTGAAATTTTGTTGAACTCAACATAAAACTTTACTTATTTAATTCATGTGTCAAACTCAATGTTAATATTTCAGATGTATGAAATCACGTTTATAATTGTACTAACTTTGTTTGGAGATGTTTATTTGAGTTTATCTTATAATATAAACATTTTATGTAAGTGTTTTGGAAAACTTATGCAAATAGCAGCTTATGATCTACTTATAAATTTGTTCGAGCTTATATTCATAAGCGGTTTGAATTAGTTTATAAATAAGATGTTATATTTACGTATAACATATTTTCAACTTATTTCAATAAATTTCTCAAATTAGCTTATGAATAAGCACTTAGCTTTAAGAAACAAAAAGTGAAAATTAAGTGAAAATAAGATGGAATAGAAAGTTAGGTGTAAATAAATCAAAACTTTGAATTTGTGATGTGCTCAATCTCTTTCTCTCTTTTTTTCTATTTTTCTAATTTGAAAAAGAAAAAATAGTTGACACTTAATGACTTATTTTTAAAAGTTCTAACTTGTTAAAGTATATTTTATACTATAGTATTATTTCATTAATAACGAGAATAAAAATAATAATTTTGAAAAAATGTTTGAAATTGATTATAATTTAAATGGGTTAACTATTAAATTAGTCTTTGTGTTCATCATTTGATTCAATATTCGTCCTACCTTAGAGAAAATAGAGTTTGATTATTGTCTCTACGTATAGGAAAATGTTGGATTTTCTGGTGACGTTGCCCAATAGCAGGCCAAAACTAACGTGCTAGCCGCATATTTTAATGAGGAACCAAAATCAAACATTTTTTCCACGTCACTTTTATTATTTCGTTAATAAACTAATTAAACTTAATTTGACAGATTAATGTGGGCCTAATTCAAACTTCTTTATCTCCTTCGTATCATGAGTTTTCTTAAGTATTCATTAATGTTCTTGAAGTTTTATGATTGTCCATCTTCATGAAACCGAGAAATCTTCAATTTCATTCATTCAATAAACCCAAAAATTCAAACTCAAACCCTCTAATAAATCCACAAACCCAAACTCCATTGCCCTCTCAAACCTCCTAATTCCTCCACAAACAATGCATAATCAGGCATCGCAGAAGTCTCAGTGGAAGGTCCCTCTCACTACAAGAAAATAGGTAACTATTGATGATTTTATACCAACAGTTTAAAAGGGGTTGTTTCCGATAACGTGTTTTCTAAAAAAATTTAAGAAACATGTTACCAACGGTGGGAGGTAAATAATTTTTTTGGTGAGATTGGTTACCACTAAATAACCGCCACCAATAACTTGGCAAACTTAAAATAATTGGACATTAGTTACTAATGGCTTTACAAATTGGTCGTCTGTAATTTAAAATATTGAATTTTTCGTCAGTCGATAACTTGGCAGTTTTTGAACATTTTATCATGTGCTACAGTGTTGACTGTCGGTAACCTATAGGTATCCTAAAAAAAGTTGTCGGTAATATATAGGCGTTTGCGAAACCTCCTCCTCCTCATCATCATCAGATTCTCAAGTAGGAAAATGATGATTGTCTTCGGGGCACACCCTGTTTCTGCTTCAATTGTGTAAGTTCTACTCTAGGGCTAACAAAAATAAATTAATTACGGACAACCTAGGCCGTCAGTCGACATAACTAGTTGCTAGTAAGTTACTAATGGAGAAATTCATCACTAAGTTACCGATTCTAGGCCTCAGTACACTACAAGAATTAATGTTTTGTCAATGACTAACCGTCGTAAGGCCCAAAATGATTAGGAATCCCTTTAAAATTAGTTCTCGTGATCTCCGTATTTCTAGTGAAGTACGAAAATCACCTAAATTGATTTTAAATTAATTCATAATCATTTTTAATTTGTGAGTGCCATTATACACTTCAAAAACTTTCTTTTATAAGTTAAAACAACAAAAGTTCTAGAACTATTTTTTCAAATAGTCGGCATGTCACACTAATCCGTTAAGGGCACTAAATCATGAAGATAATCAATATTTTCTTATTTGGTAATGACGGACGAACCATGATATTTAACCTCCTTTAAGCTCTCATCATAATAGAAATTTCAAAGATGAGCTTTTCTGTTTTGTTTGAATAGAATCCAACAATTATTCTGAAATCGATAAAATCTTCAAAGTTCAAACCATCCATGTGTTAGGTGAGGCATAGAGTCCTCCACCCCAAATGATCAATTATAAACCAAGTTCATGTCTTCAGAAAACCTAACCGCTTGACGACAGATTCACAAATCTCGCCATGGTATTAAAGAAGAACATTATACAAAATATAAAGAGTGAAAAAGTTATAATTAAGATTTCATATCCGTCTCCTTCAACCTTCGAGTTTAAGAAAACTTGTGTGTATAAATCAATTTACGAAAATATCATGACTATAATATGATATGAAGAAAGAAATTTTAATTAATATAAAATGTAATAAATAAATGCATGATTATATTTTTACAGTTAATAACTATGACTTATTGAAAACTATAATAAAAACCGTAGTTGATGTTATTTATTCAAATTGTAATCACAGTAATTTTTTTATGATTTATCAAAAAATGCAATAATAATCAAAATTAGTGATTGTTTTCACAGTGAGAGTTGCTGTTTTTTCCCTTTCTCTTATACCAGATACCCTAATGCATTCACCTGAATAGAAATTGAAAATACAAATACAAATCCAAAATTCAACAATACTATAACGGGGATCAAAGTACTTGAAACCTTCCAAATCCAAAATTCAACAAGTGGGGATCGAATGCAAAACAAAAAAGTAAACAAAAAAAAGTACTTGAAACCTTCAAAATTGGGATCGAATGTGGTAGAAGTAGTGGGGCAAGTGAAGGCGGACGAAGGGGCTTCTAGCGACGGACGGACGGACGAAGGGGCTTCCAGCGGTGACGGACGAAGGGGCGAGGGTCGGCAGTTCCAGCGGCGGAGGACGACAGTTCCAGCGACGACAGACGAAGGGGTTACAAGTGGCTGCAGACGAAGGGGCGGCGGGCGGCAGAAGAAGCAACGGCGGATGAAGGGGATACAAGTGTGGGCGAACTGAAAAAGAGATGTATTTGATTTTGAACGATGAAGAAGAGAAGATGGGTTAGGATGAAAATAGTTAATTTCCACTTGATTAAAAAACCAATTTTAAAACCGGTTTTTAAATTTGGATCAAATAACCAAACCGGGTTTTTTGGATAAAGATTTTTGACTTAATGGGCTGGATTTTTTTTGTTCTGGTTTGGATTGATTCTGGTTTGGTTCACCATAACCAGTTATTATGCACACCCATACATACAAGTATAGTATCCTTTCTCATCTTATAATTTTCCAAGACTCGGGTATATAGCCTAAAACGTGTGTGAGGTACGTAATCTATAAAGTGGGTGGAGAGAGCATAGTGACATTTATCCCAACACTACCCAACCTGAAAAAGAAAATAGATACAAATATCTAGCAGTAGCACCACCTGTCATCTATATTTGGATTTGTATAACAGAAAATAATTACAAAATAAACAATGACTATGTACATAAAAGAAAGCAATTAATAAGAAACAAAAAGAAGGGGGCGAAATAAATAAAGAGAAAGTTAAAAAAATTGCACAATTAATTATGTCAAACTTGACTTTCCATGTGTCTCTAATGGAGTTGTCATCAGTGGCAACCCGACACACTTAAAATTAAAGGAGTTGCCACCAATATTTATTTTAAAAAGTAAGAAACATTGAAAAATCCATAATATTATGATATTTTAAATAAAATCTATTTTTGGGAGTCTGTAAGTACTATCACTCTACAAGATCCTAAGCCTATAGACGCTAGGCCAAATAGCCCAAACTAATTCCTAAAAGGAAACATTTTTTTTATTATTATTATTGTAACCTAAAAAGAGGATAGTATAAACTACCTGTTGGGCTGCATAAAAAGAAAACAAAGGAGAGGGGCCAGACCGAAAAATAAAGGGGCCAAGAGAACCTAAAATTAACCCATTATTCCCAAAAACAGATAGACAAAGGGAGAGATGGAGAATGGGAAAAGAAAGTGAAGGGAAATACTTACAATTTCTGCTACTCGAGATATGATTATAATAATTTTTATAAAATGTAGAGCGACCTTTAATTGTTAACTAGTTTTTGTGGTTGAGTTTCTAATAGTATTTTTAGACCATAGAACCAAGTACCACAACAAATATCCCCAAGCTAGATACAATAAAGCATGAGAAAAAAAAAACTAAGGATTTATTGATTCTGTATTGGTGATAAGCATGCCCAATCTTTTCCCTTCAATCTTTTGATTTGATTTTTTTTATTTGATCTAATTTTATTGCAATTGCTTGATTTTGGGATATTTCCTGAAATCAAATCTGCCACCATCATGCTCCCCAATCCCAATCATCCTTCTTGTGTTTTATTTACTTTTTCTAGATTTATTTTGTTCTTTTTTCAATTAAATTTCTGATTTTTAATTGATATATTTTTTATTTCTGATTTTATATTTTTGGATTTTTGGATCTTTTATATTTTTTGAATTTCAACAAAGAAAAAATTAGCGTAAATAAAAAATTAATTTTATTTTAAGTGATTTTTATTTCTGATTTTGTATTTTTTAATTTTTTATAAAATTAAAATAAAGAAAAAATAACCGGACAAAATTAGATTTTCACAATAACCAATTAATCAGCGGAAATTGATATGCGTATAATTAATACCAATTGTAATCACAAGTATATGATACATTATAACCTATTCAATAATTTTTTTTTAAAAAACTTACTATACAATACTATATTAATTACTATTGATAAAACAACTTGGGATTCAATTGAGGGGAGGTAATTAGCTAGCCCTGAATATATTATCCTCGAAGGTAAAGTATGTCTTCGGTAATTAAGGCGTCAAATATGGGAGTTGTCTTCACACCAAATCTTATGATCACTCGGTATTCTTACCACAGGTCAATTACTTCGGGTAAGTAAAATAATATTAAGAAATATTTAAAATTGTTTAGTGAATATATCATGGCATGGAAATTAAATTTTTTAAATTATGAAATTGGCATATATCATTTGGGTTTGTTATTTTAATTTTAGGCTTAAATGCACATTTTACCCCTGATAATTCTCAAAGTTGCAAATTGTAACCCACCAAATTTTTTGCACCAAATGTACCCCCTACCACCCACGATTTTGCCTCACCGCCCGCATCAACTCTCCCCCTTAGCCCCCCCACCTCCCCTCAACCACATAATGATTGCCAAGATTTGTGTTATTTAGAAATGTATTTGAAACCATTTTAAGTAGTCTTTTTTCTATTACTATACATCTAGACTATTTCGCCAAGTTTTTGAAGTTATCAGTTTCATATAATGTGGTACTGTTATTTGATTATTATTATTTTACAATTTTTTCCTTATAAGCATCGATCATGGCCAACGCTACAACATTAACCTTGGAGGTGGCATGTTCGTCCGACACTAACGGAAAGACGATAGCGTCGTCCATCGTAATAAGTATGTAGCATCGACTAAACCGACGCTTATAGTTAGTGTTGGCCAAGCGGCCAATGTTACACATTAGCTTTGAGCCGTATAATGACCGTCCCGACACCGATACTAAATCGGCTATTGCATCGGCTTATGAGCGTTTTTATGTAGTGAATAGGGTGAGTAGCATTTTGGTACCAAAAAAATGGTTATATGATAGTGGTAAATTGTTAAAGATCACCCAAATGAATGGAACCCAGAAGGTAAAAGCATTTTCTCCCTAGTCTAATGAAACAGAACAACTAGAAGCTGTGAAATAATTAATGTTTTAAAATTTATTCAGAGTATATATAATTTCAGATCATGTACATGAGAAACAAAAAAGAAACTGTATGTGATGATAAACACATTAAAATATGATTGTGTTTGTATACATACTTACCTATAAGAGTGAAAAAAAGAAAGATAAAACACACCAAATCGATGACTAAATTCCGATCATGGCAGTGTTTTGTCAAAAAATTAAGCATCAGTCCTGACATCAGTTGTTGGACCAATTCCCACTTGCAACCATGGCGAAGAACTGCTACCAATGTTAATATCCTTTAGCTCACTCAATTTAGCTAACTTGACCTTATTATCAGCTTCGTTATTATCAACATTTGTGTTGTTGCAGGTTGTGTTATTGTTCTTGTCCTCATTATTAATTTCAATATCAACTTGGTTATTAAGGTGTTGTTGACGACTCTGACATGGACTATTAATATTGTCATCTTTTGTAGTAGCAACCCATGGCTGCAAGTAAAATTCTGTAGAAAGATTCCTTCTAGCAAGATCATTTGTTGTTGGAGCAGGAAGGTTGAGATCTAGCTTCAGATCAATTGGCTCAGAAGAGGTATCGAATTTTGGTACTTGATCTAAATGTTCTTGAAATTGTTGAAATCTAGCCAATGTTGATGTGTCTGGTGCATTTGATGTGATCCAATGACATCTTTTGTGCCCTCCCAAGGCTTGTCCTGAAGAGAAACTCCTGTGACAAATTGAACATTCGTGCACTTTGGATTTTTTCTTGGATGAAGAAGAAGCCAATGTAGGGTTGTTGTTGGTGGTGCCATGATCAAAGTGAAGGGTGGAATTTGATTTTGCAAGGTAAAGCTCTTCCTGGGTGAAGACATCATCCTCAGCGCCGGCAAAGCCGTCGTCAAGATTGTTGTCTAGTCTCGCAGCGAAGCAACCTTTTACCTTTTTATGACTCGCTCTGTGCCCACCCAATGCTTGGTGCGAGTTGAAAACTTTCTTACACGCTTTGCATTCAAACAAACCACTCTTAGCGACACCTTTGGCCTTATTGTTATAATCAACAGGGGCTCTATATGACAAGGGAGCAATGAAGTTCATCGGGTTTCTTCTTTCTTCGTCCTTGCTAGCCGAGGCGCACGATTCTTCAGGTTCCGCCACCAGAGGATCGACGATGGCGTTGGACAACATCATCAAACAATTAGCTAAATCTTCTTCCTCGCTCGAAGGGCAATTGTAATTGAAGCTCCCCACTTTTGTTCGCAATGACCTTTTCCTCTTTGACCAACCGCATCCTCTCCGGCTGATGTCGCCGCCAACATCATCACCAGCGCCATCAGAGCCCGGAGAGGAGACCAAAGATTTTGCATCTTCAGAAGTGCATTTCCCGTGTTCGAGGAAAGACTTCCAAGACAAGAACTCTTTGCCACAATTCTCACATGCCCTGCAACTCTTAAGCCGGTTCGGGTTTGTCCTTAGAGCGTACATGCGTTTGTTGCTCGGCGGCGCGTTGTTTCCACCGCCTCCGCCTTCCCAATCACTTGCAGGGTCATCATCGTCCATGTGCACCGTTTCGTCACCTATGCCATGCGCCCTCATGTGTCCTCCTAGAGCTCTTCCACAACCAAATCCTTTTTTGCAGATTTTACAAAAGTGTTTGAAGTTTGATTGTTGATCCACAATCAAAGCCATAAAAAAGTTATCATAAGAATGATTGTGTTGAATGGTAAAAAAAAGAAAAAAAAGAAGGGGGGGGGGGAGGGGAAAGAGAAAGAAAAAAGAGAGAGGAGGAAGTGAGTTAATGCATGAAAGAAAGGTGGAGTTTGTTGTTGTAGTGATATATAGTTGTTGTGGGGTTGTATGGTGAAAATAAAGGGGTAGTAGTCCTAGTTTTTAGTTGGAGTATTGGTTGGACTGATTCGTGGATGAGAGAGAGAAATGCAAGTTCATTTGACAGCAAGAGATCAGTGACAAGTGGAGGAGCCGTGAGAGGTGGGAGACTTTTTCCACGACATTATGGTAAGTGGCGCCGCCTGTTGTCAAAGGTGGTCCGTTTAGTATGTTTGTGTTGTGTGTGTGTTTTGTGAGGGATGGAGAAAAAAATAGTACATGTTAATTAACCTATGCTTCTCCTTGCATGTCTATTCATATCCCTTCAATTCCAAACCAAGGACACTAACCTATGCTTCTCCTTGCATGTCGGTTGGTTTATGTTTTGCTTTTCCAAATTCCACCCAAAAATATCAATTTTTTTTTTTATCTTTATAGTAATTACAATCTGTGATCGGGGTAGTTTAATTTGGTCCATGCTTTTTGACTGGATTTCCTTCATTTTGTTTAAAAAGTGAACATTTTGTCTTGTTTTTTTTTTCCTTTAAAAGCGGTTAGAATATTCGCACATTTATAATAGGTAGAATAGGTGTCTTGAATGAGTCTATTTTTTTTCTATTTTCACATGAATTGTAAATTATAAGTTTTTCGTTTTGTAAGAAAAGTGAGTCAACGCAACTATATTTATCTTTGATCATGACAAGGAAGGAAAAGTCGGAACATGTGGATCTATATATGATATGAGTCTAGGAAAAATGGAAAATGATGTTCTCATTTCAAATTGATTCATTTTTTAAAAATTTCATATTTTTATTCTTTAACATTGTCGCAACCGGGGTCGCGGCGGGACGGCGAAAAAAAAGAATAAGTCAAACAGACAGAGTCGCCACTAATGTTTATTTGAGGAAAACACTAGAAAAAACCTAAAATTGATAAATAGCCTACGAAACCTAAAATCTAGGTTCGGGAGTCTATTACGCGCGGGGAAGGTGTTAGCACCCCACAGCGCCCGTCTAAACGGTACCTAAAATTGTTTGTGTAATTTCCTTAGCTTTCTACATTATTGATTTTACCCTTATTTATTTTTGTTATTTAATTCCTAATTATTCCTAAGAGAGAAAGAGAACAAAATATTTTTGTTATTTTTTATAGCCTGATAGGTGTGAACCTAGTCCTACGTACTTCCCTAAAATGGAAGATCAAGGCTTACGCAGTTCTTGAGTGAATGAAGTGATTTAAGAAAGGGATGATTTAGGAAAGAGATGATTTAAAAAAGGGGTGATTTAAGAAAATAGATGATTTAAGAAAATGGATGATTTAAGAAAATGGATGTTTAAGAAAATGGATAATTTAAGAAAAGGGATGATTTAAGAAAATGGTTATTTAAGAAAATGGATGATTTAAGAAAATGAGTGATTTAAGAAAAGGGATGATTTAAGAAAATGGTTATTTAAGAAAAGAGATGATTTAAGAAAGGGATTATTTAAGAAAATGGATGATTTAAGAAAATGAGTGATTTAAGAAAGGGATTATTTAAGAAATGGATGATTTAAGAAAATGATGATTTAAGAAAGGAATGATTCAAGAAATGATGATTTAAGAAAAGGGATGATTTAAGAAAGGGATGATTTAAGAAAATGGTTAATTTAAGAAAATGGATGGTTTAAGAAAAGGGGTGATTTAAGAAAATGGATGGTTTAAGAAAAGGGGTGATTTAAGAAAATGGATGGTTTAAGAAAAGGGGTGATTTAAGAAAATGGATGGTTTAAGAAAAGGGGTGATTTAAGAAAATGGATGATTTAAGAAAATGGATGATTTAAGAAAATGGATGTTTAAGAAAATGGATAATTTAAGAAAAGGGATGATTTAAGAAAATGGTTATTTAAGAAAATGGATGATTTAAGAAAATGAGTGATTTAAGAAAAGGGATGATTTAAGAAAATGGTTATTTAAGAAAAGAGATGATTTAAGAAAGGGATTATTTAAGAAAATGGATGATTTAAGAAAATGAGTGATTTAAGAAAGGGATTATTTAAGAAAATGGATGATTTAAGAAAAGAGATGATTTAAGAAAATGGATGTTTAAGAAAATGGATAATTTAAGAAAAGGGGTGATTTAAGAAAAGGGATTATTTAAGAAAATGGATGATTTAAGAAAATGGTTATTTAAGAAAAGAGATGATTTAAGAAAGGGATTATTTAAGAAAATGGATGATTTAAGAACATGGATGGTTAACAAAAAGGGATGATTTAAGAAAATAGACGATTTAAGAAAATAAACTATTTAAGAAAAGGGATGCCTGGCGGGATTGTTACCCGGTCCTACGTATCTCTAAAGAGAAATCAAGGCTACGTAGTTCTAGATTTTAATAATTTTTAGTTTCTTTTTAGTATTTTTTTTTGTTATGAAAACGAGCAAAACGGCACGAGGAACGACATCCCACAAGTGAACAGTCGCTGTGTCGCAACACGTTTGCAATTATTTTTAGTTTCTTTTTAGTCTCTTTTCTTATGAAAATGAGCAAAACGGCACGAGGAACGACATCCCACAAGTGGACAGTCGCTGTGTCGCAACACGTTTGCAATTATTTTTAGTTTCTTTTTAGTCTCCTTTTTTATGAAAATGAGCAAAACAGCACGAGGAACGACATCCCACAAGTGGACAGTCGCTGTGTCGCAACACGTTTGCGGTTCTTGATTACCATCATAAAGCTGTTTTATTTACCAAAAAAAACTTTTTCTTTACTGTTCAAAGAATTTGCCAAAGACCCATTTTTTATCAATATGAACCATTTTTTATCAATATGAACCAGCCTTTATCATCAGTTTCAGAGAGCAAATTAAAAAGCTATTTTTTAACCAAGAAGCAAGAACCAACCCTTTTTCATTCGGTCGTGAATCCCATAACCAAGAAGCAATTTTTCATTATTCAGAAACAAAAACAAAGATCAAGATTCAAATTTCATCATGAGGTTAAAGTTAAGATTTAGTCAAGAAGTCATTTTTATCATAGAAACCAACCTTCATCAAGCTATCATCAAGATTCAATTTTTATTAACAAAAACAACACCAGTTTAAGAATAATACCAAATTTATTAAAGACTTTATTTTTATGGCCAAGAACCAAACTTTTATCCTCAAGAACTGAACTTTAATACCAAAGAAAGAATTCATTTTTACAGTCAAGAAACTTCTGTCAGATTCTATAAGGTTCACATTATATCACCCAAAAGATTCAAGTGATAATCAAATGAACAGCAAGCCAGAAGTAAGAAGCATTCATAATAAAATGGCTAAGAATATAGGAGAACTAAAACTTTCTCTACTGTCCGAACCCATTCAGATCAAACGATAGCACGGAATAATCAAACAAAATAATAGAAAATCAATGTCCAGAGTTCATCAAACATGAGAAAAGCCATATACAAAAAAGCAAGTAATCTCAGTCATCAATTCTCAGTCACAAGAGAACACAAAATAAACGACGAACAAGAGAAAAACCAACCAAGGGAAGAGAGAGACGAGGATTCTTGAAGAGACACGGGAATCTGAGGCGCTCCAATGCAGTTTGGTGATGGTGGTGTTGTGGCGGTGTGCGACGGCGGCAGCCGTGAAGCCAGGTGGAGAGCGGCGGCGCTGGCGTCAAACGGAGAAGGCGAAGCGGACAGAACGTGGTGGCGTGCCTTGAGATGGATTCTGGAACGAAAGAAGAAGACCCACGGCGGGGAGCGACGCTGGCGAGGTGATGTAAAAGAGCGGCGATTGGTGGCGGCCCGCGCGAACAGGAGCAGTGACGGCGGCACAGGGGGGTTGGGGTCGACAGTTTGAAGGAGAAGATGGAGCAGTGGCGGCCGCGTGAGAGGAGAGGAGGAGAAGAAGCAGGCGGCCGTGAGAGAGGGAGTTTTGGGTTTTCGGAGTATGGAGGGGGAGAGGAGGTGTGCGGCCGGCGGCGGTGGCTATGGAGGAGAGGAGTAGAGGAGGGCGGCCGGCGCGGTGGTGTGTTTGGGTGCTAGGGTTTGGAGCGAGAGAGGGAGCAGAAAAGAGATGAGGGTTGGGGGCTGAGGGGTCAGTGAATAGTTGATTCCGGGTTTCGAGGTGAGGGAGTTTAAATAGCAGTAAAATTAGGGTTTTTTTTATGTGAGAAATGACAGGATTGCCCCTAGATCCTAGGGTTTCTGCTGAGTCTGTTTTTTTTGTCTTCCTTCTCTCTCGGCCACGGGCCCGCGGCCCACTCTCCTCCCTCCTTTCTTTTTTGCTTCTGCTTCTTTTTTGCTCCTTTTTCTTCTTCTCTTCTTCTTTCTTTTTTTTCTTCTCTGGGCTTCGTTCTTCTTCCTTTTTCTCTTTTTTCCTTTCTTTTTTTCTTTCTTTTCTGGGCTTCGTTCTTCTTCCTTTTTCACTTCTCTTTTTTTCTTTTTTTCTTTCTTTATTTGGCTTCTTTCTTCTTCTTCTTCTTTTTTTTCTTTTCTTTCATTTTTTTGGCTTTTTTTTTGTATTTTATGATTTTTTATCATTTTTAAAACAAAGATGAAGACAACATATTTTTTTGCTTTTTTTTTCTCTATATTTTTTTTACAAAATTGGGCCCGGACAAAAATAGGTGTCAACAGCTGCCCCTCTTTACTTGTTTCTTACTAGGTAGTATGAGAATATTACTGTTGTAAGAAACGAGTAAAGACATGACACATTTTTGTCCGTGTGTCAAAAAAAGAACACAGCAAACTCGGGTTCAAAACCCGAACCACTGTCAAACAGGGATCGTCTAAGAGCCACCCTGGATCTGCTGAAAAGTAACACGGATCGTCTAAGCGCCACCGCGGATCTGCTGAAGAGTAACAAGGTTCGTCTAAGCGCCCCCTTGGATCTGCTGAAAGGTAACAGGGATCGTCTAAGCGCCACCCTGGATCTGCTGAAAAGTAACACGGATCGTCTAAGCGCCACCGCGGATCTGCTGAAAAGTAACAAGGTTCGTCTAAGCGCCCCCTTGGATCTGCTGAAAGGTAACAGGGATCGTCTAAGCGCCACCCTGGATCTGCTGAAAAGTAACACGGATCGTCTAAGCGCCACCGCGGATCTGCTGAAAAGTAACAAGGTTCGTCTAAGCGCCCCCTTGGATCTGCTGAAAGGTAACAGGGATCGTCTAAGCGCCACCCTGGATCTGCTGGAAGGTAACACGGATCGTCTAAGCGCCACCGCGGATCTGCTGGAAAGTAACAAGGTTCGTCTAAGCGCCCCCTTGGATCTGCTGAAAGGTAACAGGGATCGTCTAAGCGCCACCCTGGATCTGCTGGAAGGTAACACGGATCGTCTAAGCGCCACCGTGGATCTGCTGGAAAGTAACAAGGTTCGTCTAAGCGCCCCCTTGGATCTGCTGAAAGGTAACAGGGATCGTCTAAGCGCCACCCTGGATCTGCTGGAAGGTAACACGGATCGTCTAAGCGCCACCGTGGATCTGCTGGAAAGTAACAAGGTTCGTCTAAGCGCCCCCTTGGATCTGCTAAAATGTAACAGGGATCGTCTAAGCGCCACCCTGGATCTGCTGGAAGGTAACACGGATCGTCTAAGCGCCACCGTGGATCTGCTGGAAAGTAACAAGGTTCGTCTAAGCGCCCCCTTGGATCTGCTGAAATGTAACAGGGATCGTCTAAGCGCCACCCTGGATCTGCTGAAAAGTAACAGGGATCGTCTAAGCACCACCCTGGATCTGCTGGAAAGTGACAAGGATCGGTCTAAGCGCCACCTCGGACTCGCCAACTGCAACTTTCAATATGTGACAAAGGTATGTATGATATGAAATGGCATGCATGCTATGAGATGTAATGCATGATATGCACCACATGTGATGGGGTTATGCATGTGATGTTGATGGTTTTGATGCAATGGTGCAAATGACGCAAATGTTGCACAGCTTATGAATTTGAAACTCAAACTTGAATTATGCTGTTTTAGAAAAGACTTTTGCTAGCTTCCTTGGAAAAATTTAGCTCAATAAGCACATGCATGCTCGGAAACTTAGACAGACTCAAGCTTGTTTCATCTGGACAGCTCATGTGAATGGATGTGAAGCTTGCCTCTTTTGCAAGATCTTCCTCTGAAACCTGACTGAGAAGGGTGGGCCACCCGCTTATTGAAAGTTTATCTGAGCCGTCTGATGCTGACTTTGAATTTTTCTGGCTAATGGAGGTCTTTGAGGTGCCCCCCTCTTTTCTGTTTGTTTGGAGTGGACTGAGAGCCTATTGGTCTAGCATGTTAAATGAGATGTTGAAATGCTAAGTCATGTTATTGAACCTGTGATCTCTCGCTTTGAAGCGTTATCTAATTAATATGCATGACATGAGATGACACAAGAAGAAATCAAAGGATAGAGAATTGCCCCAAATGTTTGGGGTGGATAAAGAGAATGAGTGATGGACATCAGGCTGCCCCAGCTTGGGTATAATTATAAGACATAGACTGGAAAATTGCCTTGGTTTATACTTTGAAGAATGAGCATCAGAAGACAAATGATTTTTCCTATTTGAAAGAAGTTGATGGAAAGACAAATGAACACCCCAATCTAGACATTGAATGGAAACATCGATCGCCCTAATTTTGAAAGCAATTCATGACAAAATTGGGCGATTGCCCCGGTTTAGCCTTGGACGATGAGCATGAGGTAGCATATGATTGCCCCAATCTGGGAACATTGACAAAGCATGGGCTGGAAAATTACCTTGTCTGGATTATGAGAGATAAGCATCAGAAAACAAGTGCTTGCTCCAGTTTGAAAGACAATGCACTAGAATGATGAAAAGTGAAAGCTAGACAATCTCTCGGGTGTAACAAGGATGACAAGGAGTGGAATGATCAATCGCTTCAGTGATGTCTCCATAGGTTGGGAGAATTTGTGAGAACAACCAAGGTAATACTTCAGCCTGAGAGTGGAAGAACAAGTAGTCTGCCCTACTTTGAGAAAATGTATGAGGAATTCAGATGAGCAAATGCCCCAGATCAGAGTACGTGGGAAGACTACTAAGAATAGGTAATTATCCCAGCCGAAGAATGACCAGGTACACAAAAGATATGAAGTGAAGCTTAGACTGTTTCCCTAGTCTGATTCGGGTGAAGAAAAATGGCTTGAGTAATTGCCTCAGTTGTGACATAGAGAGATCGGGGAGAAACCAGAAAATGGGCCCAACTTCAGCGAAAATGACAAGCAATGAGCTGAAAAGCTGCCCCAATTGAGACAACGAATGGTAGTCCGGCAATTGTTCTATTGATCTTGGCTCCCATTTGAGGTCTGGGTGGGCATGGAAGAGATCTTTTCTTGCTTTTCTTATGACTGATTGGGCTTTGCCGCAGTGTCAATCCTTGAAAGAACTTTGTGGGGGCAACCATTCAGCGAGCATCCCTCATTTTTTCTATTTTTTTCTCTTTTTTTTTTATAAGCAAATGAATCAGGTTATTGTGTCTCAAAAACAAGTTCAAGAAAAAGTGGACAATCAATCCTTGATCGGAATGGACTTTGTTAGGGTTGTAATGTGGCTAAGGGCTAGTGGATTATGAAAGGAGGTGTTTACGGGTTAATGAAGGATATGTGGCTAAGGGCTAGTGGGTCATGAAAGGAAGGATATCAAAGGCACAAACAAGTGTTTACGGGTTAATGAAGACGAAGGATATGTGGCTAAGGGCTTGTGGGTCATGAAAGGAAGGATATAAAAGTGTTTACGGGTTAATGAATTAATGAAGACAAAGGATTTTTAGCACTTTGATCGAAACTTAGCACTGATTGTTCAGAGAATAATTCTCTTCTTATGGTTGGCCAAGACTTGCTAAGAAATTTTTTTTTTCTATTCTTTTTTTTTTTACATTTTCATCTTTTTGACCCTTTTTTTTTTTTGCTTCTTTTTTTCTTTTTGAAATAGAAATCTTAAGCAAGCTTGGCGCTAATATTGTGCTAACTCTAATGTAAAGTGATCCTTGTCTAGGGTTAAGGGGAAGGATTTTTTTTTTTGGCTCAAAGGGGGTATCAAGGGATAATGTTATGAGGTGAGGATAGAGAAAGATTGCCGAACTTCATCTCAAGGCATGATTGATCACTTTTAGGAACCTAAGTCCCAGACAAAACTGTGGTGAACTTGATTCACTTGCTCTTTTTTGATGCCCTAACTTTTGCTTAGGTCGCCCTTCCGGGTTTTCAACCTAACGGGCCTTTTTCTCTCTCTCTCTTTTTTTTTTTTTTTTTTTTTTTTTGAGGGATGACTCTTGCGCTTTTCAGCATCTGCTAAAGTTTTCCATATGAAATTGATCACCCTCTCACAAATAAGCGCTTGCAATTGCGACAAGAGTTGCCCCCAGTGCTCCTAATCTTCTTCCATGCCAGCCCCTGTTCAAGCAAACAAGTTCTCCCGCACTTGAGACATTAGCCATTATGAGACGCTAGGAATGATTTGTGTGAGATGGGGATGGAAAATTGGAGAATGAGATTGAGATTGACAAAGGAAAAGACAATGAATGAAGCAAACAAACCAAAGAAAAAGAAAATGCCATGCATGTTTCTTAAATAATGCTTCAAAGAAAGTTAGCAAAGGTTCAACATTAACATGACAAAACGAAAACCTTATGTTAACCACATCAATTAATAATGCTAGACCATTAAACTCAGGCGCCTTGATTGCTGAAAGATTGGCAGATGTTGCCTCCTCCTCCTTGAATGGGTTGCCAACAAGAGCAAACCGACGGATGGTCGAAAGCCTTTGCGACCCTTGTTGCACTAAGCAGTGCATCATTGATGAAAACCAGACGACTTCAGTGTTCTCTAGTGAAAGATCCATGAGGCCCAACTGAGAGTATGATGCTAAAGTTCATCCTTGGAACTTGCCAAACTGGGGGATAATGGATACTCCAATCTTGAGTCAAAAACACTTCAACATTGAGGGAACAAATCATGCAAGTGCATCGCATCATGGTCAAGTGGCAGCAGAGCGGGGGACTTGGTAAAATGAACAAGTGTTTTGGAAAAAAAAAGTTGAATTATAGGGATGGTGATTGGGTTGATATGTGGTCAAGGGATGGTTAAGGGAAATGTGATTGAAAAAAAAGTCTTGAGGTGAGATGTATGGATAGAGTAGGTAAGGATCAACATGATATGAGGTGGGTGGGTAGGGCCTCCACGAATGAAATAGCCATACGGTGAAGAGGAGGGCGATTAGGTTGGGATGAGATGATGAGATTAATGCTAGAAAGAAAGTGAGATAACAAATGGATGGAGGGTCTAGAGATGAAAATGAAGTGGTAAGCTGTATGGTTAGTAGCATCGGGACAAAATGAGGCGGGTGCGTAGGGCCTCCACAGAGTAAATTGAAGTTAATAGCTTGTGTTAGCCATACGACGAAAATGGTGAAGGTTCATATAACTGGTAGAATGGATAAATATGGGTAATGATCCTTACTGGTGCTAAGGGTGAGGAAGTGGGATAGGCATGAGGAGTGAAAATGAGCGGCTGACTATATGAGGATGCTGCCATTGCACAAATTTTGTTCTTGACTCATTCATGATCGGTGTTGACCTACTCTTTTACACTTATTTCCCCAATTTTTGCACGATAGCATCATACTCAACCTTCTTCAAGTCTGGTTTCTTGTAGGTTCAGATTCCGGTATCAGATGCTTCTGTGGATTCCAGGGCTTTAGCTTGAGCTTGTCACTGCTTTTTCTCCTTTTTTTTTTTTAAAAAAAAAAACTTATTGAGACATGAGTTCTCCAAGGAAATGCAAATGTGCTTGGAAATCTTTTTTTGTTTTTTTTGTTTTTTTTTTTTAGAAGATGGCAACCATTGTGTCCACTGGAAATTTTATTAAGCACCATTTTTGAAATGTTAGAGAGAAAACCATGGGCATGGTTGCCAAATGTTTGGATGATGCAAAAACTAGGTTAGTGCAAGTGATGATGCAAAATGCTATGTTGATGCAAAAACTGGGTTAATCACAGAGCATGTAAAATGCCATGAAATGCATGAGCATGGAGTGATGAAATGCAAGAGTTTTTTTATGTTTTTTTTTTTATATATATATAAGATGAATGATGCATGAAAGGTGAATTTTTTTTTATATAAGAAGGATGATGCATGAAAATTCTTTTTTATGTTTTTTTTTATTTTTATGAATGATCCATTTGGACTGTTAACAGAATTTGATTTACTGTTAAAAAAGAAGCATGTAAAATGCCATGAAATGCATGAACATGGAGTGATGAAATGCAAAAAAAAAATTATGATTTTTTTTTTTTTATATAAGATGAATGATGCATGGAAAGTGAATTTTTTTTATGTTTTTTTTTATAATAGATGGATGATGCATGAAAGGTGGATTTTTTTATGTTTTTTTGTTTTATATATGATGAATGATGCATGGAAGGTGAAATTTTTTTATGTTTTTTTTTTATATATATAAGATGAATTATGCATGAATTTTTTTTATTTTTTATGAATGATGCATGAAAGGTGAAATTTTTATTTTTTTATTTATATAAGATGAATTATGCATGAATTTTTTATTTTTTATGAATGATGCATGAAAGGTGAATTTTTTTTTATATAAGATGAATTATGCATGAATTTTTTTATTTTTTATGAATGATGCATGAAAGGTTTATGTTTTTTTTTCTTATATAAGATGAATGATGCATGACATATTGATTGATGTTGATAAAAATAAAATAAAAAGAAGAGCATGCTCCCATTTGTCCTACAAGGGTAAAGACCTAAGGGGTGAGATATACTACATTGGCCAAAACCTTAATTGGGTGGGGACTATAGTCAGATTACGTGCACTTTCCAAGGTAGGTTCTAGACTCCTAAAAGGCCCCCGGATTACCCCCGTCATAAAGACAAGGTCCCGATGATCAAACTATTTGACGAGTAGACACTAGGCCTCTCACGCCAAATAGCTCAATGACCGGTAATAATCCGGGTGGTGACTCAATAGTTGACGAGTAGACACTAGGTCTCTCACGCCAAGTACCGAGGCACCGCTACTCCTAAGCTTGCACCGGCTCGGGTATAGAGCCCAAAAGTGTGTGTCTCAAAGTGAAAGTGAAGTGTGTGCGTTGGGAGCATACAAACCTTTTTTTTCAAGAACCCTTTCCTAATAACTACCCCACCTGCAACATAGCCAGAAAACCAAATATAGCAGTTTAAATTGGTCATCTACCCTAATACCGCATGCTGAAAACAAATTATATACAAGGTAGGGAAAAAATAAAATATATACATGGGCAATCAAACAAAAAGCAAAATTATGAAGAGTAAAATAAAATAAAAAGAAAGACAAATTAAAGATAAATTAGAGGAAAATTATATACAAAGTAGGAAAAAAAATATGTATAAGGCAATTAAACAATAAAAAAGGTAAAATAATGAAGGGTAAAATAAAGAGAAAGACGAATTAAAGATAAATTATAGACAAATTATATACAAAGTAGAAAAAATATGTACAAGACAATTAAACAATAAAAATAATGAAGGGTAAAATAAAATAAAAGAAAGCTAAAAAAAACACAAACAATCAGAAAAGGCCTGACTCTCAAAATGTCCCCAGCAGAGTCGCCATCTGTCGCAACCGGGGTCGCGGCGGGACGGCGAAAAAAAAGAATAAGTCAAACAGACAGAGTCGCCACTAATGTTTATTTGAGGAAAACACTAGAAAAAACCTAAAATTGATAAATAGCCTACGAAACCTAAAATCTAGGTTCGGGAGTCTATTACGCGCGGGGAAGGTGTTAGCACCCCGCAGCGCCCGTCTAAACGGTACCTAAAATTGTTTGTGTAATTTCCTTAGCTTTCTACATTATTGATTTTACCCTTATTTATTTTTGTTATTTAATTCCTAATTATTCCTAAGAGAGAAAGAGAACAAAATATTTTTGTTATTTTTTATAGCCTGATAGGTGTGAACCTAGTCCTACGTACTTCCCTAAAATGGAAGATCAAGGCTTACGCAGTTCTTGAGTGAATGAAGTGATTTAAGAAAGGGATGATTTAGGAAAGAGATGATTTAAAAAAGGGGTGATTTAAGAAAATAGATGATTTAAGAAAATGGATGATTTAAGAAAATGGATGTTTAAGAAAATGGATAATTTAAGAAAAGGGATGATTTAAGAAAATGGTTATTTAAGAAAATGGATGATTTAAGAAAATGAGTGATTTAAGAAAAGGGATGATTTAAGAAAATGGTTATTTAAGAAAAGAGATGATTTAAGAAAGGGATTATTTAAGAAAATGGATGATTTAAGAAAATGAGTGATTTAAGAAAGGGATTATTTAAGAAATGGATGATTTAAGAAAATGATGATTTAAGAAAGGAATGATTCAAGAAATGATGATTTAAGAAAAGGGATGATTTAAGAAAGGGATGATTTAAGAAAATGGTTAATTTAAGAAAATGGATGGTTTAAGAAAAGGGGTGATTTAAGAAAATGGATGGTTTAAGAAAAGGGGTGATTTAAGAAAATGGATGGTTTAAGAAAAGGGGTGATTTAAGAAAATGGATGGTTTAAGAAAAGGGGTGATTTAAGAAAATGGATGATTTAAGAAAATGGATGATTTAAGAAAATGGATGTTTAAGAAAATGGATAATTTAAGAAAAGGGATGATTTAAGAAAATGGTTATTTAAGAAAATGGATGATTTAAGAAAATGAGTGATTTAAGAAAAGGGATGATTTAAGAAAATGGTTATTTAAGAAAAGAGATGATTTAAGAAAGGGATTATTTAAGAAAATGGATGATTTAAGAAAATGAGTGATTTAAGAAAGGGATTATTTAAGAAAATGGATGATTTAAGAAAAGAGATGATTTAAGAAAATGGATGTTTAAGAAAATGGATAATTTAAGAAAAGGGGTGATTTAAGAAAAGGGATTATTTAAGAAAATGGATGATTTAAGAAAATGGTTATTTAAGAAAAGAGATGATTTAAGAAAGGGATTATTTAAGAAAATGGATGATTTAAGAACATGGATGGTTAACAAAAAGGGATGATTTAAGAAAATAGACGATTTAAGAAAATAAACTATTTAAGAAAAGGGATGCCTGGCGGGATTGTTACCCGGTCCTACGTATCTCTAAAGAGAAATCAAGGCTACGTAGTTCTAGATTTTAATAATTTTTAGTTTCTTTTTAGTATTTTTTTTTGTTATGAAAACGAGCAAAACGGCACGAGGAACGACATCCCACAAGTGAACAGTCGCTGTGTCGCAACACGTTTGCAATTATTTTTAGTTTCTTTTTAGTCTCTTTTCTTATGAAAATGAGCAAAACGGCACGAGGAACGACATCCCACAAGTGGACAGTCGCTGTGTCGCAACACGTTTGCAATTATTTTTAGTTTCTTTTTAGTCTCCTTTTTTATGAAAATGAGCAAAACAGCACGAGGAACGACATCCCACAAGTGGACAGTCGCTGTGTCGCAACACGTTTGCGGTTCTTGATTACCATCATAAAGCTGTTTTATTTACCAAAAAAAACTTTTTCTTTACTGTTCAAAGAATTTGCCAAAGACCCATTTTTTATCAATATGAACCAGCCTTTATCATCAGTTTCAGAGAGCAAATTAAAAAGCTATTTTTTAACCAAGAAGCAAGAACCAACCCTTTTTCATTCGGTCGTGAATCCCATAACCAAGAAGCAATTTTTCATTATTCAGAAACAAAAACAAAGATCAAGATTCAAATTTCATCATGAGGTTAAAGTTAAGATTTAGTCAAGAAGTCATTTTTATCATAGAAACCAACCTTCATCAAGCTATCATCAAGATTCAATTTTTATTAACAAAAACAACACCAGTTTAAGAATAATACCAAATTTATTAAAGACTTTATTTTTATGGCCAAGAACCAAACTTTTATCCTCAAGAACTGAACTTTAATACCAAAGAAAGAATTCATTTTTACAGTCAAGAAACTTCTGTCAGATTCTATAAGGTTCACATTATATCACCCAAAAGATTCAAGTGATAATCAAATGAACAGCAAGCCAGAAGTAAGAAGCATTCATAATAAAATGGCTAAGAATATAGGAGAACTAAAACTTTCTCTACTGTCCGAACCCATTCAGATCAAACGATAGCACGGAATAATCAAACAAAATAATAGAAAATCAATGTCCAGAGTTCATCAAACATGAGAAAAGCCATATACAAAAAAGCAAGTAATCTCAGTCATCAATTCTCAGTCACAAGAGAACACAAAATAAACGACGAACAAGAGAAAAACCAACCAAGGGAAGAGAGAGACGAGGATTCTTGAAGAGACACGGGAATCTGAGGCGCTCCAATGCAGTTTGGTGATGGTGGTGTTGTGGCGGTGTGCGACGGCGGCAGCCGTGAAGCCAGGTGGAGAGCGGCGGCGCTGGCGTCAAACGGAGAAGGCGAAGCGGACAGAACGTGGTGGCGTGCCTTGAGATGGATTCTGGAACGAAAGAAGAAGACCCACGGCGGGGAGCGACGCTGGCGAGGTGATGTAAAAGAGCGGCGATTGGTGGCGGCCCGCGCGAACAGGAGCAGTGACGGCGGCACAGGGGGGTTGGGGTCGACAGTTTGAAGGAGAAGATGGAGCAGTGGCGGCCGCGTGAGAGGAGAGGAGGAGAAGAAGCAGGCGGCCGTGAGAGAGGGAGTTTTGGGTTTTCGGAGTATGGAGGGGGAGAGGAGGTGTGCGGCCGGCGGCGGTGGCTATGGAGGAGAGGAGTAGAGGAGGGCGGCCGGCGCGGTGGTGTGTTTGGGTGCTAGGGTTTGGAGCGAGAGAGGGAGCAGAAAAGAGATGAGGGTTGGGGGCTGAGGGGTCAGTGAATAGTTGATTCCGGGTTTCGAGGTGAGGGAGTTTAAATAGCAGTAAAATTAGGGTTTTTTTTATGTGAGAAATGACAGGATTGCCCCTAGATCCTAGGGTTTCTGCTGAGTCTGTTTTTTTTGTCTTCCTTCTCTCTCGGCCACGGGCCCGCGGCCCACTCTCCTCCCTCCTTTCTTTTTTGCTTCTGCTTCTTTTTTGCTCCTTTTTCTTCTTCTCTTCTTCTTTCTTTTTTTTCTTCTCTGGGCTTCGTTCTTCTTCCTTTTTCTCTTTTTTCCTTTCTTTTTTTCTTTCTTTTCTGGGCTTCGTTCTTCTTCCTTTTTCACTTCTCTTTTTTTCTTTTTTTCTTTCTTTATTTGGCTTCTTTCTTCTTCTTCTTCTTTTTTTTCTTTTCTTTCATTTTTTTGGCTTTTTTTTTGTATTTTATGATTTTTTATCATTTTTAAAACAAAGATGAAGACAACATATTTTTTTGCTTTTTTTTTCTCTATATTTTTTTTACAAAATTGGGCCCGGACAAAAATAGGTGTCAACAAACATTTATGAAATATGTGAAGTTAGTGTCGGTCGTTTATTTTGTGGCGGTTATTATGCAATAACGGCAGTTAAAAACAGCCATAAAATGAATTAGTGGCGGTGTATTTCACTAAAAAATAAACGATAATGACTGACTTCATATATTTCACAAATGTTGGGGACTAAAAACTATGAATGTTTTTAGAAGGAACAAATATAATTCACTCTTATTTTACGTGCACTTAACACATATTTAACCGTTTAATTAAATTAAATTTCAACTCAACAACTTAATATTCAATTCTTGAGCTATTTTCTAATACTATTATATAATTTTTTATATAATAGTTGATGGACGGGTCCGACCAAATCACCCAGAAGATGTTAATTGAGAGGAAGAACGGTGGGGCTACCGATCAACACGGTGCTTCGTCGGGCGACTACAAGCTCCTCTGTCGTCGAGCCACGTTGATGGGGGACCTGCAATGACACATTGCACCCAAGCCAGGATATGAGGGAGAAGCAGGAGGTAAAATGGTGAAGAATGTGTGTGCACCAAATGGAATGCGAGACGCGTCTTTTAGAGGGTTGGGTTTTGAAGGCAGCGAGGTTGGGGGTGCCATGACGGGTATGAGGTACAACCAAAGAGGAGGGTCGTTGGACCTTCTGACACGCTGTTTAATCGAACGAGCAAGTGCGCATTTGCGTACAGCTGCAGAGGCTTCGAGCGTCGCGCTCGTCCCTTGATCAGAGAGCCACTGACTTAGAATAACACGTGATGGATGGAGAGATGTCAAGTTGTGCCCTTGGTCGGGCAGGTGACTATAGGAAGGCAGTCGACTGAGATGGACATAATCAATTTTGGTGGATGCAAGTGGTCGGCTACAGGTAGCAATTAGTTTTTGGGAGATATGCATGGTCAGATGTGGGACGTAGTCGATCAATACGAGTGGGTTCGATTTCCTTGAGTGAGATGGCCATCATTCGGTGGGGTCTCACGTCGGACGTGTGGCGTGGGAGGACGGGATCAGATATGTGTAACCATGAACAACTTGATCAGGGCAAATACCGTTTACAGGTATCGAAACAGTAGTCCCCTAGCTCTTGGTATGGGCAGATGCGGATGCCAAGGGGTACAGATAGTTTCGAATACCATGTGGGCTTGGGTTCTCAATGAGATATCACTCTAGGGCGTGTGCTAGGGGAGGATGGGGTCGAATTTGCGTAATTGAGAACAGTTTGATTATGGCAAGTACCGTTTACCGAGAACCGAAACAATAATATTAAAGATATATTATTTCAAAATTACGAGGAAAAAATCCAAAACCATAGATTATATGGATTTTGTACGCACGTTTTATTAAATCACATACTTAACCCTAAAAATTATAATTTCATCTTTTTGTATACAATTTTTAGTTTTTTTTTACATCAGAAAACATTTAAATTTCTCTTTCAGGCATTGATCCCTAGATCTTTCCTTCCCCAACTTATATGTCTCTAACTCTTTCCACTTAAACTATTTTTTAAGAACAAATATTCTTTAGTTTAATTAGACAGCATAAAAGAAAAAAGCAATAAACAAGTTAAAATGTGGATTTAATTTATTTGCACAAAGGGTGTAAAAAACTTTACTCTAGATGGAAATAGCCTACTGACCTTTCTCCCTATATTCACGCACCCTCTTTTATGAAATCGGAGAACATATTATCCACTATTAATTACTTTTAATTTCTATATCTTGAAGGTAGTCCTAAAGTTATGTTATCTATTTCTTATTATTGTGCTACTTCAATGTATATTGTGTAACGTATTGGATTTTGTGGCAAGATGTTAGCCAATTCTTGTAAATTTTAAGTGACAAAGTAGAGGTTATATTTCAAAGAAAAGAGGTTTAAGTATTACTACTGTAAAATTTGTAGTAGATTTGGTTACCTATACATGTAATAATTTATCCATTTCAAAGTTTGCTAAAACAAAACAAAAAACAATATTATTTTTCTTAAAAAAAGGCTACTTTTTTTTCCTTCAAGAGGATAGTTGTTATTTATGATGATTTTTAATTAACAATATTTTATGTGATGCTATTATTTGATAGATAAGTAGGATGATTTGGATATTTAAATAATACTCCTTCCGTTCCAAATTATAAGGACATGTTTAGACAATTACACTTATTAAGAAAACATGTAATAAGCTAATTAATATCTTGATTTTGTTATTTTTTTGTATAAATCTTTCATATATGCCCCTATTCAAATCTCATACTTCAATACCCAACAAATTGAAATATAATAAATGTAAGGGGTAAAAAAGAAAAAGTCTATTTTTTTTTTCTAAAATTTAGAAGGGGTCTTATAATTTGAAACGGATGAAATATCATTTTAATGACATGATTTATATACACGGATTATATAAAGGCTTGGATATGAGTAAAATAGTCTAAAATTTGCACCACTGTTCTAACTCGGATTGGTTAATGTCTCGGTCGAGATACTTGATTAATGGATTACTAGTTCAACCAATGAGTTAATTGTTGAACTAATTAAATCAGAAAATTTTAAAAATATGTAAATAGTTAGTATAAAATAAAATAAAATGATTCAAATAACTCCTATACGTAAGAATGTATATAATAACTTAATTTTTATTAATTTTCAATTAATAGTATCAATTACTCTATAAGAACCTTTTGTTTGATTACAGTTTTTAAAAATTGTTTTCTGTTTTCAAAGACTGAAAAATTTAAAAACTTATTTGGCAAAATCTGTTTTTGAAAACAGTTCTTGATTTTAGTTTTAAAAACTAAAATACCAGAACAGCTAACCGATATTTTCAGTTTCTATTTTTGGTTTTCAAATTTCAGGGTCTGTTTGATTACAGTTTTTAAAAACTGTTTTCTATTTTCAAAAATTGAAAATTTTAAAAACATGTTTGGCACAACCTGTTTTTGAAAACAGTTCTTGTTTTCAGTTTTAAAAACTAAAATACCAGAACAACTAAAAGATGTTTTCAGTTTTTTTTTTAGTTTTCAAATTTCAATTTTTCAAATGTTGGAAAACATCTCATTCAACAATTTTTTTCCACTTTTATTTTAAAAAACAGTTTTTAAAAATAGTTTCTAAAAACTGTTTATAAATACAGTTTTAAAATCCTGCAATCAAACAAACCATTTATATACTATTTTCTATTCATGCTCTTTTCTTTTAATTTACGGGCCGATGTTAAGTCATGGGCCAAGAGCCCAAGACCTAAGAGCACAACTCTACAACTCTAAATTTTATGATTAATTGTGATGAAACGTAAAATCTACAAACTCTACAGTACAACTCTACGGGCTGAAAGTTGTGTTAAGTCATGGGCCAAGACATAAAAGCTCAACTCAACAAACTCTTAACTGTGATGCACAGTCGATAGAAATGTGGAGATCTCCATTTTTTCAATGGAAGCACCATGTTGAAGTTCATAATACCAGCAAAATCATCACTAAAGAAGGAGAAAAATAACAGATAAATGGAGATGGAATTTTGAGTGAAGAATTGTATTGAATCACTAAATTAATTGGATCAGTTACATGAGTTGGTTATATACTGAGTTGCTAACCGATCTTCAGTAACTAACAATACTAAAAGAGGAAATATAGTTAACTAACTACTATTCACATTGTTAACTAACTATTCTATACAGGAACATAAGAGTTGACAATTGTTTCAAAGTGATAGAAGGTCTTATGGTGGGACAAGCTACCCAATCTAAATCACAAAAGTCAACTAGCTTCAAATCATTGTTCATAAGGATAAGGAGTATGATGCAGGCCTTGTCCATGTGATGATTATACATATCTGATAACGCAGTCTCACATTGACTAGAGATTGACTAAAATAGCTCATATATATGAGAAGATAATGCCCAACTCTCAAGCTAGATTTTATAATTGAGTCAAACCTCCCAAATTCTAATGTAATACCAAAAGCTATCGTAAATTCGCCTATAAAGAACTTCTCATGTATAAAGGTTACCTTGGTCATATCTCATAAGTATAAGACTTATGCTTCTCTTAAGAAATGATTCAAAATGTGCGGTGCGTAGATGACCCAAACATTACCTGCATTTTAAGGAGATCATCACAGCGAATTATCATCATTTTTGCAACAGGAGCAAAATTCTCTTTAGAATCTTACACCCCTTTCACTTGATAAAGTGTGCCTTGTATTTGCCTATCTCTCCATTGGCTTTGTACACCCATAACCAATTTACTTGCCGAAATCTCTATGTTTATATATCTAACCGAAAACATCCATACATTCAAATAAAGCAGATTGACTGAAGAATCATAAAATATTAAGATATCAAAATTCAAATTAAGATATTGTTTCTTTCCCACGAAGACAATGGGATTTGCTCCCATTTCTATGTTCAATGATTGCCATGGTGGATGGATGGTACACAGCTAAAATTTCTTATATTTAATTATTCTCATTTGTTGTATTGACCTACTTGTTTTCTTTGTTTTATATGCACGTTTACATGATTTATAACGATATTGACATGAATTTTCGGTGGTTATATATACATATACGGCCCTAAAAGGTTATGGCATAGACAAAACAAATAATAAGGCCTTGTTATGGAACTTAAGGGGACTGCCCAGTTTGTGGTTCCATTATAACCTCATTTATAAGTATTCTGAATTATTTTGTTCGAACATATTTTTTGGTAGTTTTCAAAAAATATATAAATATTCAAGTTTAAATTAGGTGCGTGTAACAAAGTTATTGGTAAGTGGTAAGTAAGTTAAATTCTTGTAAGAATGAAAACACAAATTTAATTCACATTTATTAAAAAGAATAACTATTGTTTTCCGAATGAGTAAAAATATGTGTCAAAGAAAAAAAAAAGTGTGTGTCACATTTGGTTGGACTTGTTTTTTACACCGGCCCATTTGAAATATTCAACCCAATACAACTTTACATTAGTCATTTTACATCTCCTTCTGGTCATCAAACTAGTTTTATTTTTTGTTACATTTGGAAAAGAAAACTAGTTTCTTTACGTTCACACCCACATTTTTATTTAACACAAGAATTACACATTTTTTAATTCTTGTGGACCAAAAGAACATACACACACATTTTTAATTTTATTCAACTTTCCACAGTTTTTTATTTTTAATGCAACCCATAAGACATACATACATACATATTGTGTTTAAAATATAATTTATCAGAGCATATCCGGACGTACATTCCATCAATAATGTTTAGAACCCCACACTGCATGAGAGATGAGGTATGACATCTCAACCATTTAGGCCCCGTTTGAAAGAGCTTATTTAAGCTTATATTATAGCATAAGCAATTATGCAGGCGTTTGGGAGAGCTTATGTAAATAGCTTATGACCTACTTATAAGCTGTTTTGAGCTTATTTTCATAAGCTATTCAGAGTAGCTTATGAAAAAGAGTTTATGCTTATATATAACTTATTTTCAATTCATTATAATAAATTTCTTAAAAGAGCTTATTAATGAGCGCTTATGCCATAAGCGCTTATGATCATAAGCGCTTAATTAAGTTGTTTTGCCAAACGGGGCCTTAAAAAGAAATATCGAATGCTCATTTTAACATGATATTGGTTAGTATTTAACTCCATATTTTAAAAGGGTAGAAAAGATCACGAATCATATTAGGGACTCTTATGATTATAAAAAAATTCAGGGACTATTTATATGAATAAATATATTTTTTATTTACATTTTAGGGATTTAGATCGAGGTCAAAATTATAAGAAAACACATAAATGATGTCATAATTTTACCCACAACCAAGAGGCAGTCAAAATAGCTAAGTGTAACACTTTTTAAAGTTGATATATATTTCCAACAACCAAATCCATTGGTAAAGCATTTTTTTCCCTAAAAATTACCAACAAACATGGTCGTTAGTAATATAAACGATGACCCTGACATTCGATAACCTGTCAACGATCACAAATAAGTTTGTCTAGATTATCGATAACCTGACTGCCAGTACATAATTTGAATTTTATCGTTGTTACCAACAAAAAAGTTTGTTGATAACTTATAAATACATGAACGGACTTTACTCACACTTGCTTCTTGTTCACTTTTCTCTATTCTTCTCATATGTTTTTTTTCCTTGAGTTGGGTCATTTCATTTTAGCTTTTTTTTTTTCTTTTTTTCTCTTTCTAATATTTTAACTGATTGTTTTGCAATTTAAATGCTTGTGATTTCTACGAGGTTGTATCTATAATGTTATGCACATCACTGAGGTTAGTAAGTAAGGTTTTTTATTAATTGATATTTTTTATAATATAATCATGATTATTAAGCATGTATGATTATAAATGTGTGGAACTAAGAAAAGTGAGGATGTCTAGCTGTATGCAATTAAGAAACTTAAAGCATCATGTTTTAAATGCATGAAATGTATGATTAGAGAATAGGATATAGAAGTGTATATATGATTAAAAATTAGAATTATTGAAATATATGATTAATTTGGCCTGGACGAGAATGACTCATTATTTTGTAGATGAAAATGTCACATTGTTGGAAAGAATTTCTACTTTTTAATCCATTATGTCATTCGAAATAATACTACAAACACCATTTAAAAAGTCATGATTCGACGTTTTAATCTTGATCATTTTGTAATATTATCTCGAAGAGCATAATAAATTAAAATGTAGAAGTTCTTTTCACGAATATGACATTTTCATCCGCAGTAAAAGGAGTTTTGTCATTCAGGTCAAATTCATTACCGACGGCCTACCGACGACCCTATCGTCGTAAGATCTCAAACTTATCGACTGATAATGTCGTCCGAAACTTACTGATGATTTTATTTTTCAATAAGTTTATAACAACATTGTTCTTCACCTTTGTAAAAGTACAGTCGGCAACTGCTACCAATGAAGAGTTTACCGGACAATCTCGTAACCATCAACAAAGTTCCACTACCAATGGTTTTTTATTAGTCATCGATAATATTGAGTTTTCTTGTACTGATTATAGCTATTATTATAACAATTTAAAGTCGACACCATACGCTTAAAAAAGTTATACTTTTGAATAAGATCCTTGATGGTAATATACAATGCAGTTAAAATTGTTTGGAAAAATGGATAGTCCTACCTTCCTAAGTTTTTCTCCCTTCAGAATATCATTAATAAGAAAACACGACTCTCTATGTTTACTTCCTTACTCAATTTTTGCCTAATTGAAAGCAAGTGGTTAGTTTATCTATCTAAATTCTAAAAGCTAAACAATTAATTTGATGGCGTCAATGTCAATGTGTTGTCTCCTTTTCCTTTTGAAAGTTTATTTATAGAAAGAAAGGAAGAAGAGACGCTAGCTCAATGTCCTTATTCCATGCACCAATCGATGGAAGCTGTCTTCGGTTAGTAATGCATCATAATCCACGAAAAACAAGTTTTGCTATATTATGCACTGCCTAATTCATACATTAACACCAAAACATGCTCAACTTCAACCAAAGCTACAACTTATATGCTTTACACTTCTAACTTCCTTTTTTTTTTCCTCTTTTAATTTTGGTTTGTATTGTAATGTAATGACTTTTTTTTTTTTAAAGTTCAAGTTTGTAAGATTAAGGCAAAAGCCAAGCTAACCGACACTTACAAAGAAGGTAGAAGTCACAGGACTCAGATCCTGGAAAATAGCACTTACAACATAGCACAAATATACCCAATACAACCGGATAGCACTCAGGTGTAATGTATGACTTTTTTTTTGGTCAAAGGATCATAATTAGATTAAGGCATAAGTCAGGTCAAACAACACTTATAACTTAAGGGATCAGACCGTAGAATGCACTATAACATAGCATAACAGATATTCATTACATAAACGAGTCTAGCAAGCTCTAATTCATAAGATAAGATAAACCCAAACAGAAAATTGGAAAACCTCACAAAATTTCAAACAAAAGCAAACTCCAAAATTCCATCCAAGACTTTATCTCTGCTGCTTTCAAAGCAAAAATTATAATGATTTTGATTGAAATAAAACAACACGGATCTTTAGGTGACGTTGGCCATCACTTGCTTAGTTACTTCCAAGCAACTAGCCTCTCACATGCAAGTAAATTAAGTTTCCTATGTTTTGTTGTAATTTTAAAATGAAGAGGCAGAAAGTGTAAACGTTTTAGTAACGATGGTCGGTTCTAAATTTTAAAATGTAAATTTTAGAATAATATATGTTTAGTTAGAATGTAATTAAAATATTTTTTATTTACTTTAAAACAATTTCAACCCAATTTTTAAAACCATAAAAATGTGCTGTGATTATGATTTTTTATTTTAAAACTGAGTTGCATCTATTCCACCATTTTCTGTATCCCTTTGTTTTCGCCTTGCACTCTATCTTGCCACCACCGTCAAACACCCTACATCATTACCGCCATCTAGTAACCTCTACTATCAATACCCCTTACACCCTCTCTCGTCGTTGCTACTATCATTGGACACCTTCACTGTTAGCACTGCTATCTCAAACCTTGGTATCGTCACTACCACTTGACATTCTCCACTACTATCATTGCTTAACACCCTTAATTGCCACTACCCCCTTACCCTACAATACAACTCTAGTCGGTATTGCCCACCATGCATGACATATGTTGCGTCCAACACTCTCCAGTGCGACATGACACACCCTTCACTATATACACAATGTAATACCCTCCGTTGATTCCCCTTCGCCGCTCGACACCCTCCAATATTGCAACAACTCGACACTTTTTGTTACTACCACCACTCACCTAGTGGACCCAACACCACCATTACCACAACTATTTGATACATCCTACCACAACAACCACACTAGACATTGGTGGTAGTGGAGAGTGAGTGCATGACCGTGGTGAAGTATGTAATACAAAGATTGTGGCGAGGGAGGTTCAGGTGGTGACGATGGTGGGAGTGTACCACGCGACAATGATGATAATAGAGAGTGACAATAGTGGTGACGACACTTGTTTGCGAAAGTGTCAGGTAGTAGAAGATGTATGAAGTTGTGGTGGTGCTTTTTAAAACTAGAAACTAAAAAATAGAAATAAATGTTACAAAACTAAGTATTTGTTTGATTTATTTTTCAGTTTTCTAAATTTAAAAACTATTTTAAGAAGTAATTTTAAAAATATGTTTTTTAAAAGAAAAAAATTTGAGATGATTCGAACATTTAATATAAATAAAAAAATAAAGAAATTTGACGTCAATGAAATCAATAGTAGATTCCCTCTCCCAAAAAAAGAAGAGGAGGATTTGATCAAGATGATAATCACATTGTTGGGTCTAGGTGGACCAGCATCCTGCCTGCTGTGTAGCATTCGAAACGTGGCGTGGCTGCTACGCCTTAAAGGAATTTAGTTGCGCCCTCACTAACAACAATTGCTTTTGGCGTAGTGATAAGCGCTAAAGGTCCAACACACATAACGTGATTTAATTATGAAACCGATTCTTTTCCATAGCGCGGACGCTCGGCCGTCTAGAAAAGCACTTGTAATCTCCCATAACTTTATTATTTAAATTCGAAATATTCATTTTTTTGGGAAGAACTATGCTAGCCGTATTATTCCCATCATGCCTATAATTAATTGATTGGTCTCTCTATAATTCCTAATCTAGACAATAAAGTTTGGTGCTTATTATTAAAATCTAAAGTCATCTCTTGTCATTCATTTAGGTCATGATTAAAAAAGTCAGCCATCAATAACTTTAGAGAGAAATGAGTTGTTTTTCTTTTCTTGGCCCAGTAGCTTTCAGCTCTTTTCTTTAACAACTGTTTCACTTTATCTTGAATTTAAATAAATTGTCAAAACTCGTGCTAACTTCCATTTGCGTAGCTGTTCTTTCATGATGTGTTGAGTAGTTGCTGTAATGCACCAGCACCACACATTTCATACAATGGATTACTAACCAGTTAATTTGCTTATGGATTAAGGAAGTTTGTTAGAGCACTATAATGGTTTATTTGCACCATCTATCAAAATCTCATACTGATCTCAAATTTTTGGTCATCTTTCACAATCATAATGTATGAAAGAAAAATTAAAATTAATATCTGTTATGAATAGCAAATAACAATAGAAGCATATTTTCACAACAAGTTTACAATCCTTTTTTTGAATTTCGCGTACCTTTTGGATCTAGAGCCGGTTTTGATGGAGATCAAATAGAACTTAAATGTGTGTGTGTTTTTTTTTTTTTAATAGATAAGCTCCAAAAAGTGTTTTTAGTTTGTAACTAACCGGAATGTTACAATATTTGAAACTATGCAGGTCAAGAATTTTTATTGCAAACTCCCCTTCTCACTTTATTACTATTGCATTACATTATACACATTAGATTTATTATTCTCACAGCATACAAATTACCGAATATTTTACATTTGATAATACTAGAATTTTAGTTTCTATGCAAACAAGTATCAGGATATTGACACCTACAGTTTCAATCCTACAAAAGCATAGCCAAAATTTCAAGGGGTTGAAAATATGCACATACAGAGCCAGAAGCAAAATCTAAAAAACTTTCAGACCATCAAATAGAACCCAAAACTCTTGATAGAATACAAAGTTTCCTTGAGATGAAGCAAGACAAATTTGTACATCGCTTCACTTGGCCTAACTTGAGTTGTTCTAAAATCTCAATCCCCCAACAAACATTTAGATTTACACTGATCTGTACAGATAAACTACATTTCTTTATTTCGCAGGCAGAAAAGAAGCCTAAATCAGAAAAATTTCCCTAACCATGATTCTACAACATTACACGTGCGATTTGTGTGTAGCCCCTTTCCTCTATTTGCCTTGTTTTGATTTCTTCAGCACACCTTAGGGTTCTCTCAATGTGGTAACCTCCTCCAATGCTAACTTCCCTCTCCAAATGGCAGCAATAGCTCTCAAACACACTCACATTCACATGCAATTTGAAACCCATCATGAAGAGGAATTCAAGCTCCAACGCGTTCAATTCATTTGTTGCTAACCCACCAACTCTTGCAAAGTATGAATTTCTGTAATTCCTGTCAAATAAGAAAAACCCCAAATTAGCATCCCCTGTTTTTTTCAATTCAAGAAAACGAAATATTGATGGAAAAAGAAAACGACCAGAAAATTGCCCATTTCATTGGCTGTTAGCTAATACCCTCAATGATTCAGATTGAAAAAAACAAACTTTACCCCAATTTAACAAACCCATCACAAAATTAGGGTTTTGAAATCAAATTTTCAATCGATGACGATTTTGCAGAGAAATTAAGGAGGGAGAAGAGAACTTACATGTCTTCTACATACTTAGAAGCCACCATTATCGTTGTGATGAGAAGTCTATGCACGTTTCTTGCATTGATTCGAAACCCAGGATTGTTCTGGCAAAACCTATCGATGTAGACATAGGCGACGACATAGACGGAGGGTCCTGCTCGGGTGTACCTGAAAATTCTCTCCAGATAGGATTGGATTGTCATGTCAGGGATCTCTCTGCAATCGAAGATGTTGGCGCTGATGGCTTTGGACAGAGAACGGGAACAGTTCTTCACAATCCTCTGTGTTCTGGCCATGCTTCTCTCAATCAGTGAAGACAGAACGTTTATCACTAATGGGGTGTTGGAATCTTCTTGGTATGAGTAGGAATACAAATCGTAGCGCAGTTTCCTTGGGGATATTGTCAGAGAAGAAGAAGAAGAAGAAGAAGCCATGAAGAAAAGGAAAGATTTGATCTTTTTTTCTCTGAAGAGGAAGAAGGTTTTGAAAGGGATTGGTTAGCTCCAAGGCAAAGAGGGTATTTGCTGTTGAATAAGAAGTAGGAAGTGTTGAATGTTGATGGGGTTGTGTGTGTTGAAGAAGGTTTTAGAAGTGGGCTTTATATATACAAGGAGAATGGAGTGGGCACTAGGGTGTGAAAGACTTTGGACTAATGAGATTGGGAGAAGGTGAATAAAAAACAATGTTTAGAAAATCAGATCAAACCCGCCGGCTAAACCGGCCAGACTTGGAACACGGTTGAGCCGGAACACCATAGTGCTGTAGGTGAGTAAATTATCGGTGCTCCCGTAATACTGAACACTCGATACTTTTCTTTTACAAGTATTTCATTTTCTTCTATTTTAAATTCTTAAAAATTGAAAAGTAATAATTTATGAACATGTGTTAATACTAGTATGTACCAAAAAAAAAGTATTAATAAGTGAATGGTGGGAGTACATACTACAAAAGTATTATAGATTTTTTGGCTGTAGCCGGTGGGAGCAAGAACTGGGATTGAACTAGTCAAACCGGTTCAAAATTGATGAAAATCAACCAAAAACTGGTGATAAAAACCGGTTTGAATCGGTCAGATTCTTTTTTTTTTTTTTACTATTTTGCTTTTAAATGTTTTTAAAACATTTTCAACCCTTTATTATTTACTTTTGATCATATAAAATACATAAGATGAAAAACCTGTAATAATTTTGAATTTGTTATATTAATGTATTGCATATTATAATAAATAATATTTAAAATATTATTAATTACTAACCACAGTATGACTATCAAATCTTAAACCTATGTCTGAACCGGTGAATGGCCGGTCCGGTTTTTTGACATTGATAAAAAAAAAGAGGGACATGACTTGTTTTATTTGTTGTTTTGTTGTGAGAAAGAGGGAGAAGGGGTTTTGGACTATATGGAATCATGGATGGTGGGTGGAAGCTTGGTGATAAAAAAGAAAAAGAAAAAGAAAAATGGAAACTATTAAGATACGAGTGCTTCCTTGGGATGAGAAAGGACAAATAGCACCAGCTAAGCTCTATATCCGCGTTGCATAAAAAACAAGGCAGTATCTTCCACTGTAGGATGCAATGCATGGATGCACCTTAAATTTCAGCTACTCATTGTCTTTTAAAATAACATAAATGGTAGGACGGACAAGGAGGTAGTAATTGTACATTCAATTATTTGTTTTTTACAAAGCAAAACCATTAATTGTTTTTATTTTCATTTATTCTCATCCAGTTTAGTTTTTCTTCCACCCCCAAAAGCAGTTATTTTCAGTTTGAGCTGAGCACATTTTCTATACTTATTTATATAATTAAAGTAAAAATAGTGATTTTAAATAACTTATATGAAAATTTCATTTTTACTTATATTAAAAGGTTTGCGATTAATATTACTTAGTCAAAATGGTTTGCACTAATTGAAAGTATGGAGAAGGCATTTTGTATAAAATACTAAAAATACTACTGTAAAAGATAAAGAACAGCGGTTTAAAATAAAAATAGATCGAAGCTGGTACAACAAAAAAGGGTAATGACATATGGCATACTCGATGCGTGGGAGCACACAAACATGAAAGAAGCATAGTAGAAACCTCCAGCAGCATCAAATGCGGCCCGCCGACAGTAAGGTGAAGGGTAAGACTGGAATTAGCAGAGATTGTACATTTGTTTTTCCGGTATTACCCAAATATACCACGGTTGATAAGTGTGAGACTAATCTCTTATCTTACTGTCTGCGCAATGAGCAGATTCACAAGAGTTAAAAATTGAACTGTCAACAACACACGTAAGGAGTGCTGAATATGCCAACCTGGTTTGTATAGATTGTACATTAATTACACACATTATACATGCATATTACACACATATATAGCTAGTAGGTACTGGGTGGGTGTTTATGGACCTACGAAATTAAATGACATTTAAATTGTCATTATAATATGGTTTTTAATGAAAACTATTTAATATTTTAACAAATAAATTAAATGATACGCATAGTATACTAATGGTAATGGGTGTTGAAAATTGACCCTTGCCTTGGAGATTTGTGCAGTTTGCAAGTCCCAGGGTCAATTCAATAACAGGACAAACAAGTACTAGTACTACTACAGCTATATGCTTGCTTACACACGTGCAATCGTAGCACGTGCATTCTCCTTGGTATTCTTCTTCGTTGTTTCCTGTTTCCATCACAGGGATTTCTAGTATTTGCTGCTTCTGATTCACAGGAAAAAAATTACTGTTTCGGCCTTCTTCATTAGTAGACCACTCCAATTTCTTCCTCACATAAATGTAATCACGCAAATCTCTCTTCTTCAATCATATTTTCTTAGTTATTTGTTTATATTCAAATCTTTAATTAGTTGTGGCATCCTGAGTTTAATCATGAGATTTGATGCAATCCAAAAAAACCACTTGCAAAAAAAAATGAGCTGTAGAGCTTTAGGAAAAGGTGCAATGATGCAGTTCCTAATGAAAAAAGGGATTAATCGTCAGGCTCTCAGTGTCTTTCATACAAGTTGCAACTTAATTAATTGATTATATAAAAGGCTTCTAAAATCATACTTGATACAATCTAATAGAATAGAATATATACAGTGGATATAGGATGTTCACTTAAAGAAGTGGTATCTGAGATTGTCATGCCTCAAGCCAAATCTCATAATTTAGACCCAATATGAGTCATGACAGATGGACGAACCTCTCAAGAATTTGATTGGATATGGTATTAGCATGTAATGAGTATAGGGTAAATATCAAAATATTATAAATGAAGATATAATAGTGCCATTTGCCAAGGAGATGTATTATAAGTAGTACTTTACATTAGATGCCCATGCATATTTGGTAAACACCTATACATATATATGACCAGCTATTGTCAAATATTCATTCTGCATGCTGAGAAAGGGTTTGTTTTTGGAAAAACAAATCATGGACTTAATTGACAGAAGAAATTCAACATATACTGAAAAAATTCAACACAATAACAAAAACAACTCAAACACATAAATACGCAACTACTGAATAATTATTTCCCCAACTTACAAAAATTGATGAGGAGCAATAACAAATAATAACAACAATTAAATATAGAAAAATTTCTCAAAAAAATCATGGGCATAAGCTAATCAATCAAGCTTCACTATTATCAATATAAGAGAATTTTTTTCACAGCGCAAAAGCATGCTCAACTAGCCAAAACAATAAAGTGACAAGTTTAAAATAGAAAACCAAGACAACCAGAAAAACCAAAATCCGTGCTGTTGTTAGAGTCTCGTTTCTCCACCTCATATTATGATCTCACCGATCCAACTATTGAGATAGAAGAACCAAATGTTGCAAACATTTTGTCCAATTTTTAGCCTCATCCAACGGGGAACGAAGACGCAGTGATGAATCTCCAATTTCTGCTTTGAGTTTGAGTGAAAATGGTGCTTCTCTTCTTTTCTCTCTCACATTTTTGTTTCCTCTCTTGCCAAAATGAGCACTCTCTCTGACCCTAATCTAATCCCTTTCTACTAGAATAAGCGATACAAGTGAGGTTGCACATATTGGATCTTTCTCCACATAGGAAGGGAGGCTAAAACCAGCAAATTTCTCTGTCATAACTATGTGGAGATAACCGTCAAAAAGGCAATCTCACAACAAGTTTCAAACTTACATCTTGGCAACAACTTAGTCATCATACTGGTACCATTATCATCTTAAGAACCTTTGCTAACTACAATGACCTAGCGTCTAATGCATCACGTATCCAATGATATCTCACATCAATATGTTTGGACCTTGTTAGTTCAAATAAATTAGATCTATGGATAGTTGTGTACGTCGTCTACGAAACCAACGAAATGATTCCTTAAATAAGCGATTACTCAAGAAAAGGACTTTATTCCTCAACTCAGGTTCTTAAGACACTCCGAAAAGTTTTTAGTTATTGCTACTGAGAAATGAAGATATAAGTAGTGGTTGAGAACTAACCAAGGTACAAAGAAAAACAACTAGTAAATAATCTGAAACAAATAAGTAAATGAAAATAAACTTGAAAAAAAGGATGGAAAGGATAAATAAAATCATAAATAAGTATTGGTAATGGAAACAATAACTTAAAGCGTGAGAAATACGTGTTATAAAATAACTATGTCCCTATTTATAGGGTGAATTTCGGCTAACTACCACAGTTAATAGATTTCTAACCACTAACCCACATCCTAGCTTCATATAATTCACTCAAGATCATGAAGTGTTCGTGCCTCTTACTAGTAATCTTAGAAGACGGGTCTTTTTTGTGTATCGGCTAGTCTCACGCTTGTAACAATTGCTCCTAAAAAGGTCCAATTTCCAATTTCCTATGTGTTAAACATAGATATTGCATCAATATTTGAAAGTATCTTCATTCTCAGACCTAGGCCTATGTATTTATCCATAAATCACGTCCACATGCGAAGCTCCTTAATATCAATTGTTCATCCTTAATCGGCTACGACTATTGAACTTCATATCGGCTCACGTATTCCATCAATATACATATTTCTAGCCATTGTGAAATGAACAATATTTTGATGCCAACACATTGCCCTTGCATTTCAGATTGTAGTTGTTGTGTGATAATATCAAAATGTAATAATGTTCAACTTTCCCAAGGAGAAACTTTTAATCATTTAACTTTTAATTCTTCAAATTCGGTTACCTATATATCTCCTTCATTTCAAATTTTCAAACTTCTTATCACTTTGTTATTTTCTTATGCAAACAAGTATTCTCTCTTTGTTGAGTCCTTATGCTTTAAAGCCCTATGAGCACCTTTTTTTCTTTCATCCTTTCATCTCTTCCACGCCACGATCCTCTATTCATCACTATGTTTGATAATTGAAACTCCCATATTCGTGATCACCCGTACGGAGGCAATGGTTCCACAAGTTCCTCTTCCTCTAATCACGTGGAGGAAACTTCTAAAGTTACAACTAGAGTTATGAAAGGTAATAAGAAAGCGGGTACGATGGTGAATACACAGGGAACACTGGAATTTCAGTGGGTTCAAAAATCAACGCATTGGTTCCCTACAATATTGATAACCGTCGGCACTTTTTGGGTCCATACACCCAAAACTGTGATGGTCTCCCTTTGTTGGTGAAAGAACTCCTTGCGGCGAGTGGTCACCCACAGGTCGTTCTCCTTCCAGAATTGCTAGCAGGGTTTCTAAGGGTGGCCAAACACCGTTAGTGCAACTGGGTATTCTTCTTGGGTTAAGAAAGTTGCATGGGCAAGAGATGAGTCTCGGAAAGAATGAGGTATTTATGATAAAATTCAGTTTTCTGCATAGGATATCCCCTACAACCCTTACCTTTGATTCATTTGTACCAGATTTTGGTCCACTGCAATCAATGACTTCATTTTTCCTGCTAGATGATGTCTCCCACTCTCTTAGATGTAGCCACCATTCTTGGTTTGTCAATCGACAGAGATGAACTTCCTCCCATATCATGAAGTTTTTTAATGGCGAGTCCAATGATTAGGGCGTCATGTTCAATTGGAATTTTAGTTCCTATACAATTCACATCAGTTCTTCCCTTACTTAGATGGTATAGGTGGCCCGACTTGGTTTAGAGATGATTCTTTAACTGATTTGGTCAACAAGGTTTTAAATTGGAGTTCCCTCCTGACTAGTCGACTGCTTTCTCTGGCATAAAACCAATGACTAGGAATACCAAGTTTGTTGTAGTACCTAATGCCTCTAATACTCGAATTAGGGGTAACTGTAACAGAATAAAATGATAGTCCCAACATACCTTGGGCCTTTGTATCGACCATGTCTCACGCATATGATAATAAGTACTCTAAATCATGGTGATATCTTATATCTTCGGATAACATCTATTATATCTTAGGATATCTCTATCATATCATGATGATATGATATGATATGATATGATATTTACACACTAGGGGACTTAAGGTGCAAACTTCCTTCTAACCCTAGTCTTTATTTCTCCCTCAGTTTTGTTGACTTGAGCATCATTGTGCCTTGTCGGTATCCAACTCCAATGTCACCTGGTCGCTGTAATACAAGAAGATAGAGTCCTTCCGGGATAGGAGCAGTCTAATGAAGCATCCCTTCATTACCATCATTCGTCCTTACTTCGATCAAGTAATATACTACCATGTTATTATATTTTGGTTGGGAAAAGGGGCCAACCGTATATATGAATAAATAGGACAATATTTAAGGTTTGTCCAATAAAATATATTGCAGAAAAAAAAGACAAATTAATAAAGTCCTACAGTTCAACACTTTTCTAATCCAACATAGAAAGAACAAGGTAAAAAGCCTTAATTAGGAATATTACTCGAATCTCAGATATGTGGATGTCATTGTCAATAATTGAACTGTGAACAATGGGCGCTTTGCATTACAATTAATAATTGAAAGATTGATGTCATTGTCTCCTGCAATATCTTTTGACATATCAAAACTACAACATTAGGAACCGACACACAAATAATTGATCTAAGTGTGAACTACTTATAAACTAATTAATGAAAACAAAAGAACAAAACAAAAGGAAATCATGGAGAGAGGCATGGATGAATCTACTAGTTAGATGTATCTGCAGGATTTTCGTGATCGCATAACAGACGTAGTCCTTTGTCTGTAAGTTGGGACCCAAGGCGACATAACATGGCATCAATCTGTGAGGACTAGGCTTGGACGTATACCTACTTGAGTCTTGACCTTCTAATTACCTGCATCAATGAGGCACTTTGATTTAATTATATTGGATTTTAATGAAGTTGTCTGCAGTTAACTTTAACTTGGGAATCTGCAATGTAACCATGCGTACACTTCATATATGATTGCTCGGAACCAGTTTCATTAATAAAAAATGATTCATTAATTTATAGCTTTGTCATTTGGTGTGTCACAACTTGAGTCCACAAAGTGGTGTGGCGTGAAGTTATAGTAGTGTTTAACCTGCGTGATGCATGAGCGTCTAATTAATTATTTACGTGTTTAAACTAAAAAAAAAACGTAGTAACATCATTATATTAAGTGCATAATTTACTTTTTTTCTGTTATTTGGCTTTAAGCCTCACATTTTATCTAATCTTTATAACCTGCCAAAAGAAAAGGTTCGCATATTGTCAAGGCATGCTTTGTAAATCAATGCTTTGAAACAAAAGAACATTTTGTAGATGTTTACAAAATCACAGAACATTACATAACGACAGCGGCGACGGTGGTGAAATCGGTGGCGAGGCAGTGAGGGGTATGGAGCTCGCATCTGCAAGTGAAGGTCTCGTTGCTCTGGCTCTTCCTCTGAACCTCAACGTCCATGCAAATGAACCCTTGTTCTATCCTCTGTGCAAACTGCAAAGCTTCTCCGTGAAATGTGGTGACTGAGGATCCACTGAGATCAATGAAATTGAGGAAAAGCTAGAAGGAAGGGAAAGGATCTAGGTAGATCCATGAAATTGGGGAAGGAAAGGGGAAGATTTCAAGCGAATGGTGGGATTCGCTTGAAGAAATTTCAGAGAATGGAGCCAAGTGGAGAAGAAAGCAGACCTGCAACAGACCTTGATGTCGCCAGAATCCATGGGGAGAGCGGTTGTCGTTGATGCAGAGAAGGAGGAGAGTAGTTGCGAGTACGTTCGCAACCGGAATCCATGTCGCCAGAATCCAAGTTGGAGCAGTAGGTTCGCCCGCTATCGTTGCAGCCCGACCCGGAAACGCGAGATGAAAAAAGAGGATAGAAGGACAGTAAAAAGAAGCAGATGAACAGTAAAGTGAAAACCTCCGCTTAGGCGCTTGATGATGAGGAATAAAGAGTTGTGAACATTTTAAAAGGTGTAGATTGAGATAGGAAGATAAAAGACATAAATAATAAGTGTGATATATGATGTGATGTAATTAAAAAAAAGAGATATGGAAAAAAAATGGTGTATAGAGGTGTCTATACTATTTAGGTGTACACCAATCATAGTTGATCAAATTGCCAATTTCAACTTAATAGAGAACTTAGTAATAACTAATAAGGGTGTGTTGGTATCAGACACTTGATAGCAAGGGTCGAATTGGAACCATAGAGCCCATTTGATGAGGATAAGATAAGATGAGATAAGGATTAGATAAGAGGGATAAGATGAAATTATGAATATGTAAATTCTTATCTTATAGTATGTTTGAGTTCGACTGAAATAATTACATGATATCATATAAATAATAAGAAATGGATGTATTTTCCCTTTAAATAAAAAGTAAATAATATTTTTTAAATTTTAATTTTTTAAATTAATATATTATAAAAAATATAATTATTAAAATAATTTTAATTTGAGAGGATGGTATAAAATGAATTTTTTTTATCATATCAAGCTAGAGTTTTAACTTTTAACCTAACTCCTTCACCAAAATATATTTTACACATGATGAATACAATATAATTTATTACGTCTAATATCCTGATGTAACAAATAACTTATAAGGATAGATCACATCTTGTCTCCTTATCATGCCCACCAAAGAAGCTCATAAATTGCTAATAAAGAAATGCTAGGAACACTATCTTTCTAGCACTCTTTCATTGATTGAGTAAAATTCAAGTAAGGTCCACTAAAAATATAGAACCCACGTGATTTCTACCAATTAACGAAAGAGCATCGAAAGAAAGTGTTGGAAAGTGAATATTGGTAGCACTCCTAATTATTACTCCCTATGTTCCTTTTTATAAGAGCTAAATGATGGGTGTTGACTGTTTCTTTTTATAAGAACCACATAAGGCTTTGTGCCATATTAATTATTTTTTCATATTTTTACCCCTATTCAATTCTGGAAATATGGAATTGCATTAATGATAGAAAGAGATTAAAAAGAAATATGTTAAGTACAATTTTAGAGAGTAATATGCTATCCGTGACTCTGAGTAGTGAGATGGCCCAAAGAGTACCCAACTTTCTTCTACCCATTTACTTTCTTGATGACAGGAAAAGCCCAAAATCTCGTACCCAAAAAAGCCCAAGTCCCTCACCGTGACATGATGAATCAATTACATGCAAAGTGCGATGACATGACAAAACGTCATTAGTTAATTTCGCGTGGACTTACGATACGAAACGAAGTCAAAGAAGGAAAACGAAACGCTTTAAAGTCCTCTCGACTCACATAACGAAGACCACTCAACTGTTTTCCCCTGAGTTCTCCTTCTCCGTCTCAGATCTCTGACGCCGACGAACCTCCCTCACCGAAATCCCTCATCCAGGTTTTTTCCTTTACTTTGACTTTTATAATTACTTCGAGTCTCGATTTGTTTAGAAGGATTCGAATTGATTTATTAGGAAGCAGGGAAATCGATTGGTGCACCAATTAGGCAAAATTGATTTTTTTTTTTGTGTAATCTGAGATCCGGTTAGGGTTTCTTATCTATAGAGAGGTCAAGGCTTTGCAGATCTTGGATTTTGCTTCTAGTTTTTTTGATTGGATCCAAGTTTTTTATTTAGTTATAAGCTTGAACAAGAGTAAGGATAAGAAATTAAAATAATAATTGCATGCTGAATGTGATTATAATATGCCTTACATTTTCATTCGATTGAGAGTTCACTTACATCATGTTTGGATGTGTTAATTTTTCCTCAGAATCGACTCATATAAGCTTCTCTCGGTGATTAATTTTGACTTTAAAATCAATTGTAAACGAATTTTCAAACATGCAGTTAATATTTCTCTTGCAATTGCATAACAAATTGTTCTTGAGGGGTGCTAGGGTGAGTTATTTGAAGCTGAAATTGTTATTGTTATTTTGATAAAGGTCAATTTGTGTGGATGTTAGTTTGACATTCCCAATTTTGAATTTGTATTTTCAGAAAATGGCTTTAGGTGGAGGAGCTCCGCAGAGAGGAAGTGCAGCAGCGACTGCAAGCATGAGGAGAAGGAGAACAGCTGGTGGTTCGGCCCCGGGAGGAGCAGCTGGGAACATGCTTCAATTTTACACTGATTATGCCCCTGGACTCAAGATCTCACCAAATGTGGTTCTTGGAATGAGCATTGGCTTTATAGCATTTGTTGCCATCCTTCATGTGATGGGCAAGCTATATTTTGTCCGTAGGGAGGCATAGGGGATAGAGCAAGAAGTTAGGTTCATTTTTGGATTTTTAACACACAAGCTCTGTTGTTGAATTTAGATTTTCTATTGCTGGATCCACCCATCCCTGTGCTATATTATATTTCTCTTTTTAAGTTAATTTCTTCGTTATTGATATTTGCTTCTTGGATCTTTTGTTTCTAGAAGCATTAGTGATCATAAGGCCTAACATGAAAGTTTTCCATTACTAGTGTCTGTGTTTGAAATTGCCGTGGGTGCACATTTTATATACTGCTTTAGTTTATAAATAGACATGCATAGTTGAATTATTAGTTGATATGAACTTTTTCTTCTAGTTATAAGGCTAGATGGAAGGAGTTACACATGAGAAAGATTTGAGGCTGGTCTACTAACAATTTTGTTATCTCCGAGAAACAATACTTCCTGGATACTTTTGTAATGCAACAACTTATTTTTCTTTGGTTGTAACTTGAAACCAACAACATCAAAGAGCATGTTTTGTGAAACTGATTTCCGTAAATTTGTACAGTAATTCAACATAAGTCTAAACTAGATCTCACATGTGTTCTTATATCATTATGTTACCCCTCTTTTGAATTAGAACATATCATTTGCATTATTGGTTGAAAAGTGAAAACCACTAGTCCAACTTTTCAAACTCAATCCTGCGTCAAACATGCCACTAGTCTCATCCTTCTCAAACTTCTGCAATCATATTGTTCCATAATAGTTACATTTCCTTTGATAGATACGATTCCCTTGTATCCATACGCTGCATTTTAGTACTTGTTACTATCAACGAAAGCATAGAAGGGGGACAAAACCAGAAAGTTCATCATAAAAGTATTCCCAAATTATGATTATGATAAATGAATTGTAACAAAGAAAATATCTTATTCTTGCTAACTTTCGATTACTAAGGACCTGAATGTCTTTCTTACCGGTGATTGTAGAGGTCTTCTTTGTTACATCATAATTAAATTAAAATTAGAAGTATAAATAAATAAGGTGGTAAGATATGATTCAATGTTTGTGTAATTTTTTTTTTTTTACATTGGGCATAAACATACACATTATGGTCTTCTACTATACGGATTTAGATAATGTTATAATACCATATTAAAATTTGAAAGAGCCAATTCAACAAAAAAACTAGTTCAAGAGTTGAAGTATTGTTTATTCATATATCAAAGTTATTTTGACTATATCTCTAATAATGTGGATTTATCAACACCTGTCACGGCCAACACTAGACATCTTGAGCATTGTATATGGCAAGAATTAGCAAATGTGGGTGAGGCATATACAAATGGTAAAAAAATGGTTTAAATGCCTCACTTTACTCTCTGTCCTAACCAGAAGAAGAATAGGGGCACGACCAACATTACTATATGAATATGTTTCAGTGGATCTTACCCTCTCAACAAGGCTTGACCGTTTTCCCTTCACCATATGACACGATGCTGTGAAGTGTGAACCACCAGCAGATTTTGTTTTCTTTCTTGGAACTCATTGTGTCATTTCAACTTCAAAATCTCAAAACTTATGCTTTTAACAGTGAGCGCAATCACCTCCATTCTTCCCTGGAAATTTTGAACCAATAGTGGAAAGTGAGTTTGCTTTAGTTGCTTTACTTCGTTCCTATTTGTTAATTCTCACATGGTCATTGTCTGTCTAGTCTATTCCTCTGTTTCTTTCTATTACTCTTTTTGTTCATATCGACTGAAATTGATTGTAACTTCTACCTCAATTGTGTCCTTTCTGCGACTACTGTTTCTTGAGCCTGTAGTAGCATAGCATCTTTCTGCAAATTCATGGGGAGCTCCTCTGTTCATTTCATACCATCCATTTTTCTTGTTGTTTTTGGTGTAATCATAGTGATCTCAGCAGAGCAAGCTTTCAATGACGATGTTTTGGGGTTGATTGTGTTCAAGGCTGGTCTAGAAGACCCAAAAGGTGAACTCTCTACATGGAATGAAGATGATTATAGTCCCTGCAACTGGAATGGTGTCACATGTGACCCTGCAACAAACAGGGTATCTGCTCTTATCCTTGATGGATTCTCTCTTTCTGGGCATGTTGGTAGAGGGCTTCTAAGATTGCAATTCCTTCAATTTTTGTCACTTTCCAGGAATAACTTCACTGGGACCATAAATCCTGATCTTCTTAGCCTTTGGAATTTGAAAGTTGTTGATTTGAGTGAGAACAACCTCTCGGGGTCAATACCACATGGTCTTTTCCAGCAATGTTGGTCTTTAAGAGCAGTGTCATTTGCAGAAAACAATCTCACAGGTGAGATTCCTGATTCTTTGAGCTCTTGTTTCTCATTGGCAAATGTGAACTTTTCATCTAATCAGTTACATGGGGAATTGCCATCTGGGATGTGGTTTTTGAGGGAACTGCAATCACTTGATTTGTCTAATAACTTGCTGGAGGGAGAGATTCCTGAAGGAATTCAGAATCTTTATGATTTGAGGGAGATAAGGCTAGGGAAGAACCACTTCACTGGCAGGATTCCAGAGGAAGTTGGAGAGTGTTTGCTTCTGAAGTTGATTGATATCAGTGATAATTTTCTCTCAGGGAAACTTCCTGAGTCAATACAAAGACTCACAGAATGTACATTCCTCAATTTGCAGGGGAATTCATTCACAGGAGGCATTCCAAATTGGATTGGAGAATTAAAAAATCTAGAGATATTGGATCTTTCTGCAAATAAATTTTCTGGTTGGATTCCAAAATCAATAGGAAATATAGACTCACTGAGCAGATTAAATCTTTCAAGGAATCAGCTCACAGGAAACCTGCCAGATTCTATGGTGAACTGCATCAAGCTTTTGAGTCTTGACATCAGCCACAATCACTTGGCAGGCCTTGTTCCTTCCTGGATATTTAGGATGGGTTCTCAAAGTTTCTCTTTTTCTGGGAACAGCTTCAGTAAGAGCAATTATCCTTCAAGTACTTCCATACCTGAATCTTATCATGGCCTTCAGGTTTTGGACTTGTCTTCAAATGCACTTTCTGGTGAACTTCCATCTGGCATTGGAGGTCTTAGCAGCTTGCAAATGTTGAATTTGTCCACCAACAATATCTCTGGTTCTATTCCAGTGAGTATAAGAGAACTTAAATCTTTGTACATTCTTGATTTGAGTTACAACCAGCTTAATGGAAGCATTCCTTCTGAAATAGAAGGGGCAATTTCACTCAGTGAACTGAGGCTACAAAAGAACTTCTTAGGTGGGAGAATTCCAGCCCAAATTGATAAGTGTTCAGCACTAACATCTCTGTAAGTAAGCTCATTATCATAGCTGACATCTCTCATGCTTTATTCTTCATAACTCAATATTGCTGATTTGTACAAATGAAAAACCTTTCCTTTGTTTTTAGTTGTGAAAATTTAAATCATGAGTTAGGGTCTGTTTGATTATTGTTTTGTAAAATAGTTTTTAGTTTTTAAAAATAGAAAAAAAAACTTGTTTGATGTAAACAATTTTCAAAATAAGTTCTTGAAATTCGTTTCTATTTTCAGTTTTTAAAATCAAAATCTCTAAACATCACAGTCTGGTTATGTTTTTAGTTTTTCAAACCACAAATTCTTCTGCAGTCTTTTTTCTTTTCTTCTTTTCAAAAACAGGTTTTAGGAATTGTTTCTGAAAACAGTTTTTAAATTCATGAAACTGAAAAGGGAATCAAACAAGCCCTTAAGAATCTACATTGTTTTTGGTACAGGAATCTTGCTCACAACAAGCTTATTGGTTCAGTCCCTGCACCCATTGCAAACCTAACCAATCTTCAACACATAGATTTTTCATGGAATGAACTCTCTGGAAGCTTACCAAAGGAGCTAAAAAATCTTACTCAGCTTTTCTCATTTAATGTTTCCTACAACCACCTTCAAGGTGAGCTACCAGTAGGCGGCTTCTTCAATACCATATCTCTCTCATCTGTTTCTGGTAATCCTTTGTTATGTGGTTCTTTTCTTAAACACTCATGCCCTTCAATCCATCCAAAACCTCTTGTCCTAAACCCCAATTCTTCTTATTCCAACTCCAGAGCTTCCTTACATAATCATCATCATAAGATCATGCTCAGTATCTCTGTCCTTATTGCTATTGGTGCAGCTATTTTTATTGCCATTGGTGTAGTTGCTGTTACTGTCCTAAATATTCATGTGAGGTCTTCAATGTCACATTCTGCTGCTCCATTTGATGAGAACTATAGTTCAAATGATCCAAATTATGGCAAACTTGTCATATTTTCTGGTGATGTTGCTGAATTTGCTGATGGGGCTCATAATCTTCTTAACAAAGACAGTGAAATTGGTCGTGGCGGATTTGGAGTTGTTTATCGCGCTATCCTTCGAGATGGACATTCTGTCGCGATCAAGAAGCTTACATTGTCTAGTTTGACCAAGTCTAGAGAAGATTTTGAGAGTGAGGTTAATAAGGTTGGGAAGATCAGGCACCATAATCTTGTGGCACTTGAAGGTTACTACTGGACTTCATCCTTGCAGCTTCTTATTTATGAGTACCTAGCTAGAGGAAGTTTGCACAAGCTTCTACATGATCATGATAGTAGCAAAGTTTTTCTTTCTTGGAGACAAAGATTCAAGATTATTCTAGGAATGGCAAAAGGGTTGGCACATTTACACCAAATGAACATAATCCATTATAATCTAAAATCAACCAATGTTTTGATTGATTGTTCTGATGAGGCAAAGATAGGAGATTTTGGCTTGGTGAGGCTATTACCAATTCTAGACCATTGTGTTCTGAGCAGTAAAATTCAAAGTGCAGTTGGATACATGGCTCCTGAGTTCGCTTGTCGCACGGTTAAGATAACTGAGAAATGTGATGTATATGGTTTTGGAATCCTGGTTTTGGAGGTGGTGACAGGAAAAAGACCTGTGGAATATGCGGAGGATGATGTGGTTGTTCTCTGTGACATGGTGAAGGGTGCATTGGAGGATGGTAAGGTGGAGCAATGTGTTGATGGGAAGCTTTCAGGTAATTTCGCTGCTGAGGAAGCGATTCCTGTGATGAAATTGGGGTTGGTTTGTGCATCACAAGTGCCGTCGAACCGTCCTGATATGGCTGAGGTAGTTAACATATTGGAGTTGGTCCAATGCTCTTCAGAAGGACAAGAGGAATTATAGTGAATTTTGAATTGTAGAGATTGAGATACACAGCATATATTGCAATACATGGTGAAGAACAAATACATTGTTTGCTAAGAGTTTTGTTTTGGAGGTGGTGAAGAACAATCCAGTTTGCTTGCTTTCGCGATACGTGCAAAGAATATTCAGTATAGGTTTGAAAATCCTTCTACAGTTGATTCTAAAGTCAGAATCAATTTTGCAAGGAAGCTTCTGTAAGTAGCGTCTGAGTTTCAGATTTGATTATAAGGAAAAATAAGCTGATCCAAACACTTTATATTTTCAGGGTTCTTCTTCTTTTTCCTTTCTTCTTATTCATCTCAAGTTGTACTACTGGATTTTTCTTCACCCGTTTGGAAGCTAATACTACATTGGTCTTCTCATCATACTCTTCTGTGACAAAAAAAAGGGATTGCATTTTCAGTATTCATAGCAAATTATATTTTTGTTGCTGGGACATACTGTGCTTCATGTTGGTAGGAACCCCCACAAATGTGATATTATGATTTATGCACTGTATTAAATATCATCCAACTATTTCTGTCTGTAAGAAACAAGGATGAATCAATTAGATATTACTGAATGTAGAAGTGAAATTCTGATCTATTTCAGCTTTAATATCATCCAACTTGCTTTTACATTCCCATTCCATATAAAACCACAAATTTATAATTTAGGGAAAACCAAATGAAATAGGGAACAAAGCAAAGTCAGATAAGAGGAAATCGGAAAGAAAAAAGAAAAAAGTAAAGGGAAAAGGGCACTTGCTTGCTTTATTGACACTTAAAGCCAGGACTAATTTTTTTAGTTTTCTCATTGTAAAAAGTTTTTCCCTATAAAATCAATAATTTACTTGCCCAATTGGAATTGCAGTTTTTGCTAGTGAGTTTAATATTAAATGCTTGGATATTAAGTAAAATTATTGTTAGGACTTTTTTTTTTTTATAAGAAAGAAAATTTATTATTGAGTACAAGATTACTCAACCCCATGAAGAATAACTGTAGGACTACTCAAATATGCTTCTTGGCATCATTAAAGCACCACCAACTAACAAGCTTTTTCAAATGGTACCATATGGTGCAGTGCAAGGTAATGATAGCCATGTTCCAACAATATAATGTGCACTGTTTCTGTTTCCTGTACATTATTGAAAGAGTGCACAAAGTTTAATATTGATGCAACTTATTGATTTACATTTACGCTACCATGTAAAATGATGATTCATACATGTAAAAGACACAAAAAATGGAGAAGACCCAAAAGAGCATTATTATCAGTGAAACAAAATTGGATGCATGCATTATTAATTAGTAGTTGGTAGAAGAAAGAAATAATTAATATATATGAAGTTTGATGCAGAAGTTTTCTATTGCTAGGTAATCAAATGTGTACTATAAAATGTGAATTTATCCCACCAAAGCCCTCTCACGTTGTGGAGACACAATGATACTCAACCCATAACCTCAATGAGGATGAACATAATGCACCAAAAGAAATTGAACAAAGCCTCTTGGCCTCCACATGGAGAAGAGGACATAAAACCGCATTAATTCTTGGGTGCCATTACTTTTCTCCACGCGTATGTGAGAGAGAAGAGCCAAAGAGAGACATTTATGTCCTTTAAATTAAATGATTCATGAATATGATTTTCTGTCTCTTTAAATTAAACCAGTTTTAGATCAGCAAAAGCTAGTTTTTGTTCTTGGTTGTTTAACATTTTTATAGCCATGCATTCGAATAGGGGTAGGGTGTTTCAAAGATATTGTATAAATTGAATGGTACTTAGCATAATCATAAGTAGGGTGTTTATCAACTCATCCAATCTAATAAAAAGTGAGTCAAAAAATTTGAAATCCAATCAAACCGAACAAACTAAAATAAATTTTTGTTTATCCAACGAGTTGTTGATGACTACTATCTACTAGTGCAATGAAGAACTCAAAATCACATGATTTTATCTTAAGACAATTTGATATTTTAATTTTATGTTTGACGGGCTTAAACCCGTTCCTACGTATATCTAAGAAGAGAATTCAAGCATACCTAATTCTTGAGTTTGAAACTTGACTTACTTGAGAAAACTTAATTCTTGAAAATGACATTATAGAATGTTTTATTTTGATATGTCTAATGATATATAGATCGTTGCTCATACATATTTTTACGGAGAGAAATCAAGACATAGTCTTTAAAGGAAACTTGATTTGAGTTGGTTGATTTTTTTTTTATGTTTTGAAATTGATTTTCTTTCTTTGAAAAGGATTAGATTTTTTAGATTTTTTTTGGAAAATTATTTCAAAGATGTATGATTTTATTGAAAAAGATATTTAAGGATAGGTAAAGATTCTGTTTAATTTTAGAAAAGATTTTTATGTTCATTGTATTTTCCTTTTCTGTTGAAGTTTTAATAAAAAGAAATCACTTGCACTGATGATTCAGTGATTAGTAAATTCTTACGATTTAAATGAGATTAAAGATAGTTTGTACTTTCTTTCAGAAAAAAAAAAGATAGTTTCTACTTAGTCATTAATCATCATTTTATCATTGCGTATTCCTTTTTAAATTAAAGGATTTTTTTTTTGTATTTTCTGAAAGGATACGTTTAGTACTTGAAAGATTTTTGGATTCTTGTAACAATCAATCAAGAGTATTTGCAATGTTCACAAAGATCAGGATAATGAAATCAGTACACTTTTTCTTTCAACTCTTATTTCCTTTAGTTAGCTAACTAATTTGATAAATAAATTAATTAATTGAGTTGTCAACTAGCATCTCTTTTGCATTTTATGTTATCCTAATTAAATAACACATCACTAGCGTGTTCTTTTTTTTTTGGGCTATAATTAAAGAAAAACAATTATTCTGATGAGTCAAAGCAAAATTCTAACCCAATAACTTCTATTCTCATTAACCAATGGAATTAGTCCTTTTTTTTTTTGTCGCATGGAATTAGTCTAAGAGGAAGAAATAAAAGGAAGCTATCCTAAATCTGGCTACCAGGCCAAACGGCCCAAACTAATAATCCCTTAAAAAACAATTTTTGTTTTTGTTTTTATTTTTATGTTGAATGATTTTTTTTTAACTAAACCTAGTCCTAAAAAAAAGACCCGGCTACTCCCTCCACTCTCTATTCTCTGACGATTTTTGCAAAGCAAAAGAAAAGGGGACCAATTGATCTAGGGGGAGATCTTCTAAAATTCTTTTTTCACAAATTTTGAAAATCGGAAAAAAGAAAAGAATACCAACGATTGTAAAACCTAAAAGGAAGCATAACTTTTGGAAAACTCTTGTATTGAGGGGCCGACTTTATTTCACACACTTATAATTGGAAAAATAGCTGTTAAAGCATAATTATTCACTAATCACGACTCTTTAAGTTTAGAAGAGCTGGGCAAAATTTAGAAGAATTTGAAGTTTCGTTCCGATCGGAGAAGGACCAATTACATTGACTGAGGAGAAATTGGCATCTTAAACCCGTCTCAGATTGATCATGCCATTTCCGGATAATTGCACTCTCTTTCGATTGCTACATTTATAATTAACATTAGTATGTTATAACTTAATATTGCAATGCATTACTTGTTCCTATCTGCCTAAATGACCACAAGATCCAAATAGCATATCAGCCTACCCAAAGGTATAAGCACCATGGCTGACTGAAAGACAACCCGTCAAGAGACTAGCCAAGCTAACACAATTGACTTGATTAATGAGACATCACAAGGTTATAAAAAAAAAACCATTATCTCGGAAGTCCATCGCTAAGACTTCCTAAAAACCCATAATCGCGGGTATGATGATCACTATGTTTATAAATACATGTTTGGTTGTTCATTTACACATGCATTACTCATTTTGCTAACTCATTGTTGTTATATGACTTCGATATTCTCTCTTTATAATCTCTTACAGACTTGAGCATCGGATTACCTTTGTAGGTATCTCATAGTGTCAACACAACTTCATTGTGCCAGAAGAACCTTCCAAGGCGCACACCACCACCAGAAAATGAGAGATATCGCCAGTGCAGACTCAAGAAGAACAATTATGATTAGGGTCCTGTTATATGTACCACAAAATAGTGCGGACCACACAAACACCAACTTTCTTGTAGATTTACCTTCGAAAATTTTCTACGGATATTTATTTAAAAATATTTCGCAGGAAAAAGTTTCAAAGCAAAATTCGTTGGAAATTTTGTTTAAATATTTATAGGAAATCAACTTTACAGAGGTCTTAAAGTGCCGTGAAAAAGACCACCATAAATATTCTAAATTCGTAGGAAAAGTTTGTTTGAAAATTCACTGGAAAACAACTTGGAGGGGTTTAGACCATCCCAAATTGACTGCCGCAAATTTTATTTTGGTGTATATAATTGCTTTTACAATTTCGAGCTGCGTAGGACAGCTACAAATTTTTAAAAAATGTGTCTAGTTCAGTGGGTACTATTACCTGGTACATAAAACATCAATGTTATTACCTCATTTCATTATTATAAGAACCAAATAACTATCACACACAATTTAAGAAATATGGTTAATGGATTTAGTAGCATTAAATTTGTTTTCAACTTTTCAATATTACCCTTAACTTATTTTTGTTAATTTTTGTGTATCATTAATGTTTTGAAAAATGAAAAGAGAAAGAAAATTCAACTAAATAATGATAATCTCAAGAAAAAAAATTACTAATACATCACAAACTCCAAATTAATTCTTACTACCAATTTAATTCTTATAATACTCCCCCGTCCCAAATTATAAGGACATGTTCAGACAATCATGTTTATTAAAAAAACGTGTAATAAGTTAATTAATATTTTAGTTTTGATATTTTTTGTACAAATTTCTCATACATGTTCCTATGTTAGTATTTGATATATCAAAGGTTGGTTGGGAAACATGATATAGAAGTAATTAGTAGATGTGATAATTAAGGTTTTGAAATTGAAAATATAATGAATGCAAGGGGTAAAAAAGGAAAAACTTATTATCTTTTTTCTGAAATCTAAAAAAAGTCTTATAATTTAGTACACCAAATTTATCTTTAAATGGTCATATAATTTAAGGCCAATCTGCTGTGCATATAGTAACGCGTGTCTCGAACATGACATCACATGTTATATTTTCAAGGATAATGATTAATGAGGTGTTTCAAATTCCTTGTTTTCGTTATAAATTGGAAGAGTTCATTATTTGCCAGCCTTTTCTGTTGCCTATTGATCTACCATGTATGATGTATCTGATACCTTGCTTGGACGAGGAGTCCTCGCACTGTACACTTACCATTTGCCTCTTCAAAAGGTAGGAAACATGGATAATATAAAACAAAACTTCAAGCCCTTTAAGCCTCCATCAATTAATGCCACATTGTGCTGTATAAATCAGCTAGTGAAAATGATATTGCAACAACAACAACAACAACAACTACTTCTTAGAGAGAACAATAAGCAATGGATGAAAATATAGCCATGATTAGAAAGAGATTTGGGGATGAACAGAGCACTCTGTTGGACCAATTTGAGAGGTTGTCCTTTGAGTCTCACCTCAACAAAGCCATGTTGCAAAGGAGTGTATCAGAATCAGGATTGCCAAGGTCACTAGTGCTACATCCACAATTCATTACTGTGGCTCCAACAATACCTCTTGTTACAACTCAGGTGAAGCAAGGGCGTTCTCGTCGCGGCTCCGGTTTTCAAAAGGTCTTGAAGAAATTGTTCAAACCCTTTCTTGGAGCTGGAAGAAAGAGTACTGGTGTGACGAAACAGGGCCAAGATCCTCACAATCCACTCTCTTGGAAGGCTTTAAGCAGATCAATGCGGTTCTGACTAGTGTCTAAGTTTTTGAGTTGTTTTTCATTTATTTTTTTAGTTATTCTTATGATTAAACTGACTCTCGTATCAGACTATAGTCACTTTGTATTGTATCAGATGATTGTAATGACTACTGAATAATGCAAGAAACATGTTCTGTCGAAATGATAGAATTTGTTAACACATGATCATCTTCCTCTTCGTGAAATTGAATATGCATATCAACAAACACATGTTCACAATTGACAACGCAAATAGAACCCCGGTACACAACAAATTCTCCCCCATAAAATTGGGTGCTGACACCCATCATCTGTCAAGTGAAATGAGAATTATATCCATTTTTCACTTAAATTCTTATAAATAGTATTGTTGGTCCACCTTGAGTGGGGTTACAACATGTGGTGTGAGATTAGAAAACCTCAAACCTTGTTTAACACCAAAAACAAAGGAAAAGAAAGAGAGTAAAACTTTGCCTACTACTAAGGGCTAGCAATCAATGGTGTTTCCGCTAGCCTAAAAGATCAAATGGCATATTAGCTAGCCCAAAGGTCTTGCAACTAGGCCAATACTAAAGTGGCGGGTGAGATGACTTAACTAGGAAACATTCCATATCAGCCAAGGCTTAGCGACACCACTTTGACTTATTGATGACACTTACGCAAAGCTGCTCGGGGTAGCCAACATCTCGAAAGACCTTCCACAAACTTCCTAAAGTCTTTGAGAGACAAATATGACCAAAACTATAAATACAGTTGCAATCGTTCAATTATGTACGCAATACTCATTATGCAAACTTTGAATTCTTCTGAGATTCTCTCTTTACTTTGCAAATGAATTGAGTGTTAAACTGTTTTTTGCATATACACTACCGCCGTGTCAACGCAGCTTCTTCGTTGGGCCAAAACCAAGACCACACACCACTACCGAAGACGAAGAGATCGGCCAATCTCAATTCAAGAAGAAGCAATTGCTGCTGGCATGCCAAACAGAGATGTCAAGTAGGTATATACATTTTGTACAATGTCCAGATTCAGTCTTACCTTGAGTTCTTTCTAGGAAAAAAAATTCCAATAGAGCTGTCAATACGGGCCAGCCCGGCCCATATGGGCTGCTCGTCACAGGTTGGGTTGAAAATAGGTTGGGTTAGAGCAATCCACATCTAAACGAGTTAAGAAAATATGAACCCAACTCGGCTTGGCTGGCGGGCTAGCGGGCTGGCTCGTATTGACAGTAGAATAAATAAAAAATCTAAAAATTAAGGAATTCGATTAAAAAATGTTAAAAAAGTAATAAAGATTCTTATTTATTTATTTTCCCCCTTCAAAACTCTATAGCTACAAGTTTCAAGAGCTTAAAAACCACCAAATTAGGGATAAAAACTGATTAATTAAATTATGACCAATTAACCATAACAAAAACACCAAATTAAGCATATGAATTTTCCTCCAATTCCGAAAAAAAGGAACTAAGAAAAATCAGCCCTTTTTCTTTAAATTGCGGACTAACCTGTTTAACCTGCGGGTTAAACGAGTCGGGTTTTAATAACCCATGTTCTATCCAGATCATAATTTAACCAACCCAACTCGCTTACGGGCCAGGTTGGCATGCGGGTTATAACCCATATTGACCCCTCTAAAGTCTAAACCCCATACACAAATAATTGATGCTTATTATCAAACATTCCATAGAATTGACTTTGCCAAAGCTTAAACAATATTTAACTATTTAACTAAGAGCACTTGCATAAAACAAAATCCAAGAAAACTCCATTGATTATAATATGCCTACATAGAAACGTTGACCTGAATTTCCTAACATGTTATTCCATCTCCATTTGCTGTTGAGGGTGTTTGTTCTATTGATCCATCTTGTTCTGTAAACTATGGCAATGACAGCATCTCTAGTAGGAGGAGCTGTAGCGCGAGTCGTGTTTGGAGAATTGCTAAAGGCCGTTGTGGAATCAATAGACAAAGCCACCATGTTCAAACAAACCTTAGCCTACCTCAGATCCACTCTGGTAGCAATAGCTCCATTAATCAAGGAGATAGAACAGCAAAACGCTGATTTGGGCCGTCCAAAACAGGAACTCGAGTCGCTGATTCGAGAAATGGAAGAGGGCAGGGAACTCGTTTGCAAGTGTACAAAAATCCACAGCCTTAATTTTGTAGCCAGGGCTCGTTCCAAGCAACAGCTAGAGGCACTAGTAAACTCGCTCACAAGGTTTTTCATGATTGATATGCAAGCTCAGACTGCAAGAGATCAAAAAGAGACACTGCTTAAGGTTAGAAAAATTCATAGCACGGTTAATAAACTTCTCTTGGTCAATGCAGAAGATCCTGAGATTGGGGACGTGAATGAATCAGACCGTGACTCATGGACATCCGCAACCCAGTCACCGGAAAATGCTACCGGGACTAGTTCTTCCGAGCAAGAGGTTGGACAAGTATATTTTACTTTTATTCTCTCACTTTCTCTTTTATTTTCTTGTTTGGTATGCCTTGTAAAGATCCTGTTGGCTTGGAATTAGAATAGTGCCTGGGCTTTTCAGAAGGCATGCATGGTGTCCTTTTGGGATCCATTATTATAAAAGTAGGATCCCATGGATCCAAATTTTTGAGAGGTTTCGGGTGGTGGAGATTGATCCTATTAAAATTTAAAAGTCTTAACTCAATCATTAGTTTAAGAGTTGAGATTTCTAACAAATTCAATGATCAATGCCAACTAGTGTTATTGTGAATCTACTAACAATAATATATTAATTTCTATAACATCACATGAAATATCCTTATCATTTTTAGAGAATCATCCTTTACTAGGGACATTCCTTACATTTGTCTCAATGCATTTCTCTAATATTTCTTCACTGGAAATTTTTTCTTTACATGTCTAGACTAGTTGCCACATTTTCAACATGTCAAATTCATTCTACGGTTCTTCTTCTCATAAGGCCCGTATTTAGCTATCAACGCTGAACTTGGTGAAGTGTTGTTCTTATTTTTCATTCTTCTTTCTTCACAAATGGTTTTACCGGCAACTTCTTCAAGAGTTAAAGTTTCTTTTCCATACAACAAAGCAGGTTTGATATGCTCATAGGAAGACGGAAGAGACCAAGGGTTTTAGTGCTTTATCATCATTGTCAATTTGACTTTACTAGTTTCTAATTAAGAGACAATGTCATTGAGAGCACTAAGATGATAAAAGACTTTCATATTATTCTCCATGCATAAATTGAGGAGTTTCTCGTTAAGTAACAATTGATTTGAGATGTCATTTGCCTGTTATAACCCTCCAAGCTACTCCTAAAATTTCTTGGCTGGCGACATATTTTGCACATTCGCAAGAACATTCATAGCCAAAACCTAGCAAATTGCACTTGCATATCTCAAATATAATTCCTCTCATTTCTCATTTTCCATGTTGAAATTGTTTTCTTTCAACGCCTCGTGTAATCCTAATTGTATTAACACATTCGTTACTTGTATTTTCCATTCGTTACTTGTATTTTCCACAAGTCAATTACATCAAATTTCTCTATATCACACTTCACACACTTGATTTCACATTCGTAAACTGTACATTGCGTAACCCCCTAAAATAAAGGTGTGCCACAATTGACACACTTAATTACCAACTCTTTCCTTGTCTAAACTCTTACGGAATAGCAGTTTCCAAGTATTATACTTCTTATCAGATAATGCTTGCATCCGCATAACACTTAGAATGTAATATTTCATTGAACATGAGGTTCTGAAATCACTATTGGAAAAAACACCTTAGAGAAATAAAATATCAACACAATCACACCATAAGAATATAACATGAAGAAGTTCTTAATCAGAGAAAAATGTCTAAAGACAACAATAGAATAACACTGTAAAAATTATTATAACACAAACTTTTCTCATAAACACTTCATGTCAGTTGTCTAAAGATAACCACGAATAACACTATGCAATTTTTTTTTACTAACACATAGTCCTCTCATAAACATCTCATCACTCCAATACATGCACCAAAACTCTCACAGAACAAAATTTGAACCAAGTCTTTAAAACTCTAAAACAAAAATATATGAGAAATAAGACGGTCAGATATAAATTTTAGTGTTAATGCTGTTACACTCGGAAACAAAGGAGTTGGGGTCTGTATATAGCTTTTGTTTCCTTCTTCCTTTGCCAACATAGGCGTTGTGGGACTTATTCCTTACAATCAACTCTAACACTACTTTAGGTTCTTCTTCTCCTCAGAAGTCTTATTTGGTTCCCATGAGTAGAGTTGGGAAGGGAAAATTTGATGAAAACAAACTATGATTATTTTCACCCAATGGAAGCAGCCAGACATTAGTAAATTTAACATAGTAGCTTGGAAAGAAAAAGTAGACAACTTCTTTTTTATAGCTGTTGCTATTTGCCCCTGTGATAAACAGGTTTACATTGTATTGTTCGGAACATATGAGGGGAATTTTTGTGGAAATGATTTATTTAATAAACTGTTAATTTTCAATTGATAGCCCTCGGATTTTTAAGCTTTATTCTAAGGTTATTGAATGTTGCTTACAAAAAATTAAAGAACAAAACATTCTATTTCTCTGCAGTTGAAGAATGCTCCAGAGAGTCCAAACTTACTGCATACAGGGTCATCCAAGGAAGCATCAAGGGCATCCACCTCTTCTAAAGATGAGCCTTCCCTCACCAATGCCAGTCATAACGTGCACTCAGCACCACCACTAAAAAAACGCTTGTTACCTGGAGATTTTTATAGTAGAAATTACTTATAGAATTTCTTGCAGATTTTAAGTTTGTCAAGTGAACAAAATCAGCAGGAAAAATCGCAAGTAATGTTATTTTTCCTGTAGACTAGAAACTAAATCTGAGGGTTGTACTAGTTTGCATTTAAGTTGTGATTTTTAATTGTAATAGTTTTGCATAAAGGTAAGAAAGTCACTAAATAGAATTACATTGAAGAAGTATATTAAAAAAATATTACACTATATTTTTAGTATATTGTGCATATCTTTTATCTTGCTCAATAATATTAAGTTTTTTCAATCCCTTTAGTGACATTACTCTCGACAATGAAGCTTATAATTGTGACAGAATACAGGTATTGGCAAATACAATCTCATATAGTTCAATGATTATCTTTGACTTTTGTTAATTGTCATTGCATATCAAATTTTTATTGTAAATTGTTTTCTTCTTAGAATAAAATGTCACTTAAAATTATTTGCAGTAAGAAGTATCTGTGGAATAGCATAAAGATATTGCAATGACAACATAATAAACATACAAATAAAACTTGAGTTTGTGCAAGAACAGACTCTTGAATCATTTCCTCAATCGTACTCCTGGAGGATGTCGTATCTTCCTTCTCGACAGCTGTTGCCGAACCAATTGTTTTCACCATCTTCTTAATTTTTTGCACGGCCTTGTTCCTCTGTCTTGCCTGTTCAGACATTGACAAGTCTTGGGCTCAGAGGATGCATGATTTCTATCATTTTTGTTAAGGACCCACTGGTCGTTTTCATCCTTGACCACCGGTCACCAGAAAATCATCACTCTTGAGATAGATCTTTGGTGAAATTTTCCCTTCAAAAATGTTGATCATGGTAATCCTATTTTCTTTGCATTTGATCGGTTAGTGGATTAATTTATTCAACCCAACCGTAAAGTTTAAGAAACATTTTTCGTGTCTGACTACACTTTTAAGCTGTTGTAAAAAATAAAAAAATGTTGCAGTGAATATTTCTTGCTTCTCACTCGTTGGCATTGGAGACTAATATTCTTAGTGTATCATTGAAGACCAATCCTCTTAGTGTATTTGGGGATTTCAAAGGTCAGGAGTGTCTCCAACAATCCCTCTTGTGACTCAGGTGAAGCAAGGGCGATCTCGTGGCTCAGGTTTCCAAAAGGTCTTGAAGAAATTGTTCAAGAGTACCTGCGTTGAGCTGTTGTTTCATACCTTTTTTCAGTCCTTTTTATTATTAAACTGACTCTCACATCAGACTATTCTCACTTGTATTGTATCAAATGATTGTAATGACTAGTGAATAACGCAAGAAGCATGTTCTGTCAAAATGATTAAACCTTTTTCTTTTTTTTTTTTAATTTGCAAAGTTTAACAGCACTGAAGGGTACACATGATCATTTTCCTCTGGGTAAAATTGAATATGCATGTCAACGAGCACAACGAAAAAAGGTCCAATGATTATAATATGGTTAGATAGAAACATTGACCTGAATTTGGTAATTAACATGTTGTTCCATCTCCGTTAGTTATTGCGAGTGTTATAGGGAGAACAATAAACAAAGCTATTATCTTCAAACAAACCTTAGCCTAGCTACCTCGATCAGATCCACTCTAGAAGCTAGCAATCGATCCAGTAATCAAAGAGATGGAGCAGCTAAACACTGACTTAAACCGTCCAAAAGAGGAACAACTAATAAACTCCCTCACGAGGTTTTTCATCATTGACATGCATGCTCAGTCAGAGTGCAAGAGATCAAAAAGAGACCCTGCTTATTGCTTAAGGTTAATTAGAAGAATACTTGAAGAAACTGAAAACTGAAGATTCATTCATTCAGCTTAATCAAATTTACACATGAGCACTTACTTATATACATGCTCAGCTACCAGTAACTACACAACTAACCCAAAACTGAAAGCTTAACAAACTCCTAGCTAATCAATAACTAACCACAACTCAAGATGTTTAGGATTATTAGTCTGAACTAACTTGACCCCTTAGGTAACAACCACCCCCACCCAAAGCCGCAACCATTAGGTAATACAGACTTCATCACTATCGTCACTTTACCCTTTCACCATCATATCGCCACAACCACCCACCATCGTGAATTTATAAATTGACAAATAGCTTTTACATTAAAAATAGCTATTGTGCCATAAACATTAAAAATTAACAAACAACTTTTAATTATATTTTAAGCTCTTATTTTAAAGTTTAACGTAAAAGCAAATTTTAACATAGAATAATAGTAGGCCAAACGATACATAAGACTCGAGTGGGATGAACTAAGCCTATTTGACAACTTTATGTATATTCTATACTTACATAAGAATTACTTTCGCCAACAGATTAATTTCTTGCCATTCCGTCCAACAATTATTTAATCATTCATGTAATCATCTATTATATTTTTCCCCATGCAACCACTGGTATCATTTAACATAAGCAATCTTGTCTAACTTAGGAATATCTGTATCATAATAGAATTATATATACAAAACTCAAACTTAAATTAAAAAAAAAAAACCAATAATGGGCTTTGGAGCGGGTTAAAAACATGTATTACATGAGCTAACCACTAATTAATGACAATCTTCCAAATAAATTTGATCTGAATTTTTTGTGATATTTGATTATTTATAAAAGGGAAAATTATTTTGACTATGATAATTATAATTGGTAGAAATATTTAATACTAACAGTAAATATGTAAAAGTAAGAATAAAATATTAAAAATAATTAATTCGTATAATATATAATATTTAAAAATAAGATTCTTTTTTTAAACCAAGAAAAAAAATCTTACAGGGACAATTACCGCTACAGATCCAGCCCTGATCCTATATATTTTCCGGAATTAAAACTATTAACTCTACTTTATAGCCAACCACACTTTCTATCGCTTCAAGTTATATGGACCTCATATTTCTCTCCAAACTTAGAAGTGTTGGCTCGTAAGCTGTTTTGAAATTTCTTCTATATTAATTTTAAAGACAAAATTAAATATGAGAAGAAATTTAAATATGTTGACTTGACTCGTAGCATTTTTGTGTTAGAATTAATTTTTAGAAAAAATAAACTGATCTAAACGAAATTATTTGTCAATTTGCCAAATGACCGACAGCCATATTAACATGGTTCGTAGAATGGGCATTAGTCTCCAAGAGCATGATGATTTATTGAATGTAGAGGCATATTATAAATTATTGAATCCGTCTATTTTTAATAAATTAAATATACCTCGGAATTACAGCTAACTGTCCACTACCATGTGTCCCATACGTGCGGTTTAGCTCAGAATGCCCCCCTGCACCCCAACTTCTGTGTAGTGAATATAAATCAGTGCCTTCCAGCATAAATTTATTTTGAAAGGACTTACTTTAATTGTAAAGTAAGTATTATAACTATTAATTGTGATTACTCATTTTAAAAAAATCAATATAAGAATTCAATTAATAGTTATGACTTGTGATGCTTACTTTACCATATAAAGTGAGTCCATTCACTTTAAAAAAGTCAAACTCATTTATTTTTGGGTTAAATATATTCATCAGCCTTGCAAATTGGGAAAATTAGAAATGATTCCTAGCTCCAAAAAGATTTTAGTCTCCAATGCTAATGAAATGTGAGAGGTTTATGTGTATATTTTGTAGCGGTTTTATTTTATTGGTGTTGTGGAACTAAAATTTATAAAACAATTTAGAAGGACAAATTCTAATTTTTCAAGATTTTATAGAGACTAAAAACACAATTAACCCTATTTGATTTTAGCATTTTCAATTTCTTCAAAATTATAATTTTCATTTTAGTCGTTAAAGTAAAATTTCAATCCAAACCAACCAGAAATCCAGATCAGCTGGACAAATGGCTTATACAACCATCCCGCCTAAAATTTCCTCCCTTTCCCCCTAAAGATCAACCACAACCACCATCCTCCTTCAACATCTCCGCCAACATCGCTAGAAGTAAGCTAGAAAACTAGAAACCTTTAATAAGAATAACAAAATCAGCATCTATGAATGACAATATATGTGCAAGGAAAGACCTAGAACGGTGAAAAATAACGACATATGTGAAAATCTTGAATACCCTATCAAACAATAATAGCATGTGCAAAAAATACCTAGAACAATAACAATATCATTATCTATCAATGTTCTTAAACCCAAAACATTCTAACATTCATTCAAAGCCTCAAACCCTTCAAGCCCCGAGCCCTCAAGCACTTCAACCCTTTAAACCTCCAAACCTCCAAACTCTTCCATTTAGTGCGAAAGAACCAGTCATCATCACCCTGCTTTGAAGAAGCTTCGTTGAAGTCCATTGGAGGCGAATAGGGAGAAGGAGGTGGTGGGATTCCAAACGCGCTTGCGGTGGAGGAGCAGTGGCGGTGCCTTTGGCGGGGTACCAAACGCGATTGGGGTGGGATGGGAAGGGAATCGTCGGGGGATGAAGGGTCTGAAAAGTGAAAAAAAAAAAAAAAAGAGTTTCAACAAATTTGAAATCAGAAATGACGAAAATAAGAAGAAGGTGGAATAGGAGAGAAGTGATATGAACTGTAATTGAAATAAGTTTGGTTTGGGTTCTTTAGAACGACAGTGGCTGTTGAAGATGAGGGAGGCGGCTAGGATTTTTTTTGTGTGGAGTTTTCGGATTGGCGGATGGGAAGGAAGTCGTAGGTTAATTGTTTGTTGGTTAGGGCTCGACTCGTAGCTAGTGTTTAGCGATCGGGTTTGGGTGTTGTGATGGAGAAAATATGAAAGTGGATGTTGTGGAACTTTACCGAGAATGAGGGGGATGTTTGGTGGTTCATGTTGGGGTAGGGTCAGATAAATATACATGTGTGTGGGTTAATGGAAAAAGGGGGGGTGTGGGGGAGGATGGTGAGGGAGACGACTAGAGGTGGTATAAAGGGTTGAGGTTGGTGAAGTAGGATGATAATATATAGCTATGGGTGATTTGGGTTGTTTTTAGTGGTAACAGGGGGTAGGAGACCAGCCAGAGATAGTGCAAACGAGGACCCCTTCTTCAGAGATTCAACTGCAACATGGAGCACAATACCATTGGACATATTAGGAACCAATGGTGCCTCACAGTAAAACATGGAAAGGAAGGCGTGTATAACTCATTGTTTTCTTTCCTAATGTGAGGAAAATAGTGTGAAGTTCTTGGTAGGTCTCTATTGTTTTTCAGGTGGTGAACAAACTACGATGAGAGATTTCGCTAGCAAGTAACAAACCCAGGTGTTAGGGACTCGAACCATGTCCAGGCGACTTTCCTTAAGGTTATGAGGAAAGTTCTGCACATGATAGATCGTGAGGCTTTGAGGGAACTCATCTCGCTTTCGAAAGCATTAAGATGTTCCAGGGGTGAGTCCACCCATGTAGGACTTGGTCGTGGGTGCTTTTCAAAATTTGTTATGAAATTGCATGGCCGCTAGATTTGAGGAATAAGGAGGGGAGAAAAGGAGGGCCTTATCCTCCTCCTCCTCGAGATATTCAATAACTGTCATCTCTCAATAGTGTACCTCCCGGGGCCTGGGTCACGTGGCTAACCACAGGAATCTCCACGAGGATTGCTTCGTTCCAGGGTGGAGTATAGTGCCTCAGTTTCTCAATACATATGTCTCCAGTGACTGCACCATCTGGAAAAACAAGCAAGGGTTGCATTGGGGTGGTTGTGTTCCCATGTAGGCCAAGTATGGATAGTATGAGAGCGGCCACATTGTCTAGTTAATGAGGTGTGAGTTGCACCATGTTGTTACTGGTCGGGAGAGTGATGATGATCGTTTGGTTACGTTTCCTCTCACGTTGCAGCTGCTCCTCTAATGTTCGTATGAGTTTGTCGTGAAGGGTGAGAGCAGTGCGAGCAGCCTCATTCTCCGAAGCTTGTTGATTTTGCGCCAGTGGGAGCGGTTGGTTAAGCTCCATCTTGATGTGGTCGCCATTTTGATTGATTTGTTTTTCGTCAACCGTAACAAATTGCTTTTCCTGCCAAGGGGTACAATTCATTTGTTGCCTTCTTGTTGTTGCCTTAATAAATGAGAATACAATTTATCGATACCCCACAAAAAACATTAATGTTCCGAGTAAGGAAAAACTGAACCTAAATATGAGATGTTGGAAAAATTGTAAGACGGGTGAACTGAACCTAACATTCTATTTCATAACAATTTGAAATTGAAATCACGTTTTTTCAAGTGAAACAAACAAGCTCATTATCTTCAAATGCAAGAGATTTTGGTTAATTTTTAACGTCCACCCACATTCCCAAGTATAAAACCTACCCACATTACCAACAAATTCCAGCCTCATTGGTATATAAGTGGACTCCTTAAACATTTAATCGATAGTTTGATTTCTGGATAATGTGTAGAAAGAAAGATTTGTTGGAAGAAACATATTTGCTTAATATGATCTTCGAATATTTGAGAGAATCAGCCTCATCACTATTGATTGTGAGATACTTTTAGTAATAAAAAAAGAGTCTGACTCATTTAAAGTAAGGATAAAGTAAGTATCAGATGCATTGATTGAGTTATATTATTAATTTTTTAAAATAAATAATCACTATTAATAATTAATGCTTATTTAATCTTTTAAAGTGAGTCTTAGAAACCAAATCCTGAAAAATAACCTACCCACATTAAAAAAAAAAACTGTCGCTCGTGGCCAATTCCAGGTGCCATGTCCTCACCTCATATAAAACTCACTGAGCCCACCACTAAACTCTGTCATAAATTATGAACATGGACCGCAGGGTAGGTTAACTTCCCTCTAATTCATTTAGTTCAGTCTCATTCATTACCACACAGTACTATGGCCTTATATATCTTTTTCCTTTTCTTATTAAAAAAGAAACCCATGTGGCCAATATCAATTTCTTCAGGCTCCATAAATGGAAGAAGCAGTTGCATGCGAGGGTAGCACTTAATACAAAGATAGTTACAATGGAAGGGTGAGGGATTGAAGGGTAGTAATAATTTCCCTTGACGTGACACGTGCATCCCCTGTTCTTACTTCTTAGCTTTAAAAGTGACTATTTTCTAATTTCTAGTGATGTGCTTCATCACAAAATCACACAGGACCTGCAGCCATAAATTTAGCACCTTTCTTTGTGTATACCATATGCTAGATCAAGCAAGTCGCATATCAATCGATGCTGTACAACTTGACCCATGGAACATATAGCAACTACTACCGAAATTGAGATGTGCTTGTAAATGTATACAATACATGTGTGGGTCCAAATTCATGTTTCCTAGGTAATTAGATAAATCAGAAGCGAGTAACTCTGGTAAGGGTTGAGACACACAACACATTCACGATATATAGATTTGTAGTGACCCCAACAAGATGTTGTATTTTCTAAGAAAAATGTGAAACATACATGTATTTTCTTGCAGTTTCAAACCTTCACAAATAAATGCCATTTTTTTATAAAAAAAATGTAGTAAGTTGTGGGGTTAAGATCTGACGCAAATATGTATGTCGTAAAAGTCTCAAACTTAACATAAATCTAACAATCTCCTTTGTTATAGTAAACTAGTGCTTACAAGTTACAAATACAACTAATGAAAGGCTGATGATATATTAAACGAAAAAAGTTGTGTACACACTTTTGTGGCTAACATCAAACACATGCAATTTACGGATGTCAAAAACAACTATAAACTGCAAAATTTTGTGGCGATTTTTAATCGCCACAAAATGCAAGTGTCTAGTATTTACTACCAAATTAGAACTCAATATTAAAACAACAATAATAAAGAATATAATAAAACTATCATTTTTATCATCATTATTATTATTCTAATGATATCTTCAGCTTTTAATTGCATATGTCTAAAAATACCTCATTTACCTTAGAATCACTCATATTAAGTCGGTAGTTACTAGTTACCTGCAAGTTATTGATTCCTTTGGTACATCCATAATTTCCCTTTTGTCTCACTTTGAATTTTGTATACGGAAAAATGAGTAATGATACGTAGACATACACTTTAAGATTGACATTCACCAAACATACATGTTTCTTATGATTTTTAACCCTTGTTATACTTTGTGGCAATTAAAATTCAACAAATCTATATGTCTAATGATTGTCTCCTTCAAAGCGTATGTCTATTAATCATTATTAGAAAAAACTTGATGGGAGAACTAGTTCCACAGCAGCGACTTGATATTATCATCGCGAACACTAATGCTTCTCCCATAGGATATCTATCAGACAAAAAAATCTAAAGCTAACAAAATGCACAACAAGCCACTTAGAATCTCTCCTTGAAATTAAGGCTAACCTTGAAATTAATAATAATGATTAGTAGATATATGCACAATAGCGACCACTCTGCAATATATGTATATTGTGGTAGTTTCTTACTTTCACAAACTGCATTGTATTTTTTTTTTAAAAATATATTCTGGCAATTTACCGGCAGTCAAAAACCATCACTAAACCCTATGTTAATTGGATGGCCAAAATTGCTAAAGCTAACGTATAACGACTGTGAAATTAAACATGTTGCAGAAGCTTTTAGCCTCAAAATTTTCTAAAAGTCAGTAAGATATAAACACATAGAAATGGTAAAAAATACTGTTAGGTACAGGAAATTGGAAGTTTTGTCATTTTAAGTGTGATATTGAGTCTTAATACCAATTGCTATCAATAACCAAGTTGCATGTGTTGGGAAACAGTGTTGCATATAAAAAGCAATGCATCTATGATGGCTCCATTTGCATTTGTCTTTCTTAAACCAGAAACCCTCCCAAACCTTTTTTTCCAGGTTTTTTTTACCTCCTCTGCATTCCCATCCAGAGTCATAGAAACCTAGTACAGTTCCAACAATCACGCACAAAAATGTTCAATGCAAAACCAGAGCTTCCCCAGAAGAGTGTGCTTCAAATCAAGAAAGATGACAAGTTCTTCTGCAGGCTGCTTTCAAAGGAGAGTTCCATGTCTAACCCTTCTTTCAGAGTTGCTGTTGCTGTCCCTTTTGTGTGGGAATCTCAGCCAGGAACCCCCAAATACACATTCTCTGAACACACTCTCCCTCCTCTGACTCCTCCACCTTCCTATCATCTCAAAAATGTCAAAGCCAGCAAAAAAACAGAGAAGAAACGCTCAAGATCAAATTTCTTTCTGGCTCTTCTTCCAAAACTGAATCTCAAAAAAATCATTCTGTCATCTTCATCTTCACCCTCACCTTCTTCATTTCCATCCCCACACCCTTCATGGTCAACAACACCATCAGATTCCTCCAAGGTTGTCCCTGTGGCAAAGTTTGGGAGGAGAAGGTTCTTAAGCTTATCTTTTGATTTCAGGGGAGAAAACAATGAAAAGGATGGTTCTGGTGCTGGTTCACCCACTTCCACATTGTGCTTTGGCCTTCCTCGTTCCATTAGTTCCAACAGTGGCTTCCAAAGTAACTATAGGAGGCAAGCATAAGGTGAATCAAGAGTTCTCAAAGTAGTTTGGCTTGGATCTGGGGTAGCCAAGGTGCTCTGCTGCTTAATGTTCTTTCTTGGTAAAATGTTTCTAGCTATGATCTTTCATGTTAAGTGGACAACCAAATTTTCTATGCTAGAATTGTTCTTGAGTTTGTTCCTAGCAAATTACAAGCTGCTAGCTTCTTAAGTGTATGAGTGTGTTGTATTATCTTAAACATTTTATGCAGTTCTAAACGATCATAGTTTCTTCTTTGTGTTACTTTTTTTTTTCTTTTTCTAAGTGGATTAGTGAAGCTTTCATGTTAAACTAGAAATATGGTCTTGCACTACCAAAGGTTAATTAGGTTGTTATAGTTTAAACAGAAATGTATTGAGTTTGCGTCTCTATGAATGTACATGTCTTAAAACTTGTGAGTTAAAACTTTATCGCATATAGTGGTCCTATCTGCCTTAAACAAGATTGTCTTAATGAAAAATACATGTGGTTAAGAAAAAAAATGATCTTACTTCCGGTTATTGCAATGGTGGTGATGTTACCAATGAACACGCACAATAAGGACTTTGGATTCTCTTTGGTCACAAATCCTAAATTCACTAAAGTCATAGATTCATAACCCCGCCGCCTGATCAAAATCATATGGTCCACATTTAATGAAATTATTTAAAGTGTCAATAACCACTGAAAATTTGAGCCTTTCAATCAGACGATAGCAAGTATAGGAATTCCTGACTGCAAGGATTCCACGTCCCACAGTAAGGGAGATTGAGTAAGCATTTTATTGTAGATTTTTTTTTCTAATTTGCTGAAAATTTGGAGATCTTCTTGCATTTTAAATGGCCTGTCCTAATGGCCCTTTACTTTGGGGGAGGGGAAGAAAAAATGCCTTAATCAGCATCTTTGACTAACTAGTGCTTTATCTTTCCCCCCATACTATTCTGTAGGATATTTTCTTCAGTTCTTATTAATTGGTATTATAGTCTTCACTATTTATCTAAGTCCAAAATAGCGTGGGTTTTTGGCTGTGTCGTGCAGGAAAAGGAAGATTATATGTTCTTCTGGTTACCTTTTGGTTCAATTTCCCTTGTGTGAATGTCACGGATTCTTGACAAGCTGTTAGCTCATAAAGGGACATATCTTCAGTTTTGCAATAATTAAGTGAATAAAAAACTATTTGCACAACATTTCTTACTCAAGTGTGTACCACTAATCAAAGACACATTTAAGTAATGGTTAGTTTTACTTAGTAGTGACTTAAAAGTACCGGTTTGACTCTTTCTCCAAAGGAGACTCGTAAACCTGCCTAGGTACAGAGTAAATCACTAGTTGTATGCTGAGGAAAATTTGTTTGATTTCCCTGTAATAACATGAGATGAGTGAGTTTCCTTGGTTTCGAGTTGAAAGCATGTTCAACTGACAAATTTTGAGCAAAGTTGTTGAGTTGAGAAAAAACACGTTTAGATCCAATTCAATGGATAAACCAACACACACTAAAGAGGTGTACGTAAAAGGACAGGTTATAATGAATTTTACATTTTGTGTTATTGTCCAAAAAGTAGAAAATTTTAGTTAAGATCTCTGCACCTAGGTTTTAATATTATGCAAAAGCTGACTGCCAGAACGAGTGAATGTTGATGGATACCGAACAAACTAAATACTGTTTGAGACTGCTTCAGCTAAATTGTCGGCAAAGGAGCTGTTAGTCACTTTAGCATGTCCAAGGTTCCATGTGCATGTTTGGCCACACATCACATGTTATATAGAAGAAGTGCTGATTGGTAGGGACGATACCTTCTACATATGCAGTTTGTGGCATAACAACAATGGCAACACCCATTTGTGGTTGTTTTACGCCACAAATTGCATATGTTAGGAGTGATCACTATTGTTATATCTACCGATTATTTTTAATTCAGAAACCCATATTATAACTAAACTTGATACATAATCTTTTTAAAAAAATGGGAGTAACATAATTAAATGGTCCCCATTAGATTTTAGTGGGATCGAAGAAGAGTGTTGAGTAGTGAAATCAAATCAAACTCAATTTTAGATTTTCTTCTCCCTGTTCAAAGTTATAAGAAGAATATTCTCCAGAGCAGTCATAATTATCGAATAAACAAAGGAAAAGAAAACAAGATGATGTTCTAATTATAACAATTATGGGCTAATTGTTAAAATTTCCTACCTTATTCTTCCATCAGAGTTATTATATATGGAAAAGTTTCTCCAGGTGTTTAACCTGATCAGGGGTTAATCCAGAAAAGCAGAACATAAATTATGTTTTAGTATGTGCATTACCATCATCTTCACACTCGGCCCCTCCTTTGTCTGCCATTGTCATCATCTTGTCCCTCAGTCCCTCCCTTCTCCTCCTTAGGCACTGTCACACTCCCCCTCACCCTCACCCTCTCTCTCTCTCTCACTCACTTAGCCTCTTACTCATTCCTCTGACGAAGCTTCCAGATCAACCTTTTTCCTAGGGCGATGCTTCCAGATCTGCCTCTTTCCTCCCTGCACCGCCCGATCCACTGTCGCCCCTCTCGCCCGACCGCACCACGCTACTTTGTGCGTTCCATTTCCGCTGCCGCTCTACTGTCGTGCGCCCCAGTTTTGCTACCGCCTCAATATTCCTTTGTCGCCCCATTGTCGCTGCTCACTGCTACTCTGCCACTACACGCCCACTGTTGCCTTAGTAAGTCATGCTAATAATTTAATTTATTATCTTTTTATTTATGTTAGATGTATTATTTGTGAAATGAATTTATTTATTAACAGTAGTTTAGATATCTTTAAATTAAATGATATTGAGTTAGAGTCTTAGATTATTTGCAGAGTAACGGAAGATTCTAATGCAAAAACTCGAGCAATTGTTGCGGTTGGGGAGAAACCGTTGCTGAAATAGTAGTTACAAATAGCGAAGATTGACGGAGACAAGCAGAGAAAACTATCTGCCCTTAAAAAATGAATTTTAAAGCTTGAAAAAATGATTAATAGGCTCAAAAAAGTTAGACGTGAAAATATGATGAAAGTTTTGAATCATGGGCCAAAGTGATAATTGTAATCTAAAAAAATAATAAATATAATATTATGATTCTAATTATCGCTTATGATTATTATTGCACATGTCTTATAATTGTTTAAAATAGGTTAGAATTATTTTTAGAACATTAGCGCCAAATTTATGTTGGAATTAATAATTATTCAATTTCAACTCTTCTTTATTTTTCAGTGGTTAATAAAGCTGAATAATGATCATTGAAATATATAAATATTTTCTTATGTGCCACGGAGTATCACACTTCGTCATTATAAGCTTTGAACTCGGTTATGTAGTTTGACCACTTAATCACTATGATTTGTCTATTCTCTGTCTCGATGAGGGCACAAAATCAAATTAATTAAGTGACCAAGTTACATAAATGAACTCAAAGCTTACAACAACGATGCATGGTAATCACTGACAAATGAAACACAATTATATATATTTCAATGATCAAACTATGCAGTTCTATATATCATTTTTTTGAAATGAGAGCTCTATCTATCATTGAAAAATAAGGAAGAGGCGAATTGGATAATTATCAATCTCTACATGAATTTTGCGTTGCTGCTTTAGAAATACTAATATAGAGTAGAAACTTAGCGCCGACCTATATGACCAACGCTAATTATTAGGATTTAGTGTTGGCCGCAGTCTCCGGCGGATCACGTCGGCTTTGAGTTGTCTTAAGTGATGCAAAAGTTAGCATCCGCTAAACAACGACTAAAAGAGCTAGCTTCGACCCTTTTAACATGTGACACAAAGTGAGTACTAAATCATCTATAACGTCAATTAGTTATTAACTTGGCAGGATCGGGTTTTGGCCTACGGTAATTATCAGTTTTCTTATAGTGAAGCAGCTAGTGAATTACCCGACAAGTGTAAACGTAGAATGGCAGATAATTTGTTTACATAAGTAAAATAAATTCATTAATAATTAAAAACAAGACAGATGCACAAGATGTACTCAAGCCAAGTCCTACAATGATTAATGGATACAACATAAGAAAATGGTAAAAAACATGATTCGTACGTAATTCAAACCTCAAAACCAAAATACAGCAATTAGCAAGCAAATAAATGGGCTTATATAACCCTGGACATCCTTGATACATGAGATATTTCAGTAGTTGGAATCACACAGTTTGGCAATGAACTCAATTGATTCTGCTGCATACTTTCCTGATCTGACCTTGTGTCCCGGTTAGTGGGCTAAGGTTACCCATCTTGATCATGGCGTTAGCAAAATCTAACCTGAAGAGGAGAGGGTTACTGCCATACTCAACAACTTTGGAGTCCGTGGAACCACCGTTAAAGAGCTGTTGATCAGAGTGCAAAAGACCCATTTTGTTCACCAAGTTCCTATAATAAGCACTGTCAAAAAAGTTTTGTGTGGTGGTGTCTAAAGGAGATAAGTTATCATCACCACCCTTCTGGGGACAGTTTTCTTGCAATAAATTTGCATAGGAGGGATTTATATTGCTTTCGTTGTAGATCCTTTGTCTGAAGAGTGAACACCTGGCTTGGCCTATTGTGTGAGCACCTGAATTGAACAAAAGATTTGTCTCGTTGAATATCTAGTCCAACAATGAACCACGTCTTCATGATTAACGTGTATATGCTATTTAGAATTTGATCCTTACGTACTAAAACTAATTTTTAGAAAAGTGTTTATGAACTATGTTTTTCTCAGTTCACGATAGACAAAAAAAAACCCTACTTATCTTAAAAGGGGTTAAGTTGCAAGGTATACCTGATAAGGCCACCATTTCATCGACCGAGAAATTCTTCTTTTTGAAAGCAGCGATAACTCCACGAAGATCCAGAGAGGGAGAAGGTAAATCTGAGTTGGCAGCATTTATATTTGCAGTTGTAGAGTCTCTTCTGCCCAACCGAACTAACCAAACAGGTCCACCAAGCTGAGAATTATTATCATCAATAACTCATGATAGTCACATAGATCCATTACATGCATGCATTGATTTGGTTATTTCGAAAATAAATGAATACTTACCGCGACAACAGAATCCCTTGCAGCAGTGGCAACGATATCAGCGCAAGAGACAACACCAGGGCACAATGTCTCTAGTTTTGCTTTAATGTTGTCTATGACATCGAAACCCCTTAGAGAATTAACGTTGGGAAAGGCACTTTGTTCGCCCTTGAAAGTTTTTGTGTCTTTTAACAATACGGACGCATCACACCCCTTCAAAATGCAAGCAAGAATGAATATATAAGAACTGCTTTTAAGCTCTTGCATGCTGCTTTATATTTTAAACTGATCGAAGAAGATGAATACTTACTTGGACAAAGCAATCATGGAAATGAAGACGGAGCAAGGATGCACCCAGACGAGGCTCTTTTAACACAGCAGCTGTTACTGCTACCTTAATGGTAGCAAGTGCCAAGGGACACTTCAAGTTATAAAATCCAGTGCTTAGATTAGAGTTATCAGGAAAAGGCAAATTTGAAGCCACAGTTGTAGCTGCAGGAGAAACTAAATCGGAGGCTGAGGCTATCCCAATAAGGCATATGAACAAACAGATTCTTACTTGAGAAATTCCAGCCATGTTTGTAGGAATTCTCAAGGTAGTGGAAACAAGGTGGTTTGTGATTTGTGCTTGGTTTAGACCCAGTTGAAATGCCTCACCTATATATACATGCATGCATGATGCTTACCTTGCTTTACTTTTTTTTATTTTAAGAAACAACAGATTTGAGTATAGAGCAAGGAGTGTTGCGGTATTAAAATTTTGTGTCTTGCAATGCTGTGTTAGCTGTATTTTGCTAAGCAAGTTGACTTCTTGATAATTTTAATTTGCAGAAGGATTTAATTGAACGACAGTTTCCTTAATAAATTACCATATGCAAGCCTTTGTATTTTACCCCACTTACAACAATAAAGTTTAGTTCACACCTCTTTAAAAGTGAATATGAAATGGACGGAAGAGGGAGCTACAAAGAAAAAAAAGTAAGTAATGTTGTGAGTCATATGATAAAATGAAAAGAAAAATAGATAAAAAATAAAAATGAAAATGTGAATGAAATTATAACAGGATTTATAAAAGCTATCACATTTTTTTTTGTTATCACATACTTAAACAAGAATGGATATACCTTGATTAATTAATTTATTTTGTTTACCGTTAAAAAATATTAAAATAGAAAAATATAACACACCTGAGAAAATATAACACATCATGCGATTTGAGTCCTCTCCAGTTTCAGGTGCAGTTGTGTATCCTCACAGAACATTTTATTTTAACTCTATTTTTAATAAATATTTTATTTTATCTGAAAAATGAATCTATGGTCAATATTGGTGCAGTTTGTTTCTAAACGGTAGAGGATCTTGATCCCACATCATGACTTCATTATAAGTGCATGAGGATGTGTTATATTCTCTTTAATATTTTCTAACAGCAAATTAAACAGATTTTGATGTTAAAATTTCTCATAGATGTTGTTTATGTGAAAAAAATATATCTATATATTTATTTCCAAAGCTATCAATAAATTTTAATAAGGACTTCCTTGCAAATAACGTTTCTTTTTTAAACAACTTTTAATCTCTAACGTTTTTTTTATTGACCAAGGTATCCTCACAGCCGGTTGCCGTGAGACTAATCCTTCGCCCCACGGTCAGCGCACGAAGCGGTAGGGGGCTGACCAATGAGTTTTTTCCATTCACAAGAGTTGGGATTCGAACCCCCAACCACTTGCTTAAGGGACGAAGTGCTGACTACGCCAACCCACTTGACGTTTTTCTTTTTTGAAACAACTTTTAGTCTCTAACGTCATAGATCTATGTTTTTACTTTCTAAAAAAAAATTATCATGGTGTTTCTGGAGTTGAAAACCGACCGAGAGTTGAAATATGTCAATAAACTAATCTTCCGTAGCACCCAAATTTGTTCACCCAACAAAATTTTCACGATATTTCTTCCTCTAAATCCATCACATAACACAAAAGATAACCGGCCTCCATCATCTCACGCACGGGTGGCATTGATGAGTAAGAACATGTTAGCCAAATCATCACTTAATAAGAAAACTAATTTTACATATTTCACTGAAGTGACTGAAATTTAAGAACTTTTCTTAAAAATACCAAAACCGACTTTATCATATTTTATAGGGATTAAAAACATATTTAAATTAATTTGTCTAACTTCCACGAAACACATTTTATTTAAAAAAGAAAAAGAAATAATAGGTTACAATTCGATTTAAATAAAGGGCTGCATGTATTATTGTATATACGTGCTGATCACAATGTTTTCCAGAAACGTGGGTTTAGGTTTAAATAAATGGATTATATTAACGTGTGGATACAATGCATGCTTTCTAGAACGTGGGATTAAGATGAGTTTGTCTTGTATTCAATAGGTATCAAACACGATTGTTGACCTTTTTTAATTTTTTATTTTGGATTGTTGACTTCAAATAAGAAGAAATGAGATTATAGGGTAGTCGCTGAGTTTCTTGCTCTCAAAGCAAGACATGTATTAGCACGATATATACAGCAGCTCACCAATTGGGCCAACAGTTTCCACAACTAAGAGGTCCATGAGACATGTCACTAGGCCCAAATGGATGAAAGATCATTAGTATATTTTTTATTTCTGGTACTAAAATGATAGAGATTGGTCCACCCAGATAGATAAAGACCCTTTGCACGAAATAGGAGGTCCAATGACAGGGTCCAAGACTAAAAGAATGCAGCAACCTTTGCAAGGCCTAATTTTGGAGGGATAAATATTCGTAGACATCTAAAGGGTGTAGACCACTAGAGAGATAGTAAGAGAGGAGATATGAGTGATAAGTGTGGTATATGATGTGATGTAATTAAGAAAGAGATAGAAAAAAAAAGTGTCTAGAAATGTCTATACTGTTTAGCTATACACGAATCATTACCCAATTTTAGAGCTGAAGGGAAAAGAAAATCCAAATAATTATAAGACTCTAATTGTGATAATTTTATGGCCAGACAGTTGCAAAAATATATAAATGCTACCATTAGTGGTTTAATGGAGAAAGTGACTATACTTTCCTTGCAACAGCCTCAAATTTCTCCCCAATCACCACCATTTTCCCCCTATACCCCACTTATTTTCCTAGAATCCCCCAGGTTTCTATCAATTTCCTAACCACTTACTACAATCCCCAGGTGTTCATCCCAAACAGAAGGGACAAACAAAGCAGGAAACAGATTTAGTTTTGTGAGATTCTTGGATGTGAACGATCCATTAATGATGGAAAGAAGGGTGAGTTAATCATGCTAGATTAAGGGTGAGTATTGAAGCCTTGGAACCAATTTTTCAGTCCAAAAGAGTAAGGCTGAATAATTTTGAGTACGTAATTCAGTTTTATGAAGAATTAGCTCCCACGGATTCAATGAGATGATGAGGGCGTTGGGGAGGGAGGAGAGTGATTTATCTATGTGGTTGGTGAATGGAGATGATATGAAATTAATTGAACCAACAGAAGTTTACTATGGCCGAAATGCGAAGTTGCCGGCGGAAGAAGATTCTCACATTCAATGTAAACAAAAGGTTTGAGGATAATGATTTTATGATATTGCTGTTGTATTTCTCAAGTAATCAATGGTTTATATGCTTATATGACGGAGTAATCTTGTGACGGTTATAACTAATTATTTCAAAAATTTAATTTACTGGGTAAAGAATACATCAATGATTATATTTTTAAACTGCGACAACAACCAAAAAAGAATTTTCACTTCATTTAGTCGAATTCTATCCGGCAGCTATAATGATTTAGAAAATGCCCCATCGTCCCAGAGTATGCAGTAAGTAGGCTTTGACTTCACGTCTTACAATAATTGCAATATATTTCCTCAAAGTCAAAACTATAAGCATCTAATTAACAACAGTACTGAACAACCCAACAAATGTAAACGTAGAGTGGCAAATACTTTCTGTTTATAAGCCAAATAAATTCATTAATGATTAGAAACAAAGACACGAGCACAAGGTGCATGTACTCAAGCCAATACAATAGTAAAAACATGATGATTCGTACGTAATTGAAACCTCAAAACCAAAATACTCCAATTAATCAGCAAGCAAATAAAAGGGTTTATATATCCCTGAACATCATTCATGGATGATGTATTTCACACAGTTTGGCAATGAACTCAATTGACTCTGCTGCAAACTTTTCTGATCTGACCTTGTGTCCCGGTTAGTGGGCTAAGGTTTCCCATCTTGATCATGGCATTAGCAAAATCGTACCTGAAGAGGAGAGGGTTATTGGCGTAGTGAGAAACTTTGGAGTTCGTGGAACCGCCGCTATAGAGCTGTTGATCAGAGTGGAAAAGACCCTTTTTCTTCACCAAGTTCCTATAATAAGCACTGTCAAAATAGTTTGGCGTGGTGGTGTCTAAAGGAGATAATTTGTTATCACCAACACCACTCGTCTTAGGACAATGTGCTTTCAACAATTTTGCAAAGGAGGGATCTATATTGCTTTCGTTGTAGATCCTTTGTCGGAAGAGTACACATCTGGCTTGGCCTATTGTGTGAGCACCTGAACAATAGAATGTTGAATATCTAACTATTATAAATATAATTTAAAATCATTGGCTCCAATGAACTCTTGCGTGAATGAATCGTGTTAGAAATATAAGTACGTAAAACTCGGTACCTACCTGATAAAGCAACCATTTCATTGACTGTGAAACCCTTCTTTTGAAAAGCAGCGGTAAGGCCACTGAGATTGAGAAAGGGAGCAGGTAAATCTGTGTTTGCAGCATTTATATTTGCAGTTGTAGAGTCTCTTCTGCCCAACCGAACTGGCCAGAAAGGTCCTCCAAGCTGAGAATTATTACCAATCACTCTTTATTAGCCACATATATCGGTCGGATATTTAATTTCGAAAATGAATGAATGAATACTTACAGCGACAACGGAATCCCTTGCAGCAGTGGCAACAATGTCAGCGCAAGACACAACACCAGGGCACAATTTCTCTAGTTTTGCTTTTATCTTGTCTATGACATTGTAACCCCTTACAGAATTAATGTTGGGAAAGGCACTTTGTTCCCCGGTGAAATTTGCTGTGTTGCTTAACAATATTGATGCATCACACCCCTTCAAAATGCCAGCAACAATATAATAATTAAGAACCGCTTTTAATAACTCAGGTCTCTTTTCTTTCATTTCATCTATAGAAATTTATTGAACTTAATAACCCTTTTTAGATTTGTTTGGGAGTTTAGGAAGCATGGAGATTACCACATTAATTAGGCTAAGAGTAAATCATGCTGCAAATGTATAATGTAGGTAACAGTTTCTAAAATAATGCATGAAAGTTGAAACTATAAGAAGATACTAAAGACTACTTACTTGGACAAAGCAATCATGGAAATGAAGACGGAGCAAGGATGCACCCATGCGAGGCTCTTTCAACACAGCAGCGGTTACTACTGCATTAATGGTGAGAAGAGCCAAGGGACACTTTGCATGATAAAATCCAGGGCTTAAACTATAAGCGTTAGCAGGTGAAGGTGAAGACACAGGAGCAGGTGCTGGAGAAACTAAATTGGAGGCTGAAGCTATCCCAATAACACATATGAACAAACACACTCTGAGAGCCATGTTTGTAGAAAATCTCAAGGCTGTGGAGACAAAGGTATGGCTTGTTATTCGTGCTTGGTTTAGAGCCTGTTGATATGCCTCACCCTATATATATACATTATCCTTGCCTTGCTTTACATTTTTTTTAAGCAACCAAAGATTTGACATTCAGCAATGAATGTTGTGGACATCCATTAATTGCAGTCTGTTTTTTTTTATATTAATTTTTTGTGTCAAGTTATGCTGTTAGCTGTATTTTCATTTTGTTAAGCAAGTTGACTTCTTGATAGTTTTGCGCGTGAGTTTCCTTATAAAATAAAAAAAGTATACCCCGCAAGTTGTAGTAAGTAATTCACTTAGGAAATGAGCTTAGTTGATGGAATGTTTGAGACTTTCTTTCAGGACTCCGTCTTTAAGTATGTAATTGGGGTTCGAATCGCAACTCTTGCTAATTAAAAAAAACTAATTGGCTAGTCTTTTATTGTTTTGTGCGCTAATAGCGGTGCGAGTGATTAATCTCACGGCTATCGGCTGTGATGATATATATTTGGTTAACAGCGGAAAAAATAAATTCAGTTAGGATCACTATGTGGTTAATAGTGTAGATGTAACTAGCTACTTGTGTACAGTAAGTGGTTACATTGTCTCCACCATGTAATAAAAACATAATATATAAGAGTAAGTGTGTTAGCACTTAAAAATCTGTAACGGCTATTATGACAGTCAAAACAACAAGTTAGCCACACCATAGGGATTAGTCATCGTCATGTCAGCCGAAACAATAGGACTAGGCGTTGGCACAATGAGGTAAATGAGCCGGGTGATAAGTGTCAAATTTACAATCTTAAATTGACACTTATTTTGATCATTTGATAGACATTCTTTAGTAAACTCCTCTATCTTGCTTCATATTCGTAAAATTCCCGAGAATGGGTATGCACTGTGTTTTAAGATGATTTATGTTAATTTATGCCCATATTTTGATGTAGGAATGAAGTTTGGATGGAAGTTGGATAATGGCAAGAAGAACTGGGCAGAAAGTACAAGTTTCTGGTCTCAGCGCCCCAGGACAATCGCTCAGCGCTTCTGGACATGCCTCTGGCCGCTCAGCGCCCAAAGACCCCTCTCTGGCCGCTCAGCGCGCTAGGAAACCGCTCAGCAACCAAGGTGGTGCAAGGAAACCCTTCATTAAGGGAAACAGGTCGCTCAGCGCCCTGCCAGGGTCGCTCAGTGACATGTGTTGATTTATTCCTATAAATTCATTTCGTCCAACACAGAAGGCATCCAGTTCTTGGAGAGTGAGTGAATATTAGTTATTCAGAGATAGAACTCGAGCAAGGAGGATTCCTAAGAGGAGGAAGCAAGCAAGGAGAGAGAAAGGAAGGTTCTGAGCGCCGGTACGTCGCTGTCAAAGTGGAGACACGCCGCCGACATCGCTAAGCTTCCAATCTTCCATATTTCTTCTTGTAAGCTTGTAGTATCCATGAATATGGATTGCTAAACCCCTCTTATGACTGCTACCCAAATGATCCAAAAGGATTTTATGTGCCGAAAGTACCTCCCTATACCTCCAAATTGAATAAAAGAATCCATTAATCAATCAAGAGATTGAGGGTTAATCTAGCGGGCTGATAATTTTCTACACCGGGAGACTGGGTAGTAAGTTAAGAACTGATGTGATCAAACCAATATAGGACTAGATTTATATGTAAATTCAGTAAATACATTAAGGTCAATCAGTGAAAACTAATCCCAACAGTTTCTCTAACTGCTCAAACTCCAATTTGTTATTTGTTTATAGTTTTGATAAAAAAACTTCAAACGATCTTTCATTTTATCCATTGTTTAGTTAATTACGTTAAAGAATGACATTTGTACCGCAATTCTCTGTGGATTCGACAATACCTCTTGCTATACTACAATTGAGTCTTGAAAAAGATTTTAATAATAGTTAAGTGACAATTTATAAATTTGTTTGGTGAACGGTTTTTGAACAAGAAGAAGTAAAAAGATCCTTTCAACAAAATGGCGCCGTTCCCGGGGAATTGCGCTAGTACAAAAGCATAGCTTTAGTGTAGTAAACTTAAGCAATTGTGAATATAGTGTATAGTTTTAGTTTTCAATTCAACTTTCCTTGTTGTTACTAATCTATTGTGTTAGCTTGTTGATAAGTGTCAAATATGCATAGTTTTATATCCTTTAAATGACACTTATCTTGATCGTTTTATGAATATTTTGTGTATCAACTCCTCTGTTTTTGTATATATCTAGATTATTGCCAAAGAATGAGTTCATATTGGATTTTATCATGTTTTATGCCCATTTTTTATGTAGGAATGAAGTTCTGAATAGATTTCTGATAAAGGCAAGAAGAACTGGGCAAAAGAGCTAAAGTCAGGTCGCTCAGCGACCCAAGACACTCGCTAAGCGCCTAGAGAACCACTCTAGCCGCTTAGCGCCACAGGATAACCGCTAAGCGGTTAAGGCGGTTGAAGGAAACCCATGTCTGAAGTAACTTGTTGGTCAGTGACATGTTTAAGTCGCTAAGCGACCTGTGCCAGATTTGCCTATAAATGCAGAATTTCGAGCAGAACTAAAGAGATTGGATTTGGAGATCAAAAACTTGATATTTTGAGAGAAAACTCGAGCAGAGAGACAAAGGAGCAAGAAAGGGAGACTTTCAAGGTTCGGAACCACGCCGGCGAGGTGGAAACACAAAGCGGATGTCACTGAGCTTCCTGTTTCCTTTATTACTTCTTGTAAGCTATAGCATCCATGTCTATAGTTAAACTTCTCTCTATTAGGATTTGGTGTAATATTTTATTTTAAATGTATCTAAACTAGTTTGGTGTATATGAATCTATGATATTTCTTGATTTGAATGATATGATCTTGAGTTTAATGCTTGTTTTAGCTTGATCACCTAGAACTTGAGCTTAGGTTTGATGTGTGAGTGAAAGCTACATATTTGAACCGGACATAGGTTATATCATCTAATAATCCCAATTGCTAGACATAGAATTAGGCATGTTAGTCTTTTCACACCTGAATCTATTACGGTTAATTCTGTTGATTATGCGAGACATTAATAATTAGGAGAGTGAACCGATGAACTTCTCATGCTAGACATAGATGAGTTAGTTAAGAACTGGTAAGAGGGAATCAGAAATATAACAGGTTGTATGTGTTAGATTAACTGATACATGAGATTTGAAGTATGAACCGAATCCCAACAGTTTTCCAAATCTGTTTTAAAACCAATTCAATCACTGCTTCTTTATAATTACATGATTATTTAAGTAATTAAATCAAAGAACGACATCTTATTTACAACTCCCAGAGGACGACAAAAACCCTTAGTATACTACGAATGAGTCTTGAAAGAGATTTTGAAATAGGAAAAGTAAAACAAAGAAACAAGTGATTGAGAAAATATCTTTCATCACTTGTGTTTATTGTTCATTCAATTAACTAGCTACAAAGAAACAAGCAACAAGAAGCTTCTGAATCACCAACTTCTCAGAATATATCAATCATCTCAGGTAAAGTGGTGTGAATTCTGTTTTGGTACTCATCGTGTTGGTTATTGCCCAGAACAGGTATATCCACCATCATACCAACCATATTATCCCCCTGAAGAGGAGAGGACTTCCAAGCTTGAAGATACTTTGGTGAAATTCATGCAAATGACAATGATTAATAAGAAGAACACTGATGCATCTATCAAGAACCTGGAAGATCAAGTGGGGAAATTGGTAGCTGAATATGGAAGAGGTATGGTTGAAACACAAAGGGAAGTGGAAGAAAATGAGGAAGAAGAAAAAAAACCACAAAAAGAAGAAAGGTATCCAACCTTTCACCAATCACTGATTCCTTCGAGCCCTCTATTGGTAAGACATGAAAAGGATGAGGTGAGCTTTGAAGATTTTGATAACATATCACATCACCAATGCAACGCTGCCGCTCCACTGTCCTACACCCCAGTCTCGTTACCGCCACAATATTCCTCTGTCGCCCCATTGCCGCTGCTCACTGCTACGCTGCCACTGCACGCCCACTATTGCCTTAGTAAGTCATGCTAATAATTTAATTTATTATCTATTTATTTATGTTAGATATATTATTTGTGAAATGAATTTGTTTATTAACAGTAGTTTAGATATCTTTAAATTAAATAATATTGAGTTAGAGTCTTAGATTATTTGCAGAGTAATGGAAGACTCTAATGCAGAAACTCGAGCAATTGTTGCGGTTGGGGAGAAACCGTTGCTGGGATAATAGATACAAATAGCACCTTTTCTTTTCTCTTTTCTCTTTTCTTTTTCTTTTGTACTCAGGGTTGAAGTACCCCTTGTGCTCCCTTTAATTCAATTTGGCTTATAAAAAAATAGCAAAGATTGAGGCAGACAAGCGGATAAAACTCTCTCTGCTCTTGAAAAATGAATTTTAAAGCTTGAAAAAATGATTTATAGGCTCAAAAAAGTTAGACCAAGAAAAATGATGAAAGTTTTAGATCATGTGATGGGTCAAAGTGATAATTGTAATCTAAAAAATTAATAAATATAATATTATGATTCTAATTTTTGTTAGATATTGCTTATGATTGTTATTGCTTATGGTTATTATTGCACATGTCTTATAATTGTTTAAGATATGTTAGAATTATTTCCGGCACATTAGCGCCAAATTTATGTTGGGATTGATAATTATTCAATTTTAACTCTTCTTTATTTTTCAGTGGTTAATAAAGCTGAATAATGATCATTGGAATATATAAATGTTTTCTTATGTGCCACGGAGTACCACACTGCGTCATTATAAGCTTTGAACTCGGTTATGTAGTTTGACCACTTAATCACTATGATTTGTCTATTCTCTGTCTCGTTGAGGACACGAAATCACATTAATTAAGTGACCAAGTTATATAACCGAACTCAAAGCTTACAACAACGATGCACAGTAATCGGTGACAAATGAAAAACACTTATATATATTTCAATTATCAAACTATGCAGTTCTACCTATCATTTTTTTGAAATGAGAACTTTATCTATCATTGAAAAATAAGGAAGAGACGAATTGGATAATTATCAATCTCTATATGAAATTTGGCGTTTCTGCTTTGGAAATACTAATATAGAGGGGAAACTTAGCGCTGACGTATACGACCGACGCTAATTATTAGGATTTAGCGTTGGTCGCAGTCTCCGACGGATCACATCGTTTTTGAGTTGGCTTAAGTGATACAAAAGTTAGCGTCAGCTAAACAACGACTCAAAGAGCTAGTTTCAACCCTTTTAACATGTGATGAAAAGTCGGTGCTAAATTATCTATAACGTCGATTATTAACTTAGCAACATCGAGTTTTGGCCTGTGCTAATCATCAATTTTCTTATAGTGAAGCAGCTAGCGAGTTACCCAACAAATGTAAACGTAGAATGACGGATACTTTGTTTACATAAGTAAAATAAATTCATTAATAATTAAAAACAAGACAGAAGCACAAGATGTACTCAAGCCAAGTCCTACAATGATTAATGGATACAACATAACATAAGAAAATGGTAAAAAACATGATTCGTAACTAATTGAAACCTAAACGGCAAATGATTCTTATACACCTAAATAATATAGACATCTCTAGATATACTTTTTTTTTCTATCTCTTTCTTTCAATTACATCACATAATATATCACACTTACCACTTATCTTTCATCTCTTCCTATCTCTCTCTAGTGGACTACACCCTTTAAATATCTATCAATTTTTAAATTTTTAATCAACCTCAAAACCAAAATACTCCAATTAACCAGCAAGCAAATAAAAGGGTTTTTATATATCCCTGAAACATCATTCATGGATGATATATTTCACACAGTTTGGCAATGAACTCAATTGACTCTGCTGCAAACTTTTCTAATCTGACCTTGTGTCCCGGTTAGTGGGCTAAGGTTTCCCATCTTGATCATGGCATTAGCAAAATCGAACCTGAAGAGGAGAGGGTTACTGGCGTAGTGAGAAACTTTGGAGTTCGTGGAACCGCCGCTAAAGAGCTGTTGGTCAGAGTGGAGAAGACCCTTTTTCATCACCAAGTTCCTATAATAAGCACTGTCAAAATAGTTTGGTGTGGTGGTGTCTAAAGGAGCTAATTTACTATCACCATTTTCACGACCACTCGGCTCGGGACAATATTCTTTCATTGATTGTGCAAAGGAGGGATCTATATTGCTTTCGTTGTAGATCCTTTCTCGGAAGAGTACACATCTGGCTTGGCCTATTGTGTGCGCACCTGAACAATAGAGTGTTAGATGAGTCTATATCCTTCCGATGAACTCTTGCGTGAATGAATCGTGTTAGAAATATAAGTACGTAAAACTCGGTAAGTACCTGATAAAGCAACCATTTCATTGGCTGTGAAATTCTTCTTTTGGAAAGCAGCGATAATGCCACTGAGATCCAGAGAGGGAGAAGGTAAATCTGAGTTTGCAGCATTTATATCTGCAGTTGTAGAGTCTCTTCTGCCCAACCGAACTAACCAAACAGGTCCACCAAGCTGAGAATAGTTATCATCAATAACTCATTATTAGTCACATAGATCCATTAATTACATGCATGCATTGATTTGGTTATTTCGAAAATGAATGAATACTTACCGCGACAACAGAATCCCTTGCAGCAGTGGCAACGATATCAGCGCAAGAGACAACACCAGGGCACAGTCTCTCTAGTTTTGCTTTAATGTTGTCTATGACATCGAAACCCGTTAGAGAATTAAAGTTGGGAAAGGCACTTTGTTCGCCCTTGAAAGTTTTTGTGTCATTTAACAATACGGATGCATCACACCCCTTCAAAATGCAAGAAAGAATATATAAGAACTGCTTTTAAGCTCTTGCATGCTGCTTTATATTTTAAACTGATCGAAGAAGATGAATACTTACTTGGACAAAGCAATCATGGAAATGAAGACGGAGCAAGGATGCACCCAGACGAGGCTCTTTTAACAGAGCAGCTGTTACTGCTACCTTAATGGTAGCAAGTGCCAAGGGACACTTCAAGTTATAAAATCCAGTGCTTAGATTAGAGTTATCTGGAAAAGGCAAATTTGAAGCCACAGTTGTAGCTGCAGGAGAAACTAAATCGGAGGCTGAGGCTATCCCAATAAGGCATATGAACAAACAGATTCTTACTTGAGAAATTCCAGCCATGTTTGTAGGAATTCTCAAGGTAGTGGAAACAAGGTGGTTTGTGATTTGTGCTTGGTTTAGAGCCAGTTGAAATGCCTCACTTATATATACATGCACATGCATGATGCTTACCTTGCTTTACTTTTCCTTTTATAATTAAGAAACAACATATTTGAATATACAGCAAGGAATGTTGGGGACATATCTTGCAGTCTGATTTTTTGAAATTAAAGTTTTGTGTCTTGCTATGCTGTGTTAGCTGGATTTTGCCAAGCTAGTTGACTTCATGATAGTTTATTAGATTTGCAAATTTCATGGCGGATTTGATTGCACGTCAGTTCCTTAAATAATATAGGTTAACACCCTTTCATATTTTACCAAACTTATAAAGATTTAACAGATACTTCAACAGGAATAGATGCTTTGATGTTAAAATTTCTCATAGTCCTTGTTAGAGAATTAACATTTTATATCTATATAATAGCATCAATAAGTTTTACGCTCTATTTGGTTTAAAAAAGAGTTTGAGAAGAAAGATTAAAATGAGAAGATGAATTGAGAGAAAAAAGTGGAAAAAAAATGATTTTAGAGATTGTTTAGTATGAAAAAAAAAAAAGAATAATATGGTTTCACTTCATTAGTTCGGTTGAAGAGACGAGAAAAATAAATGTTTATTTTTAGTAGACATGTTCAATAGGATAAAGTGGGAAAGCCAAAAAAAAATAATGCGAAGCTGCTTTACTTTCTTCACTCTTGAGCTTGAGGGGTGATCGATAAAAGGTATGGGACCCACCCAAACCTCTCCTACTCTTTGTTACGGGAAACAAAGTCAAATAAGGATGAATCTCAATTTCTTGCCCATTTTTCTCTACGTAATCTCTCTCCGGTAAGTTACCCCTAACAAACACAGCGTAATTAAGTTCTCAACTACTTAATGTTATAAAAATGATATAACTATAACAAATTTACATAATAAGATGATCAAGTGAATCTTCTACACAAAATTAAGTGATATATATATATATATATATATAATATATAATATATAATATATATATAGAGGATGTATCTAGTGAGAAAGGTGAGAATAAATGTGGCCGTTAGATCTAACAATTAGTGGTCATGATTAAAAGAAATAAGTCACGTGACTTATTTAAAAGGTCACATGACATTTTTAAGCGGTCATGTGACCACTTATTTCTTTTAATCATGACCACTCATTGTTAGATCTAACGGCCACGATTTATTCTCATCATTCTCATATAAGAAGAGTTTTCTCACTAGATATATCATATATCATATATATATATATATATATATATATATATATATATATATATATTTCATGAGATTGATCAATAATAAGAACTCAAAATTCACCGCAATAAAAGCCTATTTAGAATCAAAATTAATGTCAGCTTTAACGTCGATGCTAACTTTAGCTCTTTATTAGTATCAGTTTAATTAATGTAAAGTCGACATAAAGCGTAAAAAAAATCAAATAATTTTAGCTCAGTTTTAGGCTTTGCTACTTTGTATTGGGGGATTGTGCTCAACTCGATGTGAGGGTTGTATCATCAATTTTTCCTATTTAATAATATATGCCGCATTTTAAAAAAAAAAATTAGCACCAGCCTAACTGATGTCATATAATGTCGGCTTACTGATAATTAACATTAAGTCTGACCAACATTAAAATCACCGGCCAAAGTAGAGAAGATACACTACTATATCCTACTCTAAAATGTAACATTTTAAAACATCCCCAAAGGAAGAATAATTACCTCTCTAGTTAGAGACTCACTTTTTATTTGTCTCTAATTCGCTACGAAAAAACTAATTTTCTCTAATTCTCATATTTCAAAATATTATATTCACGTAGTGACAAATTTTGTGATCGAATTATAGTGAGGATCGATCTATCTTAAATTCTCCTATAACTAAACGCATTAAACTAACTCAGTAACATGATTTGTGTTAGAATACTTAAGTGAGGGATAGAATCCGTCACTGAATATCCCTTTCTAGGATGTTACATGAATATTAGTGGCTGAACTAATAGGTTATATTTTTAAAATAAAGTAAAAATGAAACAATTTGTCAATAAATATAGTTTAAAAACAATTTACTAGAAAAAGATAGAAAAATGTGAAAGATAAGTAACAAATGTAATATCTGATGTGATTTGTATAGAAGAGAAATAGAAAGAATCAGAACTCATACACAATATGTTAATTGACATTCTCAATTCGCTAACAAGTAACAATAGTGAATAACCCAACAAATGTAAACGTAAAGTGGCAAATACATTTTGTTTATATAAGCCAAATAAATTCATTAATAATTAGAAACAAGACAGAAGCACAAGATGTACTCAAGCCAAGTCCAACAATGATTGGATACAACATAAAAGAATGATAAAAACAAGATTCGTACGAAATAAAAACTTCAAAACCAAAATACACCACTTAATCAGCAAGCAAATGAATGGAACCATGAACTCAATTGACTCTGCTGCAAACTTTTCTGATCTGACCCTGTGTCCCGGTGAGTGGGCCAAGGTTACCCATCTTAATCATGGCATTAGCAAAATCAAACCTGAAGAGGAGAGGGTTACTGGCGTACTGAGAAACTTTGGAGTCTGTGGAACCGCCGTTAAAGAGCTGTTGATCGGAGTGGAAAAGACCTTTCTTGTTCACCAAGTTCCTGTAGTAAGTGCTGTCAAAAAAGTTTGGAGTGGTTGTGTCTATAGGAGCTAAGTTACCATCACCACCGGTCCTGGGGCACTGTCTTTGCAATGATCTTGCATAGATGAGATTTATATTTTTTTCCGTGTAGATCCTTGATCGGAAGAGTCCACACCTAGCTTGGCCTATTGTATGAGCACCTGTCGTTTGATCAGAAAAAGACAAGGTATATGATAAGAGAGTTCCATAAAAGCGGAATATATATTATAAAACTTGTTAAGTTGCAATGTGTACCTACCTGATAAAGCAACCATTTCATTGGCTGTGAAACTCTTCTTTTGGAAAGCAGCGATAAGGCCATTTTGATCCAGAAAGGGAGAAGGTAAATCTGAGTTAGCAGCTTTTAAATTTGCAGTTGTAGAGTCTCTTCTGCCCAACCGAACTTCCCAAGCAGGTCCACCAAGCTGAGAAATATTATCATCAATTACTCATTTTTACTGACATTATTACATGCATGCATTGATTTGGGGTGTTTAATTTCAAAATGAATACCTACCACTTCAACAGAATCCCTTGCAGCAGTGGCAACGATGTCGGCGCAAGAGACAACACCAGGGCATAATCTCTCTAGTGTTGCTTTTATGTTGTCTATGACATCAAAACCCCTTAGAGAATTGACATTTGGAAGGGCACCTTGTTCGCCCTTGAAAGTTGGTGTGTCCTTTAACAATACTGATGCATCGCACCCCTTCAAAGTGCAAGCAAGAATGTTATGTCAAAGTGTCACACTTAACTTAAGTAGTTGAATAGATTTCTTAAAGCTAAAGATCATTTAATTTGTTATAGCTAGGACTTTGTCTACCCTGAACCAAGAAATATCAAGTTCACAATTGCTTCTCTACAAATCAATTTGTGCACGTAAAAAGCGTATTATAAATAGCATGTACAGGATGTTAATAGTAAAAGCATGCTTCTTGGATATACTAATTTTTAATATGGTCCATATATAGTGAGGTTAAATACTAATGCACCTCTTGCATGGGGTTGATGTGTAATGTTGGTAATTAACTGTTTCAAAAGTAATATATGCATGAAATTATAAGAAGGTGAAGGCTTACTTGGACAAAGCAATCATGGAAATGAAGACGGAGCAAGGATGCACCCATGCGAGGCTCTTTCAACACAGCAGCTGTTACTGCTGCCTTAATGGTAAGAAGAGCCAAGGGACAATGTGCATTATAAAATCCAGGGCTTAAACTATTAGAGTTAGCAGGTGAAGCTGAAGAAACAGCATAAACTGCTGGAGACACTAAATCGGTGGCCGAGGCTATCCCAATAAGACATATGAACAAACAGATTCTTACTTGAGAAATTCCAGCCATGTTTGTAGCAATTCTAAAGGTGGTGGAGACAAGGTGGCTTATGTTTTTGTGCTTGGTTTATAGCCAGTTGAAATGCCTCACTTATATATACATGCATATGCATGATGCTTACCTTGCTTTACTTTTCCTTTTTTTAAGAAACAACATATTTGAATATACAGCAAGGAATGTTGGGGACATATCTTGCAGTCTGATTTTTTGAAATTAAAGTTTTGTGTCTTGCTATGCTGTGTTAGCTGGATTTTGCAAAGCTAGTTGACTTATTGATAGTTTATTTATTAGATTTGCAAATTTGATGGCGGATTTGATTGCACGTCAGTTTCCTTAAAAAATATAGGTTAACACCCTTTCATATTTTACCAAACTTATAAAGATTTGACATATACCTCAACAGTCAACAGGAATGGATGCTTTGATGTTAAAATTTCTCATAGTCCTTGTTAAAAATTTGAGGCCTTCTTTGGTTTGGAAGAGAGTTTGAGGAGAAATATTGAAAAGAGAACATGACTAGAGAAAAAAAAAGAAAAAAAAATTGATTTTAGAGATTGTTTGGTTGTGCCAGAAATAAAGAAAAGGGTTAAATATGTTTTTGGTCCCTGTACTTTGAGCGAGATTTGATTTTAGTCCCTCGCCGGCGTAAAGGTGGATTTTAGGCCTCAGACTTTGATTATTTTTTGGTTTTCGTCCCTGCCGGTGTTAATGGTTGACCACCGTGCTTAGGTGTCACGTCAGGGCTTACGTGGCATTGGCCATGTCATTTAATGAGTTGAGCTGGATTTTTTTTTACACTTTTATTAATTAATAAACATAAAAACAAAAACAAAAAAGAGAAAAGGGGGAAATCAGAATCAATTCGTTATCTTCCCCTTCTTCTTCGTGAAATGCCATTCTTTCTTCTTCCTAGTCTTCTTTGAAAAATCAAAACCCAGCCCTTCTTCCTCTTATTCTTCTTCTCCCACGTTTCAAGCACTCCCTGTCGTGCCCCTTCTTCATCAATCAACATCCTTTCTTCGTGTTCATTCTCCAGAATCAATCCCTCCTTGTTCTTCTTCGACAAACCCATGTTCTTCCCCAAAAATTAGGGCTCTTCCAAATTTACATTTCATCCCCAAATTTTGTTTCCTCATCCTCGATTCGTTGCACGAAAATCACGTTCTCGTCCTTGATTTTGCTAGCATCTATCTGATTCTCCACTTTCCACCATGTCTGCATCTTTTAATTCACCTGCTTCACGTTCTTCTGCTAGGCAGTATACATAGGGGCTTATCTTTGTTAAGTCTATGAAGAAAACACTTGGAAGTAATAAGGGAATGATTTCTCACCGGAGGCTCAAATTCAGGCTTCTGCAATTGTATTTTCTCAAATTAGCCTAATGGAGCTAAGTATTCAACATATTATCTAAACAACAGAAAACAAATATGCTAAATGCAGTATAGAAAAGAAAGAAGTACCAAACACAGTACCAATCTCATAGAAAAAATTACGGCTAAGAACTTTTTTCACGTTAAACTTGAAGTCAAATATTGTAGCGGTTAACAATTTGTTGGTTCCTTTATTGAACTTATTGTTCAAATCTGTGCAATGAAACTGAGAGTTTGACTGATTATGAGAAATTTAGTCAGTGTTAGTGGGAATCGTTGCAGAAATCATTCCCGATTGTGCTGTGATAGTGTTAGCTGCCTTTAAATTGTGCTGTGATAGTGGAGCCTCAGGAGGAACATGAGGAAAGAATGCACAATCTCTCTTCAATCTTACCGATTGGGATTACGATTACGCTTAGAAAAATCCCTATTCTGCGCTTGAGACGAGAGGGTTGATGGAGTGTGCACCGCGTGGACTGGCGACGGAAGGCGACAGTGTGGCGACGGAAAGCGACGGAAGACGACGGAAGGAAGGTGGTTGACGGTTTCGAAGAACACAAGGAGGAAGATGGGTTACGGCACAGTTGAAGAAGAAGGACAAGAAACGCAATAGGTACAGACTTTTCTGATTTCCCATTTTTCTTTTTTCTTTTTTATTTTATTAATTAATAAAAGTGTAAAAAAAATATCTAAATGACGTGGCCAATGCCACGTAAGCCCTGCCGTGACACCTAGGCATGGTGGTCAACGACTAACACCGGCAGGGACGAAAACCAAAAAATAAACAAAGTCTGAGGCTTAAAATCCACCTTTACACCGGCGAGGGACTAAAACCAAATCTCACTTAAAGTACAGGGACCAAAAACATATTTAACCCTAAAGAAAAATGAGATAGCAAAGAATGACATGATTTCTTCCCATTTATTTGGTTTATTTGGTTGAATAAAGGCAAGAAAGATAGAAGTTTATTTTTAGAGGTGTTGTCTATGGTAAACTACCAATTAAGTAGTGCACCGTGTACAATTAGCTTTTGGTCAATGAGATTGCGCCAAGTGTTCAAGTGCGTAACTGGTAACCGGTTCTACCAGTTATTTAATTTTTATAATTTATTATAATTTTAATTTGTTGATTACTATAAACCCCTTTACTCTTCACTCCCTTCATACACTCAGAAACTTCTTTTTAAAGAAAGGATAAAAATAATATTGACTAATTATTATTATTTTAATTTTTTTAAATATCAGGTAAAAAATCTATTGTAACAGATCATTTAGAGGGGTGCACGATACACCACTAAGTTGCAAGTCTATCTAAAAGCCAACATGTTCCATAGGATAAACTGGGAAAGTTAAAAATATAATGCGTAGCTGCATTACTTTCTTCGCTCTTGAGGGGTAATTGATAAAAGGTGTGGGACCCACCAAAGCTCTCCTCCCCTTTGTTACGGGAAACAGCCAAATAAGGATGAATCTCAATCTCTCACCCATTTCTCTCTATGCAGTCTCTCTCGGGTAAATTACCCCTAATATACACAGCGTAATTAAGGTCTCAACTACTTAATGTTATAAAAATGATATAACTATAACAAATTTACATAATAAGATGATCAAGTGAATCTTCTACACAAAATTAAGTGATATATATATTCATGAGATTGATCAATAATAAGAACTCAAATTTCACCGCAAAAAAAGTCTATTTAGAATCAAAATTAATGTCAGCCTTGACGTCAATGCTAACTTTGGCTCTTTATTAGTATTGGTTTAATCGACGTAAAGTCGACATAAAGCGTAAAAACAATCACATAATTTTAGCTCAGTTTTAGGCTTTGCTACATTGTATTGGGGATTATGCTCAACTCGATGTGAAGGTTGTATCATCAACTTTTCCTATCTAATAATATATGCCGCATTTTAAAAAAGAAATTAACATCAGCCTAACAGATGTTATTTAGTGTCGGCTTATTGATAATTAACATTCAGTCTGAGAGGCACTAAAATCATCGGTCAAAATAGTGAAGATACACTACTATATCCTACTCTCAAATGTAATATTTTAAAACATCCCCAAAGGAAGAATGATTACCTCTATAGTTAGAGAGTCACTTTTTATTTGTCTCTAATTCGCTAAGGAAAAACTAATTTTCTCTATTTCTCAATATTTCAAAATATTATATTCACGTAGTGACAAATTTTGTGATCGAATTATAGTAAGGATCGATCTATCTTAAATTCTCCTATAACTAAACGCATTAAACTAACTCAGTAACACAATTTGTGTTAGAATACTTAAGAGAGGGATAGAATCCGTCGCTAAATATCCCTTTCTAGGATATTACATGAATATTAGTGGCTGAACTAATAGGTTATTTTTTTATAATAAAAGTAAAAATGAAACAATTTGCCAATAGATATAGTTTAAAAACAATTTGATTGAGTTGTTTGCGACGGAAAATTAATCCGTCACAAAGTCTTTGGTTTGATGCGAAATTAGCAACAGAATCTTAAAAGGCCATTTCCGTCACAAATTTACAAACAATCAAACTGACTAATATTCCGTTTCTAAATTCACCTCGAGCAAAGGATTTTGTGATGGATTAATTTTTGTCGCAAACATGCAGACAAGGAATTTGTGATAGACTTACTCCGTCGCAAAATATAGTGACGGTTTTATGCTCCGTCGCAAACTCGCGGACAAGGATCTTGTGATGTATTTATTCTTCATCTCAAACTATCATGACAGATTCAATTCCCGCGCCAACACACTGTTGAGTATTTTTTGTCAGATTTATATTCGTCGCGAATGCTAGTGACGGATATATTTTTCGCCACAAAACCTAGCCCATATCAAGAAATCGTTTTTAAACTACTTTGGTAAATAGTTTTATTAGAAAAGGGATTTTTCTCAAAGATTCTGGCCCAAAGTGACAAATTGATATTTCACTATTATTATAGATCCGTCCCAATTAGAGAGGGCGGGGTTGCAGGTTGCTAGTATACTGATTGTAGTATTAGCCTAATAGAGATTGTTTAAAGCTATGTATTAAGTATTTAAATCATTTTAAATAGTCTCAATCAACCATGTTTTACTCTTAATTAATACTGTTTGAGTGTTTCAAAAAAAAATACTGGTTGAGGATTACCCAGTCCCTATGTACTCCTAAACTTCGGCTTATTTAGAAAAACAATTATTGGAAAACGATTTAAATAAATGATCAAATATACGTGTTGATCACAATGCTTTCTAGAACGTGGGATTAAGAGGTTTGTTTGATTAATAAATTGCTTAAATTAACGTGTTGAATCACAAAGCTTGCCAGAACGTGGGATTAGGATGAGGTTGTTCTGTATTCAATATGGTAGCAAACACGATTGTTGAATAGGGTACGTATATACTCATGTTGGGTTATTTGCTTGCAGCATGCCATGATTAATGTCACTAGCTAGCACGATATATATTTATATTAATCCTCCCTGATATAGTTTGAATCAATATAACAGTATTTTTCTTTAAATGTCAACAAACAAATATTATTAAATGGTTGTACCAGATGTATCTAAAATCTAAAATAATGTACGAAAGTAGCACCGTATTAAATATAGGTAAACGGCAACAACAAAAAAAAGAAAAAATATCTCTAAAGAGCCCAAGTAGAGCTAGCATAATTCTTCATCTTCATCTTATTCCCAACAAGCAAAAGGTATGTACAAGTGTTTGCATCTCATCCTCACCGAATCCATGATCTCAATTTGATTTACAAAACGGAGCCAGTGCTACTAAATCGGTTTTTCTTTTTACCAACAATTAAGAATCTTTTTCCCTCATTGCTGCATTAAAAACTAAATCACAAGCTTCTAAAAAAAAATGAACAGCTTTGGTAAGGTTTATAATAGAGTAAAATACACTCACAACTCTCAAGATTTGTTAAAATGATACTCCATCTCATTCTTGTCTAAAATATATACTCCACCTCTGTTCAATTTTTGTGACGAAATATCAAAATCCGTCACAAAATCATTGGATAATGAATAATAGGAACTAAATAGTGACGGATTTTATTAGGGGTGTTTTTTTCCCACAAAATTCATCACCAATTTAAATCCGTCTATTTTTACAACGAATTTTTTATCTTCAAAATTCATCACTGATACATGCAAAGTTTAACAAGTATTTTAAATTATCGACTAATTTTTTTAGAAAAGGAAATATAATCTATCAGCTAAAATAATGAGTTTAAATAATGACGACTTTTGTGATGGAAAACTTTTCTTTATAAAACCCGTCACTAATTCTGTCCTTATTATTATTGAGATCCAAATTTTGTGACGGATTCTAATATTTCGCCACAAATGTTAAAAGATGGTGGAATGGGTGTATATTTTAGACAAGAACAAGAATACGGTGGAGTATCATTTTCACATAATTGAGGGTCGTGAATGTATTTTACTCTTTATAATATAATTAAATACCCTTACACTTCGTAAATATATAAGATGTTATTTTAGGATTCCATTTGCTATGCTAGTACCGTGGCTAAAATGAATCCCGCTCCCACCCAGAAAATATAAGGAACTCAGGGATTGTTCCATGTATATAGTTTCTTGCCAACAAGATGTACATGTCAAATTACCATTCACACCTTCATTTTATCGAAAGGACATGAATATATGCCAAAAAAACAGAATAAAATGTTCCCAAGGTATATGATGCATGCATGACGAAAATGTAGTCCAGCCATTATAAATTAATATGAGTTTAATTTTGATACACCGATAGATAGTGTAAAAAAGTTTTAAATATACATCTAATTAGAATTTATTAATTTATCAAATTATAATTAAATTTAAATTTAAAATTATTTTAAATGAATAATAGAGAGACATAATTAAATGCTTGTGGACAAATTTTTACAATATCGGTGCATCAAAATTAAACTCAATCAATATAATAATATTCTTGCTTATAGTTCTGTTTATGGACCGGCAAGCATCTTAACTACTAGAAAAAAAAAAAAAAAAAAAAGATAATTGGAGGGGAGAAATCTCTCTAAATAATGAAAAATTCGTGGCTAAATATTTAGAGATAAATTTGGCAACGGAAAATAGTTCGTAACTGAAAGAATTGCTAAATATTTTGAGGCGGAATTCAGATTCTGTTGCAATTTGAGAGGGAAAGTTTTCATCCCAGAAAAATAAAATCTGTCACAACAAACAATGATGTATTTGATCATATTCTGTGGTGTTTGGAAAAAGGATAATTCCATCACTAATAGAGAGGGATATGTTTTCTAAAGCTAACTGGGTGAGGAACTTCTTTTCCTCTTCAAATAGAGTTTCCCAGTCTAAATCTCTGTTTAGATGGAGATTTTAATTCCTCTTTCATTTTTTTTTGTCTTGACCAAGGTATCCACACGGCCGATTGCAGTGAGACTAATCCTTCGCCCCACGGTCAGCGCACGAAGCGGTAGGAGGCTGGCCAATGAATTTTTTCCATTCACAAGTGCTTAAGGGACAAAGTACTGAACCACTACGCCAACCCGCTTGATTAATTCATCATTCATTTGAGATCGAGGGCTTCGATATTCTTTATAAAATAAAACCTCACTTTTAAAACAAAACTAGCAACCAAAATATCTAATTATAGTAGGTATAAGCATATAAATGAAAATAAAAATCTATAAGATTGATAGATCTTGATGAACTGCTGATATCACAGAAGGCGGCTAGCAAACCAAGGCCATTAGAAAGAAAAACCTTTAGAAACCTCAAAAAAATTCCTAATTGACACCCCATTCTACTTCATTGCCAATATGGCAAAATGCAACTGCAATACACCAATTTTGTCAAATAATAATCGAGAAAAACGACTAAGGAATGAATAGAGTATTGGAATCAATATCACAGTGCTAAGTTCAGTATGTTAAAGAACTAAAATTCCATAATTTCCCTCATCGAAAATACATTATATCAGATTTTGACATACTAGATTAGTCTGAATTATATTTAGCTTCATCAGCAGATAAAAATCAGTTCACAAATCTATATGACACATAAATGCAATTTCTTCATCAGTGATCAATTGAGATATATCAGCAACGTTTTTTTTTAAAGCCTACATATCATAGAGTAAGAGTTTTGATTCATTCACATCACATTTTTTCTTCCATCTCATTTTCACCTATTTTCTTTTCATATCTCTCTTTATTCTTATCACATCATACATCATATATCTCAATATTTCTCTCTCTTCTCTTTTTACATCTCTTGATATATGTGTGTTTTAAGTGTGAGTGCATCATTATTCTACAACAAGAAAAGACACCTACTTCGCAAGATTGCAAGCATGATCCGGTGATCGCCCAGTCCAAGAATAGTAGCTTTTAAGCAAAATTAACTATTAGTGACTACTATAGTTAAGAGGTGGTTATTTTTAGACTTAAATATGTTCGGGGTCCTTAACATTTGAAAGGGAATCAAATTAGATTCCTGAAAAAAAATTCTTTGAAATGTCATCCCTAACAAATATATTTTAATCAAATTAAGTCCTTTTAACCAATTTTGACTAGTCAACACCTAGTCATCACCTCCACATCATCCCACTTATCCTACATGGATTTTATTTTTTATTTTTTCAGTCTTCATCTTCCCCTTCATCCTCTTCCTCTTCTCCCTTCTCCCTCTTCCTCTTCCTCATCTATCTTCATTACCTCTCTTTTTGGCATGAACGAAGAACCCCATAAACAAAACGCGAACACTGCCGTGAGGAAATGAAGGAGGACGACGAGCTTCTATTCCTCCTCTCTCCTCCTCTATTTTTTCCGATGGAGCTTCCATCAACACCCATTTCAGGTTGCTCATGAACCAGCCTCAAACCTCCATTAAAAATTCGTTTATGTACTCCTACTCGAAGTAAAACAGCCCAGAAATTCATTGGGATAAGTTTCGTCACGATCCGAGCTTGCTCTGGCGGACACACCCGACCTGCAAATGAGGATTTTTAGCAAACTGTTGAGATTTTGGAGAAACGAACACCACCATCATGCTCCTGGCCGCGAAAGGAAGAGGACCCACTATCCCGTTTACAATCCGTCGACGGAGCTGTCGCACCGCCGCCGCGAACCACCATCTTCTCCAGCCAACCTCCGTCGAGGATTGTAAACAGCGTATTGGGTCCTCTTCCTTTCGCGGCTAGGAGCACGATGGCGGTGCCCGTTTCTCCAAAAGCTCAACGGTTTGGTCGTAAAAGCCAGTTGCAGGTCGAGGTGGCTCGTCGGAGCATCGTCAAAACTCGTCGAAGCTTGCTCCAATGGCTTCCTATGCTGCTCCTCTTCGTTTTGGTGTACATAAACGTTGATTTCATGAAGGATTGGGGTAATTCGAAGTACACCCATGGTGGTAGCACATCTTGAAAAACCTTGGTTGCAGGGCAAAAAGAACTAAATCTTGCAAGGCTCCTTACAAATTTTCAAATGGAAGCAGATATGCAGAATTACTACTAGGCAATATAAAACTGAGCTGATTTGTAATTTGGAGTTGTAACTGAAAATTAGCTAGCCTAGTCAGTTTCTTACTTGTCATCAGTTACATTAAATGTGCTTTTGTTTTTTTCCTCAATTGTGTATGAACTCCTCTCAAAGAACAAGCTTCGGTTTGTTGATGGTAGCTTGCCACAACCTGTGAACAACTTCGACCCAACCTTTGACGTATGGGAGCAACATATAACTTGGTCCATTTTGGAATTTTGCATCTCCTACGGTTTCCCAGAGCATTGTGTATGGTGATAATGGTGCTCTAGTTTGAAACAAAGATATTCACGTTGGTATTTGGTGAGGGTTTTGGAATTACAACAAGGGATTTTCAATTTTAATCAAGGCATTGCTAATGTTACAAATGACTTCACTAAATTAAATCAATGGTTAGATTGTAAACTTGACATGGTGAAGAGAGAAGGGAGAAGGGAGAAGAGGAAGAGGATGAAGGGGGAAGATGAAAGCTGAAAAAATAAAATAAAAATCCATGTAGGATAAGTGGGATGATGTGGAGGTGATGACTAGGTATTGACTAGTCAAAATTGGTTAAAAGGACTTAATTTGATTAAAAAACATTTGTTAGGGATGACATTTCAAAGAAATTTTTTCAGGGACCTAATTTGATTCCCTTTCAAATGTTAGGGACCTCAAACATATTTAAGCCTTTTTTTATAAGCCAACTTGTATTAAAAGAGAGTATAAGGGATATTCCAATCCTTAATACAAGAGAGAAAGAGAGAAAATGTAATTGAAATTACAGCAAGTAAGATCAAAGCATAGTAACTAAGAATTAAAAAAGCCATCCACCAAAACAGCACCCCAATTAAGAGGTGCTTCTATAGTATAAATAATTATCACTCTTCTATTTCTTGTTTGAAGCTCCTTCTTCAAAAGTAAATGACTCGTGTATATCCATTATTGAATCGGATAAACATATAGGATCATAAGTATCACCCTTCTCCTCAAAAGTATCTCCCTTCTACTCCCCGCCCTCATCAACCCCGGGTTCACATGTCCCCCAACTTCTACTTGGTTCGTCCCCGAACCACACCATACTGGAAGAGACTGGCTGTGGTACCATTTGTAACATCTTAATCTGACGATTGTCCTCACCATTACACCACGAGTCTTTCTAGCACGCTTTGTCCTCACTGACGCGCTTCCTGAGAAAACTTCCCAAGATGTCACATATCCCAATATTTCTCCAAGGCAAGCACACTTAACCTTGAAGTTTTTATAAGTTTGGCTCCCAAAAAGAAGATGCATCTTCTTGTTATTAGTAGTACCAATCAAATATTTTAAGCCTTCCTCAACTGTATAATCCCATACCTATACAGTCTCAGAAAACCTCCCATTCGGGTTTGGGAACGGCTCAATCATGTGTCCCTTCGTAAGTAATGCCAGGAGTAGTTCCTTCTCATTGCACCAGCGATCACTCCCCGCCTTTACCTTCACCCTTTACTGCCCTTCACCCATCACCTCCTCCGCCACCCCTCACCACCCTCAATAATGCCCCTCCCTCGCACTTTCATGCATTGCTTCGAGCCACCCCGTCCCTCCTTCTTTGCAGCTGTCACCTTCTCTCCAACGGGCCTCACCCCCTCTTTGGTGAAGCTAGCTACCTCTTCCGCCCCTCCCTCCTCTACCACCCTCTCCCTTGATTACCAGATATGCCACCCTCACATTTATCCTCGACCTCTCCGTTTCCAATCGCCCCATTGTTGAGCCACCGCCACCCTGCTACCGCCGCTCCATTGTTGCATCGTCGCCACCCCACTCCCACTTTCGGGCAACGCCCCACTTTCGTGGGCGTCCTCATTATCATTTTGTCATCGTACTCACTACCTTCTACCAAATTTGGTGGTATATGCTAATCTGATTTGATTTTTTTTTATAAGTATCTTATTCGTGTGTTTTATTTGTTGATGATAAGTTTTATTTTGCTGACTTTTCTGAGTTATGGTTTGCTAGGTTGTGTTTGTCTGTGATAGATGTAACGAATAGAATATGTTATGAATTTATTTGCCAAAGTGGAATTCAAGATTAATGGCGAATTGGCACAAATAGGTCTAGTATTTTAAACTTATTTGTGGGTTATAGTTTGCTTAACAAATTCCGAATGCTTGGTTTGCCAAAGTGGAACCAAAGACAAATCTTGTCCTTGAATAACAACAAAATGAGCTCCCAAAGAGAAATGTACTCATACTATATGAAAACGGACGTTCCCACACTACAATGAAAGGGACGACATGTAATATATGACAACTAGGGACAATCTCAAAGTACAAAACATACACGTAAAGAATAATGAAACATGTTAGCAATGTGTTTCTCATTTATTATTTTTTAGGCGGGGATTATATCATTTGTATGCAAAAGTGGAAACACTATATAGGAAGTATAAGAATATTCTCATGTTTTGGTGTATTTTATGCAAAAGTGGGGAACACCGTATAGGAATTATAGAAATATTTTGATGTTGAATACGTATTGTAAGTATGCGAATGAATTAATATATGTATTAGAAAGTAAAGTAACAGTATCATATAATGTAACATTGATGAATTGAAAAACTCAATGAAATGGTCTAAATTGTACTAAATAGGGAAAAAATTCTCAAAATGATTTCAAATGCGTATGCAATGAACACAAACATTGACGACCACCATGTGGAAAAAGATTGTTTGCCTGCCAACTGTGTGTATTATTTAAGGTAGACCTTCAGAAAGCATATAATATGTGGTGAGATAGAATTTCCTAGATTATATAATGGGGCCAAAAAGTTTCTTTGAAAATGGTGTAAATGAATTATGGAGTCCTTGAAATTGCTTCTATCTAACACTCTCTCTACTCTTATTTATAAGTATTTATGAAAAAAAATTATTCCTAAATGTAAGTCACTTTACAATACCAAAAAAGTATTTAATATTTTTTGCAAAACTATCATCATTTTTGATATGAAAGAAATAATGAGATTTTAAAATATTAACTTGGAGAAAGAAATTTATAAAAAAAATTAAATAAGGGTAATCTAGAAAAGCTAATAAATCATTCTACAAATTTATTAATAGTAACGGGTTTTCTTAATATAAGAGAATTTGAGTAAAATAACTTATAAATTGGAATAGAGAGATATCATTTTTAATGAATGGAAGCTGAAAAGAAGAATTCATGCAAGATGTATGTTTGTAATTAATTACGTTTAAGTGGGTTAAAATCACATTCACTTTAATGGCACAAGAGATTATCCTTCCGTTCCTTTTTATAAGAACTAAAAGAGGGGTGAATGTTGTTTCTTTTTATAAGAACCACATAAGACTTTGTGTCATATTAATTATTTTTTCACATTTTTACCCATATTTAATTCTGGAAATATGAAATTGTATTAATGATAGAAAGAGATTAAAAAGAAGTATATTAAGCACAATTTTGAAAAATCAGAACAAATTTAATGAAAAAACTATATTATCTAACTTTCTTAAGGAGTGTGCAAAGTTAGATTGTTTTTTATAAAAAGAAATGGACGGAGTATATATAAATTAGTAGAAATCCAGGGCTATATACATTAATATCTGTGGTAACAGAGATACAAAATACAGACACACATGGTAGATGGTATAGGGAGTATGGTCTGCAATGCCGTGGAGAAGAAGCTGTATTCAGGAGTTAAGATGAAGGAAGCTACAATTTCCAATACTTTTGCATTAAGCTTGAAGTGGCCCCAAGCTTGAAGGTCAATTTTAACAAGAAGAGGAATTTGCCAAATTTAAATGTTTAATTACCACGGTTGGATAAACATTGCAGTGATTGTCCCCTTTCTCTAAGCTGACAAATATCAAACTTCACATCTCTAACATAAAATAACTTCAATTCGATTAACCAATTCATCTCTCACGCATCAGTTAAGTTAGAGAAAGCAAACTACTCCGCTCCTTAATAACTGCATATATTAAGAAACTTCCTAATACATTATTTATTTTTTTTATTAATTTTGACTCTATAATTTTCTATCATTATCTATTTAAAGGTAAAATCGGTAAAATATAATTAATATTCTCTTAAATTTTATAAAATGACAGATAATTAGAAGTAAAAAAAAAATAATAATAATAACAGTTATATAAAAACAGTAAACATCAATTGAAGCTAACATTTGTCTAATAAAAATCCAAGCGGTGCCGTCACTTGAAAATTGTCCAGGGTGAAGCCCTTATAAATATACCGAACAGAAAGCCCATATCCCAAGTCTCTCGAGATGAACAAGCATTCAATACAAACACAACCACCACCAAACCTAAACCCTCTTCAAAATCACTATATAAACACCAAAACCCTCACCACTTCAACTCACACACACACACTCACTTTTAATTTCCAATTATACATACCCCTTTAATTTTGAGAAATGGCTAGCCTCAAGTTGGCATGCATGGTTCTGGTGTGCATTGCTCTGGCGTGTGCACCACACACCGCACGTGCCATCACGTGCGGACAAGTCGCCAGCAACCTCGTTCCTTGCGTGGGTTATCTCCAGCGCGGTGGTCCTGTTCCTCAGCCTTGCTGCAACGGGATCAAGAACATCGCGAGTGCCGCGAGAACCACCGCCGACCGCCGCACCGCTTGCAACTGCTTGAAGGCTGCTGCTGCTCAAGCCCAGCGAATCAACCCGGGGAACGCTGTCTCTCTCCCTGGTAAATGCGGCGTTCGCATCCCCTATAAGATCAGCACCTCCACCAACTGTGCCAGGTATATACTATATATGTACAACACAATAGCAACGGTGCATATGCGGCGTTCGCGGGTTTTAAATGATGAATATTCTAGCTATATATTTTTCAAATCATTTGTTTTTTAAAAATCTAATATTATTTTTCTTATTTTCTTTCGCCTACACCTTCGCATATACTCTTTTACTTTTTATAAAAGTTAAATGAGGGGTTGGTAGTTCCTTTTTATAAGAAGATTTATGTCATATTAATTATTTTTTTACATTTTTATCCTTATTCAATTCTAGAAACATGAAATTACGTTAATGATGAAAATAGATTAAAAAGAAATATGTTAAGGACAATTTTGGAAATTCAACATTTAAGAATAAATTTAACGTAAACAACTATATTACCTAACTTTCTTAAGTAGTATGCAAAATTGATTTAACTCTTATAAAAAGGAACAAATGAGTATAGTGTTATATATTACTCACATATCACCTTATATTTTCACATTTTTAAAACTTTCACTTATATTAAATATTATGGTCCACATATGATTAGAGTAATTTAACTCAAATTTTAATTAGAATCATTTAGACAACTTTATTATCTAATAACTATCATTTTCTTTGTAATATAACTCAACATTAAATAAAAGTATTTTAGTTAAGTTATATATTAATTAATGACCTCTTAAATTATATTCATAACCTTAAACGTTTTGAAATTGAAGAAGTAAATGTTTCACTAACAATCCTAATGGCATGTGGAGGTACATGCTTACATGCATGTCTTCTAAATGATCTTAATCCTTGTTAATAATCTCCCTTGCTGCTTATCACCTTATATTAAGCCTATCTTACTAAGTTGTGTTTGATTGCGAATAATATAATTGAACTAGCTTCACATAATTAATTATCTGGTTCTCTAGGCCATATATATTTGGTGAAAAGTTAATGGTGTTTGTTGCTATTTTCTAATTGCAGCATCAATTAAAGTGAGAAGGATTTGGATGGTGAATCGGGCGCGAGAAATTTTACACGGCACTCTAAGTTACTACTACTACGAAAAAGAATAAGAGGCGAACTTGTCTTCTCTTGTGTTTCAGACTTCACTGAGTTTAATCATTTCTGTGTTGTTTTATGTAATGCTTTTACATTGAATAAAAGATATCCAGATTGTTGTTTGAATTGATTAGTGATTTCACACTACTTTGTTTTCCCTAAAATGTATCGTTGGTTTTTCTCTATGTTTAAGGTTTAGTCATGTTTCATTTTGTCTCCGGTAAGTAGTGTTCATATGATGTTAAGTTTGGCTTTAGATCCTTGAAATAAGTTTGTTAATAAATTTTTCCCAAAAGTTATATTTTCTTTCTCAATCGACAGAGGAAACATTAACCGGCAAAAAATTAAAAGACAAAGGAAACATTATCATCCTTTAACAAATTTTGTTGGTAATTAAATCAAGCATGTGATGGAAGCACCTCTTGCACCTCCCACCTCTCTAGCAGCATTTGAAAAAAAAATGCGAACCTCCATAATTTTGATGCACCCTCCTGGACACCCATGAGGTAAAATTGCGAGAATCACGGAATATAACTATGAATGGTACCAAATGTAAAGAGTAGTGTGAGCTGAGAGTGTCAGTACTAGCTAGAGATGTCAATGGTTACATGTAGACATGTGTAATACATATAAGCACCTTCATTGCTGGATTGCAGAATCAAGGTTGAAGGAAGCAGTTATATCATTAGACGTGTGGAACATAGGGGTGGAACTAGGTTAAACCTGCATTCCACTCTGGCAGCCCAAGCCTAGCCTATAGCCTATTGTAGGCTGAATTTGAAGATTTAGTCTGGCCTTTTAGACGGTCTGACTAGGCCTATAATTTGTTTAGAAGAAAATTTAGTTGAAAATATACTCTAAAAGTGACCAATTGACCGGCAAGTCAATAAGTCATTTTGCATAGAGAAAATATATCTAATTTCTACTATTTATTTTTTAAAGATATTTCTAGTCATTAAAATAATGTTAGTATACTATATTTATTTATATATTAATAAAAATAATATTAGGTAAATAGGTTGATTTGTCAAGCCAAACAGACTTTTTTTTGTAAGCTTGGACCCAACATCTTTTTTCTAGTTAGGCTTTTTAAAAACCTTAAGCCCGCCTTTTTAATAAACGAGTTAGGCCAGGCCAGACCTTTGGTGGGACAGGTCGCGTGCCGTTGACGAATCTCCTGGCCTACTTCCACTACTACTGAAGATTTGTAATTAGTCAGTTTTTTATATTGAAGATACGTGTAACACTTATGTAAAATAACTGTTAGGTGGTAGCTAGGATCTCTTCTATATAAAGGACATATGTACACTAGTTTGGAGTTCGATTTTAATTACTCGAATACTCTCTAAAAGCTATCGTCCACACTAACATATATTCAAGAGGATTAAAAGTATGATTCATGTGAAACCCTTTTTATTTTTCTTTGTAACATTTACTTTTAATGCTTTCTTTTCTTCTTTTAACTTGGAATTCAAGTTCTTATTTTAATCCAAAATTCAAGAACACTCAGCTTTATTTATCACAGGATCGAAAAGCACTTGAACGTTTTTACTAAAAAAAAAGCCAAAAGGACTTGAATTCAGTCCCCATAAATCCATAATGATTTTTGAATTCTCATTTGTTTAAAAAAATCAAAGTATATAATTAGTAACTACTGTTATACTTCCTCCGTTTCAATATAAGTGTTTAGAAAGAAAAAATGCACACATCTTAAGAAACGCAATCATAAGGACATGTTTAGATAATCACGCTTATTAAGAAAACATGTAATAAGTTAATTAATATCTTGGTTTTGTTAATTTTTGTATAAAACTTCCATATATGCGTCTATTTAAAGCTCGCACTTCAATACCCAACAAATTGAAAATATAATGAATGCAAGGGGTAAAAAAGTAAAAATCTATTTTTTTTTCTGAAATCTAAAATGGATCTTATAATTTGGAACACTAAGTTTGTCTCTTAAAAGTCTTATAATTTAGAACGGAGGGAGTATTTTTAAACACTACGTAACCTTTAATCAATTGAATCAATTGTCTATAAAGCCAGCACGTTCATTGTTCACAAACTCTTCATTTGTTCCATTTTCATGTTTGTTTCTAATTGTGCAACACACCAGGTAGGGATGGCAATGGGTAGGGTACTATAGTACCCATCACCATACCCGCATTTTTAAATAGTACCTGTGCCCGTCCCCATACCCGCGTAGGTAGCAATTTAAGTGCTCATCCTCATAATTTCTGGGTACTTATATGCTCGTACCCGTATCCATTTTCCCGCAATTTTGTTAAGAAAATATAATTTTCACTATTTGCATTCTAAAATTTCAAACTCAAATTATATGATAGTCTAGTTACTAATTTAACTCACTAAAAAATTTATATATTAAAAAAGTTACTTGCTACTTTTATTAAAAAACATAAATAAAATTATTATGTTAACATATATGTTATAAGTTCACATCATAGTATAGTTATAATAATATATTACAGTAATGGTGCTGTAAAGAAAAATTTTAAAAAATTATTTTACGGTGAACAATTATCTATATATATATATATAATAATTATATATATAATGTGTGTGCGGGTATGGGGTGGGGTGAGTACTATACTACCCATACCCGCACTCATACCCACTAAATTTTGCGCGTATTTACCCATACTCAACCCGTTACCTATTTAGCGAGTTTTTGCCCTACCTGTAATGAGTATTTTTTGCAGGTACCCAGTGGGTCTGTGTCCAATTGCCACCCCTAGCACTAGGTACTGTAGTAGTACAATTTGTTTTCTTTAAATATTAAACGCATAACCTATCTAACTTCTAATTTTAAACACTTAATTGTAGGGATAGCAACGGGTAGGGTTGCGTGCGGGTTTAACCATACCTGAACCCAAACCTGAAATCATATACCCGAACCCAAACCCTGTTCGAGTAGAAAAATCATACCCGACCCCGAACCCGAACCTGTTGGGTTTCAGGTTCCCCATACCCGAAATCATACCCGCGATCAACAAAGGAAAACCATAAAAAACCCGAAAACCCGACCCATACCCGAACCCAATTACTAATGCAGTAGCAGCAACATCTTCATAATGATTTAAAAAATGACTCTAGAAGCCAATTCAAAATTCTATATTCAAGATCATGAATATATATATAAAGATATATATTAAGAAACTTGAAAGTTGAAACAATGAAACCCTAGTAATCACTAATAAAGTACTAATATATATATATATATATAAATATATATATATATATATAAAGATATTGTAGTAATTTAATATATAGATATCGGGTTTCATGTAGGGTTCGGGTGCAGGTTTCACCATATCCAAACCTGAACCCGAATAGTACTTTCAAAATTGGGTAAAATCTGAACACAAACCCAAACTCAAACAGAATGGGTTTTACCCGTAAATTTGGGCGGATCAGGTAGACACGGGTATGAGTTTTTTTGTCATCCCTACTTAATTGGCTTATGTTATTGTTACCTTGGAGTTCAGTATCTATCTTTAACCATTTGGATTCTACCATTAATATTTATGGGAATCATCGCACGGTGGAAAATATCAGAGAAATTAATGCATTTGGCTCTCTCTTTAACATAAGGTATTATTGGGAAATAGTCATTTAATATCCGCTTGAAATTATAAGTAGACATCTATTTAAAAAAAAAAAATTGCTCTAAGTTGACACTTATATTGAAACAAATAGAATAGAAAGAGGTTGGAGCTCATAGAGTGAGAGTTCTAAGAAAGAGAGTTATATGTTCTAATTCTTCACAGAAATAAAAACTTCAAAATTAATGTGAGCATTCCCTTGTGTATCTCCCACATCTATCTCTTCTATCTTAATTTTGGTTCCTAAAAAAAAGTTCGCCTCGTGTGTAACAAATAACGAAAATAAACTAATATACGGAATGCTCCAATAAAAGTCACATTTGGGCCTTCATTTTAGTTTCTTCAAAATCAGTGGCAATACAAAATATTTGGGCCTGAAGACGAGATCTATTCATCTGTATGTGTATTGCGATGTCCAAAAAATTATAAAAAAATCTTTATGTACATGCCCTTAAGATTATGATGATTTAACCCAAATTTTTCTAGGAACCGCACAAAACAAAAGATCTTGACTAAGGGAAGTTTTCTCAGTTACCAAATGGTGTGCTTCATCAAGGTGAGAACTTGCAAGGAAACCATACATTAGCAATGGACAGAAATTTAATTTTTGTTTTCTCCAATACCATTTTTTGCTGCCCAATTTCTCATGGAAAAATCTTTTACCATGTGCTTGGATAAACATTTTCAGAGGTAAACTAAAAAATATATCTCACTTTCCAAAGCACGTTGTTCAATTAATGAAGATTGTAGGATTCAAAAAATGTACATTTACAGCCAATACAGTTGAAATACAAACATGCTTGGTTGGTTAGTTAGCTCATGCCCTTCATTAGTGGCAGAACTGCACACCGAGTGTCGGCCGCCGACACTCAATTTTTTTAGAATCTCATATCGGATTAAATTTGGCATAATCCTCTCTCTTTATAGTAATTGATCACACCCAACCATATATTAGACCAGATAGCTAGCATATAATTACATCTATTGAATTCCCTCTTAAAGTTATTTGCATGCAATGTGCTGTTGCAAAAGATGGTACTCCTCTTGTTCCAAATTATAAAGACATGTTTAGACAATCATGTATATTAAAAAAATATGTAATAAGTTAATTAATATCTTGGTTTTGTTTTTTTTTATGATTCTTCCTTATATGCCCATATTTAAGCTCGTACTTCAATACTCAACAAATTGAAAATATAATAATGCAAGGGGTAAAAAGTAAAAGTCTATTTTTTTTCTAAAATCTAAACGGGATCTTATAATTTGCAACACCAAATTTATCTCTAAAGAGTCTTATAATTTGGAACGGAGAGAGTATATTGCCATCAAAATTTTACACAAGCGGTTTTTATAACTTGTTCTTTATATTTCGGGTTTTGTCCCAATCAGGGTATGTAAAATGTATATGGAAATGGAAGATATTTCTGTTTTGTTGTCCTTTTTTTATCATAGGGTAAAAAACAATACTTCAATAAAAGAATTGGGGTTGTTCTCGGTTATATTAAAAAACAAAAATTTATGATATGCAACTATAAATATAGGTAATAGTAGTAGAAATAATAAAATAATCAATATCAGAAGAAAAAAAAAACTTAAAATAATTAATAACTGGGTTGACTAAATGACCCCATGATTAATTGGGGTCATTTAACCCATGTTCACATAGACCAATAAGATTGTCCCATAATTAAGTTAAAAAATAATATAAAAATAAATAAAATAAATGACACAATCTTATTGGTCCATGTAGACATGGGATTGAATAACCCCAATTAATCATGGGGTCATTTAGCCAACCCCTTAATAACTTGCAAAACATATAAAAATAACTAAGTGGGTTGGCGTAGTGGTTCAGCACTTCGTCCCTTAAACAAATGGTTGGGGGTTTGAATCCCAATTCTTGTGAGTGGAAAAAATTCACAAGAGGAAGTTAAAAAATATTGACGCGTGTTATATTTTTGAAGGATACAAGAAAGAATCTATTAAATTATTAGAAATATGTTGTTTGAATAAATTTATCCTATCGAGCTATCCTTTACCATAAATTACTGCTAACACATGTAGGATCAATTTCCAAAAATTCAATTAAATCTACCAAAGTTTGAATAATAAATGAAACATGGTAATGGTATTATGGTATAGGTGCCCATTCACCACTCTTGCGTTTGGAATTCGGTATGGTGATTCGTGACTATAGAGGAGCAGTGGTGAAACTCTCTAACACTCTATTCTCTCTAGTTTTACTTGAAAACAGTAAGGTAGCGACTTCACCCCCACCTAAGAAATACATTATAGAGAAGAGAAATAAATAAATATTATGATTAATGATATAATAAAAAATGAAAAAAGAAATAAAATAAATAAATAAAAATGAAATTGAAGAAAAAGTGGTTGAGATGTGAATGTATCATATACTCTCCCCCATCATTTTTATAAGAGTTAAATCAACTTTGCACACCTCTTAAGAGTGTTAAGTGGTATAGTTTTTTGCCTTAAATTTGTTCTCAAATGTTGTTGAATTTCTAAAATTTTCCTTAACATATTTATTTTTAATCTTTTTTCATCATAAATGCAATTTAATATTTTCAGAATTAAATAAGTGTAAAAATGTGAAAAAATAATTAATATGACACAAAACCTTATGTGATTCTTATAAAAAAACGGTCTAACACCCCTCATTTAACCCTTATAAAAAGGAACGGAGGGATTACTTGCAAGCATACATTCAAAAGTTTTGTGTTCGAGTGTAAATACGCAGAAGAGATAGCAACTTTGACTTGTATGACAACGTCCTTTTCATTCGATCCAACCATATTGGAGAGCAACACATCCAACGTCTGATATAACGCCAGGTGCTCAAAGATGATAAGAAATAAAAAAACTAATGATTTAAAAAATTTAGTTCAAGTGTTAGTGTATTAAATTTATTTTCAATTAATACTAAACTTCCAAAATTGCCCCTAATTTACTTTTTTTAATTATATGCATCATTAATATATATAAGAGTGAAAAAAGAGAAGATTCAATTAAATAAGGGTGTTTTTATTAAAAAAATATCATAAACTCCAAGTTGATTCTTACCATAAAAATTAAAGTAATTTTCTCATTTAAATCTTATAAATAAAACCATAAGTGATGTAATAGAAAAGCATAGAAAGGAAAAAGAAAAATAATGAAAATAAAATAAATGAATCATGCATTAAATTCACCACAACTAATACCAAACTCATGGCCACCCATGAATTCTCCAAAGGCACCACTCCATTCCCATTTTCTATTTCTATATAAACCCCCACACCTTTGACAACTTGTAGTCACCAAGCAACATTCAAAAGCAAAGCAAATACACTTACATTATTGTAATTGGTTTTCAATAGAGTTAAGCAAATGGCTGCTAGCGTGAAGTTTGTGTGTGCTGTTGTGGTGATGTGCATGGTGGTAGCACCGATGGCAGAGGCTGCGATCTCATGCGGGTCGATCGCGAGCTCCCTGATTTCTTGCACATCGTACCTGCAGGGCGGTGCTAGTCCATCCAAGCCGTGCTGTGACGGAGTGAGGAGGGTCATCGCCGCTACAGGCACCACCGCTGACCGCAGGGCCGCTTGCAACTGCTTGAAGTCCGCCGCGGGTTCTCTCCCTCGTTTCAATGCTGGCAATGCTGCTTCCCTCCCTGGAAAGTGTGGTGTCAACATCCCCTACAAGATCAGCACCTCTACAAACTGTGCTAGGTATGTTACTCCATAATCCATATAACACACTTGATGACAAGCATGGTTAACAATTCTCCAATTAACTAAAAATATGATTAAAATATACCGTGTTTACTAAATTATAGCCACATTTATCTCTATTCTCTACACTAACTTTATGGGTAAAATTAGACCTAACGCAGCATTGAATGATGGTTACCTTGTTTCTGTTTGAAAAATTGTATTAATTATTTATGCAAATTGCAGCATCAAATGATTCTGAAGTATGTGGAAGTGGTGGAGGAGAAAGGATAGCGTGCGGAAGAATTACCTAAAGAGAATAAAAGAGAGCGATGAGGGCTCCACTTATGCGAGACTCCTCTTGTATCTGCCCTGTTTCATAGCTATTTATCTTGTTCGTGTTCGATGAAATTTGTCGCTGCTGTTTCATCTATTATTGTCATTTATAGTTATGCCACTCTCTAATTTTCCAGTTGCTGTTGTCTTATTTCGAGCTTACCACCATTTTCTCTGAATTAGATTCGTACCACTATGTTTTTTTATAAGCAAAAATTAAAAAAGAGAGCATAACATGCATCCAAATGCAAAATACGGCAAGGCAACCAAATCGGATCCAAAATATAGGTAATGGATGGCCAGCCCCTTACATGTGAAAATAAAACCAAATGTATATTGAAGTCTCATACGTCATTCAAAATAAAGTGGTGAATAACATATAAGTGAAAATATATTTGAAATATACAACTGTGAATAAAATAAGTCTCATGTTGAAAAGATAAATAAGGGTTGAGCTGTTTATAGCGGAAGGATTCACTCACCCATTATCTTAAGATTTTGTAGTGAACGTAAGTGGATGATGTCCAAACAAATTAGATTTTAATAATAAATAAATATTAGCTAATAATAAACAAAATTTAATCAGATAATTCCAATTCAACTCTTTTATTAGTTTAATATGATGTGTAAAAAATACATTTATGTTCTCTCTCGTGCTATAATAGAGGGTGATAGTCTCACACCATAACAATTGAGATCAGAGTTGATAATTATGATCTGATTGCTTTGCAACCTTTCAGTGAGAGTGTGAGACGGAGTATATGGTGATATGGTGATGATTAATACTTGGCAGAGAAATTGTTGAAATTTCAAAGTGTGAGTAAGAAATAGAAAAGGTAAACAAAAGAGTCTCACATTAAATGAAAAAAGAAATGTTAAGAATATATAAGTGAAATAAAGTATACACCTAATCTAATCTCGTAAGGTTTTTTGTTGAAAGGTTTTGTGCATGTGTGTAGTGCAATAATGTGGTGTATAAAAAATATATGAAATGAATGAAATCAGTTATCTGAACATTTTACAACCCCTGCAGCCTGCAAGTGCGGAGATAAATACTGAAGCAGGGAATGATGAGTATATTTTTCATATTTAATACTTTAATGGAGAAGAAAGAGATCGTGTACGGTGTACCCATTCTCATTCTCATTCTCATTCCTTTCTTCTTCCTCATGTAACCTAAAAAAAATTCTTATTCCTTTTCTTTCCAAGTAACTAAATTTAGGTCAGTACTGTTTTTCAATCTTTTGCTTCCTTATCTCATTAAAAATACAAGAGTTACAAAATGTCTGCAGCATTAAGTCGCTACATAAAGTCAACCACCTAACTTAATTTGAAGCAATTAAAAGGGCGGCACTGTTTTTTCTCTGTTCATAATGTGTTGAGTTATGCATATATGGCAACCAAGTTAGACAATGAAAGGCTACTCTTTCTCTCTTAAGCATTTTTTCTTCTTCTCGTGATTGAGTTGGAAAATGATCTCTTCACACCTTATTTCACCTCTACCCACATAGAGATAGAAATAGAAGGGGAATTGTAATAAGGAAAGAAAGAGTCAAAGATGAAATGAAAAGGACAATAAGCATGAATATATCAAAATTGAATGAATGCAGTTAGCAAACAGAAGAAACAGCCATGGTGTTGTGGTTTCTACTTGTTTTTCAAGGACCACATGTAGATGTCATTTTAATTTCGTGGCTTGTGGTATTAGAGCTTCTCTGATGATGAGATATTATTTTGAGTTCTTAACGTTATTAATGAGGGCTAAAGTATCACATAGAATTTAAGCAACTCATAAGATTATGATACAGATTTTACTTAAATTACAAGTTCTTATTTTACTTTTCGTTTAGTTCCACAATACCTCATATATTTATATTTTTCAATTCCACTGACTTTTCGTCTGGCCCATAATACCACATGAATGAAAAAAAAAAAAAAATTTGATCTAAGATCCCAAAAGGTAAAGTTTTTTTTGCAAGGAACCAAATCTTATATTTAAGGTCGTACCTCAGCATCTCCCGTGGAAAAAAAAATAAAGAACGAGATTTTAGCGGTTGAGAAACCGGCGGTGGAGATACTCTTTATTAACATAATGCTTGCTAAGAGTCAAGTATAGTTAGGAAATAGTACCTCCATTCCATAAAAATTGTTGTTTAAGATTACGACACAAACACAAAATATGTATGATAATAATTATTGAAGTTACAATTTGACTAAAGTATCGTTATTTATGCCATTAAAACTGAATTCTAAAATAATAAATAATAAATATTATTTTAAATATAGAAGAATACAGTGGGTAGAGAAAAGTTGTTATTAATTTAATATAAAAGGTAATGGTTGAAACAAAATTCATTAAAAAACTCTTTATTTAAGAAAGCAAATTTTTTTTTTTCAATAGAACGGCCGATAGTACAAACACCACATAACAAAGGAGCATAATCCCCCAATATTACATAGAAAAATCTAAAAAAGACCTGAAAAGAATTACTCATGAGAGCAAAATTTTAGAAACCCAACACCTTGTAAACACCTTCCTTGCACAGTAGCAGGACAAACCTCAGGCAACAATCACAATGTTCCAAACCCAACCGAGGCATCAAACGACTAATGAGAAAAGACAAATTTCTTAATCAATAACTATTATTCTCTCTTAAATATAACTCAATTTTAAATATGAGTGTTTTAATTAATTTATAATATTAATAAATGTGCTTTTAAATTATGCGCATAATCTTAAAGAACAAAAATTTTGGAATGAAGAAACTAATTTCGGCTGTTGTAAAAATTGAAGCTAAGAAATAAAATAATATGTAGTATTTCAAATATAAATTGAAAGAGATTAAATTGATCAATCCAATGCACAATAATTAAGAAAACTACTTTATATTTCAATTGGACATATTGGGACGAAAAGTGGGAATTTGATTTATTTCAGAAGAAACAATAAAATAAAAGTTGCAACTACTGAGATTTTAAAGAGATACACTCATGCTCCCATTTTCTATCAATCAATTATGATCACAGCTTAACTGGAGTGATTGAATGATTCACATTTGCGAACATTAATATAAAGGACAAACATCAAGGTGCCGTGGGAACAAAGGCATTGGTTTCTAATAGTACGATTTTGACGTGAGCGGTCTATTATTGTGCAATTCTTGCAAGGGATATGGGCATCGTCATAAGTTGTGATTCATGTTTTAGTTTTATTGTGCAATTCTGTCATTATTTTAATTTTATTTTTATTTTAATTATTTGTTATTTTTATAATTTAAAGAGAGGATTGATTATGTTTTATCAATTCTGCTTTTAAATTAATAGTGATAGAAAGTTAAATAGTCAAAATTAAGAAAAGAGATAGATGGTATGTTAAGACGTTAGTTAGTAACTTTAATAGAAATAAAAATATTAATATTTTTCCTTAATATATGTAAAACCTTAAAGTCACCGTTATTAAGGAGTAAAGAGAGTAATTCGTACTTCATTTCAAATTACATCTTGGGATAAATAAGAAGAGAGTTTTCCAATGTACTAAAAAAAGTAAGAGAAGAGAGAGAAATGAGAATATGGTGAATGATGTAATAAAAAAAATTAAAAGAAAAGTAGGTGGAAAATATAGTTAATTGTAAATAAATCAAAATCCAATAGAAAACTTCATATCATATTTGTCATATGAATTTTTTTTTATCTATGTTTCGGTCCATAAAATATGGACCACTTAAAGGGAAATTCTCGCGACATTAACTACTCTCTCCGTCCCAAATTATAAGGACATGTTCAAATAATCACGCTTATTAAGAAAGCATGTAATAAGCTAATTAATATCTTGGTTTTATTATTTTTTGTACAAATCTTTCATATATGCCCCTATTTAAGGCTTTCACTTTAATACTCAAAGGTTGATAATTAAAGTTTTGGAATTGAAAATATAATGAATGCAAGGGGTAAAAAAGGAAAAACTTATTATTTTTTTTCTGAAATCTAGAAGGGGTCTTATAATTTAGAACATCTAGCTTGTCTCTAAATGGTCTTATAATTTGGGGCGGAGGGAGTATAATATATTAATTTTTCAGCATTCTCTAATTTATGTATTTAATTTATTTGAAGCTACTAGAGCAAAATCAACTTTTTGTGAAATATGACACGAAGTAATAACAAGAATATTTCTAGTGGAATATGGTTGAAATTCGTGTAGAAACAATGCACAAAACACATTTAGTAAGATGTAAAATGAATTTCAATTTATCAATGAGAAAGTGTTACTTACTCTCTTCACTTTCTTCGTTCCATAAAGATTGTTGTTTTAGTCTCTCTTAACTTTTTCCAAAATGTTTGTTGTTTTATAAAAATTAAGACAATTTATTTCTAATTTTTTTCATCTATATCTTAATTTAATGAATTTTGTTTCACTTATCATCTTTTATATTAACCAACCACAACTTTTCTCTATTAATTACATTTTTCTCTCTCGAAGGTAGAATTCAATGATTGCACGTAGTACTAGTAAAACTAAATAAAGGTATTTTAGTAAAATTGTACTATCAATGATTGTTATTTTACTTTTTATGCCACAATATTATACAACAATATTTTTGGAATGGGGGAAATGAAATAGAAGTTTAGCACTGCTCTTAATTACCACATCCATTTCATTTTAATATTTGTCCCAGTTTTAATAGATTTTTTATTTTTATTTATGTATCATTTTTAAAATTATTAATTATGTTATACGAATGAAATAATTTCCAATAATAATAGAAAAGTTGAGAAGTCAAAAATAATAAAAAATAATAAAGAGATGAAAGTGAATAAAGAAATTAGATAATAATTTTAATAAAAATTAAAATATTAATAATGCTTCTTAATACTAGTTGCATAGAAACATATTATATAGAGGGAGTTAAACATTGGCTATAAATTATCGTGTGTGGTATGAACTATGATTCATTTACACTTTTACTTTATTTACATCTATTTTTTATGATCACACATTTCACACATTTCACATTTGACTTTCTTTTCCTATCATTATCTTTTCTACGCTCCATTTCCACTCTAAGCCGAGCATAAACAAAACTCTATCTATGCGATACAGGGCAAGAATAGCTTGGAAATCATAAGCCAGCATAACCATGAGGTGTAGGGAGGTGACTCTCGTGATGTGACTTTGGGAATACGGAATTTGATGATGCATGGTGATGTGGCAAAGGGAAATGCCTACTCTTTAGCTAATTCTGACATGTCTCTTTAACTAAACATAAAATTATTTATGGACGTGGTTGTTATCTAATAACTTAAATTTTTAAAATAATTGGTTCTTCAGAACTGTTATATATGAACAAGCAATCAATTCTTGTTGCTTCAAACTCTTTTACTCGCTCTGTTCATATATCTGTATCTTTGGGTTTTTACACATATTAAGAAGGTAAATTAATGTTCTTATTTTTTTGTTAAAATTATTTCCAATTTACTAATATATTTTTTATCTCTTATATTAATTTCGACTCTTCAACTTTCCTTTCTACATTATAAATCATATTAAGGGTATAGTTGACGAAATATAATAATATTAGGAATGGCAAAAAAAACCATGCTCGTGGGTACCCGATCTGACCCGAATTTACGGGTAAAACCCATTCTGTTTGGGTTCAGATTCGAGTTTTACCCGATTCTAAAAGTACTATTCGGGTTCGGGTTTGGGTACGGTGAAACCCGCACCCGAACCGCACCTGAACCCGACCCGAAACCTGATCTCTCTATATATTAAATTACTAAAATATCTTTATATATATATATATATATATATATATATATATATATATATTAGTACTTTAGTAGTGATTACTAGAGTTTCATTGTTTCAACTTTCAAGTTTCTCAACATATATCTTTATATATATTCATGATTTTGAATATGGAATTTTGAATTGGTTTATAGAGTCATTTTTTAAATCATTATGAAGATGTTGCTAATACTGCATTAGTAATCGGGTTCGGGTATGGGTTGGGTTTTCAGGTTTTTTATGGTTTCTCTTTGTTTACTGCGGGTATGATTTCGGGTATGGGGAACCCGAAACCCAACGGGTTCAGGTTCAAGGTCGGGTATGGTTTTTCTACCCGAACAGGGTTTGGGTTCGGGTTCGGGTATGGTTAAACCCGCACCCGACCCTACCCGTTACTATCCCTAATTAATATTTTTTTAAAATTACAAAAGTGACAAATGAATATAAACAACAACTCCGAAAATAGTAACAGATATTAAGGAACGGAGTGAGTAATAAAACAAATTATATTTCAGCATAGGGTAAATGAAAATGTGCATTTTTTATACTTCAAATCTAATTAGTCCATGCATGAAGAGTGTTTTAAAAATAATAATATAAAATTAATTATTTAATCATTATTTATCAGCTTAAACTTTTAAAATAATTGGTTTTTAAGAACATCAAAAGGTATTATAGGCACATTTTGGATGAAGGAATTGAATCATGGAACTTTTGTGGTATTCCAAAGGGATGGAATAACGAGACAATGCATTGGGACTATGCGACGGGAAAAAAAATATGAGTTGCTAATTTCAAATTTAAGTTGGGAAGATTCAATTAGAACTCACATCAAATTTTGGTGGGTCCATTAATTGGGGCTCAACTACGTCTCCCCATAAAATAGGGGTATGGATAACAGGTTGAGCAATGCGGAAGAATTGTGCAATGAATGCATAAAATATCAGAGAACATTGTTGGGCTTTTTTTCTATTTAGGCTCAAGTGAATTAATGAATAGGAGACGAGTGAGTGATGGTTTTAACTTTTAACCCCAATAAGGCGTAGACAAAAAAATATCCCAATAAAACTACATAATTTGTAACTTATGGGCCCAATAGGAGGAATAATTTGGGCTCCTCCTTTTAAGATGGGAAAATATAAGAAAGAAGTGAGATTAGGATTCTCTTATATTATATGAAGGGAAAATATCTATTCACATCTCAATTTAAACTCTATCTTGAGAGAGATAGAAATATAAGAAAGAAGTGAGATTAGGATTCTCTTATATAGAAACTTCCTCACATTCTCTCATATTAAAATTTTGTGTTTATCTCTCCCTTCATATTTTATAAATAAGTAAAGACCCTTTGAAATATATATATGAAAAGAGTAATAGAACAATGTTTCACTTGACATCGTCATGTGATGTAAAAATATCATAATTCAAGAGAAGTGAGAATATGAAAGAGAAAACCCTAAAATGAGATAGAAGAGAAAATGAGTGTGACCGTAAAATGTGTTTATGATGGGGATTTACTTTAACACCAATAAAATTACTACCCACACCACTTAATTTTAAAATTCATTTGCTAAATAACTAGGCATGACAATAGGGCAGATCGAGGTCGAGTTTAACTCTCCCCAACACCGACACCGTTAAGAGAAGAAGTGGTTCGGGTACGGGTTTAAAGTTGTCGAGGATGAAAACACGAAACTCAAACTCATCTCGGCCGAGTTCAAGGAAACTCGTGTCCTCCTTAATTTTAAATATTTTAATTTAATCTTATTAATTTGATTTTTTAAAGTAAATAATATAACAAAGACATTTCAATTCAAATAATTTATGGAAATACTTGTCAAGAATCTTAAAAATATAGGAAGTTTACGAATTAAATCACGTTTTTCGAAAATATGAGTAAAATATTATTATTTAGCTACTATTAAAAATTTATGTAATTAGCATGTCGGAGCGTGTTAAAGTTCGGATCAAGGGTGGGCATTAGCAACCCAAACTCATCGTCGCCCTCCCTTCTTCTTCGGGTTCAAATTCATTTTTTTGGAAACCCAATCAAATCAGGTTTTTCCCATCAGAATCAGGCCGGGGTTAGAATACCCATTGGTTCGGGTTTGATCGCTATACCTATAAATAACTAAACCACCATTTCCTAACACCACCTCAATTGGTGTCTCAAGCAGGCCAAACACTGCCCTTAATTTGGAGATATTACATAGTACCTCCAAGTTAAGGGTGGTGTTTGCCCCGGTCGATAACGACCAATTTACATGCCTGTAAACTGTGATTAATGGTGTAAGTATTCACATTTTTTACATGTCAGTTGTGTTTATCGTCAACGATGACCGAGACTAAATAAAGTCGGTTTATACGACCAACTGTAACTTTTACGAATTTGTGTCGGCAAACGTCTCTAGCGACTTACACAGGTTTTGAGTTTGCTCAGCCGATACTTAAGTATAGCGGTGGCCTTTTGGCTGACTCTATGAATTAGTTTCGACTCTTTTAACGTCATCCCCAACACCAACGCTAAGTTGGTGCTAAATGGTCGGTTTTTTGCCGACGCTAATAAGTTATTTTCTTATAGTACTGATGATACTCTACCCTTCTCTTCTCCCTGCTCAACATTTTTGTTATTGATATGTAATGAATGTATTTTTGCGACATGAGTAAACTGAAGACAATCTTATAATTGTTTCATTTTTTTTACACTCATCGGTGAATGCTAATACAAATGTACCGAATCGATTAACATGAACGATCCCTGTCCATTCATTCTTTTCCATAAACTAAGAAGCTGCTGATAAGCCACATCATGTGTAAGGACCATTGAAGAAGTACTTCACTATTTTCGTAGAATAATATACTATCACACTTAAATTCTTTCACATGTAATCGTAACTTTAACATTTACCAATTACCACAATGAAGATGCAAAAAAAAAGATTTATTTAATCCATGTTGTTGATTGCCTGAAGCACTGCTTGCTTCACCACTTGCGCGTCGATGCTGTCATTCTCTTGACTCTGCAAAACCAGGGTTTTTGAAAGACACATCATCAGAATCATCATGATGAATATGAGAGAATTTTCAACTTCACTACCATTCAATTAATTGATTATAACCAATTAACTACTCCATGACAAAAAGTGGATAATGTTGTATATATGTAGCTGTATTGATGCTTTATCAGAATCCTTTCATTCATGGGAGCCACACTCATTATTATGCCAGTACTTTCGACTCTGAACTAGAATTTTAGATATGTCGCTCAAGCCAAAATTGTACAACCCTGCCTGCAGCCATGATGCTCTTTTCTGAATGTTGCTATTTTCATGTGGAACAACACCAACTCTTCCATAAGGTTCAGAACTAATGTAATCCCACTAAGCCCAGAGTTGTAAAATGATTTTAGACTCTAAAAAGTATTTGAAACATCATTCACAACTTAAAAGGAGTTTTAGCATAAAAGTAGCATGTTCTAAATAACATATACTTTAGTTGTAAAAACATTTTTTATGACTGGAACGGTTTCTAACATGGTCCCATATTTATAATGGACAAAAAAAAACCAAGGGTTTTCCAGCAAATTTAGTTTACCAATAAGAAATATATTGTAAATATTACCTTCTCTAATATTTAAAACATGGTTCATTGGTGAAAGAGGAGTGAAGATGATCTACCATAGAATTACTCCTAGAGAATGATACTTAGCAACCAAAACAATACAGACACCACACGTACACATCATTTTCTTTTTATTTCTTTTCTTATTACTATTATCATATATTATATTTATTACCTTTCTTTATTCTTTTCATTTCTCACTCTGGATGTGTTTTAAATGTCTGCACTATGCAGATACCTATTATTTCATATATATTGTATAACTTTCGCAACTCATTAAGCCAAGTTTATTGAATCGATTTTAGACACTTAAATTATTTAAGAAGGAAAAGTAAAAGAATATTAATAATATATTAAGAGAAAGAAAAAGAGGGAAAGTAGGTCAAATATATATTCTAGCCTATAGTCTTACTTCTCCTCCCACAGCTTCCAGCTGGAAAGTGTCTTCACAAGAAACCCTAGCATCTAGAACATCAAGGTCCAGTTCTTCAAAGGCGTCAAGTATTGCCACAAGCATCCCAGGGCAATTCCTTTCTGAAAACACATTAATGAGGAAACCCTTTTCTAGGGTTTCTACGGTGACCTGAGAAATTTTGAAAAATATACAAAGAATTAACTAAGTGAGGTGTTATATATTATATTATAGCCAAGAGACAAAAAAAAAAAATTTGAAAAACAATAAGCACCACAGGTAGTTCATCCTCTTGGGAGATTGATGATTCTCCAAGCTCAGAGTTCAATCCGTCCACTTTTTGCTTCAACTCCTCTATGTATCTAGTGGCATCCACAATAATTGAGGCTTTGTTCATCTGCCAAAAAAGAAGATACTTACGTTAACAATTAATCAATGAAAAATAGAAAATCTTATTGACTGCAGCTTTTGTGTCAAGACAATTACAGCAGTGGAATTTGTGACGGATCGAAGTTGTTGCAACTTTTGCTGCATAGCTGCTTTTTTACGGCCGTTTGAATCCATGCTTCTTCTCAAACTTTCCTCCAAATGAATTTTGGTTTCTATGTTCTTTCTCACTTCCATTTGTGGCTTAGGGGATTTTTTGTTATATAGGACGATTGGGTGGAAAAAATATATTGTGATCTCTTGTTTGTTTCCCTCACGACTACCTACATATCCCCCACAAGAAATTATAGCTTTCAAATGTGAATTACCAAATTGGCCTCGCAACATGTTATTTCAGAACAAGCAAATAGTTAGGTTAAAAATAAAATCATGTGCAATTGGTGTTTGGAGTGACCACCCTATACTATGTTACCAGACACGAGAGCACCATATATGTTCAATTGTACTGCATATTGGATTTTCATTTCATCCCACGAAGTTAAGGCCTCTATAACTTATGTTGTTGCTGGTCCTCTTTTATGATACTTTCCTAGATAAGGATTTATACAACTTCTCTTATTTTATAAGTCAAAATATATTTATACAACTACCTTTTTTTATACATTCACGTTTACATTCCTATCCATCTCATTTTCACGTATTTTCTTTTTATACTCTCTAATTTTATATCATATCACACATTATTTTTCTTACCTCTAACTCTCTCTTCTATTCATATATCTCACTGGGCTGTAACAATATTTGGGATGTGAATAAATTTTTATTAAAATAAGAATGCAAAAAAAAAAAAAACATAAAAGAGTGAAAAACAATGTGGAAATTTTTTTTATAGGCAAAATGAATTAATAGGGAGCACAAGGGGTACCTCTAACCCAGTACAAATACACTAATCAAGAGTCAAGCTCAAACAAAATGGATCAACTAATAGTACTCATCAAAGAGAGAGCAACCCAGCCCTGCCTTTAGTAAGAAGCAACACAGTAAAACTTCCAATACCCTGCCATACTGTGATAGAACTAAACTCATGTTTGAAAACCGAGCAATCTTGCCCTTAAGTGTGATTTGAGATACCACATTACAATGATTCGCCTCAAATCTAAAGCTTATTTGAGTACAAAGGAACAACAAAATCATCACAAAGAGCAAGCACTTCACGATAAAGTTCAAAGTAGGATTACATCGTCTCTAAAGTAATACTTAAGAACCGAACCATTGACTATAATACCACTAGTTAGGGAGATGAATAGAGTTCAAAGTAGGATTACATGCACCAATGAGCTAACAAAAAAGACCACAAAGATAACCAAACATCATATTTTAACCCAATGCATTAGAAGGACAAGAGGTTTGAATAAAAAAATTATACACTCAGATGTTTTTATCTTAAATGTTAGTGAATTTTACGGTGGACATGTTAAAATTGGTCCACTTATGAACCATATTTTATTACTAATATAAAGTGTATGTTATTTACAATATGTTTATGGTGTGTTAAAATTAATTTGAGAAAAATCATTTTAAATTGTAGACCAAATTTTTTTATCCATGGTAGAGAAAGCCTAAAGATTATAGAAGAGTGATATTGAATGATCTGTTGAAATAAATAGTGTGATCATACACAAACATACTAGTTAGGAAATATCTATAGATGCGTTAAAAAATTAAACATAGAAATAATTCAATTTTTAACTATTAGTAATCTAATTTTTTTTTAGAGTTAAGGATATCCACCACCAACAACATTGACTAGTCATGTCGCCGTGAGTGCTTGTACTAAGTGGTAAACGACTACTGACATGAATCATGGTGCATGACAATTCTTTAACTCATTACATCTACATTCAGCTGGATCATTTACTTGATTTTAATTAGTCTAAGCAAAGTTGAATTATTTACTTTTAATATACATAAAATGTGCAGATAAAATAGCAATCCTTCTCATAAATCCCTCTAGTGAAATTCTAAATTTATTGTTATTAAGGTCGAGATGATCAATTTTCAAAAGCAGGCTGCAGTTTAGAAGGATCTCAAACCCTATCAACGAAGTGTTATGGCCCTTCTCAATTATATTTAAGCAAAGCAAGGCGTTAACATCAATTTGTCAATTTGAAAATGGAAAGGTAGACGCATGTGTGGTACAAAGTTTATAGTTTATAGATGCAAGTTTAATTTAATAAGCCATACTACAATAATCATAGACGTCTCTAGTGTTTCACATACTCTATATCTTAACCTTTGCCAAGATATCCAATATATAATGGTTGTTGGCCTGGTTATGGTTCTTACCAAGTGTGATGGGAAGAATGTCTAAGGGCAATTATGAAAGAGTAGAGGGATAGAGTAGAGAGAAAGAGAGAGAAATGGAATGGCAGCCCCGTGAGAAGAGTTTGGAGGGATTGACAGCTAAACAACGTTTGACGCTTCCTTCGCAATTTTCGATGCTTATCATAGAATGGAATCACTTCATGGCTTCATTCGCTGGCAGCTACTACAAATCCCAAACCAACCCCATGCATGATGCATCTCTCTAATCTAATCTTTTCTCTAGCTCTGTCACGTGCAGATTCCCAAACCGCGTTAACCCCACATTAATAACACAAACACAAACATTCATTCATGTTTCATTCCTCACTCTGCACGTGCTCACCCATTCCCTCTTCTCTCTTCTACTGCTCATGACCTAGCTTCTTCCAGAGTGTCTTTGGTGGTGAAGGTAATCTCACAAAAGTATAATTAATGTACATGTCGCTGCTATAAGCATACACTACATAATTAATAACTCCTTTCGTTATTATTAATATTATAATTTTACAAAAATATCCTTATTTAGATTTACTAGTATCATGTGTAAGCTATTAAATTCTCACTTGAAAATAAATGAATGTAGTTGATAGGACATAGTTATGGTTGGTTAATATGAAATATGATAAATGAGACAAAATAGAGTATAGATGGAAAAAATTAAAAAATAGTGTCTTAGTTTTATAAAACAACAAACATTTTTTAAAAGTTAAAAGAGGTGGTGAATATTGAACAAGGGCTCGACTTAATTATGTACCGGTCTTGGTCTTGGTCTTGGTTGAAAGCCAAAGTTAAGGGCTTCTCTTGTTCCTTTTTTGAGTTTGGGGTCCCTTTGTATTGCTTAAGTCTTGTTTGACTTCTATTGATGTATATGGGTTGAGATACCTCTTATATTTCTATTAATATATATTTTATAGGGTTGTCTTAATGATCATAAGTAAAGTTTTGGTTTAATCACTATAATTCTTGGTAGACTGATGATATTTAAGATAAGTGAAATGAGACAATTTGCCCTCCTCTTAAGCTATCGTCCGTAATGAGAGAGAGAGAGGAAGAGGGAGACTGGGAGAGAGATGCTTATAACTTGCCCTCAACCACCACCAATATCTTACTTTAATCAACTGAAAAATGTCTTAGACATAAAACCGTTTAAAACTAAAAACAACCTCATTTCGAGCATTCCATATGGACCAAGTAGTTACACTCTAAATCACCATCAAAATCTTCCTTTTTATCGGAAGAACATGAATAAACACCTGAGAATTCAATGAAATGTTTCCAAGGATATGATGAAAAGTAGAAAAGAACCTAACCAATGCTAAACAGAATTCCAACCCACAAACAACATAGAGCAATCCAGATGGACCAAACATTTGCAAAAAAAATCACCATCAAAATCTTTCTTTTTTTCAGACGAACATGAATGGATACCATGGAAAATCAACAACATAGAGCAATCCAGATGTTCCATCTGGGTTTGTTCAGATTCTTTGAGATCCATCTATTTTAAGGCGAAACTTGCAGAAAATGTTGTTTTTTTTTAGGCGAGTTCTGCGTGCATGTGAAGATTTATCATGTTTGGTTGTTGAGAAAGTGTTGGGGAGAGTGTAGTTATGTAAGATATGGTGTTGGGGATGAAGAATAAAGGGGGCAGGGCGGCTCGTTTTGGTGGGGAGGGAGAGGATTTGGTTCAAATATGATTACAAAATTAAAAACATTAATTTACTCTTATGCTTTGCATCATATCCCTTAGGAACATTTCATTGAATTCCATGGTATCCATTCATGTTCGTCTGAAAAAAGAAAGATTTTGATGGTGATTTTTTTTTGCAAATGTTTGGTCCATCTGGATTGCTCTATGTTGTTCGTGGGTTGGAATTCTGTTTAGCATTGGTTAGGTTCTTTTCTACTTTTCATCATATCCTTGGAAACATTTCATTGAATTCTCAGGTGTTTATTCATGTTCTTCCGATAAAAAGGAAGATTTTGATGGTGATTTAGCGTGTAACTACTTGGTCCATATGGAATGCTCGAAATGAGGTTGTTTTTAGTTTTAAACGGTTTTATGTCTAAGACATTTTTCAGTTGATTAAAGTAAGATATTGGTGGTGGTTGAGGGCAAGTTATAAGCATCTCTCTCCCAGTCTCCCTCTTCCTCTCCCTCTCATTACGGAAGATAGCTTAAGAGGAGGGCAAATTGTCTCATTCCACACAAAAGACATGTTAATTTTTAATCACTACAATTCTTGGTATCCTCAAATTGCCTTAAAATAGATGGATCTCAAAGAATCTGAACAAACCCAGATGGAACAAAATCTCCCAACTTGACTGCTCCACAAGGAGGTAGCTGGATAGAGCAAGTGAGAAAAGCAGAGCTACCCCAATTCAACAATTGAAAATTAAGAGTGAATGAGAAAGACTGCTCCGCAAGGAGATAGGTAGATGGAGCATGTGAGAAAAACCCCAGTTCAATAATTGAAAATTGAGAGTGTGAGAAAGAGGTAAACAAAGGGGAACACACATGTCATGTGAGAGATAGAGATTTTGAAAGAGAGTGCGGATTTGAGAACTCCAGAGAGAGAGAGAGAGAGAGAGGTGATGGAGGAGCTCATGAGAGACTAAAGGGGAGCCTTTTCTCTGTTTGAAGTAACCTCGAGTGCGACGTGGCTTAGGGAACAATGGTCACAGGATGTGACAATGGAAACTTAGGGATGAGTGGTTCCGAAATTGGGTTTGACTGCGGTGGTCTGCAGTGGGTGTTGGCCGAAGAATCGCGTTTGAAACTCTGCGAACCCTCGTGCCACTGTGAGATGTCATAGAAACCA